>OY288256.1:9689056-12551556 GCA_958450325.1 Agrostemma githago | reverse complement strand
TGTATCGAGCCGGAATCGTTCCAACTCTTCGAGAATGGCCTCGGGAACCTGAAGCGAACTAGAGGAAGCATAAGTAGCCCATAAACCGCTCCCAAGGAGCGATTCCACAAGGAAAATGGGACCAAAACATAGTAAAATAGGCACTACAAACTACACTTATCAACTCCCCCACACTTAACCCTTACTCGCCCTCGAGTAAGCACATACTAACTACTAAACTAGCCGAGTGGGTATTAGCGCACCCTACGCCCTTTAAACTCACGCGAGTACACTTAGAGGAAAAGTGCACTCCGCAAGGCAAGTAAGGTCTTGCGACAAAATTGTGGATGCAACCGGACACAAAACACAAAGACAAACAAGCACACAAACAAAGAAACACAAGGTTGCACCCAAAGAAAAACAAATACCGCTTCCCTCTAAAAAGCGGTGAGAAGACACCGGTTTAGGACTCAAGGCAAGTGACAACGTTCTCAAGCTAGCAATACAAACCAAGGTGAACTAAACCCTAATAGTATGACGATAAAGCAACAAAAACGTTGGTAACTTACCTAGGTCCTCCTAACTTTCTAAGAACGTACTATGGGACGATCGGCGGAATGTAAAAGGGAAGAACCACGGTGTTAGTCGACACTGTAGGTAAGTGAGACCCCGCCCCCTTTAGCGATGAGCCAAGAGGGTCGTCCCATGTCTAAAACCGCCTAACTAGTCCAAGTAAAAACTTGGAAATGTTTGCAAAGTGAGGGAAGACCAACCATTACCGCTATCATCCTTCCTGGGGACTCGGTCCTTTGGTAGGCTCTTCACGGTAATAGTCGGTAAAAGGCTTATTTTGAGATGTAGGGATTCTTTTTGTGAGACGGGTTTTCTTTTGGCATTCTTTTCTTTTTGTATTTTTGCCTTGTTTGTTGCCATGCCAATTCTTTTTCTTCTTTTCTATTTTCTTTTTGGCTTTTGTGCCTTTTCTTTTTCTTCATTCTTTTCTTTCTTTCATTTTCTTTCTTTTTTTCTATTCTTTGCCCTTTTTTTTGGCTTGATTTGGCTTTTTGGCGATTCTTTGTGTAACAAGAAAGAGAGAATTCAACAAATTGCGTGTTTATTGTGTGGATATGTGTAGGAGGTAGGGGAATGGGAGAGTCGGGAGCGCGCTTTCCCTTCAAACCCACAAAAAGGGGAAAACTTGGACTAATCAAACGATCCTAAACACGGTCACCTAAGGGACGGGACTCGGCAACCAAGGCCTTTTCACATCGTGGGTGGTCATAATGGTCAAAAGTGCAAATCCCGCAGTAAATCCCTAGTAAGCTAAGTGGACTCAAGGTAAAGGACCAACGAAATCATTGATTTAGGGTCATTCTACTAAAGTAAAGTCCAAGACTCGATTTACATTACTAGGAGGGGAAAGTAAACACTCGCACACTAGCCTCTAAACCGGGTTTTCGAAAACCTTTCTACACAAAAGACACAACTAACACAACACAAAACGAAGACATGGCGAGAACGAAAGAAAAAGAGACAAAAGACAACAAAACAAAACAAAATAAAACAAACACACAAGGGAACAAACACCACCCCGATATTCCATACAAGTCACCAAATCATCCACCAATATGCACAAAGCTCCACCCGAGAACACAACATCACAATCTTCTCCAAAATCCACAAGAGACAAAGGAGAAAAAAGGGATAGAAGAGGTTACCGGATGTCTTGAAAGCTCTCCAAAGCTAACGGTGGTTTAAGCAACCTATAGGGAAAAAGGGAGGCAAACACACACAACAAAACAAACAAACAACACAAAGACATAAAAGGAAAACACACAAAAAAAAGAAAATCTTTTTGATTTTTGTGAAATTTTTTCAAATTTTTAGGGTTTTTAAAGATTTTTTCAAAGAACTAGGAAAATAAAACTAAGTATGATAGAATATCGCTCCCCCACACTTAAACCGAGCAATGTCCTCATGCTCGATCGTAGTGTGCGGAGAGACAAAAGGAAAGAAAAGAAATTACGAAAATAAAACTAAAAATCAAAAACGAAGATGAAGAAAATGGTAGAATATGTCCGGCCGGGGTGTAGTCAAGTCACCATGGGCCGAGACGAGAAAAGATATGGATGGGGGAAGAAAATAAAAAGAAAGAAATAAAAGGAAATGGGAGGGGAAGGCTAGGTGTAATCAAGTCACCTAGCCCGGATTCCGCCCGAATCCGACTAAATCCTAAAAAAAGGGGTGAAAATCTTGTAAATTTGGTTTTTTCGATTGACTCTCGACGTAGTCACGTCATCGAGAGTCGGGAGCAACCATACTAAGGCCTCGAAGGCCACCAAGACACCATGACTCAAGGGGAAGGGGCAAACAAGAGAAAACAAGCGACAAAAGACGGAAAAGTAAGGATAGTTACCCAAACCAATCGGCTAGTAACTCACTCGCTCCATCGTCTCAATGATCATTATAGGTACGTAGCTTGTCTTCTTCATTGCCTTCTCGCTTCAAACTTGAGAAGAACTCACGGTAGAGGTAGTAATGGTAGGGGGTGGGATTTGATGTGAGAGTCGGTGTAAAGTGGATAGGAAATGAAGTGAGGGCATGGCAATGAAGTATATGGGGCATATGATAAGAGCAAGGATAGGTAGGGAGGTTGGGAGGGAGTATATAATGGTTGGGTGGACTCAAATGTCGAAGAAGAGGCATAAGGGGGAGTAGGGGACCATCCCGGTCGGGATGGATGGTCCCGGTCGGGATGGCACTCCAGTAAACCCGAAATATGGTACCCTCATCCCGATCGGGATGCTTCACCCTTCCCGGTCGGGATGGCTTCTTCCCGGTCGGGATGGATCTTCTTGACCTTCCACAAACCCAAAAACTTATTCCAAGCTTCAAAAACCCGATCTTCATGCTTACTATCCAAGCTCTATCATAGCCATTCCTCTCTAGGAATCATCTTCACTTCACACCTATCACACAAACTCAAACTCAACATCAAATTCTCTCCCCCTCATCGCTCATCAATAATCCAAATTACAAGAATTCACAAAAATCTGAAAGAAACTACAATAAAAAGATATATACAATGAGACTGTTCTTGTGGAACTCCGTCAAACCATGGATGGTGCATTCCTCAATTCTTTTTCAACAACCTTGAAACTCATTCCATCTCCATCAAGGGCACGGAGAAACAAATCAAAGGCCCTAGCAAAGTCTTCAATCAAGCTCGTAACATAAGCATCCACATACCAAGGTTCTTCATAACCTTGTCTCGACGTTCCCGGTACATCCCGATCTTCTAAGTTCAATGGCTTGAACTTGTACTTTTGATCCTTCGGGATATACCCAAACGTCCACCAATCTTCATGTGGCCCCAAGGGAGGCTCATCTCTCTTCTTGTCATTGCACTTGTCATCAAGCAAATCACATGGGCATTCATCCGCCCCAATCTCAGACTCATCATCCTCAAGCTCATAGGAATTGTTCTTCAAGCTTTGTCCCGGCTCACCCCCTAGATCGATGTCTTTCGTGGCTTGGATCATGTTGCAAGACTCATCGTTGGTGGGCGAAGTGTTGCCTTGGAGGTCAAACACTAACCTATCTTCGCCTAACTCGAAGGTGATCCTACCGTTCTTCACATCGATCATGGCACCGGCGGTGTGTAGAAACGGGCGCCCAAGAATAATGGGAGTGATAGCATTTTCCGGCATAGCGAGCACTAAGAAGTCAACCGGAATGAAGAACTTTCCGATCCTTATCGGCACATCCTCTAACATCCCCAATGGTTGGTTGAATGAACTATCGGCCATTTGGAGTGTCACAGAAGTATGTTGAAGCTCCTTCATCCCAAGTCGGCAACAAATAGAATAGGGAATGATGCTTACACTCGCACCCAAATCACATAGCGCTCTCTCAATCATGAAGTTGCCTATGGTGCAAGGGATCGAGAAACTACCCGGATCCTTCAACTTTGGAAGCGTGGAACCTTGAATAAGCTCGCTCACCACCCTCGTGAACGCGATTGTCTCTTCCTTGTTGATGGATCTCTTCCTAGCTAGGATATCTCGCATGAATCTTCCATATGCCGGGATTTGGGTAAGTAACTCGGTGAATGGGATATTAACATCCAATTTCTTCACAATGTCTAGGAATTTGTCAAATTGGACATCCACCTTAGTCTTCATTTGCCTTGTTGGGAAAGGCAACTTGATTTGAACCTTGTTTTGCTCAATAGGGGTGGACTTCTCACATGACACTTTTCCTTTACCATTTTCTTTTGCTTGAAGTGGGGGAAGCTTGTCTTCAATGGTTTTTTCGATCTCTCATAGGACTTGCTCCTCCATTGGATTATCAAAGCCCAAATTGTCTTGAGAGGGGGGTATAGCTTCTTGTCTTGATCCTTGCTCACTAGGGGATGAGGGAGACTCATAAGGTGAACTACTCCTCGTGGTAATGGCATTTACATGCTCAAATTTCGGCGTTTCACCTTGAGGAGGTAGTTGTCCCCTTTGTCTCGAGGAGCTCCCCGAAGCAAGTTGAGATAATTGAGTCTCAAGCATATTCGTACGGGCATCTCTTGCCGCGTTTTCCCCTTGGATATAAGCAAAGAACTCTTGTTGATTTCTTGATATCTCCATTTGGTTCTTATGCAACTCTTGATTACTCTTTTGCACATCCATCATAGTCTTTTGAATGTTGAAATCTCGAGGAGGAGATTGTGGATTATGCGGAGTATCGGTGAGAGCTAACGGAGTACCATAATCATGAATAGGAGACCGGTTCCTAGGCTTGCTTTCTTGTCTAGCACCTTGGATTGCTTGTTGTTGTTGTTGATGGTTCCCTTGGAACCCATGAGAATTGCCTTGATTAAGGCCTTGATTGTGATTGTGAAACCCTTGGTTGTGGTTTTGTTGTCCTTGGAAGCTTTGGTTTCCTTGGAAACCACCATGATTGAAGTTCCCTTGTTGGAACCCTTGATTGTTGTTGTGAAAGGTACCTTGGTTATTTTTCTTGAAGTTGTTGAAGGGTCTTGGATTACCCACATAACCTTGATAACCTTTAATGTTGTCCCTTAAGGGAGGTGGAACATAGGGACGAGGTTGCATAGCTTGTTGTTGAGGGACTTGATTGGAAGCTTGGTATTGATTAGAATAGGAGGTACCTTGCTTGAACGCTTGAAAGACGTTCACTTGCTCAACACTTCCTTGACAATGCATAGGATCATGACCAACGATTCCGCAAGTATCACACATCCCATAATAAGGCAAAGAAGGTGCAAATCCCAAGACATTCACTTCTTGAATCAAGTGTTGGTTGGAGGAACTAGTGCCTTGGACTTAGTTGAGGTGGCTTTGGAGCTTCTTGTCAATGGTCTCCATGTGGGTTTTCAATTGAGCTCCAAGGTCAATGCTTAATTGAGTGATAGCATCGACCTCGTGCCTACCTCCTCGATTTGCCTTCCTAGGCCTTGAGTATTGTGAATTATGAACCGCCATCTCCTCGATTCTTGACCAAGTTTGGTCATCATCTACCTCGGTAAACCTACCATTGGAGCCCATATTGAGTATAGCTCTTGAGTCCTCATAAAGACCGTTCCAAAATTGTTGGACTAAGAACCATTGTGAAGTCCATGGTGGGGGCACGATCTCACCGAAGATTTAAACCGCTCCCAAGCTTCATAAAGGCTCTCTTCATCCCGTTGTTGGAAACCGGTGATGGATGTCCTAAGCAAATTAGTCTTCTCCGGAGGGTAAAACTTTTGGTAGAACGCCAATGCAAGTTTTTTCCAAGTATCAATCCCCATGGTCGCCCTATCGAGACTCTTGATCCATTGCTTCGCTTTTCCAATGAGAGAGAACGAGAAAAGTACCCAACAAATTTGATCTTTTGTAATCCCGGTTTGGGAGATAGCGTCACAATAATCGGAGAAGGTCTCCATATGTTGGTGCGGGTCTTCGATGGGCAAACCACTAAATCGATTCCTCTCCACAAGTTGGATAAATTGAGTCTTTGCCACAAAATTCCCGGTATATGTATCCGGTAAAGCACTCGGTCCCGGCAAGACATCCTCGGTAAAAGTGGAGTGAGATGAAAACTTCGGCATAATTGGATATAAGGGAGAAGATGGTGGTGTAGACGGTGTTGATATAGAAGAATACGGGGAACTAGGACTAGAATCACCAAAAGGATTGACGAAATTCCCTTCGACCGTCTCTCGAGGTGTGTTGTTCAAGTCGGATCCTTGAGCTTGCTCTTGATGGGTATTGCTAGCACTTGGTTGAGAGATTCTAACCCGGTCAATCGTCCGTTGGCGAAAGGCTCTAAAGAGTCTTTCCGGCTCTGGATTGAAGAGAAAGAAATCGCCTCCCCTCCTAGGCATACACTACGCACTAGAAAAAACGTGAGAGCACCTAGTGCTTTATGGGCACTAGGCAACGACAATAAACAAGCACAATCGAAAGACAAAAAGAAAAAGAAGCTAAGAAAACAAGAAAAATCTACAAAATATGCACAAGAGATGATAGAAGAGCACAAAGAAGGGTAACTAAGTCTAGCTATAAGCAAACTAAGTCTAAACAATGCACCGTCCCCGGCAACGGCGCCAAATTGATGGTTGGATTTGCCGTGGGTCCTAACCAACAATAATAAACCGACTATTCCTAGTGGGTAGCTAGGGCAAGTAGGGTCAATATCCACGGGGACGGTATGATAGAGTCTAGACTATGTCCACCTAAAACGAGACTATGCTACCAAAACAACACAAAGAGAATGATAAATGATAAACTATTATGGTTGGAGATGAAGGAAGTGGACTAACAATGACTATCTAAAATGATGCTAAAATGGGATAACTAATGATCGAACTAACAAGTAAACTAGAAGAAACGATGACTAACTAAGAAGTTGAATCAAATATGAAAGGAAGTGGGGTAGGTCGGGTTCATAAGTGTAGATGGGTAATTGGGCGATCAAGGGTATAGGTGTCTCCTAGTTGCTAGAGTCGGTTTGCGCTCTCGCGTCTAAACCTAGGTCAAGGTCAGTCCGGGCTCTCGCTACGTAGACCATAGTCCGCACTCTCGTGTCAAAGACTACCCTAACACAATCACACACTAGACAAACAATGAGGAGATGAGCACAAGTATGGGGAGCATTGGCCACTACTACTCACACAAGCAAATCAACAAACACATAGAGTGCCCAATATGTGACTAACAACAAAGATTCACCCTTTTACCCTAATCAACCCTAATCACCCATAATCTACCCTTAATTCCCCTACTAACCCCACAAGAACACTACTCACTCATTATCAAACTTAAACTAACATAATCAAGAGAGAACAAACCAAGCATCCAAACATCCATAATAAACAAACAATAACAATAACACTAAGTAAAGATTGATACTTGAATAAATAACAAAGAACAAGAGTAAAGAGAATTATACCCACAACAAGAGGAAGAAAAAGATGCAAACTTGTATAAATAAGAAACCCAAATCAACTCCAAGGTTGTCAAGCTTGGATGAATCTTCAAGAATCCACTTAATACAAGATTAACTAAACTAGATTAACAAAGATTAACTAAGGATTAAAGAGAGAATTAAGCTAATGAGAGGAACACTAATCTAGGGTTATGAAAGTTGTAGAGAGGCTTAAGAGAGTCTAGGGTAATGTAGGATCCATAAACAATACAAGAGGGAAGTATTTATATGGGTACAAGAATGAAGGAGGATTAAAGAAAGTGATGCGTGCTGCCCCTGCTCCTTCCCGACCGGGACGGACTGGTCCCGACCGAGACGGGATCAACCCGACCGGGACGGCCTGGTCCCGACCGGGACGGGCTCAGGTCAGAAGGTGTGTCTTTTGTGCACCTCAACCGGGACCGGTTGAGGCCATCCGACCGTGATGAGCCTTGTAGGCCTCCTTTAAGCTCCTTTTGGTCCCTCCTTGCCTCTCATGGGTTTCTCATCGATTCTCGGGACTCGGGATCGGGTCTCGAGGTCTTGGGATCGAATCCAAGGCACCGAGTGATCGTTCCTTCACTTCGTTGGCTCCAAAATGTGTATGTATCGAGCCAGAATCGTTCCAACTCTTCGAGAATGGCCTCGGGAACCTGAAACGAACTAGAGGAAGCATAAGTAGCCCATAAACCGCTCCCAAGGAGCGATTCCACAAGGAAAATGGGACCAAAACATAGTAAAATAGGCACTACAAACTACACTTATCAGAAGTTTCCAGATTAGTTGGAGTATTCGACTTCTAAAGATGCGGCATTTTGTTTGGTATGTTATTTATTTGCAGATAAACCAAACTCTAATACAAATGCTTTTACTATGATTGGGTTTAGTAATTGGAAAAAGATTAATGATGGAGAAAATTGTCCTTTTATTACTCATGTTGGAGGTCCATGTTCAGCTCATAATAACTCAATGAGGGCTAAGATAGACCTTTTAAATGACCGGGGACACATCGCTATGCTTTTGCTACTCAAGAGGAAGAGCAAATTAAAAAAAATCTGATCCGTCTTGAGACCTCAATTGATGTATTACGTTTGTTAACTTTACAATCTTGCTCTCTAAGAGGTCATAATGAGTCACCTGATTCCGATAATCAAGGAAACTTTCTTGAGTTTCGAAAAGCATTTGCTAGATATAATGATGAAGTCTCAAAAGTTATAGAAGATACCTCCTATAATGCTAAATATGTAGCACCTTCGATACAAAAGGAGATACTTCACATTATTTCAGACAAAGTTCATCACCACATTTAGAAGAGATTGGAGACTCTAAGTATTGTATCATCGTGGACGAGTCTCGAGATGAAGCTAAAAGAGAACAAATGGGCATTGTTTTGAGATTTGTTGATGGGAAAGGAATGATTAGGGAGCTTTTTTTTCAGATGACTCGTGTTGATGACACCTCAGCAGCTACACTTAAAAGCAAGTTATATTCTGTTTTTGAATCATATAAACTACGTGTTGAAAATATTCATGGACAAGGTTATGACGGTGCTAGTAAAATGAGAGGAGAGTGGAATGGACTTCAAGCTTTAATTCTTGCGGATTGCCCATATGCTTATTATATTCATTGTTTTGCTCATCGTTTGCAACTTGCTTTGGTTGCTGCTTCAAGAGAGGTATGTCCTATTCATCAATTCTTTTCAAATTTGAGTTTTATCATCAATATTATTGGTGCCTCTCCAAAACGGCATGATGAATTACAAATGTGTCAAGCAGCACAAATTGAGACTCTTTTATCCGATGGTCAACTTCAAACTGGTAGAGGAGCTAATCAAATTGGTACATTAAAAAGAGCTGGAGATACTCGTTGGAGTTCACATCTCCAGTCAATTACAAGCTTGCTTAATATGTTTGATGCAACAACTTCAGTTTTAGAGCGCATTACAGCTGATAAATCATGTAACTCTCATCAACGTGGGGATGCGGACGCTGCATTGAATCTTATGATTTCATATGAGTTTATCTTTATTTGTCATTTGATGAGTGAACTATTAGGAATTGCTGATGTTCTTTGTCAAGCTTTGCAAAAGAAATCTCAGGACATTGTCAATGCTGTGAGATTAGTCTCAATCACAAAGACGCTTATCCAAAAGCTAAGAGAAGATGGTTGGGAAAGCTTTTTAGAGCAAGTTAATTCATTTTGTCAAAAGCATGATATATTTGTGCCGGATATGAATGTTCTCTATATAGCTCGTAGAGGTCGAGCACGTCATCAACAAGACCAAATTACAGTGGAACTGATAAGCTAGTCGTATACCTATCAAAGATAACAGACTACGGTCTAACTAAAAAATACACTACTACAAAACACACAAAAGAGTACGGTTAAAAAGCGTCCTTGAATAAGATTATAATCGTCATATAGGTCACCGTGATCGTTGATAATCCATCACGGTTTAAAGTGAGTCAAAACGTCCTCTTTGTTGTTATCAAGGATCACGGTTGAACTACATAACCGTCATTGTTGTTATACTTACAGAGCACGCTTTCTTTCTGAAAGCGTCATCTTTGTTATTCCTCTCAAAGAGGACAATCCTTGTCAAAACCGTGATCTTTGTTGCCCTTCTAAAACAACATGTTTTGTTGTTAAAACCGTCATCTTTGTAAACAAAAATATTTAACAAAAACATGATTGGTTTGTATCATACAACCCAACCACGACTTTGTTACATATTTTTTTTACACAATCTGTTTTCAGTTATCCGGACCATGTAATACATCCTACAATCCAATAGAGCCGAACATTGAATTCCAACAAATAAAGTTACTAAAGAAACCGGGATTCCGTTCCATGAACTTCAATATAATACAAATCAATATGAATTTGACAAAAGAAACTTCACACAGAATGACTGCAAGAACTTCAATATCTACAAACAAAATACATATTCTTGCAGAAGACAAACCAAAATACATCAAAATAGCAACTTATAAATGCATGGTCTTTGCAAATCAGTGAATGCTAGCAAAGGCGATTCACTCCAAGTGCCCGATGAGCGATGACTTCGTGTAGAAATTGCAGATACGCTGAAAAATGAGGAAAAACCATAAATGAAAGCTTGTTATTAATTAGCCATATAGTTTTGATAAGTTTCACTTGAATGTAGTAAATAAACATCACAAAACTACTAGTTGACAAATTTAAACGCCCAATTATTAATCCACCAAGAGTCAGATTTAATCACCAAAACATGAATTATATTAGGAATAGATTTGGTGATATAAACATAAAGTTAGATATAAATTCATATTGGCTAACCTAAACTTCAATAACACTTAATAATTAGACAGATAAACAAGGCATCATTAGACATGGAACACGGGCGACGGATTTAGAATATAAGTTGGACCTTCACAGACTCGAAACATCTGAATATACCTGAAAATAATAGAAATGGAAAGAGATAATATGATCAAACAATACGAATGAAAACATTTAAAAAAAGAAGTGTAGATACCAGGAAGCCGACATGTTGCCTTGAGTGCTTAAGTTTATCTCAAGAGGAACCGGCATACTAGAAAAAGATAAAAAAAATAGAATACGACTTGAGATTATGAGGCAATTAAGCAAAATAGCTCAAAATAATTATTGTGCTTCTTTTCATCGTGAATAGGTGTCATTTGATTGAAGTATTCCATATTGAATGAGATGACATTTCTTATGAACAATTGGTAGATTATAAGAGACTAGCCCTTTCCTTAGCTTGGGAACACCAAAGTTCTAACTCGGCTAATCCAACTTTAACATATTAGCCATTACCAAAAGAATAGCATCACGGCGTAGTAATAGACTACAACATATCAAAATCAAGCTCATTATGTCTAGTGACTAGTGAGTGTTCAGATTAAAAAAAAATATAACAAAACAAAGCCAAAACGAACTTACCTGTTGAGGAGTTGCGCATTGATAAACGAGAGTGTTTTAGAAAATATTGTCGTAACATGAACATCACAAATCATCAACAAAAGGAAAACACGTATTTATATTTGAATGACCTTAGATCAAGATGGGGCACAGAAAATAGATGATATGCTTACAAAATTCTTTTTAAGCATCGTTGAAGGGAGTTGAGGCAGTCGATGATGTTCTCTGTTAATGATTCCCTGCGGAACCTTTGCGTCGTCAATAATAAGAACACACCTCCATGATTGGCTTATATTATTACTCTTGGTTGTATTGAAATTTTGTTGAACATCATCACCCCATTTTACAAATTTGGTGTAAAAGATATGATAGATATCTTAAGTATCCTTTCCATCCTAAAACAATTCCAATTTGTAGTGTTCTTGTAAGTTTCTCTGAATTGCATATACTATATGAATAACATTTTTTGTTTGAGTTAACTTAATTTCATCAGTCATGATGCATAATGTTCATTTTTCGCATATATATATACTGAACTGCAACGGAATAGCATATATAAAAGCAATGGAATACTGAACTGCAGAAATCAACAGAAAAGAAGAAATACAATCAACGAAATACAGAACAAATCAATGGAATACTGAAATGCAACAGAAAATCAACACAAACGAATTTCATTAATGTTTAGGGAGGTTGATATCGTATTGTAGGTGATTTGCGAACTGATCAATTTCTCTCTTTTTTCGTTACCAGTAGACAATTCATATAGTTTACTTGATTGAATCACCAAATGCGTAATACATACATATTTGGACCAAAAAAAGTTAATCAACTTAGACAAAAGAAAAATTAACAGTATAGTCTAGACTCGAGCAAGTCCTCGAACACGTATCTCGATTAGGAATTTTTCCAAATCATATGCTCCAAATTATATAAGAATAGTTAATTACAATTCAACTGAATCATTCTACCCTAAATTGCAAGTTCATTCAACTCTAATTCAACCCTAAATGAATGAAAATACAGGAATTGTGTGTTTAAAATTGAGAGAAAAAGAAATCGAAAAGAACCTCGTATAGGATTTCCAAGGATTTGAGTCAAGTTCAGGAGGAATTAAAGGATAACCTTGTATTGAATCTGATGAAGATGATGCGGTTCAAAGTTTAGGGGATAGGAATATAGAGTGCAGCGGCTCTGTAAAACTATTGTGCGTAGGTTTAGTGAGGGCGGGTTCAGAGGGGATTAATAATAAAGTTCATATTAGGTTGGAATAAAATATTATTATTAACATTTATGTCACTTTAAGGAATAAAACGACCTTTTTGTTTATCATAGAGGTCAGTTTTCCTTCCCACCCGGTTTCTTACCTAACAGAGTATGGTTATTTTGACCAACCGACCTCTTTGTTATACATAAGATCTCACTTTTCTTGCCCAACCGTCCTAATTGTTAATTTTTTTTTATCTAGAGCACGGTTCCGTGTGTGAACGTACTCTAATTAGTGTCATGGTAGGCTAGAATTGTAGTAGTGAAATATAGCTAGGGAAGTCGGGATCGAATTCACAGGGAGACAAATAAATTCTACTCGTAATTAAAGTCTATCTACGTAACAGATTGGGGGGTTTTTAATTGTGTTTATCTAAACTAAAGTAGTGAAGGAAAGAGAATTAAAAGAGAAGAAATAACTAAAATAAAATAAGATGAATTTAAGATGAATAAATATAAGAAGAGAAGACTAGGATTGTCGGTTCACTATGAATCTCATATGGTCACGGTCTAAGTCACAGGTCTGTCGCAGATATTGGTTTAAGGGGTATTGAAAAGGTCCTTCCGGTCAGCTATTCACCCTAGCATGCGTCTAAAGGCTTCCGATCTTATTAGGGCAAACTAATGTGTTGTAGCAGGTCTAACTTTTACCAGGCTTCCGATCTTAGGTTCAAGTTTACCGAATTCAATTAATCAATCATGCGCATTAACTGACTATTCGCGATTATATGCTACAATTGACAACTCGGACACAATATCATTGACAGATCTATAAATTATTTAGCGATCACGTTCAATTCGCAGATCCCCTAAATCCTAGCGAGGGAAATTAGCTACTCATAACTAAATTAAGAATAACAAGATTAATAAAAGAATTTACTAGATTAAACATGATGAATAAAAATTACGACAAGCATAAAACAAAGATTAAGAATAATCAAGAATGAAGAAGAAGGAATAAGGAAGAAGGAAGAAAGATTAGATTAAATTACCAAGAAGAATAAAGGCGATTCGAATCTTGAAGTCTTACAATAACCGAGTTTTAAAGAAAGAAATTCAACTAGAAATAATTCTAAGAGAATAAGGAGAAGAGATCTAAATAAAAGTCTAAGGAGTAAAAGTATGGAGAAGTCTAAGGAAAAGTCTAAAGAGAAGAAGTCTAAAAGAAATCTCAAGGGAAGTTAGTTGTAAAACCCTAAAAGTGGCTTAAAAGCCCTATTTATACAACTTAGGATGAGTTAATAAAACAGTTTAGGAAATAACTTGCTGAATAGGAAATCTGTCTGCGGCCCAGGAAATAGTCGGCCGACTATTGTAATAGTCGGTCGACTATTGATTCATAAACTTGATCTCTGCAGCTCCAGAATCGTCGGCCGACTATAGTAATAGTCGGTCGACTATCATCCAGTTCAGCGAACATCTCTTTCCAGCTTCGCTTTGGCTCGGTTTTGGTTCGTTTTAGCTCCTTTGTCTTCCGTTTCTGCAAAAAGACAATACACACCACAAAGTAGCCAATTCGGGGCAAAATAATAGTTTTCACTATTCAATAAACACGAGAATGCGCGAATAAAAGGCATAAAAAGTGTATATAAAATACGCGCATCAAATCTCCCCAAACCAAACCCTTGCTTGTCCTCAAGCAAGCACAAAACGATAACTTAATCCTAATGGAATGTATATAGCTCATAGCGGAATATGCTCCAAAGTCACCCAAACAAATGCGCAACGATTAAAATAAATGTAAACAACCACATACTACAAGCTTGACCAATGACAACAGTACTGAACCTTCAACCTTGCAAGACTCGTCTATGTCGGACTCTCATGGATCGCTCATCACACAAATCGGATAATATTGTGAGTTTATGTAAAAATGGAAAAACAAAGCACTCACCTAAACTACGACCTACAAGAACATGCATGCAATCTAACATGAAATCAATCTCCAATAACCGTACATACGCATTCTATCGAGTAAAGACACGTGCCAAGGACTTACGTATGGTATAAAGTGAGGTTAATCGGGTAAGAAGGGGCAAAACAATATGGATATGTGGAGGTAAAAGTCAAGCTAGTACAAATACAGCCAACATAAAATTCATTCCGTTCTCACCAAACTCTAGTCGAAGAAATTAGGCATAATAACAAGCGCCTTATAAAACCTGCTTCTCACCAATAACTATGAAATTAGAGAGATCAATTCTTTTCTCATAGCAAAAACACATTCTTCTTCTAGTTTCACTTCATTTTTATTCTTCTTCTTTCCTTTCTTTTTTTTCTTTTTCATTCAAGATTTTTTTCTCATTGATTTTTTTTCTTTTCAACCCCCCCCCCTTTTTTTTTTTTTTTTTTTTTTTTTTTTCCAATTCCCCCTCTATTTTTTCAATCATCACGGTACCACAATCAACCCGGAAAAAACAATTCCGTCCAACTAATCTACTAGCTTGACTAGGGTAGGCAATATATGGCATGTAGTTGAAAAACGGGTCAAACAGGTCAATTTGGCTATGTGAGGCTCATGGGAATTAATTAAAAGAAAGGATTTGCCTTTTTCGCACATGTCAAAACCACGAGTCAAAAACGTACAGGTACCTAAGAGACGAATGTCATGCTTATGCAGTTTGATATTACATGCCTCATAAGGAGTACTACTCTCAACCTAAATGAAACTGATCATGGATGTCATCAGTTTTAGGCTCTAATTCCTTACAAATCTGAGTAGTTTGCCAACAATGAGTCAAGTTTATTCGTTCAGTACCGTTAACTAAAGATGCAAAAATGCCGCATGTGATTATATACAAAAACTCTAATGGCGCACTAGCATGAGCAACTAAATGAAGACATAAAAGCAATATCATCATCGCTATATAGCATTCCGACTCAACTAAGACTCGACTAAATGAAAAAACATATTTTTGTGATTTTTTTAAACGCATGCGGAAATGCAAGAAATATGCAGATGGATGAAAACAGACAGATGCATACCCTCCCCAAACCAAATCGCACAATGCCCTCATTGTGTACAGCAAACAATAAGAGGCAACAATAATTATGGGAAATGAATGCGAAACGATGGAAGTGCAAAAAGAAAAAGAAGAACTACTTACAAGATATATACAAATGGAGACCTCCCCAAACCGTCCTACTCGAAGCTCTCGTCACCGCTCTCCTCCTGATCACCACTTCCACTATCGTCATCTCCATCATCGTCATCTCCCTCCTCGTCATCTCTCTGCTCATTTCCGGCATTGTTACCATAGCCTCCCTCGGGGTAGGTGTAGTAAGTCGGGTGCCAACCCGTAGGAGAGATCAGGCCGATCTGCACTCCATTGTTGTAACATGGAAAGTCGGCAAATGCCTGATTTAGTTGTACCGTTGCCATCCGGTGGCACAACTCATTAAGCATTCCAGGGATCGCCGCTTGGTCGAGGACCGCAGGTGTAACATATGGCGGAGGAGGCACAAAGTGGGCAGGAAATGCAGGCACATTAGAATAATCAGTATATGGATATGCATAAGGAGGCCGTGGTGGGACCGAAGGTCCAGCCGCAAAAGATGGTGTATGTGATGCATGGCTAGTCGACCGGCCACCCCCTCGAGATTGTCGAGGAGGTCGAGACGGCCCACCCGTCTCGGGTGCGAAGTGTGTGGGGGTCTGAAGATCCCTCCTAAGTGGTAGTAAATAGGAGGGATACGGTGGAGGGTCCCTTTCAGGACCAAAGGGGAGATGGGGGTAGGGGGTAAGAGGTGGTAGATTATACGGGAGGATAACCGATTCGTCCTTTGCTATGCGCCAACGCAAATCAGGACCTAGCCAATGAAGACTCCTAAGGACAGACAAGTTCAAAAGACGACTCTCGAGTCGCGCGGCAGATGGAAGATCGTGTCCTATAGGTTCCTCCCCGTACGGGAAGTCCGGAAAAAGCCTACGACCGATGTGGGAAACGAGACCCCCACAATGAATGACAGCTATAAGCCCATTTCCGATATGTTGGAAATGGTGGGCAACAAGGGCGGCCACATTCATGACAATGGCCGCTCGCTATCGATGTTAAGATAGCCTGCTAGACTCTCTAATTCATCGGCATTAACATTGTTCGGCTCAGTATGTCCGTAAATGGTGCACCCTATCAGACGAAGCCAGTATCGGATGGCCGGGTGATGGACTTCGTTGCCCCGCTTACGACCCGTATTACGATCAGTAATGCAAGACCAGATATCATTGGCTAGACGGCGAGGGGGATGTATTGAGTCCCCTTCGCTAGTGACACCTAAAAGTTGACCGAACTCGCGAACGATCCTAGAAAAAATCGTGTTAAAGAGTCTGAAAAATATGCATGGTGTGTCCCAGTTCATGTCACTAAAGAAATTGAAACTACTAAAAAACTCAAGAGTAAGACCCTTATATGTGAATTCAAGCATATAAATTAGCCCACTCATACTAGTGCCATTAAGTAAGTCAACCACAGGCTGATAAATGCCTAACCTGCCCAAGAGCTCACGGTCTAGGAACCGTGTCGGGGTTACCTTAATAGCTGCCAACTGGACAAAGCGCTCCCTCTGATCAGCTGAGGCAAACTGAATGTTTGGGTATTCCGGTATGCTCTCCTCGGGAAATGGAACGAGGACCTGAGTCGGCGCTGACTCCCGGCTAATGTCGACCCGACGCCTTGTGCTTCCACGACGTTGTCTTTTTGCATCCATTTCGACCTGAAATAGCAAAAATCAGACTAGTGTACTACTCACACAAAAAAACCCCAAATCAATTGAAATCAAACCCTAATTTCATAACTGAAATTTGGGTAAAAACATTAAAATGTGAAAGAAATCAATTGATTTGGGTAAACAAATGAGTAATAGCATAAATCTGAGACAAATTAAATCGATAATCTGTAATCAGGCCTGAAAACACACTCTGAACAACCTCGGCAGAAACCCAGCAATCGCGAAACAAAATCGCCCGATAGACACGATAGTCATCCGACTATCGGAATAGTCGTCCGACTATCAGAATAGTCGCCCGACTATTCTGATGGTCGGCGACTCCGGCGAACGGTAGAACACGCTGGCGGCGAAGGCAGTTAGACGGAAAATAAGAGAAGAAAACACAAGAAAACTTACTTGAATGGCTGAAAGTAGTTGCAATCTTCAATAAAGACAAGAACTATAGCAAGGATGAAAAGATTAGAGAATAAAAAGGGATGGAGAGAAGGAGATGGGTAGGGAGGTTGAAGATGAAGATTTGAATGAATATGATGAATGCTAAGGATGGGGTTAGGTGGGAGGAGTAAGAGAGAAAATAGGGTTTAGGAGTAAAATTTTTTCAAAACAATAAACTGAAGTAGAGTAAAGAGAGAAAAATAACCCTTATGCCACGGAAATATTCAGCCAAGGTGCGCGATTTTGCCTGAATAGTCGACCGACAATGGGAATAGTCGGTCGACAATAAGAATAGTTGGCCGACTATTAAAAATAGTCGGTCGACTATTGTTGTTCAGTTCCAGTTTCCCGTCAGCGGCCTATTCTCTGCAAAACTCAATTCAAACCTTTAGACCCTCGTTCTCACCTTCACAAAATCTATAATGCAGAAAATTAAATATGCTCTAACTAACTAAATGCAGGTACAAATGTTTTATAACCCGGGTTGCCTCCCGGTCAGCGCTGGTTTAAGGTCCCGCACGACCATAGTCACCTCGCTCAATTGGTGACTGTTTCAAGGTACAAAACCTCGACTTCTCCTCCTATGTCACCTCTCTCGTGGTAGTGCTTTATTTGGTGACCATTGACCTTAAAGCGATTTCCCGTGGAAGAGTTTTCAAGCTCGACCGACCCAAATTTAGAAATCAAAATTACCGTATAGGGGCCGGACCATCTGGATTTTAATTTTCCAGGAAAAAGACGAAGACGAGAATTAAAAAATAATACCTTTTCGCCTGCTTTAAATTCTCTCGGAATGATACGCTTATCGTGCCACCTTTTTGTCTTTTCTTTGTAGATACGGGCACTATTGTAGGCATTCATCCTGAACTCCTCGAGCTCATCTAGCTGTAGAAGTCGATTTTCGCCACACAATTTCGGGTCAAAATTTAGTTCTTTAACGGCCCACCAAGCTTTATGCTCCCGCTCTACGGGTAAGTGACAGGAATTCCCATAAACCAACCGATAAGGCGATGTACCAATCGGTGTCTTATAGGCGGTCCTATATGCCCATAGAGTGTCATCTAGTTTCAGGCTCCAATCTTTTCTTGACTTCGAGACAACTTTTGCCAAAATATCCTTAAGCTCCCGGTTGGAAACTTCAACCTGTCCACTAGTTTGGGGGTGATACCCCGAACCTCTACGATGCATAACACCATATTTAGATAATAAGGCAATAAGTTGTTTTTCCTTAAAGTGCATACCTCTATCACTAATGACGACTCAGGGGACGCCAAAACGTGGAAATATAATCTTCTTGAAAAGTTGGATGACGGTCTTAGCGTCACAATGGACCGAGGCAACGACTTCTACCCACTTAGATACGTAGTCCACAGCTACTAAAATGTACCTATTACCTCGACTTGTCGGGAAGGGACCTTGATAGTCGATGCCCCAAACATCGAAAATCTCTACCTCCAAAATACCGACCTGAGGCATCTCATGCCTCTAGGAGATATTTCCCGTCCTCTGACAAGCATCACATCCTGAAACAAATGACTTGGCATCAGAAAACAAAGATGGCCAATAAAAACCTGATTGAAGTATCTTAGCCACGGTCCTAGCGGGACCGTGGTGACCACCATAAGACGAGGAATGATAGGCTTCCAAGATGGCATTGGTTTCCCATTGCGGTATGCATCGCCTAAAAAGTCCGTCGGCACACTCCTTGAAAAGATATGGATCGTATCAAAAATATTGCCGAACATCATGTAGGAACCGCTTCTTTTGTTGATATGACAAATCAGGCGGCATTATTTTACCTACAAGAAAATTAGCATAGTCAGCATACCACGGAGTATCCATTATACCAATAGCCATCAAAATATCATCAGGAAAAGAATCATCTATCGGTAAAGTATCGCCTCTGTCCTGCAATGGAAATCTAGAAAGGTGGTCCGCCACAGAATTTTCAGCGCCCTTCTTGTCCTTTATCTCCAAGTCGAATTCCTGAAGTAGAAGGATCCATCGTAGCAGTCTCGGTTTGGCTTCCTGCTTCGCGAGGAGGTACTTCAAAGCCGCATGGTCCGTATAAATTATGACTTTCGATCCTATTAAATAAGATCGAAATTTCTCTAATGCATAAACCACAGCTAGAAGCTCCTTCTCCGTCGTAGTATACTTCACCTAAGCCTCATCCAGAGTTCGGCTCGCATAATAGATGGCATTTACTGCCTTTTCCTTCCTTTGACCCAGCACCGCTCCGACCGCATAATCACTAGCGTCGCACATAACTTCAAACGGTAACTCCCAATCCGGGGCCTGAATAATAGGTGCTGTGACCAAAGCCTGCTTCAACCTGTTAAAAGCAGATAAACATTCATCAGAAAAAAAATGAATGGGGCATCCTTAAGGAGCAATTGTGTAAGTGGTTTAGCAATTTTAGAGAAATCTTTGATAAACCGGCGATAAAATCCGGCGTGTCCAAGAAAACTCCTAACCCCCTCACGTTAACGGGAGGAGGCAATTGCTCGACCACTTGCACCTTTGCTTTGTCTACTTGGATGCCTCGATCTGAAACTAAGTGTCCAAGGACAACTGCCTCATTGACCATAAAATGGCACTTCTCCCAATTCAGCACTAAATTGACCTCAATACATCGCTGCATCACTTTATCAAGGTTAGTAAGACAATCAGTGAAATTACTACCGTAGACACTGAAATCATCCATAAATACCTCCATAATAGACTCGATATACTCGGAAAATATCCCCATCATGCACCTTTGAAAGGTTGCAGGGGCATTACACAACCCGAAGGGCATCCTGCGATAAGCAAAAACACCATGGCGACAAGTAAAGGTAGTCTTTTCCTGATCATCAGGATGGATCGGGATCTGAAAGAACCCTGAATAGCCATCTAAATAACAGAAAAACTTATGTAAGACTAACCTTTCTACCATTTGATCGATAAACGGAAGAGGGAAGTGATCCTTTTTTGTGGCGGCATTTAATTGTCTATAGTCAATGCACATCCGCCATCCCGTTACAATTCTAGTAGGTATTAATTCATTTTTATCGTTTTTTACCACGGTCGTCCCGCCTTTCTTCGGGACGACCTGAACAGGACTCACCCATTTAGAGTGACCGACAGAATAAATTGTACCTGCATCTAACAACTTCATCACTTCTTTCATTACCACTTCCTGCATTTTCGGGTTCAACTTACGTTGACCCTGTCTAACAGGTCGGCGATCCTCTTCCAATTCAATTCGATGCATGCAAATATCAGGACTAATTCCCTTAAGGTCATCTAGACTGTAACCTAATGCATTTTTGTTCTTTTTAAGAACGACCAACAAAGCAGAAAGTTGGTTCTCATCTAATTTATTACTTACGATGACAGGATAAGACTCAGAATCGTCTAGAAATACATACTTAAGATGAGACGGAAGAGGTTTCAGGTTGGGTTTGGTTACCTCTACAACATAAGAAGTATCTACCAACCTATTTACCACTTCTCCGTCGATGCTCGTCAGTTTCTGTGTATCTCCTAAAATATCCCACACAGCATCATCGTTAGTCTTATTACCTGCACAAGTGTCTAAACATGTCAAAGCCTCGAGCGGGTCCCTACTCAGGGAACCCGTACAAACATCAAGAATAACTTCATCAACGATATCTAGTGCATAACAAGTATCCTCGTTCATAGGCTTAGCTAATGTATTGGCCAAATTAAAGGTCACTTTATCGTCCCCCACCTCTAGAGTCAAGCGTCCGTGCTTGACATCTATAATAGCCCCTGCAGTATTTAGAAATGGCCTACCTAAAATTATAGGAATCTGGGTATCCTCAGCCATATCTAAAACAATGAAATCGACAGGTATAAAGAATTTACCTATCCTAAGAGGGACATCTTCTAAAACTCCTAGGGGACGTTTGATTGACCTATCAGCCATCTGAAGAGTCACACTTGTGACTTTAAGCTGACCCATATTCAGTTTCTCGCAAACTGAATAGGGCATGACACTGACACTTGCACCCAAATCACATAAAGCTTTATCGATTACATGGGTGCCTATGGTGCATGGTATGGAAAAACTACCCGGGTCTTTCAGTTTGGGTGGAGACTTACTTTGAATTAAAGCACTACACTCAACAGTAAAAGCAATAGTCTCATGTTCATTAAAGTTCCTCTTACGAGTCAGAATATCTTTCATAAATTTTGCGTAAGAGGGTACCTGGGTAATTAATTCCGTGAAGGGAACGGTTACCTGGAGATTTTTGACGACCTCCATAAACTTACTGAATTGGTTCTCGACCTTCTTATTCTTCAACCGGCTAGGAAAAGAAACTTGAATTTTGACATGTTCAACAGGTGTATCTTGTAGACGGTCGACTATTATTAATAGTCGGTCGACTATTATTAATAGTCGGTCGACTATCAGGGTTAGTCGGTCGACTATTTTTCTCCTCACCTGCAGTTTCTGTTAATCTGCCAATGATAGTCGGCCGACTATCTGAAATAGTCGGTCGACTATTATTGACCAGTTCGTCATTCACAGCAGTTTCAGCAGTTTCTAACGATACATCATCATCTATTACATCCTCAATTACATCATCCACAATAACAGAATTATGGTAACTAGGCATCTTGGGCTCGTCATAAGTAAGGCCGCTACGAAGCTGAATCGCGTTGACCGTATCGTGCGATTTTTCTGGCTGTGACGGTAGTGTGCCCGGTTGCCTAGCAGACTGATTTGTGGCAAGCTGCGCCACCTGTGTCTCCAACATCTTGATCTGTGCATCTTTAGATTGGTCACTTTTCTGCATCTGGATCATGAGAGATTGCATTATACTCTTCAATTCCTGATATTCACTAGGAACTGGAGCCGGAGTCACGGGCGGTGGAGGAAGAATAGCAAGAGGTTGAGTCGGCGATGGAAGAGCTAGAGGCTTTTGGAAGCCTTGTTGTTGTCCGCGATGAGGCGGAACATAAGCTTGTTGCTTCGGCTGAGGAACTGGGTTCAACACATTCTGACTCGTCCAACTGAAGTTCGGATGCTCCCTAGTCCTCTCATTATAGTAATTAGAATAGGGATTACCTTGCTTGAAGTGTTGAAAAGCTAGAACTTGTTCCATCTCGGTCATACATTCCCCTGCACTATGGCCTTCGATACCACATCGCTTACACATTGCCTCCTGTTTGATCATGGCATGGACAGTTTGCTGATTCGACTCGTTTCTATGAGGCGGATTCTAAATTTTGTCGAGACGGGCATGAAGATGATCAAATTGAGCCATAATCTCACTGGTTTCCGCCGCGGCTACCCGAACACTACCCCTCAGATTTCCATATTCGGCTCTATGCGTGGCCATCTCCTCGATCAATTTCCAACCCTTGTCATCATCAACATTGTTTTGGAAACGTCCGTTAGCTGCACCGTCAAGAATAGCACGATTATCATCAAATAAACCGTTATAAAATTGATTACATAAAAACCATGGTTCAAATCTGTGGTGAGGAATAGAACGGACTAGATCCTTAAATCTAGTCCATGTTTCGTTAAGATCTTCCAATGGTCCTTGCTTAAAACTGGTTATCTGACTCCGTATCTGATTAGTGCGCTGAGGAGGGTAGTAATGCTTATAAAAAGCAAGCGCCAACGAGTTCCAGTCATTAATATTGGCTGCTGCTTTATCCAAGTCTCGATACCATCTACGGGCTGGACCTGCAAGAGAAAATGGAAATAAGGCCTCCATTACTTGTTCCTGTGTTACCCCGGGAGCAATTGGAATCGAACAACAATAATCAGTAAATGTTTCCATATGCTGTCCGGGTCTTCGTTTTTATTGCCCGAGAAGGTATTTCGCTCCACTAAATTGATATAAGCGGGGCGAATCTCGAAAGAGCCTGTGGTAGGAGTCGGTAGCTTCCATCCTTTCGGGATGTTAGCCTGAGTCGGCTCGGAGTGAGTGGAAAGCTTCGGCGGCATGATTGTAATTGAGATATCTGACTCCGCGTCTGACTGGGTACTTGAGTCGTCCTCTTCGTGAGACGAATATTCCACTTCTAGGTTAGTGACAACTGGGTCAAGCAAATTAGATTTCTCCGCTTGACGTATTTCCTCCAAAAACTCCGTCTAGCTCGTAAAGTCTTCTCGGGTTCGGGATCAAAAGGATGAATCTCGGACCTGTTAGACCTGGGCATACACAGAACTAAGAAGAAAAATATGAGAACCGTCTCAAGGAACGAAAGTTCCCTGAGACAAAAGACAAACTAAAAAGACAAGTAAAATTAACCGTCTCCATGGAAACGGCGCCAAAATTTGATAAGCTAGTCGTATACCTATCAAAGATAACCAACTACGGTCCAACTAAAAAAATATAGCTAGGGAAGTCGGGATCGAATTCACAGGGAGACAAATAAATTCTACTCGTAATTAAAGTCTATCTACATAACAGATTGGGGGGTTTTTAATTGTGTTTATCTAAACTAAAGTAGTGAAGGAAAGAGAATTAAAAGAGAAGAAATAACTAAAATAAAATAAGATGAATTTAAGATGAATAAATATAAGAAGAGAAGACTAGGATTGTCGGTTCACTACGAATCTCATATGGTCACGGTCTAAGTCACAGGTCTGCCGCAGATATTGGTTTAAGGGGTATTGAAAAGGTCCTTCCGGTTAGCTATTCACCCTAGCATGCGTCTAAAGGCTTCCGATCTTATTAGGGCAAACTAATGTGTTGTAGCAGGTCTAACTTTTACCAGGCTTCCGATCTTAGGTTCAAGTTTACCGAATTCAATTAATCAATCATGCGCATTAACTGACTATTCGCGATTATATGCTACAATTGACAACTCGGACACAATATCATTGACAGATCTATAAATTATTTAGCGACCACGTTCAATTCGCAGATCCCCTAAATCCTAGCGAGGAAATTAGCTACTCATAATTAAATTAAGAATAACAAGATTAATAAAAGAATTTACTAGATTAAACATGATGAATAAAAATTACGACAAGCATAAAACAAAGATTAAGAATAATCAAGAATGAAGAAGAAGGATTAAGGAAGAAGGAAGAAAGATTAGATTAAATTACCAAGAGGAATAAAGGCGATTCGAATCTTGAAGTCTTACAATAACCTAGTTTTAAAGAAAGAAATTCAACTAGAAATAATTCTAAGAGAATAAGGAGAAGAGATCTAAATAAAAGTCTAAGGAGTAAAAGTATGGAGAAGTCTAAGGAAAAGTCTAAAGAGAAGAAGTCTAAAAGAAATCTCAAGGGAAGTTAGTTATAAAACCCTAAAAGTGGCTGAAAAGCCCTATTTATACAGCTTAGGATGAGTTAAAACGGTTTAGGAAATAACTTGCTGAATAGGAAATCTGTCTGCGGCCCAGGAAATAGTCGGCCGACTATTGTAATAGTCGGTCGACTATTGATTCATAAACTTGATCTCTGCAGCTCCAGAATAGTCGGCCGACTATAGTAATAGTCGGTCGACTATCGTCATGGTCGGCCGACTATCTTAATAGTCGGTCGACTATCATCCAGTTCAGCGAACATCTCCTTCCAGCTTCGCTTTGGCCTGATTTTGGTTCGTTTTAGCTCCTTTGTCTTCCGTTTCTGCAAAAGGACAATACACACCACAAAGTAGCCAATTCGGGGCAAAATAATAGTTTTCACTATTCAATAAACACGAGAATGCGCGAATAAAAGGCATAAAAAGTGTATATAAAATACGCACATCAGGAACATCATATCGTGTGAACATATTTTATGTTACGATTGATAAACAATTACAAGAGTTAAATGCGCGGTTCAGTGAAAGAGCATTAGGATTATTAACCCTTATATCGGTGTTGGAACCCAATGATGGATATAAGGCTTTTGATTGTACTCAAATTTGTATGCTTGCAGAGAAGTATTATCCTTCAGATTTCACTACGCAGGAATGGATTCATTTGAAATATCAATTGCAACATTTTATTTGTGAAGCTCGTGATGGTGATCCAAAGTTAAAAACGTTATCTAATCTTTAGGAACTTTGTCAATATTTACCCGAGACTGGAAAGTCAGCTGTATATTACCTTTTTGATCGGTTAATACGTCTTGTTTTGACACTTCCAGTTTCTACGGCTACAACAGAAAGGGCGTTTTCTGCAATGAAAATTATGAAGACAAGGTTGCGCAACAAGATGGATGATAATTTTCTAGCAAATAGTCTAGTTATTTATATTGAGCGAGAAATTTCTAAATTTTTTAGTCTAGAGTCTATCATTAACGATTTTATATCGGCTAAAGATCGACGAGCATTATTTAATGCATAGGGATACATAGTTTGAGGCAATATGTATATTTGTCTTTTATAATAATACATACATTAACCGAAACATGTGATTTTGATTATGTTATTTAAATAGGTCTATTTAAAAATATTTTGGTTTTTTTTTTCGCCCCCCCCCCCCCCCCCGCAAAAAATTGATCAAGATCCGCCACTGGCTGTAAATGTGATTGTAGGATTTAACATATTATCATCACTTATCAGTAGAATTGTAGGGAGTATATATATATTTTTAAATTTATTTTTTTACACGGGTCCACAGGTCGGGTCCGGGTCTGACTCTTAGGACCCGGACCCGGACCCAGAATATTTTTAAAGGACCCATACCCGACCCGTACCCGTAGGGTCCAAAAAAATTAGGACTCGTACCCGACCCGTTAGGGTAAGACCCGCAGGGTCTGGGCAGAGTCCCGGACCCGTTGCCATCCCTAGTTATGATGTTAGTTTTTTGAGAAGTATGGGTCATGGGTAGCTATAATGGGTAGTTTTTCAGAAGTTAACTTATCTAGATGTTTTTTATTATTATTATCTTTGTGTTAATGTTTTTACCCGTCCGCTGTTATTAAATGTTGTTTTTTTCATGCAAATTTGGATTGATGATGATGAATATCAATTTATACAGTTTGACACAGAATTACTTTCTACTTACGTTTTGCTACCCCGACGTTATTGGTTTGGTGGCATTTAGTGTAATCATCTGTAAATAATAGATGAGTTACCTTTATGTCACCCTAATAAATTCGGAACAGCGGCAATTCGTACGCAAAAAAATTGTTAATCTATAGCGTCTGGTAGCTTACGTGTTGCCACCCTAAAATATCCGAAAACGTGGCAGTCGTAACTGTTGCCGAGTTATAATTTAACAATTTTGAAATTCTCGATGATGATTGGTATCTTTCCAGATCTGAGAGAATCAATTTTTATCACATTTACGTTTTCTTTAATAATTATATTTTTATTTTTATTTACCTTTTGTTGAGAAATAAATACTGAAAGAGAAATATTGAGAGTGATTGAGAGTAGAGATTGAGAGTAAATGTGTATATTCTCATTCATCAGATAACGTATTTATAGTACAAATATACTGTATACATAGTTGACATTTGGAAGGAAATTCTTCCATACTTTAAATGTATGGAAGAAATTTCTTCCATAACTACTGTTGCAACATACATGTGGAGGGATGTTTTGCAGAGGAAACTATGGGCTGAGATTTTCACCCTAATGTTATTCAACACTCCCCCTTGAAAATATCACCCATATGGATCGCAACGTTGGATGATACTGCCTCATTAAAAACCTTTTCGGTAAAACCCTGTGGGATAAAACCTGACGAAGGGAAAAAAGAGTGCAGCACATCTAATACTCCCCCTTAATTCAACATTTGTCCTTCAATCGGCACATTCCGACCTGGCGAACGAGTTCTTGGAATTGCTTTGATGGCAATGATTTTGTTAATAAATCTGCTAAATTTTCGTTCGAACGAATTTGTTGGATGTTAACTACGCCTTGTTCTTGCAAATCATGTGAGAAGAAGAAATTTGGTGCTATATGTTTAGTCCTATCTCCTTTGATATAGCCTCCTTTCACTTGGGTAATGCATGCAGTATTGTCTTCATATATTGTGGTTGGTTGATCACTTGTCTTAATTTCACATTCGTTTTCGATGTGTTGTATCATGGATCTCAACCATAGACATTCCGTAGAAGCCTCGTAGAGCGCAATTAGCTCTGCTTGATTTGATGATGTTGCAGTCAAAGTTTGCTTTGTTGACTTCTAGGAAATGGTCGTGCCCCCATACGTGAAAACATACCCTGTTTGTGATTTTGCCTTGTATGGGTCTGATAAGTATCCAGCATCTGCATATCCAATCAATGTAGCATCTTTCCTTCTAGGGTAGAACAAACCCAAGTCCTGGGTTCCTTGAAGATATCTTAACAGATGTTTAACTCCATTCCAGTGCCTCTTAGTGGGTGATGCACTGAATCTTGCCAATAGGTTGACTGAAAAAGCTATGTCTGGTCTAGTGTTATTTGCCAAGTACATTAGCGCGCCTATTGCACTAAGATATGGTACTTCAGCTCCTAGGATATCTTCATTTTCTTCCCGTGGTCGAAATTCATCCTTTTCAATACTAAGAGTTCGAACGACCATTGGAGAGCTTAGGGGGTGCGATCTAGCCATTCCAAATCTTTGTATAACTCTCTGCGTGTAATTTTCTTGATGGATAAGGATCCCGTCCTTGAGGTGTTCAATTTGCAGGCCGAGGCAGAACTTTGTCAGTCCCAGATCTTTCATTTCGAATTCTTTCATTAGGTATTTTGCAGCAGCTTCAAGCTCATCAGCCGTTCCGATGATATTTAAATCATCAACATATACCGCAATGATTGTAAAATCGTTCATTGTTTTTCTAATGAAAACGCATGGGGTTATGGGATCATTTTTGTAACCTTCTTTTGTAAGGTACTCTTTTAATCGATTATACCACATTCTTCCAGACTGTTTTAATCCATACAAGGATTTCTGAAGTTTTACACAAAACATCTCACGAGGCAGATTAGGATTGTGATCCATTGACATTGTTACTCCCTCGGGGATTTTCATCTAGATATCAATGTCAAGTGACCCATATAAATATGCCGTCACTACGTCCATAAGACGCATTTGTAATCCTCTGGATACTGCAAGTTCGGTTAAGAATCTTAGGGTTGTTGCATCAACTACAGGCGAATATATGTTTCTTCATAATCTATTCCTGGCTTCTGCGAGAAACCTTGTGCAACAAGTCTTGCTTTGTACCTTACAATTTCATTTTTCTCATTTCTTTTCCTAGTGAAGACCCACTTATGCCCTACAGGTTTTACATTCTTTGGTATTCGACTTACCGGGCCGAAAAATCCTCTTTTCTCAAAAGACTTTAATTCTGCCTTCATTGCTTCTTCCCATTTTGGCCAATCATGTCTTTTTCGACACTCGTTGACGGACTTTGGTTCAATATCGACTTTGTCGTTCATGATTTCTGTCGCTATTGAGTGAACAAATATCTCGTTTATATCGACATTCATTCTGTTATATTCAATTCCTGTATGAGCATAACTTATTGAGATTTCATGATTATCATTTATATTCTCTGGTGTGGGTTCTTCTTGAGATTTCATATTTTGTTCATCGTCTTCTGTACCTTTACCAGGTATTTCCTTTATTTTTTTGGATTTTCTCGGCCTTAGGTCTTTTGAACCAGGTGGCCTCCCACGTTTCTTTCTTTCGTGTCGTAGATCGTTCGGCTATTGATTTCTCAGAACTATCTACGGGGATGTTAATTCTGGCTGGAGCATTTACCGCAGGTATATGGGATTCTGTGATTCCCTTTGAGTTTGTGAATGCATCGGGTAATTGATTTGCAATATTTTGCAAATGAATTATCTTTTGTACTTCTATATTACAAGAACCATTCCTTGGATCATGATATGATATTAAATCTGCGTTCCATATGTGTGGACATGACATAGGTCCACCCCGACGCGGCCACGCACGGGTTTGGGGAGGCGAATGAATCTCCATATGAGATGGTCAAATTGAAATTTAAATCGAAGTAGGAGTCGCCACCGAACTTTGTGGGAGTTCGGGCCCGTTCGAACCCACTCTATGTCGTAGTGGGCCGTATACAAAATACGGCCCATTTCCGATGTCAGAGTTTATTCGGTTCGTCCCTTTGCATTACGATACCGATACCGACATTATCGGATATCGTGTATTGAATGACTCTCGTTGCCAATGGATTCGGACATCCGGAAACCATGGTTCTGAGTAAGGGGTGAGGGTACGTGTTGGGAAGTTCACTAAGAACACCCAACCCCGCCCGCACTTAGCGGCCTTTACTAAGATATCGTTCGTTTTTTATGTACACGCGTTAGTTCGACGGTTGAATGATATGCAAACATTATTTTCCTAAGCATGTGAGAAAAATTAAATGGGTTGCTAAGTCGCTTAATGCATATTAAACTAATAACGTCAAAGTTATTTTAGCATGTGAGGTTTGTTTTAGTCTAATAAAACAATAAAAAAGAAATAAATTGCTACAAACACGAGAAAACGAGTTAGTAACGTTTGAATAAAGATGTAAATACGATGATATGCATGATTTTGAAAAAGATTTATGACACGTGATGGATTAACACGTGTTGACCGAGGTCGAAAGAAAGTATTTATCGAAATCTGAAAATATGTCGCGAAAGTCGCTTTTTTATGTAATATCCGAAAAGAATAAAAAGACGAGAAAACGAGAAAAAAGGGGGCTCGGCCATCCAGGCCTCCGCGCGAGTCGCCTGACAGGCGCGCGACTCGCGTGGGGGTCTGCCCGTTTTTTTTATTTGTCGAAAATCGTTAATTTTTATAAATCGCGTACAAATATGGATTAATTTATACCCGATTCATATTTTCGATATTCGTCGTATTCGATATTCGATTATGAAATCGATATCGAATAGTCGGAACGATTTTAGAAAAGGTTTTGAAAAAAAAGTTTGTTTTGAACGAAAAGAGGAAAAATAGGAATTTGAACGAAAATAATATTAATTCTCTCCGCGTAAAAAATCGTCGAATTTGTTTTAAAAAAGTAATGATTTTTAGCATCAACGATTTAATTTAGTTCTTGTTTAAATACGATATTTGATTAGAGAATCGATATCGTATTTTAAGAACGTTTATTTTACGAAAATATTTTTATAATATCGTTATTAGAAAAAATCGAAAAAACGTGACAACGACCCATATTAAAAAAAAGACGGACCGACGACACTACAAAACGAAAAAAAAAATGACGAGAAAAGGGGAAGAGAGAAAAGAGAGAAAAGAGAGACTCGGGTTTGATTCACCCTCAACCTACATGCTTCGTTTTCTCGGAATAGAGCTCGACGGAAAGTGGCTTAAACACGGGAGCGTCGAGATGATGTGGGATGAGTTTGGGTGTCGGTTTTAGTCGTGTGGGGTGACGGGTTTTCGGCCGGATTGGGTCGGTTTCGTCGGGTCGAGGTTGCTCGGGATTTGCTTTGAATTATTTTGCTAGATGTCGATGATGTATGATAGATAATGGATGTTGAATCTGTGTATTTTCGATGTATTTCGTGTGTTTGAATGAATTGAACGGAGGGTCCTATTTATAGGAGAGGAGGTAGCCTTGCTTGTACGACAAGAAATACCGATTTAGATAGGAAACATAAGAGTTCGAAAGGGAACGAAAGTCCCGTTTCTTGGTGGGGAAGCCGAGTATCTCGGCTGTTTTGGGGTGCTTCGGCCGAGTGTTTGAGCTCGGTCGGTGAATTGTTTTGGTTTTCGGATAGAATTCCTACTTGAGATCGAATTCTATCCTTGAATGGATTTATTTAATATTTTTCGAAGCTGATTTTTTTGTAGTAGTTGAGTCCAAACCGGACGTGTGGTGTCACGGCTGGTTCGGGTGACTCGGGAAAAAATATCTTTGACCGGGTTTGACCCGGTCGCTAAAAGACGGTTTTGCCCCTGGTGCCGGATTCGACCCAAATTAGTCTTATTTGATTCAAAACGATCCATTGGGCCTGGATTTGAGGTTGGTTTAGTAAGATTTGTACTCCGTAATAAGCCCAAGCCAAATGTCCATGATTTCGAGGCCATATCCGAGTCCATTAAAGCATGTTTGCGTCCGATCATCATCGGGTGTTTGGTGGGAACTACTATAGACACTTGGCGGTCAAAATGTGGGTGTCTACAGAGCCCCCACTCTGACTGAGGCTTGGACAAGGCAAAAGTCAGAGTAGCTACCAGACCAATCGAGGATTAAGACCTGGCAGACTTCCGATCGGGTCATTTAGAGTCCATTAGACCTGCGTAAAGGGCTCGCCAGCCATAAGATAGAAATTATACCTGGATAGATGTCAATAATGTCGCGGGGAATTTGCCTGAAAAGTCTTGGGTGTGTCTGCTTACAAACATATCTTGTGGGAGCTTGCCTTGTAAGCTCTGGGTGTATCTGCTTGTAGATACAATCCCGTCTTGGAATTGTGTGGGAGCTTGCCTGTAAGCTCTGGGTGTATCTGCCTGTTGATACATCCTGACAAAAATGTTGCTTGAGTTTCCACTGGGGAGTTTCTTTCGAGAATCCTTCGGGAGTCTTGGTGTACCTGTCTGTATGTAACATTTAGGTAAAATACCGACTCACACTGGGGAAGAAATGATTTTTGACCGATTTTTGGAAAAAAAATGCCGATTTTTTTTTTTTTTGAAATTTTTTGGAAATAAAGAATGCTTGGGATGACTTGATTCCTGATCAGATTCTGACACGGACTCCTAAAATCCTCCGGTTAGGCCTGTATGCCTAGATGAAGTAGGGAGTGAGATAAAAACTCCTATTCTCGTGGTGACTAGGAAAGGGATTTTCTCTATTATAAATAGAGAGTTCTTGCCCTTAATCTTCTCATATTCCAACCCAAATATTTTCTCCTATCTTAAAATCCCTTTAGACTTTTAAGACAAAACAAAACTTTTTGCTATGGGTATCGAACATCTGACCGCGATGCTTCAGGGGTGGGCCCAGAATTTTCGAGACGAAGATAAAGTTCAGTTAACTCAGATGGGAATTGTTGCTTTATTCTCGCTTCAACGACTCAAGGTGGATGCGTATTTCTTGGACGCTTGCTTATCCTTTTGGGATACTACCAACCATGTTTTTGCCTTTCCTCGGGGAGAAATATATATGTCCCCTTCCTGAAGAGATTGCGGCCGTAGGGGGTTGGTGTCCTGATGCTCATCCTGCTATTCCTCCTTTTTATCCTGATCCAAGGAGAAGATTGAGGGATTTTCTTGGGTTGTCTCATGCTGAGACAGCTCGTATGGTAAAGGGGACATCTGTGTCCCTGTTTGACCTGGCTGACAAATTCATGGATCCAAATGGTGCCAGAATTTCTTCTACCCATAGGCCTAGGGGTTTTACCTTTTGTATGCTGCATCGATATGCTTTTGAAGGTAGGATGGATGCTAACTCGTGTCTAGGCGAGATCAGGCTAATCAGCATAGTTGACCAGATGGAGGCAGGTCACAGCCCAGCTTGGCTGATAACTGGGGAGATTATTATGGGTCTTGACGCTAGGAGACTTGACCCGGATAGGCAATTAAGGGGAAGTATTCGCCTTCTGCAGGTATTGGACCGTTTTTTTCGATTTTTTGCGAAAATTTTCGAAAAAATTGTTTTCGAAATTTTTTTTTTAAAATTTTTCCGAAAAATTTGTTTGCGGATTTTTTTTTTTTAATTTTTGAATTTTCGATTTTTCGAATTTTCCGAAATTATTTTTTTTGATTTTTTTTCGGAATTTTTGATTTTTCGAAAGTTTTTTACTTTTCGAAAAAAATTTCGCAGATCTGGTTATCCGAGCGCCTGTCGATTATAGAGCCCCCGGTGAGCATATCCAGATATCGAAGCTGTCAAATTGGCTCACGGTCCCGACGGATAAGCTCGAGTCATCACATAAATCGGAAGTATTGGGATAAAGAGCTAAAATTCCATGGTGGGCTCTTGATTAGGTGGAACGTGATCTGGTGGTTCCTCTCGAAGCTGACGGGACTAGCTAAAAGAGATAAAGCCCGTTACCTGGTGATCTGTCTTTGGATTGGACCGTCCATATTTACCCAGATCGTATTTTAAGGCAGTTCGGTTCGTTTCAGCAGATCCCCGAGACTGAGGCAATCATTAGCGTTTCGCTCCAATTGACGGACGCTATGAGTGACACGTGGTTACAACGCTGGTTTACCCGTGTCATATGGACTATACCTCGCCCTTGTCAGACCGTTTGGGTTTCCGAATCATATCGCAAGTGGACTTCTGAAGAATCTAAAGAGGCCCGTAAAGCTTTAAAGACTGATGAAGCTTTTGACTTGGCCCGTAGAGAATCAGTAAAAGACAATAGATGGTTCTTTGATGAAGAGGAAACTCCAACTACCCACGCCCGGCCAGAGTTGGGTCCTAAGTCAAGAACTAAGACTCGAGCTAAAGAGACCGGTGCTAGCGACTTGGAGAGAAGGCTTGGGCCGAAACTGGCGGCCCGGGATAGGCTAGGCCCGCGCGAGCGACTACCCGAGAGGGTGAGGGCTCGATTAGGACCGACTGAGGTGACCGGGGAATCGAGTTTGAAGAAACGAGCCCGGGTTAAGGAGATTCCCTTGGTTATTCGGGAGCGCTCACCTCCACGTCGACGCAGGTGGACCGAAAAAGAAGCTAAGGACAAGGGAAAGGGAAAAATGCCTTAGTTTTTTTATTATTTAAATATTAGTACTATTTATGTGTGTGTTTTTTTTTTGGATTTTTTTTGTAATTGGATTTTTTTTAAATAAATAAAGGAAGTTTATTAAAAAAACCGTTCCTGTTTTTTTTCGATTGCAGTGGTTGTGCCATTTTGAGGGGCTGTCTACGTATCCACAAATAGCAGAATCAAACCAAACGTAGTTCAGACTTAATTTGCAATTTCGAAATACATCAAGACTATTGGTTCAAGATGCTTATAACAGTAGAATAAGTAATTCTAACTTTTGACTTGTCTTTAAAAGTTTATTTTGAAAAGATGTTTTTTTTTTTAATAAACTTTTGCAAATGACATTGAGAGGAAATGGGTTAAGGGTAATAACGTTTCAGCTGGTCCAGGTTAGTTGGGTTGACAAACTCATTCCCGTCCAGATCCGTTAGCATCACCGCTCCGCCCGATAGGATCTTCTTTACCAAATAAGGTCCGGCCCAGTTAGGTTTGAACTTTCCCCTTGGGTCTACTGGCAATAAAGCTCGAACAGACTTGAGAACCAAATCTCCTTCTTTGATATTCCTGGGCCTTACCATTTTATTGAAAGCCCGTTGGATCCTCTTTTGATATATTTGTATGTTATTGAGGGCACGAGATCGTCGTTCGTCTAAAAGGACTAGGGAGTCATATCGTGCTCGGACCCAATCGGCTTCGGGTACTTGACTTTCGAGCAAGATTCTGAGTGACGGCACCTCTAACTCAACAGGTTGGACCGCTTCCATCCCGTATGTAAGGTAATACGGTGTTGCCCCGGTCGCAGTACGAATCGAGGTCCGATATCCCCAAAGTGCAAATGGTATCTTGTCGGGCCAGTCCCGATAATTGTCAGCCATCTTTTTGAGTATGGTGACAATGGTTTTATTAGCCGCTTCTACCGCTCCATTGGTTTGGGGCCGGTAGGGTGAAGACGTATGTCTTTGAATTTTGTACTTGGCTAACAAGGCTGTCGTTTCGGCTTGAAAATGGGTCCCGTGGTCACTGATGAATTCTTGAGGGATCCCATACCGGCATATTATCCTATTTTGGATAAATTTGGCAACATGGCTGGCGTTGAGAATACGATAAGACTCAGCTTCGACTCATTTGGTGAAATAGTCGATTGCTACCAAAATAAAGCAGTGTCCTCCGGTTCCCGAGGGGTTTATCTTTCCGATTATATCGATTCCCCATATTGAAAACGGCCAGGGTGACGTCATGGTGTACAGCAGGGATGGTAGCATATGCTGCACATTAGCGAAAATCTGGCAATTATGGCAACGTTTGACGTAAAGCTGACAATCGGTTTCCATGCTGTTCCAGTAGTATCCGAGTCTCATGATCTTCCGGACTAGCATTTGGGCGTTCATGTGAGGACCACATTCGCCGTCATGTACTTCGGCCATGACCTTTTCGGCGTTACCCTTATCGACACATAAAAGGAGAGCCCCCTGCGGTGTCTTTTTGTAAAGTTGTCCGTCGTCGGTACGGACGAACTGGGTTGCTAGCTTACGCAAGGCCTTTTTGGCTCGATTGTCGGCCCCGGGTGGATATTCTCCTGTTGTCAAGTATGTCTGGATAGCCTTATACCACGGCTCGGGATCAGGTATCTCGATATCTTCGATGTCGTGGATATATGCTGGCTCGGATCGTCTTTCGACACAGATTGGCATGTTGTTCATATGATCGGGAATGTTTAGTAAGGATGCCAGTTTTGAAAGTGAATCTGCGAACTGATTTTCTTACCGAGGTAGATATATGTACTCTACCTTTTGGAATTGTTTCTCGAGATCCCTGACTCTTGCCTGGTAGGCCACGAGATTAGCATTTCGGGTTTTCCATTTTTGGAGTGCTTGGTTAATGACCAGAGATGAGTCGCCGTGTACTCGGAGGTTTGTGACCCCTAAATCGGCGGCGGCTTGTAGCCCGTGGATACATGCTTCATATTCTGCGGCGTTATTGGTGACGTCAAAGTCCAATTTGATAGACACGGGAGTATGTTCCCCTCTTGGCGAGATTAGGAGAATCTCGAATCCAAATCCCCGGAAATTGGACGCCCCGTCAAATTATAAGTCCCACGTCTCGGTGTCAGTATGGAAAATATCTTCATCCGGGAAGGACCAAGTGTCGGTGTGTCCTTCTTCGGTTATGGGACTGTCGGCGAGAAACTCGGCTACTATTCGGCCTTTGATGGCTTTCAATGGTACGAACTTTAAATCGAATTCTGCCAACATAAGGGTCCATCTTAATATCCTGCCGTTGAGAATGGGCTTTTCCAAAAGGTACTTGATCGGATCCATTCTAGACAGTACCTGTACCTCGTAACTGAGCATGTAATGTCGGAGCTTCTTAGTGGCCCAGACCAAGGCTAAACACGTCTTTTCGAGCATGGTGTACTTACACTCGTACTCTAGAAACTTTTTACTGATGTAGTATATAGCCCGTTCTTCGGAGTTAACCGTTTGAGCTAGCATAGCCCCCATGGCTGTCTCTGTCGTGGTTAAGTACAGCGACAAAGGTAAACTGGGTTGAGGTGGCATCAGGACCGGCGGTGAAGACAAGATTTCTTTGATTCTGTCAAAGGCTGCTTGACACTTGTCGTCCCATAATAACCGTTCCCCTATTTTCAGCTTCTTGAAGATCGGTTCACACACCATGGTTAGCTTTGAAATGAACCTTCTGATGTATTGGACTTTTCCGAGGAACCCTCTTATCTCCTTTTCGGTCTTAGGGGGCTGCATCTCGGTGATGGCCTTAATTTTGGCTGGATCGACTTCGATACCGCGTTGGCTAACGATATGACCCAGTAATTTGCCAGAGGTTACCCTGAAACTGCATTTCTGAGGGTTTAACCTCATGTTGTATTTGCGTAATCGGGTGAAAAACTTTCTCAGGGCGGTGATGTGACCGTCCCTGTCTTTAGATTTGACGCTCATATCATCCACGTAAACTTCCACTTCTTTATGCATCATGTCATGTAATAAAGTTGTGGCGGTTCGTTGATAGGTGGCCCCGGCATTGATGAGACCAAATGACATAACGGTATAGCAATAAGTACCCCAAGGTGGAATGAAGATGGTCTTATCCATATCTTCCTCTGCCATTTTTATTTGATTGTACCCGGCATACCCGTCCATGAATGATAGAAGGGCATGATCAGCTGTGTTATCCACCAGTATATCGATGTGTGGTAACGGGAAATCGTCTTTCGGGCTCGCCTTGTTAAGATCCCGAAAGTCTACACAAACGCGTACTTTACCGTCTTTCTTGGGAACCGGTACGATATTTGCAACCCAATATGGATACTCGGAAACTCGTATGAACCCCGCCTTGAATTGTTTGTCGACCTCCTCCTTGACCTTGAGGGACCATTCGGACCTCATGCGTCGGAGTTTCTACTTAACCGGCTTGAACCCTTCCCTGATCGGTATATGGTGCTCGGCTATTTCGCGATCTATCCACGGCATGTCCTTGTAGGACCATGCGAAGACGTCTTTGAATTCTTGAAGAAGACTGATGAATTGTTGTTTCTCCCCGGGATCTAGAGATAACACTATCTTAAGCATCTGAGGCTCTAAGGTTGTTCCCACGTTGATGGATTCGGTTTCTTCGATTACCAGATTGCGGGACTCCCTTAGCTCTAGTTGCTCGATCAGATGTGGAGGTAAGGATGCCTGTTCGTCTGGTTTCTCAATGTCATTGCACAGAATATTTTGAAAATTAAGGAAATTTTGAAAATGAGACAAGTCGTAAGCAGAACGGTTGTTATTATTCATAAATTGAGAAAATAGCTCGAAAAGAGCTGCCATCAGATCGCTAGTCAGTGGCGGGATAGGTAGGGTGCCCGGGACAGACCCCGAGGCACCAGAAATAGCTAAAGGGAGAGGGGGAGTTAGAGGACTGACCCTAGCACCGGACTCACTAGACTCAATCTCAGACTCTGACTCGGACTCCGACTCGGACTCAGACTCAGATTCTGGCATCTCTCCTTCCCCTGTGATCAGCTTGAAAGTTCTTCCTTGACTGTCAGTCCATTTGACAGTCTTCCTCCAGGCTCTTTTTCCGGTCCCGGATCCAACATCCGAGATTAGCTTGGATGGATCAAAGGTGCGGCTACGGAGAATGAGGCTGACTAGCTCTTCCTTCGATGTTGGGACCGTGAGTTCCTCTCCAAAAAGTAGCTTCAGTGCGGGCTCAGCATTCTTAGCATCTTCGGACTGGACGAGGGCGAAGATGTCGTCTGGTATGTAGTTGCAGACCTGGGCCAAGTGGGTCCCAGGGCGCGTGGTTGTGGGCCGGTATAGGCCTGTTTGGACGGACTCGAACACCGTCGTGACGAAGATGACTTTGCCGGCTCCGGTTTGACCCATGTTTTCTGGGGTTAGGGTGTAACCCAGACCGGTTTGAATCCTCCCGTTATCCAGAACTTCGAGGATCTTTCCTGCAGGGAGGTCGGGCCTTGATGTAGCCCCTGGTAGAAAGCCCAGATTTTGCAACATCCGGTCAATGCTAACTGTAAAATAGGGTCGGAAGAGGTATTCTTCGTCGATGGTCCCTATGAAGTCGAACCCCCAGAGATCGATGCGGCCCGAGGTATTGCAGTTAGCCACAGTCATAGGTGTGGCTTCTAGGGTGATGACGGTATCGTGCAAAGGTAGCTTGATCTTCCGATGCAGGGTGGAGGATACAGCCCTGGTCGCGTGGATCCAGGGTCTTCCTAAAAGAAGGTTAAAGGAAGAAGTCACGTCGATTACTTGAAATTCCAGCTCCTTCTCTATCGGGCCCGTTATGATAGTGAGCTTCACGGCCCCGGCTACTGACTTTGGACTTCCGTCGAAAGCCTGAATGGTTTGAGCTGTAGGAATGTAGTCGACCTCGATGATGCCGAGGGCTTTGGCGGTCCTCAAGGGGATGACGTTGACTGCGGACCCGTCGTCGATCAACGTCATCGATTAGGGTCATGGGCAGATATTTCCCATGGCAGATTACCGTGATGTAGAGGGCCATGTTGTGGGCTGGCCCAAATGGTGGCAGATCAGCATTGGAGAAGGTGATAAGTGGGCCTTCTTCTTTAGCTTTCCCCTTTAGGTGGGGCAGAACCGTGGCTACCATTTCAGCTGGAGTAGCCGTAGAGTCGATTTTGACTTGATCGAGGGCCTTAGTAAGTGCCTCTCGATGTTCCTGTGAGCTAACTAGGAGTTGCCATATAGAGAGGTCAACTCGAGTCTTGCTCAGCTGCCTTACAAGAGCCTTCTCGGTGGTTGGCTCTTCCGGGGCGGGCTCCACTCTAGGTGGTTCGGAAATGATAAGGGCGTGACTGTTGGCTAAGGCCTTGGACTTAACCTTTTGGATCTCCTCGGGCGTGATAGGGATAGCTTCTCCCTTGGTGAGATAGACGTCGTCTTCGTCATCACACCAGATCCCGTTTATTTGCGGGACAAACGGGGAAATGAGATGTGAACAGTCCATGACTTCCCCGGAGAAGATGGCGTGAGTGGCCAACGGGTTGTCCTTGTTGCTGGGCTTGCCTCCAGGTAAGGGGATTTTCCCACTTTCGATGAGGTCCTGGATAAGGTGCTTTAGTTTCCAGCATTTCTCGGTATCGTGTCCCTTGCCACGATGGTACTGGCAGTAGGCTTGGATGTCGTAGGACTTGGAGCGATGCTCGACTGGGAGCTCAGGTGTTGGGCCTATCGGGTTGATCAAGCCTTTCGATGAGAGCCTTTGTAAGGCATTCGCATAGGTGGTACCTATGTCGGTGAATACCCGGGGTGTGGTATTCTTTTTGGACGGGGTGTCAAGTAGATTTACCTCGTCAAAGATGCTACGAGTAGCAGCGGCAGATGTGGGCTTGCTTGTCGCCGAGCTGGCCCCTTGGTATCCCTTGGTGGAGGCCTTAGTGAGGCTTTCCAACCTTAGATCATTCTCGATTCTCGTTCCCATCTCGGTTAGGACCGCGAAGCTAGGTATGATGGCGTACCGGAGATGGATCCGGTAGGCGGGCAGGAGATTCTTGTCAAAGGCTTCAACTAGGACTTTTTCACTGGGCTTATCGACCAATTTGACGCTTTCAGCCCTCCAGCGTTGAAGGTACTTCGTAAACCCTTCCTTAGGTTCCTGGGCCATTACTTCCAGGGTGCGCATCGTGGTCTGGATTTCCGTGTTGTCGGCGTAGTTCCGGGCGAATTCCCTTGCCCCGTCATCCCAAGACTTGTACTTCTTGGAATCGAGCCTATAGAACCAGGCTCTCGGGTGCTTCTCGAGGGAGGAGGCAAACAAATGTTTGAACTTGTTTGACTTAACCCCCTTAAGGGCCATAAATTCCTTGAAAGCCCGGATATGTAATACCGGGTCTTCAGTTCCGTCGAACATTGGGAGGCCCGTCAGGTTGAGATTGACAGGTAATTCGTCGGTTAGGGGTGCGTAGGCCCGAGCATTCTCCATATGAATCGAGTTGTGGGTCGACAAATGGACCTGCTCTTGGAGCTTGAGGACTGCGCTAGTCAATTCGGTTAATGGCCCCTTAGTTTCGTCTTCGCCCCTCGGCCTATCCTGCTCCATAGCGCTTATCTGGGTAACGATGGCGATTTGGTCTCCCCTCATCTGGTTCATTGGATCTTGGCCAACGAGGCGGTAAGTTGATCAATGAAGTCCTTTGTCATGGTTCGGGTGTGGGGTGGCATGTCTGTAAGAACACCGTGTAATCAGAATCGGACCCAGATCGAAAGGTGCATCCCGAGCAAGAAGAGGAAAAGACTAGACTCGGAAAAAAGACTAAAAAACCGACTCCTAGACGGGTGACTCATGGACGGTGGGCTTTCTTTAGGATTTTGGCGAAGTGGGCCTAGTCCCATGTGAAGAAAGACCTACGTGTGAGCTATTCCCCAGACTTTGGACTCGATTGTGTAAGTGGGCTTCCCTTTGTAGGAGTTTGTCCTACGTAGGTGGGCCGTGCCTTGACAAATAAGGCGGACTGGGATGGGGTAGAAACTCGTGATGTAAGATCGACAGAGTTTCGACGCTATAAACTCTAACAACTTATGACAAGACCCGACACTGCTAAATACGGGAAGTCCTAAGAAGAAGAAAGTTTTGAAAAGAGAATTTGGATTTGAAAACCGAGCAAGGTCGGATAGGAAGGCCCGATTTTTTTTTTTTGAAAATTGAAAAAAAAAGGTGTTATCGGGCCGAGATTTTGAATTTTTAGAAAAGTTTGGACAGCATACCGGCTAGAAAATAGGCTATTTTGAGTCAAAATCATCCTAAATTTGGTAGCTTTTCGGGTTTGAAAAATGGATGACTTTGAAAAAGATGCAAGTTTTTGAAAAGGACGGTTTTTTGAAAAGATGAGACATGGATCAAGTAGCATGTAATCACGGAAACAGTATAATGACACCATGTATGCTCCTAGTCTAAGTCTCGGTCGGTCAAATAGGGTCTATACCAACGACGATAGCTTTCTCGCAAATCAGGACGGTCTTCCTAAGCCGAGTTGGTCTTAGAACCTGCCGTAAAACCCATGCGAGTTCCGCCATCGAAGTCTTTAGTGCGCCCATTTAGGAACGCACCGTGGTATAGTGGGACGTCGGTCACAAGTAACCGGCCCGGGAAAGATTGGGTTATGCATGACCCATTGAACTAAAACGTGTACATTACTATTCGAACGATTTCTTTTCGAGTCTCACCCTAGGGATGCCGATGGTAAGTGACTCATCAGTTGATCCCCAGCGGAGTCGCCAAATTGTGGACATGACATAGGTCCACCCCGACGCGGCCACGCGCGGATTTGGGGAGGCGAATGAATCTCCATATGAGATGGTCAAATTGAAATTTAAATCGAAGTAGGAATCGCCACCGAACTTTGTGGGAGTTCGGGCCCGTTCGAACCCACTCTATGTCGTAGTGGGCCGTATACAAAATACGGCCCATTTCCGATGTCAGAGTTTATTCGGTTCGTCCCTTTGCATTACGATACCGATACCGACATTATCGGATATCGTGTATTGAATGACTCTCGTTGCCAATGGATTCGGACATCCGGAAACCATGGTTCTGAGTAAGGGGTGAGGGTACGTGTTGGGAAGTTCACTAAGAACACCCAACCCCGCCCGCACTTAGCGGCCTTTACTAAGATATCGTTCGTTTTTTATGTACACGCGTTAGTTCGACGGTTGAATGATATGCAAACATTATTTTCCTAAGCATGTGAGAAAAATTAAATGGGTTGCTAAGTCGCTTAATGCATATTAAACTAATAACGTCAAAGTTATTTTAGCATGTGAGGTTTGTTTTAGTCTAATAAAACAATAAAAAAGAAATAAATTGCTACAAACACGAGAAAACGAGTTAGTAACGTTTGAATAAAGATGTAAATACGATGATATGCATGATTTTGAAAAAGATTTATGACACGTGATGGATTAACACGTGTTGACCGAGGTCGAAAGAAAGTATTTATCAAAATCTGAAAATATGTCGCGAAAGTCGCTTTTTTATGTAAGATCCGAAAAGAATAAAAAGACGAGAAAACGAGAAAAAAGGGGGCTCGGCCATCCAGGCCTCCGCGCGAGTCGCCTGACAGGCGCGCGACTCGCGTGGAGGTCTCTCGTTTTTTTTATTTGTCGAAAATCGATAATTTTTATAAATCGCGTACAAATATAGATTAATTTATACCCGATTCATATTTTCGATATTCGTCGTATTCGATATTCGATTATGAAATAGATATCGAATAGTCGGAACAATTTTAGAAAAGGTTTTGAAAAAAAAGTTTTTTTGAACGAAAAGAGGAAAAATAGGAATTTGAACGAAAATAATATTAATTCTCTCCGCGTAAAAAATCGTCGAATTTGTTTTAAAAAAGTAACGATTTTTAGCATCAACGAGATTTAATTTAGTTCTTGTTTAAATACTATATTTGATTAGAGAATCGATATCGTATTTTAAGAACGTTTGTTTTACGAAAATATTTTTATAATATTGTTATTAGAAAAAATAGAAAAAACGTGACAACGACCCATATTAAAAAAAAGACGGATCGACGACACTACAAAACGAAAAAAACGACGAGAAAAGGGGAAGAGAGAAAAGAGAGACTCGGGTTTGATTTACACCCTCAACCTACATGCTTCGTTTTCTCGGAATAGAGCTCGTCGGAAAGTGGCTTAAACACGGGAGCGTCGAGATGATGTGGGATGAGTTTGGGTGTCGGTTTTAGTCGTGTGGGGTGACGGGTTTTCGGCCAGATTGGGTCGGTTTCGTCGGGTCGAGGTTGCTCGGGATTTGCTTTGAATTATTTTGCTAGATGTCGATGATGTATGATAGATAATGGATGTTGAATCTGTGTATTTTCGATGTATTTCGTGTGTTTGAATGAATTGAACGGAGGGTCCTATTTATAGGAGAGGAGGTAGCCTTGCTTGTACGACAAGAAATACCGATTTAGATAGGAAACATAAGAGTTCGAAAGGGAACGAAAGTCCCGTTTCTTGGTGGGTAAGCCGAGTATCTCGGCTGTTTTGGGGTGCTTCGGCCGAGTTTTGAGCTCGGTCGGTGAATTGTTTTGGTTTTCGGATAGAATTCCTACTTGAGATCGAATTCTATCCTTAAATGGATTTATTTAATATTTTTCGAAGCTGATTTTTTTGTAGTAGTTGAGTCCAAACCGGACGTGTGGTGTCACAGCTGGTTCGGGTGACTCGGGAAAAAATATCTTTGACCGGGTTTTACCTGGTCGCTAAAAGACGGTTTTGCTCCTGGTGCCGGATTCGACCCAAATTAGTCTTATTTGACTCGAAACGACCCACTGGGCCTGGATTTGAGGTTGGTTTAGTAAGATTTGTACTCCGTAATAAGCCCAAGCCAAATGTCCATGATTTCGAGCCCATATTCGAGTCCATTAAAGCATGTTTGCGTCCGATCATCATTGGGTGTTTGGTGGGAACTACTATAGACACCTGGCGGTCAAAATGTGGGTGTCTACAATATGATTTCTGTAGATCGTTGGTCCACCTTCTTTTCTCCCCCTAAGACTGGGAATGTATTCTCGTCAAAATGACAATCTGCAAATCGTGCATTAAACAAATCTCCAGTCATGGGTTCGAGGTATTTAATTATACTTGGGGAGACAAAACCCACATATATTCCCAGTCTTCGTTGTGGACCCATTTTGGTTCTCTGAGGTGGGGCAATCGGGACATACACTGAGCAACCAAAAGTTCTTAAATGGGAAATATTTGGTGGTTGACCGCTTACTAGTTGTAAGAGAGAAAAACTTGTGATAAGTGGTTGGCCTTAATCTAGTTAAGGCTTATGCATGTAAAATGGCATGTCCCCTTGCGGACGTTGGTAATTTGGATTTCATCAGTAAAGGTCTAACAGTGAGTTGCAATATTTTAATCATTGCTTCTGCACGTCCATTTTGGGTATGAACATGTGCTACTGGATGTTCAACGTCTATGCCAATTGACATATAATATTCGTTAAATGTCTGGGATGTAAACTCCCCTACATTGTCCAAACGAATTTTCTTGATATTTTGATCTGGGAATTGAGTTCTTAGCCTTATTATTTGGGCTAGTAATTTTGCGAAAGCAAAATTTCGTGTGGAAAGAAGAGTCACATATGACCATCTTGTAGATGGGTCAATTAATACCATGAAATATCTGAATGGTCCACATTGAGGGTTGATTGGTCCGCATATGTCCCCTTGAATTCTTTCAAGAAATGCGGGTGTCTCATCTTTTATTTTATTTATTGATGGTCGTATAATTAGTTTCCCCATTGAACATGCACTGCAAGGAAAATCGCTTGATTTTATAACTCTCACGTTTTTCATGGGATGTCCGAGTGCATTTCCAATGATTTTTGCCATTATTGCAGGACCTGGATGTCCTAACCTATCATGCCATAGAGCAAATGTGGTTTTATCATGGATTTTGGATGATGTCATCATACTGGTTATAACGTGGGTTATTTTTGTAAAATACAGACCAAATGAGTAAGATGACATTTTCTCAACGATGCATTTTGTGCCTGATTTAAATATTGTAAGGCATAAATATTCTTTATCATTTTCACTCATGGTTTCGATATGATAACCATTTTGTCGCATATCTTTGAAACTGATCAAGTTTCTTTGTGACTTACTTGAGTATAACGCTTTATGAATTGTTAGACAAGTTCCCATTGGGAGCATAATATCGGCTTGTCCGTTGCCATCAATAATTTCAGCGTTGCCACATATAGTATTTACATATGCCTTAATTGGCTTTAATTCAACAAAGTACTTCTTTTGTCTCAAAATAGTATGAGTTGTGCCGCTATCGATTAGGCATATTTCTTCACCAGTGGTCATGTCTAGAAAACAAATAAGTGGAGCTTATTAATAGAAAGTGAAATAACAACCAATATATTACATTTTATTTGAGATGATAAGCAAACGGAACAAACATACAAAATACATAATGGAAATAAATACTGGAAATAAGGCAGCAACGCGCGCGCGCGCACACACACACACATATATATATATATATTTAGTTGTACTGCATAGCGGAGATCATCTAGAATCCATTGTTCCCATCACCATCGTCAAGGAAATAATTAGCTGTTTCAATCATTTCTGACTCGAGCGGGTCAGTTTCATCTAAATTTGATTCAGGCATCTCAGAGTTTAATGGTACGACATCTGTGACAAAATGTGACTCCTCCCTCCTTTGCATAGCGGAGATCATCTAGAATCCATTGTTCCCATCACCATCGTCAAGGAAATAATTAGCTGTTTCAATCATTTCTGACTCGAGCGGGTCAGTTTCATCTAAATTTGATTCAGGCATCTCAGAGTTTAATGGTACGACATCTGTGACAAAATGTGACTCCTCCCTCCTTTTCTTGATGGATGCTTGATAGAGGTCAACAAAATGTTTTGGGGTGCGACATGTGCGAGCCCAGTGACCATCCATGCCACATTTATGACAGGTGGTCTTATATTTTTCCGAGGTATCAGAATTAACATTTTGTTTTCCCGAGCGCGTATATTTAAATGAATTTTGACCTCTGCTGGGGCATAACCGCGTCCTCCTCGACCTCGTCCGCGTCCGGGTCCACGTCCGCGGCCACCGCCACGGCCGCGTCCGGGTCCGGCGAAATTCGCCTCTGGTATAGCTGCAGAGCCACTTGGCCTCAAATTGTCATTTCGTAATAGAACTTCGTCATGTTGTTCAGCAACTAAAAGTATTGCAATTAGGTCCGTGAATTTTTCAATTTTATTGATTCTGATACTTCTTTGAAAATCCATGTTTCTTTTACCCATGGTAGAGAATGTTTTCTCTATTTTACTGAAATCACTGACTTGTTCCCCACAATACTATAGTTGTGATGCAATACGGAATAGAGCAGAATTATACTCGTTTACCGAAGGAAAATCTTGGAAATGCAAATTTTGCCATTCATGTCGAAGTTTTGGGAGGAGGACATATTGCTGATGTCCGAACCGTTCTTCAAGAAAGGACCATAATTCAAATGGATCTCTGATCCTCAAATATTCATTTTTTAGCCCTTCATTCATGTGATGTCGTATAAATATATGAGCCTTTTGTTTTTCCTAGTGGGTAGCCGAATTAACTTTCTCAACCGTATGTTCAAGGGCTTTTGCCCCTAAATGGACAATGACATCATCTTTCCATTGTAAGAACTTTTCACCAGATAAGTCAAGGATGTCGAATTCCCTTTTTGCAATCTGAGTCATTTTCTTTCTATTTCTTTTAGATCTAACATATATATGGTTTTGCGGGTGTTAGTATAATAATCATAGGTAATTTATAGTAAAGTAATGTATTCATACATCAATAATCACTAGGTACTAACATTAATATTAGTATATAAAAGTAAAATAAAAAAAATAGATAAAACAATGAATATATGGGCCGAATGCATAAAATAGGGGAAAGAAAGAAAAGAAAAGAATATAATTAACGAAGTTCACAATAGATTAGTGGTAATTAATTGATTTATAAGGCACAAACTATTTATTGATATATAGAAATATGAAAAAGGCAACTAACATAACTATTAGAAACATGAGTACATTAAGTAGACTCTCCAACTCTCGAAGATTTTGCGTAATAGAGCGCATGGTGTCGTCATCTTCTCCGTCTTTATCCATTTATTATTTGGATTTTTTTTTATGTTTTTGTTTTTTTTTAAGAATGATAAAGACGGAGAGGATAATGGAAGTGAGTAAGGTGATAAGATTTTGTAGATTTTATAAGGGTTAAAAGTACTGTAGTGTCGGTGGAGGTTAAAATTATCATACTTATTTTGCAAATTTGTATCATTACGGAGAAGATTTAATGTATATGAGTAGAAACAGTTGGATTCATCAACTAAATATAAAACTTTAGAGAGGATAAATGTAAGAGTATATATGATAGGAGTACTAAAAGTACCGAAGAATACTTAAAAACAAATACTTACTAAAAACCAAAGGATAACTTACGCATGCATACATACCTCACATAATCAAATGCATACTATTCATGCCTACTAATTCACATGCATGCAAAAGCCTACTAATTCACATGCAAATGTCATACTTCACATGCATGTTACTACACTAGCTACTACAATAAAAACCACACATCCACTAAAATCAACACAAACAACTACATCCTCATGCATTCTTCTCCCAATTCCTCCAATTTTTTTTAAAGAAAATTACATTATGTTTATTGTTATGATTAGCAAGATGGGTACTACGTTCATTATCGTATTTCGACCGACATCGCTGGTCTAGGTGAGATTAAAGGTCGTCGACGTTGAAAGTCGGGTCATTAATGTCTGTGTGGCGGTGCTTTGCGCCTGTGAGTTTGACTGACTCGGAGGATTCCGAGGACTCTGCTATACCTTTCGCCTTGTTAGGGCGAGATGGTCCTGCCATATGTCCGGGTAAGCAGTGATGAGTTTCGTGATGCTTTTCCAGTTGCTTCCTTGGTCGATTTTGGTTAAGGTGGGTGACTGATGGTTCACTAGGCTGCGGTTCGGGTTGGGGATGAAAGGGGGGGTTAATCGGTAAATTATTAGGTAAATTATTATTAGGTTCTCTAAGTATATATATATTACAATTTGTGATACAATTAAGGGTAATGGAGACTCCGAAATAATGGTGATCCATTTTTTTATCCCTTTTTAAAAGAGGTTAGTAACTATTGTTAACAAAATAATGATTTAAAATACTACCTTATAAACTTGGAGCAAATTCGTGCTGATAACGTGTTGAGAAATAAATATTGAAAGAGAAAGATTGAGAGTGATTGAGAGTAGAGATTGAGAGTAAAGATTGAGAGTAAATGTGTATATTCTCATTCATCAGATAACGTATTTATAGTACAAATATACTGTATACATAGTTGACGTTTGGAAGGAAATTCTTCCATACAATAAATGTATGGAAGAAATTTCTTCCATAACTACTGTTGCAACATACATGTGGAGGGATGTTTTGCAGAGGAAACTATGGGCTGAGATTTTCACCCTAATGTTATTCAACACCTTTGTAATTTTTTTGTATTTGAAGTTACGCTACATTACATTTTTGAGCTCTCGTCCTATTTATTTAATTTAATTAGTTTATTGATATTAAATAGAGTATTAATGTACAAATTTGGTGTACGTAATTATTATTATTATTATTAAGGATTTTTTTTTTGCGAAACACGACCTTTAAAAAAAACATTTTGCGAAACACAACCTTTAATAAAAACTCTTTGCGAAACACGACCTTTCGCCGGAGTTTGACCAAAAATAAAAAAAAAAACATCCGACATTGACCCAGATTGATGATATAAGTCACGTGACCTTCCTAATTTTATTGAGTAAACATTAAAAAGTAAAATAAAACCAACTGTTCTAATTTCCTAAACCCAATATCACATGTTTACTTCATCCTCATTTCTCATTCCTCTTTTATTAGTCATTACACATTCATCTTCATCATTTTCAAATCAGTTAAATACACACTAATCTTCATTGATCCTTCCCATCTTCAGCGTCTACCGCTACATGCAATAAATTAGAAGCATGCTTTTGTAAATAATGTACGTTTTTCTTCTTCTATTTTATTTGATTATAATTTGCACTATAATTAGGTTATCATTTTGTTAATTTTAACTCTAAATGTTTAGAGGTGATTATTTTATACTCCATATTAATTGAAGCATGTCGATTTTTTTGTCGTTATTTGATTAGGGTTATGTATTAATCATTGTTAAATGAATTAAAATTGATTTGTTCAAGGTTGAATAGTACGATTAATTCTTGTTTATTAGTTTTAGTTGTTAAGTAGGTTTGTCAGGAAGTGAAGGTAAAAGAGAGATGAGATATGTTTTGGTTACTTAAGGTATTTAATTTGGAGGGAAAATGAATATGATTTTGGAGGGAAAGATAATATATTTGGAGGGAAAAGATAAAGAAACAAGCAAGTGGCTTACTATTAATTATTTTGGTCAACGCCGATTTTTTTTTAATTTTTTGATCAAACTCCGGCAAAGGGTCGTGTTTCGCAAAAAAAGTTTATTAAAGGTTGTGTTTCGCAAGAACTTTTATTAAAAGTTGTGTTTTGCAAGAACTTTTATTAAAAGTTGTGTTTCGCAAAATGTTTTTTTTTAAAGGTCGTGTTTCGCAAAAAATTCTATTATTAAATGTACTTTAGATAAATTGTTGATTACTAAGTTGAAATGAATAGATAAATAGAAAAACATATTGCAAATCAGTTTTCTGATGGTGAAGTCATCATGACATCACTCCATGTCAAATTAACACTAAATGCTGATGTCACCCTACACATAGATGGTTGTTCTTTTAATAAATAAATGATGATTGAAGCATTATTGGTTCTTACTTCTTAGATATCAACTATCAACACAAATTTTTACCGTATTGTCTTAAAGAGAGATATTACGAGTTTTAATTATTATTATCTCCACAATAGTGAAAATTTGTTAAAAGAAACTTTAAATTTGTATTATCGAAAATTATTCAAAGTATAAAGTTTGAAAAATAATGTTATCTAAGGTATAAAATATCTATTTATCCTTATTTTTATAATTATCATAAGAGATCTTTTATTTCAATGTAAATAAATGATTAGTGTTGGGTTTGTTGATGATGACAATGCCTAATTTAACTTGTGCTCTAGTTTAATCTTATAGGTTAATCGTCATCAGTAAAATAATTATCAAATGTGCTAATTCAAATGATGATATCAAGACAAGCCAAAGCTACCCAAGATAAAGATCAAGAATTTCAAGAAAAGAGAATAGAATCGAGTCTAAGAATGGCAAAGTATGTGTTTTTCGGTACAATAGTATGTAACAGTCGGACTGACTGTTACATCGTTCGACAGTTCTTAATGATTCAAAAAGATTTTGATTTCAAAAGTTAAATCTTCAGAAAAATCTTTTTACAAATTTAAATTGACTTTGAAAAAATATGATTTCTTTAAAAAAAAAAAAGGGATGGTTTGGTTTCTTGTAAAACAATGCACCTCTTCTCCAAGGTTTTCCAAAAATGGCTCTTCACTTTTGAAAGTGAACTTAAATTGTTTATACTTTCAAGTATTACCTTTCAAGTTAACACCTTCCCTTCAATTTTGGTAAACCTTAAGTATGCTTCCCTTTCTTTTTGAAAAAGCTTTCTTTTTGAAAAAGCTTTCTTTTTTTAACAAGGTCAAAGGTTTCCTTTTAACCTTTGGATTTTTCAATGAGGCACATTCTTTTACCCATTTCCACATCTACTATAAAAGAAACTCATTTGCCTCATTTATTTCTCAAGGCTTTCAAACTAAAACTTCATTTATTGCATTTTGTTTTCAAAGGTTTTTATCTTAAAAGCATTTTGCAAATCATTTTCGAAAAAGAAAGTCTTCAGTAATTTCAAAGTCACAGTCGAACACACTGTCACACAGAATCACACACACTCTTGTCTAACTCGGTTTTAAATTGTAATCTTTGTAACTTTCAAGTTATTAAGAGTCGTAGCCGGAGTAGGCTATTGGTCGTGACCAGAGTAGGTCATTGGTGAGTTAGAGACGGAGTAGTCTTGTAAACTCAAATCGCAACCGGAGTAGGTTGTTGGTCGTAACCGGAGTAGGTTATGGGTCGCTTTTCATTGTAAGGGTCTTTTGATTTCAGAGTAGATTTCTAATGAAAAGCAATAAGAAAAGCATTGGACGTAGGCCCTTAAAGTGTTGGCCGAACCAGTTAAAAAATATCGTGTTTTATCGTGTTATTTATTTTTCCGCTGCATCTTTCGATAAAAGCATGTTATTTTGTTTTTCTTTTATTTGCTCAAGCTTCAAACTTAGTTTTAGTTGTGCTGTCACGTTTCATGCAACAGTCGCCCATACTGTGACATTCGTCTGTAGCTTCTCATTCTGCTAAGCGAATTGAATACAGTCTGACAACAGTCGCTCATACTGTGGCTTTGTTCTGTAGCCGTACTCCTTGCTAAGACAAAGCGTAACAGTTGACTGTCCGTTGTATGTTAAGTCTAGTACTTCTTCACATAATTGTTTTCTACTTCCACTCAACTTACTTTAATCAATAAAGATTAAGTTGAAATTTTAAAAGGTACCTAATTCACCCCTCCCCCTCTTAGGTACTTAGGGATCCATAAACTCTTCAATTAGACATAGTTTAAAATAGTTTTTACTATATATAGCTTTTTTAAAATATAATTAAGTTAACTAACTCGTGCAGCGTACAATCTTTTATCTAGTTTAGTATAACACTCTACATTCCCTTCAACTATCATTTTCCTTTTAACTTTCTCGTCCTGGCATAAAGTTAGTTTAGTATAACACTCCACATTCCCTTCAACTATCATTTTCCTTTTAACTTTCCCGTCCTGGCATAAAGTTCAAGGACATGGGAAAATATTACCAAATTTTCATACATTTAACGGTAATTTTTTTTTATCTTTCGTTCTCTCTCCATGCAACTGGCTTTTTTATTTGGCGTTGCAAAAAAAAATGAATTAGATAATATATAATTCTAGCAAATGATAATTTAATATTAACTAATCAAAGTTACCGATGTTAGTAAATGTATAATCAATTTAGATAAACTTTGAATGAGCCATATATTGCTGGTATATAAGTGGTATTGGATAGAAAAATTCATGATTTAACTTCCAACTACGTTTTCATAACTTATGGTCGCCCTAAGAAAATTCGGGTTCTGTTATTTTAATTATTACTTTATTTTAAGTTGTTATTAAATGCTAATATTTGTTAATCTTCCATCGACCAATTAACAAATAACAAATTATAAACTATTAACAAAAACAATTTGTAGAGCGAATTATAAGACAAAAGTCAAGTCAACCTATAAGAAGAGTAGAGATAACACAAGACACATCAGATACTCCCTCCGTTCCATTCAATTGTTTGCCTTTTATATTCATAGTGAAGAGTATTTTAATCAAAGGCAAACAATTGAATGGAACGGAGAGAGTAATAAGGAAAAGAGAAAGAGAAAAGAAACATAAGGAAACCATTACCATAAACTTCAATCATAATCTAATACACAACTAATAATGAAAAATAATAAAACAAGAGTAGCACAGACAATAATAACAAATGCGAAACATGAAAATTAGAAACAAACACATCAAAGGGCAAGAGCGACAAACTCAACAATGCAGACGAGAGAAAACAAAGGAGAAACTAGCACAAGACCGAACAATAAAATATGATACGTCCCACTATTTGTACAATTTTACGTACAAAAGCTGAGAAAACAAAAAATATAAAATAGGGTTGAAGAAAAATGTAGAGAGGGAGATGTTAGAGTATTGTCTTATCTATATCTATGTAATTTATTAAAACTCAAACAAATCATCCTCATCCATCATTTATCTAAAATACTATCTTATACTCCGTAATAAAGTCATATGTTCTGCTCTGATTGGACAAAGCAACCTAACCAACTGACAAACAAAATTAAGAAACGAGGGAGTCTGTTAAAAAATAGAAGCAATCAATTAACAAATATTTTAATTAAAAAAAACTCAATCAATTAAGAAAGAAAAGAAAAAAAAAGAAAAAACTCATCAGCTTCCACCTCGCTTCATCTTCCCCTTCCGTAATTCATAACTGTATTATCACCTACAACAATGGATACAAAAATTATTATAGAGCATGAACCTCAATATGTCATCCAAGTGTACAACCAAAGCGACCCGATTAGACCTACAACCAAACCTCAATATGAACCTTAGTGTACCACCCAAACATAATTAGAGCTCGTGGTAAACATATCAATTAAAAAGGAGAAGAGAAAGTTAGACAATGAGTAAGTGAACAATTATTATGTACATCAACTAAAAGCACTTCGTAATGCATTGCTTATATTTTAAGAACAAAACTAACACGACAGCCAAAATGTGTTATATATATGTATGAAGCAGTCGTAACAATAGGAACCATGGAAGAAAAGAGACAAAAATTTGAAAATCTCATCTAAAGACGCGAGAGAGAAACTAAGAAAGATCAAAGTCAAAACTGTCACGTATGACATTCTGGTTAATGGATCTCCAAAGATAAGAATTAATCTTGATCGAGGGATTCGACAAGGAGATCATCTCTCCCCCTTTTTCTTTGTATTATGCACTGAAGTTCTCTCCGCTAATCTTCGCAAAATGCAGGATCTTCAAGCGATAAGTGGTATTTGTATTGCCAGAAACGCACCACCCATTTCGCATATTTTCTTCGCGGATGATGCGCTTTTCTTCATCGAAGGCTATAAAACATGTATTGAAAATCTTAGGTAGGCTATTGAGGAATATTGTGATGGATCGGGTCAATTGATTAACAAAGGTAAATCCTCCTTCTGTTTCAGTCCAAACATTACCCTTGAGATTGCAAAATTCTGTTTCAGTACTTTCGGAATCTCTTCGTCATCTCATGTGGGAAATTATCTTGGGGTTCCACTTGATCATGTTAATCGGAACAACAAACAATTCTACAATGATATTTATGATTGAGTAGTTAGTAGAATTTCTTCCTGGAATGGATCCTTTCTCTTGCCAGCGGGACGGCTAAATCTCATTACCTCGGTTCTAGCTTCACTTTCTATTCACCTTCTATCGGTATTTAAAATACTAGTACGTGTGGCAAATCGTATTAACAAACTTTTTGTCCATTTCTGGTGGGTTGGTACTGGGCAATGTAGAATTATTCACTGGCGAAGCTCCCATTACCTTTCTCGTCCTGAAATTGAGGGTGGTTTAGGTATTAGAAACATTCAATGCCTTAACCAAGCTCTTCTGGCTAAGCTTGGCTGGAAAATCTTAAGTCACCCAAATGCAATGGTAATTAAGATTATATCAGCAAATACCACTACTAGGCGAACTCTCTCCAGCTTCTCAATTTGTCATCCTCTAACAGTTCATGGGGTTGGAAAAGCTTATAAAAATGGGGACTCCAACTTGTACGAGATGGAATGGTGTGGCTACTAGGTAATCTTAGCTCTATTGATCTACATGATTCGAACTGGGTCTTAGGTGAATGCCCACCGATTAAAAATGACTGCAACATCAATCCCCCTTCAAATATCCGTGACCTCCTTGATGATGATGGCAATTGATGGTGCCTTGACAAACTTAAGTTTCTTTATGATGATTCATGGATTAAAAAAATCCTCTCCTGCCAGCTACCGTTCTCAATTTGTGATGACAAATTCTACTGGAGCAAAAATCACTCAGGTAAATTCACGGTTAAAAGTGCATACAAGCTTGCTCTCAAGCTGTTTCTACACGACCATCCTTCTAGATTTGCCTTGGATGACAAATTACGAAACTTCTGCTCGAAGAGCTTATGGAAGATAAAGGGGCCTGCAAAATTCATAACTTTTCCGTGGAAAATCATTAACCACGCCCTCTCTCTATGTTGATGCGGAATTCGTTAAGCGTGGTTTATCTTCATTCGTTGGCTGCTCTCTCTGTCGTGCCCCTGACATGGTGGAAACGCTTGATCACCTCTTCTAGGACTGTTTTGTTTGTGAGCAGCTGTGGATTGGCTCGGATCTAGGCATTCGAACTTCAATGTCTTCCAACATTGAGATTAGATCATGGATGAACTGGGTCATGTACCTCGGCAAACTCGATCAGGATCAATGTCGGGCCTCCCTTTTTATTCTCATCCTTTGGACGATTTGGGTTACTCGTAACACAACTAAATTTCAGGGGACAAGCATCACTGGAGTCAGGCTTATGGCCCTTCTTAAAGCTCAGATTACGGTTCTCCCATCTCCTGATTCCACTCCTGACAATCGACTAACCCAAGATGAAGATGTTGAATCATCGCAATTAAGCATCAAAAAGGGGTACACTATCCAGATTGTTGGGCCTAAGGCGGATTGTCCTATAGTGACAATCAACATAGACACTGCTTGGAGGGATTATAGTAGAGTTGTTGGCGGATGGATCGCTTTCCGAGACAATGGCTCATGTATGGTACGAATGTACTCTACTTTCAATGCTGCCTCACCGATTCATGCGGAAGCCGCTGCTCTTTGGGCGTGTTCTAAAAGACTTCTTCACATCAAGTTATCTTCTGATTGACTGGCCTTGTTGCTCAACTTGGTGGATTTTCTGATGCTTCGCCTCACATTGGACGAACTCTGGATCAGTTGCTTGATGTTTTTAGTTCTTTTCATAGTGTTTCTATTTCATTTATTCCGAGGGGATTGCACAAAGACGCCCATAACCTAGCAGTTTTGGGCATCACACGTTAAAATCTCCTCTATTTTCTATCTTAGCTGGCAAAAAAAAACTCAAGATGATTACATTCTCCAATTAAAGTTAAAAAAACGAATTATCAGTTATTATGCATTACATCTTATAACGTTATATCTCATATTCGTCAATAACCACTCACTTACGTTATTACAAACACACTTTCAGTCTAATTCACCTTGCACACTTGTGGTGACATGTTTGATGTATGTTTTGGCACTTACAGTCCACCATTTTTCTTTGTCATTCATTTAAGATACATGTCATATATATTTCCGTAACTTGGATCGTTCAATTTCCTAAGCTTCATCCTATTCACAATTTACGAATGCTTATGGAAGTAAATAAAGTTACAAAATATGAAATCATAACAAAAAATATGTATAAATAATAAAATAAATATTGGACAATGAAGCAAGAAGACGAGGCTGGAATTTACAAATGCCATAAAACAATATAGTCTCGTGCGGTGCACGGGTTTGACGACTAGTTAATGGCAAATAACCGACATTGCCACTAATTAGAAACTCCCACCTTTTCATTTGTTGGCTTTGTCGATTGCTTTACCATTGTTACCCATCAAATCATGACACATGGCTTAGTTACTTAGTTAGAAGTGAGCATTGGATAAATAAAGGATGGGTAGTATAGTGTAGCATATATATTGTTTGGTGGTAAAGAACATGGTGTAGACACCAAAATTTTATATATTTCGGTATCTATTTATGTCAAATATCTTTATTATTTAGAGATAATTATCAATAAATATTGTGATAATATCTTAGGATACCGTAGATTCTTACCTTCCTCTCTAAGTTATTAGGCTATAAATACGGTCTAGTGTTTAGGGTTTAGAGGAGGTCAGATGGAATAAGTCTCAAAACGACCCCGTCATCCTACTACCAAATTGTAGGTAAATGGAATAAGTCACAAAAAGATCCCATCTTCCCCCTACGGATCTAAGTCGATAAGACTCCGTAGAACTATCAAAAACCCTAGCCTTCGAGATTGGAATCAAGAGATCCACGGAAGTTGTAACGCGCAATCTTTCGATTATCAAATAAAACTCTTGTTTGCATATTATTTTGTATCTGTTATTATATTATCGCAGGTGCAAAATTTTTATGTTTTACACATGGTTTGCCATATAAATGGTTGGGGGATTGATCCCCAGATAAAGCATCTCTTACTCCGACGAAAAGGTTGGGGGTTCGATTCTTACATGCGACTTGCCCTTACCTAACCTCGTGGTTGAAGTAAGGGAGCTCTTACCACTTGATCTTAACCATTCTTCTCATTAAATAACCTAATGGAAACAACAAAACACATATCTTTTGAATTTGGGCGTAGAAGGTACATGCTCGGATATGGGAACAGGCGCAGAACTACCACGCCTGTGAAACCATGTAGTTTGGAGTTCTGCACCGAAAATTATTGCTGTAAAACCATGTTAACCTCTCCTCACCTTCACCAAATCAGCTCAACTACCATTATTTAGCCACTCTAGACCACCTACCATAATCACCAGCACACTGGCAAGCATCACGTACCCAGAGATGGAGGTTAGTGTAACAATGGATGTTGAGTGTAAATTAATGAGTGAAGGGAGGAGTGTGGGTAAAAGAGGTTAAATAAAGTGAGGGACAAAACGGGTATATCACTTAAAATGCGGACGACATTAAGTAAAAATGCGGACGACCACAAGCGAAAGTGTAAACGAATGTGCATACGCACGGGTTTGTAACTGTAAGTACGCAAACCGATATTCAGAAATCATAAAGCCAAATATGGAACCACTGAACCAGAACACACATTTATACATGGTTGTAACATGGTTCTCCATATGACTATATTCGACTAACAGTAATCTTAATCCTTGAAAAAAGAACATCAAAGACGATGGAAAAGGGGTTTTGCAAGAGCATGTTTCTCATTTCTACAGATTCAATCCAACAATTTATAACTATTCTTGACCAAACAAACCTTAGTAGTTAGTACGGAAAAATATATACCACTTGTTCTGCACTTCTACCTGGCTGATTTTCGAAAGTAGTACCTGCATGAAGCAACCAGGACACAATACCAGGAGAAATGAGTTTACTGCACACAGATCTGAGTTCTGAAAATCGGGAGGAATTGGCTTAAGATAATAGACTTACACATAGATCTTAATGCCATATATGGAAGCGTATTTTCGGAGAAGACGCTCAATAGAATACCAAACTGCACGGTCCGATCCATCTTGATATCCTATACGTGGCATGTGGATCGAGGCTGCTTACGCAAGTCCACATAGGAACATGAACTTAGTTGCACTCATAACTAATTGCATTTACAAATATGTACAGAAAGTAAGGTCACACAATTGACGAGAGTCCTGAATTAGGTGATCATAACACATTAAAGAGGCAAAAGATTTCAGTTATTGAATTTGTTTTCACCCCGTGTTGTCCAAGCATGCCAACCTAGGTTTTGTACCCATTTTGAACCAATTCCCCATGGCATCATGGAAAAAAAAAATTGGATACACCAAAAATCTAGTTTTCGCCCTTGAATATCGGTACCCCTTTTACTTGTAGGTGTGTATTGTGTTGACTTAGTTTTGGGGTGTGATTTGTATGGGACCAGACTTGATTATGGTAGAGTTGGTATTTTGCTTAGAGGACTTTGTTCGAAGAACTGGGGTAAAATGTCATGAAACCACTGACGAATCTGATAAGGAAGTCGATATATCATAAATCTCATCTATATAGTAATGAGAAACAAGTTTGGGATCAGTCTTAATTATGGGAGTGTTGGTGTTAAACTTAGTCAGATCTGTAGTTCAGAGGTTCAAACCCACCCCCCTTATTTATCTTTGCAAGGTCCGCCAAAGGTTCCAACATGTGTAGGATCACAAAATACCAAAATCTTATTAAAATGTCCACATCTGAGGGTTCGGAACCATGAAACTAAGCAGAGCCTTCTGTTTAGTTATTTCCCACAGAAGAACATGGTCAAAAATACCCCACACATGACACATCCACAGAAAGGTTAAAATATAATACCATTGTTCTGAGCAGCAACTGACGACGCTTTTGGTAGACAGCTTTCTAAATCACTTATTGAGATACCACTCCGTGGAACGTTACGCCTCGGATTGTATGACTGGACCACACTCAAGGCAACCCATTGAGGCATATTACTTTGATCAGATTGATTGTCATCTGCGTCCAAGTAATTGGCTACATGTATTTAGGAAGATTAAAAGAACAGAACAAATGGTGCACAGCTATCAATAAAATTTCAAGGTCACTTTTGCAGGATTTTTGTACATATTTACCATCTACTTGTATAAGATGAAGATCCCCCACGTGCAGGTCCCCAAATTCAGATGCTCGCTCGTATGCCTCTGGAACTCTACTGGAGAGTCTAGCCAACGCATCAAACATACCTCCCTGGCCCCATTTCCCAGAGTCATCAACGCAGCTGATTATCAATCAAACAGACAGGGATCAGTTAATTAGTGCCAAAAGTAGAGACTTCAGCACATGTCCATCACTCAAGGTTACCGCAGGCCGGGTAAGGGAGATGGGACATACAAATATTAAGAATGAATGACGGATTTTTATCAAAATAAAATTGGTCATACCTCTTGTGCTCTCTATATTTTAGGATCGACATAATCTCCCAATTAAGCATGAGGGGAAGGGGGATGACAAAATGAAATGAGAAGATTGCGAATGACTAATTAATGCAGAATTACCAGGAAAAGAAAAGGGCTCTATACTGAACATGTTTGAATTACAAGGAACAACCAGCCATGTGAGAGAATGATATTAGAGCAATAAACAGCAACAAGACTTCTTAGCTGAAAGAGTTTCTTAAAAGTTCCCTACATACTGAGTTAACTAAGCATATATTACAAATGAATACACGCCAAATAAAACAAATACCTGAACACAATGGTAGGCTCTGATGGACAAATATCACATGGTTTTGTACAATCACCGAAAACAAAGTTTACAGCACCAAGATCTGACGTTAGATCCGTATCTGCTGGCAAGTCTGGATCGGGAACCGAAAGTGATTGATAACCCAAGGTTTGCCACTTTGCCAACTTCTTTTCTTCTGCTTTCTTTTTAGCAGCTTCAGCCCTTTGACGTTTTTCCTCAGAGCTCACTCTCCTGCTTTCCAACTCTAAGAAAGATTTGTCAGTTGACTCTGATGCCTCCTCAAACTTCTTAACCCACGAAAGGTATGAAGCTTCATCAAAACTGAGATCAAGACCAATAGCTACATCATTATTTCCCACCCTCAATTCTTTTCCGTTTAAGCTGACAGAACTTAGTCCAAGCATCCCATTTTCTTCATCTAAATTCTTGTCATAACGCTTGGCGAGTACTTTCTCAGCCACTGCATCCAATTCCGACAACTTTGGTCCACTCACCTTGTCTTTATTACTCTCAGCAGGGTCAAATAACTGCAATCCATATATCATAGACCTCAAATCTCCAGGTCCAGCTTCAGACTCTTCTTTGCCTGCATATTGTGAAACATCATCGCCAAAAACATCACGACTTAGCCGTAACTTCTTTGTTGCTCTCTGCAAAATTACCTGATAAATGGAAGTTGACTGCTTGTGAGTACTTGTTTCACAAAGCCAACTTAAAACGTTGGTTCTTACAATTATATGTTCTTACCTCCTCAATAGTACGCTCTGTAACAAGGTTAATTGATAGCACGTGATTCATTTGACCAATTCGATGTGCCCGCTGCAATGCCTGTCGATCAACCTGAGGATTCCAATCTTGCTCATAAAATATAACCTGAAAAATATACACAAAAACACACAACAGTGTTTAGAGCACAAGCCCCAAACATGCTAAAATCCATGAGAGGCACGACATAATTGAGTAGTTGCAAATTGGAATAGCAGGCTATTAGGCAGTTAAGAAGAACGACACTTGAAACCTGAGAGTATCAAAGGGCAAGAGATGAGGGGTGGGATATGCTCTGTAACATATACACATCAATGCAAAACAATACTTGACTAACAAATATGAAATATTGCAGTATGGAAAACAACATACTGTGTCAGCGGCCATGAGATTCAGCCCTACTCCACCAGCCCTTGTAGAAATTAGAAAGACAAAAGCGCCATTTTCACTGGATTCAGACTTCATATTCCCAAATGTTGATTGATGACTGAAATTTCTTATTGCAGCGAAACGTTCCTCAGCTCGAATAGATCCATCAAGACGCTCATAAGTGTAATGTCTCAACTCCAGATAGTCCTAAACCACCAACAAATTATTTTTTAATGCCAAGTTTGCATTGAATATAAAAAGAACCTTGCACCAATTGCAAGAAGAGTCAACAAGCCTGTAAAATATCGAGGGTATGGGTCATCTGAGCAAATATGAGAACACGATGTCCAGAATCTTGCAACTTGTGAAGTAACTGATCCAAAATCAGAAGTTTACCACTAGCCTGAAATAGTAGGAATGAAATAAGAAATTAAAAACATATTGAGTCACTGGTATTCTCGCTAGGATGTCAAATTGCTTATTCCTTAGTTTCTGTTGATGAGAAGTTCACCTTCTTTATCAAAATGACCCTTCATTTGCCCCCAATAAGGCAAAAATGTTTGACACCAAATAGACAAATCCCCAAATGCAGTCACCGGAAATAGTCCCAATATGGTCATTTAATTTATTTATTTTTATTTATTTTATTTTTTTTGTCTTTAGAGTCATTATATCATTCCATTGAACCAATTCAACGTACTTAGAAAAAAATATATAGCAAGAGACATGCATCATTATCAAGATAAGTTACCTCAACAAGGTGTTCACCTTCTTTATAGGGTTCAGGTTCAATACCAGGAAACAAGTAAGGATGACTACATGCCTTTCTGAGTTGGATTACCTGAAGCAAAATGCTAATATATGTCACCTACTGGGCAAGGCTTTGAAAGCCCACTGTCACTGCAAAACCGTTTAACTCTCCAAGTAACAAACTGGCACAATATTTCTCAAAACAAGATAAATTTGCAAATACTGACTTACAAAATGTGATTTTGCGAACGGACACCTTTTTGCAATTCTCTTAAGGAGAACAGCACTTTACAAATATATCGTTTGAAAGAAACCACCTTGTGTGCACTTAGTGTCTTAAATTTAGACCATAACTAATCAGTATATGGGACAAATGGACAATTGAAGGATGAAGGTCATGTAATGCATCTTTGTCAAGTAAAGACGAAGAAATTATCAACCATAGATTCATGTAAGACAAACTAAGCTAAAGAAAATATTTCACAGCAGAATGTTTTATATGGTTGTTCACATTAGTACTTTGAAACAAGGGGTTGTTTGAAATTTTTCTATCTTTAAGCAACTACCTTCAAGTTAATAGAGTAAGAAGAGTACAATTTATTACGTACAATATTCTGTAATGATGGGACATTAGATGTCCTAGAAGCCAATGCGAGAAGCTTAGGTAGTTCCTTCCTCAAAATTGATACATACACACTCTTCTGCAAGGGTGCAAGAGGGACCATCCTGCAGAAATCGTATCATAAATATGGGTTTAATGAAGTTTCATCCATTTGCTTAATATGCAGAAAGTAAAAACTTTTGGCACTGTCAAAACAAACTAACATTGTAATCTCAGTTAAAGGGGGCAACACTAGAGTGCCAGATTGTATGAGCTTCGATTTCGTCCTGCGGAGCATAAATGCTCCAAGTATGCATTTCAAAGTGTAAAGCTGGTCCTTCATAATGACGTCACCATGGCCTACTTACAAGAAACCAAGTAAACAATTTAATAAAATATTCACTTAGAAAGTAAGGCATGCCCACATACTTAAGTACAAGGAGCAGGATTAGTGTAAGGGAAAATGACCTGTTGAAGCATCTTCAATTGCCTTAAATGTGTGACGGAACTGTTCTAATGTTCCAAAAACAGAGGGCATACAGAAATGCATCAACGCCCAAAGTTCAGTGAGATTGTTTTGAATGGGTGTGCCTGTCATCAGCAAGCATCTTGGGATAATATATCGATCTTTGAGTACACCATATAGAACCTGCACAGGGAAGTTTAGAAGAAGAGATATTCTTGAATATTGTTTACTTAAACCGACAGAACACTACATCGACTAGTTTCAATTTTCAATGTAGTCAAATACTCCCTATTCTTGTTCTATATTAACACAAAACGAAGCACAAATGACTCTTTGAACTCGTTAAGCTTCGTTTCTGAAGACGTACTAGTCATTTCAAAAAACTTTTGACACACTTTTCATCATGGGTCACTTGGAAACAACCTTACGATGTTATCATGTGTCAACACAGGTGCAAAGTTGAGCACATCCGACAGCCTTACCCAGTCAAAGGTTATGCTGGCAGTTGTTAATCAACAAGATATCATACCAAGAGTACTCGCCACAACTTTTTAACAAAGATTTCTATTCCATTGCTTTAGCCCACAAAAAAAAGCTGGACACAGCCCTCACTGGAGTATAAAAAACGTTCAATCTCTAGAAATAATGGGGAATTCAGCTCCAGCAATATGCACCAAAAAACAGTTATTATGTGCATCTTGATATTGACTTCCATTCTTTAGCCTTATCAAACCTCAAACTCTGACACTGCTATATTATCATGTCATACATGACATGCATTAGTCAAAAATCTTTCCTTGTCATTGGAGAATGCCCCATAAACGAAATTCACTAGTTTCATGAGAGGCAACAGTACATTAGCAGAAAGGAAGGAACTTTACTTGAGCAGTTTAAATCAACGGACTGTATCTAAAAATAAGTTCAGTTATACCATAAGCTTACATATCAATATGATAAAAAAATACTAAGGGCGTCGAACCTACACTTGAAGGATTCTTAAGCCTTTGAGCTTCATCGATAACAGCATACTGCCATTGCAATTGAGAAAGGAAGTCTTGGTCGACCAGTGCAATGTCATATGTTGTCAAGAGCACATCAAAGGGTAACAAAGATGCCTGCATACGATCCAAGATGTATAATCAATAGCCAAAAAGACGTATATAATGCAGTTAAAAAGTAAAGTATACAATAACTCATGCTCCTTTCAATATCCAAAGCACAATTGCATTATGCGAATATAAAAATATTCCAGAAGCAAGCGCCATACATTAGAAGATGAAGAGTGCACTTGAACGTGCTCATACATCGCCTTCCTTAGAGAACGTCTCTGCTCTTTATCACCAACATACTTTAGCACTCTTAACTTGGGAGCAAATTTCTCTATTTCTGATATCCAACCATCTACTACGCTTAATGGGCATAGGACCACTGTCGAAAATCATGCAAACATCATTAATCCGAGACAAACAATTCATGTAATGTACATCTTATGATCATAATTATAAACCACCACAACTCAATTGACTTACAGAATGGCCCCGCGATCCTCTGATGATTCTTTAAGTAGCTCAGGAAAGTGACGGCTTGAAAAGTTTTTCCTAAACCCATCTGCCAACATACCATTCGGTCTAAGGAAACACTACCATGGACATAACTAAACTTTTTTGACTTTAGTTTATGCTCATTATCATTTTATTTACAAAAAAGCTGCTACTACAAAGGAGTTTATCCTGAAGCATCGTACCTCGTCTCCTGTAAGAAAGCAAGAACATACAAAGAATCAGCACTAAAACATGAATAATAGAAAAGTGAAAATGATAACTACAAGCAGTAAAAATAATATCAAATGGGCAGTAATCGGAAAAGATAGCCTCCCGAAATGTAGGTCAAATCATAGAAAAAATAGTTTTAATCTTACAATGTTTATATGGCGACTTGAGTCATTGGAGTTGAAGAATATATGCGATCCCCGAGTTTGAGTAAAACAATGTAAGGTCTCCCCCTCTTGATATCACAATACAGCTAGCTACTACGTACTGTACTAATTGATGATGTAAAAAGTTTAATTGTTGCATTATGAGTAGGGCTGTGATCGAGCCGAACTATACCGAATAATGCCATTATTTGGTTTGATTTGAAAATTTTTCGAGCCGACGTTTGATTTGGTTTGATACCGTTGAATAATGAAAATCATTATTTGATTTGATATTTGATTTTTCGAATCGAATAATCGAATAATATTTGATTTGATCCGACAAATATTTTTTAAATATTAGCACAAAATGAATCGATCTTCAGTATAGTACTATTCTTACTATGATGGCAGCAATCAACTAATTCAACAAGCAATCTCAAAAATACAAAATATTTTGGAAAACAAAATAAATCTACATAAACTTACGGACATTACAGTGGCTTAGCTTAGAGTTATGGTCTAACTCCTTAGGCAAGCTAACCACCAATGAAGTCCGTACTTTAATACGAGTATCTATTACTCCCTCCGATTCATTTGTTTCTTTACGTTTGCTTTTTGGCACTATTCATGGGGGGAGTACAATATAAATTCATCCAAAAATAATAAGTTTCTCAATCAAATCTAGTTTCAAGTTCTTCTTTTAAGTAAGTTTAAAAAAATTGGACCGTAAATTTAAGTAAAATGGACCGTGAAAGCGTGAATATCCAATTTTAGGTAAAAATTTAGGATAAATTTTCTAAATGAGCCATGAATTTAGATAGACCGAAAAAATGGAACAAGTAATTGATTGAAACGAATCGAGCCGAATATTATTCTTGATTTGGTTCGAATACCAAATTATGATTTGGCCCTATATTTGATTTCCCGAATCGAATACGAATCGAGCTTTTTTCGAACCGAACTTCACGAATCGGATCGAATAGTTCGGCTCACTCACAGCCCTAATTATGAGGCGTTGTGTAAGAGGTTAAGCTCACAAGGTAGGCATTATAGCAGCAAATTAGGTATCACTAAATGCATCACATAGTAATAATTGAAATGAACTTGTAAGACAATCTCAACTACAGTTCGAGTAATATTTTGTAAACCTGTACTCACATGGGATCGTCAAACCTGTACCCTTTTAATTTTAAGACGAAACACCAATGGAGTACATACATACATACATACATAGAGTAGTAATCTGTAATTGAAAAGCAGAGAAATGCTAGTGATAATTTATCGCCCCGCTTTCTTTTTTTGGTAGGTTATTATTTATTGCGCCGTTCCCTCACTTTCCTTTTTCATCCTATCTTTTTTACCAAACTACCCTTGTTGCTTTTTCTTATTTACAAAAATACTATTGAATTAAATTTACAATACTACACTTAACCTCTAATATTTTATTTATGTATTCACCATTAATTGTGGCCCACCATCATTTCTTTAATATTATACTCCCTCTCATTCATTGGATTCCTACCGTTTATTGAATATACGTGAGGTATATTTTAATAAAATGGTAGGAATCCAATGAATGGGAGGTAGTATATATTTTTCTTATTTTTTGTGCATAAAGCAATGGGGCAATAAATTATGGAGGAGGGAGTAACTAGCTAGTAGCTCCCTCCGATCCTAGATAGATAGATAGATAATGGAGTTGTACTCCGTAAGATGGAGTGGGAGTGGGAGTACCAAGAATGACGTTGACGCCGAGACGGAAACGGCGAATGAGCCAGGCAACGCCGTCAAGTTGATGGGGCTTAAGGGTGGCCGTAACCCCAACATCCTCGCAATTAAACGCCGTCCTCGTCCTCGTCGTCGTTTCATCACTACAGCTATCGGCCTTTAATATGATCTTCGCCGCCGTTTTCAGCCGCACTTGATATGACCTAACGCTGCTCATCTCTCCCTAATCCTTATTCCCAAACTCACACTGTCAACCAACAAAGGAGGTTGGGTTGGGTTGGCGGGAGAGTTTTCTGTTTTCACTGATTCCTCTTTTCTTTTCTTTTCTTTTTTGGCGGTTGGTGGGGATGGGGGTGGGGACTTAATCACTTTGCGTTCATCAATCTTCCTTCGTGTTTACCACCTTCTTGGCTACGAGTACTTCTAAGTTCTAACATTATTATTACGAATCAAATAATGTAACACATATTTGGGTAGAAAAGATAATTTTTTTTTTTTTTTTTAGTATTTTGTCTGCCTTTCTTTATATAAATGGATCGTATTTGATTATTATAAACTAGTGTTGACCCGTGCACATTTGCACGGAATGTTTTTAAATCGAGTTTATACCGACAAATTAATATTTTACTAACATCGAAATAGAATATATTTATTATTATAACATATATGGTACAATACCTTATATAACTGTCTTTCATTGGAATAAATTGAAATGTTGCAAAGCAACTAATATACTCCGCGAAATAAACATAAGTAAAAAATATAATCTGTAATAAAAAAAGATAATTACAACTCCAACTCCAATTTATTTGACTTAAACATGCTCGAAAACTTCTTTGTAGACTACATTTTTTGTACTATTGGATAACAATTTGTCCTTGTCATGTATGAGTATCTTCAGCCCCTTTTTGCTAGTGACCCTCGATAAAGCCACATAAAGTTGTCCGTGCGTAAATACAGGACGTGGAAGATATAAGCCCACGTGAGCTAAAGACTGCCCTTGGCTCTTGTTGATAGTCATCGCAAAGCATACAGTTATCGGGAACTGTCTTCTATCGAAACGTACAGGAAATTTGGTGGTGTCTGATGGGGTAAGTGTTAAACGGGCAATATGAACCCTATCACCCTTGTTACTACCTGACAACACCGTGGCCCTAATCACACGAGTACCTAAATCAGTTACCAATAATCTCGTGCCATTACACAATCCACGCGATTGATCAATATTTCTCAGGAGCATAACCATAGCACCAACCTTTAACTTAAGCTCATGATTTGGAAGGCCAGAACACTTAATACCATTAAGAAATTCTGTGGAGTATAGATTACGTGCCGCAAAATTGCCCTCATCTTTGCTGACCTCATCAGAACTAAAGTAAATTTTTTCTGGCCCAGGAATAAGAGACAAAACATATTCATTAACCAATTCAACAATCTCGTGGGTTGGTGCAAGGACGGCCCTCTCTTGAAGATACTCCGAGTTTCGTAGTCCGATATCAAGCGATGGATATGTACTCTCAACAATGGAAACAATCGGATTTATCCCGCGATCAATTAATATATCAGACGGCAACTCAACATCAACTTCCCCATCATTTGGGCCTCCAGCTAAACCATCTCCAATTTTTAAAATCCATTCAGAGAACTCACGAACCTCGGCAATAGCAGAAGGTGAGCTACCAACTTGTAGACGCATGTTTTTTGTCAATGTTAGCACCTGAAAATAACGTTAGTGTGTAATGTTCAATTAAATTTAATATTCTAACAGTATTAGATATATGTCACAGTCTTTGTAAAAAAATAAAATAACAGACATGCAATGTACCTTGCATGAAGACCAAAGATCTGATGAACACAAAGACGTATGCACAATGTCCGATCTACTACCTTTTGGGACAACGGGAAGAATTTGTCGAAAATCACCACCGAAAACAACGACCTTACCACCAAATGGCGTATTAGCATGGTTCGCGTTCGAACCACGCATGACGTCTCTTAAACTTCTATCAAGGGCCTCAAAGGCATGCTTGTGGGTCATCGGTGCTTCATCCCATATGATAAGTTTAGTGCGAATCAAAAGCTCTGTCAAATCAGTACCTGGTTTAATCCCAGAGCATGTAGAGTTCTCTGAAACATTAAGTGGAATACCAAATCTCGAGTGTGCTGTTCGACCACCAGGAAGTAATGTGGACGCAATGCCGCTAGACGCTACAGGAAGGACAATATCTCCAACGCTCCGTATGGCAGCACATAAGGTCCTCCAAATAAATGTCTTGTCTGTACCTCCATATCCGTATAGAAAGAAAACACCTCCCCGACATTCATTAACTGCCTCCATTATCTCGTTGTATACTGATTGTTGTTCTTGAGTCATTGTGGCTAACAATCGGATATGTTCTTCTCGTAAAGAAGCTTTGTCATAGGATAGTTCATCTAACAGTAAGGTATTAGAACGATAAGATGGGGAAGAACTCGGTAGCGGCATACCTTCAAACTTGCTTAAGCTGCTACCATTACGTTGAAGAGATGCTTCAATCTCTAACAGTGTGTAGTTCTTAAGTTCATCGTCAGTGAGTTGCAAATCTGTAATATATAAACTAAAGTTATTGTTCGCGTAGGCCATTTTAGATTAATATGAGCTATATTACAAAATGTGATTCAAGTGAACGCACTGTAACAAAATATGTAGAGTATGCACTTACCTTGGTTTCTTAGTAATCTTCGTTGTCTATACAGGATGTCATCTCCAAGCAACATCCACGTTTCGTTCCACACCCTGGTTGGCATCGAAATGGTGTTAGATAACAACAATGTTACAAATAGATTTCGTACGTAAAACCCAGATCCCCATTCACTTGCTTCTCGTATAGCGTCTATGTACTCATTGTCATCTCCAAGCAAACCTAGAGCATAACACGCTTCTCTAAAAGTGGCGTACACAACCCCGTTAACCGTCCTTATATCCTCGTAATCTTTGGGTCCTTTAACAAAGTTGAGCAATGTCCTCATGTAATATAGTTCACCACAACTTGGTGAGACATGATGCATTCTGCCAATAGCAAACCCACGTTCTCTTAGAGACCAAGCTCGTTTAGGTTGTTTCCAAACAAACTTGGTTGGAAACTGAGTGTACAAAAGACTTTTAGCTTCTTCGTTTGAGTTGTTACAATCCATCCAAGCTAAAAACTTTGACATACCAACTGTGGGGTTGTCAATTACTGCGTCAATGGGGTCTTCATCATTGAAAATGACATTCTGTTCATCGGGAAGGTGAAAACGCAACCTTTCAACGGGAGGCGTCCTAAAATGAATTGGAAACCCAAAAATTCTCCACACGGCCTCACAAGCTGATATATACCGACAATCATATAATTTTTGAATTTCGTCTATCTGATTGGGATTTTGATCGTTTCGTCGCTTATATGAAGATTGCATCGTCGCCCGATCATTACCTTTATTTATATACTTGAATAAATACTTGATTGATCGAGCTTGGTTGCACCACTCGACATTAATATGAGCATGATATTTGTGTAGTAGCTGAGGATTATATGGGACAACAAAACGATTATCAAGGATGACCCCATTCTTATTCACCGTAGATCCATCGTCACGCCTTCGATACACAGGATACCCTTCATCATCAACTCTCGTAGCTTCATTAAATCTCTTTGGAAAGTGTTTAGAACATGCACGGTCAATCATACACGGTGACTTTGGGTTAGCAACACCACAGGGGCCGTGAATCATCAACTCTTTCACAGCTGCATATAGTGATGGATTATCAATTGGATTAGGGATCTCAGCACTAATGATTTTGTCGACATCAGAAGCTTCTGGGAACTTATCATCTCGATGTAGAAATATCAAAATATGAGCATGCGGTAATCCACGCTTTTGAAATTCGATCGTATAGACAGCTGCAATGGTTACAAAGACATGTCACATACTTCTTCTTCTCTCACATACAAATAAACAATATGGTTTGTAACATACAAAACATTATATACGTAATTTATTTTGTACCTGCATTCACCCGTCCAAAAATATGTCGATCCTTCAAGTCTCTCATTAACTCATCGAGTTTCATCTTAAAAACGCGACAGAGAATATCTGGCCGATCTTCAGGACGCAATCCCCTCTTTTTTACAAAGCGTGTAATTTCTGGCCATTTTGGGTTACACGTAAATGTAATGAACAAATCTGGATATCCAACATATTTGCATATCGTCATCGTATCTAAAAAGTTCACCAACTTGTACCCATCACCTGCGGTGTATGACGACGGCACAATAATACGACTCCCAGCAGATGAGGCCTCTGTTTCTCCTCGTCCAACTTGATCGGCAAGGACTTTGTACTTTTCAGCCCGAAGTAACGGTTGATTATGACGAATGAATGTCAATCGTTGAGATTCTACCATAGTATAGCCATCCACGCAAAGCTGTTGAAATAGTCGCCGACCTTCCATTAACACCGATGACTCTAGTGTCGCTGCTCGATCCTGAATGCGAAACGCAAGCCACTCTCTCATTGTAACTATCTTTCTTGGATTTTTCTTCTTGCTGACATTAAGAGTAGCTTCGGCATGCAATATACCAGGTCTCCATCCGTCTTCACCATAAAGAAAGAAGAGAGGATATTGTAGTGCTAGATATGAAGGATGTAACTCAGATATGCGCTGAAGTGCACCCGATTGTTTCTGAATAATAATATCCCTAGGCTCGGCAGCGTTTTCAATGTCTCCCTCAATTAAGATGGCTACCTCGGAAGCCGTCGGGAGATTATACATTCTTCCATCCACATCTCGTTTTGCCACTAACCTAATAGATACATCCCCGTCGATATCATTTGATAGGCGATCTCTGGCCATCCTAAAAATTTTTGCTAATGGATTATTGTGATCAATCATTGTCTTGAGTGATTCAATAAGGGCATCATTAAACCGGGCGGGCCTATTTGAGCTGCAAAAACAAATGTTAACATTATACAGATGAAATAGTTAAAAGATAGAGTAGGAATAATACTGACGTTAATGAAATTAGAAAAGATAGTGATGCACACCTGAGTGCATTTTTACGATGTTCAATCTCTTGTTGTGTGTCGTATATATATAATTGGCAAAACTTTGGCATGGCACCAGTGGGTGGCAACAAACTTCCTATACGATGTACGTTTTGGCCACCCATCCTAAATGTGTACGGAGCACGACCTTGATTTATAGATTTGTCAATTTTCCCTCCTGTGGATGTAAATGAATACATGCCGTTATAAACCCGAATATTTTCAGTGTAGTGGTTGCTTGATGGATGTCGACCACTTAGAAGATCACTGATCAGTTGAGGCGGTTTTTTCAGGAAAGGTAGTACAATTTTCCCATCAGAACAACACATAGAGAATGATGGGTTGGATGTATTCCTATCCTTTCGAACTCTTTCTTGGTACCACATTTGCGCTCCACATTTACCACACGTACAATCGGGGTCACCTATATCCCAATATAAGTCGAGTTCTGGAGCAAAAATAGAATACGTTAGTTTTTTTCACTTCCAACCATCGACAACAATAATATTGTGGACAACTATTACGTTATAAAAACAATGCTTGTAAAGTGCATTTAAAAAATAATCTTATAAAACCTGGATGTGTAGGCGCACAATGTGACGACCCTTTAATAGATGAACTTAAATTTGTAATTAAGTCCTCAATCAATGTTGTCTCGTAAGTAGATGGTGGCGGTGTTGCATAACTGGTACTACCTGGAGATCCGCATATGTACATGATATATAATTAATCGTCGAAAGTAGAGAAAAATACTCTTAAAAGGAATGGTGAACATGAGTAGGGACCTTCTTCCATGGTGGTTCGGGCGTACGATGTTTTATACGATGCTCTTAGATTTGTTATAAGGTCATTAACCATGTTCGGTGTAGGGTCATTCGGTGACCAATTCGAAGAACTTGTCTCCATAGTATTTCCTGAAAGTTGAGAAAATCCAAAACTCACGATATATTACTACGTATTGTGTACATTTTTTTGTTGACATCGTGAAAGTAATAAGTTCGTGAAGTACCGTGACTAATAGAACTAAAAGACGCAAACGGGCTTCCACTTCCCGTATGTGTTATTGCTGACAACTTTGACGTAGTTGAGCGTGGGTTTGGCGTATTCACATTAGAGTTACTATTACGATCATAACGTGGTCTTGCAATCCTAGAAGCCGTCACTGTCACAAAACACATCGACGTGTAGTATTTCGACAGTTCGATAAAATATATAATGAAATAGCATGACAATGTCACCAAAATGTTTCAAATGTATCAATAATTAAACGTGTTAATGGTTAAACGGTTCAATCATTTCAAACATTAAACGGGTAAAAGGTTTCAAACGTTTTAAATGTGACAAATGTTAAACAGGCCAAACATGTGAAGCGGGTCAACCATATCAAACCATTAAACATGTCAAACATTTCAAAATGTGCCAACGTTTAAACAGGTCACACATGTCAAACATTAGACAGGTCAAATGTGTCAAGAATTAAACGGGTCAAATATTTCAAACATGAGAAAAAATAAACAACCTTGCACAAAAATATGCTTTATTTATTAAAATCAACAATGATAATTGATTGACTAATACCATTTGTGACATCCGAAAGCGGCACACGGTTCTCATGAGACTGTTGACACCTTGTCCCTAAAATTTCGGCTGTGTCCCCATTATTTTCTACAAATGTACATACATAGTATATATCAGTGAGTACGGACTATAAGGGATCATATCACGTAGTAAATATAATGGTTACATAGTAAATATTTTTATGTACCACTATTTAAGACACTTCTCATCACGATAAATATCATCCGCATCTGGTATATACAATAGATTACATATCCAATTTTAACTATTCTTGACAACAAATTAAAGCTGTGTCAAGTTCGTCTCATATCCCGACCAGGCCCGTCATTTATGGGGTTCACCCGGTTCTTTGAACCGGGCCCCAATAGATCATGGGCATCCTTATAAAGATATTTCAATAGAATTAATCATGTGAAAAACCTTTGGTGTAGTGGTTGAACTATAGGCCTTCATTCCAAGAGATTGGAGTTCTAGTCTCCAGGATTGCATTTTCTCTTTTTTATATTTAATTACTAATGTATTGTCATATCATATACTAAACGTATTTACATATACCAAACATATTTTTTCTAATTCGTCGCAGTATTACATATTTACATATACTCCGTAAAAGAGTGCTCCGTACATTTTAAAAATGACTACGACATATATTTTAAATACTTTGTATGTGACCCAAAAATTGTAAATACTTTGTATTTTCATTGTAAATACTTTACATACATTCCAAAAATTGTTTAATTATTTGTAAATACTTTGTATGTGACCCCTTATTTTATTAAAGAATTTTTATTTATGATGTGACACAAATTTTCATGTGAGACTGTCTCACAATAATGTTATTGTGTGAGACCGTTAGCATGAGACTGTCTCACAAGAGAATAATTGATAATTTGGGGGCTCATTTTGATCTTCAGAACTGGGCGACTAAAATTCATATGACGGCCTTGATCCCGACAAAATCCCGACTCAACCATATCACGATAAATATAGATCACATGAAGTATTTACCATATCCCGACCCAACCCAAATAAACAATATGAACAGAAGAAGAAATGACCAACAATGGAGCCCAGCCCACTACAAAATATCAAACCCTAGACCTTTCTACTTAACCTACTGCATATATATACTCCCATCCTCTACACAGTTCCTTACACAAAAACTAACCCTAATCTCTTACATATATTTTCCGCCGTTTTCTACCATCTTCTACATATTTATTTCCCTAATTAAACAATTCCATTCATTCATCCTCCAATATTCCATTCATTCATGCGTACTCCGATCCATACTCCGATATTACTCCGATATTCCATTCACTCACACTAATTTATTCATCCATTTTCATACTCTGATATTTATTCATACTCCGGTGTATGACTAAAACTTAATTCATTCATACTTAATCCACACTCCGCTGTTTTTGTGCTGGATTTTTAGAAGACGATCTGTATGTGTTAAGTAACGAATCCTTAGCCATGATTTCGTTTTTTTTATAGCAATAATTTCGTTTTTTAATAGCAATAATATATAACTATAATTTCGTTTTTTTTTTTGAATTTTTTTTATTTTTTTGTGTTTGTGTATGCAGATCTGGGCGATGCCGGTGTTGCATGTCAGTTTCTTTTCCGATTCGAAGGTCGTAATTATGTCACACTTATAGTGTTATATTGTCCTTTTTAATTTGTATCCTTCATTGGACCTATTAATTTTCATCTACATTTACTGATTTCGTGTTTTTTGTTGTGATAAATATTTAACTATTGTTTGTTTGTGCAGGTAGATCTAATCTATGTCGGCTTTGCATTTCCGTTTATTTTCCCACTCAAAGGTTTGAATTAGATCTAAAGATTTATCCTTCAATACATGTTTTCTTTTCCTGTTGTTTACTGATTTTTTTTAATTATATTACTAATTTTTGGGTCTACTAATTTTGTTTTTGGTTAAATTCCTATATTTAAGTGTTTCTATATACAGATCTGAGTTTTGTATTTGTTTGTACACCGACTTTAATTTTTTTCCTTGCTTCGAATTCTAATTCTGGTTTTTCCTTCAACACATGCATTCTTTTCTTTCTTGTTTACTGATTTTTTTATTAAATTTTGTGTATACTAATTTTGATTTCTTCTGTCTTGTATACTGATTTTATTTTTTTCTTTTCTTTGAATGCTAATTTAAAACTTGTGCATTCATATTTTTTGTGTATTATTGTTTTTTTAATAAGTTAAAACATTTAATTAAAATGTTTACACTAACGTAAAGATTTATGTAGATCTATGTCTATGTAAACGTAAGCATAAATTAAAATGTTATAAACATAAACATAAAGTTTTATATAAAGTTTAATTTGGGTGGCTTTATTTTGGTTTTTGTTTGTTTTCGAATGCAGATGTATATTTTTTATTTTACTCATATATTTTTGTGTTTTGGTGTTTGAGTGGAAAAAAAACTGTGAAGCTTGGTGAGGATACTTTCCTGTGTTGAATTATATCCAGATCAAAAAAGATAAGTGTTTACATATGCAATTCTGTAATTGTCTTTTCAGTACTTCTATATTTATCTTTTTAGATCTAATACTAACGTGTTTCATTTTCTAACCTTTCAGATATGCAGACATGTTGATTCCTCAAAATTGCAAACAGTACAGATAAGGACGTTCTATCTTTGAAATATTTAAATATATACTCCGTATGAACATAACATCAACCTCGCTAATTATGCTAATGAACAATACTTACTGGTTTTTTTCCTTCTCTTGATTTCATTTGCCTTTGTTGATGGGCTTTTTCTATTTTCTTTTTCCATGATTGTTATACTTTTTAATGCTGTTTTGTAATTGTGTTTGTAGTTTTGATTTTGTTATGTAGATATTGGGTTTTTATAAATGTTAAATTAGTGGGTAGTTTTTATTCCAACTTAGTTGGAGGTTATAAGTTAGAGGTTTCTTCCAGTAATATCTAATTAAAATAAATGGATTGACTCAAATAATTAGTAGATTTATTGAAAAAAGGAAAGGTTTGACAGTAATGAATGTATTTACTAAAATGTTAAGTTACATCAAAAGTTGAGATATTACCTAAGGCACTTGTAGTAGTTTTTACACAATTGTTCTTTGATTTTAATTTGACCTAAAGTCGATACATCTAATAATCATCTTTTGAATCTTTATTGCTCTATTGTACTTATGAGTAAGAGTAGTAGTGATTATGAGTAAATAAAGTTGCAGCAGTTTCTTTTTTAAAATGAACATAGAATCCAAATACAAAAGAAGTAACATAATTGAAACATGAAATAAGAGGAAAGTCGTTCTATTGAATTTAAAATTCTACATTTAACACGTTGTTTCTTTAAAATTGCTAATAATACTGGTAAGGAAACTCTATTTTAGAAATTTGAAAACTATATAAACATAACATCAACCTCCCTAATTATGACTAATAAACTAAACTTACTTGTTGTTTTCCTTTTCTTGATTTCATTTGCCTTTGTAGTTGAGCTTTTCCTATTTTCCTTTCCCATACCTAATGTATTTTTCTACTGTTTCTTTAACTTGCTATAATATTATGTTTGTGGCTTTGATTTTGTGATATAGATATTGGGTTTTTATAAATGGTACTTGTAGGTTAGTGGGTAGTTTTTTACCAACTTAGTGGGGGGTTATATAATAGTGGTTTATTTCTTTAAGACAAAGTTCTCCAACAATAACTGATTACAATAACTGGGCGACTAAAATGATAAATGGATTAATTGAAATTAACTAAAATGTTAAGTAACATGAAAAGTATTTATGGTTTAAAATAAATTTGTTTTTAATATTAGGAAAATATTTAATGTATGGTAGGAACATTATACTTTATGTATTACGTTTGTGACGTGGCTTGCCTTAACAATGAAATGCTAAAATTGGATTTTTTTTTTTGAAATTGTTTCTGTCGGTTGTAGTATTTAAATGAGTTAGTACTCTTAATTTTTAAATAATGTCCATGTGTCTCACAACCTGGAATAATGGAGAGTATTTAAGGTTGTTGTAATTTTTCATCTAAAATAATCATAAATTACAAAAGAAGTAGGTTTTTAAACATAACATAATCGAAACATGAAATAGGGGAAATATAATCTAAATATTAATTAAAAAAACATTTGCATCTTGTTTGTTTCTTCAGAGTTAAGTGTCTTCGCTTTCTCTGTTGCCATTCTGCTTGTCCAATTCAACTCTTAGTCTTTTTTTGTTGATGTTTCTTATTTGACCACTCTCAATGTCCGTAACTGATTGCTTCCAACTTGCACCTATAATATCCCTAATTGGTGTCTCTTGATTTGCATTTCTGTATTAACATTAGGTGTTAGTTAGGTATTATAAAAGTAATCTTTTGCCACTATTTTAATAAAACTCACCTTGAAATCCATGCATTTACTTCTGGAATGTCTGGCATAATGTAAATCTTTGTTGCATTTGTAGTAGTCATCCTCATTTGGCCTGGTTATTTGCATGTAAGTTAGTATAGCTCTTCAAATTATAATTGTAAGAATGTATTAACATAATAATCGGTACCTAAATATGGGGCCCTTCGCACACATTGGAATACGATTATAGGTTTCACTGTTAAAAATTTTTCCTCGGTTGCAATTTGTTGGATTTCTTGTCCAAGAGCTCCCCATATCCATATAGGAATGTTTAAACCACTGAAATTATTTAAAAGTTAAGATTGCAACATTTAATTTATGGAATGAAACTTAAACCTTATAAAGTAGGAAATTACTTTAGATCTTGCAGCTCTACTTTAGTGCAATCAAAAGCTCTACTTTCAAGTAAAACATTGTAGTTCTCCACTTCACCAATCATATCTGAATTTTCATTTTAGTTAGTAAAATGAAATAAAATATTTAATAAAACAGTTTTTTTTCTTCCTAAAGTTAGTATATTTACCTATCAAGGATCTCCCATTTAGATTGTCGTCTATAACATCTTGGAACTCCACAAACTTGAAACCAAATTTTGATATTGTTGTTTTATCTATTTCTTCAATTACGGTGCTTGAGAGAAATTTTATACGCCATTTATGTGTGGTAGCAGCCTCCCTTGCGTCGTCATTTGATGTTATTTGAAAGTTGCTTATTCGATAGATATGTTGTTCTTGTATCTTGCCTTCAAATTTAGATTTCAAGTTGTGAACTATTGTACCTTGTATTATCTCACCCTGAAATAATTAACATTAAATATTGATTTTAATATAAAATAGATAAGTGTCTTAACTATATACGTAGTAATTGATAAAACTTACTTTTTCATCCACCATTAAAATTTCAATGCTCTTGATTTCTTGGTTTCCAAATGTGAAATCCTCTTCTTTTGCCTTCCAAATTCGTATGATGCTAGCTTCAAAGTAAGGGTTGTCAAGAGAGGGTTCTAACTTATCAAAAGTTGTAAATTTTGGAATTTTGGGTTTTTCTTCCATCTTTCTTGTATTGTATTCTGTTGGGTGCTGTGTTTCTGATGTTTATCTGAGTTTGAAGGTTCCATATTTATAGATTGTATGTAAATGTGGAAGCTTTGCTGTTGTGGTCTGTTTTTGTTTACTGCTAGTGGGGTGGTTCCCTATGATGTGGGAGGTTATATTTGTAGTGGGATAGTGTGTCAACTACTTGATGTGGGAGGTTATTGGATGTGAGAGTAATTAATTTCTGGGGTTATTTTCTTTGTAACATTTTAGTGGGGTTATTATGTTAGCTGAAATTAACAATAAAATTAATTAGTGGGTATATTACTGTAAGATATTATTTCATTTCACTATCTTGTTTGATATTTTATCGACTCTTTTTATTTTCAATGTAAGGGTATATTACTGTAAGATATTTTCACCATAACATATGTTTTATGTAATAGTAATTATCTGAATTGTTTATAAATTCATCTATATTTTTGACTTATATAAATTATGCATTTATGTGATTATGATTTTGTTTCGTCAGTGATTATGTTATGTTTCATCAATAATCACGTTATTAACCCTAAATTAATCAATATTGCTTAACATTTTGAATCTAAAACAAATTTAGTGTGAATCAATCAGGAATAAACTAATGAATTTATTGTTAATCAAAATTAAATTAGAATTACTCTTATTTTTTAAAACTATGGTTGTCGGTTGTATAGTTCCTTTATTTACTTGAGTTATATACTAAGAGTTCATATTATTTCTGCTAATAGTAATCATGTGTGACTTTTTTTTAATTAATGTTTTCTTTATTTACTTTACTTTAGTAAACACTTTGTAATATGGAAATTATGTTATTGTTGTCAATATGTTACACAACTCATCATAAAAGTGTCACTTGTTACCATTAATCTATTAAACACCGGATACAATAACACTTGTTACCATTATTTTACTAAATGTGGGTTACAATATGATTCAACAAACGTAATTAAAATACAGTTGCCAATATAAAAATAATTAAATTTGGTTAAGATTATGTTATGTCTAAACACTTTACACTATGTTGGTCATAACTTAACTATATGAAATAAATCTTGCTCCTTTTAGTTCCTTGGGTTGTTTTCCAACTTGTGCAGTTTGCTCCTTATGTTTGCATTCTTCTTGGGCACCTTGATATTGTTTTTTACCTGCATTTATTTAATACTAAACAGGGAAAAATTGTTGCCAAGCATTTAAAACAATGAAATAGTCTAATAGTTTTCAAAAAGGAAACAAAGAAAAATAAAGTCTCAGCTTGAAACAAAGAGGAAATTGAAGGAAATATAGTCTTAGAGGTCTGACTCAACAACATGAAACATAGAAACTTTAACAGAATGAAATAGTCTTAGGCATCTTCTGGGTTGTCGCTTTCATCACTGATGTCGATCGGTTCAATCTTAATCCTTTTTTGGCCCAAATTTTTAACTTCTGTGTTGTCACTCTTTGTATCAATGTGCTTCCAAGTGGTCTTGACAACATCTCTGATTGCTGGTCCACGGTTTGCATTACTGAAATTGTGGTTATATTTGTCAAAAAATTATCTTTTGATTGCATAAGTAGTTTCCAAAATTTTGATATGATAATGTCACTCACCTAGCAATGATGGCGTTCACATGTGCAATGTCTGGTTTGAAGTAAATTTTTGTCGCATCAGTAGTTGATATCCTCGTTTCACCTAGCATAATTTAGATTTTATTTACAAAAAGTATGAAATTTAATTTTTTTAAAAATTGAAGTTCTTTACCTTGATATGGTGCCCTATGCACACATTGAAATACTATAATGGGATTTTCTGATATAAATTTTGGGTCTGTTGCAATTGTTTTGATTTTTTCTGTAAGTCGACCCCATATCCATATTGGCAGCTTGGTTCCCCGAATGTCATGTACCTCCAGAATTGAACATGTTAAGGGTCCACTTTCAAGTATAGCATTATACTCTTCCACTTGACCAGCCACATCTGTTCATCGTTTATAATTAGTTATTCTTTCATATCTATATACATAATTAAGTTATACATAATTTCTAAAGGATTTCAAAGTTTACCTATATAGGAACGTGGTCCTAAGTTGTTGTCTATTATGGCTTGAAAGCTTACAAAGTTAAAACCCAAAGATGGTATATTTTCATTCTCTATTTCTTCAATAATTGTGGTAGATCGAATTCTATATCGCCACTTGTGCGGTGTGGCAGCTTCTCTACCGTAATTTGGTAGTAGTTGATACTTGTCCATTCGGTATGCTTGACCTTCACGGATCATCCTTGATATTTGTCGTGTCAAGTGTCGTGCATTATTGAAAACGCTTGCTTGAAACACATTCCCCTACACATAATGAAAATAAATTGGAAGTAATATATATATATATATATATATATATATATATATGTATATATATGATACTATAATTTGTATAGCTTAGAATTGACATAATTTATTCTTACATTTTTATCCACAAATAGGATTTCAAATGATGCAAAACCTCTCTTCTCCGGGTTCGTAGACTTCAGTCCACTCCAAAATCGAACTACCCTACCTTCAATGAAAGTTGGAAAATTTGGAACTTTTGTTTTGTCTTCCATTTTTTCTTTGTGTTGCTTTTTGTGCTGGTTATGCTTCTTATTTTTGAGTTTGAAGATGCTGTATTTATAGACTGTTCTTCCTAATAATTAGGCAGTTTTGCAGTTGTAGTGAGTGTTTAGTAGTGGGAGGTTTAGTATGTTGTGGGGAAGTTTAATGGTAGTGTATGGTAGTGGGGAAGTTTAATATGTGGGGAAGTTTAATGGTAGTGGGTTAGTGTGTAAGGAAGTTGTACTGAATTCCTGTTTTTATTTATTTAATGCTGACCAGAATTTATTTTATATTGAAAAACCGTCAACCCCGTTGTTATTGGATAAATGGTATTTAGTTTATATTATTAATTAATTAATTGAGTGATTGTGAATGCTGACCAGAACTGTAAAGAAAATAAATTTAGTGCTGACCAGAATTTATGTTTATGTCTCTATAATCAGACTCTCTACGATTACGAAGGTCTCGGTGATGATTGATATCTTTTCAGATCTGAGAGAACGTATGTATATAAATATTAAATTTTGGCTGTTCGGGTATTATAAATTTTATATACTGTATTTTGAACAAAAATGATTTCGTACTTACGTTTTGCCACCCCGATGTTATTAGTTTGGCGGCATTTAGTGTAATCGTCGAATGATAGATAAGTTACCTTTATGCCACCCTAATAAATTCGGAATGGCGGCAACTCGTAAGGGAAAAATTGTTAAGTTATAGTGTCTGGTAGCTTACGTGTTGCCACTCTCAAAATATCCGAGAACGTGGCAGCCGTAACTGTTGCCGAGTTATAGTTTAACGATTTTGTATTTCTCAGTGACGATTTGTCCCTCCAGATCTGAGAGAATTGTTAATATCACGTTTACCTTTTTTTTTTGCCACATAATTTTTTTGCCATATTCATTTTTTTGCCACATAATTGTCATACTTGACACACAATTGTCATAATTGTCACACAATTGTCATATTCATTTTTTTGCCACTTGCAGTAACTATTATGTTTCACTTGAATCTTAATCAATTGTTATTTTCAACCTATGTGATGATTTTGTTGTCCACACTTGACTCCTATGATAGTATGTCTAGGTTTTATTACTTATTCTAAATCTTTGTATATCTATTTTTTTTCCATATTCATTTTTTTTGCCACATAATTGTCATATTCATTTTTTTTGCCACTTACAGTAATTATTATGTTTCATTTAAATCATAACCAATCATTATTTTCAATCTTTGTGATGCTTTTGTTGTCTACACGTGACTCCTACGATATTATAGTACACAATTGCCATTGAAAAATTGTATAAATGTCGTAGATATTATGAATAATGGATTATAACCACTTGAAGATCCGTACATTACAAATGATAAGTGCAAAAAGATACATCATATAACTCCTTGAAGATTCATACATTTCTTGACGCTAATTGTTTGTAACTCCCTTTTGTTTCTTTGGTTGGTTTGCAATTTTTCCATCCTTGTAGTTCTTCTTGGCTGCTTCATATGGCTGCACTCTTCTTGGGTTCCTTGGCTTGCTACTTCCTGTAATAATTTGCTATAGAATCTATAGTTAATTAATTTAAGTAAAACACAATTTTCTAGTACGTAGTTCTAAATGTAAAAGGTGTTCTACATAAGTAAATTGTTTGTCCGCGGAAATTAAAGATCATCAAAAGTTCTGAATTAAAATCCAATCCGAAAAAGAAATTAACATTAGAAGTTCTAAAGTTATTAAATGATTTAGACAACAGAATTGCTGTCTTTCTCCATCTTCACTGGTTTGAGCATTTTTGACGATGATGCCTTGTCTTCAACATCCCCTCCCGACATTGGTTCATCATCATCGCTGGTGATTTGGCTGTATTTGCGCGTCTTTTGTGGTGTTTTTTCCTGTAAAGCTTTTGTTTTAGGCATCTGTTCGCATAATTTTGAACATTAAAAAGTAGAAATTATATTTATACCGTTGCTGAGTCCATTGAAGCTGATATGAGATTGGTAGAAATAGTGCTGCTTAAAGTGCTTGTTTCCTGTAAATTTGTAATGAACTAAATCAATGCTTCTAAAAAGCATCTCAAAAAAATTAAAATTTTAAAATTAACATTGTTGTACCTCCATTCCAGCATACTTGTCTTTCCATTTTGCAATACTTTCCTTGTCATTCGAAAAATCGTAGACAGTGTAACATGTGGAGTTCATATCAATATTGTACATTCTATGCACTTCTATCTTTAGCAAGTATTCATGTCCTAGGAAGCATTGAAAATCACTTGGAATCCCATGCTTATTGCCGATCTGTTTTGGTTGATGAATTAGAATATTGTTCTTGATAATTATTTTTAATTACTAAAGTAGATATATTTGTTGGAACCTGCTTTAAGCTATCAATACATTCCTTTGCACTTCTCTTGATTTTTCTTTGAATTAAGCTTTCAAACATTTTAATGGTTGCTTGTCCTCCATTTCCGTCTTCTATTATGAACTTTGCTTGAAATCTGAAATAATGAATACATATGTCAGCTTTTTATATATATATATATATATATATATATATTTTCGCATGTATTTATGGACAAAGATATTGGATATGGTATTTTTTAAACCTTGGCACACAATCACTATCACCGACATCATATGCTGGACAATACTCTTTTGAGCAATACCATAGCCCATCTTTAATCCCGGCCCTTGACTTGCATACTTTGCACGAGTTATAATACCATTTGCATGAATCGTCAATTTCTGTTATAGTTGCGCGTATGACATATGTTCCAGCCTGTTATTTCAGAAATGAAACGAATGTCATTTTTTCATATAATGCATTTCATTGGTAACATGAATGTTAAAGTAATATACATGAACATTGTGGACGAACCTTCGCACATGATAATACATCGGTTAATGACTTTAAATTTCCGTCAAGTAGATTGCTTGATCTAAACGCAACTATACCTCTGTTAGCTGTGGGCCTTTTTGGAATTCTGTAATGTCATTTATGTTTTGTTAGTTGTGGGATTCTAAATATTGTTCATATCTTTGATGATGTGGAATAATACGTATTTTGTTTAAAAAAGTGGAGTTGTTAACCTGACTCGATATTCCTTGACTTGTGGGATATATGGGTCGATGAGAATCTTTGTCGCATCGGTGGTAGTGAGCCTTACTTCGCCTCTATGGATTGTTCTTTGCACACACTGTAAAATCACCACCGGTTTCTCAACTTTATATCTTGGGTCACTTGCAATGTGAATGGCATGTTGTACATGGCGTCCCCAAAGCCAAAGCGGTAAGTGCTCCCCACTGTTGAAATTGTTGTTCTATTAATATCAAATTTGAAAAATAGTTGGTATGTGGATTTTAATTATAGAATATGTCAACTTACTTGGTATCCTCGAGAAATAGTCTTGTTCTTTTGTTGTCATTAACTTCATATATTAGGTCATTACTCTCAACTTCCGCTATGACATCTACAATTTAACGCGGATACACATAACTTTATTGTACGTAAAACTTGCAAATTTGATGCATTTGTTCGTGGTATACCTATTAAAAATCTGCCGCCGAGTTGATTGGTTACGATGTCATCGAAACTCACTAAATTGAGTCCTTGTTGTGGCAAGTCATCATCCTTAATCTCTTCGATAATTGATGTTGATCCTAATCTCAAACGATATTCATGTGGTGTTGCTATATCATATCCATTATTGAGTGTGATTTGAAATCTGCCTATGTTGTAGCATTTGCCTTCATTAATTTTTCCGTCAAAGACTTTAACCAACGCTTTTGTTGCCGTGATTTGAACAACGTCTCCCTGCGAAAATTTTTAAGGTAATCAATTTTATTAATCTTTGTTGTGGTATATAAAAAATGAAAAGCATGTAAAATAAAATCAATTATATAAATTTATGTAATACCTCTTCGTCAACAAATAATATCTCGAGAGATATGTAGTCATCTACTCCCTTATTGCTTGAGTTCTCCCTCTTCCATTTCCGAACGACTCTTCCTTTCACGTGGACTCCAAAGATTCCTCTTTTAAGTTTACTAATTAATATTTTTTTGGTTTCCGGAAACATTTTGTTACTAATGTCTTGGTAATTTGAGTGAGATTTACTGCTGTAAAATCTCCTATTTATAAGCTAAAAATGTCAGTTTTTTTGGGTAGGGAACATGGGTAGTTGATGTTAGTTCTTTTGGGAAGTTATTATTGACATTTGTAGGGTTTTTGGGTCATGGGTGGGTTTAGTGGGGAGTTGCTGATAACCAATGGAGTTAGTTTTTTTTTTTTTTTTTTTTTTTTTTTTTTTTTAAAATATTATTATTATTATATTATTGTTTTATGTTTGTTTTAATAATTTTTGTGTTGTTAAATGTTTTTTTTTCATGCAGATGTGGATTCGGATCGATGATGATGAATATGAATATCAAATTATACAATATGACACAGAATTACTTTGTACTTACGTTTTGCCACCCCGACGTTATTAGTTTGGCGGCATTTAGTGTAATCATCATCTGTAAATAATAGTTGAGTTATCTTTATGCCTCCCTAATAATTCGGAACGGCGGCAACTCGGAAGCGAAAAAAATTGTTAATCTATGGCGTCTGGTAGCTTATGTGTTGCCACCCTAAAATATCCGAAGGCGTGGCAGCCGTAATTGTTGTCGAGTTATAAGTTAACAATTTTGAATTTCTCGGTGATGATTGGTATCTTTCCAGATCTGAGAGAATCAAAATTTACGCATTTACGTTCTCTTTAATATTTTTATTTACCTTTGTAATTTTATTGTATTTGAAATTGAAATTAGGTTACATTAATTTTTTAAATTCTCGACTTATATGTATAGTTTAATTAGTTTGTTGATATTTAATATTAATGTTCAAATTTGGTGTATGTAATTATTATTATTAAATGTACTTTATATAAGTTATTGTTAATAAGAAAATTGAGGGAAATAAATGGATAAATGTATTGCAAATCAGTTTTTTTTTATGGTGAAGTCATCATGATGTCACTCAACCTCAAATTACTCTAGTGGCTGATGTCATTCTACAATTATGTGGTTGTTCTTTTAATAAATAAAGGATTTATGATGGATAACTCCGTCACAAAGAAGAATTGGTGTGTTTGTAAAGGGTCATGTTTTTTACTAACGAGCTTTTACTCAATACTAACAACATTTTACCGTTTTATCCTTGTCATTTCATCCCATCAAAATTTTATAATACTTCTCCCTCTAGAAATACTTAAACTTTAACCACCCATAAACACACCATTAACCGCCACAAGCATCGATGTCTACTTAAGTGGGTCAATGTTCTGCCTAATATCAAGCACAATATGCCATCTCTTCTGCTGCCATTCCAACAAACTCAACGTATGGCTGTTCCAAATGGACTACAACGGCATCACCGTCATGATCATCACCTCATTCTTCCCTGCCATGCACTACATCTTCCAATGCGAACCCCTCTGGCAATTCACATACCTTGCAGGAATCTCCATCTTCGGCATCTTCACCATCGCCACCCTCGTCTCCCCCACCCTCTCCTCTGACGGCAACTGCAGGAATTTCCGAGCTGTCCTCTTCGTTTCCATGGGCCTCTTCGGGATTATTCCTGCAATCCACGCCTGTATCCTGAACTGGACTAATCCTAGACGCAAGTTGACCCTCGCGTACTAAGCTGGCATGGCCTTGTCCTACCTTATTGGGACCGGGTTTTATGTCACCAGGATCCCGGAGAGGTGGAAACCGGGTTGGTTTGATCTGTTTGGGCACAGTCATCAGATATTTCATGTGTTTGTGGTGATGGGTGCATTGACTCGTTATAGGAGTACTACTTATTCTAATGAATAATGAGATGGCCACCCGGTGACGCCAAATTTGTGCGCCACCGAGGGTATTTTAATAATTTGCTGGGCTTATATTATTATTTTTTCTTTAAAATATTATTTCAAAAATAGTTAGTTAGCAAGGGTAGAATTGATACTTCGCAAAATAAGTTAAATTATATATATAAGAATTATATAATTTAAGAAAAAAAAAATCAAAAGAGATATGTTAGTTACTATTGAAGATCATTAAAAAATTGTATCTTAATTGTAGGGATTATTTAGGTTAGACATGTATTGACAAAATTAAATCTATTTGTATTACATATGGAGTATAATTTTATCACATTTGTGTATAAACAATGAATTGCACTTGGATGAGTGATATTTATGAGGCGAATTGGATTATGTTTTAATTGTGCTCGAGTTCGAGTCACACATAAACCATGTTTTTATTTTCAATTTTATATTAACGTTTCAATATCTCCCACTTTTTTCCCTAAGAAACTTTTTTTTTCATTTTCAATTTTATTTTAACGTTTCAATATCTCTCACTTTTTTCCCTAAGAATTTTTTTTTTCATTTTCAATTTTATTTTAACATTTCAATATCTCTCACTTTTTTTTCTAAAAAACTATTTTTTTTTCTGATGGGAGTTGACCAAGTGCCATGGGTCGCCCGCCCATGTCACCCGGGAATAACTCGCCCCCAGGGCGAAAGAAGGGTTGCCCAGCAAAAAGGCGTGAAAGAACTCCCAAGGCTTGCGCCTACTTGGCAGGGCCCTGCTGTCAGCCGAGCCGGGCGGCCAAGCCCCCCCTGCGTGCTGGTCCCCAGGGTCCCCTAACCCCCAGTACGAGCAGGGGAAGCCGAGGGCCCATCCGTCATTCCGCCTCAGGTAAAGGGAAGTGGGTGGATGAGGCGAGGCCACGTGTCGTCCTCATGTCCACCCATTCTCCCGCTCTTTTCCCTCTCCTCCTCTCTCTCTCTTGTGGGAAGGTATAAATACCCATCCATTTCCCACTTAGAGAGGGTTGGATTTTCTCTCTCTAGACTGCCACTCCTAAAAAAGCCACCTAGCTCCTCTCGAACTAGGTTCGTCAAGGCATTTCACAGACTGACTTAGGCATCGGAGAGGGTTCCCTCGGACAACCTCCGGGGCCCTGTGCGTTCATTGTGCAGGGAGCAGGCTCGATCCGCCGGGAAGGTCTGATTATAGGAGAGGGAGAAAGGAGAGACCAAAGGAAATCAAGCAAGCAACATTCGAACACTAAAACCCGAATCCGTAATCGGGTTAATTGTTTCCGTGACCGGAACAATTTGGCGCCGTCTGTGGGGAAGAGTAGGTTGTACCCACGAAATTACCCACAAAATCAACCATTCTCAAACGCGAAACTAACAAATTAACCAATTACAATCAAACATGCCTGAAATTTTTCGACACCAGCTCTGTGGCAAATCCACCCAATGCTCCCCGTTATGGCATGCCGCCGGAAGTAACCCCCGCCGCCACGATTCCAAGCGTGGGGCGAGCCAGTCTTCAGGGAGCACCGGGTCAACGAGTAGTTGCCATGGCAGGGCAGGGGCACATGCGGGGCAAACTCTAAACCTCACCCCTGCCCAGATGGCGCAGACCGCGGCGTTCTTCTCAGCAATGTTGAATCAGGAATTTACTCCGGACGATCTGGTAGGCAGGGTCGCCACGACCCCCAGGTTGCTCCACTTTGAAAGTGGAGAAGGAACCGGGGGTACGAAGCGGACCGCCGCCAGAAATGTTCAAAGAAAGGCCAGGAAGACAGCTCAGGCGTATGCGCAGGTGCAAAGGCGAATCACAGAAGCCCGTCAGCAGCCGCCTGTGCAGCAAGGGGTTGCAGGTCCTGAGGAGGCATTCTCCATTCATACCACAGAATCCACGGCCGCTCGTGAAAGAAGGGGTTTATCCCAAGACCTGAGGAATCGAATGAGGCACAAGGAGCCGGTGTCCAAGCGCCTGGGGGAGAAACAGGGAGATGTGTTATCCAGGATGACACCGGTCGAGGAAGTACCGCCTGCGCCAGGCCTGTCTCAGAGCCTGCAGTCCAGGCTTAACAATGGCCAGCCTCTGAGGTCCAGGCATCGCCAGGGTGATAACCTCGAGCCTGCTCAGAAGAAGCGCTCACGGTATCATTCCCCTCCTAAAGACGACGAAGCGATAAGCAGGCGCCCACCTAGGTACCGCTCCCCTGAAAGTAGGAGACCGACCCCTGACAGAAGGGATGACCACGGTCACTATTCAGGCACGAGCAGGTCGAGAATGGTGGGCAGGCCAACCAAGACCCCGCTTCATCCTGAGGTTCAGGCATATCCAATCCCAAAGATTAAAATGCCCTCTGTTAAGTTCGACGGCACGACTGACCCAGAGGATCATTTGGCGGCTTACGAGAGCCATATGGGCATGTACGACGCCGATGAGGCGGTCTGGTGCAAAATTTTTCCAACCACCCTGGTAGGTCTGGCCCAGGGCTGGTTCAGGGATTTGCCGCAAGAGTCGATATGTTTCTTCATAGAGCTTGCAGAGGCCTTCCTCGACCAGTATGCAGGAAACAAGAGGCGCCGTCTTACTCGGTTCGACCTAATGACTCTCAGGCAAAAGAAGGGTGAGTCTGTCAGGGAGTACCTGAAGAGGTTCAACCTGTCCTTCCAGCAGGTCAAGGAAATAGACGATGCGACAGGGACGTACGCACTGACCAACTCACTACTCCCTGGAGAAATGAAGAACCAATTGATCAGGGCTCAGCCAGAAACTCTGGCCAAGGCCAGGAAAATCGCTGAAGGGTTCATGCTGCAGGAGGAGTTCCATAGCCTGCCGGATACCCCCGCAGGCCCCACCAGGCAGCAGGGGGGACCGCAGGGTGGACGTGGCAGAAATGAACCCGGAAGACAGAGAACCGAGGAAGGGGATACCCCCAAGAAAGAGCGCACGGTCTACCAGCCCAGGTTCGACAACTACACCGCCCTCAACAAATCCAGGGCAGAGATCTTCGAACTGGAAAAGGAGACTGCTAAATGGAATCGCCCGAGCAAACCGCGCAGCCCAAAGGGGGACCCCAAGAAATTCTGCACTTTCCACGATTGCGTAGGCCACACCACCGAAGAGTGTCGCCACCTGAAGGACGAAATTGAGAAGCTGATCAGGAATGGCTGGTTGGCCAACTACGCAGCGAGGAATAAATCTAAAAAAGAAGCGCGTGAAAAGCCTGAAGGCTCAGTACAGAACCGCCTGGTAATCCATGTGATATCAGGGGATGCAGAGGGCCAGATCAGCCGAAGAGGTCAGAAAGGCAAATTCGTGAACTAAGGAACCAAATCTGCTATGCTGAAAGAGCAGGAAGCCTGAAGGGAGTGACGCTGAGCATCACCCCTGAGGATGCAGGGCGGGTGGTGTATCCCCACAGCGATCCCTTGGTGCTATCCTTGGAAATCAGCAACCACATTGTGCGGAGATGCATGGTGGATACCGGTGCATACACGAACCTGCTGTACAAAGACGCCTTCGACAAAATGGGCCTGGAGAAAAGGCACCTACGACCTGCCCCTGGATCATTATACGGGTTCAGCGGAGCAGGCATACTGCCCATGGGGATCATAGACCTACCTGTAACATTTGGGGAGGGGGCTACTGCCAGAAATGTCAGGGCATCATTCGTTGTAGTGGATGCGGGGTCTGCTTACAACGCCCTAATCGGCAGGGCCACCCTGGACGAGATTGAGGCGGCCATATCAATTAGGGCCCTCACTATAGCCTATGTTACTGATTTTGGCCTAGAAGGAAAAGTGCACGGAGACCAGGAGTCGGCCAGGCAGTGCTACTCTGTGGCCCTGCAAACTCACGAAAGTGAAAGAAAAGGAAAGAGAAAAGCTGACAGTTCCCCCAGTAGGGAGGGCGAGATTCTAGCCGGTAATCAGGCGTCAGACCACCTGAAACCTGGGGGAGAGAGCATGCTGGTGGACCTGGAGCCAGGGAGGCAGGTCCTTATAGGGGCTGACCTGGAAGAGTCCTACCAGGCTGAACTGGTCAAGCTGTTAAAAGATAACAAGGATGTATTCGCCTACTCGGCGGACGAAATGCCAGGGGTCGATCCAACGTGTATCGTTCACAGGCTGAACGTAAGCGCGGACGCCAGCCCTGTGAAGCAGAAAAAGCGGAATATGTCCGCAGAAAAGGACGTGGCAATTAAGGAGGAAATTGAAAAACTTCTGAAGGCAGATTTTATTGAGGTTTGTGACTACCCAGAATGGTTAGCAAATGTAGTCATGGTTAAAAAATCATCAGGCGCATGGAGAATGTGCGTGGACTTTACAAACCTTAACAAGGCCTGCCCAAAAGACTGCTACCCACTCCCCAGGATTGACCAACTGGTAGACGCTACCAGTGGATATACTATGCTGAGCTTCCTGGATGCCTTCTCAGGGTATCATCAAGTGTACTTATGGCAGCCGGACAGGGTGAAATGCGCATTCATCACCAGTTCAGGCACCTACATGTACAAAATGATGCCATTCAGGCTTAAAAATGCAGGGGCCACATACCAACGCCTGGTCGACAAGGTATTCGAGGGTCAGAAAGGCAGAAACATAGAAGCCTATGTCGATGACGCCATTGTAAAGAGCAAAGGAGACAATGAGCACCTGGCAGATCTGCGGGAGACCTTCTCCTCCCTGCGCGCCTACAAAATGAAACTCAATCCAAAGAAGTGTACATTTGGGGTTCGTTCTGGAAAGTTCTTGGGTTTTTTGGTCAGCTCTCGAGGGATAGACGCTAACCCCGAGAAGGTTCAGGCTGTTCTGGACCTTCCTGAACCCAAGACCATCAGGGACATCCAACGTCTGACAGGCCGCATGGCCGCCCTGGCACGATTCATCGCCAGGTCAGCAGACAAGTCAACCCCATTTTTCAAAATACTGAAAGGCAACAAGCAATTCAAGTGGGAGGACGAGCAAAAGGAAGCCTTCGAGCAGTTGAAGGAACATTTAAAGAAGCTCCCCACCCTGGCGAGGCCAGTGGCAGGGGAAAAACTCTTCCTCTACATCTCCGTAACCAATGTGACAGTTAGCGCAGTCATCTTGAGGGAAGAAGCAGGCGCTCAGCAGCCCATATATTTTGTAAGTCATGCCCTGGGGGCAGCAGAAAAAAATTATCCTATGGTCGAAAAAGCAGCTTATGCGGTTGTCATAGCAGCCAGAAAATTGAGGCCGTACTTCGACGCTCACTCTGTCGTAGTATTGACAGACCAGCCCTTAGAGAAAGTGCTGGAGAAATTTGAAAAGTCAGGCAGGCTGCTAAAGTGGGCTATTGAGTTGAGTGGACTAGGGATAACATACCAATCCAGAACAGCCATCAAAGCCCAAGCCCTGACCGACTTTCTAGCAGAATGCTCCCACTCTGAGGAGGATAGCCCAACCGCCGGCGAATGGATAGTATACATCGATGGGTCCTCCACGGCTAATGGAGCAGGGGCCGAAGTCGTGTTGACCAGCCCAGAGGGGACTGACTTTGAGCATGCACTTAGATTTGTCTTCCCCGCGTCAAACAATGAAGCTGAGTACGAAGCAGTGCTCGCAGGCGTCAACCTAGCCAAAGCCGCAGGCGCAGAGCGGATTGTCCTGGCAACAGACTCCCAGCTAATCGCCAACCAAATCAATGGAGAGTATGAGGCCAGGGACCAAACGATGGCCGCGTACCTGGAAATGGTGAAAAGGGAATTGTCAGGCCTGAAATCGTATGAAATCAGACAGATCCCTCGGTCCCAAAACAATCGAGCAGACGCCCTGTCAAAACTGGCTAGTTCCAGCTTGCAGGATATAAGGAGGTCGGTATGGGTAGACGTCATCCAGGAAAAATCTACCGTCCCCTGCCAAACCGTCGGCGCTGTGGAGGAAGCAGGGCCTGGGGATTGGAGGACCCCCATCATCCTGTTCAAAAAACACGGAACCTTACCGTCTGACCCCGTACAGAAAAGAAAAATGCCGGCAAGAGCTGCATGGTTTATCTTAATAGGAGAAGATCTGTACAAAAAATCTTTCTCATCCCCTCTGCTCAGGTGTCTGGGGGCAGAGCAGGCGACAGAAGTATTAGATGACATCCACTCTGGAATATGTGGCCATCACATAGGGAGAAAGTCGCTGGCACACAAGGCCTTAAGAGCAGGATACTACTGGCCGACCCTGCTGGCCGACGCAAAAGACTTGACCCAAAAATGCAGGAAATGTCAGCTTTTTGCCCCATCCATCCATGCCCCGGCCCAAGAACTCAGGCCAATCCTACCCCCCATCCCCTTCGCTCAGTGGGGGATGGACATACTAGGACCTTTTACGGTGGCCACCGGGGGCAGAAAGTTCCTGATCGTGGCTATCGACTACTTCACCAAGTGGGTGGAAGTTGAGGCAGTGCCTAACATTACTGAGCCTGCAGTCAGGAAGGTGATATGGCGGAATATCATCACTAGATTCGGCCTACCAAAAATGTTAGTATTTGATCATGGGAGGCAATTTGATAACGACCCCCTGAGGGTGGTTGGAAGGCCATGGCGTCGCAGTTGCCTACTCTGCCGTCTGCCACCCTCAAACAAACGGACAGGCAGAAGCAGCCAACAAACAGATCCTGAATGGCCTTAAGAAGATGGTAGATGACCTCAAGGGCAGATGGGCCGACGAGCTCCCCAGCATACTCTGGTCAATCCGGACCACCCGAAAGGAATCTACAGGCCAGACCCCGTTTGGCCTGGTATATGGTGCAGAGGCTCTATTACCAATCGAGGCCAGAATCCCTTCCCTGCGCTCCCTACAATACGACCAGGATGAGAATGAAGTAGCAATGGCTGAGGCCTTAGATCTGGTCAGTGAGGTGAGGGAGGAAGCCAGTGCCAATATCGTCGCCTACCAGCAACGAATGAGGAAGGCGTACAATAAGAGAGTACATCAGAGAAATTTTCAGATGGGTGATCTAGTTCTCAGAAAAACACAGGCTGTGGGAAAATCGAGAGAGCACGGCAAACTAAGTGCTAACTGGGAAGGTCCATACCAAGTAACTCAAATCTTAGGGCCAGGCACATACAGAATCGCCAATCTTGAGGGCCAAGAATTGAGTGCTCACTGGAACGCAGACACCCTGAAGAAATATTATGTCTAGCAAGATATTAAGATAGTTTTCGTTTCCTAAAAATTGTCGGAGAACGGTCAAAGAATGTCGACGGCTCCGACCACCCTTGTGTTAAATTTTCTACAAAGAAATGAAAAGAACTTCAAGTCTATACTCGTTGCCTGTTCAAACTTGCGTTTTCACACACAAACGAGCAGGGGGCAATAGAGGGAGGCCCCCTGTTGCCAGAACTAAGGAAAATGGCCTCCCCAACGAAAATTCAACGCCTCCCTGCTAGCCTCTGGGCAGGCAGGGGACAGGCCCCCTGGACTTTGATCAAAAGCCAGGGACAGGCCGAATGAACAAGGACTGGGGGCAGGCTCCCCAACCTTGTATAAAAAACACAAACGCCTCCCTGCTTACCTCTGGGCAGGCAGGGGGCAGGCCCCCTGGACTTTGATTAAAAGCCAGGGACAGGCCGAATGAACAAGGACTGGAGGCAGGCTCCCCAACCTTGTATTAAAAACACAAAGAGCCTCCCTGCTTACCTCTGGGCAGGCAGGGGGCAGGCCCCCTGGACTTTGGTCAAAAGCCAGGGACAGGCCAAAAGGACAAGGACTGGGGGCAGGCTCCCCAATCTTGTATAAAAAACGCGAAAACCTCCCTGCCTACCTCTGGGCAAGCAGGGGGCAGGCCATACCTTATACGGAAAACAAAGCAAGCAGAAATGAAAGACAAATATTCATAAACCGATTCAGGAAAAAGTAACATTGTTTAAACAACACCACCCAAAATAAAGATCCAAAGAAGCCAGAGCATTACAGGCAAGCTGGCCATACTAAGGCTCAGCACAAGAGTTAGAGTTATCATCAAAGAAAAGGCCTAAGCATTAGGCGCATCCTGGCTGGGACCAGCAGTCTCCTTAGGGGCTCCAGCTACCCGAGCTTCATTCTTGGCAGCGTAAAGGTTCCGAAAAGCATCCTCGTCAAAGACAGGAAACATTTCCTTGATCACCTCCATAACAAGTTCCAGGGAGGAATTAGCCCCATTCTCAAAACTCAAGTCCGCGGCAGCTTCAGCTTCCTTCAGGATGGCATCTTTCTCATTTTGCCACCCAGTCTGAGCCTGCTTGAAATCTGAGTTGGCCTTGGACAGGTTCTCCTCCAAATCAGCTGCTTTCTTCTTGAAACGCTCCATCTCAGCCAGGGACATTGTGGCGCGCTCCATCGCCAGGCGGCTCTTCTTCAGTTCCACCTCCAACTTGGACGCCTCCCTTACAGCCTTCTCCCCTTGGAGTTTCCACTGATTTGCCTGCCCCCTCGCCTCCTCCAGCTCGTTCTCCTGCTTTGCCAGCTTATCCTTCAAATTGTTGATCAGAATAACGTCCCTCTCGATCATAGCCAGGCGGTCAGGAAGGGAAGCCCCAGGAGTGGCAGTCAACTCCTCATCACTCAGGCGGCTGAGAGCCGCCAGCTCGGCAGAAGCTTGCAAAACCTTGGAGGTGCGTTGGATGTATTGGATCACCTGGTTGGAAGTAGAGGTTATAGATTTGGTGAGGCGATCCGCCAGAACTGCGCCAGAGTCAGAGAGCAGGCCCGACACATCCACACTATCACCTGCAGCATAGTGGAACTCAGTATTCTCCTCCGAGAAAAGAGTGCCTGGAACATCGCGGGCAGGGCGCTTGGCCTCGGGAGTCTCCACATCAGCTTCCAGGTCAACCATAGGAACGGCCTCGGAAGTTTCCCTGTCCCTTTTCCTCCTACACACCAGGGGAGCACTCTCACCCGTCCCTTCAGAGTCAGCAGGGGGAGGCCCCTGGGAAATGTGAGTCCCAGCAGGGGAATCGCCCTGCCTGCGAGCAGAAGGGGTGGCCTCTGATAAAACCTCGGCCTCCCCACCCTGGGGACTAGGAGTGATCGCCGGCTTCAGCCGTGGTGGGAAAGGGAGCCGCCGGCCAGAGGAGAGATCCTTCACAAACCTCATCAAGTTCTTCTCTCCCTTCTTGAAGTTGGGGGGAAGAGAGGGACGCTTCGAAACGACGACAAATTCCTCGGACAGGCCAAGCCTCCTCACCTGCTTCCTGGTCCAAAGACGAGAAGCGGAGCCTGCAGGGCGAGTAAACAGTCAGTTGAGAAAACATAATGGGACGAAAACCTAGAGAAAAATCAAGCCGGTTAAAGCCCCTAAGCTACCTTTAAGACCAGGGACCAGGCCCAATGGGAGCAGATATTCATCTGTAGCAATGAGCTCTGCGTGAGGGAGCCAGAAAGCAGGGCCATTTGCACCAGGCTCATCAGTAACCTCGAACTTCTCAACTAAACTCTCGTCTGCCTTGCTCAATTTCACCTTCAAATCTTTCCCCCCGACGCCCGGATGGTACTCTTCACGAGTCTCCATACGGGTATGCACATGGTTCCTAAAGTGCCTAGGGATCCGCCACCCTGAGGCACTATGTACGTACAGAAAGTTGTTTTTCCAGTCTTTCAGGCTGTTTAAAGCCGGCCAAACCAGAGCGTACTTCTTCAGCCTGGAAAGAGACCAATACCCAGGGGAGCTGTCTCCCCCTGATGAGGACACCATTTGCAGCCAGGTCATGGCGCGCAAGGCATCAATAGAAGGTCCTTCCCCATGAAAGAGGCAAGTCCAGGTATAGGCCACCAGCGACCTGATCGCCGAGGCCGTTAACTGAGCTATGGCCACATTCATCCTCTTAAAGGCCTCCTCCAAGAAGGGGTGTAGAGGGAATCGTAGGCCGAATTCCAGGCTCTTGTGGTAAACGGCCACGCAGCCGTCAGGAGGACAACATACCGTGTCTTTCTCCCCGGGAACTATAACTGTATATCCCTCCCCGAAGTTGTAAAACTTTTCGATTTCCTTAGCAGCATTGCTCTCCAAAATTAGGTCTCGATTCTTGATTTTGGGGTAGGTTTTCAAGGGGATCAAGTATTTATTTTTATCCAAGAAATACGTTTTCCCCTTCTCCCTGGGAATAAGGGGGCCAACATTTGTAAAAGGGTCTATCTCCAATGCATCGTCGTCGGAGTCGACAACGTCAAAGGGAGCAGGTTCGGGTGAGTTGGCACCCCCATCTTCCTCAAGGCGGTTTCCCCCGTCGGGTCTAACCCCAGAGGAAGAGGCTAAGTCAGATCTCCCCCCTCTCCTACCCTCCGTCCCTCCGGACGACGGACTAAAAGAAAGAGCGCGAGCGCGAGACATACTATTTTGTGAAGAAGTATGAGGAAAAGGAAGAAAAACGAAGAGTTGGAATCAAGATTCTAACCTAGAATGATGACCGTCGCTGAAAAAATCCGAAAGTAGGCGCTCCTTGAAGTCTTGGAAAGATTCTAAGCAGCAAGGAGAGTGAGGAAGTAGTAAAGGTTTGAGTTTTGAAAATGTTAAAAAGGGAATTAGGGGGAGGAGAATGGGCTTATATAGGTCTGGGCAACTAAAGGGTCGCCCTTCTTTGCAAAGCCTTCCCCGCAAATTGCCCCCCACGTGTCACGTTTCTAACAACCAACCCTCTCTTCCCAAGAAAAGCCTCGAAAAGACAAAAGGCGTCAGAGGACTAACACCCCCCAATGACGTCACTCCCTTTCAAAAAAAAACAACAAACAACGCAAACAAACGATAATAATAGGCCGCCCGATCTTTTTCATTAGAAAAAGCCCAAAAATGAGCAAGTTACAAAGCCTGGCCAAATTACAAAAAGAGCCAGGGAACCCGGCTCAACCTGCCTGCCTGACAAAGGCAAGCCTAGTCATCGTCAAAACCTGGGGAATAATCCCCAGGGCTATTACACCCCCCTGCGTCGGAGCCCCAATCCCAGTCGTCTGAGTCTTTAAAGGGGTCCGCAGACTCGTCATCCTCATTCCAGCCAGAAGAGTAGCCCTGGCCGTCGCTGTCTCCGGAGTCACAACTGCTAACATCCCAGTCCCTGCCATAGGGGACTGTCCGAGCATTATCGCAGGAGCCACAGCCGACCTTCTTCATTAAGGGAGAAGAAGGGCCTGATTCCGGAGAAGAAGTTAGCTTTGAGCAGTCAGGATCAAACTGCTCAGGGTGCAGCCAGGGGAAGCATTCATGGCATCCCCTGTCAAAGCAGCCCCCTCCCTGGGGGCAACGCTTGAACTTAGAAGCAGATGGCGAAGCCCTCTTGGGACGCCTACCTGCCCTGAAACATGCCTTCCTCCTGAGTTTCCTACGAAGTCGGGTGCTGAGTTGCCGGCTACGGCGAAGGGCGAGGAAGGACACCCTGTGATACCTTAGTCTCCAACATCCCTTCCAGCGGCGGGTCACCACCCTGGCCCCGCGATGGAAGAGAATTTTAGTAATCCATGACATGTTTTCTTTGGGGTGTAAGAAAGTTAAGAATGAATTATGAAGAATGGCAAAAGGGGCGAAATTTATACAAGGAGCTGAGGTGGTGTATTAATGGCGCTCCAACCACCCTTGTAAGAGAAGCGACCAATCATAAGATCTGCGTATTACCCGAGAATCCACTTTGCAAGAAGTAATCATTACTAAAGGAACATGCTAACCTTCCTCGTTATAGCCAATGCGCCTGGACCTCCCACCTCGGGAACAAGCAATGCATTAAATACGAGGAAGCTCAAGAGTCAACTGCATCCCATCCTGTAAGACGCATACCAAGAGGGAGACCCTGCTTCCCCCTGGCCGACGTGGGCCAATTGATGGGAGTTGACCAAGTGCCATGGGTCGCCCGCCCATGTCACCCGGGAATAACTCGCCCCCAGGGCGAAAGAAGGGTTGCCCAGCAGGGTCGACCCGCAAAAAGGCGTGAAAGAACTCCCAAGGCTTGAGCCTGCTTGGCAGGGCCCTGCTGTCAGCCGAGCCGGGCGACCAAGCCCCCCTGCGTGCTGGTCCCCAGGGTCCCCTAACCCCCAGTACGAGCAGGGGAAGCCGAGGGCCCATCTGTCATTCCGCCTCAGGTAAAGGGAAGTGGGTGGATGAGGCGAGGCCACGTGTCGTCCTCATGTCCACCCATTCTCCCGCTCTTTTCCCTCTCCTCCTCTCTCTCTCTTGTGGAAAGGTATAAATACCCATCCATTTCCCACTTAGAGAGGGTTGGATTTTCTCTCTCTAGACTCTCACTCCTAAAAACGCCACCTAGCTCCTCTCGAACTAGGTTCGTCAAGGCATTTCACAGACTGACTTAGGCATCGGAGAGGGTTCCCTCGGACAACCTCCGGGGCCCTGTGCGTTCATTGTGCAGGGAGCAGGCTCGATCCGCCGGGAAGGTCTGATTATAGGAGAGGGAGAAAGGAGAGACCAAAGTAAATCAAGCAAGCAACATTCGAACACTAAAACCCGAATCCGTAATCGGGTTAATTGTTTCCGTGACCGGAACATTTTCATTTTCAAATTTATTTTAATGTTTCAATATCTCTCGGTCTTTTTTCCTAAAACAAATATGTAGACAATATATAAATTGCTTACCCAAACAATTAAACATTGTCCATTTTAATAGTATAAACCAATATTTTTATCTTGTTTTATTGTTATTGATAACTCTGACTATTTTTTTTAAGACGCGGAACTTGTTGTCGCTACCTTTGGTGCACTCTCGGGTGTACGCAATAGCAAATCTGATCTGACTAATTTTAATCGTGAATGTTAATTCTTTTATTCATATTAAATTTTATTACAACAATCTATCATTTATAATATCAATTATTTATATGTGTCTTGATCATCATCATAAAACGAAAGGGGCGGGGGAGAACCGCCTGACAGCGCGTTTAATGAAAGCGTTTGGTATATATCATGAGTTTTAGTACGGGGGCGCACATACCAAAATGTTCATTCTAGCTTGATAAGAGTACGTGCTTTCGGGAATTGTCTCGTCTTGACTTATCCCTTTAAACGTTAGATTGATTTTGTGTATAGTCATCGTTGTTGACTATTGAAGTCCAACATACTCGAATGTGTGTCATCGGATATTCACTCAAAGTCGAATGTTTAGAATAGTTTTATACTCCGTAATATAGTACGGGATAATAAAAGTAAGAACGAGTTAGGTTAAAAAAATGCTCGTAATGATTATAATATATGCTAGTAAAGTATTTATGAGATAAAATTTATGGAACGAAAATTCAAAACAAAGTTATTTTTTTTTCAATCTATAACATCGTATAAATTAAAGGTTATACTAATATTAAGAAAAAATAGGTCAAAATTTAAATAATCGAAGCGAAAAAATTTGCGCCCTCCCTAATTTTTATAAATTAAATTCGTATTTGTATTTTTATTTTGTTTACGATCTTACTCGTAATCCTTAATTTTAGTTCTTATTGGACTTACGTTGACTTCTCCTTAAATTCCTAAAATCTTTATTTTTCCTCGAATTTCTATTTTCAACTCGAAACTCGTTAAGACATTTTATTATTTCCTCGATAAATCATTTTATTAAACTTTTATTGAAAAGTATCGTTTTGTTTTCAAGAAATCAATTTAATTCATTTTTTCGTTGGAAACTATTTATTCGTCGAGAAACTCTATTTCCTTGAAAACAATTATTTAAACTCGAGATTGACCCATTTGATTTCTCGAGTCAACTAATTATTTTTATCAACTTCGAACCTGACCCAAATATTTAATGTTACGACAAAATAATATTTTAGCCCATCTCGAAGTTTGGGTCTAATTCTTTTGTTATGCGATTTTAACCCAATTTATTTGTAAGCCAATTATTTATTTTTACTAATGATTTCGATCACACCGTAAATTATTTTTCGACCCAAATCGAGTCCAATGTTAACGTCTTTTGGAGCTAGTCAATTATTTGTTGACTTTAGTTCACTCTTTATATTAATTTTATTAATCATGTATTATTATCTTTTAGGAAGACTAACCTTCCTCTTATCCTCCTAGTGGCTATTAAAATCTTTGTTGCAAGAGACTCCTAGTTTTCCTCGATTTCTATCGTGTTATACAACCAAAACACTACTCTTATTATTTAATAGCATTCTTAATTTTCCTACTTCTATTCCTCTTTATTCACGTCTTGTAAACCATCCAAACACAACCTCTCTTCTATTAGTCTTCCTTCATTGATGCGTTGCTGCTGTGCTGCTGCTGTTTCTCACACAAATAAGCCTGTGCTTACCTTATTTCGTTCATCAATCTTATTCTTAAATCCGTCCTTTTTCAGTTCAATCTCAAGGGTAATCTATTTACTCTTATCCTCGTTCCGTTTCCACATTTTATTAACTTATATGGTTCTAATACCATATGTTTTAATTTTTCGTAGGCTATCGTGCTAGATCCGATGAAGACGGTTATTTTATTAACTCGGATCTCGATGAAGGTAACACATGATGGCATGACTCAGTATTGCATGATATATATGTTGTAGTTGCTTGTAGTATCGTTTTAAAATCGAATTCTTATACTAGTAAACGTGTTTGAACTATATTATGATAATATGTTTCGAATCTTCTAAAATTATTATAAGGCCAAGACTAAAACGTATAAATAAGAATTAATTTCTTAATTTCGTGATTTTTAGTATGAAAAACCAAATTGAAAGTTTTATTGTTTTTAACATAATTACAGCATGTTTCAGAATCGATTAGTGTTTTTAAACGATTATTACTCATGTTTAAAGATCTTATTTTCAAAAAGTTTTAAAAGAGACTAATGTTTATTTTAAGTCTATTATACGTCTGTTAAATTTCGTAAATTAATTCCAAGTATTTACTTCACAATAAATTGTTTATGAAACTGTGACGGATTAGTTCGCGAATCTGTCAGTTGTTGTAAAACCTAATTTAAATCCTATGATAAACTTTGATTTTAATTTTTATAATTTACGTACATTAAACTTAAAGAGTCTAGTTAATGTTTCTAATTGAATTTGTTTTAAAATAAAATTTTAAACGTGTTTTATTAAAGAAATACTATAGGGTGTCGGATTCTGATAGTTTATAAAACTACGAATAAAAACCCCTTTTAAGTTAGGAATTTAGATTTTCTCCAGAAACAAAAGTTGTAGTTAAGCTTTTAAAGTTTTCAACCTCACTAATCTTACGTTGTTTTGATTTTTAATGATTTAATTATGAATTTTATAGTAAGACAGTGCAAATCTAAAAAATCTGTAAATTTGTAATTTATTTCTTTTAATTACTTAAACTCCAACCTTTTGAGAAATAATTATGATTTTTACTTTCTTTGACTTTTAATCATTAATTATATATTTATCTAATAAATATAATGTTTATGTCTCAAGGCCTAATATTAAATATTTTATATAATTCATATGTTAAACGATTTCTAATTATAATAACACCTATTTTGGAAAGTTACTATTTGAAGAAAGTTTCTATCTTTGAAAGGTTACTATTTTGAGAATATTTAAGATATCTTCGGATACAATATTTATTGGTTTATTTTGAGAATATTTAAAATATCTTCGGATAAAATATTTATTGGTTGAATATGGAATAACATTGGAAATGAGAATGTACAGTATATAAGTCTAGGATATGTTGTTTGTTGTCATCAGCTATATGGTCAGTGTATTTGCGTCAGGGATACATTGTTTGTCGAACTGGGTATCGTTTATGCTCAGGAGTCATGCGCATGTACTTAGGCTAGACCTCGCTGAACGCAGTCCTATTATAGTTTGAGTTGTCTGGTAAGAGGGCTTAGGAGTCGCTTCGTGGGCACGGAGTTCCTTAACCAGTGAGGCTTAGGGGTCGCTTCGTGGGCACTAAGTTACACTTCGGTGTTGTTTTGACATATCTCTAGTAGTAAAAGCTGTACTTATCATCGGTTTTATATTCCATTATTCGTGTTGACGCCGTCAGGCTGCTGAATTGTTTTCTGGCTTTGAATCTATTTTGATATATATAATATTTTGAGTTTTAATCTATTTTCGTATATTATGCTTCTATTGCTTATATATTATGTAATATGGCTGGGAGAACTGCCTGAGTTGCTCCCCATTGAATTGTGGCTGTTATGTTTATAACATGACAGGTATTCTTTGTTCCGGGGTTTGGTGTGCGCTAGCGAGTGGCATGGATCCTACTCTGCTTTAATCATGTTTATTTATGGATTGGTAAACCCATTTGAAGGATTTTTAATTTTTAGCCCTTTTGTAAAAGTGACATTTGTATTGACTGACCGTTCTTTCTGTAAAATATAGAACATCAGTGTGTTTTAATCCCAAATCTAAAGTGTTTCCGCCACTGTATTGCGTTAGAATTTATAGGGGATTACACCCCCGACAGAGGGAGGGATCACGGTTACCACTCCACGGGGAGCAGGTCGAAGGTGGCATGAAGACCTACAAAAACCCCTCTTCATCCAGAAGTGCAGGGGTACCCAATCCCCAAAATTAAGATGCCCTCTGTAAAATTCGACGGCATGACTGACCCGGAGGACCACTTAGCTGCGTACGAGAATCATATGGGCATGTATGATGCCGACGATGCAGTCTGGTGCAAGATCTTTCCAACCACCCTGGTCGGCCTGGCCCAGGGTTGGTTTAGAGACTTGCCGCAGGGGTCCATCAGTTTTTTCATCGAATTGGCAGAGGCCTTCCTAGATCAATATGCTGGAAACAAGAGGCGTCGTCTTACTCGGTTCGACCTAATGACCCTCAGGCAGAGGAAGGGTGAGACTGCCAAGGAGTACCTGAAGAGGTTTGACTTGTCCTTCCAACAAGTCAAAGAGATAGACGATGCGACAGGAACGTACGCACTAACTAACTCCCTGCTCCCCGGAGAGATAAAAAACCAGATGATCAGGGCCCAGCCAGAAACTCTGGCCAAGGCCAGAAAAATCGCAGAAGGGTTTATGCTGCAGGAAGAGTTTCACACCTGCCGGATACCCCCGCAGGCCCTACCAGGCAGCAGGGGGGACTGCAGGGTGGACGCAGCAGGAATGTGGCAGGGAAGCAGAGAGTCAAGGAAGGGGATACCCCCAGGAAAGAGCGCACAGTTTACCAGCCTAGATTCGACAGCTATACCGCCCTCAACAAGTCCAGGGCAGAGATTTTCGAACTAGAGAAGGAGACTGCCAAGTGGAACCGTTCAAGCAAACCACGCAGCCCAAAGGGGGATCCCAAGAAGTTCTGTACATTCCATGATTGCGTAGGCCACACTACCGAAGAGTGCCGCCACCTGAAGGATGAAATCGAGAAGCTAATCAGGAATGGCTGGCTGGCCAACTACGCAGCAAGGAATAAAACCCAGAAGGAAACCCTGAAAAAACCTGAAGGCTCGGCGCAGAACCGCCTGATAATCCATGTGATATCAGGGGATGCAGAGGGCCAAACCAGCAGAAGAGGCCAGAAGAGGTATATTCGTGAATTAAAGAACCAAATCTGTTACGCTGAAAGGGCAGGAAACCCGAGGGGTATGACGCTGAGCATCACCCCTGAGGATGCAGGGCGAGTAGTGTATCCCCATAGCGACCCCTTGGTACTGTCCCTGGAGATCAGTAACCACATCGTGCGAAGGTGCATGGTGGATACCGGCGCGTACACGAACCTGCTATATAAGGATGCCTTCGAGAAAATGGGTCTGGAAAAAAGGCACCTGAGACCTGCCCCTGGATCATTGTATGGGTTCAGCGGGGCAGGCATACTGCCAATGGGAATTATAGACCTGCCTGTGACATTCGAGGAGGGGACCTCTGCCAGAAATATCAGGGCATCGTTTGTTGTGGTAGATGCAAGGTCTGCGTACAATGCCCTGATAGGCAGGGCCACCCTGGATGAGATTGAAGCAGCCGTATCAATCAGGGCGCTCACCGTAGCCTATGTGACGGATTTTGGCATGGAAGGGAAAGTGCACGGAGACCAGGAGTCGGCCAGGCAATGCTACTCCGTGGCCCTGCAGACCCATGAAAGTGAAAGGAAAGGAAAGGAAAAAGAAGAGCTGACAGTTCCCCAAGCAGGGAAGGTGAGATCTCAGCCGGTCATCAGGTATCCGACCACCTGGAACCTGGGGGGAGAACATGCTGGTGGACCTGGAGCCAGGAAGGCATGTCCTCATAGGGGCTGACCTGGAAGAGTCCTATCAGGCTGAACTGATCAAAGTACTAAGAGATAACAAGGATGTATTCGCTTACTCGACAGACGAAATGCCGGGAGTCGACCCGGCTCACATCGTTCACAGGCTGAACGTGAGCCCGGAGGCTCGCCCTGTAAAGCAGAAGAAGAGGAATATGTCTGCAGAAAAGGACTTGGCTATAAAAGAAGAAATAAAGAAACTTTTGAAGGCAGACTTCATAGAAATCTGCAACTACCCTGAATGGCTGGCGAATGTCGTAATGGTTAAGAAGTCGTCAGGTGCATGGAGGATCTGCGTGGACTTCACAAACCTGAACAAAGCCTGCCCAAAAGACTGCTACCCCCTTCTGAGAATAGACCAGCTAGTAGACGCCACTAGTGGGTACTCTATACTGAGTTTTCTGGATGCTTTTTCAGGGTACCATCAGATATATCTTTGGCAGCCCGACAGGGTTAAGTGTGCCTTCATCACCAGCTCCGGCACTTATATGTATAAAATGATGCCATTCAGACTGAAGAACGCATGCGCCACCTACCAGAGGCTAGTCGACAAAGTCTTTGAAAAACAGAAAGGGAGAAATCTAGAAGCTTATGTCGACGACGCTATTGTGAAGAGCAAAGGAGACAATGAACACCTGTTAGATTTGCAGGAGACTTTCTCATCCCTGAGCACCTAAGCTTAATCCAAAGAAATGCACGTTCGGAGTTCGCTCTGGTAAATTCTTAGGGTTTCTAGTCAGCTCCCGAGGGATAGACGCCAACCCTGAGAAGGTTCCGGCTGTCTTAGATCTTCCTGAACCCAGGACTATAAGGGACATCCAACGTCTGACAGGCCGAATGGCTGCCCTGGCACGCTTCATTGCCAGGTCAGCAGACAAGTCGACCCCTTTCTTCAAAGTGTTGAAGGGCAACAAGCAGTTTAAATGGGAGCATGAGCAAAAAGAGGCCTTCGAACAGTTGAAGGAACATTTGAAGAAACTCCCCACCCTGGCGAGGCCAGTGGCAGAGGAGAAACTCTTCCTCTACATTACTGTAACTAACGCGACAGTAAGCGCAGTTATCTTAAGAGAAGAAACAGGCGCCCATCAGCCTATATACTTTGTAAGTCATGCCCTGGAGACAGCGGAAAAGAACTATCCAATGGTCGAAAAAGTAGCCTACGTACTTGTCATAGCAGCCAGGAAATTAAGACCATACTTTGACACGCACCCTATCGTGGTGCTGACGGACCAACCTTTAGAGAAAGTACTGGAGAAGTTCGAAAAATCAGGGAGGCTGTTAAAATGGGCCATCGAACTGAGTGGACTAGGAATAACATACCAGTCTAGAACAACTATCAAAGCGCAGGCCCTGGCTGATTTCTTAGCAGAATGCTCCCATTCTGAGGAAGACAGCCTGCCTGCCGGTGAATGGGTGGTATACACCGACGGGTCTTCCACGGCTAATGGTGCAGGGGCCGGAGTCGTGTTAACCAGCCCGGAGGGGGCTGACTTTGAGCACGCACTCAGGTTTGTTTTCCCAGCATCAAACAACGAAGCCGAGTAGGAGGCAATACTTGCAGGCATTAATCTAGCCAAAGCTGCAGGAGCAGAGCGGATCGTCCTGGCGACAGACTCCCAACTGATCGCCAACCAAATCAATGGAGAGTATGAAGCCAGGGACCAGGCAATGGCCGCGTACCTGGAGAAGGTGAAGCGAGAGTTGTCGGGCCTAAAGTCGTATGAAGTCAGGCAGATTCCCCGGTCCCAGAACAACCGGGCGGGTGCCTTGTCAAAACTAGCTAGCTCCAGACTGCAAGACATGCGAAGGTCAGTTTGGGTTGACGTCATCCAGGAAAAATCCACCACCCCCTGCCAGCCAGTCAGCGCTGTCGAGGAGGCGGAACCTGAGGATTGGATGACCTCAATCATCCGATTAAAAAAATGCGGAGTTTTACCATCTGACCCTGTACAAAAGAGGAAGACGCCAGCAAGAGCTGCGTGGTTTATACTGATAGGGGAGGATTTATATAAGAAATCATTCTCATCACCCCTGCTCAAGTGTCTGGGGCAGGACAGGCTGCAGAGGTCCTGGATGACATCCATTCAGGGATATGTGGTCATCATATAGGAGGGAAGTCGTTAGCTCACAAGGCCCTAAGAGCAGGATATTACTGGCCAACCCTGCTGGCCGACGCAAAAGACTTGACTCGGAAGTGCAGAAAATGCCAGCTCTTCGCCCCATCCATCCACGCCCCAGCCCAAGAGCTCAGGCCAATCCTATCCCCCATCCCCTTCGCCCAGTGGGGGATGGACATACTGGGTACCTTTGCAGTAGCAACCGGGGGTAGAAAATTTTTGATCGTAGCAATCGACTACTTCACCAAGTGGGTAGAAGCCGAAGCAGTGCCAAACATTACTGAGCCTGCAGTCAGGAAGGTGATATGGAGGAATATCATCACCAGAGTCGGCCTGCCAAAAATGTTGGTGTTTGATCATGGAAGGCAATTTGATAATGACCCTCTAAGGGCCTGGTTGGAAGGCCACGGCGTCGCAGTTGCCTACTCTGCCGTCTGCCACCCTCAAACCAATGGACGGGCGGAGACTGCCAACAAACAGATCCTGAACGGTCTCAAAAAGATGGTAGACGACCTTAAAGGTAGGTGGGCTGACGAGCTGCCAAGTATACTCTGGTCAATCAGGACAACTCGAAAAGAGTCCACGGGTCAGACCCCCTTTGGCCTGGTCTACGGGGCGGAGGCCCTACTGCCCATCGAAGCAAGAATTCCCTCCCTGCGATCCCTGCAATATGACAGGGCGGAAAATGAGGTGGCAATGACCGAAGCCCTAGACCTCCGCCCACCAGCAGCAAATAAGGAAAGCGTACAACAAAAAAGTACATAAGAGAAGCTTCCAGACAGGCGACCTGGTTTTAAGGAAAACGCAGGCTGTAGGAAGGTCAAGAGAGCATGGCAAGCTGAGTGCAAACTGGGAAGGCCCATATCAGGTAACCCGGATTTTGAGGCCAGGCACATACATAATCGCCAACCTTGAAGGCCAAGAATTGGGCGCGCACTGGAATGCCGATACTCTAAAAAGATACTATGTCTAGCAAGTCTTGAGTAAATTTCGTTTTCAGAAAACTGGCGGAGGACGGTCAGAATAGAATGTCGACGGCTCCGACCACGCTTATGTTAATTTTTTTTTGCAAAGAAATGAAAGAAACTCTGAATCCATACTCGTTGTCTGTTTAAGCTCGCACTTTCACACACAAACGAGCAGGGGGCAATAAGGGGAGGCGCCCCTGTTGCCAAAACCAAAGAAAATCGACCCCCCAACAAAATTCTAAGTCCCTCTACCTACCTCTGGACAGGCAGGGGGCAGGCCCCCTGGACTTCGACCAGAAGCAAGGGTCAGGCCGGGCCCCACGCGCCAAACGAACAAGGACTGGGGGCAATCCCCCCAACCTTGTATAAAAAACGCAGACCCCCACCCTGCCTCTGGGCAGGCAGGGGGCAGGCCCCCTGGACTTCTACCAGAAGCCAGGGTCAGGCCAGGCTTCGCACGCCAAAAATGAACAAGGACTGGGGGCAATCCCCCCAACCTTGTATAAAAAACGCAGACCCCCCACCCTGCCTCTGGGCAGGCAGGGGGCAGGCTCCCTGGACTTCTACCAGAAGCTAGGGTTAGGCCAGGCTTTGCACGCCAAAAATGAACAAGGACTGGGGGCAATCCCCCCAACCTTGTATAAAAAACGCAGACCCCCCACCCTGCCTCTGGGCAGGCAGGGGGGCAGGCCATGTCTTGAGAAAGGAAAAAGCAGACATAAATTAAGAAGAAATATTCATAACAGATTCATGCAGAAATAAAATTGTTTAACAAAGAAGCACCAAAATGAAAATCCAAAGAGCAGCGAAACCAAAATATTACAGGGCAGCCGGCCATGTCAAGGCTCGGCGCAAAAGTTAGAATTCCCATTGAAAAAGAAAACAAAAAAAGCCTAAGTATGGGGAGCATCCTGGCTGGGACCAGCAGCCTCCTCAGGCGGTCTGGTTGCCCGAGCTTCATTCTTGGCAGAATAGAGGTTTCGGAAAGCATCCTCGTCAAAATCAGGGAACATCTCCCTAATTACCTCCATAACAAGCTCCAGGGAGGAATTGGCTCCGTTATGAAAGCTCAGGTCCACCGCAGCTTCAGTCTCCTCCAAGATAGCATCTTTCTCTTTTTGCCATTCACCCTGGGCCTGCTTGAGGTCTAACTCAGCTTGAGACAGACGCTCCTCCAAGTCAGCCGACTTCCTCTTAACATGCTCCATCTCAGCCAGGGATTTTTTAGCTCGCTCCATCGCCAGGCTGCTCTCCTTTAATTCTGCCTCCAACTTGGACGCCTCCCTTACAGCATTCTCCCCCTAAAACTTCCACTGATTTGCCTGGCCCTTCGCCTCCTCCAGCTCGCTCTCTTGCTTCGCCAGTTTATCCTTCAAATTGTTGATCAGGATGACATCTCTTTCAACCATAGCCAAACGGTCAGGAGGGGGGGCCTCAGGAGTGACATCCAGCTCTTCATCGCTCAGGCGGCTGAGAGCCGCCAGCTCAGTAGAGGCCTGCAGCACCTTAGAGGTGCGCTGAATGTATTGGATCACCTGATTGGAAGTAGAGGTTACAGACTTGGTGAGACGATCTGCCAAAACGGCACCAGAGTCTGAAAGCAGGCCCGACACGTCAATGCTATCACCTGCAGTATAATGAAATTCCGTATTCTCCTCCGAGAAGAGGGTGCCTGGAATGTCACGGGCAGGGCGCTTAGCCTCGAGGGGTCTCAACGTCAGCCTCCAGGTCAACCACCTGCGCATCCCCCGAAGGTTCTCTGTTTCTTTTTCTCCTGCACTCCAAGGGAACACTCTCCCCAGTCTCTTCGGAATCCGCAGAACGTGAACCCTGTGAGATATGGGTCCCAGCAGAAGAATCACCCTGCTTACAGACAGAGGAGGGGGTGGCCTCTGAGGTAACCTCCGCCTCCCCACCCTGGACACCAGAGGGAGAGGCCGCCGGTTTTGCTGGCTGTAACCGCGGAGGAAGGGGGAGTCTTCGATTAGCAGTGAGACCCTTCACGAACTTCATCAGACTCTTCTCCCTTCTCTTAAAAGTTGAAGGAAGAAAGGGACGCTCCGAAACAATAACAAATTCTTCGGTCAAACCAAGCCTTCTTATCTGCTTTCTTGACCAAAGGCGAGAGGTGGAACCTGCAGGGTGAAAGAGTAATTGGTCAAGAAAAAGAGATAGAAGTCTCAAAAAAATCATGCCGGTAAAAACCCCTAAACTACCTTCTCCAAGGCCAGGGATCAGGCCCATTGGGGCCAGATATTCATCTGTGGCTATGAGCTCCGCGTGAGGGAGCCAGAAGGCAGGGCCACTAGCGCCAGGCTTGTCAACAATAACCTCGAACTTCTCGAATAGTTTCTCTTCTTTCTTGCTCAGTTTTACCTCCAGGGCTTTCCCCCCAACGCCTGGATGGTACTCTTCACGAGTTTCCATGCGGGTGTGAACGTGATTCCTAAAGTGCCTAGGAATCCGCCACCCTGAAGCACTGTGTACGTACAAAAAATTGATCTTCCAATCCTTCAGGCTGCTTAAGTGATAAGTGTGGTTTGTAGTGCCTATTTCGTAGTGTTTTGGTCCCATTTTCCTTGTGGAATCGCTCCTTAGGAGCGGTTTATGGGCTTCTTATGCTTCCTTTAGTTCGTTTCAGGTTCCCGAGACCGATTTGGAAGATTTGGAGCGATTCCGACTCGATACATACACATTTTAGAGCCAACGGAGTAAAGGAATGATGACTCGATGCCTTGGAATCGACCCCGAGACCTTGGGACCCAATCCCGAGCCTCCGAGACCCGATCCCGAGTCCCGAGCCTCCGAGACCCGATCCCGAGTCCCGAGCCTCCGAGACCCAATCCCGAGTCCCGAGAATCGATGAGAAACCCATGAGAAGCAAGGAGGGACCGAAAGAAGCTTAAAGGAGGCCTACAAGGCTCAACCGGTTCCGGTTGAGCTCAACCGGAACCGGTTGAGGTGCACAAAAGAGAGGTGTTTTGTGAAGGGTCCATCCGGAATGGGACCAACTCATCCCGAACGGGATGAGCCCTTTTCAGGCCGCACTCCTTTCTTTCTTCTCCTTTCCACTTGTAACCCTATATATACTCTTCCCTTGTTTTGTTAAGGTGATGCACTTCATATTAGACTAAACCCTAGATAGTTTTAGCATAGATTAGTATAGATTAGTGTAGATTAGTCTTTAGATTATCGTTAATCTTAGATTAATGCTTGTAATTTGGGAATTCTTCAAGATCTTCACCAAGCTTGACAACCTTGGATGTTTGTTTTGGGATTCTTCCATTTATGCAAGTTTCCTTCTTCCTTTCATCTTTAGTTTGGTATAATCTTCTTTTCTCTTCTCCTAATCGTTGTTTTATCATTAAAGTTTGATTCTTTGTTCTTGTTATTATTCATGGTTCATAGTTCTTGTTAGTTTCTTCTTGTTTGTATTGATTGCTATGTTGATCCATCTTGTTAGTGTTAGTTTTAGATTAGATATGTTAGAGTAGACTCTTGCTAGGGTTAGTAAGGTGATTAGGGTGTTAATGGGATGATTAAGGGATTGTTGGAGATGTTGGTGGAAGATTTGGTTTCCTCTTGGTTTGATGCACATCACATGTTTGTAGAAATGCTTGAATGACTAAGTAGTTATGAATGCTTGTTTTTCTTGCCTTTCTCTTGTGGGTGATAGTTGTTTGTGGGTTTGGTCCCCTCATTAAGTTGCGAGAGCCCGGTGAGGACGACCCCTAGGTCGGTCTAAGTTGCGAGAGCCCGGATTCGACCTAGGCCTATAGCGTGCTAGTAACCCCGATTGTGTTGTGTAACGCCGAGTTGGGTTTTAGGTGGAACCTCTAGGTGAGTCTAAGTTGCGAGAGCCCGGGCATTACCTAGATTACCCTACTTCCTCCTTCACCTCTAGTTCTTCCTCGACCATTCCTTTACCCCTTTGACCCCGACCTAATCCTAGCCCGTTTCCTTTGATTGTAGTCCTAGTTTTAGACCTAGTTTAGTCCTTAGCCTCCCCCTTTAGAATAGTTTGTCTCGAACACAGTCCTTGACCGTAGCATACCTTAGTCCGACCTCCCGTCCCTGTGGATTCGACCCGACTTACCCTAGCTACCTTAGTTAGGTTTGTCGATTTTGTTTGACGGTTGAGATTCACGACAAATCCTTCCCATCAAATTGGCGTCGTTGCCGGGGACGGCGTAGTTTAGACTTTTGTTTGCTTAGTTGTGGACTTTGTTCTTGACTTTTGTGTTCTCTTCTCCTTGTGTATCTCCGTTTTTCTTCTTGTGTGCTACTCTCCCTTCCTAGTGCCTCACAAGCACTAGGATACTAACGTTTGCTCAAGTGCTTCTAGCTCATCCTAGGTACCAAAGCGACGTTATGGACATGGCTCGTCCAAGCTACCATCAATCATCACGGGACAACTATGGGGCGAATCACCAAAACCCACAACTTTACCAACCATATCAACCTCATCAACAATCTTATGAACCCTCTTCTTATGGTTATCAAGAAAGTTGTCAAGGATCATTCCAACATCCTAACAACTACCAAACACCCTCACATAACCCACAACCGCAAAATCCCAACTTTGAGACTTGTCAAATGATGGTTCAATTGCTTAAGAGCCAACAAGAGTCGATGACTCTATTGCAAAAGAATCAACAAGCGATGGTGGATCAAATAATAGGGGTTAGGGAGGAGTTCAAGGCCCAAATAGAGGTGCAAGATGCTCGCATCAATGCACTCATGGCTCATATCACGATGTTGGCCGCTCGAACTCCGCAACATGTTGAGGAAGGTTCATTTGGGCATGAAGGTCGGGTGTCTCAACCCAATCTTGAAGCTACAAATGAAGAAGAGGGGGTCGATCAAGAGACCATTGTCGAGTGTTGCTTGGGCGGTGAAGATGGGGGAAGAGTAGAGGAAGTTGAAGCTTCAAGGGTCGACAATGAGGAGGGAGTTGAACATGATTATCAAGATAACTCTTGGGGAGCGAATGTATTGGCTATAAAGTTGGATTTGTTTGATTTTCTTCGTGATGAACCGAATGGTGACAATCCAAACCCAAGTGAAGAGATCACCCCTCATGACCATTTTGACAAGGTGAGTGAAAAGGAGCGCAATACTTGGGAAAAAGAAGTAGACGCCTTGGAACTTGCTTTGTATGGGAAGTTGAAGGATCCTAAAGCCTCCAATGAAGAAAACTTGATGCCTTCTCCTCCTCTACCGCACTCGATGTCTAGCCCTTTGTCTTGTGAGACGGTTGATGAAGAGGATCCTTGTCGGGCGGTGGAAAAGAGTTCCACTCTCGACCCCGTAGAAGAAGCGACACCCCTAGGGTGTGATCTCCCACATCATGACACCGAGCACGACTCTAGACCACTATACCTACCGGATGGTCATAAGAGTCGTAGCTATGTTGGTTCCGAAGACCCGGAAGATCACGAGAACCCCGAGCATAACGAAGATGATCGCTTTTTCCCTCCGACTTGGAAACTTTTGGGAGTGGCTAGGGTCGGCCATGTGAGCTTAATTGAAGATGTTGCTAGGGCATTTGACTTACTCCTTCGAGCTCTTGATGGCTATGGAGGTGTAGTTGGTGAGAGTATCTTATTGTAAATATCTCTTTTTCTTTTCTTTTGTGCTTGTATTTGTGTTTATGTTTGTTTGTATAGTTTGGTTTCTAAGATTTGTTAGCCTTTGTGGAACTCTTGTTCATTTGGATTTTTGATGAGCGATGTGAGGGAGGGATTTTGATGTTGTATATGAGTTTATTTTGATAGGTGTGAAGGAAAGGAGATTCCTTGAGGAGAGTAGATAATGATAGAGCTTGGATCGTGAGTATGGAAGTCGGTTTTTGAAGCTTCGGTGAAGCTTTTTGGGGTTTTGGAGGTCAAGAAGACCCATCCCGGGCGGGAAGGGGGCTTCCCGACCGGGAAGGATGTGCCATCCCGACCGGGAAGAAGCCGTCTCGATCGGGATGGAGGTGCAAAAATTGGAGCTTGCTGGAGTGCCGTCCCGACCGGGAAGGTGGCTTCCCGACCGGGATGAGTGTGTCTTCCCGATCGGGACCATCCATCCCGACCGGGATGGTCTCTTTTCTCCTCTTTTGGCCTCTTCTTTGACATTGAGCCCACCCAACCATTGTATACCCCCACCCAACCTCCCTCACCCATCCTTGCTCATGTCATACGACCCTTACACTTCATTTACATACCCTCACCTCATTTCTCTTCCCTTTACACCGAGTTTCACATCGAATCCTACCCCCCTCACACCATTACTACCTCAACCATGCGTTTTATCGAGAATGAAGCGGAATAGCAATGATGAAGACAAGCAAGTGCCTATATTGATCTACGAGACGATGGAGCGAGTGAGTTGATATCCTATTGGTACGGCAACTATCCTTTCTTTTCCGTCTTTTATTGCTTGTTTTCCTTTGTTTACTCCCCTTCCCTTATCATTTGTGTCATGGTGGCCTTCGAGGCCTTGGTATATAGTTGCTCCCGACTCTCGATGACGTGACTACATCGAGAGTCATTTCAAAATCCAAAATTTACAAGTTTTTCACCCTTTTTTTTGTTGGATTTAGTCGGATTTAGGCGGAACCCGGGTTAGGTGACTTGATTACATCTAGCCCTCCCCTCCCATTTCCTTTTATTTCCTTCTTTTTATTTCTTCCCCCATCCATATCTTTTTCTCGTCTCGGCCCATGGTGACTTGACTACACCCCGGCCGGACACCTTCTACCCTTTTCTTCACTTTATTTTTGATTCTTAGCTTTATTTTCGTAGTTTCTTTTCTTTTTCTTTTGTCTCTCCGCATACTACGATCGAGCATGAGGACATGGCTCGGTTTAAGTGTGGGGGAGCGATATTCTATCGTCGTTAGTTTTATTTTCTTAGTTTTTCGAAAAATTCTTCAAAAGCCCTAAAAATTTGAAAAATTTCACAAAAATCAAAAAGATTTTCTTTTGTGTCTTTTCCTTTTTGTGTCGTTATGTCGTATTTTTGTTTTGTTGTGCGTGTTTTGCCCTTTTTTTCCTTATAGGTTGCCTAATCGCCGTTAGCTTTGGTGAGCTTTCAAGACTTCCGGTAACATCTCTTCATCCCTTTTTTCCTCTTTGCTTCTTGTGAGTTTGGAGGAGATTTGTGATGATGTGTGCTCGGGAGGAGCTTTGTAAAGATTGTGGTGGATTTGGAGACTTGTTTGAAGATCGGGGTGGTGTTTGTTTTGTTTATGTGTTGTTTCTCCTTGTTTTGTTTTGTTTTGTTTTGTCTCTTTTTCTTTCATTTTCGTTGTGTCTTTGTTTTGTGTTTTGTTGTGTGTCGCGTGTGTAAACAGTTTTCGAAAACCCGGTTTAGAGGCTAGTGTGCGAGTGTTTACTTTCCCTTCCTAGTTGTATAAATCGAGTCTTGGGCTTTAGTCTAGTAGAATGACCCTAAATCAATGATTTCGTTGGTCCTTTACCTTGAGTCCACCTAGCTTACTAGGGATTTACTACGGGATTTGCATTTTGACCATTATGACCACCCACGGTGTGAAAAGGCCTTGGTTGCCGAGTCCCGTCCCTTAGGTGACCATGTTCGGAATCGTTAGATTAGTCCAAGTTCTCCCCTTTTTGTGGGTTTGAAGAGGGATCGCGACCCCCGACTTACCCATTTACCTACCTCCCACACATATCCACACAATAAGTTGCAATTTGTTGAATTCTCCCTTTTTTGTCATACAAAGAAATGCCAAAAAGCCAAATCAAGCCAAAAGGGCAAAGAAAGAAAAGAAAAGAAAGAAAAATGAAAGAAAGAAAAGAATGAAGAAAAAGAAAAGGCACAAAAGCCAAAAAGAAAATAGAAAAGAAGAAAAAGAATGGCATGGCAAAACAAAGCAAAAATGCAAAAGAAAAGAGAAAATGCCAAAAGAAAACCCGAATCACAAAAATAATCCCAACATCTCAAAATAAGCCTTTTTCCGACTTTTGCCGTGAAGAGCCTACCAAAGGATCGAGTCCCTAGGAAGGATGATAGCGGCATTAGTCGGTCTTCCCTCATTTTGCATTAATTCCACCTTTTTACTTGGACTAGTTAGGCGGTTTTGGACATGGGACGACCCTCTTGGCTCACGCTAAAGGGAGCGGGGTCTCACTTACCTACAGTGTCGACTAACACCGTGGATCATCACTTCCCACTCCGCCGATCGTCCCGTAGTACGTTTTTAGAAAGTTAGGAGGACCTAGGTAAGTTACCAACGTTTTTATTGCTTTATCGTCATACTATTAGGGTTTAGTTCACCTAGGTTTGTATTGCTAGCTTGGGAACGTTGTCACTTACCTCGAGTCCTAAACCGGTGTTTTATTCACCGCTTTTTGAGGGAAGCGGTATTTGTTTTCTTTTGGGTGCAACCGTTTATGTGTTTGTTTGTTTGTGTGTTTTGTGTCCGGTTGCATCCACAGTTTTGTCGCAAGACCCGACTTGCCTTGCGGAGTGCACTTTTCCTCTAAGTGTACTCGCGTGAGTTGAAAGGGCGTAGGGTGCGCTAATACCCACTCGGCTAGTTTAGTATTTAGTATGTGCTTACTCGAGGGCGAGTAAGGGTTAAGTGTGGGGGAGTTGATAAGTGTGGTTTGTAGTGCCTATTTCGTAGTGTTTTGGTCCCATTTTCCTTGTGGAATCGCTCCTTGGGAGCGGTTTATGGGCTTCTTATGCTTCCTTTAGTTCGTTTCAGGTTCCCGAGACCGATTTGGAAGAGTTGGAGCGATTCCGACTCGATACATACACATTTTGGAGCCAACGGAGTAAAGGAACGATGACTCGATGCCTTGGAATCGACCCCGAGATCTTGGGACCCAATCCCGAGCCTCCGAGACCCGATCCCGAGTCCCGAGCCTCCGAGACCCGATCCCGAGTCCCGAGAATCGATGAGAAACCCATGAGAAGCAAGGAGGGACCGAAAGAAGCTTAAAGGAGGCCTACAAGGCTCAACCGGTTCCGGTTGAGCTCAACCGAAACCGGTTGAGGTGCACAAAAGAGAGGTGTTTTGTGAAGGGTCCATCCGGAACGGGACCAACTCATCCCGAACGGGATGAGCCCTTTTCAGGCCGCACTCCTTTCTTTCTTCTCCTTTCCACTTGTAACCCTATATATACTCTTCCCTTGTTTTGTTAAGGTGATGCACTTCATATTAGACTAAACCCTAGATAGTTTTAGCATAGATTAGTATAGATTAGTGTAGATTAGTCTTTAGATTATCGTTAATCTTAGATTAATGCTTGTAATTTGGGAATTCTTCAAGATCTTCACCAAGCTTGACAACCTTGGATGTTTGTTTTGGGATTCTTCCATTTATGCAAGTTTCCTTCTTCCTTTCATCTTTAGTTTGGTATAATCTTCTTTTCTCTTCTCCTAATCGTTGTTTTATCATTAAAGTTTGATTCTTTGTTCTTGTTATTATTCATGGTTCATAGTTCTTGTTAGTTTCTTCTTGTTTGTATTGATTGCTATGTTGATCCATCTTGTTAGTGTTAGTTTTAGATTAGATATGTTAGAGTAGACTCTTGCTAGGGTTAGTAAGGTGATTAGGGTGTTAATGGGATGATTAAGGGATTGTTGGAGATGTTGGTGGAAGATTTGGTTTCCTCTTGGTTTGATGCACATCACATGTTTGTAGAAATGCTTGAATGACTAAGTAGTTATGAATGCTTGTTTTTCTTGCCTTTCTCTTGTGGGTGATAGTTGTTTGTGGGTTCGGTCCCCTCATTAAGTTGCGAGAGCCCGGTGAGGACGACCCCTAGGTCGGTCTAAGTTGCGAGAGCCCGGATTCGACCTAGGCCTATAGCGTGCTAGTAACCCCGATTGTGTTGTGTAACGCCGAGTTGGGTTTTAGGTGGAACCTCTAGGTGAGTCTAAGTTGCGAGAGCCCGGGCATTACCTAGATTACCCTACTTCCTCCTTCACCTCTAGTTCTTCCTCGACCATTCCGTTACCCCTTTGACCCCGACCTAATCCTAGCCCGTTTCCTTTGATTGTAGTCCTAGTTTTAGACCTAGTTTAGTCCTTAGCCTCCCCCTTTAGAATAGTTTGTCTCGAACACAGTCCTTGACCATAGCATACCTTAGTCCGACCTCCCGTCCCTGTGGATTCGACCCGACTTACCCTAGCTACCTTAGTTAGGTTTGCCGGTTTTGTTTGACGGTTGGGATTCACGACAAATCCTTCCCATCATTAAGGGCGGCCAAACTGGAGCGTATTTCTTCTGCCTTAGAAGGGACCAGTATCCAGGGGAACCATCTCCCCCTGACGAAGACACCATCTGCCGCCCAACCATGAAACGCAGGGCGTCGATGGAAGGCCCCTCACCATGAAAGGTGTAGGTCCAGGTGTAGGCTATTAATGATCTAATTGCCGAAGCGGTGAACTGGGCTATGGCCACATTCATCCTCCTAAAGGTCTCCTCCAGGAAGGGGTGCAGGGGGAATCGCAGGCCGAATTCTAAGCTTTTATGATAGACAGCCACACAGCCGTCAGGGGGGCAGCATACTGTATCTTTCTCCCCTGGGACTATAATGGTGTACTCCTCCCCAAAGTCATAAAACCTCTCAATGTCCCTAGCAGCGTCTTTCTCCAAAATTAAGTCGCGATTCTTAGCTTCTGGGTAAGTTCTCAAAGGGATCTGGTACTTGCTTTTGTCTAGATAATATGTCCTCCCTCTCTCCCTGGGAACAAGAGGACCAACAATCCTGGAAGGGTCTACCTCCAGTGCCTCGTCGTCAGAATCGACGACATCGATGGGAGCGGGTTCGGGGAAGTTGGCATCCTCTTCCCCCTCAAAGTGGTCCTCCCCACCGGACCTAACCCCGGAAGAGGAGGCTAGGTCAGCTCTACCCTCCCCCTTACCCTCCGGCCTCTCAGACGACGGACCGAATATGAGAACACGAGCACGAGACATGCTGATTTATGAAGGAAAAGTATGAGGAAATGAAAAGGCGAGGATTTAGAGTAAGATTCTAACCGAGAGCGATGACCGCCGCTTGAAAATCCGAAGGGAAGGGCTCCTCAGTCTTATAAAATTCCCAGCAGCAAAGAGGGGAGAAGTATGAAGAAGGGTTTTGAGTTTTGAAAAAGTGTGAAAGAGGGAAATGGGGGGAGGAGAAAGGCTTATATAGACCCGGGCAACTGAAGGGTCGCCCCTCCAACAAAACCCTCCCCATAAACTACCCCACGTGTCACGCTTTAACAACCAACCGCCCACCTCTTCCCAAGAAGAGCCTCGAGAAGACAAAAAGGTGTTAGAGGATTAATAACCCTGTGACGTCATTCATTCGTGCAAAAAAAAAAGAAAAAAGAAAAAAATAAATGGCACACATAAACAAACTGCCTGATCTTTCATTAATCTGAAAAGAGCCCGAAAATGGGCAGGTTACATTCTACACAAGGCAAGTAGAAAATACAAAAGGAGCCTAAATTGCCGGCTCAATGCGCCTGCACCCTGTGGGCTGGCCTAGTCATCATCTAAATCCGGGGAGTAATCCCCAGGATTGTCCTGGCCTCCTATGTCAGACCCCCAGTCCCAGTCACTAGAGTCCTTGAAGGGGTCGTCGGGGAGTCCATCCTCATCTCTGTCAGACGAGTAGCCCAGACCCTCACTATCTCCAAAATCACGACTGCTGACGTCCCAGTCCTTGCCATAAGGGACTGCCTGATTGTCATCGCAAGAGCCGCAACCCACTCTCCTCACCAGAGGGGAGGAGGAGCCCGACTCCGAAGAGGAGTCCAACTCATGACAGTTAGGGTCAAATTGTTCAGGGTGCAGCCAGGGAAAGCACTCGTGGCATCCTCTGTCAAAACAACCTCCACCCTGAAGACATCATTTGAACCGGGAGCCTACCGGAGATGAAGATTTGTTAGGGCGCTTGCCTGCCCTGACGAGAGCTCTCCTGGTGTTCCGGCGAGGGAGAGAGCGCAGATGTCGACTACGGCGCAGGGCCAGAAAAGCCGCCCTGGCATACCTCAGCCTCCAACCCCCTAAAGAGAAAGCTAACAGTGCGAACTCCATAACGAACAACTGTCTTCTTAACCCAAGACATGGTTCTATAAGAAGAAAAAACAGTAGGAAAGTGAAGATATGTTGACAATATGGCAAGAAAAGCCGGAATTTATACAAAGGGAAAGCCAAGGCATTAAATGGCACTCCAACCACCTCGGCAGAAGACGCAACCAATCACCAAACCAGCACGCTGCCCAAAAATCCGCTGAGCATGAGAAGTAATCATGACCAAAAGACATCCCAACTCTTTGCATGCCCAATGCAGTTAAGTCTCCTCCCTCGGGAACGTGCAAACGCATTAAATGCAATAGTGAAGCCAACAAGTCAACCTCCCACCATCTGAATCAAGAGTTCACCTGCTAAAGGGAAGCCCCGCTTCCCCCTAGCTGGTGAGGGCCAATTGATGGGGGTAGGAAGCCTGAGCTGGGTCGCCTGCCTGGTAGGCTCCAAGGCGACCCGACCCGGGAAACTAGAAGAGCCTGCCCAGCAGGCTGCAGGATAAATCACCAAGGCACCCCAAAGGGGTAGCTTCAGGCAATCGCCTGCCCAGAAGGGCGATGCGGCCCACCAAGCAGGGGTTCAAGACCCCCTACCCGCCTGTCTCCAGGGGACTTCTCCCCCAGGCAGGGCAGGGGCTACCAGGGACCCCTCCGTCATTTCGCCTAAGGTAAGGGAGAATGGGTGGACAAAATGGATCCACGTGTCGCTTCACCACCCACCCATTCTCCCGCTCTTTTTCCCTCTCTTCCCTCTCTCTTGAGGGAAGGTATAAATACTCCTTTTCCTCCAACTTTCCAAGGGTTGGATTTTCTCTCTCTAGAAAATGCCACTTAGCTCCTCACGAACTAGGTTCATCAAGGTATTCACGGACTGACTTAGGCATCGGAGAGGGTTTCCTCGGACAACCTCTGAGGCCCTGTGCGTTCATTGTGCAGGGAGCAGGCTCGATCCGCCGGGAAACGTCCGACCCGTGGAGTAAGAAGAAGGAGAGAATTGTGAAATCAATCAAGCAATATTCGAACACTAAGAACCCGAATTCGCAGTCGGGTTAATTGATTCCAATACCGGAACAATAACAATACAATGTCAATTATGTGAGAATGAGGTTGTATCGATTGACTCCTACTAATAATGAGTAGCATTAAGATCTAATGCAAGCATGAACCCAATGAAGCAAGAACGAATTGATATCCATGCAGATAGCGAGTTAGTCTGGGCGGTGGAAAAAATCGGGGTCATCTGCATCCAACGACAACAGTAAGACGACGTTTGGCGGCGAGAATCAACTCGATTTCGTTGTACACTTGGATGGTATAATGAGAAAGGCAAGCACCCATTGTTATAGGTGGTGGATTAGAAGGGAGGAAGATGAAAATGATGAGAGGTGGTTGAAATTTATTGCTTCACTTTGGATTCTACATAATCAATGAGGAAGAAGTTGATGGGTTCTTCACTTTGGATTCTACATAATTAATGAGGAAGAAGTTGAAGGGTTCTAATGAGGAAGAAGTTGATGAGTTCTTCACTTTAAATTCTACATAATCAATGAGGAAAAAGTTTAAGGGTTCTAACTAATAACTAGGTACGTCACCCGTGAAATTCACGGGATTTCCGCTTAAAAATTGTATGCGTTGGTTTTTGTAAATCATCCACCAAGTCGTTTGGTGAATGTATATACAGAGTAGTTGTCTGAAATTACATGTGGATCGATTTCGTATTTAATAATGATGGTGCTTAAAGTTGTAATTAGAGCAAAGTATTTGTGATTCTTTATCAATGAATATTAAGTTTGTATTGATGGTTATAACAAATACTCCCTCCGAGTTCCTATTATTGTCCCACTTTCCTTTTTGGGCTGAGTTTGATTTTTGTCTCACTTTCTTTTTTAGGCCATCAATGTGTGGTTCACAATTACTCTCCCACTTCTCTCTCTTCCCCCTTCTTTTTTCAACCACTCATTTTCCCTTCCTTATTTTTCACCCCAAAACCTTATGGGACAATAATAGGAACTTGGAGGGAGTAATAAAATAAGGGCAAACGAAAAGATTTCGATCAATTAATAATAAAATTAATAAGGAATATAATAAAAGCATAAATTAATACCACATACTAATAACATAACAAATTAGTCCTTACGGTGTATTGGATAAATTAAAAAATGGATTTATGAAATTTGAAATCTTCCACTCTCTAAGAATGAATATTAATTTTCTATTTGATTATTATAACAATTAATTAACTAAATAAGGGTAAACGAAAAAGTTTGGATTGAATGCTCATATAATTAAATCCAAATTTAATAAATAGAATACTTAACATCACATATAATAATTAAAATTTCGGTACCATATTATTAAAAATATTTAGTACTATATTATTGCAAAATTATTCAGTACTCCCTCCGTCCTTTATGTTTCTTCCCACTTTTTATGATTTGTGAGGAGTATTTAATTGAAACGGGAAGAAACATAAAGGACGGAGGGAGTACTATATTATTGCAAATTATTAAAAATTCAGTACTATATATAACCAATTACCAAGGCCAACCGAGAAGTATGCGACGCTCACTAATGTGATTATCTATAAGTTTAATAATAAAGTGAAAACTTTATAACATATCTATAATTATGAAAAAACAATATATATATATATATATATATATATATATATATATATATATATATATATATATATATATAGATAGATAGATAGATAGATAGATAGAGAGAGAGAGAGAGAGAGAGAGAGAGAGAGAGAGAGAGGATCAAATAAGTTCACCACATGCAATTAAGTCTATATTAAAGTTACAGATGACATACGTTAAGTCTATATTAAAGTTACAGATGACATACGTTAAAGTTTCATTTGTTCAAGATTGATATGTAACTATAACATTCAGCACTGTTATCACTTCAAGTGATAAAGTGTAACTTTAAGACTCATCTCGTGTAACTTTAAACACTTTTTGTGTAACTTTAACACTGGAACTTATGAACTTATAAGAGTTGTTGACCTCTCTCTCTCTCTCTCTCTCTCTCTCTCTGAGAGTGAGAGAGAGAGAGAGAGAGAGAGAGATTAGAGTCGAATGCAAGAAATTAGAGTCGAATGCAAGAAATTGTAAAAACACAAACAGTTGTAGCTTCTTCTTAATCATATTTTGTAAATTTCTTCAAGTTTGAATATAAATAAAAGTACACTCTTATGAACACAAAATCAATGATATTTAAAGTTAGCTTGAAATATATTTATATAAATAATCAATTAAAATAAAATTATTATACCTGAAAAATAAGAAATTCCAGAATTGATTATTGGCTTCGCATAAGTTCACTAAACAAAAACAAATGCAAAAAGATTTAATTAGCACTAAAATTAGAATCAACGAAGAACAATTATACAACTGAAGAGAATATTTTAAAAATAGAACGGAAACATATCTATAATTATGAAATAACAATACATATATAAGCAACAAAACAAAATGAAATAAGAATAAATTAGAGCCGAATGCAAGAAATTGAAAAACAAAAACATTTGTAACTTCTTCTTAATCATATTTTGTAAATTTCTTCAAGTTTGAATATAAATAAAAGTACACTCTTATGAACACAAAATCCATAATATTTAAAGATAACTTGAAATATACCTATATAAATAATCAATTTAAATAAAATTATTATACCTGAAAAGTGAGAAATTCTATACTTGATTATTGGCTCGAATAAGTTTACTAAAATTAAATGCAAAAAGATAAAATTAGCACTAAAATTAGAATCAACGAAGAACAATATACAACTGAAGAGAATATTTTAAAAATAGAACGAATTTTTTTTAATTTGATACTAAGGTTTTTTTTATTAAATGTAATTAATTACATTTGTAATTGATATTATGTTTTTTTTATTAAATGTAAATAATTACATTAGTAATTGACCAAAACCTTTTCACTAACCCTTATGTAATTAATATTTGTCATAATTCATTGATTATTTATATAAATATATTTCAAGTTAACTTTAAATAGCATGGGTCTTGTGTTCATAAGAGTGTACTTTTTTTTTAATCGAAAAAAGTAAATTGTGTAATACTACATTTTATAGCAATAAGAATTTTCATCTATGAATGTAAAAGTCAATGCAAATTGTTTGCATTAATAAATTTATTTGTTTTCATTAATAAATTTATTATGACCTACATTTTCAGAAATCGCGATCCTATCCAAAACTTTTATTTAATAATTTGTTGTATTTTTATATGTGATATTAATTCATTAAATGTAATTAATTACATCATTAATTGACCAAAACCTTTTCATTTACCCTTATTTAATTATTATTTGTTATAATAATGATAGCAAAATTAATATTCATTGATAAGGAATGGAAATTTCATTTGATTTAACTTACTCCATTATTTTATTTTATTGTTATACTATTCAACAAAGATGATTCATTTTGTTAGTGCATTTATTATCACGTACATTATTTTAATCACAATTTAATACTACCTTTTACAGCAATAAGAATTTTCATTTGTGAATGTAAAAATCAATGCAAATTGTTTTCATTACTAAATTTATTGCGAACTATATTTTTATAATCACAATCTTTTCCAAAACTTTTATTTAATAAATTGTTGTATTATTATATGTGATATTAAGTTTTTTTTATTAAATGTAATTAATTACATTAGTAATTGACCAAAACCTTTTCATTTACCCTTATTTAATTATTATTTGTTATAATAATGAGTAGAAAATTAATATTCATTGATAAGGAATGAAAATTTTATTTGATTTAACTTACTCCATTATTTTATTTGATTTTTATACTTTTTAACAAAGATGATTCATTTTGTTAGTACATTTATTATCACGTACATTATTTTAATCACAATCTAATACTATCTTTTACAGCAATAAGAATTTTCATTTCTGAATGTAAAAATCAATGCAAATTGTTTTCATTAATAAATTTATTATGACCTAGATTTTCAAAAATCACAATATTTTCTAAAAATTTTATTTAATAATTTGTTGTATTATTATATGTGATATTAAGTTTTTTTTTTATTAAATGTAATTAATTACATTAGTAATTGACGAAAACCTTTTCATTTACCCTTATTTAACTATTATCTGTTATAATAATGAGTAGAAAATTAATACTCATTGATAAAGAATGGAAATTTCATTTGATTTAACTTACTCCATTATTTTATTTTATTTTTATACTTGTCAACATAGATGATTTATTTTGTTAGTACATTTATTATCACATAAATTATTTTAATCACAATCTTTCTAAAAAAGTTATCTAATATATATATATATATATATAAGTTTAATAATAAAGCGAAAACTTTATAACAATGCTACAATTATGAAAAAACAATACATATATGTAAGCAACAAACAAAATGCAATAAGAGTAAATTAGAGCCGAATGCAAGAAATTGTAAAAGCACAAACAGTTGCAACATCTTCTTAATCATGTTTTGTAAATTTCTTGAAGCTTGAATATAAATAAAAGCACACTCTTATGAACCCAATATCCGTGATATTTAAAGTTAACTTGAAATATATTTATATAAATAATCAATTAGAATAAAATTATTATACCTGAGAAATGAAAAATTGCAGACTTGATTATTGGCTTCGTATGAATTTACTAAACAAAAACATATGAAAAAAGATTAAATCAGCACTAAAATTAGAATCAAGGAAGAACAATTGTAGAACTGAAGAGAATATTTTAAAAACAGAACGGAAATGCATCTATCTATAATCATGAAAAAATAATACATATATAAGCAACAAAACAAAATGCAATAAGAATAAATCAGAGCCGAATGCAAGAAATTGAAAAACAAAAACAGTTGTAACCTCTTCTTAAGTATATTTTGTAAATTTCTTCAAGTTTGAATATATGCATAAACAACCCTTTTAACTTTATTTATAGATAACCGACTTTGAGATTGATTATGTATTCAACTCCCTCCATTTCAATTTATACTCAATCACATTATGCCAAGTGTGTTACCTTAGAATTGAGTATTGGTTGTATGGAACATGGAGAATGTTTTGTTGGAGGAAGATGAAGAGGATGGGAGGTGGCTGAAATTTATTGCTTCACCTAGGATTCTACACCATCAACGAGGAAGAAGTTGATGAGTTCTTCACTTTGGATTCTACCTAATGAATGAGAAAGAAGTTGAAAGGTCCTAACTAATAATAACCAACTTTGACATTGATTATGTATTCAACTCCCTTTCTTTCAATTTCTACCCAATCGCATCACGCCAAGTGTTCTACCTTACAATTGAGTATTGGTTGTATAGAGCATGGAGAGTGCTTTGCGGTTGACATTTATTGCTTTACCTAGGATTCTACATCATTTGTAATCCCCTATTAAATCTAATGCAATACAGTGGCGGAAACACTGTAGATTGGGACTAAAATACACCGACAAACTATATTCTATTTAAAAGAAATGGTCAGTCGATACAAAGACCACTTTTTAAAAAAGGGCTAAAATAAACAACCTTAAAAGGGTTTACAAAATTCCAGAAATAACAAAATTGATAGAGTAGGATCCATGCTACTCGCTAGCTCACACCCAAAACCCAGCAGCAAATACCTGTCATGTTATAAACATAACAGCCACATCAGTGGGGAGTAACTCGGACGTTCTCCCATCCATATTATATCATATGAAAAATAATAGTATTACTATATCAAAATAGATAAAATGAAAAACAATTAAAACAATAGTGTAACATAAGTTTTTAGCAAAACTTAAAGCGACTGTCAACCTGCAGGTCAAAACCAATCGATAATTATAAAATCCAAAATGGCGTTATGGAAATAAATTAGTGCAACGGAATAGACTTTAACTGGGATCATACTAAACTAGCTTCGAGAACTTACTCAAAACAAATCAGACTTCTGTCTCTAACTAAGCAACTCAACTATAACAGGACTGCGTGCAGCGAGGTCCTGGCTTAAGTAATGTACACCCCTCTGTGGACATGACATAGGTCCACCCCGACGCGGCCACGCGCGGGTTTGGGGAGGCGAATGAATCTCCATATGAGATGGTCAAATTGAAATTTAAATCGAAGTAGGAGTCGCCACCGAACTTTGTGGAAGTTCGGGCCCGTTCGAACCCACTCTATGTCGTAGTGGGCCGTATACAAAATACGGCCCATTTCCAATGTCAGAGCTTATTGGGTTCGTCCCTTTGCATTACGATACCGATACCGACATTATCAGATATCATATATTGAATGACTCTCGTTGCCAATGGATTCGGACATCCGGAAACCATGGTTCTGAGTAAGGGGTGAGGGTACGTGTTGGGAAGTTCACTAAGAACACCCAACCCTGCCCGCACTTAGCGGCCTTTACTAGGATATCGTTCGTTTTTGGTGTACACGCGTTAGTTCGATAGTGGAATGATATGCAAACATTATTTTCCCTAAACATGTGAGAAAAATTAAATGGGTTGCTAAGTCGTTTAATGCATCTTAAACTAATAACGTCAAAGTTATTTTAGCATGTGAAGTTCGTTTTAGTCTAATAAAACAAAAGATAAAAAAATAAATCGCTACAAACACGAGCAAACAAGTTAGTAACGATTGAATAAATCGAATAAAGATGTAAATACGATGATATTCATGATTTTAGAAAAGGTTTACGACATGTGATGGATTAACACATGTTGACCGAGGTCGAAAAAGTATTTATCGAAATCTGAAAATATGTCGCGAAAGTCGCTGTTTTATGTAAGAAACGATGTTCGAAAAATAATAAAAAAAGGAACGAAACTGTGTCACTTTTCCCGAGGGTCGCGCGACTCGCCTGGGACGCCGGCGGGTCGCGTGATGAGCTGTCTCGAGATTGAAAAAAAGTCGATAATTTTATTAAACCGCGTGCGAATATTGCCTAATTCGTACTCGACTTAATTTAGCGATATTCGTTATATTCAAAATTTGACTATGAAATCGATATCAAATATTCGGAATAATTTTAGAAAAGATGAAAAGAAAAGGTTTTGAGAAAATCATTTTGTAGAATTAAAAGAAACGATTTAAAAAAATAGCGAAAACACACAAAAAAGGGCCGCGGATTTCGGGTCCCCGCGCGAGTCGCCTGGGAGGGGCGCGACTCGCGTGGGCTGCTTTCCCGGCTCGTTTATTTTCGAAAATCGTTAATTTTGATAAATCGCGTATAAATATGGATTAACCTATTCTCGATTTATATTTTCGATTTCGTCGTATTCGATATTCGATTATGAAATCGATATCGAATAGTTAGAATGATTTTTTTAGAAAAAAGTTTTACGAAAATATTTTCGAAATATCGTTTATTAGAAATAATAAAAAAAAAATGCGACCACGACCCATATTAAAAAAAACGGACCGACGATACGACGCGACGAAGGAAAAAAAAGACGAGAAAGAGGAAGAGAAAAAGAGAGAATCGGGTTTGATTTTACACCCTCAACCTACATGCTTTGTTTTCTCGGAAAAAGGCTCGTCGGGAAGTGGCTTAGGCACGGGAGCGTTGAGATGATGTGGGTGAGTTAGGGTGTCGTGTAAGGTGACGGGTTTCGGCCGGTTTTTGGGGTCGGATTCGTCGGGTTGTTTTGCTAGATGTCGATGGTGTATGTGTTGTTGTATCGATGATTGATGTCTATATTTTGTGTGACAGGAGGGTCCTATTTATAGGTGAAGTCCTTGATAGGAGCTAGGAGAAGTATTCTTGCTTAGGTGACAAGAAAACACCGGTTTGGATAGGAAACGTAGAAGTTTGAAAGGAACGAGAACTCCGTTCCTTGGTGAGGAAGCCAAGTATCTTGGCTGAAATGGGGTTGGCCGAGTATTTTGATGCTCGGTCGGTGAATTGATTTGGTTTTCGGATAGAATTCCTACTTGAGATCGAATTCTATCCTTGAATGGATTTGTTTAATATTTTCGAGGCTGATATTTTGTAGTATCTGAGTCTAGGCTGAACTGGTGAGGTGTCACGGCTGGTCCGTGTATCTCGGGAAAAAATATCTTTGATCGGGTTTGACCTGGTCGTTAAAAGACGGTTTTGCCCCTGGTGCCGGATTCGACCCAAATTAGTCTTATTTGACTCGAAACGACCCACTGGGCCTGATTTTGAGGTTGGTTTTGTAAGATTTGTACTCCGTAATAAGACTAAACCAAATGTCCATGATTTCGAGCCCATATCCGAGTCCATTAAAGCATGTTTGCGTCCGATCATCATCGGGTGTTTGGCGGAAACTACTATAGACACCTGGCGGTCAAAATGTGGGTGTCTACAGAGCCCCCACTCTGACTGAGGCTTGGACAAGGCGAAAGTCAGAGTAGCTACCAGGCCAATCAAGGATTAAGACCTGGCAGACTTTCGATCGGGTCGTTTATAGTCCATTAGACTTGCGTGAAGGGCTCGCCAGCCATGAGATAGAAATCATACCTGGATGGATGCCAATAATGTCGCGGGGGACTTTGCTTGAAAAGTCTTGGGTGTGTCTGTTTACAGACATATCCCATCTTGTATTTGTGTGGGAGCTTGCCTTGGAAGCTATGGGTGTGTCTGTTTACAGACACATCCCATCTTGGAATTGCGCGGGAGCTTGCCTTGGAAGCTATGGGTGTGTCTGTTTACAGACACATCCCATCTTGGAATTACGCGGGAGCTTGCCTTGGAAGCTATGGGTGTGTCTGTTTACAGACACATCCCATCTTGGAATTACGCGGGAGCCTGCATTGGAGGCTACAGATACATCCCGAAAAATGTCGCTTGTGCTTTTCCACTGGATAATTTTTGAGAATTCCTTGGGAGTCTTGGGTGTACCTGTCTGCTGGTACATAACAATTTGTATGTAATATTTAGGCGAAACACCGACTCACGCTGGGGAAGAAATGATTTTTTTTTTGTTTTTTTGCAAAAGGCTGAAAATTTTGAAATCGAAGTCCTGAAAGCAACTCACGTGCTAGGAGATAGGTTTTCAAAATTGAAAGGGGTAGAAAAGAAATTTGCAGCTTAAACAGACTGAAATTTGACCTTGTCGAAAAGGATTTTCTCAAATGGCTAAGTTTTGCAAATTTTTAAAATGAGAATTTGAAGAGAGAGGTATACCGACAGACTCGACTCTGGACGTGACAGAACGAGTTGACAGACACGAACTGGACTCTCTAAGGGCTGGACCGTGACTCGGTAGAGGAGTGGGTCACCTAAAATGACAAGACTCTTATGTTGCGCTATTCCGTAGCCTAGGTGAGTGGCAACGAAAATCAAAATAGGACAGATCTATTATACGGGGATTTGCAGTAGTCTGTAACGAGACTGTTTCTGCAAGACTTAGCAGTGGCAATGCTGTAGTCTAATGCTCTTTTGGATCTTTTTTTGTTTCGGTGTATATTCCCGAAGGGGGTGCTGTTCGAGTCCCTGACAGATTTTTGTCTTCGACTGAGCCGAGTACTAGGACCTACTATAGAAAGGTGGCTAGATTTTGAAAGTATTTGGATTATGTGAGTGGATGGAGAACTTCCGCCTAAAAGAAGCCTCCAGGATGACAAAGCTAGCTGCTGAGAACATGACAGTGTCGTGACCGGAATGATGGTGGTGTGTCAATGTGGGTGGTTGTGCCTCTGTTGAAAGGCTGCCTACGTATTCACGTGCGGTGAAATCAAACCAAGCCGTAGTTCAGTGTCGAAAGATATATTATGGTGCCTAGTTTATTAGGGCTTGGTGTGTAACTAGCCATAACGATGGTTAGGCTAGGTGTGCTCCCAATGATGCCTTGATCAAAGGGCTAGAATAGTTAGGATGTTGATCCTGTGACTATGAGCGTTCTCCGGGGTAGCCCCCAGAGTTGGTGTGAACTATTTGGGCATGTTCTATGCCGACTGCAAGTTGAGTTCCCGTGTTTGGGGCTGGTAACTGGTTTGGATAATTTTGAAATGTGGGGCCAGGTAGTAAGTGGCTTTGATGATTCGAAATCTGGAGCTCAATTTTGTGGAGCTAAGGCTTCGAGGGTAGGTATTGCAATGTAGTAGGAAAGGGGGAAGTCGAGTAATAATGACTCGAACTTCGATCAGGCAGGTTTGATAATGCGGGATCTGATTTCCATGTCTGGCCCTAATGGTTAGGGTATCCTATGGAGCTTGAATCCCCAAAATTCTGGGCTGTCTCTAGCCTAGGTCTCGAGAAGGTCTTGAGGGTTGTAATGTGGGAAGGCTAAATGTGGTGCTAGCTGACCAGCTTGATAGATTCTCCCCTATTGGATGGTATGGGTATTGATAATTTTGAATTGACCGTTTTCACTACGGTCACGGGTTTTTTGAATATTTTGTTGGCTGACCTCTTAGCCCCGGTCTTGGGATTTTTCACTTGGATTGACCGTTTGACCTTGGTCATAGATGCCTCTTTATTATGGTGGCCTGTTTTTTTTTTTGTTTTTGGCATTTTGCTTTTTTTTTCTCTTGGACTTTTGATTTTTTTTTGTCCAGCTTTTTTTTGTCGGTCAGACTATCACCTAAGGTAGGGATTGGTTAGTCTTATTAGATGGGTGTTTATGGTGGGAAATGAGCTTGCCTCCCGTCTTGAACCCAAACTAGGAGACTACCTAGATTCATCATAGGATTCGATACTGCTCATGCTAGGGGTAGTTATGTGGCTTTTCTATACCAGACATGGAACAGGTAAAAGGAAAACACGGGCACGGTTTCCTGCAGTCATTATAGATGTGTCTATAATAGTCACGTGCATGTGCTCATAGTGTATGATGGTGTTCATCATGTTCTCGGAAACACATAAGGAAAGTATATAGTAGAGATAGAAAAACTGATTTTATTGAATTTTGAAAAAAGAGGACAAAATACAACTGACTCTGACTCTGACTTTGACTTGGTGAAGGAAATAGAACATCCTAGACTCGGACTCAGACTCGGGCTTAAACCAAATCTAGACTCTCGGATGATGTTGTCGTCGGCTTCTGAGAACTCGAGTTGATGTCCAGTATAGCCTTCAGTAGAAGCTTCACCCAGATCTTCACTATGTCGAAGATCGTCTTCAATCCTGATGCCCATTTCGGTAAGCACCACAAAGTTTGAAATGCCGGCGTACCTAAGATGGACGCGGTAGGAAGGTAGGAGGTTGTTGATGAACGCCTCCACTAGTGTCTTCTCGTTGGGCTTGTCTACCAACTTCACACTTTCGGCCCTCCACCTTTGAAGGTACTTGGTGAAACCTTCTTTGGGCTCTTGGGCCATAACCTCCAGGGTACGCATCGTAGTCTGGATCTCAGTATCATCAGCATAATTCCGAGCAAACTCTGTTGCTACATCATCCCAAGTCTTGTACTTCTTGGAATCGAGGCTGTAGTACCAGGCTTGCGGGTGCTTCTCGAGGGAGGAAGCAAACAGGTGCTTGAACATAGTGGATTTTACTCCCTTGACGGCCATGAACTCTTTGAAAGCCCGAATGTGATGGACCGGATCTTCAGTACCCTTAAACATCGGTATGCTCGTAAGGTTGAGGTTGGCGAGTAGCTCGTCAATCAGAGGCGAATAGGAACGAGCGTTTTCCGTATGGATCGAGTTGTTTGTTGACAAATGGACCTGTTCCTCCAGTTTGCGGACTGCGTTGACCAGTTCAGCAAAAGGCCCAGTAGTTTCAGCCCCGACCTTAGGAGTCCTTTGTTCCACAACACTCAAACGGGTGGCAATGGCGGTTTGGTCGGTCCTGATGGCTGTCAGTTGGGCCTCCATCTTAGCCAGCGAGGCGGTCATCTCGTCTATGGCTTGTTGCGTCATGGTTCGGGTGAAGAGCGGCCTGTCTGTAAGAATACCGCGTAATCAGGAGAGTTGCTTCGGAACTCGAATACACCAAGGCATAGGAAATAGCGCGGGAGGAGAGACGACTCCAGTTTGACTCGGTTTAGACTCTCCTAAGATAAATGTGTAGGGTACAATTCTCGGAGTGACTGTGATTAATTTCTCCATCGGAGAATAGCCCCCAAGTGATGACTAAGGGCTCAGACAGGACTCAGATGGTGTGACACCTAAGTGACTCGAAAGTGGGATACGTGAGACAACACGTGTAAGATCTGATCCTTAGAGCAACCGTGATTGATCGCTCTGCTGAAGGGTAGCCCCCGAGTGGGGCTGAAGACCGACTCCTAGACGGGTGACTCGTGGACGGTGGGCTTTCCTTAGGATTTTGGCAAAATGGGCCTAGCCCCGTGTGAAGAAAGACCTACGTGTGAGCTATTCCCCAGACTTTGGACCCTAAAGTGTAAATGGGCTTCCCTTTGTAGGAGTTTGTCCTACGTAGGTGAGCCGTGCCTTGTTAAATAAGGCGGACTGGGATGGGGTAGAAACTTCGTGATGTAAGATCGACGGAGTTTCGACGCTATGGACTCTAACAACTTATGACAAGACCCGACACTGCTAAATACGGGAAGTCCTAAGAAGAAGAAAATTTTGAAAGGTGAATTTGGATTTGAAAACCGAACAAAGTCGGATAGGATGGTTCGGTTTTTTTTTAAATCGAAAAAACGTTACAGGGCCGAGATTTCGGATTTTTGAAAAGGTTTGGACAGCATACCGGCTAGAAAATAGGCTATTTTGAGTCAAAATCATAAGTCCTAAATTCGGTAGCTTTCCGGGTTTTGAAAAATGGATAGGTTTGAAAAGGATGCAAATTTTTGAAAATGACGGTTTTTGAAAAGACGTTAAATAGATCAAGTAGCACGTAGTCGGGGAAACAGTATAATGACACCATGTATGCTCCTAGTCTAAGTCTCGGTCGGTCGGATAGGGTCTATACCAACGACAATAGCTTTCTCGCAAATCAGGACGGTCTTCCTAAGCCGAGTTGGTCTTAGAACCTGCCGTAAAACCCATGCGAGTTCCGCCGTCGAAGTCTTTGGTGCGCTCATTTAGGAACGCACCGTGGTATAGTGGGACGTCGGTCATAAGTAACCGGCCCGGGAAAGAATTGGGTTATGCATGAACCATTGAACTAAAACGTGTACATTACTATTCGAACGATTTCTTTTCGAGTCTCACCCTGAGGATTCCGATGGTAAGTGACTCATCAGTTGATCCCCAGCGGAGTCGCCAAATTGGGGACAAGACATAGGTCCACCCCGACGCAGCCACGCGCGGGTTTTGAGAGGCGAATGAATCTCCATATGAGATGGTCAAATTGAAATTTAAATCGAAGTAGGAGTCGCCACAGAACTTTGTGGGAGTTCGGGCCCGTTCGAACCCACTCTATGTCGTAGTGGGCCGTATACAAAATACGGCCCATTTCCGATGTCAGAGCTTATTGGGTTCGTCCCTTTGCATTACGATACCGATACCGACATTATCGGATATCGTATATTGAATGACTCTCGTTGCCAATGGATTCGAACATCCGAAAACCATGGTTCTGAGTAAGGGGTGAGGGTACGTGTTGGGAAGTTCACTAAGAACACCCAACCCCGCCCGCACTTAGCGGCCTTTACTAGGATATCATTCGTTTTTGGTGTACACGCGTTAGTTTGATAGTGGAATGATATGCAAACATTATTTTCCCTAAGCATGTTAGAAAAATTAAATGGGTTGCTAAGTCGTTTAATGCATCTTAAACTAATAACGTCAAAGTTATTTTAGCATGTGAAGTTCGTTTTAGTCTAATAAAACAAAAGATAAAAAAATAAATCGCTACAAACACGAGCAAACAAGTTAGTAACGATTGAATAAATCGAAGAAAGATGTAAATACGATGATAGGCATGATTTTAGAAAAGGTTTACGACATGTGATGGATTAACACATGTTCACCAAGGTCGAAAAAGTATTTATCGAAATCTGAAAATATGTCGCGAAAGTCGCTGTTTTATGTAAGAAACGATGTTCGAAAAATAATAAAAAAAGGAACGAAACTTTGTCGTTTTTCCCGAGGGTCGCGCGACTCGCCTGGGACGCCGGCGGGTCGCGTGATGAGCTATCTCGGGATTGAAAAAAAGTCGATAATTTTATTAAACCGCGTGCGAATATTGTCTAATTCGTACTCGACTTAATTTAGCGATATTCGTTATATTCGATATTCGACTATGAAATCGATATCAAATATTCGGAATAATTTTAGAAAAGATGAAAAGAAAAGGTTTTGAGAAAATCGTTTTGTAGAATTAAAAGAAACGATTTAAAAAAAAATAGCGAAAACACACAAAAAACGGCCGCGGATTTCAGGTCCCCGCGCGAGTCGCCTGGGAGGGGCGCGACTCGCGTGGGCTGCTGTCCCGGCTCGTTTATTTTCGAAAATCGTTAATTTTGATAAATCGCGTATAAATATGGATTAACCTATACTCGATTTATATTTTCGATATTCGTCGTATTCGATATTCGATTGTGAAATCGATATCGAATAGTTAGAATGATTTTTTAGAAAAAAGTTTTATGAAAATATTTTCGAAATATCGTTTATTAGAAATAATAAAAAAAATGCGACCACGACCCATATTAAAAAAAACGGACCGACGACACGACGCGACGAAGGAAAAAAAAAGTCAAGAAAGTGGAAGAGAAAAAAAGAGAATCGGTTTGATTTTACACCCTCAACCTACATGCTTTGTTTTCTCGGAAAAAGGCTCGTCGGGAAGTGGCTTAGGCACGGGAGCGTCGAGATGATGTGGGTGAGTTAGGGTGTCGTGTAGGGTGACGGGTTTCGGCCGGTTTTTGGGGTCGGATTCGTCGGGTTGTTTTGCTAGATGTCGATGGTGTATGTGTTGTTGTATCGATGATTGATGTCTATATTTTGTGTGACAGGAGGGTCCTATTTATAGGTGAAGTCCTTGATAGGAGCTAGGAGAAGTATTCTTGCTTAGGTGACAAGAAAACACCGGTTTGGATAGGAAACGTAGAAGTTTGAAAGGAACGAGAACTCCGTTCCTTGGTGAGGAAGCCAAGTATATTGGCTGAAATGGGGTTGGCCGAGTATTTTGATGCTCGGTCGGTGAATTGATTTGGTTTTCGGATAGAATTCCTACCTGAGATCGAATTCTATCCTTAAATGGATTTGTTTAATATTTTCGAGGCTGATATTTTGTAGTATCTGAGCCTAGGCCGAACTGGTGAGGTGTCACGGCTGGTCCGTGTATCTCGGGAAAAAATATCTTTGACCGGGTTTGACCCGGTCGCTAAAAGACGGTTTTGCCCCTGGTGCCGGATTCGACCCAAATTAGTCTTATTTGACTCGAAATGACCCACTGGGCCTGATTTTGAGGTTGGTTTTGTAAGATTTGTACTCCGTAATAAGGCTAAACCAAATGTCCATGATTTCAAGCCCATATCCGAGTCCATTAAAGCATGTTTGCGTCCGATCATCATCGGGTGTTTGGCGGAAACTACTATTGACACCTGGCGGTCAAAATGTGGGTGTCTACACCCTCCTGGACACCAACCGTAATCCAGTTCAACCCGACGGCGACTTACACGATGCGATATCTAAGTTTAAGGTCAAAATATACACACTCCTGAACACAAACCATGCTCAGTTCAACGACCAATGTGTCTCAACATAGACACACCAGCTTTATAGTTGATGGGAAAACGTATATCCTAGACTGTATTACTCTACCCGTACACTTGTCCTCATTCCCTAACTCCATAACCAAGTCATTATCGATATTCAAAATAGAATGTTCAAAGTGAATAATATGAAGGTAAAAGAGATAAACATTTTATGTTAAAAGGAAACTTTCTATTTATAGAAATTTACTAATTTTAGAAACTTACTTAAATTAGAAATATTCTTATAGAGATACATAAAGTGTTCAAATAAGTTAAATGTACCAAAAATACTTTTGACACAAAAATCATTAAAGATCCCTCTAGGGTTTCCTTGGGAGGGTTGCGGTTCCCTAGAAAATCCTAGGATTTCCATCCTGCGTGCGGCAGGACTTCTATTATTTCTGCAGTGATCTTCTCGATTTCTAGTTTACGTAATTGTCTTTTGTCGTGTTCCTGCTGAGAAATCATGAGCATGGCACATCACTCACGTCACATTGTTAATCTAAATGAGGAGGTGATTGAGGAGGAGGGGGAGGAGCCACGGCGTGGTGGGGAGGCCTCACTGGAATGGGTGGTTAGTGAGGATGAGGAGGTGGCATTGTTGGGAGGTTATGGACGGATCGACATGTGAATTTGAGGGCAGTTATGGATACCATGATTATGGCTTGGCGATCTAGGGCATCGGTGGTTGGGGAAGTGGTGGAAAAACAGAAAAAGATATTCACATTCAAATTCGAGAACGATGGAGATATGAATCGTGTCCTGAAAGAACAACCTTGGCACTTTGAAAGGCATTTGTTTGTACTCGCCAAACTTGAGGGAGATGCCATCCCGGCCCAGGTACCTCTTTACTTTTCACCCATTTGGGCCCAAATCTATGACCTCCCGATCATGGGCAGGGGGAATCTTGAAAACGTGATTAATATTGGCAATTCCTTAGGGTCTTTTGTCGCATTGGATGATTCTGTTAACCCCGATATAAACCGCTCCATGAGAATTAGGGTTGTGCTTGATGTACGTAATGCCTTGATAAATTCTATTGCAATGAGTAGAAAGGGTGGGAAGACTTGGAGGGCAAGGGTTGCGTACGAAAACTTACCCCTTTTCTGCTATGTGTGTGGACACCTCGGGCATGGTGAGAAGGATTGTCGGGAGCGTGTGGGTCCGGTGGGGGAGGGTAGGAGATTTGGTGACTGGCTCAAAGCATCTCCATGGAGAATTGCTAGAATAACCCAGGCAGATCAACCCGAGGCTAAACCTCAATGCTCCAAGAAACTCTTTGATGGGGATGATGAGGGGCTTAGGGAGGAGGAGAAGGAATTAACTAAAATGGTGGAAATGCTCAGGTCTGTATCGATTGGGGGAAGCGGGATGCAAAAAAGTGGAGTCCCTGATGAAGGGAGCTCCGCTGGTAGTGAGACGCAAAGCCATATACCAACAGGAGAGATAAGGGAATCATTGATGGCTGTGTCTGACACAGTAGGGGAGGGAGGATCTGGGAGCGGAGCTGGGAAGGGTAGAAGGGGAAAATTCTTCAAAGCCATGCGAGTTTCGAGAAATAGTGGTGGTGCTGATAGGATGGGGTTCACGGAGAACGATGTACGCAATAAGGGGCGAAAACGTGATCGGGGGGAAGGAGAGAGAGATGAAGAAGATGTGAACGTGTTGGAGCGAGTGTCCTCCACAATAGTGCATTGATGTATTAAATCTCATGGACGGAATATACTTGGGATAATTAGTACATGGATACTCCACGTCGGTTGATTAACGTAAATCGGTAACGCTCAGCTGACTAGAGTTAGACGTTACTATCGTATGACGGCGGTGATCAGCTGATCCCTTTTGGTCACACCTATAGGATGAGACCCAAATAGAAGACTAATTATTTGTATCTGATACAGCTAATTAGTTCCTTGCGTATATAGTGATATATGCATGGTAACGAGAGTTATTTATTGGAGATAGAGTTTGGAACTCTGTCCGATTAAGTTTATTAGTCTATTATACGATAATTGACTGAATAAATTTTACGTCTTATTTTAATACGATTAAATAAGACCTAATTTAGTATTTAAACGTTAATTACTAAATTAGTGGAGGTTTTGTATGCTTTTATGGGTTGTGGTAATTAGCCGTTAATATATTTACAAGGAGTTGTAAATTTAGCTAATTGATTATTATTATTATTATGGGACCTATTATATATAGATATAATAGTAATGTACTACTTAAAGAGTTAAGAGTATATTATTTGATGTGATCAATTATAGAGATAATTGATCATGTCACACATTGCATTTGTATGACAAATGACAAAATAAAATGGACCCATTTTATGTACATGTGTATGGTACACTAGTAAAAATAATGACAATAGTGGTTGGTCTTATTTTTACTACATGCATAAATAATAGTAATAATTACCCTAGACCCTAGACTTTAAGCATGCAAATAAAATAATGCATTTTAGTCTTCCCCATGTGGGGTGGCCGGTTTTGGGGTAGTAAAAAGGGGACTCTTTGTTCTCTTTTTAACTCACCCCAATTCATTTTGCATGCATGAGCTTTGGCTTTTTACCTCATCTCTCCAAAACTCTCTCTAATACTAGTATTCATCTTTATTACTAAAGTAGTCATAGATTCATAATATTAGTATTGTTTTATCACTACTATTATCTAGTTAATAATAGTGGTGATTATTTGGGTTGATTCTTGGTGCAACTTAAAGGAGATCTTCTACATTGGAGATTCAAGGTTTTGGAGGATCATCCATACTATTATTAGCTCAAGAACAATAAGAAAGGAGTTTTCTTATTGTGCCCAATATTTCCTCATTGTTTATGTAAGGAAATCTCTTCTTATATCTAGTTTTTGTCATTTGATGTCATGCATGTAACTAGATCTTTATATACTAAATTAACAAGTAATTTAGTAACTAATTAGAGGAGTCTAATTAGTGGGTTTCGAACCTTTCAAGTGGTATCAGAGCTTTGTTGTTGCATGCATGTCGATTTTTGACATTTTTCGGGTTATATGATAACTTTGTAAAAACCGAAAATTTTGTGTAAAATGGGTTTCACACGAAATTTTTGGGTACATGCATACCTAATGACCTCAAAATGGTTGTGGTCGCGTTTGGTAATTTTTGGAATTTATTTGCTAATTCATAATCATTTATGCCTTAAAAACCGAGTTTTTATGCCTATTTGATGTTAAAAGTTAACTAAAAGTAGTTGCATGTTGTTTTTGGGCATGGTTTTTTGGTGTACATATCATTATATGTTGAAGGACATATTTGTAAATTTTTGAAATTTATTTTGTCCTTTTGGGATGTTTATTGTTTTTATGAGATAAGAATCGATAAACATGCATTTATTTGTTCCTATTTCATTCGAGAATATTTGTGGACACATTTTTGTTTTGGAGTTCCTGGAAATGTTCCAGAATGTACAAAATTATCCATTTTTTAATTTTGGACGTTTTATGATTTAATTTGAATTTATTTCATAAAATTGACCATTTACCAATTAAATTAGCAAATTAAATCAATTCAAACTAATTTTTATTTTTCAAATTAGTGGAGACTAATTCTTGAAATTCCAAATTGGTTTGGAAAAATTAGTTTGAGCTTAATTGAGAATTAAGTGTTGATTAATGATTTTTAATGGTTAAAAATCGATAAATTCCATAAAACCGAGCTAGGATGAACTTGATAAATTATGGGGCGATTTTGGCATGATTTTTACAGCATTTTATTTATTTTAATGTTGTTGAATGAATGAATGTCATTTATTGTTTATTTTGCAAGATTGTACCTAGTATGGCCTAGTCTTTTAATCGGTATTACCCGTTGTAAGGGAATATCGATTTAATTGTAATTAATTGCGATCTCGTATCGCCCGTTTGAAGAGGCCAGGGACCAAGGAGTTGGTTTCCGATTTTGTAATAGTCTAGTTAATTAGATTAGCTAGATGGCCATACTAGGATTTATTTTGTTTGATGCTTGCTTTATTTTCGCTCATGCCAAAATCGCCAATCATGCATTTTATTCGTCGATTGTCAATTCACTAATTTACGTAATCACCAACTTAGTTCACTTATAAGTGATTAGTAACCTAATATTGACAAGACCTCTCACATGCATCGTAAGAATTGAGATTTAGCCTTACCAATTAAAGCACCTATGAACCCCTTGTTCATTAGGGCAACCACAACGTGGACCCTTTTTACCTAGGGTAAGTAGGGTGATACGATCACATGCCGAGATTGGGTTGGACTCAACGAGATAAACGTTATTTCGGGGCTAGGAGATGGATTTGGTTGAAATCCCTCGACCGAGAATTCTAGGGTAGAATTAGTCAAGTAATGACTTACCGTTTTTACATAAGGATTGCATGCGATGTTAGTTCTTATCTAGATACGGGTCTTGGAATCGCTTATATAATTTAGTGAGGGGTCATTATATGAGTGACTTGTTAAAATTGTTTTACAAGTAAATTATATGACAATGAATGTTAATATTTCCTAAATTTTGTTGTAGTGTTTATAATTCGCTATGGCTACTAATGCAACCATTCAACTCGGAAAGGATTCTTGGCTTAGGTCCGTTATGGACAAATGTATCTTGAAAGACGATGGAAGTAATTTCATCGAATGGGAGTCTACCATAAAAGGTGCGGCGTTGTCCGACAACGTCCTTCGTTACTTGAACGAACCACCACCCAACGAACCCGGTCCTCGAGCCGCCCCGGCACAAAGGACCGCTTATGAGGAGTATTTGAAGATATTCAACGATATCAAGAACGTCTTGATATGGTCAATGTCTCTAAAACTCAAGCTTCAATGCATTACCCTTAATGCATATGAGATATTCTCAAGGGTTACGACGGCTTTTTCCCAATCACCCGATATCCGTCAATATGAGGCTATGATGAAATTCTTCGAGGGTAAGATAGAAAAGGGCCAAAAAGTTGGTCCCCATGTGCTCAAGATGATTGAGCATATTGACACACTAGAGCGTCTAGGGTGTAGCATTCCCAAGAAGCTTGCGATCGGTCGCATTCTTCACTCACTCCCCTCCAAGTTCTCCCAAATTAGGGTGAACTACAATATGCATGGCATGGACAAGAGTTTCCAAGAGCTTCATGCACTCCTCAACCAAGCAGAGAGGGACATGGAGGCTAGTGGGAGTGAGAAGAGAGACATGCTCTCCATGAAAATGAAGAATCTCAACCTTGGGGTTCAAAAGGGTAAAAACAAGGGTAAGACCAAATTCAAGAGACATGGAAAAGACAAGAACAAAGGGAAAGCTATTGAGAATAGCAAACCTAAGGCTAAGGTTAACAAACATGCCGACGTCGATTGCTATCATTGTAATGGCAAGGGACATTGGAAGCGCAATTGTCCCAAATATTTGAAGGAATTGAAGAACAAGAAAGACGAGAGTGAGACTCCGTCAGGTATTGTCCTCACTTCCCTCTATATGATAGACATTAACTATACTTGCACTTCCACTTGGGTATTAGATACCGGATGTGGTTCTCATCTTTGTAATCATTTACAGGGCATGAGGGACGTGCGAGCACTAGCCAAGGGTGATGTAGACCTACGCATGGGAAATGGAGCTAGAGTAGCCGCTATATCCGTAGGCACTTATGTACTCACTCTAGCTAGTGGTTTTGAGTTGTATTTGAATAATTGTTATTTCGTACCAACTCTAACTAAGAACATTATCTCCATTTCCGTACTTGATATGGAAGGTTTTTCCTTTATGATTAAGGACAATTGTTGTACTTTTTCATTTAATGACATGGTTTATGGTAAAGCTACGTCTATCGGAGGTATTTATGTTCTAGATAATGTTAATGATGTATATCATGTAGAGAACAAGAAGCTCAAAACGGGTGAACCTAATCAATCCTACCTTTGGCATTGTCGTTTAGGACACATAAACGAACGACGCATAAAGAGACTTGTTTCAACGAAACTTCTCAAACCATTTGATTACGAATCTTATGGTGTATGCGAGTCTTGCATATTAGGCAAGATGACTCGTGCTCCTTTCTCAAGTAAAGGAACACGAGCAAGTGAGGTATTGGGCCTTATACATACCGATGTGTGTGGCCCAATGACTATCACCGCTAGGGGTGGTTACAACTACTTCATCACTTTTACCGACGACTTAAGTAGATATGGGTATGTCTACTTAATGAGGCATAAGAGCGATGCTTTTGAAAAGTTCAAAGAGTTTCAAAGTGAAGTAGAGAACCAATTGGATAAAAAGATTAAAGTACTACGATCCGATCGTGGCGGTGAATACCTAAATAATGAATTTGATTCACACCTAAAAGATTGTGGCATAGTATCACAATGGACTCCTCCTGGCACACCACAGTTGAATGGTGTGGCCGAAAGGAGAAACCGAACTTTATTAGATATGGTTCGGTCCATGATGAGTCTCACTGAGCTTCCTGATTCATTTTGGGGTTTTGCCATTTTGTCCGCAATATTTTCACTAAATCGAAGCCCGACTAAAGCGGCCAATAAGACACCATATGAGATATGGAAGGGAAGGGTTCCTTATTTGTCGTTCATGAGAATCTGGGGTTGTGAGGCATATGTTCAGAACAAGTCTGACAACAAACTCGCACCAAGATCCGACAAATGTCTATTTGTAGGGTATCCAAAGGAAACACAAGGCTATTACTTCTACAATCGTCACGAAAACAAAGTATTTGTGGCACGTGACGCTGTCTTTCTAGAAAATGACTTCATTTCTAGAAGACAGAGTGGGAGAAAATTTGAACTTGATGAAGTCCAAGAGCCACAAACCGAAAATGAAGTGGAGGAAAGCGTTCCCTCCTCCTCTGACACGGTTGTTGTTCCCTTTGAACCTAGGAAATCCACGAGGATTAGTCATCCTCCTGATCGATACATTGGTATTGTCGAGAAAGATGCGTTAGACATGTTGCTTTGCGAAAGTGACGAGCCTAACACCTACAAGGCGGCCATATCTAGTCGTGATTCCATGCAATGGCTTGAAGCCATGCGATCCGAAATGGACTCTATGCACGAAAACCAAGTGTGGGATTTGGTTGATTTACCTGAAAAGGTGAGACCTCTTCAATGTAAATGGATCTTTAAAATCAAGAATGGCATAGATGGACATAGAGATGTCTACAAAGCTAGATTGGTGGCAAAGGGTTTTACTCAAGTTCATGGTCTTCACTATGACGAAACCTTGCTCCAGTCGCAATGCTTCGCTCCATAAGGATTATCCTAGCGATTGCCGCATTTCATGATTATGAGATTTGGCAAATGGATGTCAAAACCGCCTTCTTGAATGGGATTCTAGAAGAGGAAGTGTATATGACACAACCAGAAGGTTTTGTAGATACATCTAATCCTAGGAAGGTATGCAAGCTTAAGAGATCCATTTATGGTCTTAAGCAAGCGTCCAGAAGTTGGAATCATCGCTTTGATCATGTTATCAAACAATATGGTTTTGCTCGAAGTGTCGAGGAACCTTGTTTGTACATGAAGTTTAGTGGGAGTAAGGTAACCTTTCTTGTCTTGTATGTGGATGACATACTTCTTATCGGGAATGACGTTCTGATGCTTGCTTCCGTAAAGGAGTGGCTAGGAAAACACTTCCAAATGAAAGATTTGGGAAATGCACAATGTATTTTGGGTATTCGGATCCATAGAGATAGATCCAAAAGGACGTTGGTATTAAGTCAAGAAGCTTATATAGATAAGATTCTTGATCGATTCAAAATGAAAGACTCTAAGAGAGGCTTTCTTCCCATGAGTCAAGGTACCATTTTGTGCAAGTCACAGTGTCCTACTACACCCGAAGAAATTGAACGCATGAAGTTGATCCCATATGCTTCCGCGGTTGGATCAATCATGTATGCCATGACGTGCACTCGTCCCGATGTTTCGTATGCTTTGAGCATGACGAGTTGTTATCAAGCCAATCCAGGTGAAAGTCACTGGACAGCCGTGAAGAACATCCTTAAGTACTTGCGAAGGACCAAGGATTCGTTCTTAGTGTTTGGAGGGGATACTGAATTACGTGTAAGAGGTTACACGGATGCCAGTTTCCAAACCGATCGGGATGATTTGAAATCCCAATCCGGCTATGTTTATATGTTGAATGGAGGAGCCATTAGTTGGAAGAGCTCCAAGCAAAGTGTCACCGCGGATTCTACAACAGAAGCTGAGTACGTCGCGGCTTCGGAAGCTGCAAAGGAAGCTATTTGGATTCGTCAGTTTTTGGAAGGACTAAGAGTAGTCCACTCCGTCGAAGATCCTATCACCATATATTGTGATAACAGCGGGGCCATTTTTCAAGCAAAAGAGCCCAAGTCTAGCAATAAGTCTAGACATGTACTTAGGAAATACCACGTGATAAGAGATCTCGAGGAAAGGAAGGAAATCGATATATGTAAGGTTGGGACAGACGAGAATATCGCTGATCCTTTAACCAAGCCTCTTTCAAAGGCTAAACATGATGGTCATGTTGTTGCAATGGGATTGAGAAAAGTCCCGGATTTTCCTTAAGTTATCTAAGATGTAATAATTGGATATTGTAGCAATTTTTACATTTATGATAATAGCATTCATTGTTCGAGTTTCAATATGAACTCTTTTGTTTAGTTTGACTAAACCCATACTTTGTTCATTCGAATGGATTGTGAGACAATCTTGAACCCTATTCAAGTGAACATTTGAACATAGTATTTTTGGCCCTTGTCACTTAATGAGGTGACGACTCAGAGTGACAAGATTGTAAGTTGATCGATGGTTAGTTCAAGACCATGGGGTCATGGAGATGACTGGTCATTTACATAGGCAGACTGATTGTCACTCTGCCGGGCAGTGACCACAATAGAGTCCCTTATCAAATTAGTTGAAGCCTGGTCGTGGCGGGGATTTCTATTTTATTCCTATGAGTCGATTCTTTAGACTGGCGACCATTTATCTGAGTCGGTGCAGTTTCCGATTGGCTTAGGTTGGTGTCCTAAGTCGTGCCGTGAAAGGAGGCTGATGGGCATCTTCTGGGTCATGGTGATCTGCATTATACAGTATAAGTTGGGTCAACAGGAATTGTCCACCCACGTCGGGTACATACGTCCTTGGGCTACTCGAGGAGAAGTAACTGGAAATGCGTGGCCACGCTCGGAAATAGATCTATGGTAGATTTTCCGGTCAAACAGTTATTCTCCAGATCGAGAAAACCACTCTTATTATATTTAAATCACAAGTGCGACCTGAAAGACACCTTGTGATGAGTGGGAGGATGTGACATCAAAGAGACAAGAGAATCGGTAGCGCACAACTTGTGTAGACAAGTGGGAGATATTGACGGAGTAGGAGTACTCCGCAATATAGTGGCTACATGCACAACTTGTATCGGACAAGTGGGAGATTGTTGGAGCGAGTGTCCTCCACAATAGTGCATTGATGTATTAAATCTCATGGACGGAATATACTTGGGATAATTAGTACATGGATACTCCACGTCGGTTGATTAACGTAAATCGGTAACGCTCAGCTGACTAGAGTTAGACGTTACTGTCGTATGACGGCGGTGATCAGCTGATCCCTTTTGGTCACACCTATAGGATGAGACCCAAATAGAAGACTAATTATTTGTATCTGATACAGCTAATTAGTTCCTTGCGTATATAGTGATATATGCATGGTAACGAGAGTTATTTATTGGAGATAGAGTTTGGAACTCTGTCCGATTAAGTTTATTAGTCTATTATACGATAATTGACTGAATAAATTTTACGTCTTATTTTAATACGATTAAATAAGACCTAATTTAGTATTTAAACGTTAATTACTAAATTAGTGGAGGTTTTGTATGCTTTTATGGGTTGTGGTAATTAGCCGTTAATATATTTACAAGGAGTTGTAAATTTAGCTAATTGATTATTATTATTATTATGGGACCTATTATATATAGATATAATAGTAATGTACTACTTAAAGAGTTAAGAGTATATTATTTGATGTGATCAATTATAGAGATAATTGATCATGTCACACATTGCATTTGTATGACAAATGACAAAATAAAATGGACCCATTTTATGTACATGTGTATGGTACACTAGTAAAAATAATGACAATAGTGGTTGGTCTTATTTTTACTACATGCATAAATAATAGTAATAATTACCCTAGACCCTAGACTTTAAGCATGCAAATAAAATAATGCATTTTAGTCTTCCCCATGTGGGGTGGCCGGTTTTGGGGTAGTAAAAAGGGGACTCTTTGTTCTCTTTTTAACTCACCCCAATTCATTTTGCATGCATGAGCTTTGGCTTTTTACCTCATCTCTCCAAAACTCTCTCTAATACTAGTATTCATCTTTATTACTAAAGTAGTCATAGATTCATAATATTAGTATTGTTTTATCACTACTATTATCTAGTTAATAATAGTGGTGATTATTTGGGTTGATTCTTGGTGCAACTTAAAGGAGATCTTCTACATTGGAGATTCAAGGTTTTGGAGGATCATCCATACTATTATTAGCTCAAGAACAATAAGAAAAGGAGTTTTCTTATTGTGCCCAATATTTCCTCATTGTTTATGTAAGGAAATCTCTTCTTATATCTAGTTTTTGTCATTTGATGTCATGCATGTAACTAGATCTTTATATACTAAATTAACAAGTAATTTAGTAACTAATTAGAGGAGTCTAATTAGTGGGTTTCGAACCTTTCAGAACGATGGTGCGAAGAGGCTGTGTGGTGTCGGGGAAGAGGCTGGTGTGAGTGCTGATACTATGAAAGTAGCGGAGGCTGTAGTTTTGCAGCCCCGCGAAGAACAATGAAAATACTAAGCTGGAACTGTCAGGGGCTGGGCAACCCCCTGACGGTCAATACCCTCCAAGATCGGTGCTGGAGGGAGGGCCCAAACATCGTTTTCGTGATGGAAACGATGATACCGGCGTGCGAGTTAGAGAAGGTTAAATCTAAATGTGGTTTTAATAAAGGCATTTGTATAAATAGTAATGGTAGATCGGGAGGGATTGGTCTGTGGTGGTGTAGACACCCACATTTTGACCGCCAGGTGTCTATAGTAGTTTCCGACAAACACCCGATGATGATCGGACGCAAACGTGCTTTAACTACTCAGAAACGGGCTCAAAATCATTGGCATTTGGCTTGGGCTCATTATGGAGTACATATCTCACAAAACCAACCTCAAAATCAGGCTCAGTGGGTCGTTTCGAGTCAAATAAGACTAATTTGGGTCGATTCCGGCACCAGGGGTAAAACCGTCTTTTTACGACCGAGTCAAAACCCGTCAAAAATATTTCCGAGTCACGTGAGTCAGCCGTGACACCTCACATGGCTGATTCGGACCCCAATCCTACGGGAAATCAGCTACACAAAATATTAAACAAATCCGTTTAAGGATGGAATTCGATCTCAAGCAGGAATCCTATCCGAAAACCGATTCAAACACCCGACCGAGCTAGGACACTCGGCCGAGCAGCCCTCCACCAGCCGGTTCTCCCTTTCTTCTTTGACAAGAAAGCGGAATCCTCATTCCTTTCAACTTCTACGTTTCCTATCCCAAGCGGTAGTTCAAACTCTCCTAGCCAAGGTCGGGAATATCCCTATAAATAGCCCCTTGCACACAACACTTTTACGAATCAATTATCAATCAAATACACATCAATTATCATTCATTCACATCCATCATCCATCATCAAAAATTCAGAATTATACACGTTCATATACACACACTCATAAACACAAAATTAGCATCGAGAAACCGATGTTACAAACCCGAAGGAAACCGGCCCGATACCCGACACCCTTCACACACGTCACGTCCAAACCGAACCACCGACAACTCACCGACATCCACTCGACGCTCTTGTGCCCAAGCCACGTCCCGACGAGCCCCGATCCGAGTAAACAGAAGCATGTAGGTTGAGGGTGCACAAAACCCCGATCTCTCCTTTTCCTTCTCTCCTCTTTCTCGTCCTTTTTTTATACGGGTCGCGTCGTCCTTTTTATTACGGGTCATTCGTCGCGTCTTTTTTATTTCTAATATCGATATTATCAAAAAACTATTTTCATATTAACAAACATTCTTAAAATACGATATCAACTCTATAGTTGAATATCGTATTAAAGGAATTAAATCAAACTTCGACGATATTAAAAATCGTTACATCTTTTTTCATTCAAACTTTTTTTTACAAAACTTTTTAATTCATTCCGAGTATTCGATACCGATTTCATAATCGAGTATCGGATACAACGAATATCGAAAACATAAAATCGAGTACAAATTAATTCATATTTTGTACGCGATTTATCAAAATTAGCGATTTCGAACAAAAAATAATATTGGACAGACTCGTACGCGAGTCGCGCGCCCTACCAGGCGACTCGCGCACGAGCCTGGAACCCGGGTCTATTTTTTTAGCTTTTTTTTCGTTCGTTTTATTATTTCTTTTACGAAACGATTACAAAACTCATATCTTTTCTAAAACCATTCCGAATATTTGATATTGATTTTGTAGTCAACTATTAAATATAACGAATATCGAAAATATTAAGTCGAGTGCAAATTAGACAATATCAGTACGCGATTTAATAAAATCCTCAAAAATCGATTTCAAAACGGGCCACCACGCGACCCGCCGATGACCCGGGCGAGCCGCGCGGCCGGACGCTCTATTTTCTCGCTTTTCATTATTTTTCGAACATCGTTTTTTTATACAAAACAGCGTCTTTTTAATATTTTTCAGATTTCGATTAATATTTATTTTCTCGATCTCGTTTATTATATTTGCTATATTATTTTACACAAATCGATACTAACTCGTTTGTTCATCTTGTAGCAAATTCATCTTTATTTCATCTTCTTGTTTATTATACTAAAACGAACTCACATGCTAAATTCAACTTTGACGTTAACAATTTTGCATGCATTAAATCGACTTAGCAACCCATTCAATTCCTCGCATGTTTAGAAAACAATGTTTGCATATCATTCATCGCATTACTAACGCGCGTATTCAAAAGTCATTCGATATCCCAGTAGAGGCCGCTAATGTGCGGGCGGGGTTGGGTGTTCTTCACGAACTTCCCAACATGTACCCTCACCCCTTACTCAGAACCGTGGTTTCCGGATGTCCGAAACTATTGGCAACGAGAGTCATTCAATATACGATTAACCGCTCAAGTCGGCATCTATATCGATATGCAAAGGGACGAGCCCAATAAACTCTGACATCGGAAATGGACCGTATTTTGTATACGGCCCACTACGACATAGAGTGGGCTCGAACGGTTCCGAATAACCATAAAATTCGGTGGCGACTCCGACTTCGATTTAAATTTCCATTTGACCATCTCATGGAGATTCATTCGCCTCCCCAAACCCGCGCGTGGCCCCGTCGGGGTGGACCTATGTCATGTCCACAGGTGGCGTAATATAGATGCTGAGTTACTTACCTATGATAGTCGTCATGTTTGTATTAGAGTTCGGGATGAGGAGAATGATGTGTTGTGGGAGGCGATAGGTGTGTATGGATGGCCTCGAGCTAATGAGAAGTATAGAACTTGGAATTTGCTTCGTCGATTGTGTCGGTCTACGGGCACCCCGAGAGTTGTCTTTGGGGACTTTAATGAAATATTGCATTCGAATGAAAAGGAGGGGGGGACGATTAGAGGAGATCGAGAAATGCGTGCATTTCGAGATACCTTACTAGACTGTCAGTTGACGGACTTGGGATTCGAAGGGAATATATTTACATGGCAACGAGGCCGCGTGGTGGGGAATATCATCAGAGAGAGACTCGATCGGGCTACTGCATCGTGTGAGTGGAAGCAAGTATACTCTGATGCTAGCGTTCGACACTTACCCATTTATGCTTCTGATCATTCCCCGATTGTGATTTCTACCTCCTCGACCCAAAATTGGGCTGGTTCGAGACGACGGTTCCGGTTTGAGGCGTTTTGGATGACTGACCCGGGGTGTAGGGAGGTGGTAAGCCAGGTGTGGGGTGACCCGATTAATGGGGGGATAAAGGAGAAAGTTAGAGCTTGTGCGCGAGAGTTGGGTGGATGGGCAAAACAGACTTTCGGCGACATTAGGAGGAAGATTAGAAAAACGGAGAGGGATCTCGAAGCATGGCAGAAACGATCACCTTCGGCGGATATGATTGCAGCCTGTTCAAGGTTGGTTCAAGAACTCGACAATCTCCATATGATGGAAGAATCTTATTGGTATGCACGTGCCCGTAAGAATGAGATGCGTGATGGTGATAAAAACACTAAATATTTCCATCACAAAGCTTCTCAGAGGAGGAAACGGAATGAGATTAAGGGTGTTGAGGATGGAGACGGAGAATGGCGGACGGATAAAGGGGCAATTATAGCGGCTACGACTTCCTACTTTGGAGACTTGTTTCAAACACAGGGAGTTAGTGAAGTTGCAGGGGTCCTTGAGGCTGTAGACAAGAAAGTAACAGAGGCAATCAATAATTCACTCACGCGGCCAATCGAGGACGAGGAGGTACGGAGGGCGCTGTTTGATATGCATCCGAACAAGGCTCCGGGCCCGGACGGGATGCATGCCGTTTTCTACCAGAAGCATTGGGATATTGTGGGGCCCGCTATTTGTAATTATGTCCGCCAATGGTGGGCTGTAGGGGGAAATTTAGAGGAGATTAATGAAACAGCCGTGGTTCTTATCCCAAAAATTTCGGGGCCTAGGAAATTGTCAGATTATAGGCCGATTAGTTTGTGTAACGTTCTTTATAAGATCGTCTCGAAAACACTTGCTAATAGGCTTAAGCCATTTATGAATGAGATTATTTCGGAAGAGCAGAGTGCTTTTACGACGGGAAGGCTTATTACTGACAATGCTCTTATCGCCTTCGAGATTTTCCATGCGATGAAACGAGGGGGTGAAGGAAAACACGGGAATATTGCTCTTAAGCTCGATATGAGCAAAGCATACGATAGGGTTGAATGGGAATTCCTCGATGCTATGATGCGAGCCATGGGTTTCGCTGATAGATGGGTACGCCGGGTGATGTGCTGCATTGAGTCTGTCTCGCACGCGTTTGTTATTAATGGTGATCTGTCGGGTCAGGTGACCCCGAGTCGAGGTTTGAGACAAGGAGATCCGATATCCCCATATTTGTTTCTCATGTGTGCTGATGCTTTTTCCTATCTCATCAGGCGAGCTGTATGTAATAAACAAATCCATGGGGTACGTCTTTGTCGAGGTGCACCTATTATATCTCACCTTTTTTTCGCAGATGATAGTATTCTTTTTGCTAGAGCTACTTTGTGAGAATGCTCGAAAATAGCTAATTTAATTAGCCAATATGAAGGAGCTTCGGGACAGAAAATCAACTACGCCAAAACGGAGGTTGTTTTCAGCAAAAAGGTTACAAGTGATACTCGCGAAGCAATTAGGAATATAATGGGTGTGCGAGAGGTCGATCGACACGAGAAGTATCTGGGCCTTCCAACTATGATCGGGCTGTCAAAAAAGGCGATCTTTATGAGCCTAAAAGACCGAGTTTGGAAGAAAATTAATGGTTGGAAGGAGAAATTGTTTTCTAAACCCGGGAAGGAGGTTTTACTCAAAGCGGTAGCACAAGCGATACCTACCTATATGATGAGTATTTTTGCTCTTCCGGAGAGGGTTATCGAGGAATTACATAAAACAATGGCTAGATTTTGGTGGGGATCAACCGAGACAACGCGAAAGCTTCATTGGATGTCGTGGGAGAAATTATGTAAGAATAAGGGAAGAGGAGGATTGGGGTTTAGGGATATGAGAGTATTTAACCAGGCTTTGCTGGCTAAACAACTCTGGCGATTTTATTCGTACCCAAACTCGCTTGCTGCTCGCGTGATGAAAGCAAGGTACTTTAAGCATTCGTCGGTCTTGGATGCTCGAAGGGGTTATGATCCGAGCTATAGTTGGAGGAGTATGTGGGGGGCAAAACCGATTCTCCTTGAGGGGCTGAAATGGCGGGTTGGGGCTGGACTGGACATTAATGTGTGGTCTGACGCTTAGCTTCCGGGCCCGACCTCGGCGAGAGTCCCGGTCCCGAATTTGGAAGTGGCAGCGGATATAAGAGTGGCGGAATTAATTGACCATTCCAGACGAGAATGGGACCTGGCCCGAGTTCGTGAGATCCTTACAGAGGAGGATGTGCGCGCTGTTCTGGAAATTCCCCTGTCCATGAATGTTACTCCGGATGCTCTCTACTGGTGGCCCTCCAAAGATGGTGTGTTTACGGTCCGAACTGCCTACTATCTGGGTTTACATGGAGAAAGTGGGCAGAACCCGGCTCAGTCATTGAATGACTCGATCTGGAGTTTAATTTGGAAGCTTAACGTCCCCCCTAAGCTTACCCACTTTGTGTGGCGAGCCTGTACGGGGTCGCTTGGAACCCGACAAATTCTTCACTCTCGTCATTGTGCTGAGTCACCGGATTGTGGCCTATGCAATAGGGAGGAGGAATCTATAGCCCATGCTCTGTGGGGATGCGAAAAAACGAGATGGGTATGGCAGGGATCGGAGTTTGATCAAGTGGTTGAGCAGATGGACTTAGGTGCACCGTTTCCGGGGATGTTACAGGGAGTATTGGAGGGAATTGAGAGTGAGGCGAGGGTGGGTTTTCTCTCGCTGGCATGGTCTGTGTGGACTATTCGCAACTCGATGATATTTGATGAATGCCCGAAGCCACCAAGCGTTATTCTTCATGGTATGTTATCGTTGGTGAGGGATTACACTCTCTACCAACAAGCGATGGCGGGTGGTACCGGACAACAACGGGGTGTGGGTGGAAATACCTGGCAAAAACCGGACCGTGGGACAGTGAAGATAAACTCTGATGCTGCTATTGTTTCTGATAATGAGGTCGGGTTGGGTTTTGTTATTCGAAATGACGAGGGTCTCATTATTATGACTGGCAGCAAAAGAATTCAGGCCCGATGGACTCCGGAGGTAGCAGAGGCGAAGGCGGCATGCTTCGGGTTGGCTCAAGCTTTGCAAGGTGGGTATCAGGATGTGGTTATGGAGTGTGATTCTTTCAACGTCATTCACCAGGTATCCCGTTGTCTTCAGTGGAGATCCCCGATAGGTTGTATCCTCGACGATATTAGAAGTCTACTTGATCGATTTCCTCTAGCTTGTTGTAGACACGTTAAGCGTAGTGGTAACACCGTAGCTCATTGGTTGGCAAGACTTGCTTCCACAGTGGGGTGCGAGATTGTATCTATCTCAAATTTTCCGCCAACCGCGATTGAGTTGGCGGAAGTCGATTTAATATAATGGGCTACGCTTACTTTCAAAAAAAAAAAAAAGTTAAATGTACCAAAATAGCATTTATGATAAATAAACATTTTATTAATATCGTTGTTATCGTAACTTTATATATATATATATATATATATATATATATATATATATATATATATATATATATTTCTAAGTTCGTTATCAAAGGTACAAATCAAATGTAATAAGTGAAAACATAGTACTTTATAAATATTTAAGAAAATCGAGTTAAAAAAATAAATTTTAGAAAATATATGATTTAGAAACAAAATGATAAATATAGATAAAGTATAAATAGCGTAAGAGTTTTAGAACCGAAACGAGATTTAAAACCTTTCAAATGTCTTTAGCAACTAAATTAAATTTATTAATAAACAATACCGGTTTTGATAAAATAATAAATTGTAACGATAGGAAGTTATTTAGTGAAAATAGCCTTGACAAAAATGTATTTCGAACAAAACGACTATTTTCTAATTTATTAACATAAGTTGTAAAACGAAAATTTATTTATCAAACCAGTACACAAATCTCGGTTATAATATAATAGTACGATTTTGGGTTAAAATAATAACTTAATGAAATATGACAAAATTATGAAACTGATACTATTTAGTTACTAGTGTCACGATAACCAACAAAATATTATAATGATCATTAATAATAAAAATTAATAACGATTTATAAAACGATATTGAAAAGTTATAAAATGTTTATAAGATGCACGATTTGAAATACTATTTTTAGCAAATAATACGTAGCTAAAAATAAAAACGAAGGTAAAGTATCTACTACATACTACTACTCAACCCACGATATAATATCGAGTAACGTCCTAAAGTTACCTCGATAAAAAGTCTTCAATGAACTTGTCCTACTTGTATAGTCCAGGCTTCAAAACTTCTATAGTAACGTCTTTAAGCTCCAAGTTGTAGAATCGATAGTCTTCAAGCATGATTCACCGCGACAATCGGGTTGACAAAACAAAAGAATGAGACAAGGGTATTCGACACAAGACGGAAAGGGAATTGATGTGTCAAATAGAACACAAAGGTTGAATTTAATTGAGTCCAATATGACCACACAATGACCTGAAATAGCTCGCAACCCAAGCACCAAACCAACATATTGAAGCACAACAAAACAGGACAACCGAAGCATCAGGTGAACGACACACACAAAGGAGGAGAATGAGTAGAAGATAGATTTAAAAAATGAGAAAGGATGAACGAATGCCGACTTAAATACCAACAGCAAGAGAAACAACACCAAAAGAAGAACGAGAGAAGAAGAAGAAGAAGAAGAAGAAGAAGAAGAAGAAGAAGAAGAAGAAGAAGAAGAAGAAGAAGAAGAAGAAGAAGAAGAAGCGGAAGAAGAAGAAGATTACGGACTGAAAGACCAAAAACGACAGAAATGAAGAAGAAGAATGAAGCAAGGCAGGGAATAAGTAATAGAAATTGGATAAAACTGAAACGACAAGAACGAGAAGAAGGGAAAGGGACACGAACAGAATAGCAGTAACATAAACGCTGAACAAGACTCATCAATACGTATCATAGTGACCACAACTGCAGCGATAAAAGCAACAGCACACGGACAAGGAGCAGACGAGCAACAACACGCAGCGGTAACAGTAAGAAAGCAGCGAAGAAAGAAGAAGAATAAGAAAACCGAAAAGTGGCAGAATAGGACAGAAAACGCAGCATCACGTAGCAGTAACGACACAAACCACACTTATCGAACGTGATAAAGAGAGACGAAACAGCTGCTGAGAAATCAGATTGAAGACAAAAGGAACGGAGAATTTAAAAAGGAAAGAAGATGGAGAAGAAAACGGAAACCAACAGTACGGACAGCAATAGCAGCGACAAACCAGCAACCACACCCACGAATGACAACAGCAGCAGAAAACAAGCAGAAAAACCACTAGACGGAACGAGAAGGACAATAGAGAAAAAGATGAAAGAAAAAGGAAGAACAAAAGAGGAAATTCGAAGACCAACTGACACAAAACAAAATGAAACGGAAAGGGATGGCAACAGCAGCAGGATGGTCCGAACAAAACAGGACATGGGAAGAATAATAGAGGAATGAAAAAGGGAGGGAGGAAGGGAAGAGAGTTTGTCACCTTCAAGAAATGAACAATGGCGGAGCAAGGGCAAGTTAGAACAAATTTAAGAAGAACCATGGTGCCTTGAAACAGGTCTCTAGCGGACGACAACCTCCACAAGAGGCACGAACACCAACAAGTACATCTGAGTTGGTCACCGAAATGGGGTAGTCGATGCCCTAGTCAGGCGAGGAGCAGAGAGCAATGGTGATTAGGTTTAGAGGAAGACGAAGGTTAGTGCTAATAGGGTTTAGGTTTAGAAAAGTGGTGAAGAAGTATACAGATGCACGGAGGAATAAATCGAGTAAGAGGGAAGCGGTTACGTTAATACTAATAATTTAGGGTTGCCGATTAGATTAAGAGATGACAGACTATGTGATTGGGCTCTAAATATAAATCGAGAGATATGAAGAGAGACATTAAGGAAAAGTAGGCCCAAGTAAGAAATCGGATTAAAAACGACTTAGAAGAATAAGTAATTAGGCCAAGAAAAATGACGTTAATAAAATACATCTCGAGGTTATTACAAACATCCGAGACAAAAATGAAGCTTAGGAAAGTAATTAATTAGTTCGAAAGAAACAAAAATAAAGAGTAACTCAACGATAAAATAAATCCCTGATAAAGATAAAGTTTCATGAGAGAATTAATGAATAATGGGTGAAAGTGAATTAAATTGATTTCCCGATGAGGTTTAATAAATATTTTGACAAAACTTAAATCAATGAGAACTTTCGAGATAAAAATAGAAATTCGAGATAAAAATAAAGGTTTTAGAGATTTAAAACGAAGTCAAAATAAGTTCAATGGGAATTAAAATCAAGGATAACAAGTTAAATCGTAAACAAAATAAAAATACGAATAAAATTTTAATTTAATTTTATTTATAAAATTAAGGGTGTTACATCATTAATGAGGAAAAAGTTGATGAGTTTCTCACCTTGGATTCTACCTGATGAATGAGAAAGAAGTTGAAAGGTCCTAACTAATAATAACCGACTGTATGTATTCAACTCCTGCCTTTTCAATTCCTACCAAATCGCATCGCGCCAAGTGTCCTACCTTAGAATTGAGCATTGGTTGTATGGAGCATGTAGAATGCTTTGCTTTCTATTATATAGATTATATAGATTTGACCTTGTATAAACTAAAACTTTATTAAACATATATAAGTAATAAAAAATAATTTAATAAGAATAAATTTGATCAAAAGGCAAAAATTGTACAAACAAAAACTTTTAATATAAAAGATTGTTTAAACATTAAATATACACCACGTGGCAAAAACAAAATTATTGTTCAAATAAATCTTTTAACTATATAGATATAGATATAGATAAAATGAATCATATTTGTCGAAAAGTATAAAAACAAAGTAAAAATGAAGTAACTTAAACGCAATGAAATTTGAAATCTTCCATTTTTTACGAATGAATATTATTTTCTATTTGATTATTATAACAATTAATTAATTAAGGATAACCGAAAAGGTTTCAATCAAGTGCTCATATAATTAATTACGAATTTAATAAATATAAAACATAATATAACATATAATAATACAACAAATTATTAAATTAAAGTAATAATGTAACACATCGAAAATGCAATAGAAATAAAACAACAAACCAAAAAAATTATCCCCTCAAACTAAAATTGCGAATTATTAAAAATTCAGTACTATATATAACCAATTAGCAAGGTCAACCAAAAAGTATGTGATGCTTACTAATGTGATTATCTATAAATTTAATAACAAAACTAAAACTTTATAACATATCTATAATTATGAGAAAACAACACATATAAGCAAGAAAACAAAATGTAATAAGAATAAATAAGAGCAGAATGCAAGAAATTGTAAAAATAAAAACATTAAATATAAAAGGCTTTTGAAAACATCTAAATTTAATAATTATATAAAACCAAAACTGTATAACACATCTATAATTAAGGGAAAAAATAATAAATTTGTCATTGTATGAAATCAAAACTTGATGACACATATATATGGGGAAAAATTTTAATAAGACTAAATTTGACAAAAACGAAGAAATTATAAATAATAATAATAATAATAATAATAATAATAATAATAATAATAATAATAATAATAATAATAATAATAATAATAATAATAATAATAATTTTGAACTGTTCTAGTGAGGGAAGGCGTTTCTGCCCCTCCCCTGCCGCCTGTTAGGGTTCCTGCCGCCGGCGGCCTCTGCCCGCGCCGGCCTGCCTCCCAGTGTCGGCCGTCTTCACCCCTTTGCTACCGCCGGCCGGTTTCTTCTCTCCCCCTCCTGCCGTCTTCCCCCTTTGTGTTTCCTTCGCGTGTCTCCGGTTTGCCGACGGTGCTCTGCCGCTCTGCTGCTCGCCGCCTGGTCAGCTGCCCTTTCTTCTTCTTCGTCTCCCTTCCATTTCTGCTGTTCCTAGTTGTCGCTGCTATTCCGCTTTGCCGGAATTCTGTCGGAGTTCCTCTGTTGTCCTGCTTTTGTCGCTGCTGCTGGGCTGCCTGCCGTTGCTCCGCCGTCTACTGCTCGCCACCCCGGCCGCCTTTCCTTCTTCCTCCGTCTTCCTTCCACGTTTGCCGCTCCTCTGATCAGTTTTCTGACGGAATCTGCCGTTCTGTGTCGCTGCTGCTGGGGTTTTTCCCGCTGCTGTAGCTGTTGGGTTTCTTCCGGAATTCTGCTGCCGGGGTCTTTGTCGGCAGGTCGGTTTTCGGCTCCCTGACTCCTGGTGGACAGTGGGTCTCCCTCAGCTTCTCACCTTCTCTGTTCCCTGCCGGAATTGGGTCGGTTTTTTGCTGCTCCTTTGTCTGGTTGCTGCGTTTTTCTGCTGTCTTGCTGCCGGAACCGGGTCTGCTCGTTTTTTTTCTTTCCTGTTTTCTTGGTTTGTTTTTGGTTCGGGGGTTGTCCGTGTTGGTGGTGCTTGTGGGCTTGGTGGCGGATTGTTGCTAGGCGCTTCGTCCCGCGTTTCTCCTTTCGTGTCTTGCCGATTCTTCATGCCGGGACTCGCGCGTTTTCATTGCCCCTTCGTTGGTCTTTCTGGGTGTTGTGACAATAATGGGAACGGTCTGGTTAAAACCTCCCTCATCTTCCACCTCCGAAATCGACATGGCCTTGGAGAAGCTCAGGTAACTACGCGTCAATCTCTTTCTTCTAGTTTATCTATTTTTTCTGAGGCAGAGGTTACCCTTAAGCGTATGAGTCTTTGGCTTTGTGGGGTTTGCTTTACCACGCATTCTCTTTCTGCCAAGTTTCGGCACGGGCCGGGGTCTGATTTTGTTGCACCCCCTGATTGTGGTGACGGAGTTGCTCGTTTTTTTGTTTATGGCATCCCTCGGCCGCTCGCTCCATCTCTGTCTCCTGGCGATGTTGTGGGGCCTGTTGGGTTGGGTTGTCTTGACGTGGCTTCTCTGGATCGCTTGCTGTCGTTAGGGGTGCGCACTGTGAAATCTGTCCCTCCCAGATGTCGCCTTGGGTTTTCTAGGATCTTCAGGGGGGCCCTTGATGCGGTGGCTGACTCCCCTGATGTTCTTTCTCGCTGGGTTAGCTTGCTTATTTTACCTCTCTGTGTACTTAAGTCGTTTTCCCCCCAGGAGTAACCTTGAATGTAGAGATGTCGTGAAGCGCCAGCGTCAGGAGGAGTGTATTACCAGTGCCATTCGTTCTTGGGGTGTCCCTGGTGGTATTGCTCTGCTTCTGCAGGAGACCTTAGCTGAGGAGGGGCCTTCTCTTCATTTGGAGGAGGACCCCAACTCTAGTGAGGTTAACTTGCGGCAGTGTCGGCGGAAGATTTGTGATGGTCTTTATGCTGCCGCTGTCCGGGTGCTTTCCTCTTCTGGCGTGGCCCCTTACACGGCTGATACTCTGCAGGCGTTAAAGGATAAGCACCCCACTATTCCGCCCCCTTCCTTGCCACCTTTGCCTGCCGCTCACCTTCAGCTCGTCGCGTCCACGACGGTCGTGTTGGATATGATCAGGAGTTTTCCGCGTGGCACTTCTTGTGGACGGGACGGTTTTCGTGCCCAACATCTTCTGGATTGTTTGAGCGGGGTCGCGGTTGCTATCTCGGATGATCTGATCACCTCTATCACTAGGGTGGTTAACCTGTTTCTCGAGGGCAGATGCCCGCAGGTTCTCAGTGAATACATCACTAGTGCTCCGTTCACCCCGCTTGTTAAACCAGGTGGTGGGGTCCGTTCTATTGCTGTGGGCACGGTTTGGAGACGCCTTGTCTCCAAGGTTGGGGCTGTTCTGATTGGTCCGTCGCTTTGCGGTTATTTTGAGGGCCTCCAGTTTGGGGTCGGGGTTTCCGGTGCGGGAGAGGCCATTTTGCATGCCTTGAACCGGTTTGTTGAGGATCGTGGTAGGACGTGGGCCTTTCCATGCTTTTGGTCGACTTTCAGAATGCCTTTAATTTGGTCGAACAGGAGGTCATGTTGCGCGAGGTTCGTCGTTGTTGCCCTGTTCTTTCCCGCTGGGTCGAGTTTTGCTACTCTCGGCCTGCCAGGCTTTTCTACGGGGAGCACAACCTTTGGTCCTGTCAGGGGGTCCAACAGGGTGACCCTTTGGGCCCTCTTATTTTCGCTTTGGTCTTGCATCCCTTGATTTGCAAGATCCGGGACTCTTTTCCCTTGAGCTTGCAGGCTTGGTACTTGGCCGATGGCACCATTGTTGGAGATACCTTGGTCGTGGGGAAGGTTTTGGAGCTGATTATGGAGGATGGTCCTCGCTTGGGCCTTCACCTTAATGTCGGAAAAACTGAGGTTTTTTGGCCTAAGGAAGACCCTAGGAGTCGACTCTCGGGTGTTTTCCCCCATGATATTTCTCGACCGTTGCGTGGTGTCAAAGTTCTTGGTGGTCCCGTCAGTATCTGCCGTGCTTTCAGCAGTGAGCTTGTGGCGAAGAGAGTTTCGAGAACCATTGAGCTTATGGATTCGGTTGCCAGGATTGAGGACCCACAGTGCGAGCTGTTGTTACTTCGTGCTTGCGCCGGTATTTCTAAGCTTTCTTTCTCTTTGTGTATCTGCCCCCCTACGGTCTTCGACTCGGCTAAGACCTTTGATGCGGCATTGTGGTCTAGCCTGGAACGCTTTGTCACCGTGTCCGGCCCCGGGTTCGGGGACTGGCAGTGGCGTCTTTCCACACTGCCCTTTATTTTCGGAGGGTTGGGTGTGTACAGCGCTAGGGATGTCCTGCACTATGCCTTTTTGGCTTCTCGCCTTCAGTCCTCTGAGTTGCAGGCTATGCTCCTTCGGCCTTCTGCTGTCTCTACTCCCGGGCCGACCTTCGATGCGGCCTTGGCTCTGTTTAGCGAGACCACCGGTTCCGACCTTTTCCGTAGTCCTAGTGAGATCGCTGCCCCCAAACTCATGAAGAAATTGGCAGATATATATTTCACGAAGGTTGCTGCTTCGGTAGAATCGGTTTTCTCCTTGACTTGGCGACAAGTGGTATTGTGGAAGTCTCTGCAGGGTGCTCACACGTCCGACTGGTTGCGCGCTGTACCCATCTCCGGGCTGGGGCAGACCATGAATGTAAGGACCTACCGGTCTGTCCTTAGCTATCGGTTGGGTGTCCCTTTGTTCCCGGTACCTAAGCCTTGTTCTGCCTGCTCCCGAGTCTGTGTTGGGGACATTTTTGGGGACCATGCTGTGTCCATTCTTTATTACATATTGTTGACTACTAATAGCTATGTTCGAAATCACTTTTCTCGCTTCTATAGGAGTTTTATCTACTAAAGACCCACCACTAGCAGTATCTATTAGTCGCTTCTGATCATCTAGCAAGCCATCATAAAAACTCTCAATCAAGACACTCTCACTAAGTTGGTGTTGGGGGCAAGAAATACACAATCTATTAAATCTATCCCAATAGTCATGCAGAGGTTCATTTTCATCTTGCTGAATACTCAAAATTTGTCTTCTTATTGACCTACTTATATTAGGAGGTTGATATTTCTGAAGAAAAGTTTTTCGCATGCAATCCCAAGAAGTAATAGATCCAGACGGAAGATAAAACAACCAATCTCTAGCTAAATCATGTAATGTGAATGGGAATGCTCGAAATCTAATAATATCATCATCAACGTCATCCAAAGATAAAGTAGCACAAGCAAGATAAAATTCCTGAATATGTCTTTGAGCATCTTCATTAGAATTACCGTAAAATTTAGGGAGTATTTGGATAAAACCTGGATTAAGCTTAAACGGTTTTTCCAAAGAAGGAAAAATTATACTCGTCGGTGTTTCACCGGAGGAAAGTAACTGCTCCCTTAAACTCTTCTCGGCTGCCCCAGTCATCTTATATAATTCGAAGTGTATCTGATAAAAACAATGGGCAAACTAGTTAAAAAAATAAAAATAACCAAAATAATAATAATAATAATAAATAATAATAATAATAATAATAATAATAATAATAATAATAATAATAATAATAACTCACTAACTAAAATCTTAGATAATAAACAAGTAGTCCCCGGCAACGGCGCCTAAATTTTGGTAGAATTTGAGCTTTAAAGTTTTAACCTTTGTTTTTTTTACTACCTAGACTTGGGAAGTTGACGACGAACTCTAAAAATATATTTTGTCACAAAGGACTAATTTTTTAAATAATTTCTCTAATAATAGTAGTAGTGTAATTTAAAAGATTATATATTTTGAAGTTGTGTATACATTGGTTTTTCCTCCCAATTAGACTTGGATTAATTAATTTGATAATAGATGTTATTTTAAGTCTCTTTTGGATTTAGGTTACAAATAAATCATAAAGAATACCACTTGTTTAGCTACCTTAACTATTTTTTTTCGTTGACTCTGGAGGTACGAGCGGTAAGTCGGTCTTGTTTTAATTAATTTACTTTCGTAGGTGACTCCTAATTAATTTACGGCGCCAAAATTTGATGTGTGTCGTTTCCGCGCTCAAAATTAAATTTATATTTTCGCTTACAAACTCTAACTAGCAAGTAGAAGGGTAAGTAAGGGTCGAACCCACAGGGACTAATGTACTATCCTAGATCGATGTAATTATTAGATTATTTATAATTTATAATATTAGGTATAGTTATATAATTATATTAAGGGGGGTTTTGTTAAGGTGAATAATTTCTAATCTAAATTAAACTATTACAAAAATAAACTAGACTAAATTAAAAAGACAAATAAATAACAACGATGTTTGATTCAAAGTTAAAGTTCAAATAACTAATTAATAGGAGACATGTAATTTTCTATCGATATTGGTTCAAATCATTGATTCACTTAATTAGTTATTGGATAGATTGGTTAACTATTTAATCTCTTGTAAGCAAGTAAATTAAAAGTTTTATCCCTTTTACTCGTTAAACTCCGTTAACCACGCAAGTTTAATCCTAACTAAATTAAATCGACTCAACCATGTAAGCACGAATCAAGTCAATAAATTTAATCGCTTTAAGAACACCAATCAATTAGGTCTTATGGAACCAGAAAGCTGCAACTCTATAAGACGGAATTATTACTCAAAATTCTAACAACAAAGATTAGACCAGTAAGCTGCAACCTAATCAAAATTATTATCTATTAACAATAGATTTAAGAGAACAATCTAGGTGATCAATCCAAATTAATTATCCTAAATCACAAATTTAATAATGAATTTCGAGTAAATACCCAATAACAATAATTAATCGTTAAACACAAAAATCCAATCTCATATCCCACAATATCAATAGTTAATTACATACTCCTATTGAAAAATTACTTCATACTAAACATAAAAACAGTAAATAAAAGGTAAAGATTAAGAAGGCTCATAAAAATCGGGTCAAAAATCGGATCGGATCGGATTGTTGTTCGTCGTGCGTTTGCTGCGTGCTCTGTTCTTCTTCTAACTCTCTTTATTCTCTCTCCTCTGTTTTTTTGGTGTTGGTGTGCTGTGTGTTGCTTGTTTTTGCGGCACCCTCTTTTCCTCTTTTTATAATATAATTTTTTTTCTTTTATTTCCTTCTTATTCTCTTATGAACTTTCCTTTTGTCGATTCAGCCCAATTCTCGAGTTGAATTCTACTAGTCTGATTTCGACCCATAAGACTTTGGATTTGGATCTAACTTTATTCTATAAAGTTATCGGTCTTGGACTTAGCTTTCCAACGAGTCCTAAATCGCCCTATTTTGACCTTGTATGTGTGAGATATCGTCGTCTTAACACAGACCTGCAAGCATAAATATGAATTTAGTAGTCTTTTCCATCTTAAATCAAATGAGTCATTACTAATTAATTAAAATACACAATAAAACCCAATTTAGTACGAAAAATAATAAAAGGCCGATAATATATCAAAAGTTACTAAAATTATAACGTTTAGCTCAAATAATACAAAGACGACACTGAAAATATAATATTAACGGGGTAAAAATACGCATAAATATCGACTTATCAGTCGTGTGCTGGTACCGTTGGTATTAAGCATAGACATAACCTGGTTCGCGACACCCTTTTGGATATCTGCTTCCGATCTGGTATTTCGGCCGGTAAAGAGGTGGATGTCGGTTTGATTGATGGGCACGACAAGCCCCTTCGCCCGGCGGATTTACTTCTCTATTCCTGGGATAGGGGGCGCGATGTGTGTGTTGATCTGACAGGATCGTCTCCATTGACTCAGTCCGCGATGTCTGATTTTCTGCCTGGTCGCGCGGTCGCTGATGCTGCTCACCGCAAGTGCGCCAAGTATGGAGATTTATGCACCAAGTCTGGGTATGGGTTTCTACCTTTCTCTTTCTCTTCCCTAGGGGAGCTCGACGCGGAGGCCGCTGCTTTACTCAAGCGGATTCAGAAATTCTCTATCTCTCAGGACGCAAGAGCTCGCGCAGCTGCTTTTATTTTTACTCGTCTTAGTTTTTCTATTGCTAAGGGAGTGGGTGCCCAGATAGTATCTCGGCTACCCACTAACTTCTTGTAATTTGTTTCGTTATTAATGCAAGCTCCCATAATAATAATAATAATAATAATAATAATAATAATAATAATAATAATAATAATAATAATAATAATAATAATAATAATAATAATAATAATAATAATAATTTTGAACTGTTCTAGTGAGGGAAGGCGTTTCTGCCCCTCCCCTGCCGCCCGTTAGGGTTCCTGCCGCCGGCGGCCTCTGCCCGCGCCGGCCTGCCTCCCAGTGTCGGCCGTCTTCACCCCTTTGCTACCGCCGGCCGGTTTCTTCTCTCCCCCTCCTGCCGTCTTCCCCCTTTGTGTTTCCTTCGCGTGTCTCCGGTTTGCCGACGGTGCTCTGCCGCTCTGCTGCTCGCCGCCTGGTCAGCTGCCCTTTCTTCTTCTTCGTCTCCCTTCCATTTCTGCTGTTCCTAGTTGTCGCTGCTATTCCGCTTTGCCGGAATTCTGTCGGAGTTCCTCTGTTGTCCTGCTTTTGTCGCTGCTGCTGGGCTGTCTGCCGTTGCTCCGCCGTCTACTGCTCGCCACCCCGGCCGCCTTTCCTTCTTCCTCTGTCTGCCTTCCACGTTTGCCGCTCCTCTGATCAGTTTTCTGACGGAATCTGCCGTTCTGTGTCGCTGCTGCTGGGGTTTTTCCCGCTGCTGTAGCTGTTGGGTTTCTTCCGGAATTCTGCTGCCGGGGTCTTTGTCGGCAGGTCGGTTTTCGGCTCCCTGACTCCTGGTGGACAGTGGGTCTCCCTCAGCTTCTCACCTTCTCTGTTCCCTGCCGGAATTGGGTCGGTTTTTTGCTGCTCCTTTGTCTGGTTGCTGCGTTTTTCTGCTGTCTTGCTGCCGGAACCGGGTCTGCTCGTTTTTTTTCTTTCCTGTTTTCTTGGTTTGTTTTTGGTTCGGGGGTTGTCCGTGTTGGTGGTGTTTGTGGGCTTGGTGACGGATTGTTGCTAGGCGCTTCGTCCCGCGTTTCTCCTTTCGTGTCTTGCCGATTCTTCATGCCGGGACTCGCGCGTTTTCATTGCCCCTTCGTTGGTCTTTCTGGGTGTTGTGACAATAATGGGAACGGTCTGGTTAAAACCTCCCTCATCTTCCACCTCCGAAATCGACATGGCCTTGGAGAAGCTCAGGTAACTACGCGTCAATCTCTTTCTTCTAGTTTATCTATTTTTTCTGAGGCAGAGATTACCCTTAAGCGTATGAGTCTTTGGCTTTGTGGGGTTTGCTTTACCACGCATTCTCTTTCTGCCAAGTGTCGGCACGGGCCGGGTTCTGATTTTGTTGCACCCCCTGATTGTGGTGACGGAGTTGCTCGTTTTTTTGTTTATGGCATCCCTCGGCCGCTCGCTCCATCTCTGTCTCCTGGCGATGTTGTGGGGCCTGTTGGGTTGGGTTGTCTTGACGTGGCTTCTCTGGATCGCTTGCTGTCGTTAGGGGTGTGCACTGTGAAATCTGTCCCTCCCAGATGTCGCCTTGGGTTTTCTAGGATCTTCAGGGGGGCCCTTGATGCGGTGGCTGACTCCCCTGATGATCTTTCTCGCTGGGTTAGCTTGCTTATTTTACCTCTCTGTGTACTTAAGTCGTTTTCCCCCAGGAGTAACCTTGAGTGTAGAGCTGTCGTGAAGCTCCAGCGTCAGGAGGAGTGTATTACCAGTGCCATTCGTTCTTGGGGTGTCCCTGGTGGTATTGCTCTGCTTGTGCAGGAGACCTTAGCTGAGGAGGGGCCTTCTCATCATTTGGAGGAGGACCCCAACTCTAGTGAGGTTAACTTGCGGCAGTGTCGGCGGAAGATTTGTGATGGTCATTATGCTGCCGCTGTCCGGGTGCTTTCCTCTTCTGGCGTGGCCCCTTACACGGCTGATACTCTGCAGGCGTTAAAGGATAAGCACCCCACTATTCCGCCCCCTTCCTTGCCACCTTTGCCTGCCGCTCACCTTCAGCTCGTCGCGTCCACGACGGTCGTGTTGGATATGATCAGGAGTTTTCCGCGTGGCACTTCTTGTGGACGGGACGGTTTTCGTGCCCAACATCTTCTGGATTGTTTGAGCGGGGTCGCGGTTGCTATCTCGGATGATCTGATCACCTCTATCACTAGGGTGGTTAACCTGTTTCTCGAGGGCAGATGCCCGCAGGTTCTCAGTGAATACATCACTAGTGCTCCGTTCACCCCGCTTGTTAAACCAGGTGGTGGGGTCCGTTCTATTGCTGTGGGCACGGTTTGGAGACGCCTTGTCTCCAAGGTTGGGGCTGTTCTGATTGGTCCGTCGCTTTGCGGTTATTTTGAGGGCCTCCAGTTTGGGGTCGGGGTTTCCGGTGCGGGAGAGGCCATTTTGCATGCCTTGAACCGGTTTGTTGAGGATCGTGGTAGGACGTGGGCCTTTCCATGCTTTTGGTCGACTTTCAGAATGCCTTTAATTTGGTCGAACAGGAGGTCATGTTGCGCGAGGTTCGTCGTTGTTGCCCTGTTCTTTCCCGCTGGGTCGAGTTTTGCTACTCTCGGCCTGCCAGGCTTTTCTACGGGGAGCACAACCTTTGGTCCTGTCAGGGGGTCCAACAGGGTGACCCTTTGGGCCCTCTTATTTTCGCTTTGGTCTTGCATCCCTTGATTTGCAAGATCCGGGACTCTTTTCCCTTGAGCTTGCAGGCTTGGTACTTGGCCGATGGCACCATTGTTGGAGATACCTTGGTCGTGGGGAAGGTTTTGGAGCTGATTATGGAGGATGGTCCTCGCTTGGGCCTTCACCTTAATGTCGGAAAAACTGAGGTTTTTTGGCCTAAGGAAGACCCTAGGAGTCGACTCTCGGGTGTTTTCCCCCATGATATTTCTCGACCGTTGCGTGGTGTCAAAGTTCTTGGTGGTCCCGTCAGTATCTGCCGTGCTTTCAGCAGTGAGCTTGTGGCGAAGAGAGTTTCGAGAACCATTGAGCTTATGGATTCGGTTGCCAGGATTGAGGACCCACAGTGCGAGCTGTTGTTACTTCGTGCTTGCGCCGGTATTTCTAAGCTTTCTTTCTCTTTGTGTATCTGCCCCCCTACGGTCTTCGACTCGGCTAAGACCTTTGATGCGGCATTGTGGTCTAGCCTGGAACGCTTTGTCACCGTGTCCGGCCCCGGGTTCGGGGACTGGCAGTGGCGTCTTTCCACACTGCCCTTTATTTTCGGAGGGTTGGGTGTGTACAGCGCTAGGGATGTCCTGCACTATGCCTTTTTGGCTTCTCGCCTTCAGTCCTCTGAGTTGCAGGCTATGCTCCTTCGGCCTTCTGCTGTCTCTACTCCCGGGCCGACCTTCGATGCGGCCTTGGCTCTGTTTAGCGAGACCACCGGTTCCGACCTTTTCCGTAGTCCTAGTGAGATCGCTGCCCCCAAACTCATGAAGAAATTGGCAGATATATATTTCACGAAGGTTGCTGCTTCGGTAGAATCGGTTTTCTCCTTGACTTGGCGACAAGTGGTATTGTGGAAGTCTCTGCAGGGTGCTCACACGTCCGACTGGTTGCGCGCTGTACCCATCTCCGGGCTGGGGCAGACCATGAATGTAAGGACCTACCGGTCTGTCCTTAGCTATCGGTTGGGTGTCCCTTTGTTCCCGGTACCTAAGCCTTGTTCTGCCTGCTCCCGAGTCTGTGTTGGGGACATTTTTGGGGACCATGCTGTGTCCATTCTTTATTACATATTGTTGACTACTAATAGCTATGTTCGAAATCACTTTTCTCGCTTCTATAGGAGTTTTATCTACTAAAGACCCACCACTAGCAGTATCTATTAGTCGCTTCTGATCATCTAGCAAGCCATCATAAAAACTCTCAATCAAGACACTCTCACTAAGTTGGTGTTGGGGGCAAGAAATACACAATCTATTAAATCTATCCCAATAGTCATGCAGAGGTTCATTTTCATCTTGCTGAATACTCAAAATTTGTCTTCTTATTGACCTACTTATATTAGGAGGTTGATATTTCTGAAGAAAAGTTTTTCGCATGCAATCCCAAGAAGTAATAGATCCAGACGGAAGATAAAACAACCAATCTCTAGCTAAATCATGTAATGTGAATGGGAATGCTCGAAATCTAATAATATCATCATCAACGTCATCCAAAGATAAAGTAGCACAAGCAAGATAAAATTCCTGAATATGTCTTTGAGCATCTTCATTAGAATTACCGTAAAATTTAGGGAGTATTTGGATAAAACCTGGATTAAGCTTAAACGGTTTTTCCAAAGAAGGAAAAATTATACTCGTCGGTGTTTCACCGGAGGAAAGTAACTGCTCCCTTAAACTCTTCTCGGCTGCCCCAGTCATCTTATATAATTCGAAGTGTATCTGATAAAAACAATGGGCAAACTAGTTAAAAAAATAAAAATAACCAAAATAATAATAATAATAATAAATAATAATAATAATAATAATAATAATAATAATAATAATAATAATAACTCACTAACTAAAATCTTAGATAATAAACAAGTAGTCCCCGGCAACGGCGCCTAAATTTTGGTAGAATTTGAGCTTTAAAGTTTTAACCTTTGTTTTTTTTACTACCTAGACTTGGGAAGTTGACGACGAACTCTAAAAATATATTTTGTCACAAAGGACTAATTTTTTAAATAATTTCTCTAATAATAGTAGTAGTGTAATTTAAAAGATTATATATTTTGAAGTTGTGTATACATTGGTTTTTCCTCCCAATTAGACTTGGATTAATTAATTTGATAATAGATGTTATTTTAAGTCTCTTTTGGATTTAGGTTACAAATAAATCATAAAGAATACCACTTGTTTAGCTACCTTAACTATTTTTTTTCGTTGACTCTGGAGGTACGAGCGGTAAGTCGGTCTTGTTTTAATTAATTTACTTTCGTAGGTGACTCCTAATTAATTTACGGCGCCAAAATTTGATGTGTGTCGTTTCCGCGCTCAAAATTAAATTTATATTTTCGCTTACAAACTCTAACTAGCAAGTAGAAGGGTAAGTAAGGGTCGAACCCACAGGGACTAATGTACTATCCTAGATCGATGTAATTATTAGATTATTTATAATTTATAATATTAGGTATAGTTATATAATTATATTAAGGGGGGTTTTGTTAAGGTGAATAATTTCTAATCTAAATTAAACTATTACAAAAATAAACTAGACTAAATTAAAAAGACAAATAAATAACAACGATGTTTGATTCAAAGTTAAAGTTCAAATAACTAATTAATAGGAGACATGTAATTTTCTATCGATATTGGTTCAAATCATTGATTCACTTAATTAGTTATTGGATAGATTGGTTAACTATTTAATCTCTTGTAAGCAAGTAAATTAAAAGTTTTATCCCTTTTACTCGTTAAACTCCGTTAACCACGCAAGTTTAATCCTAACTAAATTAAATCGACTCAACCATGTAAGCACGAATCAAGTCAATAAATTTAATCGCTTTAAGAACACCAATCAATTAGGTCTTATGGAACCAGAAAGCTGCAACTCTATAAGACGGAATTATTACTCAAAATTCTAACAACAAAGATTAGACCAGTAAGCTGCAACCTAATCAAAATTATTATCTATTAACAATAGATTTAAGAGAACAATCTAGGTGATCAATCCAAATTAATTATCCTAAATCACAAATTTAATAATGAATTTCGAGTAAATACCCAATAACAATAATTAATCGTTAAACACAAAAATCCAATCTCATATCCCACAATATCAATAGTTAATTACATACTCCTATTGAAAAATTACTTCATACTAAACATTAAAACAGTAAATAAAAGGTAAAGATTAAGAAGGCTCATAAAAATCGGGTCAAAAATCGGATCGGATCGGATTGTTGTTCGTCGTGCGTTTGCTGCGTGCTCTGTTCTTCTTCTAACTCTCTTTATTCTCTCTCCTCTGTTTTTTTGGTGTTGGTGTGCTGTGTGTTGCTTGTTTTTGCGGCACCCTCTTTTCCTCTTTTTATAATATAATTTTTTTTCTTTTATTTCCTTCTTATTCTCTTATGAACTTTCCTTTTGTCGATTCAGCCCAATTCTCGAGTTGAATTCTACTAGTCTGATTTCGACCCATAAGACTTTGGATTTGGATCTAACTTTATTCTATAAAGTTATCGGTCTTGGACTTAGCTTTCCAACGAGTCCTAAATCGCCCTATTTTGACCTTGTATGTGTGAGATATCGTCGTCTTAACACAGACCTGCAAGCATAAATATGAATTTAGTAGTCTTTTCCATCTTAAATCAAATGGGTCATTACTAATTAATTAAAATACACAATAAAACCCAATTTAGTACGAAAAATAATAAAAGGCCGATAATATATCAAAAGTTACTAAAATTATAACGTTTAGCTCAAATAATACAAAGACGACACTGAAAATATAATATTAACGGGGTAAAAATACGCATAAATATCGACTTATCAGTCGTGTGCTGGTACCGTTGGTATTAAGCATAGACATAACCTGGTTCGCGACACCCTTTTGGATATCTGCTTCCGATCTGGTATTTCGGCCGGTAAAGAGGGGGATGTCGGTTTGATTGATGGGCACGACAAGCCCCTTCGCCCGGCGGATTTACTTCTCTATTCCTGGGATAGGGGGCGCGATGTGTGTGTTGATCTGACAGGATCGTCTCCATTGACTCAGTCCGCGATGTCTGATTTTCTGCCTGGTCGCGCGGTCGCTGATGCTGCTCACCGCAAGTGCGCCAAGTATGGAGATTTATGCACCAAGTCTGGGTATGGGTTTCTACCTTTCTCTTTCTCTTCCCTAGGGGAGCTCGACGCGGAGGCCGCTGCTTTACTCAAGCGGATTCAGAAATTCTCTATCTCTCAGGACGCAAGAGCTCGCGCAGCTGCTTTTATTTTTACTCGTCTTAGTTTTTCTATTGCTAAGGGAGTGGGTGCCCAGATAGTATCTCGGCTACCCACTAACTTCTTGTAATTTGTTTCGTTATTAATGCAAGCTCCCATAATAATAATAATAATAATAATAATAATAATAATAATAATAATAATAATAATAATAATAATAATAATAATAATAATAATAATAATAATAATAATAATAATAATAATAATAATAATAATAATAATAATAATAATAATAATAATAATAATAATAATAATAATAATAATAATAATAATAATAATAATAATAATAATAATAATAATAATAATAATAATAATAATAATAATAATAATAATAATAATAATTTTGAACTGTTCTAGTGAGGGAAGGCGTTTCTGCCCCTCCCCTGCCGCCCGTTAGGGTTCCTGCCGCCGGCGGCCTCTGCCCGCGCCGGCCTGCCTCCCAGTGTCGGCCGTCTTCACCCCTTTGCTACCGCCGGCCGGTTTCTTCTCTCCCCCTCCTGCCGTCTTCCCCCTTTGTGTTTCCTTCGCGTGTCTCCGGTTTGCCGACGGTGCTCTGCCGCTCTGCTGCTCGCCGCCTGGTCAGCTGCCCTTTCTTCTTCTTCGTCTCCCTTCCATTTCTGCTGTTCCTAGTTGTCGCTGCTATTCCGCTTTGCCGGAATTCTGTCGGAGTTCCTCTGTTGTCCTGCTTTTGTCGCTGCTGCTGGGCTGTCTGCCGTTGCTCCGCCGTCTACTGCTCGCCACCCCGGCCGCCTTTCCTTCTTCCTCTGTCTGCCTTCCACGTTTGCCGCTCCTCTGATCAGTTTTCTGACGGAATCTGCCGTTCTGTGTCGCTGCTGCTGGGGTTTTTCCCGCTGCTGTAGCTGTTGGGTTTCTTCCGGAATTCTGCTGCCGGGGTCTTTGTCGGCAGGTCGGTTTTCGGCTCCCTGACTCCTGGTGGACAGTGGGTCTCCCTCAGCTTCTCACCTTCTCTGTTCCCTGCCGGAATTGGGTCGGTTTTTTGCTGCTCCTTTGTCTGGTTGCTGCGTTTTTCTGCTGTCTTGCTGCCGGAACCGGGTCTGCTCGTTTTTTTTCTTTCCTGTTTTCTTGGTTTGTTTTTGGTTCGGGGGTTGTCCGTGTTGGTGGTGTTTGTGGGCTTGGTGACGGATTGTTGCTAGGCGCTTCGTCCCGCGTTTCTCCTTTCGTGTCTTGCCGATTCTTCATGCCGGGACTCGCGCGTTTTCATTGCCCCTTCGTTGGTCTTTCTGGGTGTTGTGACAATAATGGGAACGGTCTGGTTAAAACCTCCCTCATCTTCCACCTCCGAAATCGACATGGCCTTGGAGAAGCTCAGGTAACTACGCGTCAATCTCTTTCTTCTAGTTTATCTATTTTTTCTGAGGCAGAGATTACCCTTAAGCGTATGAGTCTTTGGCTTTGTGGGGTTTGCTTTACCACGCATTCTCTTTCTGCCAAGTGTCGGCACGGGCCGGGTTCTGATTTTGTTGCACCCCCTGATTGTGGTGACGGAGTTGCTCGTTTTTTTGTTTATGGCATCCCTCGGCCGCTCGCTCCATCTCTGTCTCCTGGCGATGTTGTGGGGCCTGTTGGGTTGGGTTGTCTTGACGTGGCTTCTCTGGATCGCTTGCTGTCGTTAGGGGTGTGCACTGTGAAATCTGTCCCTCCCAGATGTCGCCTTGGGTTTTCTAGGATCTTCAGGGGGGCCCTTGATGCGGTGGCTGACTCCCCTGATGATCTTTCTCGCTGGGTTAGCTTGCTTATTTTACCTCTCTGTGTACTTAAGTCGTTTTCCCCCAGGAGTAACCTTGAGTGTAGAGCTGTCGTGAAGCTCCAGCGTCAGGAGGAGTGTATTACCAGTGCCATTCGTTCTTGGGGTGTCCCTGGTGGTATTGCTCTGCTTGTGCAGGAGACCTTAGCTGAGGAGGGGCCTTCTCATCATTTGGAGGAGGACCCCAACTCTAGTGAGGTTAACTTGCGGCAGTGTCGGCGGAAGATTTGTGATGGTCATTATGCTGCCGCTGTCCGGGTGCTTTCCTCTTCTGGCGTGGCCCCTTACACGGCTGATACTCTGCAGGCGTTAAAGGATAAGCACCCCACTATTCCGCCCCCTTCCTTGCCACCTTTGCCTGCCGCTCACCTTCAGCTCGTCGCGTCCACGACGGTCGTGTTGGATATGATCAGGAGTTTTCCGCGTGGCACTTCTTGTGGACGGGACGGTTTTCGTGCCCAACATCTTCTGGATTGTTTGAGCGGGGTCGCGGTTGCTATCTCGGATGATCTGATCACCTCTATCACTAGGGTGGTTAACCTGTTTCTCGAGGGCAGATGCCCGCAGGTTCTCAGTGAATACATCACTAGTGCTCCGTTCACCCCGCTTGTTAAACCAGGTGGTGGGGTCCGTTCTATTGCTGTGGGCACGGTTTGGAGACGCCTTGTCTCCAAGGTTGGGGCTGTTCTGATTGGTCCGTCGCTTTGCGGTTATTTTGAGGGCCTCCAGTTTGGGGTCGGGGTTTCCGGTGCGGGAGAGGCCATTTTGCATGCCTTGAACCGGTTTGTTGAGGATCGTGGTAGGACGTGGGCCTTTCCATGCTTTTGGTCGACTTTCAGAATGCCTTTAATTTGGTCGAACAGGAGGTCATGTTGCGCGAGGTTCGTCGTTGTTGCCCTGTTCTTTCCCGCTGGGTCGAGTTTTGCTACTCTCGGCCTGCCAGGCTTTTCTACGGGGAGCACAACCTTTGGTCCTGTCAGGGGGTCCAACAGGGTGACCCTTTGGGCCCTCTTATTTTCGCTTTGGTCTTGCATCCCTTGATTTGCAAGATCCGGGACTCTTTTCCCTTGAGCTTGCAGGCTTGGTACTTGGCCGATGGCACCATTGTTGGAGATACCTTGGTCGTGGGGAAGGTTTTGGAGCTGATTATGGAGGATGGTCCTCGCTTGGGCCTTCACCTTAATGTCGGAAAAACTGAGGTTTTTTGGCCTAAGGAAGACCCTAGGAGTCGACTCTCGGGTGTTTTCCCCCATGATATTTCTCGACCGTTGCGTGGTGTCAAAGTTCTTGGTGGTCCCGTCAGTATCTGCCGTGCTTTCAGCAGTGAGCTTGTGGCGAAGAGAGTTTCGAGAACCATTGAGCTTATGGATTCGGTTGCCAGGATTGAGGACCCACAGTGCGAGCTGTTGTTACTTCGTGCTTGCGCCGGTATTTCTAAGCTTTCTTTCTCTTTGTGTATCTGCCCCCCTACGGTCTTCGACTCGGCTAAGACCTTTGATGCGGCATTGTGGTCTAGCCTGGAACGCTTTGTCACCGTGTCCGGCCCCGGGTTCGGGGACTGGCAGTGGCGTCTTTCCACACTGCCCTTTATTTTCGGAGGGTTGGGTGTGTACAGCGCTAGGGATGTCCTGCACTATGCCTTTTTGGCTTCTCGCCTTCAGTCCTCTGAGTTGCAGGCTATGCTCCTTCGGCCTTCTGCTGTCTCTACTCCCGGGCCGACCTTCGATGCGGCCTTGGCTCTGTTTAGCGAGACCACCGGTTCCGACCTTTTCCGTAGTCCTAGTGAGATCGCTGCCCCCAAACTCATGAAGAAATTGGCAGATATATATTTCACGAAGGTTGCTGCTTCGGTAGAATCGGTTTTCTCCTTGACTTGGCGACAAGTGGTATTGTGGAAGTCTCTGCAGGGTGCTCACACGTCCGACTGGTTGCGCGCTGTACCCATCTCCGGGCTGGGGCAGACCATGAATGTAAGGACCTACCGGTCTGTCCTTAGCTATCGGTTGGGTGTCCCTTTGTTCCCGGTACCTAAGCCTTGTTCTGCCTGCTCCCGAGTCTGTGTTGGGGACATTTTTGGGGACCATGCTGTGTCCATTCTTTATTACATATTGTTGACTACTAATAGCTATGTTCGAAATCACTTTTCTCGCTTCTATAGGAGTTTTATCTACTAAAGACCCACCACTAGCAGTATCTATTAGTCGCTTCTGATCATCTAGCAAGCCATCATAAAAACTCTCAATCAAGACACTCTCACTAAGTTGGTGTTGGGGGCAAGAAATACACAATCTATTAAATCTATCCCAATAGTCATGCAGAGGTTCATTTTCATCTTGCTGAATACTCAAAATTTGTCTTCTTATTGACCTACTTATATTAGGAGGTTGATATTTCTGAAGAAAAGTTTTTCGCATGCAATCCCAAGAAGTAATAGATCCAGACGGAAGATAAAACAACCAATCTCTAGCTAAATCATGTAATGTGAATGGGAATGCTCGAAATCTAATAATATCATCATCAACGTCATCCAAAGATAAAGTAGCACAAGCAAGATAAAATTCCTGAATATGTCTTTGAGCATCTTCATTAGAATTACCGTAAAATTTAGGGAGTATTTGGATAAAACCTGGATTAAGCTTAAACGGTTTTTCCAAAGAAGGAAAAATTATACTCGTCGGTGTTTCACCGGAGGAAAGTAACTGCTCCCTTAAACTCTTCTCGGCTGCCCCAGTCATCTTATATAATTCGAAGTGTATCTGATAAAAACAATGGGCAAACTAGTTAAAAAAATAAAAATAACCAAAATAATAATAATAATAATAAATAATAATAATAATAATAATAATAATAATAATAATAATAATAACTCACTAACTAAAATCTTAGATAATAAACAAGTAGTCCCCGGCAACGGCGCCTAAATTTTGGTAGAATTTGAGCTTTAAAGTTTTAACCTTTGTTTTTTTTACTACCTAGACTTGGGAAGTTGACGACGAACTCTAAAAATATATTTTGTCACAAAGGACTAATTTTTTAAATAATTTCTCTAATAATAGTAGTAGTGTAATTTAAAAGATTATATATTTTGAAGTTGTGTATACATTGGTTTTTCCTCCCAATTAGACTTGGATTAATTAATTTGATAATAGATGTTATTTTAAGTCTCTTTTGGATTTAGGTTACAAATAAATCATAAAGAATACCACTTGTTTAGCTACCTTAACTATTTTTTTTCGTTGACTCTGGAGGTACGAGCGGTAAGTCGGTCTTGTTTTAATTAATTTACTTTCGTAGGTGACTCCTAATTAATTTACGGCGCCAAAATTTGATGTGTGTCGTTTCCGCGCTCAAAATTAAATTTATATTTTCGCTTACAAACTCTAACTAGCAAGTAGAAGGGTAAGTAAGGGTCGAACCCACAGGGACTAATGTACTATCCTAGATCGATGTAATTATTAGATTATTTATAATTTATAATATTAGGTATAGTTATATAATTATATTAAGGGGGGTTTTGTTAAGGTGAATAATTTCTAATCTAAATTAAACTATTACAAAAATAAACTAGACTAAATTAAAAAGACAAATAAATAACAACGATGTTTGATTCAAAGTTAAAGTTCAAATAACTAATTAATAGGAGACATGTAATTTTCTATCGATATTGGTTCAAATCATTGATTCACTTAATTAGTTATTGGATAGATTGGTTAACTATTTAATCTCTTGTAAGCAAGTAAATTAAAAGTTTTATCCCTTTTACTCGTTAAACTCCGTTAACCACGCAAGTTTAATCCTAACTAAATTAAATCGACTCAACCATGTAAGCACGAATCAAGTCAATAAATTTAATCGCTTTAAGAACACCAATCAATTAGGTCTTATGGAACCAGAAAGCTGCAACTCTATAAGACGGAATTATTACTCAAAATTCTAACAACAAAGATTAGACCAGTAAGCTGCAACCTAATCAAAATTATTATCTATTAACAATAGATTTAAGAGAACAATCTAGGTGATCAATCCAAATTAATTATCCTAAATCACAAATTTAATAATGAATTTCGAGTAAATACCCAATAACAATAATTAATCGTTAAACACAAAAATCCAATCTCATATCCCACAATATCAATAGTTAATTACATACTCCTATTGAAAAATTACTTCATACTAAACATTAAAACAGTAAATAAAAGGTAAAGATTAAGAAGGCTCATAAAAATCGGGTCAAAAATCGGATCGGATCGGATTGTTGTTCGTCGTGCGTTTGCTGCGTGCTCTGTTCTTCTTCTAACTCTCTTTATTCTCTCTCCTCTGTTTTTTTGGTGTTGGTGTGCTGTGTGTTGCTTGTTTTTGCAGCACCCTCTTTTCCTCTTTTTATAATATAATTTTTTTTCTTTTATTTCCTTCTTATTCTCTTATGAACTTTCCTTTTGTCGATTCAGCCCAATTCTCGAGTTGAATTCTACTAGTCTGATTTCGACCCATAAGACTTTGGATTTGGATCTAACTTTATTCTATAAAGTTATCTGTCTTGGACTTAGCTTTCCAACGAGTCCTAAATCGCCCTATTTTGACCTTGTATGTGTGAGATATCGTCGTCTTAACACAGACCTGCAAGCATAAATATGAATTTAGTAGTCTTTTCCATCTTAAATCAAATGGGTCATTACTAATTAATTAAAATACACAATAAAACCCAATTTAGTACGAAAAATAATAAAAGGCCGATAATATATCAAAAGTTACTAAAATTATAACGTTTAGCTCAAATAATACAAAGACGACACTGAAAATATAATATTAACGGGGTAAAAATACGCATAAATATCGACTTATCAGTCGTGTGCTGGTACCGTTGGTATTAAGCATAGACATAACCTGGTTCGCGACACCCTTTTGGATATCTGCTTCCGATCTGGTATTTCGGCCGGTAAAGAGGTGGATGTCGGTTTGATTGATGGGCACGACAAGCCCCTTCGCCCGGCGGATTTACTTCTCTATTCCTGGGATAGGGGGCGCGATGTGTGTGTTGATCTGACAGGATCGTCTCCATTGACTCAGTCCGCGATGTCTGATTTTCTGCCTGGTCGCGCGGTCGCTGATGCTGCTCACCGCAAGTGCGCCAAGTATGGAGATTTATGCACCAAGTCTGGGTATGGGTTTCTACCTTTCTCTTTCTCTTCCCTAGGGGAGCTCGACGCGGAGGCCGCTGCTTTACTCAAGCGGATTCAGAAATTCTCTATCTCTCAGGACGCAAGAGCTCGCGCAGCTGCTTTTATTTTTACTCGTCTTAGTTTTTCTATTGCTAAGGGAGTGGGTGCCCAGATAGTATCTCGGCTACCCACTAACTTCTTGTAATTTGTTTCGTTATTAATGCAAGCTCCCATAATAATAATAATAATAATAATAATAATAATAATAATAATAATAATAATAATAATAATAATAATAATAATAATAATAATAATAATAATAATAATAATAATAATAATAATAATAATAATAATAATAATAATAATAATAATAATTTTGAACTGTTCTAGTGAGGGAAGGCGTTTCTGCCCCTCCCCTGCCGCCCGTTAGGGTTCCTGCCGCCGGCGGCCTCTGCCCGCGCCGGCCTGCCTCCCAGTGTCGGCCGTCTTCACCCCTTTGCTACCGCCGGCCGGTTTCTTCTCTCCCCCTCCTGCCGTCTTCCCCCTTTGTGTTTCCTTCGCGTGTCTCCGGTTTGCCGACGGTGCTCTGCCGCTCTGCTGCTCGCCGCCTGGTCAGCTGCCCTTTCTTCTTCTTCGTCTCCCTTCCATTTCTGCTGTTCCTAGTTGTCGCTGCTATTCCGCTTTGCCGGAATTCTGTCGGAGTTCCTCTGTTGTCCTGCTTTTGTCGCTGCTGCTGGGCTGTCTGCCGTTGCTCCGCCGTCTACTGCTCGCCACCCCGGCCGCCTTTCCTTCTTCCTCTGTCTGCCTTCCACGTTTGCCGCTCCTCTGATCAGTTTTCTGACGGAATCTGCCGTTCTGTGTCGCTGCTGCTGGGGTTTTTCCCGCTGCTGTAGCTGTTGGGTTTCTTCCGGAATTCTGCTGCCGGGGTCTTTGTCGGCAGGTCGGTTTTCGGCTCCCTGACTCCTGGTGGACAGTGGGTCTCCCTCAGCTTCTCACCTTCTCTGTTCCCTGCCGGAATTGGGTCGGTTTTTTGCTGCTCCTTTGTCTGGTTGCTGCGTTTTTCTGCTGTCTTGCTGCCGGAACCGGGTCTGCTCGTTTTTTTTCTTTCCTGTTTTCTTGGTTTGTTTTTGGTTCGGGGGTTGTCCGTGTTGGTGGTGTTTGTGGGCTTGGTGACGGATTGTTGCTAGGCGCTTCGTCCCGCGTTTCTCCTTTCGTGTCTTGCCGATTCTTCATGCCGGGACTCGCGCGTTTTCATTGCCCCTTCGTTGGTCTTTCTGGGTGTTGTGACAATAATGGGAACGGTCTGGTTAAAACCTCCCTCATCTTCCACCTCCGAAATCGACATGGCCTTGGAGAAGCTCAGGTAACTACGCGTCAATCTCTTTCTTCTAGTTTATCTATTTTTTCTGAGGCAGAGATTACCCTTAAGCGTATGAGTCTTTGGCTTTGTGGGGTTTGCTTTACCACGCATTCTCTTTCTGCCAAGTGTCGGCACGGGCCGGGTTCTGATTTTGTTGCACCCCCTGATTGTGGTGACGGAGTTGCTCGTTTTTTTGTTTATGGCATCCCTCGGCCGCTCGCTCCATCTCTGTCTCCTGGCGATGTTGTGGGGCCTGTTGGGTTGGGTTGTCTTGACGTGGCTTCTCTGGATCGCTTGCTGTCGTTAGGGGTGTGCACTGTGAAATCTGTCCCTCCCAGATGTCGCCTTGGGTTTTCTAGGATCTTCAGGGGGGCCCTTGATGCGGTGGCTGACTCCCCTGATGATCTTTCTCGCTGGGTTAGCTTGCTTATTTTACCTCTCTGTGTACTTAAGTCGTTTTCCCCCAGGAGTAACCTTGAGTGTAGAGCTGTCGTGAAGCTCCAGCGTCAGGAGGAGTGTATTACCAGTGCCATTCGTTCTTGGGGTGTCCCTGGTGGTATTGCTCTGCTTGTGCAGGAGACCTTAGCTGAGGAGGGGCCTTCTCATCATTTGGAGGAGGACCCCAACTCTAGTGAGGTTAACTTGCGGCAGTGTCGGCGGAAGATTTGTGATGGTCATTATGCTGCCGCTGTCCGGGTGCTTTCCTCTTCTGGCGTGGCCCCTTACACGGCTGATACTCTGCAGGCGTTAAAGGATAAGCACCCCACTATTCCGCCCCCTTCCTTGCCACCTTTGCCTGCCGCTCACCTTCAGCTCGTCGCGTCCACGACGGTCGTGTTGGATATGATCAGGAGTTTTCCGCGTGGCACTTCTTGTGGACGGGACGGTTTTCGTGCCCAACATCTTCTGGATTGTTTGAGCGGGGTCGCGGTTGCTATCTCGGATGATCTGATCACCTCTATCACTAGGGTGGTTAACCTGTTTCTCGAGGGCAGATGCCCGCAGGTTCTCAGTGAATACATCACTAGTGCTCCGTTCACCCCGCTTGTTAAACCAGGTGGTGGGGTCCGTTCTATTGCTGTGGGCACGGTTTGGAGACGCCTTGTCTCCAAGGTTGGGGCTGTTCTGATTGGTCCGTCGCTTTGCGGTTATTTTGAGGGCCTCCAGTTTGGGGTCGGGGTTTCCGGTGCGGGAGAGGCCATTTTGCATGCCTTGAACCGGTTTGTTGAGGATCGTGGTAGGACGTGGGCCTTTCCATGCTTTTGGTCGACTTTCAGAATGCCTTTAATTTGGTCGAACAGGAGGTCATGTTGCGCGAGGTTCGTCGTTGTTGCCCTGTTCTTTCCCGCTGGGTCGAGTTTTGCTACTCTCGGCCTGCCAGGCTTTTCTACGGGGAGCACAACCTTTGGTCCTGTCAGGGGGTCCAACAGGGTGACCCTTTGGGCCCTCTTATTTTCGCTTTGGTCTTGCATCCCTTGATTTGCAAGATCCGGGACTCTTTTCCCTTGAGCTTGCAGGCTTGGTACTTGGCCGATGGCACCATTGTTGGAGATACCTTGGTCGTGGGGAAGGTTTTGGAGCTGATTATGGAGGATGGTCCTCGCTTGGGCCTTCACCTTAATGTCGGAAAAACTGAGGTTTTTTGGCCTAAGGAAGACCCTAGGAGTCGACTCTCGGGTGTTTTCCCCCATGATATTTCTCGACCGTTGCGTGGTGTCAAAGTTCTTGGTGGTCCCGTCAGTATCTGCCGTGCTTTCAGCAGTGAGCTTGTGGCGAAGAGAGTTTCGAGAACCATTGAGCTTATGGATTCGGTTGCCAGGATTGAGGACCCACAGTGCGAGCTGTTGTTACTTCATGCTTGCGCCGGTATTTCTAAGCTTTCTTTCTCTTTGTGTATCTGCCCCCCTACGGTCTTCGACTCGGCTAAGACCTTTGATGCGGCATTGTGGTCTAGCCTGGAACGCTTTGTCACCGTGTCCGGCCCCGGGTTCGGGGACTGGCAGTGGCGTCTTTCCACACTGCCCTTTATTTTCGGAGGGTTGGGTGTGTACAGCGCTAGGGATGTCCTGCACTATGCCTTTTTGGCTTCTCGCCTTCAGTCCTCTGAGTTGCAGGCTATGCTCCTTCGGCCTTCTGCTGTCTCTACTCCCGGGCCGACCTTCGATGCGGCCTTGGCTCTGTTTAGCGAGACCACCGGTTCCGACCTTTTCCGTAGTCCTAGTGAGATCGCTGCCCCCAAACTCATGAAGAAATTGGCAGATATATATTTCACGAAGGTTGCTGCTTCGGTAGAATCGGTTTTCTCCTTGACTTGGCGACAAGTGGTATTGTGGAAGTCTCTGCAGGGTGCTCACACGTCCGACTGGTTGCGCGCTGTACCCATCTCCGGGCTGGGGCAGACCATGAATGTAAGGACCTACCGGTCTGTCCTTAGCTATCGGTTGGGTGTCCCTTTGTTCCCGGTACCTAAGCCTTGTTCTGCCTGCTCCCGAGTCTGTGTTGGGGACATTTTTGGGGACCATGCTGTGTCCATTCTTTATTACATATTGTTGACTACTAATAGCTATGTTCGAAATCACTTTTCTCGCTTCTATAGGAGTTTTATCTACTAAAGACCCACCACTAGCAGTATCTATTAGTCGCTTCTGATCATCTAGCAAGCCATCATAAAAACTCTCAATCAAGACACTCTCACTAAGTTGGTGTTGGGGGCAAGAAATACACAATCTATTAAATCTATCCCAATAGTCATGCAGAGGTTCATTTTCATCTTGCTGAATACTCAAAATTTGTCTTCTTATTGACCTACTTATATTAGGAGGTTGATATTTCTGAAGAAAAGTTTTTCGCATGCAATCCCAAGAAGTAATAGATCCAGACGGAAGATAAAACAACCAATCTCTAGCTAAATCATGTAATGTGAATGGGAATGCTCGAAATCTAATAATATCATCATCAACGTCATCCAAAGATAAAGTAGCACAAGCAAGATAAAATTCCTGAATATGTCTTTGAGCATCTTCATTAGAATTACCGTAAAATTTAGGGAGTATTTGGATAAAACCTGGATTAAGCTTAAACGGTTTTTCCAAAGAAGGAAAAATTATACTCGTCGGTGTTTCACCGGAGGAAAGTAACTGCTCCCTTAAACTCTTCTCGGCTGCCCCAGTCATCTTATATAATTCGAAGTGTATCTGATAAAAACAATGGGCAAACTAGTTAAAAAAATAAAAATAACCAAAATAATAATAATAATAATAAATAATAATAATAATAATAATAATAATAATAATAATAATAATAACTCACTAACTAAAATCTTAGATAATAAACAAGTAGTCCCCGGCAACGGCGCCTAAATTTTGGTAGAATTTGAGCTTTAAAGTTTTAACCTTTGTTTTTTTTACTACCTAGACTTGGGAAGTTGACGACGAACTCTAAAAATATATTTTGTCACAAAGGACTAATTTTTTAAATAATTTCTCTAATAATAGTAGTAGTGTAATTTAAAAGATTATATATTTTGAAGTTGTGTATACATTGGTTTTTCCTCCCAATTAGACTTGGATTAATTAATTTGATAATAGATGTTATTTTAAGTCTCTTTTGGATTTAGGTTACAAATAAATCATAAAGAATACCACTTGTTTAGCTACCTTAACTATTTTTTTTCGTTGACTCTGGAGGTACGAGCGGTAAGTCGGTCTTGTTTTAATTAATTTACTTTCGTAGGTGACTCCTAATTAATTTACGGCGCCAAAATTTGATGTGTGTCGTTTCCGCGCTCAAAATTAAATTTATATTTTCGCTTACAAACTCTAACTAGCAAGTAGAAGGGTAAGTAAGGGTCGAACCCACAGGGACTAATGTACTATCCTAGATCGATGTAATTATTAGATTATTTATAATTTATAATATTAGGTATAGTTATATAATTATATTAAGGGGGGTTTTGTTAAGGTGAATAATTTCTAATCTAAATTAAACTATTACAAAAATAAACTAGACTAAATTAAAAAGACAAATAAATAACAACGATGTTTGATTCAAAGTTAAAGTTCAAATAACTAATTAATAGGAGATATGTAATTTTCTATCGATATTGGTTCAAATCATTGATTCACTTAATTAGTTATTGGATAGATTGGTTAACTATTTAATCTCTTGTAAGCAAGTAAATTAAAAGTTTTATCCCTTTTACTCGTTAAACTCCGTTAACCACGCAAGTTTAATCCTAACTAAATTAAATCGACTCAACCATGTAAGCACGAATCAAGTCAATAAATTTAATCGCTTTAAGAACACCAATCAATTAGGTCTTATGGAACCAGAAAGCTGCAACTCTATAAGACGGAATTATTACTCAAAATTCTAACAACAAAGATTAGACCAGTAAGCTGCAACCTAATCAAAATTATTATCTATTAACAATAGATTTAAGAGAACAATCTAGGTGATCAATCCAAATTAATTATCCTAAATCACAAATTTAATAATGAATTTCGAGTAAATACCCAATAACAATAATTAATCGTTAAACACAAAAATCCAATCTCATATCCCACAATATCAATAGTTAATTACATACTCCTATTGAAAAATTACTTCATACTAAACATTAAAACAGTAAATAAAAGGTAAAGATTAAGAAGGCTCATAAAAATCGGGTCAAAAATCGGATCGGATCGGATTGTTGTTCGTCGTGCGTTTGCTGCGTGCTCTGTTCTTCTTCTAACTCTCTTTATTCTCTCTCCTCTGTTTTTTTGGTGTTGGTGTGCTGTGTGTTGCTTGTTTTTGCGGCACCCTCTTTTCCTCTTTTTATAATATAATTTTTTTTCTTTTATTTCCTTCTTATTCTCTTATGAACTTTCCTTTTGTCGATTCAGCCCAATTCTCGAGTTGAATTCTACTAGTCTGATTTCGACCCATAAGACTTTGGATTTGGATCTAACTTTATTCTATAAAGTTATCGGTCTTGGACTTAGCTTTCCAACGAGTCCTAAATCGCCCTATTTTGACCTTGTATGTGTGAGATATCGTCGTCTTAACACAGACCTGCAAGCATAAATATGAATTTAGTAGTCTTTTCCATCTTAAATCAAATGGGTCATTACTAATTAATTAAAATACACAATAAAACCCAATTTAGTACGAAAAATAATAAAAGGCCGATAATATATCAAAAGTTACTAAAATTATAACGTTTAGCTCAAATAATACAAAGACGACACTGAAAATATAATATTAACGGGGTAAAAATACGCATAAATATCGACTTATCAGTCGTGTGCTGGTACCGTTGGTATTAAGCATAGACATAACCTGGTTCGCGACACCCTTTTGGATATCTGCTTCCGATCTGGTATTTCGGCCGGTAAAGAGGGGGATGTCGGTTTGATTGATGGGCACGACAAGCCCCTTCGCCCGGCGGATTTACTTCTCTATTCCTGGGATAGGGGGCGCGATGTGTGTGTTGATCTGACAGGATCGTCTCCATTGACTCAGTCCGCGATGTCTGATTTTCTGCCTGGTCGCGCGGTCGCTGATGCTGCTCACCGCAAGTGCGCCAAGTATGGAGATTTATGCACCAAGTCTGGGTATGGGTTTCTACCTTTCTCTTTCTCTTCCCTAGGGGAGCTCGACGCGGAGGCCGCTGCTTTACTCAAGCGGATTCAGAAATTCTCTATCTCTCAGGACGCAAGAGCTCGCGCAGCTGCTTTTATTTTTACTCGTCTTAGTTTTTCTATTGCTAAGGGAGTGGGTGCCCAGATAGTATCTCGGCTACCCACTAACTTCTTGTAATTTGTTTCGTTATTAATGCAAGCTCCCATAATAATAATAATAATAATAATAATAATAATAATAATAATAATAATAATAATAATAATAATAATAATAATAATAATAATAATAATAATTTTGAACTGTTCTAGTGAGGGAAGGCGTTTCTGCCCCTCCCCTGCCGCCCGTTAGGGTTCCTGCCGCCGGCGGCCTCTGCCCGCGCCGGCCTGCCTCCCAGTGTCGGCCGTCTTCACCCCTTTGCTACCGCCGGCCGGTTTCTTCTCTCCCCCTCCTGCCGTCTTCCCCCTTTGTGTTTCCTTCGCGTGTCTCCGGTTTGCCGACGGTGCTCTGCCGCTCTGCTGCTCGCCGCCTGGTCAGCTGCCCTTTCTTCTTCTTCGTCTCCCTTCCATTTCTGCTGTTCCTAGTTGTCGCTGCTATTCCGCTTTGCCGGAATTCTGTCGGAGTTCCTCTGTTGTCCTGCTTTTGTCGCTGCTGCTGGGCTGTCTGCCGTTGCTCCGCCGTCTACTGCTCGCCACCCCGGCCGCCTTTCCTTCTTCCTCTGTCTGCCTTCCACGTTTGCCGCTCCTCTGATCAGTTTTCTGACGGAATCTGCCGTTCTGTGTCGCTGCTGCTGGGGTTTTTCCCGCTGCTGTAGCTGTTGGGTTTCTTCCGGAATTCTGCTGCCGGGGTCTTTGTCGGCAGGTCGGTTTTCGGCTCCCTGACTCCTGGTGGACAGTGGGTCTCCCTCAGCTTCTCACCTTCTCTGTTCCCTGCCGGAATTGGGTCGGTTTTTTGCTGCTCCTTTGTCTGGTTGCTGCGTTTTTCTGCTGTCTTGCTGCCGGAACCGGGTCTGCTCGTTTTTTTTCTTTCCTGTTTTCTTGGTTTGTTTTTGGTTCGGGGGTTGTCCGTGTTGGTGGTGTTTGTGGGCTTGGTGACGGATTGTTGCTAGGCGCTTCGTCCCGCGTTTCTCCTTTCGTGTCTTGCCGATTCTTCATGCCGGGACTCGCGCGTTTTCATTGCCCCTTCGTTGGTCTTTCTGGGTGTTGTGACAATAATGGGAACGGTCTGGTTAAAACCTCCCTCATCTTCCACCTCCGAAATCGACATGGCCTTGGAGAAGCTCAGGTAACTACGCGTCAATCTCTTTCTTCTAGTTTATCTATTTTTTCTGAGGCAGAGATTACCCTTAAGCGTATGAGTCTTTGGCTTTGTGGGGTTTGCTTTACCACGCATTCTCTTTCTGCCAAGTGTCGGCACGGGCCGGGTTCTGATTTTGTTGCACCCCCTGATTGTGGTGACGGAGTTGCTCGTTTTTTTGTTTATGGCATCCCTCGGCCGCTCGCTCCATCTCTGTCTCCTGGCGATGTTGTGGGGCCTGTTGGGTTGGGTTGTCTTGACGTGGCTTCTCTGGATCGCTTGCTGTCGTTAGGGGTGTGCACTGTGAAATCTGTCCCTCCCAGATGTCGCCTTGGGTTTTCTAGGATCTTCAGGGGGGCCCTTGATGCGGTGGCTGACTCCCCTGATGATCTTTCTCGCTGGGTTAGCTTGCTTATTTTACCTCTCTGTGTACTTAAGTCGTTTTCCCCCAGGAGTAACCTTGAGTGTAGAGCTGTCGTGAAGCTCCAGCGTCAGGAGGAGTGTATTACCAGTGCCATTCGTTCTTGGGGTGTCCCTGGTGGTATTGCTCTGCTTGTGCAGGAGACCTTAGCTGAGGAGGGGCCTTCTCATCATTTGGAGGAGGACCCCAACTCTAGTGAGGTTAACTTGCGGCAGTGTCGGCGGAAGATTTGTGATGGTCATTATGCTGCCGCTGTCCGGGTGCTTTCCTCTTCTGGCGTGGCCCCTTACACGGCTGATACTCTGCAGGCGTTAAAGGATAAGCACCCCACTATTCCGCCCCCTTCCTTGCCACCTTTGCCTGCCGCTCACCTTCAGCTCGTCGCGTCCACGACGGTCGTGTTGGATATGATCAGGAGTTTTCCGCGTGGCACTTCTTGTGGACGGGACGGTTTTCGTGCCCAACATCTTCTGGATTGTTTGAGCGGGGTCGCGGTTGCTATCTCGGATGATCTGATCACCTCTATCACTAGGGTGGTTAACCTGTTTCTCGAGGGCAGATGCCCGCAGGTTCTCAGTGAATACATCACTAGTGCTCCGTTCACCCCGCTTGTTAAACCAGGTGGTGGGGTCCGTTCTATTGCTGTGGGCACGGTTTGGAGACGCCTTGTCTCCAAGGTTGGGGCTGTTCTGATTGGTCCGTCGCTTTGCGGTTATTTTGAGGGCCTCCAGTTTGGGGTCGGGGTTTCCGGTGCGGGAGAGGCCATTTTGCATGCCTTGAACCGGTTTGTTGAGGATCGTGGTAGGACGTGGGCCTTTCCATGCTTTTGGTCGACTTTCAGAATGCCTTTAATTTGGTCGAACAGGAGGTCATGTTGCGCGAGGTTCGTCGTTGTTGCCCTGTTCTTTCCCGCTGGGTCGAGTTTTGCTACTCTCGGCCTGCCAGGCTTTTCTACGGGGAGCACAACCTTTGGTCCTGTCAGGGGGTCCAACAGGGTGACCCTTTGGGCCCTCTTATTTTCGCTTTGGTCTTGCATCCCTTGATTTGCAAGATCCGGGACTCTTTTCCCTTGAGCTTGCAGGCTTGGTACTTGGCCGATGGCACCATTGTTGGAGATACCTTGGTCGTGGGGAAGGTTTTGGAGCTGATTATGGAGGATGGTCCTCGCTTGGGCCTTCACCTTAATGTCGGAAAAACTGAGGTTTTTTGGCCTAAGGAAGACCCTAGGAGTCGACTCTCGGGTGTTTTCCCCCATGATATTTCTCGACCGCTGCGTGGTGTCAAAGTTCTTGGTGGTCCCGTCAGTATCTGCCGTGCTTTCAGCAGTGAGCTTGTGGCGAAGAGAGTTTCGAGAACCATTGAGCTTATGGATTCGGTTGCCAGGATTGAGGACCCACAGTGCGAGCTGTTGTTACTTCGTGCTTGCGCCGGTATTTCTAAGCTTTCTTTCTCTTTGTGTATCTGCCCCCCTACGGTCTTCGACTCGGCTAAGACCTTTGATGCGGCATTGTGGTCTAGCCTGGAACGCTTTGTCACCGTGTCCGGCCCCGGGTTCGGGGACTGGCAGTGGCGTCTTTCCACACTGCCCTTTATTTTCGGAGGGTTGGGTGTGTACAGCGCTAGGGATGTCCTGCACTATGCCTTTTTGGCTTCTCGCCTTCAGTCCTCTGAGTTGCAGGCTATGCTCCTTCGGCCTTCTGCTGTCTCTACTCCCGGGCCGACCTTCGATGCGGCCTTGGCTCTGTTTAGCGAGACCACCGGTTCCGACCTTTTCCGTAGTCCTAGTGAGATCGCTGCCCCCAAACTCATGAAGAAATTGGCAGATATATATTTCACGAAGGTTGCTGCTTCGGTAGAATCGGTTTTCTCCTTGACTTGGCGACAAGTGGTATTGTGGAAGTCTCTGCAGGGTGCTCACACGTCCGACTGGTTGCGCGCTGTACCCATCTCCGGGCTGGGGCAGACCATGAATGTAAGGACCTACCGGTCTGTCCTTAGCTATCGGTTGGGTGTCCCTTTGTTCCCGGTACCTAAGCCTTGTTCTGCCTGCTCCCGAGTCTGTGTTGGGGACATTTTTGGGGACCATGCTGTGTCCATTCTTTATTACATATTGTTGACTACTAATAGCTATGTTCGAAATCACTTTTCTCGCTTCTATAGGAGTTTTATCTACTAAAGACCCACCACTAGCAGTATCTATTAGTCGCTTCTGATCATCTAGCAAGCCATCATAAAAACTCTCAATCAAGACACTCTCACTAAGTTGGTGTTGGGGGCAAGAAATACACAATCTATTAAATCTATCCCAATAGTCATGCAGAGGTTCATTTTCATCTTGCTGAATACTCAAAATTTGTCTTCTTATTGACCTACTTATATTAGGAGGTTGATATTTCTGAAGAAAAGTTTTTCGCATGCAATCCCAAGAAGTAATAGATCCAGACGGAAGATAAAACAACCAATCTCTAGCTAAATCATGTAATGTGAATGGGAATGCTCGAAATCTAATAATATCATCATCAACGTCATCCAAAGATAAAGTAGCACAAGCAAGATAAAATTCCTGAATATGTCTTTGAGCATCTTCATTAGAATTACCGTAAAATTTAGGGAGTATTTGGATAAAACCTGGATTAAGCTTAAACGGTTTTTCCAAAGAAGGAAAAATTATACTCGTCGGTGTTTCACCGGAGGAAAGTAACTGCTCCCTTAAACTCTTCTCGGCTGCCCCAGTCATCTTATATAATTCGAAGTGTATCTGATAAAAACAATGGGCAAACTAGTTAAAAAAATAAAAATAACCAAAATAATAATAATAATAATAAATAATAATAATAATAATAATAATAATAACTCACTAACTAAAATCTTAGATAATAAACAAGTAGTCCCCGGCAACGGCGCCTAAATTTTGGTAGAATTTGAGCTTTAAAGTTTTAACCTTTGTTTTTTTTACTACCTAGACTTGGGAAGTTGACGACGAACTCTAAAAATATATTTTGTCACAAAGGACTAATTTTTTAAATAATTTCTCTAATAATAGTAGTAGTGTAATTTAAAAGATTATATATTTTGAAGTTGTGTATACATTGGTTTTTCCTCCCAATTAGACTTGGATTAATTAATTTGATAATAGATGTTATTTTAAGTCTCTTTTGGATTTAGGTTACAAATAAATCATAAAGAATACCACTTGTTTAGCTACCTTAACTATTTTTTTTCGTTGACTCTGGAGGTACGAGCGGTAAGTCGGTCTTGTTTTAATTAATTTACTTTCGTAGGTGACTCCTAATTAATTTACGGCGCCAAAATTTGATGTGTGTCGTTTCCGCGCTCAAAATTAAATTTATATTTTCGCTTACAAACTCTAACTAGCAAGTAGAAGGGTAAGTAAGGGTCGAACCCACAGGGACTAATGTACTATCCTAGATCGATGTAATTATTAGATTATTTATAATTTATAATATTAGGTATAGTTATATAATTATATTAAGGGGGGTTTTGTTAAGGTGAATAATTTCTAATCTAAATTAAACTATTACAAAAATAAACTAGACTAAATTAAAAAGACAAATAAATAACAACGATGTTTGATTCAAAGTTAAAGTTCAAATAACTAATTAATAGGAGACATGTAATTTTCTATCGATATTGGTTCAAATCATTGATTCACTTAATTAGTTATTGGATAGATTGGTTAACTATTTAATCTCTTGTAAGCAAGTAAATTAAAAGTTTTATCCCTTTTACTCGTTAAACTCCGTTAACCACGCAAGTTTAATCCTAACTAAATTAAATCGACTCAACCATGTAAGCACGAATCAAGTCAATAAATTTAATCGCTTTAAGAACACCAATCAATTAGGTCTTATGGAACCAGAAAGCTGCAACTCTATAAGACGGAATTATTACTCAAAATTCTAACAACAAAGATTAGACCAGTAAGCTGCAACCTAATCAAAATTATTATCTATTAACAATAGATTTAAGAGAACAATCTAGGTGATCAATCCAAATTAATTATCCTAAATCACAAATTTAATAATGAATTTCGAGTAAATACCCAATAACAATAATTAATCGTTAAACACAAAAATCCAATCTCATATCCCACAATATCAATAGTTAATTACATACTCCTATTGAAAAATTACTTCATACTAAACATTAAAACAGTAAATAAAAGGTAAAGATTAAGAAGGCTCATAAAAATCGGGTCAAAAATCGGATCGGATCGGATTGTTGTTCGTCGTGCGTTTGCTGCGTGCTCTGTTCTTCTTCTAACTCTCTTTATTCTCTCTCCTCTGTTTTTTTGGTGTTGGTGTGCTGTGTGTTGCTTGTTTTTGCGGCACCCTCTTTTCCTCTTTTTATAATATAATTTTTTTTCTTTTATTTCCTTCTTATTCTCTTATGAACTTTCCTTTTGTCGATTCAGCCCAATTCTCGAGTTGAATTCTACTAGTCTGATTTCGACCCATAAGACTTTGGATTTGGATCTAACTTTATTCTATAAAGTTATCGGTCTTGGACTTAGCTTTCCAACGAGTCCTAAATCGCCCTATTTTGACCTTGTATGTGTGAGATATCGTCGTCTTAACACAGACCTGCAAGCATAAATATGAATTTAGTAGTCTTTTCCATCTTAAATCAAATGGGTCATTACTAATTAATTAAAATACACAATAAAACCCAATTTAGTACGAAAAATAATAAAAGGCCGATAATATATCAAAAGTTACTAAAATTATAACGTTTAGCTCAAATAATACAAAGACGACACTGAAAATATAATATTAACGGGGTAAAAATACGCATAAATATCGACTTATCAGTCGTGTGCTGGTACCGTTGGTATTAAGCATAGACATAACCTGGTTCGCGACACCCTTTTGGATATCTGCTTCCGATCTGGTATTTCGGCCGGTAAAGAGGGGGATGTCGGTTTGATTGATGGGCACGACAAGCCCCTTCGCCCGGCGGATTTACTTCTCTATTCCTGGGATAGGGGGCGCGATGTGTGTGTTGATCTGACAGGATCGTCTCCATTGACTCAGTCCGCGATGTCTGATTTTCTGCCTGGTCGCGCGGTCGCTGATGCTGCTCACCGCAAGTGCGCCAAGTATGGAGATTTATGCACCAAGTCTGGGTATGGGTTTCTACCTTTCTCTTTCTCTTCCCTAGGGGAGCTCGACGCGGAGGCCGCTGCTTTACTCAAGCGGATTCAGAAATTCTCTATCTCTCAGGACGCAAGAGCTCGCGCAGCTGCTTTTATTTTTACTCGTCTTAGTTTTTCTATTGCTAAGGGAGTGGGTGCCCAGATAGTATCTCGGCTACCCACTAACTTCTTGTAATTTGTTTCGTTATTAATGCAAGCTCCCATAATAATAATAATAATAATAATAATAATAATAATAATAATAATAATAATAATAATAATAATAATAATAATAATAATAATAATAATAATAATAATAATAATAATAATAATAATAATAATAATAATAATAATAATAATAATAATAATAATAATAATAATAATAATAATAATAATAATAATAATAATAATAATAATAATAATAATAATAATAATAATAATAATAATAATAATAATAATAATAATAATAATAATAATAATAATAATAATAATAATAATAATAATAATAATTTTGAACTGTTCTAGTGAGGGAAGGCGTTTCTGCCCCTCCCCTGCCGCCCGTTAGGGTTCCTGCCGCCGGCGGCCTCTGCCCGCGCCGGCCTGCCTCCCAGTGTCGGCCGTCTTCACCCCTTTGCTACCGCCGGCCGGTTTCTTCTCTCCCCCTCCTGCCGTCTTCCCCCTTTGTGTTTCCTTCGCGTGTCTCCGGTTTGCCGACGGTGCTCTGCCGCTCTGCTGCTCGCCGCCTGGTCAGCTGCCCTTTCTTCTTCTTCGTCTCCCTTCCATTTCTGCTGTTCCTAGTTGTCGCTGCTATTCCGCTTTGCCGGAATTCTGTCGGAGTTCCTCTGTTGTCCTGCTTTTGTCGCTGCTGCTGGGCTGTCTGCCGTTGCTCCGCCGTCTACTGCTCGCCACCCTGGCCGCCTTTCCTTCTTCCTCTGTCTGCCTTCCACGTTTGCCGCTCCTCTGATCAGTTTTCTGACGGAATCTGCCGTTCTGTGTCGCTGCTGCTGGGGTTTTTCCCGCTGCTGTAGCTGTTGGGTTTCTTCCGGAATTCTGCTGCCGGGGTCTTTGTCGGCAGGTCGGTTTTCGGCTCCCTGACTCCTGGTGGACAGTGGGTCTCCCTCAGCTTCTCACCTTCTCTGTTCCCTGCCGGAATTGGGTCGGTTTTTTGCTGCTCCTTTGTCTGGTTGCTGCGTTTTTCTGCTGTCTTGCTGCCGGAACCGGGTCTGCTCGTTTTTTTTCTTTCCTGTTTTCTTGGTTTGTTTTTGGTTCGGGGGTTGTCCGTGTTGGTGGTGTTTGTGGGCTTGGTGACGGATTGTTGCTAGGCGCTTCGTCCCGCGTTTCTCCTTTCGTGTCTTGCCGATTCTTCATGCCGGGACTCGCGCGTTTTCATTGCCCCTTCGTTGGTCTTTCTGGGTGTTGTGACAATAATGGGAACGGTCTGGTTAAAACCTCCCTCATCTTCCACCTCCGAAATCGACATGGCCTTGGAGAAGCTCAGGTAACTACGCGTCAATCTCTTTCTTCTAGTTTATCTATTTTTTCTGAGGCAGAGATTACCCTTAAGCGTATGAGTCTTTGGCTTTTTGGGGTTTGCTTTACCACGCATTCTCTTTCTGCCAAGTGTTGGCACGGGCCGGGGTCTGATTTTGTTGCACCCCCTGATTGTGGTGACGGAGTTAAGCTCGTTTTTTTGTTTATGGCATCCCTCGGCCGCTCGCTCCATCTCTGTCTCCTGGCGATGTTGTGGGGCCTGTTGGGTTGGGTTGTCTTGACGTGGCTTCTCTGGATCGCTTGCTGTCGTTAGGGGTGTGCACTGTGAAATCTGTCCCTCCCAGATGTCGCCTTGGGTTTTCTAGGATCTTCAGGGGGGCCCTTGATGCGGTGGCTGACTCCCCTGATGATCTTTCTCGCTGGGTTAGCTTGCTTATTTTACCTCTCTGTGTACTTAAGTCGTTTTCCCCCAGGAGTAACCTTGAGTGTAGAGCTGTCGTGAAGCTCCAGCGTCAGGAGGAGTGTATTACCAGTGCCATTCGTTCTTGGGGTGTCCCTGGTGGTATTGCTCTGCTTGTGCAGGAGACCTTAGCTGAGGAGGGGCCTTCTCATCATTTGGAGGAGGACCCCAACTCTAGTGAGGTTAACTTGCGGCAGTGTCGGCGGAAGATTTGTGATGGTCATTATGCTGCCGCTGTCCGGGTGCTTTCCTCTTCTGGCGTGGCCCCTTACACGGCTGATACTCTGCAGGCGTTAAAGGATAAGCACCCCACTATTCCGCCCCCTTCCTTGCCACCTTTGCCTGCCGCTCACCTTCAGCTCGTCGCGTCCACGACGGTCGTGTTGGATATGATCAGGAGTTTTCCGCGTGGCACTTCTTGTGGACGGGACGGTTTTCGTGCCCAACATCTTCTGGATTGTTTGAGCGGGGTCGCGGTTGCTATCTCGGATGATCTGATCACCTCTATCACTAGGGTGGTTAACCTGTTTCTCGAGGGCAGATGCCCGCAGGTTCTCAGTGAATACATCACTAGTGCTCCGTTCACCCCGCTTGTTAAACCAGGTGGTGGGGTCCGTTCTATTGCTGTGGGCACGGTTTGGAGACGCCTTGTCTCCAAGGTTGGGGCTGTTCTGATTGGTCCGTCGCTTTGCGGTTATTTTGAGGGCCTCCAGTTTGGGGTCGGGGTTTCCGGTGCGGGAGAGGCCATTTTGCATGCCTTGAACCGGTTTGTTGAGGATCGTGGTAGGACGTGGGCCTTTCCATGCTTTTGGTCGACTTTCAGAATGCCTTTAATTTGGTCGAACAGGAGGTCATGTTGCGCGAGGTTCGTCGTTGTTGCCCTGTTCTTTCCCGCTGGGTCGAGTTTTGCTACTCTCGGCCTGCCAGGCTTTTCTACGGGGAGCACAACCTTTGGTCCTGTCAGGGGGTCCAACAGGGTGACCCTTTGGGCCCTCTTATTTTCGCTTTGGTCTTGCATCCCTTGATTTGCAAGATCCGGGACTCTTTTCCCTTGAGCTTGCAGGCTTGGTACTTGGCCGATGGCACCATTGTTGGAGATACCTTGGTCGTGGGGAAGGTTTTGGAGCTGATTATGGAGGATGGTCCTCGCTTGGGCCTTCACCTTAATGTCGGAAAAACTGAGGTTTTTTGGCCTAAGGAAGACCCTAGGAGTCGACTCTCGGGTGTTTTCCCCCATGATATTTCTCGACCGTTGCGTGGTGTCAAAGTTCTTGGTGGTCCCGTCAGTATCTGCCGTGCTTTCAGCAGTGAGCTTGTGGCGAAGAGAGTTTCGAGAACCATTGAGCTTATGGATTCGGTTGCCAGGATTGAGGACCCACAGTGCGAGCTGTTGTTACTTCGTGCTTGCGCCGGTATTTCTAAGCTTTCTTTCTCTTTGTGTATCTGCCCCCCTACGGTCTTCGACTCGGCTAAGACCTTTGATGCGGCATTGTGGTCTAGCCTGGAACGCTTTGTCACCGTGTCCGGCCCCGGGTTCGGGGACTGGCAGTGGCGTCTTTCCACACTGCCCTTTATTTTCGGAGGGTTGGGTGTGTACAGCGCTAGGGATGTCCTGCACTATGCCTTTTTGGCTTCTCGCCTTCAGTCCTCTGAGTTGCAGGCTATGCTCCTTCGGCCTTCTGCTGTCTCTACTCCCGGGCCGACCTTCGATGCGGCCTTGGCTCTGTTTAGCGAGACCACCGGTTCCGACCTTTTCCGTAGTCCTAGTGAGATCGCTGCCCCCAAACTCATGAAGAAATTGGCAGATATATATTTCACGAAGGTTGCTGCTTCGGTAGAATCGGTTTTCTCCTTGACTTGGCGACAAGTGGTATTGTGGAAGTCTCTGCAGGGTGCTCACACGTCCGACTGGTTGCGCGCTGTACCCATCTCCGGGCTGGGGCAGACCATGAATGTAAGGACCTACCGGTCTGTCCTTAGCTATCGGTTGGGTGTCCCTTTGTTCCCGGTACCTAAGCCTTGTTCTGCCTGCTCCCGAGTCTGTGTTGGGGACATTTTTGGGGACCATGCTGTGTCCATTCTTTATTACATATTGTTGACTACTAATAGCTATGTTCGAAATCACTTTTCTCGCTTCTATAGGAGTTTTATCTACTAAAGACCCACCACTAGCAGTATCTATTAGTCGCTTCTGATCATCTAGCAAGCCATCATAAAAACTCTCAATCAAGACACTCTCACTAAGTTGGTGTTGGGGGCAAGAAATACACAATCTATTAAATCTATCCCAATAGTCATGCAGAGGTTCATTTTCATCTTGCTGAATACTCAAAATTTGTCTTCTTATTGACCTACTTATATTAGGAGGTTGATATTTCTGAAGAAAAGTTTTTCGCATGCAATCCCAAGAAGTAATAGATCCAGACGGAAGATAAAACAACCAATCTCTAGCTAAATCATGTAATGTGAATGGGAATGCTCGAAATCTAATAATATCATCATCAACGTCATCCAAAGATAAAGTAGCACAAGCAAGATAAAATTCCTGAATATGTCTTTGAGCATCTTCATTAGAATTACCGTAAAATTTAGGGAGTATTTGGATAAAACCTGGATTAAGCTTAAACGGTTTTTCCAAAGAAGGAAAAATTATACTCGTCGGTGTTTCACCGGAGGAAAGTAACTGCTCCCTTAAACTCTTCTCGGCTGCCCCAGTCATCTTATATAATTCGAAGTGTATCTGATAAAAACAATGGGCAAACTAGTTAAAAAAATAAAAATAACCAAAATAATAATAATAATAATAATAAATAATAATAATAATAATAATAATAATAATAATAATAACTCACTAACTAAAATCTTAGATAATAAACAAGTAGTCCCCGGCAACGGCGCCTAAATTTTGGTAGAATTTGAGCTTTAAAGTTTTAACCTTTGTTTTTTTTACTACCTAGACTTGGGAAGTTGACGACGAACTCTAAAAATATATTTTGTCACAAAGGACTAATTTTTTAAATAATTTCTCTAATAATAGTAGTAGTGTAATTTAAAAGATTATATATTTTGAAGTTGTGTATACATTGGTTTTTCCTCCCAATTAGACTTGGATTAATTAATTTGATAATAGATGTTATTTTAAGTCTCTTTTGGATTTAGGTTACAAATAAATCATAAAGAATACCACTTGTTTAGCTACCTTAACTATTTTTTTTCGTTGACTCTGGAGGTACGAGCGGTAAGTCGGTCTTGTTTTAATTAATTTACTTTCGTAGGTGACTCCTAATTAATTTACGGCGCCAAAATTTGATGTGTGTCGTTTCCGCGCTCAAAATTAAATTTATATTTTCGCTTACAAACTCTAACTAGCAAGTAGAAGGGTAAGTAAGGGTCGAACCCACAGGGACTAATGTACTATCCTAGATCGATGTAATTATTAGATTATTTATAATTTATAATATTAGGTATAGTTATATAATTATATTAAGGGGGGTTTTGTTAAGGTGAATAATTTCTAATCTAAATTAAACTATTACAAAAATAAACTAGACTAAATTAAAAAGACAAATAAATAACAACGATGTTTGATTCAAAGTTAAAGTTCAAATAACTAATTAATAGGAGACATGTAATTTTCTATCGATATTGGTTCAAATCATTGATTCACTTAATTAGTTATTGGATAGATTGGTTAACTATTTAATCTCTTGTAAGCAAGTAAATTAAAAGTTTTATCCCTTTTACTCGTTAAACTCCGTTAACCACGCAAGTTTAATCCTAACTAAATTAAATCGACTCAACCATGTAAGCACGAATCAAGTCAATAAATTTAATCGCTTTAAGAACACCAATCAATTAGGTCTTATGGAACCAGAAAGCTGCAACTCTATAAGACGGAATTATTACTCAAAATTCTAACAACAAAGATTAGACCAGTAAGCTGCAACCTAATCAAAATTATTATCTATTAACAATAGATTTAAGAGAACAATCTAGGTGATCAATCCAAATTAATTATCCTAAATCACAAATTTAATAATGAATTTCGAGTAAATACCCAATAACAATAATTAATCGTTAAACACAAAAATCCAATCTCATATCCCACAATATCAATAGTTAATTACATACTCCTATTGAAAAATTACTTCATACTAAACATTAAAACAGTAAATAAAAGGTAAAGATTAAGAAGGCTCATAAAAATCGGGTCAAAAATCGGATCGGATCGGATTGTTGTTCGTCGTGCGTTTGCTGCGTGCTCTGTTCTTCTTCTAACTCTCTTTATTCTCTCTCCTCTGTTTTTTTGGTGTTGGTGTGCTGTGTGTTGCTTGTTTTTGCGGCACCCTCTTTTCCTCTTTTTATAATATAATTTTTTTTCTTTTATTTCCTTCTTATTCTCTTATGAACTTTCCTTTTGTCGATTCAGCCCAATTCTCGAGTTGAATTCTACTAGTCTGATTTCGACCCATAAGACTTTGGATTTGGATCTAACTTTATTCTATAAAGTTATCTGTCTTGGACTTAGCTTTCCAACGAGTCCTAAATCGCCCTATTTTGACCTTGTATGTGTGAGATATCGTCGTCTTAACACAGACCTGCAAGCATAAATATGAATTTAGTAGTCTTTTCCATCTTAAATCAAATGGGTCATTACTAATTAATTAAAATACACAATAAAACCCAATTTAGTACGAAAAATAATAAAAGGCCGATAATATATCAAAAGTTACTAAAATTATAACGTTTAGCTCAAATAATACAAAGACGACACTGAAAATATAATATTAACGGGGTAAAAATACGCATAAATATCGACTTATCAGTCGTGTGCTGGTACCGTTGGTATTAAGCATAGACATAACCTGGTTCGCGACACCCTTTTGGATATCTGCTTCCGATCTGGTATTTCGGCCGGTAAAGAGGTGGATGTCGGTTTGATTGATGGGCACGACAAGCCCCTTCGCCCGGCGGATTTACTTCTCTATTCCTGGGATAGGGGGCGCGATGTGTGTGTTGATCTGACAGGATCGTCTCCATTGACTCAGTCCGCGATGTCTGATTTTCTGCCTGGTCGCGCGGTCGCTGATGCTGCTCACCGCAAGTGCGCCAAGTATGGAGATTTATGCACCAAGTCTGGGTATGGGTTTCTACCTTTCTCTTTCTCTTCCCTAGGGGAGCTCGACGCGGAGGCCGCTGCTTTACTCAAGCGGATTCAGAAATTCTCTATCTCTCAGGACGCAAGAGCTCGCGCAGCTGCTTTTATTTTTACTCGTCTTAGTTTTTCTATTGCTAAGGGAGTGGGTGCCCAGATAGTATCTCGGCTACCCACTAACTTCTTGTAATTTGTTTCGTTATTAATGCAAGCTCCCATAATAATAATAATAATAATAATAATAATAATAATAATAATAATAATAATAATAATAATAATAATAATAATAATAATAATAATAATAATAATAATAATAATAATAATAATAATAATAATAATAATAATAATAATAATAATAATAATAATAATAATAATAATAATTTTGAACTGTTCTAGTGAGGGAAGGCGTTTCTGCCCCTCCCCTGCCGCCCGTTAGGGTTCCTGCCGCCGGCGGCCTCTGCCCGCGCCGGCCTGCCTCCCAGTGTCGGCCGTCTTCACCCCTTTGCTACCGCCGGCCGGTTTCTTCTCTCCCCCTCCTGCCGTCTTCCCCCTTTGTGTTTCCTTCGCGTGTCTCCGGTTTGCCGACGGTGCTCTGCCGCTCTGCTGCTCGCCGCCTGGTCAGCTGCCCTTTCTTCTTCTTCGTCTCCCTTCCATTTCTGCTGTTCCTAGTTGTCGCTGCTATTCCGCTTTGCCGGAATTCTGTCGGAGTTCCTCTGTTGTCCTGCTTTTGTCGCTGCTGCTGGGCTGTCTGCCGTTGCTCCGCCGTCTACTGCTCGCCACCCCGGCCGCCTTTCCTTCTTCCTCTGTCTGCCTTCCACGTTTGCCGCTCCTCTGATCAGTTTTCTGACGGAATCTGCCGTTCTGTGTCGCTGCTGCTGGGGTTTTTCCCGCTGCTGTAGCTGTTGGGTTTCTTCCGGAATTCTGCTGCCGGGGTCTTTGTCGGCAGGTCGGTTTTCGGCTCCCTGACTCCTGGTGGACAGTGGGTCTCCCTCAGCTTCTCACCTTCTCTGTTCCCTGCCGGAATTGGGTCGGTTTTTTGCTGCTCCTTTGTCTGGTTGCTGCGTTTTTCTGCTGTCTTGCTGCCGGAACCGGGTCTGCTCGTTTTTTTTCTTTCCTGTTTTCTTGGTTTGTTTTTGGTTCGGGGGTTGTCCGTGTTGGTGGTGTTTGTGGGCTTGGTGACGGATTGTTGCTAGGCGCTTCGTCCCGCGTTTCTCCTTTCGTGTCTTGCCGATTCTTCATGCCGGGACTCGCGCGTTTTCATTGCCCCTTCGTTGGTCTTTCTGGGTGTTGTGACAATAATGGGAACGGTCTGGTTAAAACCTCCCTCATCTTCCACCTCCGAAATCGACATGGCCTTGGAGAAGCTCAGGTAACTACGCGTCAATCTCTTTCTTCTAGTTTATCTATTTTTTCTGAGGCAGAGATTACCCTTAAGCGTATGAGTCTTTGGCTTTGTGGGGTTTGCTTTACCACGCATTCTCTTTCTGCCAAGTGTCGGCACGGGCCGGGTTCTGATTTTGTTGCACCCCCTGATTGTGGTGACGGAGTTGCTCGTTTTTTTGTTTATGGCATCCCTCGGCCGCTCGCTCCATCTCTGTCTCCTGGCGATGTTGTGGGGCCTGTTGGGTTGGGTTGTCTTGACGTGGCTTCTCTGGATCGCTTGCTGTCGTTAGGGGTGTGCACTGTGAAATCTGTCCCTCCCAGATGTCGCCTTGGGTTTTCTAGGATCTTCAGGGGGGCCCTTGATGCGGTGGCTGACTCCCCTGATGATCTTTCTCGCTGGGTTAGCTTGCTTATTTTACCTCTCTGTGTACTTAAGTCGTTTTCCCCCAGGAGTAACCTTGAGTGTAGAGCTGTCGTGAAGCTCCAGCGTCAGGAGGAGTGTATTACCAGTGCCATTCGTTCTTGGGGTGTCCCTGGTGGTATTGCTCTGCTTGTGCAGGAGACCTTAGCTGAGGAGGGGCCTTCTCATCATTTGGAGGAGGACCCCAACTCTAGTGAGGTTAACTTGCGGCAGTGTCGGCGGAAGATTTGTGATGGTCATTATGCTGCCGCTGTCCGGGTGCTTTCCTCTTCTGGCGTGGCCCCTTACACGGCTGATACTCTGCAGGCGTTAAAGGATAAGCACCCCACTATTCCGCCCCCTTCCTTGCCACCTTTGCCTGCCGCTCACCTTCAGCTCGTCGCGTCCACGACGGTCGTGTTGGATATGATCAGGAGTTTTCCGCGTGGCACTTCTTGTGGACGGGACGGTTTTCGTGCCCAACATCTTCTGGATTGTTTGAGCGGGGTCGCGGTTGCTATCTCGGATGATCTGATCACCTCTATCACTAGGGTGGTTAACCTGTTTCTCGAGGGCAGATGCCCGCAGGTTCTCAGTGAATACATCACTAGTGCTCCGTTCACCCCGCTTGTTAAACCAGGTGGTGGGGTCCGTTCTATTGCTGTGGGCACGGTTTGGAGACGCCTTGTCTCCAAGGTTGGGGCTGTTCTGATTGGTCCGTCGCTTTGCGGTTATTTTGAGGGCCTCCAGTTTGGGGTCGGGGTTTCCGGTGCGGGAGAGGCCATTTTGCATGCCTTGAACCGGTTTGTTGAGGATCGTGGTAGGACGTGGGCCTTTCCATGCTTTTGGTCGACTTTCAGAATGCCTTTAATTTGGTCGAACAGGAGGTCATGTTGCGCGAGGTTCGTCGTTGTTGCCCTGTTCTTTCCCGCTGGGTCGAGTTTTGCTACTCTCGGCCTGCCAGGCTTTTCTACGGGGAGCACAACCTTTGGTCCTGTCAGGGGGTCCAACAGGGTGACCCTTTGGGCCCTCTTATTTTCGCTTTGGTCTTGCATCCCTTGATTTGCAAGATCCGGGACTCTTTTCCCTTGAGCTTGCAGGCTTGGTACTTGGCCGATGGCACCATTGTTGGAGATACCTTGGTCGTGGGGAAGGTTTTGGAGCTGATTATGGAGGATGGTCCTCGCTTGGGCCTTCACCTTAATGTCGGAAAAACTGAGGTTTTTTGGCCTAAGGAAGACCCTAGGAGTCGACTCTCGGGTGTTTTCCCCCATGATATTTCTCGACCGTTGCGTGGTGTCAAAGTTCTTGGTGGTCCCGTCAGTATCTGCCGTGCTTTCAGCAGTGAGCTTGTGGCGAAGAGAGTTTCGAGAACCATTGAGCTTATGGATTCGGTTGCCAGGATTGAGGACCCACAGTGCGAGCTGTTGTTACTTCATGCTTGCGCCGGTATTTCTAAGCTTTCTTTCTCTTTGTGTATCTGCCCCCCTACGGTCTTCGACTCGGCTAAGACCTTTGATGCGGCATTGTGGTCTAGCCTGGAACGCTTTGTCACCGTGTCCGGCCCCGGGTTCGGGGACTGGCAGTGGCGTCTTTCCACACTGCCCTTTATTTTCGGAGGGTTGGGTGTGTACAGCGCTAGGGATGTCCTGCACTATGCCTTTTTGGCTTCTCGCCTTCAGTCCTCTGAGTTGCAGGCTATGCTCCATCGGCCTTCTGCTGTCTCTACTCCCGGGCCGACCTTCGATGCGGCCTTGGCTCTGTTTAGCGAGACCACCGGTTCCGACCTTTTCCGTAGTCCTAGTGAGATCGCTGCCCCCAAACTCATGAAGAAATTGGCAGATATATATTTCACGAAGGTTGCTGCTTCGGTAGAATCGGTTTTCTCCTTGACTTGGCGACAAGTGGTATTGTGGAAGTCTCTGCAGGGTGCTCACACGTCCGACTGGTTGCGCGCTGTACCCATCTCCGGGCTGGGGCAGACCATGAATGTAAGGACCTACCGGTCTGTCCTTAGCTATCGGTTGGGTGTCCCTTTGTTCCCGGTACCTAAGCCTTGTTCTGCCTGCTCCCGAGTCTGTGTTGGGGACATTTTTGGGGACCATGCTGTGTCCATTCTTTATTACATATTGTTGACTACTAATAGCTATGTTCGAAATCACTTTTCTCGCTTCTATAGGAGTTTTATCTACTAAAGACCCACCACTAGCAGTATCTATTAGTCGCTTCTGATCATCTAGCAAGCCATCATAAAAACTCTCAATCAAGACACTCTCACTAAGTTGGTGTTGGGGGCAAGAAATACACAATCTATTAAATCTATCCCAATAGTCATGCAGAGGTTCATTTTCATCTTGCTGAATACTCAAAATTTGTCTTCTTATTGACCTACTTATATTAGGAGGTTGATATTTCTGAAGAAAAGTTTTTCGCATGCAATCCCAAGAAGTAATAGATCCAGACGGAAGATAAAACAACCAATCTCTAGCTAAATCATGTAATGTGAATGGGAATGCTCGAAATCTAATAATATCATCATCAACGTCATCCAAAGATAAAGTAGCACAAGCAAGATAAAATTCCTGAATATGTCTTTGAGCATCTTCATTAGAATTACCGTAAAATTTAGGGAGTATTTGGATAAAACCTGGATTAAGCTTAAACGGTTTTTCCAAAGAAGGAAAAATTATACTCGTCGGTGTTTCACCGGAGGAAAGTAACTGCTCCCTTAAACTCTTCTCGGCTGCCCCAGTCATCTTATATAATTCGAAGTGTATCTGATAAAAACAATGGGCAAACTAGTTAAAAAAATAAAAATAACCAAAATAATAATAATAATAATAAATAATAATAATAATAATAATAATAATAATAATAATAATAACTCACTAACTAAAATCTTAGATAATAAACAAGTAGTCCCCGGCAACGGCGCCTAAATTTTGGTAGAATTTGAGCTTTAAAGTTTTAACCTTTGTTTTTTTTACTACCTAGACTTGGGAAGTTGACGACGAACTCTAAAAATATATTTTGTCACAAAGGACTAATTTTTTAAATAATTTCTCTAATAATAGTAGTAGTGTAATTTAAAAGATTATATATTTTGAAGTTGTGTATACATTGGTTTTTCCTCCCAATTAGACTTGGATTAATTAATTTGATAATAGATGTTATTTTAAGTCTCTTTTGGATTTAGGTTACAAATAAATCATAAAGAATACCACTTGTTTAGCTACCTTAACTATTTTTTTTCGTTGACTCTGGAGGTACGAGCGGTAAGTCGGTCTTGTTTTAATTAATTTACTTTCGTAGGTGACTCCTAATTAATTTACGGCGCCAAAATTTGATGTGTGTCGTTTCCGCGCTCAAAATTAAATTTATATTTTCGCTTACAAACTCTAACTAGCAAGTAGAAGGGTAAGTAAGGGTCGAACCCACAGGGACTAATGTACTATCCTAGATCGATGTAATTATTAGATTATTTATAATTTATAATATTAGGTATAGTTATATAATTATATTAAGGGGGGTTTTGTTAAGGTGAATAATTTCTAATCTAAATTAAACTATTACAAAAATAAACTAGACTAAATTAAAAAGACAAATAAATAACAACGATGTTTGATTCAAAGTTAAAGTTCAAATAACTAATTAATAGGAGATATGTAATTTTCTATCGATATTGGTTCAAATCATTGATTCACTTAATTAGTTATTGGATAGATTGGTTAACTATTTAATCTCTTGTAAGCAAGTAAATTAAAAGTTTTATCCCTTTTACTCGTTAAACTCCGTTAACCACGCAAGTTTAATCCTAACTAAATTAAATCGACTCAACCATGTAAGCACGAATCAAGTCAATAAATTTAATCGCTTTAAGAACACCAATCAATTAGGTCTTATGGAACCAGAAAGCTGCAACTCTATAAGACGGAATTATTACTCAAAATTCTAACAACAAAGATTAGACCAGTAAGCTGCAACCTAATCAAAATTATTATCTATTAACAATAGATTTAAGAGAACAATCTAGGTGATCAATCCAAATTAATTATCCTAAATCACAAATTTAATAATGAATTTCGAGTAAATACCCAATAACAATAATTAATCGTTAAACACAAAAATCCAATCTCATATCCCACAATATCAATAGTTAATTACATACTCCTATTGAAAAATTACTTCATACTAAACATTAAAACAGTAAATAAAAGGTAAAGATTAAGAAGGCTCATAAAAATCGGGTCAAAAATCGGATCGGATCGGATTGTTGTTCGTCGTGCGTTTGCTGCGTGCTCTGTTCTTCTTCTAACTCTCTTTATTCTCTCTCCTCTGTTTTTTTGGTGTTGGTGTGCTGTGTGTTGCTTGTTTTTGCGGCACCCTCTTTTCCTCTTTTTATAATATAATTTTTTTTCTTTTATTTCCTTCTTATTCTCTTATGAACTTTCCTTTTGTCGATTCAGCCCAATTCTCGAGTTGAATTCTACTAGTCTGATTTCGACCCATAAGACTTTGGATTTGGATCTAACTTTATTCTATAAAGTTATCGGTCTTGGACTTAGCTTTCCAACGAGTCCTAAATCGCCCTATTTTGACCTTGTATGTGTGAGATATCGTCGTCTTAACACAGACCTGCAAGCATAAATATGAATTTAGTAGTCTTTTCCATCTTAAATCAAATGGGTCATTACTAATTAATTAAAATACACAATAAAACCCAATTTAGTACGAAAAATAATAAAAGGCCGATAATATATCAAAAGTTACTAAAATTATAACGTTTAGCTCAAATAATACAAAGACGACACTGAAAATATAATATTAACGGGGTAAAAATACGCATAAATATCGACTTATCAGTCGTGTGCTGGTACCGTTGGTATTAAGCATAGACATAACCTGGTTCGCGACACCCTTTTGGATATCTGCTTCCGATCTGGTATTTCGGCCGGTAAAGAGGGGGATGTCGGTTTGATTGATGGGCACGACAAGCCCCTTCGCCCGGCGGATTTACTTCTCTATTCCTGGGATAGGGGGCGCGATGTGTGTGTTGATCTGACAGGATCGTCTCCATTGACTCAGTCCGCGATGTCTGATTTTCTGCCTGGTCGCGCGGTCGCTGATGCTGCTCACCGCAAGTGCGCCAAGTATGGAGATTTATGCACCAAGTCTGGGTATGGGTTTCTACCTTTCTCTTTCTCTTCCCTAGGGGAGCTCGACGCGGAGGCCGCTGCTTTACTCAAGCGGATTCAGAAATTCTCTATCTCTCAGGACGCAAGAGCTCGCGCAGCTGCTTTTATTTTTACTCGTCTTAGTTTTTCTATTGCTAAGGGAGTGGGTGCCCAGATAGTATCTCGGCTACCCACTAACTTCTTGTAATTTGTTTCGTTATTAATGCAAGCTCCCATAATAATAATAATAATAATAATAATAATAATAATAATAATAATAATAATAATAATAATAATAATAATAATAATAATAATAATAATAATAATAATAATAATAATAATAATAATAATAATAATAATAATAATAATAATAATAATAATAATAATAATAATAATAATAATAATAATAATAATAATTTTGAACTGTTCTAGTGAGGGAAGGCGTTTCTGCCCCTCCCCTGCCGCCCGTTAGGGTTCCTGCCGCCGGCGGCCTCTGCCCGCGCCGGCCTGCCTCCCAGTGTCGGCCGTCTTCACCCCTTTGCTACCGCCGGCCGGTTTCTTCTCTCCCCCTCCTGCCGTCTTCCCCCTTTGTGTTTCCTTCGCGTGTCTCCGGTTTGCCGACGGTGCTCTGCCGCTCTGCTGCTCGCCGCCTGGTCAGCTGCCCTTTCTTCTTCTTCGTCTCCCTTCCATTTCTGCTGTTCCTAGTTGTCGCTGCTATTCCGCTTTGCCGGAATTCTGTCGGAGTTCCTCTGTTGTCCTGCTTTTGTCGCTGCTGCTGGGCTGTCTGCCGTTGCTCCGCCGTCTACTGCTCGCCACCCCGGCCGCCTTTCCTTCTTCCTCTGTCTGCCTTCCACGTTTGCCGCTCCTCTGATCAGTTTTCTGACGGAATCTGCCGTTCTGTGTCGCTGCTGCTGGGGTTTTTCCCGCTGCTGTAGCTGTTGGGTTTCTTCCGGAATTCTGCTGCCGGGGTCTTTGTCGGCAGGTCGGTTTTCGGCTCCCTGACTCCTGGTGGACAGTGGGTCTCCCTCAGCTTCTCACCTTCTCTGTTCCCTGCCGGAATTGGGTCGGTTTTTTGCTGCTCCTTTGTCTGGTTGCTGCGTTTTTCTGCTGTCTTGCTGCCGGAACCGGGTCTGCTCGTTTTTTTTCTTTCCTGTTTTCTTGGTTTGTTTTTGGTTCGGGGGTTGTCCGTGTTGGTGGTGTTTGTGGGCTTGGTGACGGATTGTTGCTAGGCGCTTCGTCCCGCGTTTCTCCTTTCGTGTCTTGCCGATTCTTCATGCCGGGACTCGCGCGTTTTCATTGCCCCTTCGTTGGTCTTTCTGGGTGTTGTGACAATAATGGGAACGGTCTGGTTAAAACCTCCCTCATCTTCCACCTCCGAAATCGACATGGCCTTGGAGAAGCTCAGGTAACTACGCGTCAATCTCTTTCTTCTAGTTTATCTATTTTTTCTGAGGCAGAGATTACCCTTAAGCGTATGAGTCTTTGGCTTTGTGGGGTTTGCTTTACCACGCATTCTCTTTCTGCCAAGTGTCGGCACGGGCCGGGTTCTGATTTTGTTGCACCCCCTGATTGTGGTGACGGAGTTGCTCGTTTTTTTGTTTATGGCATCCCTCGGCCGCTCGCTCCATCTCTGTCTCCTGGCGATGTTGTGGGGCCTGTTGGGTTGGGTTGTCTTGACGTGGCTTCTCTGGATCGCTTGCTGTCGTTAGGGGTGTGCACTGTGAAATCTGTCCCTCCCAGATGTCGCCTTGGGTTTTCTAGGATCTTCAGGGGGGCCCTTGATGCGGTGGCTGACTCCCCTGATGATCTTTCTCGCTGGGTTAGCTTGCTTATTTTACCTCTCTGTGTACTTAAGTCGTTTTCCCCCAGGAGTAACCTTGAGTGTAGAGCTGTCGTGAAGCTCCAGCGTCAGGAGGAGTGTATTACCAGTGCCATTCGTTCTTGGGGTGTCCCTGGTGGTATTGCTCTGCTTGTGCAGGAGACCTTAGCTGAGGAGGGGCCTTCTCATCATTTGGAGGAGGACCCCAACTCTAGTGAGGTTAACTTGCGGCAGTGTCGGCGGAAGATTTGTGATGGTCATTATGCTGCCGCTGTCCGGGTGCTTTCCTCTTCTGGCGTGGCCCCTTACACGGCTGATACTCTGCAGGCGTTAAAGGATAAGCACCCCACTATTCCGCCCCCTTCCTTGCCACCTTTGCCTGCCGCTCACCTTCAGCTCGTCGCGTCCACGACGGTCGTGTTGGATATGATCAGGAGTTTTCCGCGTGGCACTTCTTGTGGACGGGACGGTTTTCGTGCCCAACATCTTCTGGATTGTTTGAGCGGGGTCGCGGTTGCTATCTCGGATGATCTGATCACCTCTATCACTAGGGTGGTTAACCTGTTTCTCGAGGGCAGATGCCCGCAGGTTCTCAGTGAATACATCACTAGTGCTCCGTTCACCCCGCTTGTTAAACCAGGTGGTGGGGTCCGTTCTATTGCTGTGGGCACGGTTTGGAGACGCCTTGTCTCCAAGGTTGGGGCTGTTCTGATTGGTCCGTCGCTTTGCGGTTATTTTGAGGGCCTCCAGTTTGGGGTCGGGGTTTCCGGTGCGGGAGAGGCCATTTTGCATGCCTTGAACCGGTTTGTTGAGGATCGTGGTAGGACGTGGGCCTTTCCATGCTTTTGGTCGACTTTCAGAATGCCTTTAATTTGGTCGAACAGGAGGTCATGTTGCGCGAGGTTCGTCGTTGTTGCCCTGTTCTTTCCCGCTGGGTCGAGTTTTGCTACTCTCGGCCTGCCAGGCTTTTCTACGGGGAGCACAACCTTTGGTCCTGTCAGGGGGTCCAACAGGGTGACCCTTTGGGCCCTCTTATTTTCGCTTTGGTCTTGCATCCCTTGATTTGCAAGATCCGGGACTCTTTTCCCTTGAGCTTGCAGGCTTGGTACTTGGCCGATGGCACCATTGTTGGAGATACCTTGGTCGTGGGGAAGGTTTTGGAGCTGATTATGGAGGATGGTCCTCGCTTGGGCCTTCACCTTAATGTCGGAAAAACTGAGGTTTTTTGGCCTAAGGAAGACCCTAGGAGTCGACTCTCGGGTGTTTTCCCCCATGATATTTCTCGACCGTTGCGTGGTGTCAAAGTTCTTGGTGGTCCCGTCAGTATCTGCCGTGCTTTCAGCAGTGAGCTTGTGGCGAAGAGAGTTTCGAGAACCATTGAGCTTATGGATTCGGTTGCCAGGATTGAGGACCCACAGTGCGAGCTGTTGTTACTTCGTGCTTGCGCCGGTATTTCTAAGCTTTCTTTCTCTTTGTGTATCTGCCCCCCTACGGTCTTCGACTCGGCTAAGACCTTTGATGCGGCATTGTGGTCTAGCCTGGAACGCTTTGTCACCGTGTCCGGCCCCGGGTTCGGGGACTGGCAGTGGCGTCTTTCCACACTGCCCTTTATTTTCGGAGGGTTGGGTGTGTACAGCGCTAGGGATGTCCTGCACTATGCCTTTTTGGCTTCTCGCCTTCAGTCCTCTGAGTTGCAGGCTATGCTCCTTCGGCCTTCTGCTGTCTCTACTCCCGGGCCGACCTTCGATGCGGCCTTGGCTCTGTTTAGCGAGACCACCGGTTCCGACCTTTTCCGTAGTCCTAGTGAGATCGCTGCCCCCAAACTCATGAAGAAATTGGCAGATATATATTTCACGAAGGTTGCTGCTTCGGTAGAATCGGTTTTCTCCTTGACTTGGCGACAAGTGGTATTGTGGAAGTCTCTGCAGGGTGCTCACACGTCCGACTGGTTGCGCGCTGTACCCATCTCCGGGCTGGGGCAGACCATGAATGTAAGGACCTACCGGTCTGTCCTTAGCTATCGGTTGGGTGTCCCTTTGTTCCCGGTACCTAAGCCTTGTTCTGCCTGCTCCCGAGTCTGTGTTGGGGACATTTTTGGGGACCATGCTGTGTCCATTCTTTATTACATATTGTTGACTACTAATAGCTATGTTCGAAATCACTTTTCTCGCTTCTATAGGAGTTTTATCTACTAAAGACCCCCCACTAGCAGTATCTATTAGTCGCTTCTGATCATCTAGCAAGCCATCATAAAAACTCTCAATCAAGACACTCTCACTAAGTTGGTGTTGGGGGCAAGAAATACACAATCTATTAAATCTATCCCAATAGTCATGCAGAGGTTCATTTTCATCTTGCTGAATACTCAAAATTTGTCTTCTTATTGACCTACTTATATTAGGAGGTTGATATTTCTGAAGAAAAGTTTTTCGCATGCAATCCCAAGAAGTAATAGATCCAGACGGAAGATAAAACAACCAATCTCTAGCTAAATCATGTAATGTGAATGGGAATGCTCGAAATCTAATAATATCATCATCAACGTCATCCAAAGATAAAGTAGCACAAGCAAGATAAAATTCCTGAATATGTCTTTGAGCATCTTCATTAGAATTACCGTAAAATTTAGGGAGTATTTGGATAAAACCTGGATTAAGCTTAAACGGTTTTTCCAAAGAAGGAAAAATTATACTCGTCGGTGTTTCACCGGAGGAAAGTAACTGCTCCCTTAAACTCTTCTCGGCTGCCCCAGTCATCTTATATAATTCGAAGTGTATCTGATAAAAACAATGGGCAAACTAGTTAAAAAAATAAAAATAACCAAAATAATAATAATAATAATAAATAATAATAATAATAATAATAATAATAATAATAATAATAATAATAACTCACTAACTAAAATCTTAGATAATAAACAAGTAGTCCCCGGCAACGGCGCCTAAATTTTGGTAGAATTTGAGCTTTAAAGTTTTAACCTTTGTTTTTTTTACTACCTAGACTTGGGAAGTTGACGACGAACTCTAAAAATATATTTTGTCACAAAGGACTAATTTTTTAAATAATTTCTCTAATAATAGTAGTAGTGTAATTTAAAAGATTATATATTTTGAAGTTGTGTATACATTGGTTTTTCCTCCCAATTAGACTTGGATTAATTAATTTGATAATAGATGTTATTTTAAGTCTCTTTTGGATTTAGGTTACAAATAAATCATAAAGAATACCACTTGTTTAGCTACCTTAACTATTTTTTTTCGTTGACTCTGGAGGTACGAGCGGTAAGTCGGTCTTGTTTTAATTAATTTACTTTCGTAGGTGACTCCTAATTAATTTACGGCGCCAAAATTTGATGTGTGTCGTTTCCGCGCTCAAAATTAAATTTATATTTTCGCTTACAAACTCTAACTAGCAAGTAGAAGGGTAAGTAAGGGTCGAACCCACAGGGACTAATGTACTATCCTAGATCGATGTAATTATTAGATTATTTATAATTTATAATATTAGGTATAGTTATATAATTATATTAAGGGGGGTTTTGTTAAGGTGAATAATTTCTAATCTAAATTAAACTATTACAAAAATAAACTAGACTAAATTAAAAAGACAAATAAATAACAACGATGTTTGATTCAAAGTTAAAGTTCAAATAACTAATTAATAGGAGACATGTAATTTTCTATCGATATTGGTTCAAATCATTGATTCACTTAATTAGTTATTGGATAGATTGGTTAACTATTTAATCTCTTGTAAGCAAGTAAATTAAAAGTTTTATCCCTTTTACTCGTTAAACTCCGTTAACCACGCAAGTTTAATCCTAACTAAATTAAATCGACTCAACCATGTAAGCACGAATCAAGTCAATAAATTTAATCGCTTTAAGAACACCAATCAATTAGGTCTTATGGAACCAGAAAGCTGCAACTCTATAAGACGGAATTATTACTCAAAATTCTAACAACAAAGATTAGACCAGTAAGCTGCAACCTAATCAAAATTATTATCTATTAACAATAGATTTAAGAGAACAATCTAGGTGATCAATCCAAATTAATTATCCTAAATCACAAATTTAATAATGAATTTCGAGTAAATACCCAATAACAATAATTAATCGTTAAACACAAAAATCCAATCTCATATCCCACAATATCAATAGTTAATTACATACTCCTATTGAAAAATTACTTCATACTAAACATTAAAACAGTAAATAAAAGGTAAAGATTAAGAAGGCTCATAAAAATCGGGTCAAAAATCGGATCGGATCGGATTGTTGTTCGTCGTGCGTTTGCTGCGTGCTCTGTTCTTCTTCTAACTCTCTTTATTCTCTCTCCTCTGTTTTTTTGGTGTTGGTGTGCTGTGTGTTGCTTGTTTTTGCGGCACCCTCTTTTCCTCTTTTTATAATATAATTTTTTTTCTTTTATTTCCTTCTTATTCTCTTATGAACTTTCCTTTTGTCGATTCAGCCCAATTCTCGAGTTGAATTCTACTAGTCTGATTTCGACCCATAAGACTTTGGATTTGGATCTAACTTTATTCTATAAAGTTATCGGTCTTGGACTTAGCTTTCCAACGAGTCCTAAATCGCCCTATTTTGACCTTGTATGTGTGAGATATCGTCGTCTTAACACAGACCTGCAAGCATAAATATGAATTTAGTAGTCTTTTCCATCTTAAATCAAATGGGTCATTACTAATTAATTAAAATACACAATAAAACCCAATTTAGTACGAAAAATAATAAAAGGCCGATAATATATCAAAAGTTACTAAAATTATAACGTTTAGCTCAAATAATACAAAGACGACACTGAAAATATAATATTAACGGGGTAAAAATACGCATAAATATCGACTTATCAGTCGTGTGCTGGTACCGTTGGTATTAAGCATAGACATAACCTGGTTCGCGACACCCTTTTGGATATCTGCTTCCGATCTGGTATTTCGGCCGGTAAAGAGGGGGATGTCGGTTTGATTGATGGGCACGACAAGCCCCTTCGCCCGGCGGATTTACTTCTCTATTCCTGGGATAGGGGGCGCGATGTGTGTGTTGATCTGACAGGATCGTCTCCATTGACTCAGTCCGCGATGTCTGATTTTCTGCCTGGTCGCGCGGTCGCTGATGCTGCTCACCGCAAGTGCGCCAAGTATGGAGATTTATGCACCAAGTCTGGGTATGGGTTTCTACCTTTCTCTTTCTCTTCCCTAGGGGAGCTCGACGCGGAGGCCGCTGCTTTACTCAAGCGGATTCAGAAATTCTCTATCTCTCAGGACGCAAGAGCTCGCGCAGCTGCTTTTATTTTTACTCGTCTTAGTTTTTCTATTGCTAAGGGAGTGGGTGCCCAGATAGTATCTCGGCTACCCACTAACTTCTTGTAATTTGTTTCGTTATTAATGCAAGCTCCCATAATAATAATAATAATAATAATAATAATAATAATAATAATAATAATAATAATAATAATAATAATAATAATAATAATAATAATAATAATAATAATAATAATAATAATAATAATAATAATAATAATAATAATAATAACAACAACAACAACAACAATTTTGAACGGGTGAACGTTAGAGAGGGTGAACGGGTGCGACTTTCCTTTCCCCGCCTAGGGTTTCTGTCGTCCGCCGGCTCTTTCCTCGGCCGCCGGCCGCCGTCGCCTCTGCCTGGGTTTCGACGCCGGCTCTGCCGTCTCTGGGTGAGATCTGGGGTGTTTGGGGTCTAGGTTTTCTGGTCGGTTTTGCTGTTGTTGCCCGGGTGCTGCTGTCTGTCGGCGTCCGTCGTCCTTCTGCCGTCACTGCTGCTCTCCTGGTTGCCGTCGCTGCTGCTCTCCTTCTCCTCTGCCTTTTTCCCCTCTTCGCGCTTTCCGGTTGTCGCCTCACCTATCCCCTGCCTCTTCTCTGTCGCGCCTTTCCTCCGCCGACGCTGCTCTGCGCCCGCCTTCCGGCCTCTGTCGGTGGCCCTCTTCCGCCTCTGCTACCTCCCCCTTCGGTCTCTGGCTGTCTGTGCTGCTGGATGTGCGTTTTCTGTGCTTGCCCTTGGTCGCCGTAAATCGTGCTCTGCTTTCCCCTGTTTGCTCTGTTTTTTTTCTGTTGTTTCGGTTGCCGATCAACCTCCCTATTGCACTTCTTCAGCTTGCTGCTCCTTGTTGGTTGTTTTACTGCTTTTGTTTTTGGGTGTTCCCTGTCTTTCCCTTTGTTTCTGCGTGTTTTTCGGTTCCGGGCATTGTGGTTTCGGTGTCGATTTAGGTTGCTGCTTGTGTTCCTTTGTTGGGTGGGTGTTTTCGTTTGTTTTTTTTGGGTGCTGCCTCTTGTGGGTCCTCGTCCTCTTTGCTCTCCATCTTTGTGTTTGTGTTTTCAGTCTTCGGTTACTTTTTAGGCTCTGTTTCTTTTGTGCTCCCGCTTCGTGGCTCGGTCTTGCTTGGCTTTCCCATGCCTCCTTCAGTTCGCTTCCATTGCCCCTTCGCGGGTCTTTCTGAGTGCAACGACGGTTACAGAAAAGGTCTAACCAGGCAATCCATGCTCATTCACTTGTGCAACCACCATTTTTGTGACGGTGCCCAGGTATTAACGCAACAAACCCTTTCCAGTAGCGTGTCTGTCTACTCTTCGGTTGAGGTCACCTTTAAGTATGGGTATTTGACCGTGTGGTGTTTGTCTTTCGACTCATACGCTCATTTCTCGTTGTCGGCATGATACGGGAGATAGTGTTGAGGCGCCTGATTGTGGGGATGGGTTCGTTCGGTTTATTCTGTATGACCTTCCTCGCCTCGTTCCGCCCCCTGTGTCGTCTGTGGGAGGTATTGATGACCAAGATATGCTCTCTTGCCTTTCTTTGACTTCTCTTGATCGTTTTCTCTCTAAAGGATTGCGCACGGTTAAATCTATCCCCCCTAGGTGTCGACTTGGATTCGCGCGGGTTTTGAAAGGTGCCCTGGATGATGTAGTTGGCTCCCCTTTTGATATTTCTCGTTGGGTTTCCTTACTTGCCTTACCTCTTTGTGCCTTGAAGACCTTTGCCCCGAGGAGTAGTTTGGAGTGTAGAACTGCTATTAGACGTCAACTTCAGGAAGAGGCTATTGCCGGAGCTATTCGTACTTGGGGTGTGCCGGGGGGGAAGTTGTTGCTCTTGCGGGAAGCCCTAGCGGAGGTTTCCCCATCTTTTTGTGCGGAGGAGGAGCTTGACTTAGGTGTGCTTAACACCCGTCAATGTCGTAGGAAGATCTCTGATGGTCATTACACGGCCGCCGTTCGTGTTCTTTCTTCGTCTGGTGTAGCTCCGTACACTGATGCTACCCTTCGAGCCCTCCAGGATAAGCACCCAGCTGCTCTTCCTCCTGCCCTTCCTTCTGAGCCTTTTGGCCACTGTCTTGATGCGTCGGTGTCTGTTTTTTTGGATATGATTCGGAGTTTCCCCCGGGGCACGTCTTGTGGGAGGGATGGATTTCGGGCCCAACATCTGCTGGATTGTTTGAGTGGTGCTGCTATTGCCATTCCTGATGATCTGCTTGCTTCTATCGCTCGTGTGGTCAACCTCTTTCTCGATGGGAAGTGTCCGCAGGTGTTAGGTGAGTACATTGCCAGTGCTCCGCTCACCCCGCTCGTGAAGCCAGGGGGAGGGGTTCGTCCTATTGCTGCGGGCACCATCTGGAGGCGCCTTGTTTCCAAGGTGGGGGCCTACTTGGTCGGCCCGTCTTTAGGGGGCTATTTTGAGGGCCTTCAATTCGGGGTAGGTGTTCCCAGCAGGGGTGAAGCTATTCTGCATTCCTTGAACCGCCTTGTAGAGGATCGTGGCGCTGATGTGGGTCTCTCCATGTTGCTTGTCGATTTCCAGAATGCCTTTAACCTGGTTGATAGGGAGACGATGTTGCGGGAGGTTCGCCGTCAGTGTCCAGCCCTCTCTCGTTGGGTTGAGTTTTGCTACTCCAGTCCTGCTAGGCTCTACTATGGGGAGCACTCCTTCCACTCTTGCCAGGGGGTCCAGCAGGGTGACCCTTTAGGCCCTCTCCTTTTCTCCCTGGTTCTGCATCCCCTAGTTTGTAGGATTAGGGACTCCTTTGATCTGTGCTTCCAGGCTTGGTACCTCGATGATGGTACTATTGTCGGGGACACGCTTGTTGTGGGGAAGGTTCTCCAGATGATTGTAGATGAGGGCCCCCGTTCCGGCCTCCATCTCAACGTTACAAAAACTGAGGTTTTCTGGCCTATCGAAGACCCGAGGAGTAGGTTTGCTGGTGTTTTCCCCACCGCTATTTCCAGACCCTTAGATGGTGTTAAGGTTCTAGGAGGGCCTGTCAGCGTGTGTCCTGCTTTCAGTGGTGCTCTTGTCTCGAAGAGAGTTGCCCGTACCATAGAGCTCATGGACTTGGTTGCTACGATTGAGGACCCCCAGTCTGAGTTACTTCTTCTCTGGGCGTGCACAGGTATTTCTAAGTTATACTTTGCTTTGCGCACTTGCTTTCCCCATGCTTTTGGGTCGGCCCACCTTTCTTTCGACACTGCGCTCCGATCTAGTCTTGAGCGTATTGTCACGGCGTCCGGACCCGGTTTCGGGGAGTGGCAGTGGCGGCTGGCCACCCTCCCCTTTTCTCTTGGGGGGCTCGGTATCTTTGCTGCCACTGATGCCCTGCATTTTGCCTTCCTTGCTTCTCGCCTTCAGTCTGCCGATTTCCAGGCTAAGCTGCTTCGTCCCTCCGAGATCGCCGCCCCTGGTTTTGCCTTTGAATCTGCCTTGAGTGGGTTTGTTGAGGCTACCGGTTCTGACTTCTTGAGCAACCCCTCTGAGATCGCTGCCCCAAAACTTATGAAGAAATTGGCAGATATATATTTCACGAGGGTTGCTTCAGCGGCAAAATCTGTTTTCTCCTTGACTCCTCGACAGGTTGCCTTGTGGAAATCTCAGCAGGGTGACCATTCTTCTGACTGGTTGAGGGCTGTCCCTATTACTGAACTTTGGCAAACCATGAACGGTCGGACATATCACAGTGTACTTAGTTACCGCTTGGGAGTCCCTTTGTTTCCGCTTTCCGGGACTTGTTCTACCTGTTCCAGGGCCCTCAGAGAGGATATTTTTGGTGATCACGCGGTTTCGTGTGCTGGTACTGTGGGGATTAAACATCGCCATAACCTCGTCCGTGACACATTGTTGGATATTTGCTTCCGGACGGGGATCTCTGCAGGCAAGGAGCTGGAGATTGGCCTCTGCGACGATAACGACAAGCCCTTGCGACCTGCTGACCTTCTGCTCTACTCGTGGGACAAGGGGCGGGATGTTTGTGTTGATCTGACCGGGTCCTCTCCTTTGACCCAGTCCGGCTTGACTTCTTTTGAGCCCGGACGGGTCGTTGCTGATGTTGCTCGTCGTAAGTGTGTCAAGTATCAGGCACGCTGCACGGCGATTGGGTATGTTTTCCTTCCTTTATCCTTCTCCTCTCTCGATGAGCTCGACACAGAGGCTGTCTCTCTGCTCCAGCGGATTCGTAAATTCGCTTTGTCGCAGGATGCTGGAGCGCGTGCCGCAGTTCATATTTTCATTAGAATTAGTTTTGCGATTGCTAAGGGAGTGGGGGCCCAGATAGTATCTCGGCTCCCCTCTAACTTCTTGTAATTTGTTCTTGTGTTAATGAAAGTTCGGTTATAAAAAAAAAAAAAAAAAAAAAAATAATAATAATAATAATAATAATAATAATAATAATAATTTGAATTGAGTTAGAGAGGGAGGGCGATTTATGCGTACGCCCTTCTCCCCTGCGCCTAGGGTTCCGGTCGCCGGCGGCCGCTGACTGCGGCGGCCCTTCCCCTTCCGCCAGTCGTTGTGCTGGTCTCCTGGAGGTGCTGCCCTTGCCGTCTCCTTCCCTCCCCTTGCTTTCCTTCCCTCCCCTTACCGTCTCCTTTCCTTTTTGCAGGTCTCTGCTGTTTCCGTTTCTGCCGCCGGCTGCCTGACATCTGTCTCTTCTCCGGCTGCCTTCCCCTTTCCCTCCGTCCTTCCGCCGTTCCCGTTCGTTCTTCTTGCCGAAATTCCGCCGGAATTTTGCCGGTGTTGTTCTGTTTTTTTCCTCTGCTGCAGTTGGGGCGCGTTCGCCGGAGTTTTTTTCGTCGCCGTCTGGCCCTTGTCTGCGGTTCCCTAGTCACCCCGCTCATCACCAATTCCCCTCCGTCCTTCCGCCGTTCCCGTTCGTTCTTCTTGCCGGATTTCCGCCGGAATTCTGCCGGTGTTGTTCTGTTTTTTTCCTCTGCTGCTGTTGGTGCGCGTTCGTCGGAGTTCTCGTTTTTCGTCGTCGTCTAGCTCTTGTCTGCGGTTCTCTAGTGTCAGTCTTTGCTCGCTGTTTGTTCGGTCTTCCTGTTCCCTTGCTCCTCCGCCTTTCTTCCTCCGTCCCTGTCCTCCTCCTACCGGGTTCGATTCGGTTTGCTGCCGCTTCGGTTCGGCTCGGTTCTCAGGAGTCGGTTCTCTGCTGCCGCTTCTTGCCTTCTCCCTCCCGGTGGTTCCTGGCTGTTTGGGTGGTTCCGGTGACTGTTTTGGCTCGCTTTGCTTGCTGTTTGTTCTGTTTTCTCTCTTTTTTCTTTTTGGTTGGTTGTTTTTGGTTCGGGTGTTCTCGGATCGCTTGGTGGCTGTTTGTGTGCTTTGTGCTTGGTTTTTTTTGCTTTGTTTCGCGTGTTCTTGCCCTCTCGACCGGATTACGTGTCTTGCCAATTCTTCATGCCGGGACTCGCGCGTTTCCATTGCCCCTTCGTTGGTCTTTCTGAGTGTTGTGACAATAATGGGAAGGGTTTGGTTAAAACCTCCATGATCTTCCACCTCCGAAAGCGACATGGCCTTGGAAATGCTCAGGTAATTACGCGTCAAGCCCTTTCTTCTAGTTTATCTATCTTTTTTGAGGCAGAGGTTACCCTTAAGCGTATGAGTCTTTGGCTTTGTGGGGTTTGCTTCACTACACATTCTCTTTCTGCCAAGTGTCGTCATGGGCCGGGGTCTGATTTTGTTGCACCCCCTGATTGTGGTGATGGAGTTGCTCGTTTTTTTGTTTATGGCATCCCTCGGCCGCTCGCCCCATCTTCGTCTCCTGGCGATGTAGTGGGGCATGTTGGGTTGTGTTGTCTTGACGTGGCTTCTCTGGATCGCTTGTTGTCGTTAGGGGTGCGCACTGTGAAATCTATCCCTCCCAGATGTCGCCTTGGGTTTTCTAGGATCTTCAGGGGGGCCCTTGATGTTGTGGCTGACTCCCCCGGTGATCTCTCTCGCTGGGTTACCTTGCTTATTTTACCTCTCTGTGTACTTAAGTCTTTTTCCCCCAGGACTAACCTTGAGAGTAGAGCTGTCGTGAAGCGCCAACGTCAGGAGGAGTGTATCACCAGTGCCATTCGTACTTGGAATGCCCCTGGTGGTATTGCTCTGCTTCTGCAGGAGACCTTAGCTGAGGAGGGTCCTTCCCTTCATTTGGAGGAGGACCTTGACTCTAGTGAGGTTAACTTGCGGCAGTGTCGGCGGAAAATTTGTGATGGTCATTACGCTGCCGCTGTCCGGGTGCTTTCTTCGTCTGGCGTTGCCCCTTACACGGCAGATACTCTGCAGGCTTTGAAAGATAAACACCCCACTATTCCGCCCCCTTCCTTGCCGCCTTTGCCTGCCGCTCACCCCCAGCTCGTCGCGTCTACGACCGTCGTGTTGGATATGATCAGGAGTTTTCCGCGTGGCACTTCTTGTGGACGGGATGGTTTTCGTGCCCAACATCTTCTGGATTGTTTGAGCGGGGCCGCGGTGGCTATCTCGGATGATCTGATCACCTCTATCACTAGGGTGGTTAACCTGTTTCTCGAGGGCAGATGCCCGCAGGTTCTCAGTGAGTACATCGCCAGTGGCCCGCTCACCCCGCTTGTTAAACCAGGTGGTCGGGTCCGTCCTATTGTTGTGGGCACGGTTTGGAGACGCCTTGTCTCTAAGGTTGGAGCTGTTCTGATTGGTTCGTCGCTTTGCGGTTGTTTTGAGGGCCTCCAGTTTGGGGTCGGGATTTCCGGTGGAGGAGAGGCCATTCTGCATGCCTTGAATCGGTTTATTGAGGATCGTGGTGGTGATGTGGGCCTTTCCATGCTTTTGGTCGACTTCCATAATGCCTTTAATTTGGTCGACCGGGAGATCATGTTGCGTGAGGTTCGCCGTTGTTGCCCCGTTCTTTCCCGCTGGGTCGAGTTTTGCTACTCTCGGCCTGCCAGGCTTTTCTACGGGGAGCACAGCCTTTGGTCTTGTCAGGGGGTCCAGCAGGGTGACCCTTTGGGCCCTCTTCTTTTCGCTTTGGTCTTGCATCCCTTGATTTGTAAGATCCGGGACTCCTTTCCCTTGAGCTTGCAGGCTTGGTACTTGGACGACGGCACCATCGTTGGAGATACTTTTGTCGTGGGAAAGGTTTTGGAGCTGATTATGGAGGATGGTCCTCGTTTGGGCCTTCACCTTAATGTCGGAAAAACCGAGGTTTTTTGGCCTAAGGAAGACCCTAGGAGTCGACTTCCTGGTGTTTTCCCTCCTCATATTTCTCGACCACTACGCGGTGTCAAAGTTCTTGGTGGCCCCGTCAGTGTCTGTCGTACTTTCAGCAGTGAGCTTGTGACGAGGAGAGTTACTAGAACCATTGAGCTTATGGATTCGGTTGCTAGGATTGAGGACCCACAGTGCGAGCTGTTGTTACTTCGTGCTTGTGCCGGTATTTCTAAGCTTTCCTTCTCTCTGCGAATCTGTCCCCCTTCGGTCTTTGACTCGGCTAACACCTTTGATGCGGCATTGCGGTCTAGCCTGGAACGCATTGTCACTGGGTCTGGCCCCGGGTTCGGGGACTTGCAGTGGCGTCATTCCACACTGCCCTTTATTTTCGGAGGGTTGGGTGTGTACAGCGCCGGGGATGTCCTTCACTATGCCTTTTTGGCTTCTCGTCTTCAGTCCTCTGAGTTGCAGGCTATGCTCCTTCGGCCTTCACCTGTCTCTGCTCCCGGGCCGACCTTCGATGCAGCATTGGCTCTGTTTAACAAGACCACCGGTTCCGACCTTTTTCGTAACCCTAGTGAAGTCGCTGCCCCCAAACTCATGAAGAAATTGGCAGATATATATTTCACGAAGGTTGCTGCTTCGGTAGAATCGGTTTTCTCCTTGACTCATCGACAGGTGGCTTTGTGGAAGTCTCTGCAGGGTGCTCACACGTCTGACTGGTTGCGCAGTACCTATTTCCGGGCTGGGACAGACCATGAATGGGAGGACTTACCGCTCTGTCCTTAGCTATCGATTGGGTATCCCTTTGTTCCCGGTACCTAAGCCTTGTTCTGCCTGTTCTCGAGTCTTTGTTGGGGACATTTTTGGAAATCATGTTGTGTCATGTGCTGGTACTGTTGGTATTAAGCATAGACATAACCTGGTTCGTGACACCCTTTTGGATATCTGCTTCCGATCTGGTATTTCGGCCGGTAAGGAGGTGGATGTCGGTTTGATTGATGGGCACAACAAGCCCCTACGCCCGGCGGATTTGCTTCTTTATTCCTGGGATAGGGGGCGTGATGTGTGTGTCGATCTGACGGGGTCGTCCCCATTGACTCAGTCTGCGATGGCTGATTTTCTGCCTGGCCGCGCGGTCGCTGATGCTGCTCAGCGTAAGTGCGCCAAGTACGGAGATTTGTGCACCAAGATTGGATATGGGTTCCTGCCTTTCTCCTTCTCTTCACTTGGGGAGCTTGATGCAGAGGCTGTTGCGTTGCTCAAGCGGATTCAGAAATTCTCTATCGCTCAGGATGCGGGGGCTCGAGCAGCTGCTTTTATTTTCACTAGACTTGGTTTCGCTATTGCTAAGGAAGTGGGTGCCCAGATAGTGTCTCGGCTACCCACTAACTTCTTGTAATTGGTTTTGGTATTAATACAAGTTCGTTTTATAATAAATAAAAAAATGAAAATAATAATAATAATAATAATAATAATAATAATAATAATAATAATAATAATAATAATAATAATAATAATAATAATAATAATAATAATAATAATAATGTATTCTGTCAATGATCTCATCAATTCTGCGTTTCAATCAGCTAAGAAATCTCTTCAATCTGCGACTACTAGTAAGATGGTAGGTGAGCAAGGTTTTAATGAGGAATTGGTTGGTGGTAAGGCAGATGAGGCGAATGACATTAATGGCGGGAATAGGGAATCGAGTGATAAAATCATTGATTCTACTGTTCTTGTGTCTGAAACTACTGTTCCTAATTCTGGAGTCACTTGGAGTGATAAGGCAAAGGAGAATAAGATTGGTATGGGATTGTTCTTCGATGAGCAATCGGCAAATTCCACTGAGGTTGATATTGATCTTCCAGATTTTGAAACTGAACTGAGCTATTGGGTGCATACGCTTATGGGTAATGTGATTGGTGCTAAGCCTACCATCAAGCAGATGACGGATTATGTTTCAAAGAATTGGAATCATGGAAGAGCTCCGGTGGTTCAATACTATAAGAAAGGTTGGTTCGTTTTCCGTTTCAGTAGCAAGCAGGACATGGAACTGATAATGAGGGGGGGCCATGGATGATGGGTAGCAACACTATTATCTTGAAGCAGTGGAGTCCTTTGTTCTCTCAAGAGATGGACAGGGTTTCTGTGGTACCGGTCTGGGTTCTCTTTCCAGATTTGGATCCGTTTCTCTGTACTGATGTTGTGTTGAGCAAGATGGCAAGTAAGGTGGGCACACCATTATTTGCGGATAAAACTACTACATTCAAGGAGAGGTTGTCATTTGCAAGGGTCTTGATTGAAGTTGATGTGTCAAAATCTTTACCTGACTCAATGGTGATTAACATTCCTATGTTGGGGCAGTTGGCCCAGCGTATTGAGTACGAATGGGTACCATATCATTGTGAGGGGTGTGGCAAACTTGGGCATACAAAACAGTATTGCAAAAAAGAGAAGAAGCTTGCTCAAGCTGCAGTAAACAAACCTACCGCGCAAAGGTATACACCTAAGAAGGTTATCTCTCTGGGGGGGAGGTGGTATCTCAGTTGATTCCTCAACTGTAAGGCATTGTGGATCCCCTGAGAAAGAGCTTGTTGGAGGCCATACCACTGACTCAGGATCCCAGGAGCTAGGCGTACTAGGGACGGGAGACCCATTGGTAGGCCAGATGATTGCACACTCTGACTCAGGATGCGGTGAGCTAGGTCAGGCTGCGTCTTCTGGTTCTGACCTTGGGTTTACTCCTGTTTCCAGACGCTCTGGATGCTCTGGGCTAGGTCTTAAGATGAGAGGCTCCAACAGTTGCTATGATGAGGAAGATTTAGGGGCTCATGATACTGTACTATCTAATAGGTATAGTATCTTGCAGCATGATGAATTTGAGATGGAGTCTGCTCCATTAGTGGAAAATGTTCCTCCTGATAAGTCTACATGATTATCTCGTCCTGGAATATTAGGGGGGGAATGAGCCCTTAAAGCAAAATGAGGTTCTGAATCTTATTAAGGGTAAGGGGATTGATTTGTTGGGGCTTCTAGAAACTAGAATTAAGAAGGTAAAAGCAATGAAAATTATTGGTTCTAAATTTAAGGCTTATGATGTAGTTACTAACTACTATTCTCATGCTAATGGAAGAATTTGGATAATTTGGAATCCGGTCACTACTTGGGCTACAGTACTTGAAAGAGAAGAGCAGTATATTCATTGTGAGGTGGTCAATTTTGGCTTGAACACTAAATATTTTTTGACTATGGTGTATGGGAGGAATGATGCTCAAGGTAGGGAGGCACTGTGGGCTGACCTTATACGGATAGCTAATCCAGGTAGTAGTTGGATTGTTTTAGGGGATTTTAACATTATTCGTCACAAGGATGAAAAAATTGGAGGCACTGAACCAGTTGATGAAGATATGGCTGCGTTTAATGACTGTATTACAAATAGTGGGTTACATGAATTGACAGGTCAGGGTTGTGAGTTCACTTGGTGCAATAAGCAGGATCCTTTATCTCGAGTCTGGACTAAACTGGATAGGGCTTTGGTAAATCTTAATTGGGCATCTAGTTTTCCTGATTCTACTGTCCAGTTTCTTTTTCCAGGAGTTTCAGATCATTCTCCTGTCTTAGTTACTCTAGCTAAGAATCAGTTGAAAAGAAAACGATTTAGCTTTCTCAATTGCTAGACACGGCATCCATCCTATGATAATGTAGTAAAGTTAGCTTGGAATAAGAAGGTCTTTGGAACGGAGGGTTACAAATTTTTCCAGAAATTAAAAAATGTGAAATTGGCTTTAAAAGAGTTGCATAGGAATAATTATTCTAGTATTTCTAAGAGAATTTCAGTTCTGGAGGGAGAGTTGGTGGAGTGTCAGATGAAGCTCCAGAGGTCTCCTTTTTCTGCTGAGTTAGGGGTTCAGGAGCGCCAAATAAAGGAAAATCTCATGGAAATGAAGAGAGCAGAGATTAGTATCTTACATCAAAGATCTAAAATGGAAAGTATTGATTTGAATGATAGTGCTACTGCTTTTTTTCATGCTAGAGTGAAAGAAAGAAGGCTTCAGCAAGTTGTGGGTGCTATAATGGATCATGAAGAAAGAACCAGGACAGGGGTTACTGATGTTGCTCAGGGCTTTGTGCATTATTATGAATCCCTTCTTGGTACATCAGTGCAGGTTCGGGCCTTGAATAAGGAGGTCTTGAGTACGGGTGAGCTAGTACAGAGATTTGATTGGGAGGCTCTTTTGAGTATTCCTCAAGAGGATGAGATTAAGAAGACTCTCTTCTCTATAGGAGTGGCTAGAAGTCCTGGTCCTGACGGTTTCTCAGCTGGGTTTTTCCAAGCTTCGTGGAACACAATTAAACAGGATTTTACCAAGGCAGTTTGGGAATTCTTCACTAAAAGTAAGATGGTGAAACAAGCTAATACTACAATTATTTCCTTGATCCCTAAGAAGAAGACTTGTGCCTCAGTTCTAGATTTCAGTCCCATTTCCTGTTGTTCTATTCTCTACAAGACTATTAGTAAGTTGCTCACAAATAGGCTTAAAACTGTTATAGGTAAGCTGGTTGGGTTGGAGCAGGGTGCTTTTATTAGGGATAGAAGTATGCAAGATAATATCTCTTTATCTCAAGCTCTAATCAAAGGATATGGTAGGAAACTCCTTTCTCCAAGATGCCTTATGAAGGTCGACCTACGCAAAGCTTTTGATTCTATTCAGTGGTCCTTTGTTAAGGATATGCTTGAAGGGCTTCTTTTTCCTCCTAGGTTCATAGGTTGGATTATGGAATGCATTCAAGGCTCTTGGTATTCTATTAAGGTTAATGGTGCAGTTCATGGGTTTTTTAAGGGGAAGAGTGGGTTTAGGCAAGGAGATCCCTTGTCTCCTTATCTCTTTGTTCTTAGCATGGAAATGTTTTCTAGGAAATTGCGGTTGATTGAACATGAGAGCCAGGTCTCTTACCATCCTAAGTGTCGACAGATTAGGCTCAATCATCTTATCTTTGCTGATGACTTAATGATTTTTGTCAGAGGTGATGTTCCTTCTGTACAAGCTGCTCTCAATTCTTTGGAAGGGTTTGCAAGGGAATCTGGGCTACAGGCTAACAAGGACAAAACTACCATTTATTTTGGGGGTGTTGCACAGAATGTTAAAGAGCAGATTTTGCTGCTAACTGGGTTTTCTGAAGGTGAGTTTCCTTGTAGGTATTTGGGATTGCCGCTTAATGATGTTTCTAACAGGCTGATTCATTATTCTGGGATGTTGCAAAAGGTTCAGGAGTTGGTTTGCAAGTGGTCTTCTAATGCGCTCAGTTTTGCAGGGAGGATTCAGCTTTTAAACTCGGTAGTATTTGGCATTTTGAACTTCTGGTCTGCTAATGCTTTATTCCCGCAAAATGTAATTCAGAAACTAGTGAAACTATGTAGAAACTATTTCTGGACTGGGACAATGCAGAGGAGAGGTCTTGTGTTTAAGGGTTGGGATAGTATATGTGTTCCATGGGAGGAAGGTGGGTTTGATGTTAAGGACATCAAGGCTTGGAATAAAGCCTTGGTTTGCTCTAGATTCTATACTCTTCTAAAAGGAGGATCGGGGATTTGGCATTACTGGTTTAGAGCTTATATTCTTGGCCCTAGAACAATATGGGAAATCCACAAGAAAGAGAGGTACTCGTCTACCATTAATAGTATTCTGGATATTAAGGATGAATTGATTGCTTCTGAGGGAGGTTTGGGGGCTGCAGAAATGCTTATTGGCAACTGGGTTAGTAATGGGAAATTTCAGACAGATAAAGCTTATGCTTGGTACAGGCATAAGTACAGCTGCAAACGTTGGCTTAAGGTTCTGCAGGGGAGAGGCATTATTCCTAAGCATGGAGTTGTTGCATCACTGGCGAGTCAAGGGCAGTTGGCTACCCAGGATGCCTTACAAAGAAGGGGGTTTGTACTGATTAACAGGTGTGTGTTGTGTGCGTCTGCAACTGAAACACATTCTCATCTCTTCTTTAATTGTGAATATTCTAAAGCAGTCTGGGAGAGTCTCAAATACTGGATGCAAATTACTGGTCGTAGTTCCCATCTTATAACGGAACTTCGTTGGTGCTCTTTGAGAAAGCATAAGAAGCATTGGAAACAGGACTGGTTCAGGTCTTGTATTGCTGCTACAGTGCATCATCTCTGGTTGGAAAGGAATAGGCGGGTTTTTTACGGACAGGAACGTCCCTCTACAGTTTTGATTAAGCTTATACGGTTCGAGGTGTTTATAAAATTGAGATACTCACATATAGATTTAAGTAGGAGATTATTGGATTGATTGTATGTAATTTGCATACTAGAGGGTTGTGTTTGTAAGATCGAGTCTCTTTTATTTACCCACAATGGAGGAATAAAGGAGTCATACCTTTCTTGCAAAAAAAAAAAATATATATATATATAAATATATAATAATAATAATAATAATAATAATAATAATAATAATAATAATAATAATAATAATAATAATAATAATAATAATAATAATAATAATAATAATAATAATAATAATAATAATAATAAATGGTTGTTGAGCATTTATTATCTGCCACGTGGTAAAAAATTAAATACTCAAATAACTCTTTTAACTTGGAAAAAATTTAATAAGACTAAATTTGACAAAAACGGAGAAATTATAAATAATAATAATAATAATAATAATAATAATAATAATAATAATAATAATAATAATAATAATAATAATAATAATAATAATAAGAATAAGAATAATAATAATAATAATAATAATAATAATAATAATAATATTTAATAAGACTAAATTGGCTACCCACCATTTTTTTGTAAACTACGTTTTGATTCATCAATAAGATTCTCCCATTTTATAAAAAAAATAAATAATAAAATAATAATAATAATAATAATAATAATAATAATAATAATAATAATAATAATAATAATAATAATAATAATAATAAAGGGTTGTTTGAGCATTTATTATCTGCCACGTGACAAAAAATTAAATATTCAAATAACCCTTTTAACTTTATATATAGATATTATAGGGATACTGAAAATATTGTGAAGGAATTTGAGAAGGATCTTGCTGAGAAATATAATATTAGGATACATATTATTATTATTATTATTATTATTTTTAAAAAAAAAAAAAAACAGAACTTGCATTAACACCAGAACAAATTACAAGAAGTAAGAGGGGAGCCGAGATACTATCTGGGCCCCCACTCCCTTAGCAATAGGAAAACTAATTCTAGTGAAAATATGAACTGCGCCACGCGCTCCAGCATCCTGTGACATAGCGAATTTACGAATCCGTTGGAGCAGAGAGACAGCCTCCATGTCGAGCTCGCCGAGAGAGGAGAAGGAGAAAGGAAGGAAACCATACCCAATCGCCGTGCAGCGTGCCTGATACTTGGCACACTTACGGCGAGCAGCATCAGCAACGACCCATCCGGGCTCAAAAGAAGTCAAGCCGGACTGGGTCAAAGGGGAGGACCCGGTCAGATCAACACAAACATCGCGCCCCCTGTCCCACGAGTAGAGCAGAAGATCGGCAGGTCGCAAATATATTATCATTGTTTGGATTATTATTATTATTATTATTATTATTATTATTATTATTATTATTATTATTATTATTATCATCATCATCATCATTGTTTGGATTCATACTTGATTTATAAAACTGTAAATATATTAATGAGAGAGATAACTATGCATGCATAAGTACGTGAAGTGAGGAATGCTTGGGAACTACGACTTTGCATTCTATTTATAGAGAACGAGATGCCATATGTGGGTAAAGTTTTTTTGGATAAATTAACAGATAAGATAACATAATAACAGATAAGATTGAAGCTTCGTATAAAATAACAGATAAGATTACTGATGCGCGTCAAAGTGTCGCCTATCTAACGCGATCAAACAAAATTTATAAACTCGACAAACTAATTACGTAGTAGCGGTAAGTCGGGATCGATCCTCAGGGACGGTCTAGGTAAAGTCGGTCAAGTCTAAGTCAAAAAGTGTTTGGAGTCTATTTTTGGGTTTTTTTTGGGTTGAGTCTACACTAAAAAGCGATAAACTACGAAAAGATAATTTAATAAGAAAAAGGTGTTAGGGGGAGTCGAGATTCAGAAATTGGGGTCTAAGAATCTCGGAATCGGGTTTTAGTCACAACGTTGATAAAGGGAAAATGTCACCTTTCGATTCTTCACCCAACCCACCTAAAAACCCGCTTTCGCGGCGAAAAAGGGTAAGTCTCGTGTCAAGGTAACTCCTACCCCGAGTTTCCCAATATTGATAGGAGTGAGTCAAGGTCGATCTAGCTGCAGTCTAAGTCAACAAGGACACAAAAACCTCAAACTTGATAAATCAACAAGCAAGCAACCCACCAACATCCCTTAATTCAAATAATCCAAGTCCTCATCCCTAAACCCCCCAACAAGAAATCTACTCAAAATTCATAATGGAAACTAATAAAACTATAACAAGGAAGAAAACAACTAAAATATGCATAATAACTAAATCTAGAGGAATCTAGAGATTAGGGAGAAGAAGAAAAATATACCGACAATGAAGGAAAATGACAATAATAAAGAAGAAGATTGCGATAAAATAAGAAGAAGCTTGATGAAGTTGACAATGGATTTGTCACTAATCCCTTGAAAATCTCCAAGAATCTTCAATAAAAACTTGTAAGAGGAAGAAAGACTAAAACTTGATTACACTAAAGATGGAGTCTTTAACACTAATTTAGGAAGAAATTACTAATTAGATCTATAATAAGTGAAGATTTTTGGATTGTCACCCTCCAAAAATCTCCCTACTAATTTATCTACTAAGAAACTAATAGTAATCTACTAATATAATCTACTAATAATCTACTAATTTAATAGCTTAGGTAGTGTTGTGGTGGTGTTGTGAAGTTGTCCCCCTCCTCAAATGAGGAGTTACATATATATAGAAAGGAGAGAAAATAGGGGTATCAAAACCCTAAGTAAACCCTAGGCCCAATAAAGTGGCAGCCCAAATGCCCATCAACTAAACTTCACCCTATGATTCCCATCCGGTGAAATTTTGCCTACGGTTTTGCATAACTAACCACCGGGCAAAACTTTGCCCTGCGGAATATCGATTTCGCCCGGTCATCTTCATAGAGTGACAACTCACCCCACACATCATCACTTCGCCCAACTATTTCAATTCAAACTCTCCGAGTCTTCATTCAAGAGACGGTTTCTAATCCTCGAACTCCGGATCTGGGTCGAGCCGGGTCGACACCGGAGCTGGGGTCGACGCCGGCGATACTCGCCGGAGCTGTTGTCGTCGTTGTTGTTCGTCGGAATCCGGGTGGAGGGGAAGCGGGCTCGCGTCGCCGCTGCTGCTGCTTCATTGCTCGCCGGCGAAGAGGAAGACGGAGGGGAGGTGCTGCTGGTTGTCGGCGCTGCTATTGTTGTTCGATTGTCGTAGCTGGTCGAGGAAGGTGTCGGAGATGAGGGTTGGAGTTCCGGCGAGGTGAGGGTTGAAGGTGGTGGTTCGTGGTGGTGGCTGAAAAGGTAGATGGATGTTGTTGTGTGTTGGGTTCAACGGAGAACGAGGAGAAGGTGACGGAGGGTGGTGGATGTTGTTGTTGTCATTGTGGCTGGGTCGTGGTGGTCGGGTTGGCCGGTGCTGCCGGAGGTCGGAGAAGGAGGTGAGTGGTGGTTTCGTCTTTGACTCGCCGAAGCTCAGGCTGGCAAGTTGATGGAGGGAGATGAAGATGGGGGAAAGGTTTGAGTTTGGGTCAAGGGTTAAGGTCAAGGTCAAGTTGACCTTGACTTGAGTTGGTTATGGGTTTGAATTGATTTGGGTTGGTTGAATTGGACTAGATTGAGAATGGGAGTAGGTTGATTTGTGTTGGTGGAGGATAGTTTGATTAAGGGAAATAGGTGAAATGGGTTATGAAAATGTGGGTAAAGTGAGTCGGGTTTGACTTGGGGTTTGACTCGATCTCTTGACTTGCTCCTCTTGCTTCAACTCGTCTCTTTATTCACGAACACGTACCTATAAGACAAAAACACACAAAAGCAGTACGAAATTCTACGAAAAAGACGATAAATACGAAAAAACCAAATTCAAACTAGAAAATATGAAATTTAGTCAAAAATGAGTTATATTGACGTTAAAGCACACAAAATCGAGTCAAATACGAGTGAAAATAGGGGGTAAAACGGTCTAAATTTGCGTGTTATCAATTACAATCTGGATAAGGTTACAGATTAAAAGACAAAAAAGTACATATAAAGTAGAAGATAAATACTGAAGATAATATGGATAAGGTTATATATGAAAAGACAGATAAGAATCCGATTAAAATAACAAAGAAGTTTGAATATGAGATTATTGATGTGACGAAAACATAAGATTATTGATGTAAAGATAAAAACGACTTTCAAGAAAGAGAGAAGATGATACCGACTGAAGATAAAGATAACAGGAGAGATTGGAAGAAAGTGACAAATTCAGAGATAAGATTGAAAAAAATGCCAAATTGAAAATGACAGATTCAAAGATAAGATTGAAAGAAAATGCTAAACTGAAAATTGCAGAGATAAGTTTAGAAGAAAATGACGATTTGAAATGTATGGCAGATTCAAAGATAGGATTGAAAGAAAATGCCAAACTGAAAATTGCAGAGACAAGTTTAGAAGAAAATGACGAATTGAAATGTACGGCAAATTCAGAGATGAGATTGGAAGAAAATGACAAATGGGGTTGAAATTTTCAGAGATAAGATTGACGAATTTGGATAAACTCACAGATAAGTATTAAAGATTCCATTCGGATAAGATAAAAGATAAGATGAAAGACTTCATTGAAATAAAATATAGCAGATAAAACCACAAATTCATTTGGATAAGATAGAGATAAGATTAAAATTTGCAGATGTATTACAAATTTTAAATAACAAGGATGAAACAAAAATACAACATTAGATTCTAGTACATAATGAAATTACAATTACGAAGCAAATCTAAACTTAAGTAACCAAACACGAACAAAATTAAAACGAACACCTAATTAACCCTGACGTCCATATTGGTTCCACATATGTTCAATTAGGTCTTTTTTTAGAGTCATATGCCGCACATGATCTTGCATATTATTTCTGTTTTCCACATATTGATGTATATTGCAAATGTAACCGACATCGTACTCTGGATTTTCAACGGTAGCTGTAGGTTCGTCACTATGCTCTTCCATGTACTCTTGTGCATTATCATAACCGACGTAGGTATCTCTTTCATCTTCTACAATCATATTATGCAATATGATGCAAGTCGTCATAATTTTGTGGATAACTTCTTGATCCCATGATCGGGCTGGCTTTCGAATGATTGCAAATCTAGCTTGTAATACCCTAAAAGCACGCTCTACATCTTTCCGAACACTCTCTTGCTTAGTTGCAAACAACCGATCCTTAGGTGCTTGTGGATGTTTTACAGACTGGATAAATTACCCCATTTTGGATATATGCCATTTGTTAAATAATAACCAGTACTATAAAGATTACCATTTACCAAATAATTAACGCGTGGAGCATATCCATTTAATAGTGCATGGAAGACCGGAGATCGATGTCCCGTCTATCATGATCCTTATGCGTGTTGTTTCTACTTTCTCTCAAGCCTCTGGTCTTGACATGAACAAGGATAAATCAGTAGTTTTCTATTGCGGGATGAAGGAGATGGATAAAAATGATATTTTTTAGGTGACTCGTATTAAGGAAGGGTCTCTCCCCTTTAAGTACCTGGGTGTCCCTGTCCAGTCTGGTAAATTAAACCGTCAGGAGTGCAATATTCTTATTGAGGGGATTGTGGCTCGAAGTAGAAGTATTGGGGCTCGTAAGTTGTCTTATGCAGGCCGTGTTACTTTGATCAACTCAGTACTTAAAACTCTCCACTGTTATTGGGCTAGTATTTTCCTCTTACCAAAGCATATTATTAAGAGGATTGAAGTTGTGTGTAGAAATTATCTGTGGGATGGAAGTGCTGAATACAGGAGGGTCCCTCTTGTTGCTTGGTATACTATTACGTTGTCAAGAAAAGTTGGTGGACTAGGAATTAAGAGGCCGGGTATCTACAACATAGCTGCTATAGGGAAACTCGTGAATTGGATATATGAAAAGAGAGATAGCATATGGATCAAATGGGTATCAAATCTTGATCTAAAAACAGTGCAATGGAGTGATTATATTCCTCCCAAAGATGTTCCTTGGTCCTGGAGGACTATATGCAAGATAAAAGAGAAATTAAAACATGGGTTTCTGAATGATAAATGGATGCAGGATGACAAAGGGTACTCTACCCGGAGTGCCTATGACTGGATCGCTCCCCAGCCCACTGCCCCGCCTTGGACGACATTTGTTTGGAGCCACTGGAATGTACAAAAACATGCTATGATTTCTTGGATTATTATGCAAAAAGGAATTAACACAAAGGACAAGCTATATAAAATCGGCTGCAGTAGTGATGCTAACTGTTGCCTTTGCGATTCTGATCAGGAGACGTTATCACACTTATTCTTTGATTGTGTGTATAGCTCCATGTTATTGTTGTTAACTGAATTACAAACGGGACTGGACCTAAACACTAATCGGGTGATACATAATGCTGATGGGACCGTGAAGTGGAGACTATCTGCGAGCGTGCTTGCAACTACTTTCTATAATGTGTGGATGCAGCAAAATAAGGCAAGAATCGACGAGTTTCTGACCAGACCCGAAAAAGTGATGAAACAGATTTTGTCCAAAGTGAGACTTCGCATAAAGATCAATGCTAAAGATGAAGTGACTGATGAAGACGCCATCTACCTCCGAAGAATAGGATATGAATGCTGACTCGAATTAGCATGCTTTTTGATCCTTTTCTTTTTATGTCCTTGATATTATTGTACAGAATATGACCTTATTTGTATATTTTTTAATGAATGCAATACCTTACATTTCACCAAAAAAAAAAAGACCGGAGATCGATGTAAAACATTCAAATCATTACACGAACCCGGCGTGCCGAAATATGAATGCCATATCCACAAGTCTTGGGAGGTAATGGCTTCAAGTATTATGGTTGGCTGCACATTTCTTCCTTGAAACTGACCTCGCCAACCAACTAGACAGTTTTTCCACTTCCAGTGCATGCAATCTATGCTCCCCAACATTCCTGGAAAGTCTCTTGCGGCTCCAACTTGTAGTAGTCTTTGGGTGTCTGTGGACATGACATAGGTCCACCCTGACGCGGCCACGCGCGGGTTTGGGGCGGCGAATCAATCTCGTGTGAGATGGATCTCGAATTGAAATTTAAATCGAAGTGGGAGTCGCCACCGAACTTTGTGGGAGTTCGGGCCCGTTCGAACCCACTTCATATATTAGTGGACCGTGAACAGAGTACGGCCCATTCCGATTTCAGAGTTTATGGGGTTCGTCCCTTTGCATCGTGATACTGATACCGACATTATCGGAAATCGTGTATTGAATGACTCTCGTATGCCAACGGTTTCGGACATCCGGAAACCATGGTTCTGAATAAAGGGTGAGGGTACGTGTTGGGAAGTTCACTAAGAACACCCAACCCCGCCCGCACTTAGCGACCTCTACTTAGATATCGTTCGTTTTTCGTGTACGCACGTTAGTTTGATGGTTGAATGTTATGCAAACAGCGTTTTGACTAAACATGTGAATTATGTTTGACTACGTCGTTTAATGCATTTAAACTAACGTTAAAGTTATTTTAGCATGCGAGGTTCATTTTAGTACAATAAAACAAACAACGAATAAAAAGTGCGACAACAGATTACAATATACGAGTGGCATACCACCCGGAAATACAAAGCCACAAATGATAATATACAACAATTGCGATAATAACAGAGCGTAAATGAGTTAGAAGATGTAAACATGGTACGACGCATGGTTTTGAAAAGGCGAACGCGTGATAGACTTGACACGTGTTGACCGAAGTCATTAAAAAGATTTATCGAGGCTTGAAATATATTGGAAGACTCACGGTTTTGTCGTGATAAGGGCCACTCGATCGAGTCATTGAGAGACTCCACCGAGTGGACCGAAAAAAACCTTCTGCCCGGATTTGGAGGTGCCACTCGATCGAGTGGTCCTCGAAGAAGCATTCTGCCTCTGTTTTTGGAGTGTCACTCGATCAAGTGGCCTATGGCACTCGGTCGAGTGACCCCTGTACGATCTTTGGTTCGTTTTGATTTTGATTTTGAAATTGCTTTCGGCTTTGAAAATCGATAATTTGGTTAAGTCGCGTAAAAATATGATACAATTTATACTCGACTTAAATTTTGATACTCGTAATATTCGATGCTTGATTATAGAATCAATATCTAGTATTTAGAGTGAATTTTGGAAAAGAAGTTTATGAAATCGTTTTTTGATTGATTCCTTTAGATCCGACATTCGACTATAGAGTCGATATCGAATCCTAGGGATGATGCTTTATGGCTAATTACGATAGTAGTACGATAATATCGATATTAGAAACGAGAAAAAGAAAATAGGAAAAAAAACGACGATGACGACGCAAGACGGACGAAAAAATGAGAAAAATGAAGAGAAAGAGAGAAATCGGGATTTGTAACACCCTCAACCTACATGCTAAATTATCTCGAAAACGGACTCGTAATAGCGGCCTAGGCGCGGGAGCGTTAAGATGTATATAGGAGAGTTATGGTGTGTATAATTGGGAAGGGATTTGACGAGTTTTGCTCTCGGTTTCCTAAAGGATTTCTAGGGGAAAATCGGGATTGGATGTGTGTATAATCTGCCTAGGATTGCTGAAATTATGGGGTATGAATTGTTGTAAGGTTGTTAATTGTGTTGTGTTGTCGGGAATTGTGTTGTGTAAGGGGTGTATTTATAGGAGAGGTTTCCGGCTTTGGCCAGGAGAGGTACTTGGTTTTTGGATAGGAAAAGCTTGCTTTGATGAGAAGAAAGCAACCGGTTTAGATGAAATAGGATTCCGACTTTGAATAGGGAAGGGACCCGGTTTTAGCTGGAAAATGGGTCACTCGATTGAGTGGTGCGTGGCACTCGACACTACAAGAAAAGTCTAGGTTAGCAACCGATATTTTCCGACCGCACAAATAACAGTCGCTAATTAGACATACCGACCGAAAATAGTAGGTAACTGGTACATTCGGTCGGTAAATTACCGACTGATTAATCGGTCGGTAAATAAGAAAATTGGTCGGTAGTCCCCTATTTTATTAATTTACCGACTGATTGTAAGTATTAATTTAGTTAACTATAGAGATTATCTTAAAATTCCTTATTAAATTAGTTATAATTTGTTCCTAAACATTACCTGTCTCTGTTTGCTAATAGGACCGATTTGAAGAGTTGAAGAAGAAGAACGAGGAGGAGGGGAAAGAAAAACCGGACGACGAAGTTTGGTTTGAAGCGGCTGAGGGTTTCAAGAAGGGTCACGTATACGGAGTGGGAACCGGCGGCCCATTGTACTTCTCCCCCCCTCCACAGAATAAGGGGAAGGCTTCATGCTCTTATCATCCTGATATTCTTGTTCAACAAGAAAAACGGGCAGAGGAATTTCAAAACAAAATTTTGGAAGCCTTAGAGAAGGAGAAAGATGAGAATAGGCGATTTAGAGAAGAGACCCGGGAGCTCATGAAACAACAACAGGAGCTCATGTCAACGCTTTCCACGGTAATGAAAACTCAGAATTGTAATCTGTTTAACTTCACTAACTTCCGTAATCCGAATGATGATAATTCGGGAGGTGGTGGAGTTGGGGCAGCCGGGCTCGGTTTTCAGGTGTAGCTTGAACCTCTAATTGATTACTCTTTTAAGTTGTGTAAATTTTGATTACTCTTTCAAGTTGTTTAGACTCTTTAGACTTTAATTAGTACTCTCTTAAGTAGTTTAAACATTTTAGAAAGTTACGTCCATGATATCGAATGGTTTCATGTGAATGAATTGTGGGGATGTTGGATTCTGAATGAATTGGATGAAGTTAATGAATGAAGGTTGAAGTGAATGATGTTGTAGTTTGAATGAGTTGGAAGAATTGAATAGTATGATGGTTATAATGCAGATTTATATGTTGCAAATTGGAGAACAACAAAACCACTAGACCCCACGACCTTTTTCTATTTACCGACCGAAAACTACCCTTACAGACCGCCCACACCTCCTTATCGACCGTCCTCACCTCGTTACCGACCGCCCTAACTGACCACGATACTGTCAAACGTCATTCGGTAATCCTTACCGACCGATAGTAGCGGTCGATAAGCACAGATACCGACCGCATTACCGACCGCCAAAACTTTTTCCCGACCAAACATCTTCCAGGAGCTTCTGGTTTAGGTTTGGTCGGTAGGACTTACCGACCGCAAATATCAGTCGGTAAATACAATCACCGACCGCGGTTTAGTTTTTCCGACCGACATTTCGGTCGGTATTCCTGATTTTGCCGACCGTCAACGTTAGTCGGTGATTATTTTTACCGACCAAATACGCTTTTTCCCGACCGCACTTCGGTCGGTGGTTTACCGACTGGGATTTTCGGTCGGCGAGTTGTGTTTCCGACTATAGTTTTCGACTAGATTCTTTCGGTCGGTAATTATATTTACCGACCGAATTCCAATCTTCCCGACCGATTTACTCGGTTGCAAATGTCGTCTTCCTTGTAGTGCGATCGAGTGCCCAGTCTGACCCCCGGTTTTGGTGTGTTTTTTTAGGCTACTCGACCGAGTGGCCGGTCCACTCGATCGAGTGGGTCTGGGTCGGGTAGGAGTCTCTTTTAGAGATCGATTTTTGTCTTTAAGGGAGAGTTTTAGTTGCTTAACTCTTCTCCATGGCTGATTTTCTGTGGTATTTGACTTCAAATCGGATTTCCGAAAGCTGCGTGACAGATTTTATGTCTCGAAAATGCCTTTGACTGGGATTTGACCCGATTGCTAAAAGACGGTTTTGCCCTTGGTGACAATTAGTCGTATTTGACTGAAAACGACCCACTAGGCCTGAATTTGAGGTCGGTTCGGTGAGATTTTTACTCCGTTAAAAGCTCGCGCCAAATACTATTGATTCCGAGTCCAAAATCGAGTGTATTAAGTCATGTTTACGTCCGATCATCATCGGGTGTTTTTTTGGAAACTGTTATAGAAACTAGTAGGCAAAATGCAGGTGTCTACAGTGTCCGCAACGGTCGGACTTCTTAAATACTCCCCCACAAATTGAGTGATGATAACATCAGCAAATCATTGAACGATTTCAAGCGTTGTTGTTGCTTCCATCCTCAAATATTCGTCGACAGAATCGGCCGACTCTCCATAAGCAAGGACACGAATTGCAATGGTGCACTTTTGTAAAGGGGTGAATCCTTGCCTACCATGATCATTTGGGGTTTGTTGAAAGTAATTATTAGTGTCTGCTGCAGTATTTACTAAACGCATAAATAAATGTTTATGCATTCGAAATCTGCATCAAAACATCCTTTCAACGTACACGGGTTGCTCAGCAAAGTAGTCAGCATATAGTTGAGCTTAACCATCTTCCCGATTTCTTTCAATATATTTCCTTCTAGGTCTAATCCGACTTGGACCAGCTTCTGGCGACTGTAAGAGTTCTTCCCTCAACATATTTCGTAATCGTCTCCTTTCCTCTGCACAATTTTCTCGCGCTCTTCAGAGGAATCGGTAGATGATGAAGAAGATGAGATTACGGAAGACCAAATGTTTATTGGAACAAAAGAGTAACACAAATTATTAGAGTTATTATTATCTTGATTCATATTGGTGAGAATGAAGGACTGGAGAATAGAATTTAGATGGAGAATAGAATTTAGATGTAAGGATGAGAGAATGAATTGGATGGAGAATAAGTGTAGAGATAATACTTATTTATAGAAAAGAAAATTAATTTTTAATAAAAAAACATTAATACTTTAATAAAGAAAGGAGAAAAATTATATATTTTTCTTTTTATTTACGTTTTAAGGCGAGTCGGATCATATGGGATCATACGGGGTCTACTCAATATTATTGTACAAATATTATATTCATTAAATAATTTAATTTTCTTACATTTTATTTAAAAGTAAATTTAGTTAAGATTTTTTTTACATTTATTGAATCACTTGATTATTCTTCATTATTGTTGAATAAAATGAATCGCCTATTTTCCAATAGTCTATACCGTATTTTATTGTAGAACTTAAAATAATAAACAATCCTAATATCATACTCTTTTATATTTTATATTCGTTAGTAAATTTAAAATTGTTTTTGACCTTTTAATTAAATGAAAATTGAGCCACAATTATTTTTTAGGTTTATTATTAAGTGGATTGATTATTATGTACAAATTACGAATTTTAGTTATTCATTTCCAAGCAATTTTGACGGTAAAATAATTCTTACTATCATTAGTAACATATTTATAGAATTTAACATCAATTTGTAATTAAATACATACATATTTCACATTAATCAAAAGAATTAGTGTATAATTAACATTTTATGGAAGTAACCCTATGTAAAAAAATGGAAAAGCAAAAATATGGAAGAGATACATGTGCACACTGTCAAGTTGCCCCACATATGCAATTCTCATTCAGTCTCGCACAATTCTCATTCATCTCTCCTGATAATTTTGTCCATGTGACATATAATGCTTGCCATCTCATTCTCGCACTCGGTGATTTCCTTCAATGTACATGCTTTTATAAACTTTTAATATTCGAAATCAAAAATATAAACAAATATTCAAGTTAATACAATTTTTTTAATCAATTATAGTTATTAAAAAAACTAAAAATGATTTTTAATATTTTTTTTAAATATAAACATTATAATTAAAAAATATAATAATAATAATAATAATAATAATAATAATTCCTTGGTATTCTTTTTAAATCAACGGAGGAATTCATGGCTTCTTTCAGGGGTTAAGTGGAATTAGGCAAGGTGATCCATTATCGCCCTACCTATTTGTGCTTAGCATGGAATTGCTCTCAAGAACTTTAAGAGTGATTACTAAGAAGAATAGTGTATCATTTCATCCTAAGTGTTGTAAAATAAGGCTTACTCACTTAATATTTGCAGACGATTTGATGGTGTTTGTACGAGGGGATGTGCCATCAGTGTTCGCAGTGAAGAATGCTCTGGATCAGTTTGGTATGCAATCTGGACTTAAAGCAAATTTGGAGAAAACTTGTATCTACTTTGGAGGGGTTTCTCCTGCAGTCCAGTTAGAAATCCTTTCTAGTACAGGTTTCTCTTCAGGCTCTTTTCCATTCAGATATTTAGGTGTTCCTCTTCATGATGCTACTATACAAGTTCACATGTTTGACTCCATGATTTTAAAGATACAGAATAGCATCAAACATTGGGCTTCTAGTCTGCTCTCTTATGCAGGAAAGGTTCAATTAATAAACTCAGTGATCTTTGGCATCCAGAATTTTTGGTGTTCTAGTATTCTATTGCCTAAAACTATAGTGAAGATTGTTGAAAAGATGTGTAAAGATTTTTTTTGGGGAATAAGTCCTGGTGCTAAGAGAATGACTTTTAAAAATTGGAAGGAGATATGCTCTCCATGGAGAAATGGAGGCGCAAACATTAAGCAACTTGTTCCCTGGAACAAAGCCCTTCTCTCAAAATGGCTTTGGCAAATCTCAACTGGTTCAGGGAGCATCTGGGTCAAGTGGTGCCAGCATTACATTACTGCAAATGAATCAATTTGGTTAGTTCAGTCTAAGGAATTTTTCTCTTCTGGATTTAAGCACATTCTGCGGGTCAGAGATGAGTATATTGATAAATGTGGATTTGTCCAAAAAGCCAAAGAGTTTCTGTTGAGTTGTGTATCAGGGCAGAAATTTCGTTTGAATGCTGCATATAATTTCTTCTGTAATGAGCCTCCTGTACAGCCATGGTTTAGGATTCTCTTGTCTTCAATCATGCTGCCCAGACACAAAGTTATTCTTACTCTAGCAGGTCAAAATAAGCTGTCAACAGTTGATAACATTCAGAAAAAGAGCTTGCAGCTGGCTAATCGATGTTGCTTATGTCAAGAGAGTGAGGAAACAGTCAAGCACCTGTTCTTCTTATGTCCTTTTTCTGCGATTATTTGGGAAAGCATACTGAAGTGGATGTGTATTAGCTGCCCAAGAAGGGATCTGATTCATACTCTTAAATGGATATCAAACCATCAAAAGCGGAAGCATTGGAAATCTTGCTGGTTTCAAGTATGTTTAGCTGCATCTGTTTACTTGATATGGAAGGAGAGGAACTCAAGGTTGTTCTCAAACTCTGAAGCATCTGCAAGTGCTATAATACAGCAAATTAAATTTGTTGTTTCTGTCCGTTTTGTAGCTTGTAAGTACAATCCTAAGTATAGTAGGATTATAGGTAATCTTTGACATCTAGTGTGATATTTCTTTTTGCAACCTTGTAATTTCATTGAAATTAATGAAATGATACCATTTTTGCAAAAAAATAATAATAATAATAATAATTATTATTATTATTATTATTATTATTATTATTATTATTATTATTATTATCTCTCAGGACGTGGGGGCACGCGCAGCTACTTCTATTTTTACTAGACTTATCTTTGCTATTGCTAAGGGAGTGGCTGTCCAGATAGTATCTCGGCTACCCACTAACTTCTTGTAATTGGTTTCGTTCTTAATACAAGTTCTGTTTTTATAATAATAATAATAATAAATAAAAGTTTAAATTAAAAATATTTTTTTGACCTAAAAAGCGGTAAAAAAAATAGGTTTCAAAATTATTTCCGACCTGTGACCCGTATTCGAGCCGACACGTATTTTAAACTTTTTTTTTCGTATGTTAGTTTGTATGCTGACAATAAATATTTAGATAGAGTTGGAGTCGGGTAAGGCTTGGTCAATACAGTCAAAGGTTAAATTTTGTCTTCAGTCAAGGTTTCGTCTCGGGCATAACTCAGAACTGTGCACCGACAAAAAAATTGGAGCAAAATTGGAATTGATGAAAATCCTGAATTTGTCATTACTCAGCCACCTTCAAATTTCGGTCAAAAAATTTCGGCCTTTGAACCGGGCCGATTAAACAAGATTAAGCTATCAAAAAATATTTTTAAAAATACATTCTCAGAAAAAATCAATTAAAAGTAATTCCAATTTTCTTAGACTAAACCTATACGGACAGGAAAAATCGAGTTGAACATCAAAATTCTTAAAAATTATACTGGAATATTTTTTTTTGACCAATTTGTCACTTACATGCCACTTTTTTTTTTACCAATTTGGCACAACTCAAACTTTTTTTTACCAATTTGTCACATTGGTGCCAATTTTTTTACCTATTTGATAATTTAGTCAATTAAATTATTATAGGCATTATATACGGTGCATTGTGATTAGAATGAAAGACTAATTAAAGTACCCCGTACATAAATATACGTAGATTATCTATCAACCCCGTGATTTTATCACGGGTTTAAGACAAGTATAGTGTTAATGTTTTGAGTTAGAGATGTAGTAGAATTATTTTTTATACAAATATAATATCACTTGAGTCTTGTAGTGGGATTTTTTTTCTACTCAAATTTTTATATTATTTTATTAAATAAAAAATTAGGTTGTTTAGAAAACAGAATTGACTACGTGTTTCACGATGTTGCTGTCCAAATTTTGTTGCCTTATGGGTTGATAATCGTTGGTTTATATAGTGATAATTTTTTTAATCTTAAATGGAGTAAGATTGTTTTTTTTTTCTATACAAATTCATATATTCTTTATTTAAATTTTAAAAAAATCGAGTCTTAGGTGGAATGGGACTTTTTTTCATATACAAATTTTCATATTCTTTATTTAACTTTATATATATATATATATATATATATATATATATATATATATATATATATATATATTATTTTTCCCATACAAATTTATATATTCTTTATTTAAATTATAAAAAAAACGAGTCTTAGGTGGAGTAGGATTTTTTTTCATATTCTTTATTTAACTTAAAAAAATATATTAAAAAATATGGACCAACCATATCGCTCGAAAAATTCCTACTTTATTAATATAATATAATATATTGATTGATTGATTAGATAATCAAAACACAGTTTACAAAAAATTGGTGGGCAGTTGAGATACAATCTGGGCCCCACCCCTTCGCTATAGCAAAGTTAAGTCTACTAAAAATAAAAAGAGCAACACGTGCTCCGGCATCCTGTGTTATCGAAAACTTTTGAATCCTTTTGAATAAGCTGATAGCATCCGCCTCCAATTCTCCCAAAGAAGAAAAAGAAAAAGGTAAGAATCCATAGTCAAGCCCCACGCACATGCCTCAATACTTAACGCATTTGCGCCGAGCAGCGTCACCCACAACTAGGGATGGCAACGGGTCGGGTCTGGGTCGGGTCCACCCGGACCCGAAGTTTCAATCCTGGACCCAGACCCGATCCGGACCCGAACGGGTCCAAAATTGTCAGACCCATACCCGAACCGACCGGGTCTGGGTCGGGTCCGAGTCTACCCGCGGGTCCACCTTATTTATTACTCCGTAAGTTGTTGTATTATTCATTGTTTCAATTTCCGAAAAAAACTACGTAATGTCTTGAGTCAATCCTTACGCATAAGATTTTAAAAGTGTTTAAACCACACATAAAAATGATAAAAAAAAAAATTTAAAAAAAAGTGTCTACAAGTCTCACAATACAACCGTAACGTCTCCCAAAATACAACACAAAAGTCGTCTTAAAAACATTTATCACAAAATAATTTATTAAAAAAACATATTAAGTGATACATGATATATCACATAGTTCTTCTTCCTCCATATCATATGTTTTATGAATTGAGATTTTTAATTTTTTAATTTTTTTTATTTTTTTAATGGGTCCACGGGTCTACGGGTCGGGTCCGGGTCCCAAAATTCGGACCCGTACCCGTACCCGAATTTTTTGGGGAGGACCCAGACCCGACCCATGCCCATCGGGTCTGAAAAATTTAGACCCAGACCCGACCCATTCGGGTCCGACCCGCCGGGTCTGGGTCGGGTCCTGGACCCATTGCCATCCCTACCCACAACACGACCTGACATGAAATCGGAAAGCTCAGACTGGGTCAAAGAAGAATACCCGGTAAGATCTACGCATACGTCACGCCCCTGGTCCCACGAATGAAGGAGCAAATCTGCAGGACGCAAGGATCTGTCATGGTCATCGATCAGGCCAATATCAACCTCCTTACCTGCTGAGACCCCAGAACGGAAACAAATATCCAATAGAGTATCGCGAACGAGGTTATGCTGATGTTTAATACCGAAAACTCCCGCACATGACACGGCATGGTCCCCATAAATATCGTCCCGAAAAATCCGAGAGCAGGCAGAACACGACCCAGGCATGGAAAACAAAGGAACGTCCAACCGATAGTTAAGCACACGTCGGTATATTAACTCCTACCTCGCTTCATGTTCCCTTTCCTTCCATAATTCATTAATAAGTGTATTATCATCTACAATAATGAATACAAAAATTATTACAGAGCATGAACCTCAATATGTCAACCAAGTGTACAACCAACGCGACTCGATTAAACATACAACTAAACTTCAATATGAATCTCAGTGTACCACCCAAACAGGAGCGGGCCCTGCCTTGGGCTACAAGGGTAAGTAGAATTAGGTTACATAAAAAAATGAGTGCATTAAGGCATGTGAGCGGAGCCTCTCCAGTAGCCAAAATTACTGGAGGGTCCATTAGTTGGTGGATGAATGGCACGTGGATTTGTGGAAAATCAATGGCCAGGATGATTGCATGATTTATCCACCCAATCAAACAAAATTCAAGTACGGAGGACTTTTAAACTAACACCTATATATACGACGATCGGGTTTCGAAGTTCGGATAAAATATGGGTCAAGTTTATTTTGCGCATAAAATACGATTTTTATACTTGTTTCGGGTCGTATATATATGACCCATATTAACACGTTTTTGCTAATATTTAATTTTCTATAACTAAACTCGATCCGCCCCGTAAAGAGGTAAATTTATATAACTAAAATTTGAATTTAATGAGTTCAACTCTACTACTCCACCCAAATAATTCTTCTAATATACCTTTATATTCATTTATATTTTATATATGTCCTTTTTTAACTTGATGTTTTCCTAAAATAATGGGGCACCCCCATCACCCCCTATGAAATCGCATATGCTGGTCAGTACAATTTACCTACCCAGACCACTTTTTGAACACCCTTAAATAAATTGGGTTTGGGTCTCATTTTTTCCTGACCCGATGAATTTCTGTCGGGTAGGGATCTCATTTTAAAAAAAACAGATATGGGTATGGGGTTGCGTTGTTGTCGGAGTCGTAGCTGATCAGTAGACCTTATACTGTGATTTATTGGTCGAAAAAAGCCATTGATGGGCCGACAGAGGAAAACAACGGTCGGATTGTCGTTTGAATTTCGATGGGTCGTCCCCGTCCTTTGACAGTCCACGTTCACGTCGTTACAATAACACGGATAGGAGTATAAATTATACGGAGTACTTCGTAATTTATAGAAATTGTCTAGGAATAAGTACAGTTATATAGTTTTGCTTGTGATAAGACACTTTATTACTTACGAAAAAAATTATTTTTGGTTGCAATGACTTACAAAAAAATCGGAGTAACTGTTTGTTGTAATGGTATTAAGTTCATAAAACTACCGTCTATGAAATTCGACATCCATATTAAAAATCCAAGTTACGTTACCTGCTATTACAAGTCAATCAAGTCAATTTTGTAGGGGTATTATTTTAAAAAGATAGTATAGAAAGGTGGTATCATTTTGGAATCATTGAAAGGTGACATCATTTGTGGAAAATGTTATAAAGGTGATATTATTGCTACCAAATTTTCCTGAATATTATCCATATCTCGATTATCTATATTATAGATGACCATTTTCAATTGATAAATGATAATTAGACCAAAATCAAGGTCGTGTCATGTATAAACGGGTAAAAAATCCAAACCCGACACATTTAAATCTTGTATCGTGTTCATATCGTCCCACTTACATAATTAAATGAGCTATCAAGTATTAACCCAAACCCGACCCGACCCATAATTTTGCGTAGGTTTGTATCATTGTTTGTCGGCTCTACCGACAATATGTTAGTAATAGTTTTCGAATACAGCCCCAGATACATCTCATTCTTGGGTCCACCTGTGCACCCAAACAGAGTTAGAGCTTGCGGTAACACACCAATTTAAAAGGAAAAAAGAAAGTAAGACAAGAGATAAATGAATAATTATTATGTATATCAACTACAAGTAATACATTGCTTATATTTTAAGAACAAAACTAACACACCCAAATATGTTATACGGAGTAGGTTTTAAGCGGTAGTAAAAGAAGCAGTCATAACAATAGAAACCATGGAGAAAAAAAAAAAGTCCAGATTTAAAAATCTCAACTAAAGACGCGAGAGAAAAACAAAGAAAGTTCAAAGGCATAATTCAAGAAGATTACGCTCTCTAGTAAAAGTTTAAATAAAACGAAGTTATTATGCGTTACATCTTATCGCGTTATTTCTCATTTCGTCAATAGTCACTCATGCACTTGCGTTCTTACAAACACACTACAAATGACTAAATGATAATGAAAGTAAATAAAGTAACAACGACAAGAAATAAAAAAATGTATAAATAATAAAATAAATATTGAACAATGAGATAAAAAGATGTCAAGCTATTTCAGGTTCGAATCATTTCAGATCACATGTCAAGCTATTTAGACCTTGCCCCTAATCCTGGGGCAGGTTAGATTTTCAGATCGGGTGAAAACAAGCCCATGTAGGGGTAACCGTCTTTAACTTTTCAATTAAATTATTTAGTGTTAACTTTTCCGAAATTATTTCAGTGTTAACAGCCATTGTCTGTTTCATGGACGATGGTGAACAACCCAATTTCAGGAAGCATCTCACGTAATGTTGTGTTGACGACTTGACTTGACTTAAACTAATGTCTAAACATGTTTGGGAAAATATTCCTTCACTGCAACAATCACAAAAGAAACAAGCCGGAGTTCTTAACGATACATAACCAAACTCAAATATAAGTTCAAGAAGCAAACAAGAAGCAAACTCAAGCTTAATTAATATGCCATCAGCCATGAATGATCTATTCGTAGATCCATGACTTGAGGCTGCTCTGCCAGCTGACAATGCCCTCTGGGAACCACAAAGCAATCTCCTTTTGTGCACTTTCGACCGCATCACTTCCATGGATGACATTTCTGACCAAATTAAACACTTATGTCAGTTCTTGCTTAAGAGCACCAAAAGATCAAAGAGATGATGATTACGACTAAAGCACAAAAAGAAAATACTCATACAACAATTGAATTTTCAAAAGTGCAGGGAGACAAAACGGGCATAAGGAGAACCACATCAACAAAAAAATCAATCTTTCCTTTGTACAGAGTACTAGTAAGTAGGATGGGTTATCGTATAAACGGCTCCATAACACTAGTAACTTCTTTGGAGTGAGGAAAACCCTCAGTTTCATCCCATTAGTAAGGGCATGGTGCTCAGTCATCCAAGAGAAATGTACAATAACTACAATTAGACTACACTAGGAAACAAAAGAAATGATAAATAACTAGTACCTGCCAATATCAATGGCAAAATCACCACGGATGGTGCCAGGCTCGGAAGCTAGAGGGTTAGTGGCTCCAATGATCTTCCTGCCGGTGGTGACAACACCCTTGCCTTCCCAGACCATAGCAACAACAGGCCCGGAAATAATGTAATCAACCAAACCAGTGAAAAATGGCTTGGCAGATAAGTCAGCATAATGACTCTCAGCAAAAGAGCGTTCCACATTCAAAAACTTCAAACCTATAAACATAGGATAACTCCATGAATCAAAGTTCACATCAAGCAAAGCTACACACAAGTATCACCAAAACTCATAACGACATCAGTTAGCTTTATATACCGATTACCAATGATCAACTTCCAGATCACCCAAAAACTACATACATATATAATTAAAATGCTCATATTCAACTCAATCTTCACCAATTAGCTTATGCATGTGAGGAGAATCGTGAATGATGAACTCAGTTTAGCAAAATCAAGGGAGCAACATCATAATGGTGTGAATCTAATTTGACAATGCATTTCAGCATACTATGAACACCGATGATTTTACGTTTCATGCAGAATAAATAAAAAGCAGATCACAGAGTGCTAGGGAGAGCTAAAAACCAATAATATAAGGATAAAAAAAACTGAATAAATAGATCACTCGTATTCCAAATGAAGAATAACTAAAACCAATACAGAGTAACTTTCAATTAAGCTGGGAGTAAAATGAATCAGGGTAAAGAAAAACCCCATAAATCATCGCGCTTATGCAATAATAATGAAGAATACAACTTTATGCACATAAATCAAACAATTAACTATGTCATCAAGACTACGACTTCATCGATTTCGTTTAAATTATCATCATCATCAAGATTACAACTTCACCAGCATCAATAATCCATATCTGGGAATATAAGACTAATTTAATCATCAAGATTACAACTTTATCAACTGAATATCGCAATCAAGTTGGATTAATTCCATAATCAAGATTACAACTTTATCAACTGAATATCGCAATCAAGTTGGATTAATTCCATAATCAAGATTACAGCTTTAATTCTAATCTGATATTATCAAGTCACACATACGTCAAGTTAGATCAAACATGCAACTAAATCAAAACAAAAATAGTACTTGTAGTAAAACAAAGTTAATCAGAGAAGAATATAGATACCTTTAAGGGAAAAACCCTTCTTCTCAAATCTACTGATGATCTCACCAACCTAAACAAACAAACAAACAAACAAACAAACAAACTCACATTGCTTAATTGTTTAAATTTTAATATAATAAAAAAACACAGGTAAATATGCAGAAAAATGGTACCAGTCCCCTTTGGACACCATCAGGCTTGATCATGATGAATGTTTGCTCCATCTTTCTTCTTCTTAAGGTAAGTTAAGTGAATGTTAAGCAAAAGTGTAGAAGTTGAGTAGGACAGGACAGGACAGGAGGATTGGTGGGAGGAGAAAACAGCGGCGAGTAATGGTGAGGGTATATATACTACTACTCCTCTAGTAATGTACTGTAGGAACCTTTGTGGACTTGCAAACCCTAATTTGGTGCTTCCCTACTTCCGTCTTTTCCGTTTCAATGTCAAACTAGGGGCCAAATTATCAAATACGAGTATGTAAAAAAAGTTGGGACAAATTGGTAAAAATATTTTGAGTTGTGCAAAATTGGTAAAATAGAGTCACATCGCAATATTTTAGTGACAAATTGGTCTAAAAAATATTCCGGTATAATTTTTAAGAATTTTAGTGTTCGATTCGAACTTTTCAATCCGTCTAAGTTTAGTCTAAAAAATCAGAATTATTTTTAATTAATTTTTTCTTAAAATGTATTTTTAAAAATATTGTTTGATCCGGTTTAATCGGTTCGGTTCAAAGGCCGGAATTTTTTTACCTGAATTTGAAAGTGGGTGAGTGATGACAAATTTTGGATTTTCATTAATTCCAATTTTTCATAGTGCACAATTTTGAGATCTACCCGACACAAAATCTCGACTGAAGACAAAACTTAACCTTTGACTTTACTGACCTGGCCTCACCCGACTCCGACTCTATCGAAATATTATTGACTATTAATATACAGAAAAAAAAATGTTTAAAATACGGGGCAACTCGAATACGGATTGATCAGAATACGGGTATGGGTCAGAAATAATTTTGGAAAGCTATTTCTTTTACCGCTTCTTAAGTCAAAAAAATATTTTAAATTTAAACATTTAATTATTTTAATAGTATTATTAAAAGGAGTACTTTTTCATTAAAATGTTTATATTTTAAAAAATATTAAAAATCATTTTTTAATTGTTTTTAATACTAATTGATAAAGAAAGTTGTATTAAATTGAATACCCGTATTTGTTTATATTTTTTTATTTAGAATATTAAAAGTTTATAATTTTCTCATTGACTCAATGGGTCGAACGAGTTAGGTCAGTTTGGACCCTAAATTAACGGGTCATTCGTTCGGATTAAACAGGTCACAGGTTAAGATAAACGGGTTTATGACTTTAAAAAACAGGTCGGGCGGTTGGGTTTGCGGGTCAGATCGAGAGATAATAGGTCTACTTACCCACCTTCAAATCCCGGTCAAAAAACTTCGACCTTTAAACCAGACCGATTAAACCGGATTAAATACAATCTTTTAAAAATAATATCTAAGAAAAAAACCAATTAAAAGTAATGTCGATTTTTTCACACTAAACCATTATAGACGGTGGGACAGGTAAAAAATCGAGTCGAAGACCAAAATTCTTAAAAAGCAAGCGGAATTATTGTTTTTAGACCAATTTGTCACTTACAAGCCTTTTTTTACCAACTAGTTTTTTCACCCGTGCAAACGCACGAGACGTGTTTATTTTATGTTGAGAAGAATTTATATCCCCTTTGTTTTAGCTTTGAAGTGTTGTATAGTCTCGAAGAGGTTTGGGACAATTTTTGGGGTTTTATTAATATTTATAATAGACGTAAATTAGATCTTTAAATCGTTAATTACTTGTTTAATTATTTTGTCTAAATATTTTATAAACTTATGCAAATGATTAAATTTAGTGTTAAATAATTATTTAATTATAGTTTACGTCATAATCGTTTAATTGTAAATGTTAAATTATGTGTCTTATTATTGTTAATCTCATTAATTACCGTCGTTGGTTATCAATTGATATTTTTCCGCTTAAATTGTTAACATCGTTAGTTATGTGTTTAATTATCGTTATCGTCTTTATTATTAAGTTAAAAAATATATTAGAAACTAATTAGAAGGGAAGGGTATAAATGTCAATTGCGTAATTAATATCGTCATTCTAAAAGCAACATGCTAAATTCTAAATTTTGGTATTTTATAATTAGAATAAGTTAAAAAAATATTTTTATAGAAACATATTATCTTTTGATTATATTTATAGATAAAAGTACAAAGATACTTCGAAGTCACCAACTTGTTAATCTTCCGTAGTGATGAATAAAAAGAATCAAACACCTTTCATTTACACTTATTATCGAAAGATTTTTTTTTCTAAAACAAAAAATCAAACAACTTCATTTAGTAGCTTAAGGATTGAGTTGTAGTGATGCCACGTGTCGGCTTGTAGTGATGCCACATGTCGGCTTATTAGAAAGAAGACTTCTTAGCTTGCCTTTTTATATTATTATATAGATTTGGCACAATATCAATTTTTTTACCAATCTGGCACATTGGTGCTACTTTTTTTTTTACCTATTTGGTAATTTGGCCTCAAACTAGGTTGGTGAATGCTGACGGATTTCTCTGTTTTTATTTTTTGTTAGGAAAAAAATGATAGCAATAATACATACCGCCTTTCAATAATCCCTAAAAGACGGCCATTAAAATCCCACAAAATATCTCGTCGTCAAATAGAATCAATAAAAAAAATATCAATTCTGAACCAACACACTAATCAATCAATCAATATTCAATATATATATATATATATATATATATATATATATATATATATATATATATATATATATATATATATATAAAATTAAAAGAGGCTTTTTTTTATTTTACAATCAATATTAACTATATTATTATTTTATTTACGGTTTTTTGAGTAAATATGAGGTTAGAAGTAGACTTCTTAATTCTAACCTAAGACGGATTTTGAGTGAAAGTAGAATTCTTTTTATAAACAACACAAGTCTACTAATTACTAGTTACACTAGTTTTGATGCCCGTGCGATGCACGGGTGTAACAATAACGTTACTAAATCAACATTAGTACTTTCTTTTATAATTATTGACTGCGATGAAACGATTGCGATTATTTCAAATAATTGTCATTTTAGAGGATTAGCACTCCACGTTTGCATGTATTTTATACGAAAAGTAGCGGACGCAGGTTATGATGCTACACTTAGACGGTTAGACCTGTCAAATTCGACTCGACCCATAAACCTGATCCTAATTTAATACATACTATTTTTTTACTTCAAAAGTCGTAACAAAATTAGGCGTTCGAAACTATTTCTGAGCATGACCTGTATACCCCGACCGGTGACAGGTCTAGTGTGTACATTAGCTACGTGGCTAAAACAAACGATGCACATCATAATACTTGGTCATTGTTAGCAATTTTAATGTCAGTGACAACTCATTTGGAACATTCGGCCTATCTGTGCCTTTTGTTCTCTAAGCTTCTATTGGGCAATTCTTCCATTCCTCGTAATATTAAATCTACCTTAGAAAATTTCAAATTCAAATTCAAATCTATATATTCTATTAAATATAAAACAAACCATTCTCCATGCTCTATCTACACAATGCTCAATTCTAAAGTAACCCACGTGACATGATATGATTGGGTAGAAGCTGTAAAGGAGGGAGTCTCTAATTAGTGCCAAAATCGGTTATTTGTTTGTCATAAATTAGGTAGAGCCCATCAACTTCATGCTCAATTGTTGCGTCCGTTATTTCTTTTTCATTGATTATGTAGAATCCAAAGTGAAGCAATCAAGTTCAACCTTCATTGTTTCATTAACTCAGCTCCCACCTCCCACCTCCCATCCTCTTCATCTTCCTCCCTTATAATCCACCACCTACAACAATGGGTGCTTGCCCTTCCCATGACACCACCCAAGTGTAAAACAAAATCGAGTTGATTCCTGCCGCCAAGCATCATCTTACCGTTGTCGTTGGATGCAGGCGACCCCGATTTTTGCCACCGCCCAGACTAACTCGGTATGTGTGTGACCATCAACTTTGTTCCTGCTTCATTGGGTTCGTGCTTACGTTAAACTCACCTTAATGCTACTCATGATTAGTTCTCTATTATCTCGGTATTGTGTTAAACTCGGTATGTGCTGCTTCATTGGGTTCATGTTTGTGTTAAACTCATCTTAATGCTACTCATTATTAGTTTTCTATTATCTCGGTATTGCGTTAAACTCGGTATGTGCGTGAACTTCATAATCACCAAAAAAAAAGAAAAAATCCAGCAACTAAGCAATAAATAAGTTCATCAATCAAAACATCTTCTGTATTGAAATCCCACCTAAAAGTGGAACTGGGTAAAATCAATTGACCAATTTGGTTAAATTGTGTTTATCAATTTAACTTTAGCAACTGAATCTAAAGACGTAAGTAGAGTAAGGGTCCAAATCCCCTTTCCACTAAAAGAATAACACAACTAGAATTTTTCCCGCCTACTTTTGCATGGGCTATTGGTTGGACTTATCTTCATTGGATCATTTAGTTGTTAAGGCGGTTGGGTTGATCCATATATCAATATACATTATAAATCTAACTCGATCCAGATAATAATCATCTTATTACTCAATCTCAACATTGTTAATTTAAATAATTAAGTAGATTCACGTCATTGATATAATTAAATTATATCAAATAATAATTATGATCCATATATGAAGTAATGATTATAGAGTAATAATTATGTCATGAATATATCAATCTACGTTTTTTTCATATATTAATTATACCATAAATTTCAAAGTCTATTAAGATTTTGTGTCAATCTAATCTAATCAATCTTAATAATTATGTCAACCGTGATCCATATAATTATGCTATATATCAATCTACATGCAATTTTCCATATAATTATGTCATAAATTCCATATTTTTATTAAAGTTTATAAACATCAATAATACTAAAAAGTCTTTAGAATAATTGTGTATATTTGAGTATGTAGACACCCGCATTTTGACTGCCAGGTGTCTACGGTAGTTTCCAAAAAACACCCGATGATGATTGGACGCTAACGTGTTTCTACGCGCTCGGATATGGGCTCAAAACCATTAGTTGCTGGCTAATGCACTTACGGGGTACAAATCTCACAAAACTAACCTCAAATTCAGGCCCAGTGGATCGTTTCCAGTCAAACAAGACTAATTTGGGTCAAAACCGACACCGAAAATAAAACCGACTTTTAGCGATTGGGTCAACCCCGGTCAAAGTCATTTTCGAGACACACAAAAAACAGCCACACAAACATCAAAAAGTCCAACTCAAAAACAAAACCCACAAAATATCCAATTCAAGGTCCAAAGCCCGGACTACTCGACCCAGCTGACCCACTCGATCGAGTGTCAGATCCACTCGATCGAGTGGGCCCCTTATTCAAGCCCGGCTGCAGGCGCTTGGGCCACTCGACCGAGTCAAGGGGCTACTCGGTCGAGTAACCCTAGACGGGGTACATGGGCAATGCCTATATATACACCCCCATGCACACACTTCACACAACTTTTGATCATCTAAAAAAAACCCTAATTCTACCCTACTCACATACATCCAAACCCTAAACCTAGCTTTAGGAATCGAAGCCCTAACCACCACAACTTAGCCTACATACTCGAAACTCCCGTGCAAGCCGCCACTACGAGTCCCGTCCGAGCATAAGAAACATGTAGGTTGAGGGTGCCAATTCCCGCTCTTCTCCTTCCTCCTTTTTTTCTCGCGTCACGTCGTCGTCGTCATCGTAGATGTCTCTTTTTTTTATTTTTATTCGCGTCCTAATATCGCTAATATCACTAGTATTAAAAGACATTAAAATACTTGTGAATTTGTGTTGAGTGTAAGTGATGGTGGGATAAGGAAACCCGAATATACAAGTGTACTACACACAGCGTTGCCGGTCGCTTATCCCATCACCCCGGTCACTTGATTATTGAAACAAGTCAACTTAAACAATAATTTCTATTTCGTCCGCATCGTTATCATTAATCACCTATTTGCATCAATTTTCAAAACAAGTATTTTATTCAATAAGGGTCGAAACCCTTTGACGTGGATCCGACATCACATAATCCCTAGGGATTCGTTACGATGTCGGAAAAGCCGAGGGAATCAAGTCTTTCAATTCAAGCAAAGCGTCGATCTTTTAGATTCGATACCAATTCCATAATTGGATGTCGAATCTAACGATCTAGTCAAATAAATTAACTAATGCGATTTTTCGTTGATGCTAAAATAATTGTCATACGATTCGTTAGAATTACGACATTCACTATCACAAAAATGCCCTAAGAGACCACCCCTAACACACTGGTTAGATTGTCTAACCGGTTTCTTAATAATAAGAAACCATTTATTTTTTGTGACCGGTCTCTTAAAATCATTGATAAAATACCGGCTGGACAACCTAACTAGTCTCTTAATTTAAGAGACCATTTATCTAATATACACGGTTTCTTAAAATTATGTTTAAGATACCAGTCAACTTATATAACCGGTTTCATAGATTAAGAAACCTTAATTACAAATAACTGGTCTCTTAACTACAACCAATTTCCCACTTAACGCGCTAAAACCGACCTACATACTCCCGCTATTTCGTTCTCCCACGTAGCACGTTGTTCATCCCCACCCTAATCCCTATTTTGTTCACCTAAATTAATTTACCCTAATTTAACTACAAGCAAATTAATTCACCTAAATTAATTCTGTTCCCTAATCCCTATTTCGTTTCCACTCAAATTTCACCTAAACCAATTCATCTAATTTACATATGTATGTTCAGATGTCGAAGATCAAGCTACCAAGACTTCCGTCGAAGAAAAAATGCAAGTCACTATGATTCATACTCTTGAACGCGATCTCAATTCCGGTTTGTTTCATCATCATCTTTGTTACGCATCCAGGCGGATCATCATTTTCCTAATTTCATTGCTCCACTCTTTATTTTTTATTTGTTCAGAATGAGTAGACAAAAATGCGTTATGTTTCTCGCGATGATGTTAATTGTATGGAACTATTCAATATTCATGAGCATGATGTCGATATTCTGGCTTTAATTTGAAGAACTCGGTCTCGGCATTGATGTTCAAGCTCTGCTGTTGATATTTTGTCGCCCTTTGCATGAGACGTTGTTAGACTGTGTTAGATGTTGTTCCCTAATCCCTATTCAGCAAACCAACTCGATCACTGTTTTCTTCAAAATTCGATCACCAAGTTTCGGGTTTTTTTTTCTACCAATTTTATTTCTGCGTGGATGGTTGCTATTCTTTGGTATCTGATATCGAATTGTTGCTATATATTGTTGCGTGAATTTTGAATTAGATTGTTGATATGATATGATACTCTTGTGAATTGGATTGTTGATATGATATGGAGTTCGAATTGTGGGATTAGAAATGATACTCTTATGAATTTGATTTTTCTCTTTTTTCGGTTGTCGGATTAGCAATGACTCTAATATTGATCGAGAAATAGGTGATCAGTGATATGTGATCGGTGATAGGAATACATTTTCCCTGGTGGGTGTCTACCCTGCTTGAGCAGTGTAACCTCAGCCACGACTACAGCTTCCGGACTTTGGTCAGTACAACTGGATGCTCCGAAATTCAATTCTTAGTTTCTTCTATCAAATATGATTTGAAACTGATCGGGTTATTTACCACATGAAACATGTGGGAAACATTGGGATACATTACTACAAAACGTTGAGACAATGGAGGAAAAACTTTATAGATCACCGAAGGTTAGACACCCTCTCTGTCGACTGTCATATACTGTTTCATCAGCTCTAGCCTTAAATCCCTTATAAGAAACAACCAAAAACGTGCTGAGGTTATTACTACAACTTATTATTTCCCTGTCACATTTCTACAGGAAAATCTGTTCAACTGGCAGATTTGACGACAAGTTCATCAGGACATGGGAATACTACTTCGACTACTCTGCAGCCGGGTTCAAAACACGAACATTAGGGAATTACCAGGTACATACTTCTCGACGCATCTCAACATTCATCATCTTATTAATTAAAGGTGGTTTTCGATTAGGAATTACTTATTGGTTTGGGTTTGAATTTGTTGTTTACATTTAATTCCTTGGCCAAAAGAACAAGATCTTGTATCTTGAAGAAAGTAAGACCTTGTATCATTATGAATGCTACTGAAATTAATGATTCATTTCATTGAGATTAGTTTGTACAAAAGTTGTTGTATTTTCAAAATACATTTTGCTTTCATTTTGCTCCCTGTCTGTCTTATGTGCACTCTGTTTGTCAATTGGTGCACAATTGCTTCGAAGTTAACTCTCCTATTTTGCTTAAGTCTTGGGTATGTGTTCATTCTAGTAAGTGGAGTATTTCTAAACTAGTACAGCTGTAGAGTAGTACGGAGTGATGATGGAGTATGTCTCATTACCTTGTTTGACACTTGGAGTGGTACGTTGAAAATCTAAATTTATCCGAGTCTTTTGTGTGATCTATATGAATTAGAGAGAGAAATCGAAGACTACTTTTTTTTTTAACTATAAATTGAAGAATACTTAACTCTCTTATTTCTAATTGATTTGTTTTCTGATGTTAAAGGCAATATATATAAGCATCATGCCTTCGTTAGGTACAATACAGTGGATTAGTTTGGTGCACGATAGCTTAGTGACGTAGTGGGAATAAGGCCCTGTTCTTTTCGGCTGAAACAAGGCTGAGCTGAGCTGGTCTGATAAGAGCTGAGCTGGACTGATAAGAGCTGAGCTGGTCTGATAGAAGCTGAGCTGAGCTGAGCTGAGCTGAATTTATAGAAGCTGAAACTGATAATTTCTTATATAAATTATCTAATAATTTTAAGAAAAATATTGGAGCTGAGCTGAGCTGAGCTGATAAGAGCTGGGCTGAGCTGATAAGAGCTGGGCTAGTCTGAAACGGACTGAAATTAAGCCGAAAAGAACAGGGCCTAAGTTTTGCAAATTTTTAGATGTGGTAAACCAAAGGAGGAATCAGCTTACTTGCTTGCTTGCTTTTGTAGTATCTATCTAGTTATAAGGCTGCACCAGCAGCAGCGCCATATCCATGACCATATGTGAGTGAGGAATCCCGTGAATGTGAATAACAAGGACTAGTTAATTGCTTTACTAGCCTTAATTGCTTTCATTTAATGTTTGTATAACGTGTACTGTTTGTTTGTTTGTTTGTTTGTTTTGAATCTTGTAGCTCACATTATCTTGTTAAGCTGGGTGCTTTCTTCACTTTCGGTTTTATGGATTGCTCCTAAAAACGATTTCCAGGTAGCTGTCTGTTTGTTTGTGTGGGCTGGAGTTGAGTTGATTTATTACCTCCATCAACTATCATCGATGCGTCCAATTCAATCTAAAAATACTAGGAGTATTGTATTTGAAAGCTCATGGACGGACACCAATCCAAAATTTAAAGATACTGACTAATTGTAGTAGCTAATTGTGTTTATATATATATGGAGTATATGCCAACTGTGTTATTTTTTTTGTAGTATTTTTCCGGAAATCAGGACTCATATGAACAAAAAAATCTTGACGAGGTTAGAAATACTTGGGCGACATATTTATTAGACTAAATTGAAGACGAGGATATCGAAGACAATGACAATATGGATGTTAACGAAGCTTGATTTAACCGTACTCATTATTAGAACTTTTTTGTATCGCCAACTCATTTTAGCAATTGATGTTTTTTTTCCGCACCTTTGTCTATTTTTTAAAAACACCGATTATATTAGCATTGGCATGAACATTTGTAGTTTAAATTTCATATATATGAAAACGGTTTTTTAATATTACTACCGTGTACTTTTTTTTAATATATACGATGGTATATTATTGTTTGCACGTTTATATATGATATAAATTATTTCGGAATTGAATAATAAACATTTTGATAGTGTGCTCATGTGAATGAAAACTAATTATTGTAAGAGACCGGTTCCTTTGCAAACCGGTCTTTTAATACAACTCAAAGAGACCACTTTTTTTTAATGCTGGTCTCCTAGCCCTCCTCAAAGAGACCATTTTCTTTGTAAAACTGGTCTCTTAGACAACTAAAAGAGACCGGTTATAACTAACCTCCGGTCTTTTAAGTATATAACAAAGAGACCATTTGTAGGTAATATTAAGTCTCTTAACTTCACCAATGAGACCACATTATTCAACCGGTTTCTTAGACTTAAGACACCGGTGAGATGGAGACCGGTTGTTAACCGGTTTCTTATGCCATTTTTAACTGGTTTCTTTGACACTTTTTGTAGTAGTGATTATTAAACGCGGAGGAAATCTACTCATATCGCGATAGTTAGTTTAAGACGACTTAAAGCAATTTTCTTTTATTTTCACTCTAGTATTCCATATCGATTCAATAATCGCATATGGGATACAACGAGTATTTAAATCTAGAATCGAGTATAAATCCCATAATATTTATATCCGATTCAACAAAATCAATGATTTATAAAATCCGAATAGAGCATAAATTGTACAATATTTATGTCCGATTCGGCAGAATCATCGAATTATCAAAAATCAAAAGCAATTTCAAAACCGATACAAAATTGCGAGCGAACCCCATGTTCGTACAGGAGGCCACTCGACCGAGTGCCTAGCCCACTCGGTCGAGTGGCACCCAAAAAACCAAAGCAGAATGCATTTACGACCTCCACTCGGTCGAGTCTCACAGTGACTCGGTCGAGTGGCAACGTACTCGGTCGAGTTGGTCAATAACTCGATCGAGTAGGGTCTAGAATACGGGACAGAAGCGTTTTCAGAAGTCCACTCGGTCGAGTCCCTCAGTGACTCGGTTGAGTGGCCTCTTCATCACGTCAAACCGTGAGTCCTACAAGCCGGTCGAGTCTTGTTAATATCTTTTCACGACTTAAGTCGACACGTGTCTAATCAATCACGTGAAAACTTCACTTTTCAAAACTTTACATCATCTTGTCTACATCATTTATTAATTTGCAAACCATTATTATTCGTTATACCGTTACTAACCGTTTGTTACTTTTCTTGTTGATTTATCGTTTGTTTTAATGTACTAAAATGAACCCACATGCTAAAATTCAACTTCGACGTTAGAATTAATTGCATTAAATCGACATAGAAACCCTTTTCAATTTCTCACATGCTTAGGGAAAACAATGTTTGCATAAACATTTTCATCGTTCAACTAACGCGCGTATTCAAAAATCATTCGATATCCTAGTAGAGGCCGCTAAGTGCGGGCGAGGTTGGGTGTCCTTTGTGGGCTTCCCAACACGTACCCTCACCCCTTACTCAGAACCTTGGTTTCCGGATGCCCGAAACCGTTGGCGCACGAGAGTCATTCAATACACGATAACCGGTAGTGATGGTATCGGTATCGGTATCGCAATGCAAAGGGATGAGCCCAATAAACTCTGACATCGGAAATGGGCTATACTTCGTGCATGGCCCACTACGACATGGAGTGGGTTCGAACGGGCCCGAACTCCCACAAAGTTCGGTGGCGACTCCACTTCGATTTAAATTTCAATTCGATCCATTCTCATATGGAGATTCATTCGCCTCCCCAAACCCGCGCGTGGCCGCGTCGGGGTGGACCTATGTCATGTCCACAGAGTATCTTTGACAATATATTTTTTAAAGAGTAATAATATAATTGTGTATATTTCAGGAGTTCTTTGCATACATTTAAATCCATTTTGTATAAATTAAAATTCCAAGATGGGAATGAAATTCCTAGACTAAAATTTCGAATAATTCCGAATACATCTTTGCATACATTAAAATCCAATCTAATCATACTGAATCTCTTTTACTACTAAGAGAATAACTCCTCCTATAATTTTCCCGCCTATTCATATTAGACTCATATTTGGGTCTTCGCTGCTTTGGTGATGTACTACTGAAATTTAGTTAACAGTATATTTTACAATCTCTGTGATTTGCGTCAGTGTATACTAAATACAGACTGTATATATATACTAGTGGAAATACGTATTATTTTTTTAATAATCAGACTGATATAAGATTGTAATTAAATATTGTAATCCTCTATTAAGTAAGAAAATAAAAATTCTCAAAACTTTTTGCGGCTAAATATTAAGCTCTCAATCTCTATTAACTAAGAGAATAAAAATTTTCAAAACTTTTCTCACCTAAATTTTAAGTTCTCAATTTGGACAAAATCAATAGAACAAATGAGGGAAGAATCACACTCAATTATCATATAAAAAATTCTTACGGGTTAAATATTTAAAAACTAATAATGGATGTATCGATACAAATAAATTATAGAAATATAGTCGCTTAAATTTCTAACAACAATTAAGATAGTAATTTTTTGGACTACATATTTCATGATATTAGTCGAGGTTACAATTTCAAGTTATTTTATTATTATCCAAATACAATGATAGAATCGTGAAAAATTATCAGGTTGCTAAATTAAAATCTATTTTGTATAAATAATTAACTAAAAATATTAAAACTCTATAAATACCGTGCATACATGCACGGGTGTACAGTAGTTCAGAGTAATCATGTATGTTAAAAGCAACTGTATCGAAATATTTTGCAATTTGGTTAAAAAATATAACAATTCCTCAAAACATTTAAATCAATAGTGAAGACATTTGTCACATATTTGTATTAGACCATTACAAATAATATTTAACTAAATAATAAATATACTAATAATAATAAAGTACATAAGAATCTTAGATAGTTGAAGCATCGAAATACAAAAAAATGACTGATGATGAACCGGCAAAATAACAATTATATTTCTTCAATATTTGTATTTAGTGATAAGGACTGTATTCACGAATATGCATTGTTGGCCATTTCACAGTGGATAATGGAGTGATATTCACCGCTGTATGAACATAATTAAGGTGACGAGTATCAATTTGGATTAGACTAACTAGTTTTCGTGCCCGTGAAATTCACGGGTCTAGCAATAGTGTATTTGTGCGACTTTTCTTTATCGCAACGTCTTTGTTGTGGATTCTTGGTTTCAATGTAGAAGTCAATTGTTAAAAGAGTGAAAGTCGTAGTGTTTGGTTTTGTTACACGAAGTTTTGTTTGCTCCGTCTATAAGTGTAAGATAGAAGACAATTTGATGTTACTAAAAAAAGAGTTTGCGAATCTAGGTAAGTCACACCTTCGAATCTTGATGAAGCAATTGGAATTGGAATTGGAATATAGGTCATGGTATATGGAAAACAGTACTTAAATAATAATCCTTTATTGTACTTAAATAATCTGAACACGTAAATAATTTTCCAATCAATGGTTGTAGGTTGCTGAATATTGGCCTTCTTAACTTTGGTGTGGTGCTGTTGGGCGCAATTGCTTTGCATACTTGCTAATCTCCTTCGTGGTTGTTTCTGTTTCCTTGGGTTCATCTCTGCGGTACATTGTAGGCAGATTTAGGTCAATTTGCAGAATGAAGCAAATGTAAGGATTATTTGTAAGTGTAGTTTGTTTTGTACTTACTGTTTTGGCCGCTTTGAAGTTTGTGGTTCTTGTGGAGTGTTGACGATCATCTCGTCTTCTGCCGCTTCTACGCTAGTGGATTTTCCCTTGTTTCCTTCTACTGCGCTTTGTTTTTTTCTGGTGTGAATATAATTGACATTGGAAATAGTTATTCTAAAAGCAGTAAATTAATCGTGCATACCTTGTCTTGGGCTGTGGTGGGTGTGGAGTCATGCGTCTCAGCCATAAATGTCTTTTGAACTTTTAATTCTCTTTCAGTCCCAAATTTATTTATCCATATCTTTACTTTGAAGGTGTATGACTTCCCAGCACATTGCTGTAGGATGTCAAATACCATTCCATAGCAGGTGAGTTACATAATTTGGTCCCCCTTAATATCGAGTCTAATATTATTGATACGAATTTTTAGGTCGTTACCTTCTCATATAAGTTTAACAACTGAGTTATTGGCTTCCCTATGACCTTCTCTGCCTCCTTGTGGAAAATAACCAAAGGCGCATATGTGTCCCCGTCCTTTATCGTCGTCATTAGTCTATATCTGCAAATGATTATTTTTACATGTTTCTGTTTCATGCAAGCTGTAGTTTAATTAGTTGTTACCTTTGGGTTGGGTAGGGAATCGCCTGGCTACAATTATCACATGTGTTATCTTCTCGAATGCCAGTCTTGCATGTCGGACATGATTGGTATTTCCAGTCGACATCCGTGTGGACTTCTACTGAGGTTAGTTTGACGTAGATCTATCTATCAATTCTTGTTTGCTAATTAGTTCATTACCGTCACAAATTATAGTGTAAGACAAATCTACTGTCATCTTTGCTTGAAACAGGGATGGCCTAAATGATCGACATGAATGCAATGTGATGGCTGTATAAATAATTTAACCACTTTCTTAATAATTCAGTTTGCAAGAACCGAACAACATATAAAGAACCGAGTAGTCTAAACATGACCGCTAGAAACAATAACCGAGTAGCATAAAACTTACCGATGAAGAATGATGCGATCGGAACCGGCGTCTGTACCAAATCGATGGTGACACTACAGAGGAACGAAAAGAGGAAGGCAAATGAAGGTTTGTTCTTGTCGATTGTATGAACCCGGAAAGTATAAATAGGCCGAAATCGATTCTGAGCCTCGGATTCCATCGTAACCGCCGGACCATTCATGTCTCCCTGAAATTAATACACTTAATGGAGCATAAATTTATTTGGTGGAATTTATTTGGGGTTAACTAATACAGTTAGCCACGTGTCGCATGTCTAGGGTTGCCACGTGTCGCATGTCTAGGTGGGTTAGCATATGAGAGTAACTCAAAGGGATGACTTTTTATTTTATTATATAGATAGATAGATTATATAGATTGGAGTTAAATGTGGCTGGTAATTTACTGATATAAATTACTCAAAACTTTAATTAGATAATAACGATGATAACATATTTAATTACATAATAAATATAATAATTCCTCAAATCATTTAAATCAATAATTAAGACATTTGTCACATATTTGTATTAGACCGTTATAAACAACATTTACCTAAATAATTTTATCAAAACATTTAATTAGATAATAATGATTACACATTTAATTACATAATAAATATAATAATTTCTCAAAACATTTAAATCAAAAATTAGGACATTTGTCTCATATTTGTATTAGATCGTTACAAAAAACATTTAACTAAATAATAAACATAATACTCCCTCCGTATTTTTTATAAGTCGTTTTGGTGGATTAACATTTTTTCACTTTTGATGACGTTTTGACATTACCTAGGTTTTGTTTTTCCCATGAGCAATTAATACATTGCCTCATTTAATGATGTACAACTTTTTACTCTTACACCACGTGAAACTAGTGGATTAGGATGAGTGTTGATTATATAATGTCTTGTTTCATACTCCACTACATGTTTTCTTTCTAAGTTGCAAATATCATGTGAAACCTATTTTACGTGAAGCATATGAGTATTATTTTGTTGTTTCATTGTTTTATTTTACTCCATACGTAAACTGATCACAAGATGCACATATATCAGATTGAAAAAATTCTAAAAAAGAAAAAAAATTGAAATAACGTTTCATCGACAACAATCAATTGATTACGAGTCTAATTGATTTCTTACATTTTGGACTAAGATAGGATCACATGAAACTTGATTAGGAAGAATGCCTAATTGCTCCCTCCTTGCCTTATTTATGTGCGGGATTTTGTAGCGATTTGATCCTCCATTTTTCATTATTTCAATCATACATAATTGCAAAGTTATCCATGTTCGATTTATCTTGGTTGTTGAATACTCCTCAGATGATTTCTCCACAGCATCAATGAGTTCATCAATAGACTTTGATTTCTTCTTCTGTTGTAACGATTGAATGGCACTGAAAAAACCAAGATCTAAAATATTTAAATCTGGGGAGTTCGGCGGTTGACACATTAATCTAATATCGAAACCATTTTGTGAAGCAACCCTTCGAAATTCCTCATCATTCGGATCAATATGCGTTCTTGCATTATCTTGTTGTATCCATATGGCATTTCTTGCATCCTCAATTGGCCATACAACTTGAATTCTTGGAACAACCTCTTCAATTAAAAACTTTCTTATAACTTCTCTTGTGATAGATGGTATCGGTTTTGTCACCAACGTACCCGCTTCTCTATTTCGACTTCTTCTTATAGCTGGTTCTTTAGTGCGTGACAAGAGGAAACACACCTATCTTACCAGAGAAAAATTCATTTTCTTCGGCATCAAATCTGGGACGAGCCATAGCAACTAAAAATATGGCTTTTCCGATAAAATTCTTACTTTGACATGTTCGCAAATGGTCACTTTCCCATTGGATGTAGGTAATATTTTTCGACCTTCTTTGTGAGATAGAACCATTTCTCATCGATATGTACAACATTATACATACCAATAAATTTTGGCTCGTATGGGACACTATTCGGTTCTAACATAGATAAGCAAAATCTTAAACGAGCATGTTTATGAGAATCTTTTAGAAGTGGTTTTATACTGTTAGAGTGACGTCGAATAATGCCCTCTTTAAAAAGTCTAAACTATGTGGAGTGACTAATATTCAATGACTCAGAAAGTGACCTTAATGTAGTTCTTTTGATCAACTCTATTTCCATGAGACGTTGAGGATTCAACTGAACTTTCCGATTACCATAATTTTTTTTTTCGATGTTTAACGTCACTTCCGTTAGTTTTTCCTAATTTTCAAATTCATTGAACAGTACGTATAGGTATCGAAAATAAATGAGAAACCTCGGTGGTAGTAGTTTTTTTCAATTTTCCTTCGCGAATTCTTTCTAAGAGGGCAAGATAAACTTTCTCTCGCTGATCATTTGTCAAGAAATTTCTTCTACGAGTATTTCTCGGTGGAATACCTATAACACAAAAAAAAAAAAAAATTACTGTTAAATTACCACGAGTAAGTAAACAATCGATTTGTAATTAAAAATTAGTTACAGATTTAGAATCACGTAACCATCTAGTCCATCTTCATCCATATGATCATCATTAGTTTGGTGTTCATCTCCTTCTCCTTGTTGATCATCAACTAAATCTTCATCGACCAACGGAATATTCAGATCTAATAGTCGATATCTCGCATCATCATTCTCACCATTACTAATATCTTCGTCACCTCGAGATTCCTCCCCTCGCCAATCAACTTCGGTTTCAATATCATCGTCATTACAAGGGAATTGGTTAAGGTCAAACAATGGAGTGCCCATATTATTTTGTTGACGGTCACTTTTGATAAATAAAGTCCTATTTATAGAACATGATAGAAGTAGGAACAAGGTCTCATCTATGCATTTGAATTTGGCTCAAAATGAAATTTCCGTCCAAATATTTCTTCAAAGTTTGGCTCCAATTCTATTTACTTTAAAAAATTTTACCCACCAAAATTTGGCTCCAAAACTTGCACCGAGTAGGTATAAAGGTTTGTATGGGTAAATTTACATGTTAAGGTGGAGTAGGATTAGTAGGAGTAATAATTGGTTGGATAAACTAGGAGTAGTAGTTATTAATGATCTGCATGCCTTTTCATTTTTTTCTCAACTTCCAAGGGTTAAATCTATGTCCAAGAATTTTTCTTAATCCAAGTGCTTTTTAACAAAATGACTTATAAAATAATATGGAGGGAGTAATAATAATGAAGTACATAAGAATCTTAGATAGTTCAAGCATCGAAATACAAAAAAATTACTGTTGATGAACCGGCAAAATAACAATTATATTACTTCTTCAATATTTGTATTTAGTGACATAAGAACTGTATTCACGAATATGCATTGCTGGTCATTTCACAGTGTTTAATGGAGTAATATTCATAACTGTATGAACATAATTAAGGTGACAAGTATGAATTTGGATTAGACTACTTGAAGTTAAATGTGAATGATAATTTAGACATTTAAGTACATAATAAATATAATAATTCCTCAAAACATTTAAGCAATATTTAATTACATAATAAATATAATGCATAACCATCAAGCATAGTTAGCTCATATGAAACGTATAGATTGCTCAACTCATTTATTTTTACGCTACTAACCTATCAATTTATCAATTAAATATTACCTTATTTGACTTCACTAGATGCATATAAATATCGCATGCATACTACTTTACCGATATACTCCTTTAACACCAGAACTAAAATATACAACGCAATATTGCAGCAAAATAGCCAAGAGACAAACAACAAAGGAAACCAATGACACCAATAACAACTACTATTGCAGGCTTGGTCCCCCTCAAAGTCTAACTATCAAATAACATCACGGGCCACAAGGATATGGCGCGTAACAACGAACAAGGATAGCCCCCACTGTCGCTAGACATGGTGCTATTAGACAAAGAGGTGAAGTCACAACCCTTTAATTGGACAAACATTTTGATTCACTGTCTATTTTTAACGATGATAACAATTGGGAGAGGAGTTACAAGAGTGACTCTAGCACCGGACCCCCTAGGCTCGACCTCAGACTCAGAATCAGACTCAGACTCAGAAGCAGGCATGTCTCCTTCACCGGTGACCAGCTTGTAGATCCTCCCCTGACTGTCGGTCCACTTGACAGTCTTCTTCCAAGTCTTGTTTCCCATCTCGGAGCCAACATCCGAGATCAGCTTTGTTGGGTCGAACCTGTTGCTACGGAGGATGAGGTTGACCAGGTCTTCCTTTGGAGTCGGGGCTATCGTGTCTTCCCCGAACAGTAGCCCTAGTGCAGGCTCAACATCATCGACGCCTTCCCTCGGCTTCGATTGGATGAGTGTGAACATGTCCTCCGGGATATAATTGCAATCGCGGGCCAATTGGGTCCCGGGGTGAACAACACTGGGTTGGAATAGACCAACTTGGATGGCCCCAAATACCGGCGTGACAAAGTAGTCAGTTAGCCATGGGCTATAAGGGCTCAAGTAGATACCCTTAATGATATTGTGGGCCTTTTCGATACCTGCTCGGACAACGTTGCCCGGTGTTGTGGCATAACCGAGGTCGAAGTAAGAGTCTTCGTCCTTAAGGACCTCGATGATCTTCCCAGCTAGAAGGTAAGGTCTGGAGGCAGCCCCCGGGAAATATCCCAAGTTCTGCAGCATCGTGTCGATACTGGTGGTGAAGTAGGGCCTGAAGAGATATTACTCCTCGATCATTTCCACGAAATCGAACCCCCAGAGGTTCGTGCTGAGGCGGCCCGTGGCATTGCAGCTAGCCACGGTCATAGGGGTTGCCTCCAAGGTGATAACTTTATCGTGCATGGGAAACTTGATTTTTCGATGGAGGGTGGAGGATACCACCTTGATATCGTGGATCCATGGCCTCCCTAAGAGCAGGTTGAAAGAGGAGGTAACGTCGATCACTTGAAACTCCATCCCTCCTTTTCTATTGGGCCCGTTGTGATTGTCAGCTTAATGGCCCCAGCTACCGACTTCGGGCTCCCATCAAATGCCTGGATGGTTTGAGCAGTCGGGATGTAGTCAGTCTCGGTAATGCCGAGGGCTTTAGCAGTCCTTAATGGAAGGACATTGACCGCAGACCCGTCATCAATTAGGGTCATCGGAAGGTACTTCCCGTGGCAAATTACCGTAATTTAAAGGGCTAGGTTTTGGGAACCCCCGAACGATGGTAGATCGGACTCGGAGAAGGTAATTAAGGGTCCTTCTTCCTTAGCTTTGCCCTTCAAGTGAGGCAGGACTGTGGCTACCATTTCAGCAGGGGTAACCAGGGAGTCCATCTTAATTTGATCAAGAGCCTTAGTAAGTGCCTCTCGATGCTCTTGCGAACTGACCAGGAGTTTCCATATGGTAAGGTCAACTCGGGTCTTCTTCAGTTGTTTCACGAGAGCCGTGTCGGTAGTCGGCTCTTCAGGGGTGACTTCCGTCCTGACTGGCTCAGTAACGGTTGCCGGGATTGGGGTGTCCCTATGGCTAGCAGCTTGATAGGGACGACCAGAGCGCACGAGGTGGTTACTGGCTAGGACTTTGGACTTAGCCTTTCGGACCTCTTCACTGGTAATGAGGACAGTTTTCCTTTGACGAGTAGACATCGTCCTCATCATCGAACCAGATTCCATTCACTTGTGGGATGAAAGAAGAGATAAGCTGGGAACAGTCGATCACCTCCCCGGTAAAGATAGCGTGGGAGCTGAAGGGGTTGTCCTTATTACTCGGTTTGTCCCCGGGCAAAGGAATCTTACCGCTCTTGATCAGGTCTTAGATAAGATGCTTCAACTTCCAGCACTTGTTGGTATCGTGCCCATTGCCCCGGTGGTATTGGCAATAGGCTTGGGCGTTATAGTTCTTGGACCGTCGATTGACTGGAACTTCAGGGGTTGAGCCTATCGGTTGGATTAGGCCCTTTGAAGATAGCCTTTGTATTGCATAAGTATAGGTAGTACATATATCGGTGAATACCCAAGGTGAAGTATTCTTCTTGGACGAGGCATCAAGTAGATTGACCTCATCAAAAATGCTGCGGGCTGCAGCTCGGGCCTTAATAAAGGAGGCAGAGGCCCCCTGGTAACCTTTGCCAGAGGCTTTAGTTAGGCCCTCTAACCTCAGGTCGTCTTCGATTCTGATACTCATTTCAGTAAGGGTGGTGAAATTGGGTATGACAACGTACCGGAGATGGACCCGGTAGGATGGGAGGAGGTGTTTGACAAAGGCTTCCACCAGTGTATTCTCGCTGGGCTTATCAACCAGCTTCACACTTTCGGTCCTCCAGGGTTAAAGGTACTTAGTGAAACCTTCTTTGGACTCCTGGGCCATAACCTCCAGGGAGCGCATAGTGGTTTGGATCTCGGTGTTATCAGCATAGTTCCGAACAAATTTCGTAGCCACATCATCCTAAGTTCGGTATTTTTTCGGGTCTAGCCTGTAGTACCAGGCCCGTGGGTGCTTCTCAAGGGAAGCAGAGAACAAATTCTTGAACATACTCGACTTTACTCCCTTGATGGCCATGAACTCCTTGAAGGCCTGAATGTGGAGTAACGGGTCCTCGGTTCCTTCGAACATCGGTAGGCCCGTGAGATTCAGATTGGCGGGTAACTTGCCGTGCAAAGGAGAATAAACACGGGAGTTCTCCATGTGGATGGTGTTATTCCCGGATAGATGGACTTGTTCCTCTAGTCGACGCACCGCGCTAGCCAGTTTGGCGATGGGCCCGGTGTTTTCAATCTCGGGGTTAGGAGTCCCTTGCTCCACAACAGTCAGACGGGTATTGATGGCCGCTTGATCGGCCCTCATTGCTGCCAGTTGGGCCTCAATCTCAGTTTGCTTGGAGACCATAGTATCCATCGAGGCTTTCAAGTTGTTCAAAGCTTGCTCCATTCTGAGCCTGGTTGACGGTGGCCTGTCTGTAAGAATACCACGTAATCAGAAACCGAACCCAGACCTTGGAAGCAAAACAGTACATCTCGAGCAATGAAAAAAGGCCGAACGAGAAAATGACTCGAGAAAGACGCCTAAACGGGTGACTCGTGGATGATGTGATTTCCTTAGGATTCGGCTCTGTGGGTGGAGTCCCCCTTGAAGGAAGGACCACGTGGGATTTCCCCAGACTTTTGACTCGACTGTCTAAAAGGACTTTCCCTTGTAGGGGTGTGCCCTACGTGGGCTGGTCGTGCCTTTGAGACAACGCGGACTTGGGATAGGGAGGAAACCCGTGATGTAAGATTGACGGAGTTTCGACGCTATAAACCTTCGACGTACTATGAAAAGACCTGACACACGGATGACGGTAGGTCCTATAATAAGGAATGTTTTTGAGTTTTGAAAAATTTGGAGAACGGTCCTGACTTTTAAAATTGGCAGCATGCCGACAGAACAAAGCCTTTTTTTTTTTTTGAAAAGTCTAAAAGTTTTCGAGGTTCGAAATGGACAGCATGCCGGCTAAAAATAAGCTATTTTGAGTCAAATTGTAAGTCTAAATTTCGACAGCATTCCAAGTTTTTGAAACTTGACATTTTGAAAAGATGAATTTTTGAAATGAAGGTTTTTGAAAAAAATGACACGGAAAGCAATTAGCACATAGTCACACAAGCATTATGACGACAACATGTATGCTTTAAACTAAGTCTCGGTCGGTTTAAAGAGGGTCTATACGAACACCAATGGCTCTCTCGTAAATTAGGACGGACTTCTTAAGCCGTGTTGGTCTTAGAACATGCCGCAAAACCCATACGCGTTCGGCCATATATGTCTTTAGCGCACCCATTTAGGAATGCACCGTGGTATAGTGGGACGTCGGTCACAAGTAACCGGCCCGGGCAAAAATGGGTTATGCATGAACCATCAAACTAAAGCGTGCACATTAATAACCGATCGATTTCTCTTCGAGTCTCACCCTGAGAATCCCGATGACAAGTGGTACATCAGGTATCCCTAGTAGAGTCGCCAAATTGTGGACATAACATAGATCCACCCTACGTGGCCATGCACGAGTTTGGGTAGACGAATGAATCTCGTGGTGAGATTGATCTCGGGTCGAAATTAAATTGAAATAGGAGTCACCACCGAACTTTGTGGGAGTTTGGACCCGTTCGAACCCACTCTACACTTAGGCGTATCGTGCACAAAGCACGGCCCGCTTTATTGTTAGAGCTTATGGGTTCGTTCCTTTGCATTGCGATAGCGATGCCGAGTTATCGGGTATCGTGCATCGAATGACTCTCGTATGCCAACGGTTTCGGACATCCAGAAACCATGGTTCTGAGTAAGGGGTGAGGGTACATGTTGGGAAGCCCACGAAGGACACCCAACCCCACTCTCTCTTTAGTGGCCTCTACTAAGATACCGTTCTGTTTTCATGTACGCGCGCTAGTAAGACGATTGAATGTTATGCAAATAATATTTTTAGCTACGCATGTGAAATATGTGTTAAGTTACGTCCTTTAATGCATCTAAAATTATTGTTGAAGTTGAATTTAGCATGTGGGTTGGTTTAGAAAACGCTAAATGCCACACAACGTAAATAAACAACATTAAATGTAAATTATAAATTACAGGGGCGGAATACAACCCGAAATTCACAATACGACAAGCGAAGGTATTATATAATCGGGTTAGAAACGGTAACGTAAATAATAAACAAACTCATAATTGAATCGTAAATTGAAACCGTAAACCAAATGAATGGACAGACTCAAATCGAATACGTATTTCATTAATTATTGACCCGAGGACGGAGGCTAGACTGCGCAAAAGATTGCGGCCTGGAACTCAGGCGCCTAAAATGGGGCGGTATGGAGTTCAGGCGCCTGAAGGCAGGCGGCCTGATTTGCAGGCGCCTGTCCTATGGCGTCTAGGCAGGCCGGGTTCGGGACCGAAGCGTGATGCCAGCTTGATTCCGAAGTCTCGATGTCTCGTCCCGACTCCTCACGGTGAAGGCTGGCTGTCACGATATGTCATGCACCAAATTTGACTAGGACGTCGTCGGTACAAGACGTATGTAATGAGACATTCGCTCGGAGTCGTAAAAAAGCAAAGATAACTATGTATAATAATGTAGGTTTGAAAAGGAAACGCGTGATCGATTAACGCGTCGACTGACGTCGCAAGCATTGTTCCCTATGCGAAATGTGAATCTTTGTGGAGTGTGGACTACGTTGGAAGTCTACGATATCTCATTTTGCTATAATGGGGTACTTGTCCCTAATTGGTTCAATTTCATGATAAATCAATTATACTGACTTGGTACAAATATCGGAGCCCTTCGTATCGCGACGTCGTTATCGGGTCACATGGACCGCATGACTCTCAGATTGACGTCATAGGTTTTGTATCACTTGGATTATCGATGGCTCTTTTATGTGCGATATTTGACTATGGAGTCAACATCGAGCATTTAGAGCCATATTTGAAAATGATATCAGATACACTCGATAATCGAACAACTGCGATCGGGTCATTATCCGTAGGGTCAGGCGCACGCCATGAGGCGCTCTGACCCTTAAGCGCCTGGGGCGGCGCACCTCAAAATATGGGCGCCGCCTTCGGTGCGTCCTATTCGAGTATTATACGGACTTTGGGCAGAACTGATTATTGAATGTGTTCGATATGAAAATTTGATTGTTGTCACAAAACTTAGGTCCTTTGCATTTTGGCGTCGTAATTTGGCCTTTAAGGCCTACGATGCTCGATTTAGCATCATCGGACGGTTGCTCGAATCGATTTTGAAAATAGTTGTTTAATTAGTATATACGATATTAATGTATAAACAAAATGTAAAAACGATAAATAAAGTTAGATGTTAGTAAACGATAATAGAATGTTAGTGTTGATATTAATATGAACAAAAACGTAAAGGCGTTTTGAGGGTTGACTCGCCTTTAAACAACCAAAGACCCGGGGTGACGGGATAAGCGGCCGACAACATCGAGTGCATTACTCTTGTATTTGTGTTTCCTTATCCCGTCATCTTTTGCATTCGATACGTAAAAGGACGAGTATTTTATATTCGAGTTAGTAGTTAGCGTTACGATAAATAAAAATTAGTACAACGATAAAATAAAAGTAAGTGGTTAGTTAGTAATCAATAAACGAAAATTAGAGATAAAGAGATTAGATAAAGAGGTTTGTTTACACCCTCAACCTACATGCTAAAATTCTCGGAACACGGGCTTGACTAGCGGCGACGTAGACATGGGAGCGATCGAGAACGTAGGTGATTTAAGGTGTATTTAAGGATGGGAAAGGCTCCCGGTTTTCTGAAATGAGTTTCGGGAAAAAAAATGCGACCCTTGAAACGTCGGAGGTAAGGGTTTATTTATAACTTTTTTGCGAAATGTTTTGGCTCAGTATTTGGACTCCCGAAGTGGGGCGATTCAAGACTCGGGCGCCCCAGATGAGGCGGCTCAGTTCCGGGACGCCCGGATGCGGGCAGTCGAAGTTGCGCGTATCAGAAATCGCTCAAAATACGGATTGATATCCGTGTTATTCAAGGCATGATTTGTTTCTGTTTGACCTTGATTGATTTTGTATTTGGACGCATTTTGGGATTTTTGTGTTTCGGGTTTCGACTTTGACTTGTTTCGGCTTGGTCGCAAAAGACTTTTTTTCCCCCGGTGGCGGTTTTGGCTCAAAGTAGCTTTATTTATGGGAAACGACCCACTGTGTAACACCCCGGCCCAATCCTAGGACCGGAAATGTTAACCACGGTAGGTGGCCAGGCTTTGTACTGGTCCCACAGACCAACACGAGTCCTTTCCTGCGCATTTTGTCCTCACTTATACGCATCGTGGAAATCTTCCCAGGAGGTCACCCATCCTAAGATTGCTCCCAGCCAAGCACGCTTAACTGTGGAGTTCTTTTGCATGGATGACCAGAAAAGAAAGTGCACTTTGTTGATATGAGTAGTACCTTCAATCTCTTAAGCGCTATTCATTTAAGCTCATAAATAAGACATCTTCAATCAATGTGGGATGTTTCAATCACTCCCACTTGAAGAACGCAACGTTCTCGTTGCGCCTGACAGCATAACCGCTGACCCAGAATCCACCCCCGCTAGGTGCCAAATACACGGTCGCAGGGTTGCTCTGATACCATTTGTAACACCTCGGCCCAATCCTAGGACCGGAAATGTCAGTCCCGGTAGCTCGCCAGGCTCCGTACTGGTCCCACAGACCAACACGAGTCTTTTCCAACCCATTTTGTGCTCACTCATGTGCATCCTGAAAACCTTCTCAGGAGGTCACCCATCCTAAGATTGCTCCCAGCCAAGCACGCTTAACTGCAGAATTCTTTTGCATGGATGACCAAAAAAGAAAGTGAACTTTGTTGATATGAGTAGTACTTTCAATCACCTAAGCGCTATTCATTTAAGCTCATAAATAGGATATCTTCAATCAATGTGGGGTGTTTCACACTGAGTCTAGATTTGAGGTCGGTTTTGTGAGATTTGTACTTTGCTAAGTCCTCACGTCGGATACTATTGATTCCGAGTCCGTATTCGAGCGCATTAAAGCATGTTTACGTCCGATCATCATCGAGTATTTTGTTGGAGACTGCTATAGACAGAAGTAGTCAAAATGCGGGTGTCTACAATAATATTCATCTTACTTTTTTTTTTCAATCCACCATCACTTTTATTAATATAATACACTCCCTTCTTATTTTTCACCCCAAAAACATTTGGGACAAAAATAAGAACTCGAAGGGAGTATATTATATTATGAAATTTATCAACAAATTCATAAAATAAATTCATGAAATATTTTCATAAATCTATTAGTTTATATTCCTCCTTCTACACAATGATCAACAAATAAACCAACAATAAGACTCAATAATATATAGTGAATTTGTTGAATAATCAGTACCCACAATCATCTTACATAGTATGGTAGTGTATTATGATATATACAATGAATTATACTTATAATATGTTTGTTATATAGAGATAATTAGGCTTAATATATGTGTTTATATATTATTATTATATTGATTAAAATAGCATTTTTAAGGCTTAAATGTTTTTAGCTAATATCCAAGGACGAATTATTCTTATTTATAATATAGACTATAAACCTATTATAAATAATTGTTAAGATTATTATTTGACATGTATTTGTGTGTGTCTATATATAGATAGATAGATAGAGAGAGGGGGGGGGGGGGGGGGGGGTTGGGTTTCTAATGTGTCCCTCATCTATATTGAGTCCCTAAGTCCTCATCCCATCCGTTGGATGGGAGATGGATGGAGGACCGAGATCCATCATTATATTTAAAAAAAAAAAAAGATACTTGATAAGTCGGTATTTATACGTATTTTTACCCCTTTAATATTATTATATTGATGTCGTCTTTTGTAATATTTGAGTTAAAATGATTATTTTATATAAGTTGGATTTATTATTAAACTTTCGATATTTTTGTGCTAAATTGAGTTTTTAATATATATTTTAATTAATTAATAATAACCCACTTGGATTAAGATTGCGAGACTATTAAAATCGTACGTTTGTTTGCAGATCAAATTCCATCATTTAATGGGTCGAAATCAAGCTTGAAATCATCAACCCATTATGGAAAAAACAAGAAAAGAGCAATAAATTTCAAGATAAAAAAAGGAAAGAAGAAGATCAATTAATTAAGGAAAAAATAAATTCACCAAGAGCAAAATCAACACTATAAAAGAAGCATTAGGGCTTTCATGTAAGGGAGAAAAAGGAGGGAAAGAGAAGAAGGAGCCGCAAAACACATACATAGCAATAGGGCGAAGGCCTTGGTCTTCACGGCCAAGGTTAGTTAGGATGCAACCATATTTTAATATGGGACGCGATCAATTCAACTTCTAATTTATCTTAACGGTTGTATCTATCTATCTTATTTAATTTATTTATTGTTTAATTAATTATTTAGTTTAATCTTTCAGTTATTCGAACTTGTGATGTACCGATTATTGTCAATGAGTTATGAGATTACGTTATTGTTTTAACGTTTAATTAGTACTTTGATATTCGTATGAAATTCACGATTTGACTGTTGTTTTCATGTTTATTAATTTAGCCTGATCACCTAGATTATTTACATGAGTCGATTGTTAAATTAATAGTGTTTTAAATTAGGTTGCAGCGTTTTGGTCTAATTTAAATGCTAGAATTTTGTATGATAATTGAGTTATATTTAATTGCAGCGTTCTGGTTTTATATAATTCAATTGATGGGTATTCTTAATGCGACTAAATTTATTAAGTTAATTCGTGCGTTCATGGTTATTTTGATAAACTTGGTTAGGATTAAACTTGCGTGCGTTCAAGGGGTTTAACGAGTCAAAACGATAAAACTAGTAATTTGCGTGCGTTCATGGGATTAACTAGTTACCGATCTATTTTAGTCTAATGAATTGAATCGATGATTAACCCGATTATATCATATGTTGCATGTCTCGAATATTGTTATGATTAATTTCTTTTATTCATTATTATGTTTTTTTATTTATCATTATTATTATTTTCAAAACCAACAAAACCCCCCCTTTTCTATATATCTATATTATTAAATAATAAATTTCCTAAGATAATAACGTCAGTCTCTGTGGGATCGACCTCTACTTAACCTATCTAGTGTAGAGTTAGTAGTGTTTATAAATTTAATTTTGATTGCGGAAATGACACACATCAAATTTTTGAGTAACGTATCATTCATACTGTCATTCATTCATTCATTCTCTACCATTCATTCATTCATTCTCTCGTTCATCATTCTTTCATTCAACCACATTCATCATTCTCTCATTCAATCATTCATAACAAAAATCACATTCATCATTCTCTCATTCAACCATTGAAATTCTTCTTCGCACCGCTGCCATTTACTTCCAATCAACACAATCAAGAACACATTCAATCATTAATCATCTTCTTTGCGTTGCTATAACTTACGTTCGATCAATCCAGCTTAAAATTTTCATTCAATGGCGCATATGCAAATCGTAGAACACACAAACGGTGAGTATATGCTTTGTAATTTATACTGGAACCGCCATGTAAGTCATTAAGATGCTACTCAATTAATAGTTTTTACGTTTACAATATGGGAAACTGCATACCGTTAGATGTTTGATTCATCATATGAAATTTGCGCACGCACAATATATTGAGTTATTGTAGTTCATATACTGCGTTACTTTAGTGTAGAGCATCTGTTACTTTAATGTCTACCATCTGTTACTTTATATGTCGTGTTACTTTAATACACTCCAGTCGTTACTTTAGTGTTTTTCATCTGTTATTGTAGTGCATTGGAGTGTCCTAAGAATTTAGGAAACCGCCATATTAAAAAAAAAGATATTGTTTCCTATAATAATGGAACGTGATTGCCACCAAAATAGAAAACAATATCAAAGAGTAACGCCATATAAAAAAAAGAAAAAAAAAGAAAGATACTGCTTCCTATAATTATGGGACGTGATGACTTCAAAATAGGAAACAATATCAAATAGTAAGATACTGCGTCATACTCTCATTTCTGATCATTATATGAATTTTTTGCACTAACCTATACCTGGTGTTATTCTAATGAACATTATTTGTTACTTTAATTCACACTATCTGTTACTTTAATGTATGACCTCTGTTACTTTATACCTGGTGTATAAGCATCCCCTGTTAATTTAATCCAATGTTATTTCAATGCACTTCATATGTTACTTTAATTCTTGTTATCTGTTACTTTAATCCATATTTCAAGTTTTGATTATTTTTTTTCGCGACGTTTATTGGCACTGTTATTGTTTTTCAGTAGACGCAAAAACACATGAATGATGTAGGGATGTGGGTGAGAGTTTCCTCCATACATATGGCAGATTTTCAAGGACGTGGATGAGTCACTAAACTTCTATAAAATCTACGCATTGGCTTGTGGATTCGATGTGAGGAGGTACACAACGAAAATATGGCGCAGTGGTTAGGTTGAATCAAAGCTTCTGACGATGATGATGATGATGAAGAAGAAGAAGAAGAGGAGAAGGATGAAGAAGAAGAAGCAGAATTCTGAGTAGGACAATATATTGTTAGAGTAACATACATTATTCGTTAGAGTAACATACTGAATAAGTTACAGTAACAGTTTATGAGTTTGATTGATTTTCCAATATCCAGTCCTTAGAGTAACATCCTTTATTGATGTAAAATGAGTTAGAATAACACACATTATGCGTTAGAATAACACACATTATGCGTTAGAGTAACATACATAATGAGTTACAGTAACACAATTCATTAATATCTTTTTTTTTTTTTTTTTTTTAATATGGCGGTTTCCTAAATTCTTACGACACTCCAATGCACTACAATAACAAATGAAAAACACTAAAGTAACGACTGGAGTGTATTAAAGTAACACGACATATAAAGTAACAGATGGTAGACATTAAAGTAACATATGCTCTACACTAAAGTAACGCAGTATATGAACTACAATAACTCAATATATTGTGCATGTGCAAATTTCATATGATGAATTATCCTTAATAAAAACATACATTATGCAACGTACTGTTTTTGTAAGACACTATTATGCAACGTAACAGATTTTATGAGTTAAAGTAACACAGTTCATGAATTAGAGTAACACATTGTATGAGTTAGAGTAACATGGCAGTAGCGAAAGGATGATTTTTTTGGTGAAAATGAAGATGAAACGACGCACTTGGTGTGTGAGAAAAAAGATGTAGTTAAAAATTTGATGGGAGAGAGAAGATTTGCATTAAGATAATTAAGGAGGAGAGAGAAAAAATAAAATATTTACCAAGATTTAGTTAGTTATTTCCTTAATTGAGAAAACAATCTTAATCATTAATCCATCACCAATTTAAGAGTTGAGATGAGGACTCACGGACTCAATTATGATAAGTGGACTCACCAGATCCCTCCTATATATATATATATATATATATATATATATATATATATATATATATATATATATATATATATGATCTAGGATCCTTTGAGGCAGCTCAACTCGCCGCACCCATTGATCCACAATCTCAACCATTAGATTTAAATCAAATTAAAGGCTAAGATTAAAACAAAAACTCATACATAAAGAAATTTTCCCCAAATTTTTTTCCCGGGGAAAAAAAATCGATATTTTTCGGGATTTTTTTTTTTTTTTCGGAAACAAAAAAATTTCGGAATATTTTTTTCCAAATTTTTTTTTTTTCCGAAAAAAAAAATTTCGGAATTTTTTTTTCCAAAAAATAAAATTGGTGTATATAAAAACAATTTCAGTGTACATAATAACTGTTTTAAGGTAAGTGTATATTTGTTGATTAATTGGTGTACATAGTAACCATTTGAGTGTATATAACAATAACTATTTTACTGTATATATATTTACTTCTTAAGTGTATATATGTATGTAGTGAGTTTAATAGCGTATATAATGAGTTTTTTAGTGTATATAACAGTTATTTTGATGTATGTTCCATTGTTGATTAACTGATGTACATATTAATTATTTGGGTGTATATAACAATTATTTTACTGTATATATTGAGTTCTTAATTGTATATATGCAGTGAGTTTAATAGCGTATATAATGAGTTTTTTTAGTGTATATAACAGTTATTTTGATGTATGTTCCATTGTTGATTAATTGGTGTACATAATAACTATTTGAGTGTATATAACATTTTTTTATTTGAGTGTATATAACATTTTTTTTATTGTATATATTGAGTTCTTAAGTGTGTGTATATAGTGAGTTTAATAACGTATATAATGAGTTTTTTTAGTGTATATAACACTTATTTGGATGTATGTTCCATCTTAATCTAATGGTCTAGATTGTGCCTCAATGGGTGTAAGGAGTTACCCTGCCTCACCGGAACCCACCTATATATATATATATATATATATATATATATATATATATATATATATATATATATATATATATATATATATATATAGGTTCATGTGAGAACCACCCCTCCCATGAGAACTATGAGAAATCCTCCCAACCATCAGATCATATTATGAGAATGGATGGTTGAGATTGCACTTGATCTCTTAATGCAATCTGAATTAGTCGATTAATTTTCTTCCACCTTTGATTTTATTTTTCTAGTACTCTCTTGTTTTCCCCCGCCAGCTTTCACTCTTTCCCCCCAATTTCCCCCAATTTTAGCATACCCTTTTTCAATTTCAATTGTAGCGTACTTTTTTTCAATTTTAGCTTACCTTTTAAAAATTTAGCGTATCATTTTTCAATTTCAATTTTAGTGTACTTTTTTTTTTCACTTTTACCGTACCCCTTTTCAATTTCAATTTTAGCGTACAATTTTTCTATTTTAGCGTATCATTTTTTCTACTTTAGCGTACCCCTTTTTCAATTTCAATTTTAGTGTACCATTTTTAAATTTTAGCGTACCCTTTTTCATTTTTAGCGTCACCTTTTTCAATTTCAATTTTAGCGTACCATTTATTCACTTTTAGCGTACTCTTTTTAAGTTTTAGCGTACCATTTTTTCAATTTTAGTCTACCCTTTTTTAGCGTACCTTTTTTCAATTTCAATTTTAGCGTACTTTTTTCAATTTTAGCGTACCCTTTTTTCTATTTTAGCGTACCTTTTTTCAATTTCAATTTTAGCGTACGTTTTTTCAATTTTAGCGTACCCTTTTTCACTTTTAGCGTACCATTTTTAAAATTTTAGCGTCCCTTTTTCAATTTCAATTTTAGTTTAGCCTTTTTCAATTTTAGTGTATCCTTTTTCAATTTTAATGTACCCATTTTTGGTGTACCCTTTTTGAATTTTAAGAAGAAAGATGACTACATCGATCTAATCTTAGATTGTGAAAAGCCAAAAAATTATTACTATAATTGAATAATTGTAGTCCGTAAGATATATAGAATTAATACAGTAGTCTATAGGCGGACCGTGTATATCTTAAGTTCCTAAGTTGACCGTGTATATGTTATACTGAGTGATTTCAATTTCATGATGGACGTTACTACAAAATTAGAAATCAAGAAATTACAAAAGACAACAAAAAATAGTATGGAGTAGAAAAAATTACACACTCAGGTTGGTGTTGGTATACATTTTGCACACCTAAACTACCGACAACTTACACCAGTTATCTTATTTAATCTAATCAAATCTAAGTACAACTAATAACTATTCCTACATTGTAGTGTCTAAATTAACAATACTTATCTCCTCATCTCAAATTAACGAATCATAAGCAATTTGTGTACTGCAAATCTCCTCATCAGTATGATCATGTTCGTACTGCTCCCTTTGCAAATCGATACCAGTTTAGAGACATGGGGAACTTCTGAGTAGAGAAATAGAGTGCTACTGTATCAACGAAAACTTTCCTGATGGTGGTGATGGTCTCTTTGAGGTCGTCAAGCTCAGACTTGTAGCCCCAGATTGAGCAAATCTCTTTGACGGCCGCGGACCCCACCGCTTCAATAAGTTTTTCTGCAAGACTAATTCCTATTTCGACCTTTGTTTTTATAAAGTAATTGTGATTGTGTGGGAGCAAAGTAAGACACAGACAGTGAGATTTGAGTACTTATGTGTGGCTGACTAGTGATTTGCTACCTCTCGAACCAAAAGACTACTGAAAGAAGAGATGGAGATTTAAGCTTTAGTGTACTACTCAGTAGTGAATGAAGAGTATTTAATAGTGTGATATTTCATGGTATTTTCCAAAACAGTGAAATATCATAACAGAAAAGGCATATACACAGATTAAGTTTCGACACACAAGAGGCAAGAAATCGACAGTACCTACATATACAACAATTAAAGCTTCCACACAAACCCTTAATTTGATATACAAGAACCCTAATTACACAAAAATCTCGAATCAAGTGGACATATTTAATGATTTTAATGAAAATATGAACCCTAATTTAAAGAAATCCCCAATTGTATATAAATCCCCAATTTTATTTTGGTGAATTTTGTTGAATTTTTTTCTTCAATTTCATCCATGGTTGATGAAGGAAAGGAGAAGGAAGAGAGAAAAAGAAATGGATTTGGGGATACTTTAAGAATAATGCCAGGCATTATATCTTATTCAGATCTGATGGTTCTAAATAGTTCTCACAGTTCTCATTGAGAGATAGGTTATCACCCGATCTTAACTCTATCTTCCTCTCTCTCTCTATATATATATATAGAGGAAGGATCAAGTGAGTCCCTTTTTCTTTTTTGAGTCCATGAGTCCCATTCTTAGCCATTGATCTAAACAAGATGAATGGTTGAGATTGCATATGCTAATTAAGGTAGCAACTACCAAATTTTGGAAAAAAAATAAAAAAAATCTTCTTCCTCCCTAGATTAGCGCCAACTGCAGCCTTCTCTCTCATCTCATTTATTTTTTTTGCATTCAAACGCCCGCTTAAGAAAACCCTTCATCTTCATCTCTTCTCTCATCTCGCTCAATTTTTTCGCTCAACTCAAGCACAGCCTTACACTCAAACGCTCAACTCAAACTCAATCGCTCAACTTCAACTTCAACTTCAACTTTTGCGCTCAACTCATGCATACCCGACCACTCAATCCTTCAACTCGCACTCAATCCTTCAACTCAACTCAATCCTTCAACTCGCACTCAATTTTTTCGCTCAACTCAAGCACAGCCTTACACTCAAACGCTCAACTCAAACTCAATCGCTCAACTTCAACTTCAACTTCAACTTTTGCGCTCAACTCATGCATACCCGACCACTCAATCCTTCAACTCGCACTCAATCCTTCAACTCAACTCAATCGCTCCCTCAACTCTAGGATTCTCGAGCACTCGCTCAACTGAACTCTGTCGCTCAACTCAATTCAATCGCTGTCCTCAACTCGAGCAAGGTTATTATTTTACTGAAGATCTAGGTTTTGTTTACATCTGTGTTATATTTCATTACCTCTTTCGCTAATTATTGATTCATTAATTTTGCTGCGTCAGTGCCATATAATTAATTTTTTTCACTGAAGACTGTTTTGCTATCTGGGTTTTCATCTGTTTCGTGTAATTGAATTCAACTACAGACGAACATATATCGAATGTTACTTTAATGCACATACGCTGTTACTGTAATAAACTTGATGTGTTACTGTAAGGGGTGCTTCGTTACTGTGTTTGATGTACGGTGTTATTTCAAAGACAACCATGTGTTACTGTAATGCATAAGAGGTGTTACTTTAACTCTCATCTTCGTGATACTTCGAATCCTTGTAAACCCTCAATTGTGTACATTTGTTACTCTAATCTGCTTCTTATGTTACTCCACACTTCTATTGGCAGACAGGAACACTGTGCGATCGCAATTGTTGGAAAACGTAGCCAAGTATGAGAACACTAGACAAAAAATCATCGACAGTCCCAAGAGCAAGCCAACAAAGGGCTGAAAAAAATAGTGTGTTTACTGAATCATGTCATCTCTTTTGTAACTACGATTTAATGGTCTCTATTCTTTAGTTACCTGTCTAATTACATTGGTATTTTGACTATCACCAATACATTGAAGTTGTGAAACTCTGTTACAATGACCAACTGCACCTGTTACTCTAATTCACTGTTGGTGCTACTATGGGGATTATTGAAATTAACACAATTTTCTTTGGTCTCACGATCTGTGTGTTACACCGAAGCACTGTGTGTGTTACTTTAATGAACAAATTATGTTACTTTAAGTGATTAATGCCGTTAGTACAATGATATTGCAATCACCAATATTGGTACTCTTTCAATGAATGAACAACATTGCTGTCCTCAGTTACTACAATGCATTTTTTCTGTTACTGTAACAAATTAATAGTGTTACTTCAACGCACATGAGATGTTACTCTAACCAAAAACACATTTATTAAATAAATATAGTGTTAATTGCAAAAATGTGTACAACATTAGTTTTTCGTGTAAACCAGGAAAAAAAGAAAAAATTATTGTAATGTCAAAGAACACGAGTATTATCAAAACACTTGTTCATCCTCGTCTTCCTCTGTGTCTTCTTCAGTACGGAGTGAAAACCTCACCCACATCTCTGCACCATTCCTGTGCATTCGGCTCTTTACCAATGCTTCCTGCCAAAAATTAAGAAAAGTCAGGCCCATGGGCATAAGTGTTACTGTAACTCCTAAGTTGCGTTACTTTAACTCTAAAAAGATGTTACTCCAACGTCAGCGCCAAAAACCCTTTTTTAGTGTTACAATTTTGTGTTACTCTAATTAAAATTAGGTATTACTGTAATTCATTACTTGTGTTACTTCAATGCCATGTATGCTTCAACATAAAGCAAAACAATAATATCGGTGAAACAATAATATCAATGAACCATAATATTAATCCATAATTAATCAAACGAATTAAATTCCACCTTTTCCAGTGTTGTCTTGTGCGTTCGCATCTTTGGCGCAACTACCTGCACAAAATCAAACAGCGTTACATCAATGCAAATAATGTGTTACTGTAATTCATAAGTGGTGTTACCCTAACGTGTACAATACGTTACTGTAGCATATCATAAAAATCCTTTTCCTGAACGTTCATTTGTGTTACTGTAATTGCAATTAAGTGTTACTTTAACTCAGAAGGCATGTTACTTCAACGACGAATCTGCGTTAATTGAAATCAAAAAAAAAATAGAATCAATGGATATCTTAATAAAAAGCATAAAGACCTGTAATCTATAGAGATCGAGATATCAAAATACCATTGATACGAATATCAAATCAATGTGATATCAAAACGCAATGACATCAAAAAAACGCAAATTATTGATACGAAACTGTGATACGAAATGACAATGAAAGCACTATAAACATGAAGATCGACGTAAAAAAAACGCAATTCGACACGATAAAACATTGATATGAAAACGCAAATTGAAAGCAATATGACTATTGAAATCCATGAAAAAAAAACGAATAAAAACGTGAATGAAACACTGAAACTCACCATTGTTATACTCGATTAGTTGCTTATCAACCGTTGAAGACGATGATGCGTTCATTGAATCCATTGTAGCAGAATTTCGAGTTCAAAATCGATGAATGAGCGTGAATGAATCAGAGTTTTTTTTTTTAGGTGTGAATGAACGTGGAATGAAAATTGAACGTGATAATGAACGTGAATGATAGGAAGTTATTGTTTCCTAAATTCTTGTGAGTTATTTTAGGAACGTAAATCTTCCTCTTTTTTTTTTTTTTTAATGGATGCATCTTGTCCATCCATTCTCATCCCATCCAATGGATGGGATGAGGACTTAGGGACTCACAAAGAGTAAAGGACTCATAAGAGCCTTACTCTCTCTCTCTCTCTCTTTATATATATATATATATATATATATATATATATAGAGAGAGAGAGAGAGAGAGAGAGAGAGAGGATCTAACAAGGTCACCCCTAAATTTAAGTTCCTAAGTCCAAATCATGGCCACTAGATTAATTTAGATGGATGGCTGAGATTATGTGGTGGATTAAATGTAAAAGCAATTAGTTAGGCAAGTGTTAAATGAAGCTGGAGTTGCATCTTTCACGAGGAAGTTCTTCACTCCCCAATATTCATTACTCTGCGCTGCATTCAATGAGGGAATTTCAGATTTTTTTGGCGGCAGGTTAGTTTGTGGAGGATTCAAAGTCGGATTTTCAGGTGTCGTCGTCAAGCCGACGTCGGTTTCCGATCGAATTATTTTTTTGGAATGGAGAATTTGCAAATCGTCGAAGTGCCCTCTAGTAGGTTCATTTATTGTTCGATATTTAGTGGAGTTTCGTTGTTCACCATGTTTGTGTATTTCCATCATGTGTTAATACTACGTGAATCATTCCAATGAGAGGAAAATTTAAGATGTTTTCTCGTATTCTCCATTGGTCATTGGAGTTGAAATTATTTATAAGTAGTATTGGGTTCTTGGTAGGCAGTGACTTTCCGTTTTCGTCATCAGGGCAATTTGTGGAGGGCGATAAGTCGGATTTTCTGTTTTCGTCATCAAGGCAACGTTGGTTTCCGATCGAAGTTTTTTCTAACAAAATACTCATCTGTACGCTTGAAACTTTAACTCAATTACTACACAACTTCAACTCTCACTTTCTGAAACTTTAGAACTCGTCTCCCACATACTTTCATCTTCAGTTCATAACGTCGAATACTGCGGTATTTATGATTTCGACAAACTCAGTTTATAACTTCAACTCATTCACTTTAGAACTTTAAAGCACAACAATTACAACTTTATATATAACTGCTGAAAAGTTGAACATTATTTCTCTGTAAAAACATACAATAACGACACGGTTGGAACTTTAATTCAAATTCTTTACAACTGCAACTCTCAATTCATGAAACTTCAACTCTAAGCTTCTGAGACTTCAAAACACGTATACTTGCATATTCAGTGCATGACTTTCAATATTTAAATATCAGTTTGTTTGGAACTTTAATTCAGCTGCAATGCAACTTCGGTACATTATATTTACAACATCATAGTTAACTGGTGTACATTCAAAACAATCCACCACATGCTTGCAACTTCAGTTCGAAAACTTTACAACTTCAACTCTCTGTTTCTGAAACTTCAACATCACGCCACTTTGATTTGTGGAACATAACTTTGTAACTTTAAATCATTCTCTTTACAATTTCAGTGCACAACGTCTACAACTTCAGTGCACAATGTCTACAACTTCAGTGCACAACGTCTACAACTTCATAATTAAATGGTGGAATGTTCATTTTTTTTCTGCCCATATATTCAACTATATGCTTGAACCTTCAATTCCAAGACCGTAGAACTTCAACTCTCATCTTCATAAACTTCATAATACGTGTCTCATATATTTTCCTCAATTTCAACTATTACACCATCAACAACACAAAACAACATTACTTCAGTTCATCGTATACATTTTCCAAACTCAAACTCGATTGATCGAATTCAGTAATACTCCTATATGAATCCAATTTCCTCATGCAATAACATACTACTTGGTATACATATCTCCAATTTCCAATTAATCGTATACATTTTTCAAACTCAAACTCACACTCAAACTCGATTGATCGAATTCAGTAGTATATGAATCCAATTTCCTCAGGCAATAACATACTTAATCGTATACATTTTTCAAACTTGAACTCAAACGATTAATCGAATGAAAGTAGTACTATATGATTCAATAAATTGCAAGACGAAACAAGAGTAAAAAATGTGATTCAAATTACCTGCATATTCACAGACGAATTGGGCAGAGGAAATGAACTGATCAGCAAACAATCCCCATCCCTTATTACAAACCCTAACAACATTCAATCTGACAGAAACACCCGATAAAATCACAGAACCCTGGACCACACTCGAACATTCAATCCGCACCCGCAACCTGGACCACACTCGAACCCTATCGCAGAACACGGACACTTATCCGCAACTCCACAATCGCCCTCGCCCTCGCCCATACAATCACACCCTGAATCATCGAAACTGAAATCGGGAATCATAAACCCGAAACCCTGTGGATTGAGCAGTGGAGATTGAAAGGAGTTTGGTGGATTAGTGGAGATGGGTTGGAGAATTGAAAGGAGTTTGGTGGATTAGTGGAGATGGGTTGGAGAATTGAAAGGAGTTTGGTGGATTCAGAGTAATAAATTATGATGGGAAAACAGAGGGTGGGAAAAAAGAGGGGTGCATGGAAAATGTAAACCTTGATTTTTTTTTAAAAATAATTATATATATCACTCAATCTCAGCCATCTATCACTATTTAATCTGACGGCTGAGATTAGAACTTAGGACCTTAAATATGTAATATGACCTTATTTGATCTCCCCTATATATATATATATATATATATATATATATATATATATATATATATATATATATATATATATATATATAGAGTTGAGATCGGGTGAGAACTGTTTAGAACCCCTCCTCCTTTAACTAAATAAACCAAATCCGTTTCTTTCTATCTCAATCTCTTCCTTCTCATTCCCTTCATCAACAGGAATTTAGCGGAATGATTTGTGATGGATAATTGCTAGCCTAGAAAGCTACTTCTGATCTTTTTTTCTTCCCATTAATTTTTTTTTAAAAATTTTATTCAAGGAAATGGAAGATCCAGTGATGGTTGAATCATTAGAACTGATTATCCAATTGAAGACATTTTTAATTATCATTTGCTGAGGAAAAAAAAAAATTTGAGCTGGGGTTGATTGACACAAGAAGGTTGAATTCTCGGTGATGATTAAAGCATAAGATAATGACGAGTCCGATTATTCATTCTATAAAAATCGTGATGACAAAACGCGGCATTTGTTTGAGAGAATTAATTTTTTTTCACTTTTATTCATCCTCAATTTTTTAAAATCTTTTCTCATTCGTTGAAGTAGGATGACTGAAGTTTTTGCAATCAATATTGAAGTGGATTGAACTGAACCAAATGGATGGAATTGCTGGGATGAAATTGAACTGAACCAGTTGGGGTTTAATTGAAATACAGAGTAAGTGATAAACTTATAAAGCCTACCGAAATAAATTAAATTGGGTCGTAACCATGACTACTACCTGAAAACTTGTTAAAGTATTGAACTTGAGTTATATGGATGAACTTCACTGTCTCAAATCAAAATTAACCTTAGCATCTTTCCAGTAAAAGAGCTAATTGCTGCTGATAAATTGAACCAGAGATATTGACTGAGACTCGGAATTGCTGCTGATAACCTATTCTTCGTTAAAACCATTAAATATGTCCACTTGATTCGAGATTTTAGTTGTAGTCACATTACAATTTAAAAAGGGTACGTGGAGTGAAAAAGGGTACGCTAAAATTTAAAAAGGGTACGCTAAAATTGAAATTTAAAAAGGGTACGCTAAAATTGAAATTGAAAAATGGTAAGCTAAAATTGAAAAAAAGGTACGCTAAAAGTGAAAAGTGGTAGGCTAAAATTTAAAAAGTATACGTTAAAATTTAAAAATGATACACTAAAATTGAAATTGAAAAAGGGTACGCTAAAAGTGAAAAAGGGTACGGTAAAATTGAAATTGAAAAAGGGTACGTTAAAATAGAAAAATGGGTACACTAAAAGTGAAAAATGGGACACTAAAATTTAAAAAGGATACACTAAAATTGAAATTGAAAAATAGTACGCTAAAATAGAAAAAGGGTACGCTAATAGTGAAATAGGGTACAATAAAATAGAAAAATTAAAAGGGTACGCTAAAATTGAAACAGGGTACACCACAATTTAAAAAGAAAATTAAATCGAGTAGGGCTGGAAGAAGAAGTGTTTGTATTTCATATAAAATCCGTACAAAAGGAAATTTAAAGACAATATTTTAGATGAACTCTTAAATCAATAAGGAAATTTGAAAAAAAAAACGATAACACACCAATGCTGAGATTATTGGAATTATATTTGCCGACGATAATACTGTTATTATTGTAATGAATTAATGAATTTAATTGAATAAGTTAATCATAAAATGATGAATTAAAAAAAATTAAAACTACATAGGTTATTGGGGTTCAATACCGAATTGTGATGAATTAATGGATTAAAGAAAAGCCGATTGAAAAATTGATGGATTGAAGAATCGGACTCAATGGTTGATTGAAGAATTTATGGATTAAAGGATTATGGGTCGAAGAATGTTGTAGAAAGAGAAGGAGTTTGTGATGGGTTAATTTGATTGAAGAATTTTGAAGGATCCAACGAATGAGATTAATACTATGATCCAATGGCTCACATTATAGTTCTCACAGTTCTCATTGAAGGGGTGGTTCTCACATGAACCTAAATCTATATATATATATATATATATATATATATATATATATATATATATATATATATATATATATATATATATATATATATATATATATATATATATATATATATATATATATATATATGTGTGTGTGTGTGTGTGTGTGTGTGTATATATATATATATATATTGTTAGGAAATAAGTGTCTAGCAATTGTCTTTTCGGATCTCGAAACCGACCTGAATCTGTTTAATTAGGAAAGTTTTCTAATTAATATCTGATTGATCAGAGTTTCCTAATCAATATTTGAGTATCTGACCTAGGATTTCCTATTGTATAGGGTTTTCTAATCTGTTTAGGGTTTCTGTTTAGGTTGAGAGTAGTATATAAACTCTCATACCCTTACCCTAAGAATTATGATATCAGTCTGAAATCTGTAATCTCTCCTCAAAGTTAATAAAACTATCCCCTCCTTCTGCTCATGGACGTAGCTAACTGGTTGTTAGTGAACCACGTAAATTTGTCTGTCTCTCGATTTTACGTTCTTATTTGTTTGTCTTTCTCTTCCGTTATAGCAAACTGGTATCAGAGCTTCAGGTTAATTTGATCTGTGAGAAAGATGTTTGTGATGAGTTTTAAAATCGAGATATTTAATGGGAGAAATAGTTTTAGTCAGTGGCAAATCAAGATGCGGGCGTTGTTGAAACAACAGGGACTGTGGGCGCCACTCGTGAAGAAGAAAGACGACACAGTCACCGCTGAGATGGACGTTCTGAAGGAGAAGGGCATTCAACAATATTGTTGTGTCTGTCTGATGATATCATCACTGAAATCGCGGAGGAAGAAATCGCGGCGGGTCTGTGGGAAAAGCTTGAAAGTCTATACATGAGGAAGTCTTTAACCAACAAGTTGCTTTTGAAGCAACGTCTGTTCAGTCTGAGAATGCAAGAAGGTATGCCTCTTCGAGATCATCTCGATCAGTTAAACACAATATTATTAGAACTGCGTAATATTGATGTTAAGGTAGAAGACGAGGATGCCGCATTAATGCTGTTAGTATCTTTACCATTGTCATATGAGAATTTTGTGCAATCTTTTATTGTTGGTAAAGATACAATTACTTTAGAGGAGGTCAGATCGTCCCTCCATTCTAGAGAACTGCGCCATAAGGCAGCTGGTACGATTACAGATAATCAAGCTGCAGGGTTAGTAGCCAGTGGGGGTCAGGGACAGAGAAAATCGAGGAAGAATAAATCTGGTTCTGGTACTCATGTTTCTAAAGGTTCACAAACCAATGATATCTGTAATTACTGTAAAGAGAAGGGACATTGGAAATTCGATTGTCCCAAGAAAAAGAATGAACAGGACAAATCTGGTATTGCTGGTGTAGCAAATGTAGACTCTGAGGAAGATGATTATGCTCTAGTTGCTGAGAAGGTCACAGATCACACTGATTCGTGGATCCTAGATTCGGGAGCTTCTTACCATATATGTCCGCGCGGGAGTGGTTTTCAACGTATGAACAGATAGACGGGGTCAATATTTCTATGGCCAGTAATGCTGTCTGTAAAGTAGTTGGAATTGGCTCAATCAAGATTAGGACAAATGATGGTAAATTCTGCACGTTGAATGGAGTTAGACATGTTCCGCTGATGATAAAGAATCTGATATCCTTGAGTCGGTTAGACAAGAAAGGTTTCAGCTTTCAAGGTAAAGGTGGAGTTCTGAAAGTCTGCAAGGGTTCAAACGTGGTTCTGAAAGGTACCAAGCGCGGTACGTTATATCATCTTCAAGGATCTACACTGTCTGGTTCTGTTGCTGGTGCATTCTCTGATGGTGAAAGAGGGATGCAAACTCTGTCTGATCTGGCTCCGTATAGCAAGGTCCAACACGGTTTGGACTTGCTACAATTTGGAAGTATCTGATTGCCCTTTGTTGGGCAATATCTGAGGCAGGAGGGGGAGAGGAGTTTTATTTCTGGTACATCTGACATTCGTTGGAGTGCATCTGGTACATCTGTCTGATTGAGGAGATTTCTGGTACCTTTGGCATTCGTTGGAGTGCATATGTCTGAACTGATTGAGAGACAATTCGAGTCAAGGTGGAGATTGTTAGGAAATAAGTGCCTAGCAATTGTCTTTTCGGATCTCGAATTGGTTTCCGACCTGAATCTGTTTAATTAGGAAAGTTTTCTAATTAATATCTTATTGATCAGAGTTTCCTAATCAATATCTGAGTATCTGACCTAGGATTTCCTATTGTATAGGGTTTTCTAATCTGTTTAGGGTTTTTGTTTAGGTTGAGAGTGGTATATAAACTCTCATACCCTTACCCTAAGAATTATGATATCAGTCTGAAATCTGTAATCTCTCCTCAAAGTTAGTAAAACTATCCCCTCCTTCTGCCCGTGGACGTAGCTAACAGGTTGTTAGTGAACCACGTAAATTTGTCTGTCTCTCGATTTTACGTTCTTATTTGTTTGTCTTTCTCTTCCGTTACAACAAACAAATACTATATAAAGACCTGACTAGTTTCTAGGGTAATTAGGACAGAGAGATGATTTGGGAGCACAATATAGAGGGCTGATTTGTGAGGTTTTCGTGAGAGAAAAACTCAGTTTATTCCGAGTAACTATTATTTGGTGGTTCTATTGATCTCGTCTTCGTTGGAGACCGTTGGAGTTTGTTTGGATCTTGGTTGGCCGCAAGATCGTTTGTCCTTCGTCTCGTCGGTGAGTTCGTCGCAGGTCAACTCAGTATGGGTAGTCTCTTTCCAGTTTGAGATTACTATCTGGTTGGTAGAATTGGTAGTACTTCTGGCTTTAGCTGTGAGCTATTAAGCCCGTGTGTTACAGTCTACTGTTGTACTATTATCTCCACAATAGTGAATTTGGTCTTCTTGTCGGTGTGGACGTAGCCAGTGATTTTGCTGGTGAACCACGTAAATCTTTGTGTCAGTTTATTATTGTTTGCTATTTGTTTTGTTCTTCTCACGTAGTTAACAAACCGTTGATAACGGGACGCCTCCGTTACAACATATATATACCATACGTTTAACGTATTACTACCGCTACTACTGCGTAATATTACTACTACTACATATTACTCGTACTACTCCGTACTATATATACTACTACGTCCTAATACTACTACATACTACGTTATTACGTACTACTTCTACTTAATATACGATACTATATATTCCGTACTACGTACTATATTTACTCCCTCGTTCTTCTCTATAATTGGAGCATCGGGAATGAGGAGTTGTCCAGTATTTGGCGGAATCACTTTTCTCAAATCGTATTTGGGTCAATTCATTTCGACCTTTTATTCTTAATAACGTTAATAAATAGTACTCCAGCTTATTAAGGTAACCAAACTTTTCTTCTAACAACATTTCTTATATATAAGTATATTATGTTACTAACTTAATAAATTGCTTACTTAAATATTTAGGCTTATTTGTATGACTAAAATACTTATGTATATATATATATAAGAATGTTACGTGATATTTAATTATGTTATATTTATGACTAAATTAAAAAAAACTAAATTATCCCTTGTTTATTTTATTTATTTATTACCTGTACATTTCTATCTATATGAAAATTTGAGAAAATGAATAAAAGAACTTAAAAGAATAAAATTTACTTATATCATTTTCATTATATTTTATTTATTTAATTCTATATTCTATGTTTATTCTATGTAATTTATATTTGTATGTATTTTATATAATTGCAACTTTGGTCATATTTAATTTTCTTTAGTACTTTTACATTTGTTTATGTATTATAATAATAGATTAAATTATTAACCTATAAATATTTTATTTTAATAAAACTTCACTTTTTATTTTATATAGGTAAAAATTATTGTATTCAGAAATTTTTACACGACATTTATAAATATTTAAAAAATGATTTTACGTCAAATTTTGTAAATCGATTAAGTACGACTTAATTTATATTTTTTAAACTTTTATATTTTTCAGAAACTATAAATTTAAAATAATATTTTATTATACTTTAATTTTTAGTTTTATTTTAATATAAAACTTCATTTAAAAAGATTTACTATTTTAAAATGTTATACGCTATTTGGGATATAACGTTTCGGGTGACACTTGAGGATTAAGTATGACGTTGTCACACTGAAAGTAAGTATTAGAGGGTTTGACTGTTTTAAATGAGTCTGACCAATTATTAAGGTCACTAAATAAAATACTACTTGTTCACGGGCAACTTTTATATAAAGTTTACGATGCGAGTCTGGAACAAATAACTTGTGTTGGATCCTACCATGCGTGGTGTTTCGACTGGACTTGTAATGAAGATCAGGCTGGGAGGCTGCGGTCCGAGAATCGACCTAGTGTTTAAGGTAGTCGTCCTACGGCAGTGAGAGCTGCGGTTCAAGAGTCTGCGTAGGGTATGTTGCGCACGTATAGAGAAGAACTTGATCAGTATTACCACCTAGGTAGCGGGGGTAGAACATGATTCTGAACACTGCGGGTTCCCTCTTGGTGATGCAGAGAATGTAATCATCAACTTTCATTTCGCCCAGAGCTCCGTCTGAATAAACATATAATATAATTGAAGTTCAACCCAATTGAGCCTTATGGGTGAGATGTAAACCTCATGAGATCAGTTCGGTCTACGAGTCGGTAACACGGTTACTTCTATTGGTGAGATGCAAGCCAATAGGATGTAGTGGTGATACTAGGAGCCACGACTCGTGTGTTTATATGTTTACTTGAAAAATGATTTTAAAATCAAATGACTGCCAATGTCCCATCTTTTAAACTTTATCGTTTTCATCACCTCACATGTTGGTTAATTGAATTAAAGAAAACTATCTGTTACATGATATCCTTTAATATTTTTGTAAGCATATTATTTGTTATTCACATGATTGCCTTATGTGTTCGAGGTGATGTTAGATGAACGGCTTGGTTGCTGTCCCGCTCAGCGATCACTGTTTTAATTTTTGCAAGTCTAAGACGTTGGGGAATCGAGCGAGAGAGATTTAATAATATGTTTGTATAAAATCCAATCTATTTTATGTACTAAGTGAATCAAGACGATGTAATTAATAGTTGTCTGTTGTAAGGATCCGTAGCGATCCGGATTTATTTACACTCTGATATAATTTTAATTAAATGACTTAGATAACTTTCCGCGTTATTATCTATTAATTTAAGTCATCGGAAATCCGGGTTGTTACAAAACTTGACTCGACTGGACTTATAAACTCAACTTGTCCAACCCATTTTTCTATAAATCTCATGAATGACCCGGTATTTTAGGGTCGTGACCCCACCCGACCTGTTGAACTCGTTGGGTAAATGATATGTATGCGTTAAATGTGGATGTATATAAAAAAAATTATATGATCCCATTATTAATATTTATACATGATATGTGAAATAATATATGCGTAAGGTGTTTATTTTAATACTTTAAATGATAAATATGTTTTAAAAATGATATTACAAATTATAATATGTTTTAAAAAAATATTATTATTATTATTATAATTATTTCTACATAAGTACAATAAGTAATGAATAAAAATAAAATATTAATATTAAATTAAATTAAATAAAATAAAACTCTTGAAAATATATTTTATCGATATCAGTGAAAGAGGTCGAAAAAACTATTCAATTCTATCCATACTAAAAACTCAAAGAATATTATTTATTATATCCACTTTTAATATTTATAATATTCTTTATCGTTTCATAATATTTACAGTATAATATTTTTAATACAATAATTGACTTTAACCTTAACATTATTACAATATACTATATCGAACAATTCCTACGTGCCAGATTTTTCCTATTGAGCCATGTTTATGGCATGTTTGGGAACTTGAATTTGGATTTGAAATATTTTAAGCGTTTGGTAACCTTGAGATTTGGATTTGAAATTTAGACAAATTAAAATCCAACCTAGTTCAAATTTTGCTCCCTCAAATCAATATATATATATAAGAGAAACTTTTTGAGCGATATGATTGGTCCGTTACATCAAAACTCAATTTAGTAAAGTATCATTAATAATAAAAAAAATCAAATGGAGAATTTTTTAATTACTACATTAATATATTTAATCTATTATATTAATGTGATGTTTTATAATTTCATCTAAAAATCTTTAAATTTTGTTTAACAAAAATTTATCGTAAATAAAATTGTAAAAATGAATCAATTAGATTCGTGGTAGAAAATGCTTTCATTAAAGTATAAATTTCATATTATTTGCTCGAAAAAGTGATGAATTTATTACATATAAAGATATTAAAGTTATCCCACATCGACAAATTATAATAAGGTGATGAAATTCTATATTATAAATATTAGTAATCATCCGTCCTTAGATATCCACCAAAAATCTTTTGAGTCATAAAGAACTCTTAATATTATAATAATCAGTAATTACCCCAACATCGAAAAATTAAGATGAGGTTAAGGAATTCTATAATATAAATAAGAGTAATCATTGTTTTTGAATATCGACCAAAAAAAATTTGAGTTTTAAAAGAACTCTTAATAAGACTACAAACTTAAAATTGTCCCAGATCGAAACAATTAAAATAAGATGATGATTCTATATTATAAATAAAATTAATCATGTATTTTTTTTAGTTTTAAAAGGAGCTCTTAAGACAGTAAATTATCCTACATCAAAAAATTATGATAATGAAATTCTATATTATAAATAGAACTAATCATTCGTTCTTAAATATCAATAAAAAAACTTTTGAGTCTTAGAAAATATCTTAATAAGGCTACAAACTTAAGTAACATAATCTCACATCAAAAAATTATAAAGGTGATAAACATTATATTATAAAAATAAGAAATAAGAGTAATTAATTCTACAATAAGACAATGATTTCTCCACATTATGATGAGGTGATGAAATTCTATATTATAAAAAAGTGTAATCTTCCGTCGTTAAATATGACTAATCATTTGTTATTAGTTATCTTCCAAAACTCAATTGAGTCTTAAAAAAACCTCTTAAAATTATAAACTTAAGTAAAATTATTACAAGAGTTTTTAAGACTATATCTACACTTAAGTCAAAATTATTCTATATCGAAAAATTATGTGGTGATGAAATTTGATCTTATAAATAAGATTAATCATTCCTTCTTAGATATTAAAAAAAAAAGTTTTTTGAGTCTCACAAAAGTACTTGAGAGTTGAGACTATAAACTTAGGTCAGATTATCCCACGTCGGAGTAATCGCTCATTTTTAAGTTAGATATAAAAACAAACTCTTTTATTATTATAATTATCCTAACGTTGTCTCACATCGAGAAATTATGATGAGGTGATGAAATTTTATATTATAAATAATAATCATTTGTCTTTAGATAAATTCTACTATATAATTAAATACAGAGTAAAAGCAATCATTTGTTTTTAGATATTAACGAAAAAATTATCTTATAAAAGGATGAAATTCTACTATATAAATACGGAGTAAAAGCAATCATTTGTCTTAAGGTATCAACCAGAAATCTTTTGAGTTATAAAAGAACTTTTTAAGACTATAAACTTAACTAAATTATCCCACATCGAAAAATTATAATGAAGTGATGAAATTCTACATCGTCAATAAGATCAATTATTCGTTTTTAGATATTAATCAAAAATCTTTTGAATCTTATAATACTCCTCTTACGACTATAAATTGAAGTACAAATTATCCCACATCAAAAAATTACAAAAAAGTGATGAAATTCTATTATATAAATAAAAGTATCATCATTTTTTAGATATCAATCAGAACTCGTTTGAGTCCTAAAAAGAGTTCTTAAAACTGTAAATTTAAGTAGAATTATCACACATCGAAAAATTATGATGAGAAATCATAAATAAGACAAATCATTAGTTTTAGATAATCGTTTGTCCAAAAGTATATTCCGTAATAAGGTGATTGAATTCTATTATATAAATAAGAGTAATCGTTTATCCTTAATAACTTAAATGGAAGAATAAACTCTTTTGGGTGTTAAAAAAATAGAATATGGAAGAAGATAGAAGGAGTAAATACTCCGAAGTATAATTGTAGCACATTGAAAGATTATCATAAGAGGGTGATCCTATGATTATAAATTGAAGTCATTATTGGTTCTTAGATATCAACTATTAACTCAAATATTTACCGAGTATTGTCTTAAAGAGAGATATTACAAGTTTTAAATACAATGCACGCGTATAATTTAATTTGACGTTTACGCATATATGACCTTCAAAAAACGCATTCATGTTTGTGGATAGTATTCCTTTATTATTAGACATAGTCTTACCTTCGACTTACTTTCTACTATTGCGTAGTCTCACACATTTATGTAATCCTCTAACTTTTTGTCATTATCATTGTCACTAAAAATCGGCTCGTGCATTGCACGGGCTTTCCAACTAGTTCTTAGTATTGGATAGTCATTTCAAATTCCTCACTTATTTTTTTTGTTTTTTCCGCATAATCTTGTTAGAATATATTTTTCTTTATTTTTTTTTCCCGTATTTGAAAATTTATATTTTTCTAATGATAAAGTTTTAAAATAAAATTGATGACCTTGACCCGACTCTACCCGCTCAAATTCCAAATCCAAATACAAAGGTACCCAAACACAATTTTGGATTTGGATTTGGATTTGAATTCTAGAAATTCAAATACAAGAATTGAATTCATGATATTCAAATCAATTCTGAGTACCCAAACGCAACCTTAGGAAAAATTCATCTTTGTTGTTATCATCTTTTAAGCAAATGCGTATACTCCATATGTTTTACTATTGTCTTTCTGTAACCATGTTAATAATTAGTGTACATTATATGTTACTTGAATATGGTCACTAATTTAGATATGATCTTCTAAGTAACTGGAATCAAATAGACCATGTATATATTCATTACTTATTCAATTCTCATAATTGACCTCGTTTGTCTCTCACTATCTTTTCTAATTGAAAATTAAATGGATAAATCTTGTATATTTACGCATGTATTATTCATATTGTTGGAGATTTGGAGACTAAAGCAATCGTGATTAAATTTCAATATATAGTCAATTTGCATGGAGGAACATGAAACACGACAAAAATAATGTAGCAAGTAGGATAAAAAGTATTTTTTTTTTTGCCAGCCAAGAAAGAAAGTGGGATTACACATTGTTTGGGCTCTGAGAACCCATATTACATCCCTTATTATACATGAAAGTCAGATAAAAGATAACTAAAACAATAACGGTAAGAAAATAACATCGATAGACTGAGGTGAGTTGATGATGCACGGAAGAATGGGCACGAACATCATTATCCACTTCAACAGTACCGTTGTCAGCTCTCAGGGACCACTGAAACAGCTGAGTCGCAAGGTGACAAGAGCAAGATGCACTTACGCACTTACGAAAAGGGCGTAGAAAGAAACTATGGAAAGCAAATTTACCTCCGATGGAGAAAAAACTCCTACACCTTGATGATCGAACCCTAAAATCAGAAGCCCAATGGAGAAAAAGAACCAACAAGTAGAGAACCGAGGACAAGGAAAGTCCCTCAACCAATCTCCAGGAAGAAGGCGCCATACAAGACCAATTCATGGCCAGGTCAACCCACACCGAACGCAAGCCGGATGAAAGCACATCACAAAGGCCTTTATTGGTACCAGCACTAACAAAGTAGAACCCCCTAAGAGCGAAACTTAAGCTTATAAATAAGAAACTACTAAAAATAACAGTTAGACGATAGCGCATTATTGGAGAATGCCACCGGGGACCCAACCACAACAGACACCCAAACCACCATGAAAAGACACCAGACCCGAAACTGTCCTAAAGAGCAAGACTCAAGTCCGTCAAGACAGGAGACCAGCCACACAACCATTGTCCATTAAGACCTAAGATAGACCAAGAAAACCAACGGATAAAAGACACGGACCTTACAACCCCAGACCTAAGACCGAACAACCCGATAAGACCAATCGGAAACCAAACCAAGTCGAAAGAACCCGGACCAAACCACAAACAGCTTGACCAACCAAAACACTAACAAAAACCTAAAAGACAAAACACAATCAGACGCCCTAACCAAACAACCAAACACCGACGCGGAAATGGAGGGTGCGGGAGGCGGGCGAGGGGAGGGGGGAACACCCACCAGTAGAGGTCAATAACGGGGAGGGGGCCGACACAAAGGAAGAGGAAGCCGGTCGCCGGAGCGTGGAGGAGGAGGGCGAGGGGAGGGGGGAACGCCTTCGGCGAACGCCGACAGAAGACAGGCGCGACGGTCAAGACACGCGATCAGAACGAGTCGTCAACGGAGCGGGTTAGTGACGGATCAAGACGGCGACGATGATCAGGCAAGGAGGGGACCGACCATCACCACAAAAACACAAAAGAAAAAAAGAGACTTACTGGACAAGAGAGACCAAAGGGTGGTCATCACCGACAAGACAGAAACGGGGAAGAGAAAATATAATAGGAACGGAGAAGGAGAATAATGGTCTGATCAACCGGCCGGAGATAGACCAAAAGACGGTCATATCTCCGGCCAGGCAGGGGGAATGGGTGACTGAGAGGTGGTTGGGGCGGCAGCTTCAAAGTTAGGGTTTTGTTTTGTTTTTGGGGAAAAAAGAGAATTGAGGGAGCTGATGTTTAGAGAGAGAAAATTGCTGAGTTCTGTAGGATAAAAGACTTGTTTTATGCATAGTAGAAAATATTTTCTTACACTTAGTATTGTACAGTATTTGTTTCCGCTCCTATGTTTCTTAGATATTTAACAAAAAATCTTTTGAGTTTTAAAAAATCGATTAAGACTATAAATTTAAGTAAATATATCACACATCCAAGCATTGTAATAGATGAAATTCTATTACAAAGTAATCCCTCCGTATTTTATGTTTCTTCTTGTATTCCATTTTGGGCCTTTTTTATGGTTCTTCTTGTTTCTATTCTTTACTTTTTTTTGTTCAACCATAACCTTTTTATCCCTATTGGACACAAGCCATTTCATAAGGTCCCACCATCTATCTATTACTCCCTCCGATTCTTTAAATTCGCAACGTTTACTATTTGCACAAATAATAAGGTTGTGAGTGGAGATGGTGGGTCTCACCAATAAAGTAAAAAGCTTACCCAAACAAAAACCTACCTATTATAGAAATGTTGCAAACCTAATGAATTTGCCAAATATGGAATATGTTGCGAATCTAAAGAATCGGAGGGAGTACTTCACAATTTTTTATCCACTTATTAGTCAGTAAATACCTTTATTTATGAGCTACCTCTTCATATGATCATGTATTTGTGTATCTAGCCTTTGTACATTGTATCTAGTCTCGTAGTCTTAATTACGTAGTCTCTTCACTTTCGGTTGTACTTGTATATATATATATATTCATGGAATGACAAACTAGATCCCCAAGGGATTCAACTATTAACATGGTATCGAGCTTGGTTTCGACTTAGCCTCACCAGCTTTTTTTTTTCCGGTTTTCTACTCCTGTCAGTGCCTCGGCACACCTCCCAACACCGGTCTAGTCTTATGCCACGATGACCGGCAGTGACAATCCCCCACCAAAAACCACCCTACACCCCGTTTAATTGGTCACGAACCTTCAAAACAAAATTCGTACTCTAGACGGCGTGAAAGTTACTTACGCAACATGGGTAACCATGTTCAATATCCATGCTCGAGGTTATAAGGCCATGTCTCACATCGATAGCACACCGGCTCTGAATAAGGCTTCGACCGACTATGCTCCGTGGGAAGAAATTGATGTCATCGTCATTCAATGGATCTATGGGATGATTTCCAATGATCTCCTTCTTCAGGTTCTTAAATCTGAAAGTACCGCCCTCGAACCATGGAACCGGGTTAAGGAAATTTTCCTTACCAATAAGGTTGCCCGGGTAGCCGCCCTTGAACACGAGTTCGTCAATTTGACAGTCCAAAGTTAGCCTTCTCTTGATTCGTATTGTATACGTCTCCATCAATTAGCCGAGCAATTGGCGGAAGTTGACGCTCCTGTCACAGACAAACGGTTGGCCCTATAATTGGTTCACAGTTTACTCGGTAAGTATGACACCATTGCCTCCTACATCAATCGAACTCTTCCCTCATTCGAAACTAGGCAGTTTACCCGGTAAGTATCCTCCCCTCCTTCTTCGCACAACCAACCAGGCGGACCTCCGTCGGTGAATTAGGGTCCGTACTCGTCCTGGACGGCCCAATGGAACCCCCTGTCATGCCCATATCCGACCTACCCGGCTGGTCCGCCCCGTATCAGCCCTGGCAACTTCCTCTGTCATGTGCCATGCCATATTCCAATAGGGGCGGATCTTCTGTTCGCGGATCTGGTTGCGGTTACGATCAAGTTAATTACGCTATTGATGAAAGCTACTTACCTTCTGATATTGGGTATGGCCTTCAATTCTAAGACCCTACAGCAGCCAACTGATATGGGTCTGTAGTACATGGACACTGACGCTTCCTCCCACATCACAGCTAACTCAGGTAAATTACATCACCTTATCAATTCTAGAACAATTAATTCTATTTTTGTCGAAAATGGTGCTAGTATTCTTCTTCGCGATTTAGGACCCTCCCTTTTCCCCATTAGTGACCGTACCCTTCACCCAAACAACGTTCTATATACTCCTCAAATCATCAAAAACCTTATTTCCGTTAGACAATTTACCAAAGAAAATAACGTTTCTGTTGAATTTGACCCATTTGGATTTTCTGTGAAGGATTTAACGAATGGGAATATGATTTTGAGGAGCAACAGTAACAGGCGAATTATATCCGGTATCCCCAACATCACCCGAGTCCCCGCCACACCCCAATCTCCATCTCGTCACCCTTTTTTTCGATGTTAGGCACTCGTACCTCCCGGTTCCCCAATTTTGTAGTCCTTAAAATCAAAATCTTTATTTCGTTTGATAAAGACCAAAAGTCTAACCTTTGTCACTCGTGTCAAATTAGTAAATATAAACGACTTCCGTTTCATGATTCATTATCTATTACTGTGGCCCCGTTTGACATTATTCATATATAGTGATTTATGGACCTCTCCGGTTTTAACTAATAGTGGGAACAAGTATTACCTCACCCACTAAAATTCAAATCCGAGGCCTTTGATAAAATTTTAAAATTTCGTGCCCATGTCAAAACTCAGTTTGAACGGGAAATTGAAACGTTTCAATGTTATTTAGATCACAAATTCGACAACAACCCGTTCTGTACTTTTTGCCGACACACACGGTCTCGTTTTTCGATTCTCCTTTCCTCAAACCTTGTCTCAAAACGGCAAATCTGAACGAATGATTCGCCGTATTAATGAAATAGTCATCGCCCTTCTTCACCATGGCTCCCTTCCATCCAAATTCTAGGTCGATGCCCTTTATGCTGCGGTCCATTTACATAATATCCTTACGACTAAAATTCTCGATTACCGCACCCCCACCTCTATCCTCTATCTTAGAGACCCCTCTTATTCACATCTCCGTGTCTTCGGGTGTGCTTGTTATCTCAACCTTTTCGCTAAGCCAACATACCCAAGTTCAAGGGAACTGAGGATCCCCTCAACCATATCCGGGCCTTTAAGGATTACATGGCCATTAAAGGAGTCAAACCCAGCCTTTTCACTAGGATATTCCTATCCTCTTTAGACGACACTCCACGATGCTGGTTTTATTCCCTCGACCCTACAAAGATATCCACCTGGGATGACATCTCCATAGAATTCGCAAAACAATATGCGGATAATTCCGAAACACAAGTCATCATCCGAAACCTCGAGGTCCTTTCCCAAAACGAGAAGGAAGGCTTCTCCGAATTTCCGACTAGGTGGAGAAAGGTCAGCACCCAATTAGTAAACCGCCCCGACGAAGCCACCTTAGTAGAAAAATTTGTCAATAACCTTAGGCCCCCTTACGCCTCTCACCTTAGATACCAATATATTCATACATTCAAAGAATTGTCTACCTTAGGAATACGTCTGGAGGACGACATGAGGAAGGGAGTATTCTCCAAAATAATGGGGAAAGGTTATCAAGGTCCAACTACATCTACGGGAACCCGCTCTTACGGGTCATCCGGGAATAACAAAACCGAAGAAGTACACCTAGTCGAACCAACCACCCGGGGAAGAACAATCTTTACCCCTAGAACATTCTCCAAACTAGGCATCACATACGCCGAAACTCTAAAAAAGGTTAACCGAGCAAGGGAAGCTCGAACCCATAGGCCCTACCCCAGAATCGTCTGCGGCCAGAAAAGGAAAGTCATGGGATGCCAATCAATATTGCCATTACCATCGTGGCAATGACCATGATACCGAATCTTGCTTTCGGCTCAAACATGTCATACAAGACATGATCGAAAACGGGACGATTCCTCTCCCTCCACCCGAGAAACCAAGCAATACCACCAACCCCTTTAGCGTTCACGCTGTCTTTGACGACACCATCGATTATTCGCACCTCGACCCTATAAAGGAGAACGTCCTAAATATCGAGGAAGATCCCGACAACCCGCGGGCACCCGCCAAGACGAGTAAAATCTGTGTCCGAGTCAAAGTCTAGTTCGTCTTAGGGCCTAGACCTAATAATGTAATAAATGTCTTTTTATTTTTCGCATCAAATCAAGAGGTACGAGGGGACTGTCCTCCATCTCCCCAAAACAATGTCTCGGGCACGTAGCTCGCTTATTACTATCAATAAAAAGAAATAAACTTTTCTTCCTTTATAATGCGCCTCGACAATCGCTTGATTTAATAATGCACTTTCTTGCTTACAACTAGGTACTATGTCATTTATCGATAACAATCAAACATACCTCGAAACAACGAGGAATTACAAGAACTGAGATCTCGTGTTCTTCTTTCTTACCTATTCCATGTCTGGTATAGAAAGGCACAAACTACCCCTTAGAACGAGCATTCCCGAATCCTATGACGAATCTAGATAGTATTTTAGCTTGTGATCAAAGACGGAAGGCTAACCCATTTCTCACAATAAATATCCCTCAAATAAAGACAGACCAATTTCTACCATAGGGACTAGTCTGACAAAAATAAGAAGAAGTCTGAAATGGCCAAAAGGAGCCCAAAGAAAAAATGAAACCAAGGCCAAACTAAACTGGCCCAATTCAATGATCAAGACCAAACTCAACGGTCAAAATGAAACCCCCAATCATTCAACTCAACTTTAAGTGCAAAGTCCGAACAAAAACCAAAAAAAAGAAAGAAAAAGAAACATGAACAGACCGGTCAGCTAGCACCAAATATTAGCCTCCCTACATTACAACCCTTAAGACCTTCCCGAGACACTCGTTAGGAGACAGTCCGGAATTTTGGGGATTCAAGCTCAATAGGATAATCCCAACCGTTAGGGCCAAATATGGAAATCAGATCCCACGTAATTTACATCCCACCCGATTGAAGTCTGAGTCATTTTTACTCAGCCTTCTCTTTCCTACCACATTACGAAACCTTAGCTCATAGCCCTAACTCCACAAAAATCAAACCTCTGATTCATCAAGACCACTTACTACCTAGCTCCACATTCCAAAACCACCCAAACCAGTCGCCCTGTCCCGAACACGATATCTCGGCAATTGTCACTTTCAAGAGGTCACACCCGATCACCTCATATGAGTTCTTAAAATAGGGTAAAAACCCATGTAATACACCCTAAGTATCTCACATCGATAATTGGCATAACAAGTCTAAAGCAAAATCACTCACATCTTTAAAGAACTACGAACATGGTTTGATTCCGTTTAAACACGGATACGTAGGCAACCCTCCTTCGGGTACCACCAAGCAAATAACAAAATCGTTTACTCGATTCACGTGCAAACCGGAACCTTTTTTCCACGATCTGGTTGACAAGTGATTCCAATGACGAAGCACAAAAGACGAGCCGAGGACGGAGTGAAAACCCGAAAGGGCGCTCTAGGCAAAATGAAGAAACGAGTTGTGAGCTGTCGTAAAAAAAAAAAAAAAAAAAAAGAAAAAATGACGAGCCGATGACGGAGTGAAAACCCGAAAGGGCGCTCCGGGCAAAATGAAGAATCGAGTTGCGAGCCGTAAAAAAAAAAGAATAAAAAGTGAGCCGAGGACGGAGTGAAAACCCGAAAGGGCACTCCGGGCAAAAATGAGGAATCGAGTCGCGAGCCACCACAAAAAAAATAATAATAACAAAAAAAATGTGCTTCTCATTAATAATAAAAATTAGTTAAATCGAGCCTTTGTCGAGGTCCTTTACGTCGAGCATCGAAAATCCGGCTACCCCGAAAAATGACAACACGTCAAAACCCTACAAAAACTAGTACTAATACGCCACATAATATCAACTAATATAACATTGTACAAAATGGCTGGGCTCTACCATTCCAACATTTTCCTCCCCTCGCCATCTGGGCATGCTTGTTCGGGTATTCACCATCGACCCCTCTTAATACAAGCTTCCACCGCCCTAGCCAAAGGCGAGCTCAACCAACCATGTTTCCTCTCATCACTAACACCTTCAATACGAGTCTCATCAGTCTTGGCTTTTATAGATGAACTGACAAATACTAGGACCGGTAACGCCGTCTTCGGTCGGGCGCTTAGTGTAGCCCACATAGCTTCCTTATTCTGTAGTACGGTCATCTCCACAATCTTTAACCTTTCTCTCACATCCGACAACCCCGGACGTCAGGAACGACCTTCTGAAGTCACTAAATCTCTTTCCAACAGTCGAAATGCCCGCGTAAGGGTGATAGGTCCACGCGGACAATACATTACGTCTATTGGGTCCACCAGACTTAGACGCTTTTTTATTTATTTTCTTTTTAGGGGAATAAGCTACCCCACCTACGCGTGTTGTAGCCCCAAATGACATTGTCAATTCGCGTCTGTAGCCCAGTACGACATTATCATTAAGATATAAAATGTGGTCTAACTTTTTGCAAAAGTGGTCTAACTTTTTTTATTGTAAACATGAATGTCGAGACAGTCACACTTGTCTCCCAACACCGGACACGCACTCGGTCGATACACTTTAGCTTCAAAGCACTCTTTACGTTTCTGTGCGTCTTGAGTCAAACATTTTAATGGACGTACCACTTGATCCAACTCTCCGCTCAAACTAACGCGTTTCGTGAATTCCGAAAATCATTTTTGTACTCTCACGCAATCCTAACGCATCTAAACTACGACGAAATCGCAAACAAACCGAACTTGAAGTGATTACTTGTCACCTAGGTCAACATTTCAAGGGCAAAACAAAACGCAAGACTAAACCAATCAGTCCAAACATGAACCGTGTTTACAAACTAGGGAGGACCCCTAGAAGCTGTGCCTATAGCTATCGCAAACTCACCAATGTCGTCATCCAAACCTAGATCCTCCAGCTCAAAAAGAGGAGACTCGATGCCATCCTTGCCCGACAACATATCTAGGGTAGCTGTCTTAGGAATCCCTCCCACATCCTCAGTAGCGCCCGTAGCATGAACCTCCCTCACTGCCTCGGTCCCGAACCTAGCCTCACCCCGTGCTGAGGTCTCGTCCTGAGTCCAAGCCAACTGCTTCTTAAGCTTGGCAATCTCATTATCCCGAGATGGTAGGAGCAACAGCAACTTGGCCTCTTCCGCCTCGAGCTCGGTCACCCGAGTCTCCAGTTGCCCCACCATATCAGGGGTATCCTACAAATCTAACCCGCACTTTATGAAAACATAGAAACAACCTAAAAGCCAACCTTAGGTACGCGTACTTACCGATCGAGGTCCCGAAGTGTCACGGGAAACCCTCAAGGCGTAGGCTCGGAAGCAGTTGGCAGCCTGCCACAACCGCTGATGGCAAGCTGACGAAACCTGAAAGAGAAAACCATACAAGTTAGCCAAACAAAACCTAACCCTTAGAACCCAAATCCGAAACAGAAACCGAAACTTACCCGGTACACCCGGTCATGCTGCTCCATCCCAACCTCCATTTCCTCAGCAGAACACGAGGGATGAGGCTCTATAAAGGCTACCCTAGCCGCATCGACTCTAAGCAGCGTCAAAGGTAAGTCTGGGGGCTAAACAGCATCAGCCGAATCGGCCAGCTGAAAGAAAAGCGAACCGTTCAAAATGAAAGCAAACACTAAACCATAGGACAAAACAAACGATATAACCAAAACCGACATTTCAACAACCCTAATCCTGGGGGCTACTAAGTAAAAACAAACCGTAAGAAGGAAACTTACATCCTCGATGCGCAGTTGGTTCACCAGCACATTCTCCGACGAGTTGTGACTCGTCGTACTCTTAGCCTGAGCCAACCTCCATTCAATCCCCGCCGGAAGCCTTACCAGACGAGCGTGCACCGTCCTAGGTGCCAATCGAGGGAAATAGGAATAAAACCAATCCTGCAAAAAAAAAACAAAAACCATCATTAGCAAACCAAACCAAACTAGGTGAAATCTCAAAACCTCCCCTAATCAAGATCAACCCCCAGCGGAAAAAACGTGAAAACCCCTAGCTAATAAAACCACTCGTATCGAAGCACATGATAATCTAAGCGTGATATCTAAACAAAACAAACTCAATCGAATCCCAAAGCATTCTGAAGGTAAATTTTAAACTCGTGGGTCTAACGAACCCCAAAGCATTCATACCTCAATTTCAGTTCAATTCAATGAGCCCCTTGTAGCGCTCAAAATCAATTCGATGAGCCCATTGTAGCGCTCAAAACCAATCTAAATGAGCCCTTTGTGGCGCTCAAAACCAATTTTGGACGAGTCCCTAATAGCACTCAATTTAACTCAAAATCATAAATGAGTCCCTAGTAGCACTCAGTTTAATTCAACGAGTGCCTGGTAGCACTCAATTTAATTCAAAATCATAAATGAGTCCCTAGTAGCACTCACTTTAATTCAACGAGTCCCTGGTAGCACTCAATTTAATTCAACGAGCCCTTCGTAGCGCTCAAAATCCGATTTTGGACGAGTCCCTGGTAGCACTCAATCCAATTCAAAACCAATCTTAAATGAGTCCCTAGTAGCACTCAAGACAATTCAACGAGCCCCTGATAGCGCTCAAAATTTGATTTTGGATGAGTCCCTGGTAGCACTCGATCCAATTCAAGTCAAGTCAAGTCAATTAAACGCGCCCCTGATAACGCTCAAAATCCGATTTTGGATGAGTCCCTGGTAGCACTCGATCCAATTCAAGTCAAGTCAAGTCAATTTAACGAGCCCCTGATAGCGCTCAAAATCTGATTTTAGATGAGTCCCTGGTAGCACTCAATCCAATTCAAGTCAAGTCAATTCAATGAGCCCCTGGCAACGCTTAAAATTCTGATTTTGGATGAGTCCTTGGTAGCACTCAGAACAATCAAATCAACCTGAAACGAGTCCCTAAGCATTCAATTCACACCCCCCCCCACCGCCAAAGGAATACCTAAAGCATAATCAAAATCAATACAACCATCCGCCAAGGATATCAAACCAGAACTAAGACACAAATAAAGAATCAAGCAAAAGGCCCGTGTCAAAAAACAAAAACTACCCAAGCAACAAACCCAAGACAAGCTAGCAAACCCGAACCCGAGCTCCGATAAGCAACCGCAGGCGAGGATGTCAGGTATGATTTCTATGCCTTGGCTGACGAGCCTCAAATACGTAGTCCAACGAACTTAAAACGACCCGACCGGACAGCCACCAGGTTGTAATCCTCGATTGACCTGGGCGGCTATACTTTGACTTTCGCCTTGTCCAAGCCTCAGTCAAAGTGGGGGCTTCTGTAGACACCCAGATTTGGACCTGGTGGCTGTAGGAGTGCCCGACAAACACCCGATGATTATCGGACTGCAAAGCGACGCGAGTTTGCGATGTTTTAGATAGTTTTTCTATAGAACGGATCAAATAATTACTCGGAAAGATTAAATTAACATCAATGCAGGCTTAGTCGTGTCATTACGGTCGCGTCGACACTAATTAGAGTCAATTTCGACACCGGGGCTCCGAATCGGTCCCGAAATATGCAAAATCAAACCCGAGTCAACGTGTCGGGCCGAGCAAACCTCAAGACACGCACCCGAGGCCCACTCAGCGTTCGACACACTAGGTTTAAAGAGAAGCCTTATCCTGTAATCCCCTAGAATTTCTAACGCGATACAATGGCGGAAACACTGTAGAGTCGGGATTAAAACACACTGTAACTATGTCTTAGTAAAATTAAAATGGTAAAGTCAAACAATAGGCCTTAAATAAAATGGCCAAAATTTAAAACATTCCATAAAAGGGTTTTAACAATCCATAAGACATAATTATAAAAACAACAAGCAAGATCCACACTGCCCGCTAGCCCACACCCGGAAACAAGTATATCTGCCAGGTTAAAACATAACAGCCACAACGTCAACGTTCTCCCAGCCGTATAACATGGTTTTAAAATGTAATTACTACTATAGAAAAATAGTAAAAATGAAAAAACAGTAAAACATTATAATGAAAATAATCTTTCAGTGAAAAACTTCACGTATCGAAACGATATAATAAAAATGAGTTTTCCGAAGAAAACATAAAATATTTGCCAACCTGCAACCAAATTATATCGATAATAATAAAAATATTCAAAGGGTGTTATGAATAGGATTAGTGTAGACGGCTAGACTTTCACTAGGAGAATACTAAAACTAGTTTCGAGAACTTAATTCAAACAAATCAAACTTTGGTCTCTAACTAGGCTACTCAACTATAATAGGGCGGCGATTTATAAATGTGTGACCCTAGTTTAAGACAATGCACACATTTCTTGGGATTACCTGTCACCCTGTTCAACTTATGACGGCGATTTACTGCGAGGCCTAAGCTTAAGGTCAAAATGTACACAACTCCCGGGATACCTGTCACCCGGTTCAACAACCAATGTACCAATTCCTGATACATTAGCCTTATAGTTGATGGCAAAAACGTAGACCATAGAATATATTATTCTAACCTCACACTTGTCTTTGTTCCATAACTTCAAAATAAAGTCATTATCGATATTCAAAAGATATAATCATTATAATAATAAGAGAACAAAAGGAGAAATATACTAATCAGGCCTTAACGATATAATCATTATTATAATACTTTCGGCCTTAACGATATTAATTCATAAAGTGAGAACATTTGTGTTTATGAAATTATTGAAATATCATACGAGTGTTTATAAAATGATTAAAAATGTCTTAAATACTTTAATACTACTAATCAGGGTGTTTTCAAAATTTATAAAACTAAAATTCCCTAATTATTATTAGTTTCGACAATACGAACACAAATAGGAGTTTATGACAAATGTAAAAATAAATCGTTTAACGTCTTTTATTTAATTAAACCATTAAAAAAATTTAGAATACGATAAGGGCTGATTTAACTCATAAATTTTCAGATTTAAACATTTTCAAAATTGCTGGAGAAATAATTCATTTAGCTGAAACGAAGCATTTTAACGATAAATCACAATTTTGTCCAAAGATCAATACTATCATTTAAAGGCTTTGATAAATAGTGAAAAATTTACCTAAATTAGTTAAAATACATATTTGGATATTCTGTTCAGAAAAATAAATTTTCCAGAATCTGTAAACTCGGTTTTTAAAGGGTTTTCTCGTTAATCGTCTAATCTCGACAATAACGATTAATAAAAATAGTAATTACAAAATGATTTAAGTATTAATATCCAAAAATTATTATTAAACTTAAAAATCATGATTTTCCAGAATCTACCATTTTTTCAGATTTAACATATTCATTTAAAACCGTCTTTTAAAACCCGTTTTCACAATTAACGATTCTCTTATTAAAACTGGTCGTTCCTAACATTTTATTAAAACACTAAAATCATAAAAGTACATTATTTTTCAAGAAATATCAGGAACTCATTTTCTCAAGATTTAAAACAAAAACCAGAAATCGAAAATTAAGATGACAACCACGGTTTTAACGATAAACGATGATTTAAAGTGATTAATTAATTCACCCACTTACCAATTCTGAAAAATTATGAAACAATTCTTTTTCATCAGAGATATTATCCACGTCAAATTTCAGATTAAAAAAAAATGTTTAAGTGGTAGAACTAAAAATTGACTTTTAATCGTTTTTGTCCATAAACGGTAATAATTCAATAATCGATATTTAAAATATCAGAAAAATACTAAATTATCAAAAATTATCAAATATCATCAAAAACATCATTTTTACAGAATATATTCATATATTACAAGTTTAGGCCGAATATTACGATTTTACAAATTAATATGACGATTTAATCGTTGATCTCGTAAAAGCGATAAAAATACCGAAACATGCAAATTTTCAACTTTTAAAAATTCCAGATTACTTGACATACATATATTTTCAAAAATTAAATTATAATAATATACATGCAATTACACAAATAAAATCATGCAATACCGAGTAACATCGACGTTACCTCTAACCCAAATCCAAGTTGATTATAAATTCGTCGGCTTCGGGGTCATCCAAGAATCCTTCAATACATGACATGTATGATACAAAAATACCATGAGAAAAACTTAAAAGAATCAAGGTAAATAACAATCGAAAATAACATCGATTATTACCTTAATGAAGGGTCGATTTGAAGCAAGAATTAGCCGTGAGAGGCTGTTGGAGTCATGGTCAAAATGAGAGAAAGAAAGGTTTTTTTTTTGTTGTTTAATTGAAAAATGAATGAATAGGAAATGGATGGTTTCTAATGCATGAATGTTATTAACATTTAGATGAAAACTATGCTCCAACACACCTCATAAACTAGCCAAAAGGTGATGCATGGGAGAATGAAAAGTTTGTTCATTATGTATCAAATAAATGGGATGAAAAAGAATAATATCTAATGTTTTAAATAATAAAATGAAACGTATAAAGAAAAACGTAATAAGGGTGTGACAAGGAGGTGTGGCGGTCCAAAACATGGGAGAAAGGTCTTAAATAATTTGCAAGTTGATAAAAGAAGAATCGTAAAATCGTTAAAGGTATTTCAAAGCAATTCGAGTAAACCTCGTGTTGGAAAATAATTTATTTATGAAACTTCATAGTAAAATCATTAAATCCTAAATTTCCGTAAATAAAAATATTTTTTAGTTGGAAATATTATATAAATATGTTTAGACATTTGTAGGAAAAAGAATAACTTAAATCCAAGTTTAAAAACGTTAATTCGTAGAGAAATAGAATTCCTCGCAGAAAATAATTAATTTACGAAGAAAATCAAATAAATAGATTTAAAATAATTAAAATCTTTTGAAATAAAATAAATATCCTTTGACTCAGAAATAAAAATAGAGCTTGGAAAAATGAAGAAACATAAGGCCAAAATGTGACAGAGTTATGACGAAGTCATAACGGAAAGGATAAAAACGCTAGGAAAAATAGCGGGTGTTATATAACCTCCAAAAAAGCCTGAGATATGCAACTTCTCCGTTTTGGAAAGTTTTGATATCAGATCTTCAAAACTTCGACAGCTTGAGCTCTGGCGCCTGAAGACTGAACTGCCTCCCCCCCCTCTCCTCCCCACCTCATTCATTCGACACACTTCTCAATTCCCTTCTCTCTTTGAGAGTATCTCGCTTGGGCTCGTACTCCGACACCTACAGCAAACGATCCACTCGATCGTAGTCCCGAAAGTGAAATCAACGCTACTCCGCTCCTCACCTTCGAGCACTCCACTCGATACCGAGGTTCCTGTGATCGACTAGCTACACTGAGTCTAACGGAGTTCTGCCGGATTAGCCGCAGAAGTAGCAAGTAGTAGCGGAGCTCTGCCGGATTAGCCGCAGGAAGGACTCACGGTAACGAAACTCTGCCGGAATCATCGGGCAAGCTAGGAGGATCCGCCTTTGAAGTCGAATCGTCACTAGGTTGTCGTCTAAACAAAACTTTATATTTTTGCACCTTTATTATTATGCACTACGATAATGTCAAATGTGGGTGCTAGGTGCACAACACTTACTAAAATACGTAACGTCCCGACTTCATCCATAAACACTAAAGCACTCTAAATAGACCCGAGTAGTTCCGAGATTCGTTCTCAATTATCCATGCATTGAGTCCCGTCTAGCTATACTCCGAGGGTGCAACTCCTCGCTATGTGATTTACTTACATCTTGCATTTACAGCTTTCGTATGATTTATTGCTTTTATGACCTTATATCGCATGCTAAATCACCTAACAAGGAAATCAAAACGTAAATAAGCTAAAACTGAACAAAGTGATGGTCGGGTTCCGCATTAGTCCCGATGCTCACCTTATAAGGTTCGATGCATCCCTATTAATGTCGAATCGACGAATCTTAAGTAGAATACCAGGTAAGGTATACCACGAGAATGACTAATATCCGTATTATCGCGTTAAAACTGATTTGCTAATACCTATAATATTAGTACTCTCTACTCTCCTATGTGCATATTTTTATGGCCTGCTTGTCACGTGAAATCGCATGCAAAGAATGTAAACAAATTACTTCGACGACAAAACCTACTTGTCCTTAAACAACCGACATAGCAAAAGGTATAGGGTTAAAACAATGGATGTTATAGTATTTCCGCCACAACTAAGAAACGAAGTTATCAGCCCACCGATTGATTCGTAGAGGCCACTATACTGCGGCCGGGATTGGGTGTCGATGTCTATCGGATGTTGGCATCCCAATACGTACCCTCACCCCTTACTCAGAATCGATGGTTTTCGGATCTCCGAAACCATTGACAATGAGAGTCATTCTAGGCATGGAGTGCTTAAGGGTACAAGTCTTTATCTTTAGGTCCCGTGCCACTCAGCTTTGAGCCGACTAGGGATCAAAGTTGACTTGAACTGTTTCCGAATCCCCATAATTGACTCGGTGGCGACTCCACAAATCGGCAACGAATTGAGTTCACTAAAATGGTCGCCTTACCAAACGTATCGGCCTTTAAACATTTACAACCACGACTCGATCGATTCCAACGAAAACACGGGTGCCTGCTCCCGTCTAGTACAACTCTGAATCCTCATCCAAATCGAGATCCGACACTTTGCCCCGAACGCGAGATCGGACCGGCCCTCAACTGGGAGGGGGCCGCGTGGGTGGCCGCCGCGATTGAAAACTGGGTCGATCCCGCGCGGGGCGCCGGGCGGTGCGGACGAACATCCACACTTGGACGATCTTATGTCTAGCAACATCTTCAATGTCAGCGTGCAAAACGTTCTCAATCTTCGTGATATTGTTAATACTACAAGAATAAATGAAGGCCCTTACCTCTCGTTGGAACTCGTAAAATATAGTGTGTGTGTGTGTGTGTGTGTCTGTGTGTAGACTTTAGTTGCATGAGTCTCCTACTTCAAAGGAGTCAAAGTTTGAGGCAACGAACTGTCACTCTCTCTGTTAAGAGACTTTTGATTGTATCTTTGTTGTTCCATTGCAATTTGGAACCTCAACCAAAATTCCACAAGTGTTCCATATATTCCTTCAAATTTCTTAAAGTAACTATTTTCACTTTTCGATTGTTGGGTTATTCTCAACAGGTAACCTAATGGAATATTTCTATGGTAGGCAGGTATCCATTGCTCTCTGATGCTATACATGTAGCTTAGCCAAGTGTTCCCCTCCAACTTGTATTCAGTAATGATTTTACTCCATTTCTCTTCAAACTCAAAAGGTTCTAAATGTATATCCCACACTACTGCATTAATTTGATTCACGAATTCTGTTTCCCTGCAGTTATTCAAGAATCACAGTTACTCTATTATTCCAGAAAATAATGTTCTTCATTTATTCACCCTAATGTTGGTTTTATTCCCATACTTTTCAAGAGTTATTCCTATATTAGAAGGCAGTTACTTAAACATGTTGCTATAAGACATTTATTCTTAATAATTCCAATCTGAAATCAATTAATTGAACTGCTCTAATGTGTTGTTATTCCAATATTTTTTCGGAGTTATTCCTATATTAGACAACATGTATTCATGTTCAGCTATTCCATTCCAGAATCACAGTTACTCTAATGTTCATGTTCAGCTATTGCAATATTAGACATCAGTTACTCTATGTTCATGTTCAATTATTCAAAAAAATAACGTACCTGCAAATTGAGGAATCGACTTTACTTGTCAGTTTTTCCATGATATGCCAACTGCATAAACAATGTATCGCTGTCTTGAAAACCTGAGCCATGGCACCCTTCATTCCAGGGTCTTGATCCGTGATAAAACAATGAGGTCCTTTATTACCCATGCAATCAAGAAACTTCTCGACCACCCATTTGAAAGACACTTCATCTTCATGTGCAAGCAACGCAGCGACAAAAGTCACTGACTTTTTGTGATGGTTGACCCCTGTGAAAGGAGTAAACACCATAAAATACTTGTTTGGCGTCTTAAGTTACAACGTCTCCGAACATAAAGTAATTCATCCTCGCCTGCTCATCTGCCCAAAATGCTCTGAAGAAATGATTGCCTTCATCAGCATGGTCATCGATTTTCTTCTGGGTTTCAAGATAGTCAATGAATATATCTGCATCGTGGCCACCAATGTAGAGCTTGAGGTGTTTTAGAAAGTTCTTAAAATCTCTGACAGATGCTCCAACATTTTCATACCCATTCACATTGACACTCATCAATCTAAATGTTTTCGTAGCACCGTTGTTCAATTTTGCATTGTTAACAATCATTTGCTTATGATAAAGTGTCATGTTTCTTGAAAGCTTTTGAAATCCTTTATCCTTCATCGGGTAAAGCATATGTTTTTGTGCTTCAACAAACTGATCAATCTTGTATCCGTTTTCAAAAGATACTAACCATACCTTTGCCTTACAACCAACTTGATCGAGTAATCCTCCACTTCTGTGGTGAACTAGTTTTGGTCTGAGAATGGCTCTTCTTTTCTTTTTTCTTTTTTCTTTTATTTTCCTGTTTTTGCCCTTTCACGGTAGGGTCGGACAATTGTTTATCTTGCACCTTTTCAACGGCAGATTCTGCCGAAACCGTCTTCTTAGATACTTTTGTAGTCTTCTTTCGATCTTCTTTTAAAACCTTGTAGGTTACACACTATAGTCTTCTTTGATATTTTTGTACCACCGCGGAACCATACTTGCGTATGCAACCTAGGATCAAAACCACACCTAAGGGAATAAATCTTATAAAAATTAATCACTTCCTCAAGAGTTTGGAAGCATCTCCCTATCTTAGGTGTGAGCTCATCTTCTACCCTCCTTGTTCAACTATCATTGGCACCCGGAGTGTAAGTCAAGCTTAAAGAATTGGTGCTATTTTCACTATTTTTAATGATAGTTGGTGTTGTCATCATAAAGGGAGCATTGTTGCTAACTTGAGTATTGTTACTATCAATGGATTGAGTGTCTTCTGAAAACATATTCAAGTACTCCAATATTCAAATTCAAGTACACTAATGCATATTTTCAAGTACTCTAATGCATATACTAAAAAACAAATATATATATATATATATATATATATATATATATATATATATATATATATATATATATATATATATATACTCTACAATTCTGAAATTCTGAAATATATACTCTATTTTAACAATCCAATTCAGTTACTCCAACAGTACTCCAGCATACATATTCAAGTACTCCAATGTATAAGTTCAAGTACTCTAAATTCTGAAATTCAAGCACCTATTTTAGCATTCCAATTTAGTTACTCCAACATATATATTCCAGTATTCCAGCATACATATTCAAGTACTCCAATGTATAAATTCAAGTACTCTAAATTCTGAAATTCAAGCACCTATTTTAGCATTCCAATTTAGTTACTCCAACATATATATTCCAGTATTCTAGCATACATATTCAAGTACTCCAATGTATAAATTCAAGTACTCTAAAATTCTGAAATACATACTCTATTTTAACATTCCAATTCAGTTACTCCAACATATATATTCAAGTACTCCAGCATACATATTCAAGTACTCCAATGTATACATACTAAGTACTCCAATTACTCCAACATATAAATTCAGTTACTCCAACATATATTCAAGTATTTCAACATATATATTCAAGTACTCTATAAAATTCTGAGATTCATATACTCAAGTGCTCCAACATATATACTTAGTTACTCCAACACATATATTCAAGTATTCCAACATATATATTCAAGTATTCCAACATATATGTTCAAGTACTCTAAAAATTTTAAGATTACTTCAAGTTGATTCATGTTTTCTATGTTGAAATCAATATTCATCATAAAGAATTCTAAAAAAATTAATCATGTTCAGTCTTAAAAATGCTCTTAGGACTGTAAGCTGATGGAAAAGAGAAGTCACTCATGTTTGGATAGTAGTAATAAAATAATCTTTGAGTTCTAAAAAGAGTTGTTATGACTATAAATCTAAGTGAAATTATAACATATTGAAAAATTATGATGAGGTGATGAAATTCTATATCACAAAGAAGAGAAATAATTCATTTTTAGATATTAACCAAAAAAAATTAGTCTTATAAAAGCTCTTAAAGCTATAAATTTAAGTAAAATAATCTCACATCGAGAATTATCATAAGGTAAGGAAATTCTACTATATAAATAAAATTAATCATTCGTCTTTAGATATCAACGAGAAATCTGTTGAGTCGTAAAAAAACATTTTTAAGACTATAAATTCAAGTAAATTATCCCACATCAAAAAATTTTAAGTTGATTGAATTCTATTACTTCCTCCATTTTTTTTATATATTTCCATCTTAATATAATACTCCACCTATATATTGAGGTGATCGGAATATATAAAAAAAATAAAGGAAGTATATAATTAAGAGTAAATCATTTGTCTTTATATCATCAATAAAAGAAATTATTTGTTTTGATATTAATCAAAAATCTTTTGACTCTTATAATATATTGCTCTTAAGGCTATAAATTGATATAAAAATTATCCCACATCGAAAAATTACAATAAGGTGATGAATTTCTATTATATAAATGAAAGTTTCATTGTCTTTAGATATCAATCAAAAATCTTTTGAGTCCTAAAAGAGTTCTTAAAACTACAAATTTAAGTAAAATTTAAGTCTCACCAATTTATGCAATTCTCTAACTTGGTGTCATTATCATTGTCACTAAAAATCGGCTCGTGCATTGCACGGGCTTTCCAACTAGTATATATATTAGGGGTGAGCAAAAATATACAATACGATTTTTTCATACAAATACGATACGGTATACGCTTTCAATTATACGAATTTCCGGATATCCGATACGAATAACTGGATATACGATACGGTTTTCCTTAAAACCGTAGCGGATACGTATCGAAGAAAATTGAAACCGGATATCCGGTTTTCGATCCGGTTTTTTAAAAACAATAAAAAAATATGAAAAATATAATCATAATATGAATTATACAATAAAGAATTCAAAACTCACCAATTATTTTCAAAGGTAAAAAACAAAACAATTAGTAAATCTATGATATTATGTAATGAAACGTAAAAATGTGTTATAATAATGGTACCGTAAGACATATATACCATTTTTGTTGAGGTTTTTTTAATGTATTTTTATTATATCAATTTACATAAAACTTAGCGATGCTTAAAATCAATTAATTACCCTTAATTAAAAATGAAAATTTGTTTAAAAAAATAGAAGAAAAATATAAAACTGGATACAAGATATCCAGATAAAACCTGATCGGATACGGATCGGAAATTTTTAAATTTTTTAAACCGGATATCCGATACGATTTACAAAACCGGATCGATATCCGGTTTTGCTCACACACACACACATATACATACATATATATATATATATATATATATATATATATATATATATATATATATATATATTGAAATTTTCCAGGTGAGGGGGCAAGATTAGAGGTCGTATAAATATAAACAACAACTTTTTTATACAACTTGAATAAAAATTTTAATATATTTTTTTGGTTTAAATAAAGAAAAGTGAATTAAAAAATTTATTACAGCCTGAATAAATTTTTTAATACATTTTGTTGGTTTAAATAAAGGAAAGTGAATTAAAAATTTTGATACTACCCGAATAAATTTTTTTAATTTATGCTTATTAAAAATTATGAAGAAACAACAGTTATTAAGTTATAGGACAATGATAATTTATGAAGTCTTTTTTAAATTTATTTTGTTGGTTTAAATAAGGGAAAGTGAATTAAAATTATATATATATATTTTTTTGGTAAAGGGTATATATATATATATATATATATATATATATATATATATATATATATATATATATATATATATATATATATATATATATATATATATATATATATATATATATATTGATTTAAGTTCATGTGAGAACCATCAACTTGATGAGAACATTGAGAACTCCATTAAATTATTATTTTTTTCGAAATTTAATGACATATTTGAATTCGTCGTAAAATTTAATGGGTGGGTAACATATTTTTCGGTAAAAAAAATCTTGTTTAGTGACGGAAACGGAAACATATAATTTTAGTGTACCTAATACTCGTTTTAGTGTACCTAATTTTTTTGATGTACCTTATTGCACTTTTAGTGTACCTAAATTGCATTTCAGTGTACCCTTTTAACTTTTCGTGAATAAATAGCAATTTTCTTAATATTTTTAATAAAAGATGATTAGTTATGCCTAATAAAACATTTGAATAAATTAAGCTATGGGTAAATTAGTCATCTAAATTTTCGAAAAAAATAATAATTGAGTTTTTATTGAGGTTCTCACGGTTCTCAACGAGTTGTGGTTCTCACCGGATCTTGACTCTCTCTCTATATATATATATATATATATATATATATATGGATTGTAATCAATGTACAAATGTAAGCTACATCAAATTATGTAGCCATCTAGCGTCTTTCGCATGAAGCGGATATCTGATCTTACACATTATTCTATTTCTCACATCCATTTTAATCATCTTGACAGCGTAATGCGGTTGCTGTACTATTCGTTCAATTCCGCACACATTTCTCTGTCTCCAAATATGATATATTGCGGCGTTGAACATAGCCCGCAACACATTACATTGTAACTTCGAGCCTCTCATGCGGGTTACCCAAGCCAGTCCTTCAATACACGGAATTCGTTTCTTCACCCATTCACTCAACAAATTCATAACTCGAGAGCTCCAGGGACAACCAAAGAAAAGGTGCTCCAGGCTCTCCTCCTGCGATTCACACAGATAACACAGGTCTGACTTAGCCACTCCAAACCTTAGTAATTTCTTCCGCGTGTATAGAGCTCCCCAAAACAGAAGCCAAGAAATAAAACTATGTTTAGGGATGCTCCACTCACTCCACACCACCCGAGCCCACGGAACTCTCGGTTTATGGCACCGTAAGTTCGCGTACCCCCTGGAAATCGAATAACTGGTCATCGACCCATGCCAAACTCCATTAGCATACATATGTTTAATCTTCTCCTTTGCCTGACAAATCTTCCTCCACGCCCAAGTGACATCAGTATTAGGCTGATAATCATCCCAAGCGACCTCCTTCAAATAAATACTGTTGACCCACCTGACCCATAATCGATCAGGCTGATCGAAAACCCATAACAGATTTTCTCCCAACTCACCAATAATCGATTATTTCCTTCCACACCACCATCCCAAAGGAAATTGCGACAAACCGAACTAATTCGAGCCATGACATGTTTAGGAATAATAAACACCATAGCCCAATAATTATGCAGCTGAGATAAGACAGCCTGAACCAAAGTCAGTCTTCCAGCATACGATAGCTTACGGGCTCCAATACTATATATCCTCGAGATAATACGAGCAAGCAATTTTTCACAATCATTCTTACCTAATCGAGTACTTTGGATGGGTAATCCAAGATAACGAAAAGGCATCATACCTTCCACATAGCCAGAGAATTGCAGTATAGCAACTTTCCTATCCTCATCAACACCTGCAAAATACGCATGGGAGTTTTCCACACTTATGCACAATCCCGACGCTCGGCTGACTACTTTGTAGTATGGGAATTAAAATTATATTTACTACTTTTATATTTCGTATGATATAATTATATTACGAGACATGTAATATATCTTCCCTATTATTATGGTAATATTTTTTTCCTAAATTTTTGTCCTATTGCAAATTGGGTCTTTAAAAGAGATGTTGTCACAATAATATCGGATTAAATATGAACTATTTCCATATTTACTCAACCTTGATGAAAGGTCGGGATTAAATTAAACTAAAACCCTAATAGGAAACAGATCCTCTCTCTGCCTATATAATGGAGTATTCCTAATCAGAACCTCTATGTTAATGCGTATTAAAAAACTATGAAGAAACAACGTTATGTTATAGGACAATGATAATTTACGAAGTCTATATTATTATTTATGAAGTCTTCTTATAGACATCTAATATCATTCGTATTAAATTTCGACTTATTCCGTAACGAGTTATGTCTTAATCTCGTTTTAATTAATCTTTCGTGACTTTTATATAAAATTATATATCTATAATTTTTAATTATAAATTTAAGGGTTATTGACAATAATACCAACTATAGGGCGTCTTTCCAAAATAATACTAATTTCAATAAATCTGAAAATAATACGTATTATTGTAGTAGTTAAATAAGAGTAATATAAGTAAGTTTATCACCTGCTACATCAGGTCACCTAATTAATATTTAACCTGTTACTTATCCTCCATTCTCCTCCTTAGACCTGGATAACGAGTGAAGCGTTTCGGGTCAGCTTCGGGCCAGGTCAATTTCGGGTTATAATAATCGGGTTGACTTTGGGTCGAGTTAGATAATTTCAGCTTTCATTCTCGGGTTTGCTGTTTTCAACTTTTTTTTAGGGATATCCACTCGTTTTCAATAATAATATAGCCGGGTCAGTTTCAGGTTAGCTCGGGTCAATTCGAATTACGGGTCAAAATCATGTCTTCAGTTCGGTGTCGGGTCAGGTCGGGTTCGGTTTGGCTTATTTGGGTCAGGTTAGTTTTGTTAGGTCTACTTCTCCTTACTTCTCTCCTTCGTCCTCTCTCTCCAATACCCTTCATCCTTCTTCAGTTTTTTTTTGATACGTTGCGTTTAGATTAACGTGTTGATTTTGGTGTAGGATTATGTTGTTAGTTAGATTAGGTGAGGTTGAAGGAAGAGAAATACGGAAGACATTAATGACGTTTAATGCCTTGTACACTGAGTAAGTGCAAAGGAATGAAGTAATATGAAATAAATTAAAGGCAAAAAGGAAGGTGAACGAGTTTTACCGGTAACTGGTCATCTATACTACTCTGGTTTAACTACTTCAAAAATATGTATTATTCTCAGATTTATTAAAATTGGAATTATTTTCGAAAGATGATCAATATTGTTGGTATTATTGTCGTCAACTAAAATTAAAGGTGAAAAAAGAAGATGGGAGGGTTCTACAGGTAACCGGTCACCTATACTTTCTATGCCAATACCTGATTGTATTCAAGAATGTAGTTGCAGTCCCGGATGGAGTCCAGAACTGTTGTCGCTTCGATCCCGTCCGTCTCCTGATACCCACGAACGCTGCACGTGTACAGCGAAAACTTAACCTCTTCCTGAAAGTGTGCAAAAGCCACGTGCGTATACACTCTTGTCGCGTGGGTCTCCATCGGATTCGTCGTTCCAGTTTTGGGGAATGTCTGCCGGTTATCGTTGTCTATCCTCTTCTGCATGTGTCTTTGTTGGTCCATCGCACTTTCAAAACGCATCCAGAACTGGACCAACGTACCTTTGTTCTCTTCAAACTTTTTGAAGAAACTGTTCTCACTCTCTGATCTCTGCGTTGTCCTCATAATTCCGGACATCCTCAACTCCCTGCAATGCGCGGCGACCCATTTGCTCCTGATGTCGAACATATTTTCGAACCATTCGATCCCCACAGCATCATGGTCGATCATAATCCGCCCCCACCTGTCATCGAACTCCGACGCCTCGATGTCATCATCCCAAATAATTGCATTGAGGGCTTTTACGAATTCCGAGGCCTTCTCTCTTGATTTGCCGTACTTCGTTGGAATCTTGTTCATGATGTGCCACGTGCAGCACCGTTGGTGCGCTGCTTTGAATATTTCTGGGACGACTTTTAAAATCCCGGGATCTTGGTCTGTAATGATATAACACGGTTCCTTCCCGCCCATGGCTTCCAGAAACTGGGAGAGGACCCAGATAAATGACTCATAGTCCTCCTTTAATAGCAACGCTCTACAGAACGTGACAGACCGTTTGTGGTTGTCCATGCTAGTGAACGGTGTGAACACCATAGAATACACGTTGGTTCTGTACGTTGGGTCGAACGAAACTGCATCTCCGAATGCCGTGTAGTTCCTTCGAGCTGCACCATCCGCCCAAATGACCCTGCGTAAGCTTCTATCTGCATCAACATCGTAGTCAAAGTAAAAATCCTCCTGACTGTCCCTCAAACTCTTGAACCGGTCTATGAACAATTGACCATCCTGCTCGTGAACGAAGCACTTGACGTCCCTCCCCCAGTTCTTGAAATCAACCAACGATGCTCCGATGTTCTGAAATCCGCCCGACATCTCCTTGCACATCCTGTATGTCCGAGTCGCCCCGATCTTCAGCTGCACACACAAAATTGCAACTGCATTAGTCGCGCACAGTTAGCAGTCAACCATGCACTAACAACATTATTCACAGACGATACGCACCCTCGAGTTGCAAACGATCATCTCCTTGTGATATCTTGATAGACTTCGAGATGACTTTTGAAACTCTCTGTCCTTGACCATCACAAGATCGTGGTTGTGTTCTTCGATGAACTCTTCAATATAAAACCCCCCGATCATTGCACAGAGCCTAATTCTTGCTCCACATTGCGTCCTCGTCGCCTTCGTATTCCTTTTGGGTTCATACGATCTCACAGACTCTTGCCCCTCCTTCTCTCCTGTGCTCGACAACTTCACCATGCTTTGGCTAGCTGTTTTGCCCTCCTTATTACAAGCCAACAATTTCTTCTTAATCGAACCATCAAAAGATCTAGTTGTCGTGTACCTCTTCGCCTCGAAACCAAAGGAAGATGCGTAAGATTGATAAAACAGGAATGCTCCGTCGATGTCCGCGAACTTCTGCCCTACGTAAGGCACAATCACTATGTCTTCAACTGGAATATGAGTTGGAACAAAAAAGAACTATCAGAGGTTGAAACAATAAAAACTATAATAAAAAACCTATGTTACACACTAACAACTACTGTCAATAAAAAGAAACCCTATATTACACACTATCAATCTTGCAACACACGCATTCATCTCTGACCTTAATGAAATGTGACTTTTCACAACAATGACTGTGACTTTAAAGAACAACGACTGTGACTTTGCTCATATAACAGCATGATTGTTAAAGATTAACACTCACAACGCATAACAACTACAAGTACAACTACAAACCAAAATGCAATACCCAACAACAAAAAAATACCAACAATGATAAAAAAAACCAAAATAAATATTTTGAATAATAAAGCAACTTCAACGTAATACAACTACACCTGCAGCAGAAAACTACAACTACAGGGAACCAACACAATAATAATTTGGCTTGATTAATATCCACAACGCATAAGAACTACAAGTACACTACAAACCAATATGCAATACTCAACAACAACAACAAAAAAAACTACAATAATAAATATAACAATGATAAAGAAACCAGCATAAATATTTGGAATAATAAAGCAACTTCAACGTAATACAACTACACGTACAGCAGAAAAACTACAACAACAGGGAAAGTGTGACTATCTACCATATTAAGTGTGACTATCACGTTATAACTGTGTGACTCTTCAACTTAACAAACCAAACAAAAAAATGGATACATCAAAACCTGTACTCAGCGACGTGCGACTGTCCGTCATATCGAGTGTGACTATCACATTATAACTGTGTGACTCTTCGAATTAACAAACCAAAAACAAAAATGGAATGCAAAATGCAAGATACCAAATATATATGTATATACTCATCTTACCTCCTACATGTTGACCGAAAATTTTCGACTGCAAATTTTCGAGCATATAATCATCGCATGAATCTTCGAGGAACAACACCATTGGAGTATAAAGATGTAGAGCAATTTACGAATTAGGGTTTAGTTATTTTGAATGATGGTATAAATAAGGGGATGAATTTTGATTTGGGTTGAATTTAGAATTTTAGTGAGAGATTGATAGTGAGGGAGTGAATTTTGTCGAAAGAAAAGGTGATAGAAATGGTGACAGAAATGGTGATTGAATGCTGCTTTACCCTGCTGTTGGCCTACTGCTGTCTGCTGCTTGTCAATCGACGTACCTCCTCTCCCTTTTTTTTTTATTAATCTAAGTCATCCATCCAAACCAAATCAATGACCAACAACAAAACTCACCAACTTTTCAATCCACCACCAACTCCCTTGATCTCATTTATATATATATATATATATATATATATTTATATTTATATATATATATATATATATATATATATAGAGAGAGAGAGAGAGAGAGAGAGAGAGAGAGAGAGAGAGAGAGAGGTTCTAATGAGTCCCTATATATGTGTTGAGTCCTTGAGTCCTCATCTCATCCGTTGGATGGGAGATGGAACAAGGGACGAGATAAAATCACTATTTTAATAAAAAAAAAAAAAAGATACTGCATCCACCAAAATAGGAAGGTGAATATTTCAGTAAAGTAACATTCTCATTCATTCAATCATTCATTCTCTCTTTTATCAATTCCGTTTCCGCCACCTTCTTTTTCATCGTTCTCTCGCTCATTCAATCATTCATTCTTCAAAATCACATTCAGTCATTCATCATCTTCAACGCGCCGCTGCCATTTATTTCAATATCGACACAATCAATAACACATTCAGTCAATAATCGTCTTCATCGCGCTGCTTTTCATTCAATCCGGCTTCTACTTTTCATTCAATGGCTGATATGCAAATCGTGGAAAAAACAAACTGTGAGTATATATTGTAGTTTATACTTGAAAGGATATGGGAGTCATTAAGATGATACTAAATTTTTAGTTTCTACTTTTCTACGTTGAACTATAGTAATGCTGCATATTAATCATATGACGTCTGCGCACAGAAAAGGTATTGGGTTATTTTAGTTCAGATACTGTGTTACTTTAGTGTAGAATGTCCGTTATTTTAATGACAAACTTTTATTACTTTTATGATATGTTACTTTAATTTATCGAAGATGTTACTTTAGTTCTTAAAGTCTGTTATTGTAACGCGTTAGTGAGTCATGGGGATATTTGAAACCGCCATTGCTAAATAATAATAAAAAAAGATATTGTTTCCTATAATAGTGGGAGCCATTAAAGATGATACTAAAAAAGATATGTTTCCTATAATAGTGGGAGCCATTAAAGATGATAATAAATAACTTCCATGATTTTAGGAAACAATAACTCCCATAATCACAATCATTCCTCATTCATTCATTCATTCATTCATTCATTCACGTTACAGGTTCATCAAAACCTTAAAAAAAACGCTCCCATCGATCATCACGTTCATTCATTCATTCAATCAAATCTGTGCTCGAAATTCCGTTACTATGAATTCAATGATCGCGACATCTTCATTAACCGTTGATAAGCAATTCATCGAGTATAACAATGGTGAGTTTCGATATTGCTTTCATGTTTTGCGTCAATTTTTATTCATTATCTTGATTAATTTGCGTCAATTTGTGTTCATGTTTTGCGTCAATTTTCATGTTGATATTGCTTTCATGGTCGTGTCATTCATGTTTTGCGTCAATTTTCATGTTGATATTGTTTTCATGGTCGTGTTATTCATCATAGATTCATATGCAAATCGTAGAACACACAAACGGTGAGTATATATGTTTTGTAATTTATACTGGAATCGCCATGGAAGTCGTTAAGATGCTACTCAATTATTAATTTTTACGTTTACAATATATTGCGTTACTTTAGTTCATATATTGCTTTACTTTAGTGTAGAGCATCTGTTACTTTAATGTCTATCATCTGTTACTTTAATGTCTATCATCTGTTACTTTATATGTCGTGTTACTTTAATACACTTCAGTTGTTACTTTAGTGTTTTTCATCTGTTATTGTAGTTCATTGTAGTGTCCTAAGAATTTAGGAAACTGCCATATTAAAAAAATAATAAAAAAAAGATATTGTTTCCTATAATAATGGGACGTGATTGCCACCAAAATAGGAAACAATATCAAAGAGTAACGTCATATAAAAAAAAGAAAAAAAAAATACTACTTCCTATAATTATGGGACGTGATGACTTCAGAATAGAAAACAATATCAAAGAGTAAGATACTGCGTCATACTCTCAATTTTTATCATTATATGAATTATTTGCACTAACTTATATCTGGTGTTATTTTAATGAACATTATCTGTTACTTTAATTCATACTATCTGTTACTTTAATGTCTGACCTCTGTTACTTTATACCTGGTGTATAAGCATACTCTGTTAATTTAATTCAATGTTACTTCAATGCATTTCATCTGTTACTTTAACTCTTGTTATCTGTTACTTTAATCCACATGAATGATGTAGGGATGTGGGTGAGAGTTTCCTCCATTGTGCGGTGGTGAGATTAAATCAAAGTTTCTGAGATGATGATGAAGAAGATGAAAAAGAAGAAGACGGAGAGAACGAGAAGGATGAAGAAGAAACAGAATTATAAGTAAGACATTATGAGTAACAAGTGTGAAACATTGGAATTGTAATGGTGTTGATTTAGTTGGAATCTTGTACCCCTTTTTGTTTTGGAGTATCTTAATAAAAACAAACATTGTTCTTTTTGTTAATTGGAACTCCTGTTTTTGGAAGAGACTACTATGCAACATAACTGATTTTATGAGTTAAAGTAACACAGTTCATGAATCAAAGTAACACATTGTATGAGTTAGAGTAACATTTTTTGCAAGAGACTATGCAACGTAACAGATTTTATGAGTTAAAGTAACACAGTTCATGAATTAGAGTAACACATTGTATGAGTTAGAGTAATAGTTTTTGCAAGAGAATATATTAAACAACGTAACAGATTTTATGAGTTAAAATAACACAGTTCATGAATTAAAGTAACACGTTATATGAGTTAAAGTAACATAGTTTATGGATTATGACAGTAACATAGTAACATACGTACAATGGCAGTAGGAAAATGATGATTTTTGGGTGAAAATGAAAAAAACTTAATTTTGAAAAAACTTGTTGTGTGAGAGAAAAAAATATTTAAAAAGATTGATAAGAGAGAGAAAAAAGATTTGCATTGAGATAATTAAGGAAGAGAGAGAGAGAGAGAGAGAGAGAGAGAGAGAAATGATATATTTACAAGATTTGTTAGTTATTTCCTTAATTATGAGATCAAATCTTGTCCATTAATCTAACCTTGAATCAAAGGCTAAGATGGGGACTCACGGACTCAACATATATAAGTGGACTCACCTGATCTCATATATATATATATATATATATATATATATATATATATATATATATATATATATATATATATATATATATATATATATATATATATATAAATTGCATCCGGTGAGTCGGTCTTCTTTAAATGAGTCCGTCCCGCAAATCACAGCCACATGATCAAATCACATGAATGGCTGATATTCAATTTCAGCGTCATCTTCATCGTATATAATCTTACTGTTACAGTAACAGAACACTATTACAGTAACACAAATATCTTACTGTAACACTGTCACAGTAATAAGGAATTACAATAATAATGTCACAGTAATAATGTTACAGTATCAGAACACTATTACAGTAACACAAATATCTTACTGTGACAATGTCACAGTAATAATGTCACAGTAATACTAATTAAAATACAAAGGCCAAATCGAAAATAACGAAATTCTTCTAACATCACTATCTTCCTTCACCGCCAATTTCCTCACCATCTGCACCAATCCTGCTAACATCACCACCAACAACAAATTCCTCACCACCACTCTAAGCACCGTCTTCCACCGCGGCTTCACGTTCATCGTCACCGTTGACGTCGTCGTTTTGCGGCTGCTATTACGATTACCACCCGACGGAACTTGCGAACTAGATTTTTTCGCGGTGGCGTTTTCCTTGGATGATCTATCTAGAACCGCTTCGCCTTTAATCGAGTGGCTTAGATCTTTGTTCGTGGCGGCAGTTGCGTCATCGGCGGCGTTATTGGCGGTGCCTACCGCGGCGGAGTCGAGAGTAGTGGCGTTGACTATGTCGATTGAATGTTTGACGTCGTTGACTGTGGAAGTTGTGCGGCGGGTGTTGGCACTGGTGGAAAGCGTCGACGCGGACATGACGGCCAACGGAATTGACCGAAATTGAGATGGAATTTGAAGAGGATGTTGATGAATTGAGTAATTGAATAATGATTTTGATTTGAGAAAGAAACCTAATGAAAAATTGGGGTGATTTGAAATGAAAATGGGGGATTTAAGATTTGAGTGAGTGTGTGTGACGAAGGGTTAATGAAAACAGGCGACGTGGCATAATCTAGTGCATCTAATGTTAATAAATTTGACGGCCTTGAATTACGGGACAGACTCATTTAAATAGGATCCTCGCTCTCCCTCCCCCCCCCCCCCTCTCTCTCTCTCTCTCTCTCTTATATATATATATAGAGGTGGGTTCCGGTGAGGCAGGGTAACTCCTTACACCCATTGAGGCACAATCTAGACCATTAGATTAAGATGGGACATACATCCAAATAAGTGTTACATACACAAAAAAAACTCATTATATACGTTATTAAACTCACTATATACACATACACTTAAGAACTCAATATATACAGTAAAAAAAATGTTATATACACTCAAATAGTTATTATGTACACCAATTAATCAACAATGGAACATACATCAAAATAACTGTTATATACACTAAAAAAACTCATTATATACGCTATTAAACTCACTGCGTATATACACTTAAGAACTCAATATATACAGTAAAATAATTGTTATATACACCCAAATAATTAATATGTACATCAGTTAATCAACAATGGAACATACATCAAAATAACTGTTATATACACTAAAAAACTCATTATATACGCTATTAAACTCACTTCATACATATATACACTTAAAAACTAAATATATATACAGTAAAATAGTTATTGTTATATACACTCAAATGGTTACTATGTACACCAATTAGTCAACATATATACACTTACCTTAAAACAGTTATTATGTACATTGAAATTGTTTTTATATACACCAATTTTATTTTAAATTCTGATTTTTTTTTTGGATTTTTTTTTTTGCGGAAAAATTTCTTTTTTTTTGGAAAAAAATATTCCGATTTTTTTTTTTCGGGAAAAAATTTTTTTTTGGAAAAAATATTCCGAAATTTTTTTGTTTCCGGGAAAAAAAAAAAATTCCCGAAAAATATCGATTCTTTTTCCCCGGGAAAAAAATTTGGGGATTTTTTTTTTTATGTATGAGTTTTTGTTTTAATCTTAGCCTTTAATTTGATTTAAATCTAATGGTTGAGATTGTGCCTCAATGGTTGCGGCGAGTTGAGCTGCCTCAAAGGATCCTAGATATATATATATATATATATATATATATATATATATATATATATATATATCCTCTACCCTTTAAAAAGGGAGAGATTGTAGTTACTGTAGCTTAGCTACAGTAACTACAGTAAACCCTAAAAAAAAAACGTATAAATTGTCCCCTGCTTTCTCCGCTCTTTCCTTCCATCGCTCTCTTCCGCCATTTTTTCGGTCCCTTTCTCTGTGCCTCCTATCTTCGTCCCTCTCTACCCTTTAAAAAGGGAGAGATTGTAGTTACTGTAGCTTAGCTACAGTAACTACAGTAAACCCTAAAAAAAAAAACGTATAAATAGTCCCCTGCTTTCTCCGCTCTTTCCTTCCATCGCTCTCTTCCGCCATTTTTTCGGTCCCTTTCTCTGTGCCTCCTGTTTTCGTCCCTCTCTATTCCTCGTCGCCGCTTCGTGTTCTTTGACCTCGGGAATTGATCGTTCTTCCCTTGCGTTTGTGTTCGCTATTTTCCTCCGCGGGTTGCTGTTTTTTGGTTGTTCTTGCTTCTGTCGATTTGCTTTTCCGTCCACGATTTAGGGGTCGGCGGCGGCGGCGTTGGATCAGGAACCTGCCGATGATCACGGTGCCGCTTCTGATATCCAGGTGATTTTGTCTGCCCATTTCTGTTTTGCGTTGTTGAAGTCCCAGTATTTTATGGATTTTTTTGGCTTTCATCCCCGATTGATCGATCTCACGAACCCTAAAATCACTGCCCTTTTCGATCGACTTCTGTGCAACCCCGAATTCCATCCCTCTCATTTCAGCACCCTTGCCGTCGCCGACGCCTCTACTGCCCTATCGTTGGCCGGTGCTCCTGCTGCTTCGGATGATCAGGTGAACTTTTGCTTGCTTTCTGTTTTGCGGTTGCTGCCGATGTTGCTTTTTTGCCGTTTCGTTTAGGGCCGCGCGATCGATTCGAGTGGATTTATCGGCTCAGCTGAATTCTGATGTGAATTTATGTGCCTTTATAGTTGATTAGGGTTGACTATATCGCTGTTTCGTTTGATTTCGCGACTGTGCTTTATATTTGATTATGTACTAGGGCACGAGTTCTGCGTCGTAGTTCGTTCTGATCAACGCCGCTCCTGCTGCTTCGGATGGCCAGGTTTTTTTTTCTGTGCTTTCTGTTTTGGGGTTCCTGCCGGTCTTGTTTTTTGCCATTTAATTGTGGTCGTGTGTTCCATTCGAGTACATTGATCAGCTAAGCTAAGTTCTGAATTAAGTTAATGTGCATATGCCCTTGTTTTGTTCGATTTTGTGACTGACATTTACAGTTTATTATGTGGATGCCTCATTTCGCTTGCCCTTGTTTAGTTCGTTCTGATCAACGCCTCTCCCGCTGCTTCGGATGACCAGGTCTTTCTTTTTTTAGATTTCTGTTTTGGGGTTCCTGCCGATCTTGTTTTCTGCCGTTTCATTGTGGGTCGTGCGGTCGATTCGAGTACATTGATCGGCTCAGCTAAATTCTGAGTTCAGTTAATGTGCATCTGCCCTTGTTTCGTTCAATTTTGTGACTGACATTTACAGTTTATTATGTGGATGCCTCATTTCATTTGGGATTCCGCGGTCTGATTATGCTGTTTCGACTACGCCGGTTCGTTTTTGCCAGTTTGATGCTTCTGTTTCAGGTACATTGATCCTCCACCTGGGTAAATTAGATCTTCTTTTTGGATTTTACTCTGGGGTTTTGATGTTCTTCTGTTCCCTGCCTTTCCCAGGTGACTCACAGTTCGTTGGCCGGTGCTCCTGCTGCTTCGGATGATCAGATGGACTTTTGCTTGCTTTCTGTTTTGGGTTTGCTGCCGATGTTGTTTTTTTGCACCCTTGCCGTCGCCGACGCCTCTACTGCCCTCTCGTTGGCCGGTGCTCCTGCTGCTTCGGATGATCAGGTGAACTTTTGCTTGCTTTCTGTTTTGGAGTCGCTGCCGATGTTGCTTTTTCGCCGTTTCGTTTAGGCCCGTGCGATCGATTCGAGTGGATTTATCGGCTCAGCTGAATTCTTATGTGAATTTATGTGCCTTTATAGTTGATTATAGTTGACTATAACGCTGTTTCGTTTGATTTCGTTACTGTGCTTTATAGTTGACTATGTACTAGGACACGAGCTCTGCGTCGTAGTTCGTTCTAATCAGTGCCGCTCCTGCTGCTTCGGATAGCCAAGTTTTTTTTTGTGCGCTTTCTGTTTTGGGGTTCCTGTCGATCTTGTTTTTTGCCATTTTATTGTGGGTCGTGTGGTCGATTTGAGTACATTGATCAGCTCAGCTAAATTCTGAATTAAGTTAATGTGCATATGCCCTTGTTTTGTTCGATTTAGTGACTGATATTTACAGTTTATTATGTGGATGCCTCATTTCGCTTGCCCTTGTTTAGTTCGTTCTGATCAACGCCGCTCCCGCTGCTTCGGATGACCAGGTCTTTCTTTCTTTAAACTTTCTGTTTTGGGGTTCCTGCCTATCTTGTTTTTTGCCGTTTCAGTGTGGGTCGTGTGGTCGATTCGAGTACATTGATCAGCTCAGCTAAATTCTGAGTTCAGTTAATGTGCATCTGCCCTTGTTTCGCTCGATTTTGTGACTGACATTTACAGTTTATTTTGTGGACGCCTCATTTCATTTGGGATTCCGCGGTCTGATTCTGCTGTTTCGACTACGCCGGTTCGTGTTTGCCAGTTTGCTGCTTCTGTTTCAGGTACATTGATCCTCCACCTGGGTAAATTAGATCTTTTTTTTGGATTTTACTCTGGGGTTTTGATGTTCTTCTGTTCCCTGCCTTTTCCAGGTGACTCATAGTTCGTTGGCCGGTGCTCCTGCTGCTTTGGATGATCAGGTGGTCTTTTGCTTGCTTTCTGTTTTGGGTTTGCTGCCGATGTTGCTTTTTTCCCACTTCGGTTAGGGTCGTGCGGTCGATTCGAGTAGATTTATCGGGTCAGCTAAACTCTGATGTAAATTCATGTGCCTTTGCCCTTGTTTCATTTAATTTCGTGGCTGTGCTTTACAGTTGATTATGTACTAGGGCACGAGTTCTGCGTCGTAGTTCGCTCTGATCAACGCTGCTCCTGCTGCTTCGGATGACCAGGTGTTTTAATTTTCGCTTTCTGTTTTCGCTCTGACCAACGTTGCGCCTTTCTGTTCGACTCTGACGATGGGTTTTGAACGGTCCTCTGTTATCTGCAATTTTTGTTTCAGGGTAGTGGGACGTGATTTTTTTACAGGTGAACTGTCGTAAATTGGGCTCAGCTTTATTCTTAACTGTCGGCCTGCTGCTGCTGTTGTGTTCCTTTGTTTTCGGGTAAGCCGACCGATTCGAGTCCCCCATCGATTTAGGTCCATTCTTGATGTAATTCATCTGCTTTCTTGTGAGTTTTTTTTTTTAAACTGACGGTGGGTTCTTGACAATCTTGTTTCCGCTTCTCTTGGTTCGTTCCAGGTAAGGTGAGCCGTTCAGGTAACCTCTCCTCGTCTTGGCTTCGCTTTACATTTTTTAAGCTCCTTCTCGTGTCAAGTGCAGTGATCGATTTGCATGCCTTCGTCGATGCAAGTGGACTGTCGTAAAGTTGGCTTCCCTTTATTCTTCACTGTCGGCCTGATGCTACTGTTCTTTCCTTTCCTTTCGGGTAAGCCGGCCAATTAGCGTCTCCCCATCGATTCAGGTACATTTTAAATGTTATTCACCTAATTTCTTGTGAGTTTGTTGTTTGGATCTGGCGATGGTGTTTTTACTGTCTTGTGTTCTCTGCATCTTTTTTTCTCGGATTTAATTTCTGCTGCTCTTGTTTGTAGAGGTGGAAGGTTTCTGCTTTCTGGCAGGCTACAGATCCTACTCGTTCTCTGACGATTGAAGTCGCTACATCGATTCGAGTACATTTCCAATGTCCCTTTGCTAATTTACTGTGAAATTGTTGTTCGGGTTTGGCAATGGGGCTTTTCCATCCACGATTTAGGGGTCGGCGGCGGCGGCGTTGGATCAGGAACCTGCCGATGCTCATGGTGTCGCTTCTGATAAGCAGGTACTTTTGTCTGCCCATTTCTGTTCTGCGTTGTTGAAGTCCCAGTATTTTTTGGATTTTTTTGGCTTTCATCCCCGATTGCTCGATCTCACGCACCCTAAAATCCCTGCCCTTTTCGATCGATTTCTATGCAACCCCGAATTCCATCCCTCTCATTTCAGCGCCCTCACCGTCGCCGACGCCTCTACTGCCCTCTCGTTGGCCGGTGCTCCTGCTGCTTCGGATAATCAGGTGAACTTTTGCTTGCTTTCTGTTTTGGGGTTGCTGCCGATGTTGTTTTTTTGCCATTTCGTTTAGGGCCATGCGATCGATTCGAGTGGATTTATCGGCTCAGCTGAATTCTGACGTGAATTTATGTGCCTTTATAGTTGATTAGGGTTGACTATATCGCTGTTTTGTTTGATTTCGTGACTGTGCTTTATAGTTGATTATGTACTAGGACACGATTTCTGCGTCGTAGGTCGTTCTGATCAACGCCGCTCCTGCTGCTTCGGATGGGCAGGCTTTTTTTTTTGTGCTTTCTGTTTTGGGGTTCCTGCCGATCTTGTCTTTTGCCATTTAATTGTGGGTCGTGTGGTCGATTCGAGTACATTGATCAGCTCAGCTAAATTCTGAATTAAGTTTAGGGTTTAGGGTTAAATTCTGAATTGTGGCTTCGCTGACGTTTTTTTTTTTTTCAATTGGTCGTGGTCCTTGATCGACTCGAATAGTTTATTGCTGCCCCGTGCCACTGGTTTCGCTTCGTTCCCAGAGATTACGTATGGCTTTTGCCGTTTACTTGGTTTAGTCCAGCTAAGCTGAACATCCACCCAGCTAATCCCGCTTTCGTTTTGTCCCTGTGTCGCTGTCTGCCACTCAAATTCGATTTGTGTTGCCCTTGTTTCTAGAGATGGAACGCTTGCACTTTCTGGCAGGCTGAGACTCGTACTTGTGCTGTGCTTTCGTTTGTGGCCGCGTTAAACCTGAAGTCTTCAGTTTGTTTGCTCGTTTCTGCTTCTATGGTGCCTGAATGAGCTGCGAATGAGGACCTAAAGCTCTTTCTCCCTTCCGTTTCAGGTGAGGTGATCGATTCACGTTGCTTTCTCCCAACGAATTCTAATCCCGTGCTGATGCTGCTGTTGTTTTCCCTTCGTTTCAGGTAGGGCGCTCTCTCCAAGTCGCTTCATCGATACAGGCTCATTCTCACTGTAATCTACCTACTTTTGTTGTGAGTTCGTTTTTCCGATTTGGCAGTGTTCTTTTGACGATGTTGCTCTCTTTCAGTTGGTCATACTCCTCTGTCGATCAAGTTCGCTTATCGCTTACCTGGGACGCTGGTTTCGCTCCCTCCAAAGGAATTGCCGTACGATTATTCGCCGCCTGTTTGAACCGGTTCAGGTAAGCTGAACATCCACCCATTAAATTCCGGCCGCTTTATTTCCCTGGGCTGCTGTCTGTGCCTCATATTTGATTTCCGCTGTTCTTCTTTCTAGAGATGACGGCTCGAATTTTCTGGCAGCTTACATCTCCTACTTGTTCCCCGTTTTTTTTGGGTGGCCACAATAAACCTAAAGTGTTCATTTTGTTTGGTCGTTTGTGCTTCTGTGGTGTCTAAGTTAGCTGCGAATGGAGAAATTTCTCGCGAAAAGAAAGGAAGGTTCCATTGGTACCTTCAGCAGCCATTCTCTCTCACTGAAAACCCGCAGGCGCAGGCTTGGAGATTATCAGACACAGGTTTTTCCCATTCCCTTTGCTGTCTCTTTCTCGAATTTGGCTTACCGACTGTAGTTAGGCTGGCCTGGCGTCGGTTTCTTTGCTTTCTCTTTCTCAAAATCTGTTTACGGATTGTAGTCAGGTTGGTCTGCATAACAACCACAAATACTGTTCGCGCTGAACTAAACTCGAGCTGACAAATGGAGAGGTATGTGTATACGTACTCTGCATCAGCCCCACCTTGTTTTGTTTGTTTGCATGGGTGCTTTGTTTGGGTTTCGCTAAAAGGAATCGGGAACGCAAGTTACTCTGGGTTACTGCCGCTGGCTTTGAAGTCTGTCGGGAGCATTTTCGATTGTAGGGTTGTAGTTTTCGATTTCTTTGGTCTATTTGTCTCATAGGTTATTTTTGATTTCCTCGTAATAGGAGTCACAATTTGACGCTCGGTCTCAACACTAACCGAGAAATCCAGGCACCGTTATTCCGTCTGTGGAATGTTTGGTTCCGCTTTTAGGGTTGCATAACACGCAGCTCGATGCAACTATTTGCGGTTACTTGCATTTGCCCTTGTGTCATTTGTTAGAAATCCCTTTTCAGTTGCGCTTCGGCGTTGCTTATGCGGTCGGTCCCGACAGTTGCGGTAGCATTATGTCATGTGTTAGGATTTCTCAAAATTCAGGGTCTTGTGTTTTGCTTCAAATCCGCGCCCTGTTTTGGGATGCTAATAGGTTTCGTATTGAACACTTTGTGTCGCCCTCTCCCTATCTTCCGTTGCTCCTCTTTCCTCTTCTTTCCTCTCTAATCTAAGCAGTTCGCAGCTCATATCAACTACTTCTTCCAGTCCTGTAACCATAGAGACGCTCCGTGTAATGCAGGTGGGAAGCAGGGGACTGTCTTTGTCCCAGGTGCTTGTAGATCAGCTCTGGATCTGGAGGGGCTCTAAGGTCGAGTGCAGAAGTTCTGCTGCTTATTCCACGCCCTCCCACCGAGACTTTGGATGCCGGTTTTGGAAAAAAGGGACAACTTTCCCTGCCCATGTTGCGGATTTCCGGCTGCCCATTAGCGGCTTCGAGCTGCTCAGGCGCGTTACCTCTGCATAGATACACCATGCCGACAAGCTTAAACCTGCGCGCTGACAGCGTGGAACAGTTGCTCGCTTTTTTTTAGTATGCCACGTCTACAAAATTCGGCCCCCCCTTTCCTTGGGTCTGTCTTTTCACGTACGCATCGTCTGGCTTTGAAGTATATCGGGGACATTTTCGGTTGTAGGAATGTACTTTCAAATTCTTTGATCTATTTGTATCATAGGTTATTTGTTCGTTACCTCCTAACATCTATACATTGACAAATTTCTTGTGAAAAGAGAAAGTACTTATTAATTACGGCAATATCATTCGGGCATATTAGTTTTGAGGCAGCTTCGGTGGCGCTTTAGCTGACTTGGGTTTCCGCGCTTGTTTCGTGTAGTTCTCAACGGGTGTTCAACTGTTTTCAGTACTGATTCTCTTCGGGCCCATATCATGTTCGGGTTCGCTCCCGAACCACTGCTTTCACCTTCGTGCGGGTTCGCACACTGCACTAAACACCGCGCCAGAACTGACAAGGCCGCAGCCTCGAATCACTCCGGCCCTGTTTTCGCTAGCGCGAGGCAGATGAAACGATGCTAGGATACGAGCATGTTCCTACTCCATCCCGCGTGCTGTTAAGGGCCAACAGTGCACACGACAGCGGCTTTCATATACGTCCGACGTGTTACGGGTGACGCAGGGAATCCACTAGATTTCCCACACACTCCCAAACCCATCAAATATTGGCTGCCGGGCTAGGATTGTGTAGGGGTGATGATGACACCTTTGCATTAAATGCATGAACAGTGCGCTGTTTAAAAAAAAAAAGAAAAAGAAGTGAACAGTACTATATATTAAAAAAGGGTGTCCCTTCCTTCACCCCTTCCTAAGCTAAAATACATACTTTGGAAGCACCATATTGTTAACGTCTCATATTTACCGGACCCCTAAACTTGCCCGCGACCGTCGCTAAGAGTATCGTCGCGCGGACCTCGCGCCTGCGCCCTCGGCTGTGCGCATCTCCCTCGGCCTTGGCCTAGCGCACTAGCGCGTTCACTAACGACTGACGCTTCGGCTAATGGATCACATCGCAGTTCCTGGGCCGGAGAACCCCACCGGCCCTAGGCCAAAGTACATGAAAAAAAAGAAACAAAAACATTGGAAACGCCAAACGAAGACATAAAAAGAAAAAAAAACGAATACTGGCCGTAGTTAACTTCGGGCCTCGTCGCGGTAAGCCCTCTCGGCCCGAGGCCTGTGTACGTTCCCGCATCTCGCGTTCTCTGCTCCCGAAACAACGGCCCACATCGCCTCATAGTATGGAAACAAAAACCGAGAACCCGCCCCGCGGAACGGTCCTCCCTCCAATAGCGAGCGCCCTCCACAAGTGCATACACAAACTGTAAACAGAAAAACGAAAAGTCACTAACACTTAGTACTCCTTGCTGTCCCTTCTCATTGGATGAGATCGTCCTCTCTCACAACTGCCATACTACCAGTTAGCTAGCTCCCTAACCCACTAATCTTCCCTCAAAAACTCCTCTTCTCCGGAATCTCCTCGGTGATCAGCGCAGGGAAAAGAGAGTGGCAGTCCTCTGAGACGTCTTCGCTACCGACGGAGGGAGGGAGTGTAGGTCTTCTGCCACTTTCGCCCCTTCTCATGCGCCAGGTAAATCTTCCACTCCCTCGCTCCTCTTGCTTGCCATGCATGCCCTTTAGATTATCTGCCATAGGATCCTTTTCCTTTTCTTGCCTTCTTCTCTTTTGTTTTTCTCGAGTTAGCTGCTCTGTTTTCTAAATACCCCTTCTGGGTATGGCTTGCTGGGTTCATGGGGACTTACCGACCTTCAGCTGAGATCATTGCTGCATTTTTGTTTACTCTTTCTATCCGGTCGAGAGTTGTGTTTCTGTGCCGCTCTTCCTTATGTTACTGTAGATTTCCAGGGTTTTTTTTATTGCATTTGTTAGGGATTACGTGGTTGGGTTGTGACTGGTGAGTGTTTGTAGTTCCCCACTTAAGTGCCAGGCTCAGGTGATCCTGGAAACAGTTGTTGCTCTTGAGCCAGTTTCTGACTACTTTGCTATGTCGCACCATGAGATCTGCAATTTCCCAAAAAAAATGTGGACACTAAGGCCTTGGAGGTCTACCATGTTTTTAACATTTTGTGATGTTCAATAGTCATACCTCCATGACAGAGGAATCCTAACCCTATCCTTTCTGTTTTTTGCCGCATGTCCGTCTTTGTGGTTATATGTACACCAGTTTTGCATTCCCTGCGTCGTCTTCATGTCCCGTGCTCGGTGTATATTGTGCCCCAATCTAGCCTCTGCCATCTGATTGCCTGGATTCGAACTTTTGAATATGCCATGAGAGGACAGCTCCAGGGTTTGGTTTCCAGTTTTTCCTTATTTTTAGAATTTGGCATCAACACCAGCTACGCTATCACAGTAGCAGAGTGAATTTAGATCTGTTTCCTTTGTTTTTTTTGGGGTCTGGTCGGCTATTCGCAGTGTTCCTTGGTGATTTCTTTGATTTTGTTGGTCATTTTCTGCCTCTGTTGTCTTCTTGCTCTTTGTCTGCACTTTTTGTGGTGCGGTCGTTGGTTTGTTTGCTTGGCCTTTCAAATGCTTTAGTACCCATGGATGGGGTTTTGCAATCAGTTAAGTAAATGTGGAATGTGTCTGACCTCTGACCTCTCGCATGACACCAAACTGTGTTGTCTAACAAACATCAATGTCAATTGTGTGTCATGTATGTCATCGTCCTTCCTCAGCTCTTTTGCAATCGCAAATGTGTTTTACCGTTGCTCAGCCATCGTGTCACCAGACCAGAAGGGGACCTGGTTGACCTGGTGCACGGAGCTGTTGGTGCTATTAGTTCCTCCCCCCTGCCTTAGTCTTCCTGTTTTTCCTGTCAGTGTTTCTTTGGTGTCCTGCTGCATTTGGTTTCCAATTCTATGTTTGCTTGACTATCTTTGCAGCGTCTAGGGCCTGTGTTTCTTGGGGCCACTTTACCCATGTTGCTGCTATTAGTTTTCATATGCATGCACGCGCCTCAGGATTTTTGTGCGGCTGGCGCTTACCACTAACAGCTAAGGCAGATGGCTGGTTGCATTCTTCTGCAGCCGGCCGTCGTTATTGCCGATGCAGTCAGAATATCTGCACGCGCATCGCAACTGAGTGTACGCTGTCATCGATGCGCCCTCTTACTGACCCTTATCTTCCTGCTGAGCAGTGCTCCGCAGGTATCTGCAGACTACTATGGTGAAGTACTTCTGCAGGGGCTGGGTGATAAACAATTTGGCCGAGGACAAGGCGGCGGCCTTAGCAGATATCAGGAGCAAGAAGATTGACCAACTGGCATTTGTGTACAGCAACCACCACGAAGTCAGTTTCTGCAGTACGTCTTTCTCTGCGCCTGCTGCTGTTCTTGGGAGCGAGGACTGTATGAAACACATCTTCAACAAGCTCGGGAGGACCAGTAGAGCTGCCATGGCAGTCGTTTGCAAGAGGTGGTCGCAGCTGTTTTTGTTGCGCCCGGACGCGCCTGGGTGGCGAAAGGAATACCTCCGCACCCTCAGGCGGAAGTGCAAAAGTGGTGTGTCAACTATCACTAGGGATGGTGCTGTGGTCTCGCGTAAATGTCGCTGCTACCTGACCGACAACATGGTGGCCAGGAGAGTGCTGCACAGGCTGCAGGCTACGGGTCCGAACACACCGCACTTGGAGGTTACCGACAGCACCCCCCCGGAGAACGGCGACGACTTCTTTGGGGACATTCCTGAAGGTGCGTTTCACAGAGCATCAGAGATTGCTCTCGCATTGTTTGGCAAGGGAGATATTGTAGTCATCGATTAGCTCGATTTTAGAGGCTGCCGTAGTTAGACGTACTGTGGACGATCTAGCCGCCCCTTTTTTTGGACCTCCCTGTACGTCGTCGACGTGGGCGCTCTCCCGCTGTGCGCAGAGTCCCCTGTTCGCGTAGTCTTGTCGGTCTTTAGTACTGTATTGTATATCGCACTTCTTGTGAACCCTACGTACCCTCCGTAGATGCGATACAGCATCGCCTCCCATCACGACTGCGCGCATAGCCCGCATGGGCACGCTTATTGCCGCACCAAACACTTGTCTGCCACCGCCAGCGGACGAGTACCGATTCCAGGGGTAACAGCGCTGCAGCTATAACACACCCAGGCCTGCGGGTAGTCCGCGCGCTGTCGGGATGTTCCAGCTGCCGCGTAGAGCCCAGCTCTTTCCCTCACGAGACGTCGGGAGGTGTCCGATGGTTGCCCCGTACACCTCCACGGCCGGTTGTAGCTTTACTACCGCTGCTAGCGCTCGAAAAGACCACACCTTATTTGGCGGGGCGATGCGTCCTGTCGTTGTGGTTAGCACACCTAATTGCAACTGCTGGACCCTAATACTCCGTACAAGGGCGCTGGGCTCAACCCGCAGGAAAATTGACGCGGGCCCCTTCTGTCACTGTTGCAGCAGGGAAGTACTCTGCCACAGCACTGTTTGTGCAGGGTGGCATGAATAGTTGTGCGCGGTATGTGACAGCGTCATTTAAAAAATAAAATTTGTGGGCTGCCTTTGTACCTTGGCCGAACATTTCCCAACGTCCTTTGTGGGTGAGATGATGTCCCTATTCCCTTTTCAAATGGCAGGCCAGTAGCGTGATATTAGATAGATTCGGGACGGAACGGGTGGGATGGGTTCAGCGTAGTCTGTCGTTCAAAGGGCCGGGCCGTTGTCCGATGCAAACCAAACTCAAGCCAGCCAGGGTACAACGGTCCACAGAAGTGTCCGCCAAGCTCGGCGTGGGCGTAGACTCAGAGCTCGATGAAGTTCGCTAATAGTTTGTTCAGTGCAGTACCACAGCGGGACTGCCGAGTCAAACGGAAATGTAGGGCAGGATTGTGTGCGATAATACACGCCCTCACGAATTAGGCAGTTGGCCTCTCACAGATAGAAATGGCACAAGATTACGTCCTCTTCGAGAGGGTGACCCCGCACTTCAGTAGGGACACTCGTACGGGCAGCGGGGAGGCCCCCAGAATCGTAGTTAGAAGTGGCACAACACAAATATTGATCAACGTAAATGACCAGATGGAGGAGAAGGGTGTGAGGGTGCGAGTACGAGTCTACATTAGTGCCTAAAACAGACTCGAGTAATGCGCTATATCTTTCCACGATTTCCGAACATAAACGTTGCACATTACACCTACTCATTACTGTGTCAGTTTTGGGTTTGCTTTTAAGAAATTAGCACCCGCCCAAATCGCTACAACAACAAATACTTCGCTACTTTTTGTATTCCTGGGAATCCCCAGGACCCAGCTTCTAAAAGAGCGTTCAGCAATATTTGCGTCGCAACGTGAATGGTAACTTCTGATGATTCTTGGATGGCCGCCCAGGACTTCAGAACAACACTTGCTTCACTGCTGTTTGCTACTTCGAGTAGCCTTTTAAAACCGAGAGAACGCCAAATAGCTAAATACTGGGCGAGCACGTCTACGCGTGCTATTTTTTTAAAAAATAAATCCAAAAAATGTGAGTGTTTAAAACAGAAATTACATTGTTACTATTGTAAACATGTTACGACCACGTCTAGACATTGTTACTGTTGGCCCAAAAAAAACCAGAAACCTCCTTTGTGCCCACAACTGTGCCTATATATAGAGGCCACCTTCCCCCTCTCTTCAGTAACAAACACTCTCACACAAAGACAGTAATATAGAGCGCAGCGCCTTGAGCTGCTGTGTTCCTGCTGCTATTGTTCTCAGCTCCGTCGTTCACCCAACCACCTGGTAAGCGCCAGTCTTCAATGGCCTCTCTTATCAATATGTTTTCCGCAGTGTTCTCTCCTCGTCTTTTGTCACTACCTTTATTTTACTTTGATGCTACTGTGATTGCTGAACATGAACTGTCTGCCTTTGTCTTCGTTTTGTTAGAAACAAGAATACAGTCCTCGTGGTTATACTTTCTCCCTCATTGCCCTCGACCCAAGCCCTTCTCTTGATTACTTCTTCCAATAACTTTGTCTTTAACTGAGAATTCCTTAAGCTGAAATGACTCTGTATGAGCTGATGAATTCCACGACTGAAATGAGACACCCGACCATAGTCAAATCTTCACCTGAGTACATGGACTGGCCCATTGGTGAAGGAGTACAAACTTGGTAGAAGTGTAGTCCCTAAAAAATCAGCAACTATGTTTTGGACATCCTGTAGTAATTAGTCATGCCCCAATTTGTTCAGTCCCATCTACCCGTTCCGCGTGCACGTACTTTCTTCTATTACTGCTGATTCCACTTACTGCTTATTACTGCTTATTCCACTTAGTTATTCATGCCACAATTTGTTCAGTCCCTGCTGTGTGTTTCTGTCTTCGCAAATGCCGCTAGAATATTGGCAGAGTCATTCGGACCTAGAGTCTAGAGCTAAGGGTCGTTGTGGGTAGGTGTTTGTACGTACATATGCGGTCCGTTGCGATAGTTCGACCATGGTCTAGGGTGTTCCAAGGGTAGAAGTGTAGTCAGAATGTACTGGGTCTACTGAAGCGGGATGGGAATATTTCGGACTCTGCTGTTGCGCTAGTAAGGACTAGCGCATCTGAATCTGTTTTACATCCCACAGATGCTCGGGGTTTGGGAACTTGTTTGGGTGTAGATGCTTAGTCGGAAAATCGATGCGTTGACCTATTCGTGTGTGCTTTACTTTACAGGCACACCCGTCATCACGTCACCATCTAACATGGCCGCCACACCCAAAGCGATCAGAATTTCTTTCTGCCCACTGCTGCATCAGATAGCTACGTTCCTGAAGTTCCCGGAGCCCACGTTCACCTATTTGGACGAGCGGACTAACAATGTCTATGTGACGGTGCACACTGAGTCCAAGGAGATGTCCTACCTATACGTCGGCAACCCAGCACCGTCTGTCGCAATATCCTGTCCAAGGAGAATGCGTGCGAGAAGGCTGTCCGTGGCGTGATCCAGCTGTTTGAGATAGTCGTCGAGGACTTAACTTTGGTCAGGCAGAATGCTTTACAGAGGTCTTCAAACCTGTATAGGCTGAAACGTACTTCGCTCGAGCGCCTCGAGAATGGCTCTAGAGGCCAGTTCTTCAGCGCCCAGCCCTTGTCACCGGAGCCTCTACCGGTCCCACACTTCGCCATTGACTAGGTGTCCCTTCTGCGCAACATCTTACGCGCTTTCGGGATACCAGCAACGACCATGGAGACGGTGGAGCAAGCTCCAGGGGAGTTTGTGTCATGGCTTATGTTCGGCACCACATCCCACCACCCTTCTGGAAACTGCATTTTCGGAGACACCTCCCCTGACTTGGTTGCCGCGAAGAACAGTGTGGCCAGGAAAGCAGTTGACTTCCTCACCGCTGTCCATAACATCAAAGTTATTGACGCCAACTACAATCCAGCGCATATGAAGTACGCTGCTGTCAGGTGCGCCTTAGAGCGGGAGAGCTATCTCACGGCCAGGGAAAGGGTGATGGGAATACAGGACCCTGTGGCGCCCTCCTGCTTGCTTATCGAAGGAGACTGCCACAGTCCCCGGTCTGCACCGTTCCAAGTGCCTGCGGACAGATACCCACCACTACCACCTAAGAAGCGCAGACGGTTGGCGGCAGCTCTTCAACTCCTGTGAGGAAGAAAACCAAGAAAGACGCCAGAGCATTCTTTGAAGTACCTGACTTCGCCGAAATTGTGGGGAAAGGGAAGGCAGCTGTCACATCTGACACCGAAGCCAGAGCTTTCTTCGAAGTCCCTGACCTCACCGAATTTGTGGGCACAGGAAAGGGAAGTGTCGTGTCCGACTGCGATGCAAAGTGATTCTGTTCGTGCTCTCATCGCCCTGTCAGTTAGCATGCGGTTATGGCTAATTAGTAAGTAGCGCAGGTATGCGCAGTAGTTTGTCGTCGTTAGTGTCCCAGAGTTGCGGCGCCTACCGCCCTCTCCTTCGTTCTATCTCCACTTACCCGAGTTCTGGCTTGTGTGTCTGCTGCTCTTAGGCAGCTGTGGTCCAGTTTTCACTTAGTCGTCAATGTTCCATGAACACTTTTATTGCGCACTTTTGCATGCAAACTTCCTGCCTGTTGTGATGTACTCCTTGTTCCGTGTTAGATAGTTCTGCGCCAGACTCTAAATTTTGTGATCTGCTGTTGCCCTGCACGTACCCTGCATGTTTTATGAGTTGGGCGTTGTATCAGCGACACTGTGTTCAGTTCTGTGTATGTGCTATGCAATTTCAGTTTCAAATATACCTCTCTGGAAATTTGTAGCTTTTGTTATGTCCTCTTCTGCTGCAACTGCCCTGCGAGTTTGCACCTGTCGTTGTAGACTAGCCACATTATCTCTGGTGTAACACTCGTCTTTCCCAGGCCACATGGAACGGGACCGACCCGCAGGCAGTGACACGCGATTATGTCATCGCTGCCGCAAGTGCTCCACAGTGACTTAGTAACCTGTGGACGGCGAGGGCCAATGCTCTGTGCCAGAAATTCGAGCCTTCGACTGGCCGATTCTTCCCGACAGAGTCCGTCGATGTTTGGCACAGTATTTGGCCCGAGCTGTCCTGCCAACAGCCATTCACAGACACAGCTTCGCTTACCAGTACCCTTCTTGCAGGCACTAGCTGCAGTTTTCGGAAAACCAGCCGCGCGGACGGTGGCATGTCTTCCCAGACCCCATTCAGAAACAGGCCCGATCAGACATGGGTTAGCTCTTCCTCTAATTTTACATCGAACGTGCTTGCTGAGTTAGTCATGCACCTACTTCTGTGTATGACGCCCCCACTTTTGATGCAGACGACGACTTCCCTTACTATCCTATGGCAGCTACAGGTCGCGCAAAGGGTAGGCGGGGTGTACGACGTTTCCCGTCTTCGCCGCCGGATGACACGTACGCTCCTATTTTATCTAACAGCAGGCTATTTTCCCTACGAACTTAGTGGCAGGAGTTGCTGACCACTTGCGCTTGTCAGGTCGCCAGAGGTCGCCCGGAAACAAGCGCGCTTTGCAGACGCACATGTGCAGCGTACGTTGTTCCAAAATTGTACCCGCGAACACTGCACCTGCCATGCAACCCACTGCGCTTTCATGTGTGTGTTAGTGGACCTTTGTCCTATTCTGACTAACTGGCATCCGCTCATGTGATGCAGGTGCCGGGCCCACACACTCTCCGCTGGGGGAGGCGTGCTGCGCAGGAATTCATTCTCCTGCTCCGTCACAGTAGCCTCATCCTCCATCACCTCTGTACGTTTCGCAAGAACTTTCTGCGTCTGACACCGCTTCCCACCACTCGCCCCCAAGATGAATCCTCACCTTCCCTCTATGTGCAGGAACACTGACGCAGCGACCGCCTCAGAGATGCCTCCAGGAGGGACGGGGATACCTGCTGAGCAATTGCAAGGTATGTTATGCGCAGACCGCTCTGCTCGTAGTGTAGTTGATAGACCTGTTCGTTATTGCACAATCAGTTCGAAGCCAGCGACGCCAGAAGCATTTGCGCGACATCTGACTAGGATGTGGCAAAATATATGTATTGTTTTGTATGGATGATAGGTCGACCAGAGGAAACAAAGCTAAAAACTACGAGTAATTTGGTGTGAGTTCGTAGGGAACATTAGAAAGTAGAAAGAAAAAACTTGAAAGCTAAAAAATGTCAGAGAACATTAGAAAGAAAAAACTTGAACTGCAGACATAAGTGCGAGTATCCCATATTCATAAATTATGCTCAGGTTATACAATTGTATTATGAAAGGCGATATAGACTTAAGTAGCACGTAATACGCGGATGGAATTCTGCTATATGAATACAGAGTCACAGTGACCATTTCGTGAGAACTTCATTTGCGAAGGCGTGCTGCAGGTTCAGTTTCCGATTTAGGTCGAACTTCTACTGTGGAAGTCGCCTCTGCTCAAAGAAGCCCTTCCATGTTCCACTTGCACATTTGTTTTAGGTGGAATGCCCCTATGGATTTAAAACCGACCTACCCTCCACTGCCCAAGCTTAATTTTAGCTATCCCTTACTGTGAACATTCCAGACTGGCACCAAATCTCCACCCACCATGAAAAATGTCACGCTCGCAATGTCCGCATGTAGACCACCAACAACCCTGTCGGATTTCCCAGTACCCGTTTTCAGCCGCAGGCCTGCATAAAACTATCAAAGATTTGTTGCTAGATGCATCATTCTGAGGGTCACTCCAGCACCTGATCTTTTTTTTTTCTTTCGGACTGTCATTGGTATCTGCGCTTTATCTGCAGGTTTCGGCACATTCTCCTGTGCACCTCCACCTAGGACCACCAGCAGGCAGTCCCGTCGCACTCCCCGCCAGCAGCAGGGAACAGTCGGCCAGAGGTATACACTTGCGCCACTAACGCTGCACCGTTTCATTGTATGCCGCTACTGTTTTAACGTGCTGATTTCTGTCCCAGCTCCCAGAGCAGCCCTGCCGCAGCCGGTGCCCGGGCGAGACAACGGCGGCTGCAGAGGAATCAAGCATCTGCACCTGCGGCAGCCGCTCATCTACCTGTACCAGATACGCAATTCAGATTGCCCCTTGTGCAGGCCTGCTCGAAGTGCCTTGCACCGAGGTTCGCGTACGAATCTCCGGGGTTCTGCTATCAGGGCGGGGCGATCTCGTTACCACCTGTCGAATTCCCACCTGAGCTCCTCGCTCTCTTCACTGGTCGTGACAAGCTGTCGCTCCATTTCCAGAAATATATCCGGATATACAATAACCTGTTCGCTTTCAGCTCGATCGCTGGGGATTTCGACGCGCAGACGTCGAAAGGCATCTATGTGTTCAAGCTGCACGGACAGATCTACCACAACGTGCCTAACCTATACCAGATGATGACCGGCCTAAGTATCTGCAGTTGTACTTTTACGATGCCCAGCATGAGGCACAGAATCGCCTCAGATCTCTGCCTAATCTCCGACAGGAAATTGTGGATATACTTATACAAATAACAGAGCGCAACCCATACGCCGTGTTCTTCAGGTCCTTAAGGGAGCTGCACATCGACGCAGAAACGCAGATTCTGATCAACAAGCACCCCAGACTAGATCAGCGGGTGTATAATGCTTCTACTGCGGATGAGGTCGCGGCCATCTGATCTGACAGCAGCACTGGTGGTGAGGCAAACGGGCCGTACATAGTTGTTCGTGGTATGGACTCCAAGGCACATCGCGTAAGACATCACTTTGGGTGCTACGATGCGCTTCAGTACCCTTTTCTGTTTCCCCACGGTGAATGTGGCTGGCACCCAGGCCTCAAGCGCAGACCCACTGCTGCTCGCACACCCTCTCTCCCTCTGTAGAGTACGGAAAATACAGAGGAACTGGTGACTGCAGAATCCCTACTGGAAGCAGAAATTGTTCGTAAGTCAAGCTCTACCCTGCACATCATTTCGTGGTTACGGTGCCCTTTGTTTTTTTTTCTACGTATCTTTACCGACCACAGCAGCCCAGGTCTTCATAAGCCCCATACAGTAGTTTCACAATCACTGTACAGGTGTAGCAGCTCTTTCAACAGAATGGTTCCGCTGATAAAGTGAGCTTTAGTATTTGAACACAACAATCTACTTGGAATATGGTGTCCAGATTAGCAATTCGAGAGCTGTGGACCCTTCTCGAGTGTTCTGAATGGCCTTCGTTTGCTGTTTTTTGCTTTGCCGATCACATTGTATGGTGATAGCTGAGGAGATGTGCATGTTGGTGACTTAATCACGTTTGCGCATGTTCTTTCAAATTTCGGCCCCATGCGTGATTATATGTTATGCCCTTTTAAATGCTGCACTGCTGCAGACTGCATGACTACCTCTGGTGGTCAGAGTACTCGCCTGGAGCGTAGTTTGCCTCGCCGCCTTTGGCGCTCCCTACTGTTTATTATAAACCGCAGGATTGGAGGCTGCGCATGTGTTCTATTTGACCCCGTACCTGAGTATATGTGCTTACTTGGTCAGTGTCCATTTCCGCAGGTTCGACGCCGCCTGCTCAGAAAGACGGACGCAATATTTCGTGCAGAGAGTACTACTGCTACAAGCTCCCTACTGTTTATTATAAACCGCAGGATTGGAGGCTGCGCATGTGTTCTATTTGACCCCGTACCTGAGTGTATGTGCTTACTTGGTCAGTGTCCATTTCCGCAGGTTCGACGCCGCCTGCTCAGAAAATCGGACGCAATATTTCGTGCAGAGATTACTACTGCTACAAGCTCCAGGCCAGGCCGCGTAACCAGCTGCTACGAGCAGGGAGATGCTTCCAGCAGTATGTCGTAGACATGTACGTTAAGCTCGAGAACTCACGCCTTGATTTCCTACGCCTAAACCAGGACACGATAAGAGCTGACCTTTATCAGGGCCTTCTGGATACAGTTGGGTCTGGCGAAAACAGCGCAGAAAATGTCGGGCGGCGGGTCATTCTTCCACCCAGCTATATTGGAGGCCCTAGGGATATGAAAAAGAGATACCTAAACTCAATGGCCCTTGTGCAGCACTATGGGAAGCCTGATTTATTTATCACAATGACTTGCAACCCAAACTGGCCTGAAATTAAGAGTCCCCTGCATGCAGGTGAAGAACCTCAGAACAGGCCGGATTTAGTGGCACGAGTCTTCAGAGCAAAGCTACTTGCTCTAAAAAAACAGATCATGGTGAACGATGTGTTCGGGAAGGTTGCCTGGTTTTTATACGTTGTAGAATTCCAGAAAAGAGGCCTGCCGCACGCCCATCTCCTGATAATATTGGCGGCAGGGCACAAGCTCCGAGGCCCTGAAGATTTCGACCGTTTCGTCTCTGCTGAGATACCACCTTCTTCAAGCCCCAGCCTGCGCGCATCTGTTCTGAAGCACATGATGCACGGGCCCTGTGGTCGGCTCAAACCTGACTGTGCATGTATGAAGCACAAGAAAACAATGGGCAGCTGCAACAACGGCTATCCAAAACCATTTGCGCCAGCCACAACGACTAACAAGGACTGCTACCCAGTATACCGTCGCCCTTGTTCTGGCGAATCAGCTATTGTCCGTAAACAAACGCTCGACAATCGGTGGGTGATCCCGTACAACCCGTACTTACTCACCCTGTTTGACTGCCACCTCAACGTCGAAGTCTGCTCGACAATACAAGCTGTCAAGTACCTCTACAAATATGTATACAAGGGCCATGACAAGGTCTCATATAACGTTGTCGACAATGGCGAAGCTAGGGCCGTTGACGAAATAGATCAGTTCCAGTCGGGGAGATGGGTATCTCCGTGTGAAGCGGTGTGGAGAATCTTCTCCTTCGATTTATTCGAGATACACCCAGCTGTGATGGTGTTGCCTGTTCATCTGCCCAACATGCAGACTATCCGAATGAGACCTCACGAACAGCTGACCGACGTGCTAGCGGTATTTCTTGCGCCTGCTCCTCCTCCATGTTCCTGGCCCACAGTCATTTGATGATCTGCTGACGGTGGATGGGGAAAGGTGCAGTTCATTTCAGGACGCCGCTCTGCGCCTGCGTTTGTTTGAACAGGATAATACGATTGAACTGTGCTTGGATGAGGCGTGTGCCGTACAGATGCCGCCAAGTCTCCGACGCCTATTTTCTACAACCCTAATATTCTGCCAGCCGAAAGACCCTCTGGCCTTATGGGAAAAGTACCTCCCATCTCTGTGTGCAAATTTTTTACTGCAACACCCCAATCAGATGACAAAAGCAGCTCATTTAGCTGCAAAGTCCGTGGAAAAGTACCTCGAGGCTATGGGCAAATCTATGGGCTCCTTTGACCTACAGTCTCTGCTTGAGCATGAAGACGACGCCATACGCCGCACCAAGGACATAATCGACGCTCTGGATGAGCCAATCCCGCCTGAGTGCATCTCCAATCGGGACCTGCTAAATCCAGCACAGGCCGCAGCGTTCACTGTAATTGTGGATCATGTTAAAAACCAGAAGCCAGGTGCTTTCTTTGTAGACGGCCTAGGAGGAACTGGGAAAACATTTCTGTACAACGCTCTATACGCCGAGGTGCGGCTCATGGGCAAAATTGTTCTCCAGACCGCTACGTCGGGAATTGCTGCCTCAAACATCCCTTCTGGCAGGACCGCACATTCTAGATTCAAGATCCCAATCGACATAGCTGCCTCCCTTGCGTGTGACGTCCCCAAGCAGGGGAGTCTCGCAGCTCTTATCCAGGAAACAAGCTTAATCATCTGGGATGAGGCTTCAATGGCCCGCAGGGAAAACGTTGAGTCCCTTGACATGCTGCTAAGAGACCTATGCAACCCGTTGCTGCTCTTCGGAGGTAAGACGGTTGTATTCGGTGGCGATTTCCGGCAGATACTACCAGTTGTGCCGCAGAAATCCCAGGCAGAAGTTGTCGCTTCTAGCCTCGTCGCATCACCAATCTGGCCACAGCTGCATAAATTACGCCTCACACAGAATATCAGGGCCTTAGAAGACCCGCTGTTCTCATAGTTTCTGCTCTCTTTAGGAAATGGGGAACTACAATCGGAAGAACACGCGTACATCCGTCTCCCAACTAATGTCCGCCATTCGTGCACTGAAAATGCTGCCGACGCACTCTCTTGCATAACGGAAATGGTTTTCCCGGCCCAGGAACTGCAGACTGTCACGGCTGCGGAGTTCACGGCGCGGGCGATATTAACACCCATGAATGATGATGTGGATATAATAAACAATGCTCTCATCGAAAAATTCCCAGGCGACCCGGTCACATACAAGAGCTACGATTCGATGCTTGACGATAAGTGCAACATATACCCTCTGAAGTTTGTGAATAGCCTGTGTCCTGGAGGGATGAGTCCACACGACCTTGTACTCAAGGTTGGCTGCCCAGTTATCCTGCTGCGAAATCTGCTACCTTCTTTCGGTCTTTGCAATGGTACACGTCTAATCTGCAAACAATTTTCGCCAAACCTCATCGAATGTGTGATCAGCACTGGCCATCACGCTGGAGAGCACGTATTCATTCCTAGGATCAAACTTCAGCCAGCCCCATCAACAAAGTACCCATTCCAGTTTCAGAGAACGCAGTTCCCTATCAAGCTTAGCTTCGCAATGACCATAAACAAGTCACAAGGCCAGACGCTGAGTCAAGTCGCTATATACTTACCCAGGTTTGTCTTCTCACCAGGGCAACTGTACGTTGCGCTCTCTAGAGCACGGAGATCAGACAAGGTTACTGTAGTCTCCACATTGCCGGCTGTTGATGCACCCCGAGATTCTGTTAAGAATGTAGTGTCGTACACTGCATTACGTCTAGCGGGAATTCTGTAGAGACAGGCAGTCAGGGGCGTGGGATCTTCACAGCATGTATCGCCAATACTTACATACCGCAGATGACTGCCTTTTTGTGTGCACACCAATGACAAAAACAACATAATAAGGTCTGCAGTCGCTTATATTGACCCCGGCGCCTGCAATTTCAAACAATTCCTACGTCTTACGCAAACTGAACTTAATATATATCACCAAACACGTTTCAGCAGGTACTCCATCATATTGACTGCCAGCACCTTGCTTATGTCTTCCTTGTATCTTTCAGCAGATGGCCTGTCGTTTTGGCTTCGAGCAATTCACGATTGCTCGTCTTCCTTGTGCACACAGTCCTTTATTCCACTCACTTTGCTGGTTTATATTACTTTTGACCTTTAGTGTTTAGAGATTCCCGCTATTCTGCTGATCTGTGCTGCTGTAGACTGGTTTCAAATTTTTAGTAACCTGCCTTGTCTTTAACTGAGAATTCCTTGAGCTAAAATGACTCTGTATGAGCTGATGAATTCCACGACTGAAATGAGACACCCGACCATAGTCAAATCTTCACCCGAGTACATGGACTGGCCCATTGGTGACGGAGTGCAAAATTGGTAGAAGTGTAGTCCCTAAAAAAGCAGCAACTATATTTTGGACATCCTACGACTACCAGTATGTGCGACACCGCCTTTACCGTGTTCCAAAAGAGAGTGGGGCTGGCACCGTGAACCAGGCCGCGTAGGCACCATGAGCATGCGCCACACACATGAGAACGTCAAACCGCTACCCCACACCGGGCACATGACCCGCCATGCGTTCAACCTCGTCCGCATGCGCGTCCCCGAACACGTAGCCCGTGCACAGTCCACACAGCCCCCAGCCACCACACAGCTCGGTACCCTTATGGTCATACTAAACCTCTCTATACATCCACTTACCAGATACCTGTCATCCGCTGAGTGTCTCCCCACAATGCGGCAGACCCCTGCACCGAGGTACAGGTGCCCAGCTTTTTAGGGAGGCCAAATTAAATAATACCCCAGACATCTTGTCAGGACAGCTGTACCGCTGACAGCTCAGAGGCTGTCTGTTACAGTGTCTCAAATACTTCTCAGAACAATAGTATTTATAGCGCTGTGTATAAGCTCAGTTCCACCATCACCACAAACATGCCCACCTGTTAGCAAGTTCTTTGGGTGACAAGTTCAGCAGAGCATAGAACTCACACCCACCTGTTCTTTAGGTATCCACGCTTCCTTCTGACTACTCTGCTTCATTTTTTTTTAGAATTTCGATACTTGATAGCCATGGTTCTGATGATCTGATGTCTTCTACCCAAAGTTTGATTTCCACGCTTGATTCGTGCTCCCTTTTTTGCCTTTCGTTTCAGGTGACTGGATTGATTTAGGTGCGTCCACTGATTCAGGTCAGGTTTTGCGTTATTTCTGTTTTTGAGGCATTCCTTCATTTGACCTTCTTCCCTCTGATTTCGTCTGATTTAATAGTTTTTTTGTTCGTTGGTACAAGATTGTTTGCCTACAAATTTATACCCAAAAAATCATTACTGATTCTTAGAAAGCCAGTGACTAGCGCGATCGAGTCTGGTTTCCTGGGTTTTTTTGGCTTGTGTCTGGCTTGTGTGGGAAGCTGCTTGTTCTTTTTTTGGAAATTGTAAAATGAATACCCACAAAATAGTAAGTTTCTGCTGTCTGCGATGATGTTACAGACAATGAAGCAGGAGCGGGTTTTTCTGAACGAGTTGAACAGCAGCAGCGAAGCATACAAGGTCAAGGTCAAGGTCATAGAGAAGGCACAGCCACGGACATCACCGCAGAAAGGCATAATGTACCAGAGTCTGCTGCTTGAAGATGAAAAGGTCTGCCCGTACTTTCTGCGTCAATTTCTGAAAATACCAGATGAGCCTCTTTAGATACGCCTGACCCAATGTGCACTACTTCGTGTTTGCTGTAGGGGAATCTCATGCGCGGTGCTTTGTTCGGCGATCAGGTGAACGGGTACAAGGATGCGTTTATGTACAACGGCGTCTATGAAATCACCAATGCCCCAATCAAGGCATGCGATGAGCGGTGGAAAACAAACCCGCGGGAGATGAGCTACCAGATGAGCTTCGGCAACCAGACTGTGATACAGCCCATTGCAGACATGCCTGGCCCAGTACTCCCTGACTACATACTGATCTCAGAAGTCCCCAAGGTGCCTGGAGCAGCTGACAAATACGGTACGTGCCGAGGTCTTTGACACTCGGGCTGCAGACATACCACTGTGTGAGCCAGGCGTCCTCACCCTATATGGTTGCTTTTATTTTTCTTCTACGTCTCAGGCCGTCGGTTTTGGGGTGCCTCTTTATCATACAATCCTCCCCAGACGACGTTCTGCATGCCGTATTCTTTGATCCATGCATATGCTGACCACATTGCTAGCCACTACACCCGATAAGCGTTGCTTGCTTTGTGCAGATGTACTGGGCATCCTACTTTTTGTTGAGGACGCAGCGCGTCCGATTGTGACTGGAAATGGGCGTGAAATTTTTGTCCGTGACATTGTTGTGGTCGACCAGAGGTTTGTCAACAGACTTACACCCGCTCAACCCTTTAAATCATTCTGCCGCGTCTGACAACAACACCCCTCTGCTATTGTACTGTGCAATTTGCAGCGTCCATCAGCCGCTGACAATTTCGGCGTGGCACGACCTAGCCCGTGAGGGTTCTGAGGCGCTACCATCATCTGCCGACGGTTTCAGCATTGTCGGGTTCACTGCCCTCAGAGTCGCACCTCATAGAGGTATGCCCCGATGCATTTGCTGCTTACCTAAATATCCTTCGTTATTGAAAAGCGGTTGCGTGACTACGGTAGTGAGGTGTTTTCTTAATTATTAGTTATCATATTTCTTAATTATGACTTAATTATTGCTCGACAATAGCTCGAGCACAAGTCCATTGATGTGAATTAAAAACAAGGTTACACCGTATTTTACAACGGCTGGTCATATAGAGCAACATAGGAAAGATGCTCATTACACAACTAAAAAGCGTCCGCTTTATGCGTAACGACTAGAATGAATTTGTTTTTTTAGACCCCAGAATATGTGGTTGACAAGGCTCGAACCTCAGCCTCTTGTATGAATACAAATCCTACTCAGACCATAAAATGAATAGGTCCAACAACAGTAACTCTTCTGCATCCAACAGGATTTTCAATGGCGACAACACCTTCCACTGAGTTCATCATTGACCTAGCTGGAAATGCCGTGCTTGCCTTGACAGAATGGTACGCTGTCGTACTAGAATGGCACCACATGACTGTTTACCTTTTGTACGTCCTACTATCCCAGGGCGCGCACTAACGCATTGTTGTTGCAGGATGGCACAGAACCAAGCGACCCTGTCAGACATGCAGCGTCGCATTCTTCGACTCCGCAGTCCAGATCCGGACCCAACCTTCTCCACTATCGCGGCACTCTTGGCAAAGACGGTGCGGACTCTACCGCCAACTGATTAGGTAAAGGCAGCCTCACCACTCCCATTTGACGTTTTCACTTTGACCCTGCAGGAACGGAACACATTGCCGGAAGAGCGTCACACCCTATCCGTTGTTATTGAAGATGCAGACTTCGAAAAGGTGAACGCATACCTCGGGTGCTCAGGCTGCGGTAAGAAGGTGGACGTTCCAGCAGGCCACCGCTTTGCTTGCTCGAACTGCTCCAGAAAATCTTGCACCTCCATCCCACGGTATGCATGCAAATAGTTCCCTGGCTACGGCAAGCACCTACTGCATCCTAACTAACGCACCTGAACTGTGCAGCGTGACCTTCAATTTTGAAGTGAGGGACATCTCGGGTGCGCTTACCCTGACAGCATTTGGAGCAGATGTAGAAAAACTGTTTGGCATGCAGGCTATGGACCTGTTTAGGATCCGAAACACGGTTAGTGTCCTCACACTGTTCTGCATTTATTCCTTCCCCCCACTAGCGACACACTAACACACCTCTGCTGCGACACTAGGATGACCTTGCAGCGTTTGAGCGGATTGCCACCGCGCTCCGTGAGGGCACTACAGAAATCGAAGTAGGGCCTAAGGGAACGCTTGCGCGCAATGGGATCCTGCTATGGGTGGTCAAGCAAGTTATTTCTTCCCCTGTAACACAGTCTACAACAGACACTGTGGCACCTGGCCCTCAACCATTGCCCCTCACTGAAAACCCTCCTGCTGCTGACCTGGTTCCAGTGGTGCCCCCTCTGGAGGAATCTGAGTCTGCCCTGCAACAGAAACCTGAAGCGCCTGCCAGTGCAGACACGCATAATGTCGTTCAGCCAACAGCGAATGATGACGGTGCTGTTGGCGATCCATCACCTGATGTCTAAAACGTCGACTGCTGAAGTATTTTGTAGTGCGGGCCCAGAAATGCCAATGCATACGCACTCTTTCCAAAATTATATTTTGAAAAACTCTTGTTCTGCCATGCCCCAAACACTCCGGGATATGTACTTGCCTTCTACGACGTCATTGTTGGTTTCGGAAAATCCACTAAACAAGAACTCTATCTGTGTTATTGACCTTCCCGCAACGTTACTTCCCCTAAAGAGGTAGCATGGCTGAAAAGAACCAAGACAACAAAATCCAGAGAATACCCCCCCCCCTCCCCCCCGCAGCGACGTAGAACGTACACCAAAAAGCAATCACAGTTGGAACGTAGCCTACAGCGACATATCCCTACCCTTAGACGCATGCCCACACGCGCGCACCGAAAAGGCATTCGGATTTGGACCGTCATCTACAGTACAGAAGCTGACGCCATTTAGATCGTGCACTAAAGACTGCGGGACACCAGCGCCCTTGACTTTCTTTGCATTTTTCGCCCAATTTTTTTCCCCCATAACAGTTCAGGCCAGATTTCCACACCATCCAACTACACCAGTTGTTAGGTTCGAGGATGGGCTGCAGTGTCCGCCAACAAAGTACTATTCCACCTCAAGCAAAACAGAGAGGACACATATCGAAAACAAAGAAAAACACCATCAATGCTAGACAAAACTGAAACAGCCTTTGCCCCTCTGGCCCAGCTGAGACAGCAAGGTTTTCGATCAGACACATGTGGAAAGCGTAGTGCCACATTCGATGTATCTAGAATGTGCGCATCCGAAAACCAACGACATGTTTAGGAAGACCATGATGACTGTCTGCTCTTCATGATCACACTTTCCAACATAACACAGTAAGTAGAGAACAGACACGACACTGCTGACAATATTTTTGACTTGATTGCAATGCGGGCAATACAAACGCTTTGAAAAAAACGCAATACATAAGACGCTGGCCAGCATAGTGGAACTAGGTCACCGTTACACTAGCTTAGTATGACCTGATGGTGGTACCGTACTACCTGCTCACATATATCATCCGCTTAACACATGTCCCAATCTCGGGCGAAGCTCCGACCGCAGCTGTCTTGGGAGGGAGATAAATACCCAAGAGCCTCACGCTCCTGGTCCATAAGCAGCTGCTCATACTGCTCCTCCATGTGATCCCAGTACACGTACATTATCCTGAGTAGTTCCCGGTCATAGGGTGGTAGCACGAAGATCCTTCCTATGCCAGCACAGATGTCATGCACCGCGCTCCACTTGACAACTGACTCTAGCCTCCCAAAGAACAGAACAACTTCTTCTTTCAGACTCTGCAGGAGCGCCTCTCTTTCGCACACGACATCTATTTCAAGTGACCCCACATGCACGATGAAACAACAGAAAACATCAACCGTTAGACATAATCTCATGAATGCGAACAACACTGCTTGTACCGCAGCTGCAGGAATGCTATTAATAACAATACATAAATACCGTATGAGACAGGTTCCACTACGATTGGTGGTGCAATCTGACTGGTATCCCCTAACATGAGGAGTTTAAGTCTTGGCAGTGTAGGATATTGCTGATCCAGCATCTCCCGGATTGAATCAGTTGTCATGAAGATGCTCAATCGTTGATAGAGCTTTGGTGCGTCAGATGCAATCGCATTCAGCTTCCGCTGTACCGTCTGGACTACGCGGCCATTGCTAGACATTTTGCCTTCGACGGTGTGTTTTTTTCACCAAAAAAGTGCGCCAGCCCTACTCACCGCTTTGGTTGCGCTCTCCATTTATAGACCACTTAGGGTGCTGACAGCAGTGACGATTCTGTTCCAAGTGCTCCAGTCCAAAAAACAACCTGCTGCACAGTGTAAGGCACAGTCCTTTTTCAGAGAATCTTGCAGCATAAGGCACCCTCCTTTTTCAGAGAATCTTGCAGACAGTGATTTCCCTGGAACATGTGGCCTTCGAAACACCTGTAACCTACGTGCGCGAAATGTGCGGGGTGTCAGGCAACTTGCGTTCTGGCCAGTTGGGCAGCAACGTTTCCACGTCCCACGTCGTTTTAAGAAAGATACCCCAAGGCCAGATACCCCATTCCGGACACCTATTCCACGTCCGAGAGCACCCTCCGACACGGTACCACGTACCGGTAATATAGACCGTCCCTTAGTAGCGGCCTTTATGCCTTCACCAGATCACTGAGACTACAGTATGTGTCGCAGGCCACTTTTACGACACAACGGCACGGTGGCCACGAGTCCGCACCTAATTCGCTAGAGCTGTTACTGTTCTTAACTATTTCGAGTACACCAGAGGAACAGGTGTGCGCCTTGCATTTGATCATGGTATGACGCAATGGTATCTTTATTCCTGTTGCACTGCATGCTCTCAGGGGTGACCGAGCCTTTTCCGGGAGCTTTCATCATGTCGCAGAACACGGGCCTGAAGTCAAACCTAGCTTCTTCTGAGAACCAATACGGACAGAATCTAATGCGAACACTCTTGTTTGGTGTCCCATCCATCCCCTTCAACTTCCGACCCTTTCTCGCTTTGCGTTCACCATACCCAAACGAACATGAACACTTCGGCGCCCCACACATCGCGTGGCCCCTGAGAAAAAACACACCTACACTAATACCAACGGACCGTACCACTCAGTAACATTTATACACACCGACATGGGCAGGTAAAATAAAATCCAGGGCATGCGGGACACCAGACATATTATATATTTGATTGGGATACAAGACAATATAAAATTTGACCATGCGGGGCTTCCTCATCGTCTTTGATTGGGATACAAGACAATATATATTAACCGGAAAAAATCGACTATGATTGTTAGGGCGCGAAAGAAAATTGCCCACTGTCCAAAAAAAAAAAACGCCACCGCTCTCTCCGCTACACTGAAAAGGCCAACTAGAAGCACATTCAGGACATTACTAATTCTTCCACCAACCACCTAACCCCCCCCCCCATTTAAAGCGCAACTACCACCAAACCCCACACCAAACAAGTCTTTAACTCCACCGTACTTCCCTCACACACACTACTTTCAGCTCGACTGCAACACGATAGGCCAGCCAGCGCTACCGGAGATCAGGTTTGGGTTTTGTTTGTCTATGTCTAATCTGTGTACAATCCTGCTTGTTTCATTCTGTGGCTTGGATTTTATTGCCACTGATGTTGCTTTTCTTTCTCAGGACGAAAACTAATGTGGCTTGGATTCAGGACATTACTAATGTTGCTTTTCCATTCTGTGGTTTTTGTTTTGTTTCTCACGTTGCTTTATTTACAGAACGCAGGTATGGAAGGCGCGAATGACATAGAAGGTCCTGTATGTGAATACGCGTACCCTGCTCGCTGGATAGTCGACGACTTGCCTTTTCGCATACGGTCCAGTCGGACAGCAGCGCAGCGTCACATGGCTTTCAAGGACACGCTAAGAGACTTGGGTTACCCAATTGCGAGCTTCGAACCAGTAACCAGGCACCCGGGCTTCGATTTCGCAAACGCGGTAGTGCTAGAGTTTGAGGAGGGTATGGACAAATACTGGCCTGCCATTAAGCTAGCACGCCTCTTCGAAAAAGCGGGCTGCGGGAAGGCGCAGGTAGGCGATGCCACAGCAACGTTCAGGTACATACATCTGTGGGCCGCAACCCGTGAAGACAGCGCATATTTGCCAGAGCATGCGAAGTATCGTTTCATACCTGCTGAACTGAAGGCGAGCGCAGAGGCTGCAGCACATCGCGACAGCATGTTCGACTTCGACGCTCTGCACACTGAAATCCTGAACATATACCCAGAAACTATTTTCCTAGGACCTGTGGCGAAGCCTAGGAACAGCAGCAGCAGCAGCAGCAACTACTAAAGACTCTTTATTTGATTCACTAAACAGCAGTACTGACTATGGTTTTAAGCTTCAATGGTTAATTAGTAGTTAATTACTCTTAAGGGAGGGAGGAGTGGTATCTCCCTCAGTTTTCCAACTTTGTTTACTGATATATAAAGGCATGACTTGAGTTGAGGTAACAATGTACTGGTAGTAGTAGTAACATTTCTTCTTATATAATCATTCCTGTCTATTTTTGCTGCACATTCCTCTTGTTTTCATTCTTCTTCCTATGCCTATTTTACAAGCCTCCCTTTGACCTTATAACATACTTCACGAGGCTACTCCTCTTAAGAAGTCGTTTCTTGGACTGCCCATGTGTAGGACTGCTCAGCCTTCAGTCATGAAATCAGTTAAATTTCATATTAGATCCTCCATTAAAAACCTGGTATTTTCCTGACTTACGCTGGTTGTTCCCTGTTTTCCGTGATTATGGTAGGGTAGCGAACCGATACCAAGATCAAGGTTCATAACTTGGAAGTTGGAAACATATTTGAAAAAAGATCCTAGGGGAAAGGTTAGCAAAATACCTCCATCATCGCGAAAAAAAAAACTAGAAGTAGACCTGGTCTGCTATTTGAATGTGGAAAGTAGTTTGATGTAATTTTGGAAAGTAGCTTGTGGGAAGTTGTTTGATGTAATTTTGATGCTGCAGGTTTTTGCAGATCATGCAGCAGGTATAACTTGCTATAAAGATGAAAGCAGGGAAATCATATGTGCAGAGTACGATGAAGGTCCTCGTCTTCTTCATCCGCATCCTCCAACGCCCGGTCCTTTGAGGTATTGTTTGCTCTTTTTTCCCCTTGTATAGAGAAGAAAGATTCACCTAAATCTGTGAGGTTCTTATCAGAGTTTGTGATGCGGATGTGAATACAGCGATGCTGACATACTAGATGGCCTCAAAAAGAGATGACTTCAAATGATGGACAGACAAAGTGTGAACGACGACATCCTTGCACAGGAGCGTAGATGTAATGGATTGCATCTGCTGCATTGACTTCCGGCAACGCAGGAAGGCTGCGACTGTTCGCTTTTTATTAAAAAACAAAAAACGTCGCTTAGTTGAGACCTCTACCGGTATCGTCGTTCAGTGACATAAAACTAGAACTTCCTTCAGTTTCAAGCTCTGTTATATGCAGTTTATGCTACCAGACAAATGCACTGTGTGAGACGTAGGGAGTTTATAGAATGTGTAGCTTGTAAATGAGTTGTTACTCAAGTGATTCAATAAGATCATCACTTGAAATTGTGTAATATTAAGAGCAGCAAGAGTAGCAGTGAGTGTGCTGTTACCACAGTCCGCTTCCTACATTTTCCCGTCTCTCTTCTCTCTGTGTTCCTCATACTCACTTTTATTTATTTGTTTTCTGTTACTAATGTTGCAGTTTCACGAGGTCAGCTCACGTACAATGCTCCAAACCAAACACGTTAATTAATCTATTCGTGCTATTTTTTGATGTACACTTATTTCCATCGAACCCTTTCTCGTTTTACTTCGTGCTTCTCATTGATAGGTTATTATGTGCTACGACAAGAGTTATGCCCTTGAATGCTATCTCCGAAACTGCTTTGATGGGGGTCTAAGTTTCAGTATGGCTCCACAGTCAGAACTTCTGTTATACTTATCGTCTTTGGTTGGGATACAAGAAACGACCCTTAGGTCGACCCTGACTCCTTCTAAGGACCGGAATAAACAGAATCTGATACTTAGGACACCAAAGAAAATTGCCCAATTTCCCAAAAAAAAAAAGAAACAAACGACCACAAGGAATAGTGCACCACTCTTTCCTGTCCCACTACACCTAAAAAAAAAATAAAAAAAAAATCGCAAAGCTACGAATTAAGTAATTCTGCCACCAAACAACTAACCCCCTCATTTAAAGCTTACTCACCACCAAACCCCATAGAAAACAAGTCTTCGACTCCACCGTCCCTCCCTCACACACTCTACTTTCAGCTCAGACAGCGATATCGGAATTCAGGGACAGTTACGCCATCCGGTATGTCTTCCCACTCACTTCCCTGCTTACCTTACTCTCTAATGTCGACTGCTTAGTAACCGCGCCATGGGCCGCGTGTTCCTGCAGTCGACTATCACATACTTCACCTAAAATCACCCGGTGTTATCTCCACTCACTTTGCTGGTTTATGTTAGCCTTGACCTTTAGTGTTTAAGGCTTCCCGCTATTCTGCTGGTCTGTGGTGCTCTAAACTGGTTTCGATTTTTTTTTGCATGTTATTTTTCATTGATTGTTTCCGGCATTCACTTTTTTCCGTTTGTGATTAATGGCGTGATTTGGATTGTTTAGGCTTCCATTTGTGTCAAATTATGATCTCTGGGGTCGCTTTGATAGTTTCAGACGCTTCGAATTTTCGCTGGTGTTGGTGATGTTCTTATGTTCTCTTTCCATCTTGAAAAAAAAGGTCGACACAAATTGGCAATCTCTTCCCTCAGCTTTATCGTTATCTGATCCCTCGGTTTTCAGAATAGTTTGCCCAGACTGGAACTCTCCATGAAGCTCTACACAGAGAGACTATTAAGGAGAGAATTAGTTTTTCCTGGGTTATGTGATTGAAGTTTGCCCCTTTTAGAGTATGGGGATTTGAACAGCTGCAGGCATCGCCCACAGACTTCCACCCTTGCCGCGGCCTGTCAATATGTTGGGGATATTGGGTTTTATTCCATGATGATTTCTAAACTTGAGTTGTCGTTTGATTAGTATGTGGGTTTTACTGCTTCGGTGACATGATATATACCCTAAATGATTGCACGTACACTGCTATACTAGGACGCTTCTGTTCATACTCTTATATTCTCCTTACTACCTGCATAGATTAAATTAAAATTACAATTTTAGAGTCCCCAATAAACTGTTTAGAGGATTCACAATTAATCGCCAGCGCAGAAAAGGTCATTGTGCCTCTGTGTGTTCACCGTTTCCCTGTTTTGTGTGCTGCACTACGCTTCCGCACTCAAACACTTCTAACCTCCGCCTTCACTGAACTGCACTTACCTGATCTTTGAAATGCTTCAATTCACTCGGTTGCTGCACTTGTTTGCAGGCTTTTCGGAGATGATGTCCAACAGAACAGCAGCACAGAACGCAGGTATGGAAGCCACGAATGACGCAGAAGGTCTTGTATGTGAATACGCATACCCTGCTCGCTGGATAGTTGACGACTTGCCCTTTCGCATACGGTCCAGTACGACAGCAGCGCAGCAGCACATGGATTTGAAGGACACGCTAAGAGGCTTCGGTTACCCAATTGCGAAGCTCGAACCAGTAACTAGACACCCGAGGCTCGCTTCCGCAAATGCTGTGGTGCTGGAGTTCGAGGAAGGTATGGACAAATACTGGCCTGCCATTAAGCTGTCACACCTCTTCGAAGAAGCGGCCTGCGGGAAGGCACAAGTCGGCGACGATACAGCAACGCTCAGGTACATACATCTGTGGGCCGCAACCCGTGAAGACAACGCATATCTGCCAGAGAATACGCAGTATCGTTTAATACCTGCTGCGCTGAAGGCGAGCGCAGAGGCTGCAACACGTCGCGGTGGCACATTCGACTTAGACGTTGTGCACACTGAAATCCTGAACCTATTCCCAGACACTAATTTCATACGACTATTACGCTGTGGACACTGAAGCATAAGAACAGCACCAACACCAGCAGCAGTGCCAGCTACTAATTGCTCTTCATCTGATTCCCTAGACGTCTCTGAATTTCGTCTGACGTATGTAGTTCTGTTGTAAGGAATTATAGCATTTCGAACACCCTTGTGCGATCTATGTCAGCTTTCTGAAAACTTTGCGGCGCCTATTATCTATCGAGTTGGATTATGTCAGCCTCTTTAGATTTAATGCGTACCACTGTATCTGCCGCTTCGCCTCCGCGGACACTTTTAAGTGCACCACGGAAATTCCCAAAACTATACCGACACGGTTGTCCGGCTATCTCCAAGCGGATGCCTAATTTACTATAACCGCCCGGGACACCGCGCGCATCGCGCGCGGCCGCGCAACTAGTATATATATATATATATATATATATAGTATTGTACTATAGTAGGGAGCAGTAGTATTGCGTAAATCATAATAGTAGTAGTATTGCGTAATAGTAGTAATATATAACGGTTTGCATCAAACAATAAACCAAATAACGATTCAAAAAGTGCAGTAGTATTGCGTAAATGGTAATAGTAGTAGTATTGCGTAATAGTAGTAATATATAACGTTTTGCATCAAACAATAAACCAAATAACAATTCAAAAAGTGCAATTTGTTCAAATCTTATTTTTAAGTGGAAAATTGCCACATCAACAAACACGATTTTCATCATCAAATTTCGAATTTCGTTTAGAGTGATCGGGACTCAGGGGATATGGCCATATGGGTAGGAACTAACCATTCAAAGAACATTTCATTTTCCTTATATATAGAGCCATACAGAGAGTAGTAGCCCGTAGAGTACATACACAAGTGTACAAGGGGCCTCCCTATTCTTCTTTTTCTTCTTCTTCATCATACACACTCACAGTATATCTTCCAACTCTAAAACATGGCTGAAAATGCTCCACCACCTCCCCCTCCACCCTTTTTGCCCCCAGATGAAGAAATCCGAGAAGAACTGTATGGACAACAAGTGAAGATCCATGCAGTCCTTTTCTCATCCTTTTTAGTCTTCGCATTAATCCTGACTTTAGGCCGCCTTCGATCTCGAGGCAACAGTGTAATGAAATTCGTGTGTACCAACTCATTCCTTCTCACCACACATCTGGTATCCTATATGCCTGGCCTCTTGAATTCCTCTGCCGCCGATGCCAACGATCTCTACATCTTTTGGACCGTTTTGATGCCCTACTTAACCGCTGTGGCAAATGAGGTCAGTTGTTACACTCTCGGTGACAATGAGGGCCACAAGAGTAGGCTCATCCCCGACTACACTGTCGTATGGCCTTTAATACTGATTCCTCTTCATAAAGATCTTGTCTCCCCTGAAATACTAGTACCCATCCTTCTTATATTTTGGATTTGCTTCTTGAAGCTCAGGGAAAGAAATTGCGCCTTAAAATACGCAACTAATTCCAATGACGGCTTCTCTCAAGCGACCCAAATCATCTCCGATTTTTCCGATTATAGAAAACAACACCCAACTACTACTACTACTACTAATAATAATAATAATAATAATAATAATAATGATAACATTCTGATTGGGATCAGGGAAGCAAAGAGAACCGTGGACAAACAACTGAAAAAAGGATTGACCGTAAATGAATTGGCTCCCTCCGAGTTTATCACATTACACAGTGTGATGGCCACCAATCCCGAAACACTGTTTTTGGTAAGCTCTAAAGTTGGTAAGGAACTTCAAGACACTTGTACTTCCTTTGCTATGTTTTGGACCCTCCTCGCAAAAATAGCCGGGGGGTTTGTTAATGTCAATGCCAAAATACTTGGGGGTAATAATAAAGTACTGCCTAAGAATTCCTTTGCACTTGTGGAGAAGGAGCTTGACTTCTTATATGACTATTTGTTTACCAACTATTATGCGATTTATGAACGAGGGATATGGAGGAAATTACGCGATCTTTTTGTGGCTACCCTATTTTTCTGGCTAACATTACCCTTGCTCTTCCAATATAGCTCTCCAGATCACACCGTAGTCTATGTTTTATTGTGGGGCTGTGTGTTAGACACTGGGTTCACAAGGTTTGTGATACTATCCATAATCACCATAGAATATGCCCAAATCGGTGTTTTTCTCACTTCAAAATGGGCTAAGGTTATGTACATTTGTTCCTACCTGACAAACCAAATTCCATCCTCCCGCGGAACCAACAAAAGCAGGTCATCAGCCAAAACTAGTATCCTTATTACAAGGTTGATTACACTGGCTTTCTTTATACCCCGTCCTAGACTTTCATTCTTCTGTTTAGCCACCTTTACAAAGAGAAAATTGGGTCAATACTCGATTATGAGTTGTTATGCTCGGATTCCATCTACTCTGTGGCTCCACTGTTGGCTTGGTGCTTACTATGAACTCCCTAGATTTGGTCAGTCTGGTAGCTCCTACATTGACTTGACCCCAAGAATTCAAGACTCCATTCTCAATGCTATCAACAATTGCATAATGAGTGATGAGCGCAATGGAGTATTCAGTAGCGGTGTTTATTCCCTCAAAGAAAATCAGGTGGAAGAAGACATTGTAAAGACTTATGTGAGGGATGTACCCAACCAAGCTCGCATCATTCTCATTTGGCACATAGCTACCTCTGAGTTGGAAGGCGATGACATAGCTAACTCTGTCGAACACGATGATTTTCAACTAGCAACTACATTTTCCAAATATTGTGCTTATCTGCTCGCCTTTCTTCCTCAAATGTTGCCTGACCATAGACACACGACAAAACGTGAGTTTGACGAGGCAATCAAAGAGCTTAAAATTGAGATGTTGGAATTTGATGAGGAGAATCCCGGTCCCAACACACGACTAAATACCAATAATGTAGATAAGTCAGTATATAAACAAGGGAAGGAACTCAAGGAGAAGCTGGCACAACAGCAGAATTTGAAGTTGAGTTTGTGGAGGACCCTCGCCGAGTTTTGGACTGAAATGCTCTTGTTCTTGGCAGTCTCGGATAATGGAGAGGGAATCGAAGAGCACGCAAATACCTTATGTGTTGGAGGAGAGTTTATAACTCACCTTTGGGCGTTGCTCATACATGCTGGCTGTTCCGGGGAACCCATCATTTGATCATCGATATTCATCATTTATGTATTATTGCGTGCATTACCACTTGTGTTTCATTTCATTAAGCTTTTCATCCAGGCCAGTGGCCACTCTCATGTTTGGTCTACATTATTGGAGTCCTAGTTTAAAACCCGGTATATTTAAGTGACTTATATTAACCATCATATCTTGACCATTGATATGCATGGGGATATAATCGTTGTGTACGTAGTAACATGTTTAACAATTTATTTTCATTATAATTGTTTTGGTAAAAAATTACCGGATCTATGATGTAGATTGCGGGTTAAAGCGATCGTCCTATAACTACGGGTTGTCTAAGCGATATCGAACTTAGTAAACGGAGAATAACGAAAGAATGAAAATGACACACAAAATTTTGGTGACGCGGAAACCCGATGTGGGAAAAACCGCGGGGGGAGTCGGAATCCCGCCAAGTTTCTACTATGGACGGAAAAGAACAAGAAAAATGGTACAAGTACAAGTATTTGGGCTATAATTGATCGTAAGTTTTTTGCTATGTTTTGCTCGAAGTTGATGGGATGTTGATTGAGAGTTGGATGTTAGTGAATAAGGGTCTCCCACTCCTTCCTTCCTCTCCTTGCCTTTTATAGGCTGCTAACCTTAGAGCCGTTACCCCCTTTATTGCCTGGAGCCTTTGCATTTATTCCCCCATTTAGTGCTTTTGACCCTTTCCTCCTAGCCGTTACAGCAGTTACAACTGCTCCCTCCTTCTCCTCCTGGTCTGGAGGAGGGTTTCCTGAATTGTAGGAGTAGTTGTTTCTTCTTGTATGGGCTAGGTTCCTTACTTTGTCTGCTGGGCTGGTTTGGTTGTGTGGCCCATCATTTTATTCTCTCTTGGGCTTTGCTCGACCCATCATTGTGTATTATTCCGGGTTTTGACGACTTTTGATTATTTCGGCTTCCGTCTTTGACCTTCCGACCTTTGACCTTTGACTTCTGACTTTTTGACCGTCCACTCGTAGTATGCCACGTTTTATTCCGAAGGTGCAAATTTTTGGCCCGAACAAATGCCCCCAAATTTCCGACTAAGCTCATCTTAGGCGGGAATTTTCGTTTGCTTCAGTTGTAGGCAATTGGCTCTGCTCCAGCTGGCCTCGCTGGTTCTAGGAGAAGGCGTAATCCTTCCCCTTTCTCAGAAATTACTCCTGCAGAAAGTGAACCTCTGGTGGCAGATCTTTCTGAGTCTCACTTTTATTCTGCCCCCCAGACCCGTTGATGATGTTTCTGCTGGAGTGGTGCTCAAACATCCTGAAGGCTTCGGTAAGTCTGCAGAGGATATGATTTTTCTGGATCATATGCTACTTTCTGGTCCCAGGTTTGCGCTAGAAAAAGGTTCTCTGAGGGAGTTGGATTCGGTTCGCAGGTTGTTGGTGGAGGAACCTGGTTGTAGAGAAGAAGCGACTGGATGAGGAATTTCCTGTGGTGCCTGACCTGGATGTTGTTTCTGACGTGGAGACGGAGGATCTGGAGAAGTCTGTTGGTTCTCCTATTGCTGATCAGGAGACTGATAGGCAAGAGAGTGTGGACCAGGAGGATGTTACTGATGATCCTGGGAGAGGTTCTGCTGTTGTTCACCAGAGACCCAGGTTCCTGTAGGAGGATCTACTACAGTTCCGCCTCCACCAGAGGAGAATGTCCAGGCTGTGGGCCAAGTACTGCTGGAGTGATGTTACCCCTCTTTTGTTGTGCTCAGTTTTCGGCTTGTGAATCCTGCATGGCATGAACTTCTGATTTGTTAGTGTTTGTAAAAAACTCTGTAATGATCTCGACTCTGCTCAGGGGAGCGAAGTGTTTATTTGAATACTCTGTGGTACTTTGTATTTAACTGTTGATCACGATTGTTTACTTTTGATTGCGATTGTTCGCGTTTGTAATCGATTGTTGTAGTTTTGTCTGACTACCTTCTGTTGTATGCATGCCTTATGTTTGTATGGTCAACCTTTGATATAGTGGTGGCCTGGGGTTTAGTTCGCCCACTCAGTCGGAGGTGCCACGCTTTGCGTGGGTGCTAAGTGACGCAGGAGACTGTAATGTCCCGGTTGTAGGCACTTAGTCACAGACGCACGCCTTCTGTAGAAATTATACACTCCACCAGATTGATCACCAGTTTTGGTTGAAAAAGCTGACGAAAGATGGTAAAGATGCAATGTTTGAAGGTATATGCGGGAGGAAATCAAACTTTGAAAATATGTGAAGGAAGAAAATCCAATTTTGAAGACATATGAAAAGATAATTGAATTTTGAAAACGTATGAAAAGAAAATTAAATCTTGAAGACATGTAACAAGAAAATTAAATTTCGAAGACGTATGAGAAGGAAATTAAATCTTGAAGACGTATGAAAAGAAAATTAAACTTTGATGCAAAAGAAAACCGAATTTTAATGCAAAAAGAAAATCAAATTTTGATGCAAAAGAAAATCAAATTTTGACGACACAAAGGAGAGAGTCAAACTCTAAAGGCATAATTGAAGATAAAACATCTGACCTTCAAAAATCACGAAAAAGAAAGCAAAACAGATAGAAGGACAAAAGAAAGGTTTAAATATATGTTTGCAAGGTTTGATAAGATGAAACCTGGTTCTGGTGGAGGTGTATCTGGCAGAATAGATGCCATGTTTCTGGCGACAGTGGCCCATGTTTCTGGCGGCAGCGGCCCATTTTCTGGTGACGTTGTTCCTGACGACAGTGGCCCGTGTGGTTCTGTCAGACCATAGCACCAAGGGGAGTTCCTCTGCCCATCTGCCCCCTACCTCCTCCAGGATGTAGATGTCTTTCTCCGCCTGGGACTGCAGTGCTGGGCTGAAGTTGGATGCAAAGTCTGCTAGCACCTGGGACTTGATTGCTGTTCTGGGGACGAATCTGGTCTCTGTAGGAAGCAAAGTCTTACAGACATAGTATACTGGATGTTGTGCTCCCTCCTGCTCACGTATCAATACCACACCGACTGCTACCTCGGTTACTGATAGATACAGGAAGAGTGGTTCTCCAGGCTCATAGGTGGCTCTGCTGGATCATAAGTAGCTCTTCTGGGACTTGAATCCTCCTCCAGCCTGATGACTGCCAATGCTTTTGTTTGCACCTCCTCAAATGTGGCGCATGGATACCTGGTGAGGTCCTTGTACAGCTCTGAATCCTGGTGGAGTCCCTGGCGGAAGGCTTCTATAGCGGTTGCTATGTCACATCTGGGGATGATCACCTTCTCTTTAATGAATCTGCTAAGGAAATCACGCGTGGATTCTTCGAACTCCTGCACCATCCGGTATAGATCGCTGGTTTGCTTCTCCGGTTTTCTGCTAGTGGCAAACTGCTGGTTGAAAGCATTAACCAAGTCCGCAAAGGAGGTGATACTCCGGTTGGGCAGACTAACGAACCACTGCAGAGCTGCTCCTGACAAGGTGGAGCCGAACCCCTTGCACATGCATGCCTCCTTCAGAGGTCCTGCTGCAGTCACCACCATCATCTTCTGCTTATATTGATTGATGTGATCCAATGGGTCTGCGGTACCGTCATAGAGTGTCATGACAGGTGGCACGAATCCCTTGGGTACAGCGACGCAGGCTAGATCATCACTGAAGGGCGAATCTGCGTAGCTGTCTCTAGCTGCTCTCTCCAGGGGGCGTGGCATTCCAGGAATCTTGTTGATCAGGTCTCTCAATTCCTTCAGTTCCTGGCGATACTGATCTGCTGTGCTGACTGCTCCTGTAAGAGAGTTAGAGACAGGAGGAGAAAAGCTGAAAGGTGTACCTCCCGACCATGCTCCTCCAGGGTACTGACCGCTGGATGGGGTGACTACTCCTGGTTGAGCTGCGGACTGCCATCCTGGTGTCTGGAGGACAGGGGTACCTCCTGACCAGACAACTCCCCCAGGATTTTGACTACTAGGAGGGTTGGGCAATGGTGTGGCGTTGATTGTGGATCCGGGTTGCCATCCTCCTACATGTTGGAGTGGGACTCTAGGCGGCCAGGCTCCTCCAGGATATGGGCTACTGTCGGGGGTCACCGTACTGGCTGAGGCACCTTGCTGTCATGCTGATATCTGCTGGAAGGGGATGACTGCTGATCTTACTCCTGCAGAGGGCTGATTGCTGGACAAGGTGGTCATCCCTGGTGGGGTTACAGATTGCCATTTGGGCGCCTGATGAATAGGGGTACCTGTAAGAGACAGTGAGTTAGTTCCTCGATTTTCGATGCTAGAGAGGGAATTACCTGTGACGTAAGATCTGTCGGATGTGGTGCCGTAAGACAGGTAGCCTAGCCCTCGAGGCTCAATGATTGGGTCTGGTGGAGCCAATCCAAGCTCTGGTCTGGTGACCAATTCTGAGGGAATCTCCCTGGGGGTCCGTCTGCTGACTATTGATTCCATACGGGTGCTGGGCTTTCCCCTAGGCATCAGGGACAGCATCTCTGGTGACGGCTGGACTGATGCAGCTGGAGTCTCGTCTGCTGCCAAGATCCGAGTCCTGATGTCTTGGTTGTCCTTCTGCAGAGTTTCCACCGCCTGCTGCAGAGCGTTGATCCCTTGGAGCACATCCTTCAGGGGGTCTGGTGAGGCTGAGATTCTGGAGAAGTCTTCAAGTGTCCCTCCTTGAACTGCTGTTTTGGATGAGGCGCCTTTTCTGCTGGTCCTGAAGGGATTGGACATTTTCGACACCTTAGGCACGTGAGGTGGTCTTGAGGCTACTGGTACGTGTCCTGCTGCCAGACTTGTAGAGATTGCCTGAGTAGGGGGTGCGAAGATTGATCCTGATGGCCCTAGGGGCGATTCTCCTCTAGTGGGCTGAATTGATGCTCCTAGACTGTTGGAGGGACTTTGGCCAGATCTGGTCATGTCGTCACGATATTGCTTCACGGTAGGGTTTGATTTATAGGAAGTGATCACTTTTCCCCACAGACGGCGCCAATTTGTTTTGGTAAAAAATTACCGGATCTATGATGTAGATTGCGGGTTAAAGCGATCGTCCTATAACTACGGGTTGTCTAAGCGATATCGAACCTAGTAAACGGAGAATAACGAAAGAATGAAAATGACACACAAAATTTTGGTGACGCGGAAACCCGATGTGGGAAAAACCGCGGGGGGAGTCGGAATCCCGCCAAGTTTCTACTATGGACGGAAAAGAACAAGAAAAATGGTACAAGTACAAGTATTTGGGCTATAATTGATCGTAAGTTTTTTGCTATGTTTTGCTCGAAGTTGATGGGATGTTGATTGAGAGTTGGATGTTAGTGAATAAGGGTCTCCCACTCCTTCCTTCCTCTCCTTGCCTTTTATAGGCTGCTAACCTTAGAGCCGTTACCCCCTTTATTGCTTGGAGCCTTTGCATTTATTCCCCCATTTAGTGCTTTTGACCCTTTCCTCCTAGCCGTTACAGCAGTTACAACTGCTCCCTCCTTCTCCTCCTGGTCTGGAGGAGGGTTTCCTGAATTGTAGGAGTAGTTGTTTCTTCTTGTATGGGCTAGGTTCCTTACTTTGTCTGCTGGGCTGGTTTGGTTGTGTGGCCCATCATTTTATTCTCTCTTGGGCTTTGCTCGACCCATCATTGTGTATTATTCCGGGTTTTGACGACTTTTGATTATTTCGGCTTCCGTCTTTGACCTTCCGACCTTTGACCTTTGACTTCTGACTTTTTGACCGTCCACTCGTAGTATGCCACGTTTTATTCCGAAGGTGCAAATTTTTGGCCCGAACAATAATTACTTGTTTGATTAGAAATTAAGTATGGATTGTTAGTTTTAAATCAATAATTACGTCTTAAGTTTACCTACAATTCTTGTTAATGCATAGTTAAATGGGTAAGTTGTTAAGATGACATTCTAGTTCACGATTAATCGCTCTTACCAAAGTATCTATATAATGATATGTAGAAGTTGGAAAACAATGTAAACATATCTAACTTTTTTCATTATTATGTTGTTTAATCCTATACTTGCTTTTCTTATTTTTGATGCGAATAGTAAACGTTGCTGTTCCGGTCACGGAAACAATTAACCCGGTCTTGGATTCGGGTTGTATAATTGGAATACTGATGAATAGTAGATCGCTTGATTTCCTTCAGCCTCTCCTTCCTCCCTCTCCTACGATCGGACCTTCCCGGCGGAGTTGGCCTGCTCCCTGCACAATGAACGCACAGGGCCCCGGAGGTTGTCCGAGGGAACCCTCTCCGATGCCTAAGTTAGTCCGTGAAATGCCTTGATGGACCTAGCTCGTGAGGAACTAGGTGGCGTTTTTAGGAGTGAGAGTCTAGAGAGAGAAAATCCAACCCTTTCAAGTGGCAAATGGATGGGTATTTATACCTTCCCACAAGAGAGAGGAGGAGAGGGAAAAAGAGCGGGAGAATGGGTGGTCACCAGAGTGACACGTGGCCTCGTTTCGTCCACCCATTCTCTTTTTACCTTAGGCGGAATGACGGACGGGTCCTCGGCTTCCCCTGCTCACGCTGGGAAGTTTGGACACCCTGGAAACCAGCACGCAGGGGACCTGGTGGCCCTGCTCGGCTGATAGTAAAACCCTGTCGAGCAGGCGCGAGCCTTGGAGTGCTCTCAGTAGTCTTTTGCAGGGCGAGCCTGCTGGGCAACCCTCAGTGCATCCCCAAGGCGAATTATTCCAGGGTGCCCTGGGCGGGTGACCCGTGGTACTTGGTCAACTCCCATCAATTGGCCCACGCCGGCCAGAGGGGAGCGAGGTTTCCCTCTTGGCAGGCGTCTTAGTGGATGGGATGCAGTTGACCTTTGGACTTCTTTGCATTTAATGTGTTGCTTGTTCCCGAGACGGGAAGCCCAAGCGCATTGGTTATGACGGGGAAGGTCAGAATGTTCCTTTAGTAATGATTACTTCTTGCAAAATGAACTCTTTGGTAATGCGCAGATCTTATGATTGGCTGCTTCCTCTTCTAGAGGGGTTGGCCCTGAGGTAGTCGAGGAGGAGGATTCAGGGGAAGATGGAGGTGGTAACTCTCCTGAACCTGCCTCCTACGATGTCGTCGACTCAGATGACGAAGCGCTGGAGATCGCCCTCTCCAGGACCTCTGGCCCCCTTATTCCTCGGAAAAAGGGTAGGATTTATTATTTAGATAAAAATAAGTACCACGTGCCTCTGGGGACTTACCCTGATCCCAAAGCCCGAGATTTGATTCTTACGAAAAATGCTGCCGCCGCGATTGAGCGGTTTTACAATTTTGGGGACGGGAATACGATAGTCGTTCCCGGTGAAAAAGACACCGTATGCTGCCCTCCTGACGGGTGCATAGCGGTTTTTCCACAAGTGCCTAGAATTTGGCCTCCGATTCCCCCTTCACCCTTCCCTGGAAGAGATTTTCAGGCGAATGAACGTAGCCATCGCTCAACTGACAGCCATGGCTGTCAGGTCGCTATTTCGTATGTTTGGACCTGCCTGTTTCACCGTGCCGAGCCTTCTATTGACGCTCTGAGGTTCATGGTCGGTCTGCAAATGGTTTCTTCTGGAAGTGCGGGTTCTCCTGGGTATTGGTCTCTCCTGAGGCAAAAGAGTCATTCCCTGGTGTGGCCTCCCATGGACAGCCTGAGAGATTGGAAGAATAACTTCCTTTATGTGCACAGCGCCCATGGGTGGAGGATTCCTCGCCATTTCAGGAATCACGTCCATACCAGGCTGGAGAGTCGCCAGGAATATCACCCTGGCGTTGGGGGGAAGGCCTTGGAGGTGAAGTTGAGCCAGGAGGAGGAGGATTTGGTAGAAAAATTTGCCGCCCACACTGATAAATCTGGTGCTTATGGCCCTTCTCTATGGCTTCCCCATGCAGAGCTTATTGCTACTGACAGATATCTGACCCGAGTGGGTCTGAATCCAGGCCTAGACAAAGGTAGCTCAGGAGCGTTGTTGGTTTTTCTTTATCCATTTTCCCCTTCTCTCTCGACGATTTTCTAATCGGTCACTTTTCTTTTCCTTGCAGACCTTGCTACCCGCCTTTGGACGAAAAGGGAGGTAAGGCGCCTGGGATTAACTGAGGAACTTGTTGTTGTCCAGAGGCGGCCTTCCCTTCCTTCTGATTTTAAGAGAGGTGAGAAGAACCTGATGAAGCATTTGAAGGGTATTTCGTTTACCAGGCCAAGGCTTCCTGCTCTCCCTAAGTCAACGCCTGCGAAGACGGCGGTCTCTGAGGCCACCCCCTCTCCGGCTGCGAAAAAGGTGGTTGCTTATGAGGTCACTCCTCCCCCTGTCGGCAAGCAGGGAGGTTCCTCCGCCGGGATCCAGGCCCCCTTGGGGCAGCAGCCTGCTGGTTCTGAAGAAATCGGAGAAAGCACTCCCAAGGGACTGGTCAGGAAGAGGAACAAGGAATTTTCAGGTGCAGGCCACGTGGTGGATTTGGAGGCTGATACGCCTGATCCAAAGCGCTTTGCTCAGGGGGTCCTAGGTACTCTTTTTTCCGAGGAAAATACTGAATTCCACTACACCGCTGGGGATAGCCAGGACGTTTCTGCCTTACTTTCGGACTTTGGGGCGGTTCTGGCGGACCACCTTGTGAAGACTATCCACTCTGCCACCCACCAAGTCACTCAATACATTCAACGTACCGCCAGAGTTATCTAGGCCTCTGCCGAGCTGGCGACCCTTAGTCGCCTGAGTGACGAGGATTTGGCCAACTCTGACCGTCTAACTACAGTCGAAAGGGCTGCCGCTCTCATTACTAGTTTGAGGGATCAGCTGTCAAAAAAGGAGAACGAGCTGGAGGAGGTCAGGGACCAGGCGATTCATTGGAAATCCCAGAATGAGAGGGCCGTCAGGGAAGTGTCTCGCTTGGAGGAGGAGTCGAAGAGGGCTAAGCAGGTTTTTGCAGAGCTGGAGCAGGCTAAAAAAGCCTTAGCTGAATTGGACCATGCTAAGAAAAAGGCCGCAGACCTAGGGGAGCGCCTTTCTAAAGCGGATTCGGACCTTCAGGCGGCTCTTGGCGATTTGGCGGCGAAGACCAGCGAGTGGCAGAAGGAGAGGGATGAGATTATCCAGGAGGTCGAGACTGCAGTGGCGGCAGGTTTCGTGAATGGCGCCAACTCTTGCCTGGGGGTGGTTATGGAGGCTGTCAGGGAGATGTTCACTGGCTTTGACGAGGAGGCCTTCCGGGCTCTCTACACTGCTAAGGATGAGGCTCAGATGCACAAGATGGCTGAAGGAGCTGCTGCTTCCGACCCAGGGGCTCCTTCCGCCTAACATGTAGGGCAGTCATCCTCAGAGGGCTCTTGTCCATCCCCTGCCGTGCTTAAGCTGATGCGTTAACCTCTTTATCTTTTCTTTTGCTCGCCGAGCCTTTTGGTGGCCGGCTGCCTTGTTTGTTTGTAATGCCTTTAAAAACTCTTATTTTGTGTATCTCTGCTACTCCTTTTCTTTCTATAAGAGTACTTTTATTGTTTGCATTCGTTCTTTATTTTCTGCTTGCTTTGGTTTATCTAAGGCATAGCCTACCCCCTGCTCGCCCAGGGGGGAAGGTTCTTCGCATCTTTTTTATACAAGGCTGGGGAGGCCTGCCCCCAGTCCTTGCCTGGCGCGTAGGGCCTGGCCTGTCCCTGGCTTTTCGTTCACAGTCCAGGAGGCCTGTCCCCTGCCTGCCCAGAGGTAGGCAGGGAGGTTTTTTGCATTTTTTATACAAGGTTGGGGAGGCCTGCCCCCAGTCCTTGTTCGGCGCGTAGGGCCTGGCCTGTCCCTGGCTTTTCGTTCAAAGTCTAGGGGGCCTGCCCCCCGCCTGCCCAGAGGTAGGCAGGGAGGCTTTTTGCATTTTTTATACAAGGTTGGGGAGGCCTGCCCCCAGTCCTTGTTCGGCGCGTAGGGCCTGGCCTGTCCCTGGCTTTTCGTTCAAAGTCCAGGGGGCCTGCCCCCTGCCTGCCCAGAGGTAGGCAGGGAGGTTTTTTTTGCTGGGGGGTCCATTTTCCTTGGCTTTGGCAACAGGGGGGGCCTCCCCCTATTGCCCCCTGCTCATTTGTGTGTGAAAATGCGAGTTTGAACAGGCAAAGAGTATGATCCTTAAATTCTTTTCATTTCTTTGTAAAAGAAAAAACTTAACATAAGTGTGGTCGGAGCCGTCGACAGCCTTGACCGTTCTCCGCCGATTTTCAGGAAATTATTTTAAGATTTTGCTAGACATAGTATTTTTTTCAGAGTGTCTGCATTCCAGTGTGTGCTCAGCTCTTGGCCTTCAAGATTAGCAATTTTATACGTGCCTGGCCTTAAGATCTGAGTTACTTGGTACGGGCCTTCCCAGTTGGGGCTTAGCTTGCCGTGTTCCCTTGATTTTCCCACAACCTGTGTTTTTCTGAGAACCAGATCGCCCATTTGAAAACTTCGCTCATGTACCTTCTTGTTGTATGCCCTTCTCATACGTTGCTGGTAGGCAGCTATGTTGGCACTGGCTTCTTCCCTTACTTCGCCGACCAGATCTAAGGCTTCGGCCATTGCAGCTTCATTCTCTGCCTGGTTATATTGTAAGGAACGCAGGGAGGGGATTCTGGCTTCTATGGGCAAAAGGGCCTCTGCTCCGTATACCAGGCCAAATGGGGTCTGTCCTGTAGACTCCTTTCGAGTGGTCCTGATGGACCAGAGAATGCTGGGCAGCTCATCAGCCCACCTGCCTTTGAGGTCATCCACCATCTTTTTAAGGCCATTCAAGATTTGTTTGTTGGCTGCTTCCGCCTGTCCGTTGGTCTGAGGATGGCAGACGGCGGAGTAAGCGACTGCGATGCCATGGCCTTCCAGCCAGATCCTCAGGGGGTCATTGTCGAACTGCCTTCCGTGGTCGAATACGAACATTTTTGGCAGGCCGAATCTGGTAATGATGTTTCTCCATATTACCTTTCTGACCGCTGGCTCGGTAATGTTGGGCACTGCCTCAGCCTCCACCCATTTGGTGAAGTAGTCTATCGCCACGATTAAGAATTTCCTGCCCCCTGTTGCCATTGTAAATGGACCTAATATGTCCATCCCCCACTGAGCGAAGGGGATGGGGGATAGGATAGGTCTGAGTTCCTGGGCTGGGGCATGGATGGAGGGGGCGAAAAGTTGGCGCTTCCTGCACTTCTGAGTTAAGTCTTTTGCGTCGGCCAGCAAGGTCGGCCAGTAGTACCCTGCCCTTAAGGCCTTGTGCGCCAACGACTTTCCTCCTATGTGATGGCCACATATCCCTGAATGAATGTCATCCAAGACCTCTGCCGCCTGCTCTGCCCCCAGACATTTGAGCAGGGGAGATGGGAATGATTTTTTGTACAAGTCTTCTCCGATTAGTATGAACCACGCAGCCCTTGCCGGTACATTCTTCTTTTGTGCAGGGTCAGACGGTAAAATTCTGAACTTTTTGAATTGGATGATGGGGGTCCTCCAATCCTCGGGCCCTGCCTCCTCTACAGAGCCGATTGTTTGGCGAGGGGCGGTGGACCTTTCCTGGATGACGTCTACCCAGACCGATCTTCGTATATCCTGCAGGCTGGAACTTGCCAGCTTTGACAGGGCGTCCGCCCGGTTGTTCTGGGACCGAGGGATTTGCTTGATTTCGTATGATTTTAGCCCTGACAATTCTCTCTTCACCCTTTCCAAGTACGCGGCCATCGTCTGGTCCCTGGCCTCATATTCTCCATTAATCTGGTTGGCGATAAGCTGGGAGTCTGTCGCCAGGATAATCCTTTCTGCGCCTGCAGCTTTGGCCAGGTTAACGCCTGCGATTACTGCCTCGTACTCAGCCTCGTTATTTGAAGCTGGGAAAACAAATCTGAGGGCGTGCTCGAAATCTGCCCCCTCTGGGCTAGTTAGCACGACTCCGGCCCCTGCACCGTTCGCCGTGGAGGACCCGTCGGTGTATACCACCCATTCGCTGGCAGGCGGGCTGTCCTCCTCGGAGTGGGAACATTCGGCTAGGAAGTCGGCCAGGGCCTGGGCTTTAATGGCTGTTCTGGACTGGTATGTTATCCCCAGTCCGCTCAGCTCGATGGCCCATTTTAGCAGCCTGCCTGACTTCTCAAACTTTTCCAGTACTTTTTCTAAGGGCTGGTCCGTCAATACCACGACAGGGTGCGCGTCGAAGTATGGCCTCAGTTTTCTGGCTGTTATGACAACTGCATAGGCTGCTTTTTCGACCATAGGATAATTCTTTTCTGCTGCCCCCAAGGCATGGCTCACAAAGTATATAGGCTGTTGAGCGCCTGCCTCCTCTCTCAGGATGACTGCGCTGACCGTCGCATTAGTTACTGCGATGTAGAGGAAAAGTTTTTCCCCTGCCACTGGTCTGGCCAGGGTGGGGAGCTTTTTTAAGTGTTCCTTTAATTGATCGAAGGCTTCTTTTTGCTCGTCCTCCCATTTCAATTGCTTGTTGCCTTTCAGTATTTTGAAGAATGGGATTGACTTGTCTGCTGATCTGGCAATAAAACGTGCCAGGGCGGCCATGCGGCCCGTCAGGCGTTGAATGTCCCTGATGGTTTTGGGCTCAGGAAGGTCCAGAATCGCCTGAACTTTCTCGGGGTTAGCGTCTATGTCCCGAGAGCTGACCAAAAAACCCAAGAACTTGCCAGAGCGAACCCCGAACGTGCATTTCTTTGGATTGAGCTTCATTTTGTAGGCGCGCAGGGAGGAGAAGGTCTCCCGCAGGTCTGCCAGGTGCTCATTATCCCCTTTGCTTTTCACTATGGCGTCATCCACATAGGCCTCTATGTTTCTGCCTTTTTGGCCTTCGAACACCTTGTCGACCAGGCGCTGGTATGTGGCCCCTGCGTTCTTAAGCCCAAATGGCATCATCTTGTACATGTAGGTGCCTGAACTAGTGATGAAGGCACATTTCACCCTGTCCGGCTGCCATAAGTACACCTGATGATACCCTGAGAAGGCGTCCAGGAAGCTTAGCATAGTATACCCACTGGTAGCGTCTACCAGTTGGTCAATCCTGGGGAGCGGATAACAGTCTTTCGGGCATGCTTTGTTAAGGTTGGTAAAGTCTACGCACATTCTCCATGCGCCTGACGCTTTCTTCACCATGACCACATTTGCTAACCACTCAGGGTAGTTGCAAATCTCAATAAAGTCTGCCTTTAGAAGTTTTTCAATTTCCTCCTTAATCGCCACGTCCTTCTCTGCGGACATGTTTCGTTTCTTCTGTTTTACAAGGCGGGCATCTGCGTTTACATTCAGCCTGTGAACGATAAACGCTGGATCAACCCCTGGCATTTCGTCTGCCGAGTAGGCAAATACATCTTTGTTATCTTTCAGCAATTTGATCAACTCCGTCTGGTAAGACTCTTCCAGGTCAGCTCCTACCAGGACCTGTCTTCCTGGCTCCAGGTCCACCAGCATGCTCTCCCCCCCAGGTTCCAGGTGGTCGGATGCCTGATTACCGGCTGGAATCTCACCTTCCCTGCTGGGGGAACTGTCAGCTTTCCTCTTTCCTTTTCTTTCAGTCTCGTGAGTCTGCAGGGCCACGGAGTAGCACTGTCTGGCCGACTCCTGGTCTCCATGCACTTTACCTTCGAGGCCGAAGTCCGTTACATAGGCTACAGTGAGAGCCCTGATTGATATAGCTGCTTCAATTTCGTCCAGGGTGGCCCTGCCGATTAGGGCGTTGTAAGCGGACCTTGCGTCTACTACAACGAATGATGCCCTGACATTTCTGGCAGTGTCCCCCTCCCCGAATGTTACAGGCAGGTCTATGACTCCCATGGGCAGTACGCCCGCCCCGCTGAAACCGTATAACGATCCGGGGGCAGGTCGCAGGTGCCTCTTTTCCAGGCCCATTTTCTCGAAGGCGTCTTTATACAGCAGGTTTGTGTATGCACCGGTATCCACCATGCACCTCCGCACAATATGATTGCTGATTTCTAGGGATAGCACTAGGGGATCGCTATGAGGGTATATCACTCGCCCTGCATCTTCAGGGGTGATGCTCAGCGTCATTCCCTTCGGGCTCCCCACTCTTTCGGCGTAGCAAATTTGGTTTCTTAATTCGCGGATCTGTCTCTTCTGACTCCTTCTGCTGGTCTGACCCTCCGCGTCCCCTGATACCACGTGGATTACCAGGCGATTCTGCGCCGTGCCTTCGGGTTTTTCAGGGGTTTCTTTTTGAGCCTTATTTTTCGCTGCGTAATTAGACAGCCAGCCGTTTCTGATAAGTTTTTCGATTTCGTCTTTTAGATGGCGACACTCCTCGGTAGTGTGGCCTGCACAATCGTGGAAAGTGCAGAACTTTTTGGGATCTCCCCTTGAACTGCGAGGTTTGCTCGGACGGTTCCACTTGGTAGTCTCCTTCTCTAGCTCGAAGATCTCTGCCCTTGGTTTGTTGAAGGCGGTATAGCTATCAAACCTAGGTTGGTAGACTGTGCGCTCCTTCCTGGGGGTATCCCCTTCTTCGGCTCTCTGTTTCCCGGGTTCGCTCCTGCAACGTCCACCCTGCGGTCCCCCCTGCTGCCTGGTAGGGCCTACGGGGGTGTCCGGCAGGCTATGGAACTCTTCCTGCAGCATAAACCCCTCCGCGATTCTTCTGGCCTTGGCCAGGATTTCTGGTTGGGCCCTGATCAGCTGATTTTTCATCTCACCAGGGAGTAGGGAGTTAGTAAGCGTGTACGTCCCCGTCGCATCGTCGATGTCTTTGACTTGTTGGAAAGACAAGTCGAACCTCTTTAGGTATTCCCTAACAGACTCCCCCTTCTTTTGTCTGAGGGTCATCAGGTCGAAACGAGTAAGGCGTCGCCTTTTGTTTCCCGCATACTGGTCAAGGAATACCTCAGCCAACTCGTTGAAGAAACATATTGATCCTTGCGGTAAATCTCTGAACCAACCCTAGGCTAGCCCTACCAGGGTGGTTGGAAAAACTTTGCACCAAACCGCGTCTTCGACGTCGTACATGCCCATATGGCTTTCGTATGCCGCCAGATGATCCTCCGGGTCAGCTGTGCCGTCAAACTTTATGGAGGGCATCTTAATTTTTGGGATAGGATATGCCTGTACCTCAGAGTGAAGCGGGGTTTTGGTTGGCCTGCCCACCATTCTCGACCTGCTCACGCTGGAGTAGTGACCGTGGTCGTCCCTTCTGTTAGGGGTCGGTCTCCTATTTTCAGGGGAGCGGTACCGTGATGGGCGCCTGCTTATCGCCTCGTCCTCGGAGGGGGAGTGATACCGAGGTCGTTTCTTTTGAGCAGGCTCCAGGTTATCGCCCTGCCGGTGTTTTGATCTCAGCGGTTGTCCGTTGTTAAGTCTGGACTGCAGACTCAGAGACAGTCCTGGTGCAGGCTGCGATCCCTCGACCGGCGTTAGCCTGGAGAACACATTTCCCTGTTTCTCCCCCAAGCGCCTGGACATTGGCTCTTTGTGCTTCATGCGATTCCTCAGGTCCTGGGATAAGCCCCCTTTTTCGCGAGCAGCCGTGGATTCTGTGGTGTGAATAGAGAACGCCTGCTGCTGCTGCTGCTGTGCGGGCGGCTCTTGGTGGCCTCCTGTGATCCGCTTTTGCACTTGTGCGTACGCCTGGGCTGTCTTCTTGGCCTCCCTTTGCCTGTTTCTGGCGGCGGTCTGCTTTGAGCCCCCGGTACCTTCCCCACTCTCAAAGTGGAGTAACCTGGGGGTCGTGGCGACCCTGCCTACCAGATCCTCTGAAACAAACTCCTGATTTAGCATTGCTGAGAAGAACGCCGCAGTCTGCAACATCTGGGTGGGGGTGAGGTTTAGAGCCTGCCTCGGATGTGCCCCCTGACCCGGTGCTTCCTGGAGGATGGCCCGCCCAACGCCGGGAATTGTGGCAGCGGGAGTTACCTCTGGCGGCATGCCATACAGGGGAGCGTTAGGTGGGTTTGCTGGTCTAGCTCCAGAACTGGCATCGAGGATTTCAGGCATAGTTGATTGTGATTTAATTAATTTTGTTTCTGAGAATGGTTGATTTTGTGGGTAACTTCGTGGGTACAACCAAGATCTTTCCCACAGACGGTGCCAAATTGTTTCGGTCACGGAAACAATTAACCTGGTCTTGGATTCGGGTTGTATAATTGGAATATTGATGAATAGTAGATCGCTTGATTTCCTTTAGCCTCTCCTTCCTCCCTCTCCTACGATCGGACCTTCCCGGCGGAGTTGGCCTGCTCACTGCACAATGAACGCACAGGGCCCCGGAGGTTGTCCGAGGGAACCCTCTCCGATGCCTAAGTTAGTCCGTGAAATGCCTTGATGGACCTAGCTCGTGAGGAACTAGGTGGCGTTTTTAGGAGTGAGAGTCTAGAGAGAGAAAATCCAACCCCTTTCAAGTGGGAAATGGATGGGTATTTATATCTTCCCACAAGAGAGAGGAGGAGAGGGAAAAAGAGCGGGAGAATGGGTGGTCACTAGAGTGACACGTGGCCTCGTTTCGTCCACCCATTCTCTTTTTACCTTAGGCGGAATGACGGACGGGTCCTCGGCTTCCCCTGCTGACGCTGGGAGGTTTGGACACCCTGGAAACCAGCACGCAGGGGACCTGATGGCCCTGCTCGGCTGATAGCAAAACCCTGCCGAGCAGGCGCGAGCCTTGGAGTGCTCTCAGTAGTCTTTTGCAGGGCGGGCCTGCTGGGCAACCCTCAGTGCATCCCCAAGGCGAATTATTCCCGGGTGCCCTGGGCGGGTGACCCGTGGTACTTGGTCAACTCCCATCAGTTGCAAACCCAAAGAATCGGAGGGAGTACTAGTTAACCCATTACTATACGACCTAGCTACCTCGACCTAGTTAGAAATTAACCCAAACAAAAGTGACCAAAATTGTACTCGTACTCTCATTGATTCTTACGAATTGCAACATTTAGAATAAAGTTGTGAGTCTGAATGGTGAGTCTCACGAACAAAGTACAAACATCTCTATTAACAACAAACATACTCAATACAGAAATGTAGCAATTCAATTCAATTTATCAAAAAGGACAAATATAGCAATTCGTAAGAATCGGAGGGAGTATCTAGCTAGTACGGAGTATTCGACGAAATACTCATATTAAAAAAATATACCGCACATGATTAAACCACAATAAAAAGGAAATCAATACATTAGAAAAACGAAGACAAACATACAAAAATATGAAAACACTAAGTTGGTAGGTAATACTCCGTACTACAAGAATAGTCTCATGAAATTAATAATCGTCTTTTCAGCTGGGACCTCCCAAGGGAAATTAAAGGCTGAGTTTGAAAACCATAATTGATAATATAAAGATATGATTAGATCTCAGCTACTAATGGCGACAGTAAAATTTTTGATGTGATGAAAAGAAGATGTCTGATTCAAGTGAAAGCTATTGTCGAAATAGGCTTTGGTATCGAGCCATTGAGAATAATGGGAGTTCGTTTGCCAAAGCAGGATCTTATACTTGTATAGCAAATACAAAGACATATAAATATAGGCATCTTGGGTCTTCAATGAGGGGCTATATTCGGTCCCATCCAAGGCGTAGTTTAAGATATTCATGCTGAAATTCCAGTTCAATGTCTGTCTGAAACCCTGGAACTGGGGTTTAGTCATTTCATAGGCGAGCTCCCAGGTTTGGTTGTCGGTCTGATAGAAGAGCTCGAGCCAGCCGTGAGCTGTGTAATTAAACCCCCGAAAATAGTTTACGTTGGTTAGCTCCACCTCAATATCGATGGTCGAGTAGTTCACGTTAATGCTGCGAAGAAAGACCTTTTGTAGCTTAGCTTGGGGCTCATAGATTGAAAGTAAACCCCATAGGATGATTGATGCTACACCAAAGGATATAATGGCGCTGATGATGAAGTGGACTAGGCGGTATTCCTTGGGATGCCCCAGACCACTTTTGGTAGACATTATATCAGCTAGCTAGCTAGCTAGTATTATTGTTTTGTTTATACTACGCATATAATTATGTATCCAAGGGGAAGATGGAGATGAAGGATATGGTTCAGGGTTCAGGGATAATAAATAAGCATTCCGATCTTGGATACCAGAGCATCTGGTTTTATGGACAACAAGAAGTCCGTATTTTTTCTTTATAGCCATAGGCTGATAGGCCCCTCGCATCTCTATCATCTCTTAAAGTCTTAACTAAAACACCCAAGAGTAGAGGGGGCAATCGGGCGGGCAGGTTGGGTTCGGGTTGAGTCATTATCGGGTCATAGTGTCGTCAGGTTGGGTTCGGGTCGCTTACGGGTCGGGTTAGTCGGGTCAACTTTTGTGTCGGGTTTGGGTCAGGCCGGGTTCAGGTCACTTCCAAGTCGGGTCATTCGGGTTGAGTTGTCGGGTCATCCGGGTTTGGGTCGGATTCGGGTCACTATCGGGGTCAGGTCATGTTCGAGTCGCATTAGTTTTTGTTAGGTCTGATTCAGTTTAAACCATCAATTTATTATACGTTTTTTTTTATTATTTGTCATTTATTACAAGAATTTGGTTGTTTATTATCTACGGAGTATAGGACTATATCATCTGATTCAAATTATTTCCAATTTTCATTGTGTTTTCAAAAGTTTTGATAGACACAAAGTAATTTTATATGAACTCATATGTAACAATAATTAATTGTGATTGGAAATTTAAACCGCAAAAACTACGAATGATGAATTTTATAAAATATGTCTTGGAGTGGAAATTGGACGGGTCCAGTCGAGTTTGGGTCGAGTCGGGTCAAGTCTTGTCGAATCAATAACTAGCGAGTTGACTTAGTGTGATTAATATATTTTAAAACAACTTTTATTTAATATTTAAAAGTTTTTTTTATGATGTTTGGTTTAAAATATCTGGAGAAAAAAAACTAAATAATATTTAATTTAACATTATTTTTTTATCTTCATTGGATCACATCAGGTTAGTTTTTGGATCGAGTCATTTTCGGGTTGGGTCCGGTCAGATAAATTATCAGATCATTTCGGGTTGGGTCCGGTCAGATAAATTATCAGATCATTTCGGGTTGGGTCAGCTTTCGGATCCGTGTTCGGGTCAGCCTGAAGCAGGTCGTACCGGGTTACGGGTCATCATCGAGTTGGGTTTGGTCATGTCACTATATTTTCGGATTAGTTCGGGTCAATTTTACTCGGGTTTTGGGTCTAGTCATTCGGGTTGGGTCGAGCTTGCTAGCTCTACCGAAGATGTCTTGACCTAATGGTTAAGACTAGGTGCCGTGGATTATAGGTACCAATTTTGAATCCCCCTCTCTTATATTATAATGTGACTAAGGGTGTCATTCAAGGAACCAAAAAAAAAAATTACAGGTTAATCAATTCCTAAAATTTCCTAATCCATGTAATAATATAACTAGGTACGTCACCCATGAAATTCACGGGATTATCCGTTTAAAAATTGTGTGCGTTGGTTTTTGTAAATCATCCACCAAGTCGTTGGGTGAATGTTTATACAGAGTAGTTGTCTAAAATTACATGTGGATCGATTTCGTATTTAACGGAATTAGACATAGTTGAAATGTAGCTTTGATTGCAATAATGATGGTGCTTAAAGTTGTAATTAAAGCAGACAATAGTTATCATCTTTGTTGTAAAGCTGTAGACACCCGCATTTTGACTGCCAGGTGTCTATGGCAGTTTCCAAAAAAACACCCGATGATGATCGGACGCTAACGTGTTTCTACGCGCTCGGATACGGGCTCAAATCCATTAGTTGCTGGCTAACGCACTTACGGAGTACAAACCTCACAAAATCAACCTCAAATCCAGGCCCAGTGGATCATTCCGAGTCAAACAAGACTAATTTGGGCCAAAATCGACACCGAAAGTAAAACCGACTTTTTGGCGATTGGGTCAACCCCGGTCAAAGTCGTTTCCGAGACATACAAAAACAGCCTCACCTCATCAAAAGTCCAAGTCAAATACAAAATCCATCGAGCATTCAAAGTCAAGGTCCAAGTCAATGGACCCGTGCAACCCATTTGGGCCACTCGATCGAGTGCCCGACCCACTCGATCGAGTGGGCCTGCTTCGAGCCCGGCTGCAAGCTTAACGGGCCACTCGACCGAGTTAGCCACCTACTCGGTCGAGTAACCCTAACCGGGTGCCCTAGCTTTGCCTATATAAGCAACCCCCATGCACACATATTGAACAACCTTTTTTACACAACTTTTTACAACCCTAATCTTACACACACAACCCCAAGCAAACCCTAAGCATCACACTAGCAAACCCTAAACCTAGTTTTAGGAAATCGAAACCCGAGCCACCATAACTCAACCTTCATACACCTCGAAACTATTGTGTTAAAGCCACGATTACGAGTTCGATCCGAGACAAGAACATGTAGGTTGAGGGTGTCAAAACCCCGTTCTCTTCTCCTTCTCTTCTCGTCGTCTTCTCCTTTTTTTTTCGTGTCTTTTTATTTCGTTTTTTATTATTTTGTTCATCACATCATAATATCGATAATATAATTAGTACAAAAACATTAAAGTACTTATTGATTTGTGTCGAATGTGAGTGATGGTGGGATAAGGAAAACCGAACATACAAGTGTACTGCACACGCGTTGACGGTCGCTTATCCCATCACCCCGATCGTTTGATTATTGAGATAAGTTAACTTAAACAATAATCCGTTTTATTTCGTTTTCATCATTATTTAAGTCGCATATTTACGTCAATTTTCAAAACAAGTATTCTATTTAATAAGGGTCGATCCGTTAGATTCGATACCAATTTTTTTAATTGAATGTCGAATCTAGCGATCTAGTCACATAAATTAATTAACGCGATTTATCCATATCGCGATAATTAATTTAAGACGACTAAAATTAATTTATTTTCTTTTATTTTCACTCTAGTATTCCATATCGATTCAATAATCGAATATGAGATATTACGAGTATTCAAAATTAGAATCGAATATAAATCCCGCAATATTTATATTCGATTCAACAAAATCGACAATTTATCAAATCCGAGTCGAACATAAATTGCGCAATATTTATGTCCGATTTGGTAGATTCGTCGAATTATCCAAAAATCAAAAGCAATTTCAAAATCAATACAATTTGCAAACGAATTACAATTTGTACAGGGGGCACTAGACCGAGTGCCTAGCCCACTCGGTCGACTGGCACCCCAAAATCAGGTCAGAATGTCTATTACGACCCCCACTCGATCGAGTCTCACAGTGACTCGGTCGAGTGGCTATGTACTCACTAGCGGCTCAATCATGTGTATTTATTATCTTTTCAAACCATGTATCATCTTGTTTATCATTCAATTCAATTCAATATTTGCACAAACTGTTATTATTCGTTATATCGTTACTAACAGTTTGTTTGTTTCCTTTGTCAATTTTTGTCGTTTATTTTATTTTACTAAAATGAACCCACATGCTAAAATTCCACTTTGACGTAGAATTAAATTGCATTAAATTGACTTAGAAACCCTTTTCAAATTCCATTCACATGTTTAGGGAAAATAATCTTTGCATATCATTTTACCGTTTTACTAACACGCGTATTAGAAAGTCATTCGAATTCTCACCCCTTACTCAGAACCTCGGTTTCCGGATGCCCGAAACCGTTGGCGCACGAGTCATTCAATACACGATATCCGATAATGTCGGTATCGGTATCAAATGCAAAAGGACAAGCCCAATAAACTCTGACATCGGAAATGGGCCGTATTTTTTATACGGCCCACTACGACATAGAGTGGGCTCGAATGGTTCCGAATAACCACAAAATTCGGTGGCGACTCCACATAGACCTAAATTTCAATTCGATCCATTCTCATATGGAGATTCATTCGCCTACCCAAACCCGCGCGTGGCCGCGTCGGGGTGGACCTATGTCATGTCCACAATTTGGCGACTCCGCTGGGGATTAACTGATGCGTGACTTACCATCGGCATCCTCAGGGTGAGACTCGAATAGAAATTTGACAAATACAATACGCGTTTTAGTTCTACGGTTCATGCATAACCCATATTTTCCCGGGCCGGTACTCGCGACCGACGTCCCACTATACCGTTGATGTACTCCAATATGGATATGTCAAAAGGTGTCCATGGTCGATTCAAGTTGGTTTCGCGGCATGTTCTAAGATCAACTCGACTTAGGAAGTCCGTCCCGATCAACATCTAGACTATGTACACTGGTATAGACCCTCTATAGACCGACCAAGACTTAGTATAGAGCATACATGGCGTCGTTATAATGCTTGACTACATGCTACTTGGTTTCCGTGTCGTTTTCAAAAGCCGTCATTTCAAAAATGCATCTTTTAAAAAATATTCAACTTTCAAAAACTCGGAAAGCTGCCGAAATTTAGGACTTATGATTTGACTCAAAACAAGCCTATTTTCTAGCCGGCATGCCGCCCATTTCGAAATTCGAACTTCCGATCCACCATTCAATTTTCGAATTTTCAAAAATTCAATTTCAATTTTCAAATCTTCGAGATGCTGTTTTTGATTTTCAAATCTTCGAGATCTCATCTTCAATTTTCAAATCGTCGGAAATTCTTTTTTTTTCGACATTCAAATTTTCAATTTTCAAGATATCCAATTTCAAAACCCGGAACACATACCGAATTTAGGACTTATGATTTTACTCAAAATAGCCTATTTCTAGCCGGTATGCTGCCCAATTCAAAACTCGAAAATATTTTCGAACTCTCAAAACCGAGGCCCGGTACACTTTCCGATTTTCTCGAAAAATCGGGCCTCTCCACCGAGTTGTCTCGGAATTTGCAAAACAATCAAGTTTCAGAACCTTCCTCTTCTTAGGACTTCCGGTATTTAGCAGTTTCGGGTCGTGTCTGAAGTCGTCAAGGTCTTTAGCGTCGAAACTCTGTCGATCTCACATCACGAGTTTCTTCCCTACCCCAGTCCGCCTTATTAGACTAAGGCAAGGCCTACCTACGTAGGACATACTCCTGCAAAGGAGGGTCCGTCTACACAATCGAGTCCAAAGTTTGGGGATGTTTCACGTGGACCTTCCTTCGAACAGGACTCGGCCTACATAGCCGAATCCTAAGGAAGGCCCACCTTTCACAAGTCACCCGTCCAGGTGTCTTTTCCGAGTCAACCTTTTACAAGGCATAGCCCTATAACAAAAGGTTCGTGGTCCTTACGTCTAAGGGTCACTCGTCCGACACTCGAGTCTTAACAAAATTATCGATCCCACTTGGGGGCTACCCTTTAGCAGGGCGATCAATCACGGTTGCCCTAAGGGTCATGTCTTACACGTGTCTCACGTACCCCACTTTCGAGTCACTTAGATGTCACACCATCTGAGTCCTATCAAAGTCCTTAGTCTCACCTGGGGGGGCTATTCTCCGACGGAGCGATTAATCACAGTCACTCCGAGAATCGCACCCTACACATTTATCTTAGAGAGTCTAACCCGAGTCAAACTGGAATCGTCTCTCCTCCTGCGCTATTTCCTATGGCTTGGTGAGTTGGAGTTCCGAAGCAACTTTTCTGATTACGCGGTATTCTTACAGACAGGCCACCCGTAACTAGATACCAACGCAAGATGGACGAATTGAAAGATGCTCTGACCAAGATCGAGACTCAACTGACTACCATCCAGGCTAACCAAGCAACCTTAGCCACCCGCCTGAGCGCCGTAGAGAAGACGGCCCCTGTTGAAGGATCTGAGCCCACTGGGCCCATAGCTGAGCTAATCAGCGTTGTTCGTAGGCTCGAAGAACAGGTTCATCGGTCGACGAACAATTCAATCCACACTGAAAATGCTCGTTCCTACTCACCTTTGAATGACGAGCTACCTGCTGACCTCAACCTTACGGGAATTCCAATGTTTGAGGGTACTGAAGACCTCATCCATCACATCCGGGCTTTCAAAGATTTCATGGCGATCAAAGGGGTAAAGTCCACCATGTTTAAGCACTTATTCCCTTCCTCCCTCGAGAAGCACCCCAAAGCCTGGTACTACAGGCTCGATTCCAAGAAATACCCGACTTGGGATGATGTGGCCACTGAATTCGCTCGGAATTATGCTGAAAATACCGAGATCCAGACTACAATGCGTACTCTAGAAGTCCTGGCCCAAGAGCCCAAAGAAGGGTTCACTAAATATCTTCAAAGATGGAGGGCCGAGAGTGTGAAGTTGGTAGACAAGCCCAACGAGAAGACACTAGTGGAGGCATTCATCAACAACCTCCTACCTTCTTACCGCGTCCATCTTATGTATGCCGGCATTTCAAACTTTGCCGTACTTACCGAAATGGGCATTAGAATTAAAAATGGTCTTCGATATAATGAAGATCTAGGCGAAGCTTCTACTGAAGGCTATACTGGACATCAACTCGAGTCCTTAAAAGCCGACGACTAACGACAACATCATCCGAGAGTCCAGATTTGGTTTAAGTCTGAGTCTGAGTCCGAGTCTAGGATGTACCATTTCTTTCAAAGTCAAAGTCAAAGTCAGAGTCAGAGTCAACTGTATTTTGTCCTCTTTTTTTCAAAATTCAATAAAATCAGCTTTCAATATTCTTTCTCATATATACTTTCCTTATATGTTTCCGAGAACATGATGAACACCATCATACACTGTGAGCACATGCACGTAACTATTATATTCAACTATAGAGTTGATATTATATTTTTAGAAATGTTTGTTATACGAAAATAGTTTTTAATAATATCGATATTAGAAATAAAAAAGTGACGAATGACACATAAAAAGACGACCGAAGACCCGTAAAAGGAAAAGACGGACGACGAAGAAAAGAAAAAAAACGAGGAGGAGAAGGGAGACAAAATAGAGAACTCGGGTTTGGTACACCCTCAACCTACATGCTTCTGTTTACTCGGATCGGGGCTCGTCGGGACGTGGCTTGGGCACAAGAGCGTCGAGTGGATGTCGGTGAGTTGTGGTGGCTCGGTTAGGTAGGACGTGTGAAGGGTGTCGGGTGTCGGGCCGGTTTCCTTCGGGTTTTGTAATATCGGTTTCTCGATGCTAAGTTTTATTTGTGTAGAGTAGAGGTATGTTAATGAATCGGTGATGTGAATGTATATTTTGAGTTGTGCAAGGCGCTATTTATAGGGAAGTTCCCGACCTTGGCTAGGAGAGTTAGAACTACCGCTTAGGATAGGAAACGTAGGAATTTGAGAGGAATGAGAATTCCGTTTTCTTGTGAAGGAAGAAAAGGGAACCGGCTGGTTGGTAGGCTACTCGGCCGAGTATCCTAGCTCGGTCGAGTGCTTGATTCGGTTTTTGGATAGAATTCCTACTTGAGATCGAATTCTATCCTTAAACGGATTTGTTTAATATTTTGTGAAGCTGATTTTTCGTAGGATTGGAGTATGAATCAGCCGTGTGAGGTGTCACGGCTGACTCACGTGCCTCGGGAATATTGTTGACCGGGTTTACCCCTGGTGTCGGAATCGACCCAAATTAGTCTTATTTGACTAGAAACGACCCACTGGGCCTGATTTTGAGGTTGGTTTTGTGAGATATGTACTCCGTAAAGAGCCCAAGCCAAATGCCAATGATTCTGAGCCCGTTTCCGAATATATTAAAGCACGTTTGCGTCCGATCATCATCGGGTGTTTGTCGGAAGCTGCTATAGACACCTGGCAGTCAAAATGTGGGTGTCTACAGAGCCTCCACTCTGACTGAGGCTTGGACAGGGTGAAAGTCAGAGTAGCCACCAGGTCAATCAAAGATTAAAACCTGGCAGCTTCCGGTCGGGTCGTTTAAGGTCCATTAGACCTGCGTGGAGGGCCCGCCGGCCGGAGACTAGAAATGTACCTGAGTTGATGATGGTAACTCCGTGGAGAATTGGATTTGTTGTATAAGTCTTGGGTGCGCCTATATGTGGGCTCATCCCGTTAAATGCCGCTGGGGAGTTGATTGCACGGTTTTGCTTGAGTCGTCCTGTATAATGATTTATGCAAAGTTTGTATGTAACACATTTTTTTAGGAGAAATGACTCGCGCTGGGGAATAACATTTTTGAAGAAGATTTTTTGAAATTTTGAATTTGGAAGAATTTTGAAAATAAAGTATTTTGACTCCGAAAAGGAATAGGAATGCTCGGGATGACTTAGCTAGATCCTAGGATAAGGGCCTGTATGCTAAATCCCCTGGGACTAGGAATCCCAAAGTGAGGAGGAGAATCCGATTTCATGCTATAAATACCCTCTCCTTGCTCACAATTTATTCATAATTCTTACAATTCCCTTTCTTCCTTCAAAGAAAAAACAAGCTCTGGAAAACTTAGTCCTCCTTTTTTAGAAATTCATTATGGGTATCGATAGATTAGTTGGAATGTTGCAAGATTGGTCCCGCCTTTTCAGAGACGCAGATAAAGTTATCCTGAACCAGAATGGCGTCACCCAGCTATCCACAATCCGCCAGATGCAAGTGGATCGTCACTTTTTGGATGCTTGCCTGTCCTACTGGGATGATACTTATCATGTTTTTAGGTTTCCTCGAGGCGAAATCTGTCCCATTCCTGAGGAAATAGCTGCTGTAGGGGGGTGGAATCCCATTCTTCGCCCTGCCGTCCCGTTTTCAGTCCGTGATATAAGGAGAAAATTACGGGAATTCTTAGGACTTTCTCACATGGAGGTATCTCGTATGAAAGAAGGAGATACAGTTTTCTTGATCGACCTGGCTGAAAAATTCATGAACCCAGACGACGTCCGGGTCAGGCCGGTATATAGCCGCAGGGCCTTCACTTTTTGCATGCTCCATGTCTATGCTTTTGAAGGTCATATGGATTTGATATCTTGTATGGGCCATGTCAGGCTTCTTGCTGTAACTGACCTGATGGAGACAGAGCACAGCCTAGCCTGGCTGATTACAGGGCTTAGACAATCGTAAAAGGGATCCGTCGATCAGGCTGACTGGTAGCACCCGTCTTCTACAGGTAGGCTGATTTTTCTCGATTTTCGCAATTTTTGATTTTTTTGCAATTTCCGATTTTTCCGGTCTACGATTTTTTTTGCGGTTTTTTCTCGATTTTCCGTTTTTCTCGTTTTTTTTTCTTTTTCACGATTTTGACTTTTCAGCTATGGCTTTTTGAGAGGCTATCGATCTTGGATCCTCCTCTAGATGTAAGCCGATATCGCCCGAATCAAGTGATGACCAGAAGACGGACTGTTGACTTTTCTCGTCTTACCACCCAAAAATTCTGGGATGAGCTGCTGTCTTTCCATGGAGGCCCATTGATCCATTGGACCGTACCTTGGTGGCCCATTTACGTCTGGACTGGGTTAGAATCGCGAGATAGGGCCCGTTACCAACTGATCCTATCTTTTAGGCAGACGATTCATCTTTATCCCGATCGCATACTTAGGCAATATGGTCGGGCCCAAAGAATCCCGGAGATTGTGGCGGTCGTGAGTGAATCTACTCAGCTAACGGACGTGATGTGCGATACTTGGGCGCAAAGTTGGTATACCCGGCACACTTGGCCCGTTTCCAAGGCTTCTCCCTCGATCTGGGTATCAGATTCTTATACGAAGTGGACCCAGGCAGATTCTGCTAAAGCCCGTGCTGCTTTAAAGACTGATGAAGCTTTTGACTTGCTGCGCCGAGAACAGGCTAACGATAATCGAGGCTTCTTTGATGATGGCGACACCCCGGCTACGATGGTCCGCCTGATGTCAGGCCAGAAGGGGAAGACTAGGACTCTGACTCAGGGGTCCAGTACTAAAGGTTCATGGGGGAAAGTGGGCCCCCAGACGGACTTAGAAAGGAGACTTGGTCCAAGACTGGCAGCCAAGGACCGACTTGGTCCTCGGGATAGACTACCTGAGCACGTACGGGCTCGGATCGGACCGGTGCAGGCGACAGAGAAACCGAAGTCGAAGAAGCGGGTTCGAGTAAAGGAAGTTCCACTTGTGATTAGGGAACGTTCGCCCCCACCTCGTCGGCCTCGGGATCCGCGCGACCCGAAGGATAAGGGGAAGGGAAAAATGTACGAGTAGTCTCCTAAATTTTATTATTTAAGTATTACTACTATTTTTGTGTGATTTATTGTTGTTTATTTTTGCGTGAGGCATTTTTTGAAATAATAAAAGACATATTAGTGAAAACCGTTCCTGTCTTTTCGTTATTGCAGTGGTTGTACCCTTTTGAGGGGTTGCCTACGTATCCACGATTAATGGAATCAAACCGACCGTAGTTCAGGCGTAGATTTTGCAATTTTCGAAATACATCAAGACTATTAGTTCAAGATGTGCGACAGTAGGATCAGTAATCCTAACTCATTGACTTGTTAATTTTTGAAAATTTTGTAAAAAAAGATAAACTTTTAGCAAATGACATTGAGATAAGGTTAGGGGTAGTAGCGCTTCAACTGGTCCAAGTTGGTTGGGTTGACGAATTCGTTCCCATCCAAGTCCGTCAGTATGCCTTTGAATCTTATATTTTGCTAGCAAAGTAGCGGTTTCAGCTTGAAAATGGGTCCCGTGATCACTAATGAATTCATGCGGGATCCCGTATCGGCATATAATTTTATCTTGGATAAATTTTGCTACGTGCTTGGCGTTCAAGACACGATACGACTCGGCTTCGACCCATTTAGTAAAATAGTCAATAGCCACTAGAATGAAGCAGTGACCTCCCGTCCCGGAAGGGTTCACCTTTCCGATTATATCAATTCCCTATGTCGAGAATGGCCATGGTGATGTCATTGTATATAGCAGGGATGACGACATATGCTGGACATTGCCGAAAATCTGACAGTTGTGATAATGCTTGACATATAACTAACAGTCGGTCTCCATGCTATTCCAATAGTACCCGAGTCTTGCCATTTTTCGAGCTAGCATATAGGCGTTCATATGCGGACCGTTTTCGCCATCGTGTACCTCTGCCATGACCTTTTCGGCCTGCGTTTTGTCGATACATAGGAGTAAAGCCCCCTGTGCCGTCTTTTTGTACAACTGTCCATCGTCCGTGCGGATGAACTGAGAGGCCCATCTTCGTAGGGCTTTCTTGGCCCGGTTTTCAGATTCCGGAGGATATTCTCCCGACGTTAAGTAGGTTAGAATAGCCTGGTACCAAGGTTCTGGATCAGCTATTTCGATGTCTTGAATAGCATTGCTATACGCCGGCTCGGACCGTCTTTCGACACAGATCGGCATGCTGGTCAGGTGTTCTGGGATATTCAGTAAAGATGCCAATTTGGATAGCGCATCTGCAAACTGGTTTTCTTCCCGAGGTAGATAAATGTACTCCACCTTTTGAAACTGCTTTTCGAGAACACTTACTCGTGCTTTGTAAGCTACGAGATTGGCGTTCCGAGTTTTCCATTTCTGGAGTGCTTGATTGATGACTAATGATGAGTCAATGTGGACCCGGAGGTTCGTTACTCCTAAATCAGCGGCGGCTTGCAACCCGTGAATGCATGCTTCGTATTCGGCTGCGTTATTAGCCACGTCGAAATCTAACTTGATGGATAACGGGGTGTGCTCTCCTTGTGGTGAGATTAGTAAAATTCCGACACCAAATCCTCGAAAGTTGGATGCTCCGTCAAAATATAGATCCCATGTCTCCGTGTCGGTATGGAAAATATCTTCGTTAGGGAAGGCTTAAGTATCGGTATGTCCCTCTTCAGATACCGGACTATCGGCGAGGAACTCGGCTACTACTCGGCCTTTGATGGCTTTTAACGGTACGAACTTGAGGTCGAACTCAGCTAGCATTAAAGTCCATCTAGATATCCTACCATTGAGGATTGGCTTTTCGAACAGATACTTGATTGGATCCATTCTCGATAATACGTGCACTTCGTGGCTAAGCATATAGTGTCGGAGCTTTTTAGTGGCCCAAACTAGAGCTAGACATGTCTTTTCGAGCATCGTGTATTTGCATTCGTACTTTAGGAACTTTTTACTGATGTAGTAAATAGCCCGTTCCTCTGAGTCGACTGTCTGGGCTAGCATAGCCCCCATGGCTGTCTCGGTCGTTGTCAAGTATAATGACAAAGGTGGACCGTGCTGAGGTGGCATTAATACCGGCGGAGATGATAGAATCTCTTTGATCTCATCGAAACCTGCTTGACATTTATCGTCCCACAGTACCCGTTCTCCTATCTTCAGTTTCTTGAAAATGGGCTCACATACCATGGTTAGCTTCGAAATGAACCGGCTGATATATTGGACTTTCTCGAGAAACCCCCTAATCTCCTTTTCGGTTTTGGGCGGTTGCATCTCGGTAATGGCCTTGATTTTGGCTGGATAAACCTCGATGCCGCGCTGGCTGACGATATGGCCCAGCAGCTTGCCCGATGTTACCCCGAAACTGCATTTTTGAGGGTTTAGCCTCATGTTGTACTTGCGTAGTCGGGTGAAGAACTTTCTAAAGGCTGAAATATGCCGGTTTCGATCTTTGGACTTAACGATCATATCATCCACGTAGACCTCTACTTCCTTATGCATCATGTCGTGTAGTAAGGTAGTGGCGGTCCGTTGATAAGTGGCACCGGCGTTGATAAGCCCAAATGGCATAACAGTGTAACAGTAAGTCCCCCAAGGTGTAGTGCAGGTGGTCTTACTCATGTCTTCTTTCGCCATTTTGATCTGATTGTATCCGGCATACCCGTCCATGAAGGATAGTAGGGCATGATCGGCCGTGTTATCCATCAGTATGTCGATGTGTGGCAACGGGAAATCGTCTTTCAGGCTGGCCTTATTAAGGTCCCGGAAATCTACACAAACTCGTACCTTTCCGTCTTTCTTGGGTACTGGTACAATATTTGCAACCCAGTCTGGATATTCAGACACTTGAATCCGCTTTGAATTGCTTGTCGACTTCTTCTTTGACTTTGAGAGACCATTCGGGCCTCATTCTTCGGAGTTTTTTCTTTACCGGCTTACACCCGTCTTTGATAGGTATACGGTGTTCCGCTATCTCCCGGTCTATTCCCGGCATGTCCTTGTAGGACCATGCGAAGACGTCTTTGAATTCGTGGAGGAGCTCCGTGAATTGTTGTTTCTCCTCGGGGTCTAGGGATAAACCTAACTTAAGCATCTGAGGCTCTAAAGGGGTTCCTACATTGATGGAATCGGTTTCTTCAATCACCGGATTTCGGGACTCCCTTTGTTCGAGTTGCTCGACTAGATGCGGAGGCAGCGACACCTGTTCGTCGGGTTTCTCAATGTCATTGCAAATAACATTTTTGAAAACGTTTTGAAAATAAGACAAGTCGTAAGCAGAACGGTTATCGTTATTATTGATAGAGAGTTTCGAAAATAGCTCAAAGAGAGCAGCCATCTGATCGCTCGTCAGAGCGGTATAGGGAGTGCTCTCGGGACAGACTCCGAGGCTCCCAACGGAACGACTGAAGGAAAAGGGATTACAGACTCGACCCTAGTACTGGACCCTCTAGACTTAGACCCAGACTCTGACTCTGACTCTGACTCTGACTCTGACTCAGACTCGGATTCGGACTCGTCGCCTTGCATGTCCCCTTCGCCAGTAGTGAGCTTGTAGACTCGACCCTCGCTATCGGTCCACTTGATCGTCTTCCTCCAAGCCCTCTTTCCAGTGTCAGCACCCACTTCAGAGATCAGCCTGGTTGGATCGAACTTGCTGCTATGGAGGATTAGGTTCACCAACTCCTCCTTAGGGGTCGGGATTATCTTGCTTTTCCCGAATAAGAGCCCCAGCATGGGCTCGGTATGGTTTGAATCCTCCTTTGATTCGGCCTGGATGAGAGTATAGATATCATCTGGGATGAAGTTGACCTCGGGATAAGTTATGGTGGGCTGATAGAGGCCTGTTTGGATAGCTCCGAATACGGGGGTGACAAAGTAATATCGTTCAATTTTGGGCTGTAGGGGCCCAAGTAGGTACCCTTGAGAATGTTGCATGCCTTTTGGATGCCGGCCTGGACCACGTTTCCTGGGGTTAAGGCATACCCTAAGCCAAATTTTGACTCCTCATTGCTTAGGACGTCGATGATCTTGCCAGCCGGGAGCCCAGGCCTTGAAGTAGCCCCCGGTAGGTAACCCAAGTTTTGTAGCATCATGTCGATGCTAGTAGTGAAGTAGGGCCTAAAGAGATACTCTTCATCGATCATTCCCACAAAATTGAAGCCTCGTGGGTCAGTCGAGCCAGCCGTGTTGCAGCTTGACACGGCTATGGGAGTAGCTTCGAGGGTGATGACCCCGTCTTGCAAAGGTAGCTTGACCTTCCTGTGGAGAGTGGAGGATACGGCTTTAACCGCATGGATTCAGGGTCTTCCAAGTAGCAGATTGAATGATGAGGTGACATCGATCACTTGGAATTCGAGCTCCTTCTCGATCTTGGCCGGTTATGATGGTTAATTTGACGGCCCCAGCCACAGATTTTGGGCTCCCATCGAAAGCTTGGATAGTTTGTGCAGTAGGAAGGTAGTCAGCCTCGGTAATGCCGAGAGCCTTAGCAGTCCTTAAGGGAAGGACATTTACAGCTGACCCGTCGTCAATTAAGGTCATGGGTAGATACCTGCCCCGACAGATCACCGTGATATATAGGGCCAGGTTGTGGGTGGCCCCAAATGGTGGCAGATCGGATTCAGAGAAGGTGATAAGTGGGCCTTCTCCTTTGACCTTGCCCTTGAGGTGAGGTAGAATTGTGGCTACCATTTCAGCGGGGGTAACCAGCGAGTCTACCTTAATCTCATCGAGAGCCTTAGTAAGTGTTGTCCGATGCTCTTGAGAACTAACCAAAAGCTGCCATATAGTAAGATCGGTTCGGACCCTTTTCAGTTGCTTGACTAGGGCCGTGTCGGTGTTTAGTTCTTCAGGTGCGGATTCCGTCTTGGATGGTTCGGTGATGGATCCCGGGGCCGAAGGTCCGGCCGTGATGACGTGCGTGCCGGCCAGGGCCTTAGTTCAGGCCTTCCTGATTTCTTCGACAGTGATGGGGACGGTCTCCCCCTTAGCCAGATAAACATCGTCTTCATCATCATTCCATATCCCGTTGATTTGGGGAATGAAAGGGGAAATGAGATGAGTACAATCGATTACTTCTCCAGTGAAAATGGCGTGAGTAGCAAGAGGATTATTTTTGTTACTCGGTTTGTCACTGGGTAGTGGTATCTTCCCACTCTCGATCGGGTCCTGGATGAGATGCTTCAACTTCAAGCACTTTTCGGTGTCATGCTCGTTGCCTCGGTGATGGTGGCAATAGGCCTGGGCGTTGTAGCTTTTGGACCGTTTCTCGACAGGAACCTCCGGCATTGGGCCTATTGGCTGGATCAGGCCCTTAGAGGATAGCCTTTGTAAGGCGTTGGCATAAGTAGTCCCTATGTCCGTGAACACTCGGGCTGGAGTGTTCTTTTTGGTTGAGGTGCCTAGCAAATTAACCTCGTCGAAGATGCTTCGGGCCGCATTTGTAGTCGCGGACTTGCTAGAAGACGAACTGGCTCCTTGATAACCCTTTGTAGAGGCCTTAGTAAAGCTCTCTAACCTTAAATCGTCTTCGATTCTTGTACCCATCTCGGTTAAGGTGGCGAAATTGGGTATGATAGCGTACCGGAGATGGATCCGGTAAGATGGGAGGAGGTTTTTCACAAAGGCCTCCACTAGCACCTTTTCGATGGGCTTGTCGACCAGCTTGACACTTTCAGCCCTCCATCTTTGGAGGTATTTGGTGAAACCCTCCTTAGGTTCTTGGGCCATGACCTCCAGAGTACGCATGGTCGTCTGGATCTCAGTATTGTCCGCATAGTTTCGGGCGAACTCCGTTGCGACATCGTCCCACGTTTTGTATTTCTTGGAATCAAGCCTGTAGTACCAGGCTCTCGGGTGCTTGTCCAAGGATGAAGCAAAGAGATGCTTGAACATGGTCGATTTGATCCCCTTAACTGCCATGAACTCCTTAAAAGCCCGGATGTGGAGTACCGGATCTTCAGTCCCATCGAACATGGGTAGGCCCGTCAGGTTAAGGTTAGCGGGCAATTCATCGGTCAGGGGTGAATAAACCCGGGCGTTTTTGGTGTGGATGGTGTTGCTGGTTGCCGTGTGGACCTGCTCTTGGAGCTTATGGACCGCGCTGGCCATTTCAGCTAACGGCCCATCATCTTCAACTCCACCGCTAGGAGTTTCTTGTTCGACTGCGCTTACCCGGGTGAGGATGGCGATCTGATCCTCCCTCATTTTCGTCATTTGGTCTTGGAGCTTAGCCAACGAAAGGGTCAACTCGTCAATGGCTTGTTGCGTCATTTTTCTGGTGAAAGGTGGCCTGTCTGTAAGAACACCGTGTAGTCAGCAACTAGCCCAAATCCTAGAACTAAAGTACATCCCGAGCAAGGGAAAGGGAAGCTAGAGAGGAAATGACTCGGAAAAGACACCTAGACGGATGACTTGTGAGAGGTGGGCCCCTTTTAGGATCCAGCTGTGTGGGCTGGGCCCTGTTCGAAAGGAGGTTCACGTGAGACATTCCCCAGACTTTTAGACTCGATTGTGTAGACAGGCCGACCCTTGTAGGAGTATGTCCTACGTAGGTGGGCCTTGCCTTAGTATAATAAGGCGGACTAGGATAGGGAGGAAACCCGTGATATAAGATCGACGGAGTTTCGACGCTAGAGACCTCTATGACTTACGACATGACCCGACACTGCTAAATACGGGAAGTCCTAAGAAGAAGAAGGTTTCGAAATTGAATTTTTGAAAGCCCGAAGAAAAATTCGGAGAACCGGTCCTTTTTCGAAGAAAGACGGAAAAGGTGGACCGGGTTACGGGTTTGAAAAAGTTTCGAAAATATTTTCGAGTTTTGAAATGGGCATAATACCGGCTAAAAATAGGCTATTTTGAGTAAAATCGTGGATCCTAAATTCGGTATATGTCCCGGGTTTTGAAAATTGGATATTTTGAAAAGGATGCAATTTTTGAAAAAATGACGGTTTTTGAAAAAGACTTGTAAATCAGGTAGCATGTAGTCACGAAAACAGTATAACGACGCCATGTATGCTCTAATTCTAAGTCTCGGTCAGTCTGTAAGGGTCTATACCAGTGTACACAGCCTATCGAGAATCGAGGCGGACTTCCTAAGTCGAGTTGAGCTTAGAACATGCCGTAAAACCCATACGAATCGGCTAATGGACACCTTCGACATATCCAATTTGGACTACATCGATAGTATAGTGGGACGTCGGTCACCAGTACCGGCCCGGGAAAATATGGGGTTATGCATGAACCGTAAAACTAAAACGCGTATTGTACTAGTCAAACGATTTCTATTCGAGTCTCACCCTGAGAATGCCGATGGTCAGTAACGCATCAGTTAATCCCCAGCGGAGTCGCCAAATTGCGGACATGACATAGGTCCACCCCGACGCGGCCACGCGCGGGTTTGGGGAGGCGAATGAATCTCCATATGAGATGGTCAAATTGAAATTTAAATCGAAGTTGGAGTCGCCACCGAATTTTGTGGTTATTCGGAACCATTCGAACCCACTCTATGTCGTAGTGAGCCGTGTACAAAATACGGCCCATTTCCGATGTCAGAGTTTATCGGGTTCGTCCCTTTGCATTTGATACCGATACCGACATTATCGGATATCGTGTATTGAATGACTCTCGTGCGCCAACGGTTTCGGGCATCCGGAAACCGAGGTTCTGAGTAAGGGGTGAGGGTACGTGTTGGGAAGCACACAAAGGACACCCAACCCCGCCCGCACTTTAGCGGCCTCTACTAGGATATCGAATGATTTTTTAATACGCGCATTAGTAATACGATGAATGATATGCAAACATTGTTTTCCTAAACATGCGAGGAATTGAATGGGTTGCTAAGTCGGTTTAATGCATGAAAATTTAACGTCAAAGTTGAATTTAGCATGTGAGATTTGTTTTAGTATAATAAAACAAACGATAAAAAAAATTGAATTTGCTACGAAAGATGAACAAACGAGTTAGTATCGACTTATGAAAAATAATATAGCAAATATGATAAGTATACGAAATCGAGAAAATATAAGTCGAAATCTGAAAAATATCGTTAAAAAGACGTTGTTTTGTATAAAAAACGAAGTTCGAAAAATAATTAAAAAAACGAAACGAGCCGCGTTTTCAGTCATCCGCGCGGCTCGCCCGGGACGCATGCGACTCGCGTCCCGGCCTGTTTTCGAGACCAATTTTTGAAAATTCGATGCTTTTATTAAATCGCGTACAAATATCGCATAATTTGCACTCGATCTAATATTTTCGATATTCGTTATATTTGATAATTGACTACGAAATCAATATCAAATATCCCGAATAGTTTTAGAAAAGATATAAATTTTAGAAACCGTTTCGTAGAATAAATAATTAAAACGAACGAAAAAAAAAAGCTAATAAAGGAGCGTGGGTTTCAGACTCGTACGCGAGTCGCCTGTGAGGGGCGCGACTCGCGTGCGGGCCTGTCCCGATTATGAAATTGTTCGAAAAATTGTTAATTTTGATAAATCGCGTACAAATATGAATTAATTTATACTCGATTTATGTTTTCGATATTCGTCGTATCCGATATTCGATTATGAAATCGATATCAAATATTCAGAATGAATTAAAAAAAAGGGGTTGTAAAATTGTTTGAAAAAAGAGAATTTGAACGAAAAAGATGTTAATTCTCTCCGCGTTTGAAATCGTTATATTTTGTAAAAAGATGTAACGATTTTCTTAGTTTCGACGAGATTTAGTTTAATTCCTTTAATACGATATTCAACTATAGAGTTGATATTATATTTTTAGGAATGTTTTTTTATACGAAAATAGTTTTTAATAATATCGATATTAGAAATAAAAAAGTGACGAATGACACATAAAAAGACGACCGAAGACCCGTAAAAGGAAAAGACGGACGACGAAGAAAAGAAAAAAAATGAGGAGGAGAAGGGAGACAAAATAGAGAAGTCGGGTTTGGTACACCCTCAACCTACATACTTCTGTTTACTCGGATCGGGGCTCGTCGGGACGTGGCTTGGGCACAAGAGCGTCGAGTGGATGTCGGTGAGTTGTGGTGGCTCGGTTAGGTGGGACGTGTGAAGGGTGTCGGGTGTCGGGCCGGTTTCCTTCGGGTTTTGTAATATCGGTTTCTCGATGCTAAGTTTTATTTGTGTAGAGTAGAGGTATGTTAATGAATCGGTGATGTGAATGTATATTTTGAGTTGTGCAAGGAGCTATTTATAGGGAAGTTCCCGACCTTGGCTAGGAGAGTTAGAACTACCGCTTAGGATAGGAAACGTAGGAATTTGAGAGGAATGAGAATTCCGTTTTCTTGTGAAGGAAGAAAAGGGAACCGGCTGGTTGGTAGGCTACTTGGCCGAGTATCCTAGCTCGGTCGAGTGTTTGATTCGGTTTTTGGATAGAATTCCTACTTGAGATCGAATTCTATCCTTAAACGGATTTGTTTAATATTTTGTGAAGCTGATTTTTCGTAGGATTGGAGTATGAATCAGCCGTGTGAGGTGTCACGGCTGACTCATGTGCCTGGGGAATATTTTTGACCGGGTTTTGACTCAGTCGCTAAAAGACGGTTTTACCCCTGGTGTCGGAATCGACCCAAATTAGTCTTATTTGACTCGAAACGACCCACTGGGCCTGATTTTGAGGTTGGTTTTGTGAGATATGTACTTCGTAAAGAGCCCAAGCCAAATGCCAATGATTCTGAGCCCGTTTCCGAATATATTAAAGCACGTTTGCGTCTGATCATCATCGGGTGTTTGTCGGAAGCTGCTATAGACACCTGGCAGTCAAAATGTGGGTGTCTACACTTTTTATTTCGTTTTTTATTATTTTGTTCATCACATCATAATATCGATAATATAATTAGTACAAAAACATTAAAGTACTTATTGATTTGTGTCAAATGTGAGTGATGGTGGGATAAGGAAAACCGAACATACAAGTGTACTGCACAAGCGTTGACGGTCGCTTATCCCATTACCCCGATCGTTTGATTATTGAGATAAGTTAACTTAAACAATAATCCGTTTTATTTCGTTTTCATCATTATTCAAGTCGCATATTTATGTCAATTTTCGAAACAAGTATTCTATTTAATAAGGGTCGATCCGTTATATTCGATACCAATTTTTTTAATTGGATGTCGAATCTAGCGATCTAGTCACATAAATTAATTAACGCGATTTATCCATATCGCGATAATTAATTTAAGACGAATAAAATTAATTTATTTTCTTTTATTTTCACTCTAGTATTCCATATCGATTCAATAATCGAATATGGGATATTACGAGTATTCAAAATTAGAATCGAATATAAATCCCGCAATATTTATATTCGATTCAACAAAATCGACAATTTATCAAATCCGAGTCGAACATAAATTACGCAATATTTATGTCCGATTTGGTAGAATCGTCGAATTATCCAAAAATCAAAAGCAATTTCAAAATCAATAAAATTTGCAAACGAATTACAATTCGTACAGGGGGCACTCGACCGAGTGCCTAGCCCACTCGGTCGAGTGGCACCCCAAAATCAGGTCAGAATGTCTATTACGACCCCCACTCGATCGAGTCTCACAGTGACTCGGTCGAGTGGCTATGTACTCGACCGAGTTGGTCAATAACTCGGCCGAGTATGGTCTAAAACGCAAAACAGAAACCCTTTTTCAAGGTCCACCCGATCGAGTCCATCGACCACTTGATCGAGTGTCCTCATCACGACCAACGCTACGAGTCGTACATTCTTCTATTTTCTAAATTCGATAGTATTTTACGACTTAGGTCAACATGTGCTTAATCAATCATGTGTATTTACTATCTTTTCAAACCATGTATCATCTTGTTTATCATTCAATTCAATTCAATATTTGCACAAACCGTTATTATTCGTTATATCGTTACTAACAGTTTGTTTGTTTCCTTTGTCAATTTTTGTCGTTTATTTTATTTTACTAAAATGAACCCACATGCTAAAATTCCACTTTGACGTAGAATTAAATTGCATTAAATTGACTTAGAAACCCTTTTCAAATTCCATTCACATGTTTAGGGAAAATAATCTTTGCATATCATTTTCCCGTTTTACTAACACGCGTATTAGAAAGTCATTCGAATTCTTAGTAGAGGCCGCTAAAGTGCGGGCGGGGTTGGGTGACCTTTGTGGGCTTCCCAACACGTACCCTCACCCCTTACTCAGAACCTCGGTTTCCGAATTCCCGAAACCGTTGGCGCACGAGAGTCATTCAATTCACGATATCCGATAATGTCGGTATCGGTATCAAATGCAAAGGGACGAGCCCAATAAACTCTGACATCGGAATTGGGCCGTATTTTGTATACGGTCCACTACGACATAGAGTGGGCTCGAATGGTTCCGAATAACCACAAAATTCGGTGGCGACTCTACATAGACCTAAATTTCAATTCGATCCATTCTCATATGGAGATTCATTCGCCTACCCAAACCCGCGCGTGGCCGCGTCGGGGTGGACCTATGTCATGTCCACAAAAGCATTTGTCATTCCTTATCATTCCTTATCATTTGTCATGCGACTTGGATACGCTAGGATCATGGTAGAGGTACAACTGGGACAAGATTTTAGAGATAAGATAAAATTCAAAGACGAAGAAGGGAGAGTGGTGGAAGTTCAGGTTATGTATGAGTGGAAACCAGTGCTATGTTCTAAATGTGGGGGATATGGACACGAATTGTAGCAATGTAAAAAGGAAGAAGTGAAAAAAAGTTGGGATAGGCCAAAGGTGGTGCCATGGAAAAGTAAGGATAAGGAGATAGTGAAAGTTGCTAGCCGGACTGTCGTAATTAAGGACAGTGGGCAGGCTGGACCGTCCAAGATTAATGAGAGGAAGGACAATGCTGAATGGAAGAAACCTGTGAACAATAAAGAACCGGTTATTTCCTATGTGCAACCTTTAAAGAGTGTATCTCCAGTGAAACAGAAGATATCTGAGAACGTGATTGAAGGGGTTGAGAAAGAGAAGGTACCACCTCTCGACAAAGATGTTTAAGTCGCATAAACTAGGCTTTTGGAATGTACGGGGCATGAACGATAAGAATAAGCAACGTACAATTGAAGAGTTCCTTAGGAAACAAGAAGTTGATGTTTTTGGTTTGTTAGAAACTAAAATAAAGACTAGTAGTCTAAATAATCTTACTTCTTCCATATTGGATAAGTGGTCCTTTAGTACTAATATCCGGTGTGGTTTGGAGGTAGAATTTGGGTTCTGTGGAACCATAATAAGGTTCAGGTTAACATTTTAGATGTATCTGCGCAAGCTATGCATCTTGAGGTCCTAAATCAGGGTTCTAGAGGATATCATCTTACTTTGGTGTATGCCTTTAACTCTGTAGAATTGAGGGAGAGTCTTTGGGATAAATTGAAGCTTTATGCTAACATGGTCCCTGGTGGATGGATTGTAGCTGGAGACTTTAATATGGTGCTTAGTGCGAGTGAGAGGTTGGGGGGTAACTCCACTGAGGCAGAAATGAAACCTTTTAGATATTGTGTAACTGATTGTGGGCTTGAGGATAGCCCATCCGCAGGGGCGTGGTTTACTTGGAGTAATAAACAGAGGAAGGAAGATAGGGTGTTCAGTAGATTAGATAGGTGCTTAGTCAATAAACAGTGGGTGGATGATTATCCTAGCGGATATGCTCATTTTCTTCCGGAAGGATCATTCGATCATTATCCTTGTGTTATAAGGAATGATAGGGAGATTGGTATTAGGAGGAGAGCATTCAAGTATCAAAACATGTGGAGTGAAAATCCACATTTTTTAGATGTGGTAAAAAATTGTTGGAGTGAACAGCAAGTGGGAAGTAAGATGTATTATTTGGCCAGAAAAATGAAAGCCTTAAAAAAGGGGCTTAAGCAATTAAATAGTGAGGAATTTGGTGACATTGAGAGCAAATGTAAACATGCAGAAGTTAAATTGCGTGAGGTTCAGATGGCAATTCAAAATAATACGGGTAATGAAGAGTTGTGGGAACAGGAAAACATCTGTCGTCAACAAGTGTTGAAACTACAGCAGGCAAATAGATCTTTTCTTATGCAAAAGGCTAAGACGACGTGGCTGTTGGAGGGGGACCAAAATACTGCGGTATTTCACTCCTATCTCAGGAGGAGAAGGGCCCAGAATATAGTGGAATGTATCAGGAACATCTCAGGTTTGGAGTGCTCTTCTCCGGATTCGGTACAACATGCGTTTTTGGAATTCTATTCTAAGTTACTGGGTGAGTCGTTGCCGACTGTGCCAGTCCAGAGATCGATGGTGCAACAAGGAAAAATATGTAATGCAGATCATATGAAGATGTTGTTGCAGCCAGTTACGGTGGAAGAGATTAAAGAGGTTATGTTCTCTATTCCTAAAGACAAAGCTCCGGGGCCGGATGGGTACTCGAGTAATTTTCTAAGGACGCATGGGGCGTAGTTCAGGAGGACGTTGTGGAAGTTGTGATGGAATTTTTTAGCTCGGGTAAATTACTTAAGCAATTGAATGCTACGATGATCACTTTGATACCAAAAGTTGATAAGCCCCAATCGGTTACGCAATTTAGGCCTATATCATGCTGTAATGTGGTTTATAAGTGCATTGCGAAGCTGTTGAGTAAGCGACTTGGCTCGGTTTTGCCGGATATTATTAGCCCACAACAAGGAGGCTTTGTTCGCGGGAGGAATATCATTGAAAACACGCTTATTTGTCAAGACCTGGTAAGGCTTTATAGTATAGGAAGGGTGTATCGCCTCGTTGTTTGATGAAAATTGACATTAAAAAAGCGTATGATAGTGTCGAATGGGATTTCTTACAGTAGATGTTGGAGGTTTTGAATTTCCCGGGCAAATTCGTTAACTGGGTCATGGAGTGTGTCCGTACGGTGAGGTACACGTTGAATTTGAACGGAGATAGTTTTGGATTCTTTCAAGCGAAGAGGGGATTGAGGCAAGGCGACCCTATTTCTCCATTACTTTTTACTATCTGTATGGAGTATTTAAGTCGTACGCTTCAATTTGCAACCTCGAATTCTAGATTCAAATTCCACCCTAAGTGTGGTCCGTTGAAATTATCTCACCTTATGTTTGCGGACGATCTTCTTCTGTTCTGCAAAGGTGATATGCATTCGGTGAATATTCTTATGAGGTCCTTTGCCACTTTTACCAAGACTTCTGGCCTTACTATGAGCATAGACAAATCACATCTATTTTGCGCAGGGATGAGTGCTGAAATCAGAGCGGCTGCACTGGAGGTTACTGGGTGTGCTGCCGGGAAGCTCCCATTTAAATATTTGGGTGTGCCGATTCAGACTTCTAAGCTCTCGAGGGTTGATTGTATGCTGTTGGTGGAGAAAATCACCAGTAGAATTAGGAGTTTAGGAGCAAAAAGGTTGTCTTATGCGGGAAGACTTACATTGGTGCAGTCAGTCTTGTCTCAGGTCCATGTTTACCGGGCGATGATATTTGTGTTGCCTAAATGTGTCATTGCGCGCATTGATGGTCTATGTAGGACTTTCTTATGGGATGGCCAAGATGTGTATCATCGGGTTCCTCTTGTTGCTTGGGATAAAGTGTGTCTACCTAAGAAGGAGGGAGGATTGGGGTTGCGCCAACTCTATCATTGGAACGTGGTGGCTGTTGGAAAATTGGTGTCATGGGTCTATGAACAGAAGGACAAATTATGGGTGAGGTGGGTTCACAGCTTTTACTTGAAAGGAGTTGATTGGCATGAGTATGAGCCTGGTTCGTCGGTGTCATGGGGGTGGAAGAGAATTTGTGGTGTCAAAGAGGCATTGAAGACTCAATTTCAATCGGGTGCGTGGCAAGGGGGTGGGAAGAAGTATTCAATTGCTGCAGGGTATGAGCATTTGCGTTTCAAATTGCCTGACGTTAGTTGGGCGGCTCGAGTTTGGCGTAATGAAGGCTTAGATAAACAGCAGTTCGTGCTTTGGCTCGTCTTTAGGAAAGCCTTGAACACGAGGGTGAAACTGTCTAGGATGGGCATCATAACTGAGGATCGTTGCTGTCTGTGTGAATGCGCTGCGGAAGATTTGGATCACTTGTTTTTTGCTTGCTCATATAGTCAACAACTGATACGGTTGGCTGGACAGTGGCTGGGTATTGCGATTTCTGATACATTGCAGGCGTGCGTGCAACAACAACTTGATGGGTTCAAAGGTAGAGTATATTGGGGATTGATGGCAGCGTGTACCTATTGGATTTGGAGGCAAAGGAATAAGGGACGAATTGAAGGATGCATTACTAGACCTCACATTATGTTCGATGTTATTAGAAATGAGTTAAGTACCATATTGAAAGAGAGGAATTTGAGTAGATTGAATGTGCAAGACAAAGGGTGGCTTCAGAGTATTATCTAGGCTTTCCTTGCGTCTGATGTTGTAATAATTACATATTAATACAATTTACATTTTACCAAAAAAAAAAATGAATATTAAGGTTGTATTGATTGTTATAACAAATAATAAAATAAGGGTAAACGAAAAGATTTTGATCAATTAATAAAAAAATTAATAAGGAATCTAATAAAAGCATAAATTAATACCACATACTAATAACTTAACAAATTAGTCTACGGTGTACTCCCTCCGAATTTCTAACATTGCCCCATTTTCCTTTTTGGACTGAGTTTGATCTTTCACCCATTTTCCACTTTAGGTCATAAATGTGTGGTTCACATTCAACCACTCATGTCTCTCTCTTCCTCCTTTCTTTTTTAACCCAAATCTTTCCTTCCTTATTTTTCACCCAAAATGTAAATGGGGTAATGTTAGAAACTCGGAGGCAGTATTAGATATAAGTTGTAGAAAAAATTTGTGATTAAAAAATCGTAAGCGATAATAAATGTATTACAGAGTAATAAAATGAATCACATTTGTCGAAAAGTCAAAAAAAAACAAAGGTAAGCAATGGATTAACTTAAACGCAATGAAATTTGAAATCTTCTATTCTTTACGAATGAATATTAATTTTTTATTTGATTATTATAATAATTAATTAATTAAATAAGGGTAACCGAAAAGGTTTGGATCAAGTACTCATATAATTAACTCCAAATTTATTAAATAGAATACTTAACATCACATATAATAATTAAAAATTCGGTACTATATTATATTTAGTACTATATTATTGCAAGTTATTCAGTACTATATTATTTTAGTACTATATTATTTCAAATTATTAAAAATTCAGTACTATATATAACCAAATACCCAAGGCCAACCGAGAAGTATGTGACGCTCACTAATGTGATTATCTATAAGTTTAATAATAAAGTGAAAACTTTATAACATATCTATAATTATGAAAAAATAATACATATATAAGCAACAAAACAAAATGCAATAAGAATAAATTAGAGCCGAATGCAAGAAATTGTAAGAACACAAACAATTGTAGCTTCTTCTTAATCATATTTTGTAAATTTCTTCAAGTTTGAATATAAATAAAAGTACACTCTTATGAACACAAAATCCATGATATTTAAATTTAGTTTGAAATATATTTATATAATTAATCAATTAAAATAAAATTATTATACCTGAAAATGAGAAATTCCTGATTTGATTATTGGTTTCGCATAAGTTCACTAAACAAAAACAAATGCAAAAAGATTAAATTAGCACTAAAATTAGAATCAACGAAGAACAATTATACAACTGAAGAGAATATTTTAAAAATAGAACAGAAATATATCTATAATTATGAAATAACAATACATATATAAGCAACAAAACAAAATGCAATAAGAATAAATTAGAGCCGAATGCAAGAAATTGAAAAACAAAAACAGTTGTAACTTCTTCTTAATCATATTTTGTAAATTTCTTCAAGTTTGAATATAAATAAAATTACACTCTTATAAACGCAAAATCCATGATATTTAAAGTTAACTTGAAATATATCTATATAAATAATCAATTTAAATAAAATTATTATACAAAGTGAGAAATTTCAGACTTGATTATTGGCTTCGCATAAGTTCACTAAACAAAAACAACTACAAAAAGATAAAATTAGCACTAAAATTAGAATCAACGAAGAGCAATTATACAATAACTGAAGAGAATATTTTAAAAATAGAACGAAAATCTTTTAATTAATTTTTTTTTGGCATTGTATAAAGCAAAAACTTTATGACACATTGTGGACATGACATAGGTCCACCCCGACGCGGCCACGCGCGGGTTTGGGGAGGCGAATGAATCTCCATATGAGATGGTCAAATTGAAATTTAAATCAAAGTAGGTGTCGCCACCGAATTTTGTGGTTATTCGGAACCATTCGAGCCCACTGTATGTCGTAATGGGTCGTATACAAAATACGGCCCATTTCCGATGTCAGAGTTTATTGGGCTCGTCCCTTTGCATTACGATACCGATATCGATATTATCGGATATCGTGTATTGAATGACTCTCGTTGCCAATGGATTCGGACATCCGGAAACCATGGTTCTGAGTTAGGGGTGAGGGTACGTGTTGGGAAGTTCACTAAGAACACCCAACCCCGCCCGCACTTAGCGGCCTTTACTAAGATATCGTTCGTTTTTGGTGTACACGGGTTAGTTCGACGGTTGAATGATATGCAAACATTATTTTCCTAAGCATGTGAGAAAAATAAATAAATGGGTTACTAAGTCGTTTAATGCATGTTGAACTAATAACGTCAAAGTTATTTTAGCATGTGAGGATTTGTTTTAGTCTAATAAAACAATAAAAACAAAATAAATTGCTATAAACACGAGAAAACGAGTTAGTAACGTTTGAATAATTTGAATAAAGACGTAAATAAATAATATGCATGATTTTTAGAAAAGATTTATGACACGTGATGGATTAACACGCGTTGACCAAAGTCGAAAAAAGAAGTATTTATCGAAATATGTCGCGAAAGTCGCTTTTTATGTAAGACTCGAAAAGAATAAAAAATAGAAAAGCGAGGAAACGAAAAAAAGAAGGACCCGGCGTACCAGGCCACCGCGCGAGTCGCCTGACAGGCGTGCGACTCGCGTGGCGGTCTGTCCGCTTTTTTTTTTATTTGTCGAAAACCGTTAATTTTTATAAATCGCGTACAAATATGAATTAATTTACACTCGATTTATATTTTCGATATTTGTCGTATTCGATATTCGATTATGAAATCGATATTGAATAGTCGGAATGATTTTAGAAAAGGTTTTGAAAAAAGTTTTTTTTTGAACGAAAAGTAAAAAAAAAAAGAATTTTGAACGAAAAAGATGTTAATTCTCTCAGCGTATAAAATCGTCGAATTTTGTTTAAAAAAAGATGTAAGGATTTTATTAGCATCAACGAGAATTAATTAATTTAGTTCTCGTTAGATACGATATTCGACTAAACAGTCGATATCGTATTTTAAGAACGTTATAAAAAATAGTTTTTTTTTAGTATCGATTATTAGAAATAAATAAAAAAATATGTGACGAACGACCCATATTAAAAATACGACCGATGTTGACACGACCCATAAAAAACGTGAGAAAGGAAGAGAAGAAAGAGAAGAATCGGGTTTGATTTACACCCTCAACCTACATGCTTTGTGTTCTCGGATAAGAGCTCGTCGGAAAGTGGTTTAAACTTGGGAGCGTCGAGATGATGTGGGATGAGTTAAGGTGTCGGTTTGGTCGTGTGATGGGACAGGATGAATAATTCTAGCTTAATTCTGAATTTTTGATGATCGATAATGGATGTCTAATAAATCTGTGTAGGTTGTGTGTTGTATGTTGTTGAACAGGAGGTCCTATTTATAGGAATGGATGTAGCCTTGTTTGTGTGACAAGAAATACCGGTGTGGATAGGGAATGTAAGAAGTTGAAAGGAATGAGAAGTCTGTTGCTTGGGGAGGAAGCAAGGAAATCTCGGCTGAATGGGGAGTTTGGCCGAGTATTTGGAGCTCGGTCGGTATCTGATTCGGTTTTTGGATAGAATTTCTACTTGAGATTGAATTCTATCCTTGAACGGATTTGTTTAATATTTTTTAAAGCTGATTTTTTGTGGTGTCTGAGACCGAATCAGCAGCGTGAGGTGTCACGGCTGACTCGTGTGTCTCGAGAATATTTTTGACCGGGTTTTGACTCGGTCGCTAAATGACGGTTTTACCCCTGGTGTCGGAATCGACCCAAATTATTCTTATTTGACTCGAAACGACCCACTGGGCCTGGATATGAGGTTGGTTTTGTAAGATTTGTATTCCGTAATAAGCCTAAACCAAATGTCCATGATTTCGAGCCCATATCCGAGTCCATTAAAGCATGTTTGCGTCCGATCATCATCGGGTGTTTGGTGGGACCTACTATAGACACCTGGCGGTCAAAATGTGGGTGTCTACAGAGCCCCCACTCTGACTGAGGCTTGGACAAGGCAAAAGTCAGAGTAGCTACCAGGCCAATCGAGGATTAAAACCTGGCAGACTTCCGATCGGGTCGTTTAGAGTCCATTAGACCTGCGTGAAGGGCTCGCCAGCCATAAGATAAAAATCATACCTGGATAGATGTCAACAATGTCGTGGGGACTTTTCTTAAAAAGGTCCTGGGTATGTCTGTTTACAGACAACCCCATCTTCGAATTGCGTGGGAGCTTGCCTTGGTGGCTATGGGTGTGTCTGTTTACAGACGCGTCCCATCTTAGAATTGCGCGGGAGATTGCCTTAGAGGCTATGGGTGTGTCTGTTTACAGACACGTCCCATCTTTGAATTATGCCGGTGCCTTCATTGGAGGCTATGGGTGTACCTGTTTACATATACGTCCCATCTTAGAATTGCGTGGGAGCCTGCATCAGAGGCTACGGGCATACCTGTTTACAGATACATCCGTAAAATGTCGCTTGTGTTGTTCCACTGGAAAATTTTTGAAAGTTCCTTGGGAGTCTTGGGATATCTGTCTTTAAATTGCATGTAACATTCAGATAAAATACCGACTCACGCTGGGGAAGAAATGATTTTTGACTGATTGATTTTTGAAAAAAAATAATTGAAAATGCCGAAATTTTGAAAAATTGGAAATAGGAATGCTTGGGATGACTTGATTCCCAATCAGATTCTGACACGGACTCCTAAAGGGGTTGGACCGTGACTTGGTAAGGGGATGGGCCACCTAAGATGACAAGACTCTTAAATTGCGTTATTCCGTAGCCTAGGCGAGTGGCAACATGGTCGAATCCTCAGAATGAGACTGTTTCCGTACGACAGGGCTTTGTGGTAGCAATGTCCTAGACTGGTGTTCTTCTGGATTTTTGATTTTTGGGTACATTTCCAAAGTAGGTGTTGTCTCGAGTCTCTGACAGATTCTCGTCTTCGACTGAACCGAGCACTAGGATACACTATAGAAAGGAGGCTAGTTTTTTGAAAGTATTTGGATTTTGTGAATGGATAGAGAACTTCTGCCTAAGAGAATCCGCCGGGACAACAAAGCTAGCTGTTGAGAACATGATGGTGTCGTGACCGAAATAACTGCGCTTTTTTGAATTTGTGTCAATGTGGGTGGTTGTGCCTCTGTTGAAAGGCTGCCTACGTATTCACGTGTAGTGAAATCAAACCAAGCCGTAGTTCAGTGATTGAAAAATATATTGTGGTGCCTAGTTTATTAGGGCTTTGTGTGTAACTAGCCATACCAATGGTGTAGGCTAGGTGCATTCCCAATGATGTCTTGATCAAAGGGCTAGAATGGTTAGGATGTTGATCCTGTGACTGTGAGCTTTCTCCGGGATAGCCCCCAGAGGTGGTGTGAACTATTTGGGCATGTTCTATGCCGACTACAAGTTGAGTTCCCGTGTTTGGGGTTAGTAACTGGTCTGGATGTGAAGAATTGGGATGGGATTTTAATGAGTTTTGCTCTCGGGGATTTTAACGAGTTTTTCTCTCCGGGATTTTAACGAGTTTTGCTCTCGGGGCTTTGTATGGTGATTGTGAATTTTGTTATGTAAAGGGAAAGTCGAGTAAAATGGCTCGAACTTTGATTGGGATAGGTTTTGATAATGCGGGATCTGGTTTCCATGTCCGGCCTTAATGGTTAGGGATATCCTATGGAGCTTTAATCCTCAAAATTCCGGGCTGTCTCTGGCCTGGGTCTCGAGAAGGTCTTGAGGGTTGTAATGTGGGAAGGCTAAATGTGGTGTTAGATGACCAGCTTGATTGTTTTTCCCCTATTTGATGGTATGAGTTTTGATAATTTTTGAATTGACCGTTTCACTTGAGTTGATCATTAGCTACGGTCATGGGTTTTTGAATTCTTTGGGTTGACCTCTTAGCCCCGGTCGTGGGATTCTTCATTTGGATTGACCGCTTAACCTCGGTCATGGGTGCCTCTTTTTTTTTGATAACGGCCTGTTTTTTTTTTTGTTTTGGCCTTTTGCTTCTTTCCTGGACTTTTGATTTCTTTTCGTCCAGTGTTTCTTTTATTTCTTGGACTTTTGATTTTTTTTCGTCTAGTTTTTTTTTTCACACTAACACCTGAGGTAGGGATTGGTTGATCTTGTTGGATGGGTGTTTATTGTGGGAAATGGTCTTGCCTCCCGTCTTGAACCCAAACTAGGAGATTACCTAGATTTGTCATAGGATTCGATACCGCTTCTGCTACGGGTAGTTTTGTGGCTTTCTATGTCAGACATGGAACAGGTAAAGGAAAACACGAGTCTCATTTCCTACGGTCGTTATAGATGTGCCTGTAATAGTCACGTGCATGTGCTCACAGTGTATGATGGTGTTCATCATGTCCTCGGAAACACATAAGGAAAGTATATATTAGAAAATAGAAAGGATGATTTTATTGAATTTTGGAAAGATTACAGAATACAATTGACTCTGACTCTGACTTTGGAATAAATAATATATCCTAGACTCGGACTCAGACTCGGACTTAAATCAAATCCAGACTCTTGGATGTATGGGAGGTAGATTGGATGCTTTGGTCACCGGGCCTTGTGTAGTCCATGAGGGGCCTTGCAAGTGATAATGTTTCCAAAACGGGAGCCCTCCTGGCATCGAGCGAATCTTGGATAAGGTGTTTCAGTTTCCAGCACAGCTCTGTATCGTGTCCCCTCCCTCTATGGAATTTGCAGTAATGCTCGGCGTTCCATCCTTTGGAGCGCCTTTCTGAAGGTGGGTCGACCGTTGGGCCTATAGGTGATATTAGGCCCTTCGAAACCAACCTCTGGAAAGCGACAGTGTAGGGCATATCCAAGTGGGTAAATGTCCTTACTTCTGACTGGTTATTGATTTTTGGAGAGGTGACTTGAGGGTTACTTCTCTCGGTCTTGCCATCTTGAGGGTATCGGACAGTTTCGAAAGAATGTTCACCCTTCAAATGGCCCAGTTGGGTGATTGACTGCCTTACCCGCTCTAGCTGTGTTAGACGGGATCGGGTTCTTACAAGGTCTTCTTCGATGGTGGTCACCCTGGCATTTAGGTTATCTAGGGCGGTATTGATTTTTTAGAAGATATTGTTAATGGAGCAAGATAGCATAAGCATGCTTCCTTGGATATCCCCTTTCTCGATAGCGCAGGCTTTGTCGTGGTTTGGTAGCGCCTCACTCATAGGGTCCCTGATCGGAAGAGACGACAGGTGTTAGAACTCGCCTAAACTCGGCCTTGCGCAAGTGCAAGAGAAGGTGTCAAACTAAACATGGCCCGGGGTGACGGGATGACAAAGACTCTTGGATCGGGATACTAGAGCGTTGACCTAGACAAAGTAACGACCGCGACTTGGACTCGAGATGCGGAAGGGTGAGTCCGAAAATGGGGCGACCGTGTTTGACCGCGTCACGTGCTCGGACCAACCGTGGTGACCTAACCCTAGGTGACTCGAGTGTTCGTAGCATAGGTTCGACTCGGAGAAGGCATCATAAGGGCACCGGTGTAGGGTGGGGTACCCCCTAAGGCGACCGTGGTTGACCGCTCGGGTGGAGGACAGCCCCCGAGTGAGACTAAAGACTCTGGTAGGACTCGGATGGTGTGACATCTTGTGGACATGACGTAGGTCCACCCCGACGCGGCCACGCGCAGGTTTGGGTAGGCGAATGAATCTCGTGGTGAGATTGTTCTCGGGTTCGAAATTTAAGTCAAAATGGAGTCGCCACCGAATTTTGTGGTTATTTGGAACCATACGAGCCCACTCTATGTCGTCATGGGCTATAAACAAAGTAAGCCCACTTCGATTTCAGAGTTTATGGGGCTCGTCCCTTTGCATTGTTATATCGATACCGTTTACACCGTCTTTCGTATATAAAATGACTCTCGTACGCCAATGGTTTCGGACATCCGGAAACCAAGGTTCTGAGTAAGGGGTGAGGGTACGTGTTGGGAAGCCCACTAAGGACACCCAACCCCGCCCGCACAATGGCGGCCTCTACTAAGACATCGTTCGTGTTCGTGTACGCGCGCTAGTAAAACGACTAAATGATATGCAAACAGCGTTTTCGGGCTAAGCATGTGAATTATTGGTTTGCTACGTCATTTAATGCATCTTGATTCACGTCAAAGTGATTTAGCATGTGATATTCATTTAAATAAATAAATGGCAAACATCGAAAATAGAAAACTCGTAAATAAATTACAAATTACACGGGCGGAATACAACCCGGAATTCACAATACAACGAGCAATAAAATAGAATAATTGAATTATAAGCAGCAAATGTTAACTAGAAACGGACCCGTATATAATAAATATAAACTAGACCGTAAGTTGTGCAAATGGACGAACTTCGATTAATTACGCATTATATTGTGTACTAATCAAAGGACGGAGATATGGGACCTAGGCGTGGTGCTAGCCCGATCCCGAATCTCGATGCCTTGTCCCGACCTATCATCTCAAGAAATGGAGTCTAAATTAATTATGTGTCGGATACGACTAAAGAGTCGTCGACATAAAATTAATAGTGCGAGACCGTCGATCAAAGTCGTTCTACGTGTCGTGAAATGCATGGGTTTTGAAAAGGGGAGAGTCACGTGATTGATAATGCACGTGTCGACTAAAAGTCGTAAAAAGAATGACGAAGCTCGAATGTTGTATTAGAGCTCTCGGTTTTCTTGGCTACAGGACCCACTAGATCGAGTCATGGTCTGACTCGGTCGAGTGTGTCCTCAAGCGTAGCTACTATCCAGATTTTTGGGTGCTACTCGATCGATTAGCCTACGTACTCGGTTGAGTAGCCCCTGTACGAGTGACAACTCGTGTTGCTTTTTTGGTTAAAATCGATAGTGGGCCAAATTAAATACAAATATTGTACGATTTGTACTTAACTCGGCTTTCGGTGCTATCATCGCATATGCAAGAGATTATAATACCGTCATCGGAATTTTATGAAAATGTTATCGTTTAGATTGAAATTTTGAATTAGTGACGGAATTGCATCCCTCTACGTCACGACATCGGAATTAATCCTTTCGGATTATGTGATGTCGGTTTTCGTGTCAACGGGTTCCGTACTAATCTTGGAAATGGGATCAAATACGTTCAACTATGACCGATCACGATCACATCCCGTCTTTGAGCACATTGGGGCGGCGCTCCTCAAAAGGGCGCCACCTCCGTTGTTACTCGTAAAGGAATTAGATGGACTTTAGGCGATTGTCATAGTCAAACGTATTCGAAACCGAGATTTTAATACTAGTATGTATATATACACGGTATAATAATGTTAGATGTTAGAATACGGAATTAAAGTGTTAGTAAACGATAAAAAAGTTAGTGTTAGAGTACATAAATAAAATGTTAGTATGCAAAAATAAATAAAAAGTTAGTATGCACAAAATTAAAGGTTAGTGTTAGTAAATAAAATATTAGTGTCGTTAATATCGACTAATAATAATAGTACTAATAATAATAATAATAATAATAATAATAATAATAATAATAATAATAATAATAATAATAATAATAATAATAATAATAATAATAATAATAATAATAATAATAATATGGTAACCTTGAGTTTGTTCCATTACACATGGTACCCCTGCTTTTAAGTTTGTTCCTATGGTAACCTTGAGTTTTATAGTATAGTTCCCGATTTGACCTTACCCAAATTTCTGTCATGACGCCGTTAAATTATGACCAAAATTAATTATAGTTGTTCCCATAGTACCCTTAAGTTTTCATAGTTGTTCTCATGGTACCCTTAAATTTTCATAGTTGTTCCCATGGTACCCTGAAAGGAAAGCAACAACTCATTGAAGCAAAGCAACGACTATTTTACTGAACGAGCCGTTACACAAGTGCTTATAAATTCACTTCTTTTTCTATTTTGGCAGAAAAAGAACAAACAATCCACACTTACTCACTCAACCTTTTCACCTCGTTCTTCACTTGTACAAAAAAATGGAAAAAAATTAATGTTTCAGATGATCGAGCTTTAAAGTTATGGTGATGAAATTTTTCAATTTTTTTGTACAAGTGAAGAAGGAGGTGAAAAGGTTGAGTGAGTGAGTGTGGATGGTTTGATCTTCTTATGCCAAAATAGAAAGGAGAGTGAATTTGTAAGCCCTTGTGTAACAGCTAGTTCATTAAACTAATCGTTGCTTTGCTTCACTGAGTCGTTGCTTTTCTTTCAGGGGTACCATGAGAACAACTATGAAAACTTAAGGGTACCATGGGAACAACTATGAAAACTTAAGGGTACCATGGGAACAACTATGAAAAATTAGGGGTACCATGAGAACATCTCTCTTTTTGAAGAAAAGTAGTTGTTAATTTTGGTAATAATTTAACGGCCTCATGACAGAAATTTGGGAAAGGGCAAATCGGGAACTAAACTATAAAACTCAAGGTTACCATGTGAATAAACTTAAAAGCAGGGGTGCCATGTGTAATGTGACATAGTTCGAGGGTACCATGGGAAATTTCCGTAATAATAATAATAATAATGTTAGTAGTAATACATATATAATCGAAAAAAGGGAAAGGAGAAAAAGAAATGGGGTTTGATGACATCCTCAACCTACATGCTTAAATGGCCTCGGAAACGAACTCGTAGTAGCGGCGTGTGCGCGGGAGTGTCGAGATATGTAGGGTGAGTTAGGGTGTGTTTGGTTAGGGAGAGGATGCTCTCGGGTCTTTGACGAGTTTTGATCTCGGGGTTTTGAATATGTATGTGTGTGTATGTGTATCGGTTTTACGAGGGATGCTAACTCGGTTTTTAGCCTAAGGTTGCTTAGGGTTTGTAGTATTGAAGTGATGAAGATGGATTGAGGTAGAAATGTAGGGTCTTTGGCATGGGAAAAACCTTGTGAAAATGAATGGGGTTAAGGGGGTATTTATAGGCTTTACCCCCCGACCTAAGGTCACTCGATCGAGTGGCCCTAGTGCACTCGATCGAGTGCCCTTCAAAACGGGCCTGATCCGGTCTTTGACACTCCACTCGACCGAGTGGGTCTATCCACTCGATCAAGTGGATCAATTTGAATGAGATATTTTAGGAATGATTTGTTGACCTTTTTTGAATGATTTGGTTGTTGTGACTTGATTCATTTTTTGTATTTGGACATAATGTGAGGCTGGTTCGTCTCGGGATTCGACTTTGACCGGGTTTTGACTCGGTCGCTAAAAGACGGTTTTATTTCCGGTGACGGTTTTGATCCAAATTAGTCTCATTTTATTGGAAACGGCCCACTGGGCCTGGATTTGAGGTCGGTTTTGAGAGATTCGCACTCCGCTAAATGCCCACGTCGGATACTATTGATTCCGAGTACGTATTCGAGCGTATTAAGTCACGTTTACGTCCGATCATCATTGGGTGTTTTGTCGGGAACTGCTATAGACACTAGCAAGCAAAATGCGGGTGTCTACAGAGCCCCCACTCTGACTGAGGCTTGGACAAGGCGAAAGTCAGAGTAGCTACCAGGCCAATCGAGGATTACGACCTGGCAGTCTTCCGGTCGGGTCGTTTATAGTCCATTAGACTCGCGTGAAGGGCTCGCCAGCCATAAGAAAAGGGTCATACCTGTCCTGATGATGATAGCTCCGTGGGGAGTCGGACTTGCCTTTGAAGTCCTAGGTGTACCTATATGTCGACACATCACATCTTGGATGTAGCATTCCAGGAGAAACACCGACTCATGCTGGGGAGTAAAGTAGCTGCGCAGAGACTTGCTTCTGAAGTCTTGGGTGTACCCGTATGCCGACACATCACATCTTGGATGTAGCATTCCAGGAGAAACACCGCCTTTGTTGTTCCGTTGGGAAGCACTAGCTGGTACCTGAAATGTTAGATACATAGGCAGAAATAGCAGGCATAGTATATAGCAAGATAGCACATAAGAAATGCAGTTAGCATCTATAGACTAGTTTGCGCTGGGGAAAATGATTTTTGCTTAGTTTTGAAATCGAAGTCCTGAAAGCAACTCACGTGCTAGGAGATAGGTTTTCAAAATTGAAACGGGTAGAAAAGAAATTTGCAGTTTAAATAGACCGAAATTTGACCTTGTCGAAAAGGATTTTCTCAAATGGCTAAGTTTTGCAAACTTCAAAGCAAGGATTTGAAAAGAGAGACATACCGACAGACTCGACTCTGGACGTGACAGGACGAGTTGACAGACACGACTTAGAATCTTGAAGGGGTTGGACTGTGACTCGGTAGGGGGGTGGGCCACCTAAGACGACAAGACTCTTAGGCTGCGCTAATCCATAGCCTAGGCGAGTGGCAACACAGTCGAACATCAAAACGGGAATGATCCGGTATAGGGGAATTGCAGTAGCCTGTAATGAGACTGTTTCTGCACGACAAGACTTAGTATTAGAAATGCTGCAGCCTAGTGCTCTTTGAATTTTTGGTTTTGGGGTACATTCCCAAAGTGGGTGCCGCATCGAGTCCCGATAGATTCTCGTCTTCGACTGAGCCGAGTACTAGGACACACTATTAGAAAGGAGGCTATTTTTTGAAAAATTTTGGATTTTGTGAGTGGATGGAGAGCTTCTGCCTAAGAGAAGCCCCCAGGACGACAAAGCTAGCTGCTGAGAACATGACAGTGTCGTGACCGGAATGATGGTGCTTTTTGACTGTGTGTCAATGTGAGTGGTTGTGCCTCTGTTGAAAGGCTGCCTACGTATTCACGTGTAGTGAAATCAAACCATATCGTAGTTTAGTGGATTGGAAGATATGTTATGGTGCCTAGTTTATTAGGGCTTTGTGTATGACTAGCCATAACGATGGTGTAGGCTAGGTGCGTTCCCGATGATGTCTTGATCAAAGGGCTAGAACAGTTAGAATGTTGATCCTGTGACTGTGAGCGTTCTCCGGGGTAGCCCCCAGAGGTGGTGTGAACTATTTGGGCATGTTCTATGCCGACCGCAGGTTGAGTTCCCGTGTTTGGGGCTGGTAACTGGTTTGGATGTTTTTGGAAATGTGGAGCCAGGCAATAAGTGGCTTTGATGACTCGAAATCTGGAGCTCGATTTTGTGGAGCTAAGGCTTCGAGGGTAAGGTATTGCAATGTTGTAGGAAATGGGGAAGTCGAGTAAAAATGACTCGGACTTCGATCGGGGTAGGTTTGATAATGCGGGATCTGATTTCCATGTCTGGCCCTAATGGTTAGGGTGTATCATATGGAGCTAGAATCCTCAAAATTCCGGGCTGCCTCGTAGCCTAGGTCTCGGGAAGGTCTTGAGGGTTGTAATATGGGAAGGCTAAGTGTGGTGTTAGCTGACCAGCTTAATTGTTTCTCCCCTATTTGATGGTATGGGCATCGATAATTTTTGAATTGACCGTACCCCGGTCAATGGACTTTCAATTGGGTTGACCGTTGACCACGGTCATGGGTATTTGAATTTTTTGTTTTTTTTTTGTTTTTGGGTTGACCTCTTAGCTCCGGTCGTGGGATTCTTCATTTGAGTTGACCGTGCACCGGTCAAGGGATTGTCCGTATCTGGTCGAGGGATGTTGATCATGGCCAGCTCTTTTGTTTTGGCCTTTTGCTTTTTTTTTCTTGGACTTCTGTTTTTTGTCCAGTTTTTTTTCACGGCTATCCCTCCCTTTGATGTTGTGGGTGGATATGGGGGTGGGCCCATTAGTTGGATTTGGCTTGTGGAGCTAAACCCTTGTAAGGTGTAAGCCTAGTTGGTGTTTGTGTGAGTGCAATTCGCGGTGGAGTACTCTACGGTAAGCATGGTGATTTGGATCTCGGTATTGTCATCATAATTTCGAGCAAACTTGGTGGAAACATCGTCCCAGGTTGGATATTTTTGGCATCACGCCTAAGGTAGGGATTGGTTAGTTTTATTGGAGGGGTGTTTATTGTGGGGAGATGGGCTTGCCTCCCGTCTTGAACCCAAACTAGGAGACTACCTAGATTTGTCATAGGATTCGATACCGCTCCTGCTAAGGGTAGTTATGTGGCTTTCTATACCAGACATGGAACAGGTAAGGGAAAACACGGGTCTCGGTTTCCTGCAGTCATTATAGATGTCCCTATAATAGTCCCGTGCATGTGCTCACAGTGTATGATGGTGTTCATCATGTTCTCGGAAACACATAAGGAAAGCATATAGTAGAGATAGAATATTGAAAGTTGATTTTTGTTGAATTTTGAAAAGAGGACAGAATGCAAAAGACTCTGACTCTGATTTGGAAATGAGGATGTAGGGTATCCTAGACTCGGACTCAGACTTAGACTCGAACCAAATCCAGACTAAAGGATGCTTGGTTTTTTTTGGTAAGGTCTTTGATTGGAGAGAACGACGGGTGCCACGACTCACCTAAACTCGACTTTGCGCAAATGCAAGAGAGGGAGTCAAATTAGACATGGCCCGGGATGACGGGTCGACAAAGACTGTTGGACCGGGATACTCGAACGTTGACCTAGACGAGGTAACGACCCTGGCTTGGACTCGACGATGAGACTCAAGCCGCACGAGGGTGAGTACGAAAATGGGGCGACCGTGTTTGACCGCGTCACGTGTTCGGACCAATCGTGGCAACCTAAACCTTTAGGAGACTCGAGTGTTCTTAGCATATGTACGACTCGAAGAAGGCATCATAAGGACGCCGGTGTATGATGAACGTAAGGTACTCCTTAAGGTGACTGTGGTCGAATGCTCGGGTGGAGGACAGCCCCCGAGTATGACTAAAAACTCTGATAGGACTCAGATGGTGTGGCATCTAAGTGACTTGAAAGTGACACACGTGAGACACCACGTGTAGGATACGACCCTTAGAGCAACCGTGATTGATCGCTCTGCTGAAGGGTAGCCCCCGAGTGAGATTGTAGGTTTTGTTAAGACTCGAGTGTCGGACGAGGGACCCTTAGATGTAAGGATCACGAACCTTTTGCTACAAAGTTATGCCTTGTAAAAGGTTGACTCGGCCTCGAGGAAAGGCAGACGGGGTAAGGGAAGAAACTTGCGATGTAAGATCGGCAGAGTTTCGACGCTAGAGACCCTTGACTTGACTTGAATAAGGATAGACCTTGTGATTAGGGTAGACCCTTAAGTTAAAGGATTCTCGAATTGAGATGACTCGACTAACGGATTGAAAGATGGGCGAAATTCCCTTAGGAAAGGTCGTGGGGACCGTCCTGCTAGAGGGAAAGATCGCGTGAGACTTTCTAGTTAGGACTCGAGTGTATGGACGAATCTTCCATTTACGAGTGTATGACTCGTGTTGGTCGGTTGTGCCTTTAGGATAAGGCGGACTAGGATGGGGAAGAAACCCGTGATGTAGGATCGACGGAGTTTCGACGCTAAAGACCTTCGACAAATTATGAAAAGACCCGACACACGGATTACGGTAGGTCCTATAATAAGGAAGGTTTTGAAAAATGATTGAATTTTGAAAATTGAGAGAACGGTCCTGAAATTGGTAGTGGGCCAATAGGACCGGGCATTTTGAAATGTTTGAATGGTTGCGAGTAGTTTCGCGTTTTGAAAAATTGGGAGACGGTCCCGTTTTGTTTTTGAAATTGGCGGCATGCCGACAGGACTGGTTTTTTGAAAAGTTGAATTTTTTGAGATTTTGAATATCGAAAATAAATTTTCGAAAATTTGAAAATCAAAAATAAGATCCCGAGGATTGGAAACGGCATCTCGGAGATTTGAAAATCGAGAATGGAATCTCGAAGATTTGAAAATCGCGAATGGCATCACGAAGATTTGAAAATTGAAATTGAATTTTGAAAATTCGAAAATCGAATGGTGGATCGGAAATTCGAATTGAAATGGATAGCATGCCGGCTAAAAAAAAGGCTTGTTTTACGTCAAATCGTAAGTCCAATTTTCGGCAGCATTCCGAGTTTTTGAATATTGGATATTTTAAAAAGACGGGTCCCGAAACGGACAGTATTTCAGGTTTTTCAAAATTTGGTATTTTTGGAAAGATGCATTTTTTGAAATGACGGTTTTTTAAAATTGACACGGAAACCAAGTAGCACGTAGTCAAGCAAGCATTATAACGACGCTTATGTATGCTTTACACTAAGTCTCGGTCGGTCAAAATAGGGTCTATACCAACAATGATGGCTTTCTCGTGATTAGGACGGACTCCCTAAGCCGAGTTGGACTTAGGACATGCCGCAAAACCCAGACGAGTTCCACCATCGATGTCTTTAGCGCACCCATGTAGGAATGCACCGTGGTATAGTGGGACGTCGGTCACAAGTAACCGGCCCGGGCAAATTTGGGTTATGCATGAATCATTAAACTAATGCGCGCACACTAATCTACGAACGATTTCTCTTCGAGTCTCACCCTAGGAACCCCGATGACATGTGGTACATCAGGTATCCCCAGCGGAGTCGCCAAATTGTGGACATGACGTAGGTCCACCCCGACGCGGCCACGCGCGGGTTTGGGTAGGCGAATGAATCTCGTGGTGAGATTGTTCTCGGGTTCGAAATTTAAGTCAAAATGGAGTCGCCACCGAATTTTGTGGTTATTCGGAACCATACGAGCCCACTCTATGTCGTCATGGGCTATACACAAAGTAAGCTCACTTCGATTTCAGAGTTTATGGGGCTCGTCCCTTTGCATTGTTATATCGATACCGTTTACACCGGCTTTCGTATATAAAATGACTCTCGTACGCCAATGGTTTCGGACATCCGGAAACCAAGGTTCTGAGTAAGGGGTGAGGGTACGTGTTGGGAAGCCCACTAAGGACACCCAACCCCGCCCGCACAATGGCGGCCTCTACTAAGACATCGTTCGTGTTCGTGTACGCGCGCTAGTAAAACGACTAAATGATATGCAAACAGCGTTTTCGGGCTAAGCATGTGAATTATTGGTTTGCTACGTCATTTAATGCATCTTGATTCACGTCAAAGTGATTTAGCATGTGATGTTCATTTAAATAAATAAATGGCAAACATCGAAAATAGAAAACTCGTAAATAAATTACAAATTACACGGGCGGAATACAACCCGGAATTCACAATACAACGAGCAATAAAATAGAATAATTGAATTATAAGCAGCAAATGTTAACTAGAAACGGACCCGTATATAATAAATATAAACTAGACCGTAAGTTGTGCAAATGGACGAACTTCGATTAATTACGCATTATATTGTGTACTAATCAAAGGACGGAGATATGGGACCTAGGCGTGGTGCTAGCCCGATCCCGAATCTCGATGCCTTGTCCCGACCTATCATCTCGAGAAATGGAGTCTAAATTAATTATGTATCGGATACGACTAAAGAGTCGTCGACATAAAATTAATAGTGCGAGACCGTCGATCAAAGTCGTTCTACGTGTCGTGAAATGCATGGGTTTTGAAAAGGGGAGAGTCACGTGATTGATTATGCACGTGTCGACTAAAAGTCGTAAAAAGAATGACGAAGCTCGAATGTTGCATTAGAGCTCTCGGTTTTCTGGGCTACAGGACCCACTCGATCGAGTCATGGTCTGACTCGGTCGAGTGTGTCCTCAAGCGTAGCTACTGTCCAGATTTTTGGGTGCTACTCGATCGATTAGCCTACGTACTCGGTCGAGTAGCCCCTGTACGAGTGACAACTCGTGTTGCTTTTTTGGTTAAAATCGATAGTGGGCCAAATTAAATACAAATATTGTACGATTTGTACTTAACTCGGCTTTCGGTGCTATCATCGCATATACAAGAGATTATAATACCGTCATCGGAATTTTATGAAAATGTTATCGTTTAGATTGAAATTTTGAATTAGTGACGGAATTGCATCCCTCTACGTCACGACATCGGAATTAATCCTTTCAGATTATGTGATGTCGGTTTTCGTGTCAACGGGTTCCGTACTAATCTTGGAAATGGGATCAAATACGTTCAACTATGACCGATCACGATCACATCCCGTCTTTGAGCACATTGGGGCGGCGCTCCTCGAAAGGGCGCCACCTCCGTTGTTACTCGTAAAGAAATTAGATGGACTTTAGGCGATTGTCATAGTCAAACGTATTCGAAACCGAGATTTTAATACTAGTATGTATATATACACGGTATAATAATGTTAGATGTTAGAATACGGAATTAAAGTGTTAGTAAATGATAAAAAAGTTAGTGTTAGAGTACATAAATAAAATGTTAGTATGCAAAAATAAATAAAAAGTTAGTATGCACAAAATTAAAGGTTAGTGTTAGTAAATAAAATATTAGTGTCGTTAATATCGACTAATAATAATAGTACTAATAATAATAATAATAATAATAATAATAATAATGATAATAATAATAATAATAATAATAATAATAATAATAATAATAATAATAATAATGTTAGTTGTAATACATATATAATCGAAAAAAGGGAAAGGAGAAAAAAAAATGGGGTTTGATGACACCCTCAACCTACATGCTTAAATGGCCTCGGAAACGAACTCGTAGTAGCGGCGTGTGCGCGGGAGTGTCGAGATATGTAGGGTGAGTTAGGGTGTGTTTGGTTAGGGAGAGGATGCTCTCGGGTCTTTGACGAGTTTTGATCTCGGGGTGTTGAATATGTATGTGTGTGTATGTGTATCGGTTTTACGAGGGATGCTAACTCGATTTTTAGCCTAAGGTTGCTTAGGGTTTGTAGTATTGAAGTGATGAAGATGGATTGGGGTAGAAATGTAGGGTCTTTGGCATGGGAAAAACCTTGTGAAAATGAATGGGGTTGAGGGGGTATTTATAGGCTTTACCCCCCGACCTAAGGTCACTCGATCGAGGGGCCCTAGTGCACTCGATCGAGTGCCCTTCAAAACGGGCCTGATCTGGTCTTTGACACTCCACTCGACCGAGTGGGTCTATCCACTCGATCGAGTGGATCAATTTGGATGAGATATTTTAGGAATGATTTGTTGACCTTTTTTGAATGATTTGATTGTTGTGACTTGATTCATTTTGTGTATTTGGACATAATGTGAGGCTGGTTCGTCTCGGGATTCGACTTTGACCGGGTTTTGACTCGGTCGCTAAAAGACGGTTTTATTTCCGGTGACGGTTTTGATCCAAATTAGTCTCATTTTATTGGAAACGGCCCACTGGGCCTGGATTTGAGGTCGGTTTTGAGAGATTCGCACTCCGCTAAATGCCCACGTCGGATACTATTGATTCCGAGTACGTATTCGAGCGTATTAAGTCACGTTTACGTCCGATCATCATTGGGTGTTTTGTCGGGAACTGCTATAGACACTAGCAAGCAAAATGCGGGTGTCTACAGAGCCCCCACTCTGACTGAGGCTTGGACAAGGCGAAAGTCAGAGTAGCTACCAGGCCAATCGAGGATTACGACCTGGCAGTCTTCCGGTCGGGTCGTTTATAGTCCATTAGACTCGCGTGAAGGGCTCGCCAGCCATAAGAAAAGGGTCATACCTGTCCTGATGATGATAGCTCCGTGGGGAGTCGGACTTGCCTTTGAAGTCCTAGGTGTACCTATATGTCGACACATCACATCTTGGATGTAGCATTCCAGGAGAAACACCGACTCATGCTGGGGAGTAAAGTAGCTGCGCAGAGACTTGCTTCTGAAGTCTTGGGTGTACCCGTATGCCGACACATCACATCTTGGATGTAGCATTCCAGGAGAAATAACGCCTTTGTTGTTCCGTTGGGAAGCACTAGCTGGTACCTGAAATGTTAGATACATAGGCAGAAATAGCAGGCATAGTATATAGCAAGATAGCACATAAGAAATGCAGTTAGCATCTATAGACAAGTTTGCGCTGGGGAAAATGATTTTTGCTTAGTTTTGAAATCGAAGTCCTGAAAGCAACTCACGTGCTAGGAGATAGGTTTTCAAAATTGAAACGGGTAGAAAAGAAATTTGCAGTTTAAATAGACCGAAATTTGACCTTGTCGAAAAGGATTTTCTCAAATGGCTAAGTTTTGCAAATTTCAAAGCAAGGATTTGAAAAGAGAGACATACCGACAGACTCGACTCTGGACGTGACAGGACGAGTTGACAGACACGACTTAGAATCTTGAAGGGGTTGGACTGTAACTCGGTAGGTGGGTGGACCACCTAAGACGACAAGACTCTTAGGCTGCGCTAATCCATAGCCTAGGCGAGTGGCAACACAGTCGAACATCAAAACGGGAATGATCCGGTATAGGGGAATTAAAGTAGCCTGTAATGAGACTGTTTCTGCATGACAAGACTTAGTATTAGCAATGCTGCAGCCTAGTGCTCTTTGAATTTTTGGTTTTCGGGTACATTCCCAAAGTGGGTGCCGCATCGAGTCCCGATAGATTCTCGTCTTCGACTGAGCCGAGTACTAGGACACACTATTAGAAAGGAGGCTATTTTTTGAAAAATTTTGGATTTTGTGAGTGGATGGAGAGCTTCTGCCTAAGAGAAGCCCCCAGGACGACAAAGCTAGCTGCTGAGAACATGACAGTGTCGTGACCGGAATGATGGTGCTTTTTGACTGTGTATCAATGTGAGTGGTTGTGCCTTTGTTGAAAGGCTGCCTACGTATTCACGTGTAGTGAAATCAAACCATATCGTAGTTTAGTGGATTGGAAGATATGTTATGGTGCCTAGTTTATTAGGGCTTTGTGTATGACTAGCCATAACGATGGTGTAGGCTAGGTGTGTTCCCGATGATGTCTTGATCAAAGGGCTAGAACAGTTAGGATGTTGATCCTGTGACTGTGAGCGTTCTCCGGGGTAGCCCCCAGAGGTGGTGTGAACTATTTGGGCATGTTCTATGCCGACCGCAGGTTGAGTTCCCGTGTTTGGGGCTGGTAACTGGTTTGGATGTTTTTGGAAATGTGGAGCCAGGCAATAAGTGGCTTTGATGACTCGAAATCTGGAGCTCGATTTTGTGGAGCTAAGGCTTCGAGGGTAAGGTATTGCAATGTTGTAGGAAATGGGGAAGTCGAGTAAAAATGACTCGGACTTCGATCGGGGTAGGTTTGATAATGCGGGATCTGATTTCCATGTCTGGCCCTAATGGTTAGGGTGTATCCTATGGAGCTAGAATCCTCAAAATTCCGGGCTGCCTCGTAGCCTAGGTCTCGGGAAGGTCTTGAGGGTTGTAATATGAGAAGGCTAAGTGTGGTGTTAGCTGACCAGCTTAATTGTTTCTCCCCTATTTGATGGTATGGGCATCGATAATTTTTGAATTGACCGTACCCCGGTCAATGGACTTTCAATTGGGTTGACCGTTGACCACGGTCATGGGTATTTGAATTTTTTGTTTTTTTTTGTTTTTGGGTTGACCTCTTAGCCCCGGTCGTGGGATTCTTCATTTGAGTTGACCGTGCCCCGGTCAAGGGATTGTCCGTATCTGGTCGAGGTATGTTGATCATGGCCAGCTCTTTTGTTTTGGCCTTTTGCTTTTTTTTTCTTGGACTTCTGTTTTTTGTCCAGTTTTTTTTCACGGCTATCCCTCCCTTTGATGTTGTGGGTGGATATGGGGGTGGGCCCATTAGTTGGATTTGGCTTGTGGAGCTAAACCCTTGTAAGGTGTAAGCCTAGTTGGTGTTTGTGTGAGTGCAATTCGCGGTGGAGTACTCTACGGTAAGCATGGTGATTTGGATCTCGGTATTGTCATCATAATTTCGAGCAAACTTGGTGGAAACATCGTCCCAGGTTGGATATTTTTGGCATCACGCCTAAGGTAGGGATTGGTTAGTTTTATTGGAGGGGTGTTTATTGTGGGGAGATGGGCTTGCCTCCCGTCTTGAACCCAAACTAGGAGACTACCTAGATTTGTCATAGGATTCGATACCACTCCTGCTAAGGGTAGTTATGTGGCTTTCTATACCAGACATGGAACAGATAAGGGAAAACACGGGTCTCGGTTTCCTGCAGTCATTATAGATGTCCCTATAATAGTCCCGTGCATGTGCTCACAGTGTATGATAGTGTTCATCATATTCTCGGAAACACATAAGGAAAGCATATAGTAGAGATAGAATATTGAAAGCTGATTTTTGTTGAATTTTGAAAAGAGGACAGAATGCAAAAGACTCTGACTCTGATTTGGAAATGAGGATGTAGGGTATCCTAGACTCGGACTCAGACTTAGATTCGAACCAAATCCAAACTAAAGGATGCTTGGTTTTTTTTTGGTAAGGTCTTTGATTGGAGAGAACGACGGGTGCCACGACTCACCTAAACTCGACTTTGCGCAAATGCAAGAGAGGGAGTCAAATTAGACATGGCCCGGGATGACGGGTCGACAAAGACTGTTGGACCGGGATACTCGAACGTTGACCTAGACGAGGTAACGACCCTGGCTTGGACTCGACGATGAGACTCAAGCCGCACGAGGGTGAGTCCAAAAATGGGGCGACTGTGTTTGACCGCGTCACGTGTTCGGACCAATCATGGCAACCTAAACCTTTAGGAGACTCGAGTGTTCTTAGCATATGTACGACTCGAAGAAGGCATCATAAGGACGCCGGTGTATGATGAACGTAAGGTACTCCTTAAGGTGACTGTGGTCGAATGCTCGGGTGGAGGACAACCCCCGAGTATGACTAAAAACTCTGATAGGACTCAGATGGTGTGGCATCTAAGTGACTTGAAAGTGACACACGTGAGACACCACGTGTAGGATACGACCCTTAGAGCAACCGTGATTGATCGCTCTGCTGAAGGGTAGCCCCCGAGTGAGATTGTAGGTTTTGCTAAGACTCGAGTGTCGGACGAGGGTCCCTTAGATGTAAGGATCACGAACCTTTTGCTACAAAGTTATGCCTTGTAAAAGGTTGACTCGGCCTCGAGGAAAGGCAGACGGGGTAAGAGAAGAAACTTGCGATGTAAGATCGGCAGAGTTTCGACGCTAGAGACCCTTGACTTGACTTGAATAAGGATAGACCTTGTGATTAGGGTAGACCCTTAAGTTAAAGGATTCTTGAATTGAGATGACTCGACTAACGGATTGAAAGATGGGCGAAATTCCCTTAGGAAAGGTCGTGGGGACCGTCCTGCTTGAGGGAAAGATCGCGTGAGACTTTCTAGTTAGGACTCGAGTGTATGGACGAATCTTCCATTTACGAGTGTATGACTCGTGTTGGTCGGTTGTGCCTTTAGGATAAGGCGGACTAGGATGGGGAAGAAACCCGTGATGTAGGATCGACGGAGTTTCGACGCTAAAGACCTTCGACAAATTATGAAAAGACCCGACACACGGATTACGGTAGGTCCTATAATAAGGAAGGTTTTGAAAAATGATTGAATTTTGAAAATTGAGAGAACGGTCCTGAAATTGGTAGTGGGCCAATAGGACCGGGCATTTTGAAATGTTTGAATGGTTGCGAGTAGTTTCGCGTTTTGAAAAATTGGGAGACGGTCCCGTTTTGTTTTTGAAATTGGCGGCATGCCGACAGGACCGGTTTTTTGAAAAGTTGAATTTTTTGAGATTTTGAATATCGAAAATAAATTTTCGAAAATTTGAAAATCAAAAATAAGATCCCGAGGATTGGAAACGGCATCTCGGAGATTTGAAAATCGAGAATGGAATCTCGAAGATTTGAAAATCGCGAATGGCATCACGAAGATTTGAAAATTGAAACTGAATTTTGAAAATTCGAAAATCGAATAGTGGATCGGAAATTCGAATTGAAATGGATAGCATGCCGGCTAAAAAAAAGGGTTGTTTTACGTCAAATCGTAAGTCTAATTTTCGGCAGCATTCCGAGTTTTTGAATATTGGATATTTTGAAAAAACGGGTCCCGAAACGGACAGTATTTCAGGTTTTTTAAAATTTTGTATTTTTGGAAAGATGCAACGGTTTTTGAAAATTGACACGGAAACCAAGTAGCACGTAGTCGAGCAAGCATTATAACGACGCTTATGTATGCTTTACACTAAGTCTCGGTCGGTTAAAATAGGGTCTATACCAACAATGATGGCTTTCTCGTGATTAGGACGGACTCCCTAAGCCGAGTTGGACTTAGGACATGCCGCAAAACCCAGACGAGTTCCACCATCGATGTCTTTAGCGCACCCATGTAAGAATGCACCGTGGTATAGTGGGACGTCGGTCACAAGTAACCGGCCCGGGCAAATTTGGGTTATGCATGAATCATTAAACTAATGCGCGCACACTAATCTACGAACGATTTCTCTTCGAGTCTCACCCTAGGAACCCCGATGACATGTGGTACATCAGGTATCCCCAGCGGAGTCGCCAAATTGTGGACATGACGTAGGTCCACCCCGACGCGGCCACGCGCGGGTTTGGGTAGGCGAATGAATCTCGTGGTGAGATTGTTCTCGGGTTCGAAATTTAAGTCAAAATGGAGTCGCCACCGAATTTTGTGGTTATTCGGAACCATACGAGCCCACTCTATGTCGTCATGGGCTATACACAAAGTAAGCTCACTTCGATTTCAGAGTTTATGGGGCTCGTCCCTTTGCATTGTTATATCGATACCGTTTACACCGGCTTTCGTATATAAAATGACTCTCGTACGCCAATGGTTTCGGACATCCGGAAACCAAGGTTCTGAGTAAGGGGTAAGGGTACGTGTTGGGAAGCCCACTAAGGACACCCAACCCCGCCCGCACAATGGCGGCCTCTACTAAGACATCGTTCGTGTTCGTGTACGCGTGCTAGTAAAACGACTAAATGATATGCAAACAGCGTTTTCGGGCTAAGCATGTGAATTATTGGTTTGCTACGTCATTTAATGCATCTTGATTCACGTCAAAGTGATTTAGCATGTGATGTTCATTTAAATAAATAAATGGCAAACATCGAAAATAAAAAACTCGTAAATAAATTACAAATTACACGGGCGGAATACAACCCGGAATTCACAATACAACGAGCAATAAAATAGAATAATTGAATTATAAGCAGCAAATGTTAACTAGAAACGGACCCGTATATAATAAATATAAACTAGACCGTAAGTTGTGCAAATGGACGAACTTCGATTAATTACGCATTATATTGTGTACTAATCAAAGGACGGAGATATGGGACCTAGGCGTGGTGCTAGCCCGATCCCGAATCTCGATGCCTTGTCCCGACCTATCATCTCGAGAAATGGAGTCTAAATTAATTATGTGTCGGATACGACTAAAGAGTCGTCGACATAAAATTAATAGTGCGAGACCGTCGATCAAAGTCGTTCTACGTGTCGTGAAATGCATGGGTTTTGAAAAGGGGAGAGTCACGTGATTGATTATGCACGTGTCGACTAAAAGTCGTAAAAAGAATGACGAAGCTCGAATGTTGCATTAGAGCTCTCGGTTTTCTGGGCTACAGGACCCACTCGATCGAGTCATGGTCTGACTCGGTCGAGTGTGTCCTCAAGCGTAGCTACTGTCCAGATTTTTGGGTGCTACTCGATCGATTAGCCTACGTACTCGGTCGAGTAGCCCCTGTACGAGTGACAACTCGTGTTGCTTTTTTGGTTAAAATCGATAGTGGCCCAAATTAAATACAAATATTGTACGATTTGTACTTAACTCGGCTTTCGGTGCTATCATCGCATATGCAAGAGATTATAATACCGTCATCGGAATTTTATGAAAATGTTATCGTTTAGATTGAAATTTTGAATTAGTGACGGAATTGCATCCCTCTACGTCACGACATCGGAATTAATCCTTTCAGATTATGTGATGTCGGTTTTCGTGTCAACGGGTTCCGTACTAATCTTGGAAATGGGATCAAATACGTTCAACTATGACTGATCACGATCACATCCCGTCTTTGAGCACATTGGGGCGGCGCTCCTCAAAAGGGCGCCACCTCCGTTGTTACTCGTAAAGGAATTAGATGGACTTTAGGCGATTGTCATAGTCAAACGTATTCGAAACCGAGATTTTAATACTAGTATGTATATGTACACGGTATAATAATGTTAGATGTTAGAATACGGAATTAAAGTGTTAGTAAACGATAAAAAAGTTAGTGTTAGCGTACATAAATAAAATGTTAGTATGCAAAAATAAATAAAAAGTTAGTATGCACAAAATTAAAGGTTAGTGTTAGTAAATAAAATATTAGTGTCGTTAATATCGACTAATAATAATAGTACTAATAATAATAATAATAATAATATTAATAATAATAATAATAATAATATTAATAATAATGTTAGTAGTAATAATGTTAGTAGTAATACGTATATAATCGAAAAAAGGGAAAGGAGAAAAAGAAATGGGGTTTGATGACATCCTCAACCTACATGCTTAAATGGCCTCGGAAACGAACTCGTAGTAGCGGCGTGTGCGCGGGAGTGTCGAGATATGTAGGGTGAGTTAGGGTGTGTTTGGTTAGGGAGAGGATGCTCTCGGGTCTTTGACGAGTTTTGATCTCGGGGTTTTGAATATGTATGTGTGTGTATGTGTATCGGTTTTACGAGGGATGCTAACTCGGTTTTTAGCCTAAGGTTGCTTAGGGTTTGTAGTATTGAAGTGATGAAGATGGATTGGGGTAGAAATGTAGGGTCTTTGGCATGGGAAAAACCTTGTGAAAATGAATGGGGTTAAGGGGGTATTTATAGGCTTTACCCCCCGACCTAAGGTCACTCGATCGAGTGGCCCTAGTGCACTCGATCGAGTGCCCTTCAAAACGGGCCTGATCCGGTCTTTGACACTCCACTCGACCGAGTGGGTCTATCCACTCGATCAAGTGGATCAATTTGAATGAGATATTTTAGGAATGATTTGTTGACCTTTTTTGAATGATTTGGTTGTTGTGACTTGATTCATTTTGTGTATTTGGACATAATGTGAGGCTGGTTCGTCTCGGGATTCGACTTTGACCGGGTTTTGACTCGGTCGCTAAAAGACGGTTTTATTTCCGGTGACGGTTTTGATCCAAATTAGTCTCATTTTATTGGAAACGGCCCACTGGGCCTGGATTTGAGGTCGGTTTTGAGAGATTCGCACTCCGCTAAATGCCCACGTCGGATACTATTGATTCCGAGTCCGTATTCGAGCGTATTAAGTCACGTTTACGTCCGATCATCATTGGGTGTTTTGTCGGGAACTGCTATAGACACTAGCAAGCAAAATGCGGGTGTCTACAGAGCCCCCACTCTGACTGAGGCTTGGACAAGGCGAAAGTCAGAGTAGCTACCAGACCAATCGAGGATTACGACCTGGCAGTCTTCCGGTCGGGTCGTTTATAGTCCATTAGACTCGCGTGAAGGGCTCGCCAGCCATAAGAAAAGGGTCATACCTGTCCTGATGATGATAGCTCCGTGGGGAGTCGGACTTGCCTTTGAAGTCCTAGGTGTACCTATATGTCGACACATCACATCTTGGATGTAGCATTCCAGGAGAAACACCGACTCATGCTGGGGAGTAAAGTAGCTGCGCAGAGACTTGCTTCTGAAGTCTTGGGTGTACCCGTATGCCGACACATCACATCTTGGATGTAGCATTCCAGGAGAAACACCGCCTTTGTTGTTCCGTTGGGAAGCACTAGCTGGTACCTGAAATGTTAGATACATAGGCAGAAATAGCAGGCATAGTATATAGCAAGATAGCACATAAGAAATGCAGTTAGCATCTATAGACTAGTTTGCGCTGGGGAAAATGATTTTTGCTTAGTTTTGAAATCGAAGTCCTGAAAGCAACTCACGTGCTAGGAGATAGGTTTTCAAAATTGAAACGGGTAGAAAAGAAATTTGCAGTTTAAATAGACCGAAATTTGACCTTGTCGAAAAGGATTTTCTCAAATGGCTAAGTTTTGCAAACTTCAAAGCAAGGATTTAAAAAGAGAGACATACCGACAGACTCGACTCTGGACGTGACAGGACGAGTTGACAGACACGACTTAGAATCTTGAAGGGGTTGGACTGTGACTCGGTAGGGGGGTGGGCCACCTAAGACGACAAGACTCTTAGGCTGCGCTAATCCATAGCCTAGGCGAGTGGCAACACAGTCGAACATCAAAACGGGAATGATCCGGTATAGGGGAATTGCAGTAGCCTGTAATGAGACTGTTTCTGCATGACAAGACTTAGTATTAGAAATGCTGCAGCATAGTGCTCTTTGAATTTTTCGTTTTGGGGTACATTCCCAAAGTGGGTGCCGCATCGAGTCCCGATAGATTCTCGTCTTCGACTGAGCCGAGTACTAGGACACACTATTAGAAAGGAGGCTATTTTTTGAAAATTTTTGGATTTTGTGAGTGGATGGAGAGCTTCTGCCTAAGAGAAGCCCCCAGGACGACAAAGCTAGCTGCTGAGAACATGACAGTGTCGTGACCGGAATGATGGTGCTTTTTGACTGTGTGTCAATGTGAGTGGTTGTGCCTCTGTTGAAAGGCTGCCTACGTATTCACGTGTAGTGAAATCAAACCATATCGTAGTTTAGTGGATTGGAAGATATGTTATGGTGCCTAGTTTATTAGGGCTTTGTGTATGACTAGCCATAACGATGGTGTAGGCTAGGTGCGTTCCCGATGATGTCTTGATCAAAGGGCTAGAACAGTTAGAATGTTGATCCTGTGACTGTGAGCGTTCTCCGGGGTAGCCCCCAGAGGTGGTGTGAACTATTTGGGCATGTTCTATGCCGACCGCAGGTTGAGTTCCCGTGTTTGGGGCTGGTAACTGGTTTGGATGTTTTTGGAAATGTGGAGCCAGGCAATAAGTGGCTTTGATGACTCGAAATCTTGAGCTCGATTTTGTGGAGCTAAGGCTTCGAGGGTAAGGTATTGCAATGTTGTAGGAAATGGGGAAGTCGAGTAAAAATGACTCGGACTTCGATCGGGGTAGGTTTGATAATGCGGGATCTGATTTCCATGTCTGGCCCTAATGGTTAGGGTGTATCCTATGGAGCTAGAATCCTCAAAATTCCGGGCTGCCTCGTAGCCTAGGTCTCGGGAAGGTCTTGAGGGTTGTAATATGGGAAGGCTAAGTGTGGTGTTAGCTGACCAGCTTAATTGTTTCTCCCCTATTTGATGGTATGGGCATCGATAATTTTTGAATTGACCGTACCCCGGTCAATGGACTTTCAATTGGGTTGACCGTTGACCACGGTCATGGGTATTTGAATTTTTTGTTTTTTTTGTTTTTTTTTGTTTTTGGGTTGACCTCTTAGGTCCGGTCGTGGGATTCTTCATTTGAGTTGACCGTGCACCGGTCAAGGGATTGTCCGTATCTGGTCGAGGGATATTGATCATGGCCAGCTCTTTTGTTTTGGCCTTTTGCTTTTTTTTTTCTTGGACTTCTGTTTTTTGTCCAGTTTTTTTTCACGGCTATCCCTCCCTTTGATGTTGTGGGTGGATATGGGGGTGGGCCCATCAGTTGGATTTGGCTTGTGGAGCTAAACCCTTGTAAGGTGTAAGCCTAGTTGGTGTTTGTGTGAGTGCAATTCGCGGTGGAGTACTCTACGGTAAGCATGGTGATTTGGATCTCGGTATTGTCATCATAATTTCGAGCAAACTTGGTGGAAACATCGTCCCAGGTTGGATATTTTTGGCATCACGCCTAAGGTAGGGATTGGTTAGTTTTATTGGAGGGGTGTTTATTGTGGGGAGATGGGCTTGCCTCCCGTCTTGAACCCAAACTAGGAGACTACCTAGATTTGTCATAGGATTCGATACCGCTCCTGCTAAGGGTAGTTATGTGGCTTTCTATACCAGACATGGAACAGGTAAGGGAAAACACGGGTCCCGGTTTCCTGCAGTCATTATAGATGTCCCTATAATAGTCCCGTGCATGTGCTCACAGTGTATGATGGTGTTAATCATGTTCTCGGAAACACATAAGGAAAGCATATAGTAGAGATAGAATATTGAAAGTTGATTTTTGTTGAATTATGAAAAGAGGACAGAATGCAAAAGACTCTGACTCTGATTTGGAAATGAGGATGTAGGGTATCCTAGACTCGGACTCAGACTTAGACTCGAACCAAATCCAGACTAAAGGATGCTTGGTTTTTTTTGGTAAGGTCTTTGATTGGAGAGAACGACGGGTGCCACGACTCACCTAAACTCGACTTTGCGCAAATGCAAGAGAGGGAGTCAAATTAGACATGGCCCGGGATGACGGGTCGACAAAGACTGTTGGACCGGGATACTCGAACGTTGACCTAGACGAGGTAACGACCCTGGCTTGGACTCGACGATGAGACTCAAGCCGCACGAGGGTGAGTCCGAAAATGGGGCGACCGTGTTTGACCGCGTCACGTGTTCGGACCAATCGTGGCAACCTAAACCTTTAGGAGACTCGAGTGTTCTTAGCATATGTACGACTCGAAGAAGGCATCATAAGGACGCCGGTGTATGATGAACGTAAGGTACTCCTTAAGGTGACTGTGGTCGAATGCTCGGGTGGAGGACAGCCCCCGAGTATGACTAAAAACTCCGATAGGACTCAGATGGTGTGGCATCTAAGTGACTTGAAAGTGACACACGTGAGACACCACGTGTAGGATACGACCCTTAGAGCAACCGTGATTGATCGCTCTGCTGAAGGGTAGCCCCCGAGTGAGATTGTAGGTTTTGTTAAGACTCGAGTGTCGGACGAGGGACCCTTAGATGTAAGGATCACGAACCTTTTGCTACAAAGTTATGCCTTGTAAAAGGTTGACTCGGCCTCGAGGAAAGGCAGACGGGGTAAGGGAAGAAACTTGCGATGTAAGATCGGCAGAGTTTCGACGCTAGAGACCCTTGACTTGACTTGAATAAGGATAGACCTTGTGATTAGGGTAGACCCTTAAGTTAAAGGATTCTCGAATTGAGATGACTCGACTAACGGATTGAAAGATGGGCGAAATTCCCTTAGGAAAGGTCGTGGGGACCGTCCTGCTAGAGGGAAAGATCGCGTGAGACTTTCTAGTTAGGACTCGAGTGTATGGACGAATCTTCCATTTACGAGTGTATGACTCGTGTTGGTCGGTTGTGCCTTTAGGATAAGGCGGACTAGGATGGGGAAGAAACCCGTGATGTAGGATCGACGGAGTTTCGACGCTAAAGACCTTCGACAAATTATGAAAAGACCCGACACACGGATTACGGTAGGTCCTATAATAAGGAAGGTTTTGAAAAATGATTGAATTTTGAAAATTGAGAGAACGGTCCTGAAATTGGTAGTGGGCCAATAGGACCGGGCATTTTGAAATGTTTGAATGGTTGCGAGTAGTTTCGCGTTTTGAAAAATTGGGAGACGGTCCCGTTTTGTTTTTGAAATTGGCGGCATGCCGACAGGACCGGTTTTTTGAAAAGTTGAATTTTTTGAGATTTTGAATATCGAAAATAAATTTTCGAAAATTTGAAAATCAAAAATAAGATCCCGAGGATTGGAAACGGCATCTCGGAGATTTGAAAATCGAGAATGGAATCTCGAAGATTTGAAAATCGCGAATGGCATCACGAAGATTTGAAAATTGAAATTGAATTTTGAAAATTCGAAAATCGAATGGTGGATCGGAAATTCGAATTGAAATGGATAGCATGCCGGCTAAAAAAAAGGCTTGTTTTACGTCAAATCGTAAGTCTAATTTTCGGCAGCATTCCGAGTTTTTGAATATTGGATATTTTGAAAAGACGGGTCCCGAAACGGACAGTATTTCAGGTTTTTCAAAATTTGGTATTTTTGGAAAGATGCATTTTTTGAAATGATGGTTTTTGAAAATTGACACGGAAACCAAGTAGCACGTAGTCAAGCAAGCATTATAACGACGCTTATGTATGCTTTACACTAAGTCTCGGTCGGTCAAAATAGGGTCTATACCAACAATGATGGCTTTCTCGTGATTAGGACGGACTCCCTAAGCCGAGTTGGACTTAGGACATGCCGCAAAACCCAGACGAGTTCCACTATCGATGTCTTTAGCGCACCCATGTAGGAATGCACCGTGGTATAGTGGGACCGTCGGTCACAAGTAACCGGCCCGGGCAAATTTGGGTTATGCATGAATCATTAAACTAATGCGCGCACACTAATCTACGAACGATTTCTCTTCGAGTCTCACCCTAGGAACCCCGATGACATGTGGTACATCAGGTATCCCCAGCGGAGTCGCCAAATTGTGGACATGACGTAGGTCCAACCCGACGCGGCCACGCGCGGGTTTGGGTAGGCGAATGAATCTCGTGGTGAGATTGTTCTCGGGTTCGAAATTTAAGTCAAAATGGAGTCGCCACCGAATTTTGTGGTTATTCGGAACCATACGAGCCCACTCTATGTCGTCATGGGCTATACACAAAGTAAGCTCACTTCGATTTCAGAGTTTATGGGGCTCGTCCCTTTGCATTGTTATATCGATACCGTTTACACCGGCTTTCGTATATAAAATGACTCTCGTACGCCAATGGTTTCGGATATCCGGAAACCAAGGTTCTGAGTAAGGGGTGAGGGTACGTGTTGGGAAGCCCACTAAGGACACCCAACCCCGCCCGCACAATGGCGGCCTCTAGTAAGACATCGTTCGTGTTCGTGTACGCGCGCTAGTAAAACGACTAAATGATATGCAAACAGCGTTTTCGGGCTAAGCATGTGAATTATTGGTTTGCTACGTGATTTAATGCATCTTGATTCACGTCAAAGTGATTTAGCATGTGATGTTCATTTAAATAAATAAATGGCAAACATCGAAAATAGAAAACTCGTAAATAAATTACAAATTACACGGGCGGAATACAACCCGGAATTCACAATACAACGAGCAATAAAATAGAATAATTGAATTATAAGCAGCAAATGTTAACTAGAAACGGACCCGTATATAATAAATATAAACTAGACCGTAAGTTGTGCAAATGGACGAACTTCGATTAATTACGCATTATATTGTGTACTAATCAAAGGACGGAGATATGGGACCTAGGCGTGGTGCTAGCCCGATCCCGAATCTCGATGCCTTGTCCCGACCTATCATCTCGAGAAATGGAGTCTAAATTAATTATGTGTCGGATACGACTAAAGAGTCGTCGACATAAAATTAATAGTACGAGACCGTCGATCAAAGTCATTCTACGTGTCGTGAAATGCATGGGTTTTGAAAAGGGGAGAGTCACGTGATTGATTATGCACGTGTCGACTAAAAGTCGTAAAAAGAATGACGAAGCTCGAATGTTGCATTAGAGCTCTCGGTTTTCTGGGCTACAGGACCCACTCGATCGAGTCATGGTCTGACTCGGTCGAGTGTGTCCTCAAGCGTAGCTACTGTCCAGATTTTTGGGTGCTACTCGATCGATTAGCCTACGTACTCGGTCGAGTAGCCCCTGTACGAGTGACAACTCGTGTTGCTTTTTTGGTTAAAATCGATAGTGGGCCAAATTAAATACAAATATTGTACGATTTGTACTTAACTCGGCTTTCGGTGCTATCATCGTATATGCAAGAGATTATAATACCGTCATCGGAATTTTATGAAAATGTTATCGTTTAGATTGAAATTTTGAATTAGTGACGGAATTGCATCCCTCTACGTCACGACATCGGAATTAATGCTTTCAGATTATGTGATGTCGGTTTTCGTGTCAACGGGTTCCGTACTAATCTTGGAAATGGGATCAAATACGTTCAACTATGACCGATCACGATCACATCCCGTCTTTGAGCACATTGGGGCGGCGCTCCTCGAAAGGGCGCCACCTCCGTTGTTACTCGTAAAGGAATTAGATGGACTTTAGGCGATTGTCATAGTCAAACGTATTCGAAACCGAGATTTTAATACTAGTATGTATATATACACGGTATAATAATGTTAGATGTTAGAATACGGAATTAAAGTGTTAGTAAACGATAAAAAAGTTAGTGTTAGAGTACATAAATAAAATGTTAGTATGCAAAAATAAATAAAAAGTTAGTATGCACAAAATTAAAGGTTAGTGTTAGTAAATAAAATATTAGTGTCGTTATATCGACTAATAATAATAGTACTAATAATAATAATAATAATAATAATAATAATAATAATAATAATAATAATGTTAGTAGTAATACATATATAATCGAAAAAAGAGAAAGGAGAAAAAGAAATGGGGTTTGATGACACCCTCAACCTACATGCTTAAATGGCCTCGGAAACGAACTCGTAGTAGCGGCGGCGTGTGCACGGGAGTGTCGAGATATGTAGGGTGAGTTAGGGTGTGTTTGGTTAGGGAGAGGATGCTCTCGGGTCTTTGTAGAGTTTTGATCTCGGGGTTTTAAATATGTATGTGTGTGTATGTGTATCGGTTTTACGAGGGATGCTAACTCGGTTTTTAGCCTAAGGTTGCTTAGGGTTTGTAGTATTGAAGTGATGAAGATGGATTGGAGTAGAAATGTAGGGTCTTTGGCATGGGAAAAACCTTGTGAAAATGAATGGGGTTAAGGGGGTATTTATAGGCTTTACCCGCCGACCTAAGGTCACTCAATCGAGTGGCCCTAGTGCACTCGATCGAGTGCCCTTCAAAACGGGCCTGATCCGGTCTTTGACACTCCACTCGACCGAGTGGGTCTATCCACCCGATCGAGTGGATCAATTTGGATGAGATATTTTAGGAATGATTTGTTGACCTTTTTTGAATGATTTGGTTGTTGTGACTTGATTCATTTTGTGTATTTGGACATAATGTGAGACTGGTTCGTCTCGGGATTCGACTTTGACCGGGTTTTGACTCGGTCGCTAAAAGACGGTTTTATTTCCGGTGACGGTTTTGATCCAAATTAGTCTCATTTTATTGGAAACGGCCCACTGGGCCTGGATTTGAGGTCGGTTTTGAGAGATTTGCGCTCCGCTAAATGCCCACGTCGGATACTATTGATTCCGAGTCCGTATTCGAGCGTATTAAGTCACGTTTACGTCCGATCATCATTGGGTGTTTTGTCGGGAACTGCTATAGACACTAGCAGGCAAAATGCGGGTGTCTACAGAGCCCCCACTCTGACTGAGGCTTGGACAAGGCGAAAGTCAGAGTAGCTACCAGGCCAATCGAGGATTACGACCTGGCAGTCTTCCGGTCGGGTCGTTTATAGTCCATTAGACTCGCGTGAAGGGCTCGCCAGCCATAAGAAAAGGGTCATACCTGTCCTGATGATGATAGCTCCGTGGGGAGTCGGATTTGCCTTTGAAGTCCTAGGTGTACCTATATGCCGACACATCACATCTTGGATGTAGCATTCCAGGAGAAACACCGACTCATGCTGGGGAGTAAAGTAGCTGCGCAGGGACTTGCTTCTGAAGTCTTGGGTGTACCCGTATGCCGACACATCACATCTTGGATGTAGCATTCCAGGAGAAACACCGCCTTTGTTGTTCCGTTGGGAAGCACTAGCTGGTACCTGAAATGTTAGATATATAGGCAGAAATAGCAGGCATAGTATATAGCAAGATCTGATCCTTAGAGCAACCGTGATTGACAGCTCTGCTGAAGGGTAGCCCCCGAGTGGGGGTGAAGACCGACTCCTAGACGGGTGACACGTGGACGGTGGGCCTTCCTTAGAATTTTGGCAAAATGGGCCTAGTCCCGTGTGAAGAAAGACCGACGTGTGAACTATTCCCCAGACTTTGGACCCTAAAGTGTAAATGGGCTTCCCTTTGTAGGAGTTTGTCCTACGTAGGTGGGTCGTGCCTTGTCAAATAAGGCGGACTGGGATGGGGTGGAAACCCGTGATGTAAGATCGACGGAGTTTCGACGCTATGGACTCTAACAACTTATGACAAGACCCGACACTGCTAAATACGGGAAGTCCTAAGAAGAAAGAGGGTTTTGATTTAAAAGACCCGAGCAAGGTCGGATCGGAAGGCCCGATTTTTTTGAAAATCGAAAAAAAGTTTATCGGGCCGAGATTTTGAATTTTTGAAAAGATTTGGACAGCATACCGGCTAGAAAATAGGCTAGTTTGAGTCAAAATCATAAGTCCTAAATTCGGTAGCTTTCCGGGTTTTGAAAATGGATGGGTTTGAAAAAAGATGCAAGTTCTTTGAAAACGACGGTTTTTTGAAAAGACGACCAAAGAAAATCAAGTAGCACGTAGTCATGGAAACGGTATAATGACACCATGTATGCTCTTAGTCTAAGTCTCGGTCGGTCGAATAGGGTCTATACCAACGACGATAGCTTTCTCGCAAATCAGGACGGTCTTCCTAAGCCGAGTTGGTCTTAGAACCTGCCGTAAAACCCATGCGAGTTCCGCCATCGAAGTCTTTAGTGCGTCCATTTAGGAACGCACCGTGGTATAGTGGGACGTCGGTCACAAGTAACCGGCCCGGGAAAGATTGGGTTATGCATGAATCATTGAACTAAAACGTGTACATTACTATTCGAACGATTTCCTTTTGAGTCTCACCGTGAGGATGCCAATGGTAAGTGACTCATCAGTTGATTCCCCAGCGGAGTCGCCAAATTGTGACTCATCAGTTTATCGTCCCTTTGCATTACGATACCGATACCGATATTATCGGATATGGTGTATTGAATGACTCTCGTTGCCAATGGATTCAGACATCCGGAAACCATGGTTCTGAGTAAGGGGTGAGGGTACGTGTTGGGAAGTTCACTAAGAACACCCAACCCCGCCCGCACTTAGCGGCCTTTAATAAGATATCGTTCATTTTTGGTGTACACGGGTTAGTTCGACGGTTGAATGATATGCAAACATTATTTTCCTAAGCATGTGAGAAAAATAAATAAATGGGTTGCTAAGTCGTTTAATGCATGTTGAACTAATAATGTCAAAGTTATTTTAGCATGTGAGGATTTGTTTTAGTCTAATAAAACAATAAAAACAAAATAAATTGCTACAAACACGAGAAAACGAGTTAGTAACGTTTTAATAATTTGAATAAAGACGTAAATAAATAATATGCATGATTTTTAGAAAAGATTTATGACACGTGATGGATTAACACGCGTTAACCAAAGTCGAAAAAAAAGTATTTATCGAAATATGTCGCGAAAGTCGCTTTTTATGTAAGACTCGAAAAGAATAAAAAATAGAAAAGCGAAGAAGCGAAAAAAAGAAGGACCCGGCGAACCAGGCCACCGCGCGAGTCGCCTGACAGGCGCGCGACTCGCGTGGCGGTCTGTCCGCTTTTTTTTATTTGTCGAAAACCGTTAATTTTTATAAATCGCGTACAAATATGAATTAATTTATACTCGATTTATATTTTCGATATTCGTCGTATTCGATATTCGATTATGAAATCGATATCGAATAGTCGGAATGATTTTAGAAAAGGTTTTGAAAAAAGTTTGTTTTGAACGAAAAGTAAAAAAAAAAGAATTTTGAACGAAAAAGATGTTAATTCTCTCCGCGTATAAAATCGTCGAATTTTGTTTTAAAAAAAGATGTAACGATTTTATTAGCATCAACGAGAATTAATTAATTTAGTTCTCGTTAGATACGATATTCGACTAAAGAGTCGATATCGTATTTTAAGAACGTTATAAAAAATACTAGTAGTTTTTTTTTAGTATCGATTATTATAAATAAATAAAAAATATGTGACGAACGACCCATATTAAAAATACGACCGATGTTGACACGACCCATAAAAAACGTGAGAAAGGAAGAGAAGAAAGAGAAGAATCGGGTTTGATTTACACCCTCAACCTACATGCTTTGTGTTCTCGGATAAGAGCTCGTCGGAAAATGGTTTAAACTTGGGAGCGTCGAGATGATGTGGGATGAGTTAAGGTGTCGGTTTGGTCGTGTGATGGGACAGGATGAATAATTCTAGCTTAATTCTGAATTTTTGATGATCGATAATGGATGTCTAATAAATCTGTGTAGGTTGTGTGTTGTATGTAGTTGAACAGGAGGTCCTATTTATAGGAGTGGAGGTAGCCTTGTTTGTGTGACAAGAAATACCGGTGTGGATAGGGAATGTAAGAAGTTGAAAGGAATGAGAAGTCCGTTGCTTGGGGAGGAAGCAAGGAAATCTCGGGTGAATGGGGAGTTTGGCCGAGTAATTGGAGCTCGGTCGGTATCTGATTCGATTTTCCGATAGAATTCCTACTTGAGATCGAATTCTATCATTGAACGGATTTGTTTAATATTTTTTAAAGCTGATTTTTTGTGGTGTCTGAGACCGAATCAGCCGCATGAGGTGTCACGGCTGACTCGTGTGTCTCGAGAATATTTTTGACCGGGTTTTGACTCGGTCGCTAAAAGACGGTTTTACCCCTAGTGTCAGAATCGACCCAAATTACTCTTATTTGACTCGAAACGACCCACTGGGCCTGGATTTGAGGTTGGTTTTGTAAGATTTGTACTCCGTAATAAGCCTAAACCAAATGTCCATGATTTCGAGCCCATATCCGAGTCCATTAAAGCATGTTTGCGTCCGATCATCATCGGGTATTTGGTGGGACCTACTATAGACACCTGGCGGTCAAAATGTGGGTGTCTACACACATATATATGGGGGAAAATTTTAATAAGACTAAATTGAGAAAGAGAAGAAATTATAAATAATAATATTAATAATAATAATATTAATAATAATAATATTAATAATAATAATATTAATAATAACAATAATAATAATAATAATAATAATAATAATAATAATAATAACAATAATAATAATAACAATAACAATAATAATAATAATAATAATAATAATTATAATAATAATAGTAATAATAATAGTAATAATAATAATAATAATAATAATAATAATAATAATAATAATAATAATAATAATAATAATAATAATAATAAAGAAATTCGATTTTTAAAAAGGAAAATGTTAATAATAATAATAATAATAATAATAATAATAATAATAATAATAATAATAATAATAATAATAATAATAATGGGTTGTTTGAGCATTTAATATCTGCCACGTGGCAAAAAACTAAATACTCAAATAACTCTTTTACATTTATATATAGGAAAGACAAACTAAAAAGTCTTATTTCCAGTAAACTGACACGTGTCATCACTACAACTCAATACTTAAGCTCCTAAGAGCAAGTCCAATAGTGGACTATAACCTCATGTATCTAGCTTTGCCAACTCATATTTTTGAGCTACATCAATTTTAGTTTCACCTAACGGGGGAAGTTGCTCACCTAGTCCCTCTCGGTGTGTACAACTTCCCGCATCAATTAATTTCCCACCTGGCAACCAGACCTCATTTTTGTAATTCACCAAAAAAAAATCGGAGGGAGTATAATTTTTCGTTGTGCCATAATTTTACTTAAGTTTATAGTCTTGAGCATTTTGAATTACTCTCAATTATTATAATTTTTTGATGTGGGATAACTTTATTTAAGTGTATAATATTTTTAAGAGAATTATTAAGACTCAAATTTTTTGTTAATACAAGGACAAATGATTACTATCTATAGAATAGAATAAAATTTCATCACCTCATTACTCTTATTTATATGAGTTTTGTTATATATATACAACCATAAGAAGAAATTAAATCTTTCCAATTTAGTATAAACATAAATTTGAAGTCTAAATTATACTTACATCCATGCAATTAATACATGTATTGAAAAACTATTTCTCTTATGGTGTCTTAAATACAAGACTTAGAGCAAGTACAATTGATGAACTTAAAAATAAGTTCTTCCAATTTTCCATATTTTTTCACCATTTTCCAAAGTAGAGAACTTTTTAACTCAATAGAAGAACTTATTTTGTTGTTCTTATTTGGGACCCACATCCACTTTTTTTTTATCTCTATCAATAAATTTACCACTTTTAAATCTAAGAACCAAGTTCTTATTTTCTCAACCCCAATGACACCCACAATAGAAGAACTTTATTTATAGGGTAATGTTAAATACAGCCCTTAGCGTTGTATCTAAGCGACTAAAATCTTCCATATTTAGTAAAAACAATAACTCTCCTATAAGACCGTCTCACGATAATTTTATCGTGAGACCTCTCACATAGGGGGTGGTTACAAATTTAGTAACCACCTCTTATAAGAGAGATCTCACGATAAATTACCGTGAGACGGTCTCATACAAGTTTTTGTGTAAAAATATAGGGATTTAAACCCAAATTACAGATATATCAATGTAATTAATACTTGTATTAAAGAATTATTTCCTTATTTGTTCTCTTATATACAACCCTAAAGGTTGCATATATCATTTTTCTTATTATAAAGTTCTTATTTGACAAACCCTAGGTAAGAACTACTATTGCAATTGCTTTTAGGACTATATAACTGTATTTATCGTTTCCTTATTTATATTATAATATTTCATTCATCACCCTATTAGATGTGAGATAAATTTATATATGTAAATTTATAAATTTAAAAACTTTCTTACCAAAAAAGAGTTATTTTTAAGACTCGGAATTATTTTTTATTTGATAACAAGAGACGAAAGATTACTTTTATTTATAATATATGATTCCATCGCCTTACTTAAATTTTAGATTTGGGATAATTTACCTTATTTATTGTAATATATTTGTTGGAGCAAATAATATGAATTTTGTGTTAATAAATGCATTTTCTACCACGATATTGTCAAATTGATGACAACACTTATAGACCCGAAATTTTTTTGATTGATACTTAAGAACCAATGATGACTCTTATTTATAATTATAGATACACATTAAGTTATTATAATTTTTTGATATGACTTTTATATTATATATAATATGTATGTAATATTGAATATCTACCTTATTTCTTCAACGTAGAACAAACAAAACATTTTTGTGAAACGAAATGTAATGATTTTTACATAAAACTATAATTTCTCACAAATTATTTTATTAAAAATGTAAATCTAATTCTATTAGCTAGGATAATTTTATCATAATAAAATATACAGAGTACGTACTTATATTAGGATAATAATTTATTTATTTTGTTTAATTATTATTTAAAAACAATTATATGCTTACAGTTTCTAATATTTTTAGATGGTGAATAAATGAATATTAAAAAAAAGTCATCAAGCAAAACTGATTACGCGTTCCACGCGGTCTCTATTCAATTTTTGTTGTCTTCTGAGGTGATAATTGACGGTTTATATAGTGATAATTTTTTTAATCTTAAGTGTAGTAGGATTGTTTTTTCCTATATGAATCTAATATCGCTCGAGTCAGGTGTAGCAGGATTCATGTTTTTCCTATACAAATTCTTATACTACATATTATTTAAATTAAAAAATATATTAAAACTTTTAATTAATTAGTTTAAAAAACTTGGACCAATCATATCGCTCAAAAAGTTCCTGCTTTATATATATATATATATATATATATATATATATATATATATATATATATATATGTATATATATATATATATCTAGGATCCTTTGAGGCAGTTCAACTCGCCGCACCCATTGAGGCACAATCTCAACCATTAGATTAAAATCAAATTAAAGGCTAAGATTAAAACAAAAACTCATACATAAAAAAAAAATTCCCCAATTTTTTTTCCCGGGGAAAAAAAACAATATTTTTCGGAAAAAAAAAATTCGGAATTTTTTTTTTAAAAAAAAAAAAAAAAATTCAGAATTTTTTTTTCCAAAAAAAAAAAAAGTTTTCCGAAAAAAATATTATTTTTTTTCAATTTTTTTTTCCAAAAAAAAAAAATTCCGAAAAATATTGAGTGTATATAACATTTATTTTACTGTATATATATATATTGAGTTCTTAAGTGTATATATATATAGTGAGTTTAATAGCGTATATAATGAGTTTTTTAGTGTATATAAAAGTTATTTGGATGTATTTTTCATTATTGATTAATTGATGTACATGGTAACTATTTGGGTGTATATACTCCCTCCTCCCCACATTGATGTTCCCATTTCAATATGGCACATTGATTAAGAAATCGATAATGAATGGTGGCAAATTGTTTGGTGGGGTTCAAGACGTCAAATCATAAAAAGTAACCAATAGGAAGAGAGTAAATTGGATGAATAAGGAAATTTTTTAAGTGGGAAAATCTTAGTGGTGTTTCCTTTTAAGGAAAGTGGGAAAATCTTAGTGGGGTGGAGGGAGTATAACAATTATTTTACTGTATATATTAAGTTCTTAAGTGTATATATATGCAGTGAGTTTAATAGGGTATATAATGAGTTTTTTAGTGTATATAACAGTTATTTTGATGTATGTTCCATTGTTGATTAACTGATGTACATATTAATTATTTGGGTGTATATAACAATCATTTTACTGTATCTATTTAGTTTTAAGTGTATATATATATATATGCAGTGGGCAGGGCCGTCTTAAACATTTAGGAGGCCCTGAACAAAACTATGATTTTGGGTCCTTATATTACGCATGTCTACATAATTTTTCAAAAATACTTATTTGTGACGAGTATATTTGTCATAAATATCGTTTTGTGATGAGTTAAATATCACCCACAAGGGTAGACAACTCATTTAGTACAACGATCTCCTCGATTTAATATGTTACTCCGTATGTAACTAGAACTTAAACCTGTTTAAAATATAAAACTATTAAAATGAAAGAAGAAAGAATCCGTTGAGAATAAATTTATGTATATCAATGAAAAAGAAGAAAGAATATCTTGAGAATAAATTTATGTATATTAATGATTTTACAAAAAAATATACAAAGTGTGCGGATGGGGGATTGAACCCACAATCACATTAACAAGACACTACACTCTAACCACTGAACCAGGACGATGCAACAGCTTAAAATAAGCAATTCAAAGTTATATATAGACTAAACTATTTTTTATAAATCGAGGTCCTCACAAAGATGAGGCCCAGTTCTGCGGCCCACCTTGCCCTCCCTCAAAGACGGGCCTGGTAGTGAGTTTAATAGAGTATATAATGAGTTTTTTTAGTGTATATAACAGTTATTTTTATGTATGTTCCATTGTTGATTAATTGGTGTACATAATAACTATTTGAGTGTATATAAAAATTATTTTACTATATATATTGAGTTCTTAAGTGTATGTATATATGTAGTGAGTTTAATAACGTATATAATCAGTTTTTTAGTGTATGTAACACTTATTTAGATGTATGTTCTATCTTGATCTAATGGTCTAGATTGTGCCTCAATGGGTGTAAGGAGTTACCCTGCCTCATCGGAGCCCTCCTATATATATATATATATATATATATATATATATATAGAGAGAGAGAGAGAGAGAGAGAGGGGTTCAAATAAGGGCAACGTGTTTCAGTAAGTGCATATTAAAGTTACAGATGACATACGATAAAGTTGCATTTGTTTAAAATTGATATGTAACTATAACATTCAGCTCTTTTATCACTTCAAGTGATAAAGTGCAACTTTATCACTCATCTCGTGTAACTTTAAGCACTTTTTGTGTAACTTTAACACTTGCCCTTATGCCCTTAAAATAGTTGTTGCCTTTATTTGAACCTACCCCCCCCCCTCTCTCTCTCTCTCTCTCTCTCTCTCTCTCTCTCTCTCTCTCTCTCTCTCTCTCTCTCTATATATATATATATATATATATATATATATATTGATTGATTTTTTCACCGGAATAAATGTTTCGTCACAAGCGTAATTAGCCACGGAATAATCCGTGACAAAAAATTAATTCTAGCCACGGGAGACTTCATGAGAATAAAATCAATACTTGCCACGCTTTTTTTCCCGTGGTTATTTCTTTGCCACGGCCACTTGCGCCATTGTTGGTCTTTTCGTGGCAAAGTACTTTAGCCATGAAAATTTAGCACTTTTGCCACGAATTTAGCCGTGACCCAAGTGCTCATTTGTAGTAGTGACTAGACTTGAAAAAATTGACTCACCCAAGTGCCCCGACCTGACACCTGAACTGAGAACCCCAGGTTGACCCGTAACCTGAATTGGCCCGGGCTAACCCAAAACTGACTCGACTATTATTATAGAAAACGAGTCGATATTCCTTAAAAATTTGAAAATAACAAACTCGAAAAATAATTCGAACCCGAAATGACCCTGCCCGAACCCGAATTCTATAACTCGAAAGTGACCCGACTCGAAGCTGACGGACCCGAACAAATATCTTAAAGACTGAAGTATAAGCTAGAAGCATCAACATTAAATTGATGTTATTTTTGCTTTTGAGGGTGGAAGTTGATTTTGAAGTTTTAAAAATTATTCCCTCTGTCCACGTCAATTGTTGTCTTTTGATTTTGTCACAAAGACCAAGGAAAAAGAAGGGGGTCAATTATAAGATGACAAGTGGATTGATTTGATTGTAAAATATCAAATTGCTTGTGAAATGCAGTCCTAAAATAGAATGTACACAGTTGACTAAGACACCCTGTAACACCCGCAAATTTCCTAACTTTGTTATATATTCCGTTACGATTATATCGTAAGTCTGTAATATTTCGTCAATAATTATTTTCTAACGCGTTTTAACCGATTTCTTCGTAAACGCTTATATTATTTTACGAACCTTGTTTTATAAACACTACATATTATTTTTATTCTATCTATTTTAAATCTTATCCTCGTATTTATCTTAATCAAAAACTTATCCTATCGATTTGTTGTTGGTTCTTTCCATCACAACCATCTCGTCTCCTAGTTGAGTTAAGAGTCCTTGTAACTCAATTATTCCTATCTTTTAGCTTCGTAATTTCTCTTTATATTCTCATTCATTCATTCTAGTCTATTTTATTCACAAGACAAGTCTTCTTTTCTTCTCTATGTTTCACATTAAACTTCATCCTTTTCGTTCATCATCAATCAGATCCTAATTCGTCTCTAATTCTTTCCGATCTCGAGGGCTATTGTGCTAGATCCGACGAAGATGAGTATTTAATTGATTCGGATCTCGGTTAAGGTAACATTGACACGTTACTCGATATTATGTGATATTATTGTTGTAGTTGCATGAATAGAAATTAGATTTTTGTTAGACAATATATTTATGTCTCGTTTTTAATAACAAAGGCTTTAAAATCGTAAATCTTCACATGTTTTGTTGTTTTTAAATCGTTTTTACGAGATTTGCGAATAAATCGTTCTTTTAAATATTAAAAAGTATTAAAAGGCCGAGACTAAAACATACAAATAATAATTTATTTCATAATTTTCGTGATTTTGATAAGAATTGTCAAACTGGAAGTTTTATTGTTTTAATAAATTTACAGCATGTTTCAGAATCTGTTTGTGTTTTTGTGTTAATTAATACTTTATTTTAAAGACTTTATTTCCGAAAAGTTTGAAAAGAGACTAATATTTATTTTAAGTCTAATTTTTGTCTGTTTAATTTCGTAAAATAATTCCAAGTGGTTCAGTCGGAATAAATTGTTTATGAACAGATGTCAAACTAATCCGCGATTCTGTCAGTTGTGATAAGATCTAAATTTAAACATGTGTTAAATTTTTTATTTAATATTGGTAATTTACGTACAGAAACTATGAAGAGTCTAGTTAATGATTTCAATTGGAATATATTTAAAATCAATTTTTAAACGTGTTTTATTAAAGAAATACAATCGAGTGTCTAATTCTGACAGATTTTAAATATACGAACAAAAACCCATGTTTTTTCGGAATTTGGATTTTCTCCTGAAATAGAAGTTGTAACTAAGTTTCTAAAGTTTTGAACCTCACTGATCTTACATTGTTTTGATTTTTAATGATTTAATTACGAATTTTACAGTAAGACAGTGCAAATCTGGAAAATCTGTTAATTTGTTATTTAAATACTTTTAATTACTTAGACTTCAACCTTTTTAAAAATAATTATGATTTTGACTTTAGTTGACTTTTAATCATGAATTATACATTTATATAATATATATAATGTTTACGTCTCGAGGCCAATATTAACTATTTTATATAACTCCTATTTTAATCGATTTCTATTTATATAATATTACCTACTTTTGGAAGTTATTATTTTAAGAAAGTTTATATTTTTATAAAGTTTTCTCTTTTGAAGAACAAACTATATTTTTATTGAATTTCGATAATGGCTTTGTTTTGGAGTTATGGAATAAGAGAAGTGTACGGGTAGAGTAATACAGTCTAGATTATACGTTTTGCCATCAGCTATAAGGCTAGTGTATCCGAGCGGGATGCATTGGCTGTTGAACTGGGCATGTTCTTGTCCAGGAGTGTATGTTCATTTTGACCTTAAGCTCGTACCTCGCATGTAAGACGCCGTCGGGTTGAACTGGGCACACTTGGTGTTCCAGGAGGGGTGTGCATATTTACTTAAGCTAGGACCTCGCATTGATAAGTCGCCGTCCTATTATGGTTGAGTAGCCTAGTTAGAGATCGAAGTTTGATTTGTTTGAACTAAGTTCTCGAAGCTAGTTTAGTATTCTCCTAGTGAAAGTCTATTCTGTTGCACTAATTCGTATCCATAACGCCGTTATTATTATTGATTGATATTGACTTGGAAGTTGGCAATCATTTTAAATTATTTTACTATATCGTTTTAAACGTTTTCCATTTTGAGCTATTTTGATATAATAATAATTATGCTTTAATGTCATGTAATATGGCTGGGAGAACGTCGTCGTTACTCCCCACTGAATTGTGGCTGTTATGTTTATAACATGACAGGTATTTTGCTGCTGGGTTTTGGGTGTGAGCTAGCGAGTGGCATGGATCCTTCTCTACTTCATTTATATTAATTTTTGGATTGTTAAACCCATTTGGAGAATTTTTATTTTTAGCCCTTTTGTGAAAAGTGGCATTTGTATTGACTGACCGTTCTTTTTGTAAAATTTAGAACATCAGTGTGTTTTAATCCCAAGTCTACAGTGTTTCCGTCACTGTATTGCGTTAGAATTTATAGGGGATTACACACCCAAGATAGAATAGGACAACAAATGATCATGACAGAGGAAATATCTTTTACTTCACAAAAAGTATGTTTGGCCCGATAGGGCTTTTGGCTTCTAAAAACCTTTAAAGCACTTCAAACTCGGCCAAATGATACCTTAATAAACTGAACTTAAGTGGGGTCGTTTGGTTCAAACCATAGGAATGGAATGAAACGAATTATAAATCAGAGAGGTATGGAATTAGAATCCAATGCTTATTAATAGGTGTTTGGATTGATCCTCGAATGGATTGTATAATGTGTTTTATGGTACATGTTCAGGGGATGGATCGGAGCTTGAGTCCTGGGTAGATCCCATGTTTGGGATTCCAAGGAATTAGAGTGGAATTAGACCCACTTTTCTAATTTCCTTCCAAAATCTATCAACCAAATACTAGAATGGATGAAATTCATTCCAATCCATTCCTAAACCCCCAACCAAACACCCCCGAAAATGTTTGAATATAAGCTGAAAGAACCGAGTGTTACACAACTCTTGTGTATAAAAATCGTTCTTTAATTTTATTATACGGAGTAGTATAAAAAGACGTAACTTCAATAAAACAGCTAGCTCCAATTGGTTTCTTCTCCCACAGTGATGCGTTCCTGGTTCCGCCAACTCTTTTTTTTTTGTCTTTGTTTCACATTGGGAATAAGTGAATAACTGTGGTAGTAAATGTTATTCTTGGTTCCGCCAACCATATTTATTTGAGGACTACAAGACTGAAATGATAATTTTAATTACTACACCCTAAATCTCGGTCATTTGTTATTTTGTTACTCGTATTTGTTTGTCAATTCCATTTACTATCCTGACCATTTGTTTGTGTTTCAGTCATTTATTTGTCTTTCTATTCAAAAAATACTTTTTATGACATATTCTTGCTCCACGTGTCACTCGAGAATTGGACCTCTCACCCCTGCTTGACTTTGAGTCAAAAGCAAAGGCAAACAATTGATCTAGACAAAGAAAATGCTTATTATAAACACGTAGTAGTAAATAAATTATCTCTTGAGGTTGCGTTTGGATACACGGAATTGATTTGAATATCAAGAATTCAAATCCTGTATTTGAATTTCTAGAATTCAAATCTAATTCCAAATCCAAAATGGTGTTTGGGTACCCTTGGATTTGGATTTGGATTTGGATTTGGATTTCGGGCGGGTGAAATCGGGTCAGGGTCACCAATTTTTATTTTTTAAAATTTTTCATTAGAAAAATATAAATGTTCAAGTACGAGAAAAAAATATAGAAAAACAAATAATACGGCAAGATTATGCGAAAAAACAAACAAATGACAAGTGACGGATTTCAAATGACTACCATATACTATGGATTTGAGAAAACCAAATTTGAACTAGGTTGTATTTGATCAAAATTTCAAAATCCCAAGGTTTCCAAACGCATGAAATATTTCAAATCCGGAATTCAAATCCAAATCCAAGTTCTCAAACATACCATGAGGGAATTGTACCACTTTCAACGTAAAATCGTCAAACATTATATATGTGTAGAGTAAACATGTTACTCCGTACATGATACAGTAGTATCTACTGCCTGGTAAGTGGTAATAGTACATGTGATGATGTGAATTGGCGTGATAACTCAATATATATACAAACAAGGGAGTGGGAGATAGGAATGCCACTATTAACAACCATTAACTCCCAAGTCACCACAAACACGGCAAAAGTAATAATGTCGTCTCTCTTAAGTTGTTGCAACCAAAAAGATAGAGATACTGAAGCAGAAGCAAAAGCAGAAAAGGCTGCGACCAGGAAAAAACACCTATTTATAAAGCATTTTCACTTTTACGGTGTAATAAGCACACAGATCATGGCATCGTCGATCTTAATAGCGATTTTGTTGTGGCCGTTTATCCGATTCCCTGAGCCACAAGTTCACCTCCGGGGCTTGGAAGTGGAGGGGCTGGATAAAGTTAATCAGAATCTCGACCAATCGAGGCCGCTGGTCCACTACAACATGACGATACACAACCCTGACCTTTACAAGAGCCTTCGTTACACCATTCTTGTCCTCCGAATAACCTTCTCCAAGTACCGGACTAGGTATGGGACGACCGTCACTTTCGAGGAAGGCGGCCAAGGGGTTGACCAGGGTCCAAGGGAGACTATGCGTCTCCCCATGCAGACATTTAACTATACGGATCCCAGCGTACTCTGGGATCCTACCGACCTAATAAGCCTTCGAAGTGCAACTAAAGCGTCTATTAGTCTGTGGCTTGTGATAGAAGCCAAGCTCATTGTTTTGAGTAGAGTGGTAGCACAGCGGCAAATGACGCGAAAGACTAGGGTTTACTTTGACGATGCTGGCAATGCCTTTATTGATCGTCACAGGGGACTTCTGCTCCACTGATATTCTATTCATAACAACAATCTTAATTTTTATGCATATGAATGGGTACTGAGTACACAGTACACCCAAAGTTATTATGACACTACGTGTACAACTTTACGGAGTACTCCATATTATTTATCTCCTACACTCTACTCCTGCGTTACGGATTTTTCCATGTCTGATCTGTGTGGTGTAGTGTTCTTGATCAGGTTGGCCCTGGTCAGTGTGGCCCGCGCGCACATTGTCCCGGCTTTTTGAGTCCACTAACTGCTGCTGCTCCTCTTTATTTACTTTCGGTGCACTAGATATTCATAGATTGAATTGGAGTGTAGTGGTAGTGGACAAGTGGTAGCTACAGAAAGTTGACCCAACCTCATAGACTGATGTGACTCACCCGAAATTCGAGCCGATAGAATCCAAAAATTAAGCTACCTAGCTCAATTCCCATGTGACCATGTTTCCCGATATAACTCGACAGACCAGCAAATCAAACCCGAACCAAATGGGACGCGATTTTAACCCAACCGAATAAGGTTAGCGATCAGACAATCACTAAGCTTAAAGATTGATTTCAAATAAAAGTGATTTAGTGTATATCTTAATGACATTATAACAAATTAATTAAATCAAATAATGGTTAACAATTAAATTTATTGGAAAAAAATTGCACCAATATGATACATTTAATATAATTGATAACGACCTGACTTAAATCCGATCTTATCTTAAATATCAGGTGATCCGAAATGACTCGATTCGATAATGACTCGTCCCGAAAGAATATGCTGACCCGATATAGTCCAATCCACCTTGACTCGACCCAAGAGACCCGATTGCACCTCTAATGGTAGCCTGGTAGGAGAAACATTAGAACGAACGTCACAATTGTGACTGTGGTCGTGGATTCAATTTAGTAACATACTAGATTAAAATCCGTACATTGCACAGGTTAGTTGGCTTAATTACATTGATTATGTACCTTCGTTAAATAAGAAACTTAATCAAACTATGTAATTACGATAAATAAGATGATCACATGATATTAGTAATCAAACTTAATTTCAGCTGAATTTACAGTGTTAAGAGATCATTTTAAAACTAAAAAGAAAACACATGGTTGCTCTTATTTATAATGTAAAATTTCATCACCTTATTATAATTTTTCGATGTGGAAATAATTTTACGTTTGTAGTCTTATTAAGATATTTTTTAGGGTTATTTCATGGGAATAATACCAACTATGACCACCCTTCTTAAATTAATACATATTTTACGTAATCTCAAAATAATATGAAATTTGACTAACTCCCTCTCAAAACGAGCTGGATTACCGGCTACCTGAAGTATAGGTCATTTTCACCATTTTCACAATCAAATAAGTACATCATCATTAATCATCTCCATCTTCACATTATCATCCTTCCCTTCATCTTCATCAATCATCCATATCAATCTTGAGATGAAAACCACCATTTTCAATGAAATTGAGATGAAAATCAAATTCAAACCTAGAAATTGAAATCAACGAAATTGAGAAATCAAAAACTGTCATTCTTGCCCAGATCTGAAGGATGACGCAGTAAACTCCACAAGCACCACCACACTCCGACCAGCTACTTCGTCGCAGTCATACACATTGGAGCATAAGTAGTTGTTGGGCTGGTGATTAGAGATCTAGGAAAGAATGACGGAGGAGATGAAGATGGTTCACGGCGGCCGAAATCTAGGAAAATAGTCGATAATGTGTTAGTTGTTATGGTGGCTGCCCTCGCCTGAGACTCGGTGGTACAACGCCGGAGAAGGTGGGTCCTCACTGGTGGTCGTGTCTCGTGTGGTGGCTGCCCACGTGGTTGCCTGGTAAGCTGGAGGCGTACAGTGGAGGCATCGTGGGTGGAAAGTGGTGGTTATTTTGGTGGTCGATGTGTCAATAGTGAATAATGTGAATGGGTATGGAGATTGAAGAGAGGAAGAAGATGAAGGTATAAAGGGGGAAAACAACCGGTTAGAGTGACTGGTAACAACCGGTCATTTTTTTATCCATACTAAAATGAGATCAATGAAGACATTGATCATATTAAATTGGGATTACGCAAAGCTTGTATTAATTTAAGAAGGGTGGTCATAGTTGGTATTATTCCCATGAAATAACCCTATTTTTTAAGACTCAATTTTTTTTGATTGATATCTAAGAACGAATGGATTTTTTGATTGATATCTACGAACGAAAGATTAATCTTATTTATAATATAAGATTCTATCGCCTCATCATAACTTTTCGATTTAGGATAATTTACTCTAGGTTTATAGTCTTAAGATCTGCTTTTAAGACCCAGAAAAACGTACGATTACTCTTATTTATAATATATAATCATCACCTTATTTTCATTTTTTTCGATGTGGGATACTTTTAGGTTTGTAATCTTTTGAAAAGCTTTTTAAGACTCAAAAGATTGTTTGTTATATTTAAAACCGAAAGATTATTCATATATGATATAGAATTTCATCATCTCATCATAATTTTTCGATGTGATATAATTTACCTAATTGAGTTATAGTTTTAAGAACTATTTTTAAGACTTAAAAAGTTTGTTTTTATATCTAAGTTAAAAGGACACACGATTACTCTTTATTTATATAATCGAATTTGATCATCTTATTATATATTTTGGATGAATGAATACTCTATAATAAAAAAATTCACCTTAAAATAATTTTTCGATGTGGGATAATTTTACTTAAGTTTAGTTAAGTTTTGATATAGTCTAATTAAGAACATTTATTTATAGACAATTGATTACACTTATTTATAATATATAGAATTTTATCAATCCATCTTAATTTTTTGACGCGGGATAATTATACTTTAACTATATAGTCTTAGTCTTAGGATTAAGAACTTTTTTTACTCTCAAAAGATTGTTGGTTAATATCTAAGAACGAAAGATCACATAGAATTTTATCACCTAATTATAATTTTTCGATATGTGATAATCTAATTTAACTTTATTTGTAGTCTTATTAAGAATTTTTTTTAAGACTAAAAAGTTTTTTTGTTGATATCTAAGAACGAATGATTAATCTTATTTATAATATAGAATTTCACCACCTCATCATAATTTGGAGAAATGATTGCTTTTTTTTATATAATAGAATTCATCGTATTATTATACTTTCGTTCACTTTTTTTTTCTCCATTACCTTAATATTTTTTAGGGTTATTTTAATGAAATGAGGCAAAAAAAAATAGTGACCGAAGGGAGTATAACTTTTTGATGTGGAATAATTTACTTAAGTTTATAGCCTTAAGAGTGTTTTAAGACTCAAAAGAGAGGAGGGTATAATTTTTCGATGTGGGATAATTTACTTAAGTTTATAGTCTTAAAAGTTTTTTAAGACTCAAAAGATTTTGGTTAATATCTAAGAACAAATAATTAGTCTTGTTCATAATATAGAAATCCATCACCTTATTATAATTTGTCGATGTAGATAATTTAACTAAAATTTATAGTCTTATTTATAATATATAATCATCACCGTAACTTATTTTAATTGTTTCGATGTGGATAATTTTAAGTTTGTAGTCTTAAGACTTTTTTTTAACTCAAAAGTTTTTTAAAAACAAATAAAAAAAGGCTACAAATGTAAGAATATTTTATGCTATAATAATATTACGAGATATGTAATATATCTTCCTTATTATTATGGTAATACTAGATTAAAGCCCGTGCGCTGCACGGGTTAGTTGGATTAATTACATTGGAAAAAAATTATATAGAAATAAAAGATCTCATATGATGATTATAAAAATAATTATAAAAATAAAGATAAATTGATAGACTCATAGTAAATTTTACATAGTGACATTATTCTTTCAATGTGGGACAAACCATGCAGAAAAATACGATTATTCTTTCAATGTGGGACAAAAAAAACTCTATATTTTTTTTGTTGAAATCTAAGGACGAATGATTAAATTTCATCGCTCTATTATAAAAAAATTCTATGTGGATAATTTTACTTTATGGACGAATGATTACTCTTATTTATAATATAGAACTTAATCAAGTCATAATAATTTTTCGATGTGGATAATTTTAATCAACTTTTATTTGTAATATATAATTTTATTTTATTTTTACAATTTTTCGATGTGGAATAATTTAATGTCTTAAGAGCTCTTTTAAATACTCAAAAGAACGCATGATCAGTTTTATGTTTGTAGTCTTATTAAGAAAAATTTTAAGACTTAAATTTTTTTGTTTGATGTGGGATAATTTTAAGTTTGCTGCCTTATTAAGAGAAATTTTAAGACTCAAAAGTTTTTTGGTCGATATTTAAAAACATCCAAAACCTTATCATAAGGTTTCGATGGGATAATTTTACTCAAGTGATGTGGGATAATTTACTATCTTTTATAGTCTTAAGAACTTTTTTTTAAGACTCAAAAGAGTTTTGGTGGATATCTAATGATGAATGATTACTCTTATTTATAATATAGAATTACTTTTTTTTAATAATTTTTCGATGTGGGATAATTTACTGTACTAATTTTTCGATGTGGGATAATTTACTGTACTAAGAGCTCTTTTAAAGACTCAAAAGAATACATGATTACTTTTATTTTTATTTTAATTTTTTCGATGTGGGATAATTTTATGTCTGTAGTCTTATTAAAAGAATTTTTAAGACTGAAAAGTTTTTTGACAAATAATTAGTCTTATTTACAATATAGAATTCCATCATCTTATTTGTAGTCTTATTTATAATATAAAACATCACCGTAACTTATTTTAATTGTTTCGATGTGGAATAATTTTAAGTTTGTAGTCTTATTAAGATCTTTTTTAAACTCAAAAGTTTTTTAAAAACAAATCAAAAAATAAGACTACAAATTCATGACCTCATCATAATTTAAGAAAAATATTTAAAAATAATGATTACTCTTATTTAGTAAAAATTTATAGGCTCATCATAATTTTCGATGTGGGAGAATTACTTAAGTTGGTTGATGTCTAAGAATTTCTTTTATTAATTTTATGTATAATATAGAATTTCATCACCTTATTATAATTTTTTAAGACTCAAGAGATTTATGTTTGATGACCTTTATAATTTTTCGAATATGAGATAATTTTATCTAAGTTTATAGTCTTAATATATTTTAAGACTCAAAACATTTTTGGTTAATATCTAAGAGCATATGATTACTACGGAGTATTATTTATAATATAAAGTTTCATAACCGAACGAATGAATATTCTTATTTATAATATAGAATTCATCAACATCATAATATTTCGATGTGGGATAATTTATTTAAGTTTATAGTCTTCCATTAGTTCTTTTTAAGATTAAAAAAATACATCATTACTCTTGTTTATAATATAGAATTTCATCATCCCACTATAATTTTCAATGTGGGATGATTTTAAATTTTTAGTCTTATATATTAAAATTTGTTTTAAGAATAAAAAGTTTTTTGGTCGATATTTAAAACCGAATGATTACTAATATTTATAATATAGAATTTCATCATCCCATCATAATTTTTCGATGTGGGATACTTTAAAAGTTTTTCTTGGTCGATATTTGAAACCGAATAATTACTCTTATACTAAAAATTTTTTATCTCCATCATAATTTTTCGATGTGGGATACTTTAAAGGTCTTTCTTGGTCAATATTTGAAACCGGATAATTATTACTCTTATTTATTAAAAAAAAAAATCTATCACCTCATCATAATTTTTTGATATAATATAAAATTTCATCACCTCATCATAATTTTTTAATATAGGATAATTAATTGAGGTTTATAGTCTTAAGAACTATTTTTGATATTCAAAAGACTTTTTGATAGATATCGAAGAACGAATGATTACTCTTATTTATAATATAGAATTTCATCATCATATTATAATTTATCGATGTGGGATAATCTTACAACTGTTATATGTAATAAATTCATCACATAATGTGAAACAAATAATATGAAGTTTATACTCTAATGAAAGCATTTTTTACCCCGAATCTAATTATTTCATTTTTATATTTTATTTTACGATGATGTTTTTAAAAAAACGAATTCTAAAGGTTTTTATCTCAGAATGATAAAACATCATATTAATATAATAAATTAAATATATATTATAATAATAAATAAGAAACTTAATAAATAATATGATCATATGATAAATAATCAAACTTACATTGATGATGTACATCGTTAAGTAAGAAACTTAATCAAACTATATCGTTATAATAAATAATATGATCAGATGATATTAGTAATCATACTTAATTTCAGCTAAGTTTTTAGTCTTAAGAGCTCATTTTAAAACTCAAAAGAATGTATATATGATTACTCTTATTTATAATATAAAATTTCATCACCTAAATTCAAAAGTTTTTTTGATTGATATCTAAGAACGAATTAATTTATTCAAGGTTTATAGTCTTAAGATCTGCTTTTAAGAGTTTAGAAAAACACAAAATTACTCTTATTTACTCCGTATAATATAGAATCATCACCTTGTTTAATTTTTTTCGATGTGGGATAATTTTAGGTTATTTGTAGTCTTTTTAAAAGCTTTTTAAGACTCAAAAGATTGTTGGTTAATATTTAAAACCAAAAGATTACTCATTTATAATATAGAATTTCATCACCTCATCATACTTTTCGATGTGGTATAATTTGTCGATGTAGGATAATTTAACTAAAATATAGAAATCTGTCGATGTGGGATAATTTAACTATTTAAGATCTTTTTGATTGATATTTAAAAACGATGATTACTCTTATTTAGTAGAAATTCATAACTTCATCATAATTTTTCGATGTGAACGAATTAGTTAATTGGTGATGTCTAAGGAAGAATTATTATGTCTTATTTATAATATAGAATTTCGTCACTTTATTATATTTTTTTTACTTAAGTTTAATGTCTAAGAAAGAATTTTTAATAGTTTTATTTATAATATAAAATTTCATCACCTTATTATAATTTTTTACTTAAGTTTATTGGCTTAAGAACTTTTTCTAAGACTCAAAAGATTTTTGTTTGAAGAAATTTTAAAAATTTTCGAATGTGGGATAGTTTTACTTTAGTTTATAGTCTTTATATATTTTTAAGACTCAAAAGATTTTTGGTTAATATCTAAGAGCACATGATTACTATTATTTATAATATAAACTTTCATCACTTTATTATAATTTTTCGATGTGACATTATTTTTACTTAAGTTTGTAGTTTTATTAAGAGACGTTTAAAAGCTTAAAAGTTTTTTTGATTGATTTTTAAGAACGAATGACTTATCATAATTTTTCGATGTTGTATAATTGATTTAAGTTTATAATTACATCACCCGATGTGGGATAATTTAAATGTTTTTCTTGGTTGATATTTATTTAAAACCGAATGATAACTCTTCTTTATAATATAAAAATTCATCACCTCATCATAATTTTTCGATGTAGAATAATTACTTAAGGTTTATAGTCTTAAGAACTCTTTTTGAAATTCAAAAGACTTTTGGTAAATATCGAAGAACTTATTATTACTCTTTATTTATAATATAGAATTTCATCATTATATTATAATTTGTTGATGTGGTATAGTTTTAAAACTGTTATATGTAATAAATTCATCACATAGTGTAAAACAAATAATATGATATTTATACTCTAATGAAAGCATTTTTTTACCACGAATCTAATTATTTCATTTTTATAATTTATTTTATGATAATGTTCTTAAAAAATGAACTCTAAAGGTTTTTAACTTATAAGATATAATAGATTAAATATATATTGTAATAATCAAAAGATTCTCTAATTGATTTTTTTTAATTATTTATGATACTTTCCTAATTTGAGGTTTGATGGAACGGACCAATGAGATCGCTCGAAAAAAGCCTAATATATATATATATATATATATATATATATATATATATATATATATATATATATATATATATATATATATATATATATATATATATATATATATTGATATTGATATTGATTTCTTCCTCTTAATTATGGTCTTATTCGAAATCGGGATCCTATAGAGATATGCTATCACAATAATATCGGACTAAATAAGGAGCCTTTCCATATTTACTCAACCTTGATGAAAGGTCGAGATTACGGTAATCTAAAACCCTAATAGGAAACCGGTCCTCTCTCTGCCTATATATAAAGAAGTCTTCCCCATCAGAAACTCCATACAAAAATTAAGAAACACAACACTTATTATTATAGGAAAAGAGAGAGAGAAACCGACCTATTATTATTTGAAGATTATTTGAAGTCGTCTTATTATTATTATTATTTGGGGTTATCTTATTATTATTTGAAGACGTCTTATAGAGATCTAATATCGTTTGTATTAGATCTTGACTTATTCCGCAATGTCAGGAGGTATGTCTTGATCTCTCTTAATTAATCTTTTGTAACCTTCATGTTGTTCAAAGATTTATGGGATTTATGTCATGTTAATAATATGCTAACATGTGACATCAGAGCTTAGGTTATTGAACTCATGATTGTCCTTTAATTAAGACTATTATTATCTGTCATATTATACGTCAATTAATTATACACTCCGCATGTCATATTATGTTGTTCCCTAGTACGAATGTTGTATGCGTATGAGTCAACAATTAGAGTATATATATGATTTTGTTTGCACATGACCAATAGTTGCTCATATTTCGTATCATGCAATTAATTTTTAATCATATTATAATCAACTATATAATGTTATCACTCCTGCACTTTTTAGTTGGATTAGCCACTGATTGTTTTGTTTTCCAAGCTACTTGATGGAGTTTTACGAATAATATAATACAGTTTATATTTTGCCAATTTATTTATCGTCTCTTTGATACTCCGTACGGATTATATGTTTGTGCATATTAGGTCATACTAATACACCCTATCGTTATGCTTATATATATGGAGTAATTATCAATTTGGCAAATTATTATATACTAGATATTAAGTTATTATATAGTTTGATTTTCAAGTTAAACTGGTTTTGTCATGATTATATAAATTTAATATATACATATTGATTAGTATATAATTTAAATTTTTTAAAATGGAGTGACTTAAAATTTCACTAATTGGTAATTCCATGACAATATGATTATGATATATTCCGTATGATTATGATTATTTACCGAAACATGGTTTCACCGTATTGTTTATGGTCATTCGATAATTTAATCGTTTGACAAATAATGATTTATGATAAGATATAATTTCATATTGTTCGATTTTAGATAATGTTAATATGAAATTCTTATGGTTAAATTTCACCACGGTGAATTTACAACTAAAGTTCAATTTTTCTACATACTATAGTCATTATATCGTTCACATATAAATTAAAAATATATATTTACCCGTAGGTAGATTATATTACCATGTGTAACATTCTATTTATTTAAATATTTTAGTGAATACCCACAGGAGCACTAATAAATATGTGTTGTTTCATATTGAGGCCTTATTATTTATTTTGTCTTGTTTTAAATCACAGCTAAAGTACCTAATCATCAAGTGCAATCATATGCTAACTCTGTTGTTCAGCTTAATGGAACAAACTACTCTGAATGGAAAGAGCAAGTTGAGTTCACCTTAGGGTTAATGGAACTGGATACTTGTCTTCACAAAGACAAGCCAGCTGCCTTAACTTCTGAAAGTACCGCTGCTCAAATATCTCTCCATGAAGCTTGGGAGAGATCTGACAGACTATGCATTTTATTCTTGCGTTGGACCATTGCAACCAACATTAAGACCTCCCTACCTAAGGCTGAAAGTGCAAAGAAGTACCTTGAGGATATTGAAGAACGGTTTAAGACTGCTGATAAATCCCTTGCTGGAAAATTAATGGCAGAACTTACAACCATGAAGTTCGATGGTACTCGCACTATGCATGATCATGTTCTTGAAATGACCAACCTTGCGACCAAACTAACAAGTTTAGGAATGACGATGGGCGATTCTTTTCTAGTCCAATTTATCCTAAATAGTTTATCCTCCTCTCCTACATATGGATCATTTCATGTGAATTACAACACTCTCACTGAAAAGTGGAGCTCTAATGAATTAGCCCACAAATTGGTTCAAGAAGAGGCTAGGCTGAATCAACAAGGTATTAAAGCAGCTCATTTCATTCAAGGAGCTGGATCTAATGCTGGAAAAGCACCACAAAGGACCGAAAAGGGAACCATCTAAAATTATTGAGGCTGACCAACAACCCAATAAGAAAAGGAAAACAAACTGCAAGTTCTGTAAGAAATATGGACACTTTCAGAAGGATTGCACTAAACATCGAGAATGGTTCGAAAAGAAAGGTAACCCAATGGGTTTCGTAAGTCATTTTGAATCAAATATCAGTTATGTTTCCTCTAATGATTGGTGGATTGATACCGGTGCTAATGTCCATGTTTCAAATTCCATGCAGGGATTCTTTACGACCCAAATCATAAACCCAAGCAATAACTTTCTTATTATGGGAAATAAAGTCAAGGCTCCAGTGAAAGCTATTGGAACTTTTCATCTTATTTTAGATAGCGGTTTTCAGTTAGACTTATGTCAAACTCTTTATGTACCGTCTGATTCTCGTAATTTGATTTCAGTTAGTGAACTTGATAAAGTTGGATATTCGTTTGAATTCGGCAAAGGCAATTTCAGTTTATTTAAGAATTTTAGTACTATTGGTTCTGGAATTTTAATTGATGGTTTTTACAAGCTTAGTCTTGATAAACAGTTTGCTGAAAATCGCCTTGCTTTGCATGTTAATATTGAAACAAAACGACAGTCGTCTAAAAACGACTCATATTTCTTGTGGCATAAAAGGCTGGGTCATATATCAGTGAAAGAATTAAAAGATTAGTAAAAGATGGAATCCTTCCGACTCTAGATTTTACTGATAATAAAGCATGTGTAGATTGTATTAAGGGTAAAACAACAAAACACACAAAGAAAGGAGCCACAAGAAGTACACAGCTTCTTGAAATTATACATACAGATATTTGTGGACCTTTTGATGTTCCATCTTTTGGTGGAGAAAAGTATTTTATCACTTTTATCGATGATTATTCACGTTATTGTTACTTGTACTTATTGCATGAAAAATCTCAGTCTGTAGATGCTTTACAAGTGTTTATTACTGAAGTTGAAAGACAATTAGACAAGAAAGTGAAAATCGTAAGGTCAGATAGAGGTGGTGAGTTTTATGGAAGGTATGATGAAACAGGACGACATCCTGGACTTTTTGCAAAACTTCTCCAAAAGTTTGGAATTGTAGCTCAATACACAACGCCAGGTTCGCCCTGGCAGAATGGTGTAGCTGAAAGGCGTAATCGTACTTATATAGAAATGGTTAGATCAATGATGAGTTATGCAAATTTACCTATATCATTATGGATGGATGCTCTTCGCACAGCAGTTTATATATTAAATCGAGTTCCCAGCAAAGCAGTTCAAAAAACCCCTTTTGAAATGTGGAAAGGCTGGAAACCCAGTTTAAAACATCTCCAAATTTGGGGATGTCCAGCTGAGGCAAGGATTTATAATCCAAATGAAAAGGAATTGGACTCAAGAACGATAAGTGGATATTTTATTGGTTATCCCGCGAAGTCCAAAGGATATATAATTTATTGTCCTAACCATACTACGAGAATTATTGAAACCGGTAATGCTAGATTCTACGAGAATGGCGATGTTAGTGGGAGTCATAAATTTAAAGATGTGATCATAAATGAAATAAGGGCAAATATCCCTATGCCTTTTATTTCGAAAGCCAGTGAAACTACTCCCGTTGTTGAGCAACCTAATGAGGAGATATTACTGGATGATCAAGAACCACCTAATGAGAACATCGTAAATGAAAATGAACAATTATCAGAAGAAGCGACATTATGAAGATCTTATAGAGATAGAAGACCTTCAACGCTCATTTCTAATGATGATTATTATCTTTATCAAGTAGAATCTGATCAAGGGAAAAGGATCCGGTCACTTATTCACAAGCCATTAAAGATATTAATTCTAGTAAGTGGATCGATGCCATAAAAGAGGAGCTGAAATCTATGGCTGAAAATGAAGTTTGGGACGTAGTTCATTTGCCTCAAGGACACAAAACAGTCGGTTTTAAATGGGTCTTTAAGACTAAGTGCGACTCTCAAGGCAATATTGAACGACATAAAGCCAGACTTGTTGCCAAAGGTTTCACTCAGAAAGAAGATATGGATTACAATGAGACCTTTTCTCCCGTGTCAAGGAAGGATTTTCTTAGAATTATCATGGCTCTAGTAGCTCATTATGACTTCGAGTTACATCAAATGGATGTGAAAATTGCCTTTCTTAATGGAGACTTAAAAGAAGAAGTCTACATGCGTCAACCTGAAGGTTTCATTATTGAAGGTCAGGAAGACATGGTCTGCAAACTTAAGAAATCATTGTATGGACTGAAACAAGCATCGAGACAGTGGTACTCAAAGTTCGATGAAATCATTACTAATTTTGGTTTCAAAGAAAATATCTTTGATCCTTGCATATATCTCAAGATCAGTGGGAGTAAGTTCATATTCTTGATTCTGTATGTTGATGATATTTTACTAGCCAGCAGTGACCTTGGTTTATTACATGCAACCAAGGCCTATCTCTCTAAGAACTTTGAAATGAAAGATATGGGTGAGGCAACCTATGTCATTAGAATAGAAATATTTCGTGATAGGTCCTTAGGGATTTTGGGTCTGTCTCAGAAAGCATATATCGATAGAGTTTTAGAAAGATTTGGTATGCTGACATGTTCTTCTAATCCTGTACCACTGCAGAAAGGAGATAAATTTGATCTCACGCAGTGTCCACAGAACGAGTTAGAACGTACTGAAATGGCCAAATATCCTTATGCTTCTCTGGTTGGGAGTTTAATGTATGCTCAAGTTTGCACTCGACCTGACATTAGTCATGCAGTTGGTATGTTGGGTAGATTTCAGAGTAACCCAGGAATCGCTCATTGGAAAGATGGAAAGAAAGTGCTGAGATATCTGAAGGGAACAAGGAATTTCATGCTCACATAGAGAAAATCAAATCACCTACATGTGACTTGTTATTCTGATTCAGATTTTGGGGGATGTTCTGACACAAGGCACTGTACTCTTGGATTTGTTTACCTCTTGTGTGGAGGTGCAATATCATGGAAAAGCCAGAAATCACAGTTGCTTTATACCTCCACCATGGAAGCTGAATATGTGGCTTGTTACGAGGCTTCAATTCAAGGAGCATGGTTGCGTAATTTTATCTCGGAGTTTGGGCTTTTGAATTTCATCTCTAAGCCAATTTCTCTTTACTGTGATAATGAAGCTGCAATCTTTTTCTCCAAGCATGATAGGATATCTAAGGGATCAAAACACATGGACCTTAAATACCTCTCACTGAAGCAAGATGTTAGATTACAGAAATTTGTCATTACACATGTAGGAACAGATCTTATGGTTGCAGACATCTTTACAAAAGGACTGTCTCTGAAAGTTTTTCAAGGACATACTCTTCGTATGGGTCTTGAAGACAATCATTGATTACGAGTCTGTACCATTTTTTTATCTATGTTCTTATGTAAGACATTTATTGAGATCTCTTAACAATTTCTACACTTGCTATATAATATTATTTCTATTTTTCCATTGTGTACACACTTATTATTGGATTAACGATAACATATAGTCTTTTTAGACATTATGAGAACATTACGTTAAAACTCCACTTATGGCCTAACTATTTCAATCGTTGATGTAGTGGTACATGGAAGTAAACATGTTGCAGATTGACATGTGCACGCCATGACTCTCTTTAACGATTGCATCAGTCAAGGTGCTCATAAACACCGATTTAAAATATATGTTTTAGCATAGTATGCGCAACTTATATATTCTCTAACGGACATTACAGATGTTTCAATCGACCAAGTGGGAGACTGTAAGAATATTTTATGCTATAATAATATTACGGGATATGTAATATATCTTTCTTATTATTATGGTAATATTTCTTCCTCATAATTATGGTCTTATTGGAAATCGGGATCCTATAGAGATATGTTATCACAATAATATCGGACTAAATAAGGAGTCTTTCCATATTTACTCAACCTTGATGGAAGGTTGAGATTACGGTAATCTAAAACCCTAATAGGAAACCGGTCCTCTCTCTGCCTATATAAAGGAGTCTTCCCCATCAGAAACTCCATACAAAAATTAAGAAACACAACACTTATTATTATAGGAAAAGAGAGAGAGAAACCGACCTATGATTATTTGAAGATTATTTGAAGTCGTCTTATTATTATTATTATTATTTGGGGTTATCTTATTATTATTTGAAGACGTCTTATAGAGATCTAATATCGTTTGTATTAGATCTCGACTTATTCCGCAATGTCAGGAGGTATGTCTTGATCTCTCTTAATTAATTTTTTGTGACCTTCATGTTGTTCAAAGATTTATGGGATTTATGTCATGTTAATAATATGCTAACAACAAATTAATGATCTCATCATAATTTAAAAAAACAATGATATAGAATTCCATCATAGTTTTTTAAAAAAACAAAAGTGTTTTTGTTGGTTGATATTTAAAAACAATGATTACTTGCTTAAGTTGGTGGATGTCTAAGGAATTTTTTTTATTAGTTTTATTTCTAATATAGAATTCCGTCACCTTATTATAATTTTTTATTGAAGTGTATAGTCTTAACATCTTTTTTAAGACTCAAAAGATTTATGTTTGATGAAACTTTATAATTTTTTGAATGTGCTTTGATGAAACTTTATAATTTTTTTGAATGTAGGATAATTTTACTTAAGTTTATAGTCTTAATATATATTTTAACACTCAAAAGATTTTTGGTTAATATCTAAGAGCACATGATTACTACGGAGTATTATTTATAATATAAAGTTTCATCACCTTATTATAATTTTTCGATGTGAGATTATTTTTAGTTAAGTTTATAGTCTTATTAAGAAACTATTTAAGATTTAAAGTTTTTTTTTGATATTTAAGAACGAAGGATTAGTCTTATTTATAATATAAAATTCATCAACTTATCATAATTTTTCGATGTGGAATAATTTATTTAATTTTATAGTTGTAGACACCCGAATTTTGCCTGCTAGTGTCTATAGCAGTCTCCAACAAAACACCCGATGATGATCGGACGTAAACATGCTTTAATACACTCGAATATGGGCTCTGAATCAATAGTATCCAACATGGGCTTTTAGCGGAGTACAAATCTCACAAACCAACCTCAAATTCAGGCCCAGTTGGCCGTTTCCAATAAAATAAGATTAATTTGAGCCAAATCCGTTACCGGAAATAAAACCGTCTTTTTTCGACCCAAAACCCGGTCCAAGTCAAAACCGACTCTGCAAGCTTCTAGAAACAACTCAAAACAAACACAATCAACAAATTCAAATTCAAGGAAAAGTCAAAACCTCTCCCTAAAAATGGTCCACCCGCCTGACCCACTCAATCGAGTCACCTAGCCGAGTCGATCGAGTATGCTTTCAAAAACCGAACAGGCGCCCTTTTTCAGGCCACTCGATTGAGTGCATCTAGGGCCACTCGATCGAGTGACCCTTAGCTGGGGGGTAATTTCTATAAATATCCCCCTTAACTCTTCACAAATGAGATTTTCCACCACACTTTTAACCTACATTTCACCACCTTTTCAATCACCCTTTTGTGGACATGACATAGGTCCACCCCGACGCGGCCACGCGCGGGTTTGGGGGGCGAATGAATCTCCATATGAGATGGTCAAATTGAAATTTAAATCGAAGTTGGAGTCGCCACCGAATTTTATGGTTATTCGGAACCGTTCGAGCCCACTCTATGTCATAGTGGGCCGTATACAAAATACGGCCCATTTCCGATGTCAGAGTTTATTGGGCTCGTCCCTTTGCAGTTCGATACCGATGCCGACTTGATCGGTTAATCGTATATTGAATGACTCTCGTTGCCAATGAATTCGGACATCCGGAAACCACGGTTCTGAGTAAGGGGTGAGGGTACGTGTTGGGAAGTTCACAAAGAACACCCAACCCCGCCCGCACATTAGCGGCCTCTACTAGGATATCGAATGATTTTTTAATACGCGCGTTAGTAATACGATGAATGATATGCAAACATTGTTTTCCTAAGCATGCGAGGAATTGAATGGGTTGCTAAGTCGGTTTAATGCATGAAAAATTAACGTCAAAGTTGAATTTAACATGTGAGATTCGTTTTAGTATAATAAAACAAACGATGAAAGAGATATGAATTTGCTACAAAAGATGAACAAACGAGTTAGTATCGATTTGTAAAAATAATATAGCAAAAATAATAAATATACGAGATCGAGAAAATAAATATTAATCGAAATCTGAAAATTATTGCTAAAAACGCTGTTTTGTATAAAAAAACGAAGTTCGAAAAAAAATAAAAAAAAGAAGAAACGAGCCGCGTTTTCAATCGGCCGCGCGGCTCGCCCGGGACGCACGCGACTCGCGTCCCGGTCTGTTTTCGAGACCGATTTTTGAAAGTTCGATGCTTTTATTAAATCGCGTACAAATATCGCATAATTTGTACTCGACCTAATATTTTCGATATTCGTTATATTCGATAATTGACTACGAAATCAATATCAAATACTCGGAATAGTTTTAGAAAAGATATAAATTTTAGAAATCGTTTCGTAGAATAATAAAATAAAACGAACGAAAAAGCTAAAAAAGACTCGGGTTTTAGGCCCGTGCGCGAGTCGCCTGGGAGTGGCGCGACTCGCGTGCGGGTCTGTCCGATTTTATTTTTTTGTTCGAAATTGCTAATTTTGATAAATCGGTACAAAATATGAATTAATTTATACTCGATTTTATGTTTTCGATATTCGTCGTATCCGATATTCGATTATGAAATCGATATCGAATATTCGGAATAAAAAAAAAAGTTTTGTAAAAAGAAGTTTGAACGAAAAAAAGATGTAACGATTTTTAACATCGTCGAGATTTTAATATAATTCTTTTTGATACAATATTCGATTATAGAGAATCGATATCACATTTTTAAGAATGTTTGATATATGAAAGTAGTTTTTAATAATATCGATATTAGAATAAAATAATAAAAAAAAACGACGAACGACCCGTAATAAAAAGGACCGACACGAGACCCGTAAAAAAAAGCGAACGGCGAGGAGGAGAAGAGAAGAAACAAAGAAATCGGGTTTTGTTACACCCTCAACCTACATGCTTCTGTTTACTCGGATCGGGGCTCGTCGGGTCGTGGCTTAGGCACAAGAGCGTCGAGTGGATGTCGGTGAGTTACGGTGGTTCGGTTTGGTCGTGAAGGGTGTCGGGTATAGGGCCGGATTTCCTTCGGGAATAATATCGGTTTTCTCGATATTAAGTATGTAATTGATGTATGATAATTTATGTGTGTATATCGATGATTGATAATGAATGTAGATGAATCTATTTTGAGTTGTGCAAGGGGCTATTTATAGGGAGTTCCCGACCTTGGCTAGAAGAGGTGCTTCGGGTTTGAACTACCGCTTAGGATAGGAAACGTAAGAAGCTGAAAGGCATGAGAATTTCGCTTGCTTGTCGAAGAAGCAAGGGAACACGGCTGGAAGAGGGCTGCCCGGCCAAGTGTTTGCACTCGGTCAGGTGTTTGAATCGGTTTTCGGATAGGATTCCTACTTGAGACCGTATTCCATCCTTAAACGAATTTGTTTAATATTTTGTGAAGCTGATTTTTTGTAGGATTGGAGTATGAATCAGCCATGTGAGGTGTCACGGCTGACTCACGTGTCTCGGGAAAATCTTTGACCGGGTTTTGACTCGGTCGCTAAAAGACGGTTTTACCCCTGGTGTCTGAATCGACCCAAATTAATCTTATTTGACTTGAAACGACCCACTGGGCCTGATTTTGAGGTTGGTTTTGTGAGATATGCACTCCATAATGAGCCCAAGCCAAATGCCAATGATTTTGAGCCCGTTTCTGAGTATTTAAAGCACGTTTGCGTCCGATCATCATCGGGTGTTTGTCGGAAACTGCTATAGACACCTGGCGGTCAAAATGTGGGTGTCTACAGAGCCCCCACTCTGACTGAGGCTTGGACAAGGCGAAAGTCATGGTAACTACCAGGCCAATCAAAGATTAAGACCCGGCAGACTTCCGGTCGGGTCGTTTAAGGTCCATTAGACCTGCATAAAGGGCCCGCCGGCCGGAGACTAGAAATGTACCTGAGTTGATGATGATAACTCCGTGGGGAATCGGACTTGTCGTATAAGTCTATGCCGCTGGGGAGTTATATGAATTGCGCGGTCTTGAATTGTACCTGTATAAGTTACATAAAATTTTGCATGCAACATGTAGGTGAAACAAATATGACTCGTGCTGGGGAATAAAAAATTGATTTTTGCTTAGTTTTGAAATCGAGGTCCTGAAAGCAGCTCACGTGCTAGGAAATAGGTTTTCAAAACTGAAATGGGTAGAAAAGAAATTTGCAATTTAAATAGACCGAAATTTGACCTTGTCGAAAAGGATTTTCTCAAATGGCTAAGTTTTGCAGGTTTTAAAAATGAGAATTTGAAGAGAGGGGTATACCGACAGACTCGACTCTAGACGTGACCGGACGAATTGACAGACACGACTGGACTCTCGAGGGGTTGGACCGTGACTCGGTAGGGGGGTGGGCCACCTAACAAGACTCTTAAGTTGCGCTATTTCGTAGCCTAGGCGGGTGGCAACACGGTCGAACATTGAAATGGGATAGATATGCTATACGGGGTTGCAGTAGTCTGTAATGAGACTGTTGTAGTCTAGTGCTCTCCTGGATTTTTGATTTTAGGGTACATTTCCAAAGTGGGTATTGCCTCGAGTCCTGACAGATTCTTGCCTTCGACTGAGCCGAGCACTAGGACACACTATAGAAAGGAGGCTAGATTTTTTGAATTTTATTTGGATTTTGTGAGTGGATGAAGGCTTTCTGCCTAAGAGAAGCCCCCAGGACGACAAAGCTAGCTATTAAGAACATGACGGTGTCGTGACCGGAATGATGGCGCTTTTTGAATGTGTGTCAATGTGGGTGGTTGTGCCTCTGTTGAAAGGCTGCCTACGTATTCACGTATAGTGAAATCAAACCATTCCGTAGTTCAGTGTTGAAAGATATATTATGGTGCCTAGTCAAATAGGACTTTGTGTGTAACTAGCCATAGCAATGGTGTAGGCTAGGTGCATTCCCAATGATGTCTTGATCAAAGGGCTAGAATGGTTAGGATATTGATCCTGTGACTGTGAGCATTCTCCGGGATAGCCCCAAGAGGTGGTGTGAGCTTTTTTGGGCATGTTCTATGCCGACTGCAAGTTGAGTTCCCGTGTTTGGGGTTGGTAACTGGTTTGAATGAGAAGAATTGGGATGGGATTTTTACGAGTTCTGCTCTCGGGGATTTGATGAGTTTTGCTCTCGGGGATTTTAACGAGTTTTGCTCTCGGGGATTTTAACGAGTTTTGCTCTCGGGGATTTTAACGAGTTTTGCTCTCGGGATTGTGTATGATTAGGTAAGGGGTTTGACGAGTTTTGCTCTCGGGTCTTTGACGAGTTTTGATCTCGGGTTTGCATATGGTGATTGTGAATTTTGTTATGTAAAGGGGAAGCCGAGTAAAATGGCTCGAACTTTGATCGGGATATGTTTGATGATGCGGGATCTGGTTTCCATGTCTGACCCTAATGGTTAGGGGTATCCTATGGAGCTTGAATCCTCAAAATTCCGGGCTGTCTTTAGCCTGGGCCTCGGGAAGGTCTTGAGGGTTGTAATGTGGGAAGGCTAAATGTGGTGTTAGTTGACCAGCTTGATTGTTTCTCCCTTATTGGATGGTATGAGTATTGATCTTGAGTGGACCGTTGACCACGGTCATGGGCATTTGAATATTTTTTGTTGGTTGACCTCTTAGCCCCGGTCATGGGATCTTCATTTGGTGTTGACCGTTCTGGTCGTGGATGCTCTTTTTTATGATGGCCTGCTTTTTTGTTTTGGCCTTTTGCTTTTTTGTTTTGGCCTTTTGCTTTTTTCCTTTTTCATGGACTTTCGATTTCTTTTTTTTTGTCCAGTTTTTTGTCTTTTTTTTTTCTGTTGGTCAGACTAACACCGTAGGTAGGTATGGTTGATCTTGTCGGAGGGGTGTTTATTGTGGGAAATGGGCTTGCCTCCCTTCTTGAACCCAAACTAGGAGACTAACTAGATTCGTCATTGGATTCGATACCGCTCCTGCTAAGTGTAGTTTTGTGGCTTCCTATGTCAGACATGGAACAGGTACAGGAAAACACGGGTCTCGATTTCCTGCAGTCATTATAGATGTGCCTGTAATAGTCACGTGCATGTGCTCACAGTGTATGACGGTGTTCATCATGTTCTCGGAAACACATAAGGAAAGTATATATGAGCAATAGAAAAGCTGATTTTATTGAATTTTGAAAAGAGGACAGAATGCAAAAGACTCTGACTCTGATTTGGAAATGAGGATGTAGGGTATCCTAGACTCGGACTCAAACTTAGACTCGAATCCAACTCGGACTTTCGGATGCTCGGTTGGTTGTTTTTTTTTTGGTAAGGTCTTCGACAGGTGCCACGACTCGCCTAAACTCGGTTTTGCACAAATGCAAGAGAGGGAGTCAAACTAGACACGCCCTGGGGTGACGGGAATGACTAAGATTCATGGACCGGGATACTCGAACGTTGACCTGGACGAGGTAACGACCCTGGCTTGGACTTGACGATGAGACTCAAGCTGCACGAGGGTGAGTCCGAAAATGGGGCGACCATGTTTGACTCGGGTTAGACTCTCCTATGACAAATGTGTAGGGTGCGATTCTCGGGGTGATTGTGATTAATCGTTCCGTCGGGGAATAGCCCCCAAGTGAGACTAAGGACTCAAATAGGACTCAGATGGTGTGGCATCTAAGTGGCTCGAAAGTGGGGTATGTGAGACACGTGTAAGACATGACCCTTAGAGCAATCGTGATTGACCGCTCTGATGAAGGGTAGTCCCCAAGTGGGATCGAATATTTGGTTAAGACTCAAGTGTCGGACGAGTGACCCTTAGACGTAAGGGTTAAAAACCTTTTGTTATAGGGCTATGCCTTGTAAAAGATCGACTCGGAAAAGACTCCTAGACGGGTGACTTGTGAAAGGTGGGCCTCCTTTAGGATCCAGCTGTGTGGGCTGGGCCCTGTTTGAAAGGAGGTTTACGTGAGACATTCCCCAGATTTTGGACTCGATTTGTGTAAACGGGCCAACCTTTGTAGGAGTATGTCCTACGTAGGTGGGCCTTGCCTTAGTCTAATAAGGCGGACTGGGATAGGGAGGAAACTCGTGATATAAGATCGACGGAGTTTCGACGCTAAAAGACTCGACGACTTACGACATGACCTGACGCTGCTAAATACGGGAAGTCCTAAGAAGAGGAAGGTTTTGAAATTGAAGTTTTGAAAGGCCCGAAAGAATCGGGGAGAACCGGCCCTTTTTCGAGAAAGAAAACGGAAAGGCGGACCGGGGACGGTTTTGAAAAGTTTCGAAAATATTTTCGAGTTTTGAAATGGGCGTAATACCGGCTAAAAATAGGCTATTTTGAGTAAAATCGTGGATCCTAAATTCGGTATATGTCCCGGGTTTTGAAATTGGATATTTTGAAAAGGATGCTATTTTGAAAAAAGACGGTTTTTGAAAAACGACTTGTAAATCAGGTAGCACGTAGTCATGGAAACAGTATAACGACGCCATGTATGCTCTAATTCTAAGTCTCGGTCAGTCTGAAAGGGTCTATACCAGTGTACACAGTCTATCGAGAATCGGGGCGGACTTACTAAGTCGAGTTGAGCTTAGAACATGCCGTAAAACCCATACGAATCGGCTAATGGACACCTTCGACATATCCAATTTGGACTACATCGATAGTATAATGGGACGTCGGTCACCAGTACCGACCCGGGAAAATATGGGGTTATGCATGAACTGTAAAACTAAAACGCGTATTGTACTAGTCAAACGATTTCTATTCGAGTCTCACCCTGAGGATGCTGAAGGTCAGTAACGTATCAGCTAATCCCCAGCGGAGTCGCCAAATTGTGGACATGACATAGGTCCACCCCGACGCGGCCACACGCGGGTTTGGGGAGGCGAATGAATCTCCATATGAGATGGTCAAATTGAAATTTAAATCGAAGTTGGAGTCGCCACCGAATTTTATGGTTATTCGGAACCGTTCGAGCCCACTCTATGTTGTAGTGGGCCGTATACAAAATACGGCCCATTTCCGATGTCAGAGTTTATTGGGCTCGTCCCTTTGCAGTTCGATACCGATGCCGACTTGATCGGTTAATCGTATATTGAATGACTCTCGTTGCCAATGGATTCGGACATCCGGAAACCACGGTTCTGAGTAAGGGGTGAGGGTACGTGTTGGGAAGTTCACAAAGAAAACCCAACCCCGCCCGCACATTAGCGGCCTCTACTAGGATATCGAATGATTTTTTAATACGCGCGTTAGTAATACGATGAATGATATGCAAACATTGTTTTCCTAAGCATGCGAGGAATTGAATGGGTTGCTAAGTTTGTTTAATGCATGAAAAATTAACAGCAAAGTTGAATTAACATGTGAGATTCATTTTAGTATAATAAAACAAACGATGAAAAAGATATGAATTTGCTACAAAAGATGAACAAACGAGTTAGTATCGATTTGTAAAAATAATATAGCAAAAATAATAAATACACGAGATCGAGAAAATAAATATTAATCAAAATCTGAAAAATATTGCTAAAAACGCTGTTTTGTATAAAAAATGAAGTTCGAAAAATAATAAAAAAAGAAGAAACGAGCCGCGTTTTCAGTCGGCCGCGCGGCTCGCCCGGGACGCACGCGACTCGCGTCCCGGTCTATTTTCGAGACCGATTTTTGAAAGTTCGATGCTTTTATTAAATCGCGTACAAATATCGCATAATTTGTACTAGACCTAATATTTTCGATATTCGTTATATTCGATAATTGACTACGAAATCAATATCAAATACTCGGAATAGTTTTAGAAAAGATATAAATTTTAGAAATCGTTTCGTAGAATAATAAAATAAAACGAACGAAAAAACTAAAAAAGACTCGGGTTTTAGGCCCGTGCGCGAGTCGCCTGAGAGTGGCGCGACTCGCGTGCGGGTCTGTCCGATTTTATTTTTTTGTTCGAAATTGCTAATTTTGATAAATCGCGTACAAAATATGAATTAATTTATACTCGATTTTATGTTTTCGATATTCGTCGTATCCGATATTCGATTATGATATCGATATCGAATATTCGGAATAAAAAAAAAGTTTTGTAAAAAGAAGTTTGAACAAAAAAAAGATGTAACGATTTTTAACATCGTCGAGATTTTAATATAATTCTTTTTGATACAATATTCGATTATAGAGTATCGATATCATATTTTTAAGAATGTTTGATATATGAAAGTAGTTTTTAATAATATCGATATTAGAATAAAATAATAAAAAAAACGACGAACGACCCGTAATAAAAAGGACCGACACGAGACCCGTAAAAAAAGCGAACGACGAGGAGGAGAAGAGAAGAAAAAAAGAAATCGGGTTTTGTTACACCCTCAACCTACATGCTTCTGTTTACTCGGATCGGGGCTCGTCGGGACGTGGCTTAGGCACAAGAGCGTCGAGTGGATGTCGGTGAGTTACGGTGGTTCGGTTTGGTCGTGAAGGGTGTCGAGTATAGGGCCGGATTTCCTTCGGGAATAATATCGGTTTTCTCGATATTAAGTATGTAATTGATGTATGATAATTTATGTGTGTATATCGATGATTGATAATGAATGTAGATGAATCTATTTTGAGTTGTGCAAGGGGCTATTTATAGGGAGTTCCCGACCTTGGCTAGAAGAGGTGCTTCGGGTTTCAACTACCGCTTAGGATAGGAAACGTAAGAAGCTGAAAGGCATGAGAATTCCGCTTGCTTGTCGAAGAAGCAAGGGAACACGGCTGGAAGAGGGCTGCCCGGCCGAGTGTTTGCACTCGGTCAGGTGTTTGAATCGGTTTTCGGATAGGATTCCTACTTGAGACCGTATTCCATCCTTAAACGGATTTGTTTAATATTTTGTGAAGCTGATTTTTTGTAGGATTGGAGTATGAATCAGCCGTGTGAGGTGTCACGGCTGACTCACGTGTCTCGGGAAAATCTTTTACCGGGTTTTGACTCGGTCGCTAAAAGACGGTTTTACCCCTGGTGTCGGAATCGACCCAAACAAGTCTTATTTGACTCGAAACGACCCACTGGGCCTGATTTTGAGGTTGGTTTTGTGAGATATGTACTCTATAATGAGCCTAAGCCAAATGCCAATGATTTTGAGCCCGTTTCTGAGTATTTAAAGCACGTTTGCGTCCGATCATCATCGGGTGTTTGTCGGGAACTGCTATATACACCTGGCGGTCAAAATGTGGGTGTCTACACTTTTACATATCATAAAAAAACCCTTAACACAAATCAATCAACACATTTTTCAGCCACATTTTTACCTCACATCAAGCATTCACACACACACACACATCGAGATCAAAACTCGTCAAAGACCGAGAGCATCCTCTCCCCAGCTATACACACCATAACTCATCCTACATATCTCGACACTCCCGCGCACACGCCATGCTACTAGACGAGTCCGTTTCCGAGATACTTAAGCATGTAGGTTGAGGGTGTAAAATCAAACTCCGTCATCTCCTTTCTCCTTCTCGTTTTTTTGTTTTCGAATCAAACACGTTTAATTACGAATTTTGTCTCAAGTCCGTTTAATCCATTTACAAGTTGTATTGGAGGTGACACCCTTTCGAGGAGCACCGCCCTAAGCACTTAAAGGCGTAACGCGATCGCGGTAATATGTCGTTAAACACGTCCGATGCCATTTTTTAGATTAGCACGAAATCCGTTGATGCGGAATCGAACATCACGTAATCCGTAAGGATTAATTACGGTGTCGGTGATGCGGAGGGAATCGATTTTCGTTCTAATTAAATTAAAAATGATTTCACAAAACTTCTTTCAAATTTTCGATACTGGGCTCGTAACCGTACATTGCACGTTATAAGTATCGAAAATCGAGTGAGTTTAAATTATATAATATTTACGTAACTCGGCTAGCTAGCGATTTAAAATCAATAAAATGCAAAACAATCACCTTTTCGAAAACGAGCAGTAGCTCGTAGAGGGGGCACTCGATCGAGTGCTATGGCTCACTCGATCGAGTGACCCCCAAAATTTGGGCAGGGGTTCCTTTTGAAGGGTACTCGATCGAGTCCCTTCCATGACTCGATCGAGTAACCTCCATAATCCTCTAACGTGAGCCTTTAGCAATATGCAATCACGTTAAATATTTTTACGACTTTTAGTTGTCACGTGTCAAGTCAATAATGTGCTTATTGTTTCAAAGTCATGCATCACATCATAATTCTAACTATCTAATTCGATTATTCTAATTTCATTTTTCGTATTGTAATTCCGGGTTGTATTTCCGCCCGTGAACTTTGTATCCATGTACGAGCTTCTAATTTTTGATGTTTTCATTCATCTAAACGAACTTTGCATGCTAAATCACTTCGACGTGAACCAAGATGCATTAAAATGACGTAATTTGAACATAATTCACATGCTAATGACATTTGCATAACATTTAATCGTCCCACTAACGCGCGTACACGAAAATAACGATATCCTAGTAGAGGCCGCCAAGAGCGGGCGGGGTTGGGTGTCCTTTGTGGGCTTCCTAACACATACCCTCACCTCTTACTCAGAACCATGGTTTCCGGATGTCCGAAACCGTTGGCATACGAGAGTCATTCGATGCACGATACCCGATAACTCGGCGTCGGTATCGTAATGCAAATGGACGAACCCCTAAGCTCTAGCACTAAAAGCGAGTCGTGCTTTGTGCACGATACGCCTAAGTGTAGAATGGGTTTGAACGGGTCCGAACTCCCACAAATTTTGGTGGCGACTCCTATTTCGGTTTAAATTTCGACCCGAGATCAATCTTACCACGAGATTCATTCGCCTACCAAAACCCGCGCGTGGCTGCGTCGGGGTGAACCTATGTCATGTCCACAATTTGGCGACTCCGTTGGGGATGCCTGATGTACTACTTGTCATTGGGGTTCCTAGGGTGAGACTCGAAAAAAAATCGTTCGATTATTAATGTACGCGTTTTAGTTCGATGATTCATGCATAACCCATTTTTTCCCGGGCCGGTTACTTGTGACCGACGTCCCACTATACCGCGTCGCATTCCTACATGGGTGCGTTAAAGACATCTATGGCCGAACTCGTATGGTTTCACGGCATGTTCTAAGACCAACTCGGCTTAGGAAATCTGTCCTGATTTACGAGAAAGCCATCGGTGTTGGTATAGACCTGATTTTGACCGACCGAGACTTAGCATAAAGCATACATGGTGTCATCATAATGCTTGCTTAACTACGTGCTACTTGGTTTCCGTGTCATTTTTCAAAAACCGTCATTTCAAAAAATGCATCTTTTCAAAATATCCAATTTTCAAAAACTCGGAATGCTGCCGAAATTTAGACTTACGATTTGACTCAAAACAAGCCTATTTTCTAGCTGGCATGCTGCCCATTTCAATATTCGAATTTCCGATCCCCATTCTATTTTCGAATTTTCGAAATTCCATTTTGATTTTCAAATCTTCGGGATGCCATTTTCGATTTTTTTTTTTAAAATCTTCGGGATCCCGTTGTCGATTTTCAAATTTTCAAAAATTCATTTCCGATATTCAAATTTCCGAAATTTGAAATATTCAACTTTTCCAAAAAAATGGTCCCGTCGGCGTGCTGCCAATTTCAAAAGACGGGACCATCTCCCAATTTTTCAAAATGCAAATTTATTCGCAACCATTCCAACCTTTCAAATTCTCGGTCCTGTCAGCATGCTGCTATGGACATGACGTAGGTCCACCCCGACGCGGCCACGCGCGGGTTTTGGGTTAGGCGAATGAACCTCCATATGAGAAGGATCGAATTGAAATTTAAGTCGAAATGGAGTCGCCACCGAATTTTATGGTTATTCGGAACCATTCGAGCCCACTCTATATCGCCATGGTCCATACACAAAGTATGGCCCATTTCGGTTTGAGATTTTATTGGGCTCGTCCCTTTGCATATCGATATAGATGCCGACTTGAGCGGTTAATCGTATATTGAATGACTCTCGTTGCCAATGGATTCGGGCATCCGGAAACCACGGTTCTGAGTAAGGGGTGAGGGTACGTGTTGGGAAGCCCATTAAGGACACCCAACCCCGCCCGCACTTAGCGGCCTCTACTAGGACATCGTTTGACTTTTTAATATGCGCGTTAGTGATTCGGTGAAATGTTATGCAAACAGCGTTTTAGCTAAGCATGCGAATTAAATGTGAGCTACGTCAATTTAATGCATCTAATTTATTGGCGAGGTGGTTTAGCATGCGAGGGTTCATTTAAAAGCGGTAAAACGCAAATAAATAAAGCAAAGCAAAAATAAATCGATTACAAGTTACACGGGCGGAATACAACCCGGAATTCACAATACGGCGTACAATAAAATAGAACAATTGAAATATACAATTGAAATGGCGAACAATAATTATAAACGGACCCGTGTATAAACTAGACCGTGAATTTGTGTAGATGGACGAACCTTAATTAATTACACATTATATTTCATGTTAATCAAGGGACGGAGGTTCGAGACCTAGACGTGGTGCTAGCCCGATCTCGAACCTCGATGCCTTGTCCCGACTTATCACCTCGAGAAATTGAGTCTAAATTAATTTTACATCGGATACGACTAAAGAGTCGTCGACATAAAATTAATAATGTGAGACCGTCGATCAAAATCGTTTAAGTGAAGTGATATGCATGAATTTTGGAAAAGCCACGTGATTGACTTTACACGTGTCGACTAGGTCGCTTAAAAAAGACGAGGCTCGAATGATAAAAAAGGCTCTCGGTTTCTGGGCTGCAGGACCCACTCGGTCGTGTCATGGCTGGACTCGGCCGAGTGCGTCCTGGAAGACGCTACTGCCCGTAATTTAGGGTGCTACTCGATCGAGTAGCAGGTGTACTCGGTCGAGTGGCACCTGTGCGAGTTGTGACTCGTTTGTTTTAATGTGTTTTAAATCGATGATTGGCCGAGTCAAATAAAAATATTGACGGATTTAGATTTAACTCGGTTTGTCGGTACTATAATCATGTCTTATATGATTATAATACCGTTATCGGAATTTTGTGAAAAAGGTTATTGTTAGATAAAAAATTTGATTAGTGACGGAATTGCGTCCCTCCACGTCACGACATCGATATTAATCCTTACGGATTATGTGACGTCGGTTTTCGTGTCAACGGGTTCCGTACTAATCTTTGAAATGGATTCATATGCGTTCAACTACGAATGATCGGGATCGTGTTAATAAACGAACCTCAAAAAAATGATCATCGTAGTCAAACGAGTTCGGATCCGAGTTTTGATATTATTATATATATACACGGTACATACGATATTATAGTAAAATATAATAACGATGATTAAATGCGAAAAGTAAAATGTTAGTGTTAGTAAAAATGTCGTTACTATCGAGTAAATAAAATACTATTAGCGTAAATAAAAATGTACGAATATATATATACAAAAAAGACGAGAAAAAGGAGGGAAGAAAGAGAAGTCGATGTTGAATGTTACACCCTCAACCTACATGTTCTTGCTTCTCGGGATACGGTTCGTCAAATGGCGGCAATGGCGCGGGAACGTCGAGATACGTAGGAAGAGTTGATGGTGTGTATGTATGGGTTTGTATGGGATGGATTTTTACGAGTTTTGCTCTCGAAGTGTGTATATGTGTGATGATAATTGAAGGTTGAATTATGGCTGAAATGTGATGGGAAAAGTTGGCTGAAAATTCTGGTTCAGAAGTTGTCGTTGAAGAAAGTTGTTTTTTGTGCTTAGGATTGACGGGTAATTATAGGGGAGCCTCGACACTGGGTCACTCGAGCGAGTGGCGCGGGTGCACTCAGTCGAGTGCTCTCGCGAATGCACCTGGACGTGTTTTTTGAGGCTCCACTCGATCGAGTGGTCAATCCACTCGACCGAGTGGATCAATTAGGCCGTGCTAAATCGGGAAGGATTGGCCTTGATTTGCTCTTGATTGATTGTGGTTGATTTTGAATGATTTGGGATGATTTTGGCTGATTTTCGAACCTGGTGCATGTTTCGAGAATGCACCCGGTCGTTCTTTGTGTCGGGTTTGTCTTGACCGGGTTTTGACCCGGTCGCTAAAAGACGGGAATTATTTTTGGTGTCAGTTTTGGCCCAAATTAGTCTTGTTTGACTCGGAATGACCCACTGGGCCTGAATTTGAGGTTGGTTTTGTGAGATTTGTATCCCGTTAATAGCCCATGCCGGTCATTATTGATTTCGAGCCCGTATCCGAGCGCGTTAGAGCACGTTAGCGTCCGATCATCATCGGGTGTTTTTTGGAAACTGCTATAGACACCTGGCGGTCAAAATTTGGGTGTCTACAGCTGCCAATTTCAAAATGAGGACCATCCTCCGAATTTTTCGGAATTCAACCCCTTTTCAAAAAACCTTCCCTTGTGTCGGGTTTTTTCATAATACGTCGAAGGTCTATTGTGTCGAAACTCTGTCGATCCTACATCACGAGTTTCTTCCCCATCATAGTCCGCCTTATCCTAAAGGCATAACCAACCAACATGAGTCATACACCCGTAAATGGAAGGTTCGTCTAAACACTCAGTCCTAACTAGAAAGCCCTACGCGATCTTTCCCTCCGACAGGACGGTCCCCACGAGCTTTCCTGAGGGAATTTCTCCCGTCTTTCAATCCGTTTGTCGAGTCATCCCAATTAAAAAATCCTTTAAGTTAAAGGTCTACCCTAATCACAGGGCTATCCTTATTTATGTCAAGTCAAGGGTCTCTAGCGTCGAAGCTCTGCCGATTTCACATCGCAAGTTTCTTCCCTTACCCCATCTGCCTTTCCTCGAGGTCGAGTCAACCTTTTACAAGGCATAACCTTGTAGCTAAAGGTTTGTGATCCTTACATCTAAGGGTCACTCGTTTGACACTCGGGTCTTAACAAAGTCTTCGATCCCACTCGGGGGGCTACCCTTCGGCAGAGCGATCAATCACGATTACTCTAAGGATCGTGTCCTACACATGTTGTCTCACGTGTGCCACTTTTGAGTCACTTAGATGCCACACCATATGAGTCCTATCAGAGTCGTTAGTCTCACTTGGGGGCTATTCTCCGATGGAGGGATTAATCACAATCGCTCCGAGAATCGTACCCTGCGCACTCGCCTTAGGAGAGTCAAGCCAGAGTCGCCTTTCCTCCTACGCTAATTCCTATGCCTCGACGTGTTCGAGTTCCGAAACAACATTTCTGATTACGTGGGTATTCTGGCAGAGTATGACATCCACAACCGGGAATAGGGACATGGAAAACACTATCAATGAGATGAAGGCTTTGCTGGAGACAATGGTTAGTAGGCAGGCCATGGTTGAAACCCAACTAAGGTTCCTAAAAACTGACCAAGAGGCCATGAATGCTCGCTTGACTGTCATTGAACGACAAGACCTCAATTCTGGGTCAATGAATACTGGGCCACTTGCCAAACTGATCAGCACAGTGCGTATGCTCGAGGAACAGTTCCATGCCCTCCAAGGGAACAACATCCGCATTGAAAACTCCCGAGACTATACACCCATCAGTGAGAAACTACCAAAGGATCTCAACTTAGAGGGGTTACCCATATTCGAAGGGATGGGGGATCCATTACTATACCTTCGAGCCTTCAAGGCGTTTATGGCAATCAAGGGGGTCAAAGCCGACATGTTCATCAATCTATTTAGCACATCCCTCGGGAAATACCCAAAAGTCTTGTTCTATAGGCTTAATACAAAAAGATTCCCAACCTGGGAAGATGTGGCTATCGAGTTCGCTCAAAACTATTCTGATAATACTGAACTTCAGACTACCATGCGGACTTTAGAAGTCTTGGCCCAAGATCCAACAGAGGGTTTCACCAAATTTCTTAATGTTGGCGAGCTGAGAGTGTTAAGCTGGTAGACAAGCCCATCGAGAAAACACTAGTGGAGGCGTTCATCAACAACCTCCTACCCTCCTACCGCGTCCATCTTAGGTATGTCGGTATTTCAAACTTTGCAGTGCTTACCAAAATGGGCACTAGGATTGAAGACAATCTTCGGCATAATGAAGATCTGGGTGAAGCTTCTACCGAAGGCTATACTGGACATCCACTTGAGTCCTTAGAAGCCGAAGACTACTGAAGACATCATCCGAGAGTAGGATGTACTATTTCTTTCAAGTCTGAGTCCAAGTCTAGGATGTACTATTTCTTTCAATTTGAAAGTCAGAGTAAGAGTCAACTGTATTCCGTCCTCTTTACACATTCCAATAAATTAAAATCTGCTTTTCTATTTCTCATGTATATGCTTTCCTTATGTGTTTCCGAGAACATGATGAACACCATCATACACTGTGAGCACATGCACGTGACTAATGTAGGCACATCTATAGTGACTGCAGGGAACTGAGACCCGTGTTTTCCTTTACCTGTTCCATTTCTGACATTGAAAGCCACATAACTACCTCTAGTAGGAGCGGTATCGAATCCTATGACAAATCTAGGTAGTCTCCTAGTTTGGGTTCAAGACGGGAGGCAAGCCCATTTCCCATAATAAACACCCCTTCAATAAGACTGACCAATCCCTACCTTAGGCGTTAGTCTGACCAACAAAAAAAAGATGGACAAAAAAAAAAATCAGAAGTCCAAGGAAAAAGCAAAAGGCAAAAATAAAAGAACTGGTCATGATAAAAAAAAGAACTTTCAACATCCCCCGACCAGATAAGGTCAATCCCTCGACCAGACATGGTCAATCCCTTGACCGGGACATGGTCAACTCAAATGAAGAATCCCTTGACCGGGGTTAAGAGGTCAACTAAAAAAAATTCAAATACCCATGACCGTTGTCAACGGTCAACTTAAGTGAAAGTCCCTTGACCGGGGTACGGTCAATTCAAAAATTATCGATGCACATACCATCAAATAGAGGAGAGACAATCAGGTTGGTCAGCTAACACCATATCTAGCCTTGCCACATTACAACCCTTAAGACCTTCTCGAGACCTAGGCTAAGAGACAGCCCGGAATTTCGAGGATTCAAGCTCCATAGGATACACCCTAACCATTAGAGCCAGACATGGAAACCAGATCCCGCATTATCAAACCTACCCTGATCGAAGTTCGAGTCATCTTTACTCAACTTCCCCCTTTCCTACCACATTACAATACCTTACCCTCGAAGCCTTAGCTCCACAAAATCGAGCTCCAGATTTCAAATCATCAAAGCCACTTACTACCTGGCACCACATTTCCAAAAACATCCAAATCAGTTACCAGCCCCAAACACGGGAACTCAACCTGCGGTCGGCGTAGAAATGCCCAAATAGTTCACACCACCTCTGGGGGCTACCTCGAAGAACGCTCACGGTCTCAGGATCAACATCCTAACTATTCCAGCCTTTTTATCAAGACATCACTGGGAATGCACCTAGCCTACACCATCGCTATGGCTAATTACACACAAAGCCCTAATAAACTAGGCAACATAACATATCTTCCAGGCCAATTCATCGAACTACGACTTGGTTTGATTTCACTACACATGAATACGTAGGCAGCCTTTCAACAAGGGCACAACCACCCACATTGACACATTCAAAAAGTGTCATCATTCCTATCGCGACACTATCATGTTCTCAATAGTTAGCTTTGTCGTCCTGGGGGCTTCTATTAGACAGAAGCTCCATCCACTCACATAATCCAAATGATTTTCAAAAACTAGCCTCCTTTATATAGTATGTACTAGTACTCGGCTTAGTCGAAGACGAGAGTCTGTCAGGGAATCGAGGCAACACCTACTTTGAGAATATACCCCAAAACCAAAAAACTCAAAAGAGCACTAGGCTACAACACGCTACGGCTAAGCCTTGTCGTGCAGTTACAGTCTCATTACCGACTACTGCAATTTCTCTATATCACATCCTTCCCATTTTGATGTTCGACCGTGTTGCCACTCGCCTAGGCTATGAAATAGCGCAACTTATAAGTTTTGTCGTCTTAGGTGGCCCACCCCCCTACCGAGTCACGGTCCAACCCTTCGAGAGTCCAGTCGTGTGTGTCAACTCTTCCTCTCGCGTCCAGAGTCGAGTCTGTCGGTATGCCTCTCTCTTAAAATTCTTACTTTGAGATTTGCAAAACTTAGCCATTTGAGAAAATCTTTTTCGACAAGGTCAAATTTTGGTCTATTAAATTGCAATTTTTTTTCTAACCCTTCCAATTTTGTAAACCTATCTCCCAGCACGCGAGTTTCTGTCAGGACTTCGATTTCAAAATGAAGCAAAAATCATTTTCCCCAGCGTAAGTCAGTCTGTAGATGCTAATTGCATTTCCTATGTGCTATCTTGCTATTTGCTATATCTGTTATTTCTGCCTATGTATCTAACATTTCAGGTACCAGCGTGTGTTTCCCAACGAAACATCAAAGGCTGTGTTTCTCCTGAAATACTACATCCAAGATGGGATGTGTCTTCAAACAGGTACACCCAGGACTTCAGAAGCAAGTCCCCGCGCAGCTTCTTTACTCCCTAGCAGAAAACCCGAGGAAGTGTTTCTCCTGGAATATTACATCCAAGATGGGATGTGTTTGAAAATAGGTACACCCAGGGCTTCAAAAGAAAGTCCCCGCGCAACTCCAAGATGGGATGTATCTGCATAGTTACACCCAGCACTTCAAAAACTAGTCCCCACGGAGCTATCCCAGATAACAGAATTCAGGTATGATTTCTATCTTATGGCTGGCGAGCCCTTTTATGCGAGTCTAATGGACTATAAACGACCCGACCGGAAGGCTGCAAGGTTGTAATCCTCGATTGACCTGGTAGCTACTCTAACTTTCGCCTTGTCCAAGCCTCAGTCAGAGTGGGGGCTCTGTAGACACCCGCGTTTTGTCTGCTAGTGTCTATAGAAGTCTCCAACAAAACACTCGATTATGATCGGACGTAAACATGCTTTAATACGCTCGAATATGGGCTCGGAATCAATAGTATCCGACATGGGCTTTTAGCGAAGTACAAATCTCTCAAAACCAACCTCAAATTCAAGCTCAGTGGACCGTTTCCAATAAAATAAGACTAATTTGAGCCAAAACCGTTACCGGAAATAAAACCGTCTTTTTTTTACCCAAAACCCGGTCCAAGTCAAAACCGACTCTGCAAGCTTCTAGAAACAGCTCAAAACAAACACAACCAACAAATTTAAATTCAAGAGAAAGTAAAAACCTCTCCCTAAAAATGGTCCACCCGCCTGGCCCACTCGATCGAGTCACCTAGCCCAGTCGATCGAGTAAGCTTTCAAAAACCGAACATGCGCCCTTTTTCAGACCACTCGATCGAGTGCATCTAGGGCCACTCGATCGAGTGACCCTTAGCCGGGGGGTAATTTCTATAAATACCCCCCTTTACTCTTCACAAATGAAATTTTCCACCACACTTTTAACCTACATTTAACCACGTTTTCAATCACCTCTTACACATCATACAAAAAACCTTAACACAAATCAATCAACACCTTTTTCAGCCACATTTTTACCTCACATCAAGCATTCACACACACACACACATCGAGATCAAAACTCGTCAAAGATCGAGAGCATCCTCTCCCCAACTATACACACCATAACTCATCCTACATATCCCGACACTCCCGCGCACACACCGCTACTAGACGAGTCCGTTTCCGAGATACTTAAGCATGCAGGTTGAGGGTGTAAAATCAAACCCGTCATCTCCTTTCTCCTTTCTCCTTCTCCTCTTTTTATTTATAGGTGTATATATACTAATTATTACTAACTACTAACACTAACATTAACTTTTATTTTATTGTTACTGACTTTTTTTTTATGTAATCTAACATTTATTTATCGCACGCTAACATCTAACATTTTATTATCGTCATTAATAATACCGCGTATATATATGTATATCTAATAAAAACCGTTTTTGGATCGAACACATTTAATTACGAATTTCGTCTCAAGTCCGTTTAATCGTTTTACAAGTTGTATTGGAGGTGGTACCCTTTCGAGGAGCGCCACCCTAAACACTTAAGGGCGTAACGCGATCGCGGTAATATGTCATTAAACACGTCCGATGCCATTTTAATTTTGAGATTAGCACGAAACCTATTGATGCGGAATCGAACATCACGTAATCCATAAGGATTAATAACGGTATCGTGACACAGAGGAAATCGATTTTTGTTCTAAATTATACAATATTTTTACGTAACTCGGCTAGCTATCGATTTAAAATAAATAAAATACTAAACAATCACCATTTCGAAAACGAGCAATAGCTCGTACAGGGGGCACTCAATCGAGTGCCATGGCTCACTCGATCGAGTGACCACCAAAATTTGGGCAGGGGTTCCTTTTGAAGGGTACTCGATCGAGTCCCTTCCATGACTCGATCGAGTAACCTCCATAACCCTCTAACGTGAGCTTTTAGCAATATGCAATCACGTTAATTTTTTTTTACGACTTTTAGTCGTCACGTGTCAAGTCAATCACGTGCTTATTCTTTCAAAGTCATGCATCACATCGTAATTCTAACTATCAAATTCGATTATTCTAATTTTATTTTTCGTATTGTAATTCCGGGTTGTATTTCGCCCGTGTACTTTGTATCCATTTACGAGCTTCTTATTTTCGATGTTTTCATTCATCTAAACGAACTTCGCATGCTAAATTACTTCGAAGTGAACCAAGATGCATTAAAATGACGTAATTGGAACATAATTCACATGCTTAGCTAAAATGACGTTTGCATAACATTTAATCGTCCCACTAACGCGCGTACATGAAAAGAACGATATCCTAGTAGAGGCCGTCAAGAGCTGGCGGGGTTGGGTGTCCTTTGTGGGCTTCCCAACACGTACCCTCACCCCTTACTCAGAACCATGGTTTCCGGATGTCCGAAACCGTTGGCATACGAGAGTCATTTGATGCACGAGACCCGAAAACTCGGCGTCAGTATCGTAATGCAAAGGGACGAACCCCTAAGCTCTAGCACTAAAAGCTAGCGGGCCGTGCTTTGTGCATGATACGCCTAAGTGTAGAGTGGGTTCGAAGGGATCTAACTCCCACAAATTTCGGTGGCGACTCCTATTTCGATTTAAATTTCAATCCGAGATCAAACTTACAACGAGATTCATTCGCCTACCAAAACCAGCGCGTGGCTGCGTCGGGGTGCACTTATGTTATGTCCATAGAAGTCTTCCATCGGTTCTTTTTAAGACTAAAAAGATATATCATTACTCTTGTTTATAATATAGAATTTCATCACCTCAGTATAATTTTTCAAATGTGGGATGATTTTAAATTTGTAATATAGAATTCCATAATCCCATCATAATTTTTCGATGTGGGATAATTTAAAAGTTTTTCTTGGTCCATATTTAAAATCGAATGATTACTCTTATTTATAATATAAAATTTCATCAACTCATCATAATTTTTTGATATAATATAAAATTTCATCAGCTCATCATAATTTTTTAATATAGGATAATTAATTGAGGTTTATAGTCTTACGAACTCTTTTTGAGATTCAAAAGACTTTCGGTAGATATCGAAGAACAAATGATTACTCTTATTTATAATATAGAATTTCATCATCATATTATAATTTGTCGATGTGGGATAATTTTACGACTGTTATTTGTAATAAATTCATCACATAATGTGAAACAAATAATATGAAATTTATATTCTAATGAAACCATTTTTACCACGAATCTAATTATTTCATTTTTATAATTTATTTTACGATAATGTTTTTTAAAAAAGAATTCAATAGGTTGTTACCTCAGAATTGTAAAACATCACATTGTTATAATAAATTAAATATGTATTATAATAATTAAAATATTTTCTAATTGATATTTTTTATTATTTATGATACTTTCCTAATTTGAGGTTTGATGAAACAGGGCCATGAGATCGCTCAAAAAAACTTCAAATATATATATCCAACAAATTCTTAACACGACCAAAAAACAAGAATATAGTCAAATAAACCCTAGTTTTCCTCTTCCTTATTCTCTCAAAAAAACCTAACTTTCCTCCTCCATTCGGGGCCTCCATCGATAATTAATCGATGGTAAGCCCCAAAAAATTGTTTAATTCTGAATACCTGAAAATCAAATTTCTTCAATAAAAGTCTCTCTTTTATGAGAGTTGTTTTTTCGTCCTTTATTTCAAGGTTTCTGTCCTTTAATTTGGGTTTTCAGTCCTTTACATTAGTATAAGGCTTAGATTTCAAGAATTACGTGCAAGATCATGAGTGCAATGGAATTTCTACGTACGGTGATACAATTGAGGTCAGATCTCGGTCTACTATTTGTCAAAATAGAGAAAGTTCATCATTTTGGAGACTTTTTCACAGATCTATAGATTTCTTGGCGAAAGGCTGTGTCAATAAACAACGATATATAGAAGGCTATGTAGAAGCTTTATTCTAATAGTGATCTTTGTCTCAGATGTGTTCTTTATTTATTTTTTACAAATCTGTATTCAGTTCAATTTGATATCGTTTGTAGATGCCGGATGATTTATTATTAATGATATTGATCTTCACTTCAAAAAAAAACAAATTCTTAACACAGGGAGCAATTGGGGTACTACAGCGCTCATGTGACGCTGGTGAGGCGCGATATTCAAATGCTTTTGACCGGAGGTAAAATGAGCGAGGCGGTTCTGGAGTGTTGGTCGCACCTGATGAACTGGTTGGAGGCGAACGACGAACGGCGTGGGGTGCCCTCCCCATCTGGAGTGACGATGGCGTGGTTCGGTATTCGCCACATGGTATGCCCTCCTCCCCCATCTATTACATTGAATGGCAAAATCACCATAAAGTGTGTTGTTGTCAAATCACCACTTTAGATTGTACAGTCACAAACTGAAGTATAGTCACACGCTTGAAGGTGTAAAGTCATAGGCTGTAGGTTGCATAGTCACATACATTATATTGTACAGTCACGAACTCTGTGGCGTATAATCATACGGTTTAAGGTGTAAAGTCACATGTTGTCGGTTGAATAGTCACACACTTTACATTATACAGTCAAGAACTTTATGGTGTATAATCACAAGCTTTAAGGTGTAAAGTCACAAGCTGTAGGTTGCATAGTCAAACACTTTGTGGTGTACAGTCACATGCTTGAAGGTGTAAAGTCATAGGCTATAGGTTGTATAGTCACACACTTTATGATGTACAGTCACACACTTTGTGGTGTACAGTCACACACTTTATATAGTTCTAGGTGAAACTATGACGACGGATTTGTGTGCTTGTGACTTAGACAATCTGCCATGTTAAATTCGTAACCTATGCTCTCTGTTATGTACAACTAATATTCACCCCTTGGCCCCCGTTAGGACTCACTTGCCCATATACTGGAGCAGCCCGGGACAAGTACCCCCACGGACGAGGACTACGACGGCGTGTATGCAGCGTGGGACAGATTCATCCTCGACTGCAATGGAACCTTCGACATGAATACCGGCATACTATTTGTCCCGGTATATGCTAGGGGCACTACGCGTGCATCTGCATCAATTTCGGAGCACGCACCGTGGACATCCTCGACCACCAGACTCACGCTTCGGGCTCGTATATGTTCGGGGGTGTCAAGCATAATAGTAAGTTTAATGAGTAGGATTTAATTTGTCGCTAAATTATTATGCTGCTTCTGAAAGTGTTGACGTTTACTTTAACCTAAAATTGCAACAGTCGTCCGCAGTGGACGACTACATGGACGATAAGGGACTGATGAAGGGCCTTGGCATGTCAAAGTTTACACATCGCCAGATAAAGTTGGAATGGCAGAGCGCCAAGAAGAACGCCGCGAAATCCGGCATTTTCTACTTGATGCACATGTGCATGTACGATGGTGCGTCGTTTAGCTACAAGGATATCGGGACTAAGTTTGGGAGGCGTTACTTGTCGTTCGAGATTGCAGCATCCCTATTCCTTGCTGACATTAAATGAGGCCCATGGGGACGCGTTGGGGAAAATAAACGCTTTCATACAGAACGGGTCGGACATATGGGAACAACTCGAAACTAGGCGTAAGTTAGTAAAAAAAGTTGACCAAGTAAAAAAGTTCACGCGTGAATATGTAGCAACTACTGTACAAATGAATTTTGAAAATCAATTACTGCATTATTGTAAAATCACATGTTGAAGTATCTTTGGAGTATCAAAAGAATGACAACTCAATTTATTTGGATTTATGATTTGGGCAGTGACTTTACTTGGGCAGAGTCACATGCTTGAGGTGGTACAATCACGCCATTTCTTAGTCAGAATCACAGCCAAAGTCATACAGAGTAATGATTGACAACCACAATTCACTTAATATATACAAATCGAGTATGTTAATCCACATATCAAAGAATACGAGGATAAATATACTATCAAACTCTAAAAAAAATACGATGCCGTAATACACGATTTATACGATTTTGTTAAAGAGAATTTTAATTCGTCACGTGACACCCTAAAAATATACAAACCCCATTTACATACTCGCTAAAAATATTAAACCCTAGAAACACTAAACAAAATTATTACGTCTTTGTAGCACAGGTATTATGATTTGTACTCGATGACATTAAAGTATTACCTATGTGATTATGCAAATCAATTGAACACAAACACATAGACGTAAATTATTTTCACAAATATATTATTTCACAAAAATATTGATCGTTCCACGAATGTCGACTGCGAAAAATGATACAAATCAATTGAAAGTAAATTGAAAGCAAATCAAAGAACTATGCAAATCAATTGAAGACAAACAAATTGTTTTCACAAAAACAGATTATTTCACAAAATTATTGATCGCAAAAAACGATACAAATCGATACAAATAGATACAAAAACGATAAAAATATTTCCACGAATATCGACTGCAAAAAAATGATACAAATCGATTACGTTATCTTCCCGTCGAATACAATGAACGTGAATGAAGTGATGTTTGTGTGTCTCAATGCACATTGAGAACACAAATAGTCATACCTCTTTTCTACCCCCAATTAATTATCCACCACCTAACCAACCGTCATTTCTATTAATTAAATTCACACATATATCTTCTCTTCCCCTTTAAATACCCCCCCCCCCCATTTAACCCCCATTTAACCCCCATAATTCATCTTCACATCTTTCACCTCTTTAACATCTTTAACAAAAAAAATTCCAGCAAAATAGAAGAAGTGAAGGGCTTGATAGCGCAGTACGATGGCCTGGTGGACTCCACTAGATGCCATGAGTTGACAGCCATGCAACTGGTCGTGAATGCCATACACGCAGGGAACATTGTGGCATCCAAGGGCGATACACTGAAGGAGGCTGAAATGGACGACTACGTTCAAGTTTTGATGGCAAAGTCCCTTGAATATTTCCGCACTAGGAAGGGTTTTCAGCGTGATTTGGCCAATTTGAAGAAGATACTTAAAAAATACGGGGGTTACGTAGGTAGGTTAAAATGTAGCCAAAAAATATGATATGTAATGGATGCTTTTATGGGTTGAAGGTTTGACGACTGTTTTCCTAGTACTATATTATATGTTGTCTGATATGGGTTACAACCCATTATGTCTTAGAATGTTTTTATGTTTTAAGTACTATGTAAAAGATGGACTTTTTCTAATGTACAAATATTTCCATCGTTATTTCTTGGTTACATAATCACGCGAGGTTACAAAATCACGCATCGCATTATACTTTCACCTTCAGAGTCACGTATAGTACAAAATTTTATGAGCATTGACGTAGGGATTTGTCGCGGATCCCCACAATCAAATAAGAACCTAACTCTACTAACTGGGTAGTTAGGGTAAGTCGGGTATCGAATCCACAGGGACGGTGAGCTAAATGAAAAGTCTCGGTCTAGTTAAAGTTTTAGTCGTACAAATTCAGTTTGGGTTGAATGAGTCTAAACTAAATAACTAAACTAACTATAAGAGAAAACAATAATAAATACTATAATGAAAGAGACTAGGGATCCAGATTTCGTATATTACACCAACTTGGTACAGAGCAAGAGAACTCTCAACCAAGGGAATTGACTCCATCTCCCTCTGGGAACGATAAAGCGCCTGTTACCCGCTCCTTAGTATAGGGAACTCTCGGCCACGACAAAAACAGAATGACATGCCTCATGTTCCATTGAAGCTAGCTCGAGTTCCAGTAGAGCCAGGACACCATTCGGTACAGCAAAAATCGAAGAACAGCAAAGACATTACAATTCAGGACCCTGAGCTCGTGACAATCCACAACATGGCAATCGTAGAAGGACAAACTGTTGACCCCAGCAATTTGGGAAATTCAAGTAATTTCCTTAACATGAAATTACCTAATGCCAATTTGGAAAGCTTTTCTGTACAGGATCGTGCCAAGGAGTTTGAGTTGGACAAGGTCACTATTAATAAAAGCCCTTCCCAAGCCCATATTATTGGCGGCCAAACTTTTCTCCCTGGCAAAGAAAATCCTAAGAAACCTTCTCGTCACCTCCGCATTGCTAAACGGCGTCTTCTAAAACCAATCCATTCACCTTATTTTGTACCTCCTCCACCGAATGGACGAGAGTCAGTAAGAACTGGTTCTCCCTCTGTTAAGCGTCCCACCGACCTGGCGCCGTTTCTTGACATCACCAATGCCCTTTCCAGTACTCCTGATGACATCGAAAACTTCAACAGTTCTATTGATAGAACTACTAGCATTCTCACTACCGAGGATGAAGAAGCTGGAGCTCCTACTCCAAATATCAAGCCCATCGGAATTAATTCCGAGGACGAGGCTTCATCCCTGTAAGTGTCCTCACTCTTGTGAGTGTCTTTGTAATGTTTTTATGGATCCAGACAACCATAGAAATAAGATACCAAGCGAATTGCGTTTGATGGCTTGGAATGTTCAAGGTGCGGCCAGCCCGGCCTTTTTAACTGTGCTAAAAGAGTTAATTAGGATCAACAAACCACAAGTATTAGCCCTCTTGGAGACTAGAATCAGTGGTGATGGTGCCCAAAGAATATGCAATAAGATTAATTTTAGTGGGAAGTTGAGAGTCGATGCCTCGGGATTTAGTGGGGGTATCTGGTTGTTCTGGGAGGATGAGGATATTCTCGTGACTCCCCTTGTTGAACACGAACAGCATATTACAGTTGAAATTGCTCGACATGGGGAAAGACCTTGGAACTTTTCAGCTATTTATGGTAGTCCTGACATTAATAAGCGATTAGAGTTATGGGACGAACTAGAGGACCTTCAACGCAACTCTAATCGTCCATGGCTAGCTATGGGTGACTTTAACGATACCCGTTTTCTTCACGAAAGAAATGGGCATAGTGACCATATGCGCACCAGGTGCAACCGATTCAATGATTGGATTGATAGAAACGACTGGTTGGAAATTGACTTCTCTGGTCCGTCTCACACCTGGTCTCGGGGTAACTCCCCTAAAACGAGACAGTGGGCCCGCCTTGACCGTGCTATTTGCAACTCCAGTTGGAGAACTCTGTTTGCTGAAGGCTCGCTCCGTCACCTCATAGCCAATCAATCGGACCATTGTCCTCTACTTTTGAGTACAAACGGTTTTGCTCCTGTCCCTAGCATGCTTCGTCCATTTCGTTTCCAAGCGGCTTGGTTGTGTAATAATAAATTTACGATATTTTTTGAAGGCCACTGGGACAAAGCCGCCCCCTTGTATCCTTTCGTGAATCATTTCGCGAATAAATTGAAGTGGTGGAATCTTACGGTGTTCAGGAATATCTTTGAACGGAAAAAGAGCCTACAGAAAAGAATTCTTGGTCTTCGGAACTCTATTTCTCGAGGTTGTCCTTATTATTATCATAAGTTCGAGGAGAAGCTCCGACAACAATTAGATGAGGTCCTTAAGGAGGAGGAAATACTATGGTTCCAAAAGTCGAGAATGGAAGCAATTTGTGATGGGGATCGCAACACAAAATACTTCCATCTCAGCACACTCATTCGTTGGAAATTCAACCGGATTGAAGCGCTTCTTGACGAGAACAATGAGTGGCAATGGGATCCGCTAGTGGTTAGGAGATTGGTGCTAGACTACTTTCAGGGAATTTTTTCGAGCAATGATACATGAATTGATGTGTACTATCTGACTATTGGACGATTCCCGGTTTTGACGTCTGAGGAATACAGGAGCCTAGATCGGCCATTTACTACGCTTGAAATTGAGTCTGCTCTGAAACAGATGGCCCTGCTTAGGGCCCCGGGACCAGACGGATTCCAGGCCTTGTTCTACCAATCCCAGGGGGAGATCGTGGGTGGGAACCTTTGCTCACTTGCTCTCGACGCGCTTAATAATAATATTTTCCCCGAAGAACTGGGTGAGGCGTTCATAGCTCTCATACCCAAGATAGACCACCCACAAAAGGCGACCCATTTTAGACCGATCGGACTTTGTAACGTTGCCTACAAGGTTATCACGAAGGCTATTGTTAATCGCCTCAAATCCGTCCTACCTATTCTCATTGGTCCGACTCAGATGAGTTTTGTCCCGCATCGTCAGATCACTGACAACATAGTATTAGTCCAAGAAGTACTCCACACATTGAGAAGCAAGAAAGGAGCTACGGGGTTCATGGTGATAAAGCTTGACCTAGAGAAAGCGTATGATAAACTCAATTGGAAGTTTATTGAGTACACATTGAATGATATGCAATTACCAAGTAGATTGGTGAAGACAATCATGACGTGTATAGAGTTAACGAAGCTAAACATTTTGTGGAATGGAGAACAAACCGAGTTTTTCAAACCTTCGCGGGGTATAAGGCAAGGCGAGCCTCTTTCGCCGTATATCTTCACTATGTGCATGGAAAAATTGAGTCAATTAATCGATCAGGAGGTTGAATGTGGTACGTGGCGGGGCATTCGTATGAGCCGACTGGGACCGACTTTAACCCATCTTTTCTTTGCGGACGACATAATCTTTTTCGGTGAGGCGAGTTTGGAACAAGCTCAATGTATCCAACGATGTTTATACGCTTTCTGTCTAGCATCTGGGCAGCACGTTAGCCGAGACAAGTCCCGAATCCTCTTCTCCTCGAACACCAACGAGTTCCATGCTGACCAATTCATGACCGTTCTAGGCATTGAACGTACAAAAGACTTAGGCCGCTATTTAGGCATGCCGACCATCAATGGCCGAGTAACCCGAGAGAGCTTTGAATATATTATTAATAAAGTTGACAAGCGTCTTACAGGTTGGAAAACAAAATTGCTTAGCTTGGCAGGTCGTGCGACATTAATCCAATCTACCCTTTCGTCTTTACCAATGTACTCGATGCAATCGGCAAAGTTAACCAGGTCAATTTGTGATGATATTGACAAAAAAAACTAGAAGATTCCTTTGGGATGGATCAAGTGAGAAAAAAGGGATAGATTTAATATCTTGGGACAATGTTACCAAAGAAAAGACGAGTGGTGGCCTTGGCTTAAAAGCCATGAGACAGGTGAATGCGGCGTTTTTAGCTAAGTTAGGTTGGAGGGCACTTAACGAACCGAATTCATTATGGGCCCGTGTTCTCCGATACAAATGCTGTCATGGTCGATGTGATATGGGCATGTTTGAAGCCAAAACTAATCATTCTAGCTCATGGAAAGGGATTTGTGAGAGTTTCGCTATGGTGAAGAAAGGTATTAGTACTTCTATTGGAAATGGATTAACGACTTCTTTTTGGAATCAGGCTTGGGCTACCAATTCACCTCTTGCGGACTTGACCACTATCGATATACCAACCCATCTCAGAGAGGCCACGGTAAACGAGTTATGGGAGGAGAATGTGGGTTGGAAATGGGACGTAATTGGTGAATTCTTCAACGAAGAGATTCTCAAGACAATAGCGTCTTTTGATGTTGTGGTAGATGAGGATAACTCGGATACACTGTATTGGAACCCAACGTCTTCTGGTCGATTTTCCCTAAAGACGGCTATTGCCCTCATTAGACAAGACGATCCAAGCACTGACAACCCTTCGTGGAAGCTACCATGGCGAACAAGTGCTCCACAAAGAATGCGAATTTTTCTCTGGCTTGCCTTACATGATCGTCTTATGACCAATGAAAACCGTCTTAAGCGAGCTCTGACCGATGACCCGGTGTGTGGAACGTGCAAGGAAGATGTTGAGACTCTTATCCATCTACTTTGGGATTGCCGTTGTGCAAGGAAAGTGTGGGCTACAATCCCGGGCGTAGATTTGGGCGTGGGACAACAGGGGGTATTGGGAGCTGATTGGATCATTGAGAATTTACAACAAGAATCCAGATCAAACATCAATGGGTGGCCAACCATATTCACCGTTGTGGTATGGTGGATATGGAAATGGAGAAATTTTAGAGTGTTTGGTCGGTTTGATGAAATTCCAAAGCATCCCGGTCGCTTTTTATGGGTGCAAGTTGAATGTGTTAAGAAAGCTATGGGAGGCGCTGACATAGTTCACGGAAGAATTAAGCCCACAAAAAAGGAAGTGTTTATTAGGTGGATGACGCCTCCTGAAGGCTGGATTGTACTCAATATAGATGGGGCGTCTAAGGGCAACCCAGGTCCATCGGGTTCGGGAGGCATTTTCCGGGATAGCTCAGGCAACCCCCTTGTCGCTTTTTCTGAATCGTTAGGTCTGGCCACGGTCACTCGGGCTGAAATAATGGCACTCCGAAGAGGTCTTCTCATTGCTATTGAACGGAATTTCCGTCGCATCATTATCCAAACCGACTCTCAAGTCGTTATTAACCTTATTAAACAAACTGAGAGCCTACTTCTGCTCATTCTCACATGATAAGTATTTGCAAGAACTTGATGGAAGGTCATGGGGGAACTTTCGAGTTAACGCACATTTTTCGCGAGGCGAATGGTGTTGCTGATTGGTTGGCTAATAAAGGGGTCTTGCAATTGACTCGTTTATCGGTTTTGGAGGGTTCTAATTTTCCGGCTGATTTATTTAAGTTAGTCCAGCAGGATGTGGGTGGTGTTTCGTGGCCTCGTCTTGTGCCTTTTCCGCTTTAGCCCGTTTTGTTGTGTTTTTGTTTTGTTCTGGTTTTGTTTTTTAGTTTGTTCGTTTCATTGCTCTGCTTGTCGTTAGATGTTCCATTTGACTTTTGTCGCGTCTGTTTACCAAAAAAAAAGAGACTAGGGTCAAGGTTAACAAGGTAGTCTCAGGGGAGTTATCGGGGTCATAAAATAGTCGATTAAGGTCAGTAATAGGCATGAGATAGGCTCTCTCGAGTCTCTATCTACCATATGATGGTCCTAGCGGGCTCTCGCTACTTACAAGTTCGACCTACTCCAATGAACGCAAGTCTAACCTAAACTCGGCTCTCGATCTTAAGCCTAGGTTAACTGAATTGATTAACTAATCTGGCCAGGACAAGAAAATCATGCAATTATAACATTCAAACGGAGATTAATAACGATTAATCAACAATTAAATCAACTCGAGACAAAACCCCAATTAAGACTAACCGAACTAACCCTAACCCTAGAAATTAAACTATTTAGACATAATTAAAACTAAAGAATCTAATTAATCTACCCACTAAAATTAAACATGAAATAAGCATAATTATACGATGAAGATTGAAACTTTAATAATATAAATAACAACTTGAACAAAAAGTTAAATGGAAAGAAGAAAAGGAGAGATTATACGGAAGAGAAGAAAGTTGCATAGATGAAGTGCCGAATAATTAATCAAACTAATTAGACTAATATAATCTAATTAATTCTAGAAAAACAAAGAAAAATAGTGAAGAAGCATGGCAGAGCATACAAAATAGCCTAATCCCTAATGCCTTGTGTTGTGCGGCACTTTTCTACCCTCTCTGGTATTGCGCGTTCTCCTTTTCTCCATGAAGATCTTGGGTAAGAACATGTGCGGCAGTTATACGATGAAGATTGAGACTTTAATATAAAGGGTTATTTTGTGGGAATAATACCAACTATAGGTGTGCTTCTTAAAATAATCCAAACTATACGTAATCTCATTTTAATATGAACTACGCATTCATTAATCTCGCTTTGTTATGTATGAAATTATGACTTGCTATTACAAGTCATAGTGACTTGATGTAACTTTCTAGGATTTTATTAGGTCCGTTGCAGTCAACGTGAAAGCCAAAATAACAATAAAAACATTTTTCTTTGGGTTATTTCATAACAATAATACCAACTATGGGGGTGCTTCTTATATTAATACCAACTATACGTAATCCCATTTTTATATGAACTATCCCCACATTAATCTCTCTTTAGAACAAGTTACTGGCTACCTGATGAGCCGGTTCCCTTTTCCTTTTAATTTCTTTTTGAATTAAAGTCCCCCTCCCACCATACTCTGTACACTTCCTCTCTCGTTACTACGTACTCTTCTCTCGCCATTGTTGAACTCGACATCTCCTCTCGCCATTGCTTTTCTTAAATTTTTTGAAATTGTGGTAAATAAATTAGAGCATCTGACGTTTGCAAAAAAAATCTGACATTTGAAGGATACGAATTAGAGGAAGATCCAGATGAATAACCACATCTCATTGTATCAATGAGGGTTTTGAAGGTTGATAATGGAGGATGACTTTTAATTTGATGAATATAAAGGGGAAGAAGAAGAAGAGGCGCACCAAAACCTAGCAGGTCACAATTACCAGTTTTATAGGTAAAAAAAGGCATTGGTTATAAAGAGTGATTAATGAGAGGATAGTTCGTATTAAAACGGGATTACGTATAGTTTGTGTTAATATAAGAAGCACCCCCATAGTTGGTATTATTGTTATGAAATAACTCTTTTTTTTCATAGCTTCTATAAGACTAATTGAAAAAAGAAATGGAAGATGAATTTTTGGAAATTTTAATTTTTTTCTTCAATGGCCGAAAATGAACACGAAATGTGAATCAGAAGAAGAAGAAGAAGAGTTAGAGAAAGAGTTGAATAAGATGGTTCAACAGGTAGCCGGTCACTCATAGCAAAGCGAGGTTAATGAAAACATAGTTCTTATTAAAATGAGATTACGTATAGTTTGTATTAATTTAAGAAGTACACGTATAGTTGGTATTATTCCCATGAAATAATACCAAAAGTAGAAAAGGAGAGATTATACCGAAGAGAAGAAAGTTGCATAGATGAAGTGCCGAATGATTAATCAAACTAATTAGACTAATATAATCTAATTACACTACTACAAAACATTAAATAGACAACTCCTAATAGACATCAGATATTCTTAACAACCGATGTATAATATATAGACAACTGTTTTTTTTTGATAAACAGTTGTCTTTATAGACTTATAGACAACTGAACTTTATAAAAACAGTTGTCTATATATTAGACAACTGTTTTTATAAAACTCAGTTGTCTATTCTAATTTTCAGGACCACTAAAAATTGGTTGTTACTACCCAACCCATATCACTTTCTCAAATATTTTTTTTAAGTAATCTATTAATAAGTGTCCCACTATACTACTCCCTCTGTTCCAATCAATTCCATGCATATGGTAATTGTGCACTATTCATAGGTGAAAAGAATCATCGATATAACTTTTAATATATACGACAAAATATAGTCATGTGAGATCTTGTTTAAATTGTTTAAACGAATGCATTATTAATATCAAATCTTATAATTATTAGAAATATGTAACTAAAGATATAGATAAAAGAAAACGTACATCGATAAGTGTGAAAAAGCAAATGTATGGAATTGATTGGAACGGATGGAGTATATAACAAGAAATAATCTAATAATAAGTGTCTCAACCCATATCCCTTTCTCAACCCATAACCCTTTCCTCTAATTTACCTTAGAAGACAACCCATAGTAGAGTCGGAGGAGAGTGAGTGAGGAATACACACAAGTGTAAATGCAAAGACTATCTATCTTTCTGCAACAGCTCCCTCTCCCTCTCCTTCCTACTACTTCTACTCCCCTTTTATTTTCTCTCTCTTCGACGCTGATCTCTATCTCTCTCATCATTTCCAGAATTTCCCCTCAACGTTCGCCCTAATTCGTTACTCAATTTCCCCCTTTTCCCTCCTCCGTACCTATCATTTTACCCTAATTATCTCTCCCAGCTAATTCCACTACTGTAAGTTCCTTGTTTCCAAACCCTAATTTCCCCATTTCCCCATTTTTCTGCGATTTTTGATTCACTTTCTGATGCACGAGCTTCTGTTTTGATGATCATCGTTGTGCTTGATTTGATAGTTTTTTTCAATTTGATCTGGTGTAATGTAATTAACGTGTTGTTGTTTCAAGCCTTAGGTTGAGTAATCAATGCTGAATTTGTTTGATTTTTGTTTGTTGTGCCTGAATTTACTGAAATTTGGATTCTGTGAAGGTTATTTTTAGCTGTTTGTTCTGCTTAACTGGGTTATGTGTAATCGAGTAGTAGTGAAAACACGCTTTCGTGTGGTTTGATTTTGTGGTATGGTGTTGAATTAGTTATCGTAGGAGAATCGGTTTGTTCCCTAGCTTGGTACTGTGTCACTCCGTATATATGGCCAGTCTTGGACGACTTGGAACCACGATCTGGAGTTGTTGGGAACTATAAATGCAACAAAAGTAAACTCTGGAAATGTTGAATATTATGATTAATGTTCAAATTTTTAGAAGTTAGACGCCCCTAGTTTCAGCGCTTGTACCAAAAGGAGCGTGGTGTTGGTGGTGGAGAAGGAGAGGGGCAGTTAGCCTAGGTGTTTTATACACATTTTGTTTGGGAGTTTTGTTGATGTTTTATACCAAAAGGAGTTTTATACACATCTATATGTCTTGTCTTCTATATATACACAACATACAACTCAAACCATTAATATAAATGGCAAATTAATAAAGAAAATGAATGAAGCTTATGCCTTATAGTATAACACAATAGTTTATTACTACAAGTCTTACTTAGATTCTTTTCCCTACGGTTTTCAACTCCTATATCATCACCTTGATGTATGATCATCTTTGGGACAATTTTTCCAATTTGTAATGTGTCTTGTTACTCTTTATTAACTTGAACAATGAGATAATAGTTTTTTTTTGGTTTGAGTTGGGTTGGGTTCGTTTGTTGGTTTTTTTTGTTGTTTTTTTTTTGTTTCTTTGGGGTACATACAGTGATGTTCTAAAATACAAGGAGTACACATTATTGATTGATTATAGGTACAATAAAACTGGATATATTCTGTTTTCTGATTTTTCCTGTTGAGATGGAATCCCTGGATCATTCAGCAAATCTGATCAGTGGCGACTTCATCCATACATTTATTACGAAAGGAGTTCAGGTCCTGCTTCTTGAAGCATCCAAGTTGGTTTTGCATATTGTGGACATGACGTAGGTCCACCCCGACGCGGCGAAGCGCGGGTTTGGGTAGGCGAATGAATCTCGTGGTAAGATTGTTCTCGGGTTCGAAATTTAAGTCAAAATGGAGTCGCCACCGAATTTTGTGGTTATTCGGAACCATACGAGCCCACTCTATGTCGTCATGGGCTATACACAAAGTAAGCCCACTCCGATTTCAGAGTTTATGGGGCTCGTCCCTTTGCATTGCGATACCGATACCATCTATACCGGTAATCGTGTAAAGAATGACTCTCGTGCGCCAAGGGTTTCGGACATCCGGAAACCAAAGGTTCTGAGTAAGGGGTGAGGGTACGTGTTGGGAAGCCCACTAAGGACACCCAACCCCGCCCGCACATGGCGGCCTCTACTAAGACATCGTTCGTGTTCATGATACGCGCACTAGTAAAATAATTAAATGATATGCAAACAGCATTTTCGGGCTAAGCATGTGAATTATTGATTTGCTACGTCATTTAATGCATCTTGATTCACGTCAAAGTGATTTAGCATGCGAGGTTCATTTATAAAGCGTAAAAGCAATTAAATAAACAAAGCTCGAAAATAAATAGAAATAACGTACAAATTACACGGGCGGAAATACAACCCGGAATTCACAATACGGCAATACGTGTAAATGATAAACGAAATGAAAATAACGCGATATAATGAAAGGGACGGACCCGTATGTAAATTAGACCGCGAAATATGTAGATGGACTAACCCCGATTAAATACGCATTATGTCGCATATTAAACGAAGGACGGAAATATGAGACTGCGGCATATTGCTAGCCTAATCTCCCATCCTGTAGTCTTGTCCCGACTTATCACGTCAAAGTGGTCAAAGTCGTTCTACGTGTCGTGATGTGTATAGTTTTGAAAGATAGGAAAGTCGGATGATGGTCTAAAGTCGATAAAGAACGGGGCTCGAAATATGTGTCCAAGCCCTCGGGTTTCTGAGTTGCCGGACCCACTCGACCGAGTCATTGATTGACTCGACCGAGTGCGCTATTAACATGGCTACTGCCCATTTTTGGGGGGGGTACTCGATCGAGTGCCTTATGGCACTCGGTCGAGTGTGTCGTTAATGGGGCTACTGCCCAGTTTTTGGGGTGCAACTCGATCGAGTGGCCTATGGCACTCGGTCGAGTGCCCCCTGTACGAGTAGTGATTTGCTCGATTTTATGACTTAAAATCGATGATCGGCCAAGTCAAATACAAATATCGCACGATGTACTATAATCGTGTATGAACGATTATAATACCGTCACCGGAGTTTTTATGAAAACGTTTGTGTTAGATTATGAAACTTTGAATTAGTAGCGAGATGCATCCCTCTACGTCACGACATCGAAACTAACCCTTTTGGGTTACGTGATGTCGGTATTCGTGTCAACGGGTCTCGAACCAATTTTGGAAATGGAGTTAAATATGTTCAACTACGACGAATCACGATCACGTCACGCCCTTGAGTACATTGGGGCGGGGCTCCTCGAAAGGGCTCCACCTCCGTCGTTGCTCGTAAAGGGATTAGACGGATCGAATGTGATCATCGTAGTTCAACATTTCAAAACCGACTTTTGATATTAGTATTATATACGCGGTATTATTAGAGTTAGTAACGATATAAAAATGATGCAAAATTAGAAATGCGAAAAGATGAAAAAGTTAGTGTATGTGTTAGTGTTACTACGATGCAATAATGGAAAAATGTACATAAAAACGATATAGAAAAGAGATAGAAAAAGGGTTTAGGACACCCTCAACATACATGCTAGTATAGACCTCGGAAATGGACTCGTAAAATAGCGGCAAGGCTTGGGAGTATCGAGGATGTATGCGAGTTATGGTGTGTATGGATGTGTGTGTGTATTACGTCGGTTTTTCGAGGGACGAAGGACTCGGTTTTTGTGTGTGTTGCTTAGGGTTGCTAAGGCTTGATGTGTAGGTATGTAGGTTAGATTGTGGCTGAAAAATGTAGGGCAAAGTATGTGTATCCAAGGTTGAAATGCATGGGAATGAGTCGGTATTTATAGACGTTTCCCACGACCTAGGGGGCACTCGATCGAGTGGCCCTAGTGCACTCGATCGAGTGCTTTAGAAAATGGGCCAAGCCCAGCTCGAAGCGCTCCACTCGATCGAGTGGATCAAACAAAATCGAGATATTTGGGGAAGGTTTGACTTGTTTGTTTTGATAGCTTTTTTGAATTTGATTTGTGCGCCAAAGTGATCTCAGCTGGTTTATGAGACGGTTTCGTCTTTGACCGGGTTTTGACCCGGTCGCCAAAAGACGGGGATTATTTTTGGTGTCGGTTTTGGCCCAAATTAGTCTCATTTGACTCGGAACGACCCACTGGGCCTAAATTTGAGGTCTGTTTTGTGAGATTTTTACTCCGCTAAAAGTCCATGTCGGATATTATGAATTCCGAGCCCAAATCCGAGTATACTAAGTCACGTTGACGTCCAATCATCATCGGGTATTTTTCGGAGACTACCATAGACACGTGGCCGTCAAAATGCGGGTGTCTACAGAGCCCCCACTCTGACTGAGGCTTGGACAAGGCGAAAGTCAGAGTAGCTACCAAGCCCGTTAAGACCTGGTAGACTTCCGGTCGGGTCGTTTATAGTCCAGTGGACTCACGTGAAGGGCTCGCCAGCCATAAGCAAAGGGTCATACCTGTCCTGTCGATGATAGCTTCGCGGGGAATCAGACTTGTTGCATAAGTCCTGGGCGCGCCTATGTGTGGGCCCATCCCGTATTGTTTCGGGATAAATGCCGCCTCGGGCGTTCCGCTGGGGAAGTATATGAGCTGTTCGGGCTTGCTTCTGAAGCCTTGAGTCGTACTTGAGCTAATGGCAATGCTCCGTGGGGAGTAAAGCTTGCCTCCTGTGGGGAGTAGGTGTACCCGTATGCCGACACATCGCACTTTGGATGTAGCACTTCGGGGAAAAGCTAACTCCGTTGGGGGAATTAAATAGTTTCGCGGGGACTTGCTTCTGAAGTCTGGGGTGTACCTATATGCTGACACATAACAACTTGTATGTAACACATAGGTAAAATGTTGACTCTCGCTGGGGAGAAAAGTAGCTGCGCGGGGACTTGCTTCTGAAGTCTTGGGTGTACCCGTATGCCGACACATCACATCTTGGATGTAGCATTCCAGGAGAAACATCGTCTTTGTTGTTCCGTTGGGAAGCAATGCTGGTACCTGAAATGTTAGATACATAGGCAGAAATAGCAGGCATAGTATATAGCAAGATAGCACATAGGAAATGCGGTTAGTATCTATAGACTGGCTTGCGCTGGGAAAATGATTTTTGCTTTATTTTGAAATCGAAGTCCTGAAAGCAACTCACGTGCTAGGAGATAGGTTTTCAAAATTAAAAGGGGTAGAAAAGAATTTTGCAGTTTAAATAGACCGAAATTTGACCTTGTCGAAAAGGATTTTATCAAATGACTAAGTTTTGCAAATTTTAAAATGAGAATTTTGAAGAGAGACATACCGACAGACTCGACTCTGGACATGACCGGACGAGTTGACAGACACGACTGAACTCTCGAGGGGTTGGACCGTGACTCGGTAGGAGGGAGGGCCACCTAATATGACAAGACTCTTAAGCTGCGCTAATCCATAGCCTAGGCGAGTGGCAACACGGTCGAACGTCGAAATGGGAAGGATGTGATATATATAGGGTAATTGCAGTAGCCTGTAATGAGACTGTTTCTGCAGGACAAGGCTTAGCAGTAGCAATGCTGTAGACTGATGTTCTTTTGGATCTTTGGTTTTGGGTACAATCCCTGGTGTCGCTTCGAATCCCTGACTGATTCTCGTCTTCGACTGAGCCGAGTACTAGGACACACTAAAGAAAGGAGGCTAGTTTTTTTTTTGAAAGTCATTTGGATTATGTGAGTGGATGAAGGTCTTCTGTCTGAGAGAAGCCCCCAGGACGACAAAGCTAGCTGCTGAGAACATGACAGTGTCGTGACCGGAATGATGGTGCCTTTTTTATTTGTGTGAATGTGGGTGGTTGTGCCTTTGTTGAAAGGCTGCCTACGTATTCACGTGTAGTGAAATCAAACCAAGCCGTAGTTCAGTAGATTGGAAGATATGTTATGGTGCCTAGTTTATTAGGGCTTTGTGTGTAACTAGCCATTGCGATGGTGTAGGCTAGGTGCATTCCCAGTGATGTCTTGATCAAAGGGCTAGAACAGTTAGGATGTTGATCCTGTGACTGTGAGCGTTCTCCGGGGTAGCCCCCAGAGGTGGTGTGAACTATTTGGGCATGTTCTATGCCGACCGCAGGTTGAGTTCCCGTGTTTGGGGCTGGTAACTGGTCTGGATGTTTTTGGAAATGTGGAGCTAGGTCGTAAGTGGCCTGGATGCTTCGAAATCTGGAGCTCAGTTTTGTGGAGCTAAGGTTTCGAGGGTAAGGTATTGCAATGTGGTAGGAAAGGGGAGAAGTCGAGTAAAAATGACTCGGACTTCGATCGGGGTAGGTTTGATAATGCGGGATCTGATTTCCATGTCTGGCCCTAATGGTTAGGGTGTATCCTATGGAGCTTGAATCCTCAAAAATTTGGGCTGTCTCTTAGCCTAGGTCTCGGGAAGGTCTTGAGGGTTGTAATATGGGGAGGCTAAATGTGGTGTTAGCTAACCAGCTTGATTGTCTCTCCCTTATTTGATGGTATGGGCATCAATAATTTTTGAATTGACCGTACCCCGGTCAAGGGACTTTGAGTTGTGTTGACCATTGACCACGGTCATGGCTATTTGAATTTTTTGTTTTTTTTTTGTTTTTGGGTTGACCTCTTAGCCCCGGTCATGGGATTCTTCATTTGAGTTGACCGTGCCTCGGTCAAGGGATTGACCGTATCTGGTCGAGGGATGTTGATCATGGCCAGCTCTTTTGTTTTGGCCTTTTGCTTTTTCCTTGGACTTCTGTTTTTTTGTCCATTTTTTTTCTTTTTTTTTTCACGGTAATCCCCTCCTATGGTGTTGTGGGTGGATATGGGGGTGGGCCCATCGGTTGGATTAGGCATGTGGAGCTAAACCCTTGTAAGGTGTGAGCCTAGTTGGTGTTTGTGTGAGTGCAACTCGCGGTGGAGTACTCTATGGTAAGCATGGTGGTTTGGATCTCGCTATTGTCATCATAATTCCGAGCAGGCTTAGTGGGAGCATCGTCCCGAGTTGGGTATTTTTGGCATCAAGTCAGACTAACGCCTAAGATAGGGATTGGTTAGTCTTATTGGAGGGTGTTTATTGTGGGAAATGGGCTTGCCTCCCGTCTTAAACCCAAACTAGGAGACTTCCTAGATTTATCATAGGATTCGATACCGCTCCTGCTAAGGGTAGTTATGTGGCTGTCTATGCCAGACATGGAACAGGTAAAGGAAAACACGGGTCTCAGTTCCTGCAGTCATTATAGATGTGCCTATAATAGTCACGTGCATGTGCTCACAGTGTATGATGGTGTTCATCATGTTCTCGGAAACACACAAGGGAAGTATATATGAGAAATTGAAAAAAGCTGATTTTATTGGAATACGAAAAGAGGATAGAATACAGTTGACTCTGACTCTGACTTTGAAATTGAAAGAGATAGAACATCCTAGACTCGGACTCAGACTCGGACCCAAATCAAATCTGGACTCCTGGATGGGGTTGTCAGTAGTCTTCGGCTTCTAAGGACTCAAGTGGATGTCCAGTATAGCCTTCGGTAGAAGCTTCACCCAAATCTTCGTTATGTCGAAGATCGTCTTCAATCCTAGTGCCCATTTCGGTAAGCACAGCAAAGTTTGAGATGCCGGCATACCTAAGATGGACGCGGTAGGAGGGTAGGAGGTTTTTGATGAATGCATCTACTAGTGTCTTCTCGCTGGGCTTGTCTACCAGCTTAACACTCTCAGCCCGCCAACGTTGAAGGTATTTGGTGAAACCCTCTGTCGGATCTTGGGCCATGACTTCTAAAGTCCGCATGTTAGTCTGAAGTTCGGTATTATCAGAATAGTTTTTAGCGAACTCGGTAGCCACATCCTCCCAAGTGGGGAATCTTTTTGTATTAAGCCTATAGAACCAGGCTTTTGGATATTTCCCGAGGGATGCGCCGAACAGATTGATGAACATGTCGGCTTTGACCCCCTTGATCGCCATAAATGCTTTGAAGGCTCGGAGGTGTAGTAATGGATCCTCCGTCCCTTCGAATATGGGTAACCCCTCTAAGTTGAGATCTGTTGGTAGTTTCTCACTGATGGGTGTATAGTCTCGGGAGTTTTCAATATAAATGTTGTTCTCTCGGGAGGCATGGAACTGTTGTTCGAGCTCACGCACCGTGCTGATCAATTTGGCAAATGGCCCAGTATTGACCGATCCAGAGTCGAGGTCTTGCTGTTCGATGACAGTTAAACGAGCATTCATGGCCTCTTGGTTGGTTTTCAGGAACCCTATATGGGTTTCGGTTATGGCCTGCCTACTAACCATTGTTTCCAGCGAAGCCTTTATTTCATTGATGGTGTTTTCCATGTCCCTATTCCCAGTTGTGGGTGCCATACTCTGCGAGAATACCCACGTAATCAGAAATGTTGCTTCGGAACTTGAATACGCCAAGGCATAGGAAATAGCGCGGGAGGAAAGACAACTCGGGTTTGACTCGGGTTAGACTCTCCTAAAAAGGTGTAAGGTGCGATTCTCGAAGCGACTGTGGTTAATCGCCCCGTCGGAGAATAGCCCCCAAGTGAGATTAAGGACTCTTATAGGACTCAGATGATGTGGCATCTAAGTGACTCAAAAGTGGGGTACGTGAGACAACACGTGTAAGACATGACCCTCAGAGCAACCGTGATTGATCGCTCTGCTAAAGGGTAGCCCCCGAGTGAGATTGTAAGTTTTGCTAAGACTCGAGTGTTGGACGAGTGACCCTTAGATGTAAGGATCACGAACCTTTAGCCACAGGGCTATGCCTTGTAAAAGGTTGACTTGGCCTCGATAAAAAGGCAGACAGGGTAAGGGAAGAAACTTGCGATGTAAGATCGGCAGAGTTTCGACGCTAGAGACCCTTGACTTGACTTGAATAAGGATAGACCCTGTGATTAGGGTAGACCCTTAAGTTAAAGGATTTTTAAATTGGGATGACTCGACTAACGGATTGAAAGACGGGCAAAATTCCCTTAGGAAAGGTCGTGGGGACCGTCCTGTCGAAGGGAAAATTGCGTGTGACTTTCTAGTTAGGACTCGAGTGTTTACGAACCTTCCATTTACGAGTGTATGACTCGTGTTGGTTGGTTATGCCTTTAGAAAAAGGCGGACTAGGATGGGGAAGAAACCCGTGATGTAGGATCGACGGAGTTTCGACGCTAAGGACCTTCGACAAATCATGAAAAGACCCGACACACGGATTACGGTAGGTCCTATAATAAGGAAGGTTTTTGAAAGATGATTGAATTTTTGAAAATTGAGAGGACGGTCCAGAAATTGGTAGTGGGCCAATAGGACCAGGCATTTTGAAATGTTTGAATGGTTGCGAGTAAATTCGCGTTTTGAAAAATTGGGAGACGGTCCCGTTTTTTGAAATTGGCAGCATGCCGACAGGATCGGTTTTATGAAAAGTTGAATTTTTGAAAATTTGAAAATTTGAATATTGAAAATAAATTTCCGAAAATTTGAAAATTGAAAATGAGATCCGGAAGATTTGAAAATCGAAAACGACATCTCGGAGATTTGAAAATCGAGAATGGAATCTCGAGGATTTGAAAATCGCAAATGGCATCACGAAGATTTGAAATTTGAATTTGAATTTTGAAAATTCGAAAATCGAATGGTGGATCGGAAATTCGAATTGAAATGGATAGCATGCCGGCTAAAAATAGGCTATTTTGAGTCAAATCGTAAGTCTAATTTTCGGCAGCATTCCGAGTTTTTGAATATTGGATATTTTGAAAAGACGGGTCCCGAAACGGACAGCATTTCGGGTTTTTCAAAATTTGGTATTTTGGAAAGGTGCAATTTTGAAATGACGGTTTTTTGAAAATTGACACGGAAACCAAGTAGCATGTAGTCAAACAAGCATTATAACGACGCTTATGTATGCTTTACACTAAGTCTCGGTCGGTCAAAATAGGGTCTATACCAACAACGATGGCTTTCTCGTGTGATGGACGGACTCCCTAAGCCGAGTTGGTCTTAGGACATGCCGCGAAACCGAGACGAGTTCCACCATCGATGTCTTTAGCGCACCCATGTAGGAATGCACCGCGGTATAGTGGGACGTCGGTCACAAGTAACCGGCCCGGGCAAAATTTGGGTTATGCATGAATCATTAAACTAACGCGCGCACACTAATCTACGAACGATTTCTCTTCGAGTCTCACCCTAGGAACCCCGATGACATATGGTACATCAGGTATCCCCAGCGGAGTCGCCAAATTGTGGACATGACGTAGGTCCACCCCGACGCGGCGAAGCGCGGGTTTGGGTAGGCGAATGAATCTCGTGGTAAGATTGTTCTCGGGTTCGAAATTTAAGTCAAAATGGAGTCGCCACCGAATTTTGTGGTTATTCGGAACCATACGAGCCCACTCTATGTCGTCATGGGCTATACACAAAGTAAGCCCACTCCGATTTCAGAGTTTATGGGGCTCGTCCCTTTGCATTGCGATACCGATACCATCTATACCGGTAATCGTGTAAAGAATGACTCTCGTGCGCCAAGGGTTTCGGACATCCGGAAACCAAAGGTTCTGAGTAAGGGGTGAGGGTACGTGTTGGGAAGCCCACTAAGGACACCCAACCCCGCCCGCACATGGCGGCCTCTACTAAGACATCGTTCGTGTTCATGATACGCGCACTAGTAAAATAATTAAATGATATGCAAACAGCATTTTCGGGCTAAGCATGTGAATTATTGATTTGCTACGTCATTTAATGCATCTTGATTCACGTCAAAGTGATTTAGCATGCGAGGTTCATTTATAAAGCGTAAAAGCAATTAAATAAACAAAGCTCGAAAATAAATAGAAATAACGTACAAATTACACGGGCGGAAATACAACCCGGAATTCACAATACGGCAATACGTGTAAATGATAAACGAAATGAAAATAACGCGATATAATGAAAGGGACGGACCCGTATGTAAATTAGACCGCGAAATATGTAGATGGACTAACCCCGATTAAATACGCATTATGTCGCATATTAAACGAAGGACGGAAATATGAGACTGCGGCATATTGCTAGCCTAATCTCCCATCCCGTAGTCTTGTCCCGACTTATCACGTCAAAGTGGTCAAAGTCGTTCTACGTGTCGTGATGTGTATAGTTTTGAAAGATAGGAAGGTCGGATGATGGTCTAAAGTCGATAAAGAACGAGGCTCGAAATATGTGTACAAGCCCTTGGGTTTCTGAGTTGCCGGACCCACTCGACCGAGTCATTGATTGACTCGACCGAGTGCGCTATTAACATGGCTACTGCCCATTTTGGGGGGGGGGGTACTCGATCGAGTGCCTTATGGCACTCGGTCGAGTGTGTCGTTAATGGGGCTACTGCCCAGTTTTTGGGGTGCAACTCGATCGAGTGGCCTATGGCACTCGGTCGAGTGCCCCCTGTACGAGTAGTGATTTGCTCGATTTTATGACTTGAAATCGATGATCGGCCAAGTCAAATACAAATATCGCACGATTTGTATTCGACTCGGCCTCCGGTACTATAATCGTGTATGAACGATTATAATACCGTCACCGGAGTTTTTATGAAAACGTTTGTGTTAGATTATGAAACTTTGAATTAGTAGCGAGATGCATCCCTCTACGTCACGACATCGAAACTAACCCTTTCGGGTTACGTGATGTCGGTATTCGTGTCAACGGGTCTCGAACCAATTTTGGAAATGGAGTTAAATATGTTCAACTACGACGAATCACGATCACGTCACGCCCTTGAGTACATTGGGGCGGGGCTCCTCGAAAGGGCTCCACCTCCGTCGTTGCTCGTAAAGGGATTAGACGGATCGAATGTGATCATCGTAGTTCAACATTTCAAAACCGACTTTTGATATTAGTATTATATACGCGGTATTATTAGAGTTAGTAACGATATAAAAATGATGCAAAATTAGAAATGCGAAAAGATGAAAAAGTTAGTGTATGTGTTAGTGTTACTACGATGCAATAATGGAAAAATGTACATAAAAACGATATAGAAAAGAGATAGAAAAAGGGTTTAGGACACCCTCAACATACATGCTAGTATAGACCTCGGAAATGGACTCGTAAAATAGCGGCAAGGCTTGGGAGTATCGAGGATGTATGCGAGTTATGGTGTGTATGGATGTGTGTGTGTATTACGTCGGTTTTTCGAGGGACGAAGGACTCGGTTTTTGTGTGTGTTGCTTAGGGTTGCTAAGGCTTGATGTGTAGGTATGTAGGTTAGATTGTGGCTGAAAAATGTAGGGCAAAGTATGTGTATCCAAGGTTGAAATGCATGGGAATGAGTCGGTATTTATAGACGTTTCCCACGACCTAGGGGGCACTCGATCGAGTGGCCCTAGTGCACTCGATCGAGTGCTTTAGAAAATGGGCCAAGCCCAGCTCGAAGCGCTCCACTCGACCGAGTGGGCAACCCACTCGATCGAGTGGATCAAACAAAATCGAGATATTTGGGGAAGGTTTGACTTGTTTGTTTTGGTAGCTTTTTTGAATTTGATTTGTGCGCCAAAGTGATCTCAGCTGGTTTATGAGACGGTTTCGTCTTTGACCGGGTTTTGACCCGGTCGCCAAAAGACGGGAATTATTTTTGGTGTCGGTTTTGGCCCAAATTAGTCTCATTTGACTCGGAACGACCCACTGGGCCTAAATTTGAGGTCTGTTTTGTGAGATTTTTACTCCGCTAAAAGTCCATGTCGGATATTATGAATTCCGAGCCCAAATCCGAGTATACAAAGTCACGTTGACGTCCAATCATCATCGGGTGTTTTTCGGAGACTACCATAGACACGTGGCCGTCAAAATGCGGGTGTCTACACATATACATACAAACCAGCTTAATCACTACTAGTTTCTACTTCGTACTTGGTACTTGGTACTTTGTAGTTCAAAATTACAAAATGCAGACATCTAGTTTCGAAAATGACATGGAGTCATCTGATGATGTTTAATTTGATGAGTGGCGACTTCCTCGATACATTTACTCTATTATGGAAGTCGAAAAGAGTTCCGCTCCTGCTCTTTGAAGCATCCAAATTGCTTAAATCATGAAAGTCGCTTTTCATAGTTTCAACTTCCTACTTTGTGACTCCAATAGATATGCATGTCGATGCAGACAAAGTGGTGTTTCTTCTCTATTTGTCGTTGTAGGTGATTTTTGTTGTTGTTGTTGTTGTTGTTATATGGAATTTGTTTGCTTGAGCTGTGATATAGGGTTAGTTGATCTCTGTCTATATATCGTTTGTTCCTTGCTTGAACATTGTAACTTCATACTATTGTTTCGGTTTTAAATATATTAGCCGACCCTGTATCATTTTGTAAAGTAATCTCTTTGTTTTAGGTTTTTGGCTCTTCCTAGAGAGATAACTTTCCTTGTTTATTATGCACCTTCCCTTTTTTGTGAATATTTTTTTTTCGGAAAATGATAAATACCACCTTGAAGCTATATATAAGAAACTAAAAGAGAAAATAAATTCTCTAGACCACGTATTAATTACATTGATTTATGTGTAATTTAGTCATTAATTTCTAAGATAAATTCTAAGTTGTTGTCGAAGATGGTTAGTGTGATGGATGATGATATAAAATCTGAACTTACTTTGAGTGAGGATATTATGGGGAATGAGCAAACAATTTTTCTCACCAAGAATGACATCAATCGATTGTTGAATATGGAAGAACTCAACTGCATATGCATTCAGACTTTTGTTCGGTAAGTATGTAGTTAGTAATCAATCTTTTTTTTGAGATTTACAAAGGTCAAAGATATCTCATGATTTTTTTTGTGTTACGTAGGTACTTGCATAGTATTTGTGACTTCAAAAGATATGAGTTTTTTTGTCCGGAGAAGACATCACTGATAGGTCATGGTACTGATGCTTTGACGACATATATATCTGAATGGATGATGAAAGGGAAAAAAACTAGTATATCTAGCTCCATTCTACAAAGAGTGAGTATATCCTTTTCAAGTAATAAAATTTAAACTATTTGTTATATATATATATATATATAGGTAGGTTCAAATAAGGTCCACAATTTTTTTAAGTCTATATTGAAGTTACAGATGACATACGCTAAAGTTGCATTTGTTCAAAATTGATATATATACAAATGCAACTTTAGTGTATGTCATCTGTAACTTCAATATAGACTTAAAAAAATTGTGGACCTTATTTGAACCTACCTCTATATATATATATATATATATACTTGATTAAGGGAAGTTGATTTTAATGTTAACAGGGAACATTGGATGCTTGCTTTGATAGATATTGTTGAACATAACCAAGTATATTGGTTTGACCCACTTGGAAAGTCCGAGCCTAGTGGATTTAAAACTTTACTTAATATGTGAGTTATCTCAATTTATTACTATAGATAAATTTTTTTCATTTTACTTATGTTTCTTCTTTAATAGTGACTTAACTTTTCTTTTTCCTGTGCTAGGTCTATAAAAGTGTACGGTTATATAGGGGGTACAAGGAAGAGTTCTCAAATTCCGCACTGGGTGAAAGTTAATGTATGTACTTATTTAAACCTCGTATATTATATGAATCGTTTGCTTCTATGATGAAAAAATGAGGCTTGTGATTGTGTTGATTGGTTCAATCTAGGTGTTTTGGGATTATTGTTGATGTAATTTGCGAGAATTGCCCTAACAGAAATGGCAGCTAAAACCAAGCAACTTATTTTTTTCTGGTGGTAATCCAAATTCTTTGTTCATGTGGTGCATGTCAGCGTGTGATTGATGATATGTACTATGTATTCGGTACAAACGGGTCAACAGAGTTGGGTTCGGGTTGGAGGTTGGTCAGTTCAAACCGTGCCATTTTTTAAACAGAGAAATTTGCACACTTTTATAAACTGAGATACTAATTATCGATGCATTTTGAAATCTGCTCTTTAACTGATTTCGCTAATATGAGTCTAGTGGGCACTACTTGTCTTTTCTATCATAGGCTGTATATCTTATACAGAGTACATACAGAGTATTTTAATATTTCTTGAGGTGGAAGCTTTGCTATCTGCGAGCGTTGTTGTTGTTGTAATGAATCTGTAAACTGCATCAGCTCACATTCTCTTTTGTATCAATACATGCGTACTTATTACAATATGCTGAGGTGGCTATCTACGTGACCTATTAAAAATCCATCGGCATATCGTATTGTAAAATGTCTGTTGAAATATGGAAGTGAAATATTCCTTGCATATGTCATAATCCGTATATGGTAATAGTGTCGCTGCTCCTTTGTCGTTTGGTTAACCTCAATTGAACCAATTTGTTACTGTATGTAAATCTATCTAATTATTTCTCATGAAACAGTTTCTTTAGGTTGCTGTATGTATGTGTATGTTGTATCTTGTATTTTGTCATTTGTACGACTCTTACACTTTGTTATACTTGTTGCAATGTAGTCGGCCCCTCATGCTCGAAAAACAGAGTGCGGTTATTACGTGATGAGATATATGATCGAAATTATCACTCGTTCTGATTTGAAGAGAACCGTCAATGAGGTAAGACTTGGGTTTTCACACTTTCTCTTGTTTCACATAATTGAAACAAAATAATTAGTTCATTTATATTATTGATTTTGTAGCATTTCGACGATATGATGCCATATTCTCAAGAAGATATTGACGAGGTTCGTGGATTATGGGCGGATTATTTTCTTAATAATTAGTCGTATATGATGCATCGGATTACCTATTGCGGACAAGGTGTTAGTTGGATTATGGGTTTAGGTACTTTTGGACATGGATAATGATTTTACGTTTACCTTTTGGATTTTGGATGTTGGATAATGATTTTATGTATCTTTTGGATGTTGGATTTTATAAAAATATAACTTCTTTTGTTCAATTATTCGCTATGGTATTCCTTTATTATGGTTTGTTAATATGTACGTATTTAAGAATTATTACAATAACATAAAATATGTATACGTATATAAGAAAATATCTATATATACGTATTTCAGAAAACAGTTGCCTATTATGTATATAGACAACTGTTGTTTTAGAAAAACAGTTGTCTATATACGTAATAGACAACTGTTCTAGAAAAACAGTTGTCTATATACGTAATAGACAACTGTTGTTTTACAAAAACAGTTGTTTATTAACCAATAGACAACTGTTGTAAAACAGATGTCTATGCTTAGACTAATATACAACTCCAAACTACTCAACTGTTGTAAGTCAGTTGTCTATGGCAAAAAAAACAGTTGTCTATTTGATGTTTTGTAGTAGTGTTAATTCTAGAAAAACAAAGAAAAATAGTGAAAAAGCATGGCAGAGCATACAAAATAGGCTAATCCCTAATGCCTTGTGTTGTGCGGCACTTTTCTACCCTCTCTGGTATTGCGTGTTCCCCTTTTCTCCATGAAGATCCTGGGTAAGAACCAGGTACGTGGGTCTTTTTCCGGGAATGGACTCAAGTTGGTCTTATTTGGACGGGTCCAATATTCGTGTTGACCTTCATTTTCGTTGTCTTTTAACTTGTCTTGACCGTCTTTACTCGATTATTCCTGAAATGATACCTACACAATAGAAACGAGAGAAAGCAGTACCAAATTCTCGGAAAATAACAATAATTACTACTAGTATAACTAAAACAATTAACGGACTCTAATTAACACTTAATCACATATAAAAAGCTATATAATAATAATTATAGAACACAAAATCGGACTAAATAACAGGTAAAAGTAGGGGTAAATCACTATTAAAATAACACTTATCAAGCATCGCATTTAACTCAACAAAAATTACGCATTATTGGACTAGTCAACTCAGAACAATATTAATGGCGGTTGGCGGGTACGTGCTGAACATGTACAACTTCCTTTTTTTTTTTTTTTTTTCATATTCCATATATCACTATCCTTTACTTATTCTCAGTGTATAGTGCAATAATCTAATTTCATCCTCCATTAATGATCTCCTCTGTCTTTATTTACATCTTCAACAAATTCATTAATTCATCCAATCGGTAAATTCTAATGAAATTAAATGCATATCCATCTAAAGTAGCCGATTAAAAATGACCAAATATTATTCCGGGTTGATTAGACCAATCATACTATTTTTCTCAGATTAAACAAAATTGATATTATTTTCAGAAGACGTCTTATATTTTGTATTTTTCGAGATAAATAATCCTAATATATATTTAGGAAAAAAACATAAATTCCTTATTTTTCTTCTACATGATTTCTTATATATTACTCTCTTTGTCCCGGTCATTTGTTGTCCTATTCCATTTCGGATGTCTCAATCAATTGTTGTCCCTTCCGTTTAAGGAAGGGGATTGACGACAAATTTGATCATTCATATCCAAATTGGTACACTTGTCATTCACTAATTGGTCCATTCCAATTTTTTCTTCTTTGTGTCAAAATCAAATGACAATAATTGATTTGGACGGAGGGAGTAATTATATTGGTGATAGTTTCATATGTAGCTTAAGTAATTTAAATTTGGGATTTTCTACATGGTACCCCCAATTGTTTTTCCGAATTTTACGTGGTGCCCCATCATTTTTCGAAACATACATGGTACCCTCGAGTTTTACAAAAACACACCAACTGTAACCCTGACTTTTAATTCTGTCAATTTTGACCGTTAAGTGATCAGGTGTCAGCTGCTTTGACTATGTTTAAAGTATAATCTTAAAATTAAGAACATTAATTCATCAACAACCCCTCCTCTCAACCTTCTTCCTCCTCCCTAAAAACCCTAGCCTCCAAAAAATAAAAAAATTGGGGCTTCCACCATTAATTGGTGGTAAGCCCCCCGTCAATTTTAATTAATTATATAATTTTAGTATTCGTAACAGTATTAGTATTATAGTTTTAATAATTGTCCTCTCTTTTTGGAGAGTTTCGTCCCCATCAATTGATGGGTTCCGCTCTCTCTTTTAGGAGAGGTGTTCAATCGTCTATGATAGCAGAGAGGACGCGGAAGATCAGTGCCACAATTATTCTTTATATGGTGTCTCAAATTATGTCAAATTGGCGGCTACAATCTATCAAGTTTGATGGAATTGATTCTCTTCAAAACATTGGAAGATCCGAAGACCCTCTTTTGAAAAGCTGTATCATTAAACAGCGATATATTGAAAGAGGATGTGCAGAAGCGGAGTTCAAAATCATAGTAAGAGATCTTTATTTTAACGAGAATTTATTTTACTCAAATTTTATAGGATTGTATTCGTTTAATTTCGATATATTTTGTAGATGTCGTATGACTTTTTATTAATGAAATGATCTTTTCGCTCAAAAAAAGAACATTAATTCATCTCCTACTTTCATCCACCCATCACCCCTTGCAACAACCACCAATTCAACAGCTCATACAAACCGTCACCCTACCTCCAACCACTCCCTATCACGCACCCCCACCTTTAACCCCCACTCCACCTCCTTCCTGTTATTTTGATAAATAACAGCTCACCAAATCCACGACGAGGAGAGAGAAACATAACCACTACCTTCACAACGACGTCCACGGCGTTGATGGAGAAAGATCTATCTCCGATCAGAATCTACAATTCCACCTCTCCTACTCCTGCTGTTATAATTTTTCTCTTCTTTCGATTCTTCACTTAATTCAATCCAGTTGGATTTAAGTCGGCAATTGTAAAACTCGATATGAAATCGGAGTAAAATCGTAAACCCTAGGTTTTCAAATTGAGCTCGATTGAGGCTCGTCAATGGCATCCAACACCAGTAAAACCAGTTGAAAAGAAATAATAATGATGTAAGTTATGGCTTAGTGCAGATAGATTAACAATATTGATGACCAACACTGATACGGCAATGGGTTTCAGCGAACAAGGCTGGGCAAAGTAGAGTTGACGTCGAAAACTGAGTAGATCATCGGAGTTGGTGGACCGATTCTTGATTGTAGGCAGAGATGAGAGTCGCCTGAATCTGGGTTACGGCTTAAACGGAGTGGAGCAAGGTGGCTTGGTGTATTGATGAAGGAAGCCATTTATGGAGGCTGAATTGAAGGAGGGTCGAATTCTTGTGGTTTGCACAGGCGGAGGCAGGAGCTCGGTGCAAGTTGCAAGTTGCAGGAAGGAGGTGATGCACGGAGTAGAGGAACGAAGTGAGGATGGTGGCGGCGTTGAAGGTGGTGTGTAGTGTGAGCATTGACAGAGATACAGCTAGGGGAGGTGCGATGCTAGAGTTGGGTGGAAGAAGGTGCTTGTTCGCCGAAATCTAGGCGAGGTACTTCATGAAGATGGTAGCTGATTGATGGTTAATTGGGGATAAATGGAGAAAATCCTTAATTAAATACTTAGGATGCATTCGTTGATTAATTAGAAAGCTAATCTCACCGAATATTACCACATCATCCCCTTAAAAGAAGGGGATAGTAAGCGAAATGGGCTATATACGAATCGAACCTTTGACCTTAGATATGTACTCCCTCCGGTCATTATTTATTGTCCCGCTCACTTTTGCACGTAAAATAAGGAAGGAATATAAAATGGTAAAGAAATGATGGTGGGTATTGAAAAAATGAATATAAAATGGTAAAGAAATGAATGGTGGGTCTTAAAGTGTAAAATTCAATGGCATTTCTGATAAATAAAGGTTAGAAAGAGGGATAATATGGTAAAAGTGTAAGATAGAAAAGGAAAGTGGAGAAGTGGGGCAAAAAATAAAAACCTTCCAAATAAGGAAAGCGGGGCGATAAATTGTGTCCGGAGGGAGTAATATTTATTCTCTACCACTACACTCCAATATCTCATTGATTCATCATCACTAAATTAACCCTAAAGCTATATACTCCAATAATTTAATTAAGGAAAATTAAGAAAATAATCTGTTTCTTACGGTATTAAATTATTAATTAATCAAAATGTAACCAAATTATAGTATATATCCATAATATACTAAGAGATTAACACCCCTATATTTTTCTGCCTATTCATATTGGGTCTTTGTAGTTTTGGTTATGTACTACTGAAATTTAGTTAACTTGACATGATCAGACACACTACCAATTAACCAACATAATTAAACTATTAATCATTCGCGCAAATTAGAATGTTTTATTATAAATGAAAGATAGTCATGAATTAGGGATGATTGACTAAATTAATGTGCAGATTGGAATATATTTAAGTATGATGGGGGTCGGTAGCCTGCCACGGGTCGCCCGTCACATGGGCCCCGGGATGGCCCGACCCAAGAGCATAGGGAGGCCTGCCTAGCAGGCCACCGAGCAAGATCACCAAGGAACCCTCAAAGTGGGCGACCTCAATCGCCCCGCCTGCCCAACAGGGCCCTGTCGCCTGTTGGCCAGGGCAGTTAAGCCCCCTGCTTGCTAGACTCCAGGGCACTCTTGCCCCAGGCAGGACCCAGAAAACCCAGGAACCCCTCCGTCGCCTGCCTAAGGTAAAAGTAGATGAGTGGACGAGGTGAACCCACGTGTCACTTGCTCGTCCATCGATTTTCCTTCTTTCTCCTTTTCTCTTTCTCTCTCTTGAGGAAAGATATAAATACTTTGCCATTTCCCACTTACAAAGGGTTGGATTTTCTCTCTCTAGACTCTCACTCTAAAAACCGCCACCTTACTCCTCACGAGTAAGGTTTCTCAAGGCTATTCACGAACTGACTTAGGCATCGGAGAGGGTTCCCCCGGACACCTCCGTGGCCCTATGCGTTCATTGTGCAGGGAGCAGGCTGTCTTCGACGGGAAGGTTCGAATATCGGAGTGAGGGAAAGGAGAGAGCGAGGAAGCTATACCATCATCATCAAATAGTTACCATAGTCTTGGGATCCGAATCCGAAGTCGGGTCCATTGTTTCCGTGACCGGAACAATTTGGCGCCGTCTGTGGGGAGAATTCGGTTGTGCTCACGAGTTACCCACCAAAAATCAACTATAACCAAAAAACATGCCTGAAATCAATGAAGCCAGTTCAGGGGCGGGTCCGACGGTCCCACCGGTGACCCCCTCTATGGCATGCCCTTTCCAGAAGTTACACCCGCCGCCACGATACCGGGGGTAGGAAGGGCCAGCCTCCAAGGAGCAGTTGTAGCTGGGCAGATGGGACAGCAGAGACCCAGCTTGAACCTCACCCCTGCCCAGGTCCTTCAAACTGCAACATTCTTCTCAGCCATGCTCAATCAGGAGTTTACCCCTGTAGACCTGGTGGGCAGGATCGCCACAACTCCCAGGCACCTTCACTTTGAAAGTGGGGAAGGGGCCGGGGGCACAAGGCGGACCGCTGCCAGGAATGCCCAGAGAAAGGCAAAGAAAACCGCCCAGGGGTACGCGTAGGTGCAGAGACGCATCACTGCGGGAAATCAAGAGCAGCCTGCTCAGCAACAACCATTTTCTATACACACCACCGAGTCAACGGCTGCCATCGAAAAAAGAGGCTTATCCCAGAACCTTCGAGAGCGAATCAAGCCCAGAGAGCCAGCTTCCAAACGCCGCGGAGAGAAGCAGGCGGGGGTCTTCTCCCAGCTAACGCCAGCTGAGTCCCAGCAGGCCCCAGGAGTGTCCCAGAGTCTGTAGTCAAGGCTCAATAATGGACAACCGCTAGGGTCAAGACACTGTCAGGATGATAGCCTCGAGCAACCCCAGAAAAAACGACACATGCACTACTCCCCTGCAAGGGTGGATGAGGCAATGAGTAGGCAGCCGCCCAGACACCGCTCCCCCAGCACTGGAAAACCGACCCCAGGAAAATGGGATGACCACGGTTACCAGTCTGCCGGGAGCAGGTCAAGAATGGTGGGCAGGCCTACCAAGACTCCACTCCACCCTGATGTGCAGGAGTACCCCATCCCTAAAATAAAAATGCCCTCTATCAAGTTTGTTGGGACTACAGACCCGGAGGATCACCTGGCAGCGTATGAAAGTCATATATGGATGTACGATGCTGACGATGCGGTCTGGTGCAAGATCTTTCCTACCACCCTGGTAGGCCTAGCCCAGGGATGGTTCAGGGATCTACCTCAAGGGTCAATCAGCTACTACATAGAGCTGGCAGAAGCCTTCTTGGACCAATATGCAGGGAACAAGAGGAGTCGGCTAACCCGCTTTGACCTGATGACCCTCAGACAGAAGAAGGGTGAGACAGTCAGGGACTACTTGAAGAGGTTCGACCTGTCCTATCAGCAGGTCAAGGAAATTGACGACTCAACTGCAGCATACGCATTAACCATCTCGTTGCTCCCGGGGGAGATGAAGAACCAAATGATTAGAGCCCAGCCAGAAACCCTGGCCAAGGCCCGAAAAATTGTCGAGGGCTTCATGCTGTAGGAAGAATTCCATAGCCTGCCAGATACCCCCACAGGACCTTCCAGGCAACATGGGGACCGCAGGGTGGACGCAGCAGGGGTGAGCCGGGCAAGCAAAGAGCTGAGGAGGGTGACACCCTGAGAAAAGAACGTGTGGCCTATCAACCGAGGTTTGACAGCTACACGGCTCTAAACAAGTCAAGGGCCGAAATCTTTGAGCTAGAAAAAGAAACAGCCAAATGGAATCGCCCGAGCAAGCCGCACAGCCCAAAGGGTGATCCGAAGAAATTTTGTACGTTCCACGACTGCGTCGGACACACCACCGAGGAATGCCGCCACCTAAAGTCGAGATTGAAAAATTCATCAGGAATGGTTGGCTGAGCAACTATGCCGCAAGAAACAAAAACCAGATGGAGACGGCGGACAAGCCCGAAGGGTCGGCACAAAACCGCCTAATAATCCATGTGGTGTCAGGGGATGCAGAAGGCCAAGCAAGCAAGAGAGGCCAAAAAAGACAGATCCGGGAATTAAGGAATCAGATATGCTACGCTGAGAGAGCAGGGAGTCCCAGGGACATGACCCTGAGTATCACCCTCCAAGATGCAGGGCGGGTGATATACCCTCACAGCGACCCTCTGGTGCTGTCCCTTGTCATCAGCAATCATATCGTGAGAAGATGCATGGCGGACACAGGAGCCCATACCAATCTGTTATACAGGAATGCATTCGACAAAATGAATTTAGAAAGGAGACACCTCAAGCCAGCCCTTGGATCGCTGTACGGGTTCAGCGGAGCAGGCGTGCTTCCCATGGGGATTATCGATCTACCAGTAACTTTCGGAGAGGGAGCCTCTGCCAGGAATATCAGGGCGTCATTCGTCGTCGTGGATGAAAAGTCCGCATATAATGCCTTGATAGGCAGGGCTACCCTAGACGAAATCGAGGCCGCCCTATCCATCAGAGCCCTGACCATTGCCTACGTAACAGACTTCGGCATGGAGGGAAAAGTGCACGGAGACCAAGAGTCGGCCAGACAATGCTACTCCGTAGCCTTGCAGACCCACGAGACCGAAAGGAAAGGAAAGCGAAAGGATGACAGCTCCCCCAGCAGGGAAGGAGAGATTCCAGTTGGCCAGCAAACTGCTGACCACCTTAAACCTGGGGGAGAGAGCATGCTGGTGGACCTGGAGCCTGGAAGGCAGGTCCTCATAGGGGCTGACCTAGTGAATCCTTACCGCGAAGAACTGATCAGGGTATTGAAGGATAACAGGGACGTGTTCGCCTACTTGGCAGAGGAGATGCCGGGGGTCGATCCGGTGTATATCGTTCACAAGCTGAACGTAAGCCCGGAAGCTCGCCCTGTGAAGCAGAAAAAGAGGAACATGTCTGCAGAGAAGGATCAGGCCATCAAAGAAGAAATCGAAAAATTTTTGAAGGCTGATTTCATAGAGAGTTGCGATTACCCCGAGTGGTTAGCCAATGTGGTGATGGTAAAAAAGTCTTCAGGAGCATGGTGAATGTGTGTGGACTTCACGAACCTTAACAAAGCCTGCCCGAAAGACTGTTATCCTCTCCCGAGGATCGATCAGTTGGTGGACGCCACCAGCGGGTATACCACGCTCAACTTTTTGGACGCCTTTTCAGGGTACCATCAGGTTTACCTCTGGCAGCCGGACATGGTAAAGTGCGCATTCATCACTAGCGCCGGAACTTATATGTATAAAATGATGTCATTCGGGCTGAAAAACGCAGGCGCCACCTACCAACGGTTGGTCGACAAAGTCTTCGAAAATCAGAAAGGCAGGAATCTAGAGGCCTACGAAGAAGACGCAATTGTAAAAAGTAAAGGGGATGCTGAGCATTTGAAGGACTTGCAGGAGACTTTTTCCTCCCTGCGAACTTACCAAATGAAGCTTAACCCCAAGAAATGCACATTTGGAGTCCGCTCCGGAAAATTCCTAGGTTTCTTGGTCAGCGCCAGGGGAATAGACGCAAACCTTGAAAAAGTCCAGGCTGTCTTAGATCTCCCTGAGCCAAGGACCATAAGAGACATCCAGCGCCTGACAGGCAGGATGGCTGCCCTGGCACAGTTCATCGCCAGGTCAGCCGATAAGTCAACACCCTTCTTCAAAATCTTGAAGGGAAACAAACAGTTCAAATGGGAAGACGAGCAGAGAGAAGCCTTCAAACAGCTGAAGGAGCATTTGAAGAAGTTGCCTACCCTGGCAAGACCAGTGGCAGGGGAGAAGCTTTTCCTTTATATCGCCGTAACAAAAACAACATTTAGCGCGGTAATTCTAAGGGAGGAAGCAGGATTCTAGCAGCCATATATTTCGTGAGCCATGCCCTGGGGGCAGCGGAGAAGAACTACCCAGTGGTAGAAAAGGCAGCCTACGCAGTCGTCATCGCAGCTAGAAAACTCAGGTCATACTTTGACGCACACCCTGTCGTAGTACTAATCGACCAACCCCTGGAGTAGGTTCTGGAGAAATTTAAAAAGTCGGGAAGATTATTAAAATGGGCTATAGAATTGAGCGGATTGGGAATATCATACCAGTCCAGGACAGCCATCAAGGCGCAAGCCTTGGCGGATTTTCTAACCGAATGTTCGCATTCAGAAGAGGATGATCCACCCGCCGAAGAATGGGTGGTGTACACTGACGGATCCTCGACAGCCAACGGTGCAGGGACAGGGATTGTGCTGACCAGCCTTGAAGGAGTAGACTTCGAGCATGCGCTCGGGTTCACCTTCCCTGCATCAAATAACGAGCCTGAATACAAGGTCGTACTGGCAGGCATTAATCCAGCTAGAGCGACAGGGGCCGAGAGACTCATCCTGGCGACAGATTCCCAGCTCATCGCCAATCAAATTAATGGAGAGTACGAAGCCAGAGACCAGACTATGGCCGCCTACCTGGAAAAGGTGAAGCAGGAATTATCAGGGTTGAAGTCCTATGAGGTCAGGCAAATTCCCCGGTCCCAGAATAACCGGGCAGATGCCCTGTCAAAGCTGGCCAGCTCTAGCCTGCAAGACATAAGAAGGTCAGTCTGGGTGGATATGGTCCAAGAAAAATCCACCACCCCCTGCCAGTCAGTCAGTGTCATTCAAGAGGTAGGGCCTGGAGACTGGATGACCCCAATTATTCAATTCAAGAAATACGGAACTCTTCCGCCTGACCATGTGCAAAAGAAAAAGATGTCGGCGAAAGCCGCGTGGTTCATATTAATCGGTCAAGAGCTGCACAAAAAGTCATTCTCCTCACCTCTGCTCAGATGCCTGGAGGCAGGGCAGGCCGGCAGAGGTTCTAGATGATATCCACTCAGGAATCTGTGGCCACCACATAGGAGGGAGGTCACTAGCCCACAAAGCCCTGAGGGCAGGCTACTATTGGCCAACCCTGCTAGCTGATGCAAGAGACCTAACCCGAAGGTGCAGAAAGTGCCAGCTGTTCGCCCCATCAATTCATGCCCCAGCCCAGGAACTCAGGCCAATACTGTCTCCCATTCCCTTCGCTCAGTGGGGGATGGACATACTGGGCCCCTTTACTGTGGCAACGGGAGGCCGGAAGTTTTTGATAATGGGGATCGATTATTTCACCAAATGGATCGAAGCCGAAGCAGTCCCTAGCATCACCGAACCGGCAGTCAGGAAGGTAATTTGGAGAAATATCATAACCAGGTTTGGCCTGCCAAAAATGCTGGCATTCGCTCATGGAAGACAGTTTGACAACGAACCCCTAAGGGCTTGGCTGGAAAGTCATGGCATAGCAGTCGCCTACTCTGCTGTCTGCCACCCGCAAACTATCGGGCAGGCTGAGGCTGCTAACAAATAGATTCTGAATGGGCTAAGAAAGATGATGGATGAGCTCAAAGGCAGGTGGGCGGACGAATTACCAAGCATACTATGGTCAATCAGGACCACCCGGAAAGAATCCACGGGTCAGACCCCCTTTGGCCTGGTCTACGGGGCGGAGGCCCTGCTGCCCATTGAGGTGCGAATTCCCACCCTGTGATCCCAACAATATGACAGGGCGGATAATGAAGCAGCAATGAACGAGGCTCTGGACCTGCTCAGTGAGGTAAGGCAAGAGACCAGCGTTAATATTGCCGCCTACCAGTAGCGGATGAGGAAAGGGTACAACAAAAAAGTGAACAAAAGAAGTTTCCAAGTAGGAGACTTGGTTTTGAGAAAGACGCAAGCAATCGGAAAGTCAAGAGAGCATGGAAAACTGAGCGCCAATTGGGAGGGCCCATACGAGGTGACCCGGATTATGCGGCCAGGTACCTACAGAATTGCCAATCTTGAAGGCCAGAAGTTAGCTGCCCATTGGAATGCAGACACTCTAAAGAAATACTACGTCTAGCACTAGGAAAAACTAAGGAATTTTCTTTTTTCAGTAAAATTGGCGTAGGACGGTCAGAATAGAATGTCGATGCCTCTGACCACAGATATTTTGAAAGTTTTTTACAAGAAATGAAAGGTCTGAAGTTTATACTCGTTTTCTGTTCAAACTGGCATCTTCACACACAAACGAGCAGGGGGTAATAGGGGGAGGCCCCTCTGTTGCTAGAGCCAAGGAAAATGGACCCCCCAACAAAAAACTAAGTCCCCCTGCCTACCTCTGGGCAGGCAGGGGGCAGGCCCCTTGGACTTCGGCAAAGAAGCCAGGGTCAGGCCGGGCCCCACGTGCCGAATGAACAAGGACTGGGGGCATCCCTCAACCTTGTATAAAAAACGCAAAGTCCCCCTACCTACCTTTGGGCAGGCAGGGGGCAGGCCCCCTGGACTTCGGCAACGAAGCCAGGGTCAGGCCGGGCCCCACGTGCCGAATGAACAAGGACTAGGGGTATCCCCCAACCTTGTATAAAAAACGCAAAGTCCCCCTACCTACCTCTGGGCAGGCAGGGGGCAGGCCCCCTGGACTTCGGCAAAGAAGCCAGGGTTAGGCCGGGCCCCACGTGCCGAATGAACAAGGACTGGGGGCGCCCCTCAACCTTGTATAAAAAACGCAAAGTCCCCCTGCCTACCTCTGGGCAGGCAGGGGGCAGGCCCCCTCGACTTCGGCAAAAAAGCCAGGGTCAGGCCTGATCTTGAAAAGAAAAACAGCAAGTAAAACAAAGAAAGTACATTCATAACAAATACGGGAGAATTTGACAGAAATGAACAATAAAAATCCAGGCAAGTTAAAAGCATTACATCGAAATCGGCAGCCGGCCACAATCAGGGCCCGGCGTGCAAAAAGGATCAGAGTATTAACAAGAAAGCTAAGGCGCAAAAGGGTAGGGGCAAGAGCCCTCAGAAGACGACTGCCCCACATGTTAAGCATTGGGGGCATCCTGATCAGGGTCAGTGGCCTCCTCAGGTGACCTGTTGGCCCGTGCCTCGTTTTTGGCAGCATAGAGCTCTTGAAAAGCATCATCATCAAAGTTTGGGAGCATCTCCCTAATAACCTCCATAACGAATTGCAAGGAGGAAGAGGCTCCGGCTTCAAAGTTCTTCGCCACTGCAGTATTGGCCTCCTCAATAATGGTGCACTTCTTTGTCTGCCACTCCTCGCCCTGCGCCTTCAGCTCGCCCTACACCTTCTGGAGTTCAGAGTCAGACTTAATCAGGCGATCCTCCAGTTCAGCAGCCTTCTTCTTAAACTGCTTTAATTCAGAAACTGCCTTCCTGGCCTGCTCCAGCTCAGTGACCGCCTTCATTGCTTGCTCCAGCTTTGTCTCCAGGTTGGCTACCTCCTTCACAGCCTGCTCACCCTGAGCTTTCCAGCGAGCTACCTGGTCCTTGGCCTCCCCCACATCACCCTCGCACTTCGCCAACTGATCTTTCAGGCTAGCAATAAGAGTAACATCCCTCTCAACCGTCGCCAGACGTTCAGGAAGAGAAAGCCTTGGGGCGACGACCAATTCTTCGTCGCTCAAACGGCCAAGGGCCGCCAGCTCGGCAGAAGCTTGGAGCACCCTGGACGTACGCTGGACGTACTGAATCACCTGAGTAGCAGTGGAGCTCACAGACTTAATAAGGTGATCCGCCAGTACGGCATTAGAGTCAGAGAGAAAGGCGGAAGCGTCGATGCTATCGTCGGCGGTAAAATGGAACTCGACATTCTCCTCAAAGAATAAGGTGCCTGGAGTGCCACGAGCAGGGCGCTTGGGATCAGGCATGTCAGCGTCAGCCTCCAGATCTACCACCGGCGAAGCACCAGTAGGTTCCTTGTCTTTCCTCTTCCTGCCTACCAGGGGTGTACTCTCCCCAGTTTCCTCAGAGCTAGTTGGTCTTGACCCCTCAGGAGGACGAGTCCCCGCAGGGGAGCCTCCCTGTTTACCAGTAGTAGAGGGGGTGGCCTCTGAGGCTGCCTCCCGCTCCACATCTCGGGAAGCAGAAGCATGAACCGCCGACTTTGTATGGGTTGGCTTGGAAGGAAGAGGAAATTTCGCCCGGCTGACAGAGATATTCTTCACATACTTCATCAGGTTTGGTTTCTTAAAACCAACAGGGAGTGAAGGATGTCTGACAAAAATTGAGAAATCCTTGTTCAGGCCAAGCTCCTTCAACTCGTTCCTCGACCAGAGGAAAGTGGCAAGTTCTGCAGGGAAGTCAAAAAAGATGGCTGAATAAAACATGTAATAAAACAGAATGAAGGAAATTTAACCCCTGACAGAAATCCCGAGCTACCTGCACCAAGACCAGGGTTCATGCCCACCCGGGTTAGACACCTATCGGTCGCTATGAGCTCAGCGTGGGGGAGCCAGATGTCAGTGCCATATGGGCCTTTCTTAGACCCGGAAGAGGCGAAATGTGCGACCAAGTCTTTTTCTCTCTGGGTCAGCTTGATCTCAAGAGCTCTCCCCCCTACCCCAGGGTGATACTCCTCGCGAGTTTCCAGCCGGGTGTGAACATGATTCCTGAAGTGCCTGGGAATCCGCCACCCCGTGGCACTATGTACATATAAAAAGTTGACCTTCCAATCCTTCAGGCCACTCAGGATTGGCTAGACTGGGGAACTTTTCTTCTGGCGAAGGAGGGAAAAGTACCCTGGGGAGCCACCCCCTTCATCAGAGGCCACCATCTGAAGGCCAACCATGTACCGTAGAGCATTTATTGAGGGCTCCTCACCCCAGAACAGGCATGTCCAGGTATAGGCGATCAACGATCTGACAGCAAGCGCCGTCAACTGGGCAATGGCCACATTCATACTTTGGAAAACCTCCTCCAGAAATGGATGAAGGGGGAAGCGCAGGCCAAAGTCAAGACATTTGTGGTATACAGCTATGCAGCCTGCAGGGGGATTGCACACTGTGTCCTTCTCCCCAGGGACAACAACAGTGTACCCTTCCCCAAAATTATAATGCTGGGCTATAGCCTCCTCAGCGCTTCTCCAGAATCAGGTCTCGGTTCTTGGAGGCCGGGTAGGTCCTTAGGGGGATCCTATACTTAGTCTTATCTAGGTAATAGTTTCTCCCCGGCTCCCTACGAATAAGTGGACCGGCAATTGTGGAAGGATCGATTTCCCTAAGCTTCGTCGTCAGGATCAATGACGTCAAGGGGGGCAGGTTCAGGGGAGTTGGCACCCCCGCTGTCCTCTGAAAGGCTTTTCTCAGCCGTCATGACACCTGGCCCCCCAAAAGAGGAAGCAAGGTCATCATTAGCCCTAATCTCACTCTCTGTCCTCCCAGTTGAAGGACCAGTAAAAGGAAAAACCCGAGCACAGCGGCCGGTCATGGTGGGCCAGGAAACAGGAAAAAGAAACGAAGAAATAGAAAGATGAGGACAAGGAGTAGAACTCTAACCTAATTCGTAGTCGCCGGATGAAGACACAAAGGAGTTCCTCAATCAAGAAAGCACTTGGACAAAGAAGAGAGCTATTAAAAAGGAATTTTTGAGAGCTTTGGATGTGTAAAAGGGGGAATGAAGGGGGGAACTGTTACTTTTATAGAGACAGGAAGGCAAAGAGTCGCCCAACCAAAGGCTTTCCTAGAAAAGGCCCCCCACGTGTCACACATCCAAAGTCCAACCACCCATCGTTTCCCAAGGAGCCTCGAAAAGGCAACAAGGGCAGAAACAAGTCACCAAATGACGTCAAAAAAAAAACCCCACACACGAAAAGTCAAAAGATCCTCCTAATTCTCATTAAGCTGAAAAGACCCAAAGGGTCCAAAATTACAGGGAAGGATAAGCAAAAGTTACAAAAGGAGCCTGATATTCCGGCTCAAAATGCCTGCGAGTACAGGGCAGGCCTAATCATCATCAAAACCCGGAGAGTAATCCCCGGGGCTGTTGTAACCACCTGTGTCAGATCCCCAGTCCCAGTCATCGGAGTCCTTGAACGGATCATCAGGGCCTTCTTCTTCATTCCTGCCAGAAGAATAGCCCTGGCCTTCGCTGTCGTCGGAGTCGTGGCTACTTACGTCCCAGTCCCTCCCATAAGAGACTGCCTTGACGCCATCAGAGGAGCCGTAGTCCACCCTCCTCATCAGAGGAAAGGAAGGACCTGACTCAGGGGAAGAGTTCAGTTCCGGGCAATCAGGATCGAATTGCTCTGGATGTAGCCAAGGGAAGCATCTGGGGCATCCCCTGTAAAAACAGCCTCCCGCCTGGGAGCAGCGCCTGGGCGTAGGCCCAGCAGGAGACGAAGACTTTTCAGGGCGCTTGCCAGCCCTGACTGAAGCTCTCCTCCTAGTAGCCCGCGAAGGGCGAAAGCGAGTTCGCCTACTACGACGAAGAATCAAATGAGCCAGCCTGGAGTATCTCAGCCTTCGACGCCCTCTGAAGCAGAGGACGTCCATATAAACTCCGCAGCGGAAAACTGTTTTCCTGATCCAAGACATTCTCTTTGAAAGATGGGAAGAAAAAGAATGAAGATAAGTTGTGAAAATGGTGAGGGAGGTCGAAATTTATACAAAAGCAAAATCAGAGCATTAATGGCGTCCCAACCATCTCTGCAAGGAGAGGAGCCAATCATCAATCTGACACACTGCTCAAGAGACCACCTTACGAGAAAAGCAATCATGAAGAAAGACATTCCAACTCGTTTGCATGCCCAGAAGTAGTTGAGACCTTTTCCTCGGGAACGCACGACACATTAAATGCCGAAGAGAAATTCGAAAGGTCAACCTCCCGCCATCCCAGTCAAGAAGGCGCCTGCTGCGGGGAAGCCCTGTTCACCCACAGCCGGCGAGGGCCAATTGATGGGGGTCGGTAGCCTGCCATGGGTCGCCCGTCACATGGGCCTAGGGATGGCCCGACCCAAGAGCATAGGGAGGCCTGCCTCGCAGGCCACCGAGCAAGATCACCAAGGAACCCTCGAAGTGGGCGACCTCAATCGCCCCGCCTGCCCAACAGGGCCCTGTCGCCTGTTGGCCAGGGCAATCAAGCCCCCTGCCTGCCAGACTCCAGGGCACTCTTGCCCCAGGCAGGACCCAGAACACCTAGGAACCTCTCCGCCGCCTACCTAAGGTAAAAGAAGATGAGTGGACGAGGTGAACCCACGTGTCACTTGCTCGTCCACCCATTTTCCTTCTCTCTTCTTTTCTCCTTCTCTCTCTTGAGGAAAGGTATAAATACTTTGCCATTCCCAATTACAAAGGGTTGGATTTTCTCTCTCTAGACTCTCACTCTAAAAACCGCCACCTTACTCCTCACGAGTAAGGTTTCTCAAGGCTATTCACAAACTGACTTAGGCATCGGAGAGGGTTCCTCCGGACACCTCCGGGGTCCTGTGCGTTCATTGTGCAGGGAGCAGGCCGTCTTCGCCGGGAAGGTTCGAATACCGGAGTTAGGCAAAGGAGAGAGCGAGGAAGCTATACCATCATCATCAAATAGTTACCATAGTCTTAGGATCCGAATCCGAAGTCGGGTCCATTGTTTCCGTGACCGGAACAAAGTATAAATGAACGACATTCATAATTTAGGATTGATATATGCACGAAAATGATTAAATTAACGTCTAAATGTAGCTTCATGACTGATACGATAAGTATATTTTACAATCTCTATAATTTGCATTAGTGTATACTAAATACCGAGAGCTTATATACCAACGGAAACATAATAATCATGTGTAATTAAATATTGTAATCCTCTATTAGATAAGAGAATAAAAATTCTTAAAACTTTTTCCCGCATTAATTTTAAGCACTTAATTTGGACAAAATGAATATAACAAATAAGGAAAGAATCACACTCAATTATCAATCATATCATATAAAGAATATTTACAGGTTAAATATTTAAAAAGCTAACGATGGGTGTATCGATGAAAATAAATTGTAGAAATATAGTTGCTTAAATTTCGAACAACAATTATGACTATTTTTATGAACAAATGATATATAATGTGATAATAGAAAATAACTACTCCCCCTATTCTATTCATTTGTTTGTTTTTTATATTTATTGTGAAAAATATTTTAATTAAAGTCAAACAAATGAACGAGACGGAGAGAGTACATCCAAACATCAAGAGTATAAAATTATATATCAAATAAAATTTAAAGTGAATATACATTTCACAATTTATTCATATATTATACTAAAAAATATTTAAAAGAGAAATGATTGTCTCAAGAAATATGAATGACAGATACATATTTCATGATATTAGTCGGGGTCGTTATTTTGATTAATTATGCAATTTCAAATTATTTTATTATATCCAAAAATAAAGATAAAAATAATGAAAAATTATCGGGTTGCTAATTAAAATCTATTTTGTATAAATAATTAACTAAAAATAAATAAAATTCTATAAATACCGTGCATACATGCACGGGGTCTATACTAGTAATATATATAACAACACATTTACAAACAATTTTGAATTAGCAGCTTAGTAAGGGCACTTGTATGTTTCGAAACATGAAGGGGTATCACGTAGAATTCAAAACAATTTGAGTTTACCATGTAGAAAATCCCTTTAAAAAATTTATGTTATTTTGATTGTTACATAATTTTTGTTATTAATGTAAATGTAGGGGAATAATTATTTGTATTTATGCTTACAAAAATTGTAACTAGTACTTAACCATAATTTTTCGAAAAATAAAAATTGAGTTGCATTTAGTGGGGTTCCTCTCTATTGGATAATAAAATAATAACCAAATAAGGATGTGGCTGCTAGTATCTTTAAAAGACATTGTTATAAAAAAATAGAGATTAATTAAAATGTTGAATAAACACAAATATACAACGACTGAATTTTGGATCGAGTTCTGGAATTTCACATTATTGATTTATGGAATAGATTAATGAATGAATACAAAATGAATACTCCGTACAAAGTATTTATTAAAATGTTGTTTCGTCATTATAGCTAAATTAAAAACTCGACACTAGTTTTATTCTTATGAGAAACTAATAGTTGTACGTTAGATATCCAAGTAGCTTAGTAAATCGCTGTATAATATCATGGAGAGAGTTTCGTTAAATTACATACGTAGTAACAATTAATGAATTAATAGAGTAAGTTTATGCAAACGTACATCATAAATAAATCACAATTAACATACGACATTTAATAGAGCTTATAAACTTATATTATAAAAAGGCTAAAGACTTGTTACACTCCAAACTCAACCAAACCAATAAAACAAGAAATATACATAGGTAATGCCATATATAATGGAGACAACAATGGGTAATCGTGGCTCATCACTATTACGTTCACCATTTCTAGTGACGATGGTATTATTTGTTGTAACACTACTAGGCACAGTAACGAAAGTCGAGGGAAAGGAACACTTCTACATAAAGAACGGGATCAAAGGATATCCAATCTTGACGTTCCGATGCCAAGCCGGAGACGACAAAAGAATGCCTTACAAAGAGTTGAAACCGGGAGAAGTTTGGGACAAGGCATTTGAGACGTCAATCTGGACGACGAAGCTATATTTTTGCCATTTTTATTACGATGGCAAAGATAGAACGATTGATGTGTATGATGAAGATACATATGATAATTCTTATTGTGCGGTGTGGCCGGGTTTACCAAAAGAACAAAAACCGCCTACAAGAAACTTGGATTGTTACAGAGGACACATAGAGTGGGTCATCAAGGAAGACGGTATCTACAGTCATTGTGTTTACTTTGCTCGCCATGATTGTTGGCTTTCGCCCGCCACCAACCTTCAACCCGTGCCTCTTCCCGAAAAATTGGAGAAGAGATATGACTGGAACTCCTAAACTTCCTACCTTCTACCCCTCCAACCTACCTACCTACCTACCTACCATTCGTTTCCATGTTCTACTACTACTACTATTTTCTAAATCCAATAAATAAGGGATTATTAGCATCCATATATATTCGAGTATTATTTACGCTTTATATTCTTCTAATTTATTTGTTTATCTTTTATGTTGTTTGTGAGTTAAGAGTAATTTATTCAATAATAACTAGTTTTCGTGCCCGTGAAATTCACGGGTCCAGCAATAGTGTATTTGTGCGACTTTTCTTTATCGCAGCGTCTTTGTTGTGGGTTCTTTGTTTCAATGTAGAAGTCAATTGTTAAAAGAGTGAAAGTCGTAGTGTTTGGTTTTGTTACACGAAGTTTTGTTTGCTCCGTCTATAAGTGTAAGATAGAAGACAATTTGATGTTACTAAAAAAAGAGTTTGCGAATCTGGGTAAGTCACACCTTCGAATCTTGATGAAGCAATTGGAATTGGAATTGGAATATAGGTCATGGTATATGGAAAACAGTACTTAAATAATAATCCTTTATTGTACTTAAATAATCTGAACACGTAAATAATTTTCCAATCAATGGTTGTAGGTTACTGAATATTGGCCTTCTTAACTTTGGTGTGGTGTTGTTGGGCGCAATCGCTTTGCATACTTGCTAAGCTCCTTCGTGGTTGCTTCTGTTTCCTTGGGTTCATCTCTGTGGTACATTGTAGGCAGATTTAGGTCAATTTGCAGAATGAAGCAAATGTAAGGATTATTTGTAAGTGTAGTTTGTTTTGTACTTACTGTTTTGGCCGCTTTGAAGTTTGTGGTTCTTGTGGAGTGTTGACGATCATCTCGTCTTCTGCCGCTTCTACGCTAGTGGATTTTCCCTTGTTTCCTTCTTTGCTCTGCGCTTTGTTTTTTTCTGGTGTGAATATAATTGACATTGGAAATAGTTATTCTAAAAGCAGTAAACTAATCGTGCATACCTTGTCTTGGGCTGTGGTGGGTGTGGAGTCATGCGTCTCAGCCATAAATGTCTTTTGAACTTTTAATTCTCTTTCAGTCCCAAATTTATTTATCTCTATCTTTACTTTGAAGGTGTATGACTTCCCAACACATTGCTGTAGGATGTCAAATATCATTCCATAGCAGGTGAGTTACATAATTTGGTCCTCCTTAATATCGAGTCTAATATTATTGATACGAATTTTTAGGTCGTTACCTTCTCATATAAGTTTAACAACTGAGTTATTGGCTTCTCTATGACCTTCTCTGCCTCCTTGTGGAAAATAACCAAAGGCGCATATGTGTCCCCGTCCTTTATCGTCGTCATTAGTCTATATCTGCAAATGATTATTTTTACATGTTTCTGTTTCATGCAAGCTGTAGTTTAATTAGTTGTTACCTTTGGGTTGGGTAGGGAATCGTCTGGCTACAATTAGCGCATGTGTTATCTTCTCGAATGCCATTCTTGCATGTCGGACATGATTGGTATTTCCAGTCGACATCCGTGTGGACTTCTACTGAGGTTAGTTTGACGTAGATCTATCTATCAATCCTTGCTTGCTAATTAGTTCATTACCGTCACAAATTATAGTGTAAGACAAATCTACTGTCATCTTTGCTCGAAACAGGGATGGCCTAAATGATCGACATGAATGCAATGTGATAGCTGTATAAATAATTTAACCACTTTCTTAATAATTCAGTTTGCAAGAACCAAACAACATACAGTATAAAGAACCGAGTAGTCTAAACATGACCGCTAGAAACAATAACCGAGTAGCATAAAACTTACCGATGAAGAATGATGCGATCGGAACCGGCGTCTGTACCAAATCGATGGTGACACTACAGAGGAACGAAAAGAGGAAGGCAAATGAAGGTTTGTTCTTGTCGATTGTATGAACCCGGAAAGTATAAATAGGCCGAAATCGATTCTGAGCCTCGGATTCCATCGTAACCGCCGGACCATTCATGTCTCCCTGAAATTAATACACTTAATGGGGCATAAATTTATTTGGTGGAATTTATTTGGGGTTAACTGATACAGTTAGCTTAATAAGGGTATGAGGCTGCCACGTGTCGCATGTCTAGGGTTGCCACGTGTCGCGTGTCTAGGTGGGTTAGCATATGAGGGTAACTCAAAGGGATGACTTTTTATTATATTATATAGATTGAGCAAATGATTGTCAGAGTAAGGGTACGTAAGTAAGTTACTAAGTTGTAAAACTCCGTCTCCTCAATTTTCCCATTTACTATTTTTTAATCCGTGTTATACAGACTTACCTCAAGATTCATTGTATTATTATCTTAGGCTCAACTCAGACGATTTTACTGTTTCCACTTAACAAAAAAAAAAGTGGACTTCAAAAAATAGAAAAGAAAAAAAGTCGTACAAATGAGGGCCGTTGATTGGGTGGTACGTTTAGAGATGTGTGCCATGACGGCATGACTCACAAGAGTTTTTAAATAGAGTTTAGAATTTTAAAGACCCGACTAATTAAGACTACCTCAAAACTTTGCATGTGAGTCCTGAGACAAGATTTATCTCAAGACTATCAATAAATTTACCCTAAGTATTCTCTTGGCTAATTAATAACTTCTGGATACGCCTTAAGCCAAATTTCTTATAATATCCTATAAGTATACAAGATCGTCTAATGAAGCTGATACATGTGCAGATCTAGCCATTCAAAGGAGGACCATTGTAAGTAGGGGTGAGCAAACCGGATATCCGATACGGTTTTGTAAACCGAAGCATATCCAGTTTAAAAAATCTCAAATTTTCCAATATGTTTTCGATCCGATTTTTTTCGTATATCCGCAAACCGGATATCTGGTATCCGGTTTTATATATATTTTTTTTATTAAAAAAAACAAATTTTCATTTAAATTATGAGTAGTTAATTGAATTTTAAGCAACATTACATTTTATGATCCGTATAAATTAATATAAGAACAATACATTAAAAAAACTCAAAAAAAATGTGATACATATGTCTTACGGTACAATTATTCTAGGAAAATATTATGTTTCATTACATAATATTATAAATTCACTAATAGTTTTGTTTTTGACCTTTGAGAATAATTTGTGAGTTTTGAATTCTGTATTGTATGATTCATATTAAGATTATATTTTTCATTTTTTTTATTGTTTTTAAAAAATCGTATCGGAAACCGGATATCCGCTTTCAATTTCCCCGATACGTATCCGCTATGGTTTTAAGGAAAACCGTATAGTATATCCGGTTATTCGTTTGGATATCCGAAAATTTGTATACTTGAAAGCATATACTGTATCGTATACGTATAATAAAACCGTATTGTATATTTTTGTTCAGCCTTAATTGTATGCACATGTCTTCCTCCCTTCCCATTCTGATATAATTGGGTTTTAGGCTTCTTAATTATTTGGCATATTAGTTAAGTAGCATAGTTGATAGAGTTCTCAATTTACAAGCGGAGGGATCATGGCTCATCCCTCACCTCCTCTTTACATCATAATTAAATTACCATCACCCTTCATTTTCTTTTCATTTTGAGTTTCATTATCTCAAATTCATTACCTATAGTCCTCCACGCCCTCCACCCCAAGCGAGCCCTAAAAGGACTTAACCCAAATCATTATGTTCTCAAGTCTGAATCATTACGATCTATTGATCAAGATATTAATAAACATTCTTACAGTATATCTCTAGAAAAGATAATCATCAATGACTATATAATTCATGCTGATTTGATATTCAAAAAGTTTTTTTTAATGAAAATTCAAAACAAAAAATTACTTACTGGTAAAATTTTGTATCGATAATATAATTATTGTTTTTCATTTATTAATATCATATAAATTGAAGTTGTTATAAGGAAAAACAATGCATGAGAAAATTGAGAACATTTTCTAGGTGAAAAAGAATTGTGACTTCCAGGCTCCACGCCTTATTAATCTTGCTCCCACTGAGTAAAGTCGTAGAGAGATAGGGTTTAAATAATGTCAAAAAAAATTTCAACGAAGAAAATGCATCAGATTACATGTTGTTTGTATTCTCGGAACCTATATTACATTTTTTTTATTGAACATAAAAACGACATAACAAATTACTAGTTATAGAATAACGATAAAATAAAGGTATCAGATGGTTGTAGTGAGTTGTTGGTGAACGGATGATTGGGCATGAGCGTCTTCATCCACTTTATCAACACGGCTGATGATTCCCATATATGATCCACACATATGAACCAAACAGTAACTTGACCAAGATGCACTTACGCTCTTACAAATAGGGCGTAGAAAGAAACATGTGAGTCCAAAGCGACGATGCTTGCCTCCAATAGAGAAAAATCCCCTACAATCATATGGCAATGGACCAAAGAAGCAAGCAACATGCACAGAGTCATCGAGAATAAGGACATCCCCATATCCAAACCACTAACAGAAGTTCCAAACCAAGACCAATCTATGGTCAAGTTAACCCACACCGAAAGCAAACAAGCCGCCATAGGGAGGTCTTTATTCCTAAGAAGAGTGACGAGTAAAATAAAACACCAACTACAAAAACAAGAAGCCGAAATAAAAGACAATAATAAAATAAGCAACATTAAGATAATAATATGAAGATTAGAACATAAGTTGAGAAAGAGAGTCTCAACAGGGAGAATTATTGAAAGCAATAAAAAGAGGAGGGAATGAGTCATCTAGAGAATAGTTGCTAACCCTGTCACACTTCAACAACCCGAAGCTCTCCTAAGGTCACGCAAACCAGATAATGTTTGAAAACTGTTTGAAGAAGTTCCAAAACAGACAGAAGCCAAAAAACGAACATACGATCGACATACGGAGAATCCCACAAGACGGAGAAAAACGTAAAAACTAAAAAGAAAAAGAAGGTCCTTATGAACCAAGACAACTGACCACCCAACCTAGACAAACCTAATGGGTAACGCCGGGGATGGGTAGGGGCAAAAACCCTCGACGAACACCACCTACGGAGGAGGGACAAGATCGAAGGCAGCCCCATGACATGGAAAAAAACCAACACCCATATATCAACCTAAATGCTAGCCACAGCAGGGTGAGAGAAGAGGACGAGGGGACGGGGGAACACCCTCTAGTGAAGCCAGCGACACGTAGGTACGATGATCAATAAAAAAAAGGACATGCAGGTAGAAAAAACGGAGAAAAAAAGGATGAAAATGGTGTTTCGATGACAAACACACTGATCAATAGTTGACCATCGTAATCAATATGGAGAGATCGACGACCTTAGACACCATAATTGACATGAAGTTTGGCGGCAGGGACATAAGAGTTCGGACTGACAAGCACGACACAATGACCGCAGATACGCCAGGGACTGGCTACATCTCTGGCCAGTAGGGGGCCGGGGTTGATTGGGGATTTGGGGGTAATCTGATTTTTGGTTTTTTTTCCTTTCTTTTCTCTCACTAGGTTTCTCTCTCTCACTGGTTTTTGTACTTATTAGAGTCCTAGCAAATAATGTCAATGTTAAATACTCTTTAATTTGCATTTTCTTATAACCTAAGAGAAAACCTGAATTAATAACCGGTCTACTCGACTACTCCTTATTAGCTCCTTAGCCTGGTTGGTAGATATTACTTCATAATCCCAGCTCAAGAAACACACAAGATTATAAGTTGAGGATGATTTTGACATGCTTCTTACACAAACAAAATGAGTTAGATTGAGATTTACTCGAATGTAGTATGTAAAATGATAGCTTTCCTATTAGGATGTTGCCGTGTATTTGTGTTAGCGTGATCGAAGGTTTCGAGTTCAAATCCTAGACTCGATCTAATGTTTCACGAGTGGAGTTTTATTAGCACATGATATGAGCGAACATGTTCACTAACCACTCTTCACGCATAATGGACAGTTGGACACTCGGGTGAGGCGACGTATTAGAGTGTTAATGTTGATTGTGTCTCAATCGTGGATTGTGTACGTTAAGATTCGATGGTTTTGAAACACCCTATGTTAATTGAAGATGTCCTGTTTATGAGCTTAAATGACTAATACTTAAAGGGGTTGAAAGTACTACTCATATCAACGAGAGTGTACTTTCTTTTCTGGTCATCAATGCAAAAGAACTCCATATTTAAGCGTGCTTGGCTGGGAGAAGTCTTAGGATGGATAACCTTCTAGGAAGCTTTCCGAGATGCGCATGAGTGAGGAAAAAATGCGCTGGAGAGAACTCGTGTTGGTCTATGGGACCAGTACAGAGTCTGGCGACCTACCGCGGCTAACATTTTCGGTCATAAATTTGGGTCAGGGTGTTACGTACAAATGGCATCAGAGCAACCCTACAACCGTGCAGTTTGCACATAACGGGGGTGGATTCTGGGTCAACGGTTATCTTGTCAGGCGCAACAAGGATGTTGCATTCTTCAAGTGGGAGTGATTGAAACATCCTATGTTAATTGAAAATGTCTCTTAATTATGAGCTTAAAGGGATTCAAAGTATTACTCATATCAACAAAAGTGCACTTTCTTTTCTGGTCATCCACGCAAAAGAACTCCACAGTTAAGCGTGCTTGGTTGGAAGAAGTCTTATGATGGCTGACCTCCTGGGAAGCTTTCCGGGATGCGCATGAGTGAGGAAAAAATGTACTGCAAAGGACTCGTGTTGGTCTGTGGGACCGGTACAGAGCCTGGTGAGCTACTGTGACTAAACCTCCAGTTCTAAATTTGGGCCAGGGTATTACAAGTCTAGTCTTCTAACATTTCCACCTAAGAAAATTAAACTTTATTTAATGTTTACTTTGTTTTGTAGTAACGTAACATCTCATCACGTAAATTCTATTTACAATAACCCCTACATTAAACATAAACTAACTGTTGTAATGCGTTATTAGAAGTTGTTCACTTTATCATGTAATTCGTACTTCCTAGTCATTGATTTTTTTTAAAGTTTGTTGGGTTTGTTGATGGTGTCTTCTTTATTTGAAGGTGTTTCCATTAAGTTCAAAATTTTCGGGTCAATGATCATAGCTAAGTGTTAACTTCCGAAGGGTTGATTCCAAGATATTCAATGGAGAAGACTACTGAAGATTGAGTCGTAACAATAGGCGTCACTCGTGTAAGGACAAGTAATTACATTACCCTGTATTGTAACAGTATAGGTAAATGGTGAACTAGATTATTGAAAACAGTCGGGTTGACTGGTACCTTGGTTCGACAGTAAAAAGATAACATAATTATGTCAATTAACATAATTATCCTCAAATCTAACAATTATTATGTCAATTAACTTAATTCTAACAATTCTAACTCAAATCCAACACAATTATCCTCAAATCTAACACAACTAATAAAACTCAATCCATATCAACAACACAAACCTAGGGTTAAGGGAAGAACATAATCCGGAAAGAAGGACGAAAATCATACCTGAGAGTCGCCGGTGGGTCGCCGGAGCTGGGTCGGGTGGTGTTCACCGAAAAAGGGGATGGGAGGGAAACCTAGGGTTTTGTTTGGGGTCTGATTTGGGGGCTGGGTTAGGGTCGCCGGCTATTGGGTCGTCGGTGAGGTTCGTGAGTCGCCGGAAAGCACGCCGGTCGCTGGAGGTGGGTGGGATTTGGGGGTCTCACGCGTCGTCTTCGCAGTCGCCTTAGGGAAGATGAGGGTTTGGGGGAGTCAGGTTATGCGCGTCTGATTGAAATGTCACGTATTTTTTTTAAGTTAAAAAACATTGCGACGGATTAGCCGACGCAATATCCGTCGCAAATTTCAATTTTGCGTCGGCTAATCCGATGCAATGTGCTTTGACTTGTTGACTGGTCGTGTAAGAAGATGTGTTGACTTGATGACAGTGCGTCAGATTAGCCAACGCAACACCTTTGTATTGGGTCGGATTTGCGTCGGCTAATCCGCCACAACACTTCCACATAGTGGCGACTACATGAAATTATTGGCGCCTGTTCCATGGTGACGGATAGCTTCGGTTAATCCGACGCAAATTACTAGCGTCAAGTTACCCGACGCAATGCGATGCTACTTAAATACTTGTGTCAGATTAATTGTCCGCCGCAATTTCCTCTGTTTTTAGTAGTGATTCCTACTCTGAAATTTGCAAAACTTAACCATTTGGAAAATTCCTTTTCGACAAGGTCAAACTTTGGTCTATTAAACTACAAATATTTTTTCTAAACCTTCAATTTAGAAAACCTATCCCCTAGCACGTCTGTTGTTGTCAGGACTTCGATTTCAAAATGAAAAAATCATCTTCCCCAGCGCAAGCCAGTCTATGGATGTTAACTGCATTTTGATGTCTCCTTTATGCACCTTCTGTATGTTGTTTTGCTATCTTCTATATATGTCATTGCCCCTTGTATATCTAACATTTCAGGTACAAGTCTACTCCCCAACGGATAATCGAGTCAATGTCTCTCCTAAAATGCTACATTTAAATATGATGTGTCTGTATACAGAAACACCCAACATTTCGAAAGCAAGTTCGAATCCCCACGGAGCTATCATCGTTAAGACAGTATGTGTAGACACCCGCATTTTGACCGCCAGGTGTCTATGACAGTTTCCAAAAAACACCCGATGATGATCGGACGCTAACGTGTTTCTATGCGCTCGGATACGGGCTTAAATCCATTAATCGTTGGCTAACGCACTTACGGAGTACAAATCTCACCAAACGGACCTCAAATCCAGGCCCAGTGGATCATTCCGAGTCAAACAAGACTAATTTGGGCCAAAACCGACACCGGAATTAAAACCGACTTTTAACGATTGGGTCAACCCCGGTCAAAGTCGTTTCCGAGACACACAAAACAACCCATACAACCATCAAAAGTCCAAGTCAAATGCAAAACCCATCAAGCAATCAAAGTCAAGGTCCAAAACAAAGGACCCGTGCACCCCGACTGGGCCACTCGATCGAGTGACCCACCCACTCGATCGAGTGGGCTTGTTTTGAGCCCGACTGCTGGCTTCACGGGCCACTCGACCGAGTTAGCCCTATACTCGGTCGAGTAACCCTAAATCGGGTGCCCTAGCTCTCCCTATATAAGCAACCCCTATGCAACACAATTAGACATCCTTTAGCAATCTTAAAAAATTCTAGTACACTCTAGGACAACCCTAACACATCCACACACACTTCAAAACCCTAGCAATTCTACACTAGCAAAAACCCTAAACCTAGTTTTAGGAATCAAACCCGAGCCACCATAACTTAGCCTCCATACACCTCGAAGACTCTTGTGTTAAAGCCACGGTTACGAGTCCGCACCGAGACAAGAACATGTAGGTTGAGGGTGACAAACCTCGTTCTCCTTTCCCTTTTCTTCTTGTCGTCCATCTCTTTTTTTTATTCCTTTTTTCGTTTATTATTATTATTATTATTATTATTATTATTATTATTATAACGGAACTTGTATTAAACACCAGAACAAATTACAAGAAGTTAGAGGGAAGCCGAGATACTATCTGGGTCCCCACTCCCTTAGCAATTACAAAACTAATTCTAGTGAAAATATGAACTGCGGCACGCGCTCCAGCATCCTGTGACATAGCGAATTTACGAATCCGCTGGAGCAGAGAAACAGCCTCTGTGTCGAGCTCACCGAGAGAGGAGAAGGAGAAAGGAAGGAAACCATACCCAATGGCCGTGCAGCGTGCCTGATACTTGGCACACTTACGACGAGCAGCATCCGAAACAACCCGTCCGGGCTCAAAAGAAGTCAAGCCGGACTGGGTCAAAGGAGAGGATCCAGTCAGATCAACACAAACATCCCGCCCCTTGTCCCACGAGTAGAGCAGAAGGTCGGCAGGTCGCAAGGGCTTGTCGTTATCATCGCAGAGGCCAATCTCCACCTCCTTGTTATTATTATTATTATTATTATTATTATTATTATTATTATTATTATTATTATTATTACTACGTTTATTATTATTATTATTATTATTATTATTATTATTATTATTATTATTATTACTACGTTTATTATTATTACTACGTTTATTATTATTATTATTATTAATATTATTATTATTATTATTATTATTATTACGATTATTATTTCGATTATTATTATTATTATTTACCTCGTTGTCATTATTGCATCATAATATCGGTAATATTGTTAGCATCAAAATATTAAAATACTCATTGATTTGTGTCAAGTAAGAAGGATATCGGGATAAGAAAACACGAACATACAAGTGTACTGCACACAGCGTTGACGGTCGCTTATCCCGGTACCCCGATTATCTGATTATTGAGATGAGCCAACTTAAACAAGAATTCGTCATTATTTCTCGTCGTTATCATCTTTAATATTGCATTCATCGAATTTTCTAAAACCAATTTTAATAAGGGTCGAAACCCGTTGACACGGATCCGACATCACGATCTCTAGGGATTTATCGATGTCGGAGAAGTCGAGGGAATCAAGTTCTTTTATTATTTAATCAAAGAGTCAATCTTTCTAAATCGCATTAAATCAACTTAGGGCAATTTTCGTTGATGCTAAATAATTGTCAAAACAATTCTTTGGAATTATGACATTATTAACGCGGAGAAAATTTAATCACATCTCAATAATCAATTTAAAACGATTTTCGACATAAAACACGATTTTACAAACGAATCTTAATTCGTACAGAGGGCACTCGACCGAGTGCCTAGCCCACTCGGTCGAGTGGCACCTCAAAATCAAGTCAGAATGCTAATCACGATCACCACTCGATCGAGTCTCACAGTGACTCGGTCGAGTGGCCATGTACTCGACCGAGTTGGTCAATAACTCGGCCGAGTACGGTCCATAATGCAAAACAGAATCCCTTTTTACAGGCCTACTCGATCGAGTCCATCGACCACTCGATCGAGTAGCCTCATAACGACTAAAACGCAAGTCGTACATTATTCTATTTTTCAAACTCGATAGTATTTTACGACTTAGGTCAACATGCGTATAATTAATCACATGTATACTATCTTTTCAAATCGTGCATCCTCATATTTGCATCTTTTCGATTCAATTCAATAGTTGCAAACCGTTATTATTCGTTTCTTTACATCGTTTACTAACGCATTTTTTTTGTTTCTTTTGTCAATTTAATTATTATTCGTTTATTGTACTAAATGAACCCGCATGCTAAAATACAACTTCGACGTTAATTTTAGTTGCATTAAATTGACATAGAAACCCACTTTTCAATTCCATTCACATGTTTAGGGAAAATAAATCTTTGCATATCATTTTCCCGTTTTACTAGCACGCGTATTAGAAAGTCACTCGAGTTCTTAGTAGAGGCCGCTAATGTGCGGGCGGGGTTGGGTGTCCTTTGTGGGCTTCCCAACACGTACCCTCACCCTTTACTCAGAACCTCGGTTTCCGGATGCCCGAAACCGTTGGCGAACGAGAGTCATTCAATACACAATACCCGATAACATCGGTATTGGTATCAAATGCAAAGGGAGGAGCCCAATAAACTCTGACATCGGAAATGGGCCGTATTTTGTATACGGCCCACTACGACATAGAGTGGGCTCGAACGGTTCCGAATAACCACAAAATTCGGTGGCGACTCCACATAGACCTAAATTTCAATTCGATCCTTCTCATATGGAGATTCATTCGCCTACCCAAACCCGCGCGTGGGCGCGTCGGGGTGGACCTATGTCATGTCCACAATTTGGCGACTCCGCTGGGGATTAACTGATGCGTGACTTACCATCGGCATCCTCAGGGTGAGACTCGAATAGAAATCGTTTGACAAATACAATACGCGTTTTAGTTCTACGGTTCATGCATAACCCATATTTTCCCGGGCCGGTACTCGTGACCGACGTCCCACTATACCGTTGATGTACTCCAATATGGATATGTCAAAAGGTGTCCATAGTCGATTCGAGTGGGTTTCGCGGCATGTTCTAAGATCAACTCGACTTAGGAAGTCCGTCCCGATCAACGTCTAGACTATGTACACTGGTATAGACCCTTTATAGACCGACCGAGACTTACTGTAGAGCATACATGGCGTCGTTATAATGCTTGTGTGACTACGTGCTACTTGGTTTCCGAGTCGTTTTCAAAGACCGTCCTTTTTCAAAGATTGCATCTTTTTCAAACTATCCAATTTCAAAACCCGGGACACATACCGAATTTAGGACTTATGATTTTACTCAAAATAGCCTATTTTCTAGACGGTATGCTGCCCGATTCAAAACTCGAAAATCATTTCGAACTTTCAAAACCCGTGGCCCAATACCCTTTTCGTTTTTTTTTTCGAAAATTGGGCCCTAAACCGAGTTTTCTCGGACCCCTTTCAAAAACAATCAATTTTCAAAACATTCCTCTTCTTAGGACTTCCCATATTTAGCAGTGTCGGGTCGTGTCTTAAGTCATCAAGGTCCTTAGCGTCGAAACTCTGTGGATCTTACATCACGAGTTTCTTCCCTATCCCAGTCCGCCTTATTAGACTAAGGCAAGGCGCACCTACGTAGGACATACTCCTACAAAGGAAGGCCCGTTTACACAATCGAGTCAACCTTCCTTCGGACAGGACTAGGCCCACATAGCCGAATCCTAAGGAAGGCCCATCTTGCACAAGTCACCCATCCAGGTGTTTTTTCCGAGTTCACCTTTTACAAGGCATAGCCTTATAACAAAAGGTTCACGGTCCTTACGTCTAAGGGTCACTCGTCCGACACTTGAGTCTTAACAAAATTATCGATCCCACTCCGGGCTACCCCTTAGCAGGGCGATCAATCACGGTTGCTCTAAGGGTCATGTCTTACACGTGTCTCACATACTCCACTTTCGAGTCACTTAGATGCCACACCATCTGAGTCCTTAGTCTCACTTGGGGGCTATTCTCCGACGGAATGACTAATCACAGTCACTCCGAGAATCGTACCCTACACATTTGTCTTAGGAGGGTCTATCCCGAGTCAAACATGGTCGCCCCATTTTCGAACTCACCCTTCTGCAGTTCGAGTCTAATTTACGGTCGTTACCTCGTCTAGGTCAACATTCAAGTATCCCGGTCCGAGAGTCTTTGTCGACTCGTCACGCCGGGCCATGTCTAGTTAGACTCTATCTCTTGCGCAAAGCCGAGCTTAGGCGAGTTCTAACACCTGTCGTTTTTTCCGATCAGGGACCCTATGAACGAGACACTACCAAACCACAACAAATCCCACGCCGTCATGAAAGGGGATATCCAGGGGAGTATGCTTATGCTATCTTGCTCCATTAACAACATCTTTTCGAAAATCAATACTGCCCTAGATAACCTAAATTCCAGGGTAACCATCATCGAAGAAGATCTTGTAAGAACCCGATCCCGCCTAACACAACTAGAGCGGGTAAGGCAGCCAATCACCCAACCGAGCCATTTGAAGGGTGAGCACTCTTACGAAACTGTCCGATACCCTCAAGATGGCAAGGCCGAGAGAGGTAACCCTCAAGTCACCTCTCCAAAAATCAAGAACCAGTCAAAGGAAAGGACATTTACCCACTTGGATATGTCCTACACCGTCGCTTTCCAGAGGTTAGTCTCAAAGGGCCTAGTGCTACCTATAGGCCCAACAGCCGACCCATTTGTGGAGAAACGTTCCAAAGCATGAACGCCGAGCATTACTGCAAATTCCACAGAGGGAGGGGACACGATACAGAACAATGCTGGAAGCTGAAACACCTCATTCAAGGCTTCCTCGATGCCGGGAAGACTTCCGTTTTGGAAACATTGTCACTTGCGAAGCCCCTCGTGGACTACACAGGGCCCGATGACCGAAGCATCCAATCTACCTCCCATGCACTCAAGAGTCCGGATTTGATTTAAGTCCGAGTCTGAGTCTGAGTCTAGGATGTTCTATTCCAAAGTCAAAGTCAAAGTCAAAGTCAGAGTCAGAGTCAGTTGTATTCTGTCCTCTTTTTCAAAATCCAATAAAATCAGCTTTCTTGTTTCTCATATATACTTTCCTTATGTGTTTCCGAGAACATGATGAACACCATCATACACTGTGAGCACATGCACGTGGCTATTATAGGCACATCTATAATGACTGCAGGAAACCGAGCCCGTGTTTTCTTTTTACCTATTCCATGTCTGGTATAGAAAAAACCACACAACTACCCGTAGCAGGAGCGGTATCGAATCCTATGACAAATCTAAGTAATCTCCTAGTTTGGGTTCAAGACGGGAGGCAAGCCCATTTCCCATAATAAAACACCCCTCCGATAAGACTGACCAATCCCTACCTTAGGTGTTAGTCTGACTGGACAAAAAAAAATCAAAAGTAAAAAACCAAAGAAAAAAGAAAGGGCCAAAGCAAAAAGAAGGCCATCAAAAAAAGAAAACTGGACACAAAAAAAAAAAATCGAAAGTCCATGAAAAAAGGCCAAAACAAAAAGGCAGGCCATCATCGAAAATTCAGAATACCCATGACCGTGGTCAACGGTCAATTCAAGTGAAAGCCCCACGACCAGGGTACGGTCAAAATTATCAAAACCCCATGACCGCAAGGTCAATCAAAAAATCAAATAATCAAATACTCAAATGAAAATCCTTTGACCGGGGTACGGTCAAATTCAAAATTATCCATGCCATCCAAAAGAGGAGTGACAATCAAGCTGGTCAGATAACACCACACTCAGCCTTCCCACATTACAACCCTCAAGACCTCCCCGAGACCCAGGCTAGAGACAGCCCGGAATTTTGAGGATTCAAGCCCCATAGGATACCCCTAACCACTAGGGCCAGACATGGAAACCAGATCCCGCATTATCAAACCGGCTCTCGAAACCTTAGCTCCACGGAACCGAGCTCTAGATTTCGAGTCATCAAGGCCATTTACTTCATGATCAAACCGGCTCTCGAAGCCTTAGCTCCACAGAACCGAGCTCTAGATTTCGAGTCATCAAGGCCATTTACTTCATTATCAAACCGGCTCTCGAAGCCTTAGCTCCACAGAACCGAGCTCCAGATTTCGAGTTATCAAGGCCATTTACCTCATTATCAAACCGGCTCTCGAAGCCTTAGCTCCACAGAACCGAGCTCCAGATATCGAGTTATCAAGGCCATTTACCTCATTATCAAACCGTCTCTCGAAGCCTCAGCTCCACAGAACCGAGCTCCAGATTTCGAGTCATCAAGGCCACTTAATTCCTAGCACCACATTCCCAAAAACATCAAATCCCGAGAGCAAAACTCGTAAAAATCACATCCCAATTTTTCACATCCAAACCAGTTACCACCCCCGGACACGGGAACTCAACTTGCATTCGGCATAGAACATGCCTAAATAGTTCACACCACCTCTGGGGGCTACCCCGGAGAACGCTCACAGTCACAGGATTAATATCCTAACCATTCAAGCCCTTTGATCAAGACATCACTGGGAATGCACCTAGCCTACACAATCGTTATGGCTAGTTACACACAAAGTCCTATTAGCTTAGGCCCCATAATATATCTCTCAATCCACCGAACTACGGCTTGGTTTGATTTCACTGCACGTGAATACGTAGGCAGCCTTTCACAGAGGCACAACCACCCACATTGACACACATTCAAAAAGTGCCATTATTCCGGTCACGACACCATCATGTTCTCAACAGCTAGCTTTGTTGTCCTGGGGGCTTCTCCTAGGCAGAAGTTCTCCATCCACTCACAAAATCCAGATAAATCCAACAAAAAATCTAGCCTTCTTTCTGTAATGTGTCCTAGTACTCGGCTCAGTCGAAGACAAGAATCTGTCAGGACTCGAGGCATCACTCACTTTGGAAAAGTATCCTAAAATAGGAAAAGGGCACCAGACTAAAACAGTCTCATTACGGACTACTGTCAGTCCCCTATAGCATATCTATCCCATTTCGATATACGACCGTGTTGCCACTCGCCTAGGTTACGGGATAGCGCAACTTGAGAGTCTTGTTAGGCGGCCCACTACCCTATCGAGTCACGGTCCAACCCTTAGAGAGTCCAGTCCGTGTCAGTCAACTCATCCTGTCGTGTCCAGAGTCGAGTCTGTCGGTAGGTCCCTCTCTTCAAATTCCACTTTGAAATTTACAAAATTTAGCCATTTGAAAAAAAGATTTTTTTCGACAAGGTCAGATTTCGGTCTATTTAAACTGCGAATTTCTACCCCTTTCCATTTTGAAAACCTAGCTCGTGATTGCTTTCAGGATTTCAAATTCAAAAATTCAAAAATTCAAGAATCATTTTCCCCAGCACGAGTCATTTTACTACCTTCGTGTTGCATGCATTTTTATGTAACTTATACAGGTATGACTCAAGTAAAGACATGCAAGTCATCAAATCTCCCCAGCAGCATTTTCCGGGATAGCACGGGATGAGCCAACACACAGGCACACCCAGGGCTTACGCGACAAGCCCAAATTCCCCACGAAGTACAATCATCAAGCTCAGGTATGATGTCTGTCTTGTGGCTGGCGAGCCCTTCACGCGAGTCTAATGGACTATAAACGACCCGACCGGAAGTCTACCAGGTCTTAACGGGCTTGGTAGCTACTCTGACTTTTGCCTTGTCCAAGCCTCAGTCAGAGTGGGGGCTCTGTAGACACCCGCATTTTGACCGCCAGGTGTCTATGACAGTTTCCAAAAAACACCCGATGATGATCGGACGCTAACGTGTTTCTATGCGATCGGATACGGGCTCAAATCCATTAATCGTTGGCTAACACACTTACGGAGTACAAATCTCACCAAACGGACCTCAAATCCAGGCCCGGTGGATCATTCCGAGTCAAACAAGACTAATTTGGGCCAAAACCGACACCGGAATTAAAACCGACTTTTAACGATTGGGTCAACCCCGGTCAAAGTCGTTTCCGAGACACACAAAACAACCCATACAACCATCAAAAGTCCAAGTCAAATGCAAAACCCATCAAGCAATCAAAGTCAAGGTCCAAAACAAAGGACCCGTGCACCTCGACTGGGCCACTCGATCGAGTGACCCACCCACTCGATCGAGTGGGCTTGTTTTGAGCCCGACGGCTGGCTTCACGGGCCACTCGACCGAGTTAGCCCTATACTCGGTCGAGTAACCCTAAATCGGGTGCCCTAACTCTCCCTATATAAGCAACCCCTATGCAACACAATTAGACATCCTTTAGCAATCTTAAAAAACCCTAGTACACTCTAGAACAACCCTAACACATCTACACACACTTCAAAACCCTAGCAATTCTACACTAGCAAAAACCCTAAACCTAGTTTTAGGAATCAAACCCGAGCCACCATAACTTAGCCTCCATACACCTCGAAGACTCTTGTGTTAAAGCCACGGTTACTGATGTGGGTTAAGTCGTCTCACCCAATCAAGATAAACCTAATGCTACTAACTAGAAGATAGTGGCAAGCAAGGTATCGAATCCACAGGGAAACAGTCAATTTTCGTCAATTAGCTATGGCGATTCTAAAATGCTCCAAACGGTTAATTGATTGAGAATATATAAAAAACTCCTAAAAACGATAATAAAAATCGAATCTAATAATGAGATGAGAACTAAGGTCACGGGTTCACGATAGATGTTCAATAATTATGCGACCATAATAATAAACACATAAACATACTAGTCGGCTATAACACGTTCTCTCGAATCGTGTCAACCTAGGAAGGATCTAACGGGCTCTCGCAACTTATTAGACTCCCTACCAAATCGCGCGTGATCTAATCCTAATTCGGCTTTCGCACAAGAACTAGAATTTCCCAAATAGATTAAAATGTTGTGGCCTTTAACAAATTAATCGACAAACAAAACACGCGAAGGTGGTACTAGCATATTTATAAATTTAGTATCAAAGCGACATAATCGTATAATAATCCATCGATCCCCCTCGACCCTAGCGAGAAAATTAGCTACGCATGATGATTACGAAACAATAAATCGCATACATGGAATTCATGATAAAAAGGTGAAGCAAATAAATCTAATAACAAAGGAACGAGAATCTAGCGAACCAAAGTAAACAACGAATTACAAATAAGGAAAAATTGCGACGAACTAAAATAATTTACGATGAAGATTGAAACGTAAACTGAAAATTGCATAAACGAGATTACCGAAATCGAATCCGAGCGAAAACCGAGTGCTAGAATCTTAAGAGTCACGAGCTTCTAAAGTAAAATAAAACTAAGTATGAAAAGTGATAATAAGAAATGATACAAGCCTCCTTAGTTATACAAAATTAGGCGAAAATAAGCTGCGTGTCGCGCCGGCCGGCTGGCAGGCCGCCTGCCACATGCAGGGGCCGAGACACAGCAAAAATTGAAGCTAAAAACGCCCTTGTGTCATGCCGGCCGGCCAGCAGGCCGCCTGCCACATGCAGGCTGGCGCGCACAACACTACTAAAACAAGCATTGGGCCGCTTTCCTGGGCCCAACGAATCGACACTTCTCATTTCTTCTTCGCCTAAACGTCTCGAAGCACGGGTTTTGTCTCGGGATCGTTCTTCTAACCAGATATGAGTGTAAATGCACATAAAAACCTGAAATCGTGTAGAATCTACAAAAACACTCACTCAAAGCAAAATGTTAGAAGAAACGGCTCTAAAGAGCGCGTTCCGACCGGAAAAGACAACGGAATCGAGGGAATAAAGTTATATAAACACGACACATCAAACTCCCCCGAACCGAACCCTTGCTTGTCCTCAAGCAAGACCCGTAAGAAAATAACTAATATAATACCGAAACAGCTCAAAGCAAATAATAGGCAACCAAATACTCAAGTCCGTCATAGCGAACATCGAACCAAGTCTAAGAAACGGATTCCAAGACGGGAAATAGGAAAAATAATCCATCAACAAATTCACAACTTTACCAAGCATAATATGTAGAAACCACATTTTCAACCAAAACCCTTACATAGGCTACTTACGGAGGCACTCATCGCTCAATTAGGAAAGGTGTGTATATGTGAAATATATATGTGAAAACGCTCAACTACTCCAACTCATGGAAATATGCCCGCAATCTAGTATGGTATCAACCTCTAAATTTTTACAAAACATGCTAAGATCACAAAGGGAGGCAAGGATGGTGATAACAAGGTAGAAGGTGGAAATCGATATGGTCATGTGAGGTTAAAGCCAAGCTAGTGAACTAACTAGCGCGATAATGCTCAACTCAAAAATTCTTCCACTTCCATAAACAAAACATACAAATCACCAACCAACGAGAATGAGTCCGGGATCAAACGAGGGCGCTCAAATTTCATCAAGTAAACGGAAAATAAAAGTAACGAGAATAACATATATTTTTTTTTTTGATTTTTTTTTTTTTTTTTTTTTTTGAAGATTTTCTCATTTTTGATTTTTTTTCGATTTTTTCAAAGCTTGATGAAATTAGAAGCAAATATAAACAATGACTCAAATTGACCCGAACAGAATCTACATACTCCCTTGAAACAGATTCAACCACATCCAAACATCCATCGAAAATCTCCATAATCGCACAATAACGAGCATAGAACGCACTAGGTGACCAACTTCATCAAGCTTGGCTAGGTAGGCAAATTTGATTTTGTAGTTCATTTTGTGAATTCTTTATATAATAGCCAAGGAGAAAATGGATAGAAATAGATGAAAAATGAAAAAGTCCCAAAAAAGATCACTAGGCAAGTTAGTCAAAATAAAGGGGAAAACACCATACTTATGCGTATTGACATAACATATTCCACGAGGAGACCTACCCACACAACCTAAGTGGTAGCCAGGTATGAATGTACTGGCTACAGGAGGCTCTAAATCTCACCAATTTTGTAGCTAAAGCCTAAATGCAAGGTCGGTCTAAATGGGTATCACAAATTATAGCTCAGTTGGTTGCATACTTATCGATTAATTATTATTCCACATAACAAAGGTCAGATGAATGCCAATTAAGAATGAGTAGGTAGCCTAAAGAGCGCAAATTATCATCATTGCTGCATAATCGGTATCATAGACACACGCTAAGACTCAAGGAAATAAAACTAAAAATACTAAAAACTCCCCCACGCTAGACTCGACATTGTCCTCAATGTCCATATCATACAGACTCAAAATTGGTGGGGGGCACAAATAAAAACTGAGGATAGAGAAAAGACATACCAAATATATACACGGAGAGGTAGCGGAATCAGCAATCCGCTCCTGATCATCATCACCGAAATCATCGTCATCACCGAAATCATCATCCTCCATATCATCACCTGCAGCAGTCCCGGAGCCAGATGCACCACCCGTATACCAACCACCTCCCTGATAATCACTAGCGGCTCCAAAAGCAGGGCCCGTTGGGGCGCTGAAATAGTCAGTGTGAAGATGAAAGCCGCCATGAATCGAAGGATCAGTATAACCACCCACGGGCCACGAAAAATACGAGGGGTAAGGGCCCTGTGGTGGCACAGCCGCACGCCTAGCATAGTCATCATATACGGAATACATCCCGAGGCACTGATCAGCATATAACCTGTCTAGGCGAGCGTGAGTAGCAGCGGTGTCGGCACGAGTCTCCGTGCGAAAAGTATCAAAATCAGAATGGGACGAACCGGCACTCAACTCCATGCGCTCCATCCAAGAAATCAGATCGGGATGGAGAGGAGCATACTGGGGTGGTGGAGGAGGCTGCTCAAAAGCAGTAGTGGTGGTAGGCTCAGATGCAGGCTGAGATGGACCGGGCTCAGAGGCGGGCTGGGAAGTACTAGGCTCGCTCGTCGGGCGACGAGTATAGGTAACAGCATGCGACGAGGGAAGAGAGCTAGGGGCAGCGACGGGTAATAAATAATTATGCTGATCAGCCTCAAGTGACAAAACCGACCCGGCTTGCAAAATAATAGTCGCCTGCTCATGAATAAGCCAAGCCCAACGATTCTGATGCCTAGAAGAAATCCAGTTAAGAGAAGCCAAATACCGAAAGCTGAGGGTAATCTCGCCCTGGACCGGAGCATGGTCCGCTTCGTTAAAAGCGGTCAACCGAGCAGCTAATTGTGTGACTAACCCGCCTATATAAATAGGAACATCGGCAATGGCCGTAGCTATTCTCCTAAACTGAAGGACGAGGTGATAGGCAATATTAATATGCCACACCTTCGGCTTACGCCGCAAATACGAGCCCAAAATAGACACCTCCTCGGTGCGCACATTATGTGGCTCCTTCCTAGCAAAAATCGTCCATCCCATAAACCTCTGCCAAACCTTAATAACAGGATTATGAATATTGTTTGAACTCATATGCCCCGCGGTAGTATGCGGGGCATCAGCAATGCAATCCTAAAAATCTCCCACCCTAAAATTAGCATACTCGGGTGGTGTACGGTCATCATAATCCTTAAGGTCAAAACAATTCCCAAACTGCTTCAGGCTCAGCGCAAAACTAGTATTCAGTAAACGGAACTCAACAGAAATATCACCAGACCGTCTATTCTTATGTACCTCAAACGAACTCAGAAATTCCAACGTAAGCTGGGTATACGTATTACGACGCATCGTAAAAAATGCACCCATACCAACACCCTTAAACAATAGTTCCAAAGCAGAATCTAAGCCTAATGTTCGCATAGCATCACGATCGATAAAACGAGTAGGAACAATAGACCGCTTTCTCAAATTTTGAAACCGTACCTTTTGGTCAATAGTGGTAAAAATTACACTTGGAAAAACTGGATCGGGCTCAATGTCGGGTTGAGCATGCTCGTTCCTGGTGCGCTTGTTCCGAGGAGGCATTGCAAATCAGCTGAAAGTAGCAGTTTATGGGGAAAAAAAATAGGGAAAATTTGAGGAATGATGGTGAAGAAAGGGGAAGATGAAGATGTGAAATTAGGGAAATTGGGGTTTTGGGGGGGTGAGAGAGAAGAGAGAGACGAGATAGAGATGAAGAATGAAGAAATGACCAAAAAAAATGAGTTTGGGGGTCTGATGTACGCCCCAGCCGGTCTGGACCGGCGGCCGGCTGGCCGGCCTGAAGCACTCCTTTATTATTTTCGAATTTTTAAATGCATTATTCCTCTCACAGCCCAGCCGGTCAGGATCGGCGGCCGGCTGGCCGGCCGGACCCTCTTTTTCTCCATTTTTCGAGATTTTTTTTTTGCTCCAATATCCCCTAATTTCCCATGTACCTCGGCCCCTGAAGTCAATAGGGGGCCTGGGGGTAGGCTGAGACGCACAAATCACTCTATTAGTACTCAAATCCACTTTGCGCCTCGGCCCCTAGAGTCGATAGGCCCCCTAGACCTAGGCTGAGGCGACCTGCTATATTATCACATGCATGGTGAATTTCTCCTCTCCTTTTTTTTCTAATAACTTCAATTCAAGTCATTTCCGATGATTCTGCGCGTCTCCAAAAACATTAGTCCCTCCTCTCGTCCTCACTAAATCATCTAAATAAATAAAAATAAAGATAAATAAAAAAACGAGAATAAGAGAAATTATTTACATACTCGGGCTGCCTCCCGGTAGCGCTGGTTTAGAGTCCCGCACGACTTGATGAGTTTCAAGATTTAGTGGAATGAGGGAACGGGATGAAGTCGTATAACTTCAATCGCTCCAACTTGAGCACCTTCATGATATAACTTCAATCGTTGACCATTCACCTTGAATCGTTCACCCGAATCACTCTCGACTTCAATCGAGCCAAATTTACCCACATGGGTGACAGAAAAAGGTCCGGACCAACGAGACTTTAACTTTCCGGGAAACAACCGGAGTCTAGAATTAAACAATAATACCTTATCCCCCACATTGAACTCACGGTGAAGGATATGCTTGTCATGCCACCGCTTGGTGCGCTCCTTATAAACCCGAGCACTATCATAGGCACCAAGACGGAATTCCTCCAACTCATTCAATTGCATGAGTCTCTTCTCCCCGCTTAAATGTGGATCCAAGTTAAGCTCCTTGATCGCCCACCAAGCCTTGTACTCAAGCTCGACCGGTAAATGGCATGACTTGCCATAAACCAAACGATAAGGAGAAGTACCAATAGGCGTCTTAAAGGCGGTACGATAAGCCCATAGTGTATCATCTAGCTTAGAACTCCAATCCTTCCGAGCTTTTGACACGACCTTTTGGAGAATAGACTTGATTTCCCTGTTGGACACCTCAACTTGCCCACTCGTTTGAGGGTGGTAGGCAAGACCGGTACGGTGAGAGACACCGTACTTAGCAAGTAAAGCATCAAGTCGCTTCTCATGGAAATGGCTTCCACCATCACTAATAATCGCTCTTGGAACACCAAAGCGGGGAAAAATAGTCTTTTTAAACAGAGATATTACCGTTCTAGCATCATTAGCAGGAGATGCTACCGCCTCCACCCACTTGGAGACATAATCAACCGCAACCAAAATATATCGGTTGCCCTTGGATGATGGGAACGGGCCTTGGTAGTCTACACCCCAGACATCAAAAATTTCTACCTCGAGAATCCCATTTTGAGGCATCTCATGCCTCCTAGAAATATTACCGGTCCTTTGACATGCGTCGCAGGACATAATAAAAGCTTGGGCGTCTCGGAATAAAGTTGGCCAATAAAAACCCGACTGGAGGGCCTTAGCCGTGGTTCGGCTCGGTCCATGATGACCACCATATGGTGATGAATGACAACTCTCTAGAACTCCCTGAACTTCCCACTGAGGGACACATCGACGGAAAATACCATCGGCACACTCCTTAAATAAATAGGGGTCATCCCAGAAAAATTGTCGAACATCATGTAGGAATTTTTTCTTTTGTTGATAAGAGAGATCGGAGGGTAATACCTTGCCAACTAAATAATTGGCATAATCCGCATACCAAGGTCCTTCGCTTTCACCGGTAGTTAAGGCCATGAGAGAATCATCGGGAAAAGAGTCATCTATGGGGATGACAACTCCTTCCTCCTCGACTCTAAGCCTCGATAAATGATCTGCAACGGCATTTTCCGCTCCTTTCTTATCCCGGATCGATAAATCAAACTCTTGGAGGAGGAGGATCCGTCGAAGTAATCGGGGCTTCGCTTCTTTCTTAGCAAGGAGGTACTTGAGAGCCGCATGATCGGTGAAAACAATGACTTCCGATCCAACCAAGTAAGTTCTGAACTTCTCCAAAGCATACACTATAGCTAGCAATTCCTTCTCGGTAGTTGCATAGTTAACTTGAGCATTATCAAGTGTTTTACTAGCATAGTATATAGCATGCAAGACTTTGTCCTTCCTTTGGCCCAAAACCGCTCCCACAGCATAATCACTCGCGTCACACATTATCTCGAATGGCAAATTCCAATCCGGTGACTGAATAATCGGAGCCGATATAAAGGCCTGCTTAATCCTGTTAAAAGCTTCCACACACTCATCAGTAAAATCGAAAGGGGCATCCTTTAGGAGCAATTGTGTAAGTGGCTTAGCAATTTTGGAAAAGTCCTTGATAAAGCGGCGATAAAATCCCGCATGACCAAGGAAACTCCTCACTCCCTTTACATTAACCGGCAAGGGCAATTGCTCAATCACTTGCACTTTTGCTTTATCCACCTGAATGCCCTTTTCGGAGACCACATGACCCAAAACTACACCCTCAGTGACCATGAAATGGCACTTCTCCCAATTCAAGACCAAACTGACCTCGACACATCGGTTTAAAATGGTATCCAAGTTAGCTAAACAAGCTGAAAAACTCATACCATACACACTAAAGTCGTCCATAAACACTTCCATAATGGACTCGATGTAGTCGGAAAAGATGCTCATCATGCATCTTTGAAAGGTGGCGGGTGCGTTACATAGCCCGAATGGCATCCTGCGATATGCGAAAGTGCCATAGGGACAAGTAAACGTGGTCTTTTCTTGGTCGGCGGGGTGTATCGGGATCTGGAAAAATCCCGAATATCCATCCAAATAGCAAAAACACTTGTGAGATGCTAGTCTCTCAAGCATTTGGTCGATAAAAGGCAATGGGAAATGGTCTTTAAGTGTAGCGGTGTTCAACCTTCTATAGTCTATGCACATTCTCCATCCCGTCACGATTCGTGTAGGGATTAACTCATTCTTTTCATTCGGGACCACAGTAGTCCCGCCCTTCTTAGGTACAACTTGTACCGGACTCACCCACTTTGAATCGGGAACCGCATAAATAATTCCCGCATCCAACAATTTCATAACTTCCTTTTTAACAACCTCTTGCATATTCGGATTCAACTTACGTTGACCCTGGACACAAGGACGATGACCTTCCTCGAGATTAATTCTATGCATACAAAAATCGGGACTAATTCCCTTCAAGTCATCAAGACTATACCCCAAAGCCTTCCTATTTTTCTTCAAAACAACCAACAAATCAGAAAGTTGTTGCTCAGTTAAATCGGCACTTACAATCACGGGGAAGCTCTCGGTATCGTCTAAAAAGGCATATTTTAGGTGAGACGGAAGTGGCTTACGCTCCGGAATGGATATGTCAATAGTAAATGAGGTGTGCACGATGTTGGTTACATCGACACCTTGCTCCTCCGTGAGCATCCTTCCTTCCAAAGCGGCTTCCAAAGCATCAACAACAGCAGAGTCAACGGAAGCATCACCTGCACACGCTTCCAAACATATAAAAGCCTCTAAGGGGTCCCGTATAAGGGACGCCTCCATAGAATCATGAACCAAAACATCCACAATATTAATCATGCAACAAGAATCCGTTACCATCGGGTTCTTAAGTGTACTATCTAAGCAGAAAACAATGGTGTCTCCACCCACTTCCAAGGTCAATTTGCCGTTCTTAACATCAATCACCGCGCCGGCGGTGTGCAAAAATGGCCTTCCCAAAATTATGGGAATTTGGGTGTCCTCGGCCATGTCAAGGACGATAAAATCAACTGGGATAAAAAATTTTCCAACTCTAACGGGCACGTCCTCTAAAACTCCCAAAGGACGTTTTATGGAACGATCCGCCATCTGCAAAGTGACACTAGTACACTTAAGAGGACCCATATTAAGTTTTTCACAAACGGAATAAGGCATGACACTTACACTAGCACCTAAGTCACATAATGCCTTATCAATCGATAAAGTGCCAATAGTGCAAGGAATCGAAAAACTACCGGGGTCCTTTAGCTTTGGTGGAGCCTTGTTCTGTAAAAATGCACTACACTCTGCAGTAAGAGCGACGGTTTCTACCTCACCAATGCTTCTCTTCCGAGTCAAGATGTCCTTCATAAACTTTGCGTAAGACGGGACCTGCAAAATGAGCTCGGTAAACGGGACCGTAACCTGCAAATTCTTCACAACCTCCATGAACTTGCCAAATTGGGTAGCTTCCTTCCGATTCTTCAATCGACCCGGGAATGGTACTTGAATTGTTGGACTAGTCGGGGTGGGAACGGGAGTAGTGGGCGGTGGAACTTGATCTTCACTTGGAGTTTCCACAATAATGTCCTCACTGACATCTTCCACTAGAACCTCCTCCTTCTCGGCCGGTGTATCATCTTTAGGGATCGACGGACCCTCATAGTGTGTGCCACTACGAAGAGTGATCGCATTAGCCGTATCATGCTTTTTATCACCTTGAGAAGGGAGTTTACCTTGTTGACGTGTTGCTTGTGACGCGGCAAGGTGTCCCACTTGGTTCTCCAAATTCTTGATGGCATTATCCTTAGCTTGATCATTCTTTTGCATTTGTGCCATCATCGAGTCCTGAGTCTTGGCCATCATCTGCATCATACTACGAAGCTCAGCCATTTCATTAGAACTTGAAGAAGAAGAAGAATTACCTTGAGCTTGTGCTGAGGATTGGCCAAAATTCTGCTGACTAGTACCGAAAGTCTGGTGAGAATTCCCGAAATTCTGATTAGTATTGCCAAAATTTTGTTGAAATTGACCCGAGTGAGGTCGCTGCTGAAAATTTCCCTGATTTTGGAAATTCTTCTGATTACCGAAAACCTGCTGGTTCTGCTGGTTCTGAGAATTATGGAATTGCTGCTGGTTCTGAAAATTTCCTTGATTCTGGAAATTCTGCTGATTCAGGAGATGCTGCTTCGGTGGGGGTACATAAACCGGCGTAATAGGCGGGTTCAAGACATTAGTACTCCTGTAAGACAAAAGAGATGCATCATATCCTGGTTGGTTCATATATGGATAACGTGGACGCATAGAATGGAACGCATTCACCTGTTCTATGGAGCCTAGGCAATCCTGAGCTTGATGGTCCGCGGCACCACAACGCATACATGCATACTCTTGCATGGCATGTACTTGATGCATGCCTCCTCCGCCTTGAGAATTTGATACTTCAAATGCATCAAATCTCTTGGCCAAGGCGGCTAATTGAACGGCCACGGCATTAGAGGACCCACTTTCACCGGAGTTTGATCGAGTATTACCACGCGGATTACCCCATCGGGAGTGGTGAGATGCCATCTCTTCTATTGTTTGCCAAGCCTTATCATCATCCACATTACATTGGAAACGCCCATTGCATGCTGAATCAAGTGTACTCCTGCAATCATCATACAACCCGTTATAAAATTGGTTACAAAGAAACCAAACCTGAAAACCATGGTGCGGGCATTCCTTCACAAGTTTCTTGAACCGCTCCCACGCTTCATGAATATTCTCGTTCGGAGTTTGACGAAAATTGGTGATTTGACTCCGGAGCATGTTCGTCTTTTGTGGAGGGTAGTAGTGCTTGTAGAAGGCAAGAGCGAGAGAATTCCAATCAGTGATCCCCTCGGTGACTTTATCGAGATCGGTTATCCACTCCCTAGCGGAATCCCGTAGTGAGAACATGAAGAGCATCTCCATGACTTCTTCTTGAGTTACCCCGGCCGGGAGTGGAATCGTGGAGCAATAGTCGGTAAAAATCCTCATATGCTTGTGAGGATCCTCCCTAGGTTCACCACCAAATTGATTCTTCTCCACCAAAGTGATAAAGGCGGGTCGAATCTCAAATGTACCTTGAGTGGCAGTTGGTCGTTTAACCAACTTAGGAAGAGCAGTTTGCTCGGGCTCCGAATGACTAGAAAGCTTCGGCATTTTTAAGATCAGAGAGGTGGTAAAATGGTCTCGGACTGAGATTGATGTTCCTCTTCAAAGGACTGATTCTCAGCTACAAATTTATTGTGTGAAATTTACTATGTATAAACTAGTTTTGTACCCGTGCAATGCACGGGCTTGTTTAATTATCACCTAATTGTGTGTACATTAAATTTATATTGTTATTTCATACGGAGAATTATAATTTTTAGATAGAAATTTGGGGTTTCGCAAAGATATGTGAGATATATTTTAATCAAATGGGAACATCTTTGTGAATCGGAGGGAGTACACGACTTCCCTAAATAGATTTTATTTGTATGAACAATAATGTCTTTTTAATTTTAATTTCTCTTTTCTAAAGTACTTAATTTTAAACATTCACTTGCGAAGAACAGTGTAATGGAATAAAATTGAGCAATATACTACAAAATATGGAATTGGTTAAATCAAAATTTGAACTTGTAGACATATAAAAATTAAAAATTATAAGAAATTCAACTAACTTTAATTTGAAACAAATGAAGTAATACCTAGAGATAAATGAAGTTTAAATAATAATATGTCAAAACTTTTTTTTTTCTTAGAGAACGATGCTAATTTGTTACTATTAGCCTACTTATTTGTTCAACGAATTTGAATGTTTCAATTTCTCCTCTTTATATCGTTACAATCATGTGTCTACTCACGCTAGTTAGAGAAACGTTTTTAATGTGATTTATCGCAACTATTCACCATTAACTAAAAAATAAAATCACTTTCACAAACTCGAACTAAGTTATTAGCTTATATCAATATATAGTTAAAAAAACGAATTAAAATTTTGTATTATTAATCTCAAAAGATCAATAATTGATAATTACAGTATAAACAATTTTAAGTGCGTTGATGCTAAATAGAAAAAAAAACACTTCATAATAAAATAATATCTTTTCAAGGAAAGTGTACGTCCACAAAAGGACATCAAACATTTGTAATTTACGGCATATAATGAGATATTAATGAAATGGAGAAGTATAAAAAAGAAGTTAATAATGTTTTTTTTTATGATCTTTAGATACTTTTCATATGGCTTATTTATGCTACAAATATTAAGTGGAAGAATAAGGGATGAAGAAAGCTGCCATGTGTCAAACAATGATGGATGACGTTGATGACGTGGCTCGATGATATTCACTTTGAAATAAATGTTGTAAGAGAATGTAAAAAGGTTTGCCTTTTTATTATATATATAGATTAAATATACTTCCCCGTTCCATAAACAGAAAATATTTACCATGAGAAGAATTATATTACTGTATGATGGGGGATAAAAACCCCCAGTCGCATAGGCCCGACTCCCGGGACTGAGAAAGCCCAACAAGGTCCTAGCCGACCCTAGAGGTCGAACCCCCTATTAGACGGCCCCCCTTACGGGTAGTCATTAACTGACTCAGAGAGACTTCTCTACTGATGACCATGCTGATGTCATGGGTGGCATCACCCCAGTGATGTCACTACATCCTCCCCCCTATAAATACCCCACTTAGGGTGAGGGGGAAGGGGGCAATTCATTCACACATATTTCTCCCTACTCTCTCTACCTCTCTTATCTCCCTAAATATCTATATTCAGTCATATATTTTACTGACTTGGGCGTCGGAGGCTCCGCCTCGAGGGTTCCCCCGGGCCCGGAGTTCGCCTTGCAAGATCACCGTCCGCACGCATCCGGAGCCGAGGGGAACCGCGAAGCCCAAGGTCATGGACCCGTTTTTATTCCCAAACAATTTGGCGCCGTCTGTGGGGACAACGGTTGTGCTCGCGAAGATCCACACAAAAAATCAACCACTCCCAAATACAATTTTTTCCCGGATCTAATCTGACATATTTTAGATAGATCCACAAAAAATCAACCAATTCAAAATATTGTTTTTTCCAGATCTTCTTGCAACTGGGAGATAGATCCACAAAAATGAATACTCCGAAATTTAAGTTCATTGTCGTGGTTCGTCACTGTGAACAAACATGGGTCCAAGAAACAATTGTTTTTGGGAAAACATAAATCCCGTTAAACATACTGGGTATACAAGATAGTGAGGAGAAAAGCTTGTTTAGTAATAATTGCCTGCAAAAAGAGGATGAAATGCAACTAGAGTTTCCAGATCTGATTCTTTGAGAAGATAAGGACGGAGTAAGCATACCAAATTTATTTCACGCTAAAAAGTCATACATTAGAGTTTACATCTACTATATTCTATTAAAAATTCATAGAAAATAAGGATAAAGAACTTTGGTTCTTGTTAAATCAAGATCTAGTTTCCATGAAAAATCTCATGCTGATTCATTTTTCAACAAAGTTTACGAGAAACTCTTGGCCATCTCCGGTTTTCCCTACCGAGACCGAGACAGTCGCCTACCAAGTGTCAGTGAATGACTAGCGTTGGTCGGCCACCTGAATTGGCATGCCGCCTGAGTCGACCACTCGAGACGACCACCTGAGCCGGCGTGCCACTTAAGTTGGCCACCCGAGCCGACGTGCCATCTCATCTACATGAACGAGAAAACCAATTAGAAATAACCTTATATTATTTGTCGGCCTACATTTCGATTCAGCCTCAGATGGAGTATTAATCCGGCCAGGTAGCAAATCAACCCGGGTTCTGGCCAAGTCAAATGCAGAGGAAATCATAAAGATAGAGATCGACTTACCAGGAGATATTTACATTAGGCAAAATGAAGGGCAAGAACCTCGTGGAAATTGTGAGAAAGTGGATGGGGCAACCTATGTTGCACGGTGTTATTCATTTGATAATGGTAGGTGTTCACACTTGATTTGCCTACTTTTACATTTGCAAAAAGTTAAGCTATGGTTAAGACTTAGTCAATTTCTTAACTCCGCATATAAGAAAAACGAGTCACGGAATCTATCCGACCTTTTTGTTCCTCCACAATAATTCACAAATACTTCACAAAAATTAGTCAAAAATTGTCAAATTTGTGAGACAAAAATACCAACCACAAGAAATGACCCAACTTTTTGCCCCGTCACAAAAATTTCCAAAAAACCCCTCAAAAATTTACCCGAAAAATGGTGAAGATAAGCCACAGAAATGGGTAACAAATGAGCTCAATGTTTGTAGCCTGACAGAGACATGACCCAGTTGACCCACGGCTCGGTCGAGATACAGCTCAGCCGACCCACGGCTGAGCCGATATACAGCAAAGCCGACCTACGGCTCGGCCAAGATGCTGCCCTGCCGATTAACGGCTCGACCAAGATGCTGCCAGCCGACTTACGGCTCAACCTCGACGCCTACAGAGACCACCTAGGTCCGCCAACCACCATGTGGAATTCTACGAAGACAAGATTAATATTTACCCATCACCTGTTCATTACTCTCACAACTAATGGGCAGGGGGCAATAGGGGAGGAGCCCTGTTGCAAAACCCAGGGTAAGTAGACCCCCCAACAAAAAACAAGGATTGATACACATTCAGCCTTGTACAGAGTATAAGTCCCTCTCCCTACCTCCCGGCAGGCAGGGGGGCAGGCGCCCTGGACTTCGACCAGAAGCCAGGGTCAGGCCGGGCCCCATGAGCCGAACCAACAAGGCTTGACACACATTCAGCCTTGTACAGAGCATAAGTCCCTTTCCCTACCTCCCGGTAGGCAGGGGGCTGGCCCCCAGGACTTCGACCAGAAGCCAGGGTCAGGACGGGCCCCATGAGCCGAACCAACAAGGCCTGAGACACATTCAGCCTTGCACAGAGCATAAGTCTCTCTGCCTACCTCCCGGCAGGCAGGGGGAAGGCCCCCCTGGACATCGACCAGAAGCCAGGGTGAGGCCGGGCCCCATGAGCCTAACCAACAAGGCCTGATACACATTCAACCTTGTACAAAAACATAAGTCCCTCTGCCTACCTCCCGGCAGGCTGGGGGCAGGCCCCCAGGACTTCGACCTGAAGCCAGGGTCAGGCCGGGCCCCATGAGCCGAATCAACAAGGATTGATACACATTCAGCCTTGTACAGAGCATAAGTCCCTCTGCCTACCTCCCGGCAGGCAGGGGCAGGCCCCCTGGACTTCGACCAGAAGCCAGGGTAAGGCCGGGCCCCATGAATCGAACCAACAAGGATTGATAAACATTCAACCTTGTACAAAAGCATAAGTCCCTCTGCCTTCCTCCAGGCAGGCAGGGGGCAGGTCCCCTGGACTTCGACCAGAGGCCAGGGTTAGGCCGGGCCCCATGAGTCGAACCAACAAGGAGTGATAAACATTCAACCTTGTACAGAGCATAAGTCCCTTTGCCTACCTTCGGGCAGGCAGAGGGCAGGCCCCCTGGACTTCGACCAGAAGCCAGGGTAAGGCTGGGTCCCACGAGCCGAACCAACAAGGACTGAGACACAATCAACCTTGTATAAGAAACGCTAAGTCCCCTACCTACCTCCAAGCAGGCAGGGGGTAGGCCCCCTGGACTTCGACCAGAAGACAGAGACAGGCCAGGCGTCAAAGCCGAAACAGCAATGCCTGAGGCACACTCAGCCTTGTATAAAAACATATATAAGCCCCTATGCCCACCTTCAGTCAGGCAGGGGGCAGGCCCCCTGGACTTTGACCAGAAGCCTGGCGGCATAGCCGAATTAGCAAGGCCTGAGGCACACTCAACCTTGTATAAAAACATATATAAGCCTCTCTGCCCACCTCCAGTCGGTAAGGGGCAGGCCTCCTGGACTTCGACCAAAAGCCAGGGACAGGCCAGACGGCAAAGTTGAACCAGCAAGGCCCGAGGCACACTCATCCTTGTATAGAAAGCATATATAAGCCTCTCTGCCCACCTCCAGTCAGGCAGAGGGCAGGCCCCCTAGACTTCGACCAGAAGTCAGGGACAGGTCGGGCGTCATAGCTGAACCAGCTAGGCCTGAGGCACACTCAACTTTGTATAAAACATAAGTCTTTCTGTGTGCGTCAACCATGCAGGAGGCATGACCGTCGAACTTCGGCCAGGTTCCATGATCGGTCGAGGTAGGTCATTCGATTAACAAGGCCTAATGAATACTTGACCTTGTAAAAAATGTAAGTCATTCTACCTACATTAGAGCAGGCAAGGGGCACGTTTCTCGAGCTTCGACCAGAGCTCATAGATTGGCCGAGCCAAGATCGCCGACCGACAAGATGTAAAAAGTAAATACTCAGGCTTGTATTTAATGCATAAGTCGTTATATCTGTCTCCAAACAGGCAAGGAGCACGGCCCCCAAGTCCTACACAAAGTCCATGAACTCTCCTGGCAGGTCCCTGGCACCCTGACACATCCGTATGAGATATACCGGGGCAGAAGCGTCGATCACAGGGCTTAGTGATTACCTCGCCATGGACAAAATAATAAATCCCATGTACACCTCCGAGTACAGAAGGGGCCCAACGTCTGACGCCCTGATAGAGTTCAGATGACGCTAGGGCAGACGCACCAACAAGGCTTAGTGAATACCTGGCTTTGTATAAAAAAAAACGAAGTCCGTCATTTAGTTTGTCGGTCCAACCATGCTTGGCACCGGACCCGCATACTCAGTATCCGACTCCGCTGAGGGCAAATTAATGGGGGATAAAAACCCCCAGACGCATAGGCCCGACTTCCGGGACTGAGAAGGCCCAACTGGGTCCTAGCCGACCCTAGAGGCCGAACCCCCTATCAGACGGCCCCCCCTTACGGGTAGTCATTAACTGAGTCAAAGAGACTTCTCTACTGATAACCATGCTGATGTCATGGGTGACATCACCCTATTGATGTCAGTACATCCTTCCCCTTATAAATACCCCACTTAGGGTGAGGGGGAAGGGGGCAATTCATTCACACATATTTTGTCCCTACTCTCTCTACCTCTCTTATCTCCCTATATATCTATATTCAGTCATATATTTTACTGACTTGGGCGTCGCAGGCTCCGCCCCGGGGGTTCCCCCGGGCCCGGAGTTCATCTTGCAGGATCACCGTCGGCACGCATCCGGAGCCGAGGAGAATCGCGAAGTCCAAGGTCAGGGACCCGATTTTATTCCCAAACACTGTATATAAATTAGAGTAGTCAAATAGTAAATCATAACACATTAAAAAATTATCATAAGAGGGTGATCCTATGATTATAAATTGGAGTCATTATTGATTATAAAATTATCGTTTACCCTCATTTTTATAATTGTCATATGAAATATTTTATATCAATGTAAACAAATGATTAAACATAGATAAAATATACTTTGTACTAATTTCTTTTTTACTCTTTTTTCAATATAATTAAGCCAACTAACCTAGTTATGTATAGTAGAAATTTCTAGTGATCTTATAACCAATATAAATAAGATTGAAAATCACATTTTGAAGTGTGTAGCCACAAGCTCGAATATGGAGCTATGAAGGTCTCACCCTCTCCTCAAAATATTGTAATATCACACAATACCAGATTATAATAAAACATCATCAATATTTACGAATTCCAATCCAAGCTCAAACACTTCCGCTGCCCAAAAATTTCAACAAAAATTTGGGTCGCAATTGCTCATATAGCCGGATTTCACAACTAAAGTGGTAATAATGTCCTTCATTTAAAACCTTCGTACATACGTGAATGTTGCTTTTTAATTTTGTTTTTTAGGCTAAATTCTGCACTCTTGCATGAGGGAAAGTGCACCGAGCTGGTTATGTCAGTGGAAGACAAGCCATCTAAACTAAAGTAGTGACTTGAAAGACAATTTTTATAGGAATAAACAGATAGATGTTCTACTCCATCCTAAATTGCTTAAATACATTACTCTAACCGCAAATCTACTAATCAACTTTTTCTCTTTTCGAATTAAGCAAATGATTATTCCACCAAAATCAACATCCTCCCACTTTCTTCCCCACAATGAAAGGAGTCACTATCTTCCGTCTTCACTCACATTTGAAAATCAATCAAACAATCATCTTTTTTTAGCACTTTGAATTCCACAATCAAATATAGGCTGGCCAATTTGAAGGGTAAATCTCTCATAAAACAATTTTAATTGAATTATAAAATTAATGATATTATACTTAGAGTATAACTAAATTATTTCATTTTATTTCAATCCATTGTGTAAATTGTAGTAACCCCTTAATTTCCTGGAGAAAACATATCAATTGCAATCCCTTATTTATTGGAGAAAACAATGTCATTTAGACCTCACCCATAAACGCTTACATGTTAGCACCGTACCATAGATATTTGAAAATAAAATAATGTGAAGTACAACTTCTTTGAACAAATTAAAATTACCCACTATGTCTGCGAAGAAAAATATATGAGTAATTAAATCCATTGCTAACCATGATTTAAGGTACAATATGGATAAAATATTTTTGAACACTAAGAAGGATAGAGTATTTATAAATTAACTTATTTTAAAATACTATGTACTCCATATTGACAATTTAAAAAATATGTTGCACGAAACTAACACTAGTTACTCACTTTGAGCCCAAGATCAATAAAATTTGAAATACTTCCCTTGCCTTTGTATAAAAAACCAATGTACCCTTGCCTTTGTTTAACCAACTTACCGGTCTAAATAACATTGGCACATGGCATATAAAAACCCTTGAAGAAAAATCTATTCCCATAACAATTCAAGTCCAAAAAAAAAAAACTATGGGAGAGGTAGAGAGGGCAAGCGGAATGCGAAAGATGATAAAGCTGTTGTCTTGTCTGTTGCAACGCGTGCCGGAGTCGAATGACATTATAATCCATAGTGGTGGCCGTGTTTGTCGTCCGACGTCAGTAGCAGCACTAATACCTGTTGTGGATATTATGTTTGCAAAACAAGATGAAGGGACTTAATGACTTGCTTGCTTAATTGAAAATGAAGGGAAGTACAATGCTTATAAACGAAATACTAAGTTAAACCACTAAGGTCTTAACTGCATCTAACATCCATGATCTCTACATGTTTGAGGTCATGAGTTGCTTCCTAAACTCTAGGATACTAACTGCATACTAACAAACTGAAACAAATAAACCGACTCCAAACTGCCTCCTTGTTTCTAGGTGATGACTTGACCATGATGTTTGGATTATACTTCAACACCTCTTCTTAATTCAAACATTCTAATTCCAATCTTGCTCATGAAATATTGATGCTTCCCTGGACCCAGACTCTTGGTAAAGAGATCTGCATTTTGCTCTCTTGTGCCGCAGAACTTTAACTCGACTTTGCTGTCATTCACTAGCAATCTTATGTAGTGATGTTGGATCTCGATGTGTTTTTTTTCTGGCATGAAACACTGGATTTTTAGTCATTGCAATCGTGGACTTGTTGTCACACCAGATAATTGTTGCTTCCTTCTGTTCATAGCCCAGATCGACCAGTAGCTTTCTCAACCATATGGCTTGTTTGCTGGCTGCACAAGCTGCTATATACTCTGCTTATGTTGTTGATAATGCTATGGTCTCTTGTTTCTTTAAGCTCCAAGTGATTGCTCCAGATCCTAGACTGAATACTGAACCTGAAGTGTTTTCCCACCATCAATGCAACCGGCATAATCACTATCTGTGAATCCTACCAGTTTCACATCCGCAGCCTTTTCATACCAGATTCCAAGTGACTTTGTTCCTGCAATATACTTCAGGATCCGTCTTGCAGTCCCTAAATGATGAGTTGATGGGTTGTGCAGGTATCTGGACACCATACTCACACTGAAGGCTAAATCAGGCCGTGTGTGAGTAAGGTAATTCAGACCTCCAACTAGGCTTCTATACAGCTTTTCATCTGCAGGACCAGATCCATCATTCCTCTGCAACTTTTCTCCTTTGTTCATGGGTGTACTCACAGTATCTACTTCTTCCACATCAAACTTCTTTAGCAGATTTTGTGCGTACTTCTGCTGATTTAGGAATATCCCTAACTTACTCTACTGTACTTCCAATCTCAAGAAATATCGCAGCAGCCCCAAATCTGTCATCTCAAATTCATTCATCATGGATTTCCTGAAATCACTTAGCAATTTTGGTGAGGAACTAAAGTATATAATATCATCCACATAGAGACATACAACTAAGAACCCCAAATCTTCTTACTTCTTAGTATATAGAGTAGGTTCATTCTCGCCTCTTATGAACGAACACATTTGATGTAAAGAACCCATCAATTCTATTGTACCAGGCCCTAGGAGCCTGTTTCAGTCCATAGAGAGCTTTGTGTAGTTTGTACACTTTTTGCTCAGATTTTTTCTCTTCAAATCGTTGAGGTTGCTCCAGAAACACCTCCTCCTATAGATCACCATTTAAGAATGCTGACTTTACATCAAATTGATACACATCCTGACCCAAATGTGCAGCGAGAGCAAGGATAAACCTCACAGTTTCGAACCTTGCTACAGGTGAGTAGGTTTCATCAAAATTGACCCCCTCACACTGAGCATAACCTTTCACAACTAATCTTGTTTTGTGTTTTTGGACACTCCCATCTGAGTTGTACTTGGTTCTAAACACCCACTTCAAACCAATAGCTTTCTTCCCTTTAGGTGGATCAACTAGCTCCCATTTTTTGTTCTTTTGGATAGCTAGTATTTCTTCCTTCATTGCAGCCTTCCATTCACTTTCTTTGATTGCATCCTCAAAACTTGTTGGTTCTTCAGAAATTAAGGCAAAGCCACAGTTTTCATAAATATCAGCTAATGACCTCACTTTTCTTGGAGGTGAGTCAGAATCAGAAGAATCAGAATCAGTTTCCGTTTCTGATTCTGAGATGTTGCCTCCACCTCCACCTTGCTGATTTTCTTCTTCTACTGGTGGATTGTTTTCTGAATTTTCAAAGGTGTAAATTCTTTGACCTTGCTCTGATTCTTTAGAGTTCCAACCCATCTTCCTTCTTCATCAAATACCACATCTCGACTGATTATCACTTTGCCAGTCACAGGATCAAATAACCTGTATGCCTTAGACTGTGTTGCATAACCAATGAACACACACTTCACAGATTTTTCATCAAGTTTGGTTCTAATCTTTACCAAAGAATAAGCAATGCAACCAAAGACTTTAAGATTACGTACCACATGTCTTTTTCCCCTCCAAGCCTCATAGGGTGTCATATTCATTACAGCTCTAGTGGGTGAAATATTCAGAATATACACTGCTGTAGCAGCAGCTTCACTCCACAATTCAGTGGGTAAACCCTTTGTTGCTAGCATGCGCTTCTTGCCATCTCAACAATAGTTCTATTCTTTCTTTCTGCCACCCCATTCTGCTCTGGAGTGTAGGGCGCTGTTAATTGTCTTTTTATTCCCTGACTTTCACAGAATTCGTTGAATTCTGTTGAGGTAAACTCTCCCCCTCTATCAGTTCTCAGCCCCTTAACTATTTTCCCACTTTGATTCTCTACCATTACTTTAAATTTCTTAAAGTTTTTAAAGGTTTCACTCTTAGTTTTCTAGAAGTAGATCCAACACATTCTACTATAGTCATCAATTAACAAGAGAAAGTATTTACTACCTCCTAATGACTCAACTTGCATTGGACCACAAAGATCAACATGAATCAGTTGGAGACACTCACTTGCTCTCCAAGCCTGATCATGTGGGAATGATCCCTTAGTTTGTTTCCTATAGACACACCCCTCACATACTTTTATTTCACCTAGCTTTGGTAACCCAAATACCATTTCTTTGGTGCTTAGTAACCTTAGGCTATTCATGTTTAAATGCCCAAATCTTAGATGCCACAAAGATGACTTAATATCACCCTTTACTGCTAGTGCCTTCTCACCACTTTTGAACAAATCTAGGCAAAACATTCTATTCTTACCCATGTAAGTTGTTGCTACTATATTACCAGATTTCTTATCTTTAATGACACATGATTCATTATCAAAAACCACAGAAAAACCACAGTTTAAGAGTTGCCCTACACTTAGCAGATTATAAGTCAGTTGAGGAACATACTGTACGTTATACAGGAGTTTTTCATTACCTTCCTCAGACCTTACTGAAACATTCCCAATTCCTTCTACAGCCAGCTGATTGTTGTCTCCCAATCTGACCTTACTCTTTCGAGTTTCATCCAGCTGCTTGAACATTGATTTATTGCTCGACATATGGTTGGAACAGCCACTATCGATATACCAGATTCCTTCTGAGTTCTCCTGATATGTTTCAGAAGTCATGAATAGCTTCTCTTCCGTCTCAGCAAAGTTCAGGGTTTGTGTACCCTTTTGCTGCTGCCGATCCCTCTGCTTAGACCAACAATCTGCTGCCTTATGACCTGGTTTAGTACAGTAGTACCATTTCATCACAGGTTTTTGATACTGCTGTGACCCCTTTTCGTGATTGTCAGACTGATGACCAGATGAGTGAGCAAAAGATTGACCTCCTCTTCCACTTCTGCCTCCTCTTCCTCTACCTCCTCTATTGCCTTCTCTACCTCCTCTTCCTCTATTGTTGTACTGAAAGGTACCTCTGGTTTGATCTTCCTTTGCCTGGAATGTCTTCTCCTCTTTCTTTTCTGCTGATCTATTCAACCTTTCCTCATGAGTCTGCAGTGACCCCATGAGTTCATCAAAAGCAAAAGTTTCCATGTCTTTTGACTCCTCTATGGCAGCCACCACATGATCGAATTTGCTCGTGAGACTTCTCAATATCTTCCCAACTACAAGCTTGTCAGAGATTTTCTCTCCATACGCCCTCATTTGTTGAACCACTGCAGTTACTTTTGACAAATACTCCTGCACGGTTTCCTTATCATTCATGAGAAAGGTTTCAAATTCTCTCCTTAGGGATTGTAATCTTACAGTAACACCACTTTCTTGTCTCCTAAGTATTCCGACTTAAGGACATCCCAAGCTTGCTTTGAGGTTGTAGCAGATGCTATGCGTGGAAAGATCTCATCATCCAACGCCTGTTGAATGATAAACAATGCTTTTGAATCTTTCTTCCACTTTTCTTTGAGTTGTTGATCAGGTTCTACTGGATTGTTATCAGTGAACCCGTCTTCAACCAACTCCCACAATTCTTGGGACTTGAAGAGTGTCTTCATCTTCAATTCCCAAAATTGATACTTGACGCCCTTGAAAACTGGTAATTGAGCCACTCCATTTGAGCTTCCATTGTTACTACCCATGCTTTACTATTCGCCCTGAATTCGACCTGGAATTCAGCTCTGATATCAACTGTTGTGGATATTATGTTTGCAAAACAAGATGAAGGGACTTAATGACTTGCTTGCTTAATTGAAAATGAAGGGAAGTACAATGCTTATAAACAAAATACTCAGTTAGACCACTAAGGTCTTAACTGCATCTAGCATCCATGATCTCTACATGTTTGAGGTCATGGGTTGCTTCCTAAACTCTAGGATACTAACTGCATACTAACAATCTGAAACAAATAAACTGACTCCAAACTGCCTCCTTGTTTCTAGGTGATGACTTGACCATGATGTTTGGATTATACTTCAACAATACTGATGAGAAAGAGAAAGCAGCAGCAGCAGCATCAGTGTTTGATGGGTTAACTCCTCCCACTATCTCCATAGATTGTTATTTACAGAGGATTTACAATTATGCAGATTTTAGCCCTTGTTGTTTTGTAATTGCTTATGTTTACCTCGATCGTTTCACTCAAACACACTCTCGCTTCCTCCTTAATTCCTTCAACATTCATCGATTCCTCATCACTAGTCTCATGGTTGCTGCTAAATTCATCGATGATTTGAAAGTTTTTTTTCTGACCATATAGCTTCTTCTTCAATTAACTAATTCCAAATTTGAGTGCTTTATTAATAGTTTTCCTTGCTAAATAAATGTACGTTGATGCTTATTATAAATTCTTTTGAGTATATACTAGGTACGGAGTATAATTCTACTCGTAGCTTGCTTGATTGATTTGATTAGTGGCCTCAGCTCCTATCCTGGGTTTTGTAATTGCTCTTTTATTATTGTTGTGTGCCAAATTTGGACCATTTTTCTTTCCATTTAGACCCGTTTTTCCTCAGTTTTGTGAGATTTGAGTGCGATTATCGCCGTATTTTGCGTAATTCTCACATTAGTGTCTCTCTTTTGCATTTTACGTGTTTTTTTGGTAGTTTTCTGTCTATTTTGATAGGATTTTCGACCGAAAAAGTGTTTGAGCTTCTACAAGCAAGAGAGAGATACGGTCCAAGAGCAAAGCACACAACTGAAAGTTCAAGTAATCCAACTGATCGATAAAGAAAAAAAGACCGGAAAAGGGTCAGTGGACCACCGGGTAAAGTTTCGCCCGGTGAGTCACCACCGGGCGAAGTTTCGCCCGGCGACATTTTTCATCCCCCGAAGATTTTCACGGCACGCACGACCGGGCGAAATTTTGCCCACCGGGTGAAATTTCGCCCGATGGAGAAACCGGGCCAGAAACGCCAAAAATGAAGAAAATCTCACCGGGTGAAATTTCATCCGGTGGGATTATTATGTCGAGCCGCGGGGCGAAATTTCACCCCATGAAGATGCAAAGGGTGAAGGTCTAGCTAAATGAAGAGAAATCGGATTTGGGCCTTGAAGTTTGTGCAACCCATTAAGAACTCTATAAATACTTAACCTAGGGTTTTGTGCCTCCTTGAGCCTTAAGTATGCCTCTTAGGAGTAGGGTAGAAAGCTCTCTAGTACTAATAGTAGTTTGTAGTAAAACTCTCTTAGAAAATTCTCCAAACAATTAGTATATCTACTTAGTATTAGTATAATTACTCTATAATTAGTAGTAAAGCTTCCATCTCTATTGAAGAATTGGTTTTATTGTTGAAGATTCAAGGGTTTTACATGGGTTTATGTGAGAAAACCCTTGCTTTATTTCTTGAAGATTCTTATTTCTCTTATTGAAGATTGAAGATTTATGCATGGATTAGTGACAAATTCTTGTGTATTTCTCCAAGATTCAATATTTTATATTAATCTTCATCTTCTATCTTAGTTTCCTCCATTGTTGGTAAAATTCTTTCCTCTCCCTCTTCTCCATTAGTTAATTAGTTTTGTTATTGTAGTTTTCCATTAGTTAGTTTATGTCTTACTCTCACCATGTTTAGTCTTTCTCCTAGTCTCCTTAATGTTAGTTTTATCATGGGTAGTGAGTAGATCTTAGTTAGGGGGCTAGGGGAGGAGGAATTATAGATAAAGATTTCATCTTTATGAGATTATTGCATTTGAGGGTGATATTGTCTTGATGGGATTGTTGTGTTATGTTTGACTTAGCTTGATCACCTAGGTTGACTTGACTCACCCGGACCAATATGGGGAAACTCGGGGTTTGGGTAATTTTGTCTAGAGACCTTAGTTTATTCGTCGCGAAAGCGGGCTTAGACTTGGTTGGTAGGGAAACCGAAAGGTGGAACCTCCCTTATACATCTTGTGATAATTCTTGCGTTGCTAGACTCTTGTCTTTATTTCCGACTCCCCGACTCTCCCTAACGCCTTTCCCACCAATAGTTTTTCACCTTAGTTTCATAGCTCGTTTAGTTAGTCTAGTTCTACTCGACCAAAACCCCCCTTCTCGACCCAATCACTCCTAGACTTTGACTTGACCGACTACCCCTCGACTGTCCCTATGGATCGATCCCGACTTACCGCTACTACGTAGTATTAGTATTCCGGGGTTTATAAATATTGCTTGACCGCGTTGGATAGGCGACAATTCGACGCGCATCAAAATGGCGCTGTTGCCGGGGACGGTGATCAGTTGGTTGAGTTTTTGTCATTGTGTTTGAGTAATTGCTTTCTTCTCCTTCTACCCTAGTACCGCTCGGTGCTAGGAGTCTCATCTTTGAATTGAGTTGTGTTCAGGAACAATCATATTTGGCATTGCTTATTCCATACCGGTGCAAGCGAGGCGATATTATTATTTCCGACTTCAAATCAACCAAAGTGAACCCTCATCCATATCTTACACCAACTTTCCACCCATCCACCATTCTCAAAACTCTCACAAAATTCCCTTTCTCTCTTCTCCCTTCAAAAAAAAAAAATCACCTCCACAAACAAACATGCCTACTTTGAGATCTCACTCCCAACCCACCCATGAACAAACTTCTTCTCCCGTCACATATGGAACCATACCCGATAACTTTGAGCTCAAGACTTCTTCAATTGCCATAGTCCAACAAGACACTTATCATGGGCTTCCACAAGAAGATGCTCTAGAACACATAGCGACATTTAAAGAGAAGCTAGTTGGAATGAAGTTAAATGGACTTAATTCATGTCAATTCCATAGACTTTTGTTTCCCAAAATCCTTCGTGACGATGCTAGGAGATGGCTACAAAGCCACCACGATGATACCTTCCAAACTTGGAATCAATTAGCCAATGCATTTCTAGAAAAATACTATCCTCCTTCCAAGACAATTCATTATCGAATGGAGATTCAAACCTTCCGACAAGGTGAAAATGAAAGCGTAAGTGAAGCTTGGGATCGATTCCAAACTCTACAAAAAAAGTGCCCACATCATGGTATCCCTCATTGGCTTTTGCTCCAAACATTTTTCTATTCCTTATCCGCCGATGCAAGGGACATTCTTAACGTAACCGCAAAGGACGACTTTTTCCTACTCAACGAGAATGAATCCCATGAGCTTCTTGACAAGATAGCCAAAAGTGACATGTGTGCTAAGGAATTGCAAGAGGGTGAATCTAGTGGAGACTCGGAATCGTCAAATGACATGGAGACCACTCTCGAAGTACAACTCGCTCAACTACTTGAGAGATTTGAAGCTATGGTTGATAGGGACACCTTCCAACCCGAAATGAGGCCCCCACCAAGAAGAATCTCTCCACCGAGAAGAATCACCCCACCAAGAGGAATTAAACCACCTAGGCGAACATCCATCTCGCCTCCAAAGCCGTATAGGGTAGATATCCCTTGTGATCATTGTGGAGAATACAATCACGACTCCAATTTTTGTGTGAAAAAGGAGAGCGTTCATCAAGCTAACACTCAAGAGACATATGAAAAGCCTCAAACGAGCAATTCTAATTTGGGGACCGGATTTCATCCCACACTGACTCAAGGATCATATCCTTTTCCAAGAGCCCCCAATCAAAGGGTTTATCCTGATTCATATGGACCTCACTATCAACCGAGACCTCCTCACACAAATCAATTCAATCAAGGCTATTTCTATCCTCGAGGACCACCTAGACCGAACTATGGTCCTCCTTTTGGAACTCATCCTCCATTTAATCAAGGACCTCCTTTTGGAACTCAACCTCCATTTAATCAAGGTCCTCCTTTTGGAGCTTATCCACCGCCTAACCAAGGTCCTCCAAGGAACTTTCAAGGTAATTCTCAACCCTTTTATGACATTCAAGAAACTATCAAGTTCTTGTTGAGAGAGAATGCGTCAAACCGAGCTAGACTTGAAGCTTTAGAGGCACGAGCCATGTCGCGAGCTCGAGCACCTCGAGAGCCGACCGATTCTTTCAATCAAGAATCCGTGAATGCCATTAAGGTAATGAGCAAAAAGGAACCGGTGAAAACCTTAGACTCACAAGCTCTTACATCTCATCCCTCAATCAATGAATTCGATGAGAATGTGGTCAAGGATGTAACCGAAATACCAAGAAGAGATCCATCAAAGTATCTTGTAGGAGACCTTGCGTTTGTCATTGAACAAATTCCAATAGAGGATACGAACTTATTATCTAGGATTGAAGTACCTCCTTTGAATGATAAGCCACCAATCCCATTTGATGATCAAGCTTTGGGCATGATAACCTTCACCGGCCTTATTGAGAACATTGATACAAGCCCTTCTATGGCTACCCCGTCCAATTTTATCCGAGACATCATTTTGAAACCCGCCGAGAGGGAAAGAGCTCCCATTTCTCCAAGAACTAACCCTAGAGTCACAATTCCTATCAAATTAGGTGATCCGGGTAGTTTTGCCATTCCATGCTCAATCGACCGTGTCTTGATAGATCGAGCCCTATGCGACCTTGGTGCCGACATTAGTTTGATGCCCTTGGCCATCGCTCGTACTATTTATATTAAAGATTTGGATCACTTTCCCGAGAATGTGGAAATGGCCGATGGAATCACTAAAGAGCCCTACGGATTGGCTCGTAACCTCATGGTTAATGTGGGGAGTTTGTATATCCTCACTGACTTCGTCAATTTGGATATGCCGATCGAGGAACGGAATCCTATCCTCTTGGGACGGCCTTTTCTAGCTACCGGTGGGGTGATTATCGATGTAAAGCGAGGACGTTTATCATTCAATATCGCTAATGAAATGGTTCAATTCGTGCTTCCCGCATTCCTTCCCGAAGATTCTCCTAATTTGGAGTTTTGGAACCAAATGGTGGAGTTCCCATCAAATGAAGAACCTTCTACCGAAGATCTTGAGTACGATGATGAAGAAGATGACGGTGCTCTATTTATACTTGGTGCAACCTCCGATGAAGACATTCCCGACGAATTCGCAATGCTTCCCGAGGTAGCACAACTTATGGGTATGCCGGAATTTAGAGAAAAGCTCAAGATCGGTAGTGTGGAATTTGGAGCCAATAATCAAGACCCCCCGGGTTGCTTTTTAAGCAACCCCAACTAATCTCAAACATTCAATTCGGTTTGGTGGTGTCCATAATAACCACCTTTGTAAATATTTGTATATTCTCGTCTCTTTTTATTTTCTTCGAACAATAGCCTTTAGATTTTTCCTTTTGGGAGTTTGTTTTCTCTTTGGTACTTGCAGGAATCATGAAGATTTCTCTCGGAATTTTTGGGGTTGCGCTTTGAACGATTATGAACAATTTGGATTGAGAAGATAAGTTATATTTTTGAAGAAGCTAAGGATGTTTGGACCAAGTCTTAGAAAAATTTTCGTAGCAAGAAGCTTATTCGGAGTGGAGGATCTCACCGGGCAACGTTTTGCCCGGTGGAATTGTGGCCCGAGGTCCGTTGGGTGAAACTTCACCCGATGGCGACTTGCTCGAACCTAAGGAATTGACGAAAAATCCGTCGGGCAAAACTTCACCCGGTGGAATCTCACCGGGCGAAATTTAGCCCTGCTTGAAAATATTTTACGACTTGGAATTTGACGGAAATTCGACCGGGCGAAATTTCGCCCGGTGGAGTCTGACCGGGCGAAATTTTGCCCGGTGATGAAGAAGCGCGGAAACGACGAAAATCGACCCGAAGTCCGTCGGGCGAAATTTCGCCCGATGGTGACCCACCGGGCGAAACCTCACCCCGCGGCACCCTTACCCAACCAAACCCCCCTTCCCATCTTCATTATTCACTTTTCTTATCTCTCTCCTCAACCAAACCCCAAAAATCTCAAACAAACCCCAAATTCTCCACCTTAAACCACCTCTAATCCCTTCATTCCTCCATTAAAATTCAATCAAATTATATATTCCTCATCCCCATCACATTCCTAACACTTCCTTGGAGTTTGTTTTGAGAAATCGTTCAAGTTCCGACAAACCCCAAATCGAGACCGTCAACACATAATCATCAAATTTCAAGCATCAAGTATGAGGAGGGTGAAACAAATGGCAAGGAAACGGATTTCTACAATGCTAAATCGAAGTTCGGGGTCAACATCATCCTCAAGGTCCGAGGAGCAAGCGGTCGAGGCTCGGGACGAATCTGTCCCGATGCCTGTTCAAACGCAAGGATCCGTTCCGAGCGAACAACCTGTTCCGCTCGAGGTATGCTACCCGAAAATCCGTCGTAATTTCCGCGAACCTTTGTCTGGTCTCCATTTCAAAAAAAGCTCATGTTGATAAATGTAAAAATTTTTGGGTCTGTCGTCTCGAGCCGACTCGTTGGGCGGCTCGAGATGTACTTGATCGTATGGGCATAGAACCGCAGGTACGAGCAATGTGCCGAAGTCTTGGTCTCATCAATTTTTATGCCTCTAAGGAGGAAACTTTTCAGAAATTGACGTGCGAGATTTTCGCAACTTTCGAGCTAAGTGGTGATGATAATGCCACTGTCTCTTTTCACTTGCGAGAAACTTCGTACGTCCTCAACTTGAGAGACTTTGGTGCACTACTTGGGTTACCTTCTTCAGTCCTTGGAAAGCCTAGGGCAGGCCAGACTCGGGACGATAAATTCGGCCGAGATTGATTTTGGTTTAAAATAGCCCGCCAAAGGCCTTTCAAGGGAGGAAAGATTCGTTCTTTCTCTATCCGAAACCCCATCCTCCGGTATGTGGCGCGCATTATAGCTAACTCGTTCTTGTCGAGCTATGATACGCATCACAACTGTAGTGCTTTAGCTGTTCAGCTTTTAGAGGATGCAGTTTTGGAGAGAGGCCCGTCTATCAATATATCTGAGGCCTTAGCTACTCATTTCGCTCAGATTGCGAAGGGCGGCCGCAAGAAAATCTCTTGTGGCGGTGTTGTAACGATGTTAGCTAGAGCCTTAAAAGTCGATTTTAGCGATTTGGCACCAGTTGATGGAGCGGTAATTTTCATAGATGAAGTTTATTGTCCTTTTCTTGTGTGGCTCCAGAAAGGGGATTATAACAGTTTGTTTCTGTATAAGATTACTGAGCTGCGCGCCATTGTCATGCCTAGCACCAATTGGGTTAGGCTAGATATTGAAGAGAACTTCGGCATGCCGAAGAGGTCCGGGGAATACATTCGGGATAACACCCGAGGTAAGTTTCGTATAGTTCAATACCCCGAGGGACCCTTAGATTTTGGCGACGATGATATAGAGGTCGTAGACGTGTCGGAGGAGGAACGGGAGGTTGAAACCTCTCGGGATGAGGGTCGTAGAACTTTACCGTCATCATCACACGGACCCTCTTCCTCCCATCAACCCGAACCCCAGACCTCACAATTTTTCACCCCAAATTTCTCAGACTTTGAACCACACCGACACTCAACGTTCACCCAGTCTACCTCTGGTTTTGAGGAGGACGTCAACATGAGTCCTCCACGACACTCTTCGTTCTTTGGATCGGAGAACTTTTATAACCAATGGGGAGAAGTCTATGATCGTACACGTCAGACTTGGGAGAACTCGACAACCTCACTAAACCTGGCCCAAGATGCCTACAATTTGGCCCGAGATGCGCGCGATACTGTGCATGGCTTGTACGCGTACTCTAGGGATGGTTTTGAGTACGCCCGGACCAGTTTTGAGATGGCTAGGGACGCCGCTAGGGATGCCCAAGCGGCGAGGTTGGTGGCGGAGGAGAACCAAAGAATGTTGCAGCAGCAACAAAGCTATTTTGATCGATTTTTCGGTATGCCTCCGCCCGGGTCTTACTACCCACCACCACCTCGTCCCCCAGGTCCTATGTGAGTGGTCGAGTGTTGTTAGTGTCAGTGTGGCCGTGTGGGGGTTTTAGTTGTCGGTTGTCAGTCGTCATTCGTCAGTTCTCTTGTCTCAGTTATCTCGTTCACTGTCAGTCCTTGCAGCGCCAATTTTTGGCATTTGATAATTATGGTTGTTGATTGATTTGTAATTGATTGTTTTGTTGATTTGAGGAATTGTAAGCCCCTCCGTGACCCTACTTGGGTCGTTACACACATGAGGTTTATTGCAGGTGCCTTAGAGAAGAAGGACCTGATTGTTGCTCCCGGTCTTCGGTGACTTGATCGCACCAAGACCATTTGAAAAATCCAAAATTTTCTTTTTCTTTTGATTTTCCTGATTTGTGCAGAATCCGAGCGAGGTGACGTGATTACACCTACGCTCTTTTTCTTCCCTTATCGATTTTTCTTATTTTTCCTCTTTCTTTTCATTTTTCATTTCTTTTCTTTTTATTCCCTTAATTTTTGAAAAATCCAAAAACATTTGAAAAATCATTAAAAATCCAAAAACATTTGAAAAATCATCAAAAACCCAAAAACATTGGAAAAACCACAAAAATTCAAAAAGATTTTCCGTTCTTTTCTCTTTTTCTTTTTCGATTCTTCTCCTATTCGTGCATTAGAGACAATGCACAGTTTTTGTGTGGGGGAGGGATCTACTATTCTTTTCTTTATTTCCTTTTCTTTATTTTCTTTTTCATTTTTTCTTTAAAAACCAAAAATCCAAAAAAAAAACATTTTTTTCTCTTTTTAGTTTTCTTTTCTTTTATTTTCGTTTTTGTGTCACTTGTATTGTCTTGCATTCTCCTTCTTGTAGGTACACCGCCAACCATTTAGCATGTATACGTAAGGTAGCGGAAATGAAATGAAGACCGCGCGGTAATACTTTCTACCTTCGTTTTATCCCTTTCTCTTATGCATGGAGTTTGGGCATATATGCTATTTGGAGGTTCACTTTGGCGAACATTTTGGAATTCGTGGTTGTGGATTGTGTTGACTTAATGGAGTATGGAGTGCTTGGCTATACTTGTGTATTTGTGTTGTTTTCTTGTGTTTTTCTCATTTTTGTGTTCTTTTTATTTTGTGTATAGCTTGTCTAGGTAAAGTTTTCGAAAACCCGATTTTGAGATTAGGCCGAGTGTTTATTACTCCCTTGTTAGTGACCCTTTTCTATTTTTGGACATAATTCTAGTAGAATGACCTTGAACCAATTTTTGCATTGGATTTTTACCACGAGTCCATCTTTTCTACTAGGAGTCTACATCGGGATTTGCATTTGACCACCTTGACCACCCATGGAGTGATAAGGCCTTGGTTACCGTTCCCCGTTCTCTTAGGTGACCTTACTTGAGAAGCCACTTTTAGTCCAAAACTTTCATCCTTTTATGGGTTCGAAGGGGGTGCACACCCGACTAGCCTATTTCTCTACCATTCACCCATTTCCACAAATAAGTTTGCAAGAATGTGTTTTACCTTGTTCCTCAAATGAATCATCTAGCAAAAAATGGACTAATCAAAGAAAGAAAAAAAGGGAAAAATGAAGAAGAAGGGCAAAAGAATGTTGAAAAAAAAACCCCTCGATCGAAATAATGGGGACAGAAAAGAAAAATCGAAAAAGAAAATCAAAATCTCAAAAATCGTTCCCAAACCCAAATAATCCCTTGATTGACTTATTGCCGTGAAATGCCTACTAGAGGACCGAGTCCCGAGGAAGGAAAATAGCGGTAATTTGGCAATCCCTACCATTTGCAAACACTTATCCATCTTTTTGTTCTAATTGGCTTTCTCGAGTTTGGAACGACCCTCTAGGCTTAGCTTAGGAGATGGCATAACACTTACCTACAGTGCTTACTAACTCCATGGTTCTCACTTATCCACTCCATCTATCGTCCCGTTGTAGGCGTATTTAGTGGAATTAGAAGGACCTTAGTAAATTTTCAATGTTTTTATTGTTTGATTGTCATCCTATTAGGATTTTGTCCATGTCAATTTGTGTTACCAACTTGGTAGTGTTCTCGCTTGTCTTAAGCTCGAATCGGTGCTTTCTCCGCCGTTTCGATGAGGGATTCGGTGATTTATTTTCTCTTTGGTTGCGACTATCTTTTCATGTGTGTCTTCTTTTTTATGTGTTTGTGTGTGTGTTAGTCGCAACCCCAATTTTGAGCAAGACCCAACTTGCCTTGCATGGAAGTACTCTACCTCATGGGTATCTCGATGTGAGTTGAAGGGACGGAGCGGGCCCGTTAATTGCTTCGTATCGGCTTAGCATAGTCTAGCTTAGTAGTAGTAGCTAGTTTCTTTTTGGGTCATTGCTCGAGGACGAGCAACGGTTTAGTGTGGGGGAATTGTTGTGTGCCAAATTTGGACCGTTTTCCCTTCCATTTAGACCCGTTTTTCCTCTGTTTTGTTAGACTTGAGTGCGATTATCGCCGTATTTTGTGTAATTCTCACATTAGTGTCTCTCTTTTGCATTTTACGTGTTTTTGGTAGTTTTCTATCTATTTTGATAGGATTTTCGACCGAAAACGTGTTTGAGCTTCTACAAGCAAGAGAGAGATACGGTCCAAGAGCAAAGCACACAACTGAAAGTTCAAGTAATGCAACTGATCAATAAAGAAAAAAAGACCGGAAAAGGGTCAGTGGACCACCGGGTAAAGTTTCGCCCGGTGAGTCACCACCGGGCGAAGTTTCGCCAGGCGACATTTTTCATCCCTCGAAGATTTTCACGGCACGCACGACCGGGCGAAATTTCGCCCACCGGGTGAAATTTCGCCCGATGGAGAAACCGGGCCGGAAACGCCAAAAAATGAAGAAAATCTCACCGGGTGAAATTTCACCCGGTGGGATTATTATGTCGAGCCGCGGGGCGAAATTTCACCCCATGAAGATGCAAAGGGTGAAGGTCTAGTTAAATGAAGAGAAATCGGATTTGGGCCTTGAAGTTTGTGCAACCCATTAAGAACTCTATAAATACAACCTAGGGTTTTGTGCCTCCTTGAGCCTTAAGTATGCCTCTTAGGAGTAGGGTAGAAAGCTCTCTAGTAGTAATAGTAGTTTGTAGTAAAACTCTCTTAGAAAATTCTCCAAACAATTAGTAGATCTACTTAGTATTAGTATAATTACTCTATAATTAGTAGTAAAGCTTCCATCTTTATTGAAGAATTGGTTTTATTGTTGAAGATTCAAGGGTTTTACAAGGGTTTATGTGAGAAAACCCTTGCTTTATTTCTTGAAGATTCTTATTTCTTTTATTGAAGATTGAAGATTTATGCATGGATTAGTGACAAATTCTTGTGTTCTCCAAGATTCAATCTTTTATATTAATCTTCATCTTCTATCTTAGTTTCCTCCATTGTTGGTAAAATTCTTTCCTCTCCCTCTTCTCCATTAGTTAATTAGTTTTGTTATTGTAGTTTTCCATTAGTTAGTTTGTGTCTTACTCTCACCATGTTTAGTCTTTCTCCTAGTCTCCTTAATGTTAGTTTTATCATAGGTAGTGAGTAGATCTTAGTTAGGGGGCTAGGGGAGGAGGAATTATAGATAAAGATTTCATATTTATGAGATTATTGCATTTGAGGGTGATATTATCTTGATGGGATTGTTGTGTTATGTTTGACTTAGCTTGATCACCTAGGTTGACTTGACTCACCCGGACCAATATGGGGAAACTCGGGGTTTGGGTAATTTCGTCTAGAGACCTTAGTTTATTCGTCGCGAAAGCGGGCTTAGACTTGGTTGGTAGGGAAACCGAAAGGTGGAACCTCCCTTATACATCTTGTGATAATTCTTGCGTTGCTAGACTCTTGTCTTTACTTCCGACTCCCCGACTCTCCCTAACGCCTTTCCCACCAATAGTTTCTCACCTTAGTTTCATAGCTCGTTTAGTTAGTCTAGTTCGACTCGACCAAAACCCCCCTTCTCGACCCAATCACTCCTAGACTTTGACTTGACCGACTACCAATAGACTTTGACTTTGACTTAGACTTTGACTCGACCCAATCACTCCTAGACTTTGACTAGACGTAGTAGTAGTATTCCGGGGTTTATAAATATTGTTTGACCGCGTTGGATAGGCGACAATTCGACGCGCATCAATTATTCACGGATGAAGTATAAATAAATAGTTATTGGAAATGAAATTCTCAATTAAAAAAGCAATGGGATGGATTATCTCCACTTGAATTCTTATTGATTTACTTACCTTATATATTGCCTCTATAGGTGATCAAATGGCCCAAGCTCATAAGCCCGGTCCGGCCCGGCCCGCTTTTTTGAAGGGCTTAGGCCTTATATTATGGCTCAAAAAAGTCCATGGGCCAGCCCTAAAAAGCCCAAAGTGATTTTGGGCCGGGTTTGGGCCATAGAGTTGGCCCAAATTTTGGCCTGACCTATACTTAATAAAAATAAATAACTTATATTACTACTTTTTAAACTTAGTGATAAGATTATAGCTCTCTTTAGAAATTCTTACATATTCATATGTAATTTATGATTAATATCTCTGTAATATTATCGTAATTACTCAAAGTAATACACAATACGAGTATATACTATATTCATGTATATTTTATTAAACATTTAAAATTTATTACGTTATTCTTTACGGAGTATATAATATTTAAAATGATAGTATATGTTTGTCGATATTGTTGTTTATCATTAATTTTTACAGAAATTATAAAATTTATAAACAAAAACACATAAGTTTTTATTGCTTAGGCCCGGCCCAAGCCCGCATTGACCCGACCCATTATCACCTCTACTGATTTGCCTCCAATTGATGACTAGTCTTTAATTTTTAAAATGTTGTTTGCTCTTTAAACAGTTGGTAGGTGTTAATTACTAGATGATGAAACTCATGATTTTTTTAATACTCCTACTAATGGTGTATCCCCTTTATTACTTTTTCTCTTCATTATCTTTCATTCCCTCTAATACAATAATATAAAATTATTAATGCCTCTCCACCCCATCAAAATTGTTAAACCGTTGGATCGTTACAAAACGAATTTAAACACTTCAAAAATAATGGAAAGTAATGGAGTGGGAAGAGTAATGGAGAGGAACTTTGCTCGTAACACTGACTCGACGATTCAACATGGGCAGTAATAATACGGAGTAAAATCAAGCTACTAAGCATAATAATAATAATAATAATAATAATAAGGAGGAGGAAAATCAAGCTACTAAGCTAGTCTGGTGGGTTCAAATTTTGTTGTGAGCAGTATCAGTACATTTTTGTTTCAAATTTGCATTTAATTCGACTTTTCATATAAAAAAATAAAATTATGCACCCCATGGGTAAAATCGATCTTAGCATCACCATCGGGATTGAACTGGTGTAGATATGAGTACTCACGATGGAATGGACTCGTATTTTATGTTTACATGCTAACATATGCTTTTCATGATTTTTGTTGGTCGTTATAAATTCAACTTTGACGTAATTTAGATATCACAAGTTCATATTTGTGACGAACGGCATATCGATCATGAACCCTTTGTTCAAGCCATTTCAGTGCATAGGTTACCCCCTATTTTCGAAAATACTAGACTACTTATCAACCATGTGATGATCAAGTAACTGTATGAATCTACATCATATCTTGTTTTTTTTTTTTTTTTTAAATAATACTATTTGAACCAGCTACCCAATAAGACGATTTTTAAGTAATCAAGAAAATATTTTCAGTAATCAATCATTTGTGCGTGACACTTAAGAGGTTCTGATTACCGATCGATACTATATTGAATAATTAGATCAATTAATTAATTAATTAATTAATTAATTTTCATACTGTTTTTTATTTTATTTTTTTCTGATCGTCATAGGAGTATATATTATTTGGAATTCAAGTTTTGCAAGTTTTTGAGTGATTTTCAGATATTAGAATAATGCGTATTATGCGAAAATAGGAGGAATAACCACTAGAGAAATGAACTTGCTAGAGGTGGATTTGTTGTTTGGTTTGGGATTTCATTTGAACGTCACCACTCACCCCTACCACATTCCACACCTATTCTTCTTACCTCCAACCAGAAATGCTGCTGCTCCAAACCCCTACTCTTCTCCTTGTTTCCAATTCTAATTCTTCGCTAATCACGGCCAAATCCAAATCCAAATCCAAATCCAAATCCGTATCCGTATCCGTGAATAAGAAGCTAATAATAATTCACTCTTGTTTTGATGATCAAGATGACACATCTACTACTTGTCATCAACAACATCAACAATTAGCTGCTGTTTAATTAGTTAGTTATATTGGGACGGACATACGTTAATGTATCGTGATCATTTTGTTCAAGTACGTGGATTTGTGATGTCATCGACATTTATTTGAGAACGAACTGAACGTGACACGGCAACCGATCGAAAGCACATCCGGAGTAACTAAAATCATTCACGAATATGAGTTATGACGATCTGTCGATCTCAATTATTGTAGTTAGCTTAATTAGCTTGTATGCACGATCCTATCTCATTCTTGTATTTTTGGGTAGGCCGGGTCGGACTGGCAACAACTCTACGTCACTCTCGTTTGGCCACTTGAATTGTTAGGCAAAATATACTATATATATATATATATATATATATATATATATATATATATATATATATATATATACACACACGTGGATCTCAAATTCAATATCCAAGTTTTAACAGTTTTAGTCTCTCTTATATTTATCATAAGGTTAAAATACGGGTTAAATAACTAGGACTGTGCAAAATCCAGGTCGGACCGAAAAAATCGACCGGACCGGAATAGTACGGCCCGGACCCGAAATATTCCAAACCGGGCCAGTCCACGGTTCATGAAAATTAATGATTCCGGGTTCCGGTCTGGACCGGGTCAGACCCGGATTTTTCCGGTCCAGACTCGGAAACCCGGAATTAGATTTTTTGTTATGGACTTCTCTCATAGTCCCATGTCGGCCCATAGTGAAACTCAGTCATCATCACTCATCAGTTCATTGTTCATCACTCATTCCCCTTTCCCCTAAGCCCTAACCATAAGTCCTCCACTCCCTAACCCTAATCCTACGTCGGCCGCCGCTGCTACTACGCCGGCCACCGCTGCTCCTCCTTCCCTCCGACAGTTCGTGTTCTCGTGTCCTTGTTTTCAGTTTTTTTCGTTTACGGTATGATTCATGATTTCAGATTAACTATCAATTTATGATTCATGATTTTGTTTTCCAATTTTTAGTTCAATTTCATTTCCAGATTTAGGATTTATCATCAATTTTTAGTTAGTGTTTTTTTCAGTGCAATGTCAAACCAGGTCAACCGGACCGGTTCGGGTCGGACCCGGTATTTTTCCGGGCCGGACCAGGGTCAGTATTTTGGTTTCCGGTCCGGGTCCAGGGTCAAAGAATTTGGTGACTCCGGATCCGGGTCCAACCGGGTCCGGTCCGGGTCGGGCCCGGTGCACAGCCCTATAAATAACTACACACTTGGTTAGATAAGACAATTATTGTTTTACTAGTCCCCAAAAAATTTCTTTTATCGTTCGTATTTGAGTTGTTATAAAACAATTTAACTTGTGCGGTTTTAATTACCAATTAACATGGAGTAGTACATAATGTGGGTGCATTACCTCAAGGGTGTTCCTTTTCCTTTTCCTTAGCTTTACAGACTGGATTCAAAGCAGCAGTTTTAAATGTTCGTGTGCTATCACTTTCCTACAGCTTGCCATCGATATACTTTGTCCACAGCATTGCACAATCAAAGATTCCAGATTTGCTTAGTATCGTATCTTCCACAATTCAGGAGTAGATTATCCAATTACTCTACTACATACTCCGTATATATATTATTCTTATACATTCTTCATGTAGAGTCTCTCATCGATGTCGACGGTCCACAAGTTTTGATCAAACTCTCACAAATTTACTCTTAATATCCTTATCGAAAGGCTCAATATTGTTATTTGAGTTGGAGGACATTTATTAAGATATCCTCGATCCTGTGTTTCCACCCTTTAAGAGCAACCACAATTTTTATAGTTGAGTTATTTTTTGGGAATCGAATACCCAATCGTGGTGTTGCATGCACAATTATAGTTGAGTTTACCAATGTCCATTCAATCATTCCATTTAAGTTCAAATTCCTCTGCATTCAAGTGATCCTTTAGTATTTAAGCGGACTAAGTGTGTAGTTTTATCACCAGCTACAACAATAAACTTTACTGTCATCCAAACAAACTTCTTAAGATCAGTAAGGTCTCCTTTTTTTGGTTCTTTTCGTAGTTTCTTATCTTCTCCTATCTCTGTTACCTTGTCCCTATGGCATCTCCGAGAGAAAATGAGTACATGGCTAACGGCTTTGGCTATGGAGGTCCTGCTGATATTCATGTCAATAGAGCTTATATGGGACAAGTTTTGAATGAGGAAATGCCCGTGTTGGAGAATGGCGACTTGGGCAATGGAAGGTACGATAATGGTCATATGGAAATCCCTGAGGTTTCTGTGGAGAATGAAGAAATTGAAGAGGATCCGATTGGTAGGGAGATCCCAAGGGTGAACAATTTGCCGGAGGGATTTTTTTCCGAACATAAAGATTTTTTGGCGCGAGCGGGAGCTGTTCTGACTTTAAACCCGGATGTCATGGGAGATGCCTGGTACCTTTACAGTAATTGTCTTTTAGGCTTTCTTGTGGATTACAAAAGATTCAGCGCTTCGGCTGTTAGTAGGGTTATTGAAAGGAAATGGGCTACTAGGGGTCTCATCTCAGTTTTTAGGCAAAGAGATTTTTTTTTCATTGCATGGAAGATGAGGATAGGGCTGAGTTACTTAGTAGGGGAGTGGCAGCGTTCTACGGGGGTTTGATGGTGTTTAAACAATGGGAACCGGAGATGGTTCCACGTAGCGTGCGTTTCGCTACTGCTAGTATGTGGGTTTAGGTCTGTGGACTACCTTTTGAGTTCATCAATCATGGTGTTGGGGAAGTGGTTGGGCAATTGATTAGCGATACGTATTGGGTTCAACCAATGCGACTGATCCCAGAAGATGACTTCATTAGATTGAAAGTCGATATATGCTTGAATGAACCTCTTTGTCCGAGTTTTTTTCTTGCATGCAGTGACGGGTCACTTTTATGGATTCAATTCCGTTATGAGGAAGTGTTTAAGTACTGTGTAAGTGGGAAAGTGGGTCATAAGGCGGATAGATGTGGGGCGCGGGCTTGTAGACACCAAGATTTGGACCTGGTGGCTGCAGAAGTGCCCAACAAACACCCGATGACGATAGGACTGCAACGCGACACGGGTTCGCGAAGTTTTAGGTAGTTTTTCTATAGAACGGATCAAATAAATTACTCAGACAAATTAAACTAACATGATGGCAGCCTTAGTCGTGTCGTTACGGTCGCATAGACACTAATTAGAGTCAATTATGACACCGGGACCCCGAGTCGGTCCCGAAACTCGAACCGAGTCAGCACCGCGCCGAGCGAACCTCGGGACGCACACCCGAGGCCCACTAAACCCACGACGCTAGGTCAAGATGGAGGAGCCTTAGGCTCTAAGATTTGAATTATACACCCGCCTCACGGTTTTGGAAAGTATCAAAATCGTATCTTCAAAACTCCAACCGCCCCGCCTCACGTGTCCGAGACTCCCCACGCCTGAACTCAGGCGCCTGAGTCTTGGTGAGTCTTGGTGCGCCACAGCTCAGGCGTCCATATGGGCGACGAGGACCGAAAACACCTATAAATACCCCCCTCACCTAATTCATTCGACACACAATTTCATCTTCTTCTCTTCTCCCTCTATGTACTTCCTCGCTTAGGGCTCGCACTCCGACACCCGAGGCAAACGATCCACTCGATCGTAGTTCCGATAAAAAAGCGACATCGACGCTACTCCTCACCTTCGAGCACCCCACTCGATACCGAGGTGCCTGTGTTCGACTAGCTATAGTCTAGTAACGAAACTCTGCCGGATTAGCCGCAGAACCAACCAGTAGTAGCGGAGCTCTGCCGGAATAGTCGCAGGAAGGGTCAACGATAACGAAACTCTGCTGAAATCACCGGGCAAGCTAGGAGGATCCGCCTGTCGAAGTCGAGTCGTCACTAGGTTGTTATCTAAACAAAACTTGACATTTTCTATTATGAACTACGATAATACTAGATATGGACAATAGGTCCACAAACACTTACTAAAATACGTAACGTCCTAACTTCAACCGCAAACACTAAAACACACTAAATAGACCCGAGTAATTCCAAGATCCGTTCTCAAACTATCTATGCATCGTGTCCCGTTTAGTGTATACTCTGAGGGTGCAACTCCTCATAACGTGATTTACTTACATTCGCATTTACAGTTTTTCGTATGATTTATTGCTTTTATGACCTTATAATCGCATGCTAAATCACCTAACATGGAATTCAAAACATTAATCAACTAAAATTGAACAAAGCGATGGTCAGGTTCCGTATTAATCCAGATGCTCGCCTTACTAGGTTCGACGCATCTTTACTAATACCGAATCGACGCATCTTAAGCAGAATACCAGGTAAGGTAAACCACGAGAATGACTAATATCCGTATTATCACGTTAAAACTAATTTGCTAATACGTATAATACTAGTACTCTCTACTCTCCTATGTGCATCTTTTCATGGTCTGCCTGTCACGTGAAATCGCATGCAAAGAATGTAAATACAACCACTTTGACGACAAAACTTAATTGTCCTTAAACAACCGACGTAGCAAAACATATAGGGTGAAAACAACGGATGTTACAGTATTTCCACCACAACAAAAGAACTAGGTTATCAGCCCACCAATTGATTAGTAGAGGCCGCTATAGTGCGGGCGGGATTGGGTGTTGACATCTATCGGATGTTGGCTTCCCAATACGTACCCTCACGCCTTACTCAGAATCGACGGTTTCCGGATGTCCGAAACCATTGGCAATGAGAGTAATTCCAGGCATGGAGTGCTTAAGGGTAGAAGTCTTTATCATTAGGTTCCGTGCCCCTCAACTTTGAGCCGGCAAGGGATCAAAGTTGACTTGAACGGTTTCCGAGTCCCCATAATTGACTTGGTGGCGACTCCACAAATCGGCAACGAATTCAGTACACTAAAAAGATCGCTTTACCAAACAAAACGACCTTTAAACATTTACAACCACGACTCGATCGATTCCAAACGGAAACACGGGTGTCCGCACCCGTCTAGTACAAGTCCGGATCATCATCCGAATCGAGGTCCGACACATCGCCCCGTACGCGAGATCGGACCGGCCCCCAACCGGGAGGGGGCCGCATGGGTGGCCGCCGCCACACGTTGAAAAACCAGGTCGGTCCCGCGCAGGCGCGCGTGGGGCGCCGGGCGATGCGGACGGACGTCCACAGTTTGGCTTCTCCGCTGGGGATTTGGAAACAAGTTTCCAGCGGTGGTGTAGCTTGAATGAGGTCGGTGAAGCTCAGTTCCTAGTTTCTACTTGTGGTCACTACAGGTTTTGACCCCAAAAAGCCCACTCTAACCGATATCAGGATCAATCGACCTTTTCGCGGTAAGATCTTTAGGGACACGCGGAGAGATCCTCGATTGACGCTCCGGCCGCCTAACGCGTACCCCGCGCGAATAATAAGCGGATAGTTCCAAACGAACGGTATGACACTCGTCTCCCCAGATAATTGTCAATGCCTAAGTAAAGACTATTCGTGGGCGGTAGCCTACCCTAACCTACTCGTGTCTCCATCCTGCATGTGTGTATGCATTCCTAGTTTTGTGTAGCGTGTTTGAACAATCCAACCCAAATAAAACACTAAAAAACTGGATTCAACCACGCCAACATATTCATCTACACCCCATTCCGTTTTCAAAAAAAAAAGAATCCTCTTTTTGAAATGACCTTTTGAATACCGATACTCCGGTCAAACCATAATTTCTAAAAAGGGAAAACATTTTTTTAAGTGCCGTTATCATGGCGGATTTTACACTCACTACTTAAAAAAAATTATTCTTTAGTGCCATCACCTTGGCTAAAGTAAAAACCCGTCAAAAACAATTACCGTTAATACCACCGAGACTCCCAATTAATGGGATCAAGGTACGCCAAATGGTTACATTTTGTTTCAAAAAAAAACATTTCTTACACATACCGTTAACACAGCCAAAGCTTCAATTAATGAAGTTAATGCAAGGAAACCAAAACGGTTACATTCTAGAAACATTTTTCACAACACATCATTCCCCACCGTTAAATGCTAGTCAATGCAACCAACGAACGTGGGAAGCTAGGTTTTTTATAAAAGAAAAAAAACTTTTCTAAAAAAAAGCTTAATAAGGATTTAGTCGCACCTTTAAAACACCATCATTAAGCTTCACGCTCTACCACGAGTACCACATCCACTACAAGTATCGAACTAGCTAATTAATAGCAGTCTCAATAAAAGCATCACGCCATCATTTTCAAAACCGGTTCCACTAAGAACTGTGCTCCTTTCAAAAGAAAAATATTTACACTTTCGCTATCATCGGATTCCCGACGCATACATATAGCAACACACTTTCACGTCACAAACGATGTCACCACACCATCGTCACCCTAATTTTACAAATCGTCCTCATTAAAAGGTTTTTCGCCGCAACGATCGGTCGTTTTCAAAAGAGAAACATATATCAAAATCTTTTGATCCTGAGCCGGGATCGTGATCAACCCCTTTACGTCGTACGACCGTATGATTAACTGTCTGTGTTAGTTACTAGGATCACCTCTACTCGAGGTCTTACATTTCGGGTCGTCTCATTTCGAGAAGTCCTCTTTAAACCTCACCTCCGAGGTTTGTGTCAAATCGTCTCGTTCCAGAGACCTGAAATTCATTAGGCGTTTCGCCGAATACACCAAGAGTCTAAAGCACCTGAGTCCCTAAGACAAATGACCGCACACACGCAAGTCAGGGGTCTCATTCCAGCGTCGCTCAGTTATGAGCATTCCTCGAGTCCCTAAATCATCTGGTGGATTCAGTCTCACCTTTAGCCCTGTTTCGCAGATCTAAAAATGTCCTCCAACGACAACATCGAACCACCCAACATAATGCTAGGGCTTGTTAAGGAACTTCAGAATAACATGGCCCAAATAACCGCCGCCTATGACAACATCTTGCTCCAGCTCGGCAAGCTTGAGAGCGCGGCCGATAGGACACGAAACCTCCCTCAAGAGGAGGTGGACGAGAAGCCTTTCATCCCTAAGGGCAAGATGAGATTAGGGCCAGCTAGGTTTGTCCCGGCCCTCGTGGGACGCCCTTTTAGAAGCCTTACCGACCTGGGCACGACCTATGTCGAGGCTCTTAGGATTGCAAACGAGGACTGGCAATTATCCCAGCTCGTCCCTACCCCGGATCCACCCCGTGAAGCCCGGGGGGCGGATTGGGACCCCAGTGCCTATTGCTTGTATCATCAGGGTAGGGGACACGATACGGAAGACTGTGACCGCCTCAAACACGACATCCATGACCTGGTGGATGCCGAGACTTTCCCTTTGGCAGTGGCGGATCTTAAGAAAAAAATTAAGGGGGGCCGAAAAAATATTTCATAAACTACCGATCCGTAAATTTTTATCACTCTTTTAAATTTCTAATATTGACATTAAATCACTCTTTTTTAAACTCTCAAAAGTCGATAACATTGGAATTTTATTAAAAAAATCGATAAAGCGCGGATAAATACTTTAGGGAAATTGATTTAGAAATTAAGAATTAACGATGACTAATTAAACATTGCATATGGGTACAAAAACAACAATTCTCCCTTGTGATTGGTATTATCCGTCACAAGGGTATGACGGGTCAAGTATTGGGTACATGGGCGGACCTACGTACAAGAATTGTGTAGCACTTGCTACACTAAATTTTTTGAGAATGTAGAATTTTGGTACATCAAATTTTGTTATTTATCTTTTGATTTACGTGATTTCTGTAGATTTAATGTATCGTATTTCAGAGTAAAAAGGTAAAATACATCTGACTATATACGTAACTAAGAGAATATTGTAATATAATGATCAAGACTGGAGATGTTGATGACTATATTTTTATATTGAGTAGTATATTTTTGTATTACTAACTCAATAATTTTTTGTACTGAGTTTAATGTATTTTTGTACTACAATTAATATATTTTTGTATTATACCATACTTTTAAAATTACAAAATATGGAGTAACAAAATTTACAAATGCTCGAAGAAAAGAGAAAGTAATTATTAAAAGTTTTCTTATGTATCTAATATAAATTTGCTACACCATATCAAAATTTCTGGATCCGTCCCTGATTGTGTACTTGATAGTAATCACATGGCATACACTATGTATTTTTGTCCTATATCACTACTTGAACAATAGTCCCCATCCAAGTGTGACACACTAAATAAGTGATATATAATCTAAGTAATTTATATTTATTTTAAACCAGTTCTTAAGCTGAAGCTGATACAAGGTTCGTCGTTAGGCTGGGGGGTCGGGCCCCTGCCCAGCCCAACAAAGATCCGCCCCTGCCATTTGGTAAAGGCACAGGCGCCACAACCCGTTGCTAGCAAAACTGGCGACGAGACAACCGCGTCCGTGATAGTAAAGACAAACGACACCATCAAGGTGTTATTCCCCGGAGGTAGCCTCGATGCTTAGAGGCACAACCGGTCTTAGGTAGTGTCTAGTTCATCCTAGGGCCTAGGCTTACAAATAATAATAATAATAATAATAATAATAATAATAATAATAATAATAATAATAATAATAATAATAATAATAAGGAAGACCCTAGGAGTCGGCTACCGGGTGTTTTCCCTCATGATATTTCTCGACCGCTGCGTGGTGTCAAAGTTCTTGGTGGCCCTGTCAGTATCTGCCGTGCTTTCAGCAGTGAGCTTGTGGCGAAGAGAGTTTCGAGAGCCATTGAGCTTATGGATTCAGTTGCCAGGATTGAGGACCCTCAGTGCGAGCTGTTGTTACTTCGTGCTTGTGCCGGTATTTCTAAGCTTTCTTTCTCTCTGTGTACCTGTCCCCCTTCGGTCTTCGACTCGGCTCAGACCTTCGACGTGGCTTTGCGGTCTAGCCTGGAACGCATTGTCACCGCGTCCGGCCCCGGGTTCGGGGATTGGCAGTGGCGCCTTTCCACACTGCCCTTTAATTTCGGAGGGTTGGGTGTTTACAGCGCCGGGGATGTCCTGCACTATGCCTTTTTGGCATCTCGCCTTCAGTCCTCGGCCGACCTTCGATGCGGCCTTGGCTCTGTTTAGCGAGACCTCCGGTTCCGACCTTTTCCGTAATCCTAGTGAGATCGCTGCCCCCAAACTCATGAAGAAATTGGCAGATATATATTTCACGAAGGTTGCTGCTTCGGTAGAATTGGTTTTCTCCTTGACTCGGCGACAGGTGGTATTGTGGAAGTCTCTGCAGGGTGCCCACGCGTCTGACTGGTTGCGCGCTGTACCCATCTTTGGGCTGGGGCAGACCATGAACGGGAGGACCTACCGCTCTGTCCTTAGCTATCGGTTGGGTGTCCCTTTGTTCCCGGTACCTAAGCCTTGCTCTGCCTGCTCCCAGGTTTGTGTTGGGGACATTTTTGGGGACCATGCTGTGTCGTGTGCTGGTACCGTTGGCATTAAGCATAGACATAACTTGGTCCGCGACACCCTTTAGGATATCTGCTTCCGATCTGGTATTTCCGCCGGTAAGGAGGTGGATATCGGTTTGATTGATGGGCACGACAAGCCCCTTCGCCCGGCGGATTTACTTCTGTATTCCTGGGATAGGGGGCGCGATGTGTGTGTCGATCTGACAGGGTCGTCCCTTTTGACTCAGTCCGCGATGTCTGATTTCCTGCCTGGCCGCGCGGTCGCTGATGCCGCTCAGCGTAAGTGCGCCAAGTACGGAGATTTGTGCACCAAGACTGGGTACGGGTTCCTACCTTTCTCCTTCTCTTCTCTAGGGGAGCTTGACGCGGAGGCAGCTGCTTTACTCAAGCGGATTCAGAAATTCTCTATCTCTCAGGACGCGGGAGCCCGCGCAGCTGCTTTTATTTTTACTCGTCTTAGTTTTTCTATCGCTAAGCGAGTGGGTGCCCAGATAGTATCTCGGTTACCCACTAACTTCTTGTAATTTGTTTCGTTATTAATGCAAGCTCCAGTTCCATAAAAAAAAAATATAATAATAATAATAATAATAATAATAATAATAATAACAATAACAATAACAATAACAATAACAATAACAATAACAATAACAATAACAATAACAATAACAATAACAATAACAATAACAATAACAATAATAATAATAATAATAATAATAATGTCTTTTCCGTTATCGAGTCCAGGGAGGTGCGAAGGGACATGTCCTCCACCTCCCCCAAACTTAATCACGTGCATCTAGCCCATTTTACTATCTATCAATAAAACCACTCTCTTTCTCTTTACAAACATGCCTCGACAATCGCTTAACTTCTTTCAACAGTTTACTTCAACGCTTAAAGACTCGACACCATGCCACTTATCGATAACAATTGACTAAAACACAAGGGCTACCACAAACAGCCCATTTAGCTTCACCCTAAAAAAGAGACCGGGAACGACAATCCTAGATTCAACCCATTACGGACCCATATAACCAAACAACAATACGCTTGCAACGAACGAACCTCCATCCAACTAGACTTCCCCAGCATAACCAAATGCCAAGCCTGCCTAATGGGTCTAAAAGCAGCCATATCTTTAGGAGTTAAAAACCTTAGAGTACGTGGAGATTTATCCTTAGTAGGCAACTAAGCCACGGGTACCTGGAAGGTTTACAGCGAAAACCTAACCCCATACCAAACCAAAGTAGAAACAATATCCCGGGAATTTACCGAAATCGACTTCATACACATACCCCGCGAAGAAAATTAAACCAATTTGCCGATGTGTTATCCAAACTAGCCTCACTACTAAACATGCCCGATCACCTTTTCTCTATGCCTATCTGCGTAGAAAGAAGCGAGTAACCGGCCTACATCCATAACCTCGAAACCGACGACACCCCCGAAGAACCTTGGTAGAAAACAATCCTAGACTTTAAAACCCACGGGTCATATCCGCCCAACACCAACACCAAGAACAAAAGAGCCCTACGAATACAAGCCACCCATTATGTCCTGAATCAAGGACTACTATACAAACGAACCCCACAAGGAGTCCTCCTTAGGTGCATAAACAAAAACCAATCCGAAAGAGTCATGGAAGAAGTACATGACGGAGAGTGCGGACCCCAGATGAGTGCACACCTGCTAGCCCGAAAAATAATGAGACACGGCTATTACTGGAATACCTTAGAGGCAGACTGTCGACGTTACGTTCGTCACTGCCACAATTGCCAAATATTTGCCAACATCCAACACCTACCGCCATATCCTCTACACACTACAGCCACACCCTGGTCTTTCTCTACCTGGGGAATAGACATCATAGGAAAAGTACACCCATCCGGGACCAGCCGTCACTGCTTCATATTAGTGGCCGTCGATTACTTCACCAAATGGGTAGAAGCCGCCTCTTACACCGTACTAACCTCAAAACAAGTAGTCAAATTCCTACAAAATAACATCATCTGCCGCTACGGTATACCTCATGAAATCATCAGCGATCAGGGGGCTCACTTCAGGGCCGACACCCAAAAACTCCTCGACAAATACAAAATCCAAAAACACAAGTCCTCACTCTATAGACCACAAACGAACGGGGCCTTAGAAGCAGCTAACAAAACCATAACCACAATCCTTAAGAAAATGATAGACAATTATCGGGATTGGCCAGGCAAGATCCCCTTCGCCTTATGGGGATACCGAACATCCTATAGAACACCCACCGGAGCCCCACCATATTACTCAACCTACGGTTCCGAAGCCGTACAACTCGTAGAGCTAGAAATACCATCACTAAGGATATTAGCCGAGAGCGGTATTCCTGAAGAGGAATGGAACCAAAAATGATATGACGAGCTAGTACTCTTAGACGAGCGTAGGATACATGCCTTATCCAACATACAAGCATACCAACAACTCATCCTAGGAGCCTTTAATAAACGAGTGAAATCCCGAAACATACACGAGGGAGACTTAGTAATCAAATCCATTAGAGCACCCCTTCCCGTCGACCCTAGAGGGGAATTCAAACCAAACTGGGCAGGTCCTTACCTCGTTAAGAAAATACTCTCGAGGGGCGCTGTGATCCTCACCGACTTAGACGGTCAAGAATTCTCAACCCCAACCAACATGGATCAACTCAAACGGTACTACGAATAGACACCCTGGCAACCACGTCTCGACCTTCGACTTATGGGGAAGCCGTGCAAAACGAAAAAAATTAATTAAGTCCGCATCGATAATTGGCATAAACGAGTCTAAAGCAAAACCACTCACATTTTTTTGAAAGAACTACGGACATGGTTTGATTCCGTCTAAACACGGATACGTAGGCAACCCTTCCACGGGTACAACCAAATAAACAGACAAAACAAACGATAATCGATTACTCGATTCATGTACGATAAAGTAATATTTTATTTGGTGACCTTTAATAATTGGTCGGACTCATTTGAAACAGTCAAATTACCAAATTCTTACTTTCGAGGTGAAAGTGTTATACTTTAATCCTCATGTGGACATGACGTAGGTCCACCCCGACGCGGCCACGCGCGGGTTTAGGTAGGCGAATGCACCTCCATATGAGAAGGATCGAATTGAAATTTAAGTCGAAATGGAGTCGCCACCGAATTTTATGGTTATTCGGAACCGTTCGAGCCCACTCTATATTGCCATGGTCCATACACAAAGTATGGCCCATTTTGGTTTGAGAGTTTATTGGCCTCGTCCCTTTGCATATCGATATAGATGCCGACTTGGGCGGTTAATCATATATTGAATGACTCTCGTTGCCAATGGATTCGGACATCCGGAAACCACGGTTCTGAGTAAGGGGTGAGGGTACGTGTTGGGAAGCCCACTAAGGACACCCAACCCCGCCCGCTCTTAGCGGCCTCTACTAGGACATCGTTTGACTTTTTAATATGCGCGTTAGTAATTCGATGAAATGTTATGCAAACAGCGTTTTAGCTAAGCATGCGAATTAAATGTGAGCTACGTCAATTTAATGCATCTATTTATTGTCGAAGTGATTTAGCATGCGAGGGTTCATTTAAAAGCGGTAAAACGCAAATAAATAAAGCAAAGCAAAAATAAATCGATTACAAGCTACACGGGCGAAATACAACCCGGAATTCACAATACGGCGTACAATAAAATAGGATAATCGAAATATACAATTGAAATGACGAGCAATAATTATAAACGGACCCGTGTATAAACTAGACCGTGATTTTGTGTAGGTGGACGAACTTTAATTAGTTACGCATTATATTGCGTATTAATCTAAGGACGGAGGTTCGAGACCTAGACATGGTGCTAGCCCGATCTCGGACCTCGATGCCTTGTCCCGACTTATCATTTCGAGAAATTGAGTCTAAATTAATTTTACATCGGATACGATTAAAGAGTCGTCGATATAAAATTAATAATGTGAGACCGTCGATCAAAATCGTTTAAGTGAAGTGATATGCATGAGTTTTGAAAAGGAGACCACGTGATTGACTTTACACGTGTTGACTAAGTCGCTTTTTAAAAGACGAGGCTCGAATGATATAAAAAAGAACTCTCGGTTTCCAGGGCTACAGGACCCACTCGACCGAGTTGTGACCTGACTCGGTCGAGTGTATCATTAAACGTGGCTACTGCCCATGTTTTAGGGTGCTACTCGATCGAGTAGCAGATGTACTCGGTCGAGTGGCACCTGTACGAGTTATGACACGTTTGTTTTAATGTGTTTTAAATCGATGATTGACCGAGTCAAATAAAAATATTGACGGATTTGAATTTAACTCGGTTTGTCGGTATTATAGTCATGTCTTATATGATTATAATACCGTTATCGGAATTTTGCAAAAAAGGTTGTTGTTAGATAAAAATTTGATTAGTGACGGAATTGCGCCCCTCTACGTCACGACGTCGATATTAATCCTTACGGACTATGTGACGTCGGTTTTCGTGTCAACGGGTTCCACACTAATTGGAAATGGGATTAAATGCGTTCAACTATGACTTTGGGTTGATTATCATAGTTCAACGCATTCGAAACCGAATTTTCATACTAAAATGTATTTACGCGATATTATGACGATAATGATGATAAAGAAAAGATGATACAAAAATAAAGACGCGAAAGTACGATAATATTAATGCTAGTGTCACTACTATGATTACGATTATAAGTACGATACGAAAATACGATAAATAAAACGAAAATGAGATTAGAAGAAAAGTGATCGAGATGGGGTTTAGGACACCCTCAACATACATGCTTAGTAAGGACCTCGGAAATGGACTCGTAATAGCGGCACGGGCTTAGGAGTATCGAGGATGTATGCGAGTTATGGTGTGTATATGTGTGTGTATGCTTCGCCGGTTCTCCGAGGGACGAGGGGCTCGGGTTTTGTGTGTCTTGCCTAGGGTCGCTAGGGTCGTAGTGTTGTGTAGTGTAATTGCAAGGGTGTGGTTGAAGGAGTGTCGGTCTTCCAAAGTTGTGATGGATGAAAGTTGTTGAAGTGTGTGTTGTGCATGGGGTCATGGGGTATTTATAGGGATCCCCGACCCCGGGATACTCGATCGAGTGGCGCGGGTGCACTCGGTCGAGTGCCCCTGCGAATGAACCTGGACGGGTTCAAAGAGGCTCCACTCGATCGAGTGGCCAATCCACTCGATCGAGTGGATCAATTAATCCGGGCTATTTTGGGCGTGATTGCCCTTGATTTGTGCTTAATTGATTGTGATTGATTTGGATAGGTTTGGATTGATTTTTGGCTGATTTTGAATCTGGTGCAAGCCTTGAGGACGTACCCGGTCGGTTTTGTGTGTCGGGTTTGTCTTGACCGGGTTTTGACCCGGTCGCTAAAAGACGGGAATTATTTTTGGTGCCGGTTTTGGCCCAAATTAGTCTTGTTTGACTCGGAATGACCCACTGGGCCTGGTTTTGAGGTTTGTTTTGTGAGATTCTTACTCCACTAAAAGTCCATGTCGGATATTATTGATTCCGAGCCCAACTCCGAGTATACTGAGTCATGTTTGCGTCCGATCATCATCGGGTGTTTTTTGGAAACTGCTATAGACACCTGGCGGTCAAATTTTGGGTGTCTACAGAGCCCCCACTCTCACTGAGGCTTGGACAAGGCGAAAGTCAGAGTAGCTACCAAGTCAATTAAGACCTGGTAGGCTTCCGTTCGGGTCGTTTATAGTCCGTTAGACTTGCGTGAAGGGCTCGCCAGCCATAAGTCAGAAATCATACCTGAGCTGCTGATGATACTTCGTGGGGAATCGGACTTGTCGCCTAAGTCCTGGGTGTGCCTATATGTGGGCTCATCCCGTACCATTCCGGGGAAAATGCCGCCTTGGGCTTCCGTTGGGGAGATTTTAGAGGGTTGCATGTCCCTATTTGAGTCGTACCTGTAAAAGTCACATAAAACGTATGCAACACGTAGGTAGTAAAACGACTCGTGCTGGGGAAAATTATTTTTTGAATTTTTTTTGAAATCTTTGAAAGTTTTGAAATTTTTTGAATTTTTGTGAATTTTTGACCGACTGCTCGGGATGACTAAATTCCTGTGTCTGTGAGGAAGAATCATGGGTCGGGCCTGTATGTTCTAGGCCCGCTTGGGCCAAGGAGGCACAGCTGCAGGGGATGCCCCAGGGTTTTGATATTATAAATACATCACCCTGGTTCCTCTTTTTGTCACAATTCTCAAAAAGCTTCATCTTCTCTTTTAAAAGAAAACTTTTATTCCTTTCAAGAAACTTAGCATGGGTATCGACCGTCTGATCAACATGCTGCAAGATTGGTCACACCGTTTTAGGGATGCGAGCAAGGTAGTCCTGAGGCAGTCCGGTATATTCCAACTGTTCACGTTTCGTCAGTTGCACGTGGACCGTCCCTTCCTTGATGCCTGTCTGACCTTCTGGGATGACACCTATCACGTCTTCGCCTTTCCTCGGGGCGAAATCTGTCCCCTCCCTGAGGAAATTGCTGCTATAGGAGGGTGGAATCCGCTGCTCCGCCCTGCTGTCCCTTTCTCCGTTCGAGACCCTAGGAGGAAACTACGGGAATTTTTGGGGCTTTCTCACGCTGAAGTATCCCGCATGCTTGAAGGGGATACCGTTTCTCTGCTTGCCTTAGCCGAGAAGTTCATGAACCCGTATGACATCCGGGTTACGCCCATTCATAGTCGTAGGGCGTTCGCCTTCTGCATGCTGCACGTGTATGCCTTTGAAGGCCATATGGACCTGCTGTCTTGCATGGGGAGTGTTCGTCTTCTCGTTGTTGCTGATCTCATGGAGACGGAGTGCAGTCCCGCGTCGTTAATTACGGGGGAGATCATCCAGGGTTTGGACAACCGGAAGAGGGATGAGTCAGCCCATTTCACGGGTAGTACCCGTCTGCTGCAGGTATATCGCTTTCCCTTTTTTTTTTTTTTGTGGCTTTTTCGTGGTTTTTTGTAATTTTGAATTACCGAGTTTATCGGTGTTTTTTTTTTTTGGAATAATAAAAATATTATTAGTGAAACCGTTTCTGTCTTTTTCGTTATTGCAGTGGTTGTGCCCTTTTGAGGGGCTGCCTACGTATCCACATTTAGTGGAATCAAACCAAACGTGGTTCGGGCGCAGACTTTTTTTTTTTGCAATTTTGAAATACACCAAGACTATGAGTTCAAGATGTGTGACAGTAGGATAAATAATCCTAACTTACTGACTTGCTTTATAAACTTTGAAAAACTGTTTAAATAAATTTTGCGAATGACATTGAGATAAGGTTTAGGGGTAGTAGCGTTTCAGCTGGTCTAGGTTGGTCGGGTTGACAAATTCATTTCCGTCCAGATCCGTCAGCATTACTGCTCCTCCTGATAGAACCTTCTTGACTAGGTATGGCCCAGCCCAATTGGGTTTGAATTTTCTCCTTGGGTCAACCGGTAGTAAGGCACGAACTGACTTTAGGACCAAATCGCCTTCTTTGATGTTCCTGGGCCTAACTCTTTTGTTAAAGGCCCGTTTGATTCTCTTTTGGTATATTTGGATGTTATTGAGAGCCCGGGACCGCCGTCCGTCTAAAAGAACCAACGAGTCATATCGAGCTTGAACCCAATTTGCTTCGGGTACTTGACTTTCTAGCAGGATCCGGAGGGAAGGTATTTCCAATTCGACTGGTTGGACCGCCTCCATCCCATATGTCAAATAATATGGAGTTGCCCCGGTCGCAGTTCGGATCGATATCCGGTACCCCCATAGGGCGAAGGGTATTTTGTCGGGCCAATCCCGATAATTATCAGCCATCTTTTTGAGTATGGTGACAATTGTTTTATTAGCAGCTTCTACCGCTCCGTTTGTTTGGGGACGGTAAGGCGAAGATGTGTGTCTCTGGATTTTGTATTTTGCTAGCAAAGTAGCGGTTTCTGCTTGGAAGTGGGTCCCGTGATCACTGATAAACTCATGGGGGATCCCGTACCGGCATATGATTTTATTCTGGATAAATTTGGCCACGTGCTTGGCGTTCAAGACACGGTATGATTCAGCTTCGACCCATTTGGTGAAATAGTCGATCGCCACCAAAATAAAACAGTGGCCTCCCGTTCCGGAAGGATTCACCTTTCCAATTATGTCAATCCCCCATGTCGAAAATGGCCATGGTGATGTCATGGTGTATAATAGGGATGATGGCATGTGTTGAACATTACCGAAAATTTGACAATTATGGCAGTGTTTGACATATGATTGACAGTCGGCCTCCATACTGTTCCAGTAATACCCGAGCCTCATGATTTTTCGGGCTAGCATATGGGCATTCATATGCGGACCGTTTTCGCCGTCGTGTACTTCGGCCATCACTTTTTCGGCCTGTGTTTTGTCGATGCATAGGAGTAAAGCCCCATGTGCCGTCTTTTTGTATAACTGACCGTCGTCCGTACGTATGAATTGGGTGGCCAGTCTTCGCAGGGCTTTCTTGGCCCGATTTTCAGTTCCTGGTGGATATTCTCCCGTAGTCAAATAGGTTAGAACAGCCTGATACCAAGGTTCTGGATCGGTGATCTCAATATCTTGAATGGCGTTGACATACGCCGGCTCGGACCGTCGTTCGACACAGATTTGCATACTGGGCATATGTTCCGGGATGTTTAGTAAGGACGCTAATTTGGAAAGTGCATCCGCGAACTAGTTTTCTTCACGTGGGAGGTAGATATATTCTACCTTCTGGAATTGTTTCTCTAGAATCCTTACTCGTGCTTGGTAAGCCACGAGATTGGCATTCCGAGTTTTCCATTTTTGAAGAGCTTGATTGATGACTAAGGATGAGTCCCCGTGAACCCGGAGATTCATAATGCCCAAATCAGTAGCTGCTTGTAACCCGTGGATGCATGCTTCATATTCGGCGGCATTGTTGGTTACATCAAAGTCTAATTTGATGGACAACGGGGTGTGTTCCCCTTGGGGTGAGATTAGGAGAATACCGACCCCAAAGCCTCGAAAATTGGATGCTCCGTCGAAATACAAGTCCCATGTTTCGGTGTCAGTATGGAATATGTCTTCATCAGGAAAGGCCCAAGTATCGGTATAGCCCTCTTCAGATATCGGACTATCAGCGAGGAACTCGGCTACTACCCGGCCTTTGATAGCTTTTAGCGGAACGAATTTGAGGTCAAACTCAGCTAGCATTAGAGTCCATCTGGACATTCTACCGTTAAGAATGGGCTTTTCGAACAAATATTTGATCGGGTCCATTTTGGACAGGACATGTACCTCGTGACTGAGCATGTAGTGTCTGAGCTTTTTAGTGGCCCAAACTAGAGCTAGGCATGTTTTCTCGAGCATTGTATATTTGCACTCGTATTCTAGGAACTTTTTACTGATGTAGTAAATAGCCCTTTCTTCTGAATCGACTGTTTGGGCCAGCATAGCCCCCATGGCTGTCTCAGTCGTTGTTAGGTATAACGATAGAGGCAAACCGGGTTGAGGTGGCATTAGTACCGGCGGAGCAGACAGGATTTCCCTGATTTTGTCGAAGGCCGCTTGACATTTGTCGTCCCATAGCACCCGTTCTCCTATCTTCAGTTTCTTGAAAATGGGCTCACACACCATGGTTAGCTTTGAAATAAAACGGCTGATGTATTGGACTTTCCCGAGAAATCCCCTTATTTCTTTTTCGGTCTTGGGAGGTTGCATCTCGGTGATGGCTTTGATTTTAGCTGGGTCGACCTCGATGCCACGTTGGCTAATGATATGGCCCAGTAATTTGCCTGATGTTACCCCGAAACTGCACTTTTGAGGGTTTAACCTCATATTGTACTTACGCAAGCGGGTGAAGAATTTTCTTAGGGCAGCGACATGCCCATCTCGGTTTTTAGACTTGACGATCATGTCATCGACATAAACCTCCACTTCCCTATGCATCATGTCGTGTAATAAGGTCGTGGCTGTTCGTTGATAAGTGGCCCCGGCGTTAATGAGACCAAATGGCATAACGGTATAGCAATAGGTACCCCACGGTGTGGTGAAAGTGGTTTTACCCATGTCTTCTTCTGCCATTTTGATTTGGTTGTATCCGGCATACCCATCCATAAATGATAAAAGGGCGTGATCTGCCGTGTTGTCCACCAATATGTCGATGTGTGGCAACGGAAAATCGTCTTTTGGGCTGACCTTGTTAAGGTCCCGGAAATCTACACATACCCGAACCTTGCCGTCCTTCTTGGGTACCGGCACGACGTTCGCAACCCAGTCTGGATATTCAGACACTTGTATAAAGCCTGCTTTGAATTGTTTGTCTACTTCTTCCTTGACTTTGAGAGACCACTCGGGCTTCATTCTTCGAAGCTTCTATTTTACCGGCTTACACCCATCTTTGATGGGTATACGGTGTTCGGCTATTTCTCGGTCTATACCCGGCATGTCCTTGTAGGACCATGCAAAGACATCCTTGAATTCTTGGAGGAGGCTTGTGAGTTGTTGTCTCTCCTCGGGATCTAAGGATAACCCTATTTTAAGCATCTGGGGCTCTAAGGTTGTTCCCACATTGACAGACTCAGTTTCTTCGATTACCGGGTCTCGGGATTCCCTCTGCTCTAGTTGCTCGATCAGATGTGGGGATAGGGACACCTGTTCATCGGGTTTCTCAATGTCATTGCAAAAAGTATTTTTGAAAGTATTTTGAAAATAAGCCAAGTCATAAGCGGAACGGTTTTCGTTATTATTGATAGAGAATTTGGAAAACAGCTCAAAGAGAGCGGCCATCTGATCATTGGTCAGAGGCGGGATTGGGAGTGCTCTCGGGACAAACCCCGAGGCTCCGGTGGCAGTGACTACAGAGAGAGGGGTTACAGTTTGGACTCTAGCATCAGACCCCTTAGACTCGAATACAGACTCGGACTCAGACTCTGACTCGGACTCAGACTCGGAATCGGTGCCTGGCACGTCTCCTTCCCCGGTGGTCAGCTTGTAGACTCGGCCTTGACCGTCGGTCCACTTGACGGTCTTCTTCCAGCTTCTTTTCCCGGTATCAGCACCGACTTCCGAGATCAGCTTCGAAGGGTCGAATCTGTTGCTTCGAAGGATCAGGTTAACCAAGTCTTCTTTGGGATTCGGGATAGCTTTGTCTTCCCCGAATAAGAGTCCCAGCACGGGCTCGGCATTGTCAGCACCCTCCTTGGATTCGGATTGGATGAGGGCAAATATGTCATCTGGAATGTAGTTGCATTCCCGAGCTAGTGCAGCCTCGGGATGTGTGATGGTTGGTTGATATAGGCCAACTTGAATAGCCCCAAATACGGGTGTGACGAAGTAATCACTCAGTCTTGGGCTATAAGGGCCCAAGTAGGTACCCTTGATGATGTTGCAGGCCTTCTCAATTCCTGCTCGGACCACATTTCCTGGGGTTATAGCATACCCCAAACCGAAGTGAGATTCCCCGTCTTCCAGAACCTCAATAATTTTCCCAGCTGGAAGATATGGCCTCGAAGTAGCCCCCGGTAAGTACCCCAAGTTTTGTAGCATCGTGTCGATGCTTGTGGTGAAGTAGGGTCTAAAAAGGATTTCTTCTTCAATCATCCCTACAAAATCGAACCCCCAAAGGTCGGTGCGGTCCGTAGTGTTACAGCTAGCCACGGTCATTGGGGTTGCTTCTAAGGTGATAATACCGTCTTGCAGGGGCATTTTGATCTTTCAGTGCAGAGTAGAAGATACCGCCTTCACAGCATGGAGCCATGGTCTTCCCAGGAGTAGATTGAAGGAAGAGGTGACATCGATCACCTGAAATTCTAGCTCTTTCTCGATTGGGCCGGTCACAATAGTCAGCTTGACGGCCCCGGAAATTGCTTTTGGGCTTCCATCGAAAGCCTGGATAGTGTGGGCAGTTGGTATGTAGTCGGCCTCGGTAATCCCGAGGGCTTTGGCAGTCCTTAGCGGGAGGACATTCACCGCGGACCCATCGTCAACTAGGGTCATCGGAAGATACTTACCCCGGAAAATCACTGTGATGTATAGGGCCAGATTGTGAGAGGCCCCGAACGGCGGTAGGTCGGCATCTGAGAAGGTGATTGATGGGCCTTCTCCTTTGGGCCTGCTCTTGAGGTAGGGTAAGATAGTGGCTACCATTTAAGTAGGGGTAACCTGGGAATCGACCTTGATCTGATCGAGAGCCTTAGTAAGTGCCTCTCGATGTTCTTGTGAGCTAACCAAGAGTTGCCATATAGTGAGGTCAACTCGGGTCCTTTTCAATTGTTTAACAAGAGCCGTATCGGTGCTTGGTTCTTCAATGGCTTCTTCCGTCCTGGTAAGTTCAGTGACGGTTGCCTGGACTGAGCCGTCTTTGGTGAGGGAATTACCGGCTAAAGCTTTGGATTTAGCCTTCCTGACTTCTTCGAGGGTAACGGGGACAGCTTCCCCTTTGGCGAGGTATACATCTTCTTCATCATCGAACCAGATCCCATTGATTTGTGGGAGGAAAGGAGAGATAAGATGAGAACAGTCTATCACCTCACCGGTGAAGATGGCATGAGAGCTAAAGGGGTTGTCCTTGTTGCTTGGCTTGTCCCCGGGTAGTGGTATTTTCCCGCTCTCAATTAAATCCTGAATTAGATGCTTCAGCTTCCAACACTTCTCGGTGTCATGCCCATTGCCCCGGTGATATTGGCAGTAGGCTTGGGCGTTGTAGCTCTTGGAGCGTTTTTCGACTGGAACTTTGGGAGTTGGGCCTATCGGCTGGACCAGGCCTTTGGAAGATAGCCTTTGTAAGGCATATGTGTAGGTAGTCCCTATATCAGTGAATACCCCATGAGGGACGTTTCTTTTGGATGAGGCATCCAAAAGGTTAACTGTGTCGAAGATGCTTCGGGTTGCGGTCGGAGGTTTGGTAGTGGATGAGGAAGCTCCTTGGTAACCCTTGTTAGAGGCCTTAGTCAGACTCTCTTGCCTTAGATCATCTTCAATTCTCATGCCCATTTCAGTAAGAGTGGTGAAATTGGGTATGACAGCATACCGGAGGTGAACCCGGTAGGAAGGGAGGAGGTTCTTGACAAAGGCCTCCACTAAAGTCTTCTCACTGGGCTTATCGACCAGTTTGACACTCTCGGCCCTCCAGCGTTGGAGGTATTTAGTAAAGCCCTCCTTAGGTTCTTGGGCCATAACCTCTAGGGACCGCATAGTGGTTTGGATCTCGGTGTTATCAGCGTAGTTCCGAGCGAATTCCGTAGCCACATCGTCCCAGGTTGAGAACTTCTTTGGGTCTAGCCTGTAGTACCAGGCCTTTGGGTGTTTCTCCAGAGATGCAGCAAAGAGGTTCTTAAACATAGAAGAGTCCACCCCCTTAATGGCCATGAACTCCTTGAAGGCCCGCACATGTAGTAGCGGGTCTTCAGTCCCCTCGAACATAGGTAGGCCCGTGAGATTCAGGTTTGCGGGCAGTTTGTCACTTACCGGGTTGTAATCCCGACTATTCTCCCGATGGATGTTGTTATTCCCGGTTAAGTAGACTTGTTCTTCCAATCGGCGGACCGAGCTAACTAGTTCAGTTAGGGGTTCCGTGACCCCGGTATTAGGAGTCCTTTGCTCCACTGTAGCTAAGCGAGCAACAATGGCCATTTGGCCGGCCCTCATTTCAGTCAGTTGGGCTTCGATGTCGGCTTGCTTCTCGATTATGGCATCTAGAGAGGTTTGAAGACTGTTCAAAGTGGCCATCCTTCGAGCGTTTCTGGTTGCCGGTGGCCTGTCTGTAAGAACACCACGTAATCAGGAACCGAAACCAGACCTTGGAATTAAAACAAGTACATCCCGAGCGACCCAAAAGAAAAAGGACTCGAGAAAGACATCTAGACGGATGACTCGTAGGTAATGTGACTTCCTTAAGATTTCGGCCTTGGTGAGCCTAGTCCCGTTCGAAGGAAGGTTCACGTGAGACTAATCCCCAGACTTTTGGACTCGAGTGTGTAGACGGACCTTCCCTCGTAGGAGTATGTCCTACGTAGGTGGGCCTTGCCTTAGTCAAATAAGGCGGACTGGGATAGGGAGGAAACTCGTGATATAGGATCGACAGAGTTTCGACGCTATAGACTTTGACGACTTACGACATGACCCGACACTGCTAAATACGGGAAGTCCTAAGAGGAAGGTTTGGAAAAATTGATAGTTTTGGAAAACCCGAGAAAATCTCGGGGGAAGGCCCGATTTTTCGAGAAAAATCGTATTGGGCCTTGGTTTTGATGGTTCGAAAATATTTTCGAGTTTTGAATTGGGCAGCGTACCGGCTAGAAATAGGCTATTTTGAGTAAAATCATAAGTCCTAAATTCGGTATGTGTCCCGGGTTTTGAAAATTGGATATCTTGAAGTTTGAAAATTTGAATGTTGGAAAAGGAATTTCCGACGATTTGAAAATTTGAAGATGAGATCCCGAAGATTTGAAAATCAAAAACGGCATCTCGAAGATTTGAAAGTTGAAAATGGCATCGCGAAGATTTGAAAATTGAATTTTGAAAATTCGAAAATCGAATGGTGGATCGGAAATTCGAATTTTGAAATGGGCAGCATGCCGGCTAGAAAATAGGCTTGTTTTGAGTCAAATCTTAAGTCTAAATTTCGGCAGCTTTCTGAGTTTTTGAAAATTTGAGTATTTTTGGAAAGATGCATTTTTGAAATGATGGTTTTTGAAAACGACACGGAAACCAAGTAGCACATAGTCACGTAGGCATTATAACGACACCATGTATGCTTTACACTAAGTCTCGGTCGGTCTGAATAGGGTCTATACCAGTGTTCATGGTCTAGTCGAGAAACGGGACGGTCTTCCTAACTCGAGTGGAATTTAGAACATGCCGCAAAGTCCATACGAGTCGACCATGAACACCTTTAACGTATCCAAGACTGAATACGTCGTGGTATAGTGGGACGTCGGTCACCAGTACCGGCCCGGGTAAATATGGGGTTATGCATGAACCGTAAAACTAAAACGCATATTGTACTCGTCAAACGATTTCTATTCGAGTCTCACCCTGAGAACTCCGATGGTAAGGCACACATCGGTTGATCCCCAGCGGAGTCGCCAAATTGTGGACATGACGTAGGTCCACCCCGACGCGGCCACGCGCGGGTTTGGGTAGGCGAATGCACCTCCATATGAGAAGGATCGAATTGAAATTTAAGTCGAAATGGAGTCGCCACCGAATTTTATGGTTATTTGGAACCGTTCGAGCCCACTCTATATTGCCATGGTCCATACACAAAGTATGGCCCATTTTGGTTTGAGAGTTTATTGGGCTCGTCCCTTTGCATATCGATATAGATGCCGACTTGGGCGGTTAATCGTATATTGAATGACTCTCGTTGCCAATGGATTCGGACATCCGGAAACCACGGTTCTGAGTAAGGGGTGAGGGTACGTGTTGGGAAGCCCACTAAGGACACCCAACCCCGCCCGCTCTTAGCGGCCTCTACTAGGACATCGTTTGACTTTTTAATATGCGCGTTAGTAATTCGATGAAATGTTATGCAAACAGCGTTTTAGCTAAGCATGCGAATTAAATGTGAGCTACGTCAATTTAATGCATCTATTTATTGTCGAAGTGATTTAGCATGCGAGGGTTCATTTAAAAGCGGTAAAACGCAAATAAATAAAGCAAAGCAAAAAAATAAATCGATTACAAGCTACACGGGCGAAATACAACCCGGAATTCACAATACGGCGTACAATAAAATAGGATAATCGAAATATACAATTGAAATGACGAGCAATAATTATAAACGGACCCGTGTATAAACTAGACCGTGATTTTGTGTAGGTGGACGAACTTTAATTAGTTACGCATTATATTGCGTATTAATCAAAGGACGGAGGTTCGAGACCTAGACATGGTGCTAGCCCGATCTCGGACCTCGATGCCTTGTCCCGACTTATCATTTCGAGAAATTGAGTCTAAATTAATTTTACATCGGATACGATTAAAGAGTCGTCGATATAAAATTAATAATGTGAGACCGTCGATCAAAATCGTTTAAGTGAAGTGATATGCATGAGTTTTGAAAAGGAGACCACGTGATTGACTTTACACGTGTTGACTAAGTCGCTTTTTAAAAGACGAGGCTCGAATGATATAAAAAAGAACTCTCGGTTTCCTGGGCTACAGGACCCACTCGACCGAGTTGTGACCTGACTCGGTCGAGTGTATCATTAAACGTGGCTACTGCCCATGTTTTAGGGTGCTACTCGATCGAGTAGCAGATGTACTCGGTCGAGTGGCACCTGTACGAGTTATGACTCGTTTGTTTTAATGTGTTTTAAATCGATGATTGGCCGAGTCAAATAAAAATATTGACGGATTTGAATTTAACTCGGTTTGTCGGTATTATAGTCATGTCTTATATGATTATAATACCGTTATCGGAATTTTGCAAAAAAGGTTGTTGTTAGATAAAAATTTGATTAGTGACGGAATTGCGCCCCTCTACGTCACGACGTCGATATTAATCCTTACGGACTATGTGACGTCGGTTTTCGTGTCAACGGGTTCCACACTAATTGGAAATGGGATTAAATGCGTTCAACTATGACTTTGGGTTGATTATCATAGTTCAACGCATTCGAAACCGAATTTTCATACTAAAATGTATTTACGCGATATTATGACGATAATGATGATAAAGAAAAGATGATACAAAAATAAAGACGCGAAAGTACGATAATATTAATGCTAGTGTCACTACTATGATTACGATTATAAGTACGATACGAAAATACGATAAATAAAACGAAAATGAGATTAGAAGAAAAGTGATCGAGATGGGGTTTAGGACACCCTCAACATACATGCTTAGTAAGGACCTCGGAAATGGACTCGTAATAGCGGCACGGGCTTAGGAGTATCGAGGATGTATGCGAGTTATGGTGTGTATATGTGTGTGTATGCTTCGCCGGTTCTCCGAGGGACGAGGGGCTCGGGTTTTGTGTGTCTTGCCTAGGGTCGCTAGGGTCGTAGTGTTGTGTAGTGTAATTGCAAGGGTGTGCTTGAAGGAGTGTCGGTCTTCCAAAGTTGTGATGGATGAAAGTTGTTGAAGTGTGTGTTGTGCATGGGGTCATGGGGTATTTATAGGGAGCCCCGACCCCGGGTTACTCGATCGAGTGGCACGGGTGCACTCGGTCGAGTGCCCCTGCGAATGAACCTGGACGGGTTCAAAGAGGCTCCACTCGATCGAGTGGCCAATCCACTCGATCGAGTGGATCAATTAATCCGGGCTATTTTGGGCGTGATTGCCCTTGATTTGTGCTTAATTGATTGTGATTGATTTGGATAGGTTTGGATTGATTTTTGGCTGATTTTGAATCTGGTGCAAGCCTTGAGGACGTACCCGGTCGGTTTTGTGTGTCGGGTTTGTCTTGACCGGGTTTTGACCCGGTCGCTAAAAGACGGGAATTATTTTTGGTGCCGGTTTTGGCCCAAATTAGTCTTGTTTGACTCGGAATGACCCACTGGGCCTGGTTTTGAGGTTTGTTTTGTGAGATTCTTACTCCACTAAAAGTCCATGTCGGATATTATTGATTCAGAGCCCAAGTCCGAGTATACTGAGTCATGTTTGCGTCCGATCATCATCGGGTGTTTTTTGGAAACTGCTATAGACACCTGGCGGTCAATTTTTGGGTGTCTACACCTCAATTGTCACTCGAAACATTTTATTCCAAATATCGTACAACATTTATTTGAGAAGGTACATTATTTCTAAATACGCTATTTTGGATATAAATGTTTATTTATTTCGTTGAGTCCTTATATATATATATATATATATATATATATATATATATATATATATATATATATATATATATATATATATATATAAACACACACACACTTTGCATTTGTTTATAAATTTAAATTAGAAAATATAGATTTAAAATTTAATAGGGTCACATGACATGTGTCATCCTACCATTTGTCCATTTCTAAAAATAACCTTTAAACATGTTTTCTTTATTTTAACCTTATTTCTAAATCAGAATTTCTTTAACTAAGGTATTATTAAAATAGACTAAGGTATAATAAAATACCATTTTGAGACTTAAGATTTCTGAAAACTATACATTAAGTCATACGTAATTGATTTTGGGAATCTTGACGTTTCTATACATTAAAACGTACTCTTCGTTAACGATTTTACACTGCTTTAATTTATTTTAAAATTAAAGTTAAATAAAATATTATTGTAAAATTTTTATTGTTTCTGAAAATTTATTTAACCAGTCAGATTTTAATAATTTTATATTTTTCAAATTTTAAACTAGTAAACAAGATTTTTATCACAACTCGGTTTTAAGTAATATATTTGTAAATTACATTTGGTAATGTAAAACTCGATGAAAAATTATGAAAATTTGCAGGACATAACTTTAAATTGTAATTAGAATTACCATTCTTTTTTTGCCAAATTTTTAAAGTGGTAAAATAATTTACGTAATTTCTTAAAACCTAAATAATGAAAATTCCATAATTAAATTTCTACTTATCTAATAATTATGAAATTTGACGTGGTATTACTTTTAATACTTATGAATTTTGGGTAAAATTTTCAAAATAAAATAAGTTCATTTAATATATCCGAGGTAATTTTTAAAGTTTCCGTCTTCTTAAAACGAAATAAAAAGTGATTAAAACAAAAAGTTTTGTATGTTACCCACTTACACCATTGTTACAAGATATAAAGAAGTACAAATAATACTAAAAGAAAAAATGAACAAAAACCATAATATATAAAGTAATTAATTAGCAAGAAATGTAAAACAAAAGTAAAGTGAAATGTAGTGCAAATAATTAAGTAATGCATAAAGATAAAAATGGAGGGATACTAAAAACAACAAAAAACAATTATATTCTTTATAGGTTCTTTTAACCATTTTTATCCATTTTCTTTTATATAACAAAAATTAAAGTGATGAGAAATTTAATAGTGAATTTTTCGTCAAGACATTATTTTAGTCATAAACGAAACTACGTAACGAAAATTAAATCGAAGTCCGCTACAAGTAAATTTCGGTCCCATAGTAACTCTAGGTCCTCTAAATCAAATTTACTATAAGTCTTATAACCAAAGTAAAAAGCATTAAAATTAATCCTATAACATTTATATATATATATATATATATATATATATATATATATATATATATATATATATATATATATATATATATATATATATACATAGAAGTGGGATCAGGTGAGTCCACTTATCTATTTTAGGTCCGTGATCCCATCTTAGCCCTTGATTTAATGTTAGATTAATGGTTAAGATTTGAACATAATTAAGGAAATAACTAACAAATATGGGTAAATATATCAATTCTCTCTCTCCTCCTTAATTATCTCAATGCAAATCTTTTCTCTCTTTTATCAATCTTTATAACTGCTCTTTCTCTCACACAACAAGTTTCTTCAAAATTAAGTTTTTTTCATCTTCACCAAAAAATATCATTTTTCTACCGTCATTGTACGTATGTTACTATGTTACTGTCATAATCCATAAACTATGTTACTTTAACTCATATAACGTGTTACTTTAATTCATGAACGACTGTGTTAATTTAACTCATAAAATTTGTTACGTTGTATAATATTCTCTTGCAAAAACTATTACTATAACTCATACATTGTGTTACTCTAATTCATGAACTACGTTACTTTAACTCATAAAATCTATTATGTTGCATAACAATCTTTTGCAAAAATAAGACTTTCAATCAACCAAAAGAATAATGTATGTTTCGATTAAGGATACTCCAAAACAAAAATTATAAAACTCCATTATAATTCCAATGTTTCACACCTGTAACTATAAGAACTGGATATTTGAAATCAAATTATAATCATAAACTGTGTTACTGTAACTCATTAAGTATGTTACTCTAACGCATAATGTATGTTATTCTAACTCATTTTACTCCAATCAAGGATGTTACTCTAACGAATAATGTATGTTACTCTAACAATATATTGTTCTTCTTCTTCTCCTGATTCTTCTTCATCATCTTCTTCTTCTCCTGATTCTTTTTCATCGTCAGACGATGATTTACATGACGTTTCCTTCTTCTTCTCATCTACATCTTTGAAGATCTGCCCTATGTATGGAGAAATTCTCACCCACATCCCTTCATCATTCATGTGCTTTTGCGTCTACTGAAAAAATAATAACAGTGCCAATAAACGTGGCGAAAAAAAACAATCAAAACTTGAAATATGGATTAAAGTAACAGATAACAAGAATTAAAGTAACAGATGAAGTGCATTGAAGTAACATTGAATTAAATTAACAGAGGATGCTTATACACCAGGTATAAAGTAACAGAGGTCAGACATTAATGTAACAGATGGTGTGAATTAAAGTAACAGATAATGTTCATTAAAATAACACCCGATATAGGTTAGTGCAAAAAATTTATATAATGATAAAAAATGAGAGTATGACGCAGTATCTTACTCTTTGATATTGTTTCCTATTTTGAAGTCATCATGTCCCATAATTATAGAAAGCAGTATCTTTTTTTTTATACGGCGTTACTCTTTGATATTGTTTCCTAATTTGGTGGCAATCACGTCCCATTATTAAACAATATCTTTTTTTTTAATTTTTTTAATATGGCAGTTTCCTAAATTCTTAGGACACTTCAATGCACTACAATAACAGATCAAAAGAACTAAAGTAACGCCCGAAGTGTATTAAAGTAACACGGCATATAAAGTAACGATTTTTTTGTCACTCTAATGCATTAAAGTAACAGATGAAAAGAACTAAAGTAACAGATGAAGTGCGTTAAAGTAACATTAGATTCAATTAACATTATGTGCATTAAAATAACAGGGGTTAGCCATTAAAATAACAGATTGTGTATATTAAAGTAACACAGTATATTTGTTTGTGCATAAAATTCATATAATGATTAGATCTTTAATAATATGCAGTTTACATACTGTAAACTTTAAAATCTAATAATATGGAGCATCCTAATGACGCGTTTTCAGTATAAATTAGAAACCAAATACTCACCGTTTGTGTATGTATTCGACGATTTGCATATCCGCCATCGAATGAGAAATTTCAGCGTCGGGAGGAAGAAGATAAATGATTGAATGTGTTATTGAGTGGGTTGATTGAACGTAAGTTGCAACCGCACGAAGAAGAAGATGAATGATTGAACGTGATAAAATGAAATGAATAAAAATAACAAAAAATCTGTAACCAATATCGAAAACTCACCATTGTTGTACTCTACATTTTGCTTATCAACAGTTGATGAAGATGTCGCGATCATTGAATCCATAGAACGGGATGTCGAGCACAGATTGATGGGAAGTGTTTTTTTAGGTTTGATGATGATGAACGTAATAATGTGAATGAATGAATGAATGAATTGATTTGCTGTTTCCTAAAATTATGGAAGTTATTTTAGGAAGCAGTATTTTTTTTTTTTATAATGCAAATCTTAGAACGAATCTTGTCCATCCATCCATCCATCCATCTCCCATCCAATGGATGAGATGAGGATTTAGGAACTCAATATATGAGAGAGACTTATAAGAACCCATCTATATATATATATATGAGATCAAATAAGGTCAACCTATGTATATAAGTTCGTAAGTCCTATTATTAGCCTTCGGATCAATTATAGATGAATGGCTGAGATGTGAAGATACATATTTATTTTTAAAAAAAGAAAAATGATAGTTTACATTTTCCATGCACCTCCTCTTTTTTCCCACTCTCTTTTTCCCATCACATTCATTGCTCCATCACATTACTGCATCACATTCCAATTCTTGATTCAATTGCTCCAAAACATTTCACCTCCATCACATTCAACCTCCATCACATTCCATCTCCATCACATTCCATTTACTTGCTCCAAAAGCTCCGATTCTGGATATTTCGACACAACCCAAAACCCTAAAAGCTCCATTATATACGTTCATAATATGGTTAAGTTACTTTGTGTACAAATGCCACTACTTGTACGTAATGTTTTACCCGCCCCGTTGAATCTCTTCCACCTCAGAAATCAATTTCCTCAACGGCTTCCGTATATACGTACTTCTTCTTCCTCCAATTCTGTTAACCCTAATTTCTCCAATTCTATTTTATTGCATTGGGTGTTTGCTGTATTTTTATTATTCATGAATTTGATTTAATTTTACCCTAATCTTCTGCAATTTTGCTGCTAAATCATGTTTCTGCTAAATCAACTCTAGTCTACGATCAAGCTTTAAACGATTTGTAAGTTTCGTGCCAAATTGCAAGTAATTTCATGTTTAATTTGATGGAGCCTGCTATTATTTGTTCTGTAATTGGTGTGTTTGACTGAAATTGATTGAATTTTATCTCTATGATGGCAGTAGAAGTATTGAATCGTTGTTATTTAGTTCTGTAATAGGTGTGTTTTTGTGCATGTTTCTCGAGTAGTTCGCGTATCAGATTTGAGTTCAAGCAGAGTTCATTTCGCTTGGTAGGATATTTTTTTGAAATAATTTCTGAGGAGGGTTGTGTTGAAATGTTGAATAATGAAAGAAGGTGATTCCTGATTCGGAGATCCATGTTTCCTTTACCCCATTCCACTAATTAGGGATTAACCCTACTTTGAGAGGGTTAGTTTGTTATCTTGATTGGTTATTGGATACTCCGTAGGAACTAACTTCGTATGTGTCTAAGAATTGCGTTTTGTGTTGTTGATAGTGTTATAGTTTCAGAAGATGAAAGTTGAAGTTCTACGTGTTGGGAAGCCCACTAAGGACACCCAACCCCGCCCGCACATAGCGGCCTCTACTAAAACATCGTTTGACTTTCTAATATGCGCGTTAGTAATCCGGTGAAATGATATGCAAACAGCGTTTTTAGCTAAGCATGCGAATTAAATGTGAGCTACGTCATTTTAATGCATCTAATTTATTGTCGAAGTGATTTAGCATGCGAGGGTTCATTTATAAACGGTAAAACGCAAATAAATAAAGCAAAGCAATATAAATCGATTACAAGTTATACGGGCGGAAATACAACCCGAAATTCACAATACAACGAGCAATAAAATAATCGAATAGGAAATGGTAAACGTTAGCTAGAAACGGACCCGTATATAATAAATATAAACTAGACCGTGAATCGTGTAAATGGACAAACTTTTGATTAAATACACATTATTTTGTGTATTAACCAAAGGACGGAGATATAGAACCTAGGCGTGGTGCTAGCCCGATCCCAAATCTCGATGCCTTGTCCCAAATTATCATATCGAGAAATTGGAGTCTAGATTAATTATGTGTCGAGTACGACTAAGGAGTCGTCAACGCAAGATTAATAGTGAGACCGTCGATCAAAGTTGTTTATGTGAAGTGACATGCATGAGTTTTGAAAGAAATCACGTGATTGACTTTACACGTGTCGACTAAGTCGCTTTTTAAAAGACGAGGCTCGGATGATAAAAAGGAGCTCTCGATTCTCTGGGCTACGGGGCCCACTCGATCGAGTCATGGTCTGACTCGGTTGAGTGTGTCCTCGAGGAGGCTACTGCCCAAGATTTGGGGTGCTACTCGATCGAGTAGCTTATGTACTCGGTCGAGTGGCACCTGTACGAGTTATGACTCGTTTTATTTTATTTGTTTTAAATCGATGGTTGGCCGAGTTAAATAAAAATATTGACGATTTAGATTTAACTCGGTTTTTCGGTACTATAATCATGTCTTATATGATTATAATACCGTTATCGGAATTTTATGAAAAATGTAGTCGTTAAATTGAAAATTTTGGATTAGTGACGAAATTGTAGCCCTCTGCGTCACGACATCGATATTAATCCTAACGGATTATGTGATGTCGATTTTCGCATCAACGGATTTCATGCTAATCTTAGAAATGGAATTAAATGCGTTCAACTATGATCGGTCACGATCACGTCGTGGCCTTGAGTACATTGGGGTGGCGCTCCTCGAAAGGGTGCCACCTCCGTCGTTGCTCTTAAAGGGATTAGACGGACTTTAGATGATCGTCATAGTTAAACGGATTTGAAACCGAAATTTATTATTATTACGTATATGCGATAAATAAGACGAAAATAAATAACGATAATTAAATGTTAGATTGTTAGATGCGATAAAGAAAAATGTTAGATGTTAGATGTTAGTGTTAGTAATATTGTCGTTACTATCGACATAATTATAATACAAATGCATAAACATAAATGTACATAAAAAGAACGAAGAAGAAAGAAGAAGGAGATGTCGGTGTTGAATTGTCACACCCTCAACCTACATGCTCTTGCTTCTCGGGATACGGTTCGTCAAATGGCGGCAATGGCGCGGGAACTTCGAGATACGTAGGGAGAGTTGATGGTGTGTATGTATGGAGGTTTTGTAGAGACGGATTTTAACGAGTTTTTGCTCTCGAAATGTGTGCAAGTGTGATGGTGCTTGAGAGTTGAATTATGGCTGAAATGTGCGGCTTTTGAAGGTAGTGAATGCTTAGGAAAAGGTTGTTAAATGTTGAGGGTTGATGGGGTATTTATAGAAAAACCCCACGACCTAGGGTCACTCGATCGAGTGGCCCTAGTGCACTCGGTCGAGTGCCCTTGAAGATGAATCTGGTCCGGTTTTTGAGGCTCCACTCGACCGAGTGGGTCAATCCACTCGATCGAGTGGATAAGGTTGACGAGCTTAAATAGGGAAGGAGTTGACCTTTTTTATTTTTGAATTTTGTTTATTTGGCGCAAGTTTCTAGAAATGCACCAGGTTGTTTTTGTGTGCCAGATTCGTCTTTGACCGGGTTTCGACCCGGTCGTCAAAAGACGGGTTTTATTTTTGGTGTCGATTTTGGCCCAAATTAGTCTTATTTTACACGGAACGACCCACTGGACCTGAATTTGAGGTTAGTTTTGTGAGATTTGTATCCCGTTAAAAGCCTATGCCGGACATTACTGATTCCGAGCCCATATCCGAGCGCGTTAGAGCATGTTTGCGTCCGATCATCATCGGGTGTTTTTTGGAAGCTACCATAGACACGTGGCAGTCAAAATGCGGGTGTCTACAAAAGTATATCACAAACAAAAATGTCTACTTCAAGTTCTAGCTCAGATTCTTTAAATGACGATATTGTTAATCAAAATCAGATTTCAGATAATGAATGGGAATCTCAAGTGGATGAGGAATCTGAGCAATTAAACAACCTCATAAGTCAACGTAAAAACCAACGTATTCAATCTAATACACAACTCACTCGTACTCCTAGACGACCAAGGAGATATATTGAAAGGAATCGTGAGGATGGTCATCAGCAATTACTGAACGACTATTTTCAGAACCCGATTTATCCTAAGAAGCTATTCTGCCGCAGGTTTCGATTGCATAGTTAACGCTCTTTTCGATAGTGATGACTACTTCAAACAAAGAGCCAGCGGAGCGGTAATGGAAGACTTGGTTTCTCAACTTTTCAAAAATGTACGGTTGCGATAAGAATCCTAGCGTATGGTTCTTCTGCGGATTCCGTGGATGAAAATTTGCGTATGAGTGAGACCGCCGTAAGGGATAGTCTTAGGCACTTTGCTCGAGGTGTTATTTCAAATTTTGGAACTCAATATTTACGCCGGCCAACTGCAGACGATTTAGCAAGATTACTTCATATTGGTCAGGCACGGGGATTTCCTGGCAAATTGGGTAGCATTGACTGTATGCACTGGTGACCGCCGCCCAATCCGATCGGTCGTCTAGCGAAGGATGGCGGATCAAACAATACTTGTAAGACTCGTTAATAACACAAAAACAACAAAGTGTATTCGTGGTAAGTCGAGGTCGGTCCCCAGGGAACGGAACAGAATTGAGTAGAAGCGACGTGTTTGGGATCTAGTGGGGATTTTAAGGGTCGAGTCTAGACTGAAATGCAATAAATAACAAGAGATGAATAACAAGAGATGGTCAATTAAGGAAAAGGTGTTAGGGGGAAGTCGGGATTCGGAAATTGGGGTCTCGGAATATCGGAATTGGGTCGGTCACAACATCGGTAGAGGGAGAATGCCACCTTTCAGTTTCTTAACCCAACTCACCTAAATCCCGCTTTCGCGGCGAAGAAGGGTAAGTCTGAAGTCAAGATAATTTCCACCCCGAGTTTCCCCATATTGATAGAAATGAGTCAAGGTCGGTCTAGTTGACCGTACTAAAACAACAATGACACAATTCAACAATCTCAAGCAAGATAAACCAACAAGCAAACAACCAAGCCAAAATTCCTCAATTCAAATAATCCAAGATCCTTCTCCCTAAACCCCCCAACAAGAAATCTACTCACACTTCATGATGGAAAATACAAAAACATTAACAATGGAGAAAACAATAAAAACAAGCATAATGATTAAATCTAGAGAAAATAACAACAATACAATAAATAAAATTGCAATCAACAAAATAACTAGAGAATCGATCTAAGGGCAATGATAGTAAAATCAATGAAAATAACAATAAGACAATAAAAACGATCTAAGAGCAACACAAATGAAATCTAGAGAAAATAACATCAAGACAATGAATAAAATTGCAATCAACAAAATAAATCATTAAACGATCTAAGAACGATGCAAGTAAAAGAAATAAAAATGGAGCAATAATAAAAGAACGAAATTAAATCTAGTCTAGAGATTAGGGAGATGAAAGAAATATACCATCTATGAAAGAAAATGACAATAATAAAGAAGATTGCATAAAGAAATAAGATGAAGCTTGATGAAGAGGATAAAAGATTTGTCACTAATCCTTTGATAATCTCCAAGAATCTTCAATAAAAACTTGAATCTTTACAAAGCTTGAATATAAATCTAGAGAATTGATAAAGAAATTGATGAAAACTATGAAGAACTCTAACTTTCTATCTAAGCTAATGAAATGATCTAATGAATGCTAATAGAGTGGTTATAGTGATAATGAAGAGATCTAATGAATGGTAATGTGCAACTAACTAAGGTATCTATATATATAGTAAATTAAAGCTTTAATGGATACTTAAACTCAAGCCCAAATCCAACTTTTTACTCCATTAGTGAGACTTTCACCCAATAAGTCTTCATATGGTGAAACTTCACCCTGCGAAATCTGCCAATCACGAGCCAATACCGCCGGGTGAAACTTCACCCGGTGGTTTCACTCGGTGGACTTTCTTCCAGATTTGTGTTATTTGGCCATCTTTACCGTCGGACGAAACTTCACCCGATGGGTCAAAGTGTCACCCGATCATTTCGCCCGGTGGTGAAACTTTTCTGAAGATCTTCAGGGAGGTGAAATTGTCGTCGGGCGAAACTTCGCCCAGTCGTTTCTCATCGGGTGAAACTTCACCCGATGGTTATCTGGCCTCTTTTATGGTCTCATTCTTCGTTGTTTGATTGGATGGGTTTGAAGTTTTGTGCTTCGCTTTATGGACGGTATTCCCCTCTCTTGTGCTCGTGGAAGCTCAATCATGCTTTCAGTGCGAAATCCTATCAAAATAGATAGAAAAACTACCAAAAACACGTAAAATGCACAAGAGGGACGCTAATGCGAGAAAGACTAAGAATAAAGCGATAATCGCACTCTGATCTCGCAAAACGAGAGAAAAACGAGTCTAAATGGGAGGAAAAACGGTCTAAATTTATCACACATCAACTGGGAATGGAAAAATTGTCCGACGCAATGGGACAATATGCTGGGAGAAGCTCGAAGGCAACAATTATTTTGGAGGCCATTGCATCTTATGATTTATGGATATGACATGCGTTCTTTGGCACGCACACCGGGTTCCCATAATGATATAAATGTTCTTCAACGTTCTCCAGTCTTTGATGATATTTTAGAAGAATCGGGCCCACCGGTTTGTTTCATGGTAAACGGAAAAGAGTAGTATAACTTGGGATATTATCTCGCTGATGGTATATATATCCTGGTTGGGCGACATTTGTGAAAACAATTACTGCTCCCCAAATTCAAAAGCATAAATTATTTGCTGCTCGCCAAGGGAGTTGTCGAAAAGATATTGAGCGTGCGTTTGGTGTCCTACAATCTCGATTTGCGTTCTTTAAGCGCCCTTGTCTACTTCAGAACAAAGATATTATGGGGGAAGTTCTTATTACATGTACCATTATGCATAACATGATAGTAGAAAATGAGCGAGAAACATATCTCCACTATGAAAATATAATCAGAGAGTTCAAAGAAGATAATCCTACATCAGCTAATCATAATCCTTTTGAATATCAGCGTTGCCGTAGATCAGCTCAAAACCGGTTCGTACAAAATTATGATAACATTCGCGATAATCCAACCCATGTCGCCCTAAAAAATGACCTCATTGAACATATTTGGATGAACTTTCGCGACTAAATTACGTTAATGTTATTTATGGTTCCGAAGTATTTAAATTATTTTCTTTATTTAATGTTATGCACTCCGTTAAAGTCGTATTTTTTTAATCAATGTATGCAGATGTCATATATCATTGTAATCGCTACTCGTTTATCAGTTGTAATAATTTAATTGTAATCGTAAGTTTTTTTTAAAAAACAAAATTGATTGTACATTTTTAATAAACCTCCTTAATATTTAAAAAATAATAATGTTGATATTAAAATATTTGTAATAATAAATATATGTAAATATAGTGGTAGTTGAAAAAAAAAGTAGGAGAGAGATATGTGGGGTAGAGAAAGTGAGAGATGATTGGTTGATTATGTAGGTCATGATTTTCTGAATGAGAGTGTATAGGATGAGTGAGGGTCAACAAACTGATTAAAACACTAAAACAGGGATGACCTCCAGTGACTCTTGGATGGAGATGGTCTTAAACCATCCCCAAGCAAGGTGGATAGGGGGGTCATGACCCCCAGGGTCATGCTAAAAATCAATTAACTCAATAATTAGCATAACCCATGTGAAGAAAAGGTCATGACCCCATATTTTTTCATGACCTTGTAGGTGGTACATTATTATTGGTTGGCACAATTAATAATATCAATTTTATTTTTTCATCATGCAAAGGATATAAATTTAATTAAATATAAATATTAATTGAAAATATTCTTAAAAAAATCAATAAACTAAATTGTTTTATTTTTTCTCCTTAATATGAGTTTAATTTTCAGTTATTTTGTTAACTTTATTTTTTCTCCCATCTTAATATGAGTACATCATATTATTATAAAAACATTTTTAAAAAATACCCTAAAAAATCAAATATAATATGGGTTTAAATAATTTTGATTTTTAAGTTACGGTCCATATCTCAAGAAACTCCAATTATCGATTTAAATAATGTACTCCAAATTATATTCCTAGTTTTACAGAATTAATTTTAGTCAAACTTTCTAAAATTTTGATGTTTTTGAAAAAAAATAATAATCATGTTTTAAATAAACCACAGAATATATTAATTATCAATAGAATCATCTTTCACGTTTTAAAATTTTAACGTCATTTTTTTTCTAATATTTGAAATAAAATTAAAATACTTATTTTATTGGAGTAATTATTACGGAGTATTTATTAATATATTTACAAAATAAAAAAATTAACTTGATTACGAGTACTAGTTTTATTAGAGTATTAATTGAAAAGGTAAGAGAAAAGTTTTAGTGAGGTGAAAAAGTTGGAAAATGAGAAATGATTTGGGTGATGACTTAGGTCATGACTTTTTGGATGAGAGAGTGTAATTGAGTCAAGATAAATGAGATGAGATTAAGAGAAAAAAATGGGTGGTGACCTAATTAGTTTGACCCTAGCTTGGCTCAATTACCCATTCGTCGGTCACGTTGGTGCCATTTTATTTACCAATTTGATAATTTAGTCTTTAGATCACATGTCCCACTTTTATGTCCCATTACATTGATTAAGTGACACATCGGTGATATTTAAGGTCAAAATGATTACACGTAAAAGGGGAAACAATGGAATAGAAGATCTACTCATTATGGAACATAGGATTTGCATTGGTTAAAATTAAATGGAACACAATGAAAACATAGACGATAAATTATTGTCTTTTATAAGATCCATATAATGTTTATTTAACTTGTATTTTAGAAATGACTTAGCTAGCTCAAGAGTATTATAAATGTTCCGGTCACGGAAACAATAGACCCGACTTCGGATTCGGATCCTTTGATTATGATGTTACTTTGATGATGATCATATGATTTCCTTCGACCTCTCCTTCCTCTTACTCCGGTGATCGGACCTTCCCGGCGGAGATGGCCTGTTCCCTGCACACAGAACGCACAGGGCCCCGGAGGTGTTCGGGGGAACCCTCTCCGATGTCTAAGTCAGTTCGTGAAATGCCTTGACGAACCTCACTCGTGAGGAGTAAGGTGGCGATTTTAGAGTAAGAGTCTAGAGAGAGAAAGTCCAACCATTTTCATGTGGGAAATGACAAAGTATTTATACCTTTCCTCAGGAGAGAGAAAAGAGAGAGGGAAAGAGGAGGAATGAGTGGACGAGAAGGTGACATGTGGGTTCGCCTCATCCACTCATTCCCCTTTTACCTTAGGTCTGGACGGAAGGGTTCTGACTTCCCCCCCACGACCCTGTCAAGGGCGAGGATGCCCTGGGGACAGGCAGGCAGGGGGCTCAATTGGCTCAGCCGGCATGCGACACGACCCTGTCAGGCAGTGAAGGGGTCTGCCCGGAGCTTGGAGCGACTGAGGTCACCTTTTGGAGGCTTCTTGGCAAGGTCTTGCTTGATGGCCTGCTGAGCAGGCCTCTCTTTATCTTCGGGTCGGGCTTCCCGGGGCCCGGATGGCGGGCGACTCGTGGCAGGCTACCGACCCCCATCAATAAACTTTTTCGATTTTTCTAATTCAATGCTAGCTATGTCGAAAGCTAATTTAACGTAGAAATTAAGTGAGACACGAAATTATGCACTAATTTAACATAGAAATTAAGTGAGACACGAAATTAAGTTGCATAACTTGCATTGCAGATTTTCTAAATGCTTCAATCTCACACTCTGAAACTTACGTCCATTATTTTCTCTTATTAATATTTAACGTACCGCGTCTAATATTACAAAATATTACAGTAATAACCACTAAATGATTAACTCTAATCATTCAAATTGAATATAAAATATTCACAAGAACTTTGTGTTCGAGACAAACTATACTCAAGAGAGGGTGAAATAAGTATAGCCTAATTTTTCGTTTTCCTAAATTCGTATGGAGTTTTATTTTAAAAATAGTTTACTTGTAGGTATCTTAGTTTAAGAGCGATAACTGTGCACAACAGTTTGCAAATGGTATCAGTCTCACACAGATCAAATGTCTAATTGTCTATATCCATAGTTGTCTTAATAATACTTCTATTTGTTTCATTAATATCTTCCACATTTTCTTTTTCAACAATCTTTTCTTACTTAGATGGCTACTTACTTTACCTCGTCTCTACTTTTACATATTTTATTATTTTTCTTAAGAATTATGTCACTTTTAAGGTAAAAAAATCAATGAAACAGATGGAGTATTTCAGTATGGAAACCAGAATTACAATATATCAATAACCAGTACTTGATGATGATTAACTTTAATGCAAAACTCATTTAGCAATGAGCGTTAGCAAGAGTTTCACAGGCGCGTTGTGATGAGGCTTTGTCGCGAGCCTAAGCTAAATCATTAAATTAGATAAATTCCTAAATACTACACCCTCCAGTTTTTTTTTCTTGTCACAGATTTTATTGTATGTGAGAAATATTTTATTGAAGAAAATAGAGAAATGGAGGGACTATTGACTAGGTAGTTAGCGGTAAGGAAGGTCGAACATTAATTAAGAGGCGGAAGATGTTAGGTGGTTACTTGCGTAGAATTCTTAACCTGTTGTGACTCTTCTACTATTTCTATCGTAGTTAGTGTAGAAACAGAAAAATTAATTACGTGTCGAAAATACAATAATTTTTTTTGATCAAAACCCACAGAGGGTATTATATTAAAATAGCTTCCGCAGTAACTAAATCGTTTAGTTCTGACGAGACAGAAACACCCCAGAACTGTCTACCAATAAACCTAGGAAATAAATTTGCAAGAGAATGAGCAACCTTAGTCCGTTGCTTGCGCACATGACTAAACGAAACTATCGAAAAAGAGTTGCAAACTAAAAGAATATCGGTATAAATCGAGTAAATATCACTTCGACCCTTCTGTTTTGCCTTTAGATCATTGATAATAGTCAAGCAATCACTCTCAACCTCTATGGCCGTGACTTCAAGCCTCGATGCTTCCTTAACGCCATGGAGAACACCCATAGCTTTCGCCATTGTCGGTCCCATCTCCGAGTTTTGTTGAAAGACCACACTCCACTCCACCGCGCCGTGCTCGTTTCTGCACACCACCCCCATCCCACTCCAACTCTCTCCTTCACGCTTGCATCCACAATTTTGGGAAATTCCCATTTGTACCCTCTAAGTTTTCACTTTTCTCAGTTGTACCCCTACGTATTAGCAATTACCAACTATACCCCTAAACTCAATTAGTTAGTCCCAAGCGTGACTAAACTAGGATTAGTCGTCAATTATGCCGTTAAGTGCCAACTTGGATGAAATGACATGGAATTTATCTTTCTCATTTGTACCCTCTAAGTTTTCACTTTTCCCAGTTGTACCCTCTAAGTTTTCACTTTTTCCAGTTGTACCCCAACCTATTAGCAGTTACTGCTGTCAGTTGATCATGTCAAAAAGATTGGTGTTGCTACAATTTATTACTGCTGCCAGTGCTGCTATTTAATTATTGCCCCTACTGTTTACGGAGTAACTTCTGCTACAGATTTGCTCCTATTACTATAGATTTATTGCGTTGAATGCTATGTAATCATTAACCCTACTGTAATTATCGTAACTGTTACGGTCAGTTTCCTGAAAGTAGTTACCGTGCGGGAACAATAATTTACTTTTGTAAGAGCTTTAAGTACGAGATATGAAATAAGTTTTTGGTTATGCAACCAAATTCAGTTACTTCCTCGAGCATGTTTTTCTCATTACATTTCTATCATGTTTTTCCTATTATAATTTTATCAAAACAAGTACTACAACAAATATGAGCAATGCAACATAAAAGTACTTCGAACCCTTCATATTTGACACCAATTCTTTCATTTGCATCTTCAATACCGGAAATTCATCACTAATAACAGCTTCAAGACATGATGCAAAATAAGAGAGAAAATTAAGAGAGTGAGAGAGAGGAAGAAAAATTGACCATAATTGAAGAGCTAAATAAGTGAAGATAAGAAGATAATAAATAAGAAAAAAAATTGGGAGGGAAAAGATTGAGAATCAGAGGAAAAATTTGAAGGGAGAAGGAAAGTAACACTTATTGGAGGGAGAAGAAATTTAAAAAAAAGGTAAATTTCATGTCATTACATCCAAGTTGACACTTAATGACATAATTGAAGGCTAGTCATAGTTTGGTCACGCTTGGGACTAATTAATTGAGTTTAGGGGTACAGCTGGTAAATTCTAATAAGCAGGGGTACAGCTGGGAAAAGTAAAAACTTAGAGGGTACAGATGAAAATTTTCCATAAATTAATTATTTGAAGTTAGTGAATTTTTTTAACTTAATTTAGTTATACTTGTCCCGTAAGATTCAAATCCGAATCGATTCATTTCCAAAGTTGGTCATTTAGACTCAAAATTCATGTGAAAGTCTACCTGGTCCAGAATTCAAACAAATGTCAAATTGGCTCAAAAGTACGTAAATGTCAAATTGGTCTAAAAGTAAAGTAACGGTCAATTCCGTCCAAAAGTCGAGTATTGCCCAACTTGGCCCAAGAGTCAAGTGTTGATCAATTTGGCCTAAAACTCAAGAAATTAAACTTGTATTAAAATCCCTTTTATAATAATTAAATATCTTAAAATTAAACTTTGCCAAGTTACTTGACTTAATAAACCAATTAGATAATAAATATTACTCCCTCTTTTTCTTTGATATCTTCCACATTTCCTTTTTTAACTATTTCTTTGATTTTTTCCACTTTCCTTTTTTTCTATCACACTTCTCTGTGGCCCACCTAGTTTACTCCCTTCCTACTTTTACTTATTTTATTGTTTTTCTTAAGAAATGTGCCACTTTTAAGGTGGAAGAAATCATAGAAATGGAGGGAGTATTAACTAATGTGCTCCAAAACTTAACTCGTCATTTCTTTAGTTGATGAATGAAACTCAAAAGAGCACAACTTAAACTGAAAAAAAAATGTTTATAAAAAGTACTCCGTATTCAACATTTATGGCTGATAATACCCGAATCCCAGCAAAATAATTAGGAAAATAAATTCAAATACTGCATTGATAATTTAAACCAATAAGCTGAGCAAAGCCAAACTTAATACGACCCTCTAATTACACAAGTGGACTCAAATCGGACTAACCCGACAACTTTACCCGAATCACCCATTTGAACCGGGGTTATGAATTAACCCAACTCGTAAGCGACCCTGACAACTAAACTCAACCAAAAGGTAGTGATGATCCGATAGTACCGATCTAGGCCAACCCAATATTTACTTCTACTTGTTTTATGCGAGATGCCTTTAATAAATTTATGGTATAGAAATGGGTGAGGGTGATGCACCATTGCGTAGACGTGCTAAAATAATAACCATATACTCCTAAGATAGTGAGAGGTGAGAGCAGCATCCACAGCACACACCAAATTAAAGCACCAAAGGATCGGAAGCATTACAAATTGAGTGAGAGTGAGTAGTGAGTAGTGAGTAGTGGGTTTTGCAATGGGAGAGCGGGCTATGAAAATGGAATTACCAGCAACAGCAGTCCAAGAGCTGATTAAATCCAGTGGCAGTGGCAGTGGCAGTACTAGTAGTACTATCCCTCACAGATACATTTTCCATCCTAATGCTCCTACTGCCTCACTTCCTTGGATGGACACCCCCGTCGTTGATCTCCGCTTACTCCTCCATTCCTCCCCCTCCCAACAATCCCTACACGAACTTGAACTTCGTAAGCTCCGCTCCCTCCTCTGCACCTGGGGTTGCTTCCAGCTCATAAATCACGGTGTTGGGACTGCTGAAATGGATGAGCTTCGAGCATTAGCCAAACAGTTCTTCGGGCTTCCTCACCAAGAGAAGAAAAAGTACTCGAGAACAGCGGATTGGTTTGAAGGGTATGGAAGCGACACAGTGTCTGAGGGAGAGCCTTTCAACTGGAACGACAGGCTTCATCTCAAAACTCACCCTCTTCATCAACGCAATCTCAACCTTTGGCCTCAAAACCCCTCTAAATTCAAGAAGATATTAGATGGATATGGTGTTGGGATGAAGAAATTAGTAGAGAATGTGCTGAAAGCCATAGCTAAATCATTGGATGTGGAAGAAGATAGCTTCTGGAGTGCGTTGGGAGAAGATGAGGGTATCATGTTTACCAGATTCAACTTGTACCCACCATGTTCGACCCCGGATCGAGTCTACGGGCTTAAGCCACATTCTGATGTAACCATGATTACCATCCTTCTGCAAGACAAAGAGGTTGAAGGCCTTCAAGTCTTGAAAGATGATCAATGGTTTAAAGTTCCCATTCTTCCTCATGCCTTCTTCATTAATGTTGGTGACCAGTTAGAGGTAATTTAATTACTCCCTACATCCTTGTTTTCTTTTTAACTAGTTTGAATGCCCGTGCGATGCACGGGTGCAACAAAAATGCTACTAAATCATCCATAATAGTGATAGTACTTTTTTTTTATAATATTGACTGTGACGAACTGTTTATGATTATTTCAAATAATTGTAATTTTGGAGTTATTGATAATAACTTGACCCATGCGTGACTCGTATAACCTGACCCGTATCCTGACTCCACTCGTATAACTCAACCCGTGAGCCGACCCGCTCGACTTGTTTGACTGGTTTAGTGCCTATATTGATTACTTATTTACTTGGATAAAAAACGACATTCATCAAAGTAGTAGGTCATGTATCTGTGAACAATATTAATACGTCACAACTCATCTGTGAACATTTAGTTTATCTATGAATTTTGCTTTATAAGATTATAATCATTTGACTTTCTACATCAAATATTTTGTATGTATGTCATCATCTCGCACTATATTTGACCTTACCCGCCCGACCCATTGCTTTTAGGGTCATGAGCCCTTTTTTCCTGAGCCGCGACCCATTTGACCTAAACAATTCTAAAAGCCTAGTTCGACTCAATCTATTACTCTGCCTAGATTTTGTTAAAACTCTAATTTTAATTTATTAGTTATTCGATATAATTAATTTTATATATTATTATTTTATTTGAATATAACTTTATGTCTAATCTTAACATAAATTATTTAGCAATTTTAGTACGTTACTCTCTTGTAAAGTTGTATATAGGGAGCCTAACAGAAATTCTTACTTGTGACGGATATATTCGTCGCAAACTTGCGACGGGTCAAGTACTACATATGTGGGGTAGATAAACTAAAGGAAAATACTTAGTAAATGACACTTTGTTTTGTCTCATCTATCCAATGGGTAGTATTTTCCTCGTCGCAAGCTTGCGATTCTGTGACAGATATGGTCGTCACAAGGAACACTTGTTGAGAGATTAAATTTGTGTTATCGTGTTAAATAGTAATGTTACTATTAGACTCAACAAAACTTGACCTAACTTGTAACACGATCCGCTCAACCCGTTTATTCATAGGTTAAGATTCAAGACATCTAAATCTTGATCCGTGACTCGATATTTTAAATTACAAATATAAATTAATATTCAATTTAATACAACATTTTTTTTCTTTTAATAGTAAATAATTATTAAAATAGTTTTAAAAATTCATTGTAATATAAACATTATAATAAAGGAGTATAAAAATTATATTATTAAAATAAATAAAAAGGTAATATCGAAAATATTACTCCGTTCTACTTAAAGGTAAAAAAAATTTACGTTTGAAACTATTTTTCAGTTGTATTCTAAGCATAATCCGTCTCGTGACCCGTATTACCCGGCCCCTATTTGAGCCGACCTGTAGTCTAACCCGACATATATAAATTTATTTAAATAAATTATGTAGTTTAAAAAAGTTTGAGACTACATGTCACTCGAAATACTTGTAGTCTAACCCGACATGTATTCATTTTGTTTTTAATTATTTAATTATTTTATTTAAATGTTTTAACTTCATTAAATTTTGAATTAGTTAAAATAGTTTAATCAAGTTTGCAGTGTTCAAAATTTTTAAATAGTTAAACATGATAAATAATTTAAGTTTGTATTTAAGAAATCTAAAACTATTGGAGATTACCAACGTCGCTCGAAAAACGTATGTTTAATTATATTGATAATTGACGGATTGATTAATTGAACATAATTATTTTTTATATATTAATCAATTTATTTGAATATGATTTTGTTTCTAATTTTAACTTAAATTATCTAGCACTCTTATTAGTATATATATTGTTTGCTTATAAATCAGGAGACTAAAATTGTACTCTCTAGTCGATCTGAATGACTTGACTTGACCCGTAAATCCAACCCATCCAACCCGTTTTTTCGTAGGTCAACACCTATAAATCTTGATCCGCGACTTGACTGTCATTAAATCCGGTATATTAGGATCGCGGCCCGACCCGACCTGTTCGTTAAAAATTGTTTACTCTATATGATTGCAATATTAAATGCAGTGTAGTTTTATTTTGATGACGCCTATAAATTAAATGAAGGAATAATTTTTTTTTTATTGTTTAATATCTTTTAAAAATTTTATTATTTATAATTATTTCTATATTAATATGTCAAGTAATGAATATAAATAAAATACTCCAATATTAAATTAAAATAACTTTTAAATTTTTTTATTGATATAAAAGGTAAAAAGTTAAAAAATATGTAATATTTTTTACATAAAATTGTAATTTCTCACACCGTATTTTCGCAAAAATGTAAATCCAATTCTATTAGGATAATTTTATCTTAATAAATATATCTACTTATATTAGGATAATAATTTTATTTTAATAATAATTCTCCAAAAATGACGATTATTTGAAATAATCATAACCATTTTACGCGTTCGTGTCTATTCAAATTTTGTTGTTTTCTGATGTGGTAATTGACGGTTTATATAATGGTAATTCTTTGACTCTTAGGGCTGCTAGGATTGTTTTGTCTAATACTAACAGTGAAAGGAGTATTATTTATTATCTAATACTAAAACAAATAGAAGTATTATTTATCATATCCACTTTTGTTATGGATAATATTTAAATTCTTAGTATTTCATAAAAGTTGGATTTCTTCGGAAAAAAAAAGCTTCCTTTAATTATATATATTGATTGATTGATTAGCGAAAGTGTTAATTAATTAACCCCTTAACTTTAGTCAATTGTGAGATTAAACCATATAGGTTTCAAATGTTATAATTAGGCCACATAACTTTGATTAAAAGTGAAATTCGATTCAATGTTTATTCTCAACATAAATTATATCATTAAATCATGTTATATATAAACTCAATGTACACTAAATAATTAATATTAATATTATAAAAGCAATTAAATACTCTCTCCGGTCACTATTTTTCGCCCCGCTTTCCTTATTTGGTAGATTTTTATTTTTTGCCTCATTTCTCCACTTTCCTTTTATGTCTTACACTTTTTACCATATTATCCTTCTTCTATCATTTATTTACAAAAAATGTCATTAAATTCTTACACTTTAAGCACCATCATTCATTTATTTACCATTTTATATTCATTATTCACTACATATCAAGGTCCACCATCATTTCCTTACCATTTTATATTAATTTCTTATTTTATGTACAAAAGGGACCGGGGCAATAAATAATGACCGGAGGGAGTAATTTATTAACATAATTCTTAGAATATTTTAAATAATTTTAATATACTCCGTAATTTATATAATCTATGAGATTAATGTTACAAATTTTCGATTTTATGTAATTCTTTCAAATATTTTTTTTCCAAAATATGTAAAAATTGCATACATTTTATAAATACATAATTATTTTTATCATATGCTGAGAAAATGTATAAATAAATGCATTTTTTGTTTTTAAGGTACAAATTTAATTGAAAAAAAAAACTTGGATTGAATTTCACTTTTACTCAAAATTATGGGGCTTAATTATTACAATTGAAACTTAAGGAGGTTAATCTCACGATTGATCAAACTTAAGGGAGCAAATCACCACTTTCACGTTTTTTTAATTTTTTGGTGTATGTATGTACAAGGTAAATGATACTCCTATGATACTACGAGTAAGGGTGTGCAAAAATCGGTCCGGACCAGAAAAATGGACCGGAATCGACCGAATCGGACCCGAAATAAAAAATTATGGTCCGGTCTCAGGTCCATTTTGGGTGATTCCGGGTTTCGATTCGATCCGGACCCGGTTTTTTCCTCTCCGGACCGGTTTGGACAGGAAAGACCAAAATTATATTTATTTGATAAAATTCCGGTCTAACCGGTCCGGAATTTCAAAAAAAAATTGAAAATTCCGGTCCAACCGGCCCGGTTTTCATACCCCACTTTTGACACATTTCTTAATTTTTCCCCAAAAATAATGGGGGAGGAATACTTAAACTAGGATGGAGTAGCAAACAATAGTAAAACTAACGCACGGATTTATGTGGTTCACCAGCAAAATTACTGACTATGTCCACACCGACAAGGAGACCAAATTCACTATTGTTGAGATAATAGTACAACAGTAGACTGTAATACGCGCGCTTAATAGCTCACAGTTAAAGCCAAAAGTACTACCAATTCTACCAACCAAACAGTAATCTCAAACAGGAAAAAGACTACCGGGATTAAGTTCGACCTGCGACGAGCTCACTAACGAGACAGAGGACAAATGATCTTGCGGCCAACCAAGATCCGAACAAACTCCAACAATATCCATCGCAAACGAGAGTAGAACCACCAAATAATACGGACTCAGAAACAACTGAGTTTTCCCCACAAGAAAACCTCACAAATTAACCTCATATATTTGTGCTCTCAAGTCACCTCTCTCTTATTTAACTTAGAAACTAGTCGTGTCTTTATATAGTATTATTTCACCAAACCTAATTAAGAAATAAAGACTAATCTTTCCTAAAACCAAACAATCTTATGTAACAATATTGTTACCAAAACAAGAAGATCAACTTTAAGAAAGATATCAGAAACAAATCAATTCGAGACCAAAAGGACACTTGGTAGGCACTTATTTCCTAACATATTGTTAACGGAAATCAAACCTAGATATAACGCATACTCGTATAAGTATAACTTCTCGTGATCTTATTAGACAACACTTCACACACTTATATAACTTTAATTAAGTGAGAATAACACAAAAACTAGTACTATAATTAAGAGAATATTATTATGTCAAAATATGAACACAAACATATGTATAACGAACTATAATCAAGTGATCGAGAGTGACACAAAAGTTACTCTCTCTATCTCAATCAATTGTTTATCTTTGATTAAAATCAAAAAAAATTATTATTAAGAGAATATTATGTTAAATTTGTAGGGTTATTGAATAGGAATAATGTCAACTTTGGATGGTATTTCATAAATAAAATCAACTTTAATTAATCTGAGAATAAACACATGTATGAGACACATCAAACACGAATGAAATTGACTCATTAATGACCGGATGCAGTAGGTTTATGTGGGTCTCATAGTCATAAATTAACACAGCTCCATCTTCCTCATTTCCACATCAATAATGTCGATTCTTCCCCCGAAACCCATATTCTCTCCCCTAAACACAAATTTGAAATCCTAATTTTGAGCAACAATTCTCGAAATCCATGGGCAATCCATCAAATTTATGTTCTTCGAGTTCATGGGGATCTAACATCTCGAAAGATGTTTTCTGCAACACAAGTTACGTGCAGTGATTAGTAGAATTATGGTTGTTATCAGTTAGTTTAGTAACATCAATTTAACTATAATGGAATAGTAGGTAGTAGGTAACCCGAATCCATTCGTATTTGATGTGTCTCATACATTGATTTATTCTCAGATTAATTAAAGTTAACTTTATTTATGGAATACAACCTAAAGTTGAGATTATTCCTGTCAAAAAACTCATTTATATATGGATACTTCGATTCAATAACTATCAAGAAACCAACTCAACCAAAAACGTCAATTGATGGTTTGTCTTAAAGTGTGGATGCAACACACGATAGCTCAAATACCAATATCAATTGCAAAAACAAACTAAATCAAGACCTTAAGAAGATAGTTAGAGGCCATTGATTTTACTCTAACAATGACTTAGTGCATAGGTCGTACACTCGTACATATGTAAATTGTGCTCTTTCTGTTTTGGTCTCTTTGTTTATATTTGAATACAGCTTGAAGGTTGTTTAGCTATGATTTGATGAATCAATTAGAAGTGGAATATATATGTGCAGATAATGAGCAATGGAATATTAAAAAGTGTAGTACACAAGGTGGTGATAGATAAGGAGAGAGAAAGGATGTCAGTGGCAGTGGCAAGTATTCCAACCTCGGACAAAGAGATAGGCCCGGTAACGGCCCTAATTGATAGACAAGGAGCCCAACTATATAAGAAGGTCACCAATTATATTGCCCTTTTCTTGCAGCATATTGCCAGAGGAGAAAGAGCCATCAACGCCATCAAGATGTAGCTCTAACACCATTCATACGGAGTACTTCGTATTATATTATTTGTGATAATTAGTGAAAAACCCGCACAAATGTAGAGTTTATATAGATTATCATTTACTTCGTATAAGAATTTGTTTATTTGCCATTACTTCGTATAGAATTTCTTTGTTTTATATAGTTACATTGTACTGAAGAGATGTCTTCATTTGCCTCGTAAGAGAATCTTTTCACTAATAGCATGTTTATAGCCACAAATATCATGCATGTTTGACCCATGTTTATGGTGGTGATGTCATTAACTTTGTGATTATGTAGCTAATTAATCACTATAAATATGAGAAGTGTAGTCGTTTGAGATAATGATCTTTCATCTCATCTACTTTTTCTCAACGATAATTTTGAACATACCATATAAGTTTCAACTCTTAAATGTTGATTACACAACTTTTAGGAGTGTTGTGTGACTTTGGGCAACGACGCCCATTCCGATTTGTACACAAACAAATATTGCCTCCCTTCATAACCAAACATACCATAACCCATTTGGACACTATTCACAAGTCAAGAAATTTTCAATATTCTCGACAATCTACAAGAGAAAATATAGTTATGTGGGATCTATTTTGATTTGTCTCCATAAGTAGATAAAAAGATAATTTTACTAATGCAAAATGAAAGATATCGATAATGTAAACCGTCTCAGAAAAAAATATGAAAAAACAAATAGTGTGTTTGGTTATGAAGGGAGGGATCGAGTACAATTCGTTGGAACAGATAAAGTATAATGTATACTCTCTCCGTCCTGATCATTTCTTATCTTATTCCATTTCGGGATGTCTTAGTAAATTTTTGACCTTTCTATTTAGGGAATGAGATTGATTAGCAATTTGATCGTTCACATTCAATTTCTTGGTCTTTGTGCCAAAATCAGAGGACAACAATTGACCGGGATGGAAGGAGTATCTTTTATGGAGTAATCAAGCAATCCAAACTTTATTTTAGGAATGTGGATAAAAGTGATACTCCCTCCGAGTTCATATCTTCTTCCCCTCTCTTTTTGGATGGAAAATAAAGACAGAGTATTATATTAATAATAAAGGAAATAAGATGGACTTAAAAAGCAAGAGAGGAAATATTATGAGAAAATGACTAATTCTAAAATGACCGACCAACCCAAACTGTATTCTCTTATATATTAATGCTGAAATGTTTCTTGCTTCCACATTCATCCACATAGGCATCCTACATCAGCATCTACATGTCAAAAAGGTTGCACTTATGTGGCATCTGATATTTATATTAATTCATCAGTTTTTAAGGGAACTCCCATAGCCTCTATTGTTGTCCACCACAAATCGTCTCCCTTAACTTCCCCTCCCCAAAACGTCTCCCACTCTTTAATGTTAACGAACCATCTCAACCAAAACCTTAAGGCGATGGTTGAGGCCCGTTTATATTCTATTACGCCCCTCACTCGAATGTCCTTTGGGCTTGAAGAGTGGTTAGTGCGCACCGGGTCCCCCGTACCGTGTGCTGAGATTCCACTTGAGAGTTCGAGATATTAATGGCTGCCAGGGTTCGAACTCGTGACCTCTGGCTCTGATACCATGTTAACTAACTATCTCAACCAAAACCTTAAGGCGATGGTTGAGGCCCGTTTATATTCTATTACGCCCCCTCACTCGAATGCCCTTTGGGCTTGAAGAGTGGTTAGTGCGCACCGGCTCCCCCGTACCGTGTGCTGAGATTCCACTTGAGAGTTCGAGATATTGGGGGCTGATACGATTTTGTACACTTTAGTAAACATATCATATGTAATCATAGAGTTCAGACTACAATATTTTGTATAGATGACTAGGTTCATTAGTCATCTATACAAAAGATTGTAGTCTGAACTCTATGATTACATATGATATGTTTACTAAAGTGTACAGAATCGTATCAATCTATAATAGGTAGGTGATCCAGAAGATATTGTGCTGTCTTCATGAATATTATTCTTATTATCTTTATCTTGAATATTTAATAACCGTCTCTCCCCTAACTCCCTTACCCACTCAAATCTTTTTAATTCATCATTTTCCAAAGAGCAGTTCTAAACTTCTACTATGAAACCACTCCATTATTACCACTACCCATGAATCTCATCATTTGATAGAATAAGTCAATATGTAATACTCCGTATTGTAATTATTTGATTGTGATTCAGTTACCTAGCTTAGTGTGATTTGTTACCTAGATTAGTGTAACTTGTTACCTAGTTTATAGTAGTCTGTTCCTACTGAGTAGCAATTGATTTGTATTTATACCTTGAAGATAATGAATACAAGGCAACCGATTAATCTCTTTTATGGTATCAGATTTTTAGGTTGTCCTATTTCTCTTGCTTCCGCTCAACTCTATCTTCTCTATTTCTGACCTCACGTCACAACTCAGACCTCACGTCGAAAATGGCTCCCGATGCAAAGTCGACTTTTCACCCGGCTCTTGCTGTGAACAATATCACCAACCATATCCCTGTCAAACATGGCATGGATAATGATCAATATCCTTTATGGGTTGCTTTGTTCACAAATCACGCAAAATCAAATCGTGTGCTCCATTACATCGTCCCACCGAAGGTCGCTCCTAAGCCGCCTTCCACTGATGATGAGAAGAAGATGTGGGAAACTCTCGACGCCACGATCCTTCAGTGGATATACTCCACCGTCACGACTGAACTTTTGTTAACTATCGTGGAGGCTGAATCCACCGCTATGGAGGCATGGGATCGTCTCGCTGATATTTTTCAAGATAACAAGAATTCCAGGGCCGTGACACTAGAACAGGAATTCTCTCATATCGAGATGGCGGATTTTTCCTCTGTCTCGGCATATTGCGAAAGACTTAAGTCCCTTGAAGACCAATTAAAGAATGTCGGCTCCCCTGTCTCAAATAGCCGATTAGTTCTTCAATTGGTCTCGGGCTTATCTCCGGCTTATCAAGGTGTTGGGACGATTATTCGTCAAAGCAATCCTCTTCCCGCTTTCTATCGAGCTCGTTCTATTTTGACACTCGAGGAAGCCGGTCTCGCCAAGCAGGCCGCTACTGGTTCGTCCGAGGCCCTCTATACCCGTGGTGGTGTCGACGGTGACACCGGAGGAAATTCCTCTAAAGTTGTTGCTTCAACCAATGGGAAATTAAAGGAGGTCGTGGTCACGGATCCGGTGGAAAGAAGAAGGGTAATAAGGGTGGAAAAGGTCAGCAAGGCAGCGGTAAAGGACAAGGCGCTTCCTCTGCTAATGTTGCGGCTCTGGTCACCACCACACCTATGCAATGGCCAGGCGGTTATGGGCCCTGGCAGTGGCCCACATCACCTTGGAGTTACCCACCATGCCCATATCCCTCCACCCTTGGATGATGCGACCCGGTTTTTCGCCCCGGTCTCAACAAGGAATTCTGGGTCCTCGGCCTCAACAGGCGTATACTGCTGATGGGTCCACACAAGCTCCAACGGATATTGAGGCGGCGATGTATACTCTTGGACTCACTCCACCCGAGCCCTGGGTCATGGATACAGGTGCTACGTCTCACATGACAGCGAATCAAGGTACTCTCTCGCCTTTTATTAATTCGAGCTTTCGTAATGGTATAGTTGTCGGAAATGGTCAGACGGTTTCAATTAAAGGTTACGGACATACGACCCTACCTACACCACACCCACCTCTAGTTTTGAAAAACGTACTGTATGTTCCAAAACTAGTCAAAAATCTTATCTCCGTTAGAAAATTCACCACCGATAACATGGTCACTGTTGAATTTGACCCTTTTGGTTTTTGTGTAAAGGATATGCGGACGGGGACTCGTCTAATGAGGTGCGATAGTCGGGGTGACCTTTATCCTATCTCCACCATTACATCAGCCTTATCACCATCTTCTTTTGCTGCTTTAGCACCGTCTATTTGGCACAATCGCTTGGGTCATCCGGGCGATCCTGTTTTTTCTTTTCTTAGGCAAAATAAACTCATTGATTGTAATTTGAATTCTCGTAATTCTTTCTGTCAATGATGCCCTCTTGGAAAACATGTTCGATTACCATTTGCTACGTCATTTTCGCGTACTTATATGCCTTTTGATATTATTCATTGCGACCTATGGACATCACCCGTCTTAAGTTCGTTAGGTCACAAATATTATCTGGTAATTTTGGATGAGCATTGCAATTTTTTATGGACGTTTCCCATTGCTAAGAAGATTCAAGTAAGCTCAATATTATCAAAATTTCATGCCTTCGTCCAAACTCAATTTGAACGAAAAATTAAATCGATACAATGTGATAATGGGACGGAATTTGTTAATGGTCTATTTCGAGATTTTTGTGCACATGAAGGGCTCATTTTTCGACTCTCTTGTCCTCACACTTCATCTCAAAATGGAAAAGCTGAACGCAAAATCCGTTCTATTAATAACATTGTTCGCACTCTTCTTTTTCATGCTTCCATGCCAATTTCATTTTGGCATCATGCACTTGACGTGGCCACTTATATTTTGAACATACTTCCTAGTAAGCCAATTGCCTACAATATTCCTCTTCGCATGCTATATAATCGTTCACCGATATATAGTCACCTCCGTATTTTTGGTTGTTTATGTTTTCCTTTGATACCGTCTACAACCATACATAAATTGCAGCCCCACTCTTCTCCGTGTGTGTTTCTTGGCTATCCTAAAGATCATCGTGGTTATAAGTGTCTCGATATGTCTACTAATAAAATCATTATTTGTCGTCATGTCATATTCGATGAACAAACATTTCCTTTTGCTACCTTACATCGTCCCGACACACATACCTATGATTTTTTGGATGACGGAGTCTCCCCCTGTGTTCTTCGACACATGACCATGACTTCACCCCAGCCTACTCAAAACACCACACAACCATCTTCCCCTGATGCCCCGTCTAGTTGTGACGGGTCGACTAGTCACCCGGTTTCCTCTAGACCCTCGACAAACCCGTCTTTTAAACCTGTCACTCGAACTATTATATCAACATCCAAACCCACAACACGTGCTGCTCATGGCATTTTCAAACCTAACCCAAAATACTCAAAACCACCCACCCAGCACAATTTATCTCACACATTAGCTATATCACCGATTCTGAAAAATCCCGTGTCAGCTATTCGTGACCCAAATTGGAAACTGGCCATGGACGACGAGTATACAGCTCTTATTAATAATAAGACGTGGGTCTTGGTTCCTCCTCCTATGAACGTATATGTCATTCGGTCAATATGGATTTTTCGTTATAAATTTAATTCTGACAGTTCTTTTGAAAGGTATAAAGCTCGTCTTGTAGGTGATGGAAAGACTCAACAAGTTGGTGTCGATTGTGGCGAAACTTTCAGTCCCGTGATTAAACCATCCACAATTCGAACAGTCTTATGTCTTGCCTTATCAAAGTCATGGTCCATCAATCAACTTGACGTCAAAAATGCTTTTCTACACGGCACTCTTAATGAGACGGTTTATATGTATCAACCCCTCGGGTACAGGGACAAGTCACGGCATGACCATGTTTGTCTCCTAAAGAAGTCGCTCTACGGTCTCAAACAAGCACCTCGTGCTTGGTATAAAAGGTTTGCGGACTATATTGCTCATCTTGGCTTTAAACATAGCAAGGTTGATCACTCTTTATTTATTCTTCAACAAGGTACAAATTTTGCGTATTTATTACTTTACGTCGATGATATTATCCTTACATGTTCAACCGAGGCCCTTCGTGCCAATATTATGAGTAATCTTCAGACCGAATTTGCTATGAGGGATCTCGGCTCTCTAAACTATTTTTTGGGTATTTCCGTCAAGCAATGCTCCAAGGGTATGTTTTTGTCTCAAACCAAATATGCAAATGAAATTGTTGAGCGCGCAGGCATGTCGTCTTGTAAAGCCGCTGTCACTCTTGTTGATACTAAGCCTAAGTTAAGTGTTCTCCACTCCATCCCGTATGAGAATCCCACACTCTATCGTAGTCTTGCTGGTGCTCTACAATATCTCACTTTTACTAGACCCGACATTTCCTACGCGGTTCAACAAGTTTGCTTATTTATGCACAACCCGATGACCGAACACATGGCTGCACTAAAACGTATCTTACGCTACGTACATGGTACTGCAGACCGTGGGTTGTGGCTCTGTAAATCTGCTCCCTCTCTTCTAAGGGCATACACGGATGCTGATTGGGGAGGGTGTCCCGATACAAGTCGGTCCACATCTGGTTATTGTGTGTATCTAGGTGATATCTTGATCTCGTGGGCTTCTAAACGACAACCTACCCTCTCCCGGTCCAGTGCCGAGGCCGAATACCGTGGGGTGGCAAATGTTGTCGCTGAGTCATGTTGGCTACGAAATTTGCTTGTCGAGCTACATGTTCCAATGCCTAAAGCTACACTCGTTTACTGCGATAACGTAAGTGCTATTTATCTTTCGGGTAACCCGGTTGAACACCAACGTACTAAGCACATTGAAATGGACATCCACTTTGTTCGTGAGAAAGTTGAACGAGGTGAAGTTCGTGTCCGTCACATATCCTCTCGTTATCAAATCGCGGAGATATTCACTAAAGGCCTTCCACTCGTCCTTTTTGATGATTTCCGTGATAGTTTAAACGTTCAATTACCTCCCATTTCAACTACGGGGGTGTGATAGAATAAGTCAATATGTAATATTGTAATTATTTGATTGTGATTCACTTACCTAGCTTAGTGTGATTTGTTACCTAGATTAGTGTAACTTGTTACCTAGTTTATAGTAGTCTGTTCCTACTTAGTAGCAATTGATTTGTATTTATACCTTGAAGATAATGAATACAAGGAAACCGATTAATCTCTTTTATTATTAGAAACCCATTTTTCTATTATATGCTCCCCTCGATTAGTAATGTAGGTCAGTAATCTTTATTTCCCCTCTATTATTATTCCTGATTTCTTCATTTCTCCAACGACGCCATACCAGATCAACTCGGAGAACTTTAAGTATTGATTAACGGCGTTGTACGCGAATTGGTAACTTGATAACTGGAACTGTGGGGGTGATGCAGTCCAATTTAGGGGTGTCCAACCCCATCAATTGAAACCCCTCAATTCAGTTTCTGGGGTTCAATTTAGGGTTTCTCGAATTAATAATGGTGTTTTAGTTACTACCCAGAAAAAAAAAATCATTTGGTTTTGTTGTAGATGAACTGGAGGTCAGGAAGAGCTAATTATGAATTTATACATATTTTCAGGTATTTATGTTTGAGAAAAACAGGGATTAATTAAGGATTTTTTTTTGCAGGATTAATATGTCAACACTTTGATTAGAGGATGCTTCTTTATCAATCCAATTGAGCACCGTAAGTCTGTGACATAATGACTAGGTTTTTTTTTTCTGCCCTTCGTTTTTTTTTTGCTTTAATATTTTGTGATTGAGGTCTTTGATGAGAATTGATTGTGATCAGTGGGTATCAACCATTCACATATTACTACTTTGCTATGGACACAAGTTCTAACATTTCTCACTCTTCAACTTCCTCTTCCATGGTGAGCCCGTCGTGGTGGTGTTGATACGCAAGAAATATCTCTATTGAATCTGTTTTAAAATTGTTGTTCTTCACGCGTTTTCCGATATCAATCACCGTTCCAGAAAATGCTTACATTTATCTCCTCGTTTTTTCCCTCACTGCTCAATTGCTCCTATAAAATTTTCATTTCTTCATTAATTTCTCACATTCTCTCGAGAAGTTGTTTGGATATTGCTTTCAGAGTTTATATCTTCTACAACGTACGATTCCTCGCAGGAGGTGGCGGTGGCACGTCCATGACTGATATATTCGGGACATTGAATTTAGGTCGAGTGATATTTATTATTTAGGGATATCGTAAACACAAATTAGCTCATTGAATATATTTGAAAAATGGTATACCTATTGATTTTCTCTATCGCTTTTATTTCTAATTTAGAAATAGTATTGAATCTGAGTTAAGTGTATTATTATTAGGGTTATTTCATGAAAATAATACCAACTATGCGTGTGCTTCTTAAATTAATAAAAACTATACGTAATCTCATTTTAATACGAACTATGTATTCATTAACCTCGCTTTGATATGAGTGACCGGCTACCTGTTGAATCTCTCTTATTCAACTCTTTTTCTAACTTTCTTCTTTTGATTTACATTTCGTGTTCATTTTCGGTCATTGAAAAAAAAAATCCGAAAATTCATCTTCCATTTCTTTTTCATTTAGTCTTATAGAAGCTATGAAAAAAAATGTTTTTATTGTTATTTTGGCTTTCACGATGACTACAACGGACCTAATAAAACCCTAGAAAGTTACAACAAGTCACTATGACCTGTAATAGCAAGTCATAATTTCATACATAACAAAACGAGATTAATGAATGTGTAGTTCATATTAAAATGAGATTAGGTATAGTTTGAATTATTTTAAGAAGCACACACATAGTTGGTATTATTCCCATGAAATAACCCTTATTATAATTAGATAAAAAAAAATGAAGTGATTATCTTCCAATGCAATTAGATAATACGGAGTACGTTTTTGTCTAATGTGGAACAGGGGTGCAAAATGTTGTTTCTTTCACATTGTCACGTTATGGTATTCATATCTGGTGAGTTGGTTTACAATAAAGTAATCTCTTCTTACTTCATATTATATATACTTTGTATTAATTAGTGTCTACTTTTTTTCCTTCTTAATATGCTCGCCTCTCCTTTACCGATGTGATGTTTATGAGCTAAAATATGAAGATAAATTATGCAAATTTAAGGGTAACTATGAAATTGTTGGAATACGTGAGATTGAGTTAAGATTTATAGGTTTTTTGGAGGAGTATTTTCTTTTAGTCATGTTCATTTAAGTTGGTTTTTATAGTATCTCATGCTCCGTATTTGGAATACATGAGCTATGAATACTAAGGAAGGATTAAGGGGAATGAGTTAGTCTCTTAGCAATATATCTAGAAAACATTTGGTTTTGCAAAGTGGAGAACTTTGATGGTTCATTCTTTTATGCTATCTATTCATTCTATTATGAATACTATGTGCAATGTTTCTTACCTTTTTGTACTATGAATACACAATTCGATTTATTTAGTCATTTTTTTGGAGGCTTAAATGAAAAACAAAAACCGAAACAACGTTAAGAACACAAAAACTTCAAGCATTCATGAAAAAGAAAATCCGGAAAAACAATCGACCATTAGATAGGAAGTACGGATAATAGAGTTGAGGGAGTTTAATATAGAAGAGGTAGAGTGAAAGTAGTAGTTGTAGTAGTAGTAGCAGCAGCACCAGCAGCAGAAGCAGATGAAAATGGAGAAAATGAATGCATAGATGATGATGATGTTATGAGAAAAATGTACCATTTTTTTATTTTAGAATGATTTGGGTAATGCGGTGGCGTATTGACCTCTTATCTAAAAATTAGCTTAAATTCTTTTATGCACCCTTGGTGTCTTATACTCTTATGTAGTTATGTGGTCATCTGCCTAAATCCTTGACTCATCTTGAACGACGTTACTCAAGTAACAATTTGCTTTCATTATCGAGTAAATTCACCAATGTATTCGTTAGCTTTGTTGTAGTTCTTACGAAGTATATATAATGGTTGGTTACTCACTCGCTTATATGGATTATAATATAATGAACATTTCAATATTTGTTTGAATGTTTATAAAATAAGAGAAAAGAATAAAAGTATATTTAACCATGATGAAGATCAGTCATTGTTGTTTGATATTTTTAAGAAATTTCACTTGAATACATCATTGGTCATTAGTCATTCCACGACACTATACATTTGAGGTAAAGTTATTTCATATTTCTTGATCCTTATTTTCACTTATCTTGGTATATACAATAACATTTTTGAGAGGTTTCCTAGAATATGAAGAATAGGCATGAAAGAAATTGCGTAGAATATCAATAATTGCAAATCAAGGTACAACACTTTCCCCCCTATTTAATTGTATAACCGTATTGGAATTTAATACGAAGTATAGTTTATATAATTTTATAACGAAGCTTGAAATCTATCAAAGGTAACTTCTGTATCATATGCATTGTGCCACTTTTTCAATTTTATTAAAGGAATGATTAACCTCTAATTGCATAGTTTTTGTTATTTGTTTCAATAATTTCAATACATTCCGATTCTAAATACAAATTTTAATAAAAAAAAAATCCGTGCATTTATTATAATTTTACGGAGTCACTATTCACAGTACGCATTTTAGTCGACGCAGTACTTTTTACCCATATTTTTCTATTTCATACCCTTATCAGAAAACAAACATAATTTCATTCTTCTTCCACCCTCTCTACCCTAACCCTAAAAACCATCTTTCTTTTTTTTCAATTAGCATTGAATACCTCCAAATCTAACTATGCATTCATTCAATTTATCAAATTTAATAGGTCATGGATAAGATTTTGATTGAAGAACAAGTATCATTCATTAATTATCATTAATTAATGAAATTAGGGTTTTTTTGTTTCATAGTTCAAAATAATCAGTTTTTTGTTTATTGTTATTAAAATTAGGGTTCTAGCAAACACTATACTTTCAGTTTTTTGGTTTAGAAACTCAATTCTTGGATTTAATACTTTAATGCTGGGTATTAAATTGGAAGCATGCAATCGGATAGTGTAGTACAGTTATGAATTGAGTATATACTGAGTGTTAGAAAGCAAATTACGGTAGTTTAGAAGGGTTACTTTTTCATTGTTTTGTACGGAGACATGTGTACTGTGATTTTTTCTTCTTATTTCTGTACTGCGTCAAAATTGAAAAAAAAAACATGTTTATTCAGTGATAAAAGAAACAAACTGTGTTGATAAAGTTAAAAAAAATACTTTATATCAAAGATTAAAGTAAATGTACTGCATGAAATTTTAAAATAAATGTACTGTAAAAAATGTACTGCGTAAAAGTAAAAAAAATAAATGTACTGTGTAAAAGTAAAAAAAATAATGTACTGCGTTGAGTAAAGTAGATATGGAGAAGAGAAAAACAAAAGAGAGGAAAAACAAAATGATGAATTTGAGGGGGAGGGAAATGAGAGGGGCAAAATCGGAAAAACGGTACTGCGTCGAGTAAAATGCGTACGCGAAGAACTCGAATTATCGTCATGGATTATATTTAATCACATGGCAGAGTAGGAAAAAGCACCTGAAAGCCATATGGTATGACTTTGTACTCACCAATCCTATCTACTGTGTATGGCGTGAAAGGTTTTCTAGACAGTTTAGCAACTCTCAGATGAATACTACTCAATTGGTCAGGCACGTTTCATTGGGAGAATACTTCACTGTTTTAAGAGTCTTGATGTAACTGATAGACTTAACCACATTTAGAGAAGTCTTGGAGGTTTGATGCTGCAAAAATAAACTCAAATGAAATATCGGCACTGTCGGGGTGTATAAAGAGGAAACATTGGATTTTGCTTTGATCTTAGATTGGAATTTGGGGTAGATTTTGTTGCTATAAAAGTTTGTACAGGAACCTGCTACCTAGGTGAAGAAGTGAACTAGCATTTCTCTATTGTGTTTTACAAAAATCTACTCCGTATAATAATTGGATCATTCATGATCTATATGGACAACAGAGTTAAATGTTTTGTTACGATCTAGATATTTTTACTTTTGTAAGATGATTCCCATTTTTTTCTATTCTTTAAGAGAAATAAATAGATAACATTTGTGGCAAAATAAATAAATTACTCCATATTATTTTTTCGAGAGATGATGTTTATTGGACAACAACTTGCTCTTGATGAATTTATATTGTTTTCGATCATTTATTATAAGTAACAAGTATTGTAATCAGGGATGATGCAAATTACGGAGTATTTTATTATCAGTTACTTCGTGTATGAAATTAATATGATATGTACTTATGTAGCGTCTTGACACTATAATGTCATTCGAGCTGCGTTCTCGCTTACATTCGTGAAAGTTGTGTTACTCGAATAATACTCAGTAAGTTATTAGAAAAAATGAAATAAATCAAATTTAAGGAATACTTTATCTGTCTCTCTAGAAAAGTCACTCTTTCCTTTTTGATTATCTCTCTAAAAGTGTAGAATTTCAACTATGGATAAATTATATGAAGTTTACTCTTTTTCCCTAATAAATAACGTTTTTATCACGTGTATATTATAAATAAAAATATTGAATTATGTTCAAGTCACTATATTAACTTTGATCGTTGTTGAAATATGATGTTAATATTGATTTTGTTTTATTATGAAAAATATTAAAACAAATCCGTGCAAAATCTAGTTTGATTTATTTTATGATAAAAAAGCGCGAAAGTATCGATTGATCCCCATAACTCTAACAAATTGTGAAATTAAGCACCCTAAGTTTCAATTGGAGTAATTTAATTCCACAAGTCTAACATAATGTAAACATCAACTCCATCCAATATCTCACCAATATCTCATCTTAATTTCTCAACAAAAATCTCAACAAACATAAAAAAGGAAATACAACTACTTTTGATATCACTTCAAAACACTAATTTTGATATATATACTGATGTACGTATACATCCATATTCTTCTTCCAAAGACCAAAATCATAAGCATTCTTCAAAGTCGTTTCCCGTACTCATTCGCAATCGATGTCTACCGACCTTGCTCAAAGTAAGTCAATGAATTACTGATTGTACGTAGGTTTCTTTGTGTGTATAAAAATTTCCTTGACTTTGTGAGATAAGCGGAATTAGGGTTTACATCTGTGACACAATCAATAAGAATGATTATTAGAATTTTTTTCATAGTAAAATAAATAAAATTTAAACTCTAATTACTGAGACAGTAAAATATTTTCAGTCACGTTGTTATTATTATCATCATTTTTTATGAAAAAACTTGCATTAATATCGAAATAAATTACAAAAAATTATTATTATTAGTTTTTTCTTAATTAACTTTGTTAATGGATGAAACACCGTCAAATATCATTTGTCGATGTTACCACGGAGGGGAAATTAAATGGAATGATGGTTCATACGAATATGTGGGTGGATCATGTATTGAAGGCCCCTTGGATATATGGAAGTTAATAAATTTGAAGAACATCCAGAACATGACTAAAAAGTTGTACGGAAACTATAGTGCAATATGTTTTTATGTCATTAAAGGAGTGGGTATACAATTATTATGTGATGAAGAAACTTTACAAGAAATGCGGACATAGGGAGTTAAGTATGGGGTCATTGAGTTGTATTTTGATGGAGATACTTCTGAAGAAATATATTTGAATACCGATTTCTCAAGTGAAGTTAACGTAAGCAATGCGTTTCAAATTCCTGTACATCTCAGTGAACATCTTGGTGGTGAAAAGGAGATAGTGGAGGATCAGGGTGATTTTGCAGAAAATGAAACCGAAGAGATATGTTGGAGTGATCCCTAGGAGATTATTGATCACAATGATGCTGGTAGAAGTGATGATGAATTTATTGAGGTGAAAGAGAAGAAAAAACAGTGGATTTCTCTTAGAAATTCTTTCGGTAGAACTCAAATCATGAAATTTAGAGAGCAACAAGTACAAAATCAAAGAGTTAAAGGGATTAAGGATGAATATTGGGGAAGAGATGAAGATGCTTATGAAGCAGTTCACCAGGAACAATTATATGAAAGAGAGTCGGATGATGAAGATCCCTTTAGCCCAAGTGATGATGAAGAGATCAAGTTACACTACTGCAAAATTGGTCATAGACATCACCTAATACACATAGGATAAAAAATAACCTACATCTATTTCAAATAAACATAGGGTATTGAATAACCCCATGTATATAAAGGAGAATATACATAGGTCAAAATCATAACCCATGGCAATATATTATAGACATGGTCATAATAAAACCTATCTATATAGAATATGAAGAGAAGTAGGGTTTTATATTTAATCCTCCACTCTTCACCCTACTCAAAAACGCAACTATTGAGAAATCCCAGTTTCTTCAATTTCCAGCTTTCGCATCGTCAATGGAGTCATCGTTGCCACTCACGGCGGCAGCGGCGACCAAAATCAAGCGAAGATCCGTCGCCTTTAGTGGTTCCAGCGGCGACGAAGATAAATCATCTTCATACTACAGCTCACTACCTCAAGCATTATCGTCATCATCAACAACTTCGACATCTTCTTCTTCAATCTTCAAACCTCCGCTTATATTAGCGTTCCTCGAAATTGAATCGATTGATTGATTTTCTTAGTTACAATCAATTGATTGATTTACTTTTGAGTCATTCGAATTTTAGGGTTTTGTAGTTTTCAGTTATGTAGACACCCGCATTTTGACTGCTTGTGTCTATAGTAGTCTCCAACAAAATATCCGATGATGATCGAACGTAAACATGCTTTAATACGCTTGAATACGGGACTCGTAATAAATAGTATCCGACGTGGTCACTTAGCACTACTAGAAAAGAGGGCAAAGAAACCATGTTAAAATGCCCTAAGACACCATTTTGGAGATGATCTCCAAGTCAAAGGTGTCTTAGGGTAAGAAATCATGTGAGAAAAATGGTTTCTTTGCTTATGATTTAGAAACCAATTTTAAGAAATAAATGATTTCTTTGGTCTATGAGAAAAACACCATATGAGAGAGATAAATGGTTTCTTTGCCTACCAACATAATAAACCATGTAACACACTGAAATGGTTTCTTTGCTACCTTAGTATATTTTTTAAAAAAAAATCTTATAATATTGAAGATAACCCAACCATTGAATACAATGTACTACGTACTCATTTTCATATATCAACTAAAATAAACATTCATTTCCATAAAATATTTCGTATATATAATGAAGCCAACATATGTCAAAATTACAATAGAAGCACACAATAGTGTGCTACAGAGTATAAAATAAATCCCATAACATCCTACAAGATGAGTATGTTTTCCAAGAATGACTTGATTGAGAATACATCCAAGACCTACTGGCAAGGTGCAAAGGGTAGTGGGAAATTGGGAATAGCAGCAGCAGGCCAACAACATCTGGATCAATCCCGGTATTCTCTCAAGAACCGAAGAAGCACTGTTGGAGGCACATCCTGCAGGATAACATAAGACTCGGAATGAGCATCTATTTAAAAATAAGCACAATTGGTTCAGCTTGCAAATCAATTGGTTACCCACTTTCCAAAGCATGGAGTTCTAGCACAAAGCACCCCGTATCGACCAAATACTACTAACACAATAAAAAAATGCTAGCAAATTAATGCGATATGTGATATGTTCAATCACATTCCAAGTCAAAGAACAGATAATATATCGCTCTATTTATAGACAAGTGCATATAGGAAGAAATTGAAAGAAAAGACATACAAAATAGGATAAAAAATCATAATTGTTAATTGCCTCACCTGATCAGTCAGAAGAACTTGTATCTACAACAATATGTAAAAGTTTCTTTATATCATTCTTCGATAGTCTAAGCTCCTTGCACTTAAGCAGAGGTTCACGGGCTCGCATCCTGAAGAAGTTTATCAAGATAAAAAATGAGTAGGGGCCGTAAGTTTGACACTACTGTTAGATGGAAGTATACGCCTCAAAAATTTTAAAGCCATTGCCAAAGGAATGATAATAAAATAATGAAAATTACATCTCTCCCCAAGCACATCATACAGAGCATTGCACTATTTTATAATAAAAACAAGCACAGCTAGTCTAGTAAGACAGTTTGGCCAAAATTACTTCAACAAGCCTTGTATTTATTCAAGAACATCCACCATGGAACAGAAATTATGCCCGCCTTGGTTCAACAAGCAGTTAGTTTCATCTTCATATTAACCTGATGTACCCTCGAGCCCTTGTTTATGTAATTTACCATCGACCAAATGAAATTGAACGAGAATTAAACTTATTAATACACTATACACAGTCCTGAAAAACTAGAGAAGTCATAACCTAACTGGATCATACTTGTCCCACATCGTACCTCTTTCTATTCTTGGAATTGAATAACAACCAAAAAATGCAACCACAATACTCATTAATTCCTCACGTAATTAAATGGTTGATCCCTCAAGTACATTCATGGTTTCACATTCCATTTATCATCTCTCTCCTTCCCTTACTAGGAGATATTAATTACATGAGCAATACTCAGCAAATGGCTTCATTCAGGAATGTCTCCCCTATCTGCCTTTGTGCTTGAACAGAACTTACATTAGAGAAAAGATATCTCTAGATTTAAGTAACTCTTACCTTCACAAATACCAAGGAATTCCTGAAAATGGTTCCAGTTACGCAAAGACTCCTCAGTAAGTTTCTCAACAGCCGTACCTCTCTGTTATGAAGATAATGACTGTATAGTTAACGTATCACTCTGCACATTAGTTTTCACCGATTCCACAAGGCTACAAATTGCCGCACTTGTGATCTGTGGAATTCAAACAGCACATATCAAGAAGTTACTGACCAGCTGCTTTCATTTTAGAGCCTTCTTATATAAAATTAGGCAGATATTGATGCTTAAATCCAACAGGATTGATGAAGAAACTGTATAGTTAAGCATTCTAATCAATATATTGTATAAAATTAGATGATAAAATAAATATAATCAACACAATCAATCAATCAGCAAATATCGATGCTTATTTAAGAACTCTAATCAATATATATTGTATCTAATTAGTTCTACCAACACAATCAATCACAAGTTAGTTGACAAAATCGAAAAATTCGATTGAGCGAATTAGGGTTTGAGACTTGAGACAAGAAATTGAGTCATTGAGATGTAAATTGAGACCACAAGACTTACAATTGAGTCAAATTGCGTAAATATTGCACAAATTCTGCATATCATTACCAATTACAGCCTACAGAAACTTTATAATCCATCAATTTTTGCCACTGAAAAACGTTCGCACATTCTCCACTAAGAAACAAAAAAGGTAATTACCGTGCAAAATGTATATGGGCGCGGCGATGATTGAGGATATGGGCGCGGCGATGGGCGGACGACGGCGATGATTGAAGATAGACGGTGGCGTTGATGAGCATATAAAAAGCGATGGAGTGAACGAAAAAAAAAGGTTAGATGGAGTACAACGATTGTATAAAAAATAAAATGAGTAAATAAAAAGAATATTGTATGTATCATATATTGAGATGCAGGTAATTAGAATCATTTATTAGAGAAATGATGTCTTTGTGAGATAGTATGGTTAGAAATCATTTGCTTAAAAAAATGATGTCTTTGTATTAGATTGAATGAGGTTAGAAATGATTTTTTGAAAAATGGTGTCTTTGTATTAGATTGAATGTGGATAGAAATCATTTTTTTTGAAAAATGATGTCTTTGTTATTAGATAAGAAGCCACTTATTTGGGAGAATTGATTTCTTAGACCAAAGACACCATTGAAAATACTTAAATGATTACTTATTAATGATTCCTTTTAAGCTTATTCTAGTAGTGATAGTACAAATCTCTCAAAACTGACCTCAAATTTAGACTCAGTGGGTCGTTTCCAACAAAATAAAGCTACTTTGAGCCAAAACTGCCACCGGGTGCAAAACCGTCTTTTGCAATCGAGTCGAAACCGGTCAAAGTCGAAACCCGAAAACAAAATAACCTCAAAACATGTCCAAATACGTTCAAAAACTAAGTCAAAACGAAATCGAATATTGCCTCGAATAACACGGATATCAATTCGTATTTTGAGTAACTTCCGATACACGTAATTTCAATCACGCGCAACCAGGCCCCCCATAACTGAGCCGTCTCAGCTGGGGCGTCCAGATATTGAACCGCCTCCCTTCAGGCATCCGAGTCTTGAGCCGAAGTGTTTCGCAAAAACCTTATAAATACACCTTCACGCCCATCATTTACGAGGACACACATTTTCATTTTCTCGAAACTCATTTCAGAAAACCGAGAGCCCTTTCCATATATCCCTAAACACACCTTAACTCACCTACATTCTCGATCGCTCCCGTGCCTACGCCGACACTTAACGAGCCCGTATTCCGAGACTTTTAGGATGTAGGTTGAGGGTGTAAATAAACCTCGTCTTCTCTAATCTCTAATCTTTTCTCCTCTAATTTTTGTATTCTAACTTATGTTTATCGTAACGCTAACAACTAACATTTGACCATAAAATACTCATCCTTTTACGTATCCAATACAAAGGATGATGTGATAAGGAAACACGAATACAAGAGTATCGCACTCGAGTTGTCGGTCGCTTATCTCGTCACCCAGCATATTTGGTTGTTTAAGGCGAGGCAACCCCCTAAAACGTTTTTACGCTTTTTTTCATATTAATATCACAATTAACATTTTATTTTCGTTCCTAACCATCTAACATTTAAACTATCGTCTCTTACATTTCCGTTGTATATAAATACCGTGTATATTATGATAATACGAAACCATTTTCAAAATCGAATCAAGTACATCCGATAACTAAACGCTGCCCAAAATCCGTATAATACCCAAATAGGACGCACCAGAGGTGGCGCCCATATTTTAAGGCACAACGCCCAAGGCGCGCAAGGGTCAGGGCGCCTCATGGCGTGCGCCTGACCCTACGGGTAACGACGTGATCGCAGTCGTTCGTTATCGAGCGTACCCGATATCATTTTCAAACATCGCTCTAAGCGTCCGATGTTGACTCTATAGTCAAATGTCATGCATAAAAGAGTCGTCGATAATCGAAGTGGTACGAAACCCTATGACGTCAATCCGAGAGTCGTACGGTCTACGCGACCCGATAACGACATCACGATACGAAGGGCTCCGATATTCGTATCAACTCGATATAATTGATTTATCATAAAATTAAATCGATTAAGGACAAGTACCTCATTATAGCAAAATGAGATATCGTAAACTATCGACATAGTCCATAACGATACACGTTTCGCTTAGGGAACAATGCTTGCGATGTTAGTCGATGCGCGTGTAGACACCCACATTTTGACCGCCAGGTGTCTATAGCAGTTTCCGACAAACACCCGATGATGATCGGACGCAAACGTGCTTTAAATACTCAGAAACGGGCTCAAAATCATTGGCATTTAGCTTGGACTCATTATGGAGTACATATCTCACAAAACCAACCTCAAAATCAGGCCCAGTGGGTCTTTTCGAGTCAAATAAGACTAATTTGGGTCGATTCCGACACCAGGGGTAAAACCATCTTTTTACGACCGAGTCAAAACCCGTCAAAATTATTTCCGAGGCACATGAGTCAGCCGTGACACCTCACACGGCTGATTCGAACTCTAATCCTACAAAAAATCAGCTACATAAAATATTAAACAAATCCGTTTAAGGATGGAATTCGATCTCGAGTAGGAATCCTATCCGAAAACCGATTCAGACAACCGACCGAGTGCAAATACTCGGCCGAGCAGCATATTCCAGCCGTGTTCCCTTTCTTCCTTGACAAGAAAGCGGAATTCTCATGCCTTACAGCTTCCTATATTTCCTATCTCTAGCGGTAGTTCAAACTCTCCTAGCCAAGGTCGGGAAGTCCCTATAAATAGCCCCTTGCACAACACTTTTTAGGAATCAATTACACACATCGACATTCATCAAAAATCAGAAAATATCATATCATATCACAACTCGAATCAACATAATTAGCATCTACAATATACATTCATTATCGATCAAATATTCATAAAAGCGTCACAAATTATTCCCATACACAAACTCGTAAGCATAAAATCTAGCATCGATACACCGATATTACAAACCCGAAGGAAACCGGCCCGATACCCGACACCCTTCACTCGTCACGCCCGAACCAAACCACCACCAACTCACCGACATCCACTCGACGCTCTAGTACCCAAGCCACGTCCTGACGAGCCCCGATCCGAGTAAACAGAAGCATGTAGGTTGAGGGTGTAACAAAACCCGATTTCTTTTCTTCTTCCCTTCTTTTCTTCGTCGGTCGTCCTTTTTATTACCGGTCGTCGTCATTTTTTTATTTTCTAATATCGATACTACAAAAACTATTTTCATATAACAACATTCTTAAAAATATGATATCGATTTTCTATAATCGAATATTGTATCAAAAAGAATTATATTAAGATCTCGACGATATTAAAAATCGTTACATCTTTTTTCGTTCAAACTTCTTTTTACAAAATCTTTTTTAATTCATTCCGAATACTCGATATCGATTTCATAATCGAATATCGGGTACGACGAATATCGAAAACATAAATCGAGTACGAATTAATTCATATTTTGTACGCGATTTATCAAAATTAGCAATTTCGAACAAAAAAATAAAATCGGACAGACCCGCACGCGAGTCGCGCCATGCCCAGGCGACTCGCGCACGGGCCTGAAACCCGAAACGTCTTTTTAGCTTTTTTCGTTCGTTTTATTCTTCTACGAAACGATTTCAAAATTTATATCTTTTCTAAAACTATCGAAGTATTTGATATTGATTTCGTAGTCAATTATCGAATATAACGAATATCGAAAATATTAAGTCGAGTACGAATTATGCAATATTCGTACGCGATTTAATAAAAGCATCGAATTTTCAAAAAACCGCTTTCGAAATCAGCCCGACACGCGACTCGCCGGCATCCCGGGCGAGCCGCGCGGCCGGCTGTCACGACGCGCCTTTCTCGTTTTTTTATTATTTTTCGAACTTCGTTTTTTATACAAAACAGTGTTTGTAGCAATATTTTTTTAGATTTCGATTAATATTTATTTTCTCGATCTCGTATATTTATTTCGTTTGCTATATTATTTTTACCAATCGATACTAACTCGTTTGTTTATCTTGTAGCAAATTCATCTTTATTTCATCTTTTGTTTTATTATACTAAAACGAATCTCACATGTTAAATTCAACTTTGACGTTAATTTTTCATGCAGTAAACCGACTTAGCAACACATTCAATTCCTCGCATGTTTAGGAAAACAATGTTTGCATATCATTCATCGTATTACTAACGCGCGTATTAAAAAATCATTCGATATCCTAGTAGAGGCCGCTAATGTGCGGGCGGGGTTGGGTGTTCTTAGTGAACTTCCCAACACGTACCCTCACCCCTTACTCAGAACCGTGGTTTCCGGATGTCCGAATCCATTGGCAACGAGAGTCATTCAATATACGATTAACCGATCAAGTCGGCATCGGTATCGAACTGCAAAGGGACGAGCCCAATAAACTCTGACATCGGAAATGGGCCGTATTTTGTATACGGCCCACTACGACATAGAGTGGGCTCGAACGGTTCCGAATAACCATAAAATTCGGTGGCGACTCCAACTTCGATTTAAATTTCAATTTGACCATCTCATATGGAGATTCATTCGCCTCCCCAAACCCGCGCGTGGCCGCGTCGGGGTGGACCTATGTCATGTCCACAGCGCGTTAATCAATCGCTCGTTTCCTTTTCAAAACTACATTATACACATTTATTTTTGCCCTTTTGCGATTCCGAGCGAAAGTCTCACTATGTACGTCTTATACCGACGACTTCTTAGCCAGATTCGGTATACGACGTACCGAGACAGTCAGCCTTCGCCATGAGGAGCCGGGACGAGACATCGAGGCTTCGGGATCAAGCTAGCATTACGCTTGTCGCTTTGGTCCTGAACGTAGCATGTCCAGATGCCTAAGGTTAGGCGCCTGAATATCAGCCCCCCCCCCAGGTGCCTGAACTTCAGGCCACCTCATTCCAGGCGCCTGAGTTCCAGGTCGCAGTCTTTTATGGATTTGAGCCTCTGTCCTCTAGTTGATACATAACGCAATACGTAATCGATTTGAGTCTGTCCAATATCCTATTTACGGTTTCAATTTACGATTCATTTACGAGTTCGTTTATTATTTACGTCACCGTTTCTAACTCACTAATTTTGTATTTTCGCTCGTTGTATTGTGAATTCCGGGTTGTATTCCGCCCGTGTAATTTGTAATTTACTTTCGAGTTTATTTATTTTCGATGTTTGCATTTACCGCTTTGTAAATGAACATCGCATGCTAAACAACTTTGACAAATATCAAGATGCATTAAACGATGTACCTAAACATGCATTTCACATGCATAGCTTAAAACACTGTTTGCATATCATTTCATCGTATTACTAGCGTGTATATTAAAAAATCAATCGATATCTTAGTAGAGGCCGCTATGTGCGGGCGGGGTTGGGTGTCCTTCGTGGGCTTCCCAACACGTACCCTCACCCCTTACTCAGAACATTTGGTTTCCGGATGCCCGAAACCGTTGACCAACGAGAGTCATTCGATACACGATAGCCGATAACTCGGCATCGGTATCGTTATGCAAAGGGACGAACCCCACAAGCTCTAGTACTAAAGCGGACCGTGCTTTGTGCATGATACGCCTAAGTATAGAGTGGCCTACTCCTATTTCGATTTAAATTTCGACCCGAGAATCATCTCATCACGAGAACATACCATCAGTCAAACCCGCGCGTGACCGCATCTGGGTGGACCTGTGTCATGTCCACAAGTTCCAATCAATTTGCGGATTGTTTTAAGGTGGAATTGAAGTGGTTTTATAGTTGTGGGGTTAACTGTTGTTGAACAACATCATCAATTTCAACAACAGCAGCAACAATCTAGTGGTGAAATTGATAAGAAGAAGAAACAACAACGTCGATCTGCTTCTCTTAATGGTATTCTTATTATTACTACTTATTGTTACTTCACTTACTGTTTTCACTTTTCCGAGTAATTATTGTGTAAGACCGTTGTTTAATTGAGTAATTTTGCGTCGTTCTAAGGCTAATTCATACTGTTCTTGGTTTAAGATTTCTCATCAATGAACTTGTAATCCTGTAATCTGTTAGCACGACGAGTATCGGCTTCACAATATATCGTCGAAATTGATGACAAGAAGTATTCAGGTCTTGGTAAGTAACTCTTAGATTCAGCAGTTAATCTTAAACTTATTACAGTTAATTTTCATGTTGGTAAACACATTTATATACAGTATGACATTTGAAAGTGCAGTGAGCGTTCTAGCAGATAGATCTTGGAGGACTTCACTGCCTCAGTTTCACCCTATTTCTGCTGCTTTTATCAATGGCAAACTTTGTTCAATGGTTTGGTTTGGTATCGGGATAATTAAGTTTTCTGGAATCGTCAAGGATGTATGAGTGTTAGCATTTGAATATGTTTTGTTTCGCACATAATATATAGGTACGTGATTTGAGAAATCGAGTTGCTGAAGGTAAGCGATTACGAACTGAAAGTGTGAGGCTTATTTCATGAGGGAAATCGTTGCATGATAGCAAAAACAGAGAATAGGTATACATCCAAATTGCTGATGGTGGTATGGATCTTACTTTTTGTAATTCTACTGAATCTTACACATCAAATTCCCTTTTCTTTTATTGTATCGGGGCTTAGAACGAGATTGTAGATTACTTGGCTGGTATGTTGATGACATACTAATGTACTACTCATAATATATGTCCCTGTCGATTTTTCATTGTAGTTAAGTCTGAGGTACCTCCAAAGCATGCTCGATTTGAATCTGACGATGATGATGAGGAGGACAATGATTTGGTAAGATGGTCTGCTTATATTTTACGACAATTTGCTTCTCGTTGGATTGATACTTGATTAGCATCTTGTTTTGCATTTTACACGATAAATTAAACCCATCCTGGTGCGTACCTACCCAGGCCATATTGAATTGTGTCTAACCCTACTACTAATACTCGTGCTCTCGACAGCCGACACTGATATGATCACTATTGTTTCATTTGTAGATATCATTTTGACCGTAATTTTCGCTCTTAGTCGATCACTTAATCCATCAGGTACCTTTTTTTGGTTTCATACTTCGACCACAATACATGATTCCTATTAAGAAAATGTTCACTTTGGTGATCAAAAATTCCACATATTGTCCTAAATTTTGTGTTGTTTCCCAGTTTGGTAAGTCTCAAGTGTAATACTCTAATAAACTTAATTTTATCAAGATTGCAAATAAAATATGGTGGAGCATCATAAATTAGAATTTTGTACAGTTATTATATTAGAATTCTTGTTAACTTTGGCTTGGGTGAAGAGATGTACAATCCAGTAAGTGTTCTTTTTTGCAAGGTTCAATGTCACTAAAGGTAGACCATACTTGTTGTCAAACCCCTACATCAAAAACAAAAGCTATGTTAATGAAACCTATTCGCCTGCTTTTTTTTTGTTGAGAGATGCTTTATTGGTGTAAACATTGTCGTCGTCTCTGAACTTATATGTAGATTTTTAAATTAATTTTCTTCATCGGGTAATGACGGTGCAACTGCAAGAATAATTTGGAATGAATTAAAGTCGAACATGCTCGTCGTATAAGGTAAAATCTGATGTTATTCTTAAGGAAGATTTATGTGACTCGTGAGATGATAAAAGTAGTCTCTTTAATGGAGCAAACCAGCAGTGTATCCCCGATTCATTTTGCTCTGCGTTCTTTCATAATGCATCATTACACTAACCACCCCTATCACACTTATTGTCGTCTTGTTTGGTCCAAACGTGTTATGATTTGGGTTGCTCTTTAATATGATATAGGACGGTTTGGGTGAACATTTATGAATTTTTAAGTTGGGTTATTCTTGATCGTAATGATTGACTCCGTCCTATACTCACTCTTAGTGTTAGACGACGGTTGTAGACCTGACCTAGCCCGAACTTAGAGCTTTCGTTTGAGCCAAATGTTATTATTGACCCGTGATTTATAACCCGCGACCCAACCCAACCCATTTACTACTATGGGATGAAGTGGGCTAGCAATGGGCATATCCTATTAACTGGGCCCAAACGGTTTAGTTGATTAATAATAATGACTAATTCATTACAGTAATAGTGCAACGATGTGGCACAATGAGGATACTCCATTTCGAAATAAGTCCATTTTTAAAATTTCCTCCAAAAATCACGGCAACAGGAATCGAACCCGCGACCTCCAGGACCTATCCCACAAGTGCAAACCACTTAACCAAGACATCAGTCATTGAAGAAAATGTAGAGAAAACATATATTAATGTTTGTTATAAAAGTAAATGCAATTGTTTGTTATAAAAGTAAATGCAATACTCAATAAATGCCTAAGTCAAACAGTCAGACGCTAATTAATTACTGTAGAACCATCTTATCTAGAAAATATGACAATCAACTCTTAAAGAAACAATTAATACGGAGTACAACTTACTAGAGTATTGAAAATAGACATAAGACCATTAAAATTTCGACTGAAACTACCATCCACATTAACCCTCATGTACAATTTACAACACATTGAAAATACAACTTCAACCCTTTCGGGTTTCGATGTTTTATTTTTCCATCTTCTTTGATTCTTTAAATACTTCAATTGAACATGCAACGGACATCATCGTCAACAACATTGTACCTTCAGATTTTTCTCTGCTTCGTCAATATTCCCTGTAAGAAATCCGTCCAAAATTCCACTCACAAGAACATACTCCATCAACGAAATCATCTTATTAAAGTAGCTTACATCAATACCGCATCTTCCTCGCGATGTCTTCATCCAAGATTGTCTCTATCTTCAACCAAGATTGTCTCTCTTGCCGGTTTGGAGCATGATATAAGGCTATCTCAAATGAATATCAGAGTGATTCACAAGTCAAAGTTAGATGTTACGGAACTCCTATTAATTGATGCCGAGGTAAAAAACATCACGTATTTTTCTGATCTTGCTGATAGCAATTTTATATGTAATCTGTACAACAATCTTACATAGAACTTATTTTTCCTTTTCATCATTGTTCTCTTCATAATGATGTTGTACAAGGTTGTTTCAAAAATTAGGAGGAAAGACTACTATCAAACTGAAGGAGCAAGAAATCAAGAAGACGAATGACTACTAAAGTTACGAACGATTTAAATTCATTTTAATCACTAACTTTGAAGAGGAATAAAGCAAAGGTAACAACTTTATGTAATTTAATTTTATCTCAGGTTCTAAGCACTGATAGAATAGTCAAGAAGATACTTGGTATAATTAAACGTGGCTGAAAACTTACATTCTAGCCATCAAATCTGTACCAATTCCTTTCAAATTCACATAACAGAAACCAAACAAATTCACATACACAATAGTAAACTTCACAATTGAAATAAAATCAAAACTGATAAACAAATTTAATCGAAATTTAGTAGTACTACGAAAGAAATCCTGATTTGATAATAAGAAGATAAATTCAAAGTGATTTACCAAATAAGCTGTAACAAAAAGTACCCGGATAGACGAATTACCTAAGCAACACGATTGATAAGCAATAATATTAAAAAAGATTGGTTTTCTTCAGAGTTGATCTGTTAGGCGACATGTCTATGATTATCAATTACTCTATGTAATGAACTTTGATCGGTTTTTGGTGTTGTTTTTCTGGGTTGGACGAAGATATTTGGGGGTTAGGGTTTCAAATTTTTTTGATGTTTGCAGTGAAAGACGAAGATATTAAGGAGTATTAATTTGTTTTTTTTGTGTGAAATTTGACAGGTTGTAATGACATCAGATATATGGAGTAGTATTTTTTTTGATATTATGTCTATTCATAATTGAGTGCCCGTTATTTTTATAAGCTTTTGATTTTCCAATATATTTCGTATTCATCTCGGGATTATATCATAATTTTTTAATTGGATTTTTTTTTCCATAACCCCGGGATTTTCATGGTATTTAGTAATTCTATTCACAATCGAGTACTGTTCTTTTTTTTTTGGAGAAAAACTCATATCGGGTATTATATTAATACCGCTTCCGCGCGTTAACCAAGTTTGCGAGAGTGTGATCAACTACATTACAATGTCTATGGGGATGAATAAAAGAAATGGAATTCAAAAGAGAGACCAACTAATGTATATCGTTCTTTTCATTAAATGTACGCTTCTGACTTCCCGTATAATACTGCATGTTACATTTTGTCTTGACCCATGGTAAGTTTTATAGTACATTTTTTTGAATTCCGGGTTTTACTTTTTTTAACCTAACATAATTTCGCTTACTTTTTTTTTTTGCATAACCATGTGATTTTCATGGGCATTTAGTACTATGTCTATCTACACTCGAGTATCATTCTTTTCATTAAATGGGTACGATTTTGAATTCTCAGGTAATATTATGTTTTGTCCTAACCCTGAGATTTACACTGTTTTAACTTAACATATTTTCGTTTGTGATTTCCTTGGGTATTATTATATCATTCCACAAATATCACAAGTGTATTGGGTTGGTCATTAAATTATAATTGAAAAAAAATGTATATTTATTGAATGGTTAGTTGAAGAAAAACAGCAAGTAGTCTCTTTATATATTAATGTTACTCACATTTCCCACTAATATTCATATAGATTTCAAAGGTTGTGTGATAGTAGTAGTTGATACGCTTTACTAAATTGACCATGTTTTTTGCTAATAGATTACTCATCAAATTAGCAATTAGCATTATAAAATTATGGATTAAAGAAAAAAATGAAATGGGAATATAAAAAAAGAGATGGATGAAAAAGGAAGATCGAAAGGTTAAAAAAAGGAGGAAATACGTCTTACTTTAGTATCGGAAAACTTTAAAATGCTAGATGGTTACGTTCGTAATTATTTGATACAGAGTATTCTGACTGATTGTAAAAAAGTATTAGTCCCGGAGTAATTGTTTTAGTTAGACGGTTACGCTCAAGTGTCGTGCTATGTCAAAACACGGCTTAGAATTACAAATATATCATGGGGTTATTTAAACATCGTCATTTAGTTGAGTGTTATTCTTTTCATTAAATGGGTATGTTTTTGAATTCTCACATAATATTACGTTTTGTCTTAACCCGGTATTTTCACTTAGCCAAAGATAGTTGGAAACACCTATTATTTTTAGTGTAGGGTAGTAATTAGCATTATAAAATTACGGATTAAAAGGAAAAAAATACGAAATAAGAAGATAAAAAACATGGATGAAAAAAGTAAGATCGAAAGATTAAAAAATAAAGAAAATAAGTCTTAATCTCGGAAAACTTTAAATATATTTCAGGAAAAACTTGCTAAATGATATTCCGTAATAGCAATATATATATATATATATATATATATATATATATATATATATATAGGGGAGTTCTAATAAGGTCTATAGTAAAATTAAGGTCCTAAGGCCAAATTCTGGCCATTGGATCCATCTTGCTTGGACGGTTAAGATTGCTTCTCAACACCTAATTGTTTCTCACCTAATTATTCATGAGAATGAATAATAAAAGCTACTGTACAAGTAATTAGGCGGGTGTAATTAACCCCTAATTGTTTCTCACGAGAAAACTTCTCACGAGGCAATCAAACCCGCGCGCCATTTCAATGTCATCTTCAGTGGTAATTAACGCAGTCTTAAATATGAGCGGCATTCCAATGATGATGGAATTTCATACTTCATCATCACATTTTCAGTATAAATTGTTTTTGGGCTCTTCGGTTCTGTTATTTGTCGGCGATTCAGAATCGAAAGCAGAGGGTTCCATACTTTTACCGATTTCGTTGTCAAGGCGGCTGTCGATTCCGATCGTAGTATTAAATTGGAATGGAGAATTTCCAGATTGTTGAAGTGTCCCCTGGTATGTTTATTTTTATTTGTAGTTGCTTTAATCTTTTATGAAGTTTTGTGTGTTTTTTATTTTTGTAATTACTGTGCTGCAGTGGCAGAGCATCGTCCCACTGCGGAGGAGGTGCGTGCGGTCGAGTACAGTAGGGTAGTTTCGAAGGATTTGACGTCGTTTGTTGGTCAGCAGTTTGTGAACGTTGAGAAGGCGGTTGATTTTTATGAGTCGTATGGTCTTGCTTGTGGTTTTGATGTGCGTCGGTGGTCGACGAAGAGGTTTCGGGACGGTACGCTAAATTCTCAGCTGATAGTTTGCAATCGGGAGGGATTCCCGTACGTACCGAAGAATACGGAGTCCTGTGAGGAGAAGAAAAGTTCCGTAGGTGATGTGGTAGCGATGTCCGCGAAGTTGAAGTCGAAGAAATCTGCATTGGAGGATGAGAGTTCTCCTGTTACTACGATACGTGGATCAAAGGTGAAACGGGTGGGCTGTAATGCACGTATCAAGTTACTTGCGAAGGGCGGTGTGGTAGTTATTTCGGAATTCAGCGAAGGTCATAACCATGAACTCTATTCTGAGGTGGATAGAGAGTTCCAGAAGCTGTCACGTAACTTGTCCGCCTACCACAAGCAGTTGATAGTTTACAACTCTCGAGTAAGTTCTTTGAATTGCTTGCTTTCGATTTTCGTTAATTTGATTCCTGTTGATGTCGTGAATTAAGTGTAGTTAATGAAGTTTCAAATGTTAGTTACTGAAGTTGTAAATGGACTGTACTGGAGTTAAGTTGCAGTTAAGTGAAAGTGTGTAATAGAGTACTATGTCAGTAATTAAAGTTTCATAGATTCAGTGGTGGAGTTTCAATTATAATATGTTGTAGTTGTGTAGAGTGATTGGTGGACGTACCTAAAAAATTTTGTTTGTTGACGTACCTTCATTTATGAAAGTATTCTTTTTTGCAGTTGAAAATTGGACCGACACGTACATACGCTATGGTTAAGGAGCATGTGAATGGATTTGAGAATATTGGTGCTAGCTTAAATGACTTCAAGAATTTTGGTAGGGATCTTAAGTGTTATCTTCATGAACGGGATGGGCAGCTTTTCATAGATAATTTTAAGGAAATGGTGGCGAACCGGGAAGGGTTTTATTTTGACTACGAACTGGCAGCTGATGGTAGCTTATGTAGGGTTATTTGGGTCGACAGTGTTGGTAGGAGGAACTACGAAATGTTTGGGGATGCTGTGTCCTTTGATCCTACATATGGGACGAACATGTACTCGATGATTTTCACTCCGTTCACTGGGGTTGACAATCACAAAAGGTCGGTGACATTTGGTGGTGCCCTCATTGCTCGCGAGAACACAGAGTCCTTCAATTGGGTGTTCACTCGTTTTTTGGACGCAATGGGGGGGAAAGAACCGGAATACATAATAACGGACCAAGATCCCGGTATTATCAGCTCTGTGGCGTTTGTCTTTAAGAAAGCGAGGCATCGGTTCTGTATGTGGCACATAATGAATAAGGTTCCTGTGAAGTATGGTTCGACTAGGAGCGATTACATGGAGTTCATACATAAGCTAAATGGAATTGTTTGGGACGACGCCATTGAACCCGCAGAGTTTGACTCAATGTGGAAGGAAATTATGGAGGAACATGGAGTGGCTGAAGTTGATTGGTTTAAAACCGCATATGTCGATAGAAAGCAGTGGGTCATGGCTCATTGTCGAGAGATACGAATGAGCAGCGTTATGAGAACAACGCAAAGGTCGGAGAGTGCAAATAGTTTCTTCAAGAGGTTTGAAGGCAAGTCCGGTACTTTGGTGGAGTTCTGGATGCGCTACGAAAGCGCGATGGAGCAGCAAAGACATACTCAGAAGAAGCTTGACAATGAGAACAAGCACTCGAGGCCTAAGTTGGAGACTCATTTAGCTATTGAAGCTGATGCTGCGAAGCTGTATACTCATGAAGTATTTAGTGAATTCCAGACCGAGGTGAAGTATTCTATTGACACGTGCACGGTACGTGGCTTTGAGGTGAATGAAGGGGTTGAGGTTACTACGGTGAAGGATCAATCTAGGAATCGAGTTTACGTTGTTCATTATAACCCAGGTATGCAGTTGTTCGTTTACAGTTGTTTTTTTTACCGTTGAAGTTCCTTTTTTGGTTTCCAAAGTTACGTTGGTAGTGCTTTGAAGTTCCTTTTCCTGTGTCAGAGTTGATGGAGGCGACGTGTACCTGTACATTGTACGAAAGAAGAGGGATTCTATGCAGACATGTTATTTGGATTTTGACGTCACATGGGCAGAAGACGATACCAACAGCTTACGTGTGCAGAAGGTGGTCGGTTGACGCATCGGGAGGAAATTATGTTCGCGGGGTAGATGAAAAGCAGTTAGAGATAACGAAGCTGTGGTCTGAATTTCACGAAGCAGTTGGCGTGGTTCGTGAATTGGGTAAGGAAGATGTTCAGAAACTGAGGGAAGTGGTAAAGGCTTTTATTGATAGCGTTAGTAAGCCTGCCGAGCCACTAACGAAGGAACAGGAATTTGAGAAATTACTTGGTTGTACGTCTACTACTGAAATAACTATTCTGCCTCCACGAAAGTCGAAGACTAAAGGTAGTGGGAAGAGAATGTTGTCAACAAAGACGAAGGCAGCTGCCCTTGCGAGAAAACCTAAGCGGCTGTGCAAGAACTGCAAACGAATGGGTCACCATGATAAGAGAAATTGTCCTAATCCATTTGCAGATCATCCACCGTCCGAGGACGAAGTTTCAGACTTTGTCGATGACGACGTCGTAGAGGAAGGAACCTCTGTTTTGTGAGTTCAGTGATCAGGAATTGTAATGTCGTAGGTAGTTCATCTATTTTGTTGAGAAGTTTAACAATAGAAGAAATCGTAGATATGTTGGGGAATGCAACTTTAATTTAGTGGATTTGAAACTTTGGTGGCCTGTCGCAGAACTTTGACACTACTAAATCGCAATTTCGATGTTATTCGAACCATTTCAGCTCTTTTTGTGAGATGTGTGACATTAGAATAAATCTTAGATATGTTTGAGCATGTAACTTTAATTCAATGTATTTGAAACTTTAGCGGCCTGTTGCAGAATTTTAACACTACTAATTCGCAATTTCAATGTTATTAGAACGAGTTCAGCTGTTTTGGTGAAAAGTTGAACAGTACAAGAAATCGTAGATATGTTTCCGTATGCAACTTTAATCCAATGAACATGAAACTTCAGTGGCCTGTCACAGAACTTTGACACTAATAAATCGCAATGTCAATGTTATGTTGTCGAGTTCATCTCTTTTTGTGAGATTTTAATTCAATGGATTTGAAACTTTAGCGGCCTGCTGCAGAACTTTAGCACTACCAAATCGCAATGTCAATGTTGTTAGAACGAATTCAAGTGAAAAGTTGAACAGTACAAGAAATCGTAGATATGTTTGAGTATGCAACTTTAATCCAATGAACTTGAAACTTCAGTGGCCTGTTGTGGACATGACATAGGTCCACCCCGACGCGGCCACGCGCGGGTTTGGGGAGGGGAATGAATCTCCATGAGATGGTCAAATGGAAATTTAAATCGAAGTTGGAGTCGCCACCGAATTTTATGGTTATTCGGAACCGTTCGAGCCCACTCTATGTCGTAGTGGGCCGTATACAATATACGGCCCATTTCCGATGTCAAAGTTTATTGGGCTCGTCCCTTTGCATATCGATACCGATGCCGACTTGAGCGGTTAATCGTATATTGAATGACTCTCGTTGCCAATTGATTCGGACATCCGGAAACCACGGTTCTGAGTAAGGGGTGAGGGTACGTGTTGGGAAGTTCACTAAGAACACCCAACCCCGCCCGCACATTAGCGGCCTCTACTAGGATATCGAATGATGTTTTAATACGCGCGTTAGTAATACGATGAATGATATGCAAACATTGTTTTCCTAAACATGCGAGGAATTGAATGGGTTGCTAAGTCGGTTTAATGCAACTAAAATTAACGTCAAAGTTGAATTTAGCATGTGAGATTCGTTTTAGTATAATAAAACAAAAGATGAAAAAAAGGATGAATTTGCTACAAAGGATGAACAAACGAGTTAGTATCGATTTGTGAAAATAATATAGCAAATAAATATACGAGATCGAAAAAATAAATATTAATCGAAATCTGGAAAATATTGTTAAAAACGATGTTTTGTATAAAAAACGAAGTTCGAAAAATAATAAAAAAACGAGAAAGGCGCGTCGTGGGATGCCGGCGAGTCGCGTGTCGGGCTGATTTCGAAAGCGGTTTTTTGAAAATTCGATGCTTTTATTAAATCGCGTACGAATATTGCATTATTCGTACTCGACTTAATATTTTCGATATCCGTTATATTCGATAATTGACTACGAAATCAATATCAAATACTTCGAATAGTTTTAGAAAAGATATAAATTTTGAAATCGTTTCGTAGAATAATAAAATAAAACGGACGAAAAAGCTAAAAAAAGGACTCGGATTTCAGGCCCGTGCGCGAGTCGCCTAGGAATGGCGCGACTCTTGTACGGGTCTGTCCGGTTTTATTATTTTTGTTCGAAATTGCTAATTTTGATAAATCGCGTACAAATATGAATTAATTTATACTCGATTTATGTTTTCGATATTCGTCGTACCCGATATTCGATTATGAAATCGATATCGAGTATTTGGAATGATTTTTTGAAAAGGGTTTTGTAAAAAAGAATTTGAATGAAAAAAAGATGTAACGATTTTTAATATCGTCGAGATTTTAATATAATTCTTTTCGATACAATATTCGATTATAGAAAATCGATATCATATTTTTAAGAATGTTGTTGTATGAAAATAGTTTTTAATAGTATCGATATTAGAAAATAAAATAAACGATGACCGACCCATAAAAAATAAGACGGACGAGGAGGAAGAGAGAAGAAGAAGAGAAATCGGGTTTTGTTACACCCTCAACCTACATGCTTCTGTTTACTCGGATCGGGGCTCGTCGGGACGTGGCTTAGGCACAAGAGCGTCGAGTGGATGTCGGTGAGTTATGGTGGCTCGGTTTGGGCGTGACGTGTGAAGGGTGTCGGGTATCGGGCCGGTTTCCTTCGGGTTTGTAATATCGGTTTCTCGATGCTAAATTTTATGTGTGTGTGTATGGGAATAATTGATGTTGTAGATGATTGATGATTGATAATGAATGTAGATATTGTAGATGCTAATTGATTGTGTAAAAGTGTGTGTGCAAGGGGCTATTTATAGAGAATTCCCGACCTTGGCTAGGAGAGTTTGAACTACCGCTAGAGATAGGAAATATAGGAAGCTGTAAGGCATGAGAATTCCGCTTTCTTGTCAAGGAAGAAAGGGAACACGGCTGGAATATGCTGCTCGGCTGAGTGTTTGCACTCGGTCGGGTGTCTGAATCGGTTTTCGGATAGGATTCCTACTTGAGATCGAATTCCATCCTTAAACGGATTTGTTTAATATTTTATGTAGCTGATTTTTCGTAGGATTAGAGTTCAAATCAGCCGTGTGAGGTGTCACGGCTGACTCACGTGCCTCGGAAATAATTTTGACGGGTTTTGACTCGGTCGTAAAAAGACGAATTTACCCCTGGTGTCGAAATCGACCCAAATTAGTCTTATTTGACTCGAAACGACCCACTGGGCCTGATTTTGAGGTTGGTTTTGTGAGATATTTACTCCATAATGAGCCCAAGCCAAATACCAATGATTTTGAGCCCGTTTCTGAGTATTTAAAGCACGTTTGCGTCCGATCATCATCGGGTGTTTGTCGGAAACTGCTATAGACACCTGGCGGTCAAAATGTGGGTGTCTACAGAGCCCCCACTCTGACTGAGGCTTGGACAAGGCGAAAGTCAGAGTAGCTACCAGGCCAATCAAAGATTAAGACCTGGCAGACTTCCGGTCGGGTCCTTTAAGGTCCATTAGACCTGCGTGGGGGGCCCGCCGGCCAGAGACTAGAAATGTACCTGAGTTGATGATGATAACTCCGTGGGGAATCGGACTTGTCGTATAAGTCTATGCCGCTGGGGGAGTTATGTGAATTGCGCGGTCTTGAATTGTACCTGTATAAGTTACATAAAATTTTGCATGCAACATGTAGGTGAAACAAATATGACTCGCGCTGGGGAATAAAAAATGATTTTTGCTTAGTTTTGAAATCGAAGTCCTGAAAACAACTCACGTGCTAGGAAATAGGTTTTCAAAACTGAAATGGGTAGAAAAGAAATTTGCAATTTAAATAGACCGAAATTTAACCTTGTCGAAAAGGGTTTTCTCAAATGGCTAAGTTTTGCAGATTTAAAAAATGAGAATTTGAAGAGAGAGACCTATCGACAGACTCGACGCTGGGCGTGACCGGACGAGTTGACAGACACGACTGGACTCTCGAGGGGTTGGACCATGACTCGGTAGGGGGGTGGGCCACCTAACAAGACTCTTAAGTTGCGCTATTCCGTAGCCTAGACGAGTGGCAACATGGTCGAACATCGAAGTGGGATAGATATGCTATACGGGGTTGCAGTAGTTTGTAATGAGACTGTTGTAGTCTAGTGCTCTCCTGAATTTTTGATTTTAGGGTACATTTCCAAAGTAGGTATTGCCTCGAGTCCTGACAGATTCTTGTCTTCGACTGAGCCGAGTACTAGGACACACTACAGAAAGGAGGCTAGATTTTTTGAATTTATATGGATTTTGTGAGTGGATGGAGGTTTTCTGCCTAAGAGAAGCCCCCAGGACGACAAAGCTAGCTGCTGAGAACATGACGGTGTCGTGACCGGAATAATGGCGCTTTTTGAATGTGTGTCAATGTGGGTGGTTGTGCCTCTGTTGAAAGGCTGCCTACGTATTCACGTGTAGTGAAATCAAACCATGCCGTAGTTCAGTGTTGAAAGATATATTATGGTGCCTAGCCTAATAGGACTTTGTGTGTAACTAGCCATAGCAATGGTGTAGGCTAGGTGCATTCCCAATGATGTCTTGATCAAAGGGCTAGAATGGTTAGGATATTGATCCTGTGACTGTGAGCATTCTTCGGGATAGCCCCCAGAGGTGGTGTGAACTATTTGTTCTATGTCAACCGCAGGTTGAATTCCCGTGCTTGGGGGTTGGTAACTGGTTTGAATGAGAAGAATTGGGATGGGATTTGACGAGTTCTGCTCTCGGGGATTTTAACGAGTTTTGCTCTCGGGTATTTTAACGAGTTTTGCTCTCGGGGATTTGACGATTTTTGCTCTCGGGATTGTGTATGATTAGGTAAGGGATTTGACGAGTTTTGCTCTTGGGTCTTTGACGAGTTTTGATCTCGGGTCTTTGTATGGTGATTGTGAATTTTTTTATGTAAAGGGGAAGCCGAGTAAAATGGCTCGGACTTTGATCGGGATATGTTTGATGATGCGGGATCTGGTTTCCATGTCTGGCCCTAATGGTTAGGGGTATCCTATGGAGCTTGAATCCTCAAAATTCCGGGCTGTCTTCAGCCTGGGTCTCGGGAAGGTCTTGAGGGTTGTAATGTGAGAAGGCTAAATGTGGTGTTAGTTGACCAGCTTGATTGTTTCTCCCTTATTGGATGGTATGAGTATTGATCTTGAGTGGACCGTTGACCACGGTCATGGGCACTTGAATATTTTTTGTTGGTTGACCTCTTAGCCCCGGTCATGGGATCTTCATTTGTGTTAACCGTTCTGGTCGTGGATGCTCTTTTTATGATGGCCTGCTTTTTTGTTTTGGCCTTTTGCTTTTTTCCTTGGACTTTTGATTTTTTTTTTGTCCAGTTTTTTTTGTTTTTCCTGTTGGTCAGACTAACACCGTGGGTAGGTATGGTTGATCTTGTCGGAGGGGTGTTTATTGTGGGAAATGGGCTTGCCTCCCGTCTTGAACCCAAACTAGGAGACTACCTAGATTCGTCATTGGATTCGATACTGCTCCTGCTAAGTGTAGTTTTGTGGCTTCCTATGTCAGACATGGAACAGGTAAAGGAAAACACGGGTCTCGATTTCCTACAGTCATTATAGATGTGCCTGTAATAGTCACGTGCATGTACTCACAGTGTATGATGGTGTTTATCATGTTCTCGGAAACACATAAGGAAAGTATATATGAGCAATAGAAAAGCTGATTTTATTGAATTTTGAAAAAGAGGACAGAATGCAAAAGACTCTGACTCTGATTTGGAAATGAGGATGTAGGGTGTCCTAGACTCGGACTCAGACTTAGACTCGAATCAGATCCGGACTCGGATGCTTGGTTGGTTGTTTTTTTTGGTAAGGTCTTCGACAGGTGCCACGACTCGCCTAAACTCGGTTTTGCGCAAATGCAAGAGAGGGAGTCAAACTAGACGCGACCCGGGGTGACTGGAATGACTAGGATTCTTGGATCGGGATACTCGAACGTTGACCTGGACAAGGTAACGACCACTGGCTTGGACTTGACGATGAGACTCAAGCTGCACGAGGGTGAGTCCGAAAATGGGGCGACCATGTTTGACTCGGGTTAGACTCTCCCAAGACAAATGTTTAGGGGTGCGATTCTTGGGGTGACTGTGATTAATCGCTTCGTCGGAGAATAGCCCCCAAGTGAGGCTAAGGACTCAGATAGGACTCAGATGGTGTGGCATCTAAGTGGCTCGAAAGTGGGGTATGTGAGACACGTGTAAGACATGACCCTTAGAGCAACCGTGATTGATCGCTCTGCTAGAAGGTAGCCCCCAAGTGGGATCAAAGACTTTGTTAAGACTCGAGTGTCGGACGAGTGACCCTTAGACGTAAGGGTCACAAACCTTTTGTTATAGGGTTATGCCTTGTAAAAGGTTGACTCGGAAAAGACTCCTAGACGGGTGACTTGTGAAAGATGGGCCTCGTTTAGGATCTGGCTGTGTGAGCCGGTCCCGTTTGAAAGGAGATTCACGTGAGTAATTCCCCAGACTTTGGACTCGATTGTGTAGACGGGCCAACCCTTGTAGGAGTATGTCCTACGTAGGTGGGCCTGGCCTTAGTCTAATAAGGCGGACTGGGATAGGGAGGAAATCCGTGATATAAGATCGACGGAGTTTCGACGCTAGAAGACCTTGACGATTTATGACATGACCCGACACTGCTAAATACGGGAAGTCCTAAAAAGAGAAAGGTTTTGAAATTGACTTTTGAAAGCCCAAGTAAAATCGGGGAGAGGAGCCCGGCCCCTTTTTTTTTCGAAAAAGAAAACGGAAAGGCGGACAGGGGAGCGGGTTTGAAAGTTCGAAAATATTTTCGAGTTTTGAAATGGGCATAATACCGGCTAAAAATAGGCTATTTTGAGTAAAATCGTGGATCCTAAATTCGGTATAAGTCCCGGGTTTTGAAAATTGGATATTTTGAAAAGGATGCAATTTTGAAAATGACGGTTTTTGAAAAAAAAAGACTTGTAAATCAGGTAGCACGTAGTCATGAAAACAGTATAACGACGCCATGTATGCTCTAATTTTAAGTCTCGGTCAGTCTGAAAAGGTCTATACCAGTGTACACAGCCTATCGAGAATCGGGGCGGACATCCTAAGTCGAGTTGAGCTTAGAACATGCCGTAAAACCCATACGAATCGGCTAATGGACACCTTCGACATATCCAATTTGGACTACATCGATAGTATAGTGGGACGTCGGTCACCAGTACCAGCCCGGGAAAATATGGGGTTATGCATGAACCGTAAAACTAAAACGCGTATTGTACTAGTCAAACGATTTCTATTCGAGTCTCACTCTGAGGATGTTGAAGGTCAGTAACGTATCAGCTAATCCCCAGCGGAGTCGCCAAATTGTGGACATGACATAGGTCCACCCCGACGCGGCCACGCGCAGGTTTGGGGAGGCGAATGAATCTCCATGAGATGGTCAAATGGAAATTTAAATCGAAGTTGGAGTCGCCACCGAATTTTATGGTTATTCGGAACCGTTCGAGCCCACTCTATGTCGTAGTGGGCCGTATACAAAATACGGCCCATTTCCGATGTCAAAGTTTATTGGGCTCGTCCCTTTGCATATCGATACCGATGCCGACTTGAGCGGTTAATCGTATATTGAATGACTCTCGTTGCCAATGGATTCGGACATACGGAAACCACGGTTCTGAGTAAGGGGTCAGGGTACGTGTTGGGAAGTTCACTAAGAACACCCAACCCCGCCCGCACATTAGCGGCCTCTACTAGGATATCGAATGATGTTTTAATACGCGCGTTAGTAATACGATGAATGATATGCAAACATTGTTTTCCTAAACATGCGAGGAATTGAATGGGTTGCTAAGTCGGTTTAATGCAACTAAAATTAACGTCAAAGTTGAATTTAGCATGTGAGATTCGTTTTAGTATAATAAAACAAAAGATGAAAAAAAGGATGAATTTGCTACAAAGGATGAACAAACGAGTTAGTATCGATTTGTGAAAATAATATAGCAAATAAATATACGAGATCGAAAAAATAAATATTAATCGAAATCTGGAAAATATTGTTAAAAACGATGTTTTGTATAAAAAACGAAGTTCGAAAAATAATAAAAAAACGAGAAAGGCGCGTCGTGGCAGCCGGCCGCGCGGCTCGCCCGGGATGCCGGCGAGTCGCGTGTCGGGCTGATTTCGAAAGCGGTTTTTTGAAAATTCGATGCTTTTATTAAATCGCGTTCGAATATTGCATAATTCGTACTCGACTTAATATTTTCGATATCCGTTATATTCGATAATTGACTACGAAATCAATATCAAATACTTCGAATAGTTTTAGAAAAGATATAAATTTTGAAATCGTTTCGTAGAATAATAAAATAAAACGGACGAAAAAGCTAAAAAAAGGACTCGGATTTCAGGCCCGTGCGCGAGTCGCCTAGGAATGGCGCGACTCTTGTACGGGTCTGTCCGGTTTTATTATTTTTGTTCGAAATTGCTAATTTTGATAAATCGCGTACAAATATGAATTAATTTATACTCGATTTATGTTTTCGATATTCGTCGTACCCGATATTCGATTATGAAATCGATATCGAGTATTCGGAATGATTTTTTGAAAAGGGTTTTGTAAAAAAGAATTTGAATGAAAAAAAGATGTAACGATTTTTAATATCGTCGAGATTTTAATATAATTCTTTTCGATACAATATTCGATTATAGAAAATCGATATCATATTTTTAAGAATGTTGTTGTATGAAAATAGTTTTTAATAGTATCGATATTAGAAAATAAAATAAACGATGACCGACCCATAAAAAATAAGACGGACGAGGAGGAAGAGAGAAGAAGAAGAGAAATCGGGTTTTGTTACACCCTCAACCTACATGCTTCTGTTTACTCGGATCGGGGCTCGTCGGGACGTGGCTTAGGCACAAGAGCGTCGAGTGGATGTCGGTGAGTTATGGTGGCTCGGTTTGGGCGTGACGTGTGAAGGGTGTCGGGTATCGGGCCGGTTTCCTTCGGGTTTGTAATATCGGTTTCTCGATGCTAAATTTTATGTGTGTGTGTATGGGAATAATTGATGTTGTAGATGATTGATGATTGATAATGAATGTAGATATTGTAGATGCTAATTGATTGTGTAAAAGTGTGTGTGCAAGGGGCTATTTATAGAGAATTCCCGACCTTGGCTAGGAGAGTTTGAACTACCGCTAGAGATAGGAAATATAGGAAGCTGTAAGGCATGAGAATTCCGCTTTCTTGTCAAGGAAGAAAGGGAACACGGCTGGAATATGCTGCTCGGCTGAGTGTTTGCACTCGGTCGGGTGTCTGAATCGGTTTTCGGATAGGATTCCTACTTGAGATCGAATTCCATCCTTAAACGGATTTGTTTAATATTTTATGTAGCTGATTTTTCGTAGGATTAGAGTTCAAATCAGCCGTGTGAGGTGTCACGGCTGACTCACGTGCCTCGGAAATAATTTTGACGGGTTTTGACTCGGTCGTAAAAAGACGGTTTTACCCCTGGTGTCGAAATCGACCCAAATTAGTCTTATTTGACTCGAAACGACCCACTGGGCCTGATTTTGAGGTTGGTTTTGTGAGATATTTACTCCATAATGAGCCCAAGCCAAATACCAATGATTTTGAGCCCGTTTCTGAGTATTTAAAGCACGTTTGCGTCCGATCATCATCGGGTGTTTGTCGGAAACTGCTATAGACACCTGGCGGTCAAAATGTGGGTGTCTACACCTGTCACAGAACTTTGGAATGTCAATGTGAAATGATGTGCAGCGAATAATTATTTAAGTTTTGGAAGTTATGTGCTGAAGTTATGTTACAGTCGACTTAAAGTTTCAAAAACAATAATAGATAAATATTGATCAAGGCTATGAAGTTTGGAGGAAAATGGCACATGGTTAGAAAATGATATGACGTTCCTCAAAAATTGCGTAAAATGAAAATCGGAACGATTGTTTACAGAAGACAATGACGAAATCCGAGTTTAAGGCTAACTACATTGTAGCGGATACAAGTTCTTCTTGCCGAAAACATAAAAGTTCATTAACCACGGGGAATCGTTTGTTCACCTCCTACGACTAGTGTAGACCTTCGATGACTTACGTTTCTCCTTCGAAATATCCCAAATGTGTTCTTTCTCCGCGTTTAACTTGTCGAGTTGTTTGCGGACTGTTTTCCGTTCTCTGTTGTAGTCGGAGAGAATTAGTGTGGCTGTGAGCTGCACAATGAGGAATCACCTACCAACTTTACGCTGCAGATCCTCGTGGGGTGGCACCTCATCCTCACCCTCATGCAGTAGCATGTGCATCATTGTGAACAATCCAGATTCCTTTTGATTGATGACATTGCTCTGCCACTCTATTTTCACCTGCCTTATTTCAAAGAAAGGAAGTTGTAAGGCCTTGGTAACCCCCTTCACTTCCATGTAGTTACTCATTCCAGATGCCTGCAAGAAGTTGAAGTGAGCTGCGTAAGCTTGTAATTATCTGGTACAATATAGTAAGTTTTGCAGGAGTAGTAGTTACAATAATTTGTGCGGCCTTGTAAACATCTGAGTTCGGGAAATCCGGGTGTAGGTAATGGTCCAGCACATCGATTGTATTCCTCTTGAAGTTGAGACAAATACAGACAAAATGTTGGTTGAGTTTGACTGGCACAAAAATAAGGTCGGACTGCAAATTGACTGCTGGACGGCAATCTTTGATGAATACGTCCCAAAATCTGTAGAGCTTCTGTTGGAGATCATGGTAAGGTGTTGCTTGGTCGTCGCAATTCTCTACAAGATTCTCTATAACGTCCTGTGGAGATTAAAACATGTAGGAATACTGAGCCAAGATTAGAAAATGATAGTACCCTATGTGCTGAAGTCAATTAGAAGTTGAGTTGAAGTTGCGAAACCGATGTGTTGATGTTTTAGAGCAAAATAATGAACAACTTGACACTGTCTGCTGATGAAGTTTTCACTGTTGTTCTATGAAGTTCTGAACTGACTTAGCTGAAGTTTTAAATTAATTCTATCGACATTTTCTACAATGTCTAAAGTTTCGGAATTTGAGAATTGAAGTTCTTAAAAAATTGATTTAAAGTTTCAAGCGTAATGCAGAGTATTTCCGAAGAAAAACTAATGTAGAAATAGTAAGAGTGGGGGTTAGTGCATACCGAGTGGCGTACCCCCATGAATGTCATTGTTGGAAGATTGCCGTCCCCTGGGTCTGCAGCGGAAATACGAGTGAGGAGTATCGACCAGCACTCTAGGACGGAAGAAGACATGTCCGTGTCAGGGAGCATGGTCAGTACGTCGGAGCGAGTTATCATTCCGTCCTTCCCGTAGTATGCTAGAAGCTCACTGAATTAGGTCGAAAGGATCGTATTAACTGGTTATCACTGGGTGCGTACGTCGCAACAAATAAGAAATCAGTAATTTGAAAAGGAAGCTTACTCGTTAGGATAATCGTAGTCATCGAGCAGGCTATAGTCCGATACATGCTTCCGTAAATTCGGGAGGTTGCTTAACAGTTGTTGGTTGCTGCGGAATGTTTTTGACACGGTCAGCGCTTTAGTGTCAATGTCCCCGAAATCCAAAGTGCACCCGAGACCATCCCTCCGACCACGGATGCGGCTCCTCAATGATGACGATGCTTCCTGCGGTGTTGAATTTGCAACGGGACCTTGCACTGGAGTATTTACTGGCTGATTTTCTGTGGAGCGCTGCCGCTTAGATGACGACCCTCGTACGTTGTGCTGACCTCGTTTGTGAGACTGCACTGCGGAGTCTGCCAATGATGCCTCAGGTCGCTGTTCCTCACCGCCAACGTCCACCTGGTCGGAACCCGCATCGGCGCCCACCTGCACAGTTCCAGCAGACTGCTCTAATGGAACTTCAGGTTGCTCGCTTACCTGCACATCTATGGGTGTGATATCGGCTGTAGTCTTTCCAGCCGCTGCAGCGTACACTGGTACATTGGCAGTTGAATCTCGGAAACGAAATGCTGACTCGCAGACCTGGTCAACATATCGATGGAGTTCGTCGCTAGTCCAAAACGCCTGGGATGATTGGCAGTGATCTGTTTCGGTTCCGAGAGAAGACGGCATGGTCCGATCCTTAATTTCACCAGCTGGTTCGCCAAACCAAGCAGGAAAAGCAACCTTATTCCTTTGCATTTTGAGGAGCAGCAGGTGAACGTCCTGCAACGTTATTGTTCACCGTAGTGGATGAGTAAATAATTAGCGTGTAAATAATAGAATTCGTTCAAATAACATAGAAATTGCAGCATAATTGTGTTAATGTTCTGTGACAGGCCACTGAAGTTTCAAATCCATTGAACTAAAGTTGCATGCTGAAACGTATTTAATATTTCTTCTACTGTTAAACTTCCTACAAAAAAGTTCTGCGACAGGCCACTGAAGTGTCAAATCCATATCACTAAAGTTGCATGCTCAAACATATCTAAGATTCCTTTTCACATTTGAATTCGTGAAAATAACATTGAAATTGCGATTCAGTAGTGCTAAAGTTCTGCGACAGGCCACTGAAGTTTCATCTCCATTGAACTAAAGTTGCATGCTGATATATATACAATATTCTTCTACACTTCCTACTAAAAGAGCTGGACTCGTTCTAATAACATTGAAAATGAGATTTAGTAGTGTTAAAGTTCTGCGACAGGTCACTGAAGTTTCAAATCCATTGAACTAAAGTTTCATGGTGAAACATATCTAAGATTTCTTGTACTGTCGAACTTCATACAAAAAGTTATGCGACAAGCCGTTGAAGTGTCAAATCCATATCACTAAAGTCGCATGCTCAAAGATCTAATAACATTCAAATTGCGATTTAGTTGTGTTAAAGTTGTACGACAGGCCACTGAAGTTTCATATCCATTGTACTAAAGTTGCATGCTGATACATATATAATATTATTCTACTGCTAAACTTCCTACCAAAAGAGTTGAACTCGTCCTAATAACATTGAAATTGGGATTTAGTAGTGTTAAAGTTCGGCGATAGGTCACTGAAGTTTCAAATCCATTGAACTAAAGTTTCATGCTCAAACATATCTAAGATTTCTTGTACTGTCAAACTTCATAGAAAAAGAGTTGAACACGTTGTAATAACATTAAAAATTGCGATTTAATAGTGTCAAAGTAGATAATTAACGTAAAGGTTAATGACAGATTGAGGATTAAAGATATGACAGATTGTAAAAATTTACTTACATCGTCAGCCCGAGCGGCAAGTTCGCTATCGTCCTCGAGCCCATGTGGAAGCTCTATCTCGATGAATTTCCTCCCGCTGTTTCGGTCATTGGAACATGTAGGTGTACGTCTCGGGTCATCGTGACCGGTGATAAGCAGCACCGTGTTGACTTCGACTCCGTCGGAATAAGACCGTGGATAGGTCGTTTTCGACCACACCTGTCTACCCAACGAACCAGCCATCATCTCACCATGTAGTCGTGCTGCCAGATTCTCGTTGTTCCAGTGCTTAATTAAGGGTAGATCATGTGGGCAAGATTCTCCACGGAAATCGAACCTCTAGAGGTAGGTGATCATGAGGAACGGAACACAACCTCGCAAATGCTTCGGACTTTTCCTCGTCTCAGCAGCTGCATCAACCAGATTTTTGAGAATGTACGAACACCAGTCGTACTTGCTAATACCTGAGACGTCCTCCACGGCTTTTACCAGCTTCAGGTCTATTCCGTTGTTTGACGTAGGGCACAGGAACGATGACATTGCAAATAGGACGAACATCGTACAGAATAATTCACCCCCATCTTTATCGGCCATAAGTTCGTCGAAAAGACCACCTAGTATTACTTGGTTGCTCTTGTTAGCGACATGGTACCGAGCCCTCCAAAAATCCTTCAATGCCTTGAACTCCTCGTCGGAGGAGTGTTTTTTACGTCCGGTCGGTGCCAACTCCACCTCATTCGGCCCGCGTGGTAGTAGAAAACAATCGTGGACGTCGTGTTTCGTCACACAAAATTCCTTGACCTCCGATGCACGAAATACATGGGAACCGTCATCAAACGCTTTCAAAAACAGTAGTACGTACTGCAAAGGGTACTTACTGATCTTGAAATCCAGCAGCCCACCAAACCCGATCGAGCGTACGGACTGTTTCTGCTTGTCATTTAGATTGGAAATTAACTTGGCGAGCCTCTGTCCCCTACATCTGACAGGAACGCTTGCATCCTCCTCCTCCTCCTCGTCTAATGGCTCATTGCTCGCAGCTTCAACGATTTGACGTTCTCCAGAAGACATATCAACCAGAAAATCTGCAATGATAAACAAGACAAACACGATAACATCTGCAATGTGACTAAAAACCCCTAATTTCTTTAATATTAAACGAAATCTGCAACGATAAATATTCAATATGATTTTTTAATATGAAATCTGCAACGATAAACAAAAACCACAACAATACACACAAATTGTTATGTATAAGTTCGATTCTATGCCTAAAAACCCCTGATTTTTATGATTGAATAAAATCACAACAATACACAGAAAATATGCAATGATAAACGAACTTACAACAATACACAGAGAACCCCTGATTTTTATGATTGAATAAAATCACAACATTAAAATCACAACAATACACAGAAAATATGCAATGATAAACCACAACAATACACAGAAAATATGCAGTGATAAACGAACTTACGAACAATCGTTGAATAAAGAATCGTAAACCCTAAACCCTATGCGAAATTAGGGTTACTCGATAAACAGATTAGGGATTACTGAAACTGAAATGAAATAGTGTAATGGAGACCAGAAATTAGGGTTACTCGATAAAGAAGTGTAATGAAGAATTGAAATGAAGAAATTAACAATAATATTTACCTGAACTGAAGAAAACAAGTAGAATTGGAGATGGGTTTGAAGAGCAACAAGTAGATTGAAGAGCAACAAGTAGACGGAGATTGAACTGGAGATTGAAGAGCAATGATAGATTGAAGAACAACAAGTAGACGGAGATTGAACTGGAGATGGGACGGAGATTGAAGAGCGGGCAGTGTTAGGTAATCAATTGAGAGAATTGGAGATGGGTTTGAGAGAATTGAATGGAAAACGTAAAGAGGTAATCAATTATGGTGGGAAAACAGAGAGTGGGAAAAAAGAGGTATGCATGGAAAACGTAAAGAGGTAATCAATTGCTTTTATTTTTTTTAAATAATTATATATATCACTCAATCTCAGCCATCCATCTATATTTAATCTGACGGCTGAGAATGGAACTTATGCCCTTACTTATTTGATCTCCCCTATATATATATATATATATATATATATATATATATATATATATATATATATATATATATATATATATCATAACCGTCTTTCATGCAGAATGACATGAAGACCGTTAATATATAAGTTCAAGAAGACTTTACAATTTGTACATGGATGATTACCTTTTCAATCGCAGGCTACCAAGGAATCAAGTCATCAACCCCGCATCAACCTGGATGAAGAGTTTGAAAATAACCACGTAGTTCCATTATTTAGTACAGTACATTTTTACTGTTGTAAGGGTTAATATCAAGGGTAATCACATTCTCTGATGTTCACTACAGGTTACTAACTTCGATGTCAATTAATGATGGGTTGTACAAAGTCATTCTATTGAAGATAAACATTTCACCACACTTGTTTGAACCTAGCTAGCACTCATGATTTTTTTTACTGTCGATGCAAGCTCTACCATCGAAAAATTGGCCGTCATTAGGTTGGAGAAAATGGATTGAGTCTGGGGATGACAATTTCACTCGCATCCCTTGAGCACCCGATCCATTAGAGAAAAATATATGGATGTAAACTTGAATAAATTGATGAGTGGCGGGTGATGGATTGGTTGGATTCGGGTGGAGAATCATCCCACCCGTAATCCGCTAACCACAAAACATCCATCCATTTGAAATAAAAATCAAAAAAAAATACCCGAGAATAAGAGAATGTCTCAGTTTTTCTAAAACCTAAGTTTATTTCTGCCATTTTTCTTCAACTTCCCTTTTATTGATTCTTTTCTTCTCTGTTAGTTATTACTATTAACTCACATAATAGTCGTAACATAGCATCCCGATTAACATATTTACTCTGTTAGTTATTCTATTCTTTTCTTCAAGTCGTATTTACCGATTAACATAGCATCCCGGAAGGAGTCTATAGGGTTGTGTACGTTCAGTAATATGATAGAGAGTTTGACTGTTTAACAGACATTATTTTTCACTATTCTTACATGACGAAGATGCCAACTAATTACAACTGATGATAATCGATCAAGATCAAATAGTTGGTGAGGAAGGTCTTCGTTCCTCATCTAATAGATTTTTCTTTTTTGGATTTAAAGAGTAATTTGGGGATTACGGTTGGGTGTATACGGGTCAGGTATATACGGGTCGGGTTTATGCGGGCCGGGTTTATGCGAATTTCTACATTCATCATAAGGGTCGGGTTTATACGGGTTTCCGTGTTTAGTATAACTATATTCATCGGTGGACAATTGACTACTTATACAAACATTTCAACGTACTCTATGTTGTTCATACTTTTGTCCATCTATTAATACATAAACTAACTTTCAGACTCTGAACGAATGATATTAGTTTATGATAAGGAAGAACTTTTAGTTAGATGGTATAGGATGAACAAATGTGTATGCCTGACTACCCAGCCTACCGAACCTATACTGCTGTCATACCATTCACGTCACGTAATCGTGCTAACCACCTCCAACTTTATAATCGAGCTAACATCGAGATAGAGAAATAAAAACACTACCAAAACGTAATGTTTGTTAAAAGTCGATCTATGTAATAATAAGTTACAACAAACAAATATTCCAGATGTACTCGAAACTAAAAGAACTCAAATCATAGTCAATAACTTCTCACTGTGATTTTTAATTTGGTACATCTAACAGTTTGTCGTGTTCTTCGTTAACGCTTGGGTCGATGTTTGATTCTCTAATCTCTGAAGTTATTATGATGTATGACGTGCTGAGATTGTAGGCTGCGTTCATGTACTAACCTCTTCTCTAATGAACTGGTAACATACCCACACCTACGGAGTAGAAAGTGCAAGATCAAAGCATCACGATACTTATTAAATGTTCTTCATACTTTCGTATACGTAATAACCCTTAAACTAACCTATGGTCTCTTAACGAATAATCTACTTTTTGTTGTTACTTCTGTGTACTGTCTATGAAAATACAAGCGAGCAACCCGTGAATTTATTCACGGGAGTAGAAAGTGCATGATCAAAGAATTTCGAAGAGATTGCGCCATACTTACTATATGTTGTTCATGTTTTCGCTTACCTAATACTCCCTCCGTTCCAATGAATTGTTTGCCTTTGGTTTTGACACCAAGGGAAAGAGATCCAATTAGGATGTGACATGTGAAGGCAATGATCAAATTACATATAAAAATACATTCCTAAAATAGAAAGACAAACAGTTCATTGAGACGTCCCAATATGAAAAAGGCAAACAATTCATTGGAACGGAGGGAGTAACACCTAAAGTAACTAAAAGTCTATTAACGAATAACCTAATTTTAGTTGTTAATCCAATAAACTCTCTACATAAATAAAAGCGAACAACCCGTGAAGGTTCTTCATGGGTAATACACTAGTTGGTTAATAAAATAAATGCATTCCAGAATATAGAATGTGTGTACATGCACTACTAAACTAAACACCTTCTATTGGTAAAAACAACTCAACTAAGTTTAACTAAAGTTTAACCTCTAATTAAGAACACTTACTTAAGTATAAATAAGCACACGAGTTGATTGATTTATCATTCAAACTCAAATTATAATTATAATAGTAATACACATTCTTCTTCTTCTTTAAATCAATATATTACTTAATTTACTCTACAATATACTTATATTATTATTATTATTATTATTATTATTATTATGGCAATTAGGAGTAGTATTTATTTGTACAGGTATATTAGAATTTTGAGTTAGTTGTCGTTGTTTGTGACTATTTTGGATAACTAATCATATTAATCGATCTCAAATCATTTTGGAAATAAAACCTAGTTGTTAGATGTTAGTTGTCGTTGTTTGTGACAGAGCCTTCCTAAACGTTTTACTAACATGTGTGCATTTGGTTGAAGGTCTTGGAGCTGTATGTATTGCTAAGTTATCGCTTCGACGATTCATTCCCAGATCGTGAGCTAGCAGCATCACAAAAGTCTATATGTAGCATGTAGTAACCAATTACATATCTTACGTAATGTTGTGTTTTTTCCTCAATTATATTCATGGATGTACAGTTGTGATTTGTAATATCGGTTTGATTGAAGAGTTTCTTCAGTAACACGGTTGGGAGCAGCAGCCTAACTTTACGAGAGTTCTAGACATGTCTGGCTGTAATTAATTGTTTTATTATTAATAAAATTAAATTACTATTTATGTGAAAGTGGCGCGCCTCTTTCGTATATTTTTTTTTTGTAATTTAGCAGTTCAATAGACATAGGTTGTACAAAATAATTCATGTCTATACTATGGCAATAAACACAGGGCAAACAAATAACCCATGTCTGTCCTTCCTTATATAAAAAGAGGGAGGACGACTCTAAGGTTTTGCGTAATTTTCACTCTTCCCAAAATGCCCCTCCCCACTTACGTTATTTTTGAGCTTCACTACCTTGTTGCTTTGTTATTATTGTATTACGGAGTAAAATTTTAATTTTTTTAGTACTACGTATTGTATAAAGAACTTCGATTTGTAACTACTATGTATATATTTGTTAAACGTGTCAAATCGATTACCAAAAGAAACGGGTTATACAAATTACGGGTTGGATTAATATTAAAATACGAGTAATATGAGTCTGGGATAGTTTCCTCCTCTTTTTTTTACCATAGTTTAGGTTAGAAAATATATACGATACTTTACATATAGGTACTTATTTGGTTTCAATATTATTATCATACTCATCCCCTTTCCACTAACCAAATGAGCTATGTGCAAATCAAACCCTTGACCTCATGTGTGTCATTCTTCTCCTCTCCAACTACACTCTAACATCTTACGGATTAAAATATCACTACATCACATATAAAGCTATACACCACGGAAAGTATATAATTAAGAAAATTTGACTGATTACATTGATTACGAAAATCACATGTTTTACATAGAAGATATCACATACAATATTTAATATGGAATGTATGATCAATTTTTTTTTAAAAAGTATAAACATATTGTATTCCGTTTTGACCAAATAGTTGCATTATCTTTGTTATAGAAGATTTTACTATCCCGTACAATATTTTACGTATAATATAAAATAGTTATGATTATTATTGTATATCTTTCTGATCATATTCGAAAATCATATTTTTAACATCGATATAAAATTTAGTAACTATATAAAAATGGAATATATATATATATATATATATTCCATTTTTATATAGTTACTAAATATATATATATATATATATATATATATATTCCGATTGCTCTTAAAAAGCCTAATACATAGTAAAAACTCACCGAAAATTCTCTATCTATTACTCTAAGACAATAACAGTTACTAACATTTTCCTCAAAAATACACTAATTTAAATTGAGAAGTAAAAGAACTAACATTTCACTAATAAATTCCCAAACGATTCATTTTCATTAATGTTAAAGAAATTGACAAAAAAACTTCTTTTTATGAAAATAATTAGATAAATTTTAAGATATGATGTCATTAACCTTGAGAAAAAAAATCAGTTATCTAAAAAAATTATTTTTGAAATGAGCTATTTACTTTAACTTTTACAAAGATATACTCTCCCTGTGCCAATGAATTCTTTGTCTATTCCATATTGGGGCGTCTTAATGAATTCCTTGCCTTTCTATTTTAAAAATGGCTTTTTTATATATACTTGTTTCTTTCCCGCGCGCGATGCGCGCGAATGGTTAAGTACGATTCGTGTATGTATTTTGATGGCTCATATTGTTGTCATTGATTGTCGAATTGTTGACATAATTCGAACTATTGTTTGAGGTTTTTTTTTCTTTTTACCATAAGTTTATAGTTCTAAGATGAAACTATCTACTAATCTAGAAAGTACGCGTTATAATATCATCTTGAACAAAACAGATTGATGTAATACAAAAAGTGGTAGTCTTGGTTTTTTCCTGTCATTCAAAGCAAGATATGAAACGGCCCATAGTTGAAGGTACACTAAACAAAACCACAAAATTAAGTGTGTTATATTAATTCATAAAAACATATTAGTGGGCCACCGTGATATGTTTACCGCTTAGCAACGCTGTAGCTATCATATATGCCCTTTGTAATTTTGTATCTCCATGCCCTTTTTTTCCTATCATTCAAAGCAAGATATGAAAAAGGACCATAGTTGAAGGTACACTAAACAAAACCACGAAATTAAGTGTGTTATATAAATTCATAAAAACATATTAGCGGGCCCCCGTGATATGTTTACCGCTTAGCAACGCTGGAGCTATCATATATGCCCTTTGTATCTCCATAGGCGGAAGTTCATCAAAGTTGTATGGAAAGTCTTGTAATACATTTTGTTGATGTGTACCATTGATTCATGCATTATCAAGAGAAAACAATCAGAAGATGACTAAAGCATACAATCCCAAATAATAAAAATTATCCCAATAGGAAATTTTCAGGAGCAGATTAATATCCCAAATAATGCATTATCAAGAGCATACAATAGCAAATTCTTAAAAATAATCAAATAATAGCAGAATGACATGACTAAAGCAAAATCAGGAGAAAACAATCCCAAATAATACAAAATTACAATCGCGGATCTAGTCATGCAAGCAAATTCATTGATTTTGCTCATGCTATTGATGGGCAATTTAATTACGAAGCATGTCTAACTTCATCTGGAAGTCTAATTGACTACCCAAGGCAGCCTTACATCCAAAAACCTCATCTCATGATCTGCTCCATGAATCAGTACCTTATTACTTCACACTATGAATAACAACCACCCAAATGAGTAAACAACAATCCGGAAAATCCCAAAAGACCAACAAAAGACCAAATCTTGCAAAGCCAGAAAACAGCAGACAACAAATGAAGGAAGTGGAATAACTACATAAACTCACTCATCATAATTGAATATGGCTTCTCCTTCCCCTCCTTCTTCTTATCCCTCCCCCCCTTCTCTTCATCTAAGTAATACAACTCTCTGTTGTCATCTCGCTCAGCAAGAGTGTCGATTCTTTAAATATTGCCACCTCTTTCGTTCTTTGGTACCTCATCTCATAACCTTCTTCTCTTTCCTCTTTAGTGCTCCTTTTCTTCATGTTTCCCCTTTTCCGTTTACTAAGACCAGCTTTCTTCATCCTTCACTTCCTCCACATTCTCTTCTCTTTCGTTTTCCCTTGTTCTCCTTACTTTGCTTCTCTTCCTACTCCTCATCATCATCATCCAAGATTCATTCTTAAATATGACTTTCTTTTGTCATCTAATTCAACGAGGATTCGTCTCTTCCACTAATTTCACCTACTTGTTCATCACGTCATTTTCTCTCATTCCCCTGTATCCTTGTTCCACTAATGCTACGCCTTTTCTTGTTGCTTATTGATCTAGCGTATTTTACATGTGTTTATGACGGAGATTTGAGCTAGATTCGATGATGAAAGGTGCGGATTTAGAGTGAAAATTGTCAGATTGATTTTATTAAGTAAATTGTGCTTTATTGGAGAAAAGACGGTTTTTAGAACTGTAATTCCTTTTGATGTGATTTGGGCTCGAGACGGAGAGTACGAAGAACAAGCCCAACAAACCGAGTGAAAAGTCAAAGCGCAGCTCGGAAATTGAAGACGAAACTACTTCGGGTTCCGTGTCAGCTTAATTATTATTTATTATTATATTATTATTAGAGTTAGGAAATTACTAGACTTTCCTATTATTTTTATTATTAGACTACAATTATTAGAGGAGTATTACAGACATCATTCATCAATAATTCACGTTACATACGCAATAAGAGAAGAGAAGAAAAACCCTAATCATGTATAACTAATCTTTCTTCTCGGATCAAAGATTTGAAGCTTTCTAGTTAATTTATTGTGAGACTTTCTTAATCTTTATTTAATTACTTGAGTATTGTTTATTCCTTGTGCTAATTTTATGATTGTCGTTTGTTTAATCTTTTTGGCCAATTGATTATTTCAATCTTCAATCTATTGCAATTCTTTGTGTTTGAATCCGTAATTGTTCAATTTACTAGATAAAGTTGCAACCTTTGGACCTAATTATTTGTATCCGTTTCATCGTAATTGGGTGAAGGGAGGAATAAACATATAATTCGAACCAATAACCGCGTGTGTTAAAGGTCGTTATTTCTATTGATTTGTTCATATCGTTCATGTTGTTATTGAATTAAATCTAGACGCGTGGATTAGGTTGTTCAATAATTAGGTTGCTTAGTATCGCGTTTCAACCTAAGTAATATTATCTACGGAACAATTGAGACTTTTAGTTTCACAATAGAATACTCAAGGATTAAATAAAGGTTAGTAGTCGATGATCAATTGTTTAACTAGTTAGTGGATTTTCTTTGAGTCGAGTTTCTTAATTATCTGAATTCTCATTATTAGTTATTTTACTTTCGTTAATTTAGTTATTAGACAAATCACTCACAAAACCCCCCATATTCTTGTTACATTTATTTATATTATTCGTACATTAATTTTCATCGTCTTCCCTGTGGATTCGACACCCGACTTACCTCTACTATATTGTTAAAGGTAATAGAACTTAATTATTTATCTTTGGGAGCATACGACCTAGGCTCACCAAATTTTGGCGCCGTTGCCGGGGAAGGCAATTTGTTGCTTTTGTGTGATTATTTGTTTTTGTGTCTCTTGTAAATATATATTTTAATTAAGGGTCTTTTTGTTTGTCAACTAGAAATGAGTTTTTGTTGTCCCCAACTTGATAATGAGTTACTACATCACTATTTTGAAAGACTCACAGAGTATGTGCTAGAACGCAAATATTTGCCTATGAGTAACGAACAACTCTTGATAGCGATTTACCATAACTTTAATCGTGCAACTCAAATCGATTTACAAGTTGAAAGTGATGGTAGATTTCTTGAGTTAGGTCGTAATGAAAAATGGGATGTAATTGATGTTCTGGTTAACAATGATCGAGAATTAGAGATAACCACTTTATTTCTTGAACTTCCCCAATACTTCGAGTCTCCTAAATATGAATCGATTATTAGTGATGATGTGACCAAAATTGAGTATCCTACTTCCCTTACCCATGTCGATGGTGCTCCACTAGATGATGAGGGAGAGGATGATGACTCATATTTATTGAACGTGCCTTATACAAAACACGTATTAGATTTCCCCTCATCCACCTATTTTATTGACTACTCTTCGAGTGGTGAATCAGGTGATATATTATGGGATTTGAAAGACACAACCATAAGGAGTAGGGACATAGAACAATTGTTTGAGATGATGCCGTTATCTAGAGAACCATACTAAGAATCCGACTATCTATGTACCTCTATATCTATGCGGTGTGTATGGTATATTCTTATTATAATGTTTTATACGGCCGGCTTTCACTAACTCTTTTGCTAGCTTGTTTGACCTTCTCCTACGAGCATTAACTTGTTCCGATCTTGATATACAATGGGTTACCATATTAAGGGGTAGTGCTGTGTGACCCCTTTCCGTCGTGCGGGACGTTAAATCAGCGCTTACGGGAGGCAACATGCTTTTTGTTATTTGATGATTTTTTTTTTGTTTTTGAATAAGTTAGTTTGTGGACTTCACTTGAAATTGGATGGAGGCAGCAGTCGAGAGAATTGATATTTTCTACCCAATTAATGAAGATTCCACTTTCATGTCGGGTCAACGACGTAAAACAAGAGCACTTCCGGGAGGCAACCCGAGTTTTTATTTATTTTTATTTTAGTTTTTATAGATTTTTGTTTCGTTTGTATGTGATTTTAACTTTTCTTTTAGTTATCTAATTTTAGCTATTTTCAGGTCGGATTGATGTCACCGTCTCATTCGGAATATGAGGGATGAGAGGAAAAAAAAAGAGTGACTAGTGAGCAAGCGAAAGAGGGGTGAGTTAGTTTTATGGAAAAAAAAAAGTGAAAAAAAAAATACAAGTGTTGAAAATAGCTACACTCGAGGAGGACTCGAGGGGTACTTGAAGTGAGGTCGTGGAAAATAACAAAATAGCTGACCAGAATGTTCCCCATGACCACCCCTCGACCTTAGTTCAGTTCAAGACTGAATTTAAAAAAATCATCCTTCTTCGTCCTTCTCCTTTCATTTCCATCTTCTTCTTCATTTTCGTTCTTCCATCTCCTTTCATTTCACACTCCATTAAAACCCTTTTTTTTCCAGTAGTTCAATCACATCCCAACCTTCAACCACCTGCAACTCTCGGTCAGAAGAAACCTTTGGGTTCGAACTCCCCAATTCAATTTAGAGTACGAGTTTGGGCGCATAGCAAGGATACAGTTCGGCCATTGATTCGATTTTGAGTGGTGACTGAGTTGTAAGTCTCCTTTTGTTCTCAATTTAGAGAGTTGTCTCCCATTGACAGCTTTGTGTCGAGTTTGGTGACTCTGGTCGATTGGCATCAGTTTTGGTCCGTATATGAGTCGGATATTGCGTGTTGTTGTCTATTTTTGCTGAAGTTAGGATTGATGTGAATTGTGGTGTTGCCGGTTTGATTGTCAATTGTTGACTGTTAGCGTCATTGTTGATTGTCATTTTTGTGAAGTTGGGGAAACAAAGCCTATATAGTGTTCACATTATTGTGGGAGGTTGTTGTTGATGTGGTGTTTCCTTATCATTCCTTGCGTTGTATTGAACGAAGAGGGGGTTACTAGCTTGAAGAAGGAAATGGAATATGCATGGAAGGTGCTCGATGAATTGTCTAAGTGAACTTTTGACCTAAATCTTTGTTGAGGAGAGTACTTTCAAAGCATGGCGGTTTTTTTTCGGGTTAGGATCGATAGGAGCATGGTGGTTTGTTGCTCGTTAGTGTTAGTGTTGGTGTTAGTGACGTTCGATCGATTTTCGTTCGACAAGGTGTGTTCTCCTTCTCCAATTATTGCGTTCTTTGTAACATTGAGGACAATGTTTCATTCATGTGTGGGGAGGAGAATCGGTCCGATTTGTAATAGCTTTTACTTGTGTGATATGCTTTATTTCGTTACTTAATCATTCAAAAAAAATGGAAAAAAGAGAAAAAATTTGAAAAAAAAATGGAAAAAGAATAAAAATAAACCCGGCTAGGTGAAAACTGGAAGGGCGCCTAGGCAAGAATGGGAAAAGTGGCCGAGGACGGAGTGAAAACCCAAAAGGGCGCTCCGGGTAAAAAGAAAAATCGAGTTGCGTGCCACGAGAGTAGTGTGAGTTTGAAAAAAAAAAAGAAAAGATAGAGTGAAAATCCGCAAGGGCGGACACTCTAGGCAAAATGAGGGATTTAGGAAAAAAAATTCACATTACTTTCTCCATTCTTGGTGTTGGTGTCATAAGAAGGGCGTCATAGAAGGTCGGTCGGGTAGGATAGTTGGTTAAGGTGAGAAGAATCGCGGTGCGGTGTAGTCGTAGCACTAAATATTATGCGATTGAAGTGTTGTTTTGTGTTGTATTAAGGTGTTAGAGGTGTTTAGGTCGATCACATGTGTGGGTTGTGGAGAATAGTGGTATATATCTTTTACCATTGGTGTTATTTGTAGCACATGTGATCATGTTTAGGATTCGGAGAAATAAGGGGTGTAGTATCATGTTTCGATAGTTTATGGTGTTGTTTTGTGGTCACAATCTTCGGTTGTTGTAGAGAATTGTCATGTCATTGTGACCTTGTGCTTAAACTTTGAGGACGATATAAGGAGGTTGGTGGAAGGGATGAATTTTGTTTGATGTCGAGCTTCCCATGTTTCTTTTGTAAGATCGTCGGTGTTTTATTGTTGATGCTTTCGAGTTTTGCTCGGGACGAGCAAAGGTCTAAGTGTGGGGAAGTTGATCTAGCGTATTTTATATGTGTTTACGACGGAGATTTGAGCTAGATTCGATGATGAAAGGTGCGGATTTAGAGTGAAAATCGTCTAATTGATTTTATTAAGTAAATTGTGCTTTATTGGAGAAAAGACGGTTTTTAGAACTTTAATTCCTTTTGATGTGATTTGGGCTCGAGACGGAGAGTACGAAGAACAAGTCCAACAAACCGAGTGAAAAGTCAAAGCGCAACTCGGGAATTGAAGACGAAACTACTTCAAAGAGGAATGAGAAGGAAATGTGGTGGAGGTAGTGAAGAGAAAAATTAAGCACGAGAGGGGTAGAAAGAGTTGAAAGGAATGCACTCGCTAAAATAGAAACAAAAGAAAGTCATATTTAATGACAACTCGCTAAAATAGATAACAAAAGAAAGTCATATTTAATGACAATTTACTTAGGAAGGATAACAATAGGTGGAAGAGGAGGGGGAGAAAGGTAAGGGGTTGGCGGAGGAAGATGAAAAATGGACATAGTAGAAGAGGAAGGATTAAATAAGCATTAGGAGGGAGAGAGAGAGGGAGAGAAAGAAAGAGAGAGAGGAATGAGGAGCAAGAGAAGGAGAAAATGACGTGAATGAGAAATAAATTAATCTTAGTAATAGAGAATGAGAATAGGTAGAGGAGGAGCATTAATGGAGACAGATAAGGGAGGGCCGAGGGATATGATGAATAATGGGAAAGGTTGGAAGGAATTGAAGGATAACACTCTCACTGTACTAAACGATAAGTAAAGTTATATTTAGAAACAAATCTTAGATGATATAGAGGACAAGAGGAGGGAGAACATGATTTGAAAGAAGATGAAATTTGTTCTTAATAGAGGAGAAAGAAGGAATAAAAAGGAGAGTGTTAGGGAGGAGGGCTGTAGTGATAAAGAGAAGGGAGCATGCGGGAGGAGGGGTCAAGAATCATATGGGTATAAATACTTAAAGGGATGACACGCTCATTAAAATACATGAAAAAAGCAATCATATTTAGGATTGAATCTTAGATGATGAGAGACTGTAAAATTTGGACGCAAGAACAGGGTCGCCCGCGAAAGTTTTTATTTAAGTGGAAGGAGGAGAAAGGGAATAAAAAAGCAGAGAGTTGTAGAAGACGGAAAAATTATCTTAGTAGATGGAAAATAAGTGGTGAGCCTAGGTCGTATGCTCCCAAAGATAAATAATTAAGTTCTATTACCTTTAACAATATAGTAGAGGTAAGTCGGGTGTCAAATCCACAGGGAAGGCGATGAAAATTAATGTACGAATAATATAAATAAACGTAACAAGAATATGGGGGGTTTTGTGAGTGATTTGTCTAATAACTAAATTAACGAAAGTAAAATAACTAATAATGAGAATTCAGATAATTAAAAAACTCGAATCAAAGAAAATCCACTAACTAGTTAAACAATTGATCATCGACTACTAACCTTTATTTAATCCTTGAGTAATCTATTGCGAAACTAAAAGTCTCAATTGTTCCGTAGATAATATTAATTAGGTCGAAACGCGATACTAAGCAACCTAATTATTGAACAACCTAATCCACGCGTCTAGATTTAATTCAATAACAGCATGAACGATATGAACAAATCAATAGAAATAACGACTTTTAACACACGCGGTAATTGGTTCGAATTATATGTTTATTCCTCCCTTCACCCAATTACGATGAAACGCATACAAATAATTAGGTCTAAAGGTTGCAACTTTATCTAGTGAATTGAACAATTACGGATTCAAACACAAAGAATTGCAATAGATTGAAGATTGAAATAATCAATTGGCCAAAAAGATTAAACAAACGACAATCATAAAATTAGCACAAGGAATAAACAATACTCAAGTAATTAAATAAAGATTAAAAAAGTCTCACAATAAATTAACTAGAAAGCTTCAAATCTTTGATCCGAGAAGAAAGATTAGTTACACATGATTAGGGTTTTTCTTCTCTTCTCTTATTGCGTATGTAACGTGAATTATTGATGAATGATGTCTGTAATACTCCTCTAATAATTATAGTCTAATAATAAAAATAATAGGAAAGTCTAGTAATTTCCTAACTCTAATAATAATAATAATAAATAATAATTAAGCTGACACGGAACCCGAAGTAGTTTCGTCTTCAATTCCCGAGCTGCGCTTTGACTTTTCACTCGGTTTGGTGGACTTGTTCTTCGTACTCTCCGTCTCGAGCCCAAATCACATCAAAAGGAATTAAAGTTCTAAAAACCGTCTTTTCTCCAATAAAGCACAATTTACTTAATAAAATCAATTAGACGATTTTCACTCTAAATCCGCACCTTTCATCATCGAATCTAGCTCAAATCTCCGTCGTAAACACATATAAAATACGCTAGATCAACTTCCCCACACTTAGACCTTTGCTCGTCCCGAGCAAAACTCGAAAGCATCAACAATAAAACACCGACGATCTTACAAAAGAAACATGGGAAGCTCGACATCAAACAAAATTCATCCCTTCCACCAACCTCCTTATATCGTCCTCAAAGTTTAAGCACAAGGTCACAATGACATGACAATTCTCTACAACAACCGAAGATTGTGACCACAAAACAACACCATAAACTATCGAAACATGATACTACACCCCTTATTTCTCCGAATCCTAAACATGATCACATGTGCTACAAATAACACCAATGGTAAAAGATATATACCACTATTCTCCACAACCCACACATGTGATCGACCTAAACACCTCTAACACCTTAATACAACACAAAACAACACTTCAATCGCATAATATTTAGTGCTACGACTACACCGCACCGCGATTCTTCTCACCTTAACCAACTATCCTACCCGACCGACCTTCTATGACGCCCTTCTTATGACACCAACACCAAGAATGGAGAAAGTAATGTGAATTTTTTTTCCTAAATCCCTCATTTTGCCTAGAGTGTCCGCCCTTGCGGATTTTCACTCTATCTTTTCTTTTTTTTTTCAAACTCACACTACTCTCGTGGCACGCAACTCGATTTTTCTTTTTACCCGGAGCGCCCTTTTGGGTTTTCACTCCGTCCTCGGCCACTTTTCCCATTCTTGCCTAGGCGCCCTTCCGGTTTTCACCTAGCCGGGTTTATTTTTATTCTTTTTCCATTTTTTTTTCAAATTTTTTCTCTTTTTTCCATTTTTTTTGAATGATTAAGTAACGAAATAAAGCATATCACACAAGTAAAAGCTATTACAAATCGGACCGATTCTCCTCCCCACACATGAATGAAACATTGTCCTCAATGTTACAAAGAACGCAATAATTGGAGAAGGAGAACACACCTTGTCGAACGAAAATCGATCGAACGTCACTAACACCAACACTAACACTAACGAGCAACAAACCACCATGCTCCTATCGATCCTAACCCGAAAAAAAACCGCCATGCTTTGAAAGTACTCTCCTCAACAAAGATTTAGGTCAAAAGTTCACTTAGACAATTCATCGAGCACCTTCCATGCATATTCCATTTCCTTCTTCAAGCTAGTAACCCCCTCTTCGTTCAATACAACGCAAGGAATGATAAGGAAACACCACATCAACAACAACCTCCCACAATAATGTGAACACTATATAGGCTTTGTTTCCCCAACTTCACAAAAATGACAATCAACAATGACGCTAACAGTCAACAATTGACAATCAAACCGGCAACACCACAATTCACATCAATCCTAACTTCAGCAAAAATAGACAACAACACGCAATATCCGACTCATATACGGACCAAAACTGATGCCAATCGACCAGAGTCACCAAACTCGACACAAAGCTGTCAATGGGAGACAACTCTCTAAATTGAGAACAAAAGGAGACTTACAACTCAGTCACCACTCAAAATCGAATCAATGGCCGAACTGTATCCTTGCTATGCGCCCAAACTCGTACTCTAAATTGAATTGGGGAGTTCGAACCCAAAGGTTTCTTCTGACCGAGAGTTGCAGGTGGTTGAAGGTTGGGATGTGATTGAACTACTGGAAAAAAAAGGGTTTTAATGGAGTGTGAAATGAAAGGAGATGGAAGAACGAAAATGAAGAAGAAGATGGAAATGAAAGGAGAAGGACGAAGAAGGATGATTTTTTTAAATTCAGTCTTGAACTGAACTAAGGTCGAGGGGTGGTCATGGGGAACATTCTGGTCAGCTATTTTGTTATTTTCCACGACCTCACTTCAAGTACCCCTCGAGTCCTCCTCGAGTGTAGCTATTTTCAACACTTGTATTTTTTTTTTCACTTTTTTTTTTCCATAAAACTAACTCACCCCTCTTTCGCTTGCTCACTAGTCACTCTTTTTTTTTCCTCTCATCCCTCATATTCCGAATGAGACGGTGACATCAATCCGACCTGAAAATAGCTAAAATTAGATAACTAAAAGAAAAGTTAAAATCACATACAAACGAAACAAAAATCTATAAAAACTAAAATAAAAATAAATAAAAACTCGGGTTGCCTCCCGGAAGTGCTCTTGTTTTACGTCGTTGACCCGACATGAAAGTGGAATCTTCATTAATTGGGTAGAAAATATCAATTCTCTTGACTGCTGCCTCCATCCAATTTCAAGTGAAGTCCACAAACTAACTTATTCAAAAACAAAAAAAAATCATCAAATAACAAAAAGCATGTTGCCTCCCGTAAGCGCTGATTTAACGTCCCGCACGACGGAAAGGGGTCACACAGCACTACCCCTTAATATGGTAACCCATTGTATATCAAGATCGGAACAAGTTAATGCTCGTAGGAGAAGGTCAAACAAGCTAGCAAAAGAGTTAGTGAAAGCCGGCCGTATAAAACATTATAATAAGAATATACCATACACACCGCATAGATATAGAGGTACATAGATAGTCGGATTCTTAGTATGGTTCTCTAGATAACGGCATCATCTCAAACAATTGTTCTATGTCCCTACTCCTTATGGCTGTGTCTTTCAAATCCCATAATATATCACCTGATTCACCACTCGAAGAGTAGTCAATAAAATAGGTGGATGAGGGGAAATCTAATACGTGTTTTGTATAAGGCACGTTCAATAAATATGAGTCATCATCCTCTCCCTCATCATCTAGTGGAGCACCATCGACATGGGTAAGGGAAGTAGGATACTCAATTTTGGTCACATCATCACTAATAATCGATTCATATTTAGGAGACTCGAAGTATTGGGGAAGTTCAAGAAATAAAGTGGTTATCTCTAATTCTCGATCATTGTTAACCAGAACATCAATTACATCCCATTTTTCATTACGACCTAACTCAAGAAATCTACCATCACTTTCAACTTGTAAATCGATTTGAGTTGCACGATTAAAGTTATGGTAAATCGCTATCAAGAGTTGTTCGTTACTCATAGGCAAATATTTGCGTTCTAGCACATACTCTGTGAGTCTTTCAAAATAGTGATGTAGTAACTCATTATCAAGTTGGGGACAACAAAAACTCATTTCTAGTTGACAAACAAAAAGACCCTTAATTAAAATATATATTTACAAGAGACACAAAAACAAATAATCACACAAAAGCAACAAATTGCCTTCCCCGGCAACGGCGCCAAAATTTGGTGAGCCTAGGTCGTATGCTCCCAAAGATAAATAATTAAGTTCTATTACCTTTAACAATATAGTAGAGGTAAGTCGGGTGTCGAATCCACAGGGAAGACGATGAAAATTAATGTACGAATAATATAAATAAATGTAACAAGAATATGGGGGATTTTGTGAGTGATTTGTCTAATAACTAAATTAACGAAAGTAAAATAACTAATAATGAGAATTCAGATAATTAAGAAACTCGACTCAAAGAAAATCCACTAACTAGTTAAACAATTGATCATCGACTACTAACCTTTATTTAATCCTTGAGTATTCTATTGTGAAACTAAAAGTCTCAATTGTTCCGTAGATAATATTACTTAGGTTGAAACGCGATACTAAGCAACCTAATTATTGAACAACCTAATCCACGCGTCTAGATTTAATTCAATAACAACATGAACGATATGAACAAATCAATAGAAATAACGACCTTTAACACACGCGGTTATTGGTTCGAATTATATGTTTATTCCTCCCTTCACCCAATTACGATGAAACGGATACAAATAATTAGGTCCAAAGGTTGCAACTTTATCTAGTGAATTGAACAATTACGGATTCAAACACAAAGAATTGCAATAGATTGAAGATTGAAATAATCAATTGGCCAAAAAGATTAAACAAACGACAATCATAAAATTAGCACAAGGAATAAACAATACTCAAGTAATTAAATAAAGATTAAGAAAGTCTCACAATAAATTAACTAGAAAGCTTCAAATCTTTGATCCGAGAAGAAAGATTAGTTATACATGATTAGGGTTTTTCTTCTCTTCTCTTATTGCGTATGTAACGTGAATTATTGATGAATGATGTCTGTAATACTCCTCTAATAATTGTAGTCTAATAATAAAAATAATAGGAAAGTCTAGTAATTTCCTAACTCTAATAATAATATAATAATAAATAATAATTAAGCTGACACGGAACCCGAAGTAGTTTCGTCTTCAATTTCCGAGCTGCGCTTTGACTTTTCACTCGGTTTGTTGGGCTTGTTCTTCGTACTCTCCGTCTCGAGCCCAAATCACATCAAAAGGAATTACAGTTCTAAAAACCGTCTTTTCTCCAATAAAGCACAATTTACTTAATAAAATCAATCTGACAATTTTCACTCTAAATCCGCACCTTTCATCATCGAATCTAGCTCAAATCTCCGTCATAAACACATGTAAAATACGCTAGATCAATAAGCAACAAGAAAAGGCGTAGCATTAGTGGAACAAGGATACAGGGGAATGAGAGAAAATGACGTGATGAACAAGTAGGTGAAATTAGTGGAAGAGACGAATCCTCGTTGAATTAGATGACAAAAGAAAGTCATATTTAAGAATGAATCTTGGATGATGATGATGAGGAGTAGGAAGAGAAGCAAAGTAAGGAGAACAAGGGAAAACGAAAGAGAAGAGAATGTGGAGGAAGTGAAGGATGAAGAAAGCTGGTCTTAGTAAACGGAAAAGGGGAAACATGAAGAAAAGGAGCACTAAAGAGGAAAGAGAAGAAGGTTATGAGATGAGGTACCAAAGAACGAAAGAGGTGGCAATATTTAAAGAATCGACACTCTTGCTGAGCGAGATGACAACAGAGAGTTGTATTACTTAGATGAAGAGAAGGGGGGGAGGGATAAGAAGAAGGAGGGGAAGGAGAAGCCATATTCAATTATGATGAGTGAGTTTATGTAGTTATTCCACTTCCTTCATTTGTTGTCTGCTGTTTTCTGGCTTTGCAAGATTTGGTCTTTTGTTGGTCTTTTGGGATTTTCCGGATTGTTGTTTACTCATTTGGGTGGTTGTTATTCATAGTGTGAAGTAATAAGGTACTGATTCATGGAGCAGATCATGAGATGAGGTTTTTGGATGTAAGGCTGCCTTGGGTAGTCAATTAGACTTCCAGATGAAGTTAGACATGCTTCGTAATTAAATTGCCCATCAATAGCATGAGCAAAATCAATGAATTTGCTTGCATGACTAGATCCGCGATTGTAATTTTGTATTATTTGGGATTGTTTTCTCCTGATTTTGCTTTAGTCATGTCATTCTGCTATTATTTGATTATTTTTAAGAATTTGCTATTGTATGCTCTTGATAATGCATTATTTGGGATATTAATCTGCTCCTGAAAATTTCCTATTGGGATAATTTTTATTATTTGGGATTGTATGCTTTAGTCATCTTCTGATTGTTTTCTCTTGATAATGCATGAATCAATGGTACACATCAACAAAATGTATTACAAGACTTTCCATACAACTTTGATGAACTTCCGCCTATGGAGATACAAAGGGCATATATGATAGCTCCAGCGTTGCTAAGCGGTAAACATATCACGGGGGCCCGCTAATATGTTTTTATGAATTTATATAACACACTTAATTTCGTGGTTTTGTTTAGTGTACCTTCAACTATGGTCCTTTTTCATATCTTGCTTTGAATGATAGGAAAAAAAGGGCATGGAGATACAAAATTACAAAGGGCATATATGATAGCTACAGCGTTGCTAAGCGGTAAACATATCACGGTGGCCCACTAATATGTTTTTATGAATTAATATAACACACTTAATTTTGTGGTTTTGTTTAGTGTACCTTCAACTATGGGCCGTTTTCATATCTTGCTTTGAATGACAGGAAAAAACCAAGACTACCACTTTTTGTATTACATCAATCTGTTTTGTTCAAGATGATATTATAACGCGTACTTTCTAGATTAGTAGATAGTTTCATCTTAGAACTATAAACTTATGGTAAAAAGAAAAAAAACCTCAAACAATAGTTCGAATTATGTCAACAATTCGACAATCAATGACAACAATATGAGCCATCAAAATACATACACGAATCGTACTTAACCATTCGCGCGCATCGCGCGCGGGAAAGAAACAAGTATATATAAAAAAGCCATTTTTAAAATAGAAAGGCAAGGAATTCATTAAGACGCCCCAATATGGAATAGACAAAGAATTCATTGGCACAGGGAGAGTATATCTTTGTAAAAGTTAAAGTAAATAGCTCATTTCAAAAATAATTTTTTTAGATAACTGATTTTTTTTCTCAAGGTTAATGACATCATATCTTAAAATTTATCTAATTATTTTCATAAAAAGAAGTTTTTTTGTCAATTTCTTTAACATTAATGAAAATGAATCGTTTGGGAATTTATTAGTGAAATGTTAGTTCTTTTACTTCTCAATTTAAATTAGTGTATTTTTGAGGAAAATGTTAGTAACTGTTATTGTCTTAGAGTAAAAGATAGAGAATTTTCGGTGAGTTTTTACTATGTATTAGGCTTTTTAAGAGCAATCGGAATATATATATATATATATATATATATATATATATATATATATATATATATATATATATATATATTTAGTAACTATATAAAAATGGAATATATATATATATATATATATTCCATTTTTATATAGTTACTAAATATATATATATATATATATATATATATATATATATATATATATTCCGATTGCTCTTAAAAAGCCTAATACATAGTAAAAACTCACCGAAAATTCTCTATCTATTACTCTAAGACAATAACAGTTACTAACATTTTCCTCAAAAATACACTAATTTAAATTGAGAAGTAAAAGAACTAACATTTCACTAATAAATTCCCAAACGATTCATTTTCATTAATGTTAAAGAAATTGACAAAAAAACTTCTTTTTATGAAAATAATTAGATAAATTTTAAGATATGATGTCATTAACCTTGAGAAAAAAAATCAGTTATCTAAAAAAATTATTTTTGAAATGAGCTATTTACTTTAACTTTTACAAAGATATACTCTCCCTGTGCCAATGAATTCTTTGTCTATTCCATATTGGGGCGTCTTAATGAATTCCTTGCCTTTCTATTTTAAAAATGGCTTTTTTATATATACTTGTTTCTTTCCCGCGCGCGATGCGCGCGAATGGTTAAGTACGATTCGTGTATGTATTTTGATGGCTCATATTGTTGTCATTGATTGTCGAATTGTTGACATAATTCGAACTATTGTTTGAGGTTTTTTTTTCTTTTTACCATAAGTTTATAGTTCTAAGATGAAACTATCTACTAATCTAGAAAGTACGCGTTATAATATCATCTTGAACAAAACAGATTGATGTAATACAAAAAGTGGTAGTCTTGGTTTTTTCCTGTCATTCAAAGCAAGATATGAAACGGCCCATAGTTGAAGGTACACTAAACAAAACCACAAAATTAAGTGTGTTATATTAATTCATAAAAACATATTAGTGGGCCACCGTGATATGTTTACCGCTTAGCAACGCTGTAGCTATCATATATGCCCTTTGTAATTTTGTATCTCCATGCCCTTTTTTTCCTATCATTCAAAGCAAGATATGAAAAAGGACCATAGTTGAAGGTACACTAAACAAAACCACGAAATTAAGTGTGTTATATAAATTCATAAAAACATATTAGCGGGCCCCCGTGATATGTTTACCGCTTAGCAACGCTGGAGCTATCATATATGCCCTTTGTATCTCCATAGGCGGAAGTTCATCAAAGTTGTATGGAAAGTCTTGTAATACATTTTGTTGATGTGTACCATTGATTCATGCATTATCAAGAGAAAACAATCAGAAGATGACTAAAGCATACAATCCCAAATAATAAAAATTATCCCAATAGGAAATTTTCAGGAGCAGATTAATATCCCAAATAATGCATTATCAAGAGCATACAATAGCAAATTCTTAAAAATAATCAAATAATAGCAGAATGACATGACTAAAGCAAAATCAGGAGAAAACAATCCCAAATAATACAAAATTACAATCGCGGATCTAGTCATGCAAGCAAATTCATTGATTTTGCTCATGCTATTGATGGGCAATTTAATTACGAAGCATGTCTAACTTCATCTGGAAGTCTAATTGACTACCCAAGGCAGCCTTACATCCAAAAACCTCATCTCATGATCTGCTCCATGAATCAGTACCTTATTACTTCACACTATGAATAACAACCACCCAAATGAGTAAACAACAATCCGGAAAATCCCAAAAGACCAACAAAAGACCAAATCTTGCAAAGCCAGAAAACAGCAGACAACAAATGAAGGAAGTGGAATAACTACATAAACTCACTCATCATAATTGAATATGGCTTCTCCTTCCCCTCCTTCTTCTTATCCCTCCCCCCCTTCTCTTCATCTAAGTAATACAACTCTCTGTTGTCATCTCGCTCAGCAAGAGTGTCGATTCTTTAAATATTGCCACCTCTTTCGTTCTTTGGTACCTCATCTCATAACCTTCTTCTCTTTCCTCTTTAGTGCTCCTTTTCTTCATGTTTCCCCTTTTCCGTTTACTAAGACCAGCTTTCTTCATCCTTCACTTCCTCCACATTCTCTTCTCTTTCGTTTTCCCTTGTTCTCCTTACTTTGCTTCTCTTCCTACTCCTCATCATCATCATCCAAGATTCATTCTTAAATATGACTTTCTTTTGTCATCTAATTCAACGAGGATTCGTCTCTTCCACTAATTTCACCTACTTGTTCATCACGTCATTTTCTCTCATTCCCCTGTATCCTTGTTCCACTAATGCTACGCCTTTTCTTGTTGCTTATTGATCTAGCGTATTTTACATGTGTTTATGACGGAGATTTGAGCTAGATTCGATGATGAAAGGTGCGGATTTAGAGTGAAAATTGTCAGATTGATTTTATTAAGTAAATTGTGCTTTATTGGAGAAAAGACGGTTTTTAGAACTGTAATTCCTTTTGATGTGATTTGGGCTCGAGACGGAGAGTACGAAGAACAAGCCCAACAAACCGAGTGAAAAGTCAAAGCGCAGCTCGGAAATTGAAGACGAAACTACTTCGGGTTCCGTGTCAGCTTAATTATTATTTATTATTATATTATTATTAGAGTTAGGAAATTACTAGACTTTCCTATTATTTTTATTATTAGACTACAATTATTAGAGGAGTATTACAGACATCATTCATCAATAATTCACGTTACATACGCAATAAGAGAAGAGAAGAAAAACCCTAATCATGTGTAACTAATCTTTCTTCTCAGATCAAAGATTTGAAGCTTTCTAGTTAATTTATTGTGAGACTTTCTTAATCTTTATTTAATTACTTGAGTATTGTTTATTCCTTGTGCTAATTTTATGATTGTCGTTTGTTTAATCTTTTTGGCCAATTGATTATTTCAATCTTCAATCTATTGCAATTCTTTGTGTTTGAATCCGTAATTGTTCAATTCACTAGATAAAGTTGCAACCTTTAGACCTAATTATTTGTATCCGTTTCATCGTAATTGGGTGAAGGGAGGAATAAACATATAATTCGAACCAATAACCGCGTGTGTTAAAGGTCGTTATTTCTATTGATTTGTTCATATCGTTCATGTTGTTATTGAATTAAATCTAGACGCGTGGATTAGGTTGTTCAATAATTAGGTTGCTTAGTATCGCGTTTCAACCTAAGTAATATTATCTACGGAACAATTGAGACTTTTAGTTTCACAATAGAATACTCAAGGATTAAATAAAGGTTAGTAGTCGATGATCAATTGTTTAACTAGTTAGTGGATTTTCTTTGAGTCGAGTTTCTTAATTATCTGAATTCTCATTATTAGTTATTTTACTTTCGTTAATTTAGTTATTAGACAAATCACTCACAAAACCCCCCATATACTTGTTACATTTATTTATATTATTCGTACATTAATTTTCATCGTCTTCCCTGTGGATTCGACACCCGACTTACCTCTACTATATTGTTAAAGGTAATAGAACTTAATTATTTATCTTTGGGAGCATACGACCTAGGCTCACCAAATTTTGGCGCCGTTGCCGGGGAAGGCAATTTGTTGCTTTTGTGTGATTATTTGTTTTTGTGTCTCTTGTAAATATATATTTTAATTAAGGGTCTTTTTGTTTGTCAACTAGAAATGAGTTTTTGTTGTCCCCAACTTGATAATGAGTTACTACATCACTATTTTGAAAGACTCACAGAGTATGTGCTAGAACGCAAATATTTGCCTATGAGTAACGAACAACTCTTGATAGCGATTTACCATAACTTTAATCGTGCAACTCAAATCGATTTACAAGTTGAAAGTGATGGTAGATTTCTTGAGTTAGGTCGTAATGAAAAATGGGATGTAATTGATGTTCTGGTTAACAATGATCGAGAATTAGAGATAACCACTTTATTTCTTGAACTTCCCCAATACTTCGAGTCTCCTAAATATGAATCGATTATTAGTGATGATGTGACCAAAATTGAGTATCCTACTTCCCTTACCCATGTCGATGGTGCTCCACTAGATGATGAGGGAGAGGATGATGACTCATATTTATTGAACGTGCCTTATACAAAACACGTATTAGATTTCCCCTCATCCACCTATTTTATTGACTACTCTTCGAGTGGTGAATCAGGTGATATATTATGGGATTTGAAAGACACAGCCATAAGGAGTAGGGACATAGAACAATTGTTTGAGATGATGCCGTTATCTAGAGAACCATACTAAGAATCCGACTATCTATGTACCTCTATATCTATGCGGTGTGTATGGTATATTCTTATTATAATGTTTTATACGGCCGGCTTTCACTAACTCTTTTGCTAGCTTGTTTGACCTTCTCCTACGAGCATTAACTTGTTCCGATCTTGATATACAATGGGTTACCATATTAAGGGGTAGTGCTGTGTGACCCCTTTCCGTCGTGCGGGACGTTAAATCAGCGCTTACGGGAGGCAACATGCTTTTTGTTATTTGATGATTTTTTTTTTGTTTTTGAATAAGTTAGTTTGTGGACTTCACTTGAAATTGGATGGAGGCAGCAGTCGAGAGATTGATATTTTCTACCCAATTAATGAAGATTCCACTTTCATGTCGGGTCAACGACGTAAAACAAGAGCACTTCCGGGAGGCAACCCGAGTTTTTATTTATTTTTATTTTAGTTTTTATAGATTTTTGTTTCGTTTGTATGTGATTTTAACTTTTCTTTTAGTTATCTAATTTTAGCTATTTTCAGGTCGGATTGATGTCACCGTCTCATTCGGAATATGAGGGATGAGAGGAAAAAAAAGAGTGACTAGTGAGCAAGCGAAAGAGGGGTGAGTTAGTTTTATGGAAAAAAAAAAGTGAAAAAAAAAATACAAGTGTTGAAAATAGCTACACTCGAGGAGGACTCGAGGGGTACTTGAAGTGAGGTCGTGGAAAATAACAAAATAGCTGACCAGAATGTTCCCCATGACCACCCCTCGACCTTAGTTCAGTTCAAGACTGAATTTAAAAAAATCATCCTTCTTCGTCCTTCTCCTTTCATTTCCATCTTCTTCTTCATTTTCGTTCTTCCATCTCCTTTCATTTCACACTCCATTAAAACCCTTTTTTTTCCAGTAGTTCAATCACATCCCAACCTTCAACCACCTGCAACTCTCGGTCAGAAGAAACCTTTGGGTTCGAACTCCCCAATTCAATTTAGAGTACGAGTTTGGGCGCATAGCAAGGATACAGTTCGGCCATTGATTCGATTTTGAGTGGTGACTGAGTTGTAAGTCTCCTTTTGTTCTCAATTTAGAGAGTTGTCTCCCATTGACAGCTTTGTGTCGAGTTTGGTGACTCTGGTCGATTGGCATCAGTTTTGGTCCGTATATGAGTCGGATATTGCGTGTTGTTGTCTATTTTTGCTGAAGTTAGGATTGATGTGAATTGTGGTGTTGCCGGTTTGATTGTCAATTGTTGACTGTTAGCGTCATTGTTGATTGTCATTTTTGTGAAGTTGGGGAAACAAAGCCTATATAGTGTTCACATTATTGTGGGAGGTTGTTGTTGATGTGGTGTTTCCTTATCATTCCTTGCGTTGTATTGAACGAAGAGGGGGTTACTAGCTTGAAGAAGGAAATGGAATATGCATGGAAGGTGCTCGATGAATTGTCTAAGTGAACTTTTGACCTAAATCTTTGTTGAGGAGAGTACTTTCAAAGCATGGCGGTTTTTTTTCGGGTTAGGATCGATAGGAGCATGGTGGTTTGTTGCTCGTTAGTGTTAGTGTTGGTGTTAGTGACGTTCGATCGATTTTCGTTCGACAAGGTGTGTTCTCCTTCTCCAATTATTGCGTTCTTTGTAACATTGAGGACAATGTTTCATTCATGTGTGGGGAGGAGAATCGGTCCGATTTGTAATAGCTTTTACTTGTGTGATATGCTTTATTTCGTTACTTAATCATTCAAAAAAAATGGAAAAAAGAGAAAAAATTTGAAAAAAAAAATGGAAAAAGAATAAAAATAAACCCGGCTAGGTGAAAACCGGAAGGGCGCCTAGGCAAGAATGGGAAAAGTGGCCGAGGACGGAGTGAAAACCCAAAAGGGCGCTCCGGGTAAAAAGAAAAATCGAGTTGCGTGCCACGAGAGTAGTGTGAGTTTGAAAAAAAAAAGAAAAGATAGAGTGAAAATCCGCAAGGGCGGACACTCTAGGCAAAATGAGGGATTTAGGAAAAAAAATTCACATTACTTTCTCCATTCTTGGTGTTGGTGTCATAAGAAGGGCGTCATAGAAGGTCGGTCGGGTAGGATAGTTGGTTAAGGTGAGAAGAATCGCGGTGCGGTGTAGTCGTAGCACTAAATATTATGCGATTGAAGTGTTGTTTTGTGTTGTATTAAGGTGTTAGAGGTGTTTAGGTCGATCACATGTGTGGGTTGTGGAGAATAGTGGTATATATCTTTTACCATTGGTGTTATTTGTAGCACATGTGATCATGTTTAGGATTCGGAGAAATAAGGGGTGTAGTATCATGTTTCGATAGTTTATGGTGTTGTTTTGTGGTCACAATCTTCGGTTGTTGTAGAGAATTGTCATGTCATTGTGACCTTGTGCTTAAACTTTGAGGACGATATAAGGAGGTTGGTGGAAGGGATGAATTTTGTTTGATGTCGAGCTTCCCATGTTTCTTTTGTAAGATCGTCGGTGTTTTATTGTTGATGCTTTCGAGTTTTGCTCGGGACGAGCAAAGGTCTAAGTGTGGGGAAGTTGATCTAGCGTATTTTATATGTGTTTACGACGGAGATTTGAGCTAGATTCGATGATGAAAGGTGCGGATTTAGAGTGAAAATCGTCTAATTGATTTTATTAAGTAAATTGTGCTTTATTGGAGAAAAGACGGTTTTTAGAACTGTAATTCCTTTTGATGTGATTTGGGCTCGAGACGGAGAGTACGAAGAACAAGTCCAACAAACCGAGTGAAAAGTCAAAGCGCAGCTCGGGAATTGAAGACGAAACTACTTCGGGTTCCGTGTCAGCTTAATTATTATTTATTATTATATTATTATTAGAGTTAGGAAATTACTAGACTTTCCTATTATTTTTATTATTAGACTACAATTATTAGAGGAGTATTACAGACATCATTCATCAATAATTCACGTTACATACGCAATAAGAGAAGAGAAGAAAAACCCTAATCATGTGTAACTAATCTTTCTTCTCGGATCAAAGATTTGAAGCTTTCTAGTTAATTTATTGTGAGACTTTCTTAATCTTTATTTAATTACTTGAGTATTGTTTATTCCTTGTGCTAATTTTATGATTGTCGTTTGTTTAATCTTTTTGGCCAATTGATTATTTCAATCTTCAATCTATTGCAATTCTTTGTGTTTGAATCCGTAATTGTTCAATTCACTAGATAAAGTTGCAACCTTTAGACCTAATTATTTGTATGCGTTTCATCGTAATTGGGTGAAGGGAGGAATAAACATATAATTCGAACCAATAACCGCGTGTGTTAAAAGTCGTTATTTCTATTGATTTGTTCATATCCTTCATGCTGTTATTGAATTAAATCTAGACGCGTGGATTAGGTTGTTCAATAATTAGGTTGCTTAGTATCGCGTTTCGACCTAATTAATATTATCTACGGAACAATTGAGACTTTTAGTTTCGCAATAGATTACTCAAGGATTAAATAAAGGTTAGTAGTCGATGATCAATTGTTTAACTAGTTAGTGGATTTTCTTTGATTCGAGTTTTTTAATTATCTGAATTCTCATTATTAGTTATTTTACTTTCGTTAATTTAGTTATTAGACAAATCACTCACAAAACCCCCCATATTCTTGTTACGTTTATTTATATTATTCGTACATTAATTTTCATCGCCTTCCCTGTGGATTCGACACCCGACTTACCTCTACTATATTGTTAAAGGTAATAGAACTTAATTATTTATCTTTGGGAGCATACGACCTAGGCTCACCACTTATTTTCCATCTACTAAGATAATTTTTCCGTCTTCTACAACTCTCTGCTTTTTTATTCCCTTTCTCCTCCTTCCACTTAAATAAAAACTTTCGCGGGCGACCCTGTTCTTGCGTCCAAATTTTACAGTCTCTCATCATCTAAGATTCAATCCTAAATATGATTGCTTTTTTCATGTATTTTAATGAGCGTGTCATCCCTTTAAGTATTTATACCCATATGATTCTTGACCCCTCCTCCCGCATGCTCCCTTCTCTTTATCACTACAGCCCTCCTCCCTAACACTCTCCTTTTTATTCCTTCTTTCTCCTCTATTAAGAACAATTTTCATCTTCTTTCAAATCATGTTCTCCCTCCTCTTGTCCTCTATATCATCTAAGATTTGTTTCTAAATATAACTTTACTTATCGTTTAGTACAGTGAGAGTGTTATCCTTCAATTCCTTCCAACCTTTCCCATTATTCATCATATCCCTCGGCCCTCCCTTATCTGTCTCCATTAATGCTCCTCCTCTACCTATTCTCATTCTCTATTACTAAGATTAATTTATTTCTCATTCACGTCATTTTCTCCTTCTCTTGCTCCTCATTCCTCTCTCTCTTTCTTTCTCTCCCTCTCTCTCTCCCTCCTAATGCTTATTTAATCCTTCCTCTTCTACTATGTCCATTTTTCATCTTCCTCCGCCAACCCCTTACCTTTCTCCCCCTCCTCTTCCACCTATTGTTATCCTTCCTAAGTAAATTGTCATTAAATATGACTTTCTTTTGTTATCTATTTTAGCGAGTTGTCATTAAATATGACTTTCTTTTGTTTCTATTTTAGCGAGTGCATTCCTTTCAACTCTTTCTACCCCTCTCGTGCTTAATTTTTCTCTTCACTACCTCCACCACATTTCCTTCTCATTCCTCTTTGTTTCTGTCCTTCTCCTCTTCCTTATCACTTAAGATCACTGCTTAAATGTGACTTCTTTGAACCTATTTTGATGAGAGTGTCAACCCTCATCTCCTTTTACACCTACCAATGTCACCATCTTCCTCTGATCACTTACTCTCCCTTCTTCTCCCCCCTCCTCTAAGGCTCCTCCTTTTCAAGTTCATCTTCCTCTGATCTCTTACTCTCCCTCCTTCTACCCCCATCTTCCCATCATGTTCTCGTGTATGGAGAATCAGAACTAACATCACAATTCTACTAACTTCACTAATGACATAAAGCAGAAAGGCGACTGATTTTCATGAATCCAAGCTAAGAAGTGAGAAGTTGACCATTAAGTTTCTATCAATTCTCTTGATAAGTGATATGAATGCTACAACTAATGCTATTACTGAGCAGAGAACTGAAGGAACTGAGAGAGATACCATGTCGCACAGGATTGCACCGGAAGGATAAAATCAATATAAAAACTAACAAAAGCAATATAAGTTTGTAGGCATGTTCATACAGTCTGTAGGTATGTTCATATAAACATTTAAAAATTAATATTACATGGTATTTTTGAGGCAGAGCATGTTTCAGTCAAATTTGTCTCATATTGAATTAAATTAAAAAAAACACCGTGAATTTCACAGGACAGAGCAATGACTACATCAAGTCTGAGGTTGTTATAATCCAAGAAAACAAAGCATAAAGTAGATATTTTCCAAGAAAGATGTGTCTTCTATCGTTAAAATATTAAGCATAACTATTATGTTACGAAACTGCCGATAAGCCCGTAGACATGATAGTTACATATTGAAGTCGTACAAAATAGAAATAGTCCTTTAACTTACTGACCCTTATAAAAGCGTGAAATTCCAAAGGAGATGCATGTTTTAGCTCAAAAACATACTGAATGACTTAGTACAACATAACTAATAACGTACGAAGCAATTGATAAGCGCATAGACATTGTAGTTACATACTGAATTAGTTACATACTAAGAAGCCCCTAAATCCTAACAACTCATTAACTTAGAATGACTTCTTCTTCTTCTTCTTCTTCTTCTTCTTCTTCTTTTCCTCTTCGTGATCTAAGACACATGCTTAAAATGACTTGTTTTGATCACTTAGTTCAGTGAGAATGTCATCCCTTAGCTTCCACTTCTTCCACCCTTCTCATCATTTCACCCATACACCTTTGTCTCTCCCCCTAATGTTGTTCCTCTTTATGTTCCTCCTTCTCCTCTATCAATTTTCTTCAAATACATTTTTTTCCTTTCCTTATTCCACCATACCTTCTCCTCGTAGACCTCATCTACATGCTTTTATCTTTCTCCATCCCCTCTGAGCCTTCTCCCGTTCCTCGTGATCTAAGATTATAGCGAGTATGCCAACATTTCAACTATTTCAACCTATATGACTTCTTACCTCCTCCTCACACACGTTCCATTCTTCTTATCACCCCACCTCATCCCTCCTTCTTAACTATCATTTTCTTATTCCTCCTTCCTCGTCGTCCACTAAGATCATTTATCCTCGTCCTTCACATTTCATTATCCTTTCCCTTCTCCCCTTCATCAACTAAGATTTGTCTCTATATATAACTTTTGTTGTTGTCATGTAGTTTAGTTAGAGTGTATCCCTTCAAAATTCAGTTAGGATTACCGTTGCAGGTTCAACGAGATATTTATTTAATGCCGTCAGGATAATTTGTCATCCTAACTGACGGAAGTGCCCTTGGAAGTGTAATCTTTTCAATAATTTGTTTCATAATTATTTTTGTCTTTGTTTATCAGGTCTACTTAACATTAGTGTCCAAGTAACCTGGCATCCTAGAGTGCCCACTCCAATGAGAAGGCACCTAGTTTCAGATAAAAATATCGATATCCAGCGAAGGTAATGCCCTACATCTCATCAATTTTAAGTTCAGATCAGCGGCAGTTTCAGCCAGCAGACAAGGTATCAGGAGAATAAAAATAGATTATAAAAATGAAGAAAACATACACTCGAAGCAATAAGAAACACGGGAGAGAAAAGCGATGATGACTTCATACCTAGTAGGATCCAATGATGTAGCAAGGTTGATCTTTCTTGTTTTCTTTTGCTTTTGATAAAGTTCCCACCCGATAACCTGAGGTACACGCTCTTGATCTTTGCACTCTGAGTAAAAGCATCGTTTTTACAATTAGAAGCTAGATTATGAGTAGCTCACACCATCACCATTGTAAACCTGGCAAATAGGTCAACCAGGTCGAGTCACGACCGGGTCAGTTCAGGTTTGGTCATTTTCGGCCTGTAAGACTTGGGTATAGTTCGGTTCGGTGGGGTCATCTTGGGTTCGTGTCATTTACAAACTTTTTAGAGATATCGGTTCGTATGCGCCAATAAACTTTCGGGTCGAGTCGGGTTAGCTCGAGTCAATTTATATGGAACCAGTATAAAGATCCCCAACAAGAAGAATAAAGAAAGGAGCCAACCCGGTTAGATATGGCTCAATTGGAATAGTGAGTCTTTGGCTCAAACGGATATGGAAACAGTATAAAGAGCCCCAACAGGAAGAATAAAGAAAAGAGCCAGCCCGATTAGATATGTCTTTATCATCGTACCTTGTGGAGATATCCGAGCCTCGACTACAAGAGATGATTTCATATCTGCAAAACCACGATTCTCACGATAGCAAAAGACGTGGACTGTTTCCAGGTTCCATCTTGAATACAGGAAGGCAAGAAAGTTGTAAATAGGCCAGCCAGGGTATTTCGGAGAATGGCATGGATTACAAAAGCCAAATAAAACCTGCAATTTACACACGGTAAGCATTCATGTTGCCGTGCTGCAAAGAATAGAATGAAAATCACTCTACGAGTGAAAAAGGTACAAATCTTAAAATAAAAAAATAATTTTAAAAATCGTCACATTTCCAAACCTTCTGACTCCCACTCGTTAAGATGCCAAAGTGAAGCATGAGAATTCGAAGCAATAGTAACAAGAAAGAAGGGTCCACCTACAGAGATTACATTAGCATTGTGAAAGGGTAATTTAAATACAGATGACGAAATTTTTGCTAAACAATGAACAATTAGTAGAATCAATGTCATTTCCTTACTAAAAAAAACTCCGCCTAAAAAAGAAATTGATTGACTATATTTGGGCTAAAAATCCTGATATCAGCCCACCAAACAAAAATCGATACAATATTAGATTCAATATTTGTCTTTGTAAAAATTTGACAACACATTTCCCTCAACAAGAATTTGACAAAGTTCACAACTTTAACCAAAAATTACATGGAAAATAGACTGAAAACATGAAGAATGTAATTCCAGAGAGAAATCCAAAAGGAATTAACTAATCCAAACATTTTTTTTTTTGTGTGTGAGAAAAATTAAAACTTTTTAATTACAGTAATCTGGGATTTTAGAATATATAAACCCATGGAAAAAGTTGGGGTTTTTTACCATAATTACAGTCAACCCGCAGAAAATGTCACCATTTTTTTAAGCAACGGAGAGAGGTGAAGTAACAGTGGGTCATAAAATTATGAAGAAGAAAAAAAACCATTGGTCAGAACACAGAGTCTTGACTCATTTAAGCAAGAAATTTTATGGAGTTTTAGGTAAGAAATAAATCAATAATTGACTCGAATTTGGAATTGGAATTGGAATTGGAATTGGATGTTGAAATTATGAGATGTTTGAGGGACGTATGTAAGGATGTAAGGATTATATCTACCAATGCTAAAAACTTTAGTTGGTGAAATAGTGCACGAAAAATTGCACTCGGGAAAATGCATGGAAAATGTGAAACAACATATAAAAGAATTAAAGCAAGTTATAAAACAAAAGAAGAGAGTAGTGAGAAACTAACTTACCTCCGAGTTTACAAACGATAGGAATCGAGCCATATTTCATAGCAACAAGTTGTGTAAGGCCACAAGGCTCAAATATCAAGGGGACACGAATAAAATGCAAGGCAGTGTATATCTACATTAACATCATAGTAACACACTTGGTTTAAAAGGACAACATATATACTTCCACTAAATAAAGTGGCAAGGAAGAGCGTTGTTCAGAAAGAGTCTGTGGTTACCAAATGTGAAAGAGGTTCATCACAAGTTAAACAAAGACGAGCGCAGTCATGATGTATGTTATGCAACTGGTTGCTAAGGTCAACAAACTCTCGTTGTATGCGTGGATCGGGAGATGTACCCAGTAATACAACCTGCATATATGTACGGACTGCTAAATGAACAAATACAACGAATTATATGAGAGGAACTGATAATAGGAGATCAACGATTAGCCAATATAATTAAATGTGGAATATGTGTATTTGAGATGGTCTTAGATGTATACCCGACACACGAATTGAAGCCCCGAGCTCAACCCTTAACACAAGCTGATTCATCCAGACCCGACCTTAATGTTTATTGGCGCATACGAACTGGTATATCCCAGTTAAACCCGTTATGACCCGGGCCAACTTGATACAACAAAAATTCTTACAAATCCTAAATGACCCAATACGAACTGGCGCAATCCGAACCAGTTGACCCGTCTACGGGTCACCTAAGATATGAGACCGTCTCATGCATGACTCTCTGACAGATAAAACAGGAGATAGTTTACCTGTGCACCACGCTCGATGATGCGCCAAATGGCATGCTTTATGAGATGGATTCCTTTCTGATGAGTTAAGCGCATGATTACCCCGACTATCGGGAAATTACCATTTTTTAAGCTAAGCCTCTGTTGTAAGATGTCTTTAGCTGCTCTTTTGTCATCAACAAAATCTTCACGTGTAGGGTACCTGATAATACCCATTCACATGCCTTTGTTATATACTTATATGAACCGCACACAGTTTTCACCGTTTTTTTAAAAACAATGGAGAATGAACTACTCACCGGTATGAACTTATCATTGTATGGATCCCATATATCAGGATCAATCCCGTTCAATATACCGTGAAATTTGCAAAGGTGGGGAGCAATGGCAAGGTTTGTAGCAATCTCCTTCGAATATGTATTAGAAACCTGACAATAAATAATAGAAATACACAAATGAACCAGGAGCAATACAGGAAGTCTCAAAAGTGTTTTACTTTTGATAACTTCTATTGCCTGATGTTCACATCTTTCTCAAGATTAGCTATATAATGATACAACATTTGAAATTGAAATTTGTTCCACATATGAATCAAAATCTGCATATTTTACCAGTTGTTGATGTTACGCAATGAACATAAATACTCACCGTAGTAGCCTTGTCATCGTATGCCATTGCCCGTCCGATAAAAAGAGATCCGAACTCAAGATTATGAATAGTGAAGACGATGTGAGCATTCGTTAGACTGTACTGTCCATAATACTCATTGTACAACCATGCCACCGAGCAGTTGACCAATCATGGCAATGGATAATGTCCTGATAGAAGGAAGACACATAATATAAGTTACTCCGTACAAAGAATGTCTTTGCAAGTAATGTAAAATACTCATGTAACAATATGATTTATATCACTAAAAACATCAATTATATTTTATAATACTCGTAGAAGTCATAGCACTACAAACATCATCAAATTCCCAAATCAATCTTAAGACCGGAAAAAGAAAAAAAATTCGGTAAGCCAAACTTACAGGATGCGATCCACTTTGACGAAGAAATTCAAGTGCCGCACGGAAAAAGAACCCAAATCTCTCGCCATCGTTAAACCGATGTAGACAGAATTAGTCTGAAAGAATGCCAAAGGATTAAAAAAACCAAAATTTAAGAGTAGTGAACAAACTGAGAATGGATTTCCATTGCAATTATCACAATTCAAGGGTCCAAAAGAGTGATTACCCATTATGAGGATCCAACAAGTAGACAGAAAGGCCTTCAACCTTCCCATACCACACAGACCGTGGAAAGCTTCTTCGGTACTAGAAGTCCTTCACCTGTTCCGATCCCACGGAAGAAATTCATCAATAAAATTTCTTTAAATAGGAAAACATACGAGTTGAAGTACAAAGAAAAACACATATGTTGATATGAGTGAATCTAATCAGAAAACATGGCTTACTTGGTTAAGGTTCAAACAATCGTACTTTGGAAGAATTACATCAACATGATGATTCAATTCTTGAACAGCCTGAGATAAGCTAGCTACTACATCTGAGTCCCCCCACCTAGATTAGATTATTCTAACAGATCTGGATGCCTGCTATTATCGGCATTGATATAAATCCCTTCAATCACAAATCATTAAAAAACCTCAAACTTTACAACAATCATATAAAACCCCCTCAATTTCATCAAACACCATACAACCCATGTACTATAAAGGTACCAAAAAAACAATCAGAACCACGTAAAACTGCAAACCACAAATTTCACCATCACAAAAAATGGAATAAATCAAAAACAAAAAGGAAAAAGAATACATAAATTTCCAGAAATTAACCCACAAAAAATTGAAAAAGCAATCAACTTTTCCCAAATTCAACAACAATTATGAACCTAAGCAGCTAATTAATTAATCAATCAAACATGAATTTTCCAGAAATTAACCCAGATGAAAAAGCAATAACTTTCCCCAAATTCAACAACAATTATGAACTTATACAAGAAATCATCAAATGGGTACTTTGAATTATGATACAAAAACAAAAAACGATAGAAAAAATACCAATGGGAACTTTGGGAAGGGCTCCATTTTAAAGAGAATCCTAACACAGCAACCGTGTACAGAAAACCTGAAACCAATTCCTCAAAGCATACCTGAGTATGGATTTTTTTATCACTGTCAGAAAAGTGAACCATGTTGTTAAGACTGTCAATCTTAATCTGCTGCTCTGTCATATGTAGATCTCTTTCTCTACGGAGTTTTCTCTCCTCTTCAAGCTCCAAAGCAATGAGGAGAACATCTCATTATTAGTTTTGGATGAAAAGTATGAAAGACTCGAAGTGCAGAAACACACGCACAAGAAATCGTATACATTAAGCAGTTCATTCCGCAATTTCATGATCTCTTGCTCCAGAAGCTCAGTTTGGGACCCCTAATCAAATTAGTTTTTATTTTAATTAATTCTATAATCTACTTAGCCATTATGACAGAGACAAAAAAAAAGTCTTACCTGGAGCTTTTTACGTAGCTCCTCTATCTCTAAGGTTTGACGCTTCAACAAGGCCGCATCAGATAGAATCTAAACATCATACATATAGTCGGATATGTTCATCAGTATCAAACTTACTGATCCCTGCTCCTCTATTTTATGAAACGCAGGGATGCAAATTGAAAAACATGAGACAACAAACCTCGTTCACTTGAGCACAGTTTGTGACATGTTTCGCTCTATTTGCAAACTGAAGAGTCCCCTTAGTCTCTTCATCATGAACCTAAAACAATTTGATCAGTCGTTTTAGTGAAATAATCAACCGAACAGCTGATAATATATTAAAATGATTACTCTTAAGTAATCAAACCTCCTCAGGTGCCACAGTACAGATTATGGAAGTTTTAGCATTGCCACCAAGAGCAGATTGTAGAATACGAGTCAGCTTACTGTCACGATATGGAATATGTCCCCTGCACCACCACAAAAAAAGTAATAAATTGAAAACGAAAAAGAAAAAGAATACATCAATTTCCATAAATTAACCCAGAAAATTTTGAAAAAGCAATCAACTTTTCCCAAATTCAACATCAATTATGAACCTAAGCAGCTAATTAATTAATCAATCAAACATGAATTTTCTAGAAATTAACCCAGGAAAAAAAGATAAAAAAAGCAATAAATTTCCCCAATTTCAACAACAATTATGAACTTATACAAGAAATCATCAAATGGGTACTTTGAATTTGTTGTGGGCTAAATTTAGACCGTTTTCCCCTCGTTTTGCGAGTCTTGAGTGCGATTATCGCCATATTTTGCGTACTTTTCGCATTAGCGTCCCTCTTGTGCGTTTTACGTGTTTTTGGTAGTTTTTCTATCAATTTTGATAGGTTTTGCTGCAAAAATCACGATTGAGCTTCCACGAGCACAAGAGAAGGGAAAACCGTCCAAAGAGCAAAGCACACAACTTAAAGTTTAAAGCCATCCGATCGAACAAACGAAGAATGAGACAAGACTCGAGGCCACGAAAAATGATCGGGCCAAATTTCACCCGGTGAAACATGACCGGGCGAAATTTCACCCGACGGTGAAAAGTGCCTCCCGAAGATTTTCCAAGCTTACCCACCGGGCGAAACTGACCGGGCAAAATTTCGCCCACCGGGTGTAATTTCGCCCGATGGGAAGAAGTGCCGAAAACGCGGAAAAAAGAAGAAAATCTCACCGGGCGAAATTTTCACCCGGTGGGAATTATAGTCAAGTCCGCAGGGCAAAGTTTCACCCCATGGAGATGCAAAGGGAGATTGTCTCACTAATGGAGCATAAAGTTGGATTTGGGCTTTAGGTTAAAAACCGATTAAGAGATTACTATATATATATGTTACCCTAATTCATTGTCTAAACCACCTCTCCATTGTGCTAAGGAGGGAAGACATTACACCACTCCACCATCCTATTACACCATCCATTAGTAGTAATCTAGAAAAATCCCCAAAATTCTAGTAGTTTACATAGTAATTAATAGTAGATCTACAAGTTTTCATCAACAATTATTTAGATTTCAAGGTTGTAAGAAGATTATTCAAGTTTTATTTGAAGATTTGTTGGGTTTATTGGAGGATTAGTGACAAGTTCTCCATCTTATTCATCAAAGATTCAATCTTTATCTATGATATCTTCTTATTTCTTATAGATCTACATAGTTGGTATAATTCTCTTCCACTCTCTAATCTCTAGTTTAGTTTTTGTGTTGTTTTCTCATCATCATCTTGTTTAGATCTAATTAATATGCATGTTCTGATGATTTCCATAATGATGTGTGAGTAGATTTCTTGTTGGGGAGTTTAGGGATGAGGGCTTGGATTATTTGAATATAGGGATGTTGGTGGGTTGCTTGCATGTTGGTTTATCTTATTTATGGTGTTGTGTCATTGTTGTTTTAGTCCGGCCAACTAGACCGACCTTGACTAATTTCTATCAATATGGGGAAACTCGGAGTAGAAATTACCATGACTAGGGACTTACCCTCATTCGCCGCGAAAGCGGGATTTTAGGTGAGTTTATCAACATTGCGACAAAAACTCGATTCCGACCTTCTTAGACTCCAAGTACCGAATCCCGACTTCTCCCCAACGCCTTTTCCCTAGATTGACCACCCTTAGCTATTACTCTAGATATTCCCTTAGTTTAAGACTCGACCCCTAAAAAAAACCCCTTCTAAGACATCGAACACGACACTATAAGCTTCACAAACACACACCGTTCCCTGTGGACCGACCTCGACTTACCACGATTACTCTAGTAGTTTTTGTGTTATTCCGAGTCTTACAAATATCGTTTGATCCCCCGTCCTTCGTTAACGACCGATCCGATTGGGAGGCGATCAAAATGGCGCCGTTGCCAGGGAACGGCGAGTAATTGTTGTGTTTTTAGTTGTTGTGTTTGATTCTTTTCCCTTCTCTCTTTTCCCTAGTACCGCGAGGTGCTAGGAGTCTCACCGTTTAATTGAGTTTTATGCCCAGGAACACGTCATCGCCCTTGTGGTTCGATCCGGAACCGGAAAGGACTTTTAGAGCATTGCGTTTTCGAGGAAATAACTCAACCACCATCATTCCACATCCTTCATTATCACCTCCTAACCTTAATCCCATCCTACCACATTCACCTTCTACACCTTCTACATCACATAACCCCACTCCAAACAGTCCTTCCATACCTTCCACTTCACAAAATTCACCACCACCACCACCATCACCAAGAACACCACCACCAATTCCGTCCCCTCCAAATTCTCCAAATTCTCCAAATCCACCAAATCCGAATCCACCATCACCACCAATCCAACCAATGGCGACTCTAGGTTCGCACTCTCAACTCACACATGAAGAAACACCTTCTCCCGTCGATTTCAGAGAGATTCCCGAGAACTATGAATTGAAAACTTCTTTGACCAATGCGGTCCAACAAAATACATTTCACGGCTTTTCTCAAGAACACATCGCTTCATTCTATCCCCGTTTTTCGCGTAAAATAGATGATAGAATTATGATACAAAATAAAAAAATGATAGAAAAAATACCAAAAAAATAAGAAAATCGATTAAAGATGAAACCTTTGATGACGGAAGTGCCCTTGGAAGTGTAATCTTCGCGCCTCATTCTGCATCGTCTGCTCCGCCAACGCCTCACCCGACTACCTCCACTGCGACTGGCTATGTCACTCTATGAGCAAAACGAACATCAACCCACATAAATCAAACTAAACAAGAAAAGAAATAGAACCTAGATAAATTAATCCCTATTTTACCAAACACTAATGTTAGAAACTGAAATCAGACATTACTAAGCATACTAGAATCAATTAGTCATCAGAAGCTCCATCTTCAAAATCTACAAACAGATGAATCGAGGAAATGAGGAAATGAAAGGAAAGGAGGAAGGAAGATCTAGAGAGGAAATGAGAAAGGTAGAGCGTAAGAGATGGAATGCAGAGGAAAAACAGAGCGAAGAAAAAAAGAAGACGCACTGTTCCTAAGAAATTGTACTGTTCATAAGGAGGCATTTTAGGCACAATTCTCTTTTTAAGACGTAAGGATATGTAATTTAACCTCCTCATGAATTTGACTTCACATGTCACTTATCATTGGACTTTTTCCCCTTTGTGTCAAAAGCAAAGGCAAACAATTCATCGGGACAGAGTGAGTATATACTCACTCGATACCACTAAGATCTTCTCATTTATTCAAATGTGGGGATTATAATTATCATAGAGAAAGATTATTTTGGTACGGGAGAGTACAAAATACGGAATATACTATTAAAATCCATATAAAAAAAGTTTCACAAATTACATAATATAAGTCTTACACCTGAGACAGTCTATTTTAAATTTTCTAATGAAAAACTGAATAGCTTTTTTACACAGAGAACGTATCACGGCGTGCTAACCATTTAAAAATGTTCATTATTATACAATTTTTGATAAATATTCATGTATTTTACGGTATGTTAAAGAGAGAAGTGGGTATCTCGAAATGTGAGATGAGATAAATCGAGTATATAAAAAATATAAACAATTTTTTTATTAATTACACGTTATTTAATACTCCGTACATTTCAAGACATTACTCAAATATTTTGATTAGTTTTGCGATTTAAAAAATATTTTTCTATTTCTAAAGTACACAGTCGATGAATAGTAAAAATAAAATAATAATTTTTTTATTTTAAATCTTAAATGAAATATTTTATAAGATAAATATTTTATAAATACCGTGCATTGCACGGGGTCTATACTAGTATTTATAAATAGACATAGGGCGTTACAAAAACACCATGTCTATTGTTTCTATATACATGGGTTAAGACTGCAAACCTATGTCTAATATAGAAATAGACATGGGTTATTAGAAAAACCTATGTCTATGTTTTAGATAGACATAGGTCGTACGACTTATGTCTAAGTATTTGACAATAGATGTCACCCACCTTAACATGGGTCGCAAAACCCATGACTATTAGTGAAAACGACCCGTGTCTATTTGATGTTTTGTAGTAGTGAAAGTCCAGAAGTTCAGGACAAATGTAAGTGGCCTATGTATGACCCTAAAACACCATTTGGGTCTGTACAAATTGAATTAGGACAACTATTCGACAAGGTTGATGTGCTTAGAAAATCATTAATCTACTATAGTTGTCAATCACACAATGCTTGGAACTATTCTCATAATGAACCAAAAAGGTGCTTGTGAAGTGTAAATTTTATCCAAAATGCAAATGGAAATTAAGTGCCAGATATTCCGAAAAATATGGATGTCTCCAGATAAAAAATTTCAAAGATATTCATACTTGTGCGCCAACTAAGATTAACAAAAGGGTTAATGCAAAGTTTTTAGGAGAGGAGTACCAAGAGAAACTTCTTAAACATCCAACATAAAGGATGTTGAAGACACATTTGGAGTAAAGGTTGACAAGTGGCAAGCTTCAAGTGCCAAAAAGAACGCCTTGTCTGCTTGTGCTATGCGAATGTAGTGGAAAAACAATACAACTCCCGAAGAGACTATATGCACGAATTAAATAGATCTAATCAAGGGACTCATGTTTTTTTAGCCTTGAAGCCTCACATATCAATATCAATTCCTCAATTCCATATGTTCTATATAAGTTTTCTTGCCCTAAGGAAAGGGTTTTTAAATGGTTGTCGAAGAGTGTTGGGTTTGGATGGTGCATTCTCGAAGGGTTATTGTAAGGGTAAACTGCTTTGCGCCACCGCTAGGGATGCTAATAACCAGATGTTTCCCGTGGCGTGGGCTATAGTTGAGTCGGAATCTAAAGAAAGTTGGTCTTGGTTTCTTGAACGTCTCATAGAAGATTTAGATATGGGAACCGGGAAGAAATGGACATTGTTATCCGATCGGCAGAAGGTACAATTGCTAGAATACATTTAATTTCTCTATATATACTAACATTGAACTGAATAATGAAAAATATCTTACGATAACTAATAAGTTTGTTTTTTAAAAAACAAGGTTTATTACCTACCATAGCAAAACTGTTACCTGATACCGAGCATAGACTATGCGCAAGACACATCTTTACTAACTGGATCAAAGTTATTAAAGGTGCTCCCTTACACAAATTATTTTGGAAATGAGTGAAATCTTATACAGAGGAGGGGTTCAACAATGCAATGATAGCGCTACGACAACTAAGCCCAAAAGCTCATGATGATATGTGCTCTAGAGATGTGAAAAGATTTTCTATATGTTTCTATAAACGGTGGGCATGTATTGGTGTTACTTGCAATAATATGGCAAAGACATTCAACTCATGGATTCTAGAAGCTAGGGAGAAGCCTATTTTAACTATGCTTGAGGAAATACGAGGGAAAGTTATGTGCAGAATAGTGGAAAAGAGATTACAAGCTGCCAAATGTACTAGCATTGTGACTCCTAGAGTCCGAGCAATAATACATGATCATATGCAAGCAACAAGAAGTTGGAAAGCTACGGAGGCTGGCCTAAATGTGTATGAAGTCGAGCATAATCACAACAGTGCATTGACATTTGCTGTCATGCTTGATAAATGTACTTGTAGATATTGGGATGTGAACGGGATTCCTTGCGAACATGCAACAACCGCAATATGCCTCAAGAATGAAGATCCACGAAATTTTGTAGCATGCAAAGAAGCTTATGAGTCATCTTATCCATTCTCTTTGGAGCCACTAAATGGTCAAAGCATGTGGAAAAAAATTGATGGGAGTGGAATTTTACCAAGTGATCCTAGAGTCAAATACGGAAGACCTCCAAATAGAAGGAAATGACTATATGGAGAAGTCAAGCGCAAAACATATGCATATAGAATTCCAAGGGGTGGAACACAATTATGTTCCAACTGCAAAAAACCTGGACACAAGAGTCGCACTTGCAAGTATAAAATACTAGTACATCACAGCCAATAATGAAATCTCGGCTAAATATTGATGATAATATTAAAGCCGCTAGTATGGACGTCATCCCACATACTCTTGAATTATTAACATTTTTTGAATTGCAGTTATTAACATTTGGATATTAAGATAAGAGAATTTTTTTGTGAGACAATTATTGTGTTTGTTGTAATCCAGGGATGATGCTTGACTTTAGTAACTCGCACTAGTATAACACTCACTACAAGTTGGACTCGTTTAATGATCGAGCTGCTCAAGCACCAATGCTACACCCCTGATCTCAGTTATATTTTGATTAATTTTTAATCTCTATTACAAAAGATTAAATATTGACTGAAATTGAAAGAAATTAATTACTATAAGAAAAGAGATGTTACCTATTTTCTGCATTTGGAGAAGATTGAAGAAAATATAATCACTTCTTAAATCTTACATTATTGAAGAAGAAGAAGAAGAAGAAGAAGAAGTAGTAGTAGAATAGAGCAAAAGTAGTTGTAAGAAATGGTGAAATGAAGTTTTGAGGATGTTAAAAAAATCAAGTGAGGAAATGAGTGGGTTTTGTTTGACCACACTACACGTATCAACTAATAAGTATAGTTGTTTTTTTATATATACCATGTATACTGTAGGTTTTTTTTTTGAAACTCCCAGTAGGGAACTAATTAATTAAATCATTCAAGGCAATACAGGTAGCTCTAGAAGGGAGCCTATTGCCCCACCCAATGTTCGAGCTACCCAGCGGTGAGACATGTGCGAGTTCATGTGCTACACCATTACAAGACCGTTTAATATAACACCAACTAATGGAACGAAAAACTTTCTAAAAACAAAATGTCAGCAATAGCTAAAAAGAACCCACTTCTTCCTTCTTTCCTCGCATTAATGGCCTCCACTACAGCCATGGCATCACTTTCCACTATGATATCAACCTGATCATGACGTTTTGCTTCTTTCATCCCTTCGAGAATGGCAACCGCTTCTGCGAGTCTGGGATCCCACTCCTCCTGCCGTCGAAATGAGAATCCCCAGAGAACCTCCCCCCGTGAGTTCCGGCAGACTCCTCCGAGCCCCACCCCCTGGCCCACCTTTGCTCCCGCATCGACATTCACCTTCACCTTGGCTTCTTCTGGTGGTCGCCATCTCTCTGTGCTGGTATGGCTCGCCTCCCTTAGCTTGGTTGTCGTCCCTGCCCAGGTTCGCCCCCCTCCACCTCTTCCAATTCCGTCATTATGTCTCTCACCCGCCGGACCACAGCATCAACCCTGGCCTGCTCGTTGTTGAAGATGAGCTTGTTTCTCGTTTCCCAAATTGCCCAACAGGTTGTCATAAACAACCCGTAGCTCTCCTCCCCGATGTCTCTCCACCCGATTTTGATCCATTCTCGGACACCCATCTGCCCCTCCTCATCCCCCACCCCCAAGGCCCAGATCATCCCAAACCCGATTCACTAACCCACAATCCCGAATAAGATGAAGACACGACTCGAAATTTGACTGACACAACTGACACAACGCATCCTCCGACCCGACTCGATTAGAGATGTTTACCTTTGTCGCAATCGCGTCGCTGCACAGTTGTCAGAAAAATAGCTTGACTCGATGCCAATCTGGAACCTTCCACAACCTATTCCAAAGCCATTTCTCGCGACTCTTATCCAAACCTTCCTCAACCCGCATCTCGTTACCTTCCAGGAGCCTATATGTCGATTTGACAGAGTAATTTTCGTCTTTTTCCGGGCCCCAAAACCAGGTGTCACTTGCCTCCGTCTCACTCAGCCTAATATTAGTGATGCTCGAAACCTCGAATGGCAGGAATCACAAGCTTAATTTCGCCACGTCCCAGCGTTTAGTACCTTCCTCCACAATCAGGTCCGACACCCTTGCATCATGCGTACCCTCCTTACAAGAAGATATTACACGACCCATTTGGTTTCCAGTAACCCACGCATCTCCCCACACAGACGTTCCCCTCCCGTCTCCAATCCTTCGACGTAGCCCAGAAATCAGCACGACCTCGCTTCAAATATACCACGCCAAGTATAACTTGGATTTGACCCGATATTAGCCTCAAAAACTCACTCTCTGCATAGTACTTGCTGTGCATTAAACGAGCCTAAAGCGCTTCCGGTTTCGTAGCCAGCCTCCAAGCTTGTTTCCCGAGGAGAGCGAGGTTACATTTTTTAAAATCCCGAAACCCAATCCCACCAAGGTCCTTCGGTTTGCACAAGCGCTTCCAAGACATCCAAGCAAGTCGTCGAGTCGAGCCAAGATCCCCCCCAGAACTTCGAAACAATCGCATTCAACTCATCACAAAAATGCGTCGGAATTTTGAAAATACTCATCACATAGGTCGGGATTGAATTGGTCACCGCCTTTATAAGAACCTCCCGGCCCGCCCTAGACAATGTTTTCCCACGCCAAACACTGAGTCTTTTATGCACCTTATTTCGAGTAATATCGGTAATGATTTTCTTAGATCTACCCACGGTCATTGGCAACCCAAGGTAACGCTCCTGGAACTCGACCTCCGCCACACCTAGGATCGATGTCACCGCTGCTCTCCTTTCCCATGGTACTCCCTGCCCATACGACACTGTCGTTTTTTCAAGGCTCACCATTTGTCCTGACACATTTTCATAGGCACGAAGGATTCCATCGAAGATATTTGCTTCCCTTTCCGTAGCTTTCAGGAAAAAAATACTGTCGTCTGGAAAGAAGAGGTGAGAAATAACCGGGGCCATCGCAGCAATTTTAACCCCATGTAGAGCGCCCCTTTCTATAGCCTGTCTCGTCATATTGGAAAGAACGTCGGCACAAAGAATAAAAAGGTACGGCGAGAGCGGATCTCCCTGCCTGAGTCCGCGTGACGGTCTAAATTCTCTTGTAGCAGCGCCGTTGATCAGAACAGAGGACACAGACGAAACACACTCCATGACCCGATTAATCCATCGACGTTCGAACCCCATAATAGTCAATGTCTGCTCTAGGAAGTCCCATTCAACGCGATCATATGCCTTGGCCATATCCAACTTAAGTGCCATAGACCCGTTTGTCGCTTTTGAGTTCTTCATGTAATGGAATAACTCAAAAGCAATCAAAACATTATCCGTGATCATACGTCCCGGGGTAAAGGCGCTTTGGTTCTCGGAAACGATTTCACCCAAAAATATCTTAAGACGGTTAGCTAAGACTTTTGCAATCAATTTATACACTACATTGCATAAGCAAATGGGTCGGAAGTCTTGAATCTTATCCGGGGCCTTCTTTTTAAGGATCAAGACGATGTTCGTTTTGTTCAACTCCCTCGGGATCAGATTCCCATTAAGAATCCCCAAAACGGTTTGAATAACGTCATCCCCAACGACATGCCAATAAGTTTGGAAAAATAGTCTGTTCATTTCGTCCGGTCCCGGTGCCTTGAGCGGGTGCATTTGGTTTAGGGCCTCGATTATCTCCGCTCCATTGTACTCACGCAGAAGGTACGTATTCATACGACTTGTTACCCGATTTTCCATACCCTAAAAAATATTCTCAAACTCCCTTGGTCCTACTGTCGAGAATATATGCTCAAAGTACGAAACAGCAACGTCCCCAACTTCCTCATTCCCTTCTCGTGTTACACCATCCTCATCAATAAGAGCGCGTATGTAATTTTTTTTCTTTCGTTCGCCCGCTCTTTTATGGAAGGAGCTCGTGTTCCGATCACCCTCCTTTAACCAAAGGGCTCTCGACCTCTGTCGCCAGTAACATTCTTCTTGTCTGATTAGTTTAGTAACCTGAGCAACAAGTCTCCGTCTTCGGGCAACATCCCCTGGCATTCTCCCTCCCCTTTTTATCAACGCAATCTACTTGCGCTTTTTGGCAATGTCCCGCTCTATTTTTCGGATAGACATCCTATTCCAGGCTTGGAGCGCAAACCCACATTGACGGAGCCCCACAACCAGATTTCCACCCCCCTTTCGAACCCAGCCGCCACCGCATCCTCACACCCATCTTGGCCCACCCAAACGGTAGGTTTTTAAGAAATTAGAATGAGATATTGGTGAGATATTGAACGGAGTGCTTAATTTCACAATTGGGTAAGAGTTATGGGGGTCAATGGATACTTTCGCGGATAAAAAAGTGAGACAGCCTAAACCAAACCCGATTAGCCCGTTTGCAAGGCTTAAATGTGCACCCGATTTATAACATCTACTCCGTACCCTTTTAGCCCTAAAGCAGCTTAATCTAAAGTAAAACATGGATGAATTAATAATCAAGAGGAAATCTTGAGAAATATAGAGAAGAGAAGAGAAGAGGAGGCATCAGGCATGGCGTCAAGAGCGAGAGCAGAGTCAGCGGCAACACCAGCATACCCAAGTGCTGCCAAGATCTCCGATTCCCCTTGTTTTTCTCAGTACTCTGCTTCTCTCAAATGTAATCGATTCTCTATCCCTCCCCTTCTCTCTCACCTTCCATTTATCTTAACCTATTTTCCTTCGTATCTACTTCCTCCTTTCATTTGTTTGCTTTTTATATTCATTGTGAGACGAGACGGAGGGAGTAGTATTTTATGATATTACCAATCAAATTCAATGACTGTATGTGATTAGTTTGCAAAGTCTATAACTTTTGTGTTCTCATTCAAATTTTCTCATATGGGTTGCCTTGTCACTGCTGCTTACTCTGATAGGATTTCACTCACAAATTCATTCTTAGGTATACTCTCCCTCCCTCCCTGGTCAAATAATAGCTAGGTACCCTAAAATCAGAATGTCTAGGTAGAATGAAACGATTTCTCTTTATCTATGAGAGATAGTATTTGATATGCTCGTCACAAACAATAATAATTAGACCCGGTATAGGTATTGCACGTAGTCGGACAATAGAACCATTGAGAAATTTGGAATCGATAACAATATTCTATTAATAACAAGGTAGTAGAATCTAAGTTGTAATACCAATGATTCTCATTAGTTTGAGCATACTTTATACTTACTGTTCAGCCCGAGACAGTTTTAGAATGATTGTCATTCTAGGATTGTTGAAAACTTAATTTTTCGTTTTGTGATCAAACTAGGATTTTTTTTGGATTGTCGATCTTTTTGTTGTGTGATGAATATTGACAAGTGAGTGCTTATGAATTCATAGGTTTAGAGCAATACAACTCCGACAAGAGCAAATGTCAGCAACACTTTGATGTTTACAAGGAATGCAAGAAAAAAGAGGTAACTGATACCGTCATTTCTTCTTCATCCTTAGAACTCAGCATCTCGCAGCTGATAGCTATTCATTCTGCATCATTCATTATTATGATGATCGTGTTTTGATGAGAAGGGTTATGTTGTGGACTTGTGTGTGCATTTCTTGAGTGAAAATATGTACTTTCTCCTTGTTTGATGAATTCATGTTTGGAGAAAGTTGACGGGAAGGTAGATAAGCACTAGTAAAGTAGAGGTTCAACACGGATATCGACTGTGGTTTTCTGTCATGGAGCTGTGAGGTTATACCCAAGTTTTCCCTTTGTGCTAGATTTAGCCGGGTGACTTTTAAGCATGTAGCATGTAGTATATGCGTTTTTCGGAATACTTAATGAGCAAGCCTATGATGTGATAAATGAGCTGCATGTAATTTGGTCGGGTGCATCATGAAGAAGCTTATAGATCCAATTGTGTTTGTTTGTTGAGATGGTAGAGGGACAATACCAGAGGGTACAACAGCATCTCAATATTGAGCATAAGGGAGTAATGTAATAGAAACGTGACATTATCATGCTTCTTTTATTACTGGGATGAGTGAGATGGCTAGTGCCTATGGCTGTTGGATGTGTATTGTCGATTCTTGCAAGGCTGCTAAACTTTAATAGGTATAAGATGTCAAAATCAAAACTTTTACTTGTATTGGGTCATCATGAAGGCAGTTATGATTCTTGGTCCTTGGTTGTAAGTGGAGCAGTTAAAGTTGGTGTTAATATGGTTCTTGGTTATACTGACAGGGGATCGGCTCTTGTTGCCTTTATACGTGCATTCTGCACATACAGTTTAGTTTGATCAATAAAACTGAAAAGTTATCCCCCTTCCCTCTCTAATCGCTGAGTAGTGCAAATTATACCCCTTCGGTATAGAGTTCAAACCTTGACCTTCCTCTATTTTTGCTCAAAAATCCGCCACCCGCTCTGGTGTGGATAGGTACACACTGAAGAGTAGAATCCTACTCAGGAAAGCACTGCCTTTATTTTAATTTTTTTTTCTCCAGCACTATATTACCAATTGCTATCAAATACAAATGCTCTTGTGACTGAACTTCCTGCCTTTGTCATTTCAAAACTTTTTAAGTTTATCAACTTTTTTCTTTGTTGGAAAGAATATTGTGCAATTCTCTACATAAAGTGGAGTGAGTGCGATCTATACAGAGATGAAATACAGAAACAAGAAACTGAATTTGTTTCATTGATTGTTTGTTAGAAATCTAAGATTGGTAGTTTGGTGAACGTACTATATTGCTCGTAGCTTACTAAATGTTGTTTCCTTACAGAGGGAAGCACGGTTGGAACGTAATCGAAGCCGTTCTCTCTTTTCATGAGTTCCATCCAAGAAGGCTCTTTAGAAAGACTTTGCTTCTACAAATAAAAAAGAACCAAGGTTCATGGATTTCCTGCTATCTTGCGAACAATGCTCTGCTAAACTTTGCGCAAGTATAGAAAAAGGCTCCATAATACTCCGTATATGATATGAGCATTTAACAAGGCTTCATTATTTAGCCTTAACTTTCGAGTCTTTTTCATAAATGTATACCCTCCTGATTTTACAGCATGTACTATGTTTCAAGGGGTCGGAATGTTTTTGACATACCGTGTAATAAGTGAGACACACCTTAGCGTTATCCATATCTTTTAACATTGGTAGATGTCTTATTCTTAAGACAATGTCTCAAGTTCGATCTCCCTCTATTGTAATACGATCAAATGCACGCTTCATTGGAAAATAAAAACATTGTTCACAATCTCTCATTAGAAAAGCAAAGGTAGATATTAGAGGATCGGAAGACGCAGTGGGAGGATAATATCAGTCATTGAGATTCAAGAATGTGCACGATTCCAAAATAGCTATGATGTGTGGTTAGGGAGTCGATTCTCATCTGTGACCGATACATAGTATGCGGTTTTTAGAAGAAAAATCTCGTAGAAATGGGTAAACGGGTGCTTTAAGACTATCATAACAAAATATTAATTTTATCTTTCAAAGTTTCTAGTGCAAGTAGTATCAGAGTTAAAAAAACAAGTGAGTATAATGGTTTCGGTGGGAGAAGACTAGGTGTTTTCCTTGTAAACAAAATTACATGTTTCCAGCAGGACTCTTGGGTTAGTTGTGTCTACCGATGTAGCTCTCTAGACTCAGAATTCTCCGGCTTTCATATTGTTGCGTCTTTTGGTAAAGACTCTCCCGAATCTGGTTTCACCGGTTCTACTGCAGGAGGCTCTCTGGATTCTTCTTTTTCCTTGTCTCCGGTAGGAGAATTATCTTCGGATGATTTAGCGTCTTCTGCTGAATCTTTTCCGGGTTCTTCTTGTTCCTTTTTGATGACCTTGAATGGTCCAAGCTGAAGGTCAAGTTCCTTGACTGCATTTGTGAAAGACCTCACTCCTTGCATTCGAATCAGCTGATCAACAGATTCCTGCACAATAAAACACGCATACAAAAGAAACACAGATTACTGAAAATAATGTAAACTACGCAGTATAACATGGAAATTTAAAACCCAGAACTGACCTGGTCTATCTGTTCAGCTCGTGGCCGCAGATCTTCCATTGGCATTCCCTTGTATAGATACGCGAGAGCAAATAGCAAGTGAGAGCGAACATCATCAGCAAAATGTTGTTTGATGTCGCAACTAGCAATAGTAGCTTTACAACCAATGGAGAAAAAAGGACAGTTGACAGGCTTCATCGGACAGACAGTGATACAATGTTTGTCCATTTCTTGCCTCATTAGAATAGCTGGGCACTTCTGCTCACAAGGAAGCAACTTGAACAGGCAGACGGAATCATGTTTTTCGATATGAGATGCACTGTAAGTAGCACTGCAGCCCTCATTTTCGCACAGCAGAGTCCTAAATCCGCACTGTAGGCGATGATGTTCCAATTCAACCTCGGATTTAAATTTCATCTTACAGTGGAACTCGTTCTTAAAATCAACATTTTTTAGGAGATTTTGTGCAATAGTTTCCCTTCGGTCCAACAACCAAAAGCTATTAAGTTCCATTTCTTGGACAAAATCATCAATTTTGTCATCTCTGGTGTCACTGAGGAGCCAGCCAGAAACGCGGCTAAGCAAGTTTCTCTTGAGACCGGTGAAGTCCTCAATGATATCAGATATAATGTCAGAAGGTTGGTCGGATAGTCCCCCCTCAGGATGATCCTCTAAGAAGAGAGACTCGGCGACAAAGGACTGAGTTCTTTCAACCAGAAACTCCATCATTTCTTTTCTGATTTCAGAAGCCACAGTGCCGGGGCCTCTGAAGATATCTCCTGTAGTGTTATCAACACACGCGGTTGATAAACCTTCAAGCAATACGAGAGCTATCTTATGAACCATTTCCTTGTCGCAGAGATCACAATGAAATGTCTCACCCTCCTCACTAACATCTTCGATTTTTTCTTGTCTGAGGTCGACCTCTGTGAAAGATGTGTCTTCTTCCATCATGGTTAGCTTAGGGCCGAAATGACGATACTACGAAGATACTACTCTCTTTTGAAATATACACTTCTTAGCTAGGCCAACTTCCAAAACATATCATATCCCACCTATAATTGACAATAACGAAAAGGTGAATGTAGAAGCTGATCGACTAGACTAGCTTAGCATCCCAATTTAGAATCATCAGGCAAAGCACGGTGAACAATGATGATGCACCATGCATGCATATATAGCATGCGATCGAGCAAATCAACCCTACAAGTTAGCTAGAGGTCCAAAAAAAAATACATAAGATTAGGTTCGTTGTTTAGCAAGTCCCGCCTAATCGTTAAAGTAAGAGCAAGAGTTAGTTAAAATGGCTTATGAACTGTTCTCAAATCAGATTTTACAAAAAAGAAGAAGAAACTCATTGCATAAATACAACAATGTATGTAAACCATGACATATATATATATATATATATATATATATATATATATATATATATATATATATATATATAGTATATGATATCCACAAAACTTTTCGACATTATTCCTGACACTCATTGACCACAAATCATAGCCATCTGATCATCACCCCAATTCGATCCAACATGTCGAAATTCGTATCGATTCCACATAAAAAAAAAAAACTACAATTGTCATTAACACATCAAATTATCGAACGTGTCGTCTCAGCCCAACGTTAACATATCAGACGAAAGACAATGTACAATGATTTACGCCTTCCAATTGCATATCTCTTCAAGAAATAGAATATTACTCCCTCGTCATTATTTTTTAAAATGAACAAAATCATGAACATTGATCCCTTTTTAAATATTCACATCAGAATAAGACGAGCACAACCCAACTTTCGAACATTGAGGATCTGAGATCAGGTTAAAAAAAAACTACACCCAAATAATATGATCTTTCACGGAGAATTAAAAAAAAAAACATAAACAATTTGAAAGATTTCTTACCTGAGGCAGAGAACTCATTTATTTGATATTAGATAACAAAACCAAATAATAATAATAATGATGATGATGATGATTTTATTTGATACAATTTTTATTAATATTTTAAAGGAAAAAAGAGCAAATAATTAATTACCTATAAAAGTTTTTTGTTTGATAATACGCATAACTATAGAATATATAGATTGTAGAATTACATTTTAACTAACCGATTACAACGACAAGTTTGATGTACATATTTTAATTAGTCACCTGAATTTACTTCAGTGTTTGGTAATCAACAAATTAACGATTGTTCTCATTATTTGCAAAATAATACCTACGGATTATGAAGTTTAATTTTTTTTTTTTTCTATTATAGATTTGCCAACCAAGACGGCAACCCCTGCGCCTTTTTTAAAACATAACAGCATATCAAAAAAAATAAAAATTAATACTTTGTCCGTTGCAATTAAATATATACTCCAATCTTTTGATTAAAATATTATTCACGTTCATTCCATGGCGGTAGTTATTTATAAGGTTTCTCATTTTATTTATTTTACCATTTCACAAAAAAAAAAAATCCCAATTATCCAAGCTTGTATGTTCCTCCAAAGCGCTTTGGCATAATCAGAATGGAAAAATAGGTGCATATGTGTTTGGGCTGCCTGGGTGCATAATAACCCAGGGGAGGCGCCACAAGATTTGATAGAGATCTTTGCACCCGGGCTGGGAATTCAAGGATGACTGTATCCTTCAAATTAAACCTTTAGTAAAATGATATGTAGAATAGCTAGGTTGCTTGTATTGTATCTCATCTCATCTCATCTGATGTTCGTTCATATATAGCAGCTACATTAAATCTGCCCTGCAGTCCTGCACATGTACAGTACAGCTCTTCCTCTTTAATATCTCCTCACTTTGAGTTCCCCTTATACAAAGCTGTCCCAAGTTTATATATACTCACTACAGTTTGTGTAACATAAACGATAGTAGTTGATGTTAGTACGGGGGTGAGTAACAATGAACAAAAATGGAGCAAACCGAGGTGAAGAACAGAATAAATCCGACCAGGCAACAGATGAAGGTCGGCAAACCGAAAACCGAGAGGGACTGAATTACGGGACAGGAGCAACAAGAACCGGGCAACTTGTAAACACGAGGCAACAGCTGAAACACGAAACCGAGGCAACTGTAAACACGAGGGACCGAGGCAACAGTACCGAGAGGCGACAGTAACCGAGGCAACAGTAACCGGGCCAACAAATCGGACGTAAAGCTGTGCCGTGGCAGGGTGCCACTGACTTGAAAACTGTTTCGGTACGACCCAGGTGACAATCGATAAACACCGACAGTTTCCCAAGGTGAACACAACAGCAAACAGACTCGTCCACTCGAGGCTGGAAGCTTTGGAAATAGCACAATACAAAACCCTGAATTTTAAGATGAACAGAAGGGAAGAGGAAGGAGGAGGGAGCTGAGTATGCGAGTTATATTTGTGTTGTGGTTGTCGTACATAAACAAAAGAATGGCAGCACTATTTATAGGAAAAATAGAGCATAGCCAAATAAAATATCAAGCACATTAATGCACAATAATGGTCATTAAGACCAAAATCAAGGCCCATAAAGTTGGGTAACAGTCAAATTTGACTTAAGGAGGAATAATGTATCTGAACAGCTCACCCCCATACTGAACTTGGACAGCCCAAGTTCACACAAGACCCAAAAAATAAAAGTCAACCCGAGTCCAAGCTAAGTGAATCGGGTCGAGACGGCACACATGTGTGGTGAAGCCTAAGCCCAATCCATTCTCCACAAAAGACCCATTAACCATATTATTGACAACCCAAAAGAGAGAAGACAATATAAAAAACACAACTCACTACCCCACTACCGATGTGGGAGAGGAGTAAGGAAAAAGACAGCATTTTCAAGCCTTTACAACCAACAATCCCCCACAAAGGCGAAGGAAAGAGAGAGAGATTCTGGGTGAAGGAAGGATTGGATACTTAGGGCTCGTTTGGTTGCCCCCTCACTTCCCGGGAATTGCAACTTCCCATGAAATGCTTTCCTGGGGAGTTGTTTGGTTACCCTAAAACTAAAAAAATGGGGAACTCAAACTCACCCCATCACTTGCAATTCCTGCATGATGCGGGAAGTTGCTCACCGACCCCCCGGTGAGTTGCACTTCCCACATCCCAAATTATTCAAATGACTTTTTTATCCCTTCTCCACTCATCTATTTTTCACTTAACCCTAATTTCTCATCCCCATTCTCCATTTACTGCTTCCTCTCAACTTTTCTGCATTATTTTTTTTTTACTCAAAATTTTTTGGTTAACTCAGAATTTATTGCTTTTGCTCATCTATTTTTTGGTTAACTCATAATTTTTTTAAAAATAAATAAATTAATGTTCGTTATTTTTTACGCTGATAAAATGTAATTTGGTTACGACTGCATATTACAGTGAAGACAATTTCAGATATATCTTAAGTTGCTGAAAAAATTAATTCATAAGTTTTTATACACTTAATTAATAAAGGGCATAATAGTCATTGTAATCAAAATCATGGGAATTAGGTCGAGCCAACCAAACAAGATGTAGGAATTCAATTCCCGGGAAGTGTGAATTCCAGGATGTCAACCAAACAAATATTTCAAATTCTCGGGAAGTATCTAGTAAGAGAATATCTTTCGATTTGAATTCCTTACTGAATTTCGGTTGAGACCCTCACAACACATATCATACCTTCAAACTGTGCTTGTTCCGCGATTTCAATGTGCAACGCTTTTGCAAGGTCATGCGTTTACCTTGGTATAACAAGTGTTTTAGTAAGACTTTTTATAGTCAAACATAGACGGCGGCCAAACCATCGCACCCGTATAGGTGGTTCAAGTGCTTCTCATTAGCACTTCTCACTAGAACCATTAAGGACGTGGAAGTCCATCCTTCTTAATAGAAATCCATCAAGTGCGTCTCAAACAGCACCACTGACGGGCTAAAGTCGTATGCCTCAAATTACAATTTATAATCACTTATAACCAACTAACTAAAACAGTAGTATAATGGAAATAAGGGTCGAACCCAAGGGAATCAGATTAACCTAATTATGCTAACTAAAGTGTAGATAAAATCGATCTCTAACGTAATTAAAGACCGTAGTAACTAAAGGGGGGGGTTTTGGATGATTTTCTAACAACTAAAATTAATAAAGATTAAAACTTTAAGTAAATCAAATGATGAGAAATAACTTAGACACAAGCACAAATCCACACTCAATAGCGATTGATCATTGTAAGACGGTTTCAATTAATAACCTTGACTACTCTATCGTGAACATGAAATTCCAATTCTCTTAAGAATAGTTAACTAAAACGAATCCCGTTCTTAATTAACCCTAACCGTAAAACAACCTAAACAATCCAGTTCTAGGTTCAATTAGACGGAAGCAATATAGATCTGAGAATTCGATAGAGAATAAATAGCACGTACAATCCAGTCGTGCCTTAGATATTTATATGAATCGCTTCTAAGTACTAATACCAACGTATCCCGTTCAATATTAATTCCTAGTTGTTACTAATGTAATGTTAATCAGTAAATCCTACTCAATTAACGATACTAACGGTAGAACGATGCAATTAAATACTAGTTGTACACCTAGCAATCAACAACAACATTCATAGAATTAATAACAAAGCAATTCATAATAATCAAGGTTAATAATCAAAACATTCAAACTCACAAACGTTTCTCGAGTATTTCAAAGGCTTGAATCTAAGTAGAGAAATTAGTTACACATACTTGCGGTGGAAAATTAGGGTTCTTCAAAGTTCTCCCTTTTCTTCCTTGATGGATTGTAAAAACTAGATGTGAATGATTATGATCTCTAAAACTAAGGCTAAACTAAACCTAATAAGAGTTTACTAATAATAAAATAATAATAAAAATATCCTAAGGTAATAATAAAGTTTCCTAATTAAAATCCAAGTCTCAAAACGTAATAAATTAAAACAAAATAAGCCGGAATGCGTGATACGTTACAGGCCGCCGTGCGAGTCGCATAAGGTCCGCGCGACTCGCACAGCCGCGCGACTCGCCTGAGCTCTGGGCGACTCGCGTGGCAAGCTGGAATGCTTCGTTTCATTCTTCGATTCTTATCGTTCCGGGTCTTCAAGCGGGCTTCCTTTTCCTTCGTTCTTAGCCCAAATCAACGGTCCAGTGGTTAACATCTTCAAATTAGCCTGTATTACATTCATACCAAACTGACACAAATGCAATACAAGACAACCGATTTAGCTCACAAAATACCCCAAAACCGTCGTAATAAATACGACTAAATACGGCCCATCAAATATCCCCACGCTTGAACCTTTACTCGTCCTCGAGTAAAACTCAAGGAACACAATAAACACAACCGTCACCGGTCCAAAATGCGTGAGAATAACATTACACACCGGCCCTCACTCGTCTTCCACCAAACTCCCTCATTATGAAACTCAACTCAAAGGCTCGATTGACTTAACACACCCGCTATCAAACTATTATCATTGACCCAATTTATCAAAACGAGGGACATTAGCAAATAAGGATAAGCTAATGTCGATATCTAACGCCCCTTATTTCTCCAATCCTAGAACGGATCGCATGTGCTACAAATGTCACCGGTGGTACAAAACATATACCACAATATTCCACAACCCACACATGCAATCAATCCTAAACGCCTCTAATAGTTCAATATACCAAACAAAACATCACCAATCGCATAGAATTTAGTGCTACGACTACACCGCACCGCGATTCTTCTCACCTTAGCCAACTAATCCTACCCTTCCGACCTTCTATGTCACCCTTCTTATGACGCCAACACCAAAAACGGAGAAAGTAGTAGTGATTTTTTCCTAATTCCCTCATTTTGCCTAGAGCGTCCGCCCTTGCGGATTTTCACTCTAGCTTTCATTTTTTCCTCACACTACTCTCGTGGCACGCAACTCGATTTTTCTTTTTACCCGGAGCGCCCTTTCGGGTTTTCACTCCGTCCTCGGCCACATTCCCCATTCTTGCCTAGGCGCCCTTTCCGGGTTTTCACCTAGCCGGGTTTATTTATTTATTTATTTTTATTTATTTTTCCGTTTTTTTTTTCTTTTTTTTTTTTTTTTTAAAAAAAAAAAAAAAAATTTAATTAAAAGACGTAAACAAGCTAACTACTATATACAACGAGATAATTCCCCTCCCCACGCTTAAATAACACATCGTCCTCGAATGTGTGAACTAAGGACAAATAAAAGAAACGGGGAGAGAAATACCTCGGGCTCAAGAGTGAGAAGAGGAGCCGACGTCACGTGACTTAGCCTCACGTGCCGCCCTCCTAGATGATCTTGCTTGCTCACGGGCTGCAAGCTCTTCATAAAACTCGGGAGATGGTTCCGAGTAGTCATTAGGGTGCAACTTCAACTGCAACCGATTCATACACCGACCGAACTCAGCGGCCAACCTACTGTTATCAACCGATTCTTCGACTCGATCTTCTATTGATTCGCGCCAATCTCTCCAACGATCGAAATCAGGCGTACCCTCGGGCTCCTCCACAACCGGGGCACTAGACTCGGTAGTCGGCTTAGGAAATTGCTTATCATGTTCAATGTAAAAATCAGCCGCAGTAGGCCCCAATGGTAACGATTTCCCATCCGGACGAGGCAAAATCAAGAAATGCTGGTGGGACGTGCCGAGCGTCCAGATTAGGTGGTGTTTAGCAATCGGTCGCGAAATCATAGAACAACTCTCCATAAACTTAATGCTGATAGTAGTATCACCTACGACAGGAGAATCCGTCATCTGGGGTAATCCAAGATACCGAGCTAAAAGAGTAATCATACCTCCCATCGGAATGTTCCCCGAGACCGCCTTCTGGTGCTTCTCACAACGAGTCAAGAATATATCGACCCAATCCGGGGTTTCTAAACATTCGGGCATCATGGCCCACAAATACATCAAATCCGCCCTAGGTAGATGGGTTGGTTCACCTTTACAAAGAAATGTGGAGTTCAAAAGTCGGTGAACATAACGAAGGGCGGGGTGACGAATATCAGCATTCTTAGCTCCTACGTTACCATATGCATGACCGGCAATTTTCAACCAAAACGCATCCATCATTCGAGACGTAGGGGTCAAAAACTCCGCTCCCCCTTTCGGTGCTATACCCAACGCCTCCCTCAATTCTGTGAAATCTACATTCCGTTCCGCATCTCCGAGATGAAAAGTAATGTGAGGGGGGTCGTCATCACGATGTACTTCTAAGGTGGACAAGAATTCAAGTGTGTAGCGCTTATACGTGTCCGCGTGCTTATCATAAAAGTTCGCTAGCCCAATACGAGTCAATAGCGTGAACACCTCATCACCAATCCCGAGCCTCTCCAATGCCGAATTATCGACAAACTTAGTCGCCATAACAACTCGATCGACTAGTTGGCGCCATACCGCTTTCTGTTTCGTACTCAAATTCTTACACCCCATATAATCCACCGCGGTCGTTTTTTGCTTTTTCGGGGCCATGACTCAAGTAACTAAATTAGACAACCAAATCTAACCCGAGACAGAACCACTACCGAAACTAACCAACTAGACAAAGAATGGAGCCGGACTATGACTCGAATCAGCAACCCACAACACACAACACACACTTTGATACTTACACAAAACAACTCACCAACGTAAACACACACAAACAGCAGAAGAGAGTTGGACGAGGGTTAGAAACTTACAAGACTTCAGGCAGGAGACACAGACGCAGACCCGACGATGCCGACGAAACCCGACGCACACGCCCCGCCGAACCCTACTCGACAGATCCACCCGCGAGTCGCCTGAACCCGGCGCGACTCGCCTGACCACGGCCCGACGACGACTGACTCCGGCAACAACGACGCGACCACGACTGAAGAGGACCGACGACGCACAAATTGATGCAGAAACCGACAGGTTTGAATTGAAATTTGAAGTGAGGAGGAAGGCTTGGTGGTTATGGTGAAGGATTTGAATTTGATTTAGGGAAAGAAGGAGATTGAAATTGATTTGGGGGAAAAGTATTTGAAATTGAAATTGATTTAGGGTTTTAGAATTGGGGGAAAATTAGAATAGGAAAAGGAATAGAAGGGGAAGTCGGGTCAGTTCGTTTTTAATTTTTGATTTTTTTCGATTTTTTTTTTTTTTAATCAATAAAATAATACCTGTGAGAGGGGGGTCCCGCGAGTCGCATAGGGTCCGCGCGACTCGCGCGGCTGCCTGGAAATCCGCCCTCTTTTTCTTCAATTTTCGCTCAGATTTCGAGGGATCTCCATGCTAGTCGCCCAGGACCCATGCTAGTCGCCCAACCTCCTGGAAAATCGACGCTTTTCTCCTAATAAAACATCAAAAGTTAGTAATAAAAACTAAGTTTAAGAAAAACAACGATTAAGAAAAACAACGAAATTAATAAAACGACCTATGACCCGTAAAATAAAATTTTACAATAAAAGTCTACAAAACGGGTTGCCTCCCAGAAGCGCTTTTGTTTAAAGTCGTTCGCTCGACTGAGACGGAGGTTAGGTAGAAATTGTCATGTCCGAGAGCTTGCTTCTCCCGACACCCGATCCGTCACTCCTTTCACTAGTCGGCTTAAGCCTTATGCCGACTAAATCTTTCACTTTTCCCTTTTGAAATTTCAAGACCGTTGGACGCTTGCTTGAGCTCTTCCGAACCATCCATTGATCGAACCATAATCTCATTTTACTTTTATTTAACTCTGCGTCCTTACGCGACTCCCAAAGAATGACACACTTGGGTCCCTTAGAAGGAGATTCCTGCACATCTTTAAACAACAATTCCTTGCTAGAAGAGGTCGACGAAATCGGTTTAGGAACCGATTTCACCACTTCTTCTTGTGAGTTAGGAGATAAATGATCAAAAATATCAACACGCCACAAGGTATTGTCTTTCGGGGAGTGGGAACTAGGCTTATTTATGTCGAATTTAACGACTCTACCCTCAAATTGCATGCTAAGTGAGCCATTAGGGACATCGATTTTTGTTCCCGCGGTCTTTAGGAACGGTCGTCCTAAAATGATAGGAGTTGCACTATAGTCATGTTCCATGTCTAACACATAAAAATCGGCCGGAAAGACCAACTTATCAACTTTAACTAGAACATTCTCTACAACTCCCTTAGGATAGACACTCGATCGATCCGCTAGTTGCACTACTTTCCCGGTTTCCCTCATAGGACCAAGTCTAAGAGATTCGTAGATAGAAAGAGGGATCACATTAATCGAGGCTCCTAAATCTAACATAGACTTGTCAAACAAGGTATCTCCTATGGTGCAAGGTATAGTAAACATGCCCGGGTCGCCACACTTAGGGGGTAATTTCTTTTGAAAAATAGCGGACACATACTCGCTACCCTTCCCTTTCTTAGCTCCCTTCAACTTGTTATTCCTTTTAATAGTACATAATTCTTTCAAGAATTTAGCATATTTAGGAATACTCTTTAAAAGATTAAGAAGGGGAATGTTTACCTCACACTTTTCAAATACCTCGTAGATATCCTTGTCGTGCTCATAACGACGGGTTCGCTTGAGTGCCTCGGGAAAAGGAACATCCGGTTCTGCCACCGGTGTTGTAGGAGTAATTAACTCCTTCTCTTGTTCACTCGGAGTTTCCTCACCTTCCTCGATCACTAGCTCCTCTTCTTGAACCATAGCTTCTTTGGCCTTCCTCTTCGGCTTGTCGGCCTCCACCAATTGCCTCCCATTCCTTAAAGATACGGCACTCACGTTTTCCTTCGTAAGAATGGTTTGACTAGGTAGTTTCCCCGAATCTCGAGCCTCCAACCTACCAATGGCGGTCGCCATTTGGCCCATTTGAACTTCCAAATTCTGAATGCTAGCTTTGTTCTCCGTTTGATGTTGAAGAACCGTAGCTTGAAGATTGGACATTTGGGTGGTTACCGTAGCTTGACTAGCAACCAAAGCACGGATCATGTCCTCGGTGGACATTTGACTACTAGGGGGAGGCTTAGTAGGAACCGTATTTGCTACTTGTTGCTTAGCAAATAACTGTTGATTCGATTGACCAAATTGATTACCTTGATTAATTTCTTGGTCGCCTTCCCGATTCCTCCACCTCATGTTCGGGTGATGTCTCCATCCGGGATTGAAAGTGTTAGAGTATGGATCCCATTTTTTGTTTTGCCCGGTTTCCCACACTCCGTTCACCTCCTCTTGACCTTCATACATTTGGGGACAATGCTCACTCGGATGTCCCTCGTTTGAACAAATACCACAAACCATAGCTTGATTTATTTTCCCCGACATCATATTTTGGACAAGGTTGGTCAAGCTATCAACTTTATTTTCAAGGCTCGAGGATGATGAATTACCTAAGGCATGCACTCCCCGTTTATATTTTCGGGAAAAATCTCGAGAGCTTTCAGCTAGCTCCTGGATCACCTCTAGCGGCATCTGGGCTCTTGTTCACGATCGATCCCCCACATGCCGCATTCACAGTGCGAGCATCCTCCACACAAAGACCTCCACAAAAATACATCACAAGGTCTTGAGGATTGTAGCCATGATATGGGCATGTAGCACACAGCTTCTTAAAGCGTTCCCAATATTCGTACATAGTCTCACCATCTCGTTGCTCCGCATTACTAATCTGCTTTTTCAATTGGGAGGCTCGAGACGCCGGAAAGTACTTCTCAAGGAACGCCTTCTTCATCTTCACCCATGTATCAATACTTGTCGGTGGCAAGTAATACAACCAATCCCTAGCAGAATCCTTCAATGAGAAGGGAAAGGCCCTTAGCTTCAGCTGCTCATCAGTGACAGATGCCGGTTTCATACTCAAGCATACAATATGAAAATCCGACAAGTGCTTGTTAGGGTCCTCATCGCTTAAGCCATGGAATGTGGGTAGTTGATGGATCAAACCCGACTTCAATTCGAAAGTGGCATTCGCACCCAATGGTGGGTACGTAATGCACAAAGGTTGTTGTGCGAGATCGGGTGCCGTCAGCTGCTTAATCGTGTTGGCCATGTTATTCGACTCGTCTTCGGATTCGGAAGAAACTTCGTTCACCTCTGGAATAACAAGAATATCGTTATTAAACTCTAGATCCTCGAATTCCTGTGTTCCGATGACTATTGCTCCCTCTCCGATTCTCCGTGACCTGTGAAGAGTGCGTTCAATCTCTGAGTCGAAAGGCTCGAGGTTCAGGTTAGAAGAACGAGTATTATACACAAACTACACAAAATAAAATAAAATAAAATAAAATTAGCTATAATATATAAAATAAAAATAAAAACTACACTAGAAAACACAAAAATAATTAATACCGATTCCCCGGCAACGGCGCCAAAATTTGACGGGCTAAAGTCGTATGCCTCAAATTACAATTTATAATCACTTATAACCAACTAACTAAAACAGTAGTATAATGGAAATAAGGGTCAAACCCAAGGGAATCAGATTAACCTAATTATGCTAACTAAAGTGTAGATAAAATCGATCTCTAACGTAATTAAAGACCGTAGTAACTAAAGGGGGGGTTTTGGATGATTTTCTAACAACTAAAATTAATAAAGATTAAAACTTTAAGTAAATCAAATGATGAGAAATAACTTAGACACAAGCACAAATCCACACTCAATAGCGATTGATCATCGTAAGACGGTTTCAATTAATAACCTTGACTACTCTATCGTGAACATGAAATTCCAATTCTCTTAAGAATAGTTAACTAAAACGAATCCCGTTCTTAATTAACCCTAACCGTAAAACAACCTAAACAATCCAGTTCTAGGTTCAATTAGACGGAAGCAATATAGATCTGAGAATTCGATAGAGAATAAATAGCACGTACAATCCAGTCGTGCCTTAGATATTTATATGAATCGCTTCTAAGTACTAATACCAACGTATCCCGTTCAATATTAATTCCTAGTTGTTACTAATGTAAAGTTAATCAGTAAATCCTACTCAATTAACGATACTAACGGTAGAACGATGCAATTAAATACTAGTTGTACACCTAGCAATCAACAACAACATTCATAGAATTAATAACAAAGCAATTCATAATAATCAAGGTTAATAATCAAAACATTCAAACTCACAAACGTTTCTCGAGTATTTCAAAGGCTTGAATCTAAGTAGAGAAATTAGTTACACATACTTGCGGTGGAAAATTAGGGTTCTTCAAAGTTCTCCCTTTTCTTCCTTGATGGATTGTAAAAACTAGATGTGAATGATTATGATCTCTAAAACTAAGGCTAAACTAAACCTAATAAGAGTTTACTAATAATAAAATAATAATAAAAATATCCTAAGGTAATAATAAAGTTTCCTAATTAAAATCAAAGTCTCAAAACGTAATAAATTAAAACAAAATAAGCCGGAATGCGTGATACGTTACAGGCCGCCGTGCGAGTCGCATAAGGTCCGCGCGACTCGCACAGCCGCGCGACTCGCCTGAGCTCTGGGCGACTCGCGTGGCAAGCTGGAATGCTTCGTTTCATTCTTCGATTCTTATCGTTCCGGGTCTTCAAGCGGGCTTCCTTTTCCTTCGTTCTTAGCCCAAATCAACGGTCCAGTGGTTAACATCTTCAAATTAGCCTGTATTACATTCATACCAAACTGACACAAATGCAATACAAGACAACCGATTTAGCTCACAAAATACCCCAAAATCGTCGTAATAAATACGACTAAATACGGCCCATCAACCACCATGAAGGCTATGGATTAAATGTCATAGGAATAGTTCTTTGGCTCATGTCAAATCATACACTGCTTTGACTTAAGAACCTAAGTCCCATTCCCCTCGACAATTCACGGACTACTCTCCGTGGCAATCCTTTTGTAAAGAGATCGGCAAGATTGCTTTCGGACTTCACATAGTCCACAGCAATTACTCCATTTTCAGGAATTGTTTAATTAGCAACACCAATTGCTGCTTGTGAATCACAGTGCAAGGAGACTGATGCAACCTGGTCCCCCCCCCCCCCCCCCAATGGCATGTCTTCTAGCAAGTTTCTCAGCCAGTCTGCCTCTTGTCCTGCCAACTCAAGAGCAATAAACTCAGATTCCATAGTGGAGGTTGCTATGCAAGTCTGCTTTGAAGACTTCCACGAGATAGAACCTCCACCTATGGTAAACACATAACCACTAGTTGATCTGGTTTCAGGATTATTATTGATCCAGTTAGCATCACTATATCCTTCTAACACAGCTGGGTACGTACTGTAATGCAGGCATAGATCGCAAGTACCTTTCAAATATCGTAGTAAACGACTCAAAGCAGTCCAATGTTCACTATTAGGGTTATGAGTATATCTACTTAGCCTACTCACAGCATAAGCAATATCAGGCCGAGTACAGTTCATGAGAAACATCACACTTCCTATGATTTTAGCATATTCTTCTTGGGAGACACTTTCGCCCAAGTTTTTACACAGGTGAACACTAGGATCATAGGGAGTTTTAGCAGGCTCAACATCAAAGTGGTCAAATTTTCTCAACACCTTTTCCACATAGTGAGACTGACTTAGGGCGATACCATTTGAGTTTTGGATAATCTTAACTCCTAGGATAACGTCAGCTTTCCCTAAATCTTTCATCTCAAACTGTGATGACAAGAACTGTTTGGTTTTATTTACGACAAATAAATTCTTAGCAATTATTAACATGTCATCAACATACAGGCAAATAATCACACAATCTGATCCAAACATCTTTGAATACACACATGAATCAGAATTGTTGGTAATGTAGCCATCTTTAATCAAGGTGTTGTGAAATTTTTCATACCACTGTTTGGGTGCTTGTTTCAGACCGTATAGTGATTTTCTTAGTCTACACACTTTACTCTCTTGACCTTTAACCACAAACCCCTCGGGTTGTGACATGTAGATCTCTTCCTTTAAGTCTCCATTCAAAAAAGCTGTTTTTACATCCATCTGATGTATTACAAGATTATGAATAGCAGCTAAAGCGATTAGAGTTCTAATGGTGGAAATTTTGGTCACAGGTGAGTAAGTATCAAAGTAATCAAAATCTTTCTTTTGTGTAAACCCTCTTACCACAAGTCTAGCCTTGAACCTTTCTATCGTACCGTCGGGTCTAAGTTTCCTTTTAAATAACCATTTACTGGAAATCGGCTTACACCCTTTAGGTAAATCAGTTAACTCCCATGTCTGATTTGAAACAATAGAGTCTAGTTCACTTTTAATAGCATCTTTCCAAAAGTTAGCATCAATAGACCTCATAGCCTCATCATACGTTTTTGGATCTTCTTCCATTAAAAAGGCAGAAACAAACTCATCACTCGTGCAGAAATCATATGCATTTTCAGTTAAGAAAGTTGTAATAAAATCATTGCCAAAATCTTTCTCAATTCTAGGCCTTTTACTCATTCTAGGTTCAACATCATGATCAACAGAGGCACTACTCCTAGCATGCATGGAACTATCAACAGGATTAACAGGCAATTCAGACATTTCAGGCAATGATGCAACATCTTTCTTTAACGGGAAAACATGCTCAAAAAATTCAGCGTCTCTATCTTCAGAAATAGATCGATCAGTTAAAGACATAAATTTGTGTGCAGCACTATTCTGAGCATATCCAATGAAAACGCAATCATAGGTTTTAGGTCCTATAGTGGGTCTCCTAAAATTAGGTAAACCTACTTTAGCTAAACACCCCCACACTCTCAGGAAACTAAGGTTGGGAGCGTAACCCTTCCATAACTCGTAGGGTGTCTTGTCTAGTTTCTTATGAGGTACCCTATTAAGAATGTGACAAGCAGACAAAACCGCTTCCCCCCACATATCATCGGGAAGGCCAGAACTTAAAAGCATGGCATTCATCATTTCCTTTAAAGTTCTGTTTTTACGTTCAGCTACTCCATTTGATTGGGGTGTACAAGGTGGACTTTTCTCATGAATTAGACCATATTTCTCACAAAAGTCTATTAGATAATTAGAGCCATATTCACCACCCCTATCGGACCTAACTCTTTTAATCTTCTTATTAAGTTGATTTTCTACCTCGTTTTTAAACTTTACAAACATATCCTCAGCTTCACTTTTATGCGTAAGTAAATACACTTTAGTGTACCTAGAACAATCATCTATAAAAGTGACGTAGTAATGTTTGCCTCCTCTGCTCATAGTGCTTTTAAAATCTGCTAGGTCGGTGTGAATTAACTCTAGAAGGTCTGTATGTCTAGTTTTAACAGTTTTATTTGGCTTCTTAACAAATTTAGCCTCTACACAACTAGGACATTTTGTGAACACTTCTGAAGATAATGACGGGATGAGCGACATTGATTTGAGTTTTTTAATAGACTCAACATTCACATGACCTAGTCTACCATGCCACACATCAATAGACTCAGCGATATAAATAGAAGAAGAAGCTTTATTATCAATGGTAGAAACATCAATGTTCAAAACAAACAAACCCCCACAAAGATAACCCTTGCCCACGAAGTCTCCATTGCGAGACATTACAACCTTGTCAGCCTCAAAAACAAGTTTCACCCCAACTTTGTTAAGTAAGGCACCAGACACTAGGTTTCTACGCAACGAAGGAACATACAACACATTACTAAGGGCAAGAGTCTTCCCTGATGTAAGTTTAAGAAATACCTTGCCTTTTCCTGTGACAACAGCGGAAGAGGAGTTACCCATGTAGACGCATTCACCATCATCTACAGCTTCAAACTCGGCGAACAGCTCCTTGTTAGCACAGAGATGCCTTGAAGCTCCAGTATCCAGAATCCAGTCACTAGCATTTGCCACCAGATTTGCCTCAACCACGACAGCTGCAATGATGTCGTCTGTTTCAGCAAGGTTAGCTTGACCAGCATGACCACCCTTTTTCTGAGGGCATTGGTAAGCTTTGTGACATGGTTGACCACATACATAACACACCAGATTAGTATTTGGTTTCTGAATTTTTGGAACGGCCTTGGTGTATTTCCCTTGGTTTTGTTTGTTTTTGTTCCACTGATCCTTGCCATCACCACCCTTAGTGTTTCCCTTGTTCCTCTTATTTCCCTTATTCTTATCTCCTTTAGAAGACCCAACGGTTTCAACGAGATTAGCTTTGACGGGGTTTAGGGACAAACTAAGAGATTTGTCTTTTAAACGATTGGCCTCCTCGGTTCTCATATGAATAACTAGTTCTTGGAGTGACAAATCCTTCTTTTTGTGTTTCAACTGATTTCTATAATCGCTCCAAGAACGGGGGAATTTTTCTAACAAAACATTAGCTAGAAAAACTTCATCTAACTTCATTCCTTCATTAACAACATCACTACAAAGGTTTTCATAAACATGGACTTGATTCATAATGGGTTTATCGTCAACCATATGGAAATTTAGCCATTGTCCCACCACATATTTCTTTTTTCCAGCATCGTCAGCCCCATATTTCTTCTTTAAAGACTCCCAAATAAATTTAGCTGACTTATGGACTATAAATAAGTCAAAAAGAGTATTCGTCATATGGTTAAGTATATGACATCTAGCCGTTTTATTATCCTTCTCATATTTTTTGACTAACTCTTCATTTTTATTTATGAAAGAAATTAAAGGTGGAGTAGCCTCGGTGGTGTTGTGAATCGACATAGGAATATGATGGTCGTTAAACAAAACATGATCGACATCTAACTGCTCAAAAACATTAACAATTTTTGCGACCACCGTCTATAATTGTTGCCATCAAGAGGCTCCAACTTCGACAGGTCGGGAATAGTTTTTGATAAAAACGACGACATTGTTACACCAATAATAAAAAACAGTTTTCAAATTGTTAGTATGAGGGTGAGTAACAATGAACAAAAATGGAGCAAACCGAGGTGAAGAACAGAATAAATCCGACCGGGCGACAGATGAAGGTCGGCAAACCAAAAACCGAGAGGGACTGAATTACGGGACAGGAGCAACAAGAACCGGGCAACTTGTAAACACGAGGCAGCAGCTGAAACACGAAACCGAGGCAACTGTAAACACGAGGGACCGAGGCAACAGTACCTAGAGGCGACAGTAACCGAGGCAACAGTAACCGGGGCAACAAATCAGACGTAAAGTTGTGCCGTGGCAGGGTGCCACTGACTTGAAAACTGTTTCGGTACGACCGAGGTGGCAATCGATAAACACCGACAGTTTCCCAAGGTGAACACAGCAACAACAGACTCGTCCACTCGAGGCTGGAAGCTTTGGAAATAGCACAGTACAAAACCCAGAATTTTAAGATGAACAGAAGGGAAGAGGAAGGAGGAGGGAGCTGAGTATGCGAGTTATATTTGTGTTGTGGTTGTCGTACATAAACAAAAGAGTTGCAGCACTATTTATAGGAAAAATAGAGCAACAGTGGAGCCAAATCATCCCTATTCTACTAAAAGGATAGGAAAACCTACCAATATGCTGACATGTCAAAACGTAAGAGAAAATTTTCCCGCCTAAAACCATATATTACTACTATACATTATTATACTATTATGGCAGTAGAATAATTTGCCCTCCTTATCCCAATAGAATAATTTGTGATTATTGCAATTAATGACAATGATGTAAAAACAAAAGTTTTTCTTTTCAATAAATATCATCGAAGTTAAGTGTAGACGTAAACAAATATAAAATATTTGATGATGAGAAAAACTATACGAAAAAATCAATACACAACAATAAAATTTCAAATTTTTTAATACAAACATAAAATAAATTCTTTATCTAATAATATTTGAAATATGTTATCGTCTAATTTGTTAACAAAATTTCTAATGATCTGAATATATAAACGAATGTATTCTGATTCGTGACTATTGGTTTTTTAATAAAAAAAACAAATTTTTTAATCAAATAATCAGGTAAAATTACCAAAATATTATTGTTAGGTTTGAAAATATTAGAGTATATATTAAATAAGATTGTTTGATTAGTTTGATTATCATTGAATTTTTTTTTTCTCAAATCAAAATGAAAATAAGATTAAAAATGTTAGAAAAACTAATAGGTTACCAATACCAAGTACAGTATTTATTTATAAATAATCACTAAATATAAAATGCTAAATATATACCGCGCATTATTGCGCGGGATCTATATTAGTAAAATATCAAGCACATTAATGCACAATAATGGTCATTAAGAGCAAAATCAAGGCCCATAAAGTTGGGTAACAGTCAAATTTGACTTAAGGAGGAATAATGTATCTGGACAGCTCACTCCCACACTGAACTTGGACAGCCCAAGTTCACACAAGGCCCAAAAAATGAAAGTTAACCCGAGTCCAAGCTAAGTCAATCGGGTCGAGACGGCACACATGTGTTGTGAAGCCTAAGCCCAATCCATTCTCCACAAAAGACTCATTAACCATATTATTGACAACCCAAAAGAGAGAAGACAATATAAAAAACACAACTCACTACCCCACTACCGATGTGGGAGAGGAGTAAGGAAAAAGATAGCATTTTCAAGCCTTTACAACCAACAGTTGAAAACGGTATCATAAACGATAAAATCATTAAAATTTGTACATATTTTAAAAAATGCTTTAGTTATATAAAATGGTCACATATTACAATAATAAAATGACTATACTCGCAATATAATTTATACACGTCGATCACACTGAGCCACGAACAATATTAATAATAATCGTAAAAGTGATAATAATGAATGAGAGTAGCATTAAGCTAAGAGGAGTATCAGAGCTTTGTTATGAGTAGTTGAACACCGTGCTGAGGTTCAAGTATGAGCCTATGTGATGAAGGGTTGTGGCGATAGGCCGGCGAAAGAGAAAACTTCAACTTTGACAAAATCATAGATAACATGACTTTTAGCTCTATCATTGCAAAGTTTTGGCCTACACACACTCGAGCTCCAAATCCAAATCCAAATCCAAAGGGAATGAATGCTTGTGGTATTTTGCAAGCCCCTACTATTCCCCTCGCAAAACGTTCAGGATTATATTTCTGCACATCTGGCCCCCATAGTTCAGGATCATGATGCATTAACGCTACTGGTACCTGCACATGCTCACTCGCTCCATTAGTTTTCAAACTCACTACGTATTGTATTTGTTTGCTTGTTTCATTCGCGGCCTCCTGGTTTTTTTAGTTCATTTCATTTTGTATATATTGTACCGTACCTTAACGTCCATTCCTTTGGGAAGTTGAATGCCATTCCATTTTGTATCTTCTAATGCTGATCTTGCGGCAAAACGTATAAGTGGATAAAGACAAAGGGTCTCCTGTGTATAACCATCGTCAGCTACCAAATCATGAAAACATATATACAGTTTGAATCAGCGTGTGTATCGTAAAACAAGCTAAGTAAATAAAAACAGTAGAGTTTTGTGTGAAACGACTTAATTAATTGCCACTTTCATATTTGTGAGATCTTCAGTCACTAGAATCCTTTGTTGACAAACTTGTAAGACGACCTCAGCTCGAGCTCGGTCTTGCCAATCTGGGTAGGCTGCCAATAACATCAAGCTCCATGCTGCTGTGCTGGCAGCTGTTTCATGCCCAGCAAACAAAGTATATGTTCTTGCAATTGTCAACAATGAGCTTCTCTACATCTATTTTTAGCGTACTACTGTCTCCTTGTTCCGCACACATTTTAGCACCTTCTGGTATCTTTTGTAAGAAATCTCACTCAGACTATGTTTATCCACAGACTCATCATTTTTTCTCTGACTCGGCCATCTCACCTTTACACTCACTTTTCATTTTTCAGACTCAGACTCAAACTCACTACAAAATTACACTTTATCCACAGACTTTATCATAGACTTTCTCCCCTCACATATCTTATTTTATATTATTTTTTATTCATCTCACCTCAACTTTTTACTTATCTTTTTTTATTTTTTTTATTTTTTATTTACATCATCTCACCTCAACTTTCTGCCTAACTTATTTTATATTTTTGTTTACCTCAATATCTACCTTTATTTTATAATCAATTAATTACTCGAATAATTACAATTAAATAATTAATTGCTAAATAAATCTTGTGACATACGAATAAATTTATTTCCAAGTGGTCATCATTAAAAGTAGCAATCGGACGGGTGGGTCGAGTTTGGGTTGGGTTGTCGATAAACCTGGCAAACAAGTCAACCGGGTCGGGTTTGGGTCAGGTGAGTTTCGTTTTGACTTTGGGTCGGGTCAGATCATTTCGGGTTTGCTATTTTAATCTTTTTAGGGATATCGACTCGCTTTTTATAATAATAGTCGGGTGAATTTCGGGTTTACTCGGGTCATTTCAGGTTACGAGTCCACCTAGAATCTTTAGTTTGGATATCAGATCGGGATCGAGTTGGCTTATTCAGGTTATGTCATTTTGGGTCGAGTCAATTTTGTCATGTCTGGTTGTCGGGTCTGGGTCAGATGCAGATCATTTTCGGATCGGTTTGGTCATGATCGGGTCGAACTAGGTTTTGTTTGGTTTGGTCGGGTATAACCGTATAACCATCAATTCATTATCCGTTTTTATTACTACGTGCAGTATTATTTATCATTTATTATACGAATTTGCTTTTTATCATCTATACAACTATATCAACTAATACAAATTATTTTGATCATGTCCTTTTATACTGAAGTGAATTGAGTTAAAGTAAAATAAGTTGAACTGAACTGAATTGAGCTGAGGCAAACTGAACTAAAGTAGCCTGAAATACAGAAATAATAATAACAAGTTTACTAGTTACAAAAAAATTTTTAATTATTATTGTAACAACAATAATGTTAATTATTGTATCAAAAATATTAATTATTATTATTATTATTATATTAATTTAATTTTAATAAAATATTATTAATAAAAATATTTTATAATAATAATAATATTTATAACAATAACAATAACAATAACAATAACAATAGTAATAATAATATTAATAAATAATATTAATAATATTAATTATTAATAATATTATAATAATACTAATATTAATATTAATAATCAATATTATAATAATACTAATATTAATATTAATAATCAATATTAATATTTAATACTTCCTCCATTTTTATTTTATCTTCTCATTCACTTTTAGCACAAACTTTTTTGTAATGAATATAAAATGATAAATTTAACAAATATTGAGGGTAGAAAGGTAAGTATGTATAAATAGGAAAGAATAAAGGTGTAAAGTGTTGTAAATAGTAAGGGTAGTATGGTAAAAATTATGGACCAAAATGGAAAGAAATGAAATGGGAAGATAAAAAAAAGTGGATCAAAAAGGAAATTGGGAAGATATAAAAAAAATGGAGGAAGTAGTAATAATATTAATAACAATAAAAATAATATTAATTTTTATTATTATATTAATATTAATTTTTATAAAAAAGTCATTAATTTTAATATTTAATAAATAATAGTAATAATAATAATAATAATAATAATTATTATTATTATTATTATTAATTATTAATAATAATAACAAAAACTTATTTGAACTGAACTGAACTAAAATGAATGGAACTGAACTGAACTGAATGAACGAGTCTGAGGATGAGTCTTTGAAATCCAAGACTCAACTTCAGACTTATCTGAGTCTCAGACCGTCTCAACCACTTTAACTCGGTATGAGTATCAGATTCAAAGAATCTAACACTCAGACTTTTGTTCAGACTCAACTTCAGACTTTCTTTAATGTTCCATCTGTCTGAGCCTCAGACTCGTACCAACCACATTATCCAGGTATGAGTCTCAGACTCAGAAAATCTGAGTCTCAGACTCATGCTCAGACTCCCTTTAAACTTAGTCTTACGGTTCGCCCTCCTCCTCTCTTCAACCACTTTTAATATCATTTGATGGATCTCCTTCTCTCTCTTCTCCACTTTTAATCTCGGGTCACCCTCTCATATGCATCCCTAATTATTGGTGTCTTCCTTTAATAATAATGATTATTTAACAGGAATAATCTGTATGCAGCCTTCAATAAATAAATCGAACTTTATTTAATCTGAAAATAAACCAAGTATTGGACATATATCACATTAATGAAATTGGGTAACCGGCTGGCTACCTGTTAAACTCTTCCATTTTTTAATTACATCAACCATTTCCTTTTTCAAAACTTTTTGTATCATACTGTATAAATAATCTGGGAATAAACCACGGATTTTTGAAAAGTTAATCTAAACTTTACCAAATAATTTAATTATGAATTTTATAGCAAGATAGTACAACTCAGTTCTGGAAAATCGGAAATTTGTTATTTAAATATTTTTAATTACTTAAACTTCAACCTTTTTAGAAATAATTATGATTTTGATTTTAGTTGACATTTAATCATGAATTATACATTATACATCGCCTCTCCACTAAAAGAATAATTGTTTCTACAAATTTCCTCTCCAAACTCCAATACTCTAAATAAGGAAAGAAAAAATCATTACATACATTAAATAAATGCAGGTACGCAATCATTTTGAATTATTTTACTATATTGTTTTAAATGTTTTCCATTTTGAACTATTTTGATACTCTGACAAAAGATAGAGAAACGTAATAGATTGAAGGATTGAATTTGTGTGTTAATTTCATTCAATATGGATTGCCCTTATAAAAGGGGTACAAGCAGGTGTAAACATAATAATAATCGTAATAATATCACAATAATAATCGTGATAATATCACAATATAATCGTGATATAATTGTAACCGAATCATAATAATCTCGTTATAGAATCGATATATTTCTATTATCCCCCCTCAAGCTGGAGCGTGGAGATCGAGAACGCCCAGCTTGCCAAGAAGAAAATTGAACTGTGACGAGCCAAGTGCTTTGGTGAGAATGTCAGCTAGTTGAACTGTAGTAGGGACATAGGACGGAATGACAAAGCCGTCGGTTATGGCATCCCGGACAAAATGGCAATCGACTTCAATATGTTTTGTCCGCTCATGGAAAACAGGATTCTTTGCAATGTGAAGAGCTGACTGATTGTCACAGAAGATGGAGATGGGTTGTGACACATTGATGCCCAAAATGGTAAGAAGGCCTGTGAGCCATTTTAGCTCACATACGAGAGCAACCATCGCTCGATATTCTGCTTCTGTGGAGGAGAGAGTAACAATGTGTTGTTTTTTCGTTTTCCACGATATTGGTGAATTTCTCAATGAAACAAACCAGCCACTTACAGACCGGCGAGTGAGAGAGCAACGAGCATAATCAGAATCACATCATCCAGTCATGTTCAGCGTGCTGTCAGTACACAATAAAATCCCTTCTCCAGGGGATCCCTTTAGATATTTCACCACCCGTAATGCAGCATCCATGTGTTTTTGACGTGGTTGTTGCATAAATTGGGACAAAACATGGACGGCATAGGATAAATCAGGTCGAGTGACAGAAAGATAAACCAATCGACCAATAAGTCGCCTATACTATTCCACATTATCAAGGAATTTGCATTGAGCATAGCTAAGGCGGTGGTTCTCCTCCATCGGGGTGCCTGCTGGGCGAGAACCTAGGGACCCTGTTTCAGAAATAATATCGAGTGCATATTTACGCTGATTAAGAAATAAACCTTCAGTACTGCGGGCAATTTCTATACCCAAGAAATATTTTAGAGGGCCGAGATCTTTAATTCGAAAACAACGACCCAAGTAGTCTTTGAAAGCTTTCACGGCCGAGGAGTTATTTCCTGCAATAGCAAGATCGTCAACGTATACTAAAACATATAAGCACACATTATCACGAGCGTAGCTAAAGAGTGAATAATCCGAATGAGATTGAGTAAAACCATAGTCTCGCAGGGCACTAGCTAATTTAGCAAACCAGCAGCGCGGTGCCTGTTTCAAACCATAGTGAGCCTTGCGCAACCTGCATACTTTCTCGTCTTTGCCTTTCTCAAAGCCTGGAGGTAACTTTATATAGACCTATTCAGATAAGTCTCCATGTAGGAAAGCATTGTGAACATCCATCTGATGCAATTCCCATTTTTTAATAGCTGCGACAGCTAAAAATGTACGTATTGTGGTCCTTTTTACAACTGGTGAAAATGTTTCCTCATAATCCAAGCCTTCAACCTGGTGATTCCCAAATGCAACCAATCGAGCCTTAAATCGCTCAATGCTACCATCAGAACGATATTTAATTTTATATACCCAACGACATCCGAGAGCCTTTTTATTTGGTGGAAGAGTTGTCAATTCCCATGTATTATTGTCCTCGAGTGCGGTAATCTCGTCCTGTATAGCCTTTCTCCAATTTTCATGCTTCACGGCCTCAACAAATGAGGTGGGTTCAATACCCGCCGTAATGGCCGCAAGAAAAATTCGATGACGCTCTGAAAAATTATCACAGTTAATATAATCAACTAAGGGGTAGATCGTACCTGAGGATGATAAAGACGGAGTCGGTGTGGAGCTGACCGGGGATGGACTATAAACCGTACTAACAACAAAGTCATGGAGTCGTGTCGAAGGAATATGGGTGCGATGTCCTCGACCAAGTTGTTGATCGGCCGAGACATCTGTATACTGATCAAATGAGATGTCATTATGCTCGTCTGATTCCCTATTATTGGGTTGAAGACTAACATCCGCGGGAGCCTCCTCTTCAGCTAACTGACCTTGTTCAAATGGGTCAGGTGTGGTAATCTTAGGCCAATTTTCATCCATTTCATCTTGAGAAGGCAGGTCAAAATGTGTGGTATTCGGCTCGGGGATCACAATATTGTCGTTAGGCTCAGGTTGATACGGGAAAGAGTCTTCATAAAAAATAACATCTCTCGATACAATAAATGTTTTAATGGTCAGGTCATATACTTTCCATCCCTTTTTATTATGAGGATAACCGACAAAAATGCATTTACGACTCCTAGTAGTAAATTTATCCCCGTTAGTATTTTGGTTATGCACAAAACAAAGACAACCAAATACTCGTAAATTGGAGTATATTGGTGGCACCCCAAGCAAAATCTCGTACGGTGTTTTATTTTCAAGAATAGCCGAGCGGGTACGATTAATTAAATACGCCGCACTCAAAATACATTCACCCCAAAATAGTTTAGGTAAATTAGCTTGAAACATTAATGCACGAGCAACATTAAGGATATGAAGATGCTTACGTTCAACCCGACCATTCTGTTGAGGGGTTCCGACACATGAACGTCTGAAAGTGGATCCCGTGTTGAAAAAAAATACCCAGCCATACAGTTGAATTCTGTACCATTGTCACTTTGAACTCTTTTGACCTGTTTTAAAAATTGAGTGCGGACAATGGCTAAAAAATTCATGAACATTTCCGTCACCTCAGTTTTATCGAGAAGCAAATGTACCCAGACACACCGTGAGCAATCATCGACAATAGTTAGAAAATACTTAGCACCACAAGAAGAAGGGATCCGATACGGTCCCCATAGATCGCAATGGATCAAATCAAAAATATTTTCAGCCCTTTTTTCATTCAAATTAAAACTGTGACGATGTTGTTTTGCGAGATGACAAATATCGCAAACAGAGTCATTATTCGAACTAAAATTACCAGCCAAAGGTACGAGCTTTACGACTTTATTTGCAGGATGTCCAAGCCTACGGTGCCATAATTCAAGTGATCCAGTACTCACTTGATGAACAGCAAGCTGATCCCGTTCTTCACGAAACACATATAGTCCATCCCTAAGGTCCCCGACTCCAATCATCCTCCTCGAAGCTATGTCCTGTATATGACAAAGATTGTCAATAAACTGAATATTAAGTTTATGCGAGGCAATAAGCTGTGAAACAAAAATCAAGTTGCAATTTAATCCCGGAACAAATAGAACATTAGTCAATGTGACTGAATTATTCAGTTGCACTGTTCCGACAATATTAGCAATTTTCTGCTGACCGTCAGGCAAATCCACGCGAAGAGGGGAAATTGTCGTCGTGTTGGATAAATACGAGAGTGTTCCTGTCACATGAGTAGAGGCACCTATGTCAATTAACCAATAATTATTCCTACCACTTAAACGGTCTTCGGATACAGAGGCATGACTAACAATGGCGTTAGCTTGAACTGTCGGTTTACAGTTTACTACTTCCCATTGATCGAGAAGCAAAGTATCTGTCGGTTTTGTGACACTACCGTCACAAAATCCGAATTCGAATTTTCTTCCAGCTTTTAAAGACGTTTGCATCGAACGACTACAATCTTCATAATTTTCCCCGCGTAATTTAACGTGGGAGATAGTTATTTCGGGACCATCTTGGGTTCCAAGAAAATAGGGTGATAAGGGATCGATTTTCGTGGTCTCGGGTTTGTCAAGCTTGTCATCCGACATTTGGACGATACGAGGGATTATGTGAGAGGTGATGAACCTGGCTCTGATACCATGACAAAAGATAGAGAAACGTAATAGATTGAAGGATTGAATTTGTGTGTTAATTTCATTCAATATGGATTGCCCTTATAAAGGGAGTACAAGCAGGTGTAAACATAATAATAATCGTAATAATATCACAATAATAATCGTGATAATATCACAATATAATCGTGATATAATTGTAACCGAATCATAATAATATCGTTACAGAATCGATATATTTCTATTATACTCCCTCCTAGTTGTTTATATCTTCCCTCCTTTTTTTTGGCACAAATATTAAGAAGAGAATAAAGAATTGTGTAGACACCCGCATTTTGACTGCCAGGTGTCTATGGTAGTTTCCAAAAATCACCCGATGATGATCGGACGCTAACGTGTTTCTACGCGCTCGGATACGGGCTCAAATCCATTAATCGCTGGCTAATGCACTTACAGAGTACAAATTCCACAAAATCAACCTCGAATCCAGGCCTAGCGGACCATTCCGAGTCAAACAAGACTAATTTGGGCCAAAACCGACACTGGAAATAAAACCGACTTTTCACGATTGGGTCAACCCCGGTCAAAGTCATTTCCGAGACACACAAAACAACCATACAACCATCAAAAGTCCAAGTCAAACACAAAACCCATCAAGGTCAAGGTCCAAACAAGACCCGCGCGACCCATCTAGGCCACTCGATTGAGTGACCCATCCACTCGATCGAGTGGGCCTGCGTTGAGCCCGGCGGCTGGTGTAACGGGCCACTCGACCGAGTTGGCTACTTACTCGGTCGAGTGCTCTAGCCCGGGTGCCCTAATCTTTTCTATATAAACACCCTCCCATGCAACACAATTACACAACTTCTCACAACCCTAAAAACCCTAGTACACTCTAGGACATCATCTTTTTACAACCCTAGCAAGTTACACAACCCTAATCCTACACATCTACAAGAACCCTAGACAAACCCTAGGAATTCGATATTAGCAAACCCTAAAACCTAGTTTTAGGAATCCAACCCAAGCCACCACAACTTAACCTCCATACACCTCGAAGACTCCCGTGCCATAGCCACGTTTACGAGCCTTAGTCCGAGACAGAAACATGTAGGTTGAGGGTGAAACCTCCTTCTTCTTTCTCTTCTCTTTTCTTCGTCTTTTTTTTGTTTATATTATTATTATTATTATTATTATTATTATTATTATTATTATTATTATTATTATTATTATTACGGTATTATTATTATTATTATTATTATTATTATTATTACGTTTATTATTATTATTATTATTATTACGTTTATTGTTATTATTATTATTATTACTATTACGATCTTTATTATTTACCTCGTTATCATTATTGCATCATAACATCGATAATATTGTTAGCATCAAAACATTAAAATACTTATCGATTTTTGTCGAATAAGAGGGATATCGGGATAAGAAAACACGAACATACAAGTGTACTGCACACTGCGTTGACGGTCGCTTATCCCGGTACCCCGATTATTTGATTATTGAGATGAGTCAACTTAAACAAGAATTCGTCATTATTTCTCGTCGTTATCATCATCAATTTTGCATCCATCAATTTCTTTAAACATCAATTTTAACAAGGGTCGAAACCCGTTGACACGGATCCGACATCACAATCCCTAGGGATTTATTTCGATGTCGGAGAAGTCGAGGGAATCAAGTTTTTTTTATTTATTTATTCAAGTAAAGCATCGATTTTGGATTCGATACCAATTCCGTAATTGGATATCGAATCTAACAATCAAGTCATATGAATTAATTAACGTGATTTACTCATATCACGATAATTAATTTAAAATGACTAAAATCAATTTATTTATTTTTTCTATTTCACTCTAATATTCCATATCGATTCAAATAATCGAATATGGGATACAGCGAGTACTCCAAATTTAGAATCGGGTATAAATTCAACAATATTTATATTCGGTTCAACAAAATTCGCGATTTATAAAAAAACCAAGTCGAACATAAATTATACAATATTTATGTCCGATTCGGTAAAACCGTCGAATTATCATAAATCAAAAGCAATTTCAAAATCAATAATTAAATTGCAAACGAACAAAGTTCGCACAGGTGCCACTCGACCGAGTGCCTTAGTCACTCGATCGAGTGACACCCTAAAATCGAGTCAGAAAGCTAATTATGACACCCACTCGATCGAGTCTCACAGTGACTCGGTCGAGTGGCCATGTACTCGACCGAGTTAGTCAATAACTCGACCGAGTACGGTCTTTGACGCAAAACAGAATCATTTTTTTTGGTTCCACTCGATCAAGTCCATCGACCACTCGATCGAGTGGCCTCATAACGACTCAAACACGAGTCGTACATTATTCTATTTTTCAAACTCGATAGTATTTTACGACTTAGGTCAACATGTGCATAATTAATCACGTGTATACTATCTTTTCAAATCATGCATCCTCATATTTGCATCTTTTCAATTCAATTCAATATTTGCAAACCGTTATTATTCGTTATATCGCTATATCGTTACTAACGCGTTTTCTGTTTCTTTTGTCAATTTAATTATTATTTGTTTATTATACTAAATGAACCCGCATGCTAAAATACAACTTGGACGTTAATTTTAGTTGCATTAAATTGACTTAGAAACCCTTTCAATTACATTCGCATGTTTAGGGAAAATAAATCTTTGCATATCATTTTTCCCGTTTTACTAGCACGCGTATTAGAAAGTCATTCGAATTCTTAGTAGAGGCCGCTAATGTGCGGGCGGGGTTGGGTGTCCTTTGTGGGCTTCCCAACACGTACCCTCACCCCTTACTCAGAACCTCGGTTTCCGGATGCCCGAAACCGTTGGCGCACGAGAGTCATTCAATATACGATTAACCGCTCAAGTCGGCATCTATATCGATATGCAAAGGGACGAGCCCGATAAACTCTGACATCGGAAATGGGCCGTATTTTGTATACGGCCCACTACGACATAGAGTGGGCTCGAACGGTTCCGAATAACCATAAAATTCGGTGGCGACTCCACATAGACCTAAATTTCAATTCGATCCTTCTCATATGGAGATTCATTCGCCTACCCAAACCCGCGCGTGGCCGCGTCGGGGTGGACCTATGTCATGTCCACAAATTGATTAAAGTAAGAAAATGTGGGGTATAAAGTAGAAATATGGTGGGGTTTGTGAGTAAATGAAAGAATAAAAAATTGAAGGAAGAATAAAAAATTGATTAAAGTACTTAAGTACAACCCAATAATAGTAATTATGCTTTAATGTCATGTAATATGGTCGTCGTTACTTCCTACTGAATTGTGGATGTCATGTTTATATCATGACAAATATTTTATGTTCCGAGTTGTGGTGTGAGCTAGCGAGTTACATTTGGTCTTGCGCCGCTGATTTAAATATTTATGTTATGTATTTTCGATAAACACTTTGAGAATTTTTATTTTTAGCCCTTTTATAAAAAGTGACCGTTGTATTGACTTAACTTTATTTAATAAAATTTAGTTATCAGTATGATATAATCTCAACTCGACAGTGATTCTAGCACTGTTTTGCATTAGAAATTACAGAAAATTACAATTAAAACATTTTTTTTCATGACTTCTATAATACTAATCGGAAAAAAATGGAAGATGAATTTTGGGAAGATTCAAATTTTTTTCACCAATAGTCGAAACTAAACAGGAAGATTCAACCGGTTTTCTAGCTAACCGGTCATCTATATCAATGAGTGATTAATGAAGACACAGTTCATATTAAAACAAGATTATGTATAGTTGAGATTAATCTAAGAAGTCCCCTTATAGTTGGGATTATTGTTATGAAATAACCCTATTTTGTTTGCAGAAAACATCTTTCGACATTTTAGATCTCAAAAAATTTGCAGAAAAAAATTGTTGGGTTCTAACTCAGAAAACCTTTATCAAGTCCAACGAAAGGAAGAAGAAACAGTTTGCTTATTAAACCCATAGTAACCTGATGTATCAAGTCATTTTAGAACTAACTAGTCGCCATACCCGTGCACCGCACGAGAATATATTGTTTTATGGCCTTTGTAAATCGCAATTCTGTTTTTTTGCTTCATTGTCCAATATTTATTTTATTATTAATTTATGCATTTTTTGTTTTGATTTCATGTCTTTGTAATTTTAGTTACTTCCACAGACATTCCTAAATTCTGAATAAGAGGGAGGTTAGAAAGATTGAACAATTCAAGTTACAGTAATATACATGACATGTATGTTAAATGAATGGTGGGAAAAAAATGGGAGTAAAAGTGTCGAAACATACATCAAACATGTCACCACAAGTGTAGCAGGGTGAATTAGACTGAAAGTGTGTTTGTAAAAACTTAAGCAAGTGATTATTGGCGAGAATGAGATATAACGCTATAAGATGTAATGCATAACTAATAATTCATTTTTTAACTTTTATTGGAGAACGTAATCCTCTTGAATTATGACTTTGATCTTTCTTAGTTTTTCCTCGCGTCTTTAGTTGAGATTTTCAAATCTAATATTGGCCTATTTTCTTCTATGGTTTCTATTGTTACGGATACTTCTTTTACTTTCCCTTCAGACTTATAACACATTGGGTGTGTTAGTTTTGTTCTTAAAATATAAGCAATGTATTATGAAGTGCTCGTAGTTGATGTACATAATAATTGTTCACTTACTTAGCTTCTTGTCTAGCCTTCTTTTCTCCTTTTTAATTGGTGTGTTTACCGCGAAACTCTAATTCTATTTGGGTGGTACACTGAGGTTCATATTAAGGTTTGGTTGTAGGTCTAATCGGGTCGCTTTGGTTGTACACTTGGGTGACATATTGAGGTTCATGCTCTATAATAACTTTTGTATCCATTGTTGTAGGTGATAATACAATTATGAACTATGTAAGGGGAAGATGAATGGAAGAGGATGATGAAGCAAGGTGGAGTTGATAAGTTTTTCCTCTTTTCTCTCTTCTTTCTTAATTGATTGAGTTTTTTTTAATTAAAAATTTTGTTAATTGATTGTCTTTGTTTTTCAACAGACTCCCTCGTTTCGTAATTTTATTTGTTGGTTGGTTTAGTTGCTTGGCCTAAACAGAGCAGAACACATGACTTTATTACTCCCTCCTTTCACTATCTTTTGCCCCGTTTCATTAAAATACTCTTACAAATAATGATGAAATGGGGCAAAAGATTATGAACAAAGGGAGTATAAGATAGTATTAGGGCAATAGCAATGATAACATATAAGGAGTTTCATGTCATTGAGTTAGAGAATAAAGTTCCTTAAATGAAATCGGTTTCTAAAGTATGGAATCGATTTCATACATGTAAATTGAGAGAAAAAGGGGATCCACAATAAATATATGAAACTTTTACCATTGATCGGTGAAATAGAAAGTTTCAAACATGGTTAGATGTACCTTCATGACAATGAAAATATGGTGTATGGAACTACAACTATTGGTGCTATTGCCCTTAGATAAATGATGGATGATGATGGTTTGTTTGAATTTTAATAAATTAATAAATAGATAAGATAGTGCTCTAACATCCCCCCTCTCTCTACATTTTTCTTTTCTCCTATTTTATATTTTTTGCTTTCTCAACTTTTGTACGTGATTTTTTTTTGTACGTGAAATTATACAAATAGTGAGATATCGTATTTTATTGTTCGATCTTGTGCTAGTTTCTACTTTGTTTTCTCTCGTCTACATTGTTGAGTTTGTTGTTCTTGCCCTTTTTTTGGAAAAATGTGAGGTATTATTATATCATAGACAAAAGGTGACATATACTTGCGCTTTAATACATAGTACCACTATATAGTAAGCTGGAAACAAAGTCCAACACACATAACAATCTATTAGTGCTCTTACCCTTTGTTGTGCTTGTTTCTAATTTTGATGTTTCACATTTGTTGTTGTCTGTGTTAGTGTTCTTCTATTATTTTCCATTATTAGTTGTGTATTAGATTATGATTGATGTAGAGATGCCTCTAAATCTATGATCGACGTGTTGATATGATACTTACATCAACTCATCGATCAACTTATTATTACAATAACAATACTATGTCAATTATGTGAGAATGAGGTTGTATCGATTGACTCCTACTAATAATGAGTAGCATTAAGATGAGTCTAATGCAAGCATGAACCCAATGAAGCAGGAACGAATTGATAGCCACGCACATACCGAGTTAGTCTGGGCGGTGGAAAAAATGGGGTCGTCTGCATCCAACGACAACAGTAAGACGATGTTGGCGGCGGGAATCAGCTTGATTTCGTTGTACACTTGAATGGTGTAATGGGAAAGGCAAGCACTCATTGTTTTAGGTGGTGGATTATAAGGGAGAAAGATGAAGAGGATGGGAGGTGGTTGAAATTTATTGGTTTACTTTGGATTCTACATAATCAATGAGGAAGAAGTTGATGGGTTCTTTACTTTGGATTCTATCTAATCAATGAGGAAGAAGTTGAAGGATGAGGAAGAAGTTGATGGGTTCTTCACTTTAGATTCTACCTAATCAATGAGGAAGAAGTTGAAGGGTTCTAATGAGGAAGAAGTTGATGGGTTCTTCACTTTGGATTCTACATAATCAATGAGGAAGAAGTTGAAGGGTTCTAACTTAATAATAACCGACTTTGACATTGATTATGTATTCAACTCTCTCCTTTTCAATTTCTACCCAATCACATCATGCCAAGTGTGTTACCTTAGAATTGATTATTGGTTGTATAGAGCATGGAGAATGCTTTGTTTTCTATTTAATATAATATATAGATATAGATTAGTATATTAACGTGTGTCCAGTAGAAACATGTTAGAAAAGTCGTTAGCGTATATAGCCATCTGATGTTTCAATTAAGCTCCAAACTTGCAGTTACAAATGCTTAACTATCTTTAGTCAAAATCAAGAGATTCATCATTCATACTGCCATACTGGTGAGGTGAGAAGTGAGATACAGTAGATACTACTGAAGTACGCCAAATTCCAACTTTAAGCGAGTAATTGAAATTGAATGAATATAACTCAACCCAACTAAAGATTTGTTAATAATTAGCAAGACAGTCACGCCTAACTAATTGCCTAACCTTGTGTATCAGGAAGAATAATCTTAATTGAGCCAATATAATAATGGTACGGTTCCTTCAATTACTCTATTTTTTTTTTTAGGGAGTAAGTATTTGGTAGTCCCAGTTGAGAAAAATTCCACGTGCAAAGGTTTGTAACTTAACAGGAGGAGCCTGCCTATGTCTGTTCGACTTTGTATAGTTGTACTAAACCACGGGGTTATAAACCATCGAGACGAATGGAGAAGTACTATTTAGTGTTAAGACGGAATGCGTGGAAATCATATGTGACAAACTTGAGCATGTAAATTTACATATATTCAAAGAGATGAACGATAAAAGTTGATAAAGAAAAGTTTATTACCTTCATAATTATGACCCTTACAGATGTGATGACTACGACCATGTTATGTCCATTTTGTCGGCTAATTTCCTCTGTAATGTAGTCGGACGCATCACCCCATAAAGTCACGTTCACTACTACACCCGAGTATCGTTGATGTGGAAGACGTATCAAATAGAACGTAGGTGGGTGGAGGTTGTTTTGGATTCTTGTCTCGACGACTACACATCTTCGGATCATGCGATTTAATTTCTCAACGGTAATAGGGTGGGAATTGATCATGCTCGTTGCAGGAAACACTTGGATGGTGTAATGGGAAGGGAAGCATCCATTGATATAGGTGGTGAAATTATAAGTGTTAAGCTTTCAACCATAACTCCTTCCTTCTTTTTATCTTCCACTTCATACCTTTTCATCTTCTTCATAACTCCCTCCTTTTCATCTTCCACTTAATAACTCTTACCTTTTCATCTTGCACTTCTGTAGACACCCACATTTTGACCGCCAGGTGTCTATAGCAGTTTCCGACAAACACCCGATGATGATCGGACGCAAACGTGCTTCAAATACTCAGAAACGAGCTCAAAATCAATGGCATTTGGCTTGGGCTCATTATAGAGTACATATCTCACAAAACCAACCTCAAATTCAGGCCCAATGGGTCATTTCAAGTCAAATAAGACTAATTTGGGTCGATTCTGACACCAGGGGTAAAACCGTCTTTTTACAACCGAGTCAAAACCCGTCAAAATTATTTCCGAGACACGTGAGTCAGCCGTGACACCTCACACGGCTGATTCAAGCTCCAATCCTACGGGAAACCAGCTTCACAAAATATTAAACAAATCCGTCTAAGGATGGAATTCGTTCTCAAGTAGGAATCCTATCCGAAAACCGATTCAAACACCCGACCGAGTGCAAACACTCGGCCGAGTAGGCTCCCACCAGCCGTGTTCCCTTTCTTCTTGGACAAGAAAGCGGAATTCTCATGCCTTTCAGCTTCTTACGTTTCCTATCTTAAACGGTAGTTCAAACTCTCATAACCAAGGTCGGGAACTCCCTATAAATAGCCCCTTGCATACAACACTTTCGATATCAGAAATCAATCAATTAGCATCTACAATATACATTCATTATCGATCAAATATTCATCAACAACCACAAATAATTCCCCTACACTCACAAGCATAAAAACTTAACATCGAGAAACCGATATTGCAAACCCGAAGGAAAACCGGCCCTATACCCGACACCCTTCACGACCAAACCGAGCCACCATAACTCACCGATATCTACTCGACGCTCTTGTGCCCAAGCCACGTCCCAACGAGCCCCGATAGTAAACAGAAGCATGTAGGTTGAGGGTGTACCAAACCCGACTTCTCCTTCTTCTTCTCTTCTCCTCCTCGTCCGTCTCTTTTTATTTACGGGTCGTTAATCGTTTTTTTATTTATAATATCGATATTATTAAAAAACTATTTTCATATAACAACATTCTTAAAAATATGATATCGATTTTCTATAATCGAATATTGTATCAAAAAGAATTATATTAAGATCTCGACGATATTAAAAATCGTTACATCTTTTTTTCGTTCAAACTTCTTTTTACAAAACCTTTTTTTTAATTCATTCCGAATACTCGATATCGATTTCATAATCGAATATCGGGTACGACGAATATCGAAAACATAAATCGAGTACAAATTAATTCATATTTTGTACGCGATTTATCAAAATTAACAATTTCGAACAAAAAATAAAAAACCGGACAGACCCGCACGCGAGTCGCGCCATGCCCAGGCGACTCGCGTACGGGCCTGAAATCCGAGATGTTTTTTTAGCTTTTTCGTTCGTTTTATTTTATTCTTCTACGAAACGATTTTAAAACTTATATCTTTTCTAAAACTATTCGGAATATTTGATACTAATTTCGTAGTTAACTATCAAATATAACGAATATCGAAAATATTAGATCGAGTGCGAATTATGCAATATTTGTACGCGGTTTTATAAAAACGTCGAGTCTTCGAAAATCGTCTCAAAAAATCAGACCGACGCGCGACTCGCCGGCATCCCGGGCGAGCCCCGCGGCCGGCTGCCTCGACGCCCCTTTTTCTCGTTTTTTTTATTATTTTTCGAACTTCGTTTTTTATACAAAACATCGTTTTAACAATATTTTCCAGATTTCGATTAATATTTATTTTTTTCGATCTCGTATATTTATTTGCTATATTATTTTCACAAATCGATACTAACTCGTTTGTTCATCTTTGTAGCAAATTCATTTTTATTTCATCTCTTGTTTTATTATACTAAAACGAATCTCACATGTTAAATTCAACTTTGACGTTAAATTTTCCATGCATTAAACCGACTTAGCAACCCATTCAATTCCTCGCATGTTTAGGAAAACAATGTTTGCATATCATTCATCGTATTACTAACGCGCGCATTAAAACGTCATTCGATATCCTAGTAGAGGCCGCTAATGTGCGGGCGGGGTTGGGTGTTCTTAGTGAACTTCCCAACACGTACCCTCACCCCTTACTCAGAACCGTGGTTTCCGGATGTCCGAAACCATTGGCAACGAGAGTCATTCAATATACGATCAACCGCCCAAGTCGGCATCTATATCGATATGCAAAGGGACGAGCCCAATAAACTCTGACATCGGAAATGGGCCGTATTTTGTATACGGCCCACTACGACATAGAGTGGGCTCGAACGGTTCCGAATAACCATAAAATTTGGTGGCGACTCCAACTTCGATTTAAATTTCCATTTGACCATCTCATGGAGATTCATTCGCCTCCCCAAACCCGCGCGTGGCCGCGTCGGGGTGGACCTATGTCATGTCCACAATTTGGCGACTCCGTTGGGGATTAGCTGATACGTTACTGATCTTCAGCATCCTCAGGGTGAGACTCGAATAGAAATCGTTTGACTAGTACAATACGCGTTTTAGTTTTACGGTTCATGCATAACCCCATATTTTCCCGGGCCGGTACTGGTGACCGACGTCCCACTATACTATCGATGTAGTCCAAATTGGATATGTCGAAGGTGTCCATTAGCCGATTCGTATGGGTTTTACGGCATGTTCTAAGCTCAACTCGACTTAGGAAGTCCGCCCCGATTCTCGATAGGCTGTGTACACTGGTATAGACCCTTTCAGACTGACCGAGACTTAGAATTAGAGCATACATGGCGTCGTTATATATACTGTTTCCATGACTACGTGCTACCTGATTTACAAGTCTTTTTTCAAAAACGTCATTTTCAAAATAGCATCCTTTTCAAAATATCCAATTTCAAAACCCGGGACATATACCGAATTTAGGATCCACGATTTTACTCAAAATAGCCTATTTTTAGCCGGTATTATGCCCATTTCAAAACTCAAAATTTTTTTCGAACTTTCAAAAACCTCCCCGGTCCGCCTTTCCGTTTTCTTTTTCGAAAAAAGGGCCGGGCTCCTCTCCCCGATTTTACTCGGGTTTTCAAAAATCAAATTTCAAAACCTTCCTCTTCTTAGGACTTCCCGTATTTGGCAGTGTCGGGTCATGTCGTGAGTCGTCAAGTCTTCTAGCGTCGAAACTCCGTCGATCTTATATCACGGATTTCCTCCCTATCCCAGTCCGCCTTATTAGACTAAGGCAAGGCCCACCTACGTAGGACATACTCCGACAAAGGTTGGCCCGTTTACACAAATCGAGTCCAAAGTCTAGGGAACGTCTCACGTAAACCTCCTTTCAAACAGGGCCCAGCCCACACAGCTGGATCCTAAAGGAGGCCCACCTTTCACGAGTCGCCCGTTTAAGTGTCTTTTCCGAGTCAACCTTTTACAAGGCATAGCCCTATAACAAAAGGTTTGTGACCTTTACGTCTAAGGGTCACTCGTCCGACACTCGAGTCTTAAACCAAATTTTCGCTCCCACTTGGGGGCTACCCTTCATTAGAGCGGTCAATCACGGTTGCTCTAAGGGTCATGTCTTACACGTGTCTCACGTACCCCACTTTCGAGCCACTTAGATGCCACACCATCTGAGTCCTATCTGAGTCCTTAGCCTCACTTGGGGGCTATTCTCCGACGGAGCGATTAATCACGGTCACTCCGAGGATCATACCCTACACATTTGTCTTAGGAGAGTCTAACCCGAGTCAAACATGGTCGCCCCATTTTCGGACTCACCCTCGTGCAGCTTGAGTCTCATCGTCAAGTCCAAGCCAGTGGTCGTTACCTTGTCCAGGTCAACGTTCGAGTATCCCGATCCAGGAATCCTAGTCATTCCAGTCACCCCGGGTCGCGTCTAGTTTGACTCCCTCTCTTGCATTTGCGCAAAACCGAGTTTAGGCGAGTCGTGGCACCTGTCGAAGACCTTACCAAAAAAAACAACCAACCAAGCATCCGAGTCCGGATCTGATTCGAGTCTAAGTCTGAGTCCGAGTCTAGGATACCCTACATCCTCATTTCCAAATCAGAGTCAGAGTCTTTTGCATTCTGTCCTCTTTTTCAAAATTCAATAAAATCAGCTTTTCTATTGCTCATATATACTTTCCTTATGTGTTTCCGAAAACATGATAACACCATCATACACTGTGAGCACATGCACGTGACTATAGGCACATCTATAATGACGGCAGGAAATCGAGACCCGTGTTTTCCTTTACCTGTTCCATGTCTGACATAGGAAGCCACAAAACTACACTTAGCAGGAGCGGTATCGAATCCAATGACGAATCTAGGTAGTCTCCTGGTTTGGGTTCAAGACGGGAGGCAAGCCCATTTCCCACAATAAACACCCCTCCGACAAGATCAACCATACCTACCTACGGTGTTAGTCTGACCGACAAAAAAAAGACAAAAAACTAGACAAAAAAAAATCAAAAAGTCCGAGGAAAAAAGCAAAAGGCCAAAACAAAAAAGCAGGCCATCATCAAAAAAGGGCATCCACGACCAGAACGGTCAACACAAATGAAGATCCCATGACCGGGGCTAAGAGGTCAACCAACAAAATATTCAAATGCCCATGACCGTGGTCAACGGTCCACTCAAGATCAATACTCATACCATTCAATAAGGGAGAAACAATCAAGTTGGTCAACTAACACCACATTTAGCCTTCCCACATTACAACCCTCAAGACCTTCTCGAGGCCCAGGCTAAAGACAGCCCGGAATTCGGAGGATTCAAGCTCCATAGGATACCCCTAACCATTAGGGCCAGACGTGGAAACCAGATCCCGCATCATCAAACATATCCCGATCAAAGTTCGAGCCATTTTACTCGGCTTCCCCTTTATATAACAAAATTCACAATCACCATATGCAAACCCGAGATCAAAACTCGTCAAAGACCCGAGATCAAAACTCGTCAAAGACCCGAGAGCAAAACTCGTCAAATCCCTTACCTAATCATACACAATCTCGAGAGCAAAACTCGTTAAAATCCCCGAGAGCAAAACTCGTTAAAATCCCCGAGAGTAAAACTCGTTAAAATCTCATCCCAATTCTTCTCATTCAAACCAGTTACCAACCCCAAACACGGGAATTCAACTTGCAGTCGGCATAGAACATGCCCAAATAGTTCACACCACCTCTGGGGGCTACCCCGGAGAATGCTCACAGTCACAGGATCAACATCCTAACTATTCTAGCCCTTTGATCAAGACATCATTGGGAGCACACTTAGCCTAATCATCGCTATGGCTAGTTACACACAAAGTCCTATTAGACTAGACACCATAATATATCTTCCAATACACTGAACTACGGCATGGTTTGATTTCACTATACGTGAATACGTAGGCAGCCTTTCAACAGAGGCACAACCACCCACATTGACACATATTCAAAAAGCGCCATCATTCCGGTCACGACACCGTCATGTTCTTAATAGCTAGCTTTGTCGTCCTGGGGGCTTCTCTTAAGCAGAAAGCCTCCATCCACTCACAAAATTCATATAAATTCAAAAAATCTAGCCTCCTTTCTATAGTGTGTCCTAGTACTCGGCTCAGTCGAAGACGAGAATCTGTCAGGACTCGAAGCAATACCCACTTTGGGAATGTACCCTAAAATCAAAAATTCAAGAGAGCACTAGACTACAACAGTCTCATTACAGACTACTGCAACCCCGTATAGCATATTTATCCCACTTCGATGTTCGACCATGTTGCCACTCGTCTAGGCTACGGAATAGCGCAACTTAAGAGTCTTGTTAGGTGGTCCACCCCCCTACCGAGTCACGGTCCAACCCCTCGAGAGTCCAGTCGTGTCTGTCAACTCGTCCGGTCACGCCCAACGTCGAGTCTGTCGATAGGTCTCTCTCTTCAAATTCTCATTTTTTAAAATCTGCAAAACTTAGCCATTTGAGAAAACCCTTTTCGACAAGGTCAAATTTCGGTCTATTTAAATTGAAAATTTCTTTTCTACCCATTTCAGTTTTGAAAACCTATTTCCTAGCACGTAAGCTGTTTTCAGGACTTCGATTTCAAAACTAAGCAAAAATCATTTTTATACCCCAACGCGAGTCATATTTGTTTCACCTACATGTTGCATGCAAAATTTTATGTAACTTATACAGGTACAATTCAAGACCGCGCAATTCACATAACTCCCCAGCGGCATAGACTTATACGACTAGTCCGATTCCCCACGGAGTTATCATCATCAACTCAGGTACATTTCTAGTCTCCGGCCAGCGGGCCCTTTACGCAGGTCTAATGGACCTTAAACGACCCGACCGGAAGTCTGCCAGGTCATAATCTTTGATTGGCCTGGTAGCTACTCTGACTTTCGCCTTGTCCAAGCCTCAGTCAGAGTGGGGGCTCTGTAGACACCCACATTTTGACCGCCAGGTGTCTATAGCAGTTTCCGACAAACACCCGATGATGATCGGACGCAAACGTGCTTCAAATACTCAGAAACGAGCTCAAAATCAATGGCATTTGGCTTGGGCTCATTATAGAGTACATATCTCACAAAATCAACCTCAAATTCAGGCCTAATGGGTCGTTTCGAGTCAAATAAGACTAATTTGGGTTGATTCTGACACCAGGGGTAAAACCGTCTTTTTACGACCGAGTCAAAACCCGTCAAAATTATTTCCGAGACACGTGAGTCAGCCGTGACACCTCACATGGCTGATTCAAGCTCCAATCCTACGGGAAATCAGCTTCACAAAATATTAAACAAATCCGTCTAAGGATGGAATTCGATCTCAAGTAGGAATCCTATCCGAAAACCGATTCAAACACCCGACCGAGTGCAAACACTCGGCCGAGTAGGCTCCCACCAGCCGTGTTCCCTTTCTTCTTGGACAAGAAAGCGGAATTCTCATGCCTTTCAGCTTCTTACGTTTCCTATCTTAAACGGTAGTTCAAACTCTCCTAACCAAGGTCGGGAACTCCCTATAAATAGCCCCTTGCATACAACACTTTCGATATCAGAAATCAATCAATTAGCATCTACAATATACATTCATTATCGATTAAATATTCATCAACAACCACAAATAATTCCCCTACACTCACAAGCATAAAAACTTAACATCGAGAAACCGATATTGCAAACCCGAAGGAAAACCGGCCCTATACCCGACACCCTTCACGACCAAACCGAGCCACCATAACTCACCGACATCTACTCGACGCTCTTGTGCCCAAGCCACGTCCCGACGAGCCCCGATCCGAGTAAACAGAAGCATGTAGGTTGAGGGTGTACCAAACCCGACTTCTCCTTCTTCTTCTCTTCTCCTCCTCGTCCGTCTCTTTTTATTTACGGGTCGTTAATCGTTTTTTTATTTCTAATATCGATATTATTAAAAAACTATTTTCATATAACAACATTCTTAAAAATATGATATCGATTTTCTATAATCGAATATTGTATCAAAAAGAATTATATTAAGATCTCGACGATATTAAAAATCGTTACATCTTTTTTTCGTTCAAACTTCTTTTTACAAAACCTTTTTTTTAATTCATTCCGAATACTCGACATCGATTTCATAATCGAATATCGGGTACGACGAATATCGAAAACATAAATCGAGTACAAATTAATTCATATTTTGTACGCGATTTATCAAAATTAACAATTTCGAGCAAAAAATAAAAAACCGGACAGACCCGCACGCGAGTCGCGCCATGCCCAGGCGACTCGCGCACGGGCCTGAAATCCGAGACGTTTTTTTAGCTTTTTTGTTCGTTTTATTTTATTCTTCTACGAAACGATTTTAAAACTTATATCTTTTCTAAAACTATTCGGAATATTTGATACTAATTTCGTAGTTAACTATCAAATATAACGAATATCGAAAATATTAGATCGAGTGCGAATTATGCAATATTTGTACGCGGTTTTATAAAAACGTCGAGTCTTCGAAAATCGTCTCAAAAAATCAGACTGACGCGCGACTCGCCGGCATCCCGGGCGAGCCGCGCGGCCGGCTGCCTCGACGCCCCTTTTTCTCGTTTTTTTATTATTTTTCGAACTTCGTTTTTTATACAAAACATCGTTTTAACAATATTTTCCAGATTTCGATTAATATTTATTTTTTTCGATCTCGTATATTTATTTGCTATATTATTTTCACAAATCGATACTAACTCGTTTGTTCATCTTTGTAGCAAATTCATTTTTATTTCATCTCTTGTTTTATTATACTAAAACGAATCTCACATGTTAAATTCAACTTTGACGTTAAATTTTCCATGCATTAAACCGACTTAGCAACCCATTCAATTCCTCGCATGTTTAGGAAAACAATGTTTGCATATCATTCATCGTATTACTAACGCGCGCATTAAAACGTCATTCGATATCCTAGTAGAGGCCGCTAATGTGCGGGCGGGGTTGGGTGTTCTTAGTGAACTTCCCAACACGTACCCTCATCCCTTACTCAGAACCGTGGTTTCCGTATGTCCGAAACCATTGGCAACGAGAGTCGTTCAATATACGATCAACCGCCCAAGTCGGCATCTATATCGATATGCAAAGGGACGAGCCCAATAAACTCTGACATCGGAAATGGGCCGTATTTTGTATACGGCCCACTACGACATAGAGTGAGCTCGAACGGTTCCGAATAACCATAAAATTCGGTGGCGACTCCAACTTCGATTTAAATTTCCATTTGACCATCTCATGGAGATTCATTCGCCTCCCCAAACCCGCGCGTGGCCGCGTCGGGGTGGACCTATGTCATGTTCACAACTTCATAACTTCCTCCATAACTCCTTCCTCATTTTCATCTTCCACTTCATACCTTTTCATCTTCCATCCAATAGTATCGCGACACATGGCTTGCTTTAGCTTCATACCTTTTCAGCTTCCATCCAATAGTATCGCGACACGTGGCTTGCTATAGCTTTGAGATTTGGAGAAATGGAGTATGGAGAATGTTTTTTTTTCCTTTTAATATAATATATAGATTACATTAATGTAAGATATGTCCAGTATTTATGTTTATTCTCAGATTAAATATAGTTATGTTTATTATAAGAATATTACATAAAGTTGGAATTATTTTTGTTAAATAATCCTAATAATAATGGATACATGCGAGACATCAAGGGGTGCATGTGAGAGGAGGTGACGCCAAAATTAACGTAAACAATCACACATTCCACAGGTACTACCCACAATCCCACTATCAAAGATTCCAAATTCCAAGTCTTCAAATAATGAATAACTTCCATTAATTTTCGGTTGTATTGAAGAACTTTGCAACGGAGTATACTGGTTACCTATCTTTCGAATAATTTTCGGTGATTCCAATTGGATTTGGGTTGAGTATTTCAATCAACTATCTCTCGGATAATTTTCAGTTATTCGAGTGGTATTTGGGTAGGGTTTCTTATCGAGTTTAACTCATTCAGATATATCAAATTCGGAATATAACAGTTATCGGATATAATCAGGTCTCAGACTAAATCAAATCAAACCATGTCGGTTTCAGCCACTAAGATATTTCAATAATATCAAACGTCGAACGGATCCGATCTCGGGTAAGTCTGATCGGATCGCGTTTTGCCAAGTCCAAATTTTACAATATCCCAGGATGTTCGGAGATCATGGTAGTCAAATTCTTATTTGTGACGTGTAATCATATATATCCTTCACAAATTTGTAACGAGTAAAATAGTCGAATAAAGACAAACAATAATCATTTCCCTCCCTACTCATCAGGGCATATACAATAGAGAGGAATTGACCTCTTCTTAGCCCCCTCTCTCCTCTAAGAGGAGGTCCTCTCTATTGTACATTCTTCCTCCTTTATCCTCTTTCTAGGAGGATTACCTCTTCTTCCTCTAATTTTAGAGGAATACAACATTGACCCTTGTGCAATGTTCTTACTCAATTGGTCAAAATTATATACCATTCTTGGTATATATGTTATTTTTATCGTTTTTATTTTTATCTTTTTATAAAAACTGGAAATGATTTTATTTGTTTTTATTTTGTAAGTTTTCATTTTTATTTTTTTATCTTTGGCTCCCTCCAATTTTTATTTATTGCCCCATTTTATATATATAAGGTATATTTTACTAAAATGTGACGATAAAGAAATCGGATAAATTTGATATTGCATGCGTATGCGGTGAGAAATTTATAGTTACTCCTGGAACGTATGCGGAGAGAAATTTACACAACTTTATGGCTAGGAGAGAAGAATTAAATGACAAACAAACACACATGGCTTTAAAAAACGATTTAGTCGAGTATGGACTATGTTCCAAGACTTGAACATAAATTAATAAATATGTACTTTTAATGTTATATTTCATTTATTTTTCATTTAATGTATTTTATTATGATTTTTATGTTACTAGATTTAATTTAATTAATACATTTTTTTTTTAAAATTAGTTTGATACAATCGTATTTTTATGGGACACAATTGCGTAAAAATGAACTAAATGAATGATATGATCGATTTAATTGTTCGACTAATTAGTCGATAGGTTAGGTGATCTTTAGAATAATCTGTGGTGAGGGAATGAATCACCTAAGATTAATCAATCGATTTGGATGGAATTAGAGAGAAAATGGAAAATAAAGATAGTAGGAAAGGTTAACTTTCATTGATAAGTTCTTCGATACACATTTACAACTTACTAACGCCTTATATTGACGAAATGACTTGGAGAATAAGAAATAAAGGACAAATTTACTAGTATACCCCTCACTAATATTTTGGTTTGTATCATAGTTTTAGTGAATTATGAAAATATAAGTAAAGCAATATTAATGATCAAATTATTAAAATAATAAGAAAAATAATATAAAAGAATATCTCTATTGTGGGAGAAAAAATGAAGAAGGGAAGAGGAAGATGAGGTAGATAGTGAAAAATGTACTAGAGAAAAGAAATTATGAGGTGTCAAAATAATATAGGATGAAAGAAGATATAAGAGATGGAGATGTACTCTCCATTGTACGTGGTCTCAGCTATATCTGATCCAAAACCATGTACTAGTAATATATTTGATCGAGCAAAGTGCATCTCCATTACTTTCTCCTCTCCATTACCTTCCATTACTTTTGGATAGTCAATCCAACGGTGATCGATTTTGGTTAAGGGAGTATTGTTAATGATATTACTCCCTCCGTTTCTATGATTTCTTCCACCTTAAAAGTGGCACATTTCTTAAGAAAAACAATAAAATATGTAAAAGTAGAGAGGGAGTAAAGTAAGTGGGCTACCTAGGTAAGAGAGGAGTGTGATAGAAAAAATGAAAGTGGAAGAAATCAAAGAAATGATTGAAAAAGAAAATGTGGAAGATATCAAAAAAATAGAGGGAGTATATTATTGTATTAGAGATAATGGAGGGTAATGGAGAGAATAAGTAATGGAGATGATCCATTTCCTATATGATCGGTGAGAGCGACGGTCCATTTGTTGGAGTAGTTCTGAAGTTGTTACTCTGTTCATTGATAAGTCCACGCGGCCCACTCCCCTAAAATTGAAATTGAAGTACACATTTGTCACACTCACACCTCGCTTCATATAAAGATATGGAGAGCTAGCAAAAAAAATCCCGCCAAAACCTCCTCCCCTACCCCTACTGGAACTTGAATCGTCTAACAATGGCGACGCTTCCTACCGATGTAATCGTCGATATCCTCTCACGCTTACCACCCAAACCCCTTTCTCGCTTCAAATGCGTCGCTAAATCCTGGAATTCCCTTCTCAATGACCCTACTTTCATCAAACTCCACTACTCCAAATCCCTAACTTCCAAATACCCTACCATTTTAATTTGCTACGATTCTCTCTCCACCGCACAGATTCCGGCCAACGACCCCCATACCCTCCGATTCTCCACCCTCGACCACCCTGTCAAACACCTCCCTAACTACCCGACCGTCCAACTCCTCGGCGTGTGCAACGGCCTCCTCTGCATTTCGGACCGTTTCAAGAAAACCCTCTTTCTTTTCAACCCCTCCATTAAAACGCATCGTTTGATCCCACCCCCGCCCTCTAATATTCCGGATCCTGGTTCCCCGCTGTTGACCATGTACAACCCGCTCGTCCGCAAACAGATTGACCACCTCGTTGTTTTCGGGTTCGGGTTTGATTCGGGTGGTGACGATTATAAGTTGGTGAGGGTGATTGAGCGGTATCAAGTGTATAGAGAAGTGAGATTGTTTAGTATGAAGGAAAATTCTTGGAAAAGCATTGATGATGAAGTGGTTAACTACGCTAACCTGCCTTTCGACGCGGTTCATGTGAATGGGATTCTGTATTTCTTGGTAACTGAGAACGGCGGCAATTGCCTGGTGAAATGCTTTGATTTCGGGACAGAAACCTTCTATCTTTTAGACATGTTTGATTGGGATACGAAATCCGATAGCTGTAACTTTGTATTGAGTGAATTAGAGGGCTGTCTTTGTGTGATGGCCAATCATTACAACAAAGACATGGAGGCGGAATTGGGTTGGAGGTTGGGGAAAGCTGATCTGTGGGTGCAGAAAGAGCATGGGAAGAAAGAGAGTTGGGGTAGATTGTTGAGCATCACTGAGCCGGTGAGGATTCGGAAGGTGAGTTGCATCAAGCCGGTTGTTTACTCGAAAGACGGTAGGAGCATTCTGCTTGACTTTGGTAGCTCTAGATACATGTGGTATGATTGGGGTAGCAACAAGTATGTGAAGGTTAAAGCCAGTGGTTTGCCATTGCCATCCAAAGATTTGCCTTCCTATGCCCAAGATGCGCCTTTCGATACCTATACTTTTGTGGCCAGCCTTGTTCCGCTCTCGACTAAGCCAAATCACAAAACCAAAACCAAAACCAAACCCGCGCCTAAGAAGAACATGAACAGGTACTCCTAAAAAGTTTGGGTATGCTTCTAATCACTGCATGCCCGTGTCGCCTAAAATTCACGTCTCGGGTGTCTAAGATCAGAGGGGAATCTAGCTAGTAGCAAGGGTACCACTCGCTAACCCTAACTTACAAAAAATTGTTAAAATTACCGACTTTTGCTACGCCAAAAATTGTGATGATGAAACTTTTTCATTTGTAGTAACCAAATATAATAATCTCGCTGCCCTAAAATTTTAGGTCTAGATTCGCTCCTGTCTAAAATAGATGTTATTGTTTTCATTTTTGTTTAGGAAAAGTTCGGATGGTTTTCTGTCAACTGGATTCAAGCTGAGGCTGTGATAAATTTGGATGGTAAGGACGGTTTAATTTATTCACATTGGTTTATATGTTACTCCCTCTATGTGGCTTCATTTGATTAAAATACTCGTCACAATGAATATAAAAGACAAACAAATGAATTTAAACGGAGAGAGTAGATAGCTTGCGTAACCTTGATTGGATGATTGCCATTGTGTTGTACAATGTGGCTAGTAACAAGTCTTGTAATCTTGTTTGTTGTCCTAGTTTTTCTCGTTATATTCATCCCGTAGCTCATTTATATTTATAACCTAACTAGTCTCCTGTCTTTTTTTCGCTTTGTGCACACCAACCTAATGCCATGAGTTTGTGACTGCTTTATATTAGACAGTTTTCCGCAATGATATCGTAGAACTTGGTGTGTTTTTGTTCTAGTGGCTACCATTATACTCTCTATGTACTGTACGGTATGATTATGGTTTTCATAAAGGGGGTATTTCGTTGTATAATCTATGTTGTTAATTGAATTGACTCGCAGCTTTAATTTGGTAGTCTGGCGTGGATTATTGCTCGTGTTCACTTGATTTTATAAGCTGCAACCTGACATTATTCTCGCCTTTTCGTTACAGGAATCACTGCTGCCAGGCACTTGCGACTCAGGAAGGCGGTTGTTTTCTGAAAGGTTTAGCTATCTTTGCTGTAAGTATCTATCTGGGTGTGTGTTTTGGGCTTAAAGTACAGCCAGTAGGTTAATTGTGAAAACATTCCCTCCAGTTGCAGCACTCGAAATGAAATGTTAGTACAGTAGTTTGTAGTAGACTTTCAACATCTACCTTAATTGGTTGTTTTGCTCTATATAGTATTTTTGTTTGAACTAGACTCGTGCCGTAATTGGTTATTTATGCTCTATACTCGTATTTCAGTAGCAAGAGTATTTACTTTAACAAACTTCGAAAAAGGTTGTCTCGCTGCAAGATTCTTTAAGATCAGATCAGGTGAATGAGAAATAAGGACTGAGTCGAGGCCTGCATACATACGGAGTATGCACAAAAGATGGCATGGCTCAGCAGTGAAGGGTTCATCTAATCATACACCAATCCAAATGAGGAGCCATGTTATTGTTAGGGTTATCTTTTATACCACAAGAACTTCTTCATCTTTGTGGCAGAGCTGCTAATATCAATATCAGACCTGAATGAAACCTCAATCGCAATAAATAGTTGGTGGTTGACACTTGGTCGGTATTGCTTTAACTGATGCATGCAGATGCAGTGCATCAGTTACAACCCCTGGACCTGGTATTCGTTCGTACAGAGTGAAGGATTGTGATCTTTGAGCCAAAAGAAATCATTTGTGTGTCTCGGCTCTCGGGTAAAAAAAAAACGTCATTTCATAACTAAAATGATAACAGTTGGTGTCTCTTGGCTCAAGTAATCCAGTGAAGGCAGGCTATGAATATGAGTAATGACACTGCAAGAAGAGTTGATGCACTGGAAAAATGACAGATATATATATGAGGGTATGACTTTATTGACTTGTGAGTCCACAGAATACGCGGTTTGTATGTACTCATTCCCACAAAACAAATGAGGAGTTTTAAGACCAAGTCATACAAGAAATAGAGTACCTACTACGACACCAATTAAACAAGTCCCAACTTAACACTCTCGTTTATTTCACACCCTATGACGAAAATCTATCAATCTAGCTAGTAACAAAAGGTTGAATTATACTCCAAACTTCAAAACATTAGTTAAGATTATTGGCTTTTGCTATCAAAAATTCATAAAAATGACACATTTTTTGAGGTAACAAGCAAATATGATGTACTCGATACCCAAATTTTTATTCTAGAATCACCCTTGTACTGATAACTTTCTTAAAGTTTGGAAGAATAAATCAAATATCAACATTATCTTATCTGTTTTTTCATGACTAACTCAAACATAAATTGATATTAATAATTGGTATTAGTTGAAAATCGCACTCGTTATGACCAATTCAATAACAGAACAATTTCAAGTTTCCAACTATAGTATCCCTCCATCCCTCTATAAATGCCATTTTAACCATCCCTATGATTATCACAATTCACAAACAACTACTCCAACATTTGCTCAACCAACACAAACTAACTAAACACAACTGATTAAGTTGTTATAGTACTAATACATACAGAGTAGAAGAGACAGAAGATGGCATGTCTTAAATACTTGCTTGCTTACCTCGCAATTCTCGCTATTGCCTCGCTTTCGGCTCATGCTGCCGACCCAACCCAGCTCCAAGACTTCTGTGTTGGAGTCACTGACCCTAACAATGCACGTAAGTTATCCATCTTATGCAACTGACGTGCGTGACCTTCATACTCGAGACTAATAAGTTTTCAACTGACGCGACCTTTCTTTAATTTTTGCAGTGTTTGTAAACGGTTTGTTTTGTAAGGATCCAAAATATGTAACAGCAGACGACTTCTTACTAACGGGATTAGACAAACCAAGAAGCACCAACAGCAGATTAGGTTCTAATGTGACCCTCATCACACCTACTCAGTTGCCGGGACTCAATACCCTGGGTGTAGCCATAGCTAGGGTCGACTATGCACCTTATGGACTCAACCCGCCCCACACCCACCCTCGTGCCACCGAGTTGTTGACCCTTATGGAAGGAACTCTCTATGTTGGATTCGTGACCTCAAACATGCCCGATGGCACAAACAAGTTCTTCACCAAAGTTCTTAACAAAGGCGATGTTTTTGCATTTCCGCAAGGTCTTATCCACTTTCAGTTCAATATTGGCAACACTCCTGCTATGGCTATGAGCGCTTTAAGCAGCCAAAACCCGGGTCTGAATACTATTGCTAACGCAGTGTTTGGGTCTGACCCATCTATATCTCTCGATGTTCTAAGCAAGGCGTTTCAGTTAGATGGTTCGCTGATCAAGTACTTGCAATCGCGGTTTGCCATTAGTAAATGATGATGATAAATGCCTGGACCTTGAATAATTAATCCTTTCATATACTTGTATTTGTTATTCTTTGATTAAAGATGACTACAATAATTCATATCCTCGTATTAATTAGTCCTTACATTTGAGTTTTTATTCGTCTGCACTTTGCATTATGCATTTATGTAATTTCTCGTTCCTTGGCGATGTATTCATTTAAAATCGTTATACAAATAAAGTTACACACTATGCGTCTATGATGCTCTGTTACCTACATTTTGCAACTCAGTCATCCTAACAGAAGTATAGAGCTTACATGTTATTGTAAGGAATCCTCTGTATACTAGGAGGACAACATTCACCAAAAATATCCTCCAAAATACACGCATTTCTAAGTAAATGGAGTAAGTAAAAAAGAAAATTTCATGAATAAATCCTCAATCTATTCTTTGCATTAATTACAAAAAAATCTTACTAAAATAATTTGAGAAATTTTCATATAATGTCACGGTAAACTTCGTTCATATGTCTGAATTGCAATTTTATTTCTGAGATGAGTTTTTTACTTTAATTTTTAAAAAATATACAATATACAAAGTAGCATTAAGCCAAAAACTTCTACGATTCTCAAAGTGAAAATGTTCCATTTATAAGAACAACTTAATTGTGTATTTTCCAACGTTTCAGATTATGAACCCTCAGTCGTTGAATCTCATTATTTCTTTCAATTCGTGTGAATTGTGAACTTGTTCTAAAATGATCATAACTGGCTCTTGAATGCTTTCGATGTGTTTTTAGAGCATCCTCATCCAAGAATGATTTTTTCATTCTTGGATGGACCCACCTCATTACTTTTATCCTATTTTTTCATCATAAAAGAATTGCTCCATCAATGAAGTTTTTATTCTCCGGTGGGTCCCAAAACATTTCATTACTCCATTTATTCATTTACACATCACTTTAATTTATTTTAATATTAATATTTTTATGATGGAGACCCACAATTTTCATTCTCCACTCCATTCGTTTGAAAGAATGAATATCTTTTATTCTCCCTGAAGAATGGTTTCTCCATGGATGGAGGAACCATTTTTCTCCATTCTCCTCCAAGAATGGAGAATGGATGATGGATGGGGATGCTCTAAACGGACCGCTATTTGACTCCAGCTACCAGGTGAGATAGATAACTTAATGACTTATTCTTATTGATAGAAACGGTTACATTGTTATACAGTAGATTGTCTTGAGTACTCGAAAAATATATCCAGGAGAATATTGTGATACTCCTGCGATTATATCTCATAGTATAAGAAATTATGGCTTTAACATTGCCAAAAATTGGGACTTTACAAACGACAAAGGAAACAGAACCGGTATTTCTTGAGAGCTAACATCAGGTAAGGACTAAGAAGGTAACTAGTGTGGCATAGAGGCAAGAGAGATGAAAATGAGTTTAAGCATTCTACAGTAAATTACAAACTCCTTTTATTTCATTCAGCACCAAAAGTGAGGCATCACAACCTTCTTATGAGTAGTTGGACACCGTGCCCCGGTTCAAGTATCAGCCTATATGAAGGGCTATGCCGATATGCTGATGAAAGTGAAAAGCTGAATCTTGACAAAATCATGGATAACATTACTTTTAATTCCATCATCGCAAAGTTTTGGCCAAGACATACCCGAGCTCCGAATCCAAATGGAACGAATGCTTGTGGTGGTTTACAAGCCCCGCCTATTCCCTTAGCAAAGCGTTCTGGGTTAAATTCGTGCACATCTGGCCCCCATAGTTCAGGGTCTTGATGTAATAACGGTATTGGTACCTGCACATGTTCCCTGGATTAGCCGTAAAATCACTAAAGGTAGTAGTACTGCTGACTTTGGCTCCTGTCAGATCAAAGTCAATCTTGTGGTTCCCTCTACTTGCCTTTATAAATAAATAGTTAGTTAAAAATAAAAATGAACAAAAAACCATATTGAGACACACACCTGAATGTCTATTCCTTTCGGGACTTGAATGTCATTCAGTTTCGCTTCTTCTAGTGCTGCTCTTGTGGCAAAACGTGCGGGTGGATAGAGGCGAAGGGTCTCTTGTATAACCATCGTTAACTGCCAAAACACCAATTAGTTAGAATCAGAGTTCTAAAAAAGAGTGCACAAAATTCTATCTTGACCAACAAATTTTTAGTTTTCAGTCAGATTTACCACTTTCATATTTCTGAGATCTCCAGTCACGGGAATCCTATCTTGACAAATTTCTAACACCTCAGCTCGAACTCGAGCCTGCCAATCAGGGTAAGCACCCAACAGCATCAAACTCCATGCTGCTGTGCTAGCAGTTGTTTCGTGACCGGCAAAGTATATGCTTTTGCAATTATCAACAATAAGCTTCTCAACATTTACTTTTAGTGTAGAATTGTCTTGCCCAGTGCATAGTTTAGCACCTTCAACTATCTTTTGTAAGAAATCCGTCTCACGTTTGGCCTTCGTCCTCTCTTCTACGACTTTTAATATCATCCGATAAACTTCCTTCTCTAGTCTTCGTATTTGCCAATTTCTCTTGGTTGGCATGTACCTGCAACTCAGTGGGGGAGTCCTGTATAAAGTTCCTTGAACAGGGGCGGTGTCTAAATCAAATGCTTCGATGCTAACTTTTTTTAACGGTGATAAAAAAAACCACCAAGTATTTCTTTTCTTCAAATATGAAAAAATTATACTTCTAAATTCTATAGATGTTTGACACTTATATTATGTAGCCTTTTGAAGTTTAACATTTAGCAGAACAGACTGTGATATGTTTATCTGAAACTAGCAAGCAGATAAGCAATTGATATGGCCAAATATTACAAATTATCCGTAATGTATAAAATAAAGAGCGTCACAATACAGTGTTACATAACAATGAGAAAACACACACACACACACACTCAAAAAGACAAAGGAGTTCAAAGGGTTACCAGCTGCGTACAATCAGTAGACGAGTAGCCAATTGAAGTCAGACTTATACTATCATGGCACTCCTTTAATCTAAAGTTCCAACGCTTTGTATTAGGCAACTATATAAGACGCGACAACTAAGTTTACTGCATTGTGTTAGATGTACTTGGAATCTGCAACCTCAGAAATGAATACTGTGGCAGGAGTCACTAAAGCAACTCAGATACTTGTGTTAGTTCATTTAATTATATTACTTGTTTCACATTTAAAACCGTCTCATATTACAAGTAACTCAGGGATACGGTTTTGCCGTGATGTAGTCTTGGAACACATATCATATACTCCCTCCATATTCCTTTTTGGGCCGTCTCAGTCAATTCATTGCCTTTCTATTTTGAGAATGTATTTTAAAAGGGAATAGACCATACCACCCTTGCTTAATTTTCCATAAACATCACATTTATATTACCCAAACACATCCATGAACCCAATTATTTCCATACACATCAAATTCAAAGTCCATGTACCTTTATAATGAAGCCTTTCAGTTTGTACGTGAAAGAAAAACAGTGGAATAGAAATCTATTTTGAGGGATAGATTGGTCTTTTCATGCGTTTCTCGGTCTTTGTGCCCATTCGAAAGGCAAACAATTCATTGGGATGAAGGGAGTAATTAGATAGAAGATGTTACTGTAGTTAATACCTGGAACCAGGAACACCAACATGTTGAGTTTTGGCCATTAGCTCTTGAAGGGCCCTTATCTTTGAGAAAATATCTTTTCCCTTAGAGTAGCTGCTCCCAAAGGCAGTCTTAGATATTATATCTTGCGACAAGTTTCGGACATCCTCATCAATTGTTAGTTCTGTTACCCCACCATTGCTTTCGATATTGTTTTCCCACGAATCCAGCATAGAGGTTGTAGCTTCTGTCATCATTTCCAACATACCCTTGACATTTTTTTTAACCACTTGAGGAAGTTAGCATTAGAACATTTCAATCACAAGTTCCAAAGAAGCGCGCATTACAACAGGAGGGAAAGGGGGGGACTCGAAGAAGGACCTATAATCGTCCACAATTAATACCTCGGTCTTAACTATAAGTAGGTACTCCCTCCGATTCATTAGTATCGCAACATTTACTATTCACACAAAAAATAAGAAAAGTGAATTGGTGGACCACAATAGTGATGTCATGTAAGATTAAGTAATATAATAATATTAGATTGAATATTTTGGAATATAGTAATGAAAAGTGGAGGATAGGATAGTCATTTCATAAGAAAAATATGACCCAAAATGGAAATGTTGCAAAGCTGATGAATTTGCCAAAAACGGAATACGTTGCGAATCCAATGAATCGGAGGGAGTACTAAACTAATACAGTACGTCTTCACTCTTGAATGCTTAATTACCTTGATTTTGTTGGGGAAGAATTCAGGAGCGATGAGTTTACGTTGGTATTCCCAAAGTGAAGCACTTGAAGTGAAAACACCATCACCAAGCAAAGGACCTCGATCTTTGGACAGATAGGCAGGCTTCCCCAAATCCAAGGACGGTGAAAGGATGATTTGTTTGACAATGTTGGGGTCTGTAATGCACAGCGTCTGCACGCTTCCAGTTGAATATACGAACATACGCCCTGTACAACAATCACAATCATACCCCCCAAGTTGTTTCAATCATGTTATTCACTATCAAAAAGACAATTAAAAAGGGTAATGAGTGCAGTACTCAATCAATCTTGTAGCTATGCATTACAACACGGTTAAGCGGGAATCGAACCTGTACCCCCTATTTTCCACGATATCTCCGTCTTAAGCACTAGGCACGCAATTGTGAAACGATTAACTTATATGTTTGTCATGTAAATCAATTGAATCAGCTACCATTCCAAAAACAAAAGAAGTCATACCATAAAGTTGTTGCCAAAGCTTGAGGTGGGGAAAAGTGAGAGAAGCCCAGTCATGATTTATTAGAGGATAATTAGCAGTACTAGAATGATGATGATGAGTAGTTGGGGTAGTAGTAGTAGTAGTAGTAGTAGTAGGAGTGAGTCGCAGTTGAGCTTTGATTTGTGTGATTTGAGGAATGTTACCGAGCAGGAGGGATGAAGGTGTTGGACCTCTTATCCCTTGAGCTGCAAGCTTCAATCTTGTTCTCTTCGGGGTCAACACCATTAACACATACACCATGTATGATAATGATGCTGCTACCAATCCCAAACCCACTAGTAGTAGTATTATTCCTCCTCCTCCTACTATCACTGATATCTGGAAAACTGCCATGGTTGAAGCTTGAAGGGCAGTGGAAATTAATGGGTCAGTGAGCTGTGAATCTGTCAACTGTGATGCAGCCTTGGAGAGTTGGAGGAATCGATTGAAAACAAATTACAACTTTCATTCATGGTAAACGTGTAAATAATGACTCTCACTTGCACCACATGTATGTTCAAATCTCAAATCATACTTCCAAAATTGGTAAATTCTTTCCGCTCTGCGATAAGAATATACGTCACAAATTTGTGATATCTACTTTGTTACGGAGTACTTTGTAGGTTGTCTTATTTAGTTGTATTATATTTGACTCATTACTCATTTATCACAGATATATCCATTACAAGGGAGACCTACCCTCCAAAATTAGCTTACAATAAGGCTACGAGTGTTACAGATAAATAAATTAATGTTTTGGTTCGATTTAGAAATTAATTAACAAAATAGAGTTCATATAGACTTGGATTTATATCGTTATTTATAACACAAAATCTTGGGAGAGACGGTCTCTCAATAACTTATTGAGAGATCATTCTTCAGTACCATTCTACGAACTATTCGTACCCTTAAATGACAACTTTATTTTGTACCTATTTTTATAACAAGCGTACCATCTTTATATTTGTATATTCTTTTATGTTAATCGTACCTACCTCTATTAGGTTTGGTACCATTGTTACTTTCATTTGTACTTGGTCTCTCAGTAAAGTTAATGAGAGATCGTCTTTCAGGAGACCTTCTCTATTTATAAGCGGGAAAAAAAAATTAAAGGCACAAACTTGCCACTAGTAGTGGTGGTTTTAACTCCATTTCAAGTTTTCAACTTCATTCAACGAGTCACTAAGCTACAAGGATTCAAGTCACGGGCAACGGAAAATTGCGACCATTTTTAGTCGCTAAAAAGAAAATAGTGAGCGCCTATGGTCTTTCAAGGTTGGTCTCCTTGTTTGATCACCTTTTTCTGAAACGGACGACCGAAGTCGGCGCCCAAATTTTGACAGCCACATTTGGTGACGATAGATGGTCGACCAATTTGGCGACTACACGAAAATTTAGTCGCCACGTTGGCGGACAAACTTGGTCTCCGATGTTCAATTTCAGTTAAGGGTGAGCAAACAAACGAAACAAACCCGATTTTAAAAACCCGAAAATCCGAGTTTTTGTAGTTGAAAACCGGTTCGGATTCGGTTCACAATTTTAAAAACTATATAATTTTAAAAACTTTTTTTAGAATCTGAAATATTAAACCGAGATAAAAAAATCGACTTGGAACGGTTCAAAAAACCGATTTATAACAAGGAGTCAATGATAACCCAAATATTTTAAAAACCGGTTCAGGATTGGTTTACAATATGAAAAAAAAAAACGGATACGCAATTTAAAATGGCTCGGTTTCGATTTTAATAAAATAAGGTTTGTAAAACCTGGGTACCCAAACCGGTTTTTAAAGTCGAATTTGCTCACGCCTAAATCAGTTGCCTAGCGGTCACCAAACCAAAGCAATATTATAGAGTAATGTTTTGGTCAATGACACCAATTGACGGTTGCCATGATGCAAAAGCGGTCACCAAGTACGTTGTTTAATAGGAAAAATTGGTCTTGTTTATTAGCCAAATATGCACAAAAGAGCCAACGGGCACATATTACACCCAACATCGTCAACACTCAACACCAACCAATATCGTCATCAAAAATACCAACAACACCAAATCTTCGACAACAACACTAACCTCATCAACAACAACACCAACATTTTATAAATAAGACAAAATCAAATTCATGTTACAAACGATTTTTTGTTTAATGGAGCTTTACCCTTGTGTTGACTACACTAGGAGGTTGTTTCAGTGGAAAAGAGCAGACATCACCGGATTCACCACCCTCTTAAGCCCGCTTTGTAACTTGATTATGTAACTAAACTTCAACAAATGAAGTTTCACTCAAGTTAAAGTTAAACAAACTAATTACAAGAAAATTTCGGGTCAGCTCCACTCACTACAAAAAAGTAGGGCAAATTGCGGCAGACAAATCCGACGCAAAAACTTGAAATTTCAACGCAAATGGTAGTTTGCGTCGAACGAATCAACGCAAGGGTTCCGCCGCAAATTTTTGTTGCAAGGGATTCAGTGTGCGGCGGACATTCCGACGCACAAGAAAAATGCATCAGACATGCGACAGATAATCCGACGCAGACCTGAGAGGTCAAAGGCTTAGTCAACGCGTTTTGCATCGGACTCGCCAACGCAACTCCGACGCAAACGTGAATTATTGCGTCAGATTAGCTATCGCAGAACATGACATAAATTTAGACATTGCGACGGAAATTGTGAGGGACACTCCATCGCAACATACTCTATATGCGTCGGACATGTTCTATATTGCGTCGGACAGTTCGCCGCATATTAACAGCGCCTGCGTCGGATTTTCTTGGATTGCGTCAAACAGTATGACGCAATTGAGTCTGCATTTTCCAGCTACATTCTGTTTTTCTACTTCCCCAATTTTACTTAAACGAAAACAACAAAACCACAAATCATTCCCTACACAACAGAAACCAACATCAATACAAAAGCACATCCCATGCAAGGCAACGTACAACATATTCCGCATCCCAATTCGATATCCCGTAGAAGACAAACAATGTTGTTTCAAAGAAAATGAACTTATATTACAAGAAGAGAGTAATTTGTGTTAGAATTCAGTTTAGTAGTTCGGTAGAGACTTAAGATTGTACATAACAACATAAAAGTACCTAAAAGTTGTCTACCTAAGACAGTGGCTCAATACTTCTAGAGGCGAACCCATGACCGTCATCAGCGTTGTCGCCCCGTCGCTGTAAATGCAGCCCCATGTTGCAGCCTTCATCTGACATGGCCAGCCTCTCCCGCAACAGCTCTATCGTCTTATGCTGATCCTTCAATCTCTTCTCCCCTAGCTGTGGACGTTCTGCTAATGTCTCCAGTTTCTTGGTCAGCCGGTTGGTCTTCACACGCTGTTGTGTGACGAGAGTAGGCATGTAAGGGTCCTCGACGGCAGCGCTGCTTTTGCCAGTGCAGGGGTGGAATATCTCCCTAGCTAGTTTTCCTAATCCATAAACGCGTTTCTTGGCGTCGCACCCGCTCGTGGCCTCGTGGTACAACTTATTGTCATCAAGTTCCTCTTGATTTGACGCCAACGTCGCCTCCTTCGCTTGGTCATATTTCACCTAAAATAAGAAAATATATTATTAGGAAAACAACAAAGTTCCAAAATGCACTTAGCTAACAACCACAACTTAATAATATGATTATATGATAAAAGGACTCACATGCACTTCCTCCGCCCTCGGTTCAATCCTGGTTCCCGTCTTCGTCTTCTTAGTTTTTTCCAACACCTGGATTGGGGTAGCGTCCAGCCCCTTAGAAAAATCAAATGTCATTAGTTGAGTGGATTAAATTATTTGAAACAAATGACCACTTAATAATTTATCTTTAAAATACATACCATCGATCTGTAAGTGGCCCCTGCGCTCTTACTACCGAGGCAGCTAGTCGGTTTCGCGATACCGTCCTTATTTCCACATCGACGGTTCGTTTTTTTCACTTCCGAATTTGTCTTGAATTTCGATCCCCCTTTCCTCCTATATAACTCCGTCCACTTACTGACCGGTATCCACTTCGGCCTCTCACGTGCTTTCAACGCATTATAGAAGATATCAGTCATGCGTTTTATGATCTTCTTCTCGTACTCACCCCGTAGATCAAACCCAATGTCAATCCTTACTTTGTTCTGACACACAGAAAAATCATTTAGTTGGAAATTACACACTAAATAGTAAAAACTGAAGATTTGGGAGTAGGATTGACAATTTATCTCAAAGTGAGCGTACGTTGCGTCCCTGTCCCTTTGGGGCGCCTCTGTCCAACTCCTGTAGGTGCCGGTGGCAGACATGTAAGTGCCAACAACTGAATCGCGTAAAGCGTCTGAAATGACTTTATCCTCCTACCTGTATTAGTAATCTAACAATTCAGCAAATGTATATCTTAAAGTTGGATACTATAATTCATTTACCAAAATCACTTACCATACACCTCCGGGAAGCCGCGACAAGTACGACTTCTGGGACCCGCCTGCACCTACGTTGACTTTGACCTCCATCTCTTTGATAATCTCTGTACTAAGTAACTAATCATCATCAGTATCATCTTCTCCATCCGTGTCTTCCTCAATGAAACCCCCTTCCTCATCATCCTCGTCATCCGAGTAAATATCAACCTCTTCCCAACCCGCTTCTTCACTGACAACCTCTTCCTCATCGATATTTCCTCCAGGGGAAATCCAATCATCAAATTCCGATTTCTCATAGGTGACACCAACGTTCACTCCTGATTTCTCCTCACCAACGACATTAGTGTCTTCAATCACAACAGAAGATGAGATTGGTTGATTATTAACAACTACGTCCTCCTGGTACACAATATTATCTTCGCTGATTTCAGTGTCAACTATTGATCTCGCTTTGATCTTAAACACTGCCGACTAGTTCGTACCCTTTTCCCATTTAGATAAGGGGCGTAGCATGCATACTTGATTCACTTGGTATGCCAACACGAAAGGATTGTGGCCTAACAATTTATTTGTTTGACCGATCCACATCCACTAGTTGTATTGATCGCCTCCCAATCGGATCGGTCGTTTAGCGAAGGACGGGGGATCAAACAATATTTATAGACTCGGAATAACACAAAACTACTAGAGTAATCGTGGTAAGTCGAGGTCGGTCCACAGGGAACGGAGTGTGACGTGAAGTTTAAAGCGGTGTGTTTGATGTCTAGATGGGGGTTTCTAAGGGTCGAGTCTATACTAGAGAAATGTCTACGAGGATAGCTAGGGGTGATCAATCTAGGGAAAGGTGTTAGGGGGAAGTTGGGATTCGGTACTTGGAGTCTAAGAAGGTCGGAATCGAGTTTTTGTTGCAATATTGATAAAGGAGAATGCCACCTTTCGGTTTCTTCACCTAACTCACCTAAAAACCCGCTTTCGCGGCGAATAAAGGTAAGTCTCTAGCTATGGTAATTTCTACCCCGAGTTTCCCCATATTGATAGAAATTAGTCAAGGTCGGTCTAGTTGGCCGGACTAAAACAACAATGACATAACAATCATAAACAAGATAAACCAACAAGCAAGCAACCCACCAACATCCCTATATTCAAATAATCCAAGTCCTCATCCCTATACCCCCAACAAGAAGTCTACTCACTAATCATTTTGGAAAACAATAAAACATTAACTAAGGAGAAAACCACTACAACATGCATATTGACTAAATCTAATGAAACTCAGGGCCGGCCCTGAGGGTAGGCCCAAAGGGCGGAGGCCTAGGGCCCATGGTTGGAAGGGGCCCAATATCAAGAAGGAAAATTACAATACAATAAATAGTTTTAGCGCTTCTATACTCAGAATAATAGTCCAGGATCAGTGGTTAAAATCTTGGTTTCTAATCAATAGTATGTGGGTTCAAATCCCCATAAGCCTACTTTTTTAGTAGTGTTTTTTTCCCTACCCTTTTAACCTTCTTCTTAACGTGTCATGCTCTTTTTTTTAGATTCATTTGTAATTTTTTAAAAAGATATAATCTACTCTATAAGTTTGCATAATTTTTTTAATTAATTTTTAGTCATTTCTTTTGTATTGCCTATGTTTATTATGGAATATTTGATAATTCAAAATATATCTCAATTATTATAAAAATCTTAGCTGATCTAAAAACTTATTTTTTTTAATTTTTTTTTTAAAATTTTCTTTTCAAAAAAAACTTAAAAAGTTTAGGACTCTTTTAATTGTTACTTCCTCCGTTCCGTTCATTTGTTCGCTTTTACATTCATTGTGAGTAGTATTTTAATAAAAAAAAATATAGCGAATTTAGATGTATTATAACAAAATTTACGTCCCTAATTTTGATTTTTTTGCAAAAGGAAAATATAGCGAATTTAGAAACGTAATTTTGATTTTTGCTTTGGTATTTGGTAAAAAAAAGTGTGAACGCAAAATACTTCCAAAGTTCGTTGTGAGGGGCCCCATTTTACGATTTTGCCTAGGGCCTCCAGATGTTTAGGACCGGCCCTGATGAAACTAACAACAAAATAACAAGAAAACTATGATCTAACAATTACCCACCAAACTATGGAAGAAATAAGATCTAACAAGATAAATTAGAGAATAATCTAAAACATCATAAATAAAGTCTAGAGAAACTAGTCAACACTAATATGATCTAAACAAGACAATAGTGAGAAAACAACATTAAAACTAAACTAGAGATTAGAGAGTGGATGAGAAATATACCAACTATGAAGATATAGAAGAAATAATAAGATTGCATAAATAAAGATTGAATCTTTGATGAATAAAATGAAGAACTTGTCACTAATTCTTCAATAAACCCAACAAATCTTCAAAAATAAAACTTGGAACAATAATCTAAAGGTTGAATCTTTGATGAAGAGAATGAAGAACTTGTCACTAATTCTTCAATAAACCCAACAAATCTTCAAATAAAACTTGGAATAATAATCTTCTACAAACTTGAATGTAAAACTAGAGAATTATTGATGAAAAATATGTAAATCTACTACTAGATTACTACTAGAATTATAGAGAATTACTAAGAATACTACTAAAACAATGGTTTTTACTACACTAAGGGTGGATGATAATACTACACTAATGATGGGATATGAGGGATGCCTTGGGCAACAAACTAGGGTAGACATATATATATATATATATATATATATATATATATATATATATATATATATATATATAGTAAAGCCTTAATGGGTATTTAACCTAAAGCCCAAATCCAACTTTTTGCTCCATTAGTGAGACAATCACCCTTAGCATCTTCATGGGGTGAAACTTCGCCCTGCGGTTTGTCGTAATAATCCCACCGGGTGAAATTTCGCCCGATGAGATTTTCGTCACTTTTTTGCGTTTTTGGCATTTCTTTCCATCGGGCGAAATTTCACCCGGTGGGCGAAATTTCGCCCGGTCAGTTTCTCCCGGTGGGGCGTCTCGGAAAATCTTCGGGGAGGCATTTTTACGTCGGGTGAAATTTCGCCCGGTCATTTTTCTGGCCTCTTTCTTGTCTCATTCTTCGTCGTACGATTGGATGACTTTAAACTTTAAGTTGTGTGTTTTGCTCTTTGGACGGTATTCTCTTCTCTTGTGCTCGTGGAAGCTCGATCGTGATTTCGGTGCCAAATCCTATCAAAATGATAGAAAAACTACCAAAAACACGTAAAACGCACAAGAGGGACGCTAATGCGAGAAGTACGCAAAATATGGCGATAATTGCACTTAAGACTCGCAAAACGAGGGAAAAATGGGTCTAAATGGGAGGAAAAATGGTCTAAATTTGAACATTGACACCTTGTGCAGAGTTATCAATCCAATCACATTTGAATAATATGGTCTTGCAATATGTGTCGCTGTCATAGTAGCTCAGCTCTATCACCTCGTTTAGGGTTCCATAATATTCAGACCTATCGATAGAATGAACTCACGAAGATGCCAATACTTATTGTTGATTTTAGAACGTCCACAACCTTCTTGAAAACTCGAAACTTGTACCGGTTAACTAAATATCGCTTCCAAGTCTTCACTCGTGAAGAAGGGTCCTGATAAGTCGAGATTTTACCTATTTTTGTCCCACATTATGGCTCTTATTTAGTCGTTTTTATAAACCGTCTAGCTATTATTTAGCCGTTTTGTATTGAATTAGTTTATTAATCGAGTCTAGCTTAGTTATTGTTATTTTATTATATTTCTCGAGATTTCGGGTACAGTACGTCCTTGTCTATATTTGTAGGTACCGGCACGAGAAAAATCAATATGAGGAAGACGGAATAGAACGAGTCAACACAAGTGAAGACGGGTCAAACCCGATTTTGACCTTGACCCAGCACATATCCAGCACCTCTTACCCATTCTCTAATCAATCAACTATCACTGCTCCCTCCACCATCATCATCCACCATCACTTCATCATCATCAATCACCATTGTTACTCATTAATTCAACTCCACCTATCTTCACTTTCTAATTCATCTCCTTACCTTCACCATCATCACCATAATCCTTCCATTATCAATCACATTAATCCACACTTTAAACTCCACTCAATCCATTATTAAATCATATCCAAACACCATCTTGCCGGACCGCCACATTCATCTCCACCGACGGACCGCCACCTTCATCTCCACCGCCGGCGAACAACTCCTCCGCGCGCGCCACTGTAACCGGCACAGTAGCAGACCACCGTCGCCGGTCGATCTCCGGCGACCCGAGCTTAGCCACCGTGTTCTCTCCGCTTCAATCGATTGATTCGATTTTGGCTGATGATTTTAGGATTCTAATTTGGAAGTCAAATGACATTTCAATCCTTACTTTTACTTTGTTTTATTTCATTTAAATGAAGGCTAGTTTGGTCATTTTGCTTTTGTTAGAGGTCTTAGAAAAACCCTCATTTCTCATTTTGTAAGCAGGCTATTAGTAGAAAATAAAATAGAGGGTTTTAGGAGTAGTAGTAGTAGCAGAACGACAACCTCTCTTCCCATTCTTCTTATATTTCTTTTGGATTTTAATTAGTTTTAATTAGTTTAATTAATACTCTTTTCCTCAACATTCAAGCTTTCTAGTAATTCCATCTTTTTTGGTATAATTCTCATCTCTTTTCTTATTTATAGTTTATGTTAAGTTTATGGTTATTTAGTCAAATTTATTGTCTTTATAATAATTTGTGTTTAGGATTGTTATTTAGTAATCTTCTTGTTTGTTTATGTGTAGTTAATGTTAGGATTAATTAAAGTTTCCTCCTTTATCATTGTTTCATTATGTTAGATGCTATGATTGGTTTAGTCATTAGTGTGTTTTGTATTGTGTTGATTATATGCTTAGTGAGTAATCTTTTACTAGGGGACGATTTGGCCCCGACATGTCTATATTGTGTGTTTGAGTCCCGTAATTGAGTTGGTTGGGATATACGGAGGAGGATAGTTTGGGGTTCGGGAATCAACTCGTCTTTTGGTTGTGTTTGAACCCTTGACCCTTGTCCACCGACGGGAGTCGGTTAGGTCTAGGTAGTAAAACTCGCCCCTTGCCTTGCCTTGCCCCGCCTAGTTGAACACGGGAGTGAGAATTAGGTAGGGTACCCTAACTATCGGTCTAGACTCTCCACCTCGGGAGAGGGGAGAGAAAGGAACGGGATTAGACGCATGCTTAATGACCTAGGACCTTGGGTTGAGTACCACGGGAGTGGGCTTGTTCGATTGACCTAGGAATCCGACTCACGAGGCCAGGAGGGAGGCGATCAGGTTTTACTTTGTTGGACTACGAACTCGGAACCGGTATTCCTTACTCATGATCATGAACCTTTAATCCCTAGCAACTCATTATCGGTATTCCTTACTCATGATCATGATATGTCGGTGGTTAAATCGGATCCTAAACCTTTAATTATTATTAGATCACCATTCTTATTACTCGTTAGTTTTATATTATTATTAGTCCGTTTATGCTTTTATTAGTCATCTTAGTTAGTCTAATTTCACCTTTGATAATTGATTTGCGTAGCTAATTCATAGTCCGAGACCGAACTAGTACTCATTCCCGATCTCTCTGAGGATTCAACCCGACTTGCCCTTGCTATTCTAGTTTAGGTTAGTTGGTTTGTTTGATGGTAAGATTGACGAGAAATCTCGACTATCAAAATGGTGCCATTGCCGGGGAGATCAACGGATTAATATTAGTTTAGTTTTAGATTTATTAGACTACGCATTGTTAATTGTTCCGTGTTGCATCCTTGTGTGTTATTTTGTCTCTTATCTCATGACTTGTTCTTTGATTGTCACCTTTTGGTCCGATGGATGCTATTTTTGAATTCTCTCAATATGACAATGAACCATTCCATGATTACCTTTATAGGTTTGAGCAATATGTTGAATTGTTAGAATATTTAATAATATTAGTGTAGCCTAAGTGTTTCGGTATAAATATAAATTAAGTTCATAATAAATATTACGAGACTTTAATATGAAAGACGACACCGTGATGGATCGGTTTCGATTAATGTACTTAAAGTCGGGAATTACTATTCCTTCCGACCTTACCCAGTATCAAAAGACGTCTTTTCACGAAAAGGTGTGAACGGTTTGACTTGAGATCAAACACGTATCCTTTGGCCTTGTATTTATACATATCAAGCAAGACATACGTTCTCCTCTCAATCAACAAAAAGAACAAAACACACAATTACAGACACTGAAAGACACAGTTCCATCTCCATCATCAAGGAACATTAAGGAAGGATCAAGGAGGAGAATCGATACTATTTCTTCTTATTATATATTGAGTGCGTCTGTTGACATGGACCAAGGTTAGTCCTTATTTTCGTTAATCGATTGTATTGGGTTGAATTAGATTGAATCTATAATCGATTGTGGGAAAGAATTCATTATCGATTCATAAAGTATTACTTACATTTGGTATCAGAGCAATTATAGATGCGATTAATTTACCCATGAAAGTTTTGTTCAATTGTCTGTTTCATATGTGTGTTTCATGATATGATATTACTGCCGATTAAATAACAAGTATTATTCTCGGTTAATTTATAACAAGTATTGATTAATTTACCTATAAAAATATACGTTATTAATTGATTACGTACCTATGTATGTCATGTTTGTATGTCATGTTAATCATAAAGTGGGTATTTCATCATTGGCAATGCAACTTGTATTCTCTGTTTTTCAAGTCCAATGCACTAATCGTATATGGAACTAATCATATACGGAACTTCCGCTTGCAACTTGTATTCTCTACTTTCACGACACTAATCATATACGGAACTTTTAATGAGTGATTAATCGTAAAATATTACTTATTTGTAAATAATCTTCCGCTGTATTAATCATTATATTGATGTCACTCATGTCCGTTTCTTTCTTCTAATGTCCTTCGATGTGTTGTTTCAAGCATTAGCGTACTGTTTCATGTAGTAATGTTATTTAAATATATTGATCAAATCACATACATTACTGTATATGTAAATGCAAGCAAGTTATATGCCTGGTTGATCTATAGAGAACATTATTTCGTTTTATGAAAGTATTTGACATCATTGATAATATGACTAATAATGTGAGTTAAGTCGGGGCATTGATTCTTGATATCAACTTGTGTGTATTTGTTGGATCATTATCATAAACTGTTTACTGGACGTATATTGTTCCTTACAAAGTTGAATATGCAAGACATGAGTAAATTTTGTGTTATGAATTATTAACATATTACGATTATAAATTTGCCATAAGAGTAAAATGTTTATATTTTATATGACATGTTAGTCACCAAAGTGGTTTTGTTATATTATACTATGTAGACACTTTAAAATAAATGTTATATAATTGATCACGATTAAAGAGATGTTAAAATAACATTATAGTTAGATTGCTCAATTGTTTTATTATCTATATTTTAGGAGATCACCCAAAGGTGGGTCATTAAATATAGTTGATAATATAAAAGGATTAATTATTCATAATTGGGTCCAATAGTGTGTATATCGCAAAGATAGCATTCTTATTTGACTTGTATATGTTATTGTTAATTGTTAAAGTATATATATTAACATCAATGAAAGTTACCTGTATTTAAAGTGTTGCCCAAAGTTCATTTAAATACATGTATGAAATGTTTATATGATATTGTTTGAATCTGTATGAAAGTATTTCAAAGCACTAATAGGTAATCGTGTATAAATGTCGCAGCTTCTCCTAATATGTTTGCATCTGCTAACTCTGTCGTCAAGTTCAATGGGCTTAATTATGATGAATGGGCTGAAAAGATCCGGTTTACACTGGGTATAATGTCATTGGACATTGCTATCCCCACGGATGAAGAACCTGCAACCATTAATGATGATAGCTACAAAGCCGAGAAATGTCGTTATCAGGCTTGGGAGCGATCTAATAGGTTGAGCTTAGACCTTATGAGGATGACAATGGCCGATAACATTAAGCCGTCTATGCCCAAGACAGAGAAAGCAAGGGAATTCATGCTCAAACTAAAAGAATGTTCACAGTCGGATTTAGCTGACAAGTCAATTGTAGGCAGCTTAATGAGTGAGCTGACTGCGAAAAAGTTTGACTGGTCTCAGCTGATCCATGATCATGTGACACATATGTCTAACTTGGCAGCAAAGTTAAAGACCTTGGGGATGACAGTTAGTGATTCATTCTTGGTCCAATTCATCATTAACTCTCTACCTTTTGAGTGTGGTCAGTTCTAGGTGAATTATAACACCATCAAAGATAAGTGGAACTTTCAAGAATTAAAGGCCATGCTCATACAAGAAGAGGGGAGATTAAAGAAGATGAAGGAACAAGCAATTCATCTCCTAGGTCATGACGGTGCCAGCAGCAGCAAGGATAAACCGGGTAAAAATGGTAAGAAGAGAAAGTCTTTCTTTAAAGGACCTGAAAGTGCTATCCAGAAGGAAAAGAAGTGTCACTTTTGCAAGAAAGTTGGACATTTCAAGAAGGATTGTCCTAAAAGGAAGGCATGGTTCGAAAAGAAAGGTAAACATTATAGTTTTGTTTGCTTTGAATCAAATCTTATAGAAGTACCTAATAATACTTGGCAGTTAGATTCAGGTGCTACTACTCATGTTTCTCATATTAAACAGGGATACCATATGATCCGGCCCATAAGAGGAGCTGAACAGTTCGTGTCCATGGGAAACAGGATGAAAGCACGGATTGAGGGCATTGGGACTTACAGATTAATCTTAGACACCGGTTGTCATGTAGATCTTACAGATTGTCTCTATGTTCCTGATTGTGCACGTAATCTTGTATCGTTAAGTACTTTGGATAATTTAGGTTTTAATTTCAAGTTTGGACATGGTGTATTTTCATTGTACCGAAACGATTACTTTTACGGTAGCGGTACTTTGATTGACTCACTTTATAGATTTAATCTTGATGTTAAATTTTATGATTCCCTATTTTATGTTGAAAATCAAGGTATTAAACGTAGTGCATCGAATGAAAATTCAGCTCTCTTGTGGCATCAATGGCTAGGTCACATATCCAAAGAACGGTTAACGAGGTTGATGAAAAATGAAATTCTACCTCAATTGGATTTTAGTGATTTAGATGTATGTATAGACTGTATTAAAGATAAACAAACTAAACACACAGTAAAGAAACTAGCTACAAGAGCTCTCAGCTATTAGAGAATATACACACTGATATCTGTGGACCTTTCGACATTCCGTCCTAGAGTGGCGAAAAATACTTTATCACCTTTATAGATGACCTATCATGGTATGGTTTCACTTATCTAGTGCATGAAAAGGCGCAATCTGTGGATGTCCTTAAGATATTCATAGATGAGATAGAAAGGCAGCTAGAAAAGAAAGTTAAGATTGTGAGGTCGGATAGGGGTGATGAGTTTTATGGTAGGTTCACTGAAAAATGGACAATGTCTAGGTCCATTTGCAAAGTTACTTGAAATTTGAGGCATTTGTGCACAGTATACAACACCCGGTTGTAGACACCCACATTTGGCTACTAGGTGTCTATAGCAGTTTCCAAAAAATACCCGATGATGATCGGACGCAAAAAAGCTTTAATATACTCGAATATGGGCTCAAAATAGTTAGTATTTGGCTTTGGCTTTTTACGCAGTACAAGTCTCACCAAACCGACCTCAAATTCAGGCCCAGTGGGTCATTTCCAATCAAATAAGACTAGTTTGTGTCAAAACCGACACCAAGGACAAAACCGTCTTTTAGCGACCGAGTCAAACCCCGGTCAAAGGCATTTTCGAGCCATAAATATCTGGCACACCACCTCGAAAATCCAACTCAAAGTCAAACACCTACAAAAAATCAGCAATGAAGAAGAGTTAAGCAACTAAAACTCTCCCAAAAGGACAAAACTCGATCTCTAAGGAGGTCTCCCACCCGGCTAGACCCACTCGATCGAGTGGACCAGCTCACTCGATCGAGTGGACTTATAAAATCAGCCAAAACCGGGTGTTTTCTTCCCTTACAAGCAACCTTTTCCTATCCAAAGACGGAATCCTATTGCATCCAAGACTACTACCTTTCCTATCCGAAACAGGAGTTTCTTCACATCCAAGCCAAGGAACCTCCCCTATAAATACAACATCAACACACATCAACAATCAATAACAACAATTACAATTCCCGACATCACAACACAATTCACAACCCCAAAAATTTCAGCAACCTTTAGCAAATTCGAGATAAAAACTCGTCAAAGACCCGAGAGCAAAACTCGTCAAATCCTTTCCCAATTATACACACCATAACTCTCTTATATACATCTTAACGCTCCTGCGCCTAGGCCGCTACTACGAGTCCATTTTCAAGATAATTAAGCATGTAGGTTGAGGGTGTTACAAATCCCGCTTTCTCCTTTTCTCTCTCCCTCTCTCTCTTGTTTTTTTTTTGTGTCGTCCGTCCGTCGTCATCGAGTCGTCGTCACGTTTTTTCCTTTTCTTTTTCATCGTTTCTAATACCGATATTATCGCAACAACTATCTAACTTTTGCAAAACGATCATTCTTAAAATACGATACCGACTCTATAGTCGAATATCGTATCTAAAAGAATTAAATCAATCTCGTTGATGCTAAGATAATCGTCACATAGTCCTAAAAAGACAAAATACGACGTTTTCGACGCGGAGAGAATCTATTTCATCTTAGTTCGATTTTCAAACAATTCATAAGCATCTTTTCTAAAAATCACCCCGAATATTCGATATTGATTCCATAATCAAGTGTCGAATATAACAAGTATCGAAAATTTAAGTCGAGTATAAATCGTATTATATTTTTACACGACTTAGCAAAATTATCGATTTTTCAAAAAGCAATTTCGGAATCAAAAACAAATAGAATTACTATTCGTACAGGGGGCACTCGATCGAGTGCCTTGCCCACTCGATCGAGTGGCACCCCAAAAACCGAGGCAGAAACTTTTTTTCGAGACCACTCGATTGAATCCCTCAATGACTCGATCGAGTGGCTCCTGGTTTATCAAAACCGAGAGTCTTCTAGCATCTTTCGAGCCCCGATAAAATATTTGTAATGACTTTTGTCAACACGTGTCAAGTCTATCAGGTGATTCATCTTTTCAAAACCATGCATCGAATGATATTTACATCGTTTATTCAATTTACAAACCGTTACTAACTTGTTTGCTTTTGTCTTTGTATCTTATTATTCGTTGTTTGTTTTATTATACTAAAACGAACCTCGCATGCTAAACACAACTTTGATGTTAATTTAGATGCATTAAATCGACATAGCAACTTATTCTAATCTTCGCATGTTTAGTCAAAATATTGTTTGCATATCATTCTATCGAATTACTAACGCGCGTATTCAAAAATTAAACGATATCTTAGTAGAGGCCGCTAAGTGCGGGCTGGGTTGGGTGTTCTTTGTGAACTTCCCAACACGTACCCTCACCCCTTACTCAGAACCGTGGTTTCCGGATGTCCGAACCCATTGGCACACGAGAGTCATTCTATACACGGTATCCGATAATGTCGGTATCGGTATCAAAATGTAAAGGGACGAACCTAATAAACTCTGAGATCCAAATGGGCCGTACTTTGTGCACTGCCCACTAAGATATAGAGTGGGTTCGAACGGGCCCGAACTCCCACAAAGTTCGGTGGCGACTCCACTTCGATTTAAATTTCAATTCGACCCATCTCACATGAGATTAATTCGCCTCCCCAAACCCGCGCGTGGCCGCGTCGGGGTGAACCTATGTCATGTCCACACCGGTACACCTCAGCAGAACGGTGTTGCTGAAAGGCGGAATTATACTTTAATTGAAATGGTTAGGAGCATGTTAAGTAAATGTTCTTTACCTCATTCCTTATGGATCTATGTGTTAAAGACTGCAACCTATGTTTTGAATCGCGTTCCTAGTAAAGCAATTCCTAAGACTCCTTATGAACTATGGACGGGAAGGAAACCGAGCTTAAGACATCTTCGAGTCTGGGGCTGCCCAGCTGAAGTAAGGTTGTACAATCCAAATGAAAGGAAGCTAGATCCTAGGACAGTCAGTGGTTTTTTCATTGGCTATCCTAAAAAGTCAAAGGGGTATACTTTTTACTGTACTGTCCTAAACACAGTACGAGAATAGTAGAGACCCGAAACGCTAGATTCATTGAGAATGGTCAAACTAGTGGGAGTACTGAACCACGAAAGGTGGACATTAAAGAAATTCAGGAAGAAGTTCCTTCTCCTGAAGTTGCACCTGAAATTGTTGTTCCAATTGTGCAATCACAGTCAAATGACATTATGGAACAACAACAAAATGACGTGTAAAACCCACAAAATGACAATAACAATGATGATCAAGTCACAATTCAGGGGGAGAATAATATGTCATGTGAACAATTAAGGCGATCTGTAAGAGAAAGAAGATCAACCATCCCAGATGATTACGTGACATATAACATTTAGGTTGAATGTGACTTGAGCATTAATAAAGATCCCGTCTCATTTCGTAAGGCCATGGAATGTGACAATTCTGAAAAGTGGTTTGATGCCATGAAAGAGGAGATGAAATCAATGGATGATAACAAAGTATGGGACGTAGTTGGTTACCTAAGGGTTCTAAGACCGTTGGCTCGAAATGGGTCTATAAGACCAAAACGGACTCTAAAGGTAACATTGAAAGGTATAAGGCCCGACTAGTTGCCAAAGGTTTCACTCAAAAGGACGGTATTGACTATAAAGAAACTTTCTCTCCAGTATCAAAGAAAGATTCTTTAAGAATTGTCTTGGCCTTGGTAGCTCATTATGATCTTGAGCTTTACCAAATGGATGTAAAGACCACTTTTCTAAACGGTGAGCTTGAGGAAGAAGTGTACATGGACCAACCCGAGAGGTTTACATCCCCGGGTAATGAAGATAAGGTGTGTAGGCTGAGAAAGTCGATATATGGACTAAAACAAGCTTCCAGATAGTGGTATTTAAAGTTTAATGATACCATTACGTCATATGGGTTTGTAGAGATCATCGTTGATCGGTGTATCTACATTAAGATCAGTGGGAGTAGATTCGTTATTTTAGTCTTATATGTTGACGATATTTTACTTGCTGCGAATAATCTAGGCATGTTACATGACGTAAGGAAATATCTATCTAAGAACTTTGAAATGAAAGATATGGGCGAGGCATCCTATGTGATCAGAATTGAAATTTTCCGTAATAGATCACAAGGATTGTTAGGGTTGTCTCAGAAAGCTTACATTGACAAAGTTCTAGAGAGATATAGAATAAGTGAATGTTCTGTAGGGATAGTTCCTGTACAGAAAGGGGACAAATTTGGTACAATGCAATGTCCCAGTAATGAATTGGAACGAAAGGAAATGAAGAATATTCCTTATGCATCTGTGGTAGGGAGTTTGAATTATCTTCAGACATGTACTCGACCAGACATCAGCTTTGCTGTTGGAATGTTGGGTCGATTTCAAAGTGATCCCGGAATGGACCACTGGAGAGCAGCGAAGAAAGTCCTTAGGTACTTGCAAGGCACCAAGGAGTTCATGCTTACGTACAAGAGATCTGATCATCTCGAGGTGATTGGATATTCAGATTCTGATCATGGCAGGTGTGTTGATAGTCGAAAATCGGCATCTGGCTATGTATTTCTTTTAGCTAATGGGGCAATATCATGGAGGAGTAAGAAGTAGTCTATTGTTGCTACTTCTACTATGGAAGCTGAATCTGTGACATGCTTTGAAGCCTCTGTTCATGCATTGTGGTTACGGAACTTTATTTCAGGACTTGGGATTATCGATAGTATAGCTAAGCCGCTGAAAATTTATTGTGATAATACCGCAGCCGTCTTCTTCTCTAAGAACGATAAGTACTCCGATGGTGCTAAGCACATAGAATTAAAGTATTTATTGGTCAAGGAGGACGTGCAGAAGCAAAGAGTGTCAATTGAGCATATAAGAACGGATATGATGGTGGCAAATCCATTAACTAAAGGATTACCACCCAAGGCGTTCCTTGGCCATGTAGAACGTATGAGTGTTATAGATAGAGCTTTGCTATTGTAAAGATAATATGCCTATTATGAATATGACATCTAGAATTCACTAATTGTTTGTTTCTGCTTTTACGAAATGTATACATTACAGTTATTAGACTACATGTGACTAATTGTGAGAATTAAGGTTATTCTCAACTTAAAGATCACTTAGATTTGGAATTGGTTCGTGATACATGGAAGGAATCATGTCGCTTAATAAATGACGTGTGACCGCCATGATTCGATTAGTTCTAACTCGATTAAGGATATGAAAGTTAATGAACATAATATCAAAGTGCACATTATAGTTATTTAACCATTAAGTCAACACATAGGCCAAGTGGGAGAATGTTAGAATATTTAATTATATTCGTGTGGCCTAAGTGTTTCGGTATAATTATAAATTAAGTTCATATTAAATATTACGAGACTTTAATATGAAAGACGACACCGTGATGGATCAGTTTCGATTAATGTACTTAAAGTCGGGAATTACTATTCCTTTCGACCTTACCCAGTATCAAAACACGTTTTTTCACGAAAAGGTGTGAACGGTTTGACTTGAGATCAAACACGTATCCCTTGGCCTTGTATTTATACATATCAAGCAAGACATACATTCTCCTCTCAATCAACAAAAAGAACAAAAACACACAATTACAGACACTGAAAGACACAGTTTCATCTCCATCATCAAGGAACATTAAGGAAGGGTCAAGGAGGAGAATCGATACTATTTCTTCTTATTATATATTGAGTGCGTCTGTTGACATGGACCAAGGTTAGTCCTTATTTTCGTTAATCGATTGTATTGGGTTGAATTAGATTGAATCTATAATCGATTGTGGGAAAGAATTCATTATCGATTCATAAAGTATTACTTACATGAATATCTTGGTTCTTGTGCTTATTATTTTTCTGATTTGGATTTAGGCTTTGTTGTCTTTGAGGGTATGAATTCGGAATCTCGTGAATGGGCTTGTTACATGAGTGAGGGTAGATCATTGGACTTAAATGAATACTTGAGTTTTTTGAGGTGCATGGCATCTAAATCCTTAGAAACCCAAACCTCAACCCTTGAGTCTAGAATGAAGACTATGATGGAGCAAATGCTAGAAAGCCAAAACCAATTTTTTGCCCTTCAAAAGCAAAGAAATGAGGATGTTGAAGACTCTTTGGCTCAATTATACTCCTCCGTGACCTCCTACTATGGTAAGGCTCAAGCTCAATTAGACACAATAGCCGAAGATTTGAGAATTTTGGAAACTTCTCGAGAGAATGAGGTAAATTTCATATGTGATGATGATGATGAGCATGATATGATTGTTGATGATTACCTTTCCCCAAATATTGATGTGAATGAATTTTTTATGCCTTTGTTGGGGAAAGATGATATGCTTATTGATGATAATTTTGTCGAGTCATGTGAGCTTGCTCTTGATGCTAATACTTCTTCTCTTGAGGATTTGATTGTGGTTGACTCTTCTTTGAAACATGTTGTAATTGCCAAGTCTTTGAATGAGGATGATAATGATGTTATGCACTCATCACTTGATGAGCATCCACTCAACCCTTCTTTAATTCTTTACTTAGAGTTTATGATAATTGGAGATGATTGTGGTTTCCATGATGAAAATTGTTCACTTGTTGAGAGGGATTTAAATGAGTCTTAGAGTGTAACTTTTGATGTAAGTCTTGGGAATACAACATGTGTTGATGATGATGTTGTTAAGAAGAGTCATTTTGAGAAATTTGATGTTGATGACTTTCTTGAAGAGGAGGATGTGAGGGAGAGTGACTTTGAGGATTCTCCATCCATTGGTAGAGTGGTTGATTTTTCTATGCCTAAGACCTTTGAAAACCCCATTTTTGAGGATTTAGGTAATATGATCTTGATGGAGAATCCACTCTTTGACTACTTAGAGGAAGAGGAGGTTAGTGATGAAATTTTTGAGGCTTTGAGTGACGAAGGAAAGGGTGAGGATACTCCTAGTGTCACTCTTGTTGAGAAATCTCCTAATAATGATTTTCTTAACCCTTGCATCCTTGAAGAACCGTTCCCTTGTGCCTCTTTGAAAGCCTCTTCACACCTTTCACCTTCTTTACCATTCACTCCTTACCCCTTACCTAAAGAGCCTAAAATCAACAAAGAATATAGATTTGAGCATGAAGGCATGGATAAATTGTTTCATAATTATTGTGCCTTTCTTGTTTATGCATTACTTTGTCCATATACTTTTGTCTTCTATTGTCACTTTTCGGAGTTCTTTGCTAGGTTGTATGACCAACTTCTAAGGACATTAAATAGCCCTTTTCTTGAAACCTTGAAGAAGTCGAGCTAACGACTTTAAACAGAGCATCATCTTGTATATATTTTTGTTTGTGTATGTGTTTTTGTTCTTTTGTTGTAGGTACTTTTGCAAGAGTTTAACTCGAAGGGATTAGGACAAGAAGCATGGAAAGATGATTATAGCTTCGAGAAGAGCTTAAATGGTATCTTCTTGCCCTCCCTTCCCCTTCCCCTTATTTTTGGAACATTGAGGACAATGTTCGATTTAAGTGTGGGGAGACTTTTGGTTGGATTTTGTTGTGGTTGAGTTGAGACTTCTGTGGTTAGTACCTTGGTGGTATTTTTGTGTTGTAGATATTTGATTTTTGTGGAAATATATGCTTGTGTTAGCTTGTCTTGATCATTTTTGGTTTTCATGTCTATTTTGTGTTTTCATTTGAAAATTTTAGAAAATCCCTAAAAATTTAAAAAATTTCTAAAAAGTGAAAAATTAGAAAATCTCTTAAAAGTGTCAAGTTTTTTTTTTGCTTTCACTTGTCTTCTTTGATTTAGTTGTCTTTCTAGTTTCTAACTTTTGTGGAAATAATGAAATTTAGACATTGGATCGTTGCATATGAATGTTATGTATCAATTGGTTTCCTACTGTAAGTCGCTCGAGGGTGTGTACTTCATTCAATTCCACCATCCACCTCCCGTGATATGATTTGACCTTGAACTTGTCTAGGTGACTATAACCCGAGTGACACTATGTTTTTTTACGATCCATTTTCCACAAAAATACTCTACAAAATAAGAGTTGTTTTTTCATACCAATATCACAAAAAAGACTCAAGCATTATAAAAATATAAAAAGAAAAAAAAGAGCAATCAAGAAAAACTCACAAAAACTCGAAAAGAAAGAATAAGGGGAGAAGAAAAAGAAAAAAAAAATATCAAATTCCTCCCCAAGTCATATTTATTTATATAAATTTTCCCACCTTTTAGATCGTTTTACTTCGTCACTTGGTTTATAGGACGATCTTAGCCTTTTGTTTTTATTAGGGGTCGAGACTTGTTTTTCATCATAATTTCATGGGAGTTCGCTTTCCATCTCCATCTCACGCCCTTGAAATAGCTTGGACCGAAACCAAGGGATGTATAATGTGATTATGCAACGTTTTTAGTGTTTGCTTATCATTGTTTATGCTTTAGTTAGATTTTATAATTGCGACTTTTGATATTAGAGCTCGTGATTGTTTGTAAATATTTTGTGAGTACGTATGTTTGTATATATCGTGTCTTCATTTTCTTTGTTTTTAATTATGGGTCGTAATTTAGTGTTTTGAGTTTACTCGAGGACGAGTAAGAGTTAAGTGTGGGGAGGTTGATAAGTCGAAATTTTACCTATTTTTGTCCCACATTATGGCTCTTATTTAGTCGTTTTTATAAACCGTCTAGCTATTATTTAGTCGTTTTGTATTGAATTAGTTTATTAATCGAGTCTAGCTTAGTTATTGTTATTTTATTATATTTCTCGAGATTTCGGGTACAGTACGTCCTTGTCTATATTTGTAGGTACCGGCACGAGAAAAATCAATATGAGGAAGACGGAATAGAACGAGTCAACACAAGTGAAGACGGGTCAAACCCGATTTTGACCTTGACCCAGCACATATCCAGCACCTCTTACCCATTCTCTAATCAATCAACTATCACTGCTCCCTCCACCATCATCATCCACCATCACTTCATCATCATCAATCACCATTGTTACTCATTAATTCAACTCCACCTATCTTCACTTTCTAATTCATCTCCTTACCTTCACCATCATCACCATAATCCTTCCATTATCAATCACATTAATCCACAATTTAAACTCCACTCAATCCATTATCAATATCCAAACACCATCTTGCCGGACCGCCACGTTCATCTCCACCGACGGACCGCCACCTTCATCTCCACCGCCGGCGAACAACTCCTCCGCGCGCGCCACTGTAACCGGCACAGTAGCAGACCACCGTCGACGGTCGATCTCCGGCGACCCGAGCTCAGCCACCGTGATCTCTCCGCTTCAATCGATTGATTCGATTTTGGCTGATGATTTTAGGATTCTAATTTGGAAGTCAAATGACAATTCAATCCTTACTTTTACTTTGTTTTATTTCATTTAAATGAAGGCTAGTTTGGTCATTTTGCTTTTGTTGGAGGTCTTAGAAAAACCCTCATTTCTCATTTTGTAAGCAGGCTATTAGTAGAAAATAAAATAGAGGGTTTTAGGAGTAGTAGTAGTAGCAGAACGACAGCCTCTCTTCCCATTCTTCTTATATTTCTTTTGGATTTTAATTAGTTTTAATTAGTTTATTTAATACTCTTTTCCTCAACATTCAAGCTTTCTAGTAATTCCATCTTTTTTGGTATAATTCTCATCTCTTTTCTTATTTATAGTTTATGTTAAGTTTATGGTTATTTAGTCAAAGTTATTGTCTTTATAATAATTTGTGCTTAGGATTGTTATTTAGTAATCTTCTTGTTTGTTTATGTGTAGTTAATGTTAGGATTAATTAAAGTTTCCTCCTTTATCATTGTTTCATTATGTTAGATGCTATGATTGGTTTAGTCATTAGTGTGTTTTGTATTGTGTTGATTATATGCTTAGTGAGTAATCTTTTACTAGGGGACGATTTGGCCCCGACATGTCTATATTGTGTGTTTGAGTCCCGTAATTGAGTTGGTTGGGATATACGGAGGAGGATAGTTTGGGGTTCGGGAATCAACTCGTCTTTTGGTTGTGTTTGAACCCTTGACCCTTGTCCACCGACGGGAGTCGGTTAGGTCTAGGTAGTAAAACTCGCCCCTTGCCTTGCCTTGCCCCGCCTAGTTGAACACGGGAGTGAGAATTAGGTAGGGTACCCTAACTATCGGTCTAGACTCTCCACCTCGGGAGAGGGGAGAGAAAGGAACGGGATTAGACGCGTGCTTAATGACCTAGGACCTTGGGTTGAGTACCACGGGAGTGGGCTTGTTCGATTGACCTAGGAATCCGACTCACGAGCCCAGGAGGGAGGCGATCGGGTTTTACTTTGTTGGACTACGAACTCGGGACCGGGAGGGAGATAGTCGACCCTTAGAGGCGTTCCACTCATCCTAATATCCCTAGCAACTCATTATCGGTATTCCCTACTCATGATCATGATATGTCGGTGGTTAAGTCGGACCCTAGGCCTTTAATTATTATTAGATCACCATTCTTATTACTCTTAGTTTTATTATTAGTTCGTTTATGCTTTTATTAGTCATCTTAGTTAGTCTAATTTCACCTTTGATAATTGATTCGCGTAGCTAATTCATAGTCCAAGACCGAACTAGTACTCATTCCCAATCTCTTTGAGGATCCGATCCGACTTGCCCTTGCTATTCTAGTTTAGGTTAGTTGGTTTGTTAGAGGGTAAGATTGACGACAAATCTCGACTATCAGGTCCGTCCCTAGAGTTCTAACGAGGGGATCTACCAACGCTTCAGGCTTCCATATTAATTGAATAAATTAGTACAAATAAAAATTAATCAAACAAATCATTGTTGATATGATCCTCAAATTAAAGTAGAAGGAGCAGAAGTTTGACGTCTTCTCTAACATGTATGCATTGCATATTGATCCTTCAACCCTGGCTTTCCAAAAAATTATCTTTAAGTGATTAAGGAACCTACAAAATAATATGAGTTCGGGTAAATATGTCTATTATTAAAGTCTGATAATTCATAAGAGTTGTGACTATACCTCTCAAATGGGTACATCCAACAGTATTGAACGAGGCCCCCAACCTTTGCTTCATAAGGCAAGTGCACTGGTAAATGTTCCATTGAATTGAAGAATGAGGGAGGAAATATTATCTCCAACTTGCAAATTATTTCAGCGATGTTGTTTTCCAGACAATTCATACAGTCCACCGAAATGGTATACGAACACAAGTCACGGAAGAATTAGCTAATCTCCGTAATTGCATTCCATGTGTTGGTAGGGACAAGCTCCTTTAATCCTATCGGCAACAACCGCTGGCAGTCGTGACTTTTCATGCCGTACAACATCATTTTTGAGTGGTCTACACACCAAGACAAGTCGGATGCGTAACCATCCTGAAACTTCAAACCAGATACCCAATCACATAAAGCCTTCTTTTTTGTTTTTTCTAAAACGAACTCCAACGATTTAGGTCGACTAAAACACAATTGTTTGACGTCAGCTTTGCCTTTTGGCCCGAACGATGTCTTGTTAGGTACATTCATGATATTGTGTATAAGCTGCTCAAAAAAAATCTTCTCAATGGTCAGCACAGTTGCTTACATTTTTACTCGGATTAGGTTTGCTATTGCAAAAGGAATGAGGTGTCTCGGCCATCGACTAGTTTCTTGTAAAATGTTTTGAACTTAATAAACGTTGTGTCGATAATAGTAGCAGTAGTAACAATAGTACGGAGTATTTCAATAATAATAATAATAATAATAATAAAAAATTGGTGGGTAACCGATTTTTTGTAAACTGCTGTTTGATTCATCAATAAAATTCGGCATTCAAAAAAAAAAAAAAAATAATAATAATAGTTTAATACTCCGTACTTTGCAATGCTTTTAATAATATTAATACTCCATCCCTTCCTAACAAATTATAAAAATCTAATATTCTTATCTATAGAAGAATCAAACAAGATATTACATGCAATATTTTCTCTCGTTGATTATCGAGAATATTTGAGATCCTCTTATCACTTGTGAATATTGTCAAAATAGGATTTGGTGTGTTTGGTTTGGAAGAGAGTGAGTACTTCATAAGATTTTTTATATACTCGTATAGGTATAGTATTCCCTCCGTTCTATCTAATTTGTTTTATAAAAATTAGATACGTTTCCTTCATAAGATCTTTAGTTACGTATTTCAAAAAATTATAAAAATTTGATATTTATAACTTACTCGATTAGACATTTAAACAAAAAAAACACATAACTATATTTTACTCTCTCTGTTTCATTCAATTGTTTGTCTCATATATTCATTGTGAGTAATCAAAGTTTGCCTTTTATATTCATTGTGAGAAGTATACAAACAATTGAATTGGAACGGAGGAAGTATCTTTTATATATTAGAAATTACATTGACGATTTCAGTCAATTATAATTAATGTCAAAAAAACAAATGCAAACAATCAAATAATGAAAACTACTTTACGAAAACAAAAAACCATTACTCCGTAACTCCCTCACATCCAATTCATTTAATTATTTACATAGTCTATCATTTCTCCTCAAGAAAATTATCTCACGTAAAGGATTTCCCTCGAAATATCTTCCAAAAACAATGACGCAGGAGTCGAACCCGCGACCTCCGAGACATATCCCATGTGCACAAACCACTAATCCAAGGAATCACTTTGTAACTAATATGCAATAAAAACATGTAGTATGTTACTTACAAGAAATTGAAATCAGATCATTAAATCTCATCATCAGTTCACGAGGCATAATCAAACACCTCCACTACCAATTAATCTTCCGATCATTAATCTTCTTCCATCGATCTTGCTTCCTCATTGATGTTGTTCACCATTTCACGAAGAATTGTTGTAAATGTCCATTCATCCTTCTCGAGAATGCATCACCGTTTTTTTCAATTTCTTTAACTACTCATCTTCATCGTAACCCTAATCCATTAATCACGATTCATCTCGGAAATACGTCACAATCAATCAATATCCGCCTCTTCGTTTCCTTCATTTGTGTTTCAATCACATCTTAATCTATTTATATGTTGTGTTATCTCGCTATCATGTCTGCAGTCATCCCTAATTTCGTGAATTTATTAATTTTGTTTTCGTTTTTTTCTCCCCTCTTTGAACTATGTCTCAATCGAATTTGGTTTCCATTGCTAACCTTACTCAAGGTGTCAGGTTGAAGGATCTAACCGTTAGGGTGATTTACAGATGGAACAGGCCGAACTACACGAACAAGAATACAACTGATGCTGTTGAGTTGCTGCTTATCGATGCTAAGGTGATTACCTCCAATTGTGTAATTTCTTTCTTTAGTGCTGTTATCTGTATATTATTGTAGAACTTAATTCAATACTCCATTTTTTTTGTCCGTGATTCCAGAATGATTTGGTTCAGGCAACTATTAAAAAGCCGTTGTTGAGTAGATTCAAGGACAAATTTCTCATCGGTCAGGTGTACAGTCTACGTAGTTTGACCGTTGCCCCCAATGTAGGCGTAGACAAGGCCACCACTCATACCTGTAGATTGAATGTCGAGTTCTCCATTAAAGTTACTCACCTGCCTAACGATGTCTCGATCAGTACCGTCTAATTGCTACCGTTTTGTTAGCTTTAAGGATATCAACGATGGCAAAATTGCAGCCAATCAGTACATAGGTATCTTTGGTGAAGTTTGCACTGCATATGTTGTTTTCTTACTAATCTACTTCTCCGTACGTTTGTTATTTATCAGTTTCTTCCTATGCAGATGTTGTTGGTAAGGTGTACGAGATTTGACCAATTACTGAAACAAAGAACGGTTTTAAGTGTAGAAAATCAAGTTGGAAGATACAGAGTACGCCTCTCTTTCTGAAGGTTCTTTTGTCCTAACGCCAAATTTGTAATTGTCTCACAACTTTGTTCCTTTTTTCTGTTTTCTTAGTGGCGACGTTCTTCACTGCACTTTATGGGCACCGCACGCCGTGGATCTACCTGAGGTACTGGCTATTCTACCCAGCCCTCACCAGTCCAAAGTAGTTGTTCTTAGATGTGTGGAGCCGAAGCTATTTGACAGTAAGTACCTCAGTTGGCCGTCCGTTATATTAATGTTTTTTACACACTGATTCTTGCGAAGTAAGTAACATTCTGTTCGCCCACGTCAGATTCTTGGGTTGTGCAAACTACCTTCAACGCAACGACATTTGAGGTTAATCCAAAGTTGCCCGAAGTGGATACCTTTCAAGAGAGGTTCTACCTATATAAAGTTACATTATTATTATTCACTAATTTCTTGGATTCTTTGTTTCTGTTATTTTTAACATTATGTGTTATGATCCTGCAGCCTTTCATCTCAAGCTCCTAGCAATTCATTACAGATTCTCGACGAAGTTGCGGACGGTGAGAGCTTCCACATTCCGGTAGATGAGGTTCTTTCTGTAAAACAGATTCTTGAAAGCGAAAAGGTTTAGTCAAATCTCAATCACATTAGTTTTCTAGATATGTACATTCTACACATTCTTGACAACCATTAAAATCATGGACAGGGTGGGTCGTTCTATACCGTGCCAACCATACTTGACATTGAATCCACAGCGGGGTAGTACTACAATAGCTGCAAGTCTTGCAGATCAAAGGCAGTGAAGAACGATAAAGGGAGGTGCGTGGTTTTGTAAGAATTCGAATTGCGATGGAAGCAAAACTGGCTTAATGAAGAACAACCCTAAGTGAGTCTCCCATATCTACCTCAGCACGTGTATTCAATTAAGTATTTGCAAGGCAGATCTCTCTTTTAATAGCAACGTCGTTATCGTTGTTACAGGTTTCAGGTCAAGTTTGCAGTTGTCGATTTCTCTGGGATCGAATGTCATTTTGTTGCATTTGATCATCAGGTCGAAAAGTTTCTCCAATACAATGCCACACAGGCACAGAGTTGATTGTAAAGATGGAGAAGGTATTTCTATAACTGTACAATTCGAATAAATTTCACTGTCAATGTTTGTTTTGTATAACCTAACCACAACTCTTTTACTTCCACCAGAAAGGAGAAGGTCATTCTATGCCTGAAGAGCTAGTCACGCTCATTGACAACCGCTTCCTATTCAAGATAAAAATAGACGAGAAGTTCAATGTTGAACAGTCGTCTACCTCTTACACAGTTTCCTGGATGTCTGATGACGTAGACAAAATACACATGTGGCACATGAAGTACGAAGAGGCAATTAAGGTTGCTTTTTAACTATTTTTTTTCTGTGTTTTTTCCACATCGTTAATTTTGTAAGTCTCAAAATTACTTTGATGACAACTTATTCTTTTGTCTGCAGATAATAATGGACGAATATGGTCTATCAAAAACTGCTCTAAGCAATGCGAATTTCAGACGTACTGTTCCTGGAGAAGGATCACAACTTGCAGCAGCCACATCCGTCGGAGTACATGAAACACAGGGAACTTCAAATTCCAGTCAGGTTTTCCTTATTTTCGTCATATATTCCAATAGGTTATGTGTTTGATTTTTATGTGGCCGTGTTGTTCACTTCAAGCTTCTACGAAAACTTCTGATCCTCCTTTTTCTTTGAACATTAAGGTCGTTGAATGCGAAACCGCGTCCAACTCTTCGAAACATACACCCCTGAAGAGGAATGGAGATTCGCTTGAAGTCGAACCATGTACTCCAGTTGGTGGTGCCTCTGATGCTCAGTCTGCTGTCAAGAAAGGGAAATATGCTTCAACTTAGATCGTGTTACTCTGAAAACATCTGAACATGTTTTTACAACTATCCACCCGAACTTTTCGATTACTTTTCAGAATCTTTTATTTTCATCTAAAACTATTACTGCTGTTGTTGTGTTTCACCCTTTAAGACTGGCAATTTGTACTTAGTTCATCTACACTCTCTGTTTTTATTTATTTTCATACCATTCGTTTTCAATTATTTTCAGCTGGAATTTGTTATACTGTCTATTCTACATGTATCTGTGTTCGTTTGCTACACATGTATACTATTGACAAAAAATTGCAGGGAAGACACGAGTTTTGCCCCACCACATTATTGTTTGCTTCTTGAGACAACGTTTTCTGCCTCTGGAAATATTCAGTATGAGGTCCGAGTACCAATGGTTTTTAGGACTCTTAATACTTTTATTGCTTAATCTTTTTTTTCCCTTTTTTGTCTCACTTATATTCTTTTTTTTGTTTTCAACTGCAGGACATGCGTATTTCTACATATCAACGTAATCAGTCTTATTTTAGCAAAATATTTAAATGTCAGCGGTTATTTCACCGGTTTTTTCCCAAAATATTTTAATCAGTCTTATTTTAGTACTTTTTCCACCATTTCTGTAACGTGTAGTATAGTTATATTTTTGTATATTGATGTAATTTTTTTATCGTGTAATTTTGTACAAATCACAATTTCCGTTATTTTTATGTAATTTATGTTCGCGTAATTTATTGCAACTCACAACTTTTGTTCTATCGTTTTTTTTCGATTTTTACGTAATCTTATATCGTTTCATTATGTACAAATCATGAAGTTCATTCTGATGAATAATAGCATATCACTTCAATCATTTACTACGGCATTTCTTCTTTCACCTACTGAATAACATTAAAATGTGCATTATACATACTTATGATCCGGGATCTAATATCCTTTTACGAAACCTGCCTTCGGTATTTCGTAGTTTACATATTACGCTCTACGAATGCCACTGGTCGGAACAAAGTGAACGTTATTATTCTTAGTGCAATAGGAGCGTTTTTTTTGTCTATATTTTGTAAGACATCTTTCCCTGCCCGTCGAATAGTAAAGTAAACTAATATAGAATACGTATATTCGTGATCAGTGGATTGTTTTCTCGGTCACATTTTGTCAACAATAAATAGGCGTCCTCTGTACTATATCTAAGTTCCCTGGTTCAAAACACACACATTTTCGGTGTGCCGGTATGTACGTAATGTCCAAACACATTCCAACTAATCAACATAGTGCTTCGTTATCACAACACAATTAATTATAACATAACATGGAAAATGGATCTGACTGTTGCTCTTCAAGTTGAATGTAAAACAATCGGTGTATAAATATTTTAGTAGTCTTTTGTGCCTAAACTTAATCCAAGTTTTATGAATTTTCAATCCTTTTCTTTTTGTCGTTAAATTAGTTTTACGCATCTATGGACCGGTTACCTAAGAAAGTCGTTCCACGAAAAAAAAACCTGTGAAAAAAGGAAATCTGCTCCCAATCCTACACCCAATGTTCCTGATTCCACCACGTCCGAAAATATTCCTGCAAGTGGTCACCAAACATCGTACTGGTGTGATGTCTGATTTCATATGGTTGTTTCACCTTCGTTCGTACGTTGTTTCCGTCATCCTCTTAACATTAACTACTGCACAAACTAATAACCTTAACTTGAATGATGTGAATACAGTCAATTCTAGGAATCCCTTTCAAGACATTTCAAACTGTCCTATCTGTTACCACTCCAGGTGAATGTTCCCGTACGTTATCAGGTATTTCAGTTGAATAACGCCTCTATTTTAGATTTTGCAATTGTTTATAATGTACTTCATGTTTTCCCTCCTTTGTATATCATTTGTAAATTAGTATATTATTTTCCAAGGTCGTAATACAATATGTTTCTTTCTACCCTATGTGGGGTAATCTGATTTTCAAGTTCGGAGCATTGGACATGGTCATTATCCTCAGGAAGTCAGTGGTACTTCTGATCAGGCGGATTTGGACGAACTGGATGTTTTTTATCGTAATAGGCAACAGCTTCAAGACGGTAAAACAGTAGTGTATAAATCCTTTTACTTTGTCGTTATGGTTACAATCGATCTCAATGTATTTTCAATGTGCTGCAGCGAACGAATTGGATAACTACCTTACTAGGTACCTCACTGCTCAACAGGCTAGAGTGGACCGAAGACTTATACAGGCAGATAGACGAGAAGGTCATAATTCATACGAAGAAGCAATGTACACAGCCGATGATCCATATCGGGAATGGCGGTCGAAGCTCGCACGACGCAAGCATGTGAACAAGTTTAGGGAACGGAGAGCCCGTAACAATCATAATCCAAATGCATTCACACAAAGCTCTCCACTTACTGCTGACCTTACTGAAGTTAATATACACATTTATTCGCAGCGAACTCAAGTTACTGTTTTCGTAGGGTAATTAGTCTATTACTGTGGTTGAGCGATGCAGCTTCCCTGGAGCGTGTTTTAGACGTCATCCGTGAGGCATGTGTTAACGACTCAAGCACACCTCAACGTCTTAGTAGCAACAAACGATTTCGTCAGTCCACTCATAGTGACACCATTATTCAAAGCCTTGCCCGCGATATTTTCGGGTCGATCATAACTGATGAAGACATTGACTCGCCAAGTGACGCTGTCACGACAGGTTAATCCATTAGCATAGTGCAGACCTATACTGTTTATGTAGGTTCTATATTTTATTTTGACAATATTATACAACAGGATGGGAAGGGTATGACGACTTAGGGGATCCAGAATATAGGTGTCAAAGGTGCTCCGCCTACATGTGGTACAATGAGAGATCGAGAATGGATCGTAGACCGCTTATTCCATCTTTCACAATGTGTTGTAGAGATGGTGTTGTCGAATTGCCCTATCTCACCAAACCCCCACAGCTTATGAAAGATCTCCTTCATGGTCTGCATCCAAAGAGCAGACACTTCATCGAAAATATCAGGATGTATAACTCGGCGCACTCATTTACGTCAAGTGGCGGCAAAGTAGATGATTCCGTAAACAGTGGAAGGGGCCCTTATACGTATAGAATTGGTGGCCAAAATGTTCACCTTATAGGCAGTTTGTTGCCTTCAAATAACGAGCCACCTCGATTTTGTCAATTGTACATATACGACACGAACGATGAGATTAACAACAGGAAGCGTGCGTTAAGGTATCACATTGATTACATGTTAGTCTGCCTATTTGAACACTGTTTCGTGTCATATATATGCCAACCATTCTTTTATGTTAATCTATTTATGTGCAGGGGACAGTCATCTAGTAAAGACAGGTTTGATGACCGCGCCATGGCTGAAATTAAGGCCATGATTGATGCGTACAACCCTTTAGCCCAGTCATTTTGTATGGCCAAGGATAGCATACTAAATTTTGATGAATGGTGTGATGTCAGGCTGAGGTTAATCAGTGCCCGGTGCACTGATGGACGTGTGTATAATCTTCCAACTATCTCCGAAGTTGCCGCCCTTATTGTTGGTGACATTGAAGATACCATTGAAAGTAGGGACATTATAATCGAGGAAAGGTGTGGCCGTCTACAGCGTATCTCTAAACTGCATCCATCATACTTGCCGTTGCAGTACCCTCTCCTTTTTCCGCACGGTGAGGATGGTTTTCGACTCGGTATCAAACACTGCCAGGAATCTGTTGACGCAAGTCGTAATCCTGAAAACAGCTCACAGTAAGTTGACTTTAAGAGAGTGGTTTGCCTTCCGACTGCAGGATAGACCAGATGATGTAGAACCTGATACTTTACTGCGGGGAGGCCGCTTACTGCAGCAGTTAATTGTCGACGGATATACGATGATTGAGGCGCATCGGTTAACCTATATGAGGTTTAACCAGCCGAAACTTAGATCTGAAAATGCGAAGCAGTTGCGTGAAGCTGCCGTGAATGGGGAGATGGACTTCTCATCTGTCGGCGTTAAGTACATACTCCCTTCGAGCTTCGTCGGTGGTAAGGGATACATGCGTGAGACTTACCAAGATACGATGACAATTTGTAGGTGGTGTGCATACCCTGATCTCTTTGTAACGTTTACCTGCAACCCAAAATGGCCGGAAATAACTAGGTTTGTAAAGAAGAGGGGGCTTAACCCTGAGGACAGGCCCGATATTGTTGCACGTGTATTCAAACAGAAGTTGGACCTTCTTATCAAGGATTTTAAGGAGAACCATGTTTTCGGGAGAACGAGAGCAGGTATTTGGTCTGATTCAACCTAAGTTATGCGTTGCTATATTTTTTTTGTCAATTTACATATTCCAGAAGTTCCGTCGTTACTTTTTGCCATATGCCCGCAGTTGTGTACACCGTGGAGTTCCAGAAAAGAGGTCTCCCTCACGCTCACATCCTTCTGTTCTTGGAGAGGGACGACAAGTTTCCAGAAGCTAGCGATGTGGACACTATTATCTCCGCCGAGATACCTGACCGTTCAGAAAACCCATCATTGTACTAAGCTGTGAAGGACCTGATGATTCATGGTCCTTGCGGGCATGCCAATCCCATGTCACCGTGCATGGTTGACGGTGTTTGTACAAAAAGGTTTCCAAAACCTTTCTGCGACCGGACAACTGTTGACGGTGATGGATACCCAATGTACAAGAGGAGGGATAACGGTGTAACTGTCGAAAAGGGTGGCGTCCGTGTCCACAATGGTTACGTCGTCCCATACAGCGCGGAGTTGTTGTCGAAATACCATGCCCACATCAATTTTGAGTGGTGCAATCAAGCACGATCAATTAAATACCTTTTCAAGTATGTGAACAAAGGGTACGACAGAGTCACTGTCGGAGCAGCAACGAGGAAGAACCCAGACGAAATAGACCATATACATGAGTACTACGACTGTAGGTATGTCTCCCCTCCTGAAGCGTCGTGCCGTAATTTCTCTTTTGACATTCATTATAGGACTCCGCCGGTCGTGCGTCTAGAGTACCATCTTCCTAACGAACAGAACGTAGTATATAATGATGATGACCCGTTAGACGAGGTGGCGGCTCGATCCAATGGTGCTCGAACCAAATTCGTTGCGTGGATGCAATACAATGCGGACCACCCTGAATCCAGGAGTCTGACATACACAGAGTTTCCCACCAAATTCATTTGGCATAAAGAAGGCAAAACCTGGGCACCGCGAAAGCAAGGGTTCAGTTTGGGGAGGATGTTCCACAGGTCACCTAACGGTGGTGAACGGTACTACATGAGAATACTACTCAAATTTGTTCGTGGGGCAACATGTTACAAAGACATAAGGACTGTTAGAGGTGTCGTGCACGAAACTTTCAAAGACGCATGCTATGCATTAGGTTTGCTTGGTGATGACAAAGAGTATATTGACGCAATTGAAGAAGCGAGCTACTGGGGAACGGCGTCATACCTGAGGAATATGTTTGCGACATTGATATTCTCTGGCAGCCTGATTAAACCTGAAGAAGTGTGACGGAAGACGTGGCACCATCTTTGTGACGATATCTTAAGTCGTCGACGGAAAGAGCTCCTTAACTTTGGTAACCCCTCAATTATACCGTTTCTCCCTTCAATTAAATCGTTCAAAATGCCAGTTAGTTTGTACTATTTTGTCTTTTGTCTAAATTATTTCGACCATTTAAATCTGTGTTTGTTTGTTTCAAATGGCTACACAAACTTGCAGCTTACGGACCAGCAGTTACAGAATTACGCACTGTCGGAGATAGACTCGATGCTCCAAGCTAACGGGAGTTCTCTTTCCAAATTTCCAGATATGCCGCATCCGGATTACGATTTACACGCACTGGACTCTAATAGATTGATTTCAGATGAGTTGAACTGCGATCGTGATCAGTTGCGGTTGGATCATGGGCGTTACATGTCTTCCATAACTGGTGAACAGAAGGCTGTGTACAACGAAATTATGCGAGCCGTTGAAGGTGGGTGCGGTGGTTTTTTCTTCCTGTATGGTTATGGTGGTATTGAGAAGCAAGGGTCAGATTTTTCTTCCAGTTGCTTCAAGCGGTATAGGTGTTATACTTCTGCCAAGAGGGCGTACCGCTCACTCTAGATTCAGCATACCTATCAACGTCGAGGAGAACTTATTGTGCCCCGGCATAAGGCCGGGTTCAGATCTAGCCGAACTACTTGTAGTTACCAAACTGATCATATGGGACGAGGCTCCCATGGTCAGACGTTACTGTTTCGAGGCACTTGACAGGAGTCTAAGAGATGTCATGAGATTTGTTGACCCTCAGCTTGCGGATAGACCGTTTGGTGGCAAGGTTGTTGTACTGGGTGGTGATTTTAGGCAGATTCTGCCGGTTGTCCCTAAGGGTAGTCGCCAGGATATCGTTCATTCGACGATATGTTCGTCACTGATCTGGAGAGATATTAAGGTCTCTCTTCAGTGTTTTCTATTTACATATTACTTCTTATTTGTTCCTCAACTATAGTCCACAAGCACGTATGTAGCAGTAAAACCATATGAATGTGTCACGTTGCTTAGTATGACCCCTAACGTATTTGTGTATTTCATCCTGCAACTGTAGGTTCTGAAGCTATCAATGAATATGTGGCTGCAATTTAGATAGCCCGATGCTAACCTTGATGAAATCAGAGAGTTCTCTGACTAGATATTGAGTGTTGGTGATGGTATCGCAGGTGGTGTGAACAACGGCATTGCTGAGATCACCATCCCCTCAGAGGTGCTTATTGAATCCAGTCCCGACCCTGTTGCTTCAATAGTGCACAGTACGTACCCTGACCTGCTCAGTCGTTTCCAAGACACTGAGTACCTCCAGCAGAGAGCTGTTCTTGCACCCACTCATGACGTTGTCGAGAAGGTTAACGATTATGTATTGTCTATACTGCCTGGCGCTGAGGTCGAGTATCTGAGTTCTGATGAAATCAGCAGTCAGGAAACGTGGCAACATGTAGACAATTTGTACTCCATTGAAGTTCTAAACACTATTCGCGCGTCGGGGCTACCTAGCCACAGACTAACTCTCAAGATTGGTGCAATTGTTATGCTTCTACGGAATATTGACCAAGCTAATGGACTATGTAACGGTACCAGATTAGTTGTCTCGAAACTTGGCGACCGTGTCATTGAAGCGAAAGTGGTAACCGGTGTCAAGAAGGGGGCTCATGTTTACATTCCTAGGCTGAAGTTGTCACCATCTGATGAAACGAAGTTTCCCTTGCGTTTTGAAAGGCGATAGTTTCCTATCGCAGTCTGCTTCGCGATGACGATAAACAAAGGCCAGGGGCAATCTCTTTCAAATGTTGGTCTGTTTCTTCCTAAACCAGTATTCACTCACGGCCAACTCTACGTGGCTATTTCCCGAGTGACCAGGAAGAAGGGTCTGAAGGTCTTAATTCTAGATGAAGATTCATTCGATAATGACTCAACTACTAATGTTGTTTTCAAGGAGATATTCAGCATTTTGCTCTGATAATTTGTACTTACCACATCATTATTTTCTTTTCGGGATATTTCGGTTTTGGTACTCCACATTTTGTTTGCAATTGACCTAACCAGACCATTGTTTCCCTAAGGTTAACCTTACTGTTGCCACTGTTAGTTTTTTGTGGACTATCCACACTAACGTTTGAACTAAAACTAAATACACTTCGACGACAGTGCAAAATCCTCTACACTTCTTCATTCAGAAGCGTACATGCTTTAATGCAATGTCTTAATAGAATGTACAACACACTTTAAAATGCAATCACCACACTACACTTTAATGAAATACGTAGCATGAATACTCCAATCGTCGTACATATGTTTCGCAATGAACGTAAACAAAAGCGAGGGTCAGTCTCTATCTAATGTCGGTCTGTTTTTACTTCGACCTATTTTCATCTATGGGCAGCTTGATGTCGCGTTATCAAGGTTAACCACTAAGAGGGGCCTAAAAGTTCTTATCCTATACGAAGATTCTTTCGATAAAGAGATTTTTTCAAACACGAGATGGCAGGTATGTTGTAAACTATGCAAAGGGTAGTAAAACCGGTGCGCCAATTTTTAAGATGTATAACCGGTTTATGTATCGCTAATTTCCTGTAGTTCCTACCACCAGAATGTCCTGTTTGTTGAACCTGCTTACAAATCCCCTTCCCGTACATTCATCGTTCACAAGTACCAGCAAGTTCAACGCATGTCAATGGCAGGATTCAAACACAGTTTTAGCATCATCATCATAACTAAATTGGTCTGATGTCAACATAATTGTACCAAGTTTAAAGAAAATACCACAAATTACAAACAGTTTAAAGGAAACATCCACAAACCGGACCGAGGTCCAATAATCCATTACAAACAGTTAATTGATTAATATAGTTTAAGGGTTACCAAGAAAAGGTTATTGCATTGAGTCAGGAGGAGTTACCTTTCAGACGTAGAATCCGGGGCAGTGTTGCTTCAGCTGATTAAACACGCACACGTACGTTGACCTGTTGTCCGTGTCCGCGTCTCCGTATCCCAGCCTCTTCCAATCAGCTGAAACAAAAATGCAGTTCCTGCCCTCTTTCACCAGGTCTCTGTCCGCAGAAGTTGCAACCCACAAGTGAGGACCGGACATTCCGTCTGAAGTGTTCTCGAAGTCCGACCGTCCCCTACCAACTCTCTCAAAACACTTCTGCAGTCTGAAAGCACTCATGTACCTATGCTCGCCATTGTGAAACTCAATTGCAATAGCCTTCTTGAAATTGCCAGGCTTCCCTTTCCACATATGGAAGACCTTTCTAACAGGGTATCCCAATTTTATCAGTTCATCCCTCACAAAGGTGAAACTCTTGCCAATGACTACCCCTTCTCCCTTAATTTCGTATGGTAGATTGTGCATGATGACGGTTGGTGGGTACACGAATTTCTCAGCCATCTATAACAACTTTACTTTCTCTTTGATTCTAATTTAATTTTGAGTTGAAGAGGGATTTCGATTTGGGAATGATCGAATATTTGAGAACACCTCACTTATAGTTGGGTAGGTATTTTGAAGCTTTGCATGCTAAAGACTATGCCCCATACGGTTATCAAGTGGTGGAAGTTGAGTGTGATGTCATAATTACTGCAGATGGTAAATGCAGCAGCAGTAATTGTGGAAGTTACTCGAGGAAACTGTAAAAATTACACTTTGCTTGCCAATTGAGTTAAGGTGTCATCATTACCCTTCGTTTCTTTCAATTTTATTACATATTACCGCATAAACTTTGTTCTCCCTAATATCTTTCTCTTCATCAGTGCAATCGTATATAGTAACGTTGTTTGGAGACCGTATTCCGTTGTATATCTATTACGTTATGTCGTCTGGTAGCCAAAAATTACGGTGCGTCTACTAAATGGACCCGATAATAACTGTTATATTCCACTGTCAGTGTTATTGTGTAGTATTACGGTAACTCATTTAGTCGGATCCCAGTTAATGATAACCGTTACGTCATTATGTTTCCGAATTTTCAAAATACCCGTATTGTTGAACAAATTGACAGTCCGACACGGTTATTTTATTTTGATTTCTAGACTTCTTAGACTACATCCATTTTTCGTTTACCATTTAATATGTATCAACGGTTGTTATTACTTAACCGCCTTACGTCAGACATTCACTATGCGTTATTATTACCGATTATGTTCATTTGCATAACGTTCGCTTACAATTTTTACCGACTTACGAAAGTTATTACCCGTGAAATCACACAGTTACTTTCCAACTTATTAATTTCCTACTTAACGTTCGCTTACATTCTAATTGGTCTATCAACACCGTAACAAACGGGCAACTGTAAATGGACGTGTAGAATCGTATGAGCCTGAAATACGAATTAATAGAACCGCTACCTAGGCCACAATTCACAAGCGGTTTTTTAACTACAATCGTTAATTAAATCTAAATTAAACCTAATTATGAAACGATCACCATTGCAATTCAAACGTTACAAAATACCTTGCATGCAAGGTGATTCTTAAGCATTGGGATTAACAACCATCTATGTACAGTGCAACTAAATTCAAATACTTACTTCCGTTCCCATGCATTTAATCGTCGTAGAAATCCCGGTAGATTTCGTTCAAAGCGTCCATAACATGTCCATAGGCACCAAATTTCTCAGCTTCGCCCAAGTACGTTCCAACATAACGGCACCAGATTGGCACCATACGGTATTCCGTCTCCGTTGATAGATACTTCTCATCCTCCCAAGAAGCAACCCAGCAATGCGGGCGGCTAGGTGATCCCACTGGTCGGCCATTGCTTCCTTGGTCATCCCGAAATTTTCAAACTCCCTTTGAAGTTTGAAGGCCTTGAAATAGTTTGGTAGCCTCGCTCCGAACTCAACTACGACCGCCCTCTCAAAATCAAGCGTCAGCGATATACACGGGTCTAACCTAACCACATCATACCCAAGGTAGATTAGTCTCATTTTCAGAATGTGCAAATTCTGGCAGATATACCACCCGTCTTGCACGTCGTACGGCATGTTGTCGAGGATGCACTTAGGCGGCCACATCAACTGTCTATACATTTTGAGTGCTTAGCAAGAACAGGTTGTGTGGATGCTTTCTCCTTATTGTTGTAGAGAAACTTGATGTGCATGCAAGTTGGACGTTTTACCCTTGGTTAAATGAAGTTCTCAATTTTATTTTGATTATATATTGGGATGATAATAACTCTTCGACTTCCGTTTAGTGTATTTGTCTATGCTTTTTTCTTTTTATCGACCTTAGTACTAACACAGACTATTCGTGTTAATTACCACACTTTTATACTGTCAGAAAATGTACTAATGAGTTACAGTACCGTTAATTTCATGTCACTCACCGCATACTCGATGTTCATTACTACACTTGCTGGGTTGATGTTGCAAATCGCTGACATAGGGATAGTATTTGGCCCAGCGTTGGTTTGGGTTAGTCATATGTATATTTGGGCCATTTGAATTTTGGATCATTCATAAGTTTGTTCAGCCCAATTATGTATTTCGGGTTACTAGCTTTATCGGGGATGTGTCTCGACGAAGCACCGTCAATAATCTAATCGGGTTTAAAGTTCGAGATGGAGTAATAAATACCAAATAAAATAAACCAAGTACAAGGTGCGACTTGGTACTACTATGAATCCAGTTACAACCCGTTGTGTGAATTTAAGTGGTTTGCTCTTGGTAAATGAAAAGGTGGAATTGAATGTGGTTAGATGACACTAATTTGAAAGGTCAAGGTAAATGTTGGTACATATTACGAATGTATATGCAGTTCGAGTTCCGTATTTTTTTTTATAACGTAGATGTAATCGTGAGTATCAACATGTAACGCAATTGCGGAGTATAATATAGTATACGTCAAAACACGCAACTTCCTGGTCGAGGGTTTGGGATTGTATACCATAATACTAAAACCGTTCCTTAATTTTACTACGACACGTTTTTAACGGTATAAATAGACGTCACAATTGACGATACATTCAGTTACATGTGACTTTGCGTTACTCGATGATGGTAATTATTCATGCTGGACCAATGTTGGAAATTCTGTCATCCACATATACTTATGTTCAATTTATTCTTGGCTCAATTGACCTTCGAACATCAGCATTTCACCGAGTATACATTGGTAGCTGGCCCATCCCAAATTTCTATCCCTCATTCTTTTATGCAACCCAAAAAACATAGGATTAACAAATGTGTACGCATTGCTGCCCAGCCCGCCCAGCTAATAACGTTTTCTCTATGTTAGCTCTTGGATGTCGTTTTCTCTAGATGTCGTGTTCTCTGCTAACGACTGGGTTGATGCTCCAGTCTATAATCTCTGTAGCGGTAATGATGTAGGACATGTCGACATCTCCCCCTTCGTTCATATACTCACCTCTTATCTAATGAATCGGTTAAAACCCTAACAGCAGGTAGTAGAAAGTGCATGACCAAAGAATGTCGAAGATATTGCGCCATACTTGCTATATGTTGTTCATGTTTTCGCTTACCTAATAACATCTAAAGTAACTAAAAGTCTATTAACGAATAACCTAATCTCTTATATATTAAATCAAGGAACATGTGCAATGACGTGGCACAATGGTGTTTCACCATTTCGAAATAAGTCCTTATTTTTTATACAATTTTCTTTCCCCCAAGTGTGAACACAATTGTATAAGCAAAGTATTCCCTCAAAATCTCCTCCAAAAACTTCAGCAACGGGGATCGAACCCACGACTTCCAAGACCTATACCACATATGCAAGCCACTAATCCAAGACACCATTTTCTGAAAAAGTTGTGGAAAAAACATACAGTAGCCTTAATTGTTGTTCATTGACATATTACTCGAAAATCACTCCCCAACAGTCAATGGTCTTCATGTCATTGATTACCCCCTTAACCCCACCTACCCCTTTCAATTAATACTTCGTCATACATTAACTTCCCCATCTCCTCGATTTTCTTCATCTCGGTATTCCCCTGTTAAATTTGGGAAACTGCACTCTCAATTATGATTGTCTCTTTGTTTCTACTTCCTCTCCATCAATTACTTCCAACATTCTATTATATATTACATCCGGTTTTCATCATCTTCTCATTCAAACTTCAACCCGTAGTCAATTACTCTGTTCTCATTCATTCAATACAAGTTTAAATTTTCTGATTTTATTCATGTAATGGTCAATTGAATTTAAAAAAAAAACTGATTTTTTTTTTTCAATTTCTTTGTTGAATTTTCAGGTAGAAGAAAGAAGAGGAGGTCAATAAAAAAACAAAGCATCGTCATCTATTTTGATTAACAATCGAATAAATTTTTTTTTTCTATATCGACGAAATATATTATTTAATTAAAAATATTATATTAATGCAGTTATTAATTAAAAATCGTAATTAATGTATAAATAAACTCATTTTTAAAAATATACTGGTGTAATATTATAAAAAAATCGTTTAATTTAATTTCGTAATTTAAATATTAAAGTAATAATTTTATCATACAAATAGAATTATAAGGTATCGTCGAAATTATTATTTATATTTTGTATATAATATATGACGAAATATCATTTGCTGTTTTTTTTTTAAAAAGAAATATCTATATTTTTAAAATCAATTGATGTGTGGAATCTAAAATAATTGTTATTTTCTGTTTCAGAGCATTTCAAGTCGAGCAAAAAGGTCACGGGTCGGCAAGAAGTAGATTGATAACGTATCGTAAAAATTATTATTTATTTGTACTTTGTATATAATATATGACGAAATATCATTTGTTGTTTTTTTAAAAAATAAATTTCTATATTTTTAAAATATTTTTAAAATATTTTTTTTAAAAAAATTTGAAGAATTGTGAAATACTCCGTATTTAGAAATATGACGAAATATTTTTCCTATACTTCTAAAAAAAAAAATTATATCGACGAAATACATTATTTAATTTAAAATATTATATTAATGCATTTTTTTTAAATAACTCATTTTGTAAAATATATTGGTATAAAAGTATACAAAAATCATTTTTATTTAATTTCGTAATTTAAATATTAAATTAATAATTTTTATTTATCGTCGAAATCGAATTATAAGGTATCGTTGAAATTATTATTTATACTTTGTATATAATATATGACGAAATATTATTTGTTTTTTTAAAAAAAAAAAGAAATTTCTATATTTTAAAATTATTTTTTTTCTATATTAATCTATTTTTTTGTAAAATATTTGAAGAATTGTGAAATACTTCGTATAGAGAAATATGACGAAATATTTTTTTCTATATTTTTAAAAATATTTTTTCTATATTGATGAAATACATTATTTAATTTACAATATTAAAATAATGTATTTTATTAATTAAATATCTTAATTAATGTATAAATATAACTCATTTTGTGTAATATATTAGCATAAAACTATTCAAAAATCATTTTTATTTAATTTCATAATTTAAATATTAAAGTAATAACTTTTTCATTAGAACTATTTCTAATATAATAAAGTATTACTGCAACTAAAATCTACATTAAATTACCTAAACATAGCTCATTTTATTGCTAATACTAATGCTAGAAAGGGAAGAGCAAAATGAAGATTCTATACGAACTTTTCTACCAATGATGTTTACTTTGTTAATCTTCTTATGGGTCCATAAGATTTGATCGTTCGTGAGTTTCGACAGGTTGAGCACCCTCGAGACTACCGGGAGTTCCACCTGTGCAAGGAACATCTCTGGACTTAATCTTGGTTCTTGATATTTTTGGAACTTCCTCACTAAGCAATTCCCGCTTTTAAGTAAAAAAAATTCATTAGAACTATCTCCAATATAATAAAGTATTACCTTTTTATTTATCACTCGAAAATTATCATTCGTCAAGATTTGATTTTACTTTAAATTTATATTGAAACATGAAATTTGACTGATCAAGGAGTTAAAATCGAGGATAATAGCTTTGGTAATACTCCGGAGTGTTTAGGGCTGATGTTAAGTCTAATTGATACTTTAAAATTTCAGTAGCTAATGCTGTCAAATGTGGAAAAAAATTTCAAAATAATGCTCTTAAATAAACTTATTATCGTTTCGGGTCAGATTGAAAACTAATTAACGAAATGGTGCTCTGGTAGGTTCGGATTGAGCTTCGTTTCTATGCGGAGCCAACCCGCCAAGCGCAATGGCGTGTCTTCCCGATTAAATAGACGACCAAAAAAAAATTATTACTCCTTAACCCGCCATTGCCAATGGCGGGTTTGTCTTCAATAACCCGCCATTGTCAATGGCGGGTTCAAATGTCGTAGCTTCTGCCCAAACCATCCACAAAGTGTGAAATATACCTGCTAAGACCCGCCATTGGGAGTGGCGGTTTAATGAAGACAAACCCACCACTCTCAATGGCGGGTTAGAGTGTAATTTTATTTTATTTTGCTTTGATTTTCCGACCTTGGCTTTTAATTCCCACCCAACAGTCCAAAACGCGACCCTCTTTACTCGCTCACCCGCACCACTCTTTACTCATACCACTCTCTACTCACCTATACTCAATCACTCATCCTCCATTATTACTCACCAACTCCGGCGTCACTTCCGGCAGCACTTCCGGCGAGACTTCCGCCGACACTTCCGGCGAACCTCTACACTTAATTTCATAATTAGCAAGGTATAATTCAACTAATTGTTCCAATTTTATTTGATTTTGTTGTTATAATAAGTTTATATCTTCATAAATTATGCTTAAAGTTCTTTATTTTCTTTGATTAGTTGTTAGATTTACAATTTAGATGTTTATTTTTGCATTAATAGAGAAATTCCCAAATTTGAAACCCTAATTTTTTTTTTGGGGAAAATTCCATTGTTTGTGTTGTGGGAAATTATGTGTGGTTTAATTAGTTTGTAAAAATCAAATATATATTTTATGGGTTAAATTAGTAGTTTGAATAATTTGTTTTTTTAGTTAATAGATATTGGAAAATCAATTTTTTTGGTATTTTACTACAAAGACGGGGTTATTAAGGGAGGTTGTTAATGTAATTGTTAAGTTTAATTTAGGTTAATATTTGGTAATTAAGGTGTATGGTTCATATTGTGTTGTATTAAATTAGAGAAAATTGTTGTTTATTTTTCTTTTTGTAGTTGTGTTTTGCTAATTAATTTTTATTTATAGAATGGACATTATTGATTATCCACTAATGTGTTATTGGGATGGAGAAATACTAGAGCAAAATGGATGTGTAACATATAGAGGAGGGTCACAATGTTTTGTTTTAGCTAGTACAAAAATGAGTTACGGTGAATTAGTTGACGAGATATACAAGGGGAATGATGTTGATAGGATGAGTGCTCAATTGATTGTCAAAATGAAATATCCCAGTTCAGGATGTTTTAAAGTTGTACCCTTAACAATGATGTTGCATTAAGGGCGTTATGGGCAAGTGTTTGTCATTCAAATTCTCCATCCATGGACATATTTGTTGAGTTGTCCACTACTTCCTTTGTTGTGCCCACACCAAATGTGCCGACACCTAGGCTTCCTTTGGCGTTAGATGACGTTGGTCAATACGTATCCCTTACTAGTAATGATATAGACATCGGTGTATTTGATGGTCATATAGAGGGCGATGAGGTTGATGAGGAGTATGAAACACTTAATGTTGATGAAGGAGATGACGATGTTGATGATGTTGGTGCTAGTGCACCAATTGTAGAGTATAACAATGCTGGAAAACTAGAAGGGGATGAGTTGAATGATTGGAGGACATGGGATTCTTTAGTTCGTTATGAGCAAGGGAATGAATTTGCTAAAGGTCAAGTGTTTTCAAACAAAATGTCGGTGATAGATGAAGTGACATTATATAGTGTGCAACGAAATCAATTTTTCAAAGTTGCAGAGTCTAAGCCTCACACGGTAACCTTCAAATGTGGTCGATCACCTTCCCCTTGTAAATGGAGGCTAAGGGCCACACAAAAAGATTTTCACTCACAATCCTTTACCATTGTCACGTACAATGGTCGTCATGAAACTTCTTGTGTCGGTAACACCGTTTCTAGAGACCATATGAATTTGAAACGAGGGTTCATTAGCCATGCGATTCGAAACCTTGTTGAGACCGATTGGGGTATTAAGGTGTCCGTTATTGTGGAGTACATGAGAGACAAATTTGGGTACACAATAACTAAGATGAAAGCTTGGAATGCAAAACAAAGAGCAATTAATGACATTTTTGGGGGTTGGGAAGAATCCTATGAGATGCTTCCTCGTTTTTTGGAAGGTTTAAAAGAATCTAATCCCGGCACAATTGTTCAGTGGTCGACTAGACCCACGAATATCCCGAATGTTAAAATATTTCAACGAGTTTTTTGGGCCTTCTAACCAAGTATTGATGGATTTGAACATTGTCGCCCTATTATCACCGTTGATGGAACTCACTTGTATGGTAAGTTCAAAGGAGTGGTGTTGACCGCTATGGGAGTTGATGCAAACAACCAAATATTTCCACTTGCCTTCGCGATTGTTGAGTCAGAAAATACGGAGAGTTGGCCTTGGTTTATGTCTTGTATTAGGACCTATGTCACCAAACGAGACGGATTATGTGTCATCTCCGATAGACATGCGGGTATAATGGGCGCTATGAACGAAGTTGGTAGTCAATGGGAGGAACCTTATGCCTATCACAGGCTTTGCATTCGTCATTTAGCATCTAATGTCCACAAAAGATGTAAGAATGTTCAAGTGAAGAATCTCTTTGGGTCAACGGCAATGCAACTACAAGCTAAAAAATTTGATATAGGTTATATTCGGCTTGCTCAATTGAATAGGAAAATTAGGCATTATGTCAATGAAATCGGTGTCGAGAAGTGGTCCATTTGTCATGATGGTGGTCATAGGTACGGTATTTTGACCACAAATTTGGCGGAGTCTTTTAATAATGTCTTGAAGGGAGCACAGTTTCTACCAATAACAGCCCTTATGAAGTGTGTATTTGTAGACACCCGCATTTTGACTGCCGCGTGTCTATGGTAGTCTCCGAAAAACACCCGATGATGATCGGACACAAACGTGACTTGGTATACTCGGACTTGGGCTCGGAATCAATAATATCCGACATGGACTTTTAACGGAGTAAAAATCTCACAAAACAGACCTCAAATCCAGGCCCAGTGGGTCGTTCCGAGCAAAATAAGACTAATTTGGGCCAAAACCGACACCAAAGATAAATCCCGTCTTTTGGCAACCGGGTCAAAACCCGGTCAAAGACGAAACCGCCTCATAAATCAGCCAAGTTCAGCTGGCGCACAAATCAGAATTCAAAAAAAAACAATCAAATCAATCAAGGATAATCTTTCCTTATTTGTCTCGCCTAATTGATCCACTCGATCGAGTGGATTGACCCACTCGGTCGAGTGGAGCGCCTTAAACCAGGTTTGGCCCGTTTGCAAAGGCACTCGATCGAGTGCACTAGGGCCACTCGATCGAGTGCCCCTATGTCGTGGGATGAGGCCTATAAATACCGCTTCACTCCCATGCATTTCACAACTTTTTGACAAGACATTTCAACCTACATTTTGCACTACATTTCAGCCACAACTCACCTACACATCAAGCCTTAGAAACCCTAAGCCAAACACACCAATCCCGAGCCCTTTGTCCCTCGGAAAACGACGCAACACACACATACACAACAACTCGCGTACATCCTCGATACTCCGGCGTCCCGTCGCTATTTACGAGTCCATTTCTGAGGCCTATACCTAGCATGTATGTTGAGGGTGTCCTAAACCCCATTTCGATCTCTATTACTCCGTCATTTTGTTTACTTTATCGTGTTTTGTATTGTAATCATAATCGTAGTAACACTAACACTAACGTTTATACTTTTGCATCTTTATTTTTGTATCATCATTTTACTACTAGCATTAATAATACCGCGTGTATATATATATATATATATATATATATATATATATATATATTAATATTAAAAACCGGTTTTGAAAACGTTGGACTACGATGATCACCTAAGGTCCGTCTAATCCCTTTACGAGCCACGACGGAGGTGGAGCCCTTTCGAGGAGCCCCGCCCCAATGTACTCAAGGGCGTGACGTGACCGTGATCGGTCGTAGTTGAACGTATTTAATCCCATTTCTATAATTAGTGCGGAACCCGTTGACACGAAAACCGACATCACATAACCCGAAAGAGTTAGTTCCGATGTCGTGACGTAGAGGGAAGCATTTCGTCACTAATTCAAATTTTCTAGTGTAACGATAAACATTTTCATAAAACTCCGATAATGGTATTATAATCGTTCATACACGATTATAGTACCGGAGGCCGAGTTAAATACAAATCGTGCGATATTTGTATTTGATTTGGCCGACCATCGATTTCAAATCATAAAACGAAACGAATTATCATTCGTACAGGGGCTACTCGACCGAGTACGTATGCTACTCGATCGAGTAGCACCCAAAAAAATGGGTAGTAGCTACGTAAAAGGCGCACTCGACCGAGTCACACCACGACTCGATCGAGTGGGTCCTGTAACCCAGAAAACCGAGGGCTTTGACACACATTTCAAGCTCCGTCCTTTTATCGACTTTAGTCATCACGTGTAAAGACCATCACGTGACCGTCCTATTTTCGAAACCATGCACATCACGACACGTAGAACGACTTTGATCAATTTTTGACATGATAAGTCGGGACAAGACTATGGGATATGAGATCGGGCTAGCAATATGCCACAGTCTCATGTTTCCGTCCTTCGTTTAGTACACGACATAATGTGTATTTAATCGGGGTTAGTCCATTTACATAATTCGCGGTCTAGTTTACATACGGGTCCGTTCCTATCATTGTATTGCGTTATTTTTTATTTTGTTTATTATTTTTACGTGATGTTGTATTGTGAATTCCGGGTTGTATTTCCGCCCGTGTAACTTGTACGTTATTTTTATTTCCTTTCGAGCTTTATTTATTTACTTGCTTTACGCTTTATAAATGAACCTCGCATGCTAAATCATTTCGACCATAATCAAGATGCATTAAATGACGTAGCAAACCAATAATTCACACGCTTAGCCCGAAAACGCTGTTTGCATATCATTTAGTCATTTTACTAGCGCGCGTACACGAACACGAACGATGTCTTAGTAGAGGCCGCCATGTGCGGGCGGGGTTGGGTGTCCTTAGTGGGCTTCCCAACACGTACCCTCACCCCTTACTCAGAACCTTTGGTTTCCGGATGTCCGAAACCCTTGGCGCACGAGAGTCATTCTATATACGAAAGCCGGTGTAAACGGTATCGATATAACAATGCAAAGGGACGAGCCCCATAAACTCTGAAATCGAAGTGGGCTTACTTTGTGTGTAGCCCATGACGACATAGAGTGGGCTCGTATGGTTCCGAATAACCACAAAATTCGGTGGCGACTCCATTTTGACTTAAATTTCGAACCCGAGAACAATCTTACCACGAGATTCATTCGCCTACCCAAACCCGCGCGTGGCCGCGTCGGGGTGGACCTACGTCATGTCCACAATTTGGCGACTCCGCTGGGGATACCTGATGTACCACATGTCATCGGGGTTCCTAGGGTGAGACTCGAAGAGAAATCGTTCGTAGATTAGTGTGCGCGCATTAGTTTATTGATTCATGCATAACCCAAATTTGCCCGGGCCGGTTACTTGTGACCGACGTCCCACTATACCACGGTGCATTCCTACATGGGTGCGCTAAAGACATCGATGGTGGAACTCGTCTCGGTTTCGCGGCATGTCCTAAGACCAACTCGGCTTAGGGAGTCCGTCCATCACACGAGAAAGCCATCGTTGTTGGTATAGACCCTATTTTGACCGACCGAGACTTAGTGTAAAGCATACATAAGCGTCGTAATAATGCTTGTTTGACTACATGCTACTTGGTTTCCGTGTCAATTTTCAAAAAATCGTCATTTCAAAAAAATTGCATCTTTCCAAAAATACCCACCTTTCGAAAAACCCGAAATACTGTCCATTTCGGGACCCGTCTTTTCAAAGCGCCCAAATTTAAAAAAAAACGAAATGCTGCCCATTTCGGGACTCACCTTTTCAAAATATCCGATTTTCAAAACTCGGAATGCCGCCGAAATTTAGGATCAACGATTTGACTCAAAATATCCTTTTCTTTAGTCGGCATACTGTCCGTTTTAACTCTCGAATTTCCGACACCGTTTTGATTTTCTGAATTTTCTTCAAAATTCTAATCTTGGTTTTTGAAATTCCGCTTTCCATTTTCGAACTATTGGAAATTCACCCTTTACACCTCCAACTTTCCTAAAATAGACCTTCCCTATTATAGGACCTACCGTCTATCCGTGTGTCAGGTCTTTGCATAGTACGTAGAGGGTTTATAGCGTCGAAACTCTGTCGATCTTATATCACGAGTTTCCCCCCTTTCCCGAGTCTGCCTTATTTGTCAAGGCACGACCAACCCGCGTGCGGCATACCCCTACAAAGGAAAGTCCGTCCATACACTCGAGTCAAAAGTTTGGGGAATAATCTCACGTGGACCTTCCTTCGAACGGGACTAGGCCCACTAGGCCAAAATCCTAAGGAAGTCATACCACCTACGAGTCATCCATCTAAGTGTCTTTCTCGAGTCTTTTCCACTCAGTCCTTTTCTTTTGGGTCGCTCGGGATGTACCTTTTTCTATGATTCCAAGATCTGGGTTCGGTTTCTGATTACGCGGTGTTCTTACAGACAGGCCGCCGGCAACCGGACACACTCGCAGGATGGAAGCTACTTTAGGCAGTCTGAAAACCTCTGTGGACGCCATGGTCGACAAACAGGCCGACATCGAAGCCCAACTGCATGAAATGAGGGCTGGTCAAATTGCTATCATCACTCGTTTGGCTGCAGTGGAGCAAAAGACTCCAAATACGGGGGTTACGGAACCTTTGGCTGAACTGGTTAGCTCGGTTCACCGATTGGAAGAGCAAGTTCACTTGACTGGGAGTAACAATATCCATCGGGAGAATAGTCGTGAGTATAACCCACTGAGTGACAAGCTGCCCGCAAACCTGAACCTCACCGGTTTGCCCATGTTTGAAGGGACTGAAGACCCGTTACTACATGTACGGGCCTTCAAGGAGTTCATGGTCATCAAAGGGGTGGACTCTACCATGTTCAAGAGCCTTTTTGCTGCGTCTCTTGAAAAGCACCCTCGGGCCTGGTACTACAGGCTAGACCCGAAGAAATACCCTACTTGGGATGATGTGGCCACCGAGTTTGCTCGGAACTATGCTGACAACACCGAGATCCAAACCACAATGCGATCTCTGGAGGTCATGGCCCAAGAGCCGAAAGAAGGTTTTACCAAATACCTTCAACGCTGGAGGGCCGAGAGCGTGAAACTGGTCGATAAGCCCAGTGAGAAGACTTTGGTGGAGGCTTTTGTCAAGAACCTCCTCCCCTCCTACCGGGTTCACCTCCGATATGCTGTCATACCCAATTTCACCACCCTTACTGAAATGGGTATGAGGATCGAAGATGACTTAAGACTGGAAGGCCTCACTAAGGCCGCTGCCAAAGGTTACCAAGGGGCTTCTTCCTCCACTACCAAGCCTCAAGCTGCAACCCGCAGCATTTTCGACGCGATTAATCTACTAGATGCCCCGTCCAAGAAGAACACCCCACCTCGGGTTTTCACTGATATAGGTACTACCTATACTTATGCCTTACAAAGGCTATCCTCAAAAGGCCTAATCCAACCGATAGGCCCAACTCCTGAAGTTCCGGTCGAGCGACGCTCCAAGAACTACAATGCCCAAGCCTATTGCCAGTACCACCGAGGCAATGGGCATGATACCGAGAAGTGTTGGATGCTGAAGCACTTGATCCAGGACCTGATCGAAAGCGGTAAAATCCCGCTACCCGGAGATAAGCCCAGCAACAAGGAGAACCCTTTCAGCTCCCACGCCATCTTTACCGGGGAGGTGATTGATTGCTCTCACCTTATCTCTCCATGTATCCCGCAAGTGAACGGGATCTGGTTCGACGACGAGGATGACGTCTACCTCGCCAAAGGGGAAGCTGTCCCCATTACCTCCGAGGAAATTCGTAGGACTAAATCCCGAGTCCTAGCCAGTAACCACCTTGGTCGTCCCTATCAAGCCACTAGCTCTAGGGACACCCTTATCCCGACAACCGTCACTGAGCCATTCAGGACGGAAGTCGCCCCTGAAGAGCCAACCGCTGAAACGGCTCTCATGAAGCAGTTGAAGAAGACCCGAGTTGACCTCACTATATGGCAACTCCTGGTTAGCTCTCAAGAGCATCGAGAAGCACTTACAAAGGCTCTCGATCAAATTAATGTTGACTCTTTGGTTACCCCTGCTGAAATGGTAGCCACGGTCCTGCCCCACCTGAAGGGCAAAGCCAAGGAAGGAGGTCTGATGATCACTTTCTCCGAAGCCGACCTACCGCCATTCGGGGCCTCCCATAATCTGGCCCTCTACATTACGGTGGTTTGCCGAGGAAAATACCTCCCTATGACCCTGGTTGATGATGGGTCCGCTGTGAATGTCCTTCCACTAAGGACCGCAAAAGCTCTCGGCATTACCGAGGCCGATTACATCCCGACTGCTTAGACCATCCAAGCCTTTGATGGGAGCCCAAAGTCGGTAGCTGGGGCCGTGAAACTGACCATCATAACCGGCCCGATAGAAAAGGAGATCGAATTCCAGGTGATCGACGTCACCTCGTCATTCAACTTGCTCCTAGGTAGGCCTTGGATCCACGCGGTCAAGGCGGTGTCCTCCACCCTCCACCGAAAGATCAAGATGCCTCTGCTTAACGATGTCATCACTTTAGAGGCAACACCAATGACTGTGGCTAGCTGTAACGCCACGGGACGCACGGACCTCTGGGGGTTCGATTTTGTGGGGATGATCGAGGAAGAGTACCTCTTTAGGCCTTACTTCACTACGAGCATCGACACGATGCTCCAAAACCTAGGGTACTTTCCGGGGGATACCTCTCGACCCGATCTTCCAGCTGGGAAGATCATCAAAGTTCTCAAAGACGAAGAGTCTCACTTTGGTCTAGGTTATGCCATCACTCCCGACAATGTTGTCCGAGCAGGAATCAAAAAGGCATGCAACATTATTAAGGGTATCCACTTGAGCCCTTATAACCCACGGTTGGCTGACTACTTTGTCACACCGGTATTTGGGGCTGTTCAGGTTGGTCTGTACCAACCCAATGCTATGCAGCTCGAGACCCACTTGGCCCGGGACTGCAACTACATCCCGGAGGACGTATTCGCCCTCATCCAATCCAACGGAGCTGAAGATGGTGAGCCCGCGCTAGGGCTACTATTTGGGGAAGACACTATAGCCCCAACTCCAAAGGAAGACCTGGTCAACCTGATACTCCGCAGCAACAGGTTTGACCCGACCAAGCTAATCTCGGATGTTGGTTCCGAGACCGGAAACAGGGCCTGGAGGAAGACTATCAAATGGACTGATAGTCAGGGAAGAATCTACAAGCTGGTCACCGGAGAGGGAGACATGCCTGAGTCTGAGTCTGAGTCCGAGTCTGAGTCCGAGTCTGAGTCTGAGTCTGAGGTCGAGTCTAGGGAAGTCGGTGCTAGAGTCACTCCTGTATCCCCTCTCCCTTTTATCATTCCTGCTACTGGCACCTCGGGGTTTGTCCCGAGTGCCCTACCAATTCCGCCACTGACCAATGATCAGATGGCTGCTCTCTTTAAGCTGTTCTCCAAATTTTCAATCAATAATAACAACCGTTCTGCTTACGACTTGTCTCTTTTAAATTCTGCTTTCAAAAATGATTTATGCTATGACATTGAGAAACCAGACGAACAGGTACCCTTACCTCCACATTTGATCGAGCAACTAGAGCAAAGGGAGTCCTGAAACCCGGTGATCGAAGAAACCGAGTCCATAAATGTGGGAACAACCTTTGAGCACTACAAAAATCAAGCCGGAATTGCGTCGGACAAATCCGACGCAAATGGGCAATATCCGACGCAAACTGAAGATTGCGTCGGATTAACCGATGCAAACGGCCGCCATTATAATTTGACGCAAATTTTTTTTTTGCATCGGCTAATCCGACGCATATGTTTTGCGTCGGCTAATCCGATACGAAGGCATGGAGGTCAACGCCCCTGTCAATGGGCTTTCCGTGGGATTAGCCGACGCAAAGTCAACAGAATGTTTGACTTTGCGTCGGCTAATCCCACGCAAAGTCCCTCAGTCATATCTCAGTCAATGGGTTTGCGTGGGATTAGCCGACGCAAAGTCAACAGAATATTTGACTTTGCGTCGGCTAATCCCACGCAAACCCATTGACTGAGATTTGACTGAGGGACTTTGCGTGGGATTAGCCGACGCAAAGTCAAACATTCTGTTGACTTTGCGTCGGCTAATCCCACGCAAACCCATTGACTGAGATTTGACTGAGGGACTTTGCGTGGGATTAACCGACGCAAAGTCAACAGAATGTTTGACTTTGCGTCGGCTAATCCCACGCAAAGCCTATTAACAAAAAAATCGTTTCTTTGTTTTCAGCTCCCCATATGCGCGAAATAAAAGAATCTGCAATTAAACAACCCACTCCTACAACAAACCACAACAGCAGCACATCCCAAACAAAAATTCATCAATAACTCCAATCAAAGCTCTCGTACATATCTTCTTCACAAAACTCCACAAAACGAAACAAACATAAACCAGTGTACTGTTATAGAAAATGAAAATATATTACAAAGACAACCAGCCCTAGGTTCAGAATTCTATCTAGGAGTTGGTAAAATATATACACACGATGCAACCAGAATCTAAACAAGTAACATAAGAGAGCGGAACTACCTACGAAAGGGACTCAATCTGCTCCGACCCATGGGGATGACCATCGTTGTTGTCGTCATCGTCGCGTCTAGTCATGCGTGGTCCTCCACTACATCCCTCGGTCTCCATGGCGAACTGTTCCCTCATGAACTGAATAAACTGGTCCTGCTCTTCGCACCTCTTCTCCAATGTCTTCAGGCGCTCTTCTTGTCTTTGGAATTTATCTTCCATACGATCGTTAAGTGTGCGTTCCTGCAAGGTGGCGGTAAGGAGGTATGTGTCCGCAGATACCTCCTTACCACGGTTCAAGCATGGGCGAAAGAGCTCTTTCGCCACGTTACCTATCCCCCAAAACCTTTTCTTTGAGTTGTAGCCACCCGTCACATCGTGGAAGATCTTCAAGGTGTTGGGTGCTTGATCAGAGACGCGTGCCTCCTCCACCGCTTTCTCGTAGCTCTCCTGAAACAGCAACATGAAACAGTGTTATAACTTTAAGAACACATACTATCACATCGTAATTTTCATGCCTAGTATATTTTTTAAAAACATTACTACTACTCACAACGATCTCTGGTCCTCTAGGGTCAATCCACTTGCCGTCTTTCCCCTTCTTTGTCTTCTCCAAGAGCTGGACCGAGGTTGCAGATGGGCCCTTCATATAACAGTGTTAAAATTTTCAGCATTTATTTACCAATAGTATATATTGAATTATACTCAAATTTTTTACTTGTGTTATAAGCATTTACCAACTGCGCGAAGGCTGTTGCTGCACTCCTACTTCCAAGGCAGCTAGTGGGTTTGGCCACCCCGTCCACCTGCCCACCTCTCCTGTTCGACGACTTAATCGCCGATTTCTTCTTGAAGCTTGGGTCGGCAGCGTTCTTCTTCAATATCTCCCACTTCTCTTGCGGAATCCAGTCCGCCTTATCGACCCTCGGGACAGCTCGCTGGAATATGTCGGTTATCTTCTTCTTAATCCGACTCTCATAATCCAACCTGAGGTCGTACCCCAGGTCTATACGCACTCTCTTCTGTTTGTCAAAAAAAAGATTCGTTAGCTACAATTGAATGTATAAATCGTGCAACGAAAACCTTAGAAACACAGACGAGGTAATTACCGCAAAGTGCATATACATCGCTTCCCGAGCTTCCGGTGGCGCCTCCGTCCAGTTACGGTAGGCACCAGGGGTTGACGCGTATGTCATGGTAATGGAATCCCGCATAAAATCCGAGTACTGCGTGTTCTCCCACCTACACAAGTAATTTATGATACTGTGAAGTAAATAAATGAGTAAAAATATAAAAAAAAATAATTGGCTAGAACAACTTAAACTCACCAAGTAGCGGTCTCCACTTTCTGGCTTGATAGGTATGGTTTCGCAGGCGTCGCAACGTAGACCGTCGCCCCGACTTCTTGGACAGCGTCCACACCTAGGACGACAGGAGGCCTAGGCACGTCCTCCTCCATGTGGTCACCATGGCCGCTGGCCCCCGCCACCATCCCACTTCCACCTGACATAATCACGTCTACAAAATATGTTTGCTCAAAGTTAAACTGTAGAGTCAGCTTGTTTAGGGTAAAGTAGGAATTTCATTAAGTACCAAAATAGTCTTCAATTACAAATAAATAAATTACAACTTATGCGAATAAGATACAAAAAACTACATAATTGCTAATTATCGTCACTGTCACTGTCACTGTCCGCGTCGGTGTGCGGTTCAATGAACCCCTCGTCCCCATCTTCATCATCATCGTCCCAGTCAGTATTCACCTCATCACCGTCATCTTCATCGTCGACGACCAAGTCGTCCTCATCACCCTCTCCCTCGGGAACAATCCAGTCGGCAAACTCGTCGTCCTCCCCTACAGCACCAGCAACTTCAACTACATATTCTTCTTCATTGACGTCATTGTCTTCGATCAGAATTGATGACATTGGCTAATAAGTACCAACTACACTCTCTTGGTAGACGTCATCGTCGATGATAGGATTATCAACTTGTGATCTTGCCTTGATTTTGAAAACCGCAGACCAATTCGTACTCTTTTTTCCCTTTGGGTAAGGTGCATAGCAGACTTGATCGACTTGATACGCCAACACAAAAGGGTTGTGCCCTCGCAGTTTTCTTGTCAGGTCGACATCCACAAGATTGTAGTTCTCATGAACAGTGACTCCGTGCGGGGAGTTGTCGATCCAATCACATTTGAACAGTATGGCCTTGCAGTTTTTGTGGCTGTCGTAGTAGTCCAGCTCGATCACCTCGAGTAGTGTTCCATAGTAATCTGACCCTTTGGTGGACAACACACATACGCCGTTACTTTTGGTCAGTTTTGGAACATCAACACCCTCGACAAACGCTACTCAACATCGGTCAACCACCTCTCCTTATATTTTCCAGTGGTGCTTCCAACATCAGACTGAAAGGGTTCCACCTCTATTTGGTGGTCTTCAGTCTGATGCGCACCCACGTCTGGGTCTTTAGCTTTTGTGTCAACGTGCTCTTCGAAGTAGAAGGAGCAGAAGTTTGATGTCTCCTCTAACAAATACGCGTTGCATATTGAACCCTCGACACGTGCTTTGTTACCAATTTTTTTTTCAGATGGTTTAAGAACCTGCAAATTAAAATATTAGCTACCATGTAAGACTTAATTGGTAATCAATGCACGGGAAGTCACACTAAGGAGAGTTGAGGACGTTACCTTTCGAATGGGTACATCCACCGGTACTGAACAGGACAGCCAACCCTTGCCTCATACGGCAAATGAAGTGGGAGATGCTCCATCGAGTTGAAGAATGACGGAGGAAATATTTTCTCCAACTTGCAAAGGATCTCGGGAATACTGTTCTCAAGTCGATTCATGGACTCGACTGACACCATAGTGGAACACAAATCTCGGAAGAACTGACTGATCTCTGTCAATGCATTCCACATGTTCATTGGCACCAACTGCTTCAAAGCTACTGGCATCAAGTGCGACATGAACACGTGACAGTCGTGGCTTTTCATGCCATGCAAAATTAACTTGGACTGGTCCACACACCGGGATAAGTCGGATGCGTAACCATCCGGAAACTTCAAACCACTCACCCAATCGCACAAAGCCTTCCTATCATTTTTGTCCATAACAAAGGACGACGATTTAGGTCGCCCAAGACACAGTTCCTTGAAATCTGCTTTGCCTTTTGGTCCGAAGGCTGTCTTGTTCGGTACATCCATCACGGTGTTGATAATCTGCTCAAAGAAATTCTTCTCGATATGCATAACATCAAGGTTGTGTCTGATAAGCAGAGTGTGCCAGTACGGAAGTTCCCAGAATATGCTCTGCTTCCACCAACCTTCCTTATTGTCCTTCAATTTTTTCAACTGTTGATGGGTAGCGTGTACTATTGTAGGGTACTTCTGCACATCTGTCCATATCTCATCGCCTGTTAACCGTTTACATGCGATCCTAGTTTCATCGGGTTGTTTCTTCAGGAAACTCTTACAGTTATGCCTAAATGGATGGTCGGAAGGTAGAAATTGTCTGTGACAGTCAAACCAAGATACCTTTCCGCTATTTTTAAGCCAAAAGGATTTTTGATCCTTCGCTTGACAGTAAGGACAAGCACGGTAACCCGTTGTACTCCAACCAGACAACATCCCGTAAGCTGGGAAGTGGTTGATGGTCCACATTAGTGCAGCTCGTAAATTGAAACTAGTTTTCCTCGACACATCGTACGTGTAAATCCCATTATCCCACAAACTTTTTAACTCTTCAACAAGTGGTTGGAGATACACGTCCATATTAGCTTTCGGGTTCTTAGGGCCAGGAACAATAAGTGACAGGAGCATAAATTGTCTCTTATTGCATAACCACGGCGGTAGGTTGTACGGTGTCAAAATAACCGGCCAACATGAGTACGACTTGTCGAACTGCCCGTAAGGTGAGAAACCATCTGTGCACAAACCCAAACGTACGTTGCGCGGCTCTTTCGCGAACTCGGGATGTTTGATATCAAATGTCTTCCAAGCTTCACCATCGCTAGGGTGTGTCATCATACCACTAACTCTGATTTTGGAGTTACTGTGGTGCCAACTCATCTCGCCCGCAATTTTCTTTGTCGCATACAGTCTTTGCAGCCTCGGGCCTACTGGGAAGTAAGTCAAGACCTTAGTTGGTACTCTCTTCCCCCTAGTATTTTTTGTTCAACTCTTGTACCTCCCGGATCCACATTTCCTACACGCGTCGAGGTCCGAATCTCCCTTCCAGAACAGCATGCATCCATTCGGATACGAGTCTATCTTTTCATGGGGGAGTTGGAGGCCCTTCAACAAATTTTTAACCTCGTAGAAATTATTTGCCATGACATTCTCCTTAGTGCCTCGTAGAAGGTCAATTAGCAGTTGGATCCAACCGTCTAAATGTCTTAAGGCCATGTTGCTCTCGCACTTCAAAGTCAGCATCCTTGAAGCGACTTGCAACAGACTCATATCGCACCCGTTGAAAACTGGGAGTTCAGCATTTTTTAGCATTTCGAAAAAGGAAAGGACTTGTGGGTTGGGTTCATGTTGCACTTCTTCGTCGCTTATGTTGTCTGGGTTACGTTCCTCCTCCATGATGTCCTCAACCGTCGTACACAGTGCGTCCTCTACGAAGTCCCGGTACGGATTTTCGCGAACAGGTTCTTGCAGGCGACTACTTTCATTTTCACCATGATACGTCCACACGTAGTAGTTCTCAACAAAACCGTGCTTGTATAGATGTTGTTTGACATCTACTTCATGTTTTAAGGCACGGTTTTGACATTTTCTACATGGGCACCTAAGCTGCTCGCTAGGTAGTGGGGGTTATTATCTAAGGAAAACTTGATGAATTCCTCCACACCGTCTCTAAATTCTATTTTCGGTCGCTTATTGTCGGCCAGTCTCTCGTACATCCAACTACGTTCTACTCTATTCATTCTATATGGATTGAATTATGAATGATTAGGGTATGTAGACATGAACAAAATGGTTTGGGGAAAGAAGTCAACAACATGGAATTTGAAGAAAAGTTCGCGAATTTCACCATAAGTTGGAACTCTCACAACCATCAATTTAAAAATGATTCATCACCGGGGACCTTATCACTCCAACCTAAACCCATTCTTGTGCGTTCCATGTCACTGATAAACACGAAATTGTGTAATGTCGATAAGAGAAAAATTCGGCAGCAATTCGCCTCAGTTCTCCAAAAGCACAATGTGAAATATATGAAAACTCCACATATGCAATCGAAGAACATTGAGGGAATTGTCACCAAATTTTGCTCTTACCAACACAACACAATTTCATGTTTACCACCTAAGTGACATGAAAGGCACAAGAACAGTCCCAAAACGGGGACTGTCCAAGAATTACTCCTAATGAGTAACTCTTGAACGGGCACTAGGTAGGTCTGAGTAGATTTCAAACAATGCTCATGCACAGTACACAACGAAAACAAATAACAACAGCAATCATATCTCAACACAGTAATCCAAAACATTAATACTTACTATAATTACAACCACTAACTGCTGAAATTTAAGAAACAAAACGAATTTCCCTTTTTTTAGTATTGTTTATGTAGTAGAAGATTAGTAGTAGTAGTAGTAGTAGTGGTAGAAAATTAGTAGTAGTAGCAGTAGAAAATTAGTAGTAGAAGAAAATTAGTAGTAGTAGTTTACTAGTAGTAGAGGAAATAGAATATTAATAGTAGTAGTAGTGGAAAATTAGTAGTAGTAGAAATTTAGTAGTAGTAGTAAAAGTAGTAAATTAGTAGTAGTAGTAGTAGTAGTTTAGTAGTAGTAGTAGTAGTAGTAGTAGTAGTAGTAGTAGTAGTTTAGTAGTAGTAGTAGTAGTAGTAGTAGTTTAGTAGTAGTAGAGGAAATAGAATATTAGTAGTAGTAAATTAGTAGTAGTAGTAGTAGTAAAAGTAGAAGTAGAAAATTAGTAGTAGTATAAGAAAATTAGTAGTAATAGTAGTAGTTTAGTAGTAGTAGAGGAAATAGAATATTAGTAGTAGTAAATTAGTAGTAGTAGTAGTAGTAGTAGTGGTAGTGGAAAATTAGTAGTAGTAGTAGTAGTAAAAGTAGAAGTAGTAGTATAAGAAAATTAGTAGTAGTAGTAGTAGTTTAGTAGTAGTAGAGGAAATAGAAAATTAGTAGTAGTAGTAGTAGTAAACGTAGAAGTAGAAAATTAGTAGTAGTAGTAGTATAAGAAAATTAGTAGTAATAGTAGTAGTTTAGTAGTAGTAGAGGAAATAGAATATTAGTAGTAGTAAATTAGTAGTAGTAGTAGTAGTAGTAGTAGTAGTAGTAGTAGTAGTAGTGGAAAATTAGTAGTAGTAGTAGTAGTAGTAGTAAAAGTAGAAGTAGTAGTATAAGAAAATTAGTAGTAGTAGTAGTAGTTTAGTAGTAGTAGAGGAAATAGAATATTAGTAGTAGTAAATTAGTAGTAGTAGTAGTAGTAGTAGTAGTAGTAGTAAACGTAGAAGTAGAAAATTAGTAGTAGTAGTAGTATAAGAAAATTAGTAGTAATAGTAGTAGTTTAGTAGTAGTAGAGGAAATAGAATATTAGTAGTAGTAAATTAGTAGTAGTAGTAGTAGTAGTAGTAGTAGTAGTAGTAGTAGTAGTGGAAAATTAGTAGTAGTAGTAGTAGTAGTAGTAGTAGTAAAAGTAGAAGTAGTAGTATAAGAAAATTAATAATAGTAGTAGTAGTTTTGTAGCAGTAGAGGAAATAGAATATTAGTAGTAGTAAATTAGTAGTAGTAGTAGTGGAAAATTAGTAGTAGTAGTAGTAGTAGTAGTAAAAGTAGAAGTAGGAAATTAGTAGTAGTAGTAGTAGTAGTAAAGAATTAGTATTAGTAGTAGATTAGTAGTTGTGAAGTAGAAGAAGAAGATTGGTAGTTGTGTAGTAGTATAGTAGAATAGTAGTAAATTAGTAAAGTATTAGCTAGTTTAGTAGTAGTAGTGTTAGTAGATTTGTTGTACTAGATTAGTAGTAGTATTAGTAGTACATAGTATTAGTATTAGGTTATTCGTATTAGTAATATTAGTAGTAGATTAGTAATATTATTAGTAGCATTAGTAGTAGTAATGAAGTATTTTAATGTAATATTAGTAGTAAATTAGTAATACTACTACTAGCACTACTAATGTAGTACTACTAACACTACTAATTAATCTACTACTAATACTACTACTCATCTATCTCAACAAATCTAATTCATTATACTAGTACATACTACTACTCCTACTAATCTAATAACACAATTTCTAACCTAATACAATAATCACTAACACCTAATTAACATACTAACTAACCTAATTGACATACTACAATTACCGTCTAACAATAAAACAAAATCTAACATAATTCACATACTAATTAACCTAATTAATATACTAATTAACCTAATTACTAAACTAACTAACCTAATTAACATAATCACCCTGCAATCTAATTAACTAATTAACCATACATAATCATCATACAATCTAATCACCATAATTATTAAACTAATTATTAATCTAACTTAATCAAGACAGTTTAGTAAACTAATTGAGTAAAAATTAATCTAATCAATTGAACTAATTGAGTAAAAATTAAACAGTAAACCGTAAACTAACAATTAAACCGTAAACTAATTGAACTAATTAAGTAAAATTAAACTAATCAAAACATTAACCTAATTGAACTAACAGTAAACAGCACCATACCTGAGATTTGGGGGGTCGGGTTAGGGTTTTTCGGGGCTGGGTCGGGTTAGATACGCCGGGGGTTCGGGGCTGCCTTCGCCGGACTCTGGTACGCCGGCAGGGTCGCGCGTGGGAGGGAGGGTGCGCCGGCAATGTTCGTCGCGGGGGGGGGGGGGGGGGGGTCCGCCGGCAACGTTCGTCGCGAGGGGGGGCAGGGTTCGCCGGTGTAAGGGGCTTAGGGTTTCGATTTTGTTTTGGGATCGAATTAGGGTGATGGTGCCGGATCTGGGTAGGATGGTGGTCGCCGGAGGTTTCTGCGTCACCGGTGATGGTGTAGGATGGTGGTCGCCGGTGGTTTCTGCATCGTTGTCTTTTTCGTCGTCTCTAGAGAGGGATTGGGGGTGCGAGTTTAGGGTCTGTACCCTTCTCGCGATAATTTTTTTTTATATATTAACAGCTACTGCATCGGAATAGCCGACGCAAACCGACGCAGCTTTCAAGTTTGCGTCGGCTATTCCGATGCAGACCTCGATTTTTTTTTTTATATTCAAAAAGGTTGCGTGGGATTAGCCGATGCAGACCAACGCAATATTCACGTCTGCGTCGGCTAATCCGATGCAACACCTTTAATTTTTTTTTTTTTTTATTTCAACACACTCTGCATCGGATTAGCCGACGCAACCAGACGCAATATTCAACTTTGCGTCGGCTAATCCGATGCAACGCTATTAATTCTGTTGACTGTTTTTTTTATTTTGACGCAGACTGCATCGGATTAGCCGACGCAACCAGACGCAATAATAAACGTTGCGTCGGCTAATCCGATGCAACGCTATTAATTCTGTTGACTGTTTTTTTTTTTATTTTGACGCAGGCTGCATCGGATTAGCCGACGCAACCAGACGCAATAATAAACGTTGCGTCGGCTAATCCGATGCAACGCTATTAATTCTGTTGACTGTTTTTTTTTGTTTTGACGCAGGCTGCATCGGATTAGCCGACGCAACCAGACGCAATAATAAACGTTGCGTCGGCTAATCCGATGCAACGCTATTAATTCCGTTGACTGTTTTTTTTTTTTTTGACGCAGGCTGGATCGGATTAGCCGACGCAACCAGACACAATAATAAACGTTGCGTCGGCTAATCCGATGCAACGCTATTAATTCTGTTGACTGTTTTTTTTTTATTTTGACGCAGGTTGCATCGGATTAGCCGACGCAAATGTTATTATTGCGTCTGGTTGCGTCGGCTAATCCCACGCAAACCCTTTCACATAGTGGCGCCAACCCAAAATTATTGGCGCCTGTATCATGGAGTCGGATAGCGTCGGCTAGTCCCACGCAATATTATTGCATCGGATTAGCCGACGAAAATCGACACAGTTATGCCAGTTGCGTCGGATTATAAATCTGACGCAACTTATCCGACGCTATTTCCACTGTTTTTAGTAGTGGAGCCTCAGATACTTAAGATAGGGTTATCCTTAGATCCCGAGGAGAAACAACAGTTCATAAACCTCCTCCAAGAGTTCAAGGATGTCTTCGCATGGTCCTACAAGGACATGCCGGGGATAGACCGAGAAATAGCCGAGCACCACATACCAATCAAAGACGGGTGCAAACCGGTCAAACAGAAGCTTCGTCGGATGAGGCCCGAGTGGTCTCTCAAGGTAAAAGAAGAACTCGACAAACAATTCAAAGCCGGCTTCATACAAGTGTCCGAGTATCCGGACTGGGTAGCAAACATCGTACCGGTTCCTAAAAAAGACGGTAAGGTGCGAGTATGTGTAGATTTTCGGGATCTTAACAAGGCGAGCCCGAAAGATGATTTTCCGTTACCACACATCGACATACTGGTGGATAACACGGCCGACCATGCCCTTCTATCATTCATGGACGGGTATGCCGGGTATAATCAAATCAAGATGGCGGAAGAAGACATGAGTAAGACTACTTTTACCACACCTTGGGGTACTTACTGCTACACCGTCATGCCATTCGGCCTCATTAATACCGGAGCCACATATCAGAGGACCGCTACCACTTTATTACATGACATGATGCATAAAGAGGTAGAAGTTTATGTAGACGACATGATCGTCAAATCTAAAGAACGGGACGGTCACATCACCGCCCTAAGAAAATTCTTCACCCGACTACGCAAGTACAACATGAGCCTAAACCCTCAAAAGTGCAGTTTCGGGGTAACATCAGGCAAATTACTGGGTCATATCGTTAGCCAACGAGGTATCGAAGTCGACCCAGCTAAAATCAAAGCCATTACCGAGATGCAACCTCCTAAAACCGAAAAAGAAATAAGGGGATTTCTCGGGAAAGTCCAGTACATCAGTCGGTTCATTTCCAAGTTAACCATGGTGTGTGAACCAATCTTCAAGAAACTGAAAGTAGGAGAACGGGTACTATGGGATGACAAGTGCCAAGCTGCTTTTGACAAGATCAAGGAAATTCTGTCTGCTCCGCCAGTCTTAATGCCACCTCAACCCGGTTTGCCTCTGTCGTTATACCTAACGACGACCGAGACAGCCATGGGGGCTATGCTGGCTCAGACGGTTGACTCCAAAGAAAGAGCCATTTACTACATCAGCAAGAAGTTTTTAGAGTATGAGTGCATGTATACCATGCTCGAAAAGACGTGTTTGGCTCTAGTCTAGGCCACTAAGAAACTCCGGCACTATATGCTCAGTTACGAGGTCCATGTGCTATCCAAAATGGACCCGATCAAATGCATCTTCGAAAAGCCCGTTCTCAACGGTCGAATCTCTAGATGGACTCTAATGCTGGCAGAGTTCGACTTGAAGTTTGTACCGTTAAAGGCTATTAAAGGTCGAGTAGTAGCTGAATTTCTCGCCGACAGCCCCATAACCGAAGAAGGACACACCGACACCTGGTCCTTCCCAGACGAAGATATTTTCCATACTGATACTGAAACTTGGGACTTATACTTCGATGGAGCATCCAATTTTCGAGGGTTCGGAGTCGGGATCCTCCTAATTTCACCAAAAGGAGAGCACACTCCCATCTCCATCAAGCTGGACTTTGATGTTACCAACAATGCAGCAGAATACGAAGCATGGATTTACGGGCTACAAGCCGCCGCCAATCTGGGGATCACAAATCTCCGGGTACATGGTGACTCATCCTTGGTCATTAACCAAGCACTCCAAAAATGGAAGACTCGAAATGCTAATCTCGTGGCCTACCAGGCACGAGTATGGGATCTCGAGAAACAATTCCAAAAAGTAGAGTACATATACCTACCCCGGGAAGAGAATCAGTTTGCAGATGCACTCTCAAAATTGGCATCTTTACTGAACATTCCCGACCACGTGACCAGTATGCCGATTTGCGTCGAAAGACGTTCCAAGCCGGCGTACATCCACGACATCGAAGACATTGAGATAACTGATCCCGAACCATGGTATCAGGCTGTGTTAACGTACCTGACAAACGGAGAATATCCTCCCGGGACGAAAGGTCGAGCCAAGAAAGCCTTACGGAGGCTAGCCACCCAGTTCATCCGTACCGACGACGGTCATTTATACAAAAAGACGGCACAGGGGGCTCTTCTCCTTTGTGTTGACAAATATAAGGCTGAAAAGGTCATGGCCAAAGTACATGATGGTGAGAACGGCCCACATATGAATGCCCACATGCTGGTCCGGAAAATCATGAGGCTCGGTTATTACTGGAATACCATGGAAGCCGACTGCCGGTTGTATGTCAAACATTGTCATAACTGTCAAATCTTTGGCAATGTGCAACATATGCCGTCGTCACTGCTTTATACCATGACGTCACCCTGGCCATTCTCAACATGGGGTATTGACATAATCGGGAAAATAAATCCCTCTAGTACCGGTGGGCATTGCTTCATTTTGGTAGCTATCGACTATTTCACCAAATGGGTCGAAGCTGAATCATATCGCATTCTCAATGCCAAGCATGTCGCCAAGTTTATCCAAAACAAGATAATATGCCGGTATGGGATTCCGTCTGAATTTATCAGTGATCACGAGACTCATTTCCAAGCCGAGACTGCAGCCCTGATGACCAAGTATAAAATCCAAAGGCATACTTCCTCGCCTTACCGCCCCCAAACTAATGGAGCAGTAGAGGCGGCTAATAAAACAATTGTCACCATACTCAAAAAGATGGCTGATAATTACCGGGACTGGCCCGACAAAATACCTTTTGCCCTATGGGGATACCGAACATCAATTCGCACCGCAACCGGAGCAACGCCGTATTACCTAACCTATGGGATGGAGGCAGTTCAACCAGTTGAGTTAGAGGTACCGTCCCTCAGAATTTTGCTAGAAAGCCAAGTACCCGAAGCTGACTGGGTTCGAGAACGATATGACTCATTGGTTCTACTAGACGAACGACGATCTCACGCCCTCAATAATATCCAAATCTACCAGAAGAGGATCCAACGGGCCTTCAACAAGAGAGTAAGGCCCAGACACATTAAAGAAGGCGGTCTAGTCCTTAAGTCTGTTCGAGCTCTACTACCAGTTAACCCAAGGGGAAAATTCAAACCCAATTGGGCTGGACCATATCTGGTGAAGAAGATCCTATCAGGGGGAGCAGTGACGCTGACGGACCTGGACGGGAATGAGTTTGTCAACCCAACCAACCTGGACCAACTGAAGCGTTACTACCCCTAGCCTCTTCTCAATGTCATTAGCAAATTTTATAAAAATCATTCTTTTCAAAAAGCAAGTCAATAAGCTAGAATTACTTATTCTACTGTCGCAAACATCTTGAACCAATAGTCTTGGTGTAATTCGAGATTGCAAATTTACTAAGCCTGAACTACGTTTGGTTTGATTCTGCTAATCGCGGATACGTAGGCAACCCCTCAAAAGGGTACAACCAATGCAATCGAGAAAAGACAGGAGCGGTTTATTAATAAACTTCTTTTATTAATTCAAAAAAAAACCGATAAACTCGAAAAATTACAAAAGTGCAGGAATTCAAAAAATAAATACAAAAAAAAGGGGGCACACAACAAAAAATAATAATAATACTTAAATAATAATAAAGCTAAAGGACTCGGCATTTAGGGCATCTTGCCCTTCCCCTTGTCCTTGGCCTCCTTAGCCGTCCACTGGCGACGACGGGGAGGGGAGCGTTCCCGAATCACCACAGGAACCTCTCTGGCTCGGGCTCGTGTGTTTGAGCCCGAATCCTCCACCACATCAATAGGCCCAAGTCGGGCCCTCACGGGCTCAGGGAGCCGGTCACGCGGACCTAATCCGTCCCGGGCCGCCAACCTCGGCCCAAGGCGTCTCTCCAAGTCGGTCTGCCCCCGAGTGCTGCTAGAACCGACTTCCTTAGATCGAGTCTTAGTTTGTGACTTAAGACCCGATTCTCCCCGGACTGTAGCCTCAGGAATATATTCCCCGGTGAATAAGTCCCTGTTGTCCTTCGTCGTCTCGCGATGAACCAATTCAAAGGCCTCATCAAGCTTCAAGGCCTTTCGAGCTTCCTCGGACTCCTCGGAAGTCCATTTCTGATAAGCCCGTGACACCCAAGCGGATTGGCAAGGGCTAGGTACAGTCCATGTAGGACGAGTGAACCATCTTTGCAACCAGGTGTCGCACATAGCGTCCGTCAATTGGAGCGAGACGCTAATAATGGCTTCAGTCTCAGGGATGCGCTGAGACGAACCAAACTGTCTTAGGAGACGATCCGGGTAAATGTGAACTGTCCAGTCAAGGGACAAGATCACCAGATAGCGAGCTTGGTCTCTCTTGGCCAATCCGGTCAACTTCGAAAAAAACCACCAAGCAACGGTCCACCTGATCAAAGGACCCCCGTGGAACACCAGCTCCTCATCCCAGTAAGCTCGATCTATCCGATGACTCGAGCTTATCTTTCGCCTTCTTGAGCTAATCTGACTGCTCCGATAATTGGGAATGCTCGAAGGGGTCTCTATGATTGACAGTCGTTCTGACAACCACACCTGAGAAGTATACAAGCTTCATAAGCAATCGAGTGATCCGCTACAGCCCACTTGATCGAGTACAGCAGCTGACTCGATCGAGTAAGCCCTCCAAAAACGGGCAGTAGCTCAGTGTGAGTGTCACTCGATCGAGTGACAGGTTCACTCGATCGAGTGACTTGCGTACTTCAGGTATTTCGCGTGAAAAAAAAAACGCGAGCTGTATACCTGCAGGAGACGGGTACTTCCTGTCAACCGTCGGGTTGGGTCGAGCCGCTTAGCATCCAGACCCATGATGATTTCCCCTGTGGCTAGCCAAGTAGGGCTATGACCAGTCTCCATCTGGTCAACCACTCCAATCAGCCTGATTTGACCCATGCACGAGTCAAGTTCCATCAGCCCTTCGAAGACATAGCAGTGCAGCAGGCAAAAGGCAAATGCCCTACGCCTGTGAGCAGGGGTGGCCCTTACATCTCGAGGGTTCGTAAACTTATCAGCCAGATCGAATAGGGAAACGCTATCTCCCCGCACCATCCGATTTGTCTCGGCATGAGACAAACCCAAGAATTCCCTCAACCGTCTCCTTGGATCCGGGTAGAACGGAGGAATAGCTGGCTGAGCAACAGGGCTCCAACCACCTATAGCCGCAACCTCCTCGGGTAAAGGGCATATTTCTTCCCGCGGGAACGCGAATACGTGATGGGTGGTGTCCTAAAACGACAAGCAGGCGTCCAGGAAATGCGAGTCAACTATTAGACGCTGGAAAGGGAATAAATTGACAATTCCCATCTGGGTCAGTCGGACCTTTTCCTCATCCCGAAAATATTCGGACCATGCGAGAAGCATAGCTGTCAAGTGATCGATACCCATGACAGGAATTTCTAGCTTTCTTGAAAGTCTAAAAGTTTTTGAGAAGGAAAAGAAGAATTTGAGTTGAGATGCAGAAAACTGAAGCAGGGATTCTCATATTTATAATGAGAAAACCTAACTACTTTGCCTCCTCGGCAAACTGGGCCCTATGCGCGCGCAGGCCTGATTTCAAACTAGAACCCAGAATAGGAATCAAGCCGTCCCGAGCTTTCCTAAGAGTCTCTAAAAATTTTCTGTGATAAAATTTCTTCGCGATAAAAAAAAAATTCAAAATTTTGTCCTTTCAAAAATTCAAATATTTTTATCTCCCCAGCACGAGTCAATGTTTTGCCTATGTGTTACATACAAGTTGTTATGTGTCACCATACAGGTACACTCCCGACTTCAGAGGCAAGTCTCTACGAAACTATTAAATTCCCCAACGGAGTCAGCTTTTCCCCGGTATGCTACATCCAAGGTGTGATGTGTCGGCATACGGGTACACCTGCTCCCCAAAAGAGGCAAGCTTTACTCCCCACGGAGCATCTTCATCAGCTCAGGTACGACTCAAGGCTTCGAAAGCAAGCTCGTACAGCTCACATATTTCCCCAGCGGAACGCCCGAGGCGGCATTTTTTCCCGAAATGGTACGGAATGGGCCCACATATAGGCACGCCCAGGACTTATGCTACAAGTCCGACTCCCCGCAAAGCTATCGTCATCAGGACAGGTATGACCCTCTGCTTATGGCTGGCGAGCCCTTCACGCGAGTCCACTGGACTATAAACGACCCGACCGGAAGTCTACCAGGTCTTAACGGACTTGGTAGCTACTCCGACTTTCGCCTTGTCCAAGCCTCAGTCAGAGTGGGGGCTCTGTAGACACCCGCATTTTGACTGCCGCGTGTCTATGGTAGTCTCCGAAAAACACCCGATGATGATCGGACACAAACGTGACTTGGTATACTCGGACATGGGCTCGGAATCAATAATATCCGACATGGAATTTTAACGGAGTAAAAATCTCACAAAACAGACCTCAAATCCAGGCCCAGTGGATCGTTCCGAGCAAAATAAGACTAATTTGGGTCAAAACCGACACCAAAGATAAATCCCGTCTTTTGGCGACCGGGTCAAAACCCGGTCAAAGACGAAACCGCCTCATAAATCAGCCAAGTTCAGCTGGCGCACAAATCAGAATTCAAAAAAAAACAATCAAATCAATCAAGGATAATCTTTCCTTATTTGTCTCGCCTAATTGATCCACTCGATCGAGTGGATTGACCCACTCGGTCGAGTGGAGCGCCTTAAACCGGGTTTGGCCCGTTTGCAAAGGCACTCGATCAAGTGCACTAGGGCCACTCGATCGAGTGCCCTTATGTCGTGGGATGAGGCCTATAAATACCGCTTCACCCCCATGCATTTCACAACTTTTTGACAAGACATTTCAACCTACATTTTGCTTTACATTTCAGCCACAACTCACCTACACATCAAGCCTTAGAAACCCTAAGCCAAACACACCAATCCCGAGCCCTTTGTCCCTCGGAAACCGACGCAACACACACACACACACACACCACAACTCGCGTACATCCTCGATACTCCGGCGTCCCATCGCTATTTACGAGTCCATTTACGAGGCCTATACCTAGCATGTATGTTGAGGGTGTCCTAAACCCTATTTCGATCTCTATTACTCCGTCATTTTGTTTACTTTATCGTGTTTTGTATTGTAATCATAATCGTAGTAACACTAACACTAACACTAACGTTTATACTTTTGCATCTTTATTTTTGTATCATCATTTTACTACTAGCATTAATAATACCGCGTATATATATATATATATATATATATATATATACTCCCTCCGAGTTCCTATTATTGTTCCACTTTCCTTTTTGGGCTGAGTTTGATTTTTGTCCCACTTTCCTTTTTAGGCCAATCAATGTGTGGTTCACAATTATTCTCCCATTTCTCTCTCTTTCTCCTTCTTTTTTCAACCACTCATTTCTTCTTTCTTATTTTTCACCTCAAAACCTTATGGGACAATAATAGGAACTCGGAGGGAGTATATTAATATTAAAAACCGGTTTTGAAAACGTTGGACTACGATGATCACCTAAGGTCCGTCTAATCCCTTTACGAGCCACGACGGAGGTGGAGCCCTTTCGAGGAGCCCCGCCCCAATGTACTCAAGGGCGTGACGTGACCGTGATCGGTCGTAGTTGAACGTATTTAATCCCATTTCTATAATTAGTGCGGAACCCGTTGACACGAAAACCGACATCACATAACCCGAAAGAGTTAGTTCCGATGTCGTGACGTAGAGGGAAGCATTTCGTCACTAATTCAAATTTTCTAGTGTAACGATAAACATTTTCATAAAACTCCGATAACGGTATTATAATCGTTCATACACGATTATAGTACCGGAGGCCGAGTTAAATACAAATCGTGCGATATTTGTATTTGATTTGGCCGACCATCGATTTCAAATCATAAAACGAAACGAATTATCATTCGTACAGAGGCTACTCGACCGAGTAGTATGCTACTCGATCGAGTAGCACCCAAAAAAATGGGCAGTAGCTACGTAAAAGGCGCATTCGACCGAGTCACACCACGACTCGATCGAGTGGGTCCTGTAACCCAGAAAACCGAGGGCTTTGACACACATTTCAAGCCCCGTCCTTTTATTGACTTTAGTCATCACGTGTAAAGACCATCACGTGACCGTCCTATTTTCGAAACCATGCACATCACGACACGTAGAACGACTTTGATCAATTTTTGACATGATAAGTCTAGTCGGGACAAGACTACGGGATATGAGATCGGGCTAGCAATATGCCACAGTCTCATGTTTCCGTCCTTCGTTTAGTACACGACATAATGTGTATTTAATCGGGGTTAGTCCATTTACATAATTCGCGGTCTAGTTTACATACGGGTCCGTTCCTATCATTGTATTGCGTTATTTTTTATTTTGTTTATTATTTTTACGTGATGTTGTACTGTGAATTCCGGGTTGTATTTCCGCCCGTGTAACTTGCACGTTATTTTTATTTCCTTTCGAGCTTTATTTATTTACTTGCTTTACGCTTTATAAATGAACCTCGCATGCTAAATCATTTCGACCATAATCAAGATGCATTAAATGACGTAGCAAACCAATAATTCACACGCTTAGCCCGAAAACGCTGTTTGCATATCATTTAGTCATTTTACTAGCGCGCGTACACGAACACGAACGATGTCTTAGTAGAGGCCGCCATGTGCGGGCGGGGTTGGGTGTCCTTAGTGGGCTTCCCAACACGTACCCTCACCCCTTACTCAAAACCTTTGGTTTCCGGATGTCCGAAACCCTTGGCGCACGAGAGTCATTCTATATACGAAAGCCGGTGTAAACGGTATCGATATAACAATGCAAAGGGACGAGCCCCATAAACTCTGAAATCGAAGTGGGCTTACTTTGTGTGTAGCCCATGACGACATAGAGTGGGCTCGTATGGTTCCGAATAACCACAAAATTCGATGGCGACTCCATTTTGACTTAAATTTCGAACCCGAGAACAATCTTACCACGAGATTCATTCGCCTACCCAAACCCGCGCGTGGCCGCGTCAGGGTGGACCTACGTCATGTCCACAGTATTCTATAGGGTTAATGCCTATTTTTTTAATCGACGTGAATGGGTAAAATCACGTTTATTGGAAGGACATCTTTATAGTGAGAAAATCACCAAAGAATTGGATGTAATTGGTGAAAAAGCCGCCTACCATTCAGTTGTGTCATTTGATCGGGAAGAAGGGATATACCAAGTGAGTACCGGAAAAGGCAAAAGAAATGCAAGTCATGGGAATAATTTACATACAGTGGCTATCAAGAATCGAACATGCACTTGTAACAAAATGCAAACATATAAATACCCATGTTCTCATGTTTACGCGGTATGTTCATCCATGGGGTTAAATGCTGGTCAGTTTGTTGACAATTACTATACCACGGTGGAACATGAAGCGTCGTATGCTCCCAGATTTCGACCATTGAAGGATGAAGCTTACTGGAGACCTTATAATGGAGTGAAAATAGTGTGTGACGAAACGAATAAAAGGGGAAGAGGAAGACCAGTTTCAAAACGGTTTAGAAATAAAATGGATAAGACAATTAGGTCAACAAAGACTTGTAGCTTATGTCGTGGCAAAGGTCACAATAAGAAAACATGTCCCCTGAGATTGGACAACACACAAGGGTAACTTTAATTTTTTTTTAATCGCTTTTTCTTTTATTTCATGTATGTGTACGTTGTGAAAATAAAATTTACGATTATGATTTCTTAAACCATGAGTATTTAACAAATTATTTCGTTCACATATACGCAGGGATAATGGAGCACCATCTACATCCAGGGCCAACGATTCCAACCCTTCTCAAACTTCAAGAGAATCACAGGAGCACGGCTATATGGGAGGGGACGGAACTGGGCCCTCTCAGATGTAGGGCGCATTTGCAATAGCACGAGGGGTTTAAGGTAGATGATCGTGTAGTGGATTGCATTAGGCAAACACAGTTTTATTATATTCATAGATTAGTAGGTATGAAATTGAATGTTGATTTAATAAGTGCTTTGGTAGAGCGTTGGAGGCAAGAGACACACACTTTCCATTTGACTGTAGGGGAAGTCACTGTGACCTTGCAAGATGTTCAGGTCCTACTCGGTTTAAAAATTAGGGGGGAGATAGTAAGTGGTGCTAGCAATTATAATTGGGTTGAGGAAATTGGTAATGTCTTAGGCAAAACTCCGGGCCCAAATGACATCGACGGGTCATCTTTGAAGATTAAGTGGTTGACGGACAATTTCAGAGACTTACCAGGTGATGCAAACCCACTAACTCTTCACTGCTATGTGAGAGCCTACTTGCTAATCTTGATCGGAACCGTTATGTTTCTGGACAAGAGCGGCAATGACATCTCTGTCATTTATTTGCCACTGTTGGATGACTTGTCAAAAGTGGATGACTACTCTTGGGGGAGTGCCGTAGTAGCCACGTTATATCGGAATTTGTGCACGGCTAGCTCCATCAAGGCTCGAGGCATATCAGGACCACTAGTGTTATTACAATTATGGGCATGGGAACGGTTATCGATAGGGAGACCACACATAATGGGTCCTCGTGATGCTCCAACTCACCATAGGGCATACCCATTAGGTTCACATCATGAACTACGGGTTGATTCTTTAGGTCGTAAGTGGATGAGTGTGAACCGAAAAAGGTCGGAAGGGACGACAACACTAACGGGGTACAGGAATGCCTTGGATACTATGACTGATGATCAATTCACATGGCAACCTTATACCCCACAAATTCTTTCATTCCTGCCCGAAGATTGCACAGGTGACTCTGTTGATTGGCTTGTTGTAGCTCCATTAATTTACTATAACATTGTTGAGTGGCATTACCCTAATAGGGTGATGCGCCAATTTGGGTGCAAGCAAGAGATTCCGAGAGTACCCGATACGAAATTGAAGTTACACAAGTCAAGGAAGACGGGTGGTCATTCAACAGATTGGTTGGATAAGCACAGTCCTCACGTGACAATATGGAGGATGAAGGACCAACTCCGATGTGCTTGTGTGCCAGTCGATGAGACTAGGTTATTGTACTATGACCCGTACATGGTTTGGTATCGACGACACACTCGTCTCTTCATCAGTCCTTTCAGTCAGCAAGTAGCCCATCAACCGTCAACCGGAGTTTCCCAATATTTTGTAAGTTTTTTTTTTTCATTTTTCATATTACATAATCATTTACTATCATACTCAACTTCAATTGAACTAATATATTAATTATTCATGCACATGGATTTGCTAATCTCCATGCAACGAGCGACAAGGTGATACAAGACATGCCTCCCGAGATTCCTGACAGCTACCGTTCAACGATGACAAATATTAGAGACTACTCCTCCCAATCCCTTCAAAATACGGGATATGACTATCTCCTCCAACCTCTCCAACGTAACGAACAAGCAAGTGAAGGAGGCTCAAGCCGAGGTCGTCACAGCGTTAGTTCAATTGATCTTGATGAAAACATCATGTTGAGGGAACTACGCCGAAATCCTCGTCGCACAACGTCAATGTCACCCGTGCATGAGCGAGACACTCCTCAACCTTCAAGGGGAAAGCGCTTGTTGAACAAATTCAGGAGGAAGAAAAAATAGACTGTTTGTGTTTAGTTTTATTTCTTAGGTTAAACTTAATGTTATTTGTATTAAATTAAAATCCACCCCTCGTGCCATCAAATTATCCAAGATACCGGTCTTTAATTTCGGTTTGGTTAAACTTTTTAGATTGTTAAACTTATGTTATTTCAATCTTCGGGTTTCATTTCATGTGTGGATTTTTTTTTTTGGTTATCAACGAACTCATCATAACTTAATTTCGCATCCATTATACAACTAGAACCCGAATTAATGAATGAATGAATGAATGAGTGAGTGAGTAGTGTGTAATGAATAAATGTAAAGGCCAAGGTCGGAAAATCAAAGCAAAAAAAAAAAAATTACACTCTAACCCGCCATTGGGAGTGGCGGGTTTGTCTTCATTAAACCGCCACTCCTAATGGCGGGTCTTAGCAGGTATATTTCACACTTTGTGGATTGTTTGAGAAGAAGCTACGACATTTGAACCCGCCATTGGCAATGGCGGGTTATTGAAGACAAACCTGCCATTGGCAATGACGGGTTAAGAAGTAATAATTTTTTTTTTGTCGTCTATTTAATCGGGAAGACACGCCATTGCGCTTGGCGGGTTGGCTCCGCATAGAAACGAAGCTCAATCCGAACCTACCAGAGCACCATTTCGTTAATTAGTTTTCAATCCGACCCGAAACGATAATAAGTTTATTTAAGAGCATTATTTTGAAAAAAATTTCTCAAATGTGTTGAACTGATTGGGTTATTATTCATTTAATTTATAATTTAAAATTGATAGTATTCTTTTTTTATTATTAATTTTTATCTCAATAATGTATATATGTTACCCGTATTAAAATTGATATTTTTATCTCATTTAAGTTATTTTTTCGTAAATTAAATATTAAAATTGCTACTTTTTTGTTCTCTCTAATACATAGTATAATACTTTGTAAGTATTATTATTTCGTAATATTTTATTTATGGCACGACCAAATTGTCCTTCATCAAGATTTGATTATTTCGTAAATTTTTTAATTTGATTTATAGTACATTAATTAGAGAATTGATTGATTTATTTTCTAAATATTTAGTTGACCAAATTAACATGACCATATTAATGCTATTAAGGTAGCAAGACTTTACAATTGTTCCAATTAAAAAAGGAATCAACATACTCTTAATAGTCAATACAATAAGTATTAAATGAATCTCGGTAACATTAAAAATTTAATTACTAATTACACCATTGTGAGTGGTAAAATTCTACTTTCAAATAATTAATTAATTCATCTCGGTAACCCTTCATTCTCAATTAATGTCTCAACTAATGAAAAAACATTGTAAAAAACGATTTGTCTCTTTGTTGTTCTACTATCACTATTCTCATGTTACATATTAAATGATTCTCAATGCCTTACAATAAATTGTTTAATACATTGATGTTAATACTATATTTTCGAGTAGAAATTCAGAATGCATGCATATTTTAAAATAATACTACAGGAGTTGAATGGTTACCTTACGTACCTCTGTGATTATAGATTCAATAATCGGAGACGGGAGATACGTCGTCCAGGGTCGCTCCTTCAATAGAGAATTGAGTTACTACTTATCAATATCAAATGAAATGACTCCGGTGTACCAATTAATGATGTAAAATCCGACATTCCAATTTGTTATTTAGAAGCTTAGTAGCTTAATACGTAATATTTCGTTCAAAAAGATTTTCCCGTAAACCATGTGGCTACAAACGTTATAAAGTATCAATGACTTTCTAACCTATGTGAGAGCAAGTACAATAATAGTTTTTTTATTGGGTTTGTCACCAAGAACCTACTTTTAAAAGTTCTTCGATTGCACAATAAAGTTTGTTCTTAAATTTAAAAACCGAGTTCTAAAATAAGAACTCAGTCTGTAAAATCTTGGAAGTTGAAAGCAATTAAATTGGCTTTGGAATGTGTCAAAGCTAAGTCCATTCAAAATTTTCTATTTCACGATATTTAATTACAGTAATAAATAATAAGATGATGGAAAATTAAGGTCAAAAGTTTTTAATTATTGAAAATTGTGGAATATGACATGACACTTGCTCTGAGGCTCCTCTTTTCATTACGTGATTCCGCAAAGGATTGAAACAATTTATTCTTGCACGTAACGTCACATGACACGTTTGTCAATTCATTTTAACGCATTGTTCAATACTTATGAAAAATATTATTCCGCATATCAACCGTAAATCAGTCCGTTGTAAATCCGACATACTTATTTGGTATATAAGTTAATATAATTGATAGAAATTAAGTAAATCATCTTATTTATCATGATTAATTAATACACGGGTAACAAGACAATAACTTTGCACAACTCCTATTACCATTTCATTGTGCCTCTTTCTTCTTCCTCCCACATTCCTTGAAACACTCTTAATTTTAACAAATTATATCCAACTTAATTTTTTCAACTCTCCCATATCTTTCTCATTTCTCCATAATTTTGCCCTCTCTATAATTTTGAGTTGACGAATTGCATATACTAATGTATAGAATAAAATATGTTGTGTTTTGAGTATATATTAGAAAGATATTAAGAACTAAAAAATGATATTAATAGTTAAGATGATGATATTCACATGAATTATGTTTTTATTGTATCTCATGCTAATGTGTTGAATAAGTTGAACTGATATACGATCTTTAATAACGTTATTTAAAGACGTCTAACATAATGTGGGTTGTTATTTGACGGTCTTTAATAACGCTATTTATTATGTCTTACACTATTTTTGATTTTTTTTGAAAACATATCTAAAAAACGACAATTCATAACTCATGGGCTCACCATATTTTATACCTCAAGTAATAGTTGTTTTTCAACCATTTAATCAGTAGTTTAATCACGTACCCAATAATGTTTCTTACAATATAATATCATATATTAAGGTAAAGAAAACTTACACTATTAAGTTAAATCAACGTCTCATACGGGCTAAAAAAATCAAATTACACTTTTTAACAATGGATATTCATCAAACATTATAAATCATGTTATATTCACCGAACATTATAAACCGCTTACAAGTTTCGCCTTTAGTTTGTAATACGGAGTATAAGACTACACCTGATAAATCATGGGAGTCTATTGATCTTACTTTTTAAATTTGAAGTATCGTAAGGATTATTATCAATATTGAATGCGTATATCGAAACAATAAAAATGATTTGTATAAATTACACATTCTGATGAAGTCTATAGGGTTGTGTACGTTCAGTAATATGACAGAAAGTTTGACGGTCTGACGGACATTATTTTTCTCTATTCATACATGACGAAGATGTCAACTAACTACAACTGATGATAATCAATCAAGATCAAATAATTGGTGAGGAAGGCCTTCATTCCTCAACTAATAGATTTTTCTTTTTTGGATTCAAAGAGTAATTTGGGGATTAGGGTTGAGTGTATACGGGTCGGGTTTATACGGGTTTCTACATTTATCATAAGGGTCGGGCATATACGGGTTTCTGCATTTAGTATAACTATATTCATCGGTGGACAATTGACTACTTATACAAACATTTCAACGTACTCTACGTTGTTTATACTTTTGTCCACCTATTAATACATAAACTAACTTTCAGACTCTGAACGAATAATCTCCTCCAATATTTACCGGTGCGATTTTTAATTTGGTACATCTAACAACATTTCGTGTTCTCCGTTAACGCTTGGGTTGATGTTTGATTCTCTAATCTCTGAAGTTATTATGATGTATGACGTGTTGAGATTGTAGGTTGCGTTCATGTACTAACCTCTTATCTAATGAATCGGTTAAAATACCCACACCTACGGAGTAGAAAGTGCAAGATCAAAGCATCGATACTTACTACATGTTGTTCATACTTTCGCATACATAATAACCCTTAAACTAACTTATAGTCTCTTAACGAATAATCTAATTTTAGTTGTTACTTCATTGTACTGTCTATGAAAATACAAGCGAGCAACCCGTGAATTTATTCACGGGTAATACACTAGTATTAGTTGTTAATCCAATAAACTCTCTACATAAATAAAAGCGAACAACCCGTGAAGGTTCTTCACGAGTATCACATTAGTATTCATTCAATTCTTTACATTTATTATAAATGGACAATTCAATCAATTCTTTATATTTCTCTTTTAGCCAAAGACTTTACCTTATAATCATCATATTCTTCCTCTCTTTACACAAAATGTCACTACTTTTTCTTCCTCTATTTAGATAAAATGACACTATTTTTTCCAAGTTTAGTGTACCCATAACAACATTTAATTTACCAATAATATTTTTAGTTTTACCATTTTTCTTAAAAATAATTATACAAGTACGATTGTTTGGACAGGAGGGAGTACAAATTACTCCCTCCGATTCTTTAGATTCGCAACATATTCCATATTTGACAAATTCGTTAGATTTGCAACATTTCTATAATAGGTAAGTTTTTGTTTGTGTAAGCTTTTTACTTTATTAGTGAGACCCACCATCTCCATCCACAACCTTATTATTTGTGCAAATAGTAAACGTTGCGAATCTAAAGAATCGGAGGGAGTAACAAACTGTGAGGGGCGCCTTGCGTTGCTTCTTCCACTCTCGCCATCATCAATCATCATCATCACAATTTCACACCCTTGAGATATTTCTTTTCCATTTCCCCTAAAATTTCTCCCCAAAACCCTAATTTCCACCATCTTTCCCTTAATCGAAACCATGTCAAATCCAAATTCAAAATCTTGATATTCAATCCTACAGATTCTGAATTGGAGTACCATTCAATCAATCAATCATGCATAGAGAAAGAGGAAACGCCGTTGGCACACCGTCGAAGTCGCCGGAGATCGGCGTTGGCGTTGATCGGAAAAGATTAAACGACGTGCTTGATAAACACCTTGAGCGAACTTCTCCGTCGACATCTCGCGGATTATCTAACCCTAATAATGACAAGGATCTCCGCGCTGCCGCCGCCGCTGCAAGAACGCCCTCCGATCATTCTGACCTTACTAAGCCTATCAATATATCTGATGGTGTGTATTCTCTTTTTGTTTTGTTGCGCCTATCAATTGCGGATTTGAGTGGTACTGTATTTTGATTGATGAATGGGTTAAGGTGTTTGAGGAGTGATATTCGGGGGTGTTGCGGATCGTTTCAGCTGAACTTGAGGATGATTGATTGATTGATTTGAGTGCTGCATGAAGATACTAAACCTATTAGTATATCTGACAGTTTTCTGTTTTTTTTTTTTTTTTTGGATTTTTGTTTATCGTGGTGGATTGCTGATTTTAGTGATGGATCATTTGATTATTTGTTTTTCATGGTTTAGGAAGTGTTCATGCGTAGATTGTTGGATAATGATGGATCCTTTGATTATTTTTGGATTGATGGTGTCAGTGGCGTAACCAGGATTTATAGCTACGAGATACGGAGTAGAAAATTTGAGTGACGGTAAAGTGATACTGGTTGCTTTTGCGGATAATATAGGCTGAACTTGAGGATGATTGATTGGCTTGGGTGATGTGTGAGGATACTTGGTGTTAGGCGAAAGATCAATGCTATAGGTTTGTTGAGTGATAGTTGAGATGTGGGACTGTGGGTTGGAAGTTGGTTCATATTATTGCTTGTTGGGCACTTGTTCGGCTATTTTGAAGGAGGCGATTAGTGAAGGAGTTCATGAAGGTGGTGATTATTGAGCCTTTAGGTGGGCTTTTTGATGAGGCCAATTGGCCGTGGGATTATCTTTGGAGAAGGGCCATTTTAATGCTTGTGAGTGTTGTAGACTTGTAGCGGAGGATAACAGTTATTATGAAATTGGCAATTGATTCATATTATCATAGGGATAGTAACTTGGACTTGTATTATTCTTATACATGGTCAGTGTTGGAGAGGAAGGAGTAATATAAACTGGACTCTTAATACTTGTTTTCTTGGTATGATTACCTTTGCATGCATATTTTCATTTTATTTGACGATCAGACTTTCAGGTATCTCTGTTTGTTTAATTTAATTTATCATTACAGTATGACCTTTCGATTACCTATGTAGGCAAATTTTATCCCGAGTCATCTGGATACAACCTTTTAGAACCTTTTTAGAAAGGTTGTACTAGTCTAATCTTTCTCCCCTACCAGCATTATCTTTTACGAGTATGTATTTCGAAGTTTCTAATTATTGGCTGTGCATATTGTTTTTCTGTGAATAGATACTGAAACTGGATTAATGTTCGAATTTATTGGTGTTGATGACTCGTGCTTTCTTTATTGTAGAGGAGTCTGAAACTGATAGTGAAGAATCAGATGTGAGTGGTTCCGATGGCTCATGGATTTCCTGGTTTTGTAATTTGCGGGGAAATGAGTTCTTCTGTGAGGTTGACGATGATTACATCCAAGATGACTTTAATCTTTGTGGCTTGAGTAGTCAAGTTCCATATTATGATTATGCACTTGACCTTATTTTGGATGTTGAATCTTCTCATGGTAAGCTGTAACATTATTTTTTCTTTTCTTTCTCATGAGATATTAAAAGTTACACAGGATTGATCTCTGGATTATAATGAATAACTGAAAATATATAAATTGCTTGTAAACCGTTTTGGAAGGAGGTGAGAGACAGAAATGTTTCTGACGAAATGAAATACCAATGTCTTCTTATTTGCCTGTTTGTGAGACTGTGGCAATGGAAATGAAGTCAACAACTGCATATAAACTTCTTATTTTTCCCTCTCTTGTAGTCTTCACTTGTGAAAATAAGCATCATTTATGGGTATCCCACACCCCGGCCTGTCCATCATGCTATTTATTTGCTAATGGATGCTGATTTGGCTAGTAAATTCTCAAATATGTATGATGATAAAAAAAAAGTTGTAAGATTGCAATTGTAAACTGTCTCCTCCCGAATCCCAAAAGAATAACATGGCTTCATTCCGTGCTGAAGCAATACGTATTTACCCTTTATGTTCCAGAAAACTCTTCGGGGTACAATGTCTTTAAAAATGTCATACCAAGTGACTGATCTGTAAACCCTGGTCTAAGATGATAAATGGTGCATTTTGCTTCAAATTTAAATATGCCTAATCAGGTTATTTTGTTTTTGCCCTTTTTGAGGCTGTGCCTAACCCACTGATTATTGTCTGTATGATCTTATTTAGGTGATATGTTCACGGAAGAACAAAATGAATTAATTGAATCTGCAGCCGAAATGCTTTATGGCCTTATTCATGTCCGATACATCTTGACTAGTAAAGGAATGGCTGCAATGGTAATTGTTTGTCTCCAGTCTCTTGCTCTTGAGCATCCCTTCTTTGAATATATTTCGCCTATTTTTCCCTATTGTCTGTTTTTTTTAGTTATGTTGTGCTGCATACTTGGCAGTTGGAAAAGTTCAAAAGCTATGACTTTGGGCGTTGTCCGAGGGTTTATTGCGCTGGACAACCTTGCCTTCCTCTAGGTCAATCAGACATACCACGATCAAGCACTGTGAAGATCTATTGCCCAAGATGTGAAGATGTTTATTACCCACGATCTAAGTACCAAGGCAGTATCCTTATAGCTTTGTCGGCTTGGTTTTATTTTGTGACTTGAAATATCTTTATCGCGTTGCAGTTCCTTCTAATTTCTCCATCTTTGCTTCGTTGTTTCTATGAGCTATGCTTTCATGTGTTTTTTTTTCATGTTCATTTTTTTTGCTGGGTTCTGTTTTTGAGAAACCTCAAGGATTTCTACTCGTATAGCTTTGAGATGTGATGCCTTTGTCTATCATCAGAGCAGGTCTAGTGTTGTTTAGTTTACCCAATTTTAATCAGCAACAACTTCATCTTAAATGCAAAGTAAATGACACTAGCTCAATGTATAATCAATAATGCTTGGCCTTTAGTGTCCCCCGTTTGAAAATTTTGGGCAACTACCATCTGATAACTAACTGTAATTCTGCTGGCTTCTATTTTATGTAGTTTTAAATACAGGCAAGTAGTGTATCTAAACTCCTATAAGAAAAAGACATTAGTATGTGTAAACCAATGTCAGGGATTTTTATTGTCAGCTCTTTTTACAAACTCTGGTCAGATTCGGCTGTTTTTATGAAAATTCTCCACATTTTGGCTGAAACCGAAGAGTCTGAAGTGTTGAGTGTCGGGCACAGGTACCAAAGGTAATTAGAAGAGTCGAAGTAACATAGGTATAGAATGGTGATCCTTTCCACAGTTTGATTGTTAAGTGTTGAAATTTTGATGAAGGACAATGTTTTACATTTGATAAACTGTTAGGAGCTTTTGTAAATGATTTGTATTTGAAGAAATGTTTTGCTGAAGATTGCTTCATTTAATTTTGAATATATGTTTTTTTATCCATTTGGATGTGTATTTCCTTACATTTCTTTATGCAATGGATTGTTAATTTGTTGTGGATGATGTAAAAGTGGTTCACCAAATGTCTTGGACTTCTTTTATTTGTATGAAATAGGAATAATTCTCGATGTAACTTTCATTATGATATGTCACTCGGGAACAACCAAACCTGTGTGTGTTGTTTAATGCAGAGGAAGGTCGGACACTAAGGTGATGCCATTGTTGTTATATGTATGTTTTGATTATTTCCTTGACTTGAAGAAGATGCGGATGGTGCCTATTTCGGAACCACATTCCCTCATCTTTTTCTAATGACATATGGGAATCTGAAGCCAGCGCAACCAACTCGAAGCTATGTCCCAAGGGTATTTGGGTTCAAGATCCACAAGCCTTGATGTTAGCCTCCAAATCCATGTTCAACCTCGCCCATGACAATAGTCACCGGTTAGCTGTGATTTCTCTCTTTCTCGTTTCAGTATATATGCTTCGAATTTTCCTGGTAAACCGCAATTATCGGTAGGAATATGCACAAATTTGTACTTCTAGGAAATGAGGTTCATGTATGATGGCTAAATCCATCTTTTTAAATACAATTTCATGCAAGTTTATTTTTGACAAGTTCCAAGTGTTGTTGAATACGGGTTGCTCTTGTTTTCCTTTCCATTTTTTTGCCTTGGTTGAAGTTATGATTTAGCAGTTTGAGGTACTTGAATATCTACCCATGTCGGACATTCATGCACAATATTGAGCAACATAGGATAGACTCCCCCTTTTTACGTTTCTGAATTTACTTGATTTTTCTTATTTAAAACAAGCGAGTAACATTATACAGTAGAATGTTTACTTGCATCAGCATATTATTTTGGTTGAATGACTTGAGTCGAATAATGGTCGTGATTCCCGCCTTTTTTGGAATACGAACTCTATTGTTTTTTCCTAACGAGAGTTTACTCAATTCTAACGAATTTTCCTAAGATTTTTCGACTTTACCCTTTAGAAATCCTCAACAATCTAATCTAACTTGTACGAATTGCCTCCTCTCTTTACCGGTTTACTTTGCTTTCTTTCAATTTAGTGTTGTACTCCGTAATTCGTTAATCAATCATACAATTATGAATTCAATTATTGATAAAACAATATCGATTTTTATTTATTCACTTAAGTGAATTGTGTTAGGGTTTGATGAGTGTTTGATTGATTTTTTTTTTTTTTTTAAATTATGGTGATAAGTCATTGTTATTGGCGTTAGGGTTTATGGTTGGCGTTTAGGGTTTCATGGGTGGGAGGTGGCGGTAGGGAGGGAGGGTTAGGGTGGTTGGAACTTGAGGCCGGGGTTCGACACTTCTGCCATTCAATTTTTCTATTTTCTATTTTTTATTTGTAAAAGAAATGTTAAATTAATGAATTAAACCAATTTTGTTTTGATTTGTTAGTAATTTTATGAATTGATTCAATTAGTGGATTATAATCAGTGAGTCCACTTATCATAATTGAGTCCGTGAGTCCTCATCTCCACCCTTAAACTAGAGATAGATGAATGGTTAGGATTTGTTTTGTCAATTAAGGAAATAACTGACAAAATCTTTGCAAATATTTCATTTTCTCTCTCTCCTCTCTAATTATATACTCAAATCTTCTCTCATTCTGTTTCTTTGATATCTTCCACATTTCCTTTTTCAACCATTTCTTTTATTTCTTCCACTTTCCGTTTTTCTATCACACTTCTCTCTTACCTAGGTGGCCCACTTACTTTACTCCCTCTCTACTTTTACTTATTTTATTGTTTTTCTTAAGAAATGTGCCACTTTTAAGGTGGAAGAAATCATAGAAACGGAGGGAGTATTTTTTTTTTTCACTAATCTTCTTTCTCTCACACAACACATTTCTTCAAAATTAATTTTTTCCAATTCACAAATCCTCCCGCATAACTTACTCTCCATTTTGACGCTGTTTATTTCGACTCATAGATTGTGTTACTTTGACTCATACAATGTGTTACTGTAATTCATGAAGTGTGTTACTCTAACTCGTAAAATCTGCTTCGTTGCATATTAGTCTCTTGCATACGCAGGAGTCGTTCCAATTAACCAAAAGAATAATGTTTGTTTTTTATTAAGGATATTCCAAAACAAAAATTGGTACAAGAGTTCCAACTGAATCAATTTCATTACAATTCCAATGTTTCACATCTATTACTCATAATCTGTGTTATTGTAACTCATTAAGTATGTTACTCTAACGAACAATGTATGTTACTCTAACAATATACTGTCCTACTTAGAATTCTACTTCTTCATCATCCTTTTCGTCCTCTTCTTCATTATCATCGTCAGAAACTTTGATTTAATCTAACAACCGCGCCATCTTTTTGTTGTGGACCTTCTCACATCGAATCCACAAGCCAATTCGCAGATTTTATAGAAGTTTACTGACTCATCCACATCCTTGAAGATCCGCCCTATGTATGGAGGAAACTCTCACTCACATCTTTACACCATTCATGCATGTGCTTTTGCGTCTACTGAAATTCAATCACAGTGCCAATAAACGTGGTGAAAAAGAAATAATCAGAACTTGAAATATGGATTAAAGTAACAGAGATAAGAATTAAAGTAACAGATGAAGTGCATTGAAGTAACACTGGATTCAATTAACAAAGGATGCTTATATACCAGGTATAAAGTAACAGATAGTGTAATTAAAGTAACGGATAATGTTCATTAAAATAGCATCAGGTATAGGTTAGTGCAAAAAAATTCATATAATGATTAGAAATGAGAGTATTACGCAGTATTTATCTTTTAATGAGGGCGGATACTCTTTGATATTGTTTCCTATTTTGAAGTCAATCATGTCCCATAATTATAGGAAGCAGTATCTTTATTTTTTATTTTTTTATATTTTTTATATGACGGTATTCTAAATCTTTTTTGTCACTCCAATGCATTACAGTAACAGATGAAAAGAAATAAAGTAACAGATGAAGTATGTTAAAGTAACATTTGATTCAATTAATATTATGTGCATTAAAATAACAGGGGTTAGTCATTAAAATAACAGATTGTGTATATTAAAGTAACACAGTATGTGCATTACAATAACTCCATATATTTGTTCGTGCGTAAAATTCATATAATGATTAGACCTTCAATAATATGCAGTTTCCATACTGTAAACTTTAAAATCTAATAATATGGAGCATCCTAATGACACGTTTATAGTATAAATTAGAAACCAAATACTCACCGTTTATGTATTCGACGATTTGCGTATCTGCCATCGAATGAGAAATTTCAGCGTCGCGAGGAAGAAGATAAATGATTGAACGTATTATTGAGTGAGTTGATTTAACATAAGTTGCAACCACGCGAAGAAGAAGATGAATGATTGAACGTTATAAAATGAAATGAATAAAATTAACAAAAAATCTGTAAGCAATATCGAAAACTCACCATTGTTGTACTCTACGATTTGCTTATCAACAGTTGATGAAGATGTCGCGATCATTGAATCCATAGAACGGGATGTCGAGCACAGATTGATGGGAAGCGTTTTTTCTTAGGTTTGATGATGATGAACGTAGTAATGTGAATGAATGAATAAATAAAGTGATTTACTGTTATTTTAGGAAACAGTATCTCCCCTTTTTTTTTAATGTAAATCTTAGGATGAATCTTGTCCATCTATCCATCTCCCATCCAATGGATGAGATGGAGACTCACAAGATGCATCCTAATATTTGCATTTAAAAAAAAAAGAAAAAGGAAGATATTGTTTCCTAAAATAACTCCCATAATTTTAGGAAACAATAACATCACATTCACTCATTCATTCATTCACGTTCACTTTCATCAAAAATCTAAAAAAAAAAATGCTTCCAATATCACGTTCATTCATTCATTCAAATTTGTGCTCGAAATACTGTTACTATGGATTTCAATGATCGCAATAATCAATTCATCGACTATAACAATGGTGAGTTTCGTTATTGCTTTCATGTTTTGCGTCAGTTTTTATTTATCATCTCGACTAATTTGCGTCAATTTGCTTTCATGTTTTTCGTCGATTTTTATGTCGATATTGCTTTCATGGTCATTTCATTCATCATAGATTCATATCTGGTTCATTGCTCTCTTGTTAGTATAGATTCCAAATTTTTATATTTGTTAAAAGATGGAATTTTATTCATTTGATTATTCATAGATTCATATCAATGGTCCGTTATTACTCTCGTGTTATTCTTTTGTTTATTCTTTAGGTTTTTTTCTTAAACTTCATTGATACTATTGTTTTGTTTTCTATTGAAACAAACACGGTGTTAAAGTAACATACGTTCTGAGTTACAGTAACACCTAATTTTAATTAGAGTAACACAAAAATGTAACATAAAAAGGTCTAAACATTATATGAATTTTACGCACGAACAAATATATGGAGTTATTGTAATGCACATACTGTGTCACTTTAATATACACAATCTGTTATTTTAATGACTAACCTGTTATTTTAATACACATAATGTTAACTGAATCTCGTGTTACTTTAACGCACTTCATCTGTTACTTTAGTTCTTTTCATCGGTTACTGTAATGCATTGGAGTGACAAAAAAGATTTAGAATACCGTCATATAAAAAAAATAAAAAATAAAAAAGAAAGATACTGCTTCCTATAATTATGGGACGTGATTGACTTCAAAATAGGAAACAATATCAAAGAATATCGCACTCATTAAAAGAAAGATATTGCGTCATACTCTCTTTTCTGATCATTATATGAATTTTTTGCACTAAACTATACCTGATGTTATTTTAATGAGCATTATCTGTTACTTTAATTCACACTATCTGTTACTTTAATTCTTGTCATCTGTTACTTTAATCCATGAATTTTTTGCACTAAACTATACGTGGTGTTATTTTAATGAACATTATCTGTTACTTCAATGCACTTCATTTGTTACTTTAATTCTTGTCATATGTTACTTTAATCCATATTTCAAGTTCTGATTGTTTCTTTTTTGCCACGTTTATTGGCACTGTTATTATTTTTCAGTAGACGCAAAAGCACATTAATGGTGTAGGGATGTGGGTGAGAGTTTCCTCCATACATGAGTCAGCAAACTTCTATAAAATCTACGCATTGGCTTGTGGATTCGATGAGGAGGTACACAAGCAACGAAAAGATGGCGCGGTGGCTAGATTAAATCAAAGCTTCTGACGATGATGATGAAGAAGAAGAGGACGAGGAGGATGAAGAAGCAGAATTCTAAGTAGGATAGTATATTGTTAGAGTAACATACATTATTCGTTAGAGTAACATACTTAATGAGTTACAGTAACACATATTTTGAGTATCAGGTGTACTGTGAAACATTGGAATTGTACGTAATGAAGTTGATTCAGTTGAAACTTTTGTACCAATTTATATTGATGTAAAATGAGTTAGAATAACACACATTATGCGTTAGAATAACACACATAATGAGTTACAGTAACACAATTTATGAGTATAATTTGATTACCAATATCAAGTTCTTAGATTAACAGGTGTGAAAAATTGAAATTATAATGAAGTTTTATAATTTTTGTTTTGGAGTATCCTTAATAGAAACATACATTTTGCAACGTACTGTTTTTGTAAGACACTATTATGTAACGTAGCAGATTTTATGAGTTAAAGTAACACAATTCATGAATTAGAGTAACACATTATATGAGTCAGAATAACACATTTTATGAGTTAGAGTAACATTGCAGTAGCGAAATGATGATTTTTTTTGGTGAAAATGAAGATGAAACGACACACTTGTTGTGTGATAGAAAGATGCATTTAAAAATTTGATGGGAGAGAGAAGATTTGCATTAAGATAATTAAGGAGGAGAGAGAAAAAAAATAAAATATTTACCAAAATTTAGTTAGTTATTTCCTTAATTGACAAAACAATCTTAACCATTAATCTATCACTAATTTAAAGGTTGAGATGAGGACTCACGGACTCAATTATGATAAGTGGACTCACTTGATCCTTCCTCTCTCTATATATATAAAGCAGGAAGTTTTCGAGCGATATGATTGGTCCGTTAAAAAAAAGCTCAATTTAGGTAAGTATCATTAATAATAATAATAAATCAAATAGAGAATCTTTTAATTACTACAATAATACATTTAATCTATTATCAAATAGAGAATCTTTTAATTATTATAATAATACATTTAATCTATTATATTAATGTGATGTTTTATAATTTTTCATCTAAAAAACTTTAAATTTCGTTTAACAAAAAGTTATCGTAAATAAAATCATAGAAATGAATTAATTAGATTCGTGGTAGAAAATGCTTTCATTAGAGTATAAATTTCATATTATTTGTTTCATATTATTTTCTCGAAAAAGTGATGATCTTACTACATATAAAGATATTAAAGTTATCCCACATCGGCAAATTATAATAAGGCGATGAAATTCTATATTATAAATAATAGTAATCACACATCGACAAATTATAAGGAGGTAATAAAATTCTATATTACAAATAATACGCAATAGTAATCATCCGTCTTTAGATATTCATAAAGAAGTCTCAAGATTATAACCTTAAGATCCCACATCGAAAAATTATGATGGGGTTATGAATTCTATAATATAAATAAGAGGAATTATTGATTTTGAATATCGAAACAAAAACTTTTGAGTCTTAAAAAAATGATTATTCTATATTATAAATAAGAGTAATCCCACATCAACAAAATTATGATAATAGAATTCTATATTATTATAAATAAGACTAATCAACAAGGTAATGAAACTCTATCTATATTATAAATAAGAAATAGAGTAATCAATTCTATAATAAGACGATTGAAATTCTATTATACAAATAAAATTAATCATTCCTCCAATTTATGTTGCAGAAATCTTTTGTGTCCTAAAAAGAGTTCATAAAACTATAAATTTAAGTGGAATTATCTCGAAAAATTACGATGAGATATCATAAATAAGAGAAATCATTCATTTTAGATAATCATTTGTCCAAAAGTATACTCCGTAATAAGGTGATCGAATTCTATTATATAAATAAGAGTAATCGTTTGTGCTTAATAACTTACATGAAAAACAAAATCTTTTGGATCTTAAAAAAAATATTAAGACCATAAACTTAATTAAGTAAATATATTCCACACTTTCGAATCTTAAAAAAACTTTTAAGACTATAAACTTGAGTAAAATTTCTCACATCGATTTTTTTTTTACAAAGTCATGAATTTCATAGGTATAAACCAAACATCTTTTGAGTTTTAGAAAAGCTCTTAAGGACTATAATAAATTTAAGTAAAAATTTATTTTTTGAGTCTTAATAAAACTCTTAAGACTATAAACGTGTGTGAAATTCTACATCATCAATAATAAAAATTATTCGTTTTTAGATATTAATAAAAAAAATTTGAGTCTTATAATAGCTCTTAAGGCTATAGATTGAATTAAAATTATCCCACATCAAAAAATTGCATAAAAGTGATGAAATTCTATTATATAAATAAAAGTAATCATCGTCTGTAGGTATTAATCAAAAATCTTTTGAGTCCTAAAAATAGTTCTTAAAATCATAAATATAAGTAGAACTATCACACATCGAAAAATTATGATGAACTGACTTAGAAAAATCTTTTGAGTCATAAAAAGAGTTCTTAAAATCATAAATTTAAGTAGAATTATTGCATATCGAAAAATTATGATGAGCTGACTTAGAAAAATCTTTTGAGTCTTATAACAACTCTTAAGGCTATAAATTGATATAAATTATACCACATCAAGAAATTATTATAATATGATGAAATTATATTATATAAATAAAAGTTTGTCAACCAATAATTTCACAAATTTATGCAATCCCCTAACCTGGTGTCATTATCATTGCCATTAAAAATAGGCCCGTGCATCGCACGGGCTTTCCAACTAGTTACACTATCTATCATTAGTTATTACGGAAATTTACTAGAAATCGTATTTTAATTCAATTATCGAAAGTAATACTCCCTCCCTTCATATCCAAACACACCCTATTTCTTTTTGACACTATTCATGTGTCAAGAGAATCTTCGATATTCTCGACAATTAACAAGAGAAAATATAGTCATGTGAAATCTTGTTTGATTTGTTTCTACGAGTTCATTAAGAATATCAAATTTTTATAATTTTTTCTGATGCAAAATAAAATATATCGATGGTATAAAATACGTCTCGGTAAATGTGAAAAAACAAATGGTGTGTTTGGTTATGAAGGGAGGGAGTACTTTGTATATCATTTTATTTAATAATAATATTAAGTTGAAAATTATAAATTCACTTAATTGTGTTTTGGGTGATGGTTGGAATTTGAGATTTTTTTTAGAGAGAAACCAAACCATTATCATTGAGAATGAAAGGAAATAACAAGGACAAAATGGTAAAATATCGTTAGAATTGAGGAAAAACTCGTTGGGAAAAAACACTACCCTAAATTAAAGTTGTAAGGGGACAAGTTAGTATTTTTTATCGAACAAATGTATACGAAGTACTCCTTCCGTTTTATTCACTTGTTTGTCTTTTATATTTATTGTGAAGTGTATTTTAATCAATGACAAATAAATGAAGCATACCGAGGGAGCATGTGAAGAGGTTAAATACACCAACTTTTTTTTGATGCTCCAGACACTATTCATTCCCTTTTGGACACTATTCACGACTCAAGAGAATCGTTAATAATCCCGACAATCTATAAGATAAAATATAGTCATGTGTGATCTTGTTTGATTCGTCTTTATAAGTAGATTAAGAATATCGAATTTTTATAATTTTTGTTAATGTAAAAGAAAAGATATTGACAGTCTAAAACGTGTTTCGGCAAGTGTGAAAAAGTAAATGTATCATTTGGATTTGAACGGAGGGAGTAATATTATGAATTTAGTAGTTTGGATTTAACAAATTTGGCAACTTGATGGATACGACGTATTTGAAGAGCTTAATGCCAATAAACTAAGAGTAAGTCTCCCTTGTAACGGATATATCCGTCACAAATCGATGACGGGTCAAATAATATCACTTGCTTAGAAAAGACAAGGCTCGGAAGTAGCACATGGGTTTATCTTTTCTACCTAAGGGGTTGCTTGGGACTTTGGATTGAGCTGTTGAGCAGTTGAGCAGTTGAGGTAGGTAGGGAATCAAAGTCAATGATTTCCTTTATTTGAACTTGTTTACTCATTTTGGTCATTCTCTTACCTATCCTCTTCTCTCTAGCTTATTTTAAACTCAGGATCACTTAATGCATTTCAATTTAGCTTAGTTCCATCAAATTAAATTAAGTTACAGGATTTCCTTTTTTGTAAACTCTCAATCAAACACACTCTAAAATTTGGATGAATTGACGTAAGTTGAATACTCACTCCCATCTATTTAATTCTTGACGTGGGGTCCATTTATGTGAGAAAAAATGGTGGGCCTATGTAAAGAATTGAATGGATGGGAGGGAGGGAGTAACTGTTCCCTTCAGAAAAATTATACTCTGTATATGAACATTTGATTTTTGAAACTCAATTTCTGAACTTTTACATCCTCCAATTCAATTTTTGGAGAAACTAAAGTACGAAGTAGCATGGTGTGACATTCGTACTTATCTCGTCAATTATTATTGCACCAGTGTAAATGCATAGCTTAGCCCATAAAATTATGGAAGATGGTTCTCGTGATCCGGGTTTGAATCATATTGACGTCATTAACAACCTTTTATTTATAAACCAAAAGGAAATTATATTGTGAGGCCAGTAACTGGAATAAGTCATAGTGAATTAGTGATGGATGTGTGTAAGTGTATTAGGTTTGGTTTTTTTCTTGTGATGGCGACACATACACTCTCCTCATTTACGACTTTACGATAGGAGTGATATAAGTCCGTCCAAATGGGCAAATAATAATGAGAGTACTCCGGAGTCTAAATGACGATGCAAGTAAGGACGCAGCTGCAGCTGCAGCTGCAGCTTTCAAATATTATATTATATACTCGTAAGTGTTGTTTTACAGTCAGTCAACAAAGCATTGGTTTGAACTTTGAATCGATCAATAAACAACTACGGATTCCGTATGATGGATCATGTCTTCAGTTTTCATGTTCATCGGCCTCTTTCAGAACACACATCTACTCATCACAACTTCAATTTGATATCGATTCTATTAAATAAATACCAAAAGGTACTCCGTATAAGTTTAGGTTAAAAAAAAGTTTGTTACATTAATTTATATCTATCAATTTTAGTCTTCTCAAGCAACGTAAAATTTTAAAGACATAATCTCTTAATAGTGTTATTAAAAAATTTATCACATAACTGAAGATGACTTGGTCTAGTGGTTAAGGAGTTTTTTTATAAAATAATGTTCAGAAACAAAATAATTATCGAAATGGGGCCAGTACGAAAGTAATTATCGAAAATGGGTCCACGTCATGGTTCATGTCAGCTTCGGTGCAAAGTCGCTACTTACCCTAGCTACTACATTATACTCCGACTTTTGTTCTATAGGTTCAGTAAAGTGGGGTGACTCAAGGACCAAGTCGCTAACTGAGTGAGCGACTTGAGTACAAGCCGCACACTTAGAGCTGGCAAAAGCTGACCCGACCCGCGAAACCGATGCAACCCACCCGAAACCTGACCCGATAGAACCCGAACTTTTGATGAACCGAAATCGACCCGACCCGACCCAATGACAAACCGATAACCCGATACAACCCGAAATACTATGAACCGAACCCGACCTGACCCGACCCGAAGGCTAACCGCGAACCCGATAGGACCCGAAATGACATGACCCGAACCGACTTGTGACCCGAACCGACTTGACCCATAACCCGTTTCATGTATTATTTTGAGTTCGTGTATCTAACTTTCTAAAGTAAAAATTATTAGTGACTCAATTTGAATCCAACACATTGACCTGATTCGTTATTTTTACCCGAATTGACCCGATTGGTTGTCTAACCTGAATTAATCTGATTTATTGTCTAGCCTTAACTGACGTGATTTATTGTATTACTCAAGTTGACCCGATTATTTTCAAAACTAGACCCGAAAATATACTAAAGTGACTCAACTAACCCATGGAATACCCGATGATTGAACCGAATAGACCCGATTAGATAACCGACCCGAACCAGAACCGACCATTGATCCGATATAACCCGATTTATTAGATAACCGACCCGAACCAGAACCGACCCGTTACGATTTTTAACCCGAGTAAACCCGACCCGTAAGAGACTCGACTCGAACCCGAACCGATCCGTCTAAGTATACTGACCCGTTAAAACCCGAAACCGAGATGACCCGACCCGTCTTAACCTGACCCATAACCGACCCGAGTGACCCGATTGCCACCTCTACGCACACTCAATGAGCAACTAATAGACATCTCTTACCTTTTCCCACATAAAAGGGTCTGTTAAAATTTTATCAAAGTCCTTGGTTATTTCATCAAAGAAGCAGTTGGTATAAGCCGAGCACTCGACTTGTATCACACTACAAGAAAAACAGTCCCGGGCGTCCACTTGGCGGGCGTCCTCAGCATATGGACGCCTAAATGGCGTCTGAAAATACAAACGGGCGTCCACAGTCGGACGCCAAATTTGGCGTCCGACTGAACTTGGGAGGCAAAAGTCTGGGTGGACGGGCGTCCACAAGCGGACGCCATATTCCCAAATTGGCGTCCACTGTCAGACGTCATTTAGGGTATATGGCGTCCACTGTCGGACGCCAATTTGGCTGGATTTGGCGTCCGATAGTGGACGCCCGTCCACCCAGCTTTGCAAACTTACACCCGCCCACCCCCCTCTCCCCCTTCACTCTCTAAAAAAAACCACTCTCTACATTCATCCTCCCTTACCCGCCGAGCCCCATCTCCAATCCTCTCCTCCATTTTTCATTCTTCTATTCTATATTTTGGTATGTTTTTTTACTTAACTCTATATTTTTCATTATAACTAGTTCTTGTATTTGATTGTTATTGTTATTTATTGGTAGTTTGGTAGTTAATAGTGTTTAGGTCTAAATTTTGATTAGGTTGATTAGTTTAGCCCAAAATTCGATTAGGTAGATTAGTTTTGTCCATCACAATTTGAAGATTTTGGATTAGGGTTTGATGAATTTGGATGAATTGAGATAGAATGACCTATAGGGCCACCCTTGAGGTTTTGTGTGACTTAAGACGAACCAAAAGGTGTCGAAATAATGTCGGATTTTCACGAAACCACTTCTATCGTGATCGGGGTGGTGAATAGGTGTTATCGGTGCTTTCGAAATTATGATATCTGTATCCGAAAATTTGACCTTATTTGACCTGTTTAAACTGTTTTTGTGTGACCTAAGCCATGAATTTTTGTGTTTTGTTCGGTCAAATTGGGATTAAATTGACAAATTACGTAGTGTTTTCGTAAATTGGGATTAAATTTTGAATACATTTGTGATTAAATTCGCTGACTAATATTCGTAAGGTCAATTCAAAATTAATAAGACATTTGGGTTTATTTTATTGTATTAGTGATTAAATTGAGGAAAGTCAGTAACGGAAATTAAGTTCGAGAAATTAAGTTTAAGTTAGATGGCGATTACATTTGTGTTTAGTCAGTTCTAAATGAAGTTAGGAAAATTAAACTTTAATTTGTTATATATATTTTTTGAACATAGAAAATGAAGAGAATTGAACGGAAATGGATGTATGAAGGAAGACTTGATAAGAAGAGACGTCCCACCGTCGAATTTTTGAGGGGTGTTGAATCATTTGTCGAGGTAGCTAAAAAGTCAGTAGACTATGCATCGAGGGGGGAGGTTAGGTGTCCGTGTACTAAATGCAAGAACCTAAAATTTTTGGATGTCCTTACCGTTAAGGAACATGTCATCTATAATGGTTTCTCACCCGATTATTATAATTGGATTTGTCATGGTGAGCCATCTCAGTCTGAGGAACCCGAAAACCATCAAAATGAGGGGGGGTTGAGAGGTCTGATAGCTGACGTTGTGGAGTGCAACTTGTTCAACAATGACAACCCACGAGACTCACCCAACCCACAAGACTCCCCTAACCCACAAGAGCCTAACCCACGAGCAAAAGCGTTTTTTGACATGTTGAACGCTTCGGAGAAACCGTTATACGGAGGGTGCGATGTGACTTTGTTAGAAGTCGCATCTATGGTAGTTAGCCTTAAATGTGAATTCAACCTACCATTTGCTTGTGTCGATGGTATTGATGCCTTGATCGAGAGGGTTATCCCAAAAGACAATATCATGACCCGAACTTTCTACACAACCAAAAAGGTTGTGAAGGGCCTTCAACTCTCGCATGAAAAGATTGATGCTTGCCCAGATGGGTGCATGTTATTTTGGAAGGACGATGCGATGCTTGATGAATGTAGGAGATCATGTGGGAAGGGTAGGTATAAGACGGTTGAGGGGGACATTGTTTTGAGGGGAGAAAAGGGAAAAGCGGTGTTAGGGGTAAGAAACCAATCCCAATAAGTCAGCTTACGTACTTCCCTATCGCACCTAGGCTTCAAAAATTGTATGCCACAAAAACCATAGCGGAGCAAATGAGGTGGCACCAGGAGGACACTAGGGTACCAGGGAAGATGTGTCATCCGAGTGAAGGTGAGGAGTGGAAGCGTTTCGATAGACTACATCCCCACTTTGCGTTAGAACCCCGAAATGTAAGGCTTGGGTTGTGTACCGATGGATTTGCACCTTTCGGCCAATTTGGGAAGTCGTACTCATGCTGGCCTGTGATGATCACACCTTATAACCTACCTCCTTGGTTGTGTTTGAAGCAGCCTTTCATCTTCCTATCTCTTATTGTGCCTGGACCAAAAAACCCAAAAAATCATTTGGATGTTTACTTGCAACCTGTTATTGAGGAATTGAAACAACCGTGGGAGGTAGGGGTCGAAACTTATGATGTCTCCCTGAGACAAAACTTTCAGTTGAAAGCAGCTCTGTTGTGGACTATGAACGACTTTCCCGCGTACGGTATGCTCTCAGGGTGGTCTACTGCGGGTCAGAAAGCATGTCCCTGTTGTATGGATGAGAGCAAAGCTTTTTATCTTCCAAATTCTAGTAAAATAAGTTGGTTCGACTCTCATAGGCAGTTCCTACCAGAAGGTCACCCATATAGAAAGAATAAGAAGGCGTTCAAGAAGGGTGAGGAGGTGCTTGACGACGCACCTGATCGACTCTCAGGAGATGAAATATGGGAGTTGATTTCTGATTACCCGTCTACTGTCGACGGAACCGAGCAGGAGTTCAAAGACCTCAAGAAGTTGAAAAATGGTTGGTTTAAACGTAGCATATTTTTTGACCTACCATATTGGAGGACTTTGTTACCCCGTCACAATTTAGATGTGATGCACATAGAGAAGAACTTCTTCGAGCAGTTGATTCACACTGTCATGGATGTTGAGGGAAAGAGTTGTGACACTACAGGCTCCCGGCGAGATGTAAAGCATTTTTGTGACCGTCCTCAATTACACATAAAAAGGGATGGATCCAAACCGAGAGCCTTGTTCACCCTTGACAAAGCTCAGAGGAAGGCGTTGTTGGAGTGGGTGGGGAAGTTGAAGTTCCCCGATGGGTACGCCTCCGACTTCGTACATTGTGTTGATCTAAAGAACCTCAAGCTGCAAGGGTTAAAAAGTCACGACTGTCATGTCTTCATGGAGAGGTTACTTCCGGTTGCACTTAAGCAACTTCTGCCACCGACGGTGTGGAATTCTATAAATGAGATATCTCAATTTTTCCGAGACTTGTGTTCTTCTACAGTATCAATTGAGGACATGACTCGGTTGGAGGATCAAATTCCACAGATACTATGCAAACTTGAGATGATCTTCCCACCGTCTTTCTTTAATTCCATGGAGCATTTACCTGTCCACTTACCCTACGAGCTGAGGCTAAGGTTGGAGGACCTGTCCAGTATAGATGGATGTACCCATTTGAAAGGTACATAAAATTTAATAACTTCATTTACAAATTTAATTTACACTTAGCTAATTTTTATTAATTGGAAAACATTACTTGTGTACTTAGGTTCCTCAATCATCTGAAGAAGAAAATTGGTAACAAGGTTAGGGTAGAGGGTTCTATTTGCAATGCATATTTGACAGAAGAGATTGCAAACTTCTGCTCCCTCTACTTCGAGAAAGATGTCCAAACAAAAACGAAGAACCTGAATAGAGAACAATCGGTGCCCATTGATCCTACTATACCCGAGTTTTTCCAAAAGAAGGACGATGAAGAAACTTCATCAGTTGAGGGTTCTAGGACGCTAGATGAGAAAGAGTACAACCGAGCGCACCTTTACGTACTCTCTAATTGTGAGATCTTAGAGCCTTACGAGAAGCAGTTTGTAATTGAGTACGTCGCTGCAAACCCTGATGTGAACCCCGATGACGTTTGGAGTAAGCATGACGAACATTTTCCTAAGTGGCTCAAGGATCACGTAGTTGCCTTAGACATACGTGATGATTTGGTTAGAAGTTTGGCATACGGTCCAGTGAAAGCGGTTATTGGAACCGGTACTCGGTGAATGGATTCAATTTTCACACATTCCACTACGGGAAGAACAAGGCTAGATGCAATTTTGGTGTGAGTGTGTCATCTCTTGATGGTGATGAGTACTATGGTATTTTGGAGGATATTTTCGAGTTATGTTATGCTGGCAGAGAACGGGGGTATAGAGCTGTGATATTCAAATGTGAGTGGAGAGACAGCTCCGTGAACGGGACCCGAGTACATGAACGCTACAAGATTGTGGAAGTGAACCACACCAGGAAATATCCTACGTACGATCTGTTCATACTCGCGCATCAGGCGAAGCAAGTGTACTTCGCTCCTTTTCCTTGCACGAGAAATGACAGAAACCAGAGTCAATGGTGGGCAGTCTTTACGACTAAACCACGGGGGCAAATAGACTGTTCTCTGTTCCAGGAAGATACGGCTTCAAGTGGTACACGCATATCTCCTAGTGAAGAGGCCATATTCTTCGAAGATGATCAGAATGAAAGCGTAGAGGATGACGATGATGATGGAGAAGGAGATTACATGGGTAGGGATATTCGGGACATCCCTGAGGAGGATGACGGACATGATGAAGAGAATTTGGAAGACGATCAAGTGGAGGGCGAGGAGACGGAGGAGGAGGATCAGACTGAGGAGGATGAGGCTGAAGACAGTAACGACAGCGAAGATGACTACTAGAGTTGTTGCAGTAGGTTAATCATATTGATCATTGTGGTACTTATATATTTTGTGCATTATTTCAATCAACTTAAATTGTAATTTCTAATTGTTGCTAATTTGTTGCAAGGTCAAGATAATGGCAGGCGGTAGATCGACCAGGAGACGTGGCGGAGGTAGTAGGTCTGTGCACACATCCACCTCGCAGCAGGATGAGGAGGAACGGGTCCCCGAAACAGGACCGGAGCAGAACGACGAGGAGCAGCAAAAGAACCAGCAGCAGGGGCAGGAGGATGAGATACAGAGGGACGAGAACGGTCGGGTGATTCTCGACCCTGGTCGCGTATGGTAATATAATCTACAATGTCCATTCTTTTGTAACATATGAATTTTCGGATTACGTACATCTTGTAATATTTCGTACATATATGTGTTTTTCTTCTCGATGCAGGTTTCTGCATGGGATCGTCACCAGAGGCTGTACTGCCAGTTACATGGCGGACAAAGGGCGGGGGTATGCCTGCTGGACTCAGGTCCCGATGGACGTACGGGAGTGGTGGTTTAATGCCTTCCGGGTACGTGGACTGTTTTGTGTACCGAGTTTTAAATTAATTATAATGTAGACTTTGTAAACAATTTTGGTACTAATTAATAATCCGCCTTGATTGTGTAGTTGAAGTTCAGTTGGAAGAAGGAGTTAGAAGGAAGGGTGTGGGTCTGATACAACGAGACTTGCACCGACGCTTCGCTGACGTAATGAACAAACGTCACGCCCGGGAGACAGCGCTCAATGACCTTAAAGGTGTAGTTTTTGAATATTACTCAATTTTAACAAACAATCTAACTTCAACCTTCTACTGTATTAACTAATATATTAGTGTCGTCATATTTCAGGGGATGATTTGGAGAGGTGGATTAAGTACCACAACGACGACGACTTCAAGGTCAGGTCGAAGAGGGCACAGGGAAACAAAATGAAGAGGGCACGGGAAGAGCGGTGATAAAGGGCATACTCTTAAGACGAGGAAAGAACGGGCAATCTGGGTGAGTACTAATAACTATTTTAAATAAATAAACGTTGTCTATACTTTAGGTGGTAGATAACTATCTTTAATGATTTCATCTAATAATAACTTGAATTGAAATCGTTGTTGTGTACGCAGGATGCCTACTAGGAAGAGCTGAAGAACCTCGAGAATGCTCCTGATGCTACCGACGTCGACGAGAACCAGATTTTTTTCAAGGCTGTCTCGGGTTACAAGAAGGGAAGTGTGTATGGTGTCGGAAATGCACACGGTATGTACTTTACACCTCCCCCAGCACGTCTCGGGATCTCCACACAAATGGAGTATACGCCGGCCGGATCTCAGCAGCCCGATCCGGAGAAGGAGGAAATGAAGGAGCAGCTGACGGCGCAGCAACAGCAACTGAAGGAGCAGGCAGAACACATCAAGAAAATGCAGGAACAGATGACCATGTTTCAGGCCATGTTCAACAAATGCAACCAAGGTCGTCCACCTTCCCCTCCAGACGACTGAGACCCCTTTAGCGGGGATGGCGGTAACTCTGGTGCTTCAGCTAGCTTCTTAGTTAGCTGATTGTTTGTTGTTGTAACTGGATTTATGGATTATGTGTCTTCGAACTAGTTTAGATTTATGTACCGTCAAACCGTATGTTAAAAGTTTTTTATATGAATGTTTTTTCAGCATAAATGTGTCGAGAGATGAAGTCTTTTGGTTGATTGAGAGTGAATGAGGTATTGTTGATGGTCGACAGTTGTGGTTGGTTGGGAGTTGTGGATGTGGTTTATTTTGTAGGTTTTGGCTAGACAATGAACGCATGTTTACGACCATGCACCAGCATAAATGGCGTCCATTAAAGGACGCCATTTCAGACGCCAGGGGAAGCTAAAATCGACCAATTCAGTAGCTATTCAGGGGCAACGGCGTCCGACTGTGGACGCCAAATACCCCTGGATGGCGTCCACAGTTGGACGTCATTTGGCTAAGGATGGCGTCCGACTGTGGACGCCATCCAGGGGTATTTGGCGTCCACAGTCGGACGCCAGTGTTAGCCAAATGATGTCCGACTGTGGACGCCATCCGTAGATGCCTGTCATCCACAGTCGGACGCCAATTTTAGCGTCCGCTGTCGGTCGCCAAATTAATTGGCGTCCAATAGTGGACGCCCGTCCAGAAAATGGGCGACCGGTCTTGGCTTCCGCTTTATGGCATCTGTTTGCGGACGCCCGGATCCTTATAGCGTCCACTGACGGAAGCCACTGGATGGACGCCTGGGGCATCTATTCTTGTAGTGTCAAAGCTGCATACCCAAAGTGTGTTTTTCCTTGTATTTGCATCCCAGTACGACGACTTTTCGCTTCATTTCTAAAATTCCACTATTCAGACCATGAATCGCTTCATTTTAAGCCAACCATTCAGTGATTTTGAGGAAATTGGAGGGTTTTGTTTGATTTTTTCCCAGCTGTCCCTTGTTTCGGATTGAAGCATGATCATTTCGTTGATCTAATTGATTACTTTTTGGATGAAGAGAAAAGATTTTTGGTGTATGAATTTGCAACAAAGAGTTCATTGCATGATGAATTATATGGCACTCCGTATTTCACATAAATTAAAATATTTATAAGAAAAAAAAATTAAAAACGAATTATCTCAAAATTGGGGAAATAATGAGCAATATAGAGGCCAAGAGATAGATTAGTACTGCCTCCCCTTCTCTATGATCTTCCATATTGGATTTTGGGAAGTTCTTAAGGAGGAGGGAATATGTGGAGGAAAATGAATGAGAAGAAAAGAAAGTGGGGTAACAGACAATAAAAACCACAAAATATATACTAAAAAGAAAGTGGAACATCTTAGTGAATTTTCCTAAAAAGAAAATGTGGAACATCTTAGTGAAGGGGAGGGAGTACTAGATAAGGAACTATTTTATGAGTTTTAATTGATTTCTATGATGAATTAAGGTGAATAATCGGGGACCAAAAAGGAATTTAGGGAGAGGCTTTCACTTTTCAGGTTTTACAGAGGAAGAAATGGTGAGGGGATGTTCTAGAAATGGTGAAGGGATATGTGTATAAGGTGTTCTCATTAGTCGCTCGCTCAGTGTGCGCCTTCTACTCAACTCGCTCACTCAATTAGTGACTTTGGCTTAGAGTCACCCCACTGTACCGAACCTATAGAATAAAAGTTGGAGTGCAACATAGTCGATAGGGTAAGTAGCGACTTTGCACCAAAGCTGACATAACTGTGACGTTGACCCATTTTCGATAATTACTTTCACACTGACCCCATTTCGATAATTATTTAATTTTTGAGCATTATTTTATAAAAAAAACTCAATGGTTAAGACTTGTAGACACCCAAAATTTGACCGCCAGGTGTCTATAGCAGTTTCCAAAAAACACCCGATGATGATCGGATGCTAACGTGTTCTAATGCGCTCGGATACGGGCTCGAAATTAATAATGTTCGGCATGGGCTATTAACGGGATACAAATCTCAGAAAACCAACCTCAAAACCAGGCCCAGTGGGTCGTTCCGAGCAAAATGAGACTAATTTGGGTCAAAACCGACACCAAAAACAATTCCCGTCTTTTAGCGACCGGGTCAAAACCCGGTCAAGACAAACCCGACACAAAAAAAAGACCGGATGCGTCTCGAAACTTGCGCCACAATCCAAAAATCAGCCAAAATCATTCCAAAACAATGCAAATCAATCACAATCAATCAAGAGCAAATCAAGGCCAATCCTTCCCGATTTAGCACGGCCTAATTGATCCACTCGGTCGAGTGGATTGACCACTCGATCGAGTGGAGCCTCACAAAAACGGTCCAGGTGCATCCGCGAGAACACTCGACCGAGTGCACCCGCGCCACTCGGTCGAGTAACCCTATATCATGCTCCCTATAAATACCCGTCAATCCTAAGCACAAAACAACAACTTCTCAACCAGAATTTTCAGCCAACTTTACACATCCAAAACCTCTCATTTTCAGCCATAATCCGACCCTCCAACATCATCACGCTTATACACACTTCGAGAGAAAAACTCGTTAAAATCCGTCTCCATACAAAACCTCATACACACACCGTCAACTCCTCCTACATATCTCGACGTTTCCGTGCCATTGCCGCCATTTGACGAACCGTATCCCGAGAAGCAAGAACATGTAGGTTGAGGGTGTAACATTCAACATCGACTTCTCCTTCTTCCCTCCTTTTTCTCGTCTTTTTTGTATATATATATTCGTACATTTTTATTTACGCTTATAGTATTTTATTTAGTCGATAGTAACGACATTTTTACTAACACTAACATTTTACTTTTCGCATTTAATCCTCGTTGTTATATTTTACTATAATATCGTATGTACCGTGTATATATATAATAATATCAAAACTCGGATCCGAACTCGTTTGACTACGATGATCATTTTTTTAAGGTTCGTTCATTAACACGATCCCGATCATTCGTAGTTGAACGCGTATAGATCCATTTCAAAGATTAGTACGGAACCCGTTGACACGAAAACCGACGTCACATAATCCGCAAGGACTAATATCGATGTCGTGACGTAGAGGGACGCAATTCAATCACTAATCAAATTTTTTATCTAACAATAACCTTTTTTCACAAAATTCCGATAACGGTATTATAATCATATAAGACATGATTATAATACCGACAAACCGAGTTAAATCTAAATCCGTCAATATTTTTATTTGACTCGGCCAATCATCGATTTAAAACACATTAAAACAAACGAGTCACAACTCGTACAGGTGCCACTCGACCGAGTACACCTGCTACTCGATCGAGTAGCACCCTAAATTACGGGCAGTAGCGTCTTCCAGGACGCACTCGGCCGAGTCCAGCCATGACTCGACCGAGTGGGTCCTGCAGCCCAGAAACCGAGACTTCTTTTTTTATCATTCGAACCTCGTCTTTTTAAAAAGCGACTTAGTCGACACGTGTAAAGTTAATCACGTAGCTTTTCCAAAATTCATGCATATCACTTCACTTAAACGATTTTGATCGACGGTCTCACATTATTAATTTTATGTCGACGACTCTTTAGTCGTATCCGATGTAAAATTAATTTAGACTCAATTTCTCGAGGTGATAAGTCGGGACAAGGCATCGAGGTTCAAGATCGGGCTAGCACCACGTCTAGGTCTCGAACCTCCGTCCTTTGATTAATACGCAATATAATGTGTAACTAATTAAAGTTCGTCCACCTACACAAAATCACGGTCTAGTTTATACACGGGTCCGTTTATAATTATTGCTCGTCATTTCAATTGTATATTTCGATTATTCTATTTTATTGTACGCCGTATTGTGAATTCCGGGTTGTATTCCGCCCGTGTAACTTGTAATCGATTTATTTTTGCTTTGCTTTATTTATTTGCGTTTTACCGCTTTTAAATGAACCCTCGCATGCTAAACCACCTCGACAATAAATTAGATGCATTAAATTGACGTAGCTCACATTTAATTCGCATGCTTAGCTAAAACGCTGTTTGCATAACATTTCACCGAATCACTAACGCGCATATTAAAAAGTCAAACGATGTCCTAGTAGAGGCCGCTAAGTGCGGGCGGGGTTGGGTGTCCTTAGTGGGCTTCCCAACACGTACCCTCACCCCTTACTCAGAACCGTGGTTTCCGGATATCCGAATCCATTGGCAACGAGAGTCATTCAATATACGATTAACCGCTCAAGTCGGCATCTATATCGATATGCAAAGGGACGAGCCCAATAAACTCTCAAACCAAAATGGGCCATACTTTGTGTATGGACCATGGAGATATAGAGTGGGCTCGAATGGTTCCGAATAACCATAAAATTCGGTGGCGACTCCATTTCGACTTAAATTTCAATTCGATCCTTCTCATATGGAGGTGCATTCGCCTAACCCAAAACCCGCGCGTGGCCGCGTCGGGGTGGACCTACGTCATGTCCACAATTTGGCGACTCCGCTGGGGATCAACCGATGTGTGCCTTACCATCGGAGTTCTCAGGGTGAGACTCGAATAGAAATCGTTTGACGAGTACAATATGCGTTTTAGTTTTACGGTTCATGCATAACCCATATTTACCCGGGCCGGTACTGGTGACCGACGTCCCACTATACCACGACGTATTCAGTCTTGGATACGTTAAAGGTGTTCATGGTCGACTCGTATGGACTTTGCGGCATGTTCTAAATTCCACTCGAGTTAGGAAGACCGTCCCGTTTCTCGACTAGACCATGAACACTGGTATAGACCCTATTCAGACCGACCGAGACTTAGTGTAAAGCATACATGACGTCGTTATAATGCTTACGTGACTATGTGTTACTTGGTTTCCGTGTCGTTTTCAAAACCATCATTTCAAAAAAATGCATCTTTCCAAAAATATTCAAATTTTCAAAAACTCGGAAAGCTGCCGAAATTTAGACTTAAGATTTGACTCAAAACAAGCCTATTTTCTAGCCGGCATGCCGCCCATTTCAAAATTCGAATTTCCGATCCACCATTCGATTTTCGAATTTTCAAAATTCAATTTCGATTTTCAAATCCTCGTGATGCCCTTCGCAATTTTCAAATCTTCGAGATGCCGTTTTTGATTTTCAAATCTTCGGGATCTTATTTTCTATTTTCAAATTTTCGGAAATTTATTTTCGATATTCAAAATTCAAAAATTCAACTTTTCAAAAAAACCGGTCCTGTCGGCATGCTGCCAATTTCAAAAAACGGGACCGTCTCCCTATTTTTCAAAATGCGAATTTACTCGCAACCATTCTAACATTTCAAAATGCCCGATCCTATTGGCCCACGTCCAATTTCAGGACCATCTTCTCAATTTTCAAGATATCCAATTTTTAAAACCCGGGATACATACCGAATTTAGGACTTATGATTTTACTCAAAATAGCCCACTTTCTAGCCGGTATGCTGCCCAATTCAAAACTCGAAAATATTTTCGAACTTTCAAAACCTAGGCTCGATACACTTTCCGATTTTTCTTGAAAAATCGGGCCTTTCCCCGAGTTTTCTCGGACTTTCCAAAAGTAATCCTTTTCAAAACTTTCCTCTTCTTAAGACTTCCCGTATTTAGCAGTGTCGGGTCATGTCATAAGTCGTCGAAGGTCTTTAGCGTCGAAACTCCGTTGATCTTACATCACGGGTTTCCTCCCTACCCCAGTCCGCCTTATTTGACTAAGGCATGGCCCGCCTACGTAGGACATACCCCTACAAAGGAGAGCCCGTCTACAAATCGAGTCCAAAGATGTCTCACGTAAACCTTTCTTCAAACGGGACTCGGCCCACTCGCCGAATCCTATGAAAGGCCCATCTTTCACGAGTCACCCGTCTAGATGTCTTTTCCGAGTCAACCTTTTACAAGGCATAGCCCTATAAAAAAGGTTCACGGTCCTTACGTCTAAGGGTCACTCGTCCGACACTCGAGTTTTAACAAAATCTTCGACCCCACTCGGGGGCTACCCTTCAGCAGAGCGATCAATCACGGTTGCTCTAAGGGTCATGTCCTACACGTGGAGTCTCACGTGTGTCACTTTTGAGTCACTTAGATGCCACACCATCTGAGTCCTATCAGAGTTTTTAGTCTTACTCGGGGGCTGTCCTCCACCCGAGCATTAGACCACAGTCACCTTAAGGAGTACCTTACATTCATCCGACACCGGTGTCCTTATCATGCCTTCTTCAAGTCGTACATATGCTACGAACACTCGAGTCTCCTGAAGGTTTAGGTCACCGCGGTTGGTCCGAGCACGCGACGCGGTCACACACGGTCGCCCCATTTTCAGACTCACCCTCGTGCAGCTTGAGTCTCATCGTCAAGTCCAAGCCATGGTCGTTACCTCGTCTAGGTCAACGTTCGAGTATCCCAGTCCAAGAATCTTTGTCCACCCGTCACCCCGGGCCATGCCTAGTTTGACTCATCCTCTTGTGCAAAACCGAGCTTAGGCGAGTTCTAACACCTGTCGTTTCTTCCGATCAGGGACCCTATGAATGAGGCGTTATCAAACCACAACAAATCCCGCGCCGTCGAGAAAGGGGATATCCAGGGGAGTATGCTTATGTTGTCTTGCTCCATTAACAATATCTTCTCAAAAATCAATACCACCCTAGATAACCTAAATGTCAGGGTGACCACCATCGAAGAAGACCTTGTAAGAACCCGATCCCGTCTAACACAGCTAGAGCGGGTAAGGCAGCCGATCACCCAACTGAGCCATTTGAAGGGTGAACATTCTAACGAAACTGTCCGATACCCTCAAGATGGCAAGACCGAGAGAGGTAACCCCCAAGTCACCTCTCCGAAAATCAAGAACCAGTCAGAAGTAAGGACATTTACCCACTTGGATATGTCCTACACCGTCGCTTTCCAGAGGTTGGTTTCGAAGGGCCTAATATTACCAATAGGCCCAACAGTCGACCCACCTTCAGAAAAACGCTCCAAAGCATGGAACGCCGATCATTACTGCAAATTCCATAGAGGGAGGGGACACGATACAGAGCAATGCTGGAAACTGAAACACCTCATCCAAGACTTCCTCGATGCCGGGAAGACTCCCATTTTGGAAACATTGTCACTTGCAAAGCCCCTTATGGACTACACAGGGCCCGATGATCAAAGCATCCAATCTACCTCTCATGCATCCAAGAGCCCAGATTTGATTTGAGTCCGAGTCTGAGTCCGAGTCTAGGATGTTCTATCTCTTTCAGAGTCAGAGTCAACTGTATTCTGTCCTCTTTTTAAATCCAATAAAATCAGCTTTTTCAATCTCTCATATATGCTTCCCTTTTGTGTTTCCGAGAACATGATGAATACCATCATACACTGTGAGCACATGCACGTAACTATTATAGGCACATCTATAATGACTGCAGGAACTGAGACCCGTGTTTTCCTTTACCTGTTTCATGTCTGGCATAGACAGCCACATAACTTCCCTTAGCAGGAGCGGTATCGAATCCTATGACAAATCCGGGTAGTCTCCTAGTTTGGGTTCAAGACGGAAGGCAAGCCCATTTCCCACAATAAACACCCCTCCAATAAGACCGACAAATCCCTACCTTAGGTGTTAGTCTGACCAAAAATACCCAACTCGGGACGATACTCCCACCAAGCCTGTTCGGAATTATGATGACAATACCGAGATCCAAATCACCATGCTTATCGTAGAGTACTCCATCGCGAGTTGCACTCACACAAACACCAACTAGGCTTACACCTTACAAAGGTTTAGCTCCACAAGCCTAATCCAACCGATGGGCCCACCCCCATATCCGCCCACAACACCATCGGGGGTAGCCAAAAAAAAAAAAGAAAAAAAAAATTCTAGGAAAGAAGCAAAAGGCCAAAACAAAAAGAAGGCCATCGTCAAAAAAAAGAGGCACCCATCACCGAGGCTAAAGCGGTCAATCCAAATGAAGAATCCCACGACCGGGGCTAAGAGGTCAACCCAAAAAAAAAACAAAAAAATTCAAAAAAAAAAAAAAACATGACCGGGGCTAAAAGGTCAGCCAACAAATATTCAAGAACCCATGACCGTAGTAAAAACGGTCAAATTCAAAGTTATCAATACTCAATCAAGCTGGTCAGCTAACACCACACTCAGCCTTCCCACATTACAACCTTCAAGACCTTCCCGAGACCCAGGACAGAGACAGCCCGGAATTTTGAGGATTCAAGCTCCATAGGATACCCCTAACCATTAGGGCCAGACATGGAAACCAGATCCCGCATTATCGAAACCTATCCCAATCGAAGTTCGAGCTATTTTTCTCGACTTCCCCTTTACATAACAGAATTCACAATCACCATACAAAGACCCGAGATCAAAACTCACCAAAGACCCGAGATCAAAACTCACCAAAGACCCGAGATCAAAACTCATCAAAGACCCGAGATCAAAACTCATCAAAGACCCGAGATCAAAATTCATCAAAAATCCCGAGAACAGAACTCGTTAAAAATCCCGAGAACAGAACTCGTTAAAAATCCCGAGAACAGAACTCGTTAAAAATCCCCGAGAGCAGAACTCGTCAAATCCCCGAGAGCAGAACTCGTTAAAATCCCATCCCAACTCTTCTCATCCAAACCAAGAACACGGGAACTCAACTTGCAGTCGGCATAGAACATGCCCAAATAGTTCACACCACCTCTGGGGGCTACCCCGGAGAACGCTCACAGCCACAGGATCAACATCCTAACTATTCTATCCCCTTGATCAAGACATCATTGGGAACGCACCTAGCCTACACCATCGCTATGGCTAGTTACACACAAAGTCCTATTAGCTTAGGCACCATAATATATCTTCCAATCCACTGAACTACGGCTTGGTTTGATTTCACTACACGTGAATACGTAGGCAGCCTTTCAATACAGGCACAACCACTCACATTGACACACATTCAAAAAGCGCCATCATTCCGGTCACGACACTGTCTTGTTCTCAACAGTCTGCTTTGTTGTCCTGGGGGCTTCTCTTAGACAGAAGTTCTCCATCCACTCACATAATCCAAAAGATTTCAAACTAGCCTCCTGTCTATAGTGTGTCCTAGTACTCGACTCAGTCGAAGACAAGGATCTGCCAGGACTCGAGACCACGCCCACTTCGGGCCTATACCTCGAAACCAAGAATTCAAGAGCGCTAGACAACAACATTGCTAAGCCCTGTTGTGCAGTTGCAGTCTCATTACAGACTACTGCAATTCCTCGATAACGCATCCTTCCCATTCCGAGGATTCGACCATGTTGCCACTCGCCTAGGCTACGGAATAGCGCAACCTAAGAGTCTTGTTAGGTGGCTCACCCCCCTACCGAGTCACGGTCCAATCCCTCGAGAGTTCAGTCGTGTCTGTCAACTCGTCCGGTCACGTCCAGAGTCGAGTCTATCAGTATACCTCTCTCTTCAAATTCCCATTTTAAAATTTGCAAAACTTAGCCATTTGAGAAAATCCTTTTCGACAAGGTCAAATTTCGGTCTATTTAAATTGCAAATTTCATTTCTACCCCTTTCATTTTGAAAACCTAGCATGTGAGTTGCTTTCAGGATTTCGATTTCAAGGTTAAAAAATTTCGAAACTTTCAAAAATTCAAAAAACATTATTTCCCAGCACGAGTCATTTTTGCTATCTACGTGTTGCATACTTTTTATGTGACTTATACAGGTACGACTCAGACAGGGACATGCAACCCTCTAAATCTCCCCAGCGGAAGCCCAAGGCGGCATTTTCCCCGGAATGGTACGGGATGAGCCCACATATAGGCGCACCCAGGACTTATGCGACAAGTCCGATTCCCCACGGAGTTATCATCATCAGCTCAGGTATGATTTCTAACTTATAGCTGGCGAGCCCTTCACGCGAGTCTAATGGACTATAAACGACCCGAACGGAAGCCTACCAGGTCTTAATTGACTTGGTAGCTACTCTGACTTTCGCCTTGTCCAAGCCTCAGTCAGAGTGGGGGCTCATTAGACACCCAAAATTTGACCGCCAGGTGTCTATAGCAGTTTCCAAAAAATACCCGATGATGATCGGACGCTAACGTGTTCTAATGCGCTCGGATACGGGCTCGAAATTAATAATGTTCGGCATGGGCTATTAACGGGATACAATTCTCAGAAAACCGACCTCAAAACCAGGCCCAGTGGGTTGTTCCGAGCAAAATGAGACTAATTTGGGTCAAAACCGACACCAAAACCAATTCCCGTCTTTTAGCGACCGGGTCAAAACCCGGTCAAGACAAACTCGACACAAAAAAACGACCGGATGCGTCTCGAAACTTGCGCCACAATCCAAAAATCAGCCAAAAGCATTCCAAAACAATGCAAATCAATCACAATCAATCAAGAGCAAATCAAGGCCAATCCTTCCCGATTTAGCACGGCCTAATTGATCCACTCGGTCGAGTGGATTGACCACTCGATCGAGTGGAGCCTCACAAAAACGGTCCAGGTGCATCCGCGAGAGCACTCGACCGAGTGCACCCGCGCCACTCGGTCGAGTAACCCTATATCATGCTCCCTATAAATACCCGTCAATCCTAAGCACAAAACAACAACTTCTCAACCAGAATTTTCAGCCAACTTTACACATCCAAAACCTCTCATTTTCAGCCATAATCCGACCCTCCAACATCATCACGCTTATACACACTTCGAGAGCAAAACTCGTTAAAATCCGTCTCCATACAAAACCTCATACACACACCGTCAACTCCTCCTACATATCTCGACGTTCCCGTGCCATTGCCGCCATTTGACGAACCGTATCCCGAGAAGCAAGAACATGTAGGTTGAGGGTGTAACATTCAACATCGACTTCTCCTTCTTCCCTCCTTTTTCTCGTCTTTTTTGTATATATATATTCGTACATTTTTATTTACGCTTATAGTATTTTATTTAGTCGATAGTAACGACATTTTTACTAACACTAACATTTTACTTTTCGCATTTAATCCTCGTTGTTATATTTTACTATAATATCGTATGTACCGTGTATATATATAATAATATCAAAACTCGGATCCGAACTTGTTTGACTACGATGATCATTTTTTTAAGGTTCGTTTATTAACACGATCCCGATCATTCGTAGTTGAACGCGTATAGATCCATTTCAAAGATTAGTACGGAACCCGTTGACACGAAAACCGACGTCACAATAATCCGCAAGGATTAATATCGATGTCGTGACGTAGAGGGACGCAATTCTGTCACTAATCAAATTTTTTATCTAACAATAACCTTTTTTCACAAAATTCCGATAACGGTATTATAATCATATAAGACATGATTATAATACCGACAAACCGAGTTAATCTAAATCCGTCAATATTTTTATTTGACTCGGCCAATCATCGATTTAAAACACATTAAAACAAACGAGTCACAACTCGTACAGGTGCCACTCGACCGAGTACACCTGCTACTCGATCGAGTAGCACCCTAAATTACGGGCAGTAACGTCTTCCAGGACGCACTCGGCCGAGTCCAGCCATGACTCGACCGAGTGGGTCCTGCAGCCCAGAAACCGAGACTTCTTTTTTTATCATTCGAGCCTCGTCTTTTTAAAAAGCGACTTAGTCGACACGTGTAAAGTTAATCACGTAGCTTTTCCAAAATTCATGCATATCACTTCACTTAAACGATTTTGATCGACGGTCTCACATTATTAATTTTATGTCGACGACTCTTTAGTCGTATCCGATGTAAAATTAATTTAGACTCAATTTCTCGAGGTGATAAGTCGGGACAAGGCATCGAGGTTCAAGATCGGGCTAGCACCACGTCTAGGTCTCGAACCTCCGTCCTTTGATTAATACGCAATATAATGTGTAACTAATTAAAGTTCGTCCACCTACACAAAATCACGGTCTAGTTTATACACGGGTCCGTTTATAATTATTGCTCGTCATTTCAATTGTATATTTCGATTATTCTATTTTATTGTACGCCGTATTGTGAATTCCGGGTTGTATTCCGCCCGTGTAACTTGTAATCGATTTATTTTTGCTTTGCTTTATTTATTTGCGTTTTACCGCTTTTAAATGAACCCTCGCATGCTAAACCACCTCGACAATAAATTAGATGCATTAAATTGACGTAGCTCACATTTAATTCGCATGCTTAGCTAAAACGCTGTTTGCATAACATTTCACCGAATCACTAACGCGCATATTAAAAAGTCAAACGATGTCCTAGTAGAGGCCGCTAAGTGCGGGCGGGGTTGGGTGTCCTTAGTGGGCTTCCCAACACGTACCCTCACCCCTTACTCAGAACCGTGGTTTCCGGATATCCGAATCCATTGGCAACGAGAGTCATTCAATATACGATTAACCGCTCAAGTCGGCATCTATTTCGATATGCAAAGGGACGAGCCCAATAAACTCTCAAACCAAAATGGGCCATACTTTGTGTATGGACCATGGAGATATATAGTGGGCTCGAATGGTTCCGAATAACCATAAAATTCGGTGGCGACTCCATTTCGACTTAAATTTCAATTCGATCCTTCTCATATGGAGGTGCATTCGCCTAACCCAAAACCAGCGCGTGGCCGCGTCGGGGTGGACCTACGTCATGTCCACAAGACTAGGCACACTGTGACAATAGGTCGCAGGTTCGTAGTTATTTAATTTGCGTTTTATTTGTTATATCTCTCAAAAGACCTACTCTTCTATTATCGAATCATAAAAGGGTTTGAAGATTGGAACGCAGGTTCTCACATGCAATAATACAATTTTTTTTAATTCACATAACACGTATGGAAATGTATTTTCTACATGCCTATTGGGCACGACGACTTGTAAACAACTATGGTGTATAATTTGTGAGTAGAGGACGTGGTGGCTGCGGTGAAAGAAGGCAGGAGATGGGGAAGGACAAATGCTACTTAAAAAGTCATTAGCTTAACGTACAATAAAATTATCACAAATTCTTACTTATGGTGAATAAGGGCTCGTTTGGTTCACCATGGGAAGATGAAGTTACCGGAAACTTTAAATTCACGTGAATTTGTATTTCATGGGAATTAAAAAATATTGTTTGGTTGTCATGTGAGAAATGACTTCATGTAGGAAGTTCTACACACCAAGGGGGCTTGGTGAGTAACTTTCTCATTGTGGAGGAAGTGGCAATTTTCGGGATGTGGCAATTCCCGGGAAGTGGACAACCAAACAACTCCCTGAAAATGCACTTCCCGGGAACTTGCACTTCCCGGTAATTAGATGAGTAACCAAACGACCCCTAAGTAGTTAAATACTATTCCTGTGGGGAAGAAAACAAAAGCAAATGTATAGGAAATGACAATCTATTTTGTCTTATTTAGACTATTCCCAAACAAAGGTCAAGTTAATTGGGTTATCACCTCTTAATCTCACCTTATTTAGTCTGACTTACCTCCACCCTCACATCCAGAAGGGTCACGACCTAGGTCATCAACCACATCATTTATCACTTTCTAATTAATTTATCCATATTCTATATTATTTATTTAAATCAAACTATCTCCCTGGCCTACAATTACTTTTGAGTCCAACCAATCAAATAAAAGCACTACAAAATACTTTTGTGTCCAACCAATCAAATAAAGGTACCTACAAAGTCACAAAGGTCATGACCTAGGACCATCAATTGACCCATCTCCCCCTTGGGTCATGCTAATTCTACTTTTAATTGATATTTAACTTGACCTTGGGGGTCACGACCTCCCCTCTCCCTTGGGTCATGCTAATTATACTTTTAATTGATATTTAACTTGACCTTGGGGGTCACGACTTTCCCTATCCACCTTATTTGGAAATGATCTTATCCACATAGGTAATATTTGATCCGTCGTAAACTTGTGACGGATATGTCAGTTTTGATGTAAAATTATACTCCATATACAAGGGGACCTTAACTAAGCAATCTATTCGGTATTTCAAGTTGACATGGTTTGCATATCCTTGTTTTTCCTAAAATGGACCTTTAGGAACTGACCAAGTGAACAGTGAGTAGTGACCAGGACCATCAATGTATGGTGGTGGTTAAGGTGGTTGTCAATTTCTACGGTACAAATTATATTACTCCATTCACAAGATGATAAGGGTATAATCCCAAAAATCGTGTATCAAAATCTACGTTGCTACAAAACAATGCCTAAAATTAAAATGAAGTAGCGAATCATAAAAAATGGAATTTTAATATAATACTCCATGATACGTTCAAGTTGAACTTTCACCTTTCTTTTTTTGACACTATTCGCAATTAAGGATAACTTTCGAAATTCACGACAATCTATTAGAGAAAATATATCCATGTAGGATCTGGTTTGATTCGTCTTTAAAAGTACATTATTAATATCCAATTTCCATAATTTTTATTAATATGTTATGAAAGATATTAACAACGCAAAATGCGTGTTGGCAAACGTGAAAAAGCAAAACGAAAGGTTGGAATTGAACGGAGGAAGTATATGTATTTATTCAAATGAACAGAGTAAAATTATTGGCAAAACTCTATTAAATCAGTTATACAAGAGTCTTGAGTTGAATATTAGATTTTAAATACTCAACTTATGATTTTGATAATCTTGAGGCAAGGCTCACGTGAGTTTTAAAGTCAAAATCCACTCAGAACTACTACAGTAATAATTTGCGCCAAGTTACAAGAAGAAATTGAACCCAATGCTAGTATGTGTGTAAGAGAGTGAGTTTTATCTCTTGTTCCATACGATAAATTATCATAGGATTGCCACCCAATTCGAACTCAACTCAAAATCTGAATTGAAGACCCAAATTTGACTCGTAACGTGTACTTCCCGGTTCAACAATAAAAATGTTTATTAAACATACAATTATAAACTATAAACCGCTAATTTTGAAACTAACAAATTCAAAAAATAACTCGACCTCAAAATAACACGACCCAAACATGATCGAAGTCTTATCAATCTAAACAAGACACGACATGAATCGGATCCACTTGACTCATTTAAGAGGTCTAATCGAAGTGTGATGCATACAAATAGAGTGTTATCTCAAGTGTTAAGCGTGACCTTTGGTTTGACCATTGTGTTTGTGTTGTTTGTCTTCTCTCTCCAGTCTCCAGAATGACCATCAACTGAAATAATTTGCGAAATATCATTATCATAATGTCATAGTCATACTCATCATATACTGTCTTCTCCTATCAGATACTCCCTTGTCTATTAATCCCCCACTTTTTCACACCCCAAATTTAGCCATTTTAGATAGATAGATAGAAAGAAAACACACAATTACAAATTTGAAGACTTTTGATTTCAACAAGAACAAGAACAAGAACAAGGAAGCGATCGACTTTGTTTGATTTCCATATGTAATGTAAATGCATCAGAAGAAATCTGAACTTCAGATCGGAAAGGAAAGCAGTGGCATCTCTTCCGATTTTAACCCAAGTCCACCCCTTTTGTTTTCTTCCTTGATCACCCAAAAACACCCTAATTACCATCCATCAAACCCAAACCCACCTTTGCTTCCCTCTTTTGATCAAAATGACCTGAATTTTGGGTCACTTTCTTCATCATCATCAACACCCCATAAGAGGCCATTGATGAACCCAACTTCATCTCTTATAAAGTCACCCACTTTACCTTCTTCTCTTAAGCACTACCCCTTTTCATCAATACCCAATTCAAAGTTGAACTCTTTTAAGTTGGATTGCCCCTCTTCTTTGTTTTTAGTGTTTTCGACGGCCAAAACGACAGCGTTTAGGGTCATCAGGCGTTTGAGACGCCTTAGGGTTCATCTAAGATTGTTGCTGCTGCTTGCTTTGCCCTTTTTCTACTTCTTGCTTTCACACCCAACTCACTCTTTTCTAATTGATTTTCTTTCTGCATTTGCATTCTCAGCTGCTCTTTTGTTTTCCCTTAATCTTGCGCTTCCTAGGTTGCCTTCAATCAGGGTCTTTCTGAACCGTTCCTTCCATTTCCCAATCAAGCTCAAGTCAAACCCATCAAGGGCTTCCAGGCCCTTGCCTGTGCTTTGGTCAATCGGGTCGAAGTCGAAAAGCGAGAAGAAGTTGGGTTCAGGGTGTTTAGTGCAAGTTTATAGCAATGGGGATGTGTATGAAGGTGAATTTCACAAGGGGAAATGTTCAGGAAGTGGGGTGTATTATTACTACATGAGTGGGAGGTATGAGGGAGATTGGGTTGATGGCAAGTATGATGGGTATGGGGTAGAAACATGGGCTCGGGGTAGTCGATATCGAGGGCAATATAGGCAAGGTCTAAGGCATGGGTTTGGTGTATATAGGTTTTATACAGGAGATGTGTATGCTGGTGAATGGTCCAATGGACAGAGCCATGGTTGTGGGATTCACACTTGCGAGGACGGGAGTCGTTATGTTGGTGAATTCAAGTGGGGTGTTAAGCATGGCCTTGGTCACTATCATTTTAGGTAAATGCATGATTTGCTCATTTCATTAGTGTGTGGTTTTTTTTTTTTGTAGTATTTAAATGCTTGTCAATTTTGTATCATGCTTGCTTGCTTGCTTCATGAATGTGTATCGTTGGATTTGTCATTGATACTTCATGCTTGCTTCATGAATCATGATTGGTACATTCGTGCACCGTGTATCTCATGTAAGGAGTCATGATGCTTATCAGAATTTTTTGGTTAGTTTTCGACTTTCTTTCATGTGTTTGTGATAGTTGATAGTATCAAGTACCTTAAAATCTTGTTTGCAAGTGTGTGTGCGCGCGCGCGCATAATAATAAGCACTAAAAATTCTTCTTCTGATTGTGCAAGTTTTCTGTTTAATGATGGGGCCCAAATTGTAGCTCTCTTTCCAGAAACTGGCCGTTTGCTGTGAATTTTTACTCTAAGATAATGTATGCACACTTGGGAATCTTAAAGAGAATCATGTTCTATTGTAAGCATCAGGTTCTGGGGTGAAGGCTGTGATGATAGAACACTTATAGGTTATATACAGAATCCTCATGTGATCATATGAGGTTGTGGGTGAAAATCATTTGGTAGGGTAGAGCGTGATGAGTTGACATGGCCACTTGACGAAAGATTCACATGTCACAGACATACTTCACCTTAAAAAGCCAGGAAGCAAAAATGCACAGTAGTATGTCTTTCCATTAAGATGTTCGCATCAGTCATACCTGAGCTTACTAATTAAAGTACTAATACACCGGTTTGTGGATGAAGACTTTGCCTGTACATGAAGACTCATTATCGACCATTAGTAACCTCTTATGTTTTAGGATCAAAGATCCACACCTTTGTTCTAATACTTTTATTGTATCGTTTCACATGTAACTCTGGCAAGGAAATGTAGCAGCATGATTTAAATCATTTTCATTCTTGGTATGCACTTGATAATATGTCCTTTTTAAGTACTTGGCTTGGTGATCAATGCGTTTGGGTGGTTCTATATTGTTGCTAAGCATCCCGTGTCCTGGGGAATGTGGTAATCACATGTGAAGAGGTGTCCTTGGGACAAAATTTGTTTGATGGCTTATTTTTGCTGAGAGATCAATTTTGTGACCACATAGGAGTAATAGTTTACCATTAATTAGGTATTTTGATATTCCGGATATTGACGTGTGCTACTATACTGTTTGTCTAAATCGATTTCCTACAGAATCTGCCTTAAATTCATGATGGGCAGTAGTGTTAGTGTGTTACCCTTCAATATGGTGACATATGAGATGTACTTTGATATAACCCTTTACTCTTCACCCGTATTGTTCAGGAATGGGGATACCTATGCTGGAGAGTACTTTGCCGACAAAATGCATGGATTTGGAGTGTATAAATTTGCAAACGGGCATAGATACGAAGGAGCATGGCATGAGGGAAGAAGGCAAGGGCTTGGGATGTACACATACAGAAGCGGAGAAACCCAAGCAGGCCACTGGCAAAATGGGATACTTGATGTTCCTAGCACACAGAATCCCACCTTTCCAGTTTCTCCTGTTGCTGTTAATCACTCTAAAGTGCTCAATGCTGTTCAGGTAATCTTCATACTGCTGCCCCGTCCTAAAAAAAACTGTCCTTGAAGACATGAATTATTTGTTGAAAAGGCATCACTCCGTGGCATAAACTTGCCTCTGCCTAAAATTTGCACACTTCACCTTTTGTTTACCCATTTCGCTGTTGTTTATGCTGGTTATATTGTAAAACTGAGACTAAAAGGATTATATAGAGACAGAGAATAGATTTGAAAAGCAAGTGTCGTGACACTTTAAAGTTTAGAACCATTGTATCCTTTATCGCTTTGTTTTTGGGCTACCCTTTATATATCGTCAGAACTTTATGATTTTGTTCTTGTGTTATTACTTGGGGTTTATTTCTTCTGTTTATGTTTTCATTATCCCTTTAAAAATTGCAAGTTAGATGCAACGATTTGATGAGATTCACCAAAAGCACATAGTAGCTTTTTAAACTATCGGGGATGTGTACTTTCAGTGTCTGGTCTATAAGCTGAACACCCTGATGCCTGACTCAGTGATGCCTTAATTCTTTCCTTCCTTTCTCTGTCATCTTTGCAATATCTTATTTGGATGATAAATTGTTAGAAGATGCTCATTGTATTTAGTTTGCCTAATAATCTGCTCTGCAGTTTTGTGTGATTCCCTTTCCAAATTATCATGTTTTGAATTTTACTCAACTCGTTCAGCTTCACGTCAGATACCATTTATGATTGCTATATGGGGAAGTTGTGGCTAACAAAAGCACTCCCTTAGTCTATCTGCCCCATGTACTGCCCTTTCTAACTCTTCTTGTCAAATGTTTTAACGGATATCCTTTCGATAATCTTAAATATTAGTGCCTACATACACTTTTGGATAAATTACTCGTAACACTTAAAAGATGATATTGGCTAACCAGGAAAGTTAAATAAGGGCTCTGAATAGGGAATGGGTTAGTATTAGTATTAAAGCAACAGGTTTTTTGGTTGAATCATGGTTGCTAAAGAGTAATGCTGCAGATAAACTCAATAGTTGGTTGGTTTATGTGATCCAGGAAGCAAGACGAGCAGCGGAGAAAGCGTATGATGTAGCGAAGGTGGATGAGAGAGTGAATAGAGCAGTGGGTGCAGCAAACCGAGCAGCCAACGCGGCCAGAGTTGCTTCAGTAAAAGCTGTTCAGAAGCAAATGCATCACGATGCCAGACATGAACATCTTCCAATCCAAGTGGTATGACTGACAGTCTGACACCCACACTTGCACCAACGCAACACCACTAACTTCGAGCCATTCCAGAACGGAAAAAGCATACAGCAAGCAGCATCTCTTCCATAGTATAATCTATAATCGGCTTTTGCAATTTGATTTCTTATCTCGAGAAGGCTTAAAACATGACTGGGAAGGGAACAAAAGATGATCGACAACAGTGTAATGAGGGTTGTTAAGTTAAGGTGGGTGTGATTTCTCCCAGTTTTGTAGCTTCCTCATTCATTCCTTGAGAGAAATGGAGAATTAGGGAGGGGGGGCTACATTAGTTTTGGTGTTTAATTTAAGCTGAAGTCTGTAAATTATGGATTAGTTGATGTCATAGGTTTAAAACCTGAGTTCAACAGGTGTTGTAGTATGTAACATTGTCAGTCATCTCTGAAACTCTCAAGGCTTTTCATTTGAAGCAACTGAGTCGATGAATAGATATTTGTCGAAAGTCGAAAGCCAGCAGCTCTTTCTCTTGTGGTTAATATATACGAGTACTAAGTACTTGAGGTCTTTGGTTGCATTTTCGTGAAGTTTCATCCTATTTTCCTCAAAACTATTTTAATTATCGTCGACCTTTAGATCCATCACTATCTTTATCCGAGTCAAAGGCTAAGATATTGACAAACTAAAGTTATTTATTTTCACATTTTCATGCCTAAATAGGTATTTTGATAGTGTTTCGTGAATAATATTAAAATTCTAAACTATCGAATTTTTTGTAGTTATTTTGGTAATATTAGGTAGTTGGTTGCAAAGTGTCTTACATTGTAAGCAGTGTGAAATTGTTTAATCGGAAAAAGCATCCTAGTAAAAAGGCTATGATAGTACTCTTCATTCTATTCAATTCTTTACCTTATAGTATATTTATTGGGTACAAATGAACGAAATAGGAGTACTAATGAACTTTACTCAATAGTAACACTCACTAAGGTTACTAACTTACTACTCCGTACTTCCATATACGGATCTGCAAAGTCGGTGTGTCATAAACTCATGATTGGTGAACAATTACGAAACTCACGTGAATAGTAAAATAACAATAACTGAATGAATAGGTCTACCTTTGGATTGTTTGTCTTTATCTCATACCCCCTCCGATCTGTATTTAGGATTTTTTTGTCAGAAAGCACTTAGAATTATTATTTTTTGCCCAAAACCATCTAAAATTTGCATTTGTTTGTCATAAGGCACTAAAGTGCAAATTTTGTCAATAATTCGTCCAGACTAACGGAACTCCTTATGTATCATTGTTCTGTTAAATTTTTCCACCAAAAAATCACATTTTTACTCAAAAAAATAACAAGAATAGTTATTGTTAATGGAGTACTCGTCTTATTTATTATTGTCAATAAAAATCATAAACAAAATCAATTCTAAAGTAAGATACAAAATCAAGGTTACCAAAATCAAACAACATATACTCCATATAAGCAAATCACACATGCAAAATAAAAAAAAAATACGACCAGGTGTTTTAGAAAGTGGAAGCTATACAAAATTAATGTCACTAACATCACAGTAATATTATCATGAATTTACAAAATCAATGTAAAATTTAATTATTTTGAATAAGATAATTAGGGTTTTAATAATTAATTGAAAGAATAATCATACATTTACAGATTGTGTGAGGTATTGATGAATTTAAGGCTTCCGAAGCAACCGATGATGATTAAGTTAAAGATGTGCAATTAAGGAAATTACGGGTTTAATGAAGTAAATTATTGGTAGTGTTGATGGTTGTGAGGTATTTGATGAAAATGGAGAGAATGAAGAGTAATTGAAAAAAAAAAAAAAAGATGAATGAATAATAAAAAATAAATAAAGTAGGTAACATTCATTCATATTTTCCGTTAGTCTGGACAGATTTTTGAAAAAAATTTAAGTGGTTTTGGACAAAAAACATTAGGTACCTCTTGTATTTATTCTCTTGTTTCAATAAAATATCTTCACATACATTAGACCTGAAAAACAAATCGGGTTGTGTTGTATTCGTACCATAGGTAAACGGGTCATGAATGATGACTCCCTCAACCCAAACCTGACCCATTTAAGTTCCATGTCGGGTTCGTGTTGACCCACTTGCATAAATAGGTCATTAAGCCTCAACCCAAACCGAAAAACGACAACACAAAAGCAAGGTAGACTGTAGAGTCAAATGTCATAAGATTCAAGCTTCTAAGAACAAGCATCCTTTAAAAGGTCCGAAAAGGTTACACAGATGATTAAAACATAATACAAAAATTTCTACTTGAAAACGATAATCAGGAAGATGTTTGTTTAACTCTCTGTCTGCTCCCTCAAACGCCTGATTGTACTCCTGACTGTGACTGCACTGGCAGTGCTGTAAATGAAATCAAAACGCAACAATTAGCGGCCAGTTAAAAGTTGCAAATCAAAACACTCTTGAATCGGAAAAAAACAAATCAAACAAAAGAATACAGAAGGAAAGTAGAATTACTTCAAAGTGTAAGCACCACCGGCCTTGACCTTTCCACAATCCTTGCATCCCCAGATTCCGACGGCCTTTCTCTTCACGGCGTACTACAACATGAAAGTCTCATTGCAATTAGATCACATCAACAATGAAATACGGCCATAAAGTATAATATTCCATCAACTTGAATTTGCCATGTTTTCTTTTCGTCTAGGACACATCAAGAAAATGAAACAATTTTGAATGTCCGTCGCATTCTTTCAAGCATATTTCCCTGAGATTTTCGCCTAGAAACAAAGGAAGGGTGCCTAACACACAGGAATACTACCTTGCCACAAAACTCACAGAAGTACTTGCTGTGTTGCGAAACCTCCATCTTCTTAATCTGCTTACGAAGACTGGCACCGTAGCGAGTACCTAAATAGTACATATGTCAGTAATCAAAATTATTCCAATCAAACAAACCCAAGACACAAAACCAATTGGAAGCAGATGCAAGAGTTTGAAATGTGGTTACCCAAACAGCAGAATATTACCAACAGAATTACACACCAACAATAAAGGCAGATACAGAACTCACCATATTTCCCAACAATACCGACCTTCTTGGTTCTCTTGGCCTGCATACATCATAGACAATTACTCTACCGAAAAAAATTCTATAGTAATATACTCCATACAAGCAACATGCACACACACAAGTATTAACATGTCCAAATGAAACCAAAATAAAATATTTAAATACAAAACGACAATCATCGGCTTAAATGAAAAACCACATAACACTGAACTTAGAGTGTTGCTTTTAATGTGGAAACGATGCGAAGAGCCTTCGTGCTACTTAATGAGCATTGATAGTTATAAGTGTAATGGATTGTAAGGTGTCCATGACATAATAAAGTACTCCTACGAGTAATGAAAATGATAGTTAGACAATATATGTATATTTGAAATTCACTTTGAGCTGATGTGTCTTTCTCGTTTTATGCCCACACTTGACGATTGTGTTTCGTTCGAGAGATGAAGTAAGTTGAAAACAAAGAGAATACCCGTCATTTGGCCAGTGTAAAATTGTCAAATTGCGGAAAAACTAAAAACACTATATACTCCCACAGTAGAATTGTCAAATTGCTGTAAAATTTGCAAATAGAATACAATGTGACATCTACATCATATAGTCCCTCAGCTCACTTAAATTTCCTGTGTTTTCCATTTTGAGATATTCATTTCAACTTCATACATTTCTACACCAACATACCCTCATCTCATTTATACAGGAACACACAAGTTAGTACAATAACATTTCAACCCCTAACTTTTGCTACTTTACGACTTTACTCGAATCTTGTGCATAAAGGAAATATATGGAATTCTAGCCAACGAAGGACGTATAACGCACCAAAACCTTCAAACTCGATGAAAATGTTTTCTTGTTACGGTAAAAGGGCCCCATACATTATACTACATTATATAGTTTGTTCAGTGTCTTACTAAGACTTATTCTAAGCACGCAGCCATGCCGACGACTCCCTCTTACAGAAAATGCAAGCTCCACAAGTCCGACATTATAACTAACCAATCGAGCAATTAATCAATTAACTGAAGACATGAACCCATTTATACCAAGATAAACTTATATCGAAAACAGCAACCAATTCATAATTATTTACACAACCTACCGCATACTAAGCGAATCACAAGCTCAATAATGAAGCAAAATCGCAATAATCAGTAAAAACAAAACTCAAAAATTGATAGAATCGTGAAATGACAGCTCCAAACAATGCCTAAAAATCAAAAACAAATGCAGGAATCTGATCGTTGATTGATTAACTTTACTTAGAGTATCATCGTTGAAAACAAATCGAACATCATAAAATCAGCAACAAGATCAATCAAAGAAAAGTAACAAAATGGAATGAAAAGAAGAAGGATTGAGAGAGACGTACCATTTTGGAAATGTGACGGCTGCGGAGGAAGAAGAAGAAGAGGAATTGCAGTGAAGAAATAGGTGATGCGATTGGATAGTATTAGGGTTTTATATGGACCTTATTTTCTGTCTCTTAGGTTTTTACACTTTACTATTGTTGGGCTTCCATCTTTTGACGCTTCTTTTTATTGGCCCAACATTTTATCACAACGAAAGTCGTATACTCCCTCAATCTCGTTAATTTATTTTCTTTTTTTTTCTTTTTATATTCATCGTAAAGATTATTTTAATCAAAGGAAAACGAATGAACGAGGTGGAGGGAGTATAATATAGACTGTAAATAATGTTCCTATAAAGTGCACACAAAAAAAATGTAACAAAAAAAAATGATAAATGGTGATATGAGTGAATATCTTGTAAGAGTGTATCCCATAAAATTAGTGTAAGACATACTCAATAATTTACTAAAAATAAAAAACAATCACTTATTATGAGATCGTCTTATTTGAGAATTAGGGTAGATTATGGAACAAGCAAAGACTAGAATTAATTGAATCCATTCGAAAACCTTCCATCAAAGACCAACAACAACAACAACAATAGAGCTTTAATCCCAAAAGATTTGGGATCGGCTAACATCAATCGGAATTTGAAGTTGTGTGGACATGACGTAGGTCCACCCCGACGCGGCCACGCGCGGGTTTGGGTAGGCGAATGCATCTCCATATGAGAATGGATCGAATTGAAATTTAAGTCGAAATGAAGTCGCCACCGAATTTTATGGTTATTCGGAACCGTTCGAGCCCACTCTATATCGCTATGGACCATACACAAAGTATGGCCCATTTCGGTTTTAGAGTTTATTGGGCTCGTCCCTTTGCATTGCGATACCGATACCGTCACTACCGGTTATCGTGTATTGAATGACTCTCGTGCGCCAACGGTTTCGGGCATCCGGAAACCGAGGTTCTGAGTAAGGGGTGAGGGTACGTGTTGGGAAGCCCACTAAGGACACCCAACCCCGCCCGCACATAGCGGCCTCTACTAAGACATCGTTTGACTTTCTAATATGTGCGTTAGTGATTCAGTGAAATGATATGCAAACAGCGTTTTAGCTAAGCATGCGAATTAAAAGTGAGCTACGTCATTTTAATGCATCTAATTTATTGTCGAAGTGATTTAGCATGCGAGGGTTCATTTATAAACGGTAAAACGTAAATAAATAAAGCAAAGCAATAATAAATCGGTTACAAATTACACGGGCGGAATACAACCCGGAATTCACAATACAACAAGCAATAAAAGTAGAATAATCGAAATATATATAGTTGAAATGGCAAGCAATAATTATAACGGACCCATGTATAAACTAGACCGCGAATTTGTGTAGATGGACGAACCTTAATTAATTACGCATTATATTGCATATTAATCAAAGGACGGAGGTTCGAGACCTAGGCGTGGTGCTAACCCGATCTCGAACCTCGATGCCTTGTCCCGACTTATCACCTCGAGAAATGGAGTCTAAATTAATTATACGTCGGATACGACTAAAGAGTCGTCGACATAAAATTGATAGTGTGAGACCGTCGATCAAAATCGTTTATGTGTCGTGGTATGTGTGAGTTTTGAAGAAAGGAGGGTCACGTGATTGTCTTTACACGTGATGACTAGAGTCGTAAAAAGACGAGGCTCGAAATATGTGTCGAAGCTCTCGGTTTTCTGGGTTACAGGACCCACTCGACCGAGTCGTGGTCTGACTCGGTCGAGTGCGTCTTAGAAGACGCTACTGCCCAGTTTTGTGGGTGCTACTCGATCGAGTAGCCTATGTACTCGGTCGAGTAGCCCCTGTACGAGTCGTGACTCGTTTATTTTTTGGTTTAAAATCGATGATTGGCCAAATCAAATACAAATATCGCACGATTTGTATTTAACTTGGTTTCCGGTACTATAATCGTGTATGCATACGATTATAATACCGTTATCGGAATTTTATAAAAACGTTATCGTTAGATTGAAATTTTGATTGGTGATGAAATTGTGTCCCTCTACGTCACGACATCAATATTAATCCTTACGGATTGCATGATGTCGGTTTTCGTGTCAACGGGTTCCATACCAATCTTAGAAATGGATGTATACACGTTCAACTACGAATGATCATGATCGTGTTAATAAACGAACCTTAAAAAAATGATCATCGTAGTCAAACGTGTTTAGATCCGAGTTTTGAAATTATTATATATATTTACACGGTACATACAATATTATGATAAAATGTACATAACGATAATTAAAATGCGAGAAGTAAAATCTTAGCGTTAGTAATGTCGTTACTATCGACTAGATATAATACTATAAACATAAATATAAATATACATAAAAAACGAGAAAAAGGATGAAGAAGAAAAAGTCGGTGTTGAATTGTCACACCCTCAACCTACATGTTCTTGCTTCTCAGGATACGGTTCGTCAAACGGCGGCAATGGCACAGGAACGTCGAGATACGTAGGAGGAGTTGATGGTGTGTATGTATGGCTCGGTTTGTGTGAGATTTTTACGAGTTTGTGCTCTCGGAAAATTGGTGTAAGTGTGATGATGCCTAAGGGTTGAACTAGGGCTGAAATGTGTATGTAAATTGAGTGCAAAGTTGGCTGAAATTGAGGGTTGAAAAAGTTGTTGAATGCTTAGGAAGAAGTTTGTGAAGGAAAAAGTTCTCCCAAAGTTGTGTAATGCTTGGGGTATTTATAGGGAACCCACGACACAGGGGCACTCGATCGAGTGGCCCTAGTGCACTCGGTCGAGTGCCCTAGCAAATGAACCTGGACCGGTTTTAAGAGGCTCCACTCGATCGAGTGGTCAATCCACTCGACCGAGTGGATTAATTTGGCCGCAAAATTTTAGGCTTGATTAGCCTTAAATTGATTTTAATTGATTTTGATTGATTTTGGATTGATTTGGCTGATTTTGCTGATTTTGAACGTATCAGGTCGTTTTTTGTGTCGGGTTTGTCTTGACCGGGTTTTGACCCGGTCGCTAAAAGACGGGAATTATTTTTGGTGTCGGTTTTGACCCAAATTAGTCTTATTTTGCTCGGAACGACCCACTGGGCCTGAATTTGAGGTTGGTTTTGTGAGGTTTGTATCCCGTTAAAAGCCCATGCCGGACATTATTAATTTCGAGCCCGTATCCGAGCGCGTTAGAGCACGTTAGCGTCCGATCATCATCGGGTGTTTTTTGGAAACTACCATAGACACCTGGCAGTCAAAATGCGGGTGTCTACAGAGCCCGCACTCTGACTGAGGCTTGGACAAGGCGAAAGTCAGAGTAGCTACCAAGTCAATTAAGACCCGGTAGACTTTTGATCGGGTCGTTTATAGTCCATTAGACTCGCGTGAAGGGCTCGCCAGCCATAAGATAGAAATCATACCTGAGCTTGATGATGATACCTCCGTGGGGAATCGGACTTGTCGCGTAAGTCCTGGGTGTGCCTATATGTGGGCCCATCCCGTACCATTCCGGAGAAAATGCCGCCTCGGGCTTCCGCTGGGGAGATTTAGAGGGTTGCATGTCTCTGTTTGAGTCGTACCTATATAAGTCACATAAAATGTATGCAACACGTAGGTAGTAAAAATGACTCGCGCTGGGGAATAAAAATTTGGATGACTGAAAAATTTTGAAATTTTTTAGAATGTGTATATATTTTTGACAGACTGCTCTGGATGACTAAATTCCTGTGTCTGTGGGGAAAAGTTATGGGTTGGGCCTGTATGTTTAGGCCCGCTTGGGCCAAGGAGGTACAGTTGCAGGAGGGTGCACCAGGGTTTTGATGTTATAAATACATCACCCTGGCTCCTTTCTTTGTCACAACTCTCAAAAGCTTCATCTCCTCCTCAAAAGAAAACTTTATCTCTCTCAAGAAATTTTATCAAGGCCATTGACCGTCTGATTGATATGCTGCAAGACTGGGCCCACTGACAGGGGTTAGTCGTATCCCTAATCAAAGATACCCTAAGGTCACCAACTAATGTAGATAGTGAAGTCAGGGGTCGAACCACAAGGAGACAGGATTTAATCGTCTATTCCTAAGAATTAGACTCTAGGTTATGGGTCACGGTATGAATTGGTTTTGGTAGGCTACTAACTAATTACTGATAGATAAATCAATAGGGAGAAAGTCTAGGGTCTCAGGTTCACAATGGATATCAATCGGGTCAGGGAGTCAACTAACAGGTCAATTATTGAACTGTCTAAGGTGTAGGTCCGGTCGGTACTACTACAAACTTTAGAACTAAACTTAACCTGCGGTCGCTAGAATTAAGCTAGTCTACCCGAAATGTCGTGACCTAATTAGTCCTTAACCCGGTCGGCGAAAAGTCCTAATTGTGATACTAACTAATTAATCCTGGCCAGTAATTAATCAATTAGAATTAAAACAACATTCAGGCGACAGTTCATATGATCAGAGACAGGTCAATTTTCTATAACCCAATTAACACCCATTGATCCCCTTAAACCCTAGATGTAATTTAGCTATGCATACTAGAATTAAATAAACTAACAAAATACGAATCGCAATTAAACATAACGAGGACGATACAAATTAATCTACGGAAAGCAATAATAATTCTACGCTAGAAAACAATAAAACAATACGAAGAATAAATTAAGAAAGAAATTAAAGTAGAAAACTAAATTGGAATTGAAATTAAGAATAATAATACCGGAGGATTCAAGATCTGAGACGGGGAACTAGGTTCAATGTATCTCGCAAAGTAAACTAGACTAAGAAAACTAAAAATAATGAAAAGTGTGGAGAAGAAGGTAAAAGAAAAGATCAAAAGTCCCCCTAAACAAGAGTCAGACAACTGATATATATAGAGTATCAGTTGGACTCAAAAGCAGGCCCAAAACTCTAAGTTGAAATAAGAATGACGTGTGATGCAAACTGGGTGCACTCGATCGAGTGCTTGATGGCACTCTATCGAGTGACCCCTTAAAATATGGGCAGAAGCTTCACGGAGTGGCACTCGATCGAGTGCAGTAAAGGCACTCGATCGAGTAGCGCTGTAGGTCACAGCATCGCGCAATCGACTTCAAATGGCTATCATTTCTTCGTTACTTGTTCAAATCGGACGTGCAATATATCGTTGGAAAGCTAAGAGAAAGAGCTTTCCAACGCCACCAGAATCATCCTGATTGGAGTTGTAGAACTCAAGATATGGACGTTTGAAGTTCACCCTTGGGTAGGCGATCATTCTTTCTTCTCAATTTGCATTTGTTTCCTTCTTTGTTCCTTCTCGATTCCCGTTCTCGTCCTCGGCTTAATCTTTTTAGTTCGTTAAGACGTAAATGCGTCCAAAAGCACACATATCCTGCAAAATAACCCGAGATACGGCAGTATCGACTTTCTAGAAAATAATGACAGTTAAGGCATAATCAGGAGAAGAAAACGTGATAAATCAACGCTCGGGGGACGAAATAAATAGATATAAAATGTGTTGATCAAACTCCCCCAAACCGACTCTTTGCTTGTCCTCAAGCAAACCAAACATATAATACAAGAGAGGACAAGTGATGCGAAGCACGACTCAAAGCAAACGTACAATCATGCTCCTAAAAATCATCTTAAACCGGCCAGAAAACACGGGATGTCAGAGAATAAAACTAAATCAATAATCATGCCATCCTCGAACAATTGACTGCCAAAATTTCAACCTTGCGAGACCATCATTGTCGGACTTCCTCGCGGTTATCGCTCAACACTCATAAGGACGGGTGAGTATATAAATGTGAAGATAAGAAAGAATAAGAACACTCACTCGACTTATGAAATATGCATGCACTCGAATATGAAATCAATCTCCCCAATCAAATACGTGTTCCACCAATCAGGACCATAGTACATGCCAAGGACTTATAAAGGGTGGCTAAATAGTTAAGGGAAGAAAATGGATTGTGCCTAAGCACGTATGGGAATGTGGAGCTAAAATCGGGCCCAGTCGCAGCTACACAATAAAAACTTACCCATCAAAAACCCCAAATATATAACGTCGAACCACCAACTAGAGATATAAATTTAAGATTAGGTGTAAGAGAGAATTTTGTTCATCCTCACAATTGATCTCTAGTTTCAATCTTTTCTACCATTCCCCGAAATATTACAAGAAGCATATATTTCATCTTTTTCTTTTCTTTTCTTTTTCTTTTCTTTTTCAATTCATTTTGTTTTCTTTTCAATGCTTCTATTATTTTTTTCAAGTTTTGAATAGGGGGAAGGCGAATACAAAGTCGCACAACAATATTACACACTAAGTCCAAAGGATGTAGAAATCTCCAAACATGACCAAATAGTGAATAATTCCAATTAAGTTCACTGCGACTGTCCCGACAGGGTAGGCTATTCTGGGTTGTAGCTAAATGATGTAGGCGGTAAAAATAGGCTTACAACAGCTGAAATGGGCTAAACAAAGAAAAATGACCTAAATCTACAAGGTAGTAAAAATGGGTCATTTTTGGCTACGTGGAGCTCATCAAAAACAGAATTGCCTTTCCTCATGTACCTCCTCCTCGAACCAAACACGTATTCAATATCAAGAGACGGACGTCATATTTATGCAAATTGATGTTACACATTCCACAAGTAGAAAACCACTCAATTCCTAAATAATAATGAGACCAGTTATGGATGTTACTGGCCTAGGAAGCTCTAAATCCTCAGAATTTATGTGGTTTGCCGACAAGTGGTCAAATTTACTCATTTGGCGATTAAAAGTTCAAATAGGCATATTATATCAATTTAAACAAAATTCAAGACAAAACACGTTTTCAGGCACGAAGTAAGCTGAAAATTAGGAGAAATCATGTTAAGAGCATTATCATCATCGTCGTTTTGCATGCTTCTACATCAGACACAACACACAAAAACACGCAAAATCAAAATATTTTTGGCTTTTTCTGATTTTTCAACTTTTTTTTGGATTTTTAGAATTTTTGAACGCAATAAAATCACACAACGAAAAATGAAAACACACAAAAGCACACAAACTCTCCCCCAAACCTAAATGTCACAGTGTCCTCAATGTGACTCTACAGCATATAAGATAGGAAATTCCACAGCCAATCCTAAGGACAACTCGACCTAAGGGGAAGAAAAAAATCTAAAAAAGCAATAAAACAGAAATAAAAAGGAAAGAAATTACCGTGTACAAGGGTAGCTCCCCCAAACCTGCTGAAAAGCGGGGGAACATATACAAATGATGTCGGGTTGCCTCCCGACTAGCGCTGGTTTCAGACAGGTCCCGCACGACCACTTCACTCGTTTTAAGTTATTCTAATCTACTCCCTGTTAAAATCAAGACAACTTAGAGCTCGTAGGAGCAAATCGAACATTCGGGCATGTGCTACATACAAGCATAAGTAGCACAATATAGGCACGGAAGCATTAAAATTTAGAAAATCAAACCGTCTCAGCTTAATCGACGGCTTATGAGAGTGTTCCGTGTATTCAGGTTTAAAATTCCCTTTATCAATTAAGTTGAAAAAATTAAAATGAGGAAAAGGGAATTCCTTAGGTGGATCGCATCCACCTAAATCAGCAATCAAGACGAAATTCACTCGAACGGTTAATTCGTTAGGCATAGAAGGCTCGGCCGAATCATGTAATGTGTCCGAAATCAGTGTCTCGAGTAGCGGAGGAGGATGATTCGTCACGACAGAAATGTCATTGATATTGCATAAATCCTCCTTTATCGTCCTGAGGGGTCTATCTTCCCGGAGGACAGCCTCTATCTCATCGAGCTCGGCTTTCAAAAATTCAGATTGCCTGCCGTAATCATTCGTATGAACGACCTTGATCTCAGACACTTCATCGTTGAACAGTCGTTCAATTTCATTGACCTCTTCTTCCCAAGTATGAAGGTTGTCTACCGGGTCTTCATAGAGCACGCGCTTGATTTCATCCACTTCTTCTTTCCAAGTACGTGTTGCAGCTTCAACATCGTTAGGCATCTTAACTAGTTGTGGTGTAGTAACCTGGGCACAAGAGGAAACTACAAGAAACTAGTGAGAAGTGCCCCAAGGAACAGATGTTCCCCGGGGCGAAAAATAACATAAAATCTAAAACAAAAAATAAACAACTAAATAACACCGTCTCCCCGGCAACGGCGCCAAAATTTGACAGGGGTTAGTCGTATCCCTAATCAAAGATACCCTAAGGTCACCAACTAATGTAGATAGTGAAGTCAGGGGTCGAACCACAAGGAGACAGGATTTAATCGTCTATTCCTAAGAATTAGACTCTAGGTTATGGGTCACGGTATGAATTGGTTTTGGTAGGCTACTAACTAATTACTGATAGATAAATCAATAGGGAGAAAGTCTAGGGTCTCAGGTTCACAATGGATATCAATCGGGTCAGGGAGTCAACTAACAGGTCAATTATTGAACTGTCTAAGGTGTAGGTCCGGTCGGTACTACTACAAACTTTAGAACTAAACTTAACCTGCGGTCGCTAGAATTAAGCTAGTCTACCCGAAATGTCGTGACCTAATTAGTCCTTAACCCGGTCGGCGAAAAGTCCTAATTGTGATACTAACTAATTAATCCTGGCCAGTAATTAATCAATTAGAATTAAAACAACATTCAGGCGACAGTTCATATGATCAGAGACAGGTCAATTTTCTATAACCCAATTAACACCCATTGATCCCCTTAAACCCTAGATGTAATTTAGCTATGCATACTAGAATTAAATAAACTAACAAAATACGAATCGCAATTAAACATAACGAGGACGATACAAATTAATCTACGGAAATCAATAATAATTCTACGCTAGAAAACAATAAAACAATACGAAGAATAAATTAAGAAAGAAATTAAAGTAGAAAACTAAATTGGAATTGAAATTAAGAATAATAATACCGGAGGATTCAAGATCTGAGACGGGGAACTAGGTTCAATGTATCTCGCAAAGTAAACTAGACTAAGAAAACTAAAAATAATGAAAAGTGTGGAGAAGAAGGTAAAAGAAAAGATCAAAAGTCCCCCTAAACAAGAGTCAGACAACTGATATATATAGAGTATCAGTTGGACTCAAAAGCAGGCCCAAAACTCTAAGTTGAAATAAGAATGACGTGTGATGCAAACTGGGTGCACTCGATCGAGTGCTTGATGGCACTCTATCGAGTGACCCCTTAAAATATGGGCAGAAGCTTCACGGAGTGGCACTCGATCGAGTGCAGTAAAGGCACTCGATCGAGTAGCGCTGTAGGTCACAGCATCGCGCAATCGACTTCAAATGGCTATCATTTCTTCGTTACTTGTTCAAATCGGACGTGCAATATATCGTTGGAAAGCTAAGAGAAAGAGCTTTCCAACGCCACCAGAATCATCCTGATTGGAGTTGTAGAACTCAAGATATGGACGTTTGAAGTTCACCCTTGGGTAGGCGATCATTCTTTCTTCTCAATTTGCATTTGTTTCCTTCTTTGTTCCTTCTCGATTCCCGTTCTCGTCCTCGGCTTAATCTTTTTAGTTCGTTAAGACGTAAATGCGTCCAAAAGCACACATATCCTGCAAAATAACCCGAGATACGGCAGTATCGACTTTCTAGAAAATAATGACAGTTAAGGCATAATCAGGAGAAGAAAACGTGATAAATCAACGCTCGGGGGACGAAATAAATAGATATAAAATGTGTTGATCAAACTCCCCCAAACCGACTCTTTGCTTGTCCTCAAGCAAACCAAACATATAATACAAGAGAGGACAAGTGATGCGAAGCACGACTCAAAGCAAACGTACAATCATGCTCCTAAAAATCATCTTAAACCGGCCAGAAAACACGGGATGTCAGAGAATAAAACTAAATCAATAATCATGCCATCCTCGAACAATTGACTGCCAAAATTTCAACCTTGCGAGACCATCATTGTCGGACTTCCTCGCGGTTATCGCTCAACACTCATAAGGACGGGTGAGTATATAAATGTGAAGATAAGAAAGAATAAGAACACTCACTCGACTTATGAAATATGCATGCACTCGAATATGAAATCAATCTCCCCAATCAAATACGTGTTCCACCAATCAGGACCATAGTACATGCCAAGGACTTATAAAGGGTGGCTAAATAGTTAAGGGAAGAAAATGGATTGTGCCTAAGCACGTATGGGAATGTGGAGCTAAAATCGGGCCCAGTCGCAGCTACACAATAAAAACTTACCCATCAAAAACCCCAAATATATAACGTCGAACCACCAACTAGAGATATAAATTTAAGATTAGGTGTAAGAGAGAATTTTGTTCATCCTCACAATTGATCTCTAGTTTCAATCTTTTCTACCATTCCCCGAAATATTACAAGAAGCATATATTTCATCTTTTTCTTTTCTTTTCTTTTTCTTTTCTTTTTCAATTCATTTTGTTTTCTTTTCAATGCTTCTATTATTTTTTTCAAGTTTTGAATAGGGGGAAGGCGAATACAAAGTCGCACAACAATATTACACACTAAGTCCAAAGGATGTAGAAATCTCCAAACATGACCAAATAGTGAATAATTCCAATTAAGTTCACTGCGACTGTCCCGACAGGGTAGGCTATTCTGGGTTGTAGCTAAATGATGTAGGCGGTAAAAATAGGCTTACAACAGCTGAAATGGGCTAAACAAAGAAAAATGACCTAAATCTACAAGGTAGTAAAAATGGGTCATTTTTGGCTACGTGGAGCTCATCAAAAACAGAATTGCCTTTCCTCATGTACCTCCTCCTCGAACCAAACACGTATTCAATATCAAGAGACGGACGTCATATTTATGCAAATTGATGTTACACATTCCACAAGTAGAAAACCACTCAATTCCTAAATAATAATGAGACCAGTTATGGATGTTACTGGCCTAGGAAGCTCTAAATCCTCAGAATTTATGTGGTTTGCCGACAAGTGGTCAAATTTACTCATTTGGCGATTAAAAGTTCAAATAGGCATATTATATCAATTTAAACAAAATTCAAGACAAAACACGTTTTCAGGCACGAAGTAAGCTGAAAATTAGGAGAAATCATGTTAAGAGCATTATCATCATCGTCGTTTTGCATGCTTCTACATCAGACACAACACACAAAAACACGCAAAATCAAAATATTTTTGGCTTTTTCTGATTTTTCAACTTTTTTTTGGATTTTTAGAATTTTTGAACGCAATAAAATCACACAACGAAAAATGAAAACACACAAAAGCACACAAACTCTCCCCCAAACCTAAATGTCACAGTGTCCTCAATGTGACTCTACAGCATATAAGATAGGAAATTCCACAGCCAATCCTAAGGACAACTCGACCTAAGGGGAAGAAAAAAATCTAAAAAAGCAATAAAACAGAAATAAAAAGGAAAGAAATTACCGTGTACAAGGGTAGCTCCCCCAAACCTGCTGAAAAGCGGGGGAACATATACAAATGATGTCGGGTTGCCTCCCGACTAGCGCTGGTTTCAGACAGGTCCCGCACGACCACTTCACTCGTTTTAAGTTATTCTAATCTACTCCCTGTTAAAATCAAGACAACTTAGAGCTCGTAGGAGCAAATCGAACATTCGGGCATGTGCTACATACAAGCATAAGTAGCACAATATAGGCACGGAAGCATTAAAATTTAGAAAATCAAACCGTCTCAGCTTAATCGACGGCTTATGAGAGTGTTCCGTGTATTCAGGTTTAAAATTCCCTTTATCAATTAAGTTGAAAAAATTAAAATGAGGAAAAGGGAATTCCTTAGGTGGATCGCATCCACCTAAATCAGCAATCAAGACGAAATTCACTCGAACGGTTAATTCGTTAGGCATAGAAGGCTCGGCCGAATCATGTAATGATGCGCGTATTTTATATACACTTTTTATACCTTTTATACGCGCATTCTCGTGTTTATTGAATAGTGAAAACTATTATTTTGCCCCGAATTGGCTACTTTGTGGTTGTATTGTCATTTTGCAGAAACAGAAGACAAAGGAGCTAAAACGAACCAAAACCGGGCCAAAACGAAGCTAGAAGAGCTGTTCGCTGAAACGAGCAATAGTCGACCGACTATTAAGATAATCGGCCGACCATGACTATAGTCGACCGACTATTACAATAGTCGGCCGACTATTCTGGAGCTGCAGAATTCAAGATGATAAATGAATAGTCGACCGACTATTACAATAGTCGGCCGACTATTCTCTGGACCGCGGACAGGCTTCGTGATCAGCAAGAAATTTCCTAAACACAAAGGAATTTCCTAAACAGTTTTTAGGTTATTTGATTTGTATAAATAGGGCTTTTCAGCCACATTAGAATTAACTTCTTCACAACTTCTACACAACTCCCACTTCTCTTTAGATTTCTTTTAGACTTCTCTTTCATTATTCTCTAGTTTAATTTCTTCCTAAAACTCGGTTATTGTAAGAACTTTTGGATTCGAATCGCCTTCATTCCTTCGGTAATTTTATTAATCTTTCTTCCTTCTTCTTTGATTGATTTATTAATCGGTAATTTTATTCGTAATGTTTAATCTAGTAGATTCTTTTATTAATCTCGTTGTTCTTAATTTAATTATGAGTAGCTAATTTCCCTCGCTAGGATTTAGGGGATCTGCGAATTGAATGTGGTCGCTAAATAATTGATAGATCTGTCAATAATATTGTGTCTGAGTTGTCAATTGTAGCATTTAATTGAGATTAATTGATTAAGTCGACGTAATTGATTAATTGAATTCGGTAAACTTGAACCTAAGATCGGAAGCCTGGTAAAAGTTAGACCTGCTACAACACATTAGTTTGCCCTAATAAGATCGGAAGCCGTTAGAAGCATGCTAGGGTGAATAGCGGACCGGAAGGACCTTTTCAATACCCCTTAGACCAATATCTGCGACAGACCTGTGACTTAGACCGTGACCATATGAGATTCGTAGTGAACCGACAATCCTAGTTTTCTCTCCTTATATTTATTCATCTTAAATTCATCTTATTTTATTTTAGTTATTTCTTCCTTTTTAATTCTCTTTCCTTCACTACTTTAGTTTAGATAAACACAATTAAAAACCCCCGATTTGTTACGTAGATAGACTTTAATTACGAGTAGAATTTATTTGTCTCCCTGTGAATTCGATCCCGACTTCCCTAGCTATATTTTTAGTTAGACCGTGGTTGGTTATTTTTGATAGGTATACGACTAGCTTATCAAATTTTGGCGCCGTTGCCGGGGACACGGTTAATTTTACTTATCGTTTTAGTTTATCTTTTGTCTCAAGGAACTTTCAGTTTCTTGGGACAATTATTATTATTAATTTTATTTTTATTTATTATTATTATTTTATTTTTTTTTATTTTTTTTCTCTCTTAGTTTTTTTTTCTTAGTTTATTTTTATTTTTTTAATCATTTTTTTTATTATTTTTTTTTTTTCATCATCATGACTATTTTCTACTTCCCTCAATTTGAACATGAACCACTGCATACTTATTTTGATAGACTTGACTCTTTTATTACTCAAAATGGTTATCATGTGAGTGTGTGGGAGGTGAGTCATATGATTTATGAGGGTGTGGATGACGCGACACGGGCTTATATTGAGGAGAACTGTGAAGGCATGTTTAAATACATGTCTTATGTGAAACGATGGGCGCTACTCCAATATTTAATCCGAAACAGTTTGGAGTCAGAGATAAAGAGGAAGGCTGAGATATCGGAGCTTAAGGCGATGATGCAACAACTTATAGATATGGTAACTTTCAAGAAAAACGAGCATGATACTCCATGTGAGTTAGATACTAAAGTTAATTTCTCACATTCCACTGATTATGTTATGACTGAATCTGTTGCATCTATTAGACAGGACATATGCCCATTCGAGGAAGATGATGATGATGTGTATAGTGTTCAATCTCACATCGTTCCCCAAATCCCTATGATTTCTAACTTGATGCAGGATGATGACTTGCATTCCTTGGATACTTGTGAACCACCTTACCCTCCTACAGAACAATTTTCACACCTTTTAGTTAAACCCACTTCTCATTTTGTGAATGTTGTTGTGACAAACAACAATTGTGAGATGGAAAGTGTTATATTTGAGGAAAAAGTGTGTATTGATGCTTTGAATGATATTTCTTGTGAGGATAACATTGAGGATTTTGGTTCATGTGAATTTGAGAGTGTGTCATTTGATGTCAACTTTGAGGTTTTGGAAAGAGAGTTGAACAAAGGAGAAGCCCGTGATCGTGAGAGAAAAGATCAAACGGACGAGAGTCGGGAAAAGAGTACACTTTTGAATGATACTTTGAGTGAAGAGAGTTTCATTATTGAGGATACTTGGGATTGCGAATCTGATTTCTTTGAGAAACCTATTTTAGAGAAATTTAAGTTTTCCCATTGTTTTGAAGAGGAATCTTCTTCACCCATTGGTTATCTTGATCTCGATTCCTTTACACCTTTACTTGAACCTATGATTATGGATGAGGATTGTGAGACTCATTTAGAAGAGGTTGTTTTGGCTCTTGGTTTCTCGTTTGATGGTCGTATTCTTCAAAGCATTGAAGATGGTGATAATAATAACTCTTTTGAGAGGGTTGGAGAGTATAAGTTTGATGCTTTGAGTAGTTTTGAGTTATTTGACTCCCCTCTTGTGCAATTTGAGTCAAATGATAAGACTTGGGATAATTTTGAAATATTTGGTATATATGTATTTTCTCACAAACTGCTCAATAGTCTTCATACTTATCATGCTTATTATTGGTCATGCTTGTTAATGTTGATTCCTTATGACCACTTTGCTGCTGATTGGTCTAGCTTGTTTGACAAGCTAATGCGATCCTTGACCTATTTTTTAGGCGATTCACATAGGTTACTAAGATGTGTTATATATATATATTTTTTATTTGCTTCTCTTGTATTTTTTTTTGTTTTTTTGTGTGTAGGTACTGCTTTTGTGAGCCCCAAGGACGACGGAGACAATTCCGATTATGAAGAGAATGCTTCGATGCGGTTTGGGGATATCTCATTTTTATGTATCTTGTAAGTAGTTTCATTTTTCTTTATTTCAATTATTTTTGCACTTTCATTGTCTTTCATATATTTCCCCCTTTTTTTGTGCCTCTTATTGTTTATTGTACACAATGAGGGCATTGTGTGATTTGGTTTGGGGAGGGTATGCATCTGTTGTTTTCATCCATCTGCATATTTCTTGCATTTTCGCATGCATTTTAGAAAAATCAAAAAAAAAATCACAAAAATATGTTTTTGCATTTAGTCGAGTCTTAGTCGAGTCAGAATGCTATGTAGCGATAATGATAATGCTTCTATGTCTTCATTTAGTTGCTTATGCTAGTGCGCCGTTAGAATTTTTGTATATAATTACTTGCGATATTCTTGCATCTTTGGTTAACTGTACTGAACGAATAAACTTGACTTATTGTTGGCAAACTACTCAGATTTGTAAGGAATTAGAGCTTTAAACTGATGACATTCATGATCAGTTTCATTTAGGTTGAGAGTAGTACTCCTTATGAGACATGTAATATCAAACTGCATAAGCATGACATTCGTCTCTTAGGTACCGGTACGTTTTTGACTCGTGGTTTTGACATGTGCGAAAAAGGCAAATCCTTTCTTTTATCTAATTCCCATAAGCCTCACATAGCCAAATTGACCTGTTTGACCCGTTTATCAACTACATGCCATATATTGCCTACCCTAGTCAAGCTAGTAGATTAGTTGGACGAGATTGTTTTTTTCAGGTTGAATTTGGTATCATGACAATTGAGAAGGGAATGGAAAAAAATATGAAAAAAAGAATTGAAAAGAAAAATTCAATGAAAAAAAAATTGAATGGAAAAAAAAGAAGAAAAGAAAGGAAAGAAAAAAAATGAAGTGAAACTAGAAGAAGAATGTGTTTTTGCTATGGGAAAAGAATTGATCTCTCTAATTTCATAGTTATTAGTGGGAAGCGGTTTTGATAAGGCGCTTGTTGCTATGCCTAATTTCTTCGACTGGATTTTGGTGAGAACGGAATATTAATTATTGATGGGTGTAAGGAATACTAGCTTGACTTTTACCTCCTCATATCCATATCGTTTTGCCCCTTCTTACCCGATTAACCTCACTTTATACCATATGTAAGTCCTTGGCACGTGTCTTTACCCGATAGAATGCGTATGTACGGTTATTAGAGATTGATTTCATGTTAGATTGCATGCATGTTCTTGTAGGTCGCAGTTTAGGTGAGTGCTTTGTTTTTTCCATTTTTACATAAACTCACAATATCACCCGATTGTGTGATGAGCGATCCGTGAGAGTCCGACATAGACGAGTCTTGCAAGGTTGAAGGTTCAGTACTGTTGTCATTGGTCAAGCTTGTTGTATGTAGTTGTTTACATTTATTTTAATCGTTGCGCATTAGTTTGGGTGACTTTGGAGCATATTCCGCTATGAGCTATATACATTCCATTAGGATTGAGTTATCGTTTTGTGCTTGCTTGAGGACAAGCAAGGGTTCGGTTTGGGGAGATTTGATGCGCGTATTTTATATACACTTTTTATACCTTTTATACGCGCATTCTCGTGTTTATTGAATAGTGAAAACTATTATTTTGCCCCGAATTGGCTACTTTGTGGTTGTATTGTCATTTTGCAGAAACAGAAGACAAAGGAGCTAAAACGAACCAAAACCGGGCCAAAACGAAGCTAGAAGAGCTGTTCGCTGAAACGAGCAATAGTCGACCGACTATTAAGATAGTCGGCCGACCATGACTATAGTCGACCGACTATTACAATAGTCGGCCGACTATTCTGGAGCTGCAGAATTCAAGATGATAAATGAATAGTCGACCGACTATTACAATAGTCGGCCGACTATTCTCTGGACCGCGGACAGGCTTCGTGATCAGCAAGAAATTTCCTAAACACAAAGGAATTTCCTAAACAGTTTTTAGGTTATTTGATTTGTATAAATAGGGCTTTTCAGCCACATTAGAATTAACTTCTTCACAACTTCTACACAACTCCCACTTCTCTTTAGATTTCTTTTAGACTTCTCTTTCATTATTCTCTAGTTTAATTTCTTCCTAAAACTCGGTTATTGTAAGAACTTTTGGATTCGAATCGCCTTCATTCCTTCGGTAATTTTATTAATCTTTCTTCCTTCTTCTTTGATTGATTTATTAATCGGTAATTTTATTCGTAATGTTTAATCTAGTAGATTCTTTTATTAATCTCGTTGTTCTTAATTTAATTATGAGTAGCTAATTTCCCTCGCTAGGATTTAGGGGATCTGCGAATTGAATGTGGTCGCTAAATAATTGATAGATCTGTCAATAATATTGTGTCTGAGTTGTCAATTGTAGCATTTAATTGAGATTAATTGATTAAGTCGACGTAATTGATTAATTGAATTCGGTAAACTTGAACCTAAGATCGGAAGCCTGGTAAAAGTTAGACCTGCTACAACACATTAGTTTGCCCTAATAAGATCGGAAGCCGTTAGAAGCATGCTAGGGTGAATAGCGGACCGGAAGGACCTTTTCAATACCCCTTAGACCAATATCTGCGACAGACCTGTGACTTAGACCGTGACCATATGAGATTCGTAGTGAACCGACAATCCTAGTTTTCTCTCCTTATATTTATTCATCTTAAATTCATCTTATTTTATTTTAGTTATTTCTTCCTTTTTAATTCTCTTTCCTTCACTACTTTAGTTTAGATAAACACAATTAAAAACCCCCGATTTGTTACGTAGATAGACTTTAATTACGAGTAGAATTTATTTGTCTCCCTGTGAATTCGATCCCGACTTCCCTAGCTATATTTTTAGTTAGACCGTGGTTGGTTATTTTTGATAGGTATACGACTAGCTTATCATGTAATGTGTCCGAAATCAGTGTCTCGAGTAGCGGAGGAGGATGATTCGTCACGACAGAAATGTCATTGATATTGCATAAATCCTCCTTTATCGTCCTGAGGGGTCTATCTTCCCGGAGGACAGCCTCTATCTCATCGAGCTCGGCTTTCAAAAATTCAGATTGCCTGCCGTAATCATTCGTATGAACGACCTTGATCTCAGACACTTCATCGTTGAACAGTCGTTCAATTTCATTGACCTCTTCTTCCCAAGTATGAAGGTTGTCTACCGGGTCTTCATAGAGCACGCGCTTGATTTCATCCACTTCTTCTTTCCAAGTACGTGTTGCAGCTTCAACATCGTTAGGCATCTTAACTAGTTGTGGTGTAGTAACCTGGGCACAAGAGGAAACTACAAGAAACTAGTGAGAAGTGCCCCAAGGAACAGATGTTCCCCGGGGCGAAAAATAACATAAAATCTAAAACAAAAAATAAACAACTAAATAACACCGTCTCCCCGGCAACGGCGCCAAAATTTGACAGGGGTTAGTCGTATCCCTAATCAAAGATACCCTAAGGTCACCAACTAATGTAGATAGTGAAGTCAGGGGTCGAACCACAAGGAGACAGGATTTAATCGTCTATTCCTAAGAATTAGACTCTAGGTTATGGGTCACGGTATGAATTGGTTTTGGTAGGCTACTAACTAATTACTGATAGATAAATCAATAGGGAGAAAGTCTAGGGTCTCAGGTTCACAATGGATATCAATCGGGTCAGGGAGTCAACTAACAGGTCAATTATTGAACTGTCTAAGGTGTAGGTCCGGTCGGTACTACTACAAACTTTAGAACTAAACTTAACCTGCGGTCGCTAGAATTAAGCTAGTCTACCCGAAATGTCGTGACCTAATTAGTCCTTAACCCGGTCGGCGAAAAGTCCTAATTGTGATACTAACTAATTAATCCTGGCCAGTAATTAATCAATTAGAATTAAAACAACATTCAGGCGACAGTTCATATGATCAGAGACAGGTCAATTTTCTATAACCCAATTAACACCCATTGATCCCCTTAAACCCTAGATGTAATTTAGCTATGCATACTAGAATTAAATAAACTAACAAAATACGAATCGCAATTAAACATAACGAGGACGATACAAATTAATCTACGGAAAGCAATAATAATTCTACGCTAGAAAACAATAAAACAATACGAAGAATAAATTAAGAAAGAAATTAAAGTAGAAAACTAAATTGGAATTGAAATTAAGAATAATAATACCGGAGGATTCAAGATCTGAGACGGGGAACTAGGTTCAATGTATCTCGCAAAGTAAACTAGACTAAGAAAACTAAAAATAATGAAAAGTGTGGAGAAGAAGGTAAAAGAAAAGATCAAAAGTCCCCCTAAACAAGAGTCAGACAACTGATATATATAGAGTATCAGTTGGACTCAAAAGCAGGCCCAAAACTCTAAGTTGAAATAAGAATGACGTGTGATGCAAACTGGGTGCACTCGATCGAGTGCTTGATGGCACTCTATCGAGTGACCCCTTAAAATATGGGCAGAAGCTTCACGGAGTGGCACTCGATCGAGTGCAGTAAAGGCACTCGATCGAGTAGCGCTGTAGGTCACAGCATCGCGCAATCGACTTCAAATGGCTATCATTTCTTCGTTACTTGTTCAAATCGGACGTGCAATATATCGTTGGAAAGCTAAGAGAAAGAGCTTTCCAACGCCACCAGAATCATCCTGATTGGAGTTGTAGAACTCAAGATATGGACGTTTGAAGTTGACCCTTGGGTAGGCGATCATTCTTTCTTCTCAATTTGCATTTGTTTCCTTCTTTGTTCCTTCTCGATTCCCGTTCTCGTCCTCGGCTTAATCTTTTTAGTTCGTTAAGACGTAAATGCGTCCAAAAGCACACATATCCTGCAAAATAACCCGAGATACGGCAGTATCGACTTTCTAGAAAATAATGACAGTTAAGGCATAATCAGGAGAAGAAAACGTGATAAATCAACGCTCGGGGGACGAAATAAATAGATATAAAATGTGATGATCACCCACCGTTTTAGGGATGCGAGCAAGGTAGCCTTAAGGCAGTCAGGCATATTCCAATTATTCACGTTCCGTCAGATGCACGTGGACCGTCATTTCCTTGATGCCTGTCTGACCTTCTGGGATGACACTTACCACGTTTTTGCCTTCCCTCGGGGCGAGATCTGTCCTCTCCCTGAGGAAATTGCTGCTATAGGAGGGTGGAACCCATTGCTCCGTCCTGCTGTCCCTTTCTCAGTTCGGGACCCCAGGAGGAAATTAAGGGAGTTTTTGGGACTATCCCATGCTGAAGTATCCCGCATGCTTGAAGGGGATACTGTTTCTTTGCTTGCTTTAGCTGAGAAGTTTATGAACCCGTACGACATCCGGGTTACGCCCATTCATAGCCGTAGGGCGTTCGCCTTCTGTATGCTGCACGTGTATGCTTTTGAAGGCTATATGGACCTGCTGTCTTGTATGGGTAGTGTTCGTCTTCTCGTCATTGCTGACCTTATGGAGACGGAGTGTAGTCCCGCATGGTTGATCATGGGGGAAATCATTCAGGGCTTGGATAACCGAAAGAGGGATGAGTCAGCCCGTTTCACTGGGAGCACCCGTCTGCTGCAAGTATATCGCTTTTCCCTTGATTTTTTTTTTCGATTTTTTTTTGATCGCGATATACTGCTACAGGGGGAACTCGATCGAGTGCCCTCGTAAAGGAGCTTTCTGCCTCGTTTTAGGGGTGTCACTCGATCGAGTGGCCCCGGCACTCGATCGAGTGCCCTTAGGCGGACGTCTAGATTGTCCAAAATCTTATGAGCGTTGCATCTTCTTTTCAGCTCTGGCTATTTGAGAGGTTGTCGAAGATTGAGCCTCCTCCCAACCCGAGTCAATATTGGTTCAACCAGGTGATGACAAGGAGACGGCCTACCGACTCGTCCTGCCTGACTACCCAGAAATATTGGGAGGAAGAATTAACGTTCCACCGTGGTCCGCTGATACGATGGGTGGTTCCGTGGTGGCCGATTTATGCTTGGACGGGTTTGGCGCCCGGAGACAAGGCGCGCTATCAGGTGATTTTGTCCCTTAGCCTTCACCTCTATCCTGACCGCATACTCAGGCAGTATGGGTGGACTCAACGCATCCCGGAGAACGAGGCAGTTGTAAGTGCACCTACCCAGCTGACCGACATTATGTGCGACACATGGATTCAGAGGTGGTATACTCGAGGTACTTGGTCCGTTCCCAAGTCGCTCCGTTCTACCTGGGTGTCTTATTCCTACGAAAGGTGGACCAAAGCCGAGACTGCCGAAGCTCGTGCTGCTCTGAAGGTTGATGAGGCCTTCGACCTGCTTCGACGCGAGAAGATCAAGGATAACAGAGACTTCTTTGCTGAAGGGGAGACTATAGCCCCGATAGTCCGTCTAACGCCAGGTCAGAGGAGAGGAGCAAGGACTCGAGCTAGGGGGTCCGATGCTAGAGGTGCACGGGGGGAAGTGAGCCCCCAGACAAATTTGGAGAGGAGACCAGGGGCCGGGTCTTTAGTCCAGGACCGACTTGGTCCCAAAGACAAGTTGCCAGGACATATACGAGCTCGACTTGGGCCCGTGACAATAGCTGAAGATCCTCTGTCGAAGAAGAGGACTCGGGCCAAGGAGGTTCCTGTGGTTATCCGAGAACGCTCCTCCCCACCCCGGCGACCTCGGGCTCCACGAGACCCGAAGGACAAGGGCAAGGGCAAGATGCCTGGATACTAGTCTCCATTATTATTATTATTATTTAAATATTATTACTATTTTGTTGTGCTTGTTTTTTTTTTTCGTGGCTTTTTGTAATTTTGAAATACCGAGTTTATCGGTGTTATTTTTTTTGGAATAATAAAAGTATTATTTTAGGGAAACCGTTTCTGTCTTTTTTGTTATTCCTGTGGTTGTGCCCTTTTGAGGGGCTGCCTACGTATCCACAGTTAGTGGAATCAAACCAAACGTAGTTCGGGCGTAGATTTTTTTTGCAATTTCGAAATACACCAAGACTATGAGTTCAAGATGTGCGACAGTAGGATAAATAATCCTATCTTATTGACTTGCTTATAAATTTTGAAAAAGATGTTTTTAAATAATTTTTGCAAATGACATTTGAGATAAGGTTTAGGGGTAGTAGCGCTTCAGCTGGTCTAGGTTGGTTGGGTTGACAAATTCGTTCCCGTCCAGGTCCGTCAGCGTTACGGCTCCTCCTGATAGAACCTTCTTGACTAGGTATGGCCCAGCCCAATTGGGTTTGAATTTTCCTCTTGGGTCAACCGGTAGTAAGGTACGAACCGATTTTAGGACCAAATCACCTTCCTTGATGTTCCTGGGCCTAACTCTTTTAAAGGCCCGTTTGATTCTCTTTTGATATATTTGGATGTTATTGAGAGCCCGCGACCGTCGTTCGTCCAAGAGAATTAACAAGTCATATCGAGCTTGAACCCAATCCGCTTCGGGCACTTGGCTTTCTAGTAGAATTCTGAGAGACGGTATTTCCAATTCGACCGGCTGGACTGCCTCCATGCCATACGTTAAATAATATGGAGTTGCCCCGGTTGCAGTTCGAATCGACGTCCGGTACCCCCACAGGGCAAAGGGTATTTTGTCGGGCCAGTCCCGATAATTATCAACCATCTTTTTAAGTATGGTGACAATTGTCTTATTAGCAGCTTCTACCGCTCCATTTGTTTGGGGACGGTATGGCGAAGATGTATGCCTCTGGATTTTGTATTTCGCTAGCAAAGTAGCGGTTTCGGCTTGGACGTGGGTCCCGTGATCACTGATAAACTCATGTGGGATCCCATATCGGCATATGATTTTATTCTGGATAAACTTGGCTACGTGCTTGGCGTTCAAGACACGGTATGATTCGGCTTCAACCTATTTGGTGAAATAGTCGATAGCTACCAAAATAAAACAGTGACCTCCCGTCCCAGAAGGGTTCACCTTCCCAATTATGTCAATCCCCCATGTCGAAAATGGCCATGGCGAGGTCATGGTGTACAGTAGGGACGATGGCATGTGTTGAACATTGCCGAAAATTTGACAATTATGGCAGTGTTTGACATATGATTGACAGTCGGTCTCCATACTGTTCCAGTAGTATCTGAGCCTCATGATTTTTCGGGCTAACATATGGGCGTTCATATGCGGACCATTTTCACCGTCGTGTACTTCGGCCATCACTTTTTCGGCTTGTGTTTTGTCGATGCATAGGAGTAAAGCCCCTTGTGCCGTCTTTTTGTATAACTGACCGTCGTCCGTACGAATGAATTGGGTGGCTAGTCTTCGCAGGGCTTTCTTGGCCCGATTTTCAGTTCCCGGGGGATATTCCCCCGTTGTCAAATAAATTAGGATAGCCTGATACCAAGGTTCTGGATCGGTGATCTTAATATCTTAAATGGCGTTGACATACGCCGGCTCGGACCGTCTTTCGACACAGATTGGCATACTGAGCATATGTTCCGGGATGTTTAGTAAGGATGCCAATTTGGAAAGTGCGTCCACGAACTGATTTTCTTCACGTGGGAGATAGATATATTCTACCTTCTGGAATTGTTTCTCTAGAACCCTTACTCGTGCTTGGTAAGCCACGAGATTGGCGTTCCGAGTTTTTCATTTTTGAAGGGCTTGATTGATGACCAGGGACGAGTCCCCGTGAACCCGGAGATTTGTAATTCCCAAATCAGCAGCCGCTTGCAACCCGTGGATGCATGCTTCATACTCGGCCGCGTTATTAATCACATCAAAATCCAGTTTGATGGATAACGGGGTGTGTTCCCCTTGTGGTGATATAAGGAGAATTCCGACCCCGAACCCTCGAAAGTTGGATGCTCCATCGAAATACAGATCCCAAGTTTCGGTGTCAGTATGGAATATCTCTTCGTCAGAAAGGCCCAAGTATCGGTATGGTCTTCTTCAGATATTGGGCTGTCGGCGAGGAACTCAGCTACCACCCGGCCTTTGATGGCTTTTAATGGTACAAACTTGAGGTCAAACTCAACTAGCATTAAAGTCCATCTGGACATTCTTCCATTAAGAATGGGCTTTTCGAACAAGTATTTGATCGGATCCATTTTGGACAGGACATGTACCTCGTGACTGAGCATGTAGTGTCGTAGCTTTTTAGTGGCCCAGACCAGAGCTAGGCACGTTTTCTCGAGCATTGTATATTTGCATTCGTATTCCAGGAACTTTTTACTGATGTAGTAAATAGCCCGTTCTTCTGAATCGACTGTCTGGGCCAGCATAGCCCTCATGGCTGTCTCAGTCGTTGTTAGGTATAACGACAGAGGCAAACCGGGTTGAGGTGGCATTAATACCGGCGGAGCAGACAGGATCTCCTTGATTCTGTCAAAAGCCGTTTGACATTTATCGTCCCATAGTACCCGTTCCCCTATCTCCAGTTTCTTGAAAATGGGTTCACACACCATGGTTAGCTTTGAGATAAACCGGCTGATGTATTGAACTTTCCCGAGAAACCCCCTTATTTCTTTTTCGGTCGTAGGTGGTTGCATCTCGGTGATGGCTTTGATTTTAGCTGGGTCGACCTCGATGCCGCGTTGGCTAACGATGTGGCCCAGTAATTTGCCTGATGTTACCCCGAAACTGCACTTTTGAGGGTTCAACCTCATGTTGTACTTACGTAATCGGGTGAAGAACTTTCTTAGGGCAGCAACATGCCCATCTCGGTTTTTAGATTTAACAATCATGTCATCGACATAAACTTCCACTTCCTTATGCATCATGTCATGTAACAAGGTCGTGGCTGTTCGTTGATAAGTGGCCCCGACATTAATGAGCCCAAACGGCATAACGGTATAACAATAAGTCCCCCACGGCGTGGTGAAGGTGGTTTTACCAATATCTTCTTCCGCCATCTTGATTTGGTTGTACCCGGCATACCCGTCCATAAATGATAGAAGGGCATGATCAGCCGTGTTGTCCACCAGTATGTCGATGTGTGGCAACGGAAAATCGTCTTTTGGGCTGGCCTTGTTAAGGTCTCGAAAGTCTACACATACCCACACCTTACCGTCCTTCTTAGGTACCGGCACGATGTTTGCAACCCAGTCTGGATATTCAGACACTTGTATAAAGCCTGCTTTGAATTGTTTGTCTACTTCTTCCTTGACTTTGAGAGACCACTCGGGCTTCATTCTTTGAAGCTTCTGTTTTACCGGTTTGCACCCATCTTTGATGGGTATGCGGTGTTTAGCTATTTCCCGATCTATCCCCGGCATGTCCTTGTAGGACCATGCGAAGACATCTTTGAACTCTTGGAGGAGGTTTGTGAGTTGTTGTCTCTCCTCGGGACCTAAAGATAACCCTATCTTAAGCATCTGGGGCTCTAAGGTTGTTCCCACATTGATAGACTCGATTTCTTTGATTACCGGGTCTCGGGATTTCCTCTGTTCTAGTTGCTCGATCAGATGCGGAGACAAGGATACCTGTTCATCGGGTTTCTCAATGTCATTGCAGAAAACATTTTTGAAATTGAAAGTATTTTGAAAATAAGACAAGTCATAAGCGGAATGGTTTTCATTATTATTGATGGTAAATTTGAAAAACAGCTTGAAGAGAGCAGCCATCTGATCATTGGTCAGAGGCGGGATTGGGAGTGCTTTCGGGACAGACCCCGAGGCTCCAGTGGCAGTGACTATAGGGAGGGGGGTTACAGTTTGGACTCTAGCACCAGACCCCTTAGACTCGAATACAGACTCAGACTCAGACTCTGACTCTGACTCAGACTCAGACTCGGAATCAGTGTCCGGCATGTCTCCTTCCCCGGTGGTCAGCTTGTAGACTCGACCCTGGCTGTCGGTCCACTTGATGGTCTTCCTCCAGGCTCTTTTCCCAGTATCAGCACCAACCTCCGAGATCAGCTTTGAGGGATCGAACCTGTTGCTTCGAAGGATCAGGTTCACCAGATCTTCCTTGGGGTTCGGAATAGCTTTGTCTTCCCCAAACAAGAGCCCCAGCACGGGCTCGGCATTGTCATTACCCTCCTTGGATTCAGATTGGATGAGGGCGAATATGTCATCCGGAATGTAGTGGCATTCCCGAGCTAGTTCAGTCTCGGGATATGTGATAGTTGGTTGATATAGGCCAACTTAAATAGCCCCGAATACCGGTGTGACGAAATAGTCAGCCAACCTTGGGCTATAAGGGCCCAAGTAGGTACCCTTGATGATGTTGCAAGCTTTCTCAATGCCTGCTCAGACCACATTCCCCGGGGTTATAGCATACCCTAAACCGAAGTGAGATTCCCCGTCATTTAGGACTTCAATAATCTTCCCAGCTGGAAGATATGGCCTCGAGGTAGCCCTCGGTAAATACCCCAAATTTTGCAGCATTGCGTCGATGCTCGTGGTGAAATAGGGCCTGAAAAGATACTCTTCTTCAATCATCCCTACAAAATCGAATCCCCATAGGTCGGTGCGGTCCGTGGCGTTACAGCTAGCCACAGTCATAGGGGTTGCTTCTAGGGTGATAACACCGTCTTGTAAGGGCATTTTGATTTTTCCGGTGAAGAGTAGAAGACACCGCCTTTACAGCATGAATCCAAGGCCTTTCTAGGAGTAGATTGAAAGAGGAGGTGACATAGATCACCTGGAATTCTAGCTCTTTTTCAATTGGACCCGTTGTAATCGCTAATTTAACGGCCCCAGAAACCGCCTTTGGGCTTCCATCGAAAGCTTGGATAGTGTGGGCGGTTGGTATGTAGTCGGCCTCGATGATACCGAGGGCTTTGGCAGTCCTTAGAGGGAGGACATTCACAGCAGACCCGTCGTCGACTAGGGTCATTGGTAGGTACTTACCCCGGCAAATTACCGTGATATACAGAGCCAGATTGTGAGAGGCCCCGAACGATGGTAGGTCGGCATCCGAGAAGGTGACTACTGGGCCTTCTTCTTTGGACTTGCCCTTGAGGTAGGGCAGGATAGTGGCTACCATTTCGGTAGGGGTAACCTGGGAGTCGACCTTGATCTGATCGAGAGCCTTAGTAAGTGCCTCTCGGTGTTCTTGTGAGCTAACCAAGAGTTGCCATATAGTGAGGTCAACTCGGGTTCTCTTCAATTGTTTGACAAGAGCTGTATTAGTACTTGGCTCTTCAATGGCCTCTTCCGTCCTGGCAAGTTCAGTGACGGTTGCCGGGACTGAGATGTCCTTAGAGCTAGTGGCTGAATAAGGACGACCGACGGTGGTGAGGTGGTTACTGGCTAAGGCCTTGGACTTAGCCTTCCGGATTTTTTCGGGAGTGATAGGGACAGTTTCCCCTTTGGTGAGGTACACATCTTCCTCATCATCGAACCAGATTCCATTGATTTGTGGGATGAAAGAAGAGATAAGGTGAGAACAGTCGATCACTTCACCGGTGAAGATAGCATGAGAGCTAAAGGGGTTGTCCTTGTTGCTTGGCTTGTCCCCGGGTAAAGGTATTTTCCCGCTCTCAATTAAATCCTGAATCAGATGCTTCAGCTTCCAACATTTCTCGGTATCATGCCCATTGCCCCGATGATATTGGCAATAGGCTTGGGCATTGTAGCCTTTGGAGCGTTTTTCAACTGGGACTTCAGGAGTTGGGCCTATCGGTTGGACCAGGCCCTTGGAAGATAGCCTTTGTAAGGCATATGTATAGGTAGTCCCTATATCAGTGAATACCCTAGGAGGAGTAGTTCTTTTGGATGAGGCATCCAAGAGATTAACCATGTCGAAGATGCTTCGGGTTGCGGCCGGAGGCTTGGTAGTGGATGAGGAGGCCCCTTGATATCCCTTGCTAGGAGCCTTAGTCAGGCTCTCTAGTCTTAGATCGTCTTTAATTCTCATGCTCATTTCAGTAAGGGTGGTGAAATTGGGGATGACAGCATACCGGAGGTGGACCCGGTAGGAAGGGAGGAGGTTCTTGACAAAAGCCTCCACTAAAGTCTTTTCACTGGGCTTATCGACCAGTTTCACACTTTCGGCCCTCCAACGTTGGAGGTATTTGGTAAAGCCCTCCTTAGGTTCTTGGGCCATAACCTCTAGAGACCGCATTGTGGTCTGGATCTCGGTGTTGTCAGCATAGTTCCGAGCAAATTCCGTAGCCACATCATCCCATGTCGAGAACTTCTTCGGGTCAAGCCTGTAGTACCAGGCCTTTGGGTGTTTCTCAAGAGATGCAACAAAGAGGTTTTTGAACATGGAAGAGTTCACTCCCTTAATAGCCATGAACTCCTTGAAGGCCCGTACATGTAGTAACGGGTCCTCAGTCCCTTCGAACATGGGTAAGCCCATGAGATTCAGGTTTGCGGGCAGTTTGTCACTTACCGGCGAGTACTCCCGACTGTTTTCCCGGTGAATATTGTTACTTCCAGTTAGGTGGACTTGTTCTTCCAATCGGCGAACCGAGCTAACTAGTTCAGCTAGGGGTTCCGTGACCCCGGTATTTGGAGTCCTGTGCTCCACTGCAGCTAAACGAGCAACAATAGCCACTTGACCGGCCCTCATTTCTGTCAATTGGGCCTCAATGTCGGCCTGTTTGTCGACCATGGCGTCCACGGAGGTCTTCAAACTGTTCAGAGTAGCTTCCATTCTGCGGGTGTGTCTGGTTGCCGGTGGCCTGTCCGTAAGAACACCGCGTAATCAGAAACTGAACCCAGACCTTGGAACCAAGATAGTACATCCCGAGCAGGGAAAAGACTAAAACGACTTGAAAGAGACTCTTAGACGGGTGACTCGTGGGTGACGGGATTTCCTTAGGATTCGACGGGTGGGCCGAATCCTGTTTGAAGGAAGGTCAGTGTGAGACGTCCCCAGACTTTGGACTCAAATGTGTAGATGGGCTCTCCTTTGTAGGAGTATGTCCTACGTAGGTGGGCCTTGCCTTAGTCTAATAAGGCGGACCGGGGTAGGGAGGAAACTCGTGATGTAAGATCGACAGAGTTTCGACGCTAAAGACCTTGACGACTTATGACATGACCCGACACTGCTAAATACGGGAAGTCCTAAGGAGAGGAAGGTTTGAAAAGGATTATATTTGGAAAGTCCGAGAAAACTCGGGAAAAGGCCTGATTTTTTTTTCAAGAAAATCGGAAAGAGCATCGGGCCTCGGTTTTGAAAGTTCGAAACTATTTTCGAGTTTTGAATTGGGCAGCATACCGGCTAGAAAAGTGGGCTATTTTGAGTAAAATCATAAGTCCTAGATTTGGTATGTATCCCGGGTTTTGAAATTTGAATGTATTTGAAAAGATACATTTTTTTAAAATGACGGTTTTTGAAAAACGACACGGAAACCAAGCAGCATATAGTCACGCAAGCATAATAATGACGCCATGTATGCTTTACACTAAGTCTCGGTCGGTCTACAGAGCGTCTATACCAGTGCTCATAGTCTAGACGAGAAACGAGACGGACTTCCTAAGTCGAGTTGAGCTTAGAACATGCCGCAAAGTCCATACGAATCGACTATGAACACCTTTAACGTATCCAAGGCGGAATACATCGTGGTATAGTGGGACGTCGGTCACCAGTACCGGCCCGGGAAAATATGGGGTTATGCATGAACCGTAAAACTAAAACGCATATTGTATTTGTCAAACGATTTCTATTCGAGTCTCACCCTGAGGATGCCGATGGTTAGGCACTCATCGGTTAATCCCCAGCGGAGTCGCCAAATTGTGGACATGACGTAGGTCCACTCCGACGCGGCCACACGCGGGTTTGGGTAGGCGAATGCATCTCCATATGAGAATGGATCGAATTGAAATTTAAGTCGAAATGGAGTCGCCACCGAATTTTATGGTTATTCGGAACCGTTCGAGCCCACTCTATATCGCTATGGACCATACACAAAGTATGGCCCATTTCGGTTTTAGAGTTTATTGGGCTCGTCCCTTTGCATTGCGATACCGATACCGTCACTACCAGTTATCGTGTATTGAATGACTCTCGTGCGCCAACGGTTTCGGGCATCCGGAAACCGAGGTTCTGAGTAAGGGGTGAGGGTACGTGTTGGGAAGCCCACTAAGGACACCCAACCCCGCCCGCACATAGCGGCCTCTACTAAGACATCGTTTGACTTTCTAATATGTGCGTTAGTGATTCAGTGAAATGATATGCAAACAGCGTTTTAGCTAAGCATGCGAATTAAAAGTGAGCTACGTCATTTTAATGCATCTAATTTATTGTCGAAGTGATTTAGCATGCGAGGGTTCATTTATAAACGGTAAAACGTAAATAAATAAAGCAAAGCAATAATAAATCGGTTACAAATTACACGGGCGGAATACAACCCGGAATTCACAATACAACAAGCAATAAAAGTAGAATAATCGAAATATATATAGTTGAAATGGCAAGCAATAATTATAAGACCCGTGTATAAACTAGACCGCGAATTTGTGTAGATGGACGAACCTTAATTAATTACGCATTATATTCCATATTAATCAAAGGACGGAGGTTCGAGACCTAGGCGTGGTGCTAACCCGATCTCGAACCTCGATGCCTTGTCCCGACTTATCACATCGAGAAATGGAGTCTAAATTAATTGTACGTCGGATACGACAAAAGAGTCGTCGACATAAAATTGATAGTGTGAGACCGTCGATCAAAATCGTTTATGTGTCGTGATATGTGTGAGTTTTGAAGAAAGGAGGGTCACGTGATTGTCTTTACACGTGATGACTAGAGTTGTAAAAAGACGAGGCTTGAAATGTGTGTCGAAGCTCTCGGTTTTCTGGGTTACAGGACCCACTCGACCGAGTCGTGGTTTGACTCGGTCGAGTGTGTCATAGAAGACGCTACTGCCCAGTTTTGTGGGTGCTACTCGATCGAGTAGCCTATGTACTCGGTCGAGTAGCCCCTGTACGAGTCGTGACTCGTTTATTTTTTGGTTTAAAATCGATGATTGGCCAAATCAAATACAAATATCGCACGATTTGTATTTAACTTGGTTTCCGGTACTATAATCGTGTATGCATACGATTATAATACCGTTATCGGAATTTTATAAAAACGTTATCGTTAGATTGAAATTTTGATTGGTGATGAAATTGTGTCCCTCTACGTCACGACATCAATATTAATCCTTACGGATTGCATGATGTCGGTTTTCGTGTCAACGGGTTCCATACCAATCTTAGAAATGGATGTATACGCGTTCAACTACGAATGATCATGATCGTGTTAATAAACGAACCTTAAAAAAATGATCATCGTAGTCAAACGTGTTTAGATCCGAGTTTTGAAATTATTATATATATTTACACGGTACATACAATATTATGATAAAATGTACATAACGATAATTAAAATGCGAGAAGTAAAATGTTAGCGTTAGTAATGTTGTTACTATCGACTAGATATAATACTATAAACATAAATATAAATATACATAAAAAACGAGAAAAAGGATGAAGAAGGAAAAGTCGGTGTTGAATTGTCACACCCTCAACCTACATGTTCTTGCTTCTCGGGATACGGTTCGTCAAACGGCGGCAATGGCACGGGAACGTCGAGATACGTAGGAGGAGTTGATGGTGTGTATGTATGGCTCGGTTTGTGTGGGATTTTTACGAGTTTGTGCTCTCGGAAAATTGGTGTAAGTGTGATGATGCCTTAGGGTTGAACTAGGGCTGAAATGTGTATGTAAATTGAGTGCAAAGTTGGCTGAAATTGAGGGTTGAAAAAGTTGTTGAATGCTTAGGAAGAAGTTTGTGAAGGAAAAAGTTCTCCCAAAGTTGTGTAATGATTGGGGTATTTATAGGGAACCCACGACACAGGGGCACTCGATCGAGTGGCCCTAGTGCACTCGGTCGAGTACCCTAGCAAATGAACCTGGACCGGTTTTAAGAGGCTCCACTCGACCGAGTGGATCAATTAGGCCGCAAAATTTTAGGCTTGATTAGCCTTAAATTGATTTTAATTGATTTTGATTGATTTTGGATTGATTTGGCTGATTTTGCTGATTTTGAACGTATCAGGTCGTTTTTTTGTGTCGGGTTTGTCTTGACCGGGTTTTGACCCGGTCGCTAAAAGACGGGAATTATTTTTGGTATCGGTTTCGACCCAAATTAGTCTTATTTTGCTCGGAACGATCCACTGGGCCTGAATTTGAGGTTGGTTTTGTGAGGTTTGTATCCCGTTAAAAGCCCATGCCGGACATTATTAATTTCGAGCCCGTATCCGAGCGCGTTAGAGCACGTTAGCGTCCGATCATCATCGGGTATTTTTTGGAAACTACCATAGACACCTGGCAGTCAAAATGCGGGCGTCTACAGGTTGCCAAGTTGGCATCCCGGCCCTAAAACAAATAAAATAAAATACAAGCGAACAATGAAAAAGAGTAATAAAAAAAATACCGTTTCAAAATCAACTAGTTTTTCACCCGTGCAAACGCACGGGACGTGTTTGTTTTATGTTGAGAAGAATTTATATCCTCTTTGTTTTAGCCTTGAAGTGTTCTATAGTCTCGAAGAGGTCTGAGACAATTTTTGGGATTTTATTAATATTTATAATAGACGTAAATTAGATCTTTAAATCGTTAATTACTTGTTTAATTATTTTGTCTAAATATTTTTTAAACTTATGCAAATGATTAAATTTAGTGTTAAATAATTGTTTAATTATCGTTTACGTCATGATCGTTTAATTGTAAAATGTTAATTATGTGTCTTATTATCGTTAATCTCATTAATTACCGTCGTTGGTTATCAATTGATATTTTTCCGCTTAAATTGTTAATATCGTTTGTTATGTGTTTAATTATCGCTATCGTCTTTATTATTAAGTTAAAAAATATATTAGAAACTAATTAGGAGGGAAGGGTATAAATGTCATTTGTGTAATTAATGTCGTCATTCTAAAAGCAACCTGCTAAATTCTAAATTTTTGTATTTTATAATTAGAATAAGTAAAAAAAATATTTTTATAGAAACATATTATCTTTTGATTATATTTATAGATAAAAATACAAAGATACTTCGAAGTAACCAACTTGTTAATCTTCCGTAGTGATGAATAATATTACTCTTCAATAATGAATTACACTTATTATCAAAGATTTTTTTTTTTCTAAAACAAAAAATCAAACACCTTCATTTAGTAACTTAAGGATTGAGTTGTAGTGATGCCACATGTCGGCTTGTAGTGATGTCATGTGTCGGCTTATTAGAAAGGAGACTTCTTAGTTTGCCTTTTTATATTATTATATAGATAGATTTGAAAGCGCTAATAATAAAAAATTTAAGCTTAGAAAACCCAAGTTAAGTATGAAATTTTTTGAACCCAACATAACGAATTAAGAATAAATAAAAGAGTAAAAGATAGTCCTAAAAAATCTTCTGCCGACATATCTTCACCAAACCCAAGGAACTTCATATCACTCTCGATCACTTTCATCCAAGTCTGTTTAGCTCTACCTCGACCCTGCACCAACCCATGCTCTCTACATCCATCAAGTCTTCAGATTGGTGCATCAATCGGCGTCCTTCGCACATGCCCAACCCATCTTAACCTATTCTCCCTCAACTTATCGTCTAACGGAGTCACTCTAACTTTCTACCTAATGACCTCATTTCTAAGTCGATCCTTTCTTGCATGCCCACACGTCCATCCTAGCATACGCATTTATGCCACATGCATCTTTTGCACATGACTATTATTCTTTACCGCCCAACATTCCATGTCATATAAAAGTGCAGGCCTAATTACTGTCCGATAGAATTTTCCCTTTAATCTGTGAGGTACTCCCTGATCAGATAGTAGCCCCGTTGCACTCTTCCATTTCAACCATCCCGCTTTAATCCTATTGGACACATCGCCGTCTAATTCTCCATCCTTCTGAAGAATATAGCCAAGATAACGGAAAAATTCTAATGCTTGTTAACATTCCCATCAAACGTGATCGTATTCGTCACTCCGCTATCACTTTCGCTAAGGCTGCACTCCAGGTACTCTGTCTTACTTCGACTTAGCCTAATCCACGGAATTCTAATGTATGTCTCAAGAGTTCCAACTTCCTTTCCAGCCACTCCGGCCTTCGTTTCATCAATCAATACTATATCATCAACAAACATGATGCATCAAGGGATGCCCACTTGAATTGACCTTGTTAATTCTTCCATGACTATGGCAAAAAGGAAGGGAATAAGTGTGGATCCTTGATGCACTCCAATCGTAATAGGGAAATCCTCGGTCTTTCATACCGTAGGACGTACACTTGTATTAGCTCTTTCGTACATGTCTTTGATAATGTCAATATATATATATACGAGTATATACTTCATACAACCAAAGACCCCTAATAAAAAAACAAAAAGTTGAACCAAGTTTTTTTTTTTTTCACGCATGAAATGATTCAATAATGTAAAAGAATAATTTAATTATTACCGATGAACTAATGATTTTTTTATAGTAGATCATTTCACGACCTAAAAGCGTCTAATAGAATAGTTACTACGAAGTACTTATAACTAGACTTATCAAATAAATCGGGCGACTCAAATCTTAGATCAGATTGAATACATCATACATGTCGGGTCAACTTTTGAGCGGTGTACTTGTAACCAACCACTTTTTCTTTTGTTTTGAAACCGGCGTAACTAACCACTCGTTTGATAAACATGGGTTTCATGTTTCATGTTTAAAGAAGCATTGACCTTGTTTAGCTGTACAACCTTAAAAGTGTATTGTTGATTGATTGATTAAGGCTAAGGCGGCAAAATCGTCCCCCAAAATCCGATCAGCAAACCGGCAATTCCCGAAATCATGATGATGCTAGTCAACTGCTCCAACTGCCGCACCCCTCTCCAACTGCCTCCCGGCGCACGCGCCATCCGCTGCGCCATCTGCCAATCCGTCACCCAGCTCGCCGATCCACGCTCCGCCGCCGCGCCCGCGCCTCCCCCTCCCTCGCCCTACTCCCACGCCCCGCCTGGCCCCCCGCCCACCCCTCACGGCCGTAAGAAGGCCGTCATTTGCGGGATTTCCTACAAGCGCTCCAGGCATGAGCTGAAGGGATGCATCAATGATTCTAAGTGTATGCGTCATTTGTTGATCAATAAGTTTCAGTTTCCCTCTGAATCTGTCCTTATGCTCACTGGTATCCTCCTCCTCTCTCTCTCTGTTTTTATTTCTGATTAATTTGCGATTTGTTTTTGTGTTCTATTGATGTTTGATTTGATTGTTTAGTTTGATCATTCGAATTTTTAATTTCATAGACTTTGATCAATTTGTTTAAGGTGATCATCATCTCATTTCAAGGGATCTAGGGGAGATTAGCTTGTTAATTGAAGCTTCAAAGAGGTCTGGTGATCATAATTGTGTTTTTGTTGAGGATGCTCAATTTTAGTGCCTCCTTCATGATTGTTCGTCGCCGGTAAATGTTTAGGGATTGTTTAATTAGGTAGGAAATATGATAAATCTTTATACGGAATAGGAACGATGATCTTCAAAACCCGAATACCACGGCTACTAAAGTCGCTGAAATGTCCACACCCCAAATTCTAAACTGTGGCGGAGAGCTTAATTTGTGAAATTGTTGTGCTACTCTTTTGTGGTGTTGATATTGATTCTCTATGAATCAAACCCATTCAATGATAGTCATAAACATAATTATCATACTATGATTGTTTGAGAGCCTCTTGTAAGTTGTAACTGCTACAATGTGACTCCTTTAAATTTTGAATACTACCAACTCAATGGCCACAAAACCAAGTTGAATAAGACACAATTCAATAAGAACTGTCAATCATGTCTCACATTGGAAATGAGGTATGCGACCAAATAATATAGCATGCAATAAGTAATGTTATACTATTAAGTCTCCATCAAACTGACACAACAATTTCACAATACCGATTTCGCAAATCATTCGCACAATGCCCTTTTATGCTATAACATGCTATCTTGTTATCTACTACTCTCTATATTTTCTTTGCATTAACCCCACGAGCCCACTTTTTTTCCTCACAAAAAATGGGAGATGAAGCTAGTTCAAAAAATGGACGGAGTATATATAACCGACGACCATGCTTCACCTAGAGAAGTTGAAATGCCAGTTTCTTAGGAAAATCCCATCTTATCTCGACCACTTTCCTAACATGACTCTTTGAACTAAAAACAATGTAAAATCATCAAGTTTCAAACATTATCTCATAATTTCAAGTAGAAAAAGGCTCCATACAAGAATAGGACACTTAAGTTCAAATGACTCACACAACGATAACGTAGGAAATTATATGTCACACTCTCTTAACATTCACCAAACACACCTAGCATGATATATGCGTCGAAACATATTTCCCACTATGGTGGATATGTCATTCTTGTGTGTTTTGCAAATAAAAATTGAAGTATCTAACTGAGTCACCCAGTTGACATACTTAATGTTCAAACACAAACACAAACTCAATGTTCTATATTTTAAGCTCTAGCATGAAAGACATGTCTTTCATAGTCGACACCTTTACAATTTCATCTTAGACTTACTAAGGCAACTATATGTAATGAGTCAATGGATTAATTATACCCCAATTATAAGTTCAATAAACCAATGCACTCACACTAAGGGTCCGTTTGGATAGAGAGAAAGGCAGGGTTTCATTATCCTTTGTTTGGATAGGATAAAGGGAGGGAGGGAAATGGATGGGAAGGAAATGGAAGGATTGGTTTTCTTCACTTTAGTGCAAAATGAAATCTTGCCATAGTTGGCAAGATTTGGAAGGAAAAGTATATCATCTCCTTCATTAATTATACAATTACAAGTTTTACCCTTACCAAACACTTTTTTTACACTCATTTCATTTCTTGCTTTTTTTTTTCGTTACGGCTGAGTCAGGTTAGGATAAAAAAATTTACGACGCCTTGTTTTTTTTTTCCCCCCGTTATGGGTAAGTCGAGTTAGGATAAGACACGTTCTTTTGGACTTATATTCTGACACTTTTAGTTCAGTTCAAACGCATTCGGTTCAATTCAATTCAGACACATTCAGTTCAGTTCTTTTATGCCTTGTTTTTTTTCGTCACGGGTGAGTCGTGTTAGGATAAGAAAGCGAATAAAAAAAATCACGTTGCCTTGTTTTTTAGGACCAATTTTTAAGTAAAAAAGTATACTCCCTCCGTACCACAATGATCTTCCCATTTCATTGTGGCACGTGGATTAAGGAGAACATGTTAAATAAATAATAAAATATTAAACAATCAATGGGTTAAGATGGTAAATTAGTTATTAATGGAGGTATGTTATATTATTAATATTGATTGATTTTAATAGGTTGGAATTATTAGTAAAGTAATTGAGCAATTTTAGTGTAAAAAGTTTGCCAAAAAATGAAAGAAATGAAATGAGAAGAAATTAGTGGTATTTCCTTACTAGGAAAGTGGGAAGAGGTTAGTGGTATTGAGGGAGTACTTGTTATATTTAAGCGAGTCAAAAATTAATAATCGTAATTACAGGAATTGTAGGTTCCATAATTTGTATGTGAAGGGTGTAGAAGAAAGCTTAAACATTTTGTTTGTTTGTACACTCATTACTCAAGCTAATTATACAGTTTGTTTATTCAACATTCTCCTCCCTAATAATAAACCATTTATCATGTTTCCTTTCCCTCCCTTTCCTTCTCATTTTTGTTATCCAAAAACCTTCATTCATTCTCCCTCTCCTCCTCTCCTTTCCTCTCCCCTCCCTTTCCTTCCTATATCCCAAGTGTCAATGTGACTTAATCTCAATGACATCTTTTACAGTTCTCTTGCAAGGCAATGACGATCACCTTTGTGACTAGGCTAGCTTGGTGACATCTGTAACATGTTTAAAAAAGGCAATAATGTTTCATAAAAGAGTACAAATTTTATTCCATAATGTTCATTACAAGTCCATGACTCCATACAAGTCCATAACTAGATTACAAGGCAAAATGTACGAAAACTAAAGCATTTGCAAACCTAAGCTCCTCACATGAGCTCGAAATACATCTTTAGCAATAGCTTTAGGCCTTTAGTTAAGGACCTCGTTAGTCGATATACACGTAATGACAATGTCTTTATTCTTAATGATGTACTCCCTCCGTTTTTAAATTTTTTGCCCCATTTCAATATAATTACTCCTCAAATATAATCACTAAATGGGGCAAAAATAAAAAAAAACGGAGGGAGTATTTAACAAAACGATAACGCCTCTAAGTATGCTTTGTTTTTCTAAGAAATTTTGGATCTTCGACGAACTGGGTAATAATCGTATTGTCACAAAACATTTCTACAAGCTCATCAACTTTAGGATTAAGTTTGAAATCTCGAAGAAAACTTGTCTCTTGAACGGTAATGCTAGTACCGACATATGCTGCTTCAATAGTCTTAGTTCTTACGACCCCAACTACAATCTGAGTATCCCTTTAGTTGTAAGTCCCTACCTTGAAAATAGAGGACTAAACCACTTGCACCACAAATATAACACATGATTCTCTTGAAATCCTTACCAAGACCAATGATGTTTTGGAAATGACTTATCAAACCAACCACATAATATGACATGACGTACATCCAACTATAAATTGCAGTGGCATATGAAACATTATTCATTGCTTATTTTCTGTGTGCCTGTCTGAAGAATTTTGCCTGACTATGAAACAGACAAATATTGCCTGACCATAACTGACAAACAAATATTGTGCGACTACAAGCAAATAATGTGTGTATTAAATTATATTTACATAAAATTTGTAGTTCCGGTGGTTTTGAAAAAGTATATCATGCTTAGGAATACCGTGCATGCTCTTTGTAAATGCAGAAGAAGAGACAGATCCATACAAGATCCCCACCAAACACAACATAAGGATGGCATTGTATTGGCTGGTAAATGGCTGTCAGCCAGGGGATTCCCTAGTCTTTCACTATTCTGGCCATGGTTCTCGGCAGCGTAATTATAATGGGGACGAAGTTGATGGATATGATGAAACTCTGTGCCCTTTGGACTTTGAAACACAGGGGATGATTGTTGATGATGAGATAAATGCTTCTATTGTCAGACCCCTACCACGTGGGGTTAGACTTCATGCAATAATAGATGCATGTCACAGTGGAACTGTACTAGATTTACCGTTCCTTTGCCGAATGAGCAGGTTAGTTTTATAGATATTTTTCTACAAATTTATATTTTCATTGCTTGCTCAACAGTTTCTAGTCAACAGGGTTGTTTCATAACCAAACAGAGTCTTCCTAGGAGGATCTACTGATTTATGATAAGATCTGCTTATTTGTTTAAACGTTTGCCTTTTCTTTTCATGGAAAAATTTATGCTACCTTCCTCAATCTTTAATTTTTTTCCCCATAGGAGTGGGCAGTATGTCTGGGAGGATCATCGTCCTCGATCAGGCATGTGGAAAGGATCCAATGGTGGAGAAGTCATCTCCTTTAGTGGTTGTGATGATGACCAAACCTCAGCTGATACAGCTGTAAGATCTATCCTTAACCCCAGCTCAGCGTTTAGGCTGACTTAGTAAAATGTAACTAAAGAGGCTTTTTCTTTGTGCAGGCTTTGTCTAAAATTACGTCGACCGGGGCCATGACTTTTTGTTTTATTCAGGCTATTGAGCGCGGACAAGCAAGCACTTATGGTAGCATGTTAACTTCCATGCGTTCAGCTATTCGTAACACTGGTAATGATGGTGGGGTAAGTCTTGGAGGAGGTCTAGGAGGAGGTGTTACATCTCTTTTGACCATGTTGGTTGCTGGAGGTAGTGTGAGTGGGGGACTGAAACAGGTAATATATCTTGATTACAAACTGTTTTGTTTAACATGAGGCACGCTTGGCGCTTGGTGCACCATACACTTTCCAAAACTAAGTTGTGTTTAACTTTATACTCGGTTAGGTAGCAATTAGTTGACACTTGATCGGAGCTTCCATGCTCAAATTTGTTATGCTATGCGTGTTTGATGCTTACTCACTTAGAATTGGAGAAATTCTTTTGATATATAGGAACTCCAGACATTACATGCATCATGCCTTTGCTGTAGGACCTGTTGTGAATCAGATACGTATTATTTACACAACGGTTACCAATAATGACAACATTACTCTAGTATCTCAATGGCTTTTTGTGTGTATCGAGGTGGGGAATGCCGAGTATATGGATGTACTCAGCCCTTACACCTGTGTTGAGGATACAAAGAGGTTGCATTTGGACAACCCATGATGGAAATTATGCAGAAAATGCATCAACACTTTAAACATCATAATCTAAGAAACATACGGAGTTCTAATTTATAGGTCATTCGACTGAATTTTTTGTATTTCAAAAATCGAAGAATAGTGAGTTCATCAATCCTATCGGAAATGGAAACTAGGCAGATTCGTAAGGTTATTTCAGGTGCGTTCACCTTTCCAAGCCCCACAATGGATGGACATGGAGTTTAACTTATCTGTCAGATTATGGTTGATATTTAGCCTTTTAAGGTAGGACACGGTGAACACAGCTGCATTATAAATGTCGGAAAAGGAAAAAAAATTGGCAGAAAAGAGTTTTCGTTGTTTTTGTTCCTTTGTAGTAGATATCATCTGCATGCTTCGGTGTTGATTTTCTTTATGACCGAGTGTAGAGTTACGCATTCTTCCTTAGTTTAACTTAACGTTCATCACTTGGTGCTTATATACAGGAACCACAGTTGACTGCTTGCGAGCCATTTGACGTCTACACCAAACCCTTCTCTTTATGATGTTCTCTGGTCAAACTTGAACTTGAGGATGTCGTACATCTTTACGTGCTGAGTATTGTGATTTGTGAGTTTGATGCACCGATTTCCAGTTTTCGACTTGCTATATTTGTAGATTGCCCCGATTTACCCATTCTGCAGATTGTTTAGGTTTGTGTAATAATTTCATTTATTGACGAATAGAGCAAATATAGTTTTCCGGGATCTCTGAAGTACAGTGTAAATATGGCACAATTGTGGACTCTTTGGTTATGATTTTTTGATTTGGATACGAAACAATCACTTAAAAAACAATCACCTAAACAAATAGACATAAGATGGGACTAGGACACGAAAATGAGGCAGAGTATCTAAATTTCACAAGCATTTGTTATGGATATTTCTCATTTAAGTACAGGGTAATTAGGATGATTTTGTATTAATGTTATCACAAATTATATTATACAATCGTCGTATCGTGCGATAAATATTGGACATTTATGATAAAAAGTTACTTCCATCAATTCAATTTTTTTATACTTACTATAAATGGATTGAATGAACAATCCAATTAATTTTTTATATTTTCCTTTTGGTAAAAGACTTTACCATATAATCCTCATATCCTACATCTATTTACACAAAATGTCACTACTATAAAGTAGAAATATAGTGGAGTTTGTGAGTAATTGAAAGAATAAAGAATTGAAGAAAGAATAAAGAAATGATTAAAGTACAACAAAAAATGGAAAGAGGGAAGATGAGTGAACTAGTGGGAAGATAAAAAAAAGGGGTTATTTTATAGGAATAATACAAACTATGCGTGTGTGTAGACACCACATTTTGACCGCCAGGTGTCTATAGCAGTTTCCGACAAACACCCGATGATGATCGGACGCAAACGTGCTTTATATACTCAGAAACGGGCTCAAAATCATTGGCATTTGGCTTGGGCTCATTATAGAGTACATATCTCACAAAACCAACCTCAAAATCAGGCCCAGTGGGTCATTTCGAGTCAAATAAGACTAATTTGGGTCGATTCCGACACCAGGGGTAAAACCGTCTTTTAGCGACCGAGTCAAAACCCGGTCAAAGATTTTCCCGAGACACGTGAGTCAGCCGTGACACCTCACACGGCTGATTCCCACTCTAAACCTACAAAAATCAACTTCTCAAAATATTAAACAAATCCGTTTAAGGATAGGATTCGATCTCAAGTAGGAATTCTATCCGGAAACCGAATCGGATATCGACCGAGCACCAAGTACTCGGCCAAGACACCCAAATCAGCCGAAATACTCCTCCATCCAGCCGAGATTTTGGCTTCTCCACCAAGCAACGGAATTTGCATTCCTTTCGAACTCTTGCATTTCCTATCCAAAAACCGATTCAAACACCCGACCGAGTACAAACACTCGGCCGAGCAACACACAACCAGCCGTGTCCCCTTTCTTTTTTGACAAGAAAGTGGAATTCTCATGCCTTACAACTTCTACATTTCCTATCCCAAGCGGTAGTTCAAACTCTCCTAGCCAAGGTCGGGAATATCCCTATAAATAGCTCCTTGCACAACTCAGAAAATATTGATGAACAAGCATCAATTATTAACATCAACCACTAGCGAATATCATCAATCATTAGCATCCCTACACATCAAACACACATCAAAAATTAACATCGAGAAACCGATAATATTCCCGAAGGAAAACCGGTCCGTTTAAACCCGAAACCCTTCACGCACGCCCGAGCCGCATCACCATCACCTCACCGACATATACTCGACGCTCCAGTGCCCAAGCCACGTCCCGACGAGCCCTGATCCGAGTAGACTAAAACATGTAGGTTGAGGGTGCACAAAACCCGATCTCTCCTTTTCCTTCTCTTCTCTCCCTCATCCGTCTTATTTTATGGGTCGGTCGTCGTTTTTTATTTTATTTTCTAATATCGATAATATCAAAAAACTATTTTCATATAACAACATTCTTAAAAATATGATATCGATTTTCTATAATCGAATATTGTATCAAAAAGAATTATATTAAGATCTCGACGATATTAAAAATCGTTACATCTTTTTTTCATTCAAACTTCTTTTTACAAAACCTTTTTTTTTAATTCGTTCCGAATACTTGATATCGATTTCATAATCGAATATCGGGTACGACGAATATCGAAAACATAAAACGAGTACAAATTAATTCATATTTTGTACGCGATTTATCAAAATTAGCAATTTCGAACAAAAAATAAAAAACCGGGACAGACCCGCACGCGAGTCGCGCCCCATCTAGGCGACTCGCGCACGGGCCTGAAACCCGAGTCCTCTTTTAGCTTTTTTTTCGTTCGTTTTATTTTATTATTCTACGAAACGATTTCAAAATTTATATCTTTTCTAAAACTATTCGAAGTATTTGATATTGATTTCGTAGTCAATTATCGAATATAACGAATATCGAAAATATTGAATCGAGTACGAATTGTGCAATATTCATACACGGTTTAATAAAAACATCGAGTTTTCAAACACCGTCTTCAAAAATCAGACCGACACGCGACTCGCCGGCATCCCGGGCGAGCCGCGCGGCCGGCTGCCTCGACGCCCCTTTTTCTCGTTTTTTTATTATTTTTCGAACTTCGTTTTTTTATACAAAACAGCGTTTTAGCGATATTTTTCAGATTTCGATTAATATTTATTTTCTCGATCTCGTATATTTATTTGCTATATTATTATTTACAAATCGATACTAATTCGTTTGTTCATCTTTTGTTGCAAATTCATATCTTTTTCATCATTTGTTTTATTATACTAAAACGAACTTCACATGCTAAATTCAACTTTGACGTTAAATTTTTCATGCATTAAACCGACTTAGCAACCCGTTCAATTCCTCGCATGCTTAGGAAAACAATGTTTGCATATCATTCATCGTATTACTAACGCGCGTATTAAAAAATCATTCGATATCCTAGTAGAGGCCGCTAATGTGCGGGCGGGGTTGGGTGTTCTTAGTGAACTTCCCAACACGTACCCTCACCCCTTACTCAGAACCGTGGTTTCCGGATGTCCGAAACCATTGGCAACGAGAGTCATTCAATATACGATTAACCGCTCAAGTCGGCATCTATGTCGATATGCAAAGGGACGAGCCCAATAAACTCTGACATCGGAAATGGGCCGTATTTTGTATACGACCCACTACGACATAGAGTGGGCTCGAACGGTTCCGAATAACCATAAAATTCGGTGGCGACTCTGACTTCGATTTAAATTTCCATTTGACCATCTCATATGGAGATTCATTCGCCTCCCCAAACCCGCGCGTGGCCGCGTCGGGGTGGACCTATGTCATGTCCACAATTTGGCGACTCCGCTGGGGATTAGCTGATACGTTACTGACCTTCAGCATCCTCAGGGTGAGACTCGAATAGAAATCGTTTGACTAGTACAATACGCGTTTTAGTTTTATGGTTCATGCATAACCCCATATTTTCCCGGGCCGGTACTGGTGACCGACGTCCCACTATACTATCGATGTAGTCCAAATTGGATATGTCGAAGGTGTCCATTAGCCGATTCGTATGGGTTTTACGGCATGTTCTAAGCTCAACTCGACTTAGGAAGTCCGCCCCGATTCTCGATAGGCTGTGTACACTGGTATTGACCCTTACAGACTGACCGAGACTTAGAATTAGAGCATACATGGCGTCGTTATACTGTTTCCATGACTACGTGCTACCTGATTTACAAGTCGTCTTTCAAAAACCGTCATTTTCAAAATTGCATCCTTTTTCAAAATATCCAATTTCAAAACCCGGGACATATACCGAATTTAGGATCCACGATTTTACTCAAAATAGCCTATTTTTATCCGGTATTACGCCCATTTCAAAACTCGAAAATATTTTCGAAACTTTTCAAAACCGTCCCCGGTCCGCCTTTCCGTTTTCTTTCTCGAAAAACGGCCGGTTCCCCCCGATTCTTTCGGGCCTTTCAAAACTTCAATTTCAAAACCTTCCTCTTCTTAGGACTTCCCGTATTTAGCAGTGTCGGGTCGTGTCGTAAGTCGTCGAGTCCTCTAGCGTTGAAACTTCGTCGATCTTATATCACGAATTTCCTCCCTATCCCAGTCCGCCTTATTAGACTAAGGCAAGGCCCACCTACGTAGGACATACTCCGACAAAGGTTGGCCCGTTTACACAAATCGAGTCTAAAGTCTGGGGAACGACTCACGTGAACCTCCTTTCGAACAGGGCCCAACCCACACAGCTGGATCCTAAAGGAGGCCCACCTTTCACAAGTCACCCGTCTAGGAGTCTTTTCCGAGTCGACCTTTTACAAGGCATAGCCCTATAACAAAAGGTCCGTAACCCTTACATCTAAGGGTCACTCGTCCGACACTCGAGTCTTAACAAATTTTCGATCCCACTTGGGGGCTACCCTTCATTAGAGCGGTCAATCACGGTTGCTCTAAGGGTCATGTCTTACACGTGTCTCACGTACCCCACCTTTGAGTCACTTAGATGCCACACCATTTGAGTCCTTAGTCTCACTTGGGGGCTATTCCCCGACGGAACGATTAATCACGATCACTCCGAGGATCATACCCTACACATTTGTCTTAGGAGGGTCTAACCCGAGTCAAACTGGAGTCGTCTCTCCCCCCGCGCTATTTCCTATGCCTTGGTGAATTTGAGTTCCGAAGCAACTTTCCTGATTACGCGGTATTCTTACAGACATGCCGCCCTTCACCCGAACCATGACTAAGGACTCCATTGATCAACTGACCGCCTCGTTGGCCAAGATCCAAGATCAATTGAACCAGATAAGGGGAGACCAAGCTGCCATTGCCACCCGTTTGAGTGTCGTGGAACAAAGGACTCCTAAGGTCGGAAATGAAACAACTGGGCCCATAGCTGAACTGGTCCGCGCCGTTCGCAAACTCGAAGAACAGGTCCATTTGTCAACAAATAACTCGATCCATATGGAAAACGCTCGTTCCTATTCACCTTTGACCGACGAGCTGCCCACTAACCTCAACCTGACGGGCCTACCAATGTTCGACGGGACTGAAGACCCGGTAGTACATATCCGGGCTTTCAAAGAATTCATGGCCCTTAAGGGGGTTAAGTCAAACATGTTCAAACATTTGTTTGCTTCCTCCCTCGAGAAGCACCCGAAAGCCTGGTACTACAGGCTTGATTCCAAGAAGTACAAAACTTGGGACGATGTCGCAACAGAGTTCGCCCGAAACTATGCGGAGAACACCGAGATCCAGACTACCATGCGTACTCTGGAGGTCATGGCCCAAGAGCCCAATGAAGGTTTCACCAAGTACCTTCAAAGGTGGAGGGCCGAAAGTGTAAAGTTGGTAGACAAGCCCAACGAGAAGACACTAGTGGAGGCATTCATCAACAACCTCCTACCTTCTTACCGCGTCCATCTTAGGTATGCCGGCATTTCCAACTTTGCAGTGCTTACCGAAATGAGCATTAGGATTGAAGACGATCTTCGACATAATGAAGATCTGGGTGAAGCTTCTACTGAAGGCTATACTGGACATCAGCTTGAGTCCTTAGAAGCTGAATTGACAACATCATCCGAGAGTCCGAATTTGATTTAAGTCTGAGTCTGAGTCCGAGTCTAGGATGTGCTATTTCTTCCAAAGTCAAAGTCAAAGTCAGAGTCAGAGTCTTTTGCATTCTGTCCTCTTTTTCAAAATTCAATAAAATCAGCTTTCAATATTCTTTCTCATATATATTTTCCTTATGTGTTTCCGAGAACATGATCAACAACATCATACACTGTGAGCACATGCACGTGACTATAGGCACATCTATAATGACTGCAGGAAATCGAGACCCGTGCTTTCCTTTACCTGTTCCATGTCTGACATAGGAAGCCACAAAACTACCCGTAGCCGGAGCGGTATCGAATCCTATGACGACAAATCTAGGTAGTCTCCTAGTTTGAGTTCAAGACGGAAGACAAGCCCATTTCCCACAATAAACACCCATCCAATAAGACTACCAATCCCTACCTTAGGTGTTAGTCTGACCAACAGGAAAAACAAAAAAAACTGGACAAAAAAAAATCAAAAGTCCAATGAAAAAAGCAAAAGGCCAAAACAAAAAAGCAGGCCATCATAAAAGAGAGCATCCATGACCAGAACGGTCAACACAAATGAAGATCCCATGACCGGGGCTAAGAGGTCAACCAACAAAAAATATTCAAATGCCCATGACCGTGGTCAACGGTCCACTCAAGATCAATACTCATACCATCCAATAAGGGAGAGACAATCAAGCTGGTCAGCTAACACCACGTTTAGCCTTCCCACATTACAACCCTCAAGACCTTCCCGAGACCCAGGCTAAAGACAGCCCAGAATTTTGAGGATTCAAGCTCCATAGGATACCCCTAACCATTAGGGTCAGACATGGAAACCAGATCCCGCATCATCAAACCTATCCCAAACAAAGTTCGAGCCATTTTACTCGGCTTCCCTTTTACATAACAAAATTCACAATCACCATACAAAGATCCGAGAGCAAAACTCGTCAAATCCCTTACTTAATCATACACAATCCTGAGAGCAAAACTCGTCAAATCCCCGAGAGCAAAACTCGTCAAATCCCCGAGAGCAAAACTCGTTAAAATCCCTGAGAGCAAAACTCGTTAAAATCCCTGAGAGCAGAACTCGTTAAAATCCCATCCCAATTCTTCTCATTCAAACCAGTTACCAACCCCAAACACGGGAATTCAACTTGTAGTCAGCATAGAACATGCCCAAATAGTGCACACCACCTCTGGGGCTATCCCGGAGAATGCTCACAGTCACAGGATCAATATCCTAACCATTCTAGCCCTTTTATCAAGGCATCATTGGGAATGCACCTAGCCTACACCATCATTATGGCTAGTTACACACAAAGTCCTGTTAGACTAGGCACCATAATATATCTTTCAACACTGAACTACGACATGGTTTGATTTCACTATACGTGAATACGTAGGCAGCCTTTCAACAGAGGCACAACAACCCACATTGACACATATTCAAAAAGCGCCATCATTCCGGTCACGACACTGTCATGTTCTTAATAGCTAGCTTTGTCGTCCTGGGGGCTTCTCTTAGGCAGAAAGCCTCCATCCACTCACAAAATCCATATAAATTCAAAAAATCTAGTCTCCTTTCTGTAGTGTGTCGTAGTATTCGGCTCAGTCGAAGATAAGAATCTGTCAGGACTCGAGGCAATACCCACTTTGGAAATGTACCCTAACATCAAAAATTCAGGAGAGCACTAGACTACAACAGTCTCATTACAGACTACTGCAACCCCGAATAGCATATCTATCCCACTTCGATGTTCGACCATGTTGCCACTCGTCTAGGCTACGGAATAGCGCAACTTAAGAGTCTTGTTAGGTGGCCCACCCCCTACCGAGTCATGGTCCAACCCCTCGAGAGTCCAATCGTGTCTGTCAACTCGTCCGGTCACACCCAGCGTCGAGTCTGTCGATAGGTCTCTCTCTTCAAATTCTCATTTTTTAAAATTTGCAAAACTTAGCCATTTGAGAAAACCCTTTTCGACAAGGTCAAGTTTCGGTCTATTTAAATTGCAAATTTCTTTTCTACCCATTTCAGTTTTGAAAACCTATTTCCTAGCACGTGAGCTGCTTTCAGGACATCGATTTCAAAACTAAGCAAAAATCATTTTTATTCCCCAGCGCGAGTCATATTTATTTCACCTACTTGTTGCATGCAAAATTTTATGTAACTTATACAGGTACAATTCAAGACCGCGCAATTCACATAACTCCCCAGCGGCATAGACTTATACGACAAGTCCGATTCCCCACGGAGTTATCATCATCAACTCAGGTACATTTCTAGTCTCTAGCCGGCGGGCCCTCCACGCAGGTCTAATGGACCTTAAACGATCCGACCGGAAGTCTGCCAGGTCTAATCTTTGATTTGCCTGGTAGCTACTCTGACTTTCGCCTTGTCCAAGCCTCAGTCAGAGTGGGGGCTCTGTAGACATCCACATTTTGACCGCCAGGTGTCTATAGCAGTTTCCGACAAACACCCGATGATGATCGGACGCAAACGTGCTTTAAATACTCAGAAACGGGCTCAAAATCATTGGCATTTGGCTTGGGCTCATTATAGAGTACATATCTCACAAAACCAACCTCAAAATCAGGCCCAGTGGGTCATTTCGAGTCAAATAAGACTAATTTGGGTCGATTCCGACACCAGGGGTAAAACCGTCTTTTAGCGACCGAGTCAAAACCCGGTCAAAGATTTTCCCGAGACACGTGAGTCAGCCGTGACACCTCACACGGCTGATTCCCACTCTAAACCTACAAAAATCAACTTCTCATAATATTAAACAAATCCGTTTAAGGATAGGATTCGATCTCAAGTAGGAATTCTATCCGGAAACCGAATCGGATATCGACCGAGCACCAAGTACTCGGCCAAGACACCCAAATCAGCCGAAATACTCCTCCTTCCAGCCGAGATTTTGGCTTCTCCACCAAGCAACGGAATTTGCATTCCTTTCGAACTCTTGCATTTCCTATCCAAAAACCGATTCAAACACCCGACCGAGTACAAACACTCGGCCGAGCAACACATAACCAGCCGTGTCCCCTTTCTTTTTGACAAGAAAGTGGAATTCTCATGCCTTACAACTTCTACATTTCCTATCCCAAGCGGTAGTTCAAACTCTCCTAGCCAAGGTCGGGAATATCCCTATAAATAACCCCTTGCACAACTCAGAAAATATTGATGAACAAGCATCAATTATTAACATCAACCACTAGCGAATATCATCAATCATTAGCATCCCTACACATCAAACACACATCAAAAATTAACATCGAGAAACCGATAATATTCCCGAAGGAAAACCGGTCCGTTTAAACCCGAAACCCTTCACGCATGCCCGAGCCGCATCACCATCACCTCACCGACATATACTCGACGCTCCAGTGCCCAAGCCACGTCCCGACGAGCCCTGATCCGAGTAGACTAAAACATGTAGGTTGAGGATGCACAAAACCCGATCTCTCCTTTTCCTTCTCTTCTCTCCCTCGCCCGTCTTATTTTATGGGTCGGTCGTCGTTTTTTATTTTATTTTCTAATATCGATAATATCAAAAAACTATTTTCATATAACAACATTCTTAAAAATATGATATCGATTTTCTATAATCAAATATTGTATCAAAAAGAATTATATTAAGATCTCGACGATATTAAAAATCGTTACATCTTTTTTTCATTCAAACTTCTTTTTACAAAACCTTTTTTTTAATTCGTTCCGAATACTCGATATCGATTTCATAATCGAATATCGGGTACGACGAATATCGAAAACATAAAACAAGTACAAATTAATTCATATTTTGTACGCGATTTATCAAAATTAGCAATTTCGAACAAAAAATAAAAAACCGGGACAGACCCGCACGCGAGTCGCGCCCCATCTAGGCGACTCGCGCACGGGCCTGAAACCCGAGTCCTCTTTTAGCTTTTTTTTCGTTCGTTTTATTTTATTATTCTACGAAACGATTTCAAAATTTATATCTTTTCTAAAACTATTCGAAGTATTTGATATTGATTTCGTAGTCAATTATCGAATATAACGAATATCGAAAATATTGAATCGAGTACGAATTGTGCAATATTCATACACGGTTTAATAAAAACATCGAGTTTTCAAACACCGTCTTCAAAAATCAGACCGACACGCGACTCGCCGGCATCCCGGGCGAGCCGCGCGGCCGGCTGCCTCGACGCCCCTTTTTCTCGTTTTTTTATTATTTTTCGAACTTCGTTTTTTTATACAAAACAGCGTTTTAGCGATATTTTTCAGATTTCGATTAATATTTATTTTCTCGATCTCGTATATTTATTTGCTATATTATTATTTACAAATCGATACTAATTCGTTTGTTCATCTTTTGTTGCAAATTCATATCTTTTTCATCATTTGTTTTATTATACTAAAACGAACTTCACATGCTAAATTCAACTTTGACGTTAAAGTTTTCATGCATTAAACCGACTTAGCAACCCGTTCAATTCCTCGCATGCTTAGGAAAACAATGTTTGCATATCATTCATCGTATTACTAACGCGCGTATTAAAAAATCATTCGATATCCTAGTAGAGGCCGCTAATGTGCGGGCGGGGTTGGGTGTTCTTAGTGAACTTCCCAACACGTACCCTCACCCCTTACTCAGAACCGTGGTTTCCGGATGTCCGAAACCATTGGCAACGAGAGTCATTCAATATACGATTAACCGCTCAAGTCGGCATCTATGTCGATATGCAAAGGGACGAGCCCAATAAACTCTGACATCGGAAATGGGCCGTATTTTGTATACGGCCCACTACGACATAGAGTGGGCTCGAACGGTTCCGAATAACCATAAAATTCGGTGGCGACTCTGACTTCGATTTAAATTTCCATTTGACCATCTCATATGGAGATTCATTCGCCTCCCCAAACCCGCGCGTGGCCGCGTCGGGGTGGACCTATGTCATGTCCACAGTGTGCTTTTTAAAATAATCTAAACTATACGTAATCTCATTTTAATACGAACTACGCATTCATTAATCTCGCTTTGCTATGTATGAAATTATGACTTGCTATTGCCGGTCACAGTGATTTGTTGTAACTTTTCAGGGTTTTATTAGGTCTGTTGCAGTAAGCGTGAAGCCAAAATTACAATAAAAATATTTGTTTTCATAATTTCTATAAGACTAATTGAAAATGAAATGGAAGATGAATTTTCGGAAAATTTATTTTTTCTTATCAATGACCGAAAATGAACACGAAATGAATGTGAATCAGATGAAGAAGAGTTAGAGGAAGAGTTGAATAAGGGAGGTTCAACAGGTAGCCGGTCACCCATAGCAAAATGAGGTTAATGAAGGCGTAGTTCGTATTAAAATGAGATTACGTATAGTTTAAATTAATTTTAGAAGCACACCCATAGTTGATATTATTCCTATGAAATAACCCTAAAAAAAATTAGGAGAGAGTACTTATTTTAAATTTGGTAGATCTATAAAACCATTTGATTTATCAATAATAGTCCTACTTTTACCACATTTCTTAAAAGTGGTGAAAAAACCTATGTCAAGAATTAAATGGATGAGAAGGAGTACTACTTTACTTTACATTATTTAGTGACAACTTTAAGTTAAATAACGACCACGTTTTAATACGAAAAAACTATTTATCTGAAAGTGGTAACTAATTAATCTAAAATGTTAAATTTCTACCATAAAATTCAAATAATTAATATTGTTGCATGGTATAACGGTTGTACACAATAATTACTCTGACGTTGTTTCCAACATTTTCCTTTCGTTTGTCGTAGATTTGCAGGAATACAGGACAACAGTATATTGTGCTCATAATTTCCGGGTTTGGTCCTTACTTTCGGGGGTTCTAGACGAAATAGTATGTGGGGTTTCTTTGAAAAGGTCAAATGCACACGTCTCCGTGATGAATTTTTTGTCTTTATTTTTGGCACAAAAATCAAGGAGGGGGGAGAGGTCCATTGATGAGGTGACATGTGGAGCCAAATTCATGAGAATGATCAAATCCTTTATTTATCCTTTATTTATTAAAAAGAACAACCATCAATATGTAGGGTGACATCAGCATTTAGTGTTAATTTGACATAGAGTGATGTCATGATGACTTCACCATCACAAAACTGCTTTTCAATATGTTTTATTTATTTATTTACTTAACTTATATCATCTTTATTTTCTTTGAAGAACAATTTACCCACTTTCTTTCCTACTCTAATTCTAAATTACATTAATTTGTACATTTGTCTAAAGTACATTTAATAATTACATATACCAAATTTGTACATTAATAATTAAAATTAATAAACTAAATACATAGGACCAGAGTTAAAAAAATTAATGTAGCATAATTTCAAATACAAAAAAAATCACAAAGGTAAATATAAATATAATTATTAAAGAACATGTAAATGTGATATAAATTAATTCTCCCAGATGTGGAAAGATATCAATCATCACCGAGAATTTCAACATCGTTAAACTATAAGTCGGCAATAGTTACGGCTGCCACGTTTTTGGATTTATTAGGGTGGCAACACATAAGCTACCTGTGGACATGACATAGGTCCACCCCGACGCGGCCACGCGCGGGTTTGGGTAGACGAATGAATCTCCATATGAGAATAGATCGAATTGAAATTTAGGTCGAAGTGGAGTCGCCACCGAATTTTGTGGTTATTCGGAACCATTCGAGCCCACTCTATGTCGTAGTGGGCCGTATACAAAATACGGCCCATTTCCGATGTCAGAATTTATTGGGCTCGTCCCTTTGCATTTGATACCGATATCGACGTTATCGGATAACGTGTATTGAATGACTCTCGTGCGCCAACGGTTTCGGGCATCCGGAAACCGAGGTTCTGAGTAAGGGGTGAGGGTACGTGTTGGGAAGCCCACGAAGGACACCCAACCCCGCCCGCACTTAGCGGCCTCTACTAAGATCTCGAATGACTTTCTAATACGCGCGTTAGTAGAACGGGAAAATGATATGCAAAGATTATTTTCCCTAAGCATGTGAATGGAATTGAAAAAGGGTTTCTATGTGAATTTAATGCAACTAAAATTAACGTCAAAGTTGTATTTTAGCATGCGGGTTCATTTTAGTACAATAAAATAAACAACCAAAATTGACAAAAGAAACAACAAACGGTTAGTAACGGTATAACGAATAATAACGGTTTGTGCAAATTAATGAATGAAATAGAATGATGTAAAATTGGACGATGCATGGTTTGAAAAGATAGTAGTACACGTGATTAATTAGGCACGTGTTGACCGAAGTCATAAAAAGAATTGACGAGACTCGAATGATGTAGTAGGACTCACGACATTGATCGTGATGATGGGCTACTCGATCGAGTGGGCTAGGCACTCGGTCGAGTGCCCCCTGTACGAATTATAATTCGCTTTGCAATTTATTATTGACTTTCGAAATTGCTTTTTGATTTTTGATAATTCGATGATTCTGCCGAATCGGACATAAATATTGTACAATTTATGCTCGACTCGGATTTTATAAATTATTGATTTTGTTGAATCGGATATAAATATTATGGGATTTATACTCGATTCCAAATTTGAATACTCGTTCTATCCCATATTCGATTATTGAATCGACATGGAATACTAGAGTGAAAATAAAATAAAATAAAATAAAATAAAAATTGATTTAAGTCGTCTTCAATTAACTATCGCGATATGAGTAGATTTCCTCCGTGTTTAATAATGTCGTAATTCTAACGAATTGTATGACAATTATTTTAGCATCAACGAAAAAATCGCATTAGTTAATTTATTTGACTAGATCGTTAGATTCGACATCCAATTATGGAATTGGTATCGAATCCAAAAGATCGACGCTTTGCTTGAATTGAAAGACTTGATTCCCTCGGCTTTTCCGACATCGTAACGAATCCCTAGGGATTATGTGATGTCGGATCCGCGTCAACGGGTTTCGACCCTTATTAAATAAAATACTTGTTTTGAAAATTGATGCAAATATGCGATGTGAATAATGATGCAAACAAAAATAAACGAATTATTGTTTAGATTGACTTGTTTCAATAATCAAGTGGTCGGGGTGATGGGATAAGCGACCGGCAACGCTGTGTGCAGTACACTTGTATATTCGGGTTTTCTTATCCCACCATCACTCACACTCGACACAAATCGACAAGTAATTTAATGTCTTTTACTAATTATATTATCGATATTATGACGCGATGAAGAAATAAAAAAAACGAAAAGAACGAAGAGAAAGAGGAAGAGAAAGAAGGAAAGAAAGGGGTTTTGGCACCCTCAACCTACATGTTCCTTATGCTCGGACGGGGACTCGTAGTGGCGGCTTGCACGGGAGTTTCGAGTATGTAGGCTAAGTTGTGGTGGTTAGAGTTTTGATTCCTAAAGCTACGTTTAGGGTTTGAGTTTGATCTTGATGAGGGTTGAAAAGTTGAATTAGGGTTGAATTTGATGTGTTGAAAGATGTTGATTAGGGTTTGATTTGATGTTGATTAGGGTTGTAAAGTTGTGTAAAGTTGTCTAATGTGTGTTGCATGGGGTTGCTTATATAGGCAAAGGTAAGGGCACCTTGGTGTCTAGGGTTTTGTGCCTTGACGGACTTGATTTGATGGCCCGTTTGGAGGTGGACCGTGGGTGAGCTACTCGGAAACGGCTTTGACCGGGTTTTAATCCGGTCGCTAAAAGTCGGTTTTATTTCCGGTGTCGGTTTTGACCCAAATTAGTCTTGTTTGACTCGGAATGATCCACTGGGCCTGGATTCGAGGTTGATTTTGTGAGATTTTTACTCCATAAGTGCTTAAGCCAGTAACTAATGGTTTTGAGCCCGTATCCGAGCGCGTAGAAACACGTTAGCGTCCGATCATCATCGGGTGTTTTTTGGAAACTGCCATAGACACCTGGCAGTCAAAATGCGGGTGTATACACTACCGGACGTTATATATTGATAAAAAAAAAATCCGCTTACTAGTTGTCACCGTTCCGAATTTATTAGGGTGACATAAAGGTAGCTCATCTATTATTTACAGACGATTACACTAAATACCGCCAAACCGATAAAGTCGGGGTGATAAAACGTAAGTACAAAGTAATTTTTGGTCAAACTATATAAATTGATATTCATCATCGTCAATCCAAATCTGCATGAAAAAAACAACATTAACACAAACCATATTAACAAAAGCAGAGGGTTAAAAACGTTAACACAAACATAATAAAAATAAAAATAACACCTAGATAAGTTAACTTTCGAAAATTACCCATGACAGCTACCCATGAGGCCATGATCCACGACCCCCACAAATATTAGTAACTTTTCAAAAAACTAACATCATAACTACCCATGCCCCCCCACCAAAAAAACTGTCTTTCTTAACTTTTAAAACAGGATTTTACAGCAGGAACTCTCATTTAAATTGCTAAGAAATTATTAACAAAATGTTTCCGGAAACAAAAAAAATACTAATTAGTAAACTAAAAAGAGGAGTATTTGGCGTCCATTTGAAAAGAAGAGTTGTTCGAAAATGGAAGAGAGAGAGAGAACTTAAGCAACAAGGGAGTAAACGACGATGTATCTCTTGAGATATTATTTAGTTGATGAAGAGGTAATTACATGGATTGATGGCAATTGATTTTACTATATATAAAAAATGATTTTAAGTACATGTTATTCATTTTACTATATATCACAACATAGATTAATGCAATTGATTACCTTAAATACTTTTGCAGGGAGACGTTATTCAAATCACAGCAACAAAAGCATTAATTCGAGATTAGGATACAACATTGGATATGATATAGCAACCCCACACCCATGCTGTTTGAGATTAAGATCAACATCAATTGTTGAAGAGATAAAGGATGATAGCTTGTAACAACAAGGTCTCAATTTATTGATGAGTTTCGATGACGTCGTAACTAATCAACTTGGCGGCAGATTTTTAATAGGTATACCACGAACGAGCGCATTAAATTTACAAGTCTTACACACAATAAAATAATTTTGTATTCACATTAATTTGTAGATGTCATGAATTTGAGAGTAACGATCTCATATATGAAATTAATGATAACAAATGAACAAGGCTATTTCTTGAGGATCCCAAGTAATTTGACACACCTTATAATTTAATTGACACACCTGCTATTTCGCAACTGTCATACTAATAAAACAACAATGTAAACAGTGGGGAGCACTTACAGCTTTGGCTATGGGGAAACCATGTACACCATGTCATTCACATTGCAAATGACCCCAAGATATAAAGTAGAGAAACCAGTGATGATTTTACAATGTGTGCAAAGGACAATTCATAGAGACGAAATAAGGCTCACTACTACCGATGCGACAAACATACTCATCGACCCTAATATCCCACAAGTCAAGGAATATAGAGTCAGGTTCACAACAATTTCACTTCTTTTAAAATTGCTATGTATTATTCCAAATCATTGAAGATATGAATAATATTTAAAATCCTTGTAATATTTAATAACTCTGCATAATTCCGAAAAGGCCCATAGCTAACAGAGGATTAGTTGCATTTAGATCAAGCGATTTGATTGCTGGAAATTTAAAGTCCTTAACCAATGTACTATCCTATGTAAAGGTTCGTATATAATGTTCATGTATATTACTTAAATGTTCATGTTATCAATGAAATGCAAAAAAAAAAATATTGTTCACTTCATTTCTTAAATAACAGGCTGGAACATATGTCATACACGCGCAAGCATAACAGAAATTGATGATTCCTACAAATGGTATTACAACTCATGTAAAATATGCAAGTCAAGGGTCGGGATTAAAGATGGACTATGGTATTGCTGAAAAGAGTACTGCACAGCATATGATGTTGGTGATATTGATTGTGTGTCAAGGTTAGAAAAATACCATATCCAATTCCTTTGTCAATGAACACACCAATTTACATAGACAACTTACCAGGGGCGTATTGGAAGTAAAGATACTGAAGAAAAAGATACGGGATAATATTGTTATATTTTCCCTTAATTGTAGATATCGATATCCTATTGTTTTAGGCAACTGTATATTTGCACAGATTCTAGGTTACGGCCTGGCCTGTAACTAGTTTTGCTCTCTGCTCTCATATGTATTTATACATGTTCATTCCTTAATAATATTATCATTCAAGCATACATTCATACATGGTATCAGAGCCTAACCGCTCCACCACAAAACTCTAAACAACCTCTCGTAAATTTCCCACCTTGTGCCACCATGACAGGCTCGACCAATTTCTTCCCAAATCCTCACGACAAATCAAGTCCCTTCATCGCCATCAATCTTGCTGGAATCACCAAACTCACCCCCCTTACCTATCGTGGATGGGCTCGTCACATGTCGGATCTCCTCTTCGGTCTCGACCTGATGAAGTATGTTGACGGGTCCTATCCATGACCTGACAAAACTGTTACCACTCTTGATGCTGACAAAAAGTCGATCACTGTTGCCAATCCGGAGAATCTGACCTGGCTCCGTCAGGATGCTTTGTTCAGCGCAGCCCTCCGGGGCACGGTTGACTCAACCATTATTCCGTTCCTTAACTCCTGCAGCACCTCGGCTGAGATCTGGACCACCCACCATATCACTCATGACCTCCATAACCTCGCTCTCCATGCTCCTTACGATGGGACCGATGATCTTCTAATTGGTGACGGGTCTCCTCTCCACATAGCTAATATTGGTTCCTTTTCTCTCCCTCTCTCCTCACATATTTCTCTTAAATTTAACAAAGTCCTTCACGCACCTTTCATCTCCAAAAACATTATCTCGGTATCTCAATTTTGTTTTGATAATGACGCTATTGCTTATTTTACTCCTGATTCTTGTGTCTTACAGGACCGATCAACGGGACGGGAGCTGCTGCGAGGAAAACTTAAAGCGGGCTTATACGAGTGGCTGAACCCGAGCATCTCACCCACGACTTACCTCACGTCTATCTCCACCCCCCACCAATGGCATCATAAGCTCGGTCACCCCTCGTCCTCTATTATTAATACTATATCTAAGTTAGCTAGTCTTCAAATTCCGAATAATGTCTCACATTGTAATGCGTGTTCGACTCACAAAAGTGTTAAACTACCATTTTCTATTAATACACTATTCTCTAATAAACCGCTTGAATTACTTTATTCCGATGTCTGGACTTCTCCTATTCTCTCTATTGATGGTTTTAAATACTACGTCGTCTTTGTTGATCACTTTACTCGTTATACTTGGATTTATCCTTTAAAACAAAAATCTGATACCTTTTCTGTTTTTAATCATTTTCGTGCTTTAGTCGAAAAATATTTTAACTTACCTATTGTACAAATTTTTTCGGATAATGGAGGAGAATACCTAAAACTCACTCCTTCTATTACGACCCATGGTATTTCTCATCTCACATCCCCACCCCACACACCCGAACACAACGGTCTTGCCGAGCGACGTCACCGTCACATCGTTGAGACCGGTCTCTCTCTTCTCACCCACGCTCACATGCCCAACACTTATTGGTCATATGCCTTCACCACTGCGGTTTACCTTATTAATCGTATGCCTACTCCCGTTCTTAATGATGGGGTGGGATTTGTCACGTCCCTAGCCGATCAATATAACACCGACTAACCTAGTGAGTAGCTAGGGTAAGTCGGGATCGTATCCACGAGGACGGTATATCAAAGCTTAGACTAGGTCGGCCTACAACGAGACTAGATTACCAAACAAACACAAAGAAGCGAAGAATGGAAAACTATTAAGGAGGAGGAGTAAGAACTAGACTAACAATGCTAAACAATGCTAATGATCGATCTAACAAATAATCTAGAGTAAACGATGTCTAACTAAGAAGGTGGATCAAATATGGAAAGAAAGTGGGGTAGGTCGGGTTCATAGGAGTAGAAGGATGATTGGGGTGATCAAGGGTATAGGTGTCTCCTAATCGCTAGAGTCGGTCCGGGCTCTCGCAACTTAGACCGATGTCAAGGTGGGTCCGGGCTCTCGCAACTTAGACCCTAGTCCGCGCTCTCGCGACTAAACTATTCTCAACATTTCCGCATCATAAACAATCAATGAGAAGATGAACACAAGTATGGAAAGCATGGCCACTACAACTCACACAAGCACATAGAGTGCCTACAATGTGACTAACAACAAAGATGAAACCTTTTCCCTTTAATCAACCCTAATCATCCATAATCTACCCCTAATCCCCCTACTAACCCCACAAGAAAACTACTCACTCATTATCAATGAGAAACTAACATTCACAAGAGAAAACAAACTCACAAACCAAACTTCCATTATGAACAATGAGAACAATAATAAGAACAATATAAAAAGATTGAAACAAGATTGAATAAACAAGGATTAGAATAGAGAAGATTATACCAACAATACTATGATGAAAAAGATGAAAACTTGCATTAATGAGAAACCCAAATAGAACCCCAAGGTTGTCAATCTTGGAATAATCTTCAAGAATCTTCTTAATACAAGATTAATTACAATGATTAACTAAGGATTAAAGAGAGATTAGAACTAATGAGTGAGAGTAAATCTAGGGTTTGGAGGCTTAAACTAATCTAGGGTAAGATAAGATCTCTTAAAATTACAAGAAGGGAGTATATATATGGGTACAAGAATGAAGGAGAAGAAAAGAAGAGGTTCGTGCTGCCTCTGTTGCTTCCCGACCGGGACGGATCATCCCGATCGGGACGGGGTGGTCCCGACCGGGATGGGCTCACAGCAGCCATCTCAAAGTAGCACCCCATCCCGAACGGGATGGGTCTTGTATGCCTTCCTTAAACGCTCTTTGGTCCTTCCTCGCCTCTCATGGGCTTCCCACCGATTCTCGGGACTCGGGATCGGGTCTCGGAGGCTCGGGATTGGGTCCCAAGGTCTCGGGGTCGATTCCAAGGCCTCGAGTCATCGTTCCTCTATCTCGTTGGCTCCAAAATGTGTATGTATTGAGTCGGAATCGCTCCAACTCTTCCAAATTGGTCTCGGGAACCTGAAACGGACTAAAGGAAGCATAAGAAGCCCATGAATCGCTCCAAAGGAGCGATTCCACAAGGAAAAAGGGACCAAAACACAACAAATAGGCACTACAAACTACACTTATCACTTAATCACGTCGCTCCATTCACCAAATTATTTGGACATAGTCCGAATTACACTAAACTTAGGAGCTTTGGTTGCCTATGTTACCCAATACCCATGGCTCCGTCCCTACACTAAACACAAGCTTGACCCTAAATCTAACCAATGTATATTTATAGGTTACTCTCCGACCCAGAGTGCATATCATTGTCTCGACCCCACTACTAATCGGGTCTATACTTCTCGACACGTTCAATTTATTAAAGACATGTTTCCCTTTGCCACTTTACCTCCCCAAACCACGACACCTCCACCTCTCACTCTTATGGATTGGTGTCCTGCTCCTCTCACTGTTCTCACCCCTGCCCCTACGCCAAATCAACATACGCCCATCCCGGTTCCAACTTCTCCCCCTCCTCTTCGAGTTTACACTCGTAGAGGGCGACCTCCTCCCTCCAATGACATGCCTGACCAACCCACTTCTCAACCCATCACTCCTGCCGCTCAACCCGACCCCCCTGTAACCATTACTGACACTAATACTTCCATTCTCACAGCAGATTCCGCTACACCTGCTACCTCACCCAATCGCCCCGTCACTCGACTCATGAATAAAATACGGGTTCCCAACCCCAAATATGCTGCCCTCGCTCATATCTCCACCGCTAATTCCTCACCTGTCACTCTTAAAGCCGCCCTCTCTGACCCTCAATGGCGTTCCGCCATGAATACTGAGTACTCCGCTCTCCTTGCTAATCAAACCTGGACCCTTGTCCCTCCTCACCCCTCCTATAATGTCGTTGGTTGTCGTTGGGTTTTTCGCATTAAATATAACCCCGATAACACGATTAATAAATACAAGGCTCGTCTCGTTGCTAAAGGATTTCACCAACGTCTAGGTGTCGATTACTCGGAAACATTCAGCCCCGTTGTTAAGCCCGTCACAGTCCGTCTCATCCTCGCTCTAGCTCTCACTCGTGGTTGGTCCCTCCGACAACTTGATATCAACAATGCTTTTCTCCAAGGTACGTTAACCGAAACTGTCTATATGTCCCAACCTCCCGGTTTTACTGATTCTGCTTCCCCTAATCATGTGTGTCGTCTTACCCGTGCTATTTACGGCCTTAAACAAGCCCCTCGGGCTTGGTATACTGAACTTAAAAACTACCTTCTTTCCTATGGTTTCTCTCAGTCCCATTCTGACCCTTCGTTTTTTCTACTCCACGGCTCTGACCACCCTATCTACCTTCTCGTCTATGTCGACGACATCATAGTCACCGGCCCACCTTCCCCTTCCCTCACCTCGTTTCTCGCCGCCTTCGCCCGTCGCTTCTCCTTGAAGGATCTAGGTTTCCCGTCGTACTTTCTTGGAGTCGAGGTTACCCCGATACCAACTGGTCTCCAACTCACCCAAACGAAATACACCCATGATATCCTCACCCGTTCCTCCATGCTTGATTGCAAGCCCGTTGCCATTCCAATGGCGGCCTACCCTCCTTTACTCGCCTCATCTGGGCCACCCATTTCCCAATCCTCGGACGATCGCACGTTAATAGGCAGTTTACAATACTTGTCCCTCACCCGTCCCGACATTGCTTTCTGTGTCAATCGGCTTGCGCAATTTATGCAGGATCCTCAGGAGTCCCACTGGCAGGCCTTGAAGAGACTTCTTCGTTATCTGAAAGGCACTCTCCAGGTTGGTATTAAACTACTTCGTTCTTCTCCTCTTTCCCTTCATGCTTTCTGTGATGCAGATTGGGCGGGTGATAAGTCTACCTATATTTCCACCACCGGGTTCATTGTGTATCTCGGTAGTAATCCGATATCCTGGAGTTCCCGCAAGCAGCAAGCGGTTGCTCTCTCCAGCACAGAAGCTGAATTTCGTGCTGTAGCTACTGTCACCATGGAATTATTATGGCTCCGCTCTCTTCTTACCGAGCTCAAGCTCGAGATTACCTCCCCTCCCCCTGTCTACTGTGATAACCTTGGCGCCACTCATTACGCCGCCAATCCCGTGTTTCACTCTAAAATGAAGCACGTAGCCCTCGCCTTCTACTTTGTCCGTGAACATGTTCATAATGGTTGTCTTCGCGTGCAATACATTTCTGCCACTGATTAGCTAGCTGATGCCCTTACCAAACCTCTACCTCGGTCGCATCTTGATCCTCTTTTGCGCAAGATCGGCCTCTCCCTTGGACCGTCCTCCTTGAGGGAGCCTATTGGAAGTAAAGATACTGAAGACAAAGATACGGGATAATATTGTTATATTTTCCCTTAATTGTAGATATCGATATCCTATTGTTTTAGGCAACTGTATATTTGCACATATTCTAGGTTACGACCTGTAACTAGTTTTGCTCTCTGCTCTCATATGTATTTATACATGTTCATTCCTTAATAATATTATCATTCAAGCATACATTCATACAGGGCGGACCCAGGAATTTCCGTTTGGTGTAGCATTTTTTTTACACTCTCCGTAACATTGCCAATAACAATATGCGACCATATATTATGTTAAAAATCTACCGTAATCGTTACGTATCAAGTGTAAATATCAACTCTATATGAATAAAAAAATTAGATCGTACACTCCAGTTGAACCCAATCTATCATAGAGTCATATATTACGACTTTAAATTAAAAACTAAATAGCATACACAATCATTAGAACTTCATATCATCATCATATTTACCTAAATAAGTACTCATATTATATTGTCAATCACAAGGCAAGCATATGAATTATATACCTATTTACGGAAGTAATTTTTGTCAAAATAAATTAGAATAAATGTTGATTACATAACAAGCCTAGACTAAAACAAACACAATAAAGAAATTTTAAATTTCACAAGATTAAAAATACCCTTCGAAATGGTAAAAAATAGTTGAAGATGCGGTGATCTCATCTCCAACGACGAGTCAATTATAAATGCTTGAAAAGGCGATAAATCAGTCACACTTAAGAACAAATATACTTGACATTGTAATTTTTAACTAGTATTGAAAAAAAAGTTGAGAGAAAATTATAAGGGTTGAATTCCAAAGATCTTTTTTATGTAAAATATTTAAATTTTAAGATATCATCAATAAAGAAGGATTTGGGAAGTTGCATGTGGACTTGTTGGTAACTTTCATATTTATTGCCAACAATTATGGAGTATTTACTTGTAATTTGCGTGGAAAAAATAAGAAGATTGATTGGTTAAAAGGAAAATATTCTAATTAATTACTCATCAATTTATCATAATTAGGTGTAACAACTTAAATTTGCTTGTTTCTTTTCAAAAAAATTGGTGTTGCAGCTGCTACACCATGCTAACCCATGGGCCCGCCCCTGCAACTTACATATGTATTGCTTATTACAGATTTCAAGCAAAGTTCATAATAGAAGACGGAAATGGATGACAAGCAACTGTGAAAATGTTCGAAATCTTGATTCAAAGAAAAATCAGCAAAAGTGCAAAGGAATGTATTGAAAGCTTAAAGCAGGTTCCAACAAATTAATCTACTTTAGTATTTAAAAATGATTATTAAGATTACTATATTGATTCATTAACCAAAACAGATCGACAATGAGCATGGTATTCCAAGTGATTTTCAATGCTTCCTAGGAAATGAGTACTTGCTAAAATCAAAAGTGCATAGAATGTACAATATTGATATGAACTCCACATGCTACACTATCTACGATTTTTATGATGACAAGGAAACTATTGCAAGATGGAAAGACATGTATGCTGAAATGGAGGTACATACAATGTAAATTTGAAAATTTTAATCTTTTTTCGATGAAGATTAGAAGCATTGATTAAGTTCATTGAATATACAGGAAGCAAGCACTTTGAGCAACACTATATCAACCAACCAGACAACAACTTCAATGGACTTAACAATGGTAGAAAAGTAATTGCTATTATTTAAAGTCCAAAATTATGTAAGTGGTTGTCTAAAACTGAAAGTTTGCAGGAAAACAAGACACCACAAAGGAAGCGCAAATACAGTCAGACTATCAGCGATGACGATGAACCAATGCCGGGGGGAAAGTTGAAGACAAGGCATCATCCTAAAAAATTGGTCAAATAAATTGGAGTTGAAGTCGTAATTATCTTTTCTTATTATATAATGTAATTTTTACTTATGTTTATTATAGAGTATATTAGTTGATTTGTAACAGTTCACTTTGTTCCAATAAAAAAAGAGTTATACAATGTATTTTACCATATCAATCATAATAAACATATTCAATTTCGATGTTAGTAAAATATTATTTTGTCGGCATAAACTCAACTTAAAAACATTCCGTGCAAACGTGCACGAGTTAACACTAGTTACATATAAAAAACATTCCTAAAATAGAAAGACAAAGAATTCATTGAGACACCCCAATATGAAATAGACAAAGAATTCATCGGGACATAGGGAGTACATTACTTTCATCTAAAACACACTCAGAGGCCGGGTCAACAATCATTCCAGGTCCATGCATGGTGAAGATAGTAATTACGGAGTAACTAATTATAAAATTGATAGAACCTAAAATGGATGAAACACGAGAGAGATGAAGAATAAAAATGGCTAACTTAACTACTCCCAGATTTGAACTAGTGACAGAGGTACTTTCAGTTCTATGCTCTACCAGCTGAGCTATCCTAACCATGTCCTTTTCTGGTGCTTCATCTCCCATTATACGAGATAACTTGGGTTTGTGTCAAAACCTATTTGCGAAGACAAGACTTTTTTTTAGTACTATTTCGTAATCATAATATACGCTTATAAAGCATTTTTATTAAAGCAACTCATGCACCATTATCTGATACTCCATTACTTCGTACATGATACTCCCTCCGTTTCACTTTGTTCGTTGCTTTAGAGAGGACCAAATTTTCTTTCTATTTGTCGTTTTAGAGTTTTCTATGTATTACACTATTACATGTTTTTTGCATTTTCCAGTCAATAATTATTTGGGAAATATAATGTTTTAAACTATTTTTTTTGTATTGATGTTTTAAACTATTTTGATTGGTGCTTAAAGCTGCATTTACCATTTCCAAAGATAATTGATTTTACCGGATTATTAATAAATCTTTTTCCGACCCCTTCTTAATTCTTGGGAAATCTCCTAAAATCACAAATAAAAAAAACTCAGGAAGTAGTAAAAAAAATCATTAGTCGATGTTACGAGAATTCCAAGATGCAAAATTGTAGTAATATGTCAATAAGACCAAACTTCAATGTTTTCCAAAAGTTCATCCTAGATTGATAATATTAAGATCATTTAAGCGTTCTTGGGACATTAATGACTATAAGACCATCCCTATCCATTGAGTCATGGAGGATGGGGGTCATCTTAATCCCAAAATTAGGGTGACTTTTTGTATTAATTAGTATGACTTTCACATGTTGGAAGTCACATGATGACCTTCAAAAAAAATTGATGACCCTCACATTCTCTCTCTTCCTTTTGTTCCACTTGCAACTTTTTGGCAGGAATATCTCAGCTTTTGTCAGTGCTCTCACTACTCACTTTTGTCATTCGACTCCATTTCAACGGATATTTTTTTTACGTCTCTTTTATTTTCCTCTTTTTTTTACAACGTCTCATTTCAATGTCTCTTTTTATTTTCCTCTTTTTTGTTTTATTTTTTTACAACAACTCTTTTTTTTATCAACAACTATTTATTTTCCTCTATAAATAATCATACACTCCTACAAAAAATATTACTCATAACCTTATTCAAATAATCTCATATTCTTCTATACCTCAAAAATAAAATTCAACTTATTATAATATGGATTTAAATAATTTTGTTTCCCCAAATTTTGATGGCGATGATCACACATCATACGAAGATATTCACGATTTTGATTTAAATCTAAGTAGTCAAAATTATATTTCTTTTTTTACGGATTTAATTTCCGAAAGGCAAAATTATGGAAATATTGATCAATTTGATGACTCAATGTCATTGTCTCAATTTTCAACTCAAGCTTTTGTTGAAGATACTCCAATTTATTCTAACAAAACACGTGCAAGGGTAAAAAAAAACAACCCAAATCGAACCCCATTGAAAAATCAAATTGGAATGAGAAGGAAGACGTTGCGCTTATGTCGAGTTGGTGTCTGGCTAGCGAATATCCAATTGTTAACAAAAATCAAAATACGTCAACAATGTGGAAAAAAATAAGTGAGTTATATGAACAATCGAGGGTCGAAAACGAAAATAATACTCAACTAACTATTAGGAGTATCGATGCTATGAAAGGTCGTTTTAAGCGGCTCAATACCATTGTCAACAAATGGGTTAGTTGTTACGGCAAAATTATTAATCGACCACCGGCGAGTGGCACCAACATAGAAGATGATATTGAGGCGGCTCAAATATTATTTCGCAAAGGCAACAACGGTAACGATTTTGAATATTTTGAAGTTTACAACAATGTTATGAGCAAACACCCAAAATGGAGCTTACCAAACAACAACTTCAGTGACATGTCAAATAAAAGCAGTTCCAGCTCCAAAAGATCGAGGTCAGATTTTGATACCACCCCTACTAACTTTGGTATCTCCACTCCATCTAGTGTGAATTACGATGATGACGAATAGACGTCCAGAAGGTCGGGAGGCGGCCAAAAAGAAGCGTAATGGGAAATAAAAAATGGCAAAATCTATGTTTAGTGAAGACAATCAGTCATGTATTGAAAAGCACGGGGATAATATAAAGTTAAAAATGGAGGCTAGACAAAGACGTATTGAAGCAGATTTGAAGATTGAGGAAAGTAAGAATTTGCGACTGAAGACCAAAATGGAGATGAAAATTTTGGATACATTACTTTCAAAACAACATTTAAGTCCAAAGGATGAAGAATTGAAGGAAAAACTTCATACTACCCTGATCTTTAAATTTTGAAATTTCGTATTTTTCATTTTTAGGGGGATTATGTCGTCATGTTCATCCTTCAATTACGTCTTAAGAAATATTCTGTTTTTATGTAGTGTAGTTCATTTTTATTTTTATGTAGTATAGTCCATTTTCAATTGCGTCTAAGGAGTATTATATTTTTATGTAGTGTGGTTCATTTTTAATTGTGTCTTAAGAAATATTCTATTTTTATGCAATGTAGTTCATTTTTCATTGCGTCTTAAAAATTATTTTATTGTAGTTTATTTTTAATTGCGTCTTAATTTTTTTTATTAATGTACTGTAGTTCATTTTTTGTGTCATCTTAAAAGAATATACAAGTACTAACTGACGACCACATTTTGAGAACGTGATGCACTTTATTACAAAACACTTCAATTTTAAATTACCATACGCTAATACAACATTAAACCATTACTGATATTCCGTAGAACCGACATTAAACATTAAAATTAAACATTAAACCATTACTAATATTCCGTAGAACCGACATTAAACATTAAACAATAAACAGTAGGATTGACATCACAACATTAATCCTCTTCGGAAGTAGAGCTGACTGGTGAAATTTCTTCCATATAATCGCAACATATATCGATCATATTAATCTTTTCTTGTGGAAGTAACAAGCTTCCTCCCTCACCACAAAGTTCAATCACAAATCGCCATTGGAAAACAGTTTGAAGTCGCTTAAATAGCTCAAACACATCACTCTTGAAACGTTCGAGTTCATCATATTTAATACGTACTGTATCTATATATAATAATAAATTGTTGAGCCAAAATCACAATAAACATATGTTGTTTAAAAAAAATATATATAACACATACCGTTTGAAACAACTTCAGAGGGAACTGGGAATGAAACAGGGACAGTAGAGCTGGTAAGAATTCTATTTGTAGTAGACAATGATGGTTCCCTTTCTATCAAACCCCATATGGTCGAAGGTACCACAATGTTGATCAAACGATCAAATAACATACGAGTTTAAGAAATAATTTGATCGATTTTGAATTGGTAATTCCTGACACATTCGACATTGGTCATGACTCTAGGCATTTTTGGAGAGAGTTGAAATCGGGTTTGAAAATTAATTTTTGGAGAAAGTTTGCAAATTTGGAATGACAAATAATTGGATCTACCCATTCCATTTATAGAGAAAGGGGAAAAAATAGTAGTTGGGTTTCAAATTTTGAAAACGATCGTTCATTAAAAATTTAAAATGAGTCGTTGAAATCGGGTTTGAAAAAAAGTGTTAGTTTCAAATTTTGAAAACGACTGTTCATTGAAAATTTAAAATGAGTCGTTGGAATCGGGTTTGAAAAAAAGTGTTAGTTTCAAATTTTGAAAACGACCGTTCATTGAAAATTTAAAATGAGCCGTTGGAATCGGGTTTCAGAAAAAGTGTTAGTTTCAAATTTTGAAAACGACCGTTCATTGAAAATTTAAAATGAGTCGTTGGAATCGGGTTTCAGAAAAAGTGTTAGTTTCAAATTTTGAAAACGACCGTTCATTGAAAATTTAAAATGAGTCGATGGAATCGGGTTTCAGAAAAAGTGTTAGTTTCAAATTTTGAAAACGACCGTTCATTGAAAATTTAAAATGAGTCGTTGGAATCAGGTTTCAGAAAAAGTGTTAGTTTCAAATTTTGAAAATGACCGTTCATTGAAAATTTAAAATGAGTCGTTGGAATCGGGTTTCAGAAAAAGTATTAGATTCAAATTTTGAAAATGACCGTTGAAATAAAAATTTAAACTGAATCGTCGGAATTGTGTTCATTAGATTCAAATTTTCAAAACAACCGTTGCAATACAAATTTAAAATGAGTAATATTGAAAATGACCGTTGCAATACAAATTTAAAATGAGTTGCCAGAATTGTGTTTGTTGGATTCAAATATTGAAAATGACCGTTGCACTATAAATTTAAAATGAGTCTTTCACATCGGGTTTGAAAAAAAAGATGGTTATATATACCTATCGTTATTCATGTGATAGATATTAAACCCAATACAACATTTTCAATCTTCCTAAATAATAATCACATAGTATTATCACAAACAAAAATGTCTACTTCAAGTTCTAGCTCAGATTCTTCAAATGACGATGTTGTTAATCAAAATAAGATTTCAGATAATGAATGAGAATCTCAAGTGGATGAAGAATCTGAGCAATTAAACAACCTCATAAGTCAACGTATAAACGAACGTATTCAATCTAATACACAACTCACTCGTACTCCTAGACGACCAAGGAGATATATTGAAAGGAATCGTGAGGATGGTCATCAGCAATTACTGAACGACTATTTTCAGAACCCGATTTATCCTGAGGAGCTATTCCGCCGCAGGTTTCGAATGCGTAAACATGTATTCATGTGCATAGTTAACGCTCTTTCTGACAATGATGACTACTTCAAACAAAGAGCCGGCGGTAATTGAAGACTTTGTTTCTCAGCTTTGCAGAAATGTACGGCTGCGATAAGAATCCTAGCGTATGGCTCTTCTGCGGATTTCGTGGATGAATATTTGCGTATGAGTGAGACCGTCGTAAGGGATAGTCTTAGGCACTTTGCTCGAGGTGTTATTTCAAATTTTGGAACTCAATATTTATGCAGGCCAACTGCAGACGATTTAGCAAGATTACTTCATATTGGCCAGGCACGTGGATTTCCTGGTATGTTGGGTAGCATTGACTGTATGCACTGGGAGTGGAAAAATTGTCTGACGCAATGGTCAGGACAATATGTTGGGAGAAGTGATAAGTCGGTATTTTACCTATTTTTGTGCCACATTTACACTCTTATTTTGTCGGTTTGAGAACTCGATTTGCTTATATTTAGCTATTTTGTGTTTAATTAGCTAATTAGTCGTGTTTAGTTTAATTAATGTACATTTATTATATTTCTCGGGATTTTGGTACTGCGGGTCCATGTTTCCATTTGTAGGTGCCGGAAGGAACGAGTCGACTTAAAACCGAGACAAGTCAAGACTAAAAAGGAAGACGAGCCGGGTTATTATATCGGGCTTGAGAGCAGCCCACCAAAAAAGAAAGAAACTAAAAAAGGGCTGTTGGAGTGAGGGGAGAGAAAAAGAAATTAAAGGAGGGGGAGTAGAAGCAGCAGGCAGCACAGTAGACAGTAGAAGTAGTAGAAGGAGCAACAGTGGCCGAAGAACAGGGGCCTTCCTTGTTTTTTTTCCATTTTTTATTTCTATTTTCTTTTAATCTAATTTGGTGAATATTTTAATTAGTCCTAATTAATTAATATAATCTCTTCTCCTTCAACAATTCAAGCTCTTCATATATCTATTTTGGTACAATTCTTTTCCCTCTTCTTATTTGTGTTTTGGGTTTACTTTAATTAGCTTAAAGTTGTCATCTTTATTGTTTATTAAGTTTCGAAATATGATTCTAAGTTTGTATTCCATCTTTATGTTGAGTAATTAGTATATGTTATGTTAGATTAGTTTAATTTATTTCATTAGTTAAAGTTTTAGTCTTTATTGTTTCATTATGTTTATTTTTATGTCTAGAGTAATTATTAGTATTTGTATTAGTGTAAATATGAGTAGTGAGTAGTTTCTCACTAGGGGTCGATGAATCCCCGACTTATTAGAATTGCGCGATTTTATGCCTTATATCGGTTTAGTTGGGTGATTGGATGAGGATGTGTTGGGGATTTGTGGATAACCTTGGTTTATGGGTATTGGGTCGAATTTAGGCCCTTGGTCATCGACGGGAGTCGATTAGGATTAATTGTCGATTCTTCCCCTTTATCTTGCCTTACTCTACTTAGTTGAACACGGGAGTGAGAATTGAGCGGGGTATCCCTAACACTAGTTTTGGTTAGCGTGCTTTTCATTGACTTGGGTTAGTTTGGGGATTATCACGGGAGTGACCCTCGGGCTTGACCTTAGGATTCCGTCCTACGAACCCGGGAGGGAGGTAAACGGGATAATTAGTCGTTTCACAAACCCGGGAGGGAGGTGACCGACCTAGAACGCGCATATCTTCATCCTAGAACCCGATTTCTTCGATACTTGGCATTCGTTAGCGTGATTTGAATAAGTCGCGGGTGACATCGTCCCTTAGTACCTTTTCTTATTTGATTACATCATTTCATCTTTTTGTTTCTTTACTTTTCTAGTTCTTTATCTTGTTTTAGATTTTTAGTTTGTTTATGTTTTTATTAGTTAGTCTTATTAGTTTAATCTCACCCTATCAATCGATTCGCGTAGCTAATTCATAATCTGAGACCGACCTAGTATTCATTTCCGATCTCTCTGTTGATTCGACCCGACTTAGCCTTACTATTTTAGTTTAGGTTAGTTGGTTTATTTGATGGTTAGATTGACGACAAATCCCGCTATCAAGAAGCTCGAAGGCAACAATTATTTTGGAGGCATTTGCATCTTATGATTTATGGATATGACATGCGTTCTTTGGCACACCGGGTTCCCATAATGATATAAATTTTCTTCAACGTTCTCCCGTCTTTGACGATAGTTTAGAAGAATTGGGCCGGTTTGTTTCATGGTAAACGGAAAAGAGTATAGCTTGGGATATTATCTCGCTGATGGTATATATCTTGGTTGGGCAACATTTGTGAAAACAATTACTGCTCCCCAAATTCAGAAGCATAAATTATTTGCTGCTCGCCAAGAGAGTTGTCGAAAAGATGTTGAGCGTGCGTTTGGTGTCCTACAATCTCGATTTGCGTTCATTAAGCGCCCTTGTCTACTTCTGAACAAAGATATTATGGGGGAAGTTCTTATTGCATGTATCATTATGCATAACATGATAGTAGAAGATGAGCGAGAAACATATCTCCACTATGAAAATATAATCAGAGAGTTCAAAGAAGATCATCCTACATTAGCTAATGATAATCCTTTTGAATATCAGCGTCACCGTAGATCAGCTCAAGATCGGTTCGTGCAAAATTATGATAACATTCGTGATAATCTAACCCATGTCGCCCTAAAAAATGATCTCATTGAACATATTTGGATGAACTTTCGCGACTAAATTACGTTAATGTTATTTATGGTTCCGAAGTATTTAAATTATTTTCTTTATTTAATGTTATGCACTCTGTTAAAGTTGTATTTTTTTAATCAATGTATGCAGATGTCATATATCAATGTAATCGTTACCCATTTATCAGTTGTAATAATTTAATTGTAATCGTAAGTTTGTATTTTAAAAAAATTGATTGTACGTTTTTAATAAACCTCCTCACTATTTAAAAAATAATAATGTTGGTATTAAAATATTTGTAAAATAAATATATGTAAATATAGTGGTAGTTGAAAAAATAAAGTATGATAGAGATATGTGGGGTAGAGAAAGTGAGAGATGATTGGGTTGAAAAGTAAAAAAATGATTGGGTTGATGACCTAGGTCATGATTTTTTGAATGGGAGTGTATAAGATGAGTGAGGGTCGACAAATTGATTAAAACATTAAAATGGGGATGACCTCCATTAGGGTGACCCTTGGATGGGGATGGTCTAAGTACCTTTGGATCAATTTTAATTATGAAACCTCTTGAGTTAACACAACATTTAATAAAAGTCAAAACCATTAAAAATTCTACGAGCTATCTAAACATTGGGATAAGTTGATGACAATATGTAATTTTGATAACTCAAGAGTTTTTGGGGTTAAGATAATGTATTCTACAAAGTAGATTGTAACATTTTCAATTTTAAGTACAAATCATTTAAATCAACACCGAATGTATATTCATTGATTAGTAGGCATGAAATTTAATGTCGATTTAATAAGTGCTTTGGTAGAGCGATAGAGGCAGGAGAGACACAATTTCCATCTGACTATTGGTGAGGTCATTGTGACCTTCAAAGATCATGTTATGCATGCTTGGTTTGAGGATTAAGCGCAACTACTTTTTACCGTCGGCGCTTTACTTCTTACCGTCGGCGTTAATTACGTTAAATGACGATTTTGCCCTTCCTATTAATTATGTAATTAATAGCACTATGACATTTTCGTTTAATGAATAACTCGGTAAAAAAACCGTTTTTTCCGATTATCGTAATATTACCTTTTTTCTATTAGTTTGTAATCGGATTGACGGGAAATGATATTTTTTTTATGTTAATTACATTTATTGATTATCCGTTTAACAAAACTCGTTAGTTTTTTTTTTATTTTCGAAGTTCGTACTATACAAAACTCGGTTTTCTATAAAGGTCGATTTTTTGTGGTAAAAAAAAACTTACCCTCACATCTCATTTTTTTTATCTCTCCTAAAAATACCAATTTTTTTGTCCTTTTCGATCATTTCCGTCTAGTCTTCGGTGCCGGGGTTACGAATATGGCCAATGGTGGACCGCCTTTACACTTCGGGGTAATGTTATTTGTACTTTAATTACTTAACTAACTTTTCGATTCTATGACCTAATTTTGTACGGAAAAATTTAATTTGTTCATCGATTCTCGTTTGTTTACGTTTTCTTGTATTTCGAAATTGTCCCGATTTTATTATTTCCCACGAACAAGAGCAGCGGTCCTTATTTTAAAGTGAATAGGCAAAATAGGCTTGAACTGGGCAAAATAGGCTTGAACTGGGTAAAATCGGCAAGAAAAAGGGCAGAGTAAAAAAAAACCGTCGAAATGCCGATGGGGGAGTCGACGGTTTTTTTCGACTTGTGGATCGGCAAGTCGAAAAAATCCGTCGACTCCCCCATCGGTATTTCGATGATTTTTTTTGACTCTGCTCTTTCTCTTGGCGTTTTACCCAATTCTTGCCTATTTTGCGTACTGTTGTTTCGTAATTAATTAAACAATCTCGTTTGTTTCACCTACTGATTTTACCCAGTTCTCGTTTGTTTCAAATCAAATCAAAGAATACCTCCAATAGTAGCACGATAAATTGATTAATGCAACCCGATAGTGGAATTGAAATACCCGCTCTTCAAGCTTCGTCGAAATAAGAAACTCGATATTCAAAAAACCGCTTCAAGTGAATGGAAATCCCGCGCGTGCCTCATCTTTGTGCAAATAAAGATGCTGAAGAAATGAATTAATAATGAAACGAGGTGAATGGATGTGAAACGAGGAAACAAAATTGGGGAAATGGATGTGAAGAGTAAACAAGTGAATGGAAATGGGGTTGGGAAATGGTGTTGGAGTGAAACGAGGGAAATGGGGAATTGGGGAAAGAGGGACTTTCAAAAACATGTCAAGAGGGAAGGGGGGAAGTGGGGTTACGTGGACTCAACTCCAATCCTTAAAACTCGATATTCAAAAATCAAGCCATTCGAGTTGAGTTCCAAAATAATAAATTTATAAACACGGTTTTCCAAAATAGATATGAACCAAACTAATAAAATGGCGTAATATTTGTCAATTAATAAACGGTTTTTAAAAAGTTCGATTTGGGGAAGACGACTTTCAAATTAAAAATCGTAAATATTTTCGACTTCGTTAATCGAAAATATTAAAGACACAAACCAAAAAACAAATATTAGTGAAGGGCAAAACCGTCTTTTTACGTAATTAACGCCGACGGTAAGAAGTAAAGCGCCGACGGTAAAAAGTACCCCCCGGATTAAGGGGGGGATCGTACTCATCATTCTTTATTGTCGTACCAACAAAGAGTGTAGGAGGGTTGCTTATCTTGCTATTTGAATGTACTAGATAATGAAGAATGGAATGAAATAATTTAGTTTCGAGTTTGGGAACTCAAAAAAAAGTAAGACTTACCAAATTTTCCCTCCAAAATATACACTCATTTCTAAATAAGGATAAAAATATTTCATGAATAAATTAATAAACTATTTATTGTCATTAATGTCAAAAAAAAATGACAAAAAAATGAAAGTAATTCAGGAAATTTTATAATACGATGCTATTAACTTTGTAACAAAAACTTATTCATCTAAATTACAATAATATTTTCGAGATAAATTTTTTACTTTAATGTTTACAAAAGTATACAAAATACGAAGTATACTAATAAACTCTCTATGAAATAAATTTAACAAATTATAGAGTAAGACAGTTTCACGTACAAGTGTGTCGGATCATTTTGGAAAAAAAACTTTCATTTAGTATAGAAAAGTGAGAGTTCTTTTGCATACAAAAAGACAGTTTCATCATAACCCTCATGGAGGATAAAACTAAGTTAAAAAATATCGAGCATAATATCTTATCTCAAAGAGCTAAGCTCCACCACTTTGAGGATGAGGGGAACTCCAAATACTTCTACAACTTACAGGATTGCGGAACGGAGAAATAGGAATCATATATGCCAAATTCAGGATAATGTCGATTCTGTTCAAAGAGGAAAATGTCTCACGGCCAGGAAAGTTCTTCACTCGAGACAAACTTTACAAATGAGGAGATAAAGAAAACTTTATAGAGTATTGATGAACAAAAAAACCCGGGACATGACGAGTTTTCCTTGGGATTCTTCAAGAAGGCTTCGAATATCATCGGTAGTGATTTGTGTGACGCGATTCTTGTAATCCCCTAGAAATTCTAACGCAATACAGTGGTGAAAACACTATAGAGTTGGGATTAAAACACACTCACAAACTATATCTTATTAAAAGAAATAAATGGTAAGTCAATACAAAGGCCTCTTTTTACAAAAGGCCTAAAAAGAAATTCTCCAAACAGGTTAATACAATCCATAAATCGTGAATGAAGAAAGAGTAGGATCCACGCTACTCGCTAGCTCACACCCAAAACCCAGCAGCAAATACCTGTCATGATATAAACATAACAGCCACGTCAGTGGAGAGTAACTCGGACGTTCTCCTAGCTATATTATATCATGTGGAATAATAATAGTATTATTATATCAAAATATTTAAAAGAGAAAACATTAAAACGATAGAATAAAAATAAGTTTTCAGCGAAACTTAAAGCACTTGACAACCTGCAAGTCAAAAATCAAACGATAATATAGTATTCCAAAATAGCGTTATGGAAATTCGATCAGTGGCTAGACTTTCACTAGGATAATACTGAAAACTGCCTTCGAGAACTGTAGACTTGACTCATAACAGAATCCAGTCTCTAACTAGACAACTCAACTATAAAAGGACTGCGTGCAGCGAGGTCCTGGGTTATTTAAGTAGTGCATACCCCTCCTAGACAACAATTATGTCTAGTTCAGCTGACAACGACTAACACGATGCGATATCTAGCTTAAGGTCAAAACATACACTCTCCTGGGCGAAACTACGCCCAGTTCAACGACCAAATGTGCCCCAAATAGGCACACCGACTTTATAGCTGATGGCAAAAACGTACATCCAAGACTATATTACTCTAACCCCACACTTGTCTTTATTCCATAACTCCAAAACAGTCATTATCGATATAAACAAAAGATACAATCATTATAAAAAAATATAAAGATAAAAGGAATAAACATTTTATATTAAAAGAGAAACTTTCTATAAATAGAAACTTACTAATTTTAGAAACTTACTTAAAATAAAAATAGTCTTATAGAAAATACTTAAGTTATTAAAATAAGTGAAGTGTATATAGAGATAGCATTTCTAACGAAATTAACTTTTTATTATTATCGTCGTTATCGTAACTTTAATATATTTATAAATACGTTACTAAAATATAAATCAAATAGAATAAGTCAACGTATAGTATTTTATAAATAATTAGGAGAATTGAGTCAAAACGATAAATTTTAGAAAAGAGATGTTTTAAGAAATTGATATCAAAATTAATTGATTCAACCAGTTTTATAAATGAAATGACATTTACAAAGATTTCAAATTATTTTTAACAAATAACTTTTATTAATAAATAATACGGATTTTACTAAAAATAGTCAATCGTAGACAAACGAGAAATTATTAGGGAAAATAGTTGCGACTAAAAATGTATTTAAAACAAAATCGACTACTTTCTCATTTATTAATATAAGTCGTAAAATGAAATTAATTTATTGAACAAGTATACAAATCTCAATTATAATATAAAAATACGATTTTGAGTTAAACTTATAAATTAACGAAATATGACGAAAATATGAAATCGACATTATTTAGTTACTAGTGTCACGATAACCAACAAAATATTATAACGATCATAAATAATAAAATTACTAACGATTTATAAAATGATATCGAAAGTTGTAAAATATTTATAAAGTACACAATTTAAAAGAATAAATTTTTAGCAAATAATAAATAGCTAAAATTAGAAAACCGAAGTTAAAATATTTACTATATACTACTACTTAAACATACGATATAAAATCGAGTAACGTCCTAAAGTTACCTTAAGTCGACATCCGAAACGAACTCGTACTCGTCCTTCTTGATCAACCCAATCAAGCTTCAAATCAGTAGAAATGTCGTCCTTAAGCTCCAAGTTGTAGAACCGCTAGTCGTCTAAGCACGATTCACCACGACAAACGAGTAGACAAAATAAAAGAATGAGACGTATATGACACAAGACGGAAAGGAAAACGATATGTTAAAAATAGAAGCATGAAGACCAAACGAAATCGAATCGACAAATGCGATAGTAGAATGGCAGTAGAAATAAATAATAATAAGAAGAAGAAGAAATAGAGAAAGGAGGAAATAATAGAAGAGAAGAAAAGGAACGAAGAAGAAGAACCAAGGAATCGGGCTTGATAAATAACTCATACGACAACAACATCAGATGATACGAAGGACCAAAAACACGGCACAGTTCGAAAATGAACAAAAACAGCAGCAACCATGAATGGCAACAACAACAGCAATAGCAGGAAGAAAAAGAAGAAAAAGAGATCGTCGTACAATGGGAACAAGACAACCAAACCGTAACAGCAATAAGATAGTAGACAAAACCTGAACGAAAATCGACGAAACAGTTGAGAAAGAAGAGATCGAGATCAACCAAAATAGCATCAATAAGGAATCAAATCAAACGAAACACGAAGGCAGGAATGAAAACAGAATAGCAATAATATCAACAGCAGACCGCAGTGGCAATAGTAACAACAACAACAACAAACGTGGCAGCAGCAGCCATACGAGAACAACAAGACATCAGTAGATGCATCAGGACGAAAATAGCAGAAGCAAAAAGCGCACAACGTCAGCAAAATGGCTCGAGATAAGGAGTAACAAGACGACATTACCACGGTAGTAGTAGAAGTAGGGAGAGAAGAAGGTAAGATCTTATTTGAAACCAAAACAGAGATTGTGTCGCGACAAGAACGTCACTGTCGTAAAGTTGATTTATGCCCCGTCTGCTACACACGGCCTCAATGGCACTCAACTCCCAGGATTCCACAACCAAACCGTAACTCCACTGTAGGTGGAGAACGGATGAATACAGCCAAGAACGTTTGCCAACAACTAAACCGGAACAGAGAGAAGTATGTAATATGAGAATATGAGAATGAATGTATGTTTGCTGTGCTCTAGAACTGAAGAGAACAGGGCATTATATAGTGGAGCAGTGGCAATGGTTCAGTGTACAACAATAAAGGGCATGGTGGAGACTTGCAGCAATCAGTCTCGGGAATGACAACAATCAGTCTTGGAAAGGCAACAAGACTGACTGAGAAAAAAAGGAAGCTTCTGGACAAACAAATAATCCGACCACTAAAAAAATACCCGTAAGCGGTGCGCCGCAGGCGCTTACCAAAGCCCGAGCCCGGCCCGGCCCGGCCTGGCTCGGCGCGCGCGCGTGTGTGTGGTGTACATATCCTCCACTTGTACACATCTAGTAAGGCATTTTAGTGGATGATATATAAACACATTTTAGAAGCATTAAATGTTCCATGTGGGATAGTTAATACCACAAAGTATGCTTCTTTTTAAGCATTTAACTTTAACAATCCCTCACATGATTCAAAAGAAGAAGAAAATGGAGAAATCATTGGCAAACGGAAATTTAGTGTTTAGATGTTCAGTGTCTTGTGGACTTTAACTGACACCCAGTGCGTACAAAAACCTAGAACCATCATTTAGAGGTGGATCGAAGCCTTTAACCTCCTAATGATTTTGGCAAGAGGTTAGTTGTGCACTTACCGTACTCAAATCAGGGATAGTATTCGCACCATCCATGAACTCATCATGAACGCCAACTGTATATCGTAAGTATTTTACTTGGACTTCCCAAGTGCTCTCCAAATGAATCCTGGTAATTCATGAATGCCACTAGAGATCCTAAAGCCTAAGGATCTCTTGGGGTTTAGAGCAATAATCCCCCACATTCACATAGGTAAATTCATCAGGTTTGACTGTCACAAACCATCCGTTTAGGACTATGAATTTATTAAGAGCCGAAGCTCAACCTTAAAACACAAGACGGTAGATCTCAAAATAAAACATATGTCACACAAAACAGTTACAAAAGGAAATGGTTGTGACATTATTACTCGAGTTCACTGTGACTTCGTTTGACCGCATTCGACCTTAGCTGAGCTAAGTTGGGTATCAATCACAGTTTACTTCTTTACAGGCTTTAAACCCATTTCCCGTCCTGTCTCCAGCACCATCTTTCTACCAAGGCCTTTGGTGAAAGGATCCGCTATGTTCCCCTCGGATCTTACAAACTCAATTGAGATTACATTTTCTCTGATCAGATTTCTCACTATTCCATGCCTTAGGCGTATATGTCTCCTTTTCCCGTTGTATGTTTGACTGTGAGCTACCCCAATTGCAGCTTGATTGTCACAATACATGGAGACTGATGGAGTCGGCTTCCCCCACAATGGAATGTCAGCTAGCAGACTCCTAAGCCACTCTGCTTCCTGTCCTGCCAATTCTAGAGCAATAAATTCATATTCCATTGTCGATTCGGCAATGCAAGTTTGTTTAGATGATTTCTATGAAATAGCACCACTAGCAAGTGTAAACACATAACCACTAGTAGATAAGATATCAGGAGAATCGGCTATCGAATTAGCATCAGTATAACCTTCTAGAACAGCAGGTGTTCTCTCAAAATGTAAACCCCAATCCATAGTACCCCTCAAGTATCTCAACAAACGAATAAGGGTCGTCCAATGGTCTTGTCCGGGGTTGTGAGTGTACCTACTTAGTCTGCTTACTGCGTAGGCAATATCTGGTCTAGTATAATTCATAAGGTACATGACATTACCCATAATCTTGGCATATTCCTCTTGTCCCACACTGTTCCCGAGGTTTTTAGTCAGATCTATACTAGAGTCATAGGGTGAGGACAGGGGTGAACTATCAAACTGATTGAACTTTCTCAGAATTTTTTCCGTGTAGTGAGATTGACTCAAACATAATCCTATTTTTGTTCTAGTGATTTTCACCCCAAGAATAACGTCGGCCTCCCCTAAGTCTTTCATATCAAAACACGAATTTAGAAAATTCTTGGTAGCATCTACCAAATGCATGTTGGTTCCAAATCGGAGCATATCATCCACATACAAACATATTATCACACAACCAGAATCATCATATTTAGAATACACGCATGCATCAGAATCGTTTACCGTGAAACCATTGGATCTGATAGTTTTGTCAAATTTGTCATACCATTGCTTGAGTGCCTGTTTCAGACCGTACAAGGATCTGATGAGCTTGCATACCTTGTTCTCTTGACCAGGAGCCAGAAAACCTTCTGGTTGTTTCATGTAGATCTCTTCATCAAGGTCGCCATTTAGAAATGCAGTCTTTACATCCATCTGATGAATGACTAAATCGTGTATAGATGCAAGTGCAATTAGAGCCCTAATGGTAGACACTTTAGTAACAGGTGAGTAAGTATCAAAGAAATCCAAACCTTTCGTTTGACGATTACCACATACAACAAGTCTGGCCTTAAAATTTATCAACTGAGCCATCAGGTTTGAGTTTCTTTTTAAACACCCACTTATTACTTAGGGGTTTACAACCCCGAGGTAAATCTGTTAACACCCAAGTGTTGTTACTCTTAATGGACTCTATCTCACTATTAATGGCTTGAAGGCAAAAAGTGGAATCAATGGAGCTCATGGCCTCTTTATAAGTTCTAGAATCTGTTACAACATTGTGGACATGACATAGGTCCACCCCGACACGGCCACGCGCGGGTTTGGGGAGGCGGATGAATCTCCATATGAGAATGGATCGAATTGAAATATAAATCGAAGTGGAGTCGCCACCGAACTTTGTGGGAGTTCGGGCCCAATCGAACTCACTCTATGTCGTAGTGGGCTGTATATAAAATACGGCCCATTTCCGATGTCAGAGTTTATTGGGTTCGTCCCTTTGCATTTCGATACCGATACCGTCACTACCGGTTATCGTGTATTGAATGACTCTCGTGCGCCAACGGTTTCGGGCATCCGGAAACCGAGGTTCTGAGTAAGGGGTGAGGGTACGTGTTGGGAAGCCCACAAAGGACACCCAACCCCGCCCGCACATTAGCGGCCTCTACTAAGATATCGAATGATTTTTGAATACGCGCGTTAGTTGAACGATGAGATGTTATGCAAACATTGTTTTCCCTAAGCATGTGAGTAATTGAATGAGTTTCTATGTCAATTTAATGCAACTAAAATTAACGTCAAAGTTGTATTTTAGCATGCGGGTTCATTTTAGTACATTAAAACAAACGATAAACCAACAAGAAAAGTAACAAACTAACGGTTAGTAACGATATAACGAATAATAACGGTTTGCGTAAATATAGAATGAAATGGAATGATGTAAATTGGATGATGCATGGTTTTGAAAAGGTAGTATTACACGTGATTGCTTTGACACGTGTTGACCTAAGTTATAAAATATTATCGAAACTAGAAGACAATGTAGGACTCACGGTTTTGACGTGATAAAGGGCCACTCGATCGAGTCATTGGAGGACTCGACCGAGTGGACCTCTGAAAACGATTCTGTCCCATGTTTTAGACCTTACTCGGTCGAGTTATTGACCAACTCGACCGAGTACGTTGCCACTCGACCGAGTCACTGTGAGACTCGATCGAGTGGGAGCCGAAAATATATTCTGTTTCGGTTTTTGGGGTGCCACTCGACCGAGTGGGCTAGGCACTCGGTCGAGTGTCCCCTGTACGTACATAGGGTTCGCTCGCAATTTGTTATTGATTTCGAAAATGCTTTTGATTTTGATGATTCGATGAATTGGGCATAAATATTGTATAATTTATGTCCAATTTATATCTATAATTCTCGTCGTGCCCGATATCCGCTTATTGAAGCGGTATCGAGTACTAGAGCGAAATTTGAAGAAAAAAAGCTATAAGTCGTTTTAAGTCAACCAAAGCGATATGAATTTTCCTCCGCGTTTGTAGTGTCGTAATTCTAACGAATTAAGTGACATCTACATTAGCATCAACGAAAAATCGAATTGGTTAAATTATTTGACTAGATCGTTAGATTCGACATCCAATTACGGAATTGGTATCGAATCTAAAAGATCGACGCTTTGCTTAAATTGAAAGATTTGATTCCCTCGGATTTTTCGACATTGTAATGAATCCCTAGGGATTATGTGATGTCGGATCCGCGTCAACGGGTTTCGACCCTTATTAAAGGAACTTGTTTTGAAAGTAATTTTTAGGAAATCGATGAAGTATACAATTAGATGATGATGAGAACGAAAATAAAAATTATTATTTAGGTTGACTTGTTTCAATAATCAAGTAACCGGGGTGTCGGGATAAGCGAGTGGCAACGCTGTGTGCAGTACACTTGTATATTCGGGTTTCCTTATTCCGACATCCCTCATACTCGACACAAATCCACAAGTATTTTAATATCTTTTAGTATTAGCGGTATTAATGACATTAGGTCGCGAATAAAAATAAAAAAAAACGAGACAACGATGACAATAAAGGCGACGCACGACGCGAGAGAGAAGGAGAAGAGAGAAAAGACGGGGTTTTGGCACCCTCAACCTACATGTTTCTTATTCTCGGACGGGACTCGTAGTGGCGGCTTGCACGGGAGTTTCGAGTATGTAGGCTAAGTTGTGGTGGTTAGGGTTTCGATTCCTAAAGCTAGGTTTAAGGTTTGCTAGTATAGTGCTATGGTTTGATGAGGGTAGAATTAAAGTTTTTTAGGATGATCAAAGTTGTGTGTAAAGTTGTGCATGGGGGTGTATATATAGGGATGGCCTAGGACCCCCGGCTAGGGTTACTCGACCGAGTAACCAGCTGACTCGGTCGAGTGGCCCGGTGTGTCTGTAGTCGGGCCTGAATAAGGCCCACTCGATCGAGTGGGCTGAGCACTCGATCGAGTGGCTCAGCTGGGTCGCGCGGGTCCATTGTTTTGGACCTTGAGTTGGATATTTTGTGGGTTTTGAGTTTGACTTGGACTCTTGGTGTTTATATGGCTGTTTTGTATGTTTTGGAGACGACTTTGACCGGGGTTGACCCAATCGCTAAAAGTCGGTTTTATTTCCGGTGTCGGTTTTGACCCAAATTAGTCTTGTTTGACTGGAAATGATCCACTGGGCTTGGATTTGAGGTCAGTTTTGTGAGATTTGTACTCCATAAGTGCATTAGCCAACAACTAATGGTTTTGAGCCCATATCTGAGCGCGTAGAAACACGTTAGCGTCCGATGATCATCGGGTGTTTTTTGGAAACTGCCATAGACACCTGGCATTCAAAATGCGGGTATCTACAGAGCCCCCACTCTGACTGAGGCTTGGACAAGGCGAAAGTCAGAGTAGCTACCAAACCAATTAAGATCTGGTAGCCTTCCGGTCGGGTCGTTTATAGTCCATTAGACTCGCGTAAAAGGGCTCGCCAGCCATAAGATAGAAGTCATACCTGAGTTGACGATAATACCTCCGTGTGGAATTTGGACTTGTCGCGTAAGTTTGGGTGCGCCTTTATGTGGGCCCATCCCGTGCTATTCCGGGGAAAATGCCGCCTCGGGCTTTAAGCTGGGGAATTGGACTTGTCGTATAAGTCTCGGGTGCGCCTGTATATGGGCCCATCCCGTGTTGATTCGAGAGAAGATGTCGTCTTGGGCTTTCCGTTGGGGAGATACATTGGGTTGCATGTCTCTGCTTGACCCGTACCTGTATAAGTCACATAAAATTTGCATGCAACACGTAGGTAGTAAAAATGACTCGCGCTGGGGAAAAAATGATTTTTTGAATTTTTGAAAGTTTGAATTTTTTAAATTTGCAATTTTTTGGAAATTTTTGACTCCTAAAGAGATTAGGAAAGTTCGGGACGAATATATCTGTGCTAGTATCGAGACTAGGCTTGTGGGTTGATTCCGTTTAGGATTAGGAAACTTTTCATGGAAAAGTGATTTGGAAAGAGGGTTGTAGCATTAGTGCTATAAATAGCCCTCCCTTGTCCTTGATTTTTCTCATAATCTCCTCCACAATTGCCCTTTACCTGAGGAGATTGCTGCGGAGGGAGGATGGAATCCGATACTCCGACCTGCCATACCTTATTCGATCTATGACCCAAGGAGGAAGCTTCGAGAATTTTTAGGGCTTTCTCACAATGAGGTATCCCGAATGGCCGGAGACGACAACACAGTTTCCTTAATTGATTTGGCTGAGAAATTTATGAACCCACATGATGTCCGGGTTAGGCCGATTCATAGCGTAGGGCTTTCTCCTTCTGTATGCTCCATGTTTATGCGTTTGAAGGTCACATGGATTTATTATCATGCATGGGAAACATCCGTCTCTTAACCGTGGTTGATTTGATGGAGACGGAGCACAGCCCGGCTTGGCTGATTACAGGCGAGATTATCCAGGGTTTAGATAACCGTAAGAGGGATTCATCGGTTCGTCTTACCGGAAGCACTCGTTTATTGCAGGTATGTTACCTCGAGTTTTCCTTATTCGTCCCGATTTCTCGATTTTGATTTCTTTTTCGTGATTTTTCTTGCTGCAGGGGCACTCGATCGAGTCACCCTGGCACTCGATCGAGTCACCCTGGCACTCGATCGAGTGCACTCGTTAAAAACCTCCTGATCTGTTTTCAGAGGTACCACTCGATCGAGTCACCCTGGCACTCGATCGAGTGCCCTTAGGCGGATGCCTATTTCGTCTTGGAAACTCATGTTTTTGTTTCCTTTTTCAGATTTGGCTTTACGAGAGGCTATCAGTGATAGATCCTCCCCTTGATGCCAGCAACTACCGTCACAACCAACTGATGACGAAGAGACGGGCTATTGACTTTTCTCGCCAGATTACTCAGAAGTATTGGGACGAGGTGCTATCGCTCCATGGTGGTCGGTTAATTCGATGGGTAGTGCCGTGGTGACCCATCTACGTTTGGACCGGCTTAGACCCGAGGGACAGAGCTCGTTACCAAGTAATCCTGTCTTTCAGGCAAACGGTTCATCTCTACCCGAATCGCATACTAAGGCAGTACGGACGGACCCAACGAATCCCAGAAATTGAAGCAGTTTTGAGTGACCCTACCCAACTGACTGATGTGATGTGTGATATCTGGATGCAAAGATGGTACACCCGGCATACTTGGCCTATTCCCAAATCTCGCCACTCGATCTGGGTTTCAGACTCCTATGTGAAGTGGACTAAAGCAGGTGATGCCAAAGCCCGAGCTGCTCTGAAGGTTGATGAGGCTTTCGATTTGCTGCGAAGGGAGCAAGCTAAAGACAACAGGGGGCTTCTTTGATGAAGGAGACACTCTGGCCACCCTAGTTCGCCTAATGTCAGGTCAGAAAAAGAAGACTAAGACTCAAGCTGAAGGGTCTAGTGCTTAAAGTGCGTGGGGGAAAGTGAGCCCCCAGACTGACTTGGAGAGGAGACTGGGCCCAAGACTAGCAGTGCAGGACCGACTTGGCCCACGGGATAGACTGCCCGAGCACGTGCCGGCCCGACTTGGGCCGAAGACTGTTGCAGAAGACCCGTTGTCAAAGAAACGGGTTCGTACTAAGGAGGTTCCCCTCGTGATTCGGGAACGCTCACCCCCACCCCGGCGACCTCAGGCTCCACGTGACCCAAAGGACAAAGGGAAGGGCAAAATGCCCGGATACTAGTCTCCTTAGTTTATTATTTGAGTATTATTATTATTTTTTTGGTGTGATTTTTTTTGTGTGTGTGCCGATTTCGGCGTTTTTTTTTTTTTTTTGTAATTCCCGAGTTTATCGAGACTAAAAGATATATTATTGAATACCGTTCCCGTCTTTTCGTTTATTGCAGTGGTTGTACCCTTTTGAGGGGTTGCCTACGTATCCACAATTAGCGGAATCAAACCAAACGTAGTTCATAAATTGATTTTTTTTTTTTTTTGCAATTTTCGAAATACATCAAGATTATTAATTCGAGATGTTCGACAGTAGAATAGTTAATTCTAACTTATTGACTTGTCTATAATTTTTGAAAATTTATAAAAAGACAAATTTTTATAAATTTTTGCAAATGACATTGAGATAGGGTCTACGGGTAGTAGCGCTTCAACTGGTCCAAGTTGGTCGGGTTGACGTACTCGTTCCCGTCCAGGTCTGTCAGCATTACCGCTCCTCCTGATAGGACCTTCTTGACTAAGTATGGCCCAGCCCAATTGGGTTTAAATTTTCCTCTTGGGTCAACTGGTAGTAAGGCACAAACCGATTTTAGGACCAGATCCCCTTCTTTGATGTTCCTGGGCCTAATCCTCTTGTTGAAAGCCCGTTGGATCTTCTTTTGATATATTTGAATATTGTTGAGGGCCCGGGATCGCCGTTCTTCTAAAAGGACTAGCGAATCGTATCGGGCTTGGACCCAATCTGCTTCAGGTACTTGACTTTCAAGTAAAATCCTGAGGGATGACACCTCTAGCTCGACTGGTTGGACTGCTTCCATTCCATATGTCAAATAATATGGAGTTGCTCCGGTTGCGGTGCGAATTGACGTTCGATACCCCCATAAGGCAAATGGTATTTTGTTGGGCCAGTCCCGATAATTCTCAGCCATCTTTTTAAGTATGGTGACAATTGTCTTATTAGCAGCTTCTACCGCTCCATTTGTTTGGGGTCGGTAGGGTGAAGATGTATGCCTCTGAATCTTGTATTTTGCTAGCAATGTAGCAGTTTCAGCTTGAAAGTGGGTCCCGTGATCACTGATAAATTCGTGAGGGATCCCGTATCGGCATATGATCTTATTCTGGATAAATTTGGCCACGTGCTTGGCGTTCAAGGCACGATATGACTCAGCTTCGACCCATTTGGTGAAATAGTCGATGGCCACTAAAATGAAGCAATGACCTCCCGTCCCGGAAGGGTGCACCTTTCCAATTATGTCAATACCCCATGTTGAAAATGGCCATGGTGATGTCATGGTATATAATAGGGAGGATGGCATATGCTGTACGTTGGCAAAGATCTGACAGTTATGGCAGTGCTTGACATATAACTGACAGTCCGTTTCCATGGTGTTCCAATAATACCCGAGCCTCATAATTTTTCGGGATAGCATATGGGCGTTCATATGCGGACCGTTTTCACCATCGTGTACCTCGGCCATAACCTTTTCGGCCTGTATTTTGTCGATACATAGGAGGAGAGCCCCCTGTGCTGTCTTTTTGTATAATTGTCCGTTGTCTGTACGAACGAATTGGGTCGCCAATCTTCGCAAGGCCTTCTTGGCCCGGTTTTCAGTTCCCGGGGGATATTCTCCCGTTGTCAAGTAGGTTAGAACGGCTTGATACCAAGGTTCTGGGTCAGTTATCTCGATATCCTGGATGGCGTGGATATAAGCCGGCTCGGACCGCCTTTCAACACAGATTGGCATGCTGGTAAGATGGGCAGGTATATTTAGCAGGGATGTTAATTTGGAAAGTGCATCTGCGAATTGATTTTCCTCTCGGGGCAGATAGATATATTCCACCTTCTAGAATTGTTTCTCTAGAACCCTTACCCGTGCTTGGTAAGCCACGAGATTGGCGTTCCGAGTTTTCCATTTTTGGAGCGCTTGATTGATGACCAGTGAAGAGTCACCGTGGACCCGGAGGTTCGTTACCCCTAAATCAGCGGCGGCTTGCAACCCGTGAATGCATGCTTCGTATTCGGCTGCGTTGTTGGTCACGTCAAAGTCCAATTTGATGGATAAAGGAGTGTGTTCCCCTTGGGGTGAGATCAACAGGATTCCGACCCCAAATCCTCGGAAGTTGGATGCCCCATCAAAATACAAATCCCATGTCTCGGTATCGGTATGGAATATGTCTTCGTCAGGAAAGACCCAAGTGTCGGTGTGCCCTTCTTCAGATATCGGGCTATCGGCGAGGAATTCGGCCACTACCCGGCCTTTGATGGCTTTTAATGGCACAAACTTGAGGTCGAACTCAGATAACATTAAAGTCCATCTGGACATCCTGCCGTTGAGGATGGGCTTCTCTAACAGGTACTTGATAGGATCCATTTTGGATAACACATGTACCTCGTGACTGAGCATGTAATGTCGGAGCTTTTTAGTGGCCAACACCAATGCTAGGCACGTCTTCTCGAGCATCGTATACTTGCATTCGTATTCGAGGAACTTTTTACTGATGTAGTAAATAGCTCGTTCTTCCGAATCAACTGTCTGGGCAAGCATAGCCCCCATGGCTGACTCGGTCGTTGTTAGGTATAACGACAAAGGCAAGCCGGGTTGAGGTGGCATTAATACCGGCGGAGCAGACATAATCTTCTTGATTTTGTCGAAAGCCACTTGACATTTATCGTCCCATAGTACCGGCCGTTCTCCTATCTTCAGTTTCTTGAAAATGGGCTCGCATACCATGGTTAACTTTGAAATGAACCGGCTGATGTATTGTACTTTCCCGAGAAACCCCCTTATTTCTTTTTCGGTCTTGGGTGGTTGCATCTCGGTGATGGCTTTGATTTTAGCTGGGTCGACCTCGATGTCGCGTTAGCTAACGATATGGCCCAGTAATTTGCCCGACGTTACCCCGAAACTGCATTTCTGTGGGTTTAGTCTCATATTGTATTTGCGTAGCCGAGAGAAGAATTTTCTCAGGGCCGTAATGTGCCCCTTTCGGTCCTTGGACTTGACGATCATGTCGTCCACATAGACCTCCACTTCCTTATGCATCATGTCATGTAGCAAAGTAGTGGCGGTCCGTTGATAAGTGGCCCCGGCATTGATGAGTCCAAATGGCATAACGGTGTAACAGTAAGTACCCCAAGGTGTAATGAAGGTGGTCTTACTCATATCCTCTTCTGCCATTTTAATTTGTCTGGCGACCCAATCTGGATATTCAGACACCTGTATAAAGCCCGCTTTGAATTGTTTGTCTACCTCTTCTTTGACCTTGAGAGACAATTCGGGCTTCATTCTTCGGAGCTTCTGTTTTACCGGCTTACACCCATCTTTGATGGGTATTCGGTGTTCAGCTATTTCCCGGTCTATACTTGGCATGTCCTTGTAGGACCATGCGAAGACGTCCTTGAACGACTCTTGGAGGAGGTTCGTGAACTGTTTTCTCTCCTCGGGATCCAAGGATAGGCCCAACTTAAGCATCTGAGGCTCTAAAGTGGTTCCCACATTGATGGACTCGGTTTCTTCGATTACCGGATCTCGGGATTCCCTTTGTGCGAGCTGCTCAACCAAATGTGGAGGCAGTGGTACCTGTTCGTCGGGTTTCTCAATGTCATTGCATATAAAAATTTTGAAATTGAGAGAATTTTGGAAATAAGACAAGTCGTAAGCAGAACGGTTTTCGTTATTTTTATTAATGGTAAATTTTGAGAAAAGCTCGAATAGAGCGGTCATCTGATCATTGGTCAGTGGCGGGATAGGGAGAGGTCTTGGGACAGGCCCCGAGACCTCAGTGGAAGTGGCTAAGGGAAGAGGGATTACAGACTCGACTCTAGCACCAGATCCTCTAGACTTGGACTCCGACTCCGACTCAGACTTTGACTCAGACTCAAATTCAGACTCGGTATCCGTCATGTCTCCCTCGCCGGTGGTCAGCTTGTAGACCCGTCCTTGACTGTCGGTCCATTTTATGGTCTTCCTTCAGGCCCTTTTCTCGGTGTTGGCACCGACTTCGGAGATCAGCTTTGTTGGGTCAAACCGATCGCTGCGGAGGATTAGGTTGACCAAGTCGTCTTTTGAAGCGGGGATGGCCTTGTCTTCTCCAAATAAGAGCCCCAGCACGGGCTCGGCATTGTTTTCACCTTTCTCGGACTCGGCCTGGACAATGGTGAATATATCATCGTGGATGAAGTTGCATTCCCGAGCCGTTTTGGTCTCGGGATATGTGATGGTGGGTTGGTAGAGGCCCACTTGAATAGCTCCGAATACAGGAGTGACGAAGTAGTCAGTTAACTTCGGGCTATAAGGGCCTATGTAAGTACCCTTGAGGATGTTGGTGGCCTTGTGAATACCGACCCGGACCACGTTTTCCGGGGTTATAGCATACCCCAATCCGAACTGTGATTCGCCATCATTTAGGACTTCGATAATCTTCCCAGCTGGAAGATGTGGTCTCGAGGTAGCCCCCGGTAAGTAGCCCAAGTTTTGTAGCATCGTGTCGATGCTAGTAGTGAAGTAGGGTCTGAAGAGATATTCCTCCTCGATCATACCCACGAAATCGAATCCTCGTGGTTCGGCCCGACTTGTGGCATTGCAGCTATCCACGGTCATAGGGGTCGCCTCCAATGTGATGACACCATCTTGGAGTGGCATCTTGACTTTTCGGTGGAGGATAGAGGATACGGCCTTGACTGCATGGATCCAAGGCCTTCCTAGTAGTAAGTTAAAGGACGAGGTGACATCGATCACCTGAAACTCCAACTCTTTTTTGATCGGGCCCGTTATGATTGTCAGTTTAACGGCCCCGGCTACCGGTTTTGGGCTTCCGTCGAAAGCCTGGATAGTTTGTGCTGTCGGGAGATAGTCGGCATCGGTGATGTCGAGGGGCCCTAGCGGTCCTTAGGGGAAGGACATTTACGGCAGATCCGTCATCGATAAGCGTCATCGGGAGGTACTTGCCTCGGCAGATGACCGTGATGTACAGGGCCAGATTATGATTGGGCCCAAATGGTGGTAGATCGGACTCGGAGAAGGTTATGAGTGGGCCTTCATTCTTGGATTTGCCCTTGAGATAGGGCATGATAGTGGCTACCATTTCAGTAGGGGTAGCTTGTGAGTCGACCTTAATTTCATCGAGAGCCTTAGTCAGTGCTTCTCGATGTGCTTGTGAGCTAACCAGAAGTTGTCATATGGTTAAGTCAGCTCGAACCCTCTTCAATTGTTGGACCAGAGCTGTGTCATTGCTTGGTTCTTCGAGGGTAGATCCCGTCCTGGCAGGTTCAGTGACGGGTGTTGGAGTAGAGCGCCCAGCGGTGGCGAGGTGGTTGGTGGCTAAAACTTGGACTTAGCCTTTCGGACCTCCTCTCTGGTGACGGGGACAGCTTCCCCCTTGGCTAGGTAAACGTCGTCCTCGTCGTCGAACCATATCCCGTTGATTTGTAGGATATGAGGGGAAATTAGATGAGAACAGTCAATTACCTCTCCCGTGAATATAGTGTGGGCACTGAACGGGTTTTCTTTGATGCTCGGCTTGTCCCCGGGCAACGGTATTGTCCCGCTTTCAATCAGATCTTGGATCATATGTTTCAGCTTCCAACATTTTTCCGTGTCATGCCCATTACCCCGGTGATACTGGCAATAGGCTTGAATATTGTAGCTCTTGGGCCTTTTCTCCGCTGGAAGTTCGGGAGTCGGGCCTATTGGTTGGATAAGGCCTTTTGAAGATAGCCTCTATAAAGGCATAGGTATAGGTAGTCCCTATATCTGTGAATACCTGATTTGGAATATCCTTCTTGGACGAGGTATCCAGCAAGTTAACCTCATCGAAAATGCTGCGGGTTGCAGCTGCAGGTGTGGGCTTGTTTGCAGATGAACTAGCCCCTTGATAGCCTTTGGTAGAGGCCTTAGTCAGACTTTCTAACCTTAGGTCATCCTCGATCCTTGTGCCCATTTCAGTAAGGACAACAAAATTGGGGATGATAGCATACCGGAGATGGACCCGGTAGGATGGGAGGAGGTTCTTGACAAAAGCCTCCACTAGGACCTTCTCACTGGGCTTGTCGACAAGCTTCACACTCTCGGCCCTCCATCTTTGCAGATATTTTGTGAACCCTTCTTTGGGCTCTTGGGCCATGACTTCCAGAGTACGCATTGTAGTCTGGATCTCGGTATTGTCGGCGTAATTCCGAGCAAATTCGGTCGCCACATCATCCCAAGTCTTATATTTCTTGGAATCGAGCCTGTGGAACCATGCCTTAGGATGCTTTTTGACTGGCTAAAGTCGTATGCCTCAAATTACTAATTTATAATCACTTATAACCAACTAACTAAAACAATAGTATAATGGAAATAAGGGTCGAACCCACAGAGAATCGGACTAATTATAACTGTGTACTAATGTAGAACGAAAAATAACTAATTAACTAAATAATAAGAAAGGGGAGTTTTGAATGATTTTCTAACAACTAAAACTGATAAAGATTAAAACTTCAACTAAATCAAATGATTAAAAGGTCTAGGGTCAAGTACAAATCCACAACTTAATCACAATTGATCATCGAAATCCGATTCAAATTATTATTCTTGATTACTTTATCGTGAATCAAAAATTCTAATTCTCCTTATGAATAACTAATTAAAACGTATCCCGTTCTTAATCAGCCCTAACTGTTAAACAACCTAAACAATCCAGTTCTAGATTTAATTCAACAGCAGCATTAATATATAGAGAATTCGATAAAGAGATAAATAAACACATACAATCCAGTTGTGCTATAAATCTATGATAATTGCTCCTAAGTCTTAATATCAACGAATCCCGTTCAATAATTAAGTCTTAGATGTTACTCAGGTCAAGTTAATCAACAAATCCTGTTCAATTAACAAAGCTAACAATAGAACGATGAAATAGAAAACTAGTTGATCACTCTAGAAATCAATAACAACATTCATATAATTAAACTGAGCAATTAATCAATAATCAAGAATAAAGATAAGAACTTTCAAACTCACAATCGATAATTAAGCGTTTCAATGTCTTGAACCGAGATGAAAATATTAGTTACACATAATTTTCTTGAGAGCTCTAACGATGAATGTTCACTTCAATAATAATCTAAATAAAAAATATGATCTAATAAAAATCTATACTAATAGTATTCTCATACGGGTAATAATTAAGGTAAGTCTATTACTTACCAAACTCTAGTAATAAAATAAGATAAAATAATAATAATAATAATAATAATAATAATAATAATATATTAATAAATAAGCTGACACGGAATCTAAGGCGACTTAAATTTCGTCTTCAATTTCCGAGCTGTGCGAGAAGGTCGGTTCTTCGGCTTCGGTTGGGCTATTTCTTCTAGATCTTTGTCTTGGGCCGAATCAACTAAAGTATCATGTCATACTCCAAAGTCCTCAAATTAGCTCATATAATAATCCCACAGACATTACACAAATACGACAGAATAACACCAAATTAGTTAACCAAATTACACCTAAATCATCGTTATAACCATGACTAAATATGGCCCATCAAATATCCCCACGCTTGAACCTTTACTCGTCCTCGAGTAAAGCTTGAAGAACACAATAAAAACATCACTAGTCCAAACGCGCGGGAAAAACATTGCACTCACGGCCCTCACTTGCCATCCTTCAAACTCCCTCAATCTATGAGAAAAAATGCACGAGCAACTCCACACAAAAATTGGATATCAAACCAATTGCTCAAGTGTATCAACACAACACAACATCAAACTATTATCATCGGCTCACTTCATCAAAACAAAGGACATTAGCAATTAAAGAGAAACCAATACCAACATCTAACGCCCCTTATTTCTCCAATCCTAAAACGGATCACATGTGCTACAAATGTCACCAATAATAAAAGATGTATACCACAATACTCCACAACCCACACATGTGATCAATCCTAAATGCCTCTAATAGTTCAACACACCAAATAAACATCACCAATCGCATAAAATATAGTGCTACGACTACACCGCACCGCGATTCTTCACACCTTTACCACTAATCCTACCCGACCGATCTTCTATGTCACCCTTCTTATGACGCCAACACCAAGAAACGGAGAAAGTAATTGTGATTTTTTTTCCTAAATCCCTCATTTTGCCTAGAGTGTCCGCCCTTGCGGATTTTCACTCTAGCTTTCATTTCTTTTTTCTCACACTACTCTCGTGGCACGCAACTCGATTTTTCTTTTTACCCGGAGCGCCCTTTCGGGTTTTCACTTCGTCCTCGGCCACTTTCCCATTCTTGCCTAGGCGCCCTCTCGGGTTTTCACCTAGCCGGGTTTATTTCTTTTTATTCCTTTTTTTCTTTTTCTTTTTTTCTCTTTTTTTTTCATTCAATTTTTTTTTCTTGATTTTTTTTCATTACAACATAAAAGACGATTACAGCGACAAGACAAATAGATTTCCCTCCCCACGCTTATTCCGAGCATTGTCCTCAAGGCGAGAGATAAAGGACACAGATAGACACAATAAACGGAGGAAGGGATTTCCAACATCGATGAACAAATCCATCATAGCCATCACAATGTCGCATGACAAACAGTAGGAATCAAAATAAATATCGAGAATAGCGAGCAAACTTCCGTCACTATAACATAGAACACGACTACAGCACACAACCTACGGGCAATTCCTGTCACTCCCCGAACAAAAACGAGCATGGCTAATCAAAAAGACTAACGACGGAACCGACGACAATTCTAAATCCGGCCAACACCATCAGCAACATCAGAACCAAGTAATTCGGCTAAAAGAAGCTGACTATCAACCCGTCAACAACCAACACTAAATAGACCACCAAATCGACCTAAATCAAACTAATTTGAGACGAAGTATAAATGAAAGCCCAGAATTCATACCCAATCCACAAAAGTTGCTGTACTCCGACTGATTCTTACACCACGGCTGGCCGAGCTCAGGCCACACGCTCCGTTCTGAGCATAAACGGAACCTACTCACACACTCTGAGACACATAACCCTAGACACGCCGGATATTCTCACGAATAGGCCGACTGGACGCCTAACCCCATTAGCCGGAACTTCTGAGGCGAAACCAAACCCCAATTTCTAGGGTTTTCAGGCACTCGAAAGTGAGTTGTGACACAATCGACGACCCGGAACGACACAGGGACCGATAGGCGGCGACTGAAAGACGTCCGGCGATCCTCACAGTGCGTTTTTCAGAGGAAATGGAGATTCGATTATGGGATTAAAGGATGGAGATGAGTGGGATGGAGGAATGAGGAGCAAATGTTGTTCAAATAATAAGATTGGGGTTATGAAGATTTGCTTGGTGAAATTAGAGAGGATGAATGGAGATAATGAAGTTAAGGATTAGTGGAGATTTGATTTGAAGAAGGGGATGAGGAGGAGGAAGATGGGGAAAAAGCTGTACGTTTTTTGATTTTTTTTTTTTAAATCAGAAAAACAGACCTGTACAATGGAGGGAGTGCGCGACTCGCCTAGGGCCCGCGCGACTCGCGCGTGGTTCTGTAAATCCATCCCTTTTTCTTCAATTTTCTTTAATTTTGAGGGGTTTCCATGCCAGTCGCCCAAGACCCATGCTAGTCGCCCCATCTCCTGAAAAATCGACGCTTTCTCCTATTAAAACATTAAAAGTTAGTAATAAAAACTAAGTTTAAGAAAAACAAATGATTAAGAAAAACAACGAAATTAATACTACGACCTATGACCCGTAAAATAAAATTTTACAAAAATCTACAAAGTGGGTTACCTCCCGGAAGCGCTTTTGTTTAAAGTCGTTCACTCGACTGAGACGGAGGTTAGGTAGAAATCGTCATGTCCGAGAGCTTGCTTCTCCCGACGCCTGATTCATTACTCCTTTCACGAGTCGGCTTAAGTCTTATGCCAACTACATCTTTCACTTTTCCATTTTGAAATTGCAAGACCCTTGGACGCTTGCTTGAGCTCTTCCGAACCATCCATTGATCGAACCATGACCTCGTTTTACTTTTGTTTAACTCCGCGTCCTTACGCGACTCCCAAAGAATGACACACTTGGGTCCCTTAGAAGGAGATTCCTGCACATCTTTAAACAACAATTCCTTGCTAGAAGGGGTAGACGAAATCGGTTTAGGAACCGATTTCACCACTTCTTCTTGTGAGTTAGGAGATGAATGATCAAAAATATCAACACGACACAAGGTATTGTCTCTCGGGGAGTGGGGAATAGGTTTATTTATGTCGAATTTAACGACTCTACCCTCGAATTCCATGCTAAGTGAACCATTAGGGACATCGATTTTTGTTCCCGCGGTCTTTAAGAACGGTCGTCCTAGAATGATAGGATTTGCACTATAGTCATGTTCCATGTCTAAAACATAAAAATCGGCCGGAAATACCAACTTATCAACTTTAACTAGGACATTCTCTACAACTCCCTTAGGATAGACACTCGATCGATCCGCTAATTGCACTACTTTCCCGGTGCTCTTCATAGGACCAAGTTGAAGAGATTCATAGATTGTAAGAGGGATGACATTAATCGAGGCTCCCAAATCTAACATAGACTTGTCAAACAAGGTATCTCCTATGGTGCAAGGTATAGTAAACATGCCCGGCTCGCCACATTTAGGGGGTAATTTATTTTGATAAATAGCCGACACATATTCACTAACCTTCCCTTTCTTAGCTCCCTTCGATTTGTTATTCCTTTTAATAGTACATAATTCTTTCAAGAATTTAGCATATTTAGGAATACTCTTTAAAAGATTAAGAAGGGGAATGTTTACCTCGCACATTTCAAATACCTCGTAGATATCCTTGTCGTGCTCATAACGACGGGTGCGCTTGAGTGCCTCGGGAAAAGGAACATCCGGTTCCGACACCGGTGTAGTAGGAGTAATTAACTCCTCCTCTTGCACATTCGGAGTTTCCTTACCTTCCTCGATTACTAGCTCCTCTTCTTGAACCATAGCTTCCTTGGCCTTCTTCTTCGGCTTGTCGGCCTCCACTAATTGTCTCCCATTCCGTAAAGAAACCGCACTCACGTTTTCCTTCGAAAGAATGGTTTGACTAGGTAATTTCCCCGAATCTCGAGCCTCCAACCTACCAATGGCGGTCGCCATTTGGCCCATTTGAATTTCCAAATTTTGAATGCTAGCTCTGTTCTCCTTGTGATTTTGAAGAACCGTAGCTTGGAGATTGGACATTTGGGTGGTTACCGTAGCTTGATTAGCAACCAAAGCACGTATCATATCTTCGGTGGACATTTGACCACTAGGTGGAGGCGGGGTAGGAACCGTGTTAGGAACTTGTTGCTTAGCAAAGAATTGTTGCTTCGGTTGACCAACTTAATTTCCTTGAGTAATTGGTTGGTCTCCTTGACGAGTTCTCCACCTCATGTTGGGATGGTCTCTCCATCCGGGATTAAAGGTATTAGAGTAGGGGTCCCATACTTCGTTCACCTCTTCTTGACCTTCTTCATACATGTGAGGGCAACGCTCACTCGGGTGTCCCTCCGTGAACAAATACCGCACATCATAACTTGATTTGTTTTTCCTGACATCATATTTTGGACAAGAGCCATTAAGCTATCGACTTTATGTACAAGGCTCGAGGATGATGAATTACCTACGGCATGCACTCCCCGTTTATATTTTCGAGAAAAATCTCGAGAGCTTTCAGCTAGCTCCTGGATAACCTCTATAGCAGCATCTGGACTCTTTTTCACAATCGATCCCCCACATGCCGCATTCACAGTGCGAGCATCCTCCACACAAAGACCTCCACAAAAATACATCACAAGGTCTTGAGGATTATAGCCATGATATGGGCATGTAGCACATAGCTTCTTAAAACGTTCCCAATACTCATACATCGTCTCACCATCTCGTTGCTCCGCATTACTAATCTGCTTCTTCAATTGGGAAGCTCGAGACGCCGGAAAATACTTCTCAAGGAACGCCTTCTTCATCTTCACCCATGTATCAATACTTACAGGTGGCAAGTAATATAGCCAATCTCGCAGAATCCTTCAACGAAAAGGCAAAGGCCCTTAGCTTCAGCTGCTCATCAGTGACAGACGCCGGTTTCATACTCAAGCATACAATATGAAAATCCGACAAGTGCTTGTTAGGGTCCTCATCGCTTAAGCCATGGAATGTGGGTAGTTGATGGATCAAACCCGACTTCAATTCGAAAGTGGCATTCGCACCCAATGGTGGGTACGTAATACACAAAGGTTGTTGTGCGAGATCGGGTGTCGTCAGCTGCTTAATCGTGTTGGCCATGGTATACGACTCGTCTTCGGATTCGGAAGAAACTTCGTTCACCTCTGGATTAACAAGAATATTGTTATTAAACTCTAGATCCTCGAATTCCTGTGTTCCGATAATTATTGCTCCCTCTCCGATTCTCTGTGACCTGTGAAGAGTGCGTTCAATCTCTGAGTCGAGAGGCTCGAGGTTCAAGTTAGAAGAACGGGTATTATACATAAACTACACAAAATAAAATAAAATAAAATAAAATTAGCTGTAATAAATAAAATAAAAATAAAAACTACACTAGAAAACACAAAAATAATTAATACCGAGTCCCCGGCAACGGCGCCAAAATTTGACAGGCTAAAGTCGTATGCCTCAAATTACTAATTTATAATCACTTATAACCAACTAACTAAAACAATAGTATAATGGAAATAAGGGTCGAACCCACAGAGAATCGGACTAATTATAACTGTGTACTAATGTAGAACGAAAAATAACTAATTAACTAAATAATAAGAAAGGGGGGGTTTTGAATGATTTTCTAACAACTAAAACTGATCAAGATTAAAACTTCAACTAAATCAAATGATTAAAAGGTCTCGGGTCAAGTACAAATCCACAACTTAATCACAATTGATCATCGAAATCCGGTTCAAATTATTATTCTTGATTACTTTATCGTGAATCAAAGATTCTAATTCTCCTTATGAATAACTAATTAAAACGTATCCCGTTCTTAATCAACCCTAACTGTTAAACAACCTAAACAATCCAGTTCTAGATTTAATTCAACAGCAGCATTAATATATAGAGAATTCGATAAAGAGATAAATAAACACATACAATCCAGTTGTGCTATAAATCTATGATAATTGCTCCTAAGTCTTAATATCAACGAATCCCGTTCAATAATTAAGTCTTAGATGTTACTCAGGTCAAGTTAATCAACAAATCCTGTTCAATTAACAAAACTAACAATAGAACGATGAAATAGAAAACTAGTTGATCACTCTAGAAATCAATAACAACATTCATATAATTAAACTGAGCAATTAATCAATAATCAAGAATAAAGATAAGAACTTTCAAACTCACAATCGATAATTAAGCGTTTCAATGTCTTGAACCGAGATGAAAATATTAGTTACACATAATTTTCTTGAGAACTCTAACGATGAACGTTCACTTCAATAATAATCTGAATAAAAAGTATGATCTAATAAAAATCTATACTAATAGTATTCTCATACGGGTAATAATTAAGGTAAGTCTATTACTTACCAAACTCTAGTAATAAAATAAGATAATAATAATAATAATAATAATAATAATAATAATAATAATAATAATAATAATAATAATAATAATAATAATAATAATATATTAATTAATAAGCTGACACGGAATCTAAGGCGACTTAAATTCCGTCTTCAATTTCCGAGCTGTGCGAGAAGGTCGGTTCTTCGGCTTCGGTTGGGCTATTTCTTCTAGATCTTTGTCTTGGGCCGAATCAACTAAAGTATCATGTCGTACTCCAAAATCCTCAAATTAGCTCATATAATAATCCCACGGACATTACACAAATACGACAGAATAACACCAAATTAGTCAACCAAATTACACCTAAATCATCGTTATAACCATGACTAAATATGGCCCATCACTTTTCGAGGGAGGAAGGGAATAAGTGCTTAAACATGGTGGACTTTACCCCTTTGACCGCCATGAAATCTTTGAAAGCCCGGATGTGATGGACCGGATCTTCAGTACCCTCAAACATCGGAATTCCCGTAAGGTTGAGGTTAGCCGGTAGCTCGTCATTCAAAGGTGCATAGGAACGAGCATTTTCAGTGTGGATCGAGTTGTTCGTTGATAGGTGAACCTGTTCTTCGAGCCTGCGAACAACGCTGATCAGTTCAGCTATGGGCCCAGTGGGCTCAGCTCCTTCAACAGGGGCCGTCTTCTCTACGGCGCTCAGGCGGGTGGCTAGAGTTGCTTGGCTAGCCTGGATGGTAGTCAGTTGAGTCTCGATCTTGGTCAGAGTGTCTTTCAATTCGTCCATCTTGCGTTGGTATCTAGTCTCGGGTGGCCTGTCTGTAAGAACACCGCGTGATCAAAAACTAGCCCAAATCCCGGAATTGAAAGTACATCCCGAACAAGACTAAAAAGGGAAATGACTCGGAAAAGACACCTAGATGGATGACTTGTGAAAGGTGGGCCTTCCTTAGGAATCGGCGGGTGGGCCGAGTCCTGTTCGAAGGAAGGTTCACGTGAGACATCCCCAGACTTTGGACTCGATTGTGTAAACGGGTCCTCCTTTGTAGGAGTATGTCCTACGCAGGTGGGCCTTGCCTTAGTCTAATAAGGCGGACTGGGATAGGGAAGAAACTCGTGATGTAAGATCGACGGAGTTTCGACGCTAAAGACCTTGACAACTTACGACATGACCCAACACTGCTAAATACGTGAAGTCCTAAGAAGAGGAAGGCTTTGAAAATGGATTATTTTTTTTGAAAAAAATCCGAGAAACTCGGTGGAAGGCCCAACTTTTCGAAAAAACGGAAAGTGTATCGGGCCGCAAGTTTGAAAGTTCGAAAATATTTTCGAGTTTTGAAATGGGCAGAATGCCGGCTAGAAATAGGCTATTTTGAGTAAAATCATAAGTCCTAAATTCGGCATATGTCCCGGGTTTTGAAATTGGATATCTTGAAAAAGATGCATTTTTGAAAAGAGATGGTTTTTTGAAAACGTCTCGGAAACCAAGTAGCACATAGTCACGCAAGCATTATAACGACGCTATGTATGCTTTACACTAAGTCTCGGTCGGTCTATAGAGGGTCTATACAAGTGTACATAGTCTAGACGTTGATCGGGACGGACATCCTAAGTCGAGTTGATCTTAGAACATGCCGCGAAACCCACTCGAATCGACTATGGACACCTTTGACATATCCATATTGGAGTACTTCACGGTATAGTGGGACGTCGGTCGCGAGTACTGGCCCGGGAAAATATGGGTTATGCATGAACCGTAGAACTAAAACGCGTATTGTACTAGTCAAACGATTTCTATTCGAGTCTCACCCTGAGGATGCCGATGGTAAGTCACGCATCAGTTAATCCCCAGCGGAGTCGCCAAATTGTGGACATGACATAGGTCCACCCCGACGCGGCCACGCGCGGGTTTGGGGAGGCGAATGAATCTCCATATGAGAATGTATCGAATTGAAATTTAAATCAAAGTGGAGTCGCCACAGAACTTTGTGGGAGTTCGGGCCCATTCGAACCCACTCTATGTCGTAGTGGGCCGTATAAAAAAAAGGCCCATTTTCGATGTCAGAGTTTATTGGGTTCGTCCCTTTGCATTTCGATACCGATACTGTCACTACCGGTTATCGTGTATTGAATGACTCTCGTGCGCCAACGGTTTCGGGCATTCGGGAACCGAGGTTCTGAGTAAGAGGTGAGGGTACGTGTTGGGGAGCCCACAAAGGACACCCAACCTCGCCCGCACATTAGCGGCCTCTACTAAGATATCGAATGATTTTGAATACGCGCGTTAGTTGAACGATGAGATGTTATGCAAACATTGTTTTCCCTAAGCATGTGAGGAATTGAATGAGTTTCTATGTCAATTTAATGCAACTAAAATTAACGTCAAAGTTGTATTTTAGCATGCGGGTTCATTTTAGTACATTAAAACAAACGATAAATCAACAAGAAAAGTAACAAACGGTTAGTAACGATATAACGAATAATAACGGTTTGCGTAAATATAGAATGAAATGGAATGATGTAAATTGGATGATGCATGGTTTTGAAAAGGTAGTATTACGGTGATTGCTTTGACACGTGTTGACCTAAGTCATAAAATATTATCGAAACTAGAAGACAATGTAGGACTCACGGTTTTGACGTGATAAAGGGACACTCGATCGAGTCATTGGAGGACTCGATCGAGTGGACCTCTGAAAACGATTCTGTCCCATGTTTTAGACCTTACTCGGTTGAGTTATTGACCAACTCGACCGAGTACGTTGCCACTCGACCGAGTCACTGTGAGACTCGATCGAGTGGGAGCCGAAAATACATTCTGTTTCGGTTTTTGGGGTGCCACTCGACCGAGTGGGCTAGGCACTCGGTCGAGTGCCCCCTGTACGAACATTGGGTTCGCTCGCAATTTGTTATTGATTTCGGAATTGCTTTTGATTTTGATGATTCGATGAATTGGGCATAAATATTGTATAATTTATGTCCAGTTTATATCTATAATTCTCGTCGTGCCCGATATCCGCTTATTGAAGCGGTATCGAGTACTAGAGCGAAATTTGAAGAAAAAAGCTATAAGTCGTTTTAAGTCAACCAAATCGATATGGATTTTCCTCCGCGTTTGTAGTGTCGTAATTCTAACGAATTAAGTGAAATCTACATTAGCATCAACGAAAAATCGAATTGGTTAAATTATTTGACTAGATCGTTAGATTCGACATCCAATTACGGAATTGGTATCGAATCTAAAAGATCGACGCTTTGCTTAAATTGAAAGATTTGATTCCCTCGGCTTTTCCGACATTGTAATGAATCCCTAGGGATTATGTGATGTCGGATCCGCGTCAACGGGTTTCGACCCTTATTAAAGGAACTTGTTTTGAAAGTAATTTTTAGGAAATCGATGAAGTATACGATTAGATGATGATGAGAACGAAAATAAAAATTATTATTTAGGTTGACTTGTTTCAATAATCAAGTAATCGGGGTGTCGGGATAAGCGACCGACAACGCTGTGTGCAGTACACTTGTATATTCGGGTTTTCTTATTCCGACATCCCTCATACTCGACACAAATCCACAAGTATTTTAATATCTTTTAGTATTAGCAGTATTAATGACATTAGGACGCGAATAAAATAAAAAAAACGAGACAACGATGACGATAAAGGCGACGCACGACGCGAGAGAGAAGGAGAAGAGAGAAAAGACGGGGTTTTGGCACCCTCAACCTACATGTTTCTTATGCTCGGACGGGACTCGTAGTGGCGGCTTGCATGGGAGTTTCGAGTATGTAGGCTAAGTTGTGGTGGTTAAGGTTTCGATTCCTAAAGCTAGGTTTAGGGTTTGCTAGTATAGTGCTAGGGTTTGATGAGGGTAGAATTAGGGTTTTTTAGGATGATCAAAGTTGTGTGTAAAGTTGTGCATGGGGGTGTATATATAGGCATGGCCTTGGACCCCCGGCTAGGGTTACTCGACCGAGTAACCAGCTGACTCGGTCGAGTGGCCCGGTGTGCCTGCAGTCAGGCCTGAATAAGGCCCACTCGATCGAGTGGGCTGAGCACTCGATCGAGTGGCTCAGCTGAGTCGCGCGGGTCCATTGTTTTGGACCTTGAGTTGGATATTTTGTGGGTTTTGAGTTTGACTTGGACTCTTGGTGTTTATATGGTTGTTTCGTATGTTTCGGAGACGACTTTGACCGGGGTTGACCCAATCGCTAAAAGTCGGTTTTATTTCCGGTGTCGGTTTTGATCCAAATTAGTCTTGTTTGACTGAAAACGATCCACTGGGCCTGGATTTGAGGTTAGCTTTGTGAGATTTGTACTCCGTAAGTGCATTAGCCAGCAACTAATGGTTTTGAGCCCATATCTGAGCGCGTAGAAACACGTTAGCGTCCGATCATCATCGGGTATTTTTTGGAAACTGTCATAGACACCTGGCAGTCAAAATGCGGGTGTCTACAAACATACCCATCAACTAAACTCGTTTCGGCAAGAAAAGCGGTCACGAAATCTGGACCAAAATTGGTTTCGGTCCTGGAGCGTTTGCTCCTTCGAGGTTCCTCGGGAACCACCGCAGGAGTAGAAGGACGCGCTGTAACAACAGGAGCCAAAGAGTTAGTTTTCATAGGGAAAATATGCTCAAAAAATTCTGCATCTCTAGATTCCATTATGGCCCCAAAACCGGACGAATCTTTAAGAATAAAGCGATAAGCGGCACTATTCATGGCATGCCCGATAAAAATACCGTCTACGGTTTTAGGTCCAATTTTTTTCCTTTGAAACGTTGGAATCCCGATCTTTGCCAGACACCCCCACACTTTAAGGTATTTGAGATTGGGCTTGTATCCTTTCCACAACTCATAAGGAGTCTTACCTGTTTTCTTATGAGGTACACGATTCAGAACATGACATGCATAAAGAACTGCTTCACCCCACATATTAGAAGGCATTCTAGAACTCAACAACATTGCATTCATCATATTCTTAAGTGATCGGTTTTTGCGTTCGACAACACCGTTTTGTTGGGGTGAATAGGGGGCAGTCCTTTCGTGTATAATCCCATGGGTCTTACAATAGTCACTAAGTGGATTACCGTCGTACTCACCTCCCCGGTCAGATCTTATTCGTTTTATTTTAAGGTCTAATTGATTTTCAACCTCGGCTTTAAATTCTATGAACTTTTCTTCAACCTCATCTTTGGTTGTTAATAAATAGACCCTAGTGTATCGAGAAAAATCATCCACAAAAGTGATATAGTAATGTTTCTCACCCCTACTTGTGGTGTTCTTAAAGTCAGCTAAGTCCGAGTGAATTAGCTCAAGAAGCGTAGTAGAACGTTCCACACATTTATTAAAGAGTGTTTTAGCATGCTTAGCTTCGACACATATTTCACATTTATCAAAATTTGTGTCGCTAAAGTCAGGAATAAGATCATGCTTTTTCATATTTTTAATCGAGGTCACATTCACATGTCCTAGTCTAGCATGCCATAAAGAAACAGACTCGGCAATATAAACAGAAGCGGACGAATTCTTATTAATGATTTATATGTCTAATACAAATAATCCACCATTACAAAAGCCTTTACCAACAAAATTTCCATTTCTAGTGAGTACAAGTTTATCTGATTCAAAAGATAGTTTGATACCTGCTTTGTTTAATAAAGCTCCAGAAATAAGATTTCTTCGAATATCAGGAACATGTAGCACGTTATTAAGTTCAAGAGTCTTACCGGAAGTGAGCTTCAAAATGACTTTCCCTTTACCAAGTACTTTCACGGTGCTAGAATTCCCCATAAAAACGCATTCCCCACTCGGTACTTGAGAGTAATCCGTGAAAACATCCCGATTGGAGCAAATGTGCCTTGTAGCGCCAGTATCCCAACAACCCATTCGGAAAAATTGCTTACTAGATTAACTTCTGACAACGGCGACAATTATATCGTCATCTTGTTCAGTAAGATTAACATGCGATTTATTGGGGTTCCTTTTACCAGTAGGAGAAAAACCTTCGGGACAAAATCTAGCCGAGTGACCCGGTTTACCACATGTAAAACAGTTTCCCTTAAATTCCCGTTTACCTTCATCTTTAGAATCCCCTTTGCCATCCCGTTTGAAGGTATTCTGGTTTCTAGTCCCATGAACCTGATTAGAAGACTTGTTACCCCGTTTTTGACTCTTGTAATGATTTTTAGACTCGGTTAGGTTAGCCATGGAAGAAGAGTGTTCGACTTGCTTACCTAGAGTCTGAATCCGGTTTTGCTCTTCGATTTTTATATGAGACACTAGTTCTAAAAGAGTAAAATCTTTTTGTTTGTATTTCATACTATGAACATAATTTTCCCAAGAGACCGGAAGTTTATCTAATAAACAATTAGCCTGAAAACCTCACAAATTTTCATACCTTCCGCCATTACCTCTGCACATAGATTTTCGTATTCATGAACTTGATCTAAAATGGCTTTCTCATCGACCAACTTGAAATTTAGCCAACGACTGCATGCGTACTTTTTCGTTCCATAGTCACCAGAACCATACTTGGTTTTGAGAGCATCCCAAATTTCTGTAGCCTTTTTAAACTTACTGTAAATCAAGTACAAAGGAGACGTCATGTAATGCAGTAACATCCCCCTACAAGTAACATTATCCGTTTCAAAATCTCTACCCGATTTCACTGGAGCCTCAGATTTAGTAAGTGTATAAACGAGCCCCAATTGAGTTAGAAAACATTCCATTTTATCCGACCACATACGATAACTTTTTCCATCAAAAAGTTCAAATCTGGACATGTCAAGTATGAAGGGGTTATGAACAACAGCAGTAGGAACGGAAGTGACAACAGGAGGAGGAGGAGTAGAAAGAACAGCACTAACAGGACTACCAACCATGATGAAAAACGAAATTAAATCAACTTTAGATTGTTACCACGGTAGTAGTAGAAGTAGGGAGAGAAGAAGGTAAGATCTTATCTGAAACCAAAACAGAGATTGTGTCGCGACAAGAGCATCACTGTCCTAAAGTTGATTTATACCCCGTCTGCTACACACGGCCTCAATGGCACTCAACTCCTAGGATTTCACAACCAAACCGTAACTCCAGTGTAGGTGGAGAACGGATGAATATGATCGCCTCCCAATCGGATCGGTCGTTTTAGCGAAGGACGGGGGATCAAACGATATTTATAGACTCGGAAATATCACAAAAACAAACAAGTAATCGTGGTAAGTCGAGGTCGGTCCACAGGGAACGGTGTGTGTTGTGAAGTTTAAAGTGTCGTGTTCGATGTCTTAGAAGGGGGGTTTTGTAGAGGTCGAGTCTATACTAGAGGGATTAGCACGATGATGGTTTAGAGGTGATCAATTTAGGGAAAGGCGTTAGGGAGAAGTCGGGATTCGGTACTTGGGGTCTAAGAAGGTCGGAATCGAGTTTTTGTCACAATATTGGTAAACTCACCTAAAAACCCGCTTTCGCGGTGAATGAGGGTAAGTCCCTTGTCATGGTAATTTCTACCCCGAGTTTCCCCATATTGATAGAAATTAGTCAAGGTCGGTCTAGTTGGCCGGACTAAAACAACAATGACATACCACCATAAATAAGATAAACCAACATGTAAGCAACCCACCAACATCCCTATATTCAAATAAACCAAGCCCTCATCCCTAAACTCCCCAACAAGAAATTTACTCACAATTCATTATGAAATTCATCACAACATGCATATTAATTAGATTTGAACAAGATGATGATGAGAAAATATCACAAAAACTAAATAGAGATTAGAGAGTGGAAGAGAATTGTACCAACCATGTAGATCTATAAGAAATAAGAAGATATCATAGATAAAATTGAATCTTTGATGAATAAAGTGAAGAACTTGTCACTAATTCTTCATAAAACCCAACAAATCTTCAAATAAACCTTGAATAATCTTCTACAAGCTTGAGATCTAAACAATTGTTAAAGAGAATTGTGTAGATCTACTATTAATTACTATATAAACTACTAGGAATTTTTTAGGATTTTTACTACTACTACTAATTAATGGTGTAATAGGATGGTGGAGTGGTGTAATGTCTTCCCTCCTTAGCACAATGGAGAGGTGAGTTTAGGCAATGAATTAGGGTAACATATATAGTAATCTCTTAATGGATCCTTAACCTAAAGCCCAAATCCATCTTCATGCTCCATTAGTGAGACAATCTCCCTTTGCATCTCCATGGGGTGAAACTTCGCCCTGCGGACTCATCAGTAATTCCCATCGGGTGAAATTTTCGCCCGGTGAGATTTTCTTCTTTTTTCGCGTTTTCGGCACGTCTTCACCATCGGGCGAAATTTCACCCGGTGGGCGAAATTTCGCCCGGTCAGTTTCGCCCGGTGGGGAGTTCTCGGAAATTCTTCGGGAGGCATTTTCACCGTCGGGTGAAATTTCGCCCGGTGGTGTCTCATCGGGTGAAATTTCGCTCGGTCATTTTTTTTTCTGGCCTCGAGTCTTGTCTCATTCTTCGTTTGTTCGATCGGATGGCTTTAAACTTTAAGTTGTATGCTTTGCTCTTTGGATGGTTTTCCCTTCTCTTGTGCTCGTGGAAGCTCAATCGTGATTTTTGTAGCAAAACCTATCAAAATTGATAGAAAAACTACCAAAAACACGTAAAACGCACAAGAGGGACGCTAATGCGAGAAGTATGCAAAATATGGCGATAATCGCACTCAAAACTCGCAAAACGAGGGAAAAACGGGTCTAAATGGAGGGAAAAATGGTCTAAATTTAGCACACAACAATTCCCCCACACTAAACCGTTGCTCGTCCTCGAGCAAAGACCCAAAAAGAAATTACAAACTACTACTACTAGCTAGACTATGCTAAGCCGATACGGGGCAATTAACGGGCCCGCTCCGTCCCTTCAACTCACATCGAAATACTGATGAGGTAAAGTACTCCCATGCAAGGCAAGTTGGGGCTTGCTCAAAATGGTGGATGCGACTAAACACACAAAAACACATAACACAAAAGAATAGACGCATCCAAAGCAAAAATAAAACACCGAATCCCTCATCGAGACAGCGGGGAAAGACACTGATTACTTACCTAAAACAACAATAGACTTACAAGATAAATCACCCACGTAAACAAGGACCAAAGCCTAATACTATGACAATTAAGCAATATAGATGTTGATAACTTAGCCAGGTCCTCCTAATCTTCTAAAGGGCTACGGGGCGTATAATGGAGTGGAAAAAGTGAACCATGGATTCGTTCGACACTGTAGGTAAGTGCAGTCTCGCTCTCTTTGGCTAAGCCAAGAGGGTCGTTCCAAAACTCGAATTTTCTAAATTAGCCCAAATAAAAAGGTGGAGTGTTTACAATTATTGGGATGGATCAACTCATCACCGCTATCAAAAGGGCTTTTTTTTTTTTTTTTGAAGGAGACACTTTTGATAATTTGATTTTTCATTTCAAGCTCCTTTTCTTCTCCTTTGTTTTCTTGTTTTTCATATTTTTGTGCCCTTTTTCTCTTGCTTTGGTTTGCCCTTTTTTGGCTTTTTGATGTGGTTTGTAACCAAGCTTTGGAGGTTATTTTTGTGTAAACTTATTGTGATGATGTATAGGTGGAGGAAAAATAGGTAATCGAGAACGCGCGCCATTCCGGATAACCCACAAAAGATGGAAAAGATTTGGACTAAAGGTGCAATGGTCATTCGAGCAAGGACACCTAGAAAACGGGATGCGGGAACCAAGGCCTAACTTCTCCATGGGTGGTCAAGGTGGTCAAATGCAAACCCCGAAGTAAACCTCTAGTAGAAAAGGTGGACTCAAAGCTAAAGGATCAACAAATTCATTGCCTAAGAGTCATTCTACTAGACTAAGGTCCAAAATCTACAATGGGTTATTTATAATGGAATGTAAACTCTTGTAATAAGTTTGTAATCGGGTTTTCGAAAAGGTTTAATCCTAGACACACTATACAAAAGCAAAACAAAACAAAACACACGAAAGTGAAAAACAAATAAAAGAAAACACAAGTAAAGTCATGAACTCCATACTCCATCAACATTCAAGCATATATAAACCACAACACCAAAATGCTCAACTTCGGGAGCCTCCAATAGCAACAACCTAACTCCTCTACAAAATTAAAGAAGAAAGAAGGAAGGAAGTTACCAAGCGGATGCTTTCATAATCTCTTCAATTCGCGCTATTAAGGTGGTGATTACCTGTAAGAGTAGAGAACAAGACCATACACGGGACACAAAACATAACAAGAAACAAGAAGGAAAAAGAAAAAGAAAATGTTTTTGATTTTTCGAATTTTTCAAATTTTTATGGATTTTTGAAAAGATTTTTGAAAAATAAAAGATAGTAGACTCCTCCCCCACACTAAAACTGTACATTGTCCTCAATGGACAAGTAGGGAAGAGCGAAAAAGATGGAAAAGAAAATTAAGAAAAATCTTTTTTTTTTTTTTTTATGATTTTTTTTTCAAATGTTCTTGGATTTTATAATTTTTTGAATGTTTTTGGATTTTTCAAAAATTTTGAATGTTTTTGTGTTTTATAATTTTTTGAATGTTTTTGGATTTTTCGAAAATTTGAGAAGAGGAAAATGAAAAGAAAAGAAAGAAAACGATAAGATAGTGGCGGGCCTAGGTGCAATCACATCACCTAGACCCTAGCCAAGTGGCTAAGAAAATGAAAATGAAAGAAAATAAAATGAAAGGGTGAAAAATTGGGCGTAGGCGTAGTCACGTCACCTAGCCCGGATTAAGAAAAAAAATGAGAAAGATTTGATTTTAAAAAAATTTGGATTTTTCAAAAGGGTCAATGGCGTAATCACATCGCCAAGAGACCGAGAGCAATACCAAGGCCGCGATGGCCACAAAAATCATTTGATGGAACGGTGGGACAACTTGCGATTTTGTTCAAGATAAAATGATCACAATGATTATAATGATGGGACAGGAAATAAGGAACAACATTAGTTCACATGCAATTGAAAATGATTAAGACTCACCGACATAAACCACACATATATACCCATAACACAAACAAACCAAATTATCTACCGACTCTTGTAAGGGGGTCTAGTTTGAATAGTCATTGGACGCAAAGGAGGCCGTGGGAGTTCCGTCACTGGCATACTCCCAAACTCCTACATCCCCCGAGTTGTTCAGTCGGAATTCACAGGGACCTGGAGGTAGGTCCCAATTGTGACGGTTATAAATATTGGTTCGGTTTTTGCAGGGGACAATTAAGGCACGGTCATGGCTAAGAGAAACGAGGCGATGGTCAGGCACATTAAATATCCAAGTAGGGAAATAAGCCTCGTTAAGCCAGACACGGGGGTCATGTGGTTTAAGATGGTCGGTCGAATAACCCAAATTTCTTGCTATTACAGTCACAAGACCACCACAGTCGACAGAGGGGCGTTGGTCAATGATAATTTGATGAAAGTGTAACGCCACGACAATAGGTAGGTCAAGGGGTTAAGGGTTACCGAGTAAAGAGTCACATATCAATTGTAAGACACACACATTGAGGTTAATGATATTTTCGGTAGATGGCAAAAGACAGTAGGAAAGGAATTCAGCGAAATAACAAATGGCTGGGTTACGGATTTCAGCGGTAAAATTAGAATTGGGTTCGAAATCACGTTGACCCGGCGCTATGCGCCTCCACAAGTCTCTCCTAGTCGCACTACTTCGCGAATCACTTAGGGGTCTACTTAGTCCAGTACCCGACGAGGGCAAACCTAGAGCTAAGCTAAAGTCGGAAATATTTAAACAGTGATTTCTACCAAACAAATTAAATTTGAACTCCTTAGGTGTGGTCGGGTTATCGATTGTAAAACTACCTAGAAACTCACAAGTCAAGTCTTTGTTTGTGACGGGCACAAAACCAATGAGTTTACTAGTACCAATTCTCGACGATAACTCTATAATATCGTTCTTAATTCCTAGAATTTTCATTGTGAATGGACAAGGCCATCTCGTACTCTGAAAGTCTTTTTCGAAGAAAATACGAGCGAGGGGTGAATTTGGACACGGTAAAAGTTTAGGCCTAGCGGACTTACTAGAAGATGAATGCTTAGAAAGATTAGAAGTCAAGGCCATACCTTGTTTACGCGCGGCTCGTTGAGCTCTTGTCTCCATGATAATAATTTGCAAGAAAAATCCCAAAACTTTTGCTTCTCCTTTCTTCAAAAACCCAAAATAAATATTCACCCAAGTATGGAATGGAGTTATGAATGGGGGTTGAATATGGTATATGGAAGGTGGTGTAATATTTTGTGATGGTTGAAAGGGTGAAATGATGAGTGAGGTGAAAAAGGTGGTATAAATAAGGGTGTTTGAGGAGGGAAAGTTAAAGTTTTAAAGTTGGTGCTAAAAATTTGGTGTAAAAATATTTGGAGGGAAAGTTATGTTGAGGTAAATTGTTGGAGGGAGATGAAAATGTAGTGAGTGAGTAAAAGGTGTAGGTGATTGTCCAAAACACACCGCCGGGTGGAATTTCACCCGGTCGGGCATCATCGGGTGAAATTTCACCCGACGACATTTCGTCGTGAAAATCAATTTTGCCGTCTTTTTCCACCGGGTGAAATTTCACCCGGTCAAAATCTCACCGGGCGAAATTTCGCCCGGTGGTAACTTCTTCGATTTCGGCAATTCTGGCAACTTTTCCGTAGGGCGAAATTTCGCCCGGTCGAGTCTCACCGGGCGAAGTTTCGCCCGGCGGTCTTCCTGCTGCGTTTTTCCGCCTTGCCATTTCATGGCTCTTCAATAGTCACCTAGAGATTCAAATATATGACTCGACTCACATTACATAATCAATAATTCCCACAAACATGCTTGTGGTCTTCGATTTAAGCTCCATAACTTCTCCAAATGCTTGGTCTTCATCCAAATTTAGCTCCATAGTGAAATCCAATTTTAATCAATCTTCTCATGCTAACAAAACTAATAAACTCAAAGAAATATGATACATATATACAAGGTGGTTGTTGAGGATACCACCAAACCTACATCAACTTCGAGAGGGGGGTCAAACAACGCTCCCCGATGGGAGCTCACCAAACTTCATAGTAGCAAAGGTCTCACGAATATGACCGGGATGATAAATCTTCAAACGTTGCCCATTAACCATAAACTTCCCGGTTTCCGGGCTAGATATCTCTATCGATCCATATGGTTGCACTCCGGTCACTTCAAATGGACCCGACCATTTTGATTTCAACTTACCGGGAAAGAGCTTAAAGCGAGAGTTGAAGAGTAATACCTTATCACCAACCGAGAAGTCCTTACGAAGAATCCGAGAATCGTGCCATTGGCGAGTTCGTTCTTTGTAGATCTTCGAATTCTCGTAGGCTTCAAGTCGTAGTTCTTCCAATTCTTGTAGTTGGAGAAGGCGATTATTTCCTACGACACTCTCATCGAAGTTTAGCTCTTTGATTGCCCATTTGGCTTTGTGTTCTAATTCCACCGGTAAATGACAAGCTTTACCATACACAAGACGATAAGGAGTGGTTCCAATCGGCGCTTTGTAAGCCGTCCTCAATGCCCAAAGGGCGTCATTTAATTTCAATGACCAATCCTTTCGGTGTGTATTAACAACTTTCTCTAAAATTCCCTTGATTTGACGGTTGGAGATCTCGGCTTGCCCATTTGATTGAGGGTGGTAGGCTAAGGACATCTTGTGGGTGATACCGTACTTCCTAAGAAGGTGTTCAAAGGTATCTTTCCTAAAATAAGAGCCTCCATCCTAATTATGGCCCTAGGCATACCGAATCTCGGGAAAATTACGTTCTTGAAAAGCTTGATTACAACCTTGGAGTCATTGGTGGGGGAAGCTACGGCCTCGATCCATTTTGAGACATAATCAACCGCGACTAGAATGTACTTGTTACCAAAAGAGGATGTGAACGGACCCATGAAATCAATGCCCCAAACATCGAACAATTCAATCTCCAAGATAGGTTGAAGGGGCATCTCATTTCTTCTTGTTATATTGCCACTTCGTTGGCATGCATCGCATGTGAGAATGAAAGCTCGAATGTCTTTGAACATGGAAGGCCACCAAAACCCGCTTTGGAGAACCTTGGCAATTGTCTTTTGATTGGCCAAGTGTCCACCATAAGATGTCGAGTGAAGGTGCTTCACGATATTATATCCTTCTTCGGCCGTAACACATCGTCGGTAAATTCCATCTACGCATCGGCGAAATAAATAAGGCTCGTCCCAATAATAGCGTCGGGCTTCATAACGTAGTTTCTTCCTCTCTTGCTTGGAATAATCGTCCGGAATAAAATGAGATACTAAGAAATTGACGATATCGGCATTCCAAGGTGTAATAGTTTCAACGGCCATCAAGGCCTCATCTCTCATAGCTTCATTGATGGGGATACCATCTTCTTCATTGCTCTCTTTACTTACCGTTAATCTACTAAGATGATCCGCTACCAAGTTCTCCGATCCGGCTTTGTCTTTAATCTCAATGTCGAATTCTTGCAAAAGGAGCACCCATCGAAAGAGTCGGGACTTTGTCTCCTTTTTGGACATGATGTAATGAATCGCCGCATGATCGGTGTGAATAATGACTTTGGAACCGGTAACATAGTTTCGAAATTTCTCCATGGCATAGACAACGGCAAGCATCTCTTTTTCGGTTGTGGTGTACCTCGATTGGGCTTCATCTAGGGTCTTGCTTGCATAATAAATCACATGTAGCTTCTTATCAACCCGTTGGCCTAGAACGGCACCAACGGCAAAATCGGATGCATCGCACATGATTTCAAATGGAAGATTCCAATCGGGAGCTTTGATAATCGGTGTGGTAGTGAGAGCGGTCTTTATCCTACAAAAGGCCTCAAGACAAGAGTCATCAAAAACAAAAGGTGCATCTTTCATAAGCAAAGAAGTCAAAGGCTTAGCAATCTTAGAAAAGTCTTTAATAAATCGTTTATAAAAACCGGCGTGACCTAGAAAACTCCTCACCCCTTTAACATTTGTAGGTGGTGGCAAGTTCTCAATCACGGAGACTTTCGCCTTATCGACTTCGACTCCTCTATTAGACACAATATGACCTAGGACAACACCTTGTTCAACCATAAAATAACACTTTTCCCAATTTAAAACAAGTCTATACTCTTCACATCGAGCCAACACTTGATCGAGATTTTCAAGACAAGAATCAAAAGATGTACCATGGACACTAAAATCATCCACAAAAACTTTCATAGATTTTTCAATAAAATCGGAGAAAATAGCCATCATACATCTTTGAAACGTTCCCGGCGCATTACACAATCCGAATGGCATCCTTCTATAAGCATAGGTGCCATAGGGACAAGTAAAAGTGGTTTTCTCTTGGTCATCGGGATGAATAGGTATTTGAAGAAATCCGGAATGACCATCGAGGAAACAAAAATAAGAATGATGCGCCAATATTTCAAGCATTTGATCAATAAAGGGAAGGGGGAAATGATCTTTTATGGTGGCCATGTTCAATTTTCGATAGTCTATACACATGCGCCAACCGGTAATAGTCCTAGTAGAAATCGACTCACCCTTTTCTCCTTTAACAACCGTCATTTCTCCTTTTTTCGGCACAACTTGTACGGGGCTAACCCATTTACTTCCGGTTATTGGGTATATAATGTTAGCCTCATACAACTTGAGGACTTCCTTCATGACAACCTCTTTCATGGTGGGGTTCAACCTACGTTGACCCTCTACCGAAGGACGGTGGTCATCATCAAGGACGATCCTATGCATGCAAAAGTTTGGGCTTATGCCTTGGAGGTCGGCAATGCTATACCCGATGGCCTTTTTGTGCTTTCTCAAAACAATTAAAAGTTTTTCCAATTGAGGTCCATCAAGGGTAGCGTTGACGATAACGGGATAATTAGTTCCTTCAGGAAAGGCATATTTGAGGGAAGAGGGGAGTGGTTTAAGTTCAAGATTAGGAGGAGAAGATACCATACTCTTACCCACCGGTAGTGGTTCTACCTTTTCATCATGCAAACATTCTTCTTCAAGAGGTGGAGAGTCAAATGGTTCATCTTCTTGCTTATCATCATCTATCAAGCTATACTCAACCAAACTATCAATAACTTCAATGAAATTCATTTGTTCAATCATTGGTTGTTTAAGAGCTTGAGAAAGGGAAAACTCTACCGACTCGTTCCCTATGTTAAATGACAATTTTCCATTCTTAACATCAACTATAGTGCCTCCGGTAGCCATGAAAGGTCGACCTAAGATAATGGGGGTAATAGTGTCTTCGGGCATATCCATGACAACAAAGTTGGAGGGGATGAAGAATTTGCCAACTTGAACGGGTACATCCTCAAGTATCCCAAGTGGGTACTTGACGGACCTATCCGCAAGTTGAATCGACATGCTAGTGGGTCTCATCTCCCCCACACTAAGTCTCTTAGCAATGGAATAGGGCAATAAACTAACACTAGCCCCTAGGTCGCATAAAGCTTGATTAACAACAACATTTCCTACCCGACAAGGGATGGAAAAACTACCGGGATCATCTAGTTTCTTTGGCATTTCGTTCATAAGAATGGCACTACAATGACCCGTGAGAGAGACACATTCTTTGTCCTCTAAGGTTCTCTTTTTAGTCAAGACATCTTTCAAAAACTTAGAATAGAGGGGCATTTGAGAAATTACCTCGGTGAAAGGTAAAGGTACCTCTACTTTCTTTAACATATCCACGAAACGGCTAAATTGAGCATTCTCTTTGTATGGCTTAGCTCGCTCGGGAAAAGGCAATGGAGGGACAAAAGTGGGAGGCGGTGGAACATTGGATTCTTCTTCTTCTTCGGCTAATCGCTCCGCCTCTTTTCTTTTGGCTTCTTCGGCTTCCATTTGCTCTTTCTTCTTTCTTTGTTCTCTTAGTTCATTCTCCGCATTTTGGAGGATATCAAACTCCGCTTGTATTCCCCGGTTTTGTTTGGGGGAAGAGGAAGATGATTCTTGTGGTGCACTTGGTTGATTAACCTTAGATGGGGTAGTCTTGGTGTTCAAGCTCAAATTCTTGTATGGGTCCTCAAGTTCTTTGCCACCTCTCAAAATAACGGCATTTGCTTGGTGTGAAGGATCTCTTGGGTTTTGGGGTTAACCGGGCAAACCATGGGGTGGATGAATTGGTGCGGCTAAGGCTTTTGTTGCTTCTTGTGATTCCCAAACTTTTAGCCTTGCCTTGGTATCTTGATGTTCATTCCATAGTTGGCCAACGGTTCTTTGCAAATCATTATAGTTTTCCCATGAGGGTCCTCCTTGACCAATTTGAGAATTGCTTGATTGGCCATAAGGTTGAGAGGGTTGATTGAATGATTGTTGATTGTAACCTTGGTTACCATGAGAATTTCCTTGGAACCCTTGATTGTATCCATGATTAAAGTGATTACCATGTTGATTTTGTTGTTGTAGTTGTTAGGAACATGGAAGTTGCTACCTTGTTGATTGAAGTTGCTCCTTTGATGAGGAGGCATATATGGGGGCATCTTTGGAGGTCCTTGGTTAAAAGGCCTTTGTTGACTTTGATTGAATGGCCTCATTTGACTCCCTTGGGTGCGCGGCATCGGGTTTTGAACATTTTGATTTCCATAAGAGAAATTAGGATGAAACCTTGTGCCGGTATTGTAAGTATTAGAAAAGGGGTCAAATTGAGGTCTTTGCCCATATACTTGTATAGCTTGAACTTCATTTGGCTCTTCAACATAGACTTCTTCATTAGGAATGCAAGAGCTAGAGTCGTGGCCATGATTGTCACAATGATCACATTGAACTTCCCATGTTAATAACTTTGGAGGAGATGGTTGCCTTGGAGGAACACTCCCTTGAATTTGGTATATACCTCTAGGAGTGGGCTTAGAATTCATGGCATCCATTCTCCTTTTCAATTCTTCAAGTTCCGTTTGGAATTTCAATTCATTAGAACTCGTAGATGAGTTCACTTCAATTTTCTTTCTAGAATCCCTCGATTGACCCATTCTAGAATCACTCCTTGCCATCTTCTCAATAAGATTTTTAGATGCCTCATCGGTGAGAGAAGAGAAATCTCCTCCGGCGGCCGAATTGAGGTTTTCCTTGGTTCTCGATGAAAGGGTGTTATAAAATGTTTGGGTAGTTAGCCAATCGGGTATTCCATGATGTGGACATTTGCGCAACAAGTCTCTAAATCTTTCCCAAGCCTCACTTAGGCTTTCAAATTCATCTTGTTTAAAGGTTTGTATCTCCATGCGGTATTGGTTAGTTTTTGACGGCGGAAAATATTTCTCCAAGAAGGCGTTAGATAGTTGAGCCCATGTTGTAAAAGTATTAGCGGGATGGCCTTGAAGCCATCTACGAGCTCCATCTCTTAGGGTCTTCGGAAATAATAAACGATGCAATTGGCATGAAGTTAACCCATTGAGACGTGCTCCTACTAATTTTTCTTTGAATGAAGCGATGTGCTCTTGAGCATCTTCTTGAGAAAAACCATGAAATGTATCTTGTTGGACCGCATTGGTTAAAGAAGCTTTCAATTCTTAGTTCTCGGGAATCTCTCCGAAATCGACGGGAGATGGTGTTTCTTCATGTGTGAGTTGAGAGTGCGAACCTAGAGTCGCCATTGGTTGGATTGGTGGTGATGGTGGATTTGAATTTGGAGGGTTTGGAGAATTTGGAGAATTTGGTGGATTTGGAGGGTTTGGAGGATTTGGAGAATTTGGTGGATTTGGAGGGTTTGGAGGGGATGGAATTGGTGGTGGTGTTTTCGGTGATGGTGGTGGTGGTGGTGAATTTTGTGAAGTAGAAGGTATGGAAGGATTGTTTGGAGTGGGGTTATGTGATGTAGAAGGTGTAGAAGGTGAATGTGGAAGGATGGGATTAAGGTTAGGAGGTGATAATGAAGGATGTGGAATGATGGTGGTTGAGTTATTTCCTCGAAAACGCAATGCTCTAAAAGTCATTTCCGGTTCCGGATCGAACCACAAGGGCGATGACGTGTTCCTGGGCATAAAACTCAATTAAACGGTGAGACTCCTAGCACCTCGCGGCACTAGGGAAAAGAGAGAAGAGAAAAGAATCAAACACAACAACTAAAAACACAACAATTAGCCGCTCCCCGGCAACGGCGCCATTTTGATCGCCTCCCAATCGGATCGGTCGTTTCAGCGAAGGACGGGGGATCAAACGATATTTATAGACTCGGAAATATCACAAAAACAAACAAGTAATCGTGGTAAGTCGAGGTCTGTCCACAGGGACCGGTGTGTGTTGTGAAGTTTAAAGTGTCGTGTTCGATGTCTTAGAAGGGGGGGTTTGTAGAGGTCGAGTCTATACTAAAGGGATTAGCACGATGATGGTTTAGAGGTGCTCAATTTAGGGAAAGGCGTTAGGGAGAAGTCGGGATTCGGTACTTGGGATCTAAGAAGGTCAGAATCGAGTTTTTGTCACAATATTGGTAAACTCACCTAAAAACCCGCTTTCGCGGTGAATGAGGGTAAGTCCCTAGTCATGGTAATTTCTACCCCGAGTTTCTCCATATTGATAGAAATTAGTCAAGGTCGGTCTAGTTGGCCGGACTAAAACAACAATGACATACCACCATAAATAAGATAAACCAACATGCAAGCAACCCACCAACATCCCTATTTTCAAATAAACCAAGCCCTCATCCCTAAACTCCCCAACAAGAAATTTACTCACAATTCATCATGAAATTCATCACAACATGCATATTAATTAGATTTGAACAAGATGATGATGAGAAAATATCACAAAAACTAAATAGAGATTAGAGAGTGGAAGAGAATTGTACCAACTATGTAGATCTATAAGAAATAAGAAGATATCATAGATAAAGATTGAATCTTTGATGAATAAAGTGAAGAACTTGTCACTAATTCTTCATAAAACTCAACAAATCTTCAAATAAACCTTGAATAATCTTCTACAAGCTTGAGATCTAAACAATTGTTGATGAGAATTGTGTAGATCTACTATTAATTACTATATAAACTACTGGGAATTTTTTAGGATTTTTACTACTACTACTAATCGATGGTGTAATAGGATGGTGGAGTGGTGTAATGTCTTCCCTCCTTAGCACAATGGAGAGGTGAGTTTAGGCAATGAATTAGGGTAACATATATATAGTAATCTCTTAATGGATCCTTAACCTAAAGCCCAAATCCATCTTCATGTTCCATTAGTGAGACAATCTCCCTTTGCATCTCCATGGGGTGAAACTTCGCCCTGCGGACTCATCAGTAATTCCCATCGGGTGAAATTTTCGCCCGGTGAGATTTTCTTCTTTTTTCGCGTTTTCGGCACGTCTTCACCATCGGGCGAAATTTCACCCGGTGGGCGAAATTTCGCCCGGTCAGTTTCGCCCGGTGGGGAGTTCTCAGAAATTCTTCGAGAGGCATTTTCACCGTCGGGTGAAATTTCGCCCGGTGGTGTCTCACCGGGTGAAATTTCGCCCGGTCATTTTTTTTTCTGGCCTCGAGTCTTGTCTCATTCTTCGTTTGTTCGATCGGATGGCTTTAAACTTTAAGTTGTGTGCTTTGCTCTTTGGACGGTTTTCCCTTCTCTTGTGCTCGTGGAAGCTCAATCGTGATTTTTGTAGCAAAACCTATCAAAATTGATAGAAAAACTACCAAAAACACGTAAAATGCACAAGAGGGACGCTAATGCGAGAAGTACGCAAAATATGGCGATAATCGCACTCAAAACTCGCAAAACGAGGGTAAAACGGGTCTAAATGGAGGGAAAAACGGTCTAAATTTAGCACACAACAGAATACAGCCAAGAACGTTTGCCAACAATTAAACCAGAACAGAGAGAAGTATGTAATATGAGAATATGAGAATGAATGTATGTTTGTTGTGCTCTAGAACTGAAGAGAAGATGGCATTATATAGTGGAGCAGTGGCAATGGTTCAGTGTACAGCAATAAAGGGCATGGTGGAGACTTGCGGCAATCAGTCTCGGGAATGACAACAATTAGTCTGGAAAGGCAACAAGACTGACTGAGAAAAAAAGGAAGCTTCTGGACAAACAAATAATCCGACCACTAAAAAATACCCGCAAGCGGAGCGCCGAATGCGCTTACCAAAGCCCGAGCCCGGCCCGGCCCGTGCTCGGCTCTGCGCACGCGCGCGCGTGTGTGTGGTGTACGTATCCTTCACTTGTACACATCTAGTAAGGCATTTTAGTGGGTGATATATAAACACATTTTAGAAGCATTAAATGTTCCATGTGGGATAGTTAATACCACAAAGTATGCTTCTTTTGAAGCATTTAACTCTAACGGACGAAGAAGTAAGACAACGAAATTATCAACATCGAAACGCAAAATGAAAGGACGGGGCGACAATCGACAGAAATGCAACAAAAGAGTGAATAGAATAAAAGATGAAACGAAACCGAAGGTGAACACAATAATCATGTACAAAACAAACGTCGGAAAAGGTACGCATACGAGTACAATAGATGCATAGCATCAGCCGAAAACATAGGAGCACGCGTGAAGGAAAAGGGGAAATTAAAGAGGTCGATTTAGCATGACAATAGCAGCGTAGCAGCAACACAAAGCAACATCAGCAACATCAGCTAAGAATCAAAACAACGAGGCAGGAACAACATAGGCAGAACGAAGGAGGAGGAGGAGAAGAAGAAGAAGAAGAAGAAGAAGAAGAAGGGGAGGCTACCTTCACTGCCATAGGGAGCATAAACACGTAACAGTGCACGCAAGAGCAGCAGCAACAAGAGACACCGAGGAGGAATGCAGCAACAACAGAAAACCAGAGAAGATGTGGAAAAAGAAGGGGGAAAACGAAGGGAAATGAGGTGTTGAAGGAGAAAGGTTGGTTGAAATAAGGAGGATGGACACGTTAAAAAGAATGGGAAAACAAATTATTAGGGGGAAGCGGTGGAGAGACAAAAAGGAGGAAAGGGGAAGTACGTTAATTTAATAAGTGGGAAGGGGAAAAGAATCATCTTAGGTGGGTTAAAAAAAGAAATGCGGATTAATAGAATAGGTGCTAGTACAAGACGGTTCCCGAGACAGTAAGTTAACTGACCCACGAAAAAGAATTAAAAACGAATTTATAAAAATAATTGGGCCGACTAATAAAATTAGTAAAATAAAAATTTCTCGAGACATAAATAATTATTCGAGACGAAAATGAAGTTTATAGAAATAAATAATTAGACGATGAAATGGTATTTTTTGATAAATAATAAATCTTCGATAAAGTGAATTAAATTGATTTCTCGAGGAAAGGTAATAGATGTTTTCGACGAAACTTAAAATAAATGTGTTTCAAGCCGAAAATAGAAATTCGAGTTTAAATAAAAATAAATAAACAGAATTTAGAATTTAAATCGCCGAAATAGACTCTCGATAAAAATTAAATTAAAGTATAAAATAAATCGAAACAGAAATAAAAATGTGTTTTAAATATAAGAAGAGTTTCCGAGCCAAATAGAATTTTAGGAGTTTGCAATGATTAAACGATAAATTCGTTTTATAATAATTTTAAGAATTACGAGTTAAATCGTAAACAAAATAAAAATACGAACGTAACTTTAATTTAATTTAATTTATAAAATCAGGGGTGTTATAATTCTGGATATGTTAGCCAAGAGGAAGATCTTAAAGTTTATAAACACTACTCCCTTCGATTCTTTGGAATTGTAACATATTTATTTTAGGGTAGTTTCATTAGAATTTCCACATTTCTGTAATGAGTATATTTTTGTTAGTGAAATCGTAAACAAAATAAAAATACGAACGTAACTTTAATTTAATTTAATTTATAAAATCACGGGTGTTACAATTCTGGATATGTTAGCCAAGAGGAAGATCTTAAAGTTTATAAACAATACTCCCTCCGAATCTTTGGAATTGTAACATTTTTATTTTAGGGTATTTTCATTAGAATTTCCACATTTCTATAATGAGTATATTTTTGTTAGTGAAGATGTTTTACTTTAATAGTGAGACCCACCGTCCACACTCACAGCCTTATTCCATGTGCAAAAAGCAAATGTTGCAATTCCAAAGAACCGGAGGGATCAGAGTATTGTCTTGACTCAGATTCCAAAGAAGGATACTCCATCATCTGTTATGGACTACCGTTCTATTGCTCGCTGCATCGCAATTCATAACTAAGAGTTATCAAGTCAAAGATATTTTGACCAAAATGAGGGGTACAACATAGAATATGAAAAAACATAGAGGTACCATGCAACAAATACCCCCCAAAAAAAATACTTGAATGAATTCCATAAAATCGAAAATTTGTAAAAGTAATCTCATATGTATATGAATTATATTAAAATTATTAAAAAAAATTCTAAAAATTATGTTAATACCCCCTCACATTTTTTATATAGGTAGTTTCTCATTTTTAGAGAAGCATACCTCTCTCTTAAATACTACTCCGTATCTTTTAATTTTATCGATTAAACAATATCAAATGTATCCTCATATGAAAGCAATTTTCATGACGAATCTAATGATATAGTAACTTTTATAAAAAAATTCAAAATAATTTTTTATATAATTGAAAGTCAAAGGCTTATCTCGTTAAACGAAAACTACTTATATAAAAAAATCGGAGGGAGTAAATTATATATTTAATTGCTTTTAAAAAAATTAGTAATGATATTTCATGAGAATAATCTCAACTATGCGTGCGATTCTTAAAATAATCCAAACTATATGTAATCTCATTTTAATATGAACTACACATTAATTAATCTTGCTTTGCTATATATGAAATTATGACTTGCTATTACCGGTTATAGTGACTTCTTGTAACTTTATAGGATTTTACTAGGTCCGTTGTAGTCATCGTGAAAGCCAAAATTACAATAAAAATAATTTTTTTTCATAGCTTCTATAAGACTAATTGAAAGAGAATTTGAAGATAAATTTTCGATTTTTTTTAATTTTTATGAATGACCGAAAATGAACACGAAATCTGAATCAGAAGAAGAAAAGTTAGAGGAAGAGTTGAATGAAGGCGTAGTTCATATTAAAATGAGATTACGTATAGTTTGGATTAATTCAAGAAGCACACGGATAGTTGATATTATTCCCATGAAATAACTCTATAATTTATGTTGAAAATAGAAATTGAATTGAATTTCATTTTTACTTAAAGTTATGGGACCTAATTAAAAAATTAATCATTTTTTTGTGAGACTATTTCACGAAAACTTATCGTGAGACACACTAATAGCAAATAAAAGAATAATACGGAGTAAAAGTAACTACCCTAAAGAGAAGAGAATTGACAGAGACGATGGTTCTTAGAGAGAGAAAATCCTAGAAATACTTTTATTGATTTCAGCAATGGTAGGATCAAAAAAGAGTAGATCTAGGAATAGTAAATCACACAAAAAACAAATTAATAAGCATCAATTTAATAATACAAAAATTAATAGTAATACGTCAAATAGTAGATTACAAAGTGAGGAGAGAATTAAAGGTATACGTGATACAGGAAAAGGTATACTAATAGAACGAAAACAATGAAGGACTGAGTGATGGAGTACTGGTGTCTGAAGGGGAGGGTGACTCTCAGTACAATCATCAGGAGCTAGAAGCCATGGCTACAGAACGAGTGCAGGGGACAGCATAGCGAGATACGTTGACACGTCAGGGAAGCGACGGAATCTCAGGGGGGCTTCACCTAACACATGATGATGTCAAAGGTGAGCTCAATTACTGGGTTAATACTGTTGTTTGTTATGTGCTGGGAGCTAACCCACCATGGAATGTTCTGGGGGGTGTTTTGAAGAGAGTTTGGAGTGAGAAGGACATTGAGAAGATAGCGTTCAAACCGAATGGGGTAGCTCTGGTCAAATTTAAAAATGAGGAAAAACTGGATCAAGTGTTGCGTAGGGGATACATTTTCTTTGACAATAAACCAGTAATTGTAAAGAAATGGACACCTGATTGCAAACTTGAGAAGGAAGGGGTGGAAAGAGTCCCGATCTGGATTCGATTGTATGGGTTGAACATTAAGTTTTGGGGGGAGGCACTACTAAAAATTGTTGGATTAGTGGGAAAGCCGATCCAAACTGATGTTGCAACGAAGGAAAAGAACTTCATCGGATACGCTCGGGTTATGGTGGAAGTCAAGTTTGGTGAATCGTTGCCTGATACAATATCCTTTCATGATGAATTGGGCATTAGGCAGTGTATGAATGTCCACTATGAATGGAAACCATGCCAATGTTCTAAATGTCAAGGCATTGGTCATGAAGCAAAGGACTGCAGGAAGGGGAAAGTTGGGAAAAGTTGGCGCCCTGTGGTTCCAGTACAGAAGCCAGTGGCAGCAGTAACACAGGAATTAGAAGTAGGAGTGACAAAGACACATGAGGAGATGGTGACTCTGGTACCTGTACAAGGACTGGTATCTTCAATCACACCTGCAAGAGTGGTGACTAGGGTAACACAACAGCAAAGGGGTGGTTTCAACATCGCAGGAAAATCGTTCTATGATGTGTTAAATTCTTCATTTCATCAAAGTAATGGACGAATTGTGGAGATTGGGCCAACAAAAGAGGTCATTGGAGGTGATCCGAGCAATAAGGATCATGGCTAAAGTGGGGTTTTGGAATGTAAGAGGAATAAATAACCCAATCAAACAAAAGGAAATAAGTTGGTTTCTACATAATAATAAGATTGGGTTGTATGGATTACTTGAAACAAGAGTTAGTAGTAATTCTATAAATAAGGTTCATAAGGGACTGGGTTTAAGTTGGGAGTTAATTACAAATAATGATTGATGTACTGGAGGGCGCATCTGGATCGTCTGGTTGTCAGTAGTTTTTCGAATTAATGTTTTGAAAAAAGAGGATCAAGTTATACAAATGTACGTTACGTACTTGCCTAAGAATATTAATTGGTGGATGTCTATGGTTTATGGGAAGAATAAAGGTGGTGATAGATTACCTTTATGGGAATCTATGTGTGAGATGAATGGAATTATTGATGGGTCGTGGTTGGTAATTGGAGATTTCAACAATGTGTTGGCAACAGATGAAAGGATAGGTTCTGGGGTAACATTAGCAGAAACGAGGGAGTTTCAAAGGTGCAATGATGAATGCGGACTGAGAGATATGCCAGCTAGTGGAGCGTTCTTTACATGGAACAATAAACATGAGCAAGGCATCCGTATTTTCAGTAGAATTGATAGGGTACTTGGAAATGATGAATGGGTGATTGAAATGAATAATTCTTCTATACAGTTCCTTCCCGAAGGATTGTATGATCACTGTCCTTGTTTGATTGATTTATGGAATGAAGAACATAAGAGGAAGGGGACATTTAAGTACTTCAATATATATGTGGGGGAAGGATGAACAATTCTTGCCATTGATTACTAAATGGTGGGCAACAGAGATTGTAGGTACACCAATGTACCAATTGGTGAAAAAATTGCATAGGTTGAAGCAGCCTTTGAGGGAATTTAATAGGGAATGTTTCTATAACATTGAGAACACAACTGACATAGCAATGCAGCATTTGTATGAAGTGCAGAGGCGCCTGCACAGTACGCCTAATGATGTGCAGCTACAGGCTGCTGAGAAGTCTGCGACAGCAGCTTACAGAGAATTGGCGGAGGCTAAGAGGAGTTTCTTAGCACAAAAAGCAAAGTGTCAATGGATAGATGAGGGAGATGATAATACATCATACTTTCATAGTGTGATTAAAGGAAGGAGAGCCCGTAATAGGGTTTCTTTATAAAGGATGAAATGGGCAGAACTTGGACTGCTCCGGCTGATATTGAGAATGCTTTCTTACATCACTTTGAAGGGGTGCTTGGAAGGAATCAGGCAACAAGCAGAGTTAGTCAGAGGATTGTGAGAAGTGGGGCAATTCTCAATGAGGAAAGGGCAATTCGTATGTGCAGGGAAGTGACTGAAGATGAGATTAAAGGAGCTTTGTTTGATATTCCAGCAAATAAGGCTCCGGGTCCTGATGGATTTTCAAGTGAATTTTTTAGAGATGCATTCCCAAGTGTGGGTAGGACAGTGACTACTGCTATTAAGGACTTCTTTAAACATGGAAGGATGCTTAAGCAATTAAATGCAACAATACTTACTTTGATCCCGAAGAAGGAGAGGGCTGAAAGTGTTACAGAATATAGACCAATTGCGTGTTGTAACGTAATATACAAGTGTATTACGAAAATAATTTGCAATAGGATGATGTAGGAAGTGCCCAATATTGTTAGTCAGAATCAAAGTGCATTCATTAAAGGACGGGATATAGTTGATAACATTCTTATCTTTCAGGATATCGTAAGATTGTATAACAGGAAAAGCTGTTCGCCCAGATGTATTATGAAAATTGACTTAAGCAAGGCGTACGACTCTGTGGAGTGGGAGTTTATACGACAAGTTTTGGAGGGGCTACGGTTTGCCCCATGTATGATTCAGTGGATAATGGAGTGTATTACAACAACGACATTCACATTGTCTCTGAATGGGTCTCAGTTTGAATTCTTCTCGGGAAAGCGAGGACTTCGACAAGGTGATCCGATGTCACCCCATCTTGTTCACTTTATGCTTGGAGTATTTGACGAGAATACTAGCTGTTACTGCTGAGTGTGACGGGTATAGTTATCATCCGTTGTGCAAAAAACTGAAGTTGAATCACTTATGTTTTGCGGATGACATACTACTGTTTTGTCGTGGTGATAGAGAATCAGTTGAGATAATGATGAAGTCTTTTCAGACATTCTCGCAGGCATCCGGGCTGAAAATAAATAAGAGTAAATCTGAGATGCTAATGAATGGAGTTAGTAGTGATAATGCAGCTCAGATGCTACGGCTTACGGGTTTTTGCCAAGGTTCGTTTCCTTTCCGATATCTTGGTATACCCATATCATATAAGCGTATAGCGCCTGGTGATTGTAATCGTCTCGTAGAAAAGATGGTGGAGCGAATTAGGGGATGGGGGTCCCGTAAATTGAGTTATGCAGGTAGATTGGTGTTAGTTAAAGCGGTCTTATCACATATTCAGTCTTACTGGGCTAGAATTTTTTTGCTCCCAAGTGGGGTGATGAAACGAATTACTGCAATATGTCGGAATTACTTATGGGTTGGTCAAGATACATATGAGAAAACTCCGCTTGTTGATTGGAGCACTTGCTGCAAGCATAAGAAGGATGGGGGATTAGGAATAATTGATGGGATTGCATGGAACAAGGCAAGTATTGGCAAATATACTTGGTGGTTGGCAAGTAAAGCTGATCATTTGTGGGTTAAATGGGTACATGCTATTTATCTCAAAGGAAAGCATTGGACTGTTTATAAATGCTCATATTCGAGTAGCTGGACTTGGCGGAAAATCTGTCAAATTAATGAGTTGTTCAAACAAGGTTATGTTAATGATGGATGGGTGACAATGGGTGGGCAGTACACTGTTTCTGCAGGTTACAAATGGCTCCAAGGTGATCAAAGTAAGGTAGAATGGGCAATAGTCGTGTGGAATAGGATGAATATACAAAAGCATTCGTTCATAGCATGGTTGTATGCCCAACAACGACTACTCACAGCTGATAGAATGGCGAGATTTGGGATTCCTGTTAATCAAACCTGCGGACTATGTGGAGAGAAGGATGAAAGTCATTCACATCTGTTTTTTTTTTGTGTCGGTTTAGTGGGAGATGCTTGGAGTTGGTTCTAGCATGGTTGGGATTGGAAGATATAAAGGGGGACATGATATCTTGGTTTAGGAGATGGAAACATTATTCGTTGCTTTGGAAGCAAGTGGTATGCACCTGCTTAGTTGCTCTGATCTATCGGGTATGGCATGAAAGGAATTGTTGTCGGTTAACATTGAGTGTGCATCATCCGAAGTGTAGACACCCACATTTTGACCGCCAGGTGTCTATAGCAGTTTCCGACAAACACCCGATGATGATTGGACGCAAACGTGCTTTAAATATTCAGAAACGGGCTCAAAATCATTGGCATTTGGCTTGGGCTCATTATGGAGTACATATCTCACAAAACCAACCTCAAAATCAGGCCCAGTAGGTCGTTTCGAGTCAAATAAGACTAATTTGGGTCGATTCCGACACCAGGGGTAAAACCATCTTTTTACGACCGAGTCAAAACCCGTCAAAATTATTTCCGAGACAGGTGAGTCAGCCGTGACACCTCACACAGATGATTCGAACTCTAATCCTACGAAAAATCAGCTACATAAAATATTAAACAAATCCGTTTAAGGATGGAATTCGATCTCAAGTAGGAATCCTATCCGAAAACCGATTCAGACACCCGACCGAGTGCAAATACTCGGCCGAGCAGCATATTCCAGCCGTGTTCCCTTTCTTCCTTGACAAGAAAGCGGAATTCTCATGCCTTACAGCTTCCTATGTTTCCTATCTCTAGCGGTAGTTCAAACTCTCCTAGCCAAGGTCGGAAATTCCCTATAAATAGCCCCTTGCACACACACTTTTAGACATCAGAAATCAATCAATTAGCATCTACAATATACATCGATATTCATCAGAAATCAGAAAAATATCATATCATATCACAACTCGAATCAACACAATATCATCAACACATAGCATCGATACACCGATATTACAAACCCGAAGGAAACCGGCCCGATACCCGACACCCTTCACTCGTCACGCCCGAGCCGAACCACCATCAACTCACCGACATCCACTCGACGCTCTTGTGCCCAAGCCACGTCCCGACGAGCCCCGATCCGAGTAAACTAAAGCATGTAGGTTGAGGGTGTACAAAAACCCGACTTCTCCTTTTTCTTCTCTTCTCCTCCTTCGCGTCGGTCCTTTTATTACGGGTCGTCGTCGTCATTTTTTTTATTTTCTTCTAATATCGATAATATCAAAAACTATTTTTATATAACAATATTCTTAAAAATATGATATCGATTTTCTATAATCGAATATTGTATCAAAAACAATTATATTAAGATCTCGACGATATTAAAAATCGTTACATCTTTTTTCGTTCAAACTTCTTTTTACAAAACCTTTTTTTTAATTCGTTCCGAATACTCGATATCGATTTCATAATCGAATATCGGGTACGACGAATATCGAAAACATAAATCGAGTACAAATTAATTCATATTTTGTACGCGATTTATCAAAATTAGCAATTTCGAACAAAAAATAAAAAACCGGACAGACCCGCACGCGAGTCGCGCCACGCCAAGGCAACTCGCGCACGGGCCTGAAACCCGAGTCTTTTTTTAGCTTTTTCGTTTGTTTTATTTTAATTATTCTACGAAACGATTTCCAAAATTTATATCTTTTCTAAAACTATTCGAAATATTTGATATTAATTTCGTAGTTAATTATCAAATATAACGAATATCGAAAATATTGAATCAAGTACGAATTATGCAATATTCATACGCGGTTTAATAAAAACATCGAGTTTTCGAAAACCGTCTTCAAAATCAGACCGACACGCGACTCGCCGGCATCCCGGGCGAGCCGCGCGGCCGGCTGCCTCGACGCTCCTTTTTCTCGTTTTTTTATTATTTTTCGAACTTCGTTTTTTATACAAAACATCGTTTTTAACAATATTTTCCAGATTTTGATTAATATTTATTTTCTCGATCTCGTATATTTATTTGCTATATTATTTTCACAAATCGATACTAACTCGTTTGTTCATCTTTGTAGCAAATCCATTTTTATTTCATCTTTTGTTTTATTATACTAAAACGAATCTCACATGCTAAAACAACTTTGACGTTAATTTTAGTTGCATTAAACCGACTTAGCAACCCATTCAATTCCTCGCATGTTTAGGAAAACAATGTTTGCATATCATTCATCGTATTACTAACGCGCATATTAAAACATCATTCGATATCCTAGTAGAGGCCGCTAATGTGCGGGCGGGGTTGGGTGTTCTTAGTGAACTTCCCAACACGTACCCTCACCCCTTACTCAGAACCGTGGTTTCCGGATGTCCGAATCCATTGGCAACGAGAGTCATTCAATATACGATTAACCGCTCAAGTCGGCATCTATATCGATATGCAAAGGGACGAGCCCAATAAACTCTCACATCGGAAATGGGCCGTATTTTGTATACGGCCCACTACGACATAGAGTGGGTTCGAACGGTTCCGAATAACCATAAAATTCGGTGGCGACTCCAACTTCGATTTAAATTTCCATTTGACCATCTCATGGAGATTCATTCGCCTCCCCAAACCCGCGCGTGGCCGCGTCGGGGTGGACCTATGTCATGTCCACACGAAGACGATAGTTCGCCAAGTACAGGTTGAAGCTCGGGATAGGATTAGGAGGTATAGGATGAGGGTCCCAACTATTATAGAAGCTAGTCTTTTGGAATGTGTATATCGCACATAAGGCTAGGGTGATAAGTAGTATGTCTAATGTTGGTTGTCTTAAAATTGTGAGTCATGGTTTGTACGAGGAAAATGATTGCCCATTATTAATACATACTTACCTTTACCAAAAAAAAAAAAAGTAACTACCCAATATGTGAGAGGTCTTACAATAAGTTTATCGTGAGACCTTCTCATACAAGAATTTATGTTACAAAATTTGTAATTTATAGAGTTTAATCTCACAATTGATCAAAATTAAGGGGTTAATTATCACTTTCGCACATATAAATGAAAAGAGTATACATTAACATAAAAATAGTGGATTGAGTGTAGTGGTAAATTTCAATTTATCAGGCTTCCTTGTCCATAAGGAGCAGGGACTACTCTTTACCGTCGGCGCTTTACTTCTTACCGTCGGCGTTAATTATGTAAAATGACGACTTTGTCCTTGGTATTTATTCTCGAAAAAATATTACTTTAACATTTTATAGATTATCGATTTATTAAAACTCGATAATAAAACCATCTTTTTCGATTATCGTGATAAACCAAAACCGACTTCCTATATAGTTAATATATGGAATTACGCAAAATGGCGAGTTCTCCTTTGCAATTAATTCTCGAAATATTATCACATTTACATTTTATAGAGTATCGTTTTATTAGAACTCGATAATAAAAGTGTTTTTTCGATTATTGTTACGCCTCCGATTTTAAACAGTTAATCAGATTAATTAACGACTTAATACAATTTAATAAACATAATTAACAAATACGAGTAATACGCAAATTAAATCCTAATTAATCTACGACAATCAAGATTTATTATACAAATCGATGCAAATTAAAAGAAAAAAATCCGAAAATGGGTTGGGTCGAGTGGGTTTTTCGACCCATCAAAGGGTCGTATTATTTTCTCTATAATACTTAGTATAATATAAATCTTCCAATGATATGAAACATGAAGTATAGGGTGGTGAAATTGGTTACATTGAGAATATTTCATATAAGTGGGATCAAACTCCCGACCTATTGACTAGGAGGCAAATGGCTAAACCACTGCACCAACATCAACAAACTGATATTTCAAATGGTTGAAAACTACTTGTTTCGAAAAGCAAAAAAAACCCGGAAAAGGAGCTTGGTCGAAAAAAAAACAGGATGGGGCGGTCGACTGATTTTTTCGACCTGCCGATCGGTTAGTCGAAAAAATCAATCGACCGTCCCATCCGCGGGTCGACGAATACTTCCAACCAGCTCCTTATCCGGGTTTTTTTTGCTTTTCGAAACAAGTAGTTTTCAACCATTTGAAATATCAGTTTGGGGGTTCGATCCTTGTCAATTGCATTTGTGTGAACAGGAGGATTCGAATCCGAGCCACTTGTATGAAATGTTCTCAATGTAACCAACTTCACCACCCTATACTTCATGTTTCATACCATTGGAAGATTTATATTATACTAAATATTATAGAGAAAATAATACGACCCTTTGATGGGTCGAAAAACCCACTCGACCCGACCTATTTCCGGATTTTTTTTCTTTTATTTGCATCAATTTGTATATAAATCTTTATTGTCGTAGATTAATTAGGATTTAATTTGCGTATTACTCGTATTTGTTAATTACATTTATTAAATTGTATTAAGTCGTTAATTAATCTAGTTAACTGTTTAAAATCGGAGGCGTAACAATAATCGAAAAAACGGTTTTATTATCGAGTTCTAAGAAACTGATACTCTATAAAATGTAAATGTGATATCGGTTTTGGTTTATTACGATAATCGAAAAAGACGGTTTTATTATCGAATTTTAATAAATCGATAATCTATAAAATGTTAAAGTAATATTATTTCGAGAATAAATACCAAGGGCAAAGTCGTCATTTCACGTAATTAACGCCGACGGTAAGAAGTAAAGCGCCGACGGTAAAAAGTAGTTGCGGGATGGGGTTCGAATTTGGTAATTATTTGGCATCACAGAATCTAGTAAGAGATGTCTCTCAATAACTTATTGAAAAATCACTTTTCAGTACCACTTATGTACAATTTGTATCCTAAGGGCTTGATTAGGATGACAGTAATATGTTAAGGGGTAATATAGTGCTCAAAATGAGAAGGAAATGGAGGAGAGTAACAATTACCCCCATATGGGGGTAATTGTTCCTCCCCAATCTCCTCTTTACACCACAAAACATCACCGCTCACTTTCATTTTCTTCTCATTTTTAGAATCATTGTCCCTTAACATATTACTCTCATCCCAAACAAACCCTAAATGATAACTTTGTTTTGTACCTGTTTTTCATAACAAGCATAATGGTGAGTGGTGGTGTTTTGTGGTGTAAAGAAGAGGTTGGGGAGGAACAATTACCTCTATATGGGGTAATTGTTCCTCCCTCACCCCCTCTTTACACCATAAAACACCACCACTCACCTTCATTTTCTTCTCATTTTGAGAATCATTGCCCCTTAACATATTACTCTCATTTCAAGCAAACCCTAAATGATAACTTTGTTTTGTACCTGTTTTTCATCAATAAAGACAAGCCATGTGCTACTTCTTAGGTGCTAACTAAGTGATACTCCCTCCGATTACCTATGTTCTTCCCTATTTCCTTTTTGGGCTGAGTTTGATTTTCTTCCCTCTTTCCATTTAAGGAAAGTTTTACCTCTTTATTAATTAATATAATATTCATCTCTCCTACTTTTCCACCACACTTTTTCTCATTTAATTAATATAATATTCTTTCTCCTACTTTTTCATTCTACTTTTTCCCATTTAATTAATATAATATTTCTCTCTCTTACTTTTTAATTCCACCTCCCATTATTCTACTAATATAATTACTCCCTCCTTATTTTCTTCCCCAAAAAGAAAGGGGAAGAACACAGGTAATCGGAGGGAGTATTATTTGACCGATTATCGATTTATGACAAATATAACCATAACAAGAGAGACCTACGCTATCTATTTTGACACAAACCCCATTTGGATAATTATTTGTTTTTTTTAACATTATTTTATAAAAAAAACTCCTAGTCGGATTATCATTGAAATTAATTTTTTGGCAAATTCTTGTATATAACAATTGACTATTTTCTAGGTTTGCTTTATCTAAATATGAGCTAATATTTGATCCGTCACTAATTTATAACGGATATATACGTCACAAGGAACCAAGGAAGATCGACTCTTAATTTTTTTGGTATTATAGTAGGGAGTATTTTTATTTTTATTTTTGGTTTTGGAAGATGATGAATAGATCTCCTACAGAAACCCTCTAAAATGAGGGCTATTGACTCTCTCCACCTTTACAACCCTTACTTTTCTCTTTTTCCTCCAAATAACAACACCACATCACTCTTTCCTCAAACAACAAACAAACAAACAACACCCCCTTTCTCTCTCCCTTTCCCTCTCATCAAATTTCTTTAGCCATGGTTCTTCCTTGTCATTTCTCCAACTGATTCTCCCACTTTCTACTTCTCTTCCCTTCCCTTCATCTCTCTTATCCCAATTCACTTCACTTTCAGGTAATTTTCCTCCCTCTACAATTCTGTTTTTTCCATTGTTAATTCTTCATTATTCGCAGTAGTTCTTATTTCTATTTTATTCTGTGTGAAAGTTCTGATTTTGATGTACTTAGGAGTTGAGAATTTTGATTTTATCATCTGGGTATTGAAATAGTCTTCATTTTGTTATCTGGGTATTCATTTTTTTTCATTCAAGATTACGTGTTCAATAAGCGTATGAAATTAGGTGTAAGTTTTTTAAAAAAAAAAAAAAATTCTGTATGTTTTGAATTTGATGAACTTATGAGTCAAAGATAAATTTGACTGCGGAATTATCTGGGTATTGATTTTTATTTAAGATTGCATGCTCAATAAGAATATTAAGCCTCAAATTTTGAATAATTTTGTTTTGATATTATGATTGGAATGTAATATCGAAGAACACAGCAATTGACTCTTTCCTTTCAGGTATTGATTTTTTTATAATTCTGATGTATTGGAGATGACAAAGTTTTGGTTTTGCTGATGTGTTCGTGTTGCTAATTCTATACTCTGTATATATCTCTTTCAATTGTATCAGCTCTAGAGTTGTTTTCCGTAGAAATTGTCGATTTTGATAAATGAGTGAATCCAGTTTTGATCTTGGTATGTTATTAATAAAAGTTTTATTCTGATTGTATTAATTTTGATGTTTTTTTCCTCCTGTGTTTATTATGAAGAATTAGTAAGAATATATGTCCCAAAATCAATTAAGGGGTGATAAGAAGGAGTTGCAGTACAGAAAAACAGGTGTTGTTGGTGGCGGTAGACATAATAACAGCTCTGATTACCCACAGCGTCCCAATTCCGGCGGCACCGGCACCGGAACCGCCTCTACTCTCTCTTCTAACGCTCCTGCCACTCGCAGGTACTCTTATCTAATTCATTGATGCTTTCTCATCTCATCAACTTGTTTTCTTAAATTTTCATACATTGATTCTGTCAGCTGGCATTTTTCTGTAATTTCCGAAATTTGCATGCTGTTGTTTACTCGTTTGTTGATTAAGTAATTTGGTGTTTAGCTTTAAAAAGCCTAATAATGCACAAGGTGGGCATTCAAGAGGCAATAATGGTCCTCTGAATTCATCATCAGACCCTAATCCTGCTATCGGGGCTCGACCTGCAGAGAATGGCACTCATGTGCAATCTATTTTATCTGGTAGGTATTCTATCCGTTCAAGTGTATTTATCTGTCGAACTCAAAGCTTTATGTGTAAAACGATTTAACATCTGAATCATTGTAATAGGGCACATAATTTATCCCAAATACCGCTATAATTTTTTTTTAGTAAAGACCAAATTTTATGGCGGGGATACGAATTTCTGAACTCTGATATATATGGTTTTAAGATATACGTAGTACTTCGTAATAGTACAAACAGTGTTATAAGATTTTTTGGTTGGTTGTTTGATTTTTTTTCCATGGTATTAAAATCTTGTATCTGCCATGATCACGGAGTCTGTTGTCGAATGGAATCACAGAATAGACAGGACTCAGGACTCTGTGTTTGAATTTGTTTATACGTTGTATCAAAATCTTATATCCATATGATCTTGGGAGTTTGTTGTGTACTACAATCAACTACGGAGTAATATATAGAGTAATGTTATATACAGTCTTAAGGGTTGTATTTAAGCATTTAAAATCTTCCAAATTTAGTATAAATATAGGGATTGACGCATAAATTACACATACATCGATGCAATTAATACATGTATTAAAAGATTATTTCCTTTTTTTGGTCTCTTAAATACAGCCCTAAGGGTTGTATATATCATGGTGATGATAGTTACTAAAATACTTCTTGGCAGGGGTATCTCACAAAGCGGATATCGCCGCCACTCCAAAATCAGACGATACTTCAAGCCAAAAGAACAGTCAACCCGTTCCAAAGGCTCTGCCATCTCAGACATCCTCCATGACTTCAGATTCCACCTCGCCTGTGATCTCCTCAAAAGGTGAAAGCTTATGCTTTGATTAAGTTCTTTCTGTTTACGGCTTGAATTTTTGTGTGAAAAAGATGATACTAGTTGTTCGTTCTTTTGGTAATTATTTTTTCAATGGAGTGATTGAAATTAAAGATTGCTATTCTTTGTGTTTTTGAGTATGGTCGAATAAAACAAATGACTTGCTCAACTGTTTTTGCTTTTGGCACTTTGAAGTTGTAGTCGTGTATTCAATTAATGACGTAATTTTCATTGTTGGCTGCTGGAAATCATTTACGTTATAAACACACGGGAAAGGATGAGTGCATCCGTACATGTGACCCCTCATTCCTGTACCTAACCATACGAGGGAGCCTTTTAAGGCATTGGGGTAATTATGCTGTTCATTCTTCTTATTGTTTCTATCCTTCTTTCACTACAATAGGGGACGCAGGCAAGGGATTCTCTCTTCAGTTTGGATCCATAAGTCCTGGCTTTATGAATGTCATGCAGGTATTCTGCTTCCCTAATGCTAGAATATAATTTGTTGCAACTTTCCTAACAGTGATGCTGAGCCTTGTTCCATGTTCCCCCATAGGTACCAGCAAGAACCAGTTCAGCTCCACCAAAGTTGGACGATCAACAACGGAATCAGGTCTTCTGTCTTTTTTTTGCCGTTAAATTTATTATCGTGGCGAAATTGATATTTTTCTTGTATTGTGCAAAGAGTTAAATGGAACTAGGTGGTAGCCAATACTGTGTGACTTCTATTTTCAAATGTGGTAAAGTATACTTGGAGAATGAGTGAATATCTTACAACATTCTTGGACATGTATACAATTAATAATAGGAATTAAAAAAGAAGCTACTCCCTCCGTCCTTTATGTTTCTTCCCGTTTTAATAAAATACTCCTCACAAATCTTAAAAAGTGGGAAGAAACATAAAGGACGGAGGGAGTATTATTCTAATGAAATGCTGAATATGATTGCATGCCTCCTTGGTTCTCTAAGATTGACATTGGTTAATGCCGGTGGATAAGTATGCATACATTTGAGAACCCTTGTTTCTTTTACTACGTATGGTCAGTGGCCGACCCTTCGCATTGAAAATATTATAGGTGTCTACACTAAAACTATGTTTTTTTTCCTTGGAACCCTAGTCCTTAGTGGGAGTCTGCTAAGAGGCTGGAGATCAGTCCTTTAGTATTAGTATCTTATAAGTTACGTAGTAGAGTATAATTGAATTACATAAAAGTATAGCCATCAAGAAGAGGTAGTCAAACTTTTCAGATCATGGCGGTAGATTGATACTGTATACTCCCTCGATCTTCTTGAATTAGCTCCATTTCCTATTTTTATTGAGGGGAATGGTGGGCCCATGAGGCTAATTCAAGAAGATGGAGGAATTAATATTAATGAGCATGGAAGTTAATTTTGTTTAACATCTCGAATCTTGGCGTGGTATGGTATCATGAATTCTTAGGACTTAATTGCAGGCTCTTCGGGCGGCTTCAAGGACTTTACCTGCAAATGTGGCATCTTCTGCTCCAAAGCAACAAATGTCTAACTTGGATAGCTCTACTGAGAAACCAACTCTGCAAGAGCCTAGGACAGTTTCAAAGGTCACAAGTGATATACCAGTGACTTCTGCACCGCCCCCTGTTCAAACCCAGAAGCCAACTGTACGCCCCGTGGGAGGGATTTCTACGCCTATGCAGTTCACCCAACCTACTGGCCCCATACCATTTGGTGGGCCCAATCCACAAATCCCTTCTCAAGGCATGCGACCTAATTCACATCAAATGCCACCAATTCAGGTGCCATTACCTATGGGAAACCCAACTCAGGTTCAGCAGCCACTCTTTGTGTCTGGGCCTGGGCTTCAGCACCATCTTGTGCCGAATCAGGGACTTATCCATCCAGGTCCCAACTTTGGGTTCAATCCCTCGCTGGCCCACCAGCTATCCCACCAACCGGCAAATGTAGGGATGAACATGCCACCTCATGTAAATCAGCAAGCTGCAAATTTTGGTAGCGCTCGTAAAACTGTGAAGATAACCCATCCCGACACCCACGAAGAGTTAAGACTTGATGATAAGATTGGTGGATCTCCGGGTTCTCGGGCGACTCCTGTTTCACACCCTTCTTTTACAGCTCCACGTCCTGGTGGCTTCTATCCCAATTCTTATACCCCTGGCTCTCCTTTTATTCCACCACCAAGTTCTGTTCCTCTGAATAGTACTTCTCTTGCTCCAAGGTTCAACTATTCTGGTCAAGGGCCCCCGGCCGTACCATATGTAACCCATGCTGCTTCTGCTCCTTTATCTATCAACATGGGTGCGGTTTCTATGCCCGGATGTCCTGAGCCATTAAATTTGGACCCGGTTAGGAGTGGACCTCATGTTAGACAGTCAACACACTCATTGTCAGCTGCTGCACCTGTGACGATCAAACCAGCGGGTCCCTCTGCAGGAGACTCCAATATCTTTGAAAAATCTGATTCCGGGAGTAAAGATTTGAAAGTAAATCTGGCTAGCTCTTCTTCGCCATTGAAGTCCGGTTTTGATTCTACTAAACAATCTGATGTTTTTGTTCCAAATTCAACCAATAGTGACGTTCAGAAGGAGGCTGTTATTGACAAAGCGACTCTAATGTCATCACAGGTATTCTTTTTTTATTACCTCTTCAGGCTCTGTCCGTATTTTTTCGTACTACGAACAATAATACAATATGTAAGTCCTGATAATTCGTAATCCTCTTCCAAGTTTCAACCTGTGGAATTCGATTTGTATAGTATACTTCTCGCTCGCATAGACAGTTTCCTACAGGCAAGTATACATCCTGAAAATTGAAGAGCCACTGTTAGTATTTACTGAGATATCATTATTGGGTACATAGGGTTAATGCGCAGCTTTATACGACAATGGTGGAGGTTGACCTCATTGGAGTTTCTCTTGTGCGAGAGAGGGGAATCTAGATTAAGGAAAGGGGTGGTTTGTTGAACGGTGAAATTGAAACCGATATCCCCAACTCCACTAGCTTTTGTTTACAGAAACAATTCACGTTAAATGTAGGATGAATTTTTACATATTGCTTATTTTAAGTTCCCATGTTTTTTTTTTTGGGAATTTTTAATATTTTATGGGGACGTATAAATATTGTCTTTTCTCCCTCACCTCTTTTAATATGCATTTGAACTTCGTGTGAATATGTGCAAAGATTAATGATAAAGCCTTTAACCTTGTTAAAGGAAAGGTTACAGACACAAAGAGGGTTCCGAACTTCTGATCAAAATAATTAACTCTAAAATAATTATTTTGCATTATGTTTTAGTCTTTGTGCAGTGATATGAAATCTCTATTTTGGTCTTGGTCTCGGTATCACGGCCTTATATGTCTAGTTTCAGTCAATATCACTTTAAAACGTGGTAGAATGCGGTCATGGTAAACTCCAAAACCTTTATTAATCGGTCATGTATTGGTGTTGCCACCGATATTTAGAACTTTGGCAGAGTCTGATTCGTGTATGTTTCAGGATCAACCTGCTACAGAGAATGATCCCAAACAAACCGGTGAGATAAATCATTCTAAGGGTTTCCAATCAGATAACCGTTTGAAGGCTACAAATGCTGTCACTAAGCCTGAAAAAACCAATGAACTGAAGAAAACTGATCATGAAGAAGCTTCCATAGTTGAGGCAACCACCACCGTTGACATTGGTAAGGCTTAGAAACTTGGCTACTCCATTGAAAAGAAAAGTATTGTACCATTTTTAAAGATATTATTTTTTGGAATATTCACGTATTAGGAAATGAAGGGGAAAACCTGGAAGAAGAGAAAAGAAATGTCAAGTATTCTGTGGAACCGAATAAGGCGAAGAACAATAAGGGGAAGAAGAAGAGAAAAGAAATGTTTCAGAAGGCTGAAGCTCTTGGGACAAATCCCGATCTATATATGGCCTATAAAGGTCCCCAGGAACATAAAGAAACCGAGGAAAGTGCTCTTAACCATGATATGAAGGAAGTGTCTGATGCTAAACAGGAAAATCGTCTGGTGAAGAAACTAGATGAACAGAATAAACCGGAGCTTGAAAATTGGGAAGATGTTGCTGATGGATCTACGCCGAAATTGAAGTCCTCCGACAATACACCACGTGGAAGCTTCTATCCAGATGATGACGATGATGGAGCTGCAGTGAAAAAGTACTCTAGGGATTTTCTTATTACAATTTCTGAGCAATGTGCTGGTCTTCCAGAGGGTTTTCAAATTACGCCTGATATTGCTGATGTCTTGATGCGTTTAAATGTTAATAATTCTCGTGACTATGCTAGTTCTGGAAGGATCGTTGACAGGCCTTCTGGGAATGCCCGTCATGATCGCCGTGGTAACGGATCTATTGATACGGATAGGTGGGGTAAACCAAACACTCATCTCTCGGGTCGTGATCCTGGGATGGATCTTCCCTATGCTAGTAATATGATGGGTTTTAGGCCAGGCCAAGGAGCTAATTATGGTCCCGCAAGGCCTCGTGGACAAGGGCCTGTTCAACATGGCAGTGTTTTACCTGGGTTGATGCATTCCATGAGTTTTCAGGGTCCACACAGGAATAATTTTGATGGGGAACGTTGGGAACGTGGTACAAATTACAATAAAGGTCTAATGCCGTCTCCCCAAACTCCTCAACCTGTGATGCATAGAGCTGAGAATAAGTATGAAGTGGGCAAAGTTAGTGATGAGGAACAGGCAAAGCAGAGGAGGTTAAAGGCTATTTTGAACAAGCTGACCCCACAAAACTTTGAAAAACTCTTTGAGCAAGTCAAAGAAGTAAAAATCGATAATGTGGTGACTCTAACTGGAGTCATATCCCAGATTTTTGACAAGGCTTTAATGGAACCAACGTTCTGTGAAATGTATGCCAACTTCTGCCAGCATTTGGCTTCAGAGCTGCCTGACCTCAGTGTTGATAATCAAAAGATCACTTTCAGGCGGCTATTACTCAATAAATGTCAGGAGGAATTTGAGAGAGGGGAAAGAGAGGAGGAGGAAGCTAACAAGGATGAAGGTGAAACAAAACAATCTGACCGAGAAAGAGAAGAGAAAAGGTTGAAAGTACGGAGACGTATGCTTGGTAACATTAGGTTGATTGGGGAGCTGTACAAAAAAAGGATGTTGACTGAAAGAATTATGCACGAGTGCATCAAGAAGTTGTTGGGTAACTATCAAAATGCTGACGAAGAGAATATTGAAGCATTGTGCAAGTTGATGAGCACAATTGGTGAGATGATCGATCATCCCAAAGCCAAGGAGCATATGGATGCATATTTCGATATCATGAGGCAGTTATCAAACGATATGAAGTTATCTTCAAGAGTACGGTTCATGTTGAAAGATACAATTGATCTTAGGAGGAACAAATGGCAGCAAAGGCGAAAAGTTGAAGGGCCGAAGAAGATCGAGGAAGTACACCGAGCTGCTGCCCAAGAAAGAATGGGGCAAACAAGTCGGCTAAGTCGTGGACCAAGCATGAATTCTTCCATGAGAAGAGGCCCGCCTTTAGAGTATGCTCCAAGAGGTTCCATGGCATCTCCTTCAGTGGGCCAGGGTGGTGGCTACCGAAGTGTGGGGCCTCAGTACCGTGGGCAGGATGCGCGGATTGATGATAAGAATGAATTTGAGAACGGGACACTTTCAGTTCCTTTGCTTCAGCGCTCTTCTGGTGATGAACCCATTATGCTCGGGCCTCAAGGTGGGCTTGCAAAGAGAATGTCGTTTAGGGAGCAATCGTTGGTCTCTACTGGGGGCACAACTGATAATTCTTCATATCATGGGGATGCCAGAAAAGGGTCGGCTGGTTTGAATGGTTTCAGTAACTCATCAGATCCTGGAACTTATACCTCACGGGATCACCCTAATGGCCAAGAACATACTTCGATTGCTGTTCAAAAAATGTCGACAGAAAAGGTGTATCCTGAAGAGCGTTTACGAGAAATGTCAATGGCAGCAATAAAGGAGTACTATAGGTGAGCTCTTCCCTGCTTTTGATCTCTTTTCCATCTCGCTGTCAAACTTGTGTTTGTGTTCGTTCCTTGAGTTTCATTGCTTTTGCTTGCTGAGATAGCCTTCCACTTGATGACGAACTATAATTAGTTAGCATCTGGAACACGCTGTATATAAATCAGGATGTCAGTTTATTGAGGGGCGTGTTATGTACTTTTAAAAGGTGCCAGGTTGTAAGGTCTCAAGCCTGAGGCAAAGCGCACTGTTTTTGCAACAAATTTATATTTCCCAAATAGGGCGATGATACCCTCTTTAGTTTGTAAAGAGGGGTAGCACATAAAGGAATAAAACTTGGGACTAGTGGGATAAAGAGAAAAGCATAGTAAAAGAGCTTGAAGGAAAAAAGTTAATTGAATTAACATAGTAGTAAAAGACTTTGAAACTGTTATTCTTTTTCATTGTTCGCCTTCCTTTTTATTTGTTTTTTTTATGGATGACGACTTGACGACCTCAGATATTGGTTCATGTTTGTCGACCCAAATCTTTTTGATGTTGTAACATAGTAGTGTGCCTAGGTAGTCGTGCTTTATTTTTAGATGTTTTTGCTAGTGCCTCACTGAACCTAGGACTATTTAAAACGAAGGTTATGTATGAGTCTATGAAAAGACTCAAAAGAGTTATGGAGGGTAAGAATAATGACGTAAATATGGATCTAGAAAAGGTTTGCATAGAGTGGAATGTAATTTGAAATGGATGGATTGTTTTTCATACGCTGTTAATTCCTCATATTGTTTGTTTTATTTAATGTTATGAGATTCATTTCAAAGTGGATGGATTTTTTTTTGCATGGTAGAGTTAGTATACTCTTGTTTGTTTATTACTACTATGTATAATCTCTAGAATTCATTTTTGACCTATATATGTTATTTTCACTTCTAGTGCGAAAGATGTCAAGGAAGCTGAATTATGCATCAAAGAGTTAAATGCTCCAAGCTTTTATCCGACGGTTATATCTATGTGGGTTAGTGATGCCTTTGAGAGGAAAGACATGGAGAGAAATGTACTGACAAAGCTTCTAATCAGCCTCACAAGACCTCAGGAAGGCACATTCAGCCCACAGCAGCTCATTCAAGGGTAAGTTTGTTCAATTGATGACTTCCCTTGTGTGTACATAGTTTTACTATATCCATGTTTTGATCGTAGTGTGTGTTACCATTGAGCACTTTGGTCACCTGATTTAGCTTCACTACTCACTAGTGATCACGAGGTTCGATTCCCTTGTGGTTAAACTCTATGTTACTCTGACCCGTCTGGGGTTTACAGTAAGTATCAAAGTATTGGATATGTACGAGTACTTTTCAATATTCTGATCATACTCTGTGGCTGTTACAGGTTCGAATCATTATTGACAGAATTTGAAGACACGGTGACTGATGCTCCAAGGGCACCGGAGTACCTTGGTCAGATGTTCGGTAGTCTTGTGTTGGAAAATGTCATGCTCCTGCAAGACGTGTGTAGACTAATACACCGAGGTGGAGAGGAGCCAGGTCGTCTGTTAGAGGTTGGATTGGCAGCCGATGTTCTTGGAAACATCCTGGAGAAGATAAAGTCTGAGAGAGGCGATGCCACGTTGAATGAGATTCGAACAAGCTCTAATCTTCGGTTAGAGGATTATCTACCTCCACAACCTCTTAAATCCAGGAAATTGGAGATGTTTTTGTAGGAACTTTTTTTATGACCCTTAAAAGTACTCTTTTACTTTCCATACCTTTTTTTTTTTGTCGTCGGTTTGGCTGATGTTCTCTAATTTATCCTTAATCCCTGGTTGTACGGTTTATTTGATGCATAAACTTAATTTTGGTACATCTTCATAAAGATGCTTACTGCCTGTTTACTACCAAGTAATTGTGATTAGTAACATCATCGAAGTTGAGTTGTTAACCACATACTAGTATATTTCATTATCAAACTCGTTTGCCGAAAAATTGCTTGAATTGTTTCTCAACATTGCGTTAAATATCATCAAATTGTGTATATTTTGGATTACTATTGGATTCGATACTGATTTTGGGTTACCAATCTTACCATATGTTTCAGTTGTCCACTTGTCCTAAGAACTTCGGGTCACATACTACCATGTAAAATACTTGTTGGAATTTGCCAAACGCAAGGTAATTGAACTCCTGTAGATTTACAATCAACAAGTGAGAAACCACTCGTTTATCCTAAGTTTCGTATTACTCCGTACATTGTGGAATCATGGTTATTCATTGCAATTCTTTTTGACACTATCTATCTCAAATACTCTACTACCAAGTATTATAATTCGACTATTAATACACCATTCACGGGAATCGAGTTATTTTTCGTATATTAAACCCAAAAAACTCTTATATATCCATTGCTTTCCAAAAATAATTCAACGTCAAGACTTTGACAGCTCAATGCAAAATTCGCAGTCGATAAATATAGGTTACTTGCGTTCCAAACGAGCAACAAAACAAAACATTGTTAAACTCACTACAAACACTAAAAATCTAGACATAACTAGGAGAATTATATATATCGAGCTCCATATCATTGCTTTCTTCCTCTTCCTTTCTTTGACGGCTGTGCCTCCAATTGTTCCTTCCCAGTTACTTCAGCTATATCCACTGCATAAACAAAATATTCCGAGATCCCAATTAGCTAAACCCATCTATCTAACCAATCTCTACGAAATAAGATACTCACAACTTCACACAAATGCTTTGCAGAGTGAAAGGACCGAGAAATAGAAATGGATGTTAAGATTAACATTCATTGAGAGGGATTTAATACCATTTCCAATGATAATATCAAAAATGATTTTAACTCTAAATATTCCAATATGAAACAAATTCATCTAATTTTTGTTTGCATGTATCACCCAGTTTCCGGTTGGTATTTGTAATCTCTTATCAATAAAACATAAAAACTATACGAAGTTAATTTTTCTTGTTGGAAGAGGACGATTTAGTGACATACTGCAAACACATCAAAAACTAAATGAATCAGAAGATATTTCAGAAAATGAATCAGCAGATGATTTGTACGTACCTTCAGGACCCCGGGCCATCAATGCGAAGAATATATTGTTGAGCTTCTCCATCTTCTTTGCATCCTGAGCTTGGTCGGTCTTAAACTTGAGGCACTAACAAATGTTTGAAATATGAAATGAGACTACAAGGATCAATCTAAGCATAGCAATCTCGGGGGATCAGTACGTCAGTTAAAAATTAAAATACCCAAATCAAATGAGGTATCACAGAATTGGATAGTCTATTAGTCTTTTCATAAACAATAAGCTTCGTGTACCAAACCTAGAGCAAATTATGCAAAAACAACGGGCCAGGTTTAAAGTTCTGAAGCAAGTTCTCAAGACTGAAACTTGAAGTGTTTATTCACTCCCTTACTACTGATAAGATGGTATAACCAAAGTCTTTGCCTATCAGAAATAACAGTAGTCGGCTAGTCGCCGTAGCTGAGAATCAAGAACCAGATGGATGAATCTCTGCAGCATCCGATGCAAATCAAGATAAACATGCCCTTTTTCGAGCCATAAAAAAATGACTCTGTATCTAATATACTCCGTATACTAGTTCTACTTGCACCACTCCCTAAACACTATGTGTCAGGTCATGGCTTGTAGAAACAGGCTTGGATGAAGTTACCCAAAAGATAAATCGACGAGACAAAAAGTCTTGTTCCTCTACCACTTGTAACCTTTATACGAAGTACATTACATGATCAAGAGGCCGCACCTTAAAACTCAACCTCCAAACCTTGAATGTTCCGGGCTTTTAAAACAAATAACATTGCCGAGTCACACCTAATCCCTTCTCAATTTCCACCAACTTCATATTTTCTTTTCCATGTAAATGATGTTATTAAAAAAAGTCATGGTAACTTCCATCAGAATATTGCTCAAAAACCCCCCAACGTTGACCTTTTGTCAACTTCCACCCACCAAGTCCTCCAAAATATTCGTGCCCAATACTAACTCAAATAAACCGGTAATCGAACAGTGCACATACAAATATATAAACTCGAACCCACGGCATTCAACTACTCAAATGAAAAACCACCTCTTCAATTTCACTTGGATTTTACCTTAATATAAATATACTCATTGACAGAGGTGTATGATGCAGATGTACCTCCGAATCGCGGGTCTGATTAATCAGCTTAAACCATCAAATAAATGGAAAGCACATCCAGAGTATGATGCATTCACAATACAATACAATACACTACAATTCAAAGGAGTTTCAGCAAGATCCAAAGTTTATAAGATTGCAAAACACAAGACCTAACAAACTGAAATCAGAAGAAGAAGAAGAAGAATGGTAAATTAGGAATTAGTGGGAGTACCTCTTTGTTATCAGTAACTTTAAGAACCAATTTGCCATCACAATGTCTGTATTTCATGGAATAACGGGTCTGCATTGCGATCAAAAGGAGTATAGGATTGGGATATAAACAAGGAATTGATGATTGAAAAACAGAAGCAAAATCAGGTTAGGTTAGGTTAGGTTAATAATATGATATGATCAGAAACATACAGATTCAGTATCAGCACGGAATAACTGGACGGAGCGTTCCACAAATTCATCCCAAGATGTGATGTAAACCATGGTGTTTGGTGATGATGAAGAAGAAGAAGAGACAAAGAGGAGGCGGGGCGGGGCTGTGTGTTACCCTCTCTTAGGACTTAGTGCGACTTCTACCACCGATCTACTTACTATACCTTGCACTGAATTAGGGAAGAGGCAGAAAGATTCGTTAAACCCTTCTCCCTCCTCTAAAAAACCCTAGCCCATAAAAAAAAAAAAACTTGGGGCTAACACCTTTAATGGTGGTAAGCCCCCAATTTTAATTAATTATACCGATTTTTATTAGTATTATTAATATTATAATTATAATAAATCCTCTCCTTTTGGAGAGTTTTGCCCCATCAATTGATGGGTTCGCTCTCTCTTTTAGGAGGGGTGTTGATTCTATTAAAGTACAGAGGATGCGAAAGATCAGTACCACAATCGTTCAACATGTGATATCTCAATTTATGTCAGACTGGCGGCTACAATCTATTAGGTTAGTTAGAAGATCCGAAGATCCTCTTATGAAAAGCTGTATCATTAAACAGCGATATGTTGAAAGAGGATGTGCAGAAGCGGAGATCAAAATTCTAGTGAGGGATCTTTGTTTTAAAGAGAATTTATTTTACTCAAATTTTATAGTATTGTATCCATTCAATTTTGATGTAAGTTGCAGATGTCATATGACTTTTTATTAATGAAATGATCTATTCGCTCAAAAAAAAAAAAAAGACTTAGTGCGACTTATGAGTTATGACTTGTGAGAGAGATAATTAAATTATTAAGGTTAATAGTATTTAATTAAATATCAATACGGAGCCCGAGTATTATTTATCACAAAATCTTGAGAGAGACTACTCTTCAGTACCACTCTATGTTTTATTCGTACCTTTGAATGACAACTTTGTTTTGTACCTGTTTTTATAAGAAACGTACCCTTTTTATATTTGTATACTCTTTTATGGTAATCGTACCACTTCTATTAGATTTGGTACCACTGTTACTTGGTCTCTCAATAAAGTTAATGAGGTCTCTCAATAAAGTTAATGAGAGACCGTCTCTCAGGAGACCTACTCATTATTTATAGAGTTTTTTTAGATATACATTCTTTCATTTTGCATAATGTAACTTTTTTTTTTTTTTTTTTTTGCGAGACGCAACCTTTCAAGATTTTTTTTGTAAAGAAAACTATTAAAAATCGTTGTTCACTCACCTACCCAATGAAATCACGTGTCAGTAAACATTTGAAAACAAAACCCAAAATTTCCCCCTTAGATAAGTGTACACGAAAGTGGTGATTAACCCCTTAACTTTTATTAATTATGAGATTAAACCTTTCAGTTTCAATGACAGTAATTAAGTCATAAGTTTCAATAGAAGTGAATTCAAACAAAGTTTTTTATTTTTCAATTAAAACTGCACCTTAAAAACAAAAATTTCATTTATTTATATATTTTCTCATTATACGATAAAAATAATTAATATTATGGAATTTTTTTTGAATGAATTACATAAAATCGATTTTTTTTAAAAGTAATCTCATCGATTATATGAATTACAAAGTATATTAAAATTATTTAAAAAATTCTAAAAATTATGTTACGTACTAAATTATTTAATTGTTTTTAAAATAATAATAATAATAATAATAATAATTAAGTATATAATTAATTTATGAGTAAGTCTCCTGAGAGACGGTCTCTCATTAACTTTACTGAGAGACTAAGTACAAATGGAAATAACAGTGGTACCAAACCTAATAGAAGTAGGTACGATTAATATAAAAGAGTATACAAATATAAAAAGGTACGCTTCTTATAAAAACAAGTACAAAATAAAATTGTCATTTAAGGATACGAATAGGACAGAGTGGTATTGAAGAGTGATCTCTCAATAAGTTATTGAGAGACCGTCTCTTCCAAGATTTTGTGCTTATTTATATATAACAATGATTTTATGATATAATTTATGTTAAAAAAAAATTTGAATCAAATTTTATTTTTACTCAAAGTTATGAGACCTAATTACTGAAACCTATGAAGTTTATCTCACAATTACCTAAACTTAAGGAAGTTAATTACCATTTTCGTGGTGTAGTGTAATACCGAACCTTAACCTTCATTTACTCCATATTCCTTACTAAATTGCTAATGCCAACCTGGTTATTCAGTGCAGATCAAAACTTGACCTGGCCCGCAAACTCGACCCATATTTTAGGATCATGAATCCATTTTTTCGACCTGTAATCCATTTGACCCAAACCCGATAAAACCCACTAATTTAGGATCGAAACCACTATCTTACAAGGAATACTGATATACACTCGTATGTACAGACTTCACACAAATACTTGATCAGGACCGTCTCGTGAGAGGATCTTTTAACTACTCATACATTAATTACAAGAAAAACATAGATACTACGGAGTACTGCGTGACAAGTAATAAGGACCGTCTAACAACGGGAGGGTTTCACACAAGACTATAATACTCCGTACAACACTACCTGTTACCCCCATGATACCGATTCAATCTCATCTCTGGCTGCCTTGTACAGTTCAAGCTGTTTCGCACATTGTTGCCTTCTCTCCATCAATGTAGGGTCTTCGTCCAGCATCTGCCCCAGCTGCTTCGCCTGGAACCAAAAAATAATCCAAACTTCAGGTCCAAGCTCGGAACTCATTTTATATGCGGTGGTGGCCACGCAAAGTAAGATGAATTTGAAGCTTACCTCTCTCTTGCCGATTTGTATGTAGAAACGATTGAGTAGGTTTTGTTTAGCCTCCTTGACCTGGCAATGCACAGTTGCCTTCGGGATGGTATTTTTCAATGTATCGGCCACCATGCTTATATACGAGGAAACATTCGATGCTATTCTTCGAAAATGTGCCTCCGTGTATCGATCCATGTTAGTTGCAGTTGGATTCCCACCCTTCTCCACTTCTTGAGGAAGTTTCCGGAAGAAATCCACAGTTAGATAAGAAGCTTCCATTTCCACTAATCTGATAATTGTCTTCCTGCTTTCCTCACGGAACCTTTCTAAGGATTCATTAGTAGCTCCGGCTATCTCAGCTTGCAAGGACGGGAAACGCCTCAGCTCCTGTTAATGATTAAACTGAATGATGATATATGCTGTGGAAAAGTAACTGCAACAATAAGATACAGCACTGCCTTTGATTTGAACACAAAACTCACCTGAGTTTCGGCAATGGATTTCCTTACGAGTTCTTTCAATACAAAGTGAACCTGAGAAACATATAACCTTTGTAAAACAGTAAACTTACATACAAAGTTACAGCATCTTGCTAATAATTACTCCCTCCATCGCGTTCATTTGTTTGCCTTTTATATTCATTGTGAGAAGTACTTAAATCAAAGGCAAACAAATAAATGAGACGGAGTACTTCAAAGTCACTTTGGCACTTGAGGAACATTTTGATGATAAAATATGCAGGTGGCCAAAACTTATGCCTGTTTAAGCTTTACCATCACTCTGACTCAGAAGGATGATTATACTATTTCTGTGTTAACTAATATGGATATTGAAAGGAAGCTAACCAGTAGAGATCGTCGATACAAAACTGTTTGACAAATTAAGATACCGGTGAAAAGTGGCATACAAGAAGTAGCACTTACAGCATCAACAGACGCTTCAGCAGGGCCTCGAAAATAGTTTAAAGCACCTTCAATGAGACGACGGTAACCTTGCTCAGGGGCTATGAGATGTGGCTGATAACCATCAGCCTCAGAAACGACCTTTTTGACATTCTGCAGAGAAAGATACCGATCGAACGGAAGCTTTCTCAAAGCAGCAGGAAGCTGGTGGTCAAACACCCCATAAATTCGATCACCTCCAGGACGCCTAAAAGTAAATATTCATGTTTAAGGCAGCCCTCACAGCTTAGATGATGTGAACTCACATCACAAAAATATCTATCAGAATATCATGAAAACTCACATCACAGAAACACAGGGATCAATGGTAAACTGTTTTTTTATTTAAGAGTAAATTAAAAATAACTCCCTTTTAAAATATCAATATTAAAATTTACTCCCTTTTGAAATTTTTGTTAAAAATAACTTCCAAAATCTATCAAAAGTTCAAAAATTGCTCCCAAATTTATTTTTAGGACGAAAATGCCCTTGGCTAGAGGGTGAGGTGAACTAATATGGCATAAAAAAGTCTGGGGCATTTTCGTCCAAAAATTATATTTTGGAGCAATTTTTGAACTTTTGATAGATTCTGGGAGTTATTTTTAACAAAATTTTCAAAAGCGAGTAAATTTTAATATTGGTATCTTAAAAGGGAGTAATTTTTAATTTACTCTTTATTTAAATGGAAAATGGTTGAGCTGCTATTTTTTTTAAATGGAAAAATGAGTTCTATCAAAGCAAAGAAGCGGCATAGGCCAAGAGATTCACAATTTCAAACAATCAGCAAGTCCAATATATCAATAACGGGTGTTCCACCACCATCTGTGGTAAGGAATGGGAAAGAGAATTTCCAGTTTCCAACAGCCCAGTAGACATTAGTATCAAGTTAAAAGAATAGGGCAAGAGAATTACCCTCCGTCGAGGTGCTCCTTGAATATTTTATCAAATGCACGGCAAAGTTCCAAAATTGTGTACAATTGAGCCTGAGATATCATCACCCAAGGGTTACTAGAAAATTACATCAAAATACCTGCTAACATGGTACCCTAGCAAGAAATCAACTCACCCCAGCATCCACACCAACAGGTCTACCTAGGCGATCCAGCTCGGCTTCCAGTTCATCAATGGTCTTGTTGATCAGTGAAGTAATACTAGGAATACGAGCTCTAATAACAGACTCCAAGTGCTGAAGCAAGAAGAGATAGAATATAAATATACCGAACTAAACCAATTATGACCCAAATCGGTAATAGCAGGTGTACCTTTGACAGCAGTTTTGCGAGATATTCTGAGCCCATCCTATTAGACAAGTGTGAATAATCGGGGCTAGTTGCAAAGTATTCACGCTCCTTGTGTCTCGCAGCAATCATTTCAACATTCCTATTAATTTCTGCCTGTGATCTGTTCACTATTCCTACCCAAGGCTGTTGAAGCCTGTAAGATTTTCCTTCAAGAACCTAGCACGGACATGGGGTAAAAGTGAAAAAACATCAGGTGCAGAAAACAAGTTTCAAAAAAATTCCGAAGACAAAATACAAAGACCCACTAAATTATGTAGCATGGATGAATCAGGCAATCAGCTTTCTCACAACTGTAACATGAAGAACTCTAAGACTACCATACCTCTGAACTTATAGTCAGTGGAGCTAAATGACCTGTGAATAAATAATCTAAACAAACCTTTAGTTTCTCAGCAAAAATAGAGTAATTAACAACAATGTGACATGGCATAGATATAATGTTGAGCACAATTACACGTATTTGTTCTCTTAACAAGTCTAGCATAGGCTGCCCAGTAGAGTCCTCAAGATTCATATTCCCCTGAATGTGAATAGTCCACTGGACAATGTAACAGGGCATGGTTTTCCCCTGCCTGATCGCTTGAAAGCTATACTTCGATGACTGGTATCGTTCCACTTACAGCTTTCCATATCATGTTAGACTCAAGAACCGCTGACAATTTTGAAGTGATTTTTACAGACAACTAGACAAGAGAAATCCACATTCAGTTATTACACAGAGAATTGCCTCCGATATCTTCTCTAACATGTCTAATTCTCATATATCTGATCATGCAGGGTTGAATGCAACAAAATAGTTCTGAACTTCTGATTCAAAGTCAATACTATATTTCCATGTTAATTTTTTTACGGAAGCTCTAACTGAGAGGATGCCAAAATTTAGTGACCTTTATCATGGATTGCAGTCGGGCATACTATTCAATTTGGTGTCAATGAACACTGACAGAACCAATGCACATTATCTGAAATTCATTTCTTACCTTGTCGGTAAAAGTTTGAAGCAGAATTTCTTCAAATTTATTTTTAACTTGTACATTTTTTCTTCTTAGATCCGCTTCAGCATCATCAGATAAGCATACCATGCCACTAATAAAATATTTTACAGTGAAAAGTTTAAGAGAGTCATGGAGTAGTTTATTTTTAAGTTCAGGCCTTCGGGAATTTGCCGACATTGACCACATGTTTAGGGGTATGGACGATTATGGTTTAAGTGGCAATTTAATATGAGGCACAATCCAGGAAAAAAAAAATAGGACTGCCCCGATAATTCTTATGTTCAAAACTATTGAAACAAACACAGAGAAAATGGACTTAAAGGCTATACAAACATACATCTAGAGCATTAGTGCCTTTGTCCATCAGATCCAACTTTGTTAAAACACCAAAGGTTCTATCACCTGCAGCATTTACAACCCAATTTTAAGTAGTGGTATATGCAACACGTATAGTCTGACAAGGTGTGCATCCAACACGAAGGCACTGAACATACCACTGGGGTCCACTTCCTTGGCAAGCTTGATAGCATCTGACGTTGCAATGTCTTGATTAGCTGGAGATATTGCCAGTATAATGCAGTTGGGCTATAGCAGAGCAAAAGTCTAGCATGAGAAACGATTAAAGCTTAAACCAAACGGAATGAAATAATTTACCTAGTAAAGCTGTAAACAAAATAAATAAAATTCAGGCATAGGTTGTAAAACGTAGAGGGAGATGACAAAAGGATAACATGAAGAATGAAATGATGAAATATAAACACGAAACAATTTATTACCTTATCTACATATGATCGAACCATATTTTCAATATCTTCGACAATACTCTCAGGTTGTCCTTCTGAGATCAACATGAAAAAAGTGCTCAAATCACGCTCACTCACAAAGCCACACATTGCTAAAAACTTCTCTAACAAAATGAGATCTCACCTATAGCAACCTTTGTCAAACCCGGTAAATCAATAAGGGTCAAGTTGACAACTGACAGAAGCAGCGACATAATTAGTTATATACTCTGTAGATGAAGTCGCACAAGTCACGAGAAGGCAAAGACTGAGAGATAACAATATTGTGAAGAAGAAGATTCCGGACCACTTACCATTAGGCGAGTAGATACTGAGATAAATAGGAACAGGCGAAATTTGTTTGGATTTCCCTGTCACTCTGTCTGTTTCATCTTGAATCTCCTTACGAACCAGGGCTAAGACCAACGTATTAAAACAGGATAAGATATCATTCCATAAGCGGCCATTGCTCTTCTAAAACTTGTATAATACTCGTAATTAATAATGGAAGATCACAGCACAAAATTACTCATACAGAAGAGTCAATACAAGAAAAGAGATGTCACTAAAAGTAAAAACTTTAGAAAAGAACAACATATCAGAGCAGTATATAACGCTATAAAACATCACATAGATAATGATAAGTTAGAAAAAACTATATGAAGTTCATCACTGAACCCTTTTGTTCAAAGTTGATCACCGGAAAGTATCATTTCATATCAGATCATACTATGGCGGTGTGGAGACTCCAAATTTTTCCTTGTGTATCAAGTTCCAAGATGAAACACGAACTTGTCAAGAGACTCAAGACACATGAGTACTGACAAGTGACAACCAACCATCAAAGAAAGTTAAATCCGCAAGACTAGTGTTCCAAATCATCTACTCAGTGAACCATAAAAATGAACAAGCTCCTAGCTTCCTAAAACCTCCCCAAAATCTCTACAATGTATGTCGGGGCATATTTTTTGCATCCAATTTTAGAAACAAAAAGGACAAAATATGTCACCAAGTACTCGTAGAGATTCAATATTACCCGCTCACATGCATAATGTAAATGGCACACAAAGGAGTGAGAGGATATGAACACACATGAGAGGGTGATCACAAAATAAGAAGTTAGTACGCGGTAGTATATATGAAGGTGGCATCAACGAAATATGAATTAACAATCATGGTGAATGGTATACCAAAATCAGTAAAATGTCGCTTAGGCAAGTGAAGAAACTCGGCATACTCCTTTGTTCCTTCCTCTGTCTTATGCAGTTGCAACACCAATGGCCTTCTCGTCACAATTCCTACCACAACAAGTCAACAACACACATCACAATCATCATCATCATCATCATCATCATCATCATCACGGTGCTTGAAGAGCTCCCATGTATGAAGCTAAAATGAAAATCGCATCGAAAATTTACACAAAACAACTCCTGCTTCACAGTCAAAAGACATACCGCTACTGGAGTACAATTTAGTGCATCGATTTTGGTATATTCACATGACAATTCACAGTAATTATCTTCAAATAATGGAGAGAAAAGTGTGAGAGACTAACCAGATCCTCGAGGTAGAAAGTCACGTCCTACAATACTCTCTAGAACCGATGATTTTCCAGAACTCTGCAATTTTCAAGCACAAAAAATCACACTCGTTGGTGGACACTCAAATTGGAGATACAAAAATCCGTGAGAGAAACCTGGCCGCCAACGACGGCAACGGAGGGAAGAGCTTCCCAGAGAGAGTTGAAGGCGGAGTCGCCACCGCCGTGGTCGCCGAGAACAGTACATGCTCTCTGAATTCTGTTGACTAACCCTATCAAGCTCTCCATCGTCGTCATCTTACTAAAGCTTCTTCACGGCCGACGGTGCGGTGGCAGTTGCGGTGGTGGAGTAGGAGGAGACAGGATATGGTGGAGAAATGCGATAAAGAAAAGAATAGGATCAAACCAAGTGAGAGGGGATAAAATCAGGAATGTTTGGGGACACGTAAGCAAATGAGTCGTCTTCTGATATAGTCTTTGTCAAGTCTACCGTTTGGGTCTTCGTTTTGACTTTGGTATTTCAAATTTCTCGCTTCATATTTTATTTTACTAGTGGAGGGCTGCGCGCGGATTTGGTGCAAAACGGTTCTCCAAGTGTTATTGATACAAATTTAGTTGATTTTAGTATATAACTTTGTCATTTATAAATATTTTTTGCGGTTATAGACTACAATTGTATGTATCGTATTTGGTTTGTAGTGATCAATCGTTTGAATTTTTCTAAATTTCTCACAATTTTGAGTAAACAACAATTGTAATAATTGACTCATTGTCGATACCTTTCAAAATTATTATGCTCCCCTCGATGCATAGTCATCCAAATTTTGAGGAATTTAGTATGACTTGCTTCATCTCTTTTTTCTTGTCGTAATATAAGACCCAACCTTAAAATGACTTGCTTTAGTTAAGCCTTATTCTTTTCAGCTTAATTTCAGCCTGTTTCAGACCAGTTCAGCTTCTATCAGCTCAGCCCAGCTTCTATCAGCTCGGCTCCAATATTTTCAGCTCATAAAATAATACTTCAATAATAATAATAATAATAATAATAATAGTAATAATAATAATAATAATAATAATAAAAGCCCCTATTTGTTGCTATTTGTTGGCGACATTTTTGGAGGATCATACGGTGTTGTGTGCTAGTACCGTTGGTATTAAGCATCGACATAACCTGGTTCGTGACACTCTTTTGGATATCTGCTTCCGATCTAGTATTTCTGCCGGTAGGAGGTTGATGTCGGTTTGATTGATGGGCACGACAAGCCCCTGCCCGACGGATTTGCTTCTTTATTCCCGTGATAGGGAGCGTGATGTGTGTGTCGATCTGACAGGGTCATCTCCTTTGACTTAGTCTGCGATGTCTGATTTTCTGCCTGGTCGCGTGGTCGTTGATGCTGCTTAACGTAAGTGCGCCAAGTATGGAGATTTGTGCACCCGATTGGTTATGGATTCCTGCCTTTCTCCTTCTCTTCGCTGGGGAGCTTGAAGCTGCTTTTATTGTCACTAGACTTAACTTTGTTATTGCTAAGAGAGTGGGTGCCCAAATAGTATATTGGTTACCCACTAACTTCTTATAATTCGTTTTGATCATAATACAAGTTTCAGTTTTTATAAAAAATAAATAATAATAATAATAATAATAATAATAATAATCTGCTTGCACTGCCTCTTTGCATACTTAAGACTTTCTCCCCTCGGAGTAACCTTGAGTGTCGATCTGCTATTCGACGGCAGCGTCAGGAGGAGAGTATTTCTAGTGCCATTCGTTGTTAGGATGAGCCGAGTGGTCGGTTGTCGCTCCTGCAGGATACTCTGGCTGAGGTTGCTCCTTCTTTTAGTGTGAATGAGGATCTCGACTTGAGTGAGGTCAATGTTAGGCAGTGTCGTAGGAAGATTTGTGACGGGCACTACACTGCTGCTGTTCGTGTGCTTTCTCCTTCTGGTGTTGCTCCTTACACCGATGATACTCTAGTGGCTTTGAAGGATAAGCACCCCGTCGTCCCTTCTCCCGTTTTGCCATCCTTGCCTGATAATCACCACTTCCTTGTCGCATCCGCGTCGGTGGTTTTTGATATGATTAAAGGGTTTCCTCGTGGCACTTCTTGTGGGAGGGACGGTTTTCGTGCCCAACACCTTTTGGATTGTTTGAGTGGGGCCGCAGTTGCTGTTTCAGACGATTTGATCGCATCTGTCACTCGGGTGGTTAATCTCTTTCTCGAGGGCAGCTGCCCGCAGGTCCTCGGGGAGTATATTGCTAGTGCTCCGCTTACCCCGCTTGTTAAGCCAGGTGGCGGTATTCATCCTATTGCTGTTGGTACGATTTGGAGACGCCTTGTCTCTAAGGTTGGTGGTTTCCTGATTGGTCCGACGCTGAGTGGCTATTTTTCTGGCCTTCAGTTTGGAGTTGGGGTATCTGGGGAGGGAGGGGCGAGGCTATTTTGCATGCATTGAACCGGCTTGTTGAGGATCGGGGTGATGAGGTGGGTCTTTCCATGCTCTTGGTGGATTTTCAGAATGCTTTTAACATGGTTGATCGTGAAATCATGTTACGAGAGGTTCGTTACCACTGCCCTGTTCTCTCCCGGAGGGTGGAATTTTGTTATTCTAGTCCGGCCCGATTATATTATGGTGAGCACAGCCTGTGGTCTTGTCAGGGGGTTCAGCAGGGTGATCCCTTGGTTCCTCTGCTTTTTTCTTTGGTGTTACATCCCTTGGTTTGTAAGATCCGGGACTCTTTCGATTTGAGGCTGCAGGCTTGGTACTTGGATGATGACAACATTGTTGGGGATACCTTGGTTTTGGGGAAGGTTTTGGAGCTGATTTTGGATGATGGTCCTCTTTCGGGACTTCATCTTAATGTCTGTAAAACCAAGATTTTTTGGCCTTCGGAAGATCCTAGGAGCAGGCTCCCGGGTGTCTTCCCCCTACTATCGCCAGGCCGATGCGTGGTGTCAAAGTCCTTGGTGGGCTTGTTAGTGCTAGTCACGATTTCAGAAGTGAGCTCGTGATGAGTAGAGTGACCAGAACTATCGCGCTTATGGGTTCCGTCGCTCTGCTTGATGATCCGCAGTGTGAGTTGCTGTTACTCCGGACCTGTACTGGTATCTCCAAACTTTATTTTACTTTGCGCACTTGCCCACCGACTGTTTTTGAGTCGGCTCAGCTTGCTTTTGACACAGCTCTTCGTTCTCATTTAGAACGTGTTGTTATTGCGTCTGGGCCGGGATTTGGGGATTGACAGTGGCGGCTTGCCACCCTTCCCTTTTCCTTTGGGGGGCTTGGGGTGTATGCTGCTAGAGATGTCCTACATTATGCTTTTGTGGCATCCCGACTGCAATCTGTGGGTTTGCAGGCTACGCTGCTTCGCGCTGCGGGCATACTGATCCCTGACCTGGCTTTCGATGCGGCCTTGTGTAGGCTTAAGGAGGTTTTGGGTTCTATTGAGTGTAACCCAAGTGAGATCGCTACCCCTAAACTTATGAAGTCTTTGGCAGATATATATTTCACGAGGGTTGTGGCTACTGCGGAATCAGATTTCTCCTTGCCCTCCCGTCAGGTTGCCTTATGGAAGTCTCAGCAAGGCCGTCATGTTTCTGATTGGCTCCGCGCTGTCCCTATTTCTGGACTGGGCCAGACTATGAACGGTCGGACGTACCGTTGTGTGCTTAGCTATCGGTTGGGCATTCCTTTGTTTTCTGTACCTAGGCCGTGTTCTGCCTGCACTCGGGTTTTTGGCGACGACATTTTTGGGGACCATGTCGTGTCTTGCGCGGGGGTTGTTGGTATTAAACATCGACATAACCTCGTTCGTGACACTCTTTTGGATATCTGTTTCCGTTCCAGGGTCTCGGCTGGGAAGGAGATCGATATTGGCTTGATTGATGATCATGACAGATCTTTGCGTCCTGCAGATTTGCTTCTTTATTCGTGGGACAGGGGGCGTGACGTTTGCGTAGATCTTACCGGGTCTTCTCCTTTGACTTAGTCCGGGCTCTCTGATTTCGCGCCAGGCCGTGCTGTGGGTGACGTTGCCCGGCGCAAAAGCGTTAAGTACAGGGACCTATGCTCGGGGCTTGAGTATGGGTTTTTGCATTTTTCCTTTTCTTCGCTGGGAGAATTGGAGGCGGATGCTATCGGCTTACTCAAGAGGATTCAAAAAATTTTGATAGCGCAGGATGCCGGAGCACACGCTGCTCCTTTTATTTTTACCAGACTTAGCTTCGCTATAGCTAAGGGGGTGGGGGCCCAGATTGTATCTCGGTTACCCACCAATTTTTTGTAAACTGCTTTTTGATTCATCAATAAAATTCTTCATTTATAATAAAAATAAAATAATAATAATAATAATAATAATAATAATAATAATAATAATTCTTGTAATTTGTTTGAATCTTAATACAAGTTTCGTTTTTTAAAAATAATAATATTATTATTATTATTATTATTATTATTATTATTATTATTATTATTATTATTAAATTATATATATAGAAATGGGATCAAGGGAGTTGGTGGTGAATTGGGAAGTTGGTGAGTTATGTTGTTGGCCATTGATCTTAGGTTGGATGAATGACTTAGATTAGTTTATAAAAAAAAAAAAGTGGCACGCCTGATTGACAGGCGTACTTGACAGCAGCAGGAATAACAGTGGGAAAAGTAGCAACAGCAGCATGCATCATATGCAATCAATCACACTATTCCTTTCTCACCACAATCCAAAATTCATCCTCTAATTCATACTACCATTCAAAATAATTAAACCCTAATTCCTAATTTGCTCCACATCTGCATGCTCCAATGGTGCTATTCCTCGAAAATTCATTCGATGATCATATGCTCGAAAATTTGCAATCAAAAATTTGCAGTCAACATGTAGGAGGTAAGATGAGTATATATATATATATATATATATATATATATATATATATATATATATATATATATATATATATATATATATATATATATATATATATATATATATATATATATATATATATATATATATATATATATTTGCCTCTGCATTTGGTATCTTGCATTTTGTATTCCATTTTTTATTTTGATTTGTTAATTTGAAGAGTCACATAGTTACTATGTGATAGTCACACTCTATATGAAGGAAAATCATACGTCGCTAAGTACAGTTTTTGATACGTTGGTTATAATGATTTCATTAGATATTACTCCATCGTATATTTGTAGGGTTTAATCACACTTTACGTCATCATTATCACTGAAATCACTTGCTCGAAAGTCAATCTTTGTGTATGGGTATAAAGTCAATAATTTTTTTCCCGATTTGTGTTGGTGATGTTTTCATTCTAAGTATTTGTGTAAGTTGTAGTTTTTATTCCAAATATTTATTAAGTTAATATTGCATTTGTGTTGGTTCCAAATTAATACTTTATTAAGTCAATAATTCAAATATTTGTGTTGGTTCCTTGTAGTTGTAGTTTTTCGTTGTTTTTCTTTAGTTGTAGTTGTCGTTGTAGTTTGTGGAAGTTGCATTTTGGTTACTTTATTATTGTTATGTTTTCTGTAGTTTTTGTTGTACTTTATTATTGTAGTTTTTTTTTTGTTAATTATTGCATTTTGATTTCTTGTACTTGTAGTTCTTCCTTGTATTTTTTGGGTGTTAATCTTTAACAATCACGCAGTTATATGAGCAAAGTCATAGTTGTTTTTGTGGAAAGTCACAGTAATAAGCACACATTTATTTAAGCAAAGTCACAGTCGTTGTTCGGCAAAGTCACAGTCGTTGTTGAGAAAAGTCACATTTCATTAAGGTCAGAGTTGAATGCCTGTGTTGCAAGATTCATAGTTTCTAGGGTGTAATCTAGGGTTTTTTTTTCCACTCTTAGACCACAGGTTTTGTTGTTATAAAGTTCATTCCAACCTCTGATATTTGCATATTTGTTCACTTATATGTCAGCTGAAGACACAGTTAGTGCTCCTTACGTAGGGCATAAGTTCGCGGACATCAACAGAGAGTTCCAATTTTATCAATCTTACGCATGCTCCTGGGGTTTCGAGGCGAAGAGGTACACGACAACTAGATCCTATGATGGTTCGATTAAGAAGAATTTGTTGGCTTGTAATAAGGAGGGCAAAACAGCTAACCAGAGCATAGTCAAGTTGTCGAGCACGCAAGAGAAGGAGGGGCAAGAGTTTGTGGGATCGTTTGAACTCAAAAGGAATACGAAGGCGACGAGTACGAAATGTGGTGCAAGGATTAGGCTCTGTGCGATGATCGGGGGGTTCTTTATTGATTAGTTCATCAAGGAACACAACCACGAACTTGTGATGGTCAACGACAGAGAGTTTCAAAAGTCATCTCGAAGCCTCTCAAGATATCACAAGGAGATGATCGTTTGTAACTCGAGGGTGTGTAACGTTTGTGAACAATGTCGGTAGTGTTTGTTTGACAGTTAACCGTGCGTGATTAATACAGTTGCAATTTGTGTGTGCAGCTGAAGATTGGGGCGACTCGGACATACATGATGTGCAAGGAGATGTCGGGCGGTTTTCAGAACATCGTAGCATCGTTGGTTGATTTCAAGAACTGGGGTAGGGACGTTAACTGCTTCGTTCACGAGCAGGATGGTTAATTGTTCGTAGACCGGTTCAAGAGTTTGAGGGACAGTCAGGAGGATTTTTACTTTGAATACGATGTCGATGTAGACGGAAGCCTACGCAGGGCCATTTGGGCGGATGGTACAACGCGAAGGAACCACGCGGCATTCGGGAATGCAGTTTCGTTCGACCCAACGCACGGAACCAACATGTATTTCAATGGTGTTCACAACGTTCACGGCATGGACAACCACAAACGATCCGTCACGTTCTTTATCTGGGTCCTTTCCCGCTTTCTAGAAGCCATGGGTGGGAAGGAACCGTGCTATATCATGACAGACCAGGATCCCAGGATTTTAAAAGCTGTCCCGGAAATATTCAAAGCAGCGCACTAACGGTGTTGCACGTGGCACATCATGAACAAGGTCCCATTGAAGTACGGCAGATCAAGAGAGGAGGCGTCGAAATTCATAAAAGACCTCAACGCCATTATTTAGGACGATGACATCGAGATGTCGGAGTTCGACGATAGGTGGGGGCGAATTATGATCGACCATGATGCGGTGGGGATCGAATGGTTAGAATATGTGTATGGCATCAGGAGCAAATGGGTCGCCGCACATTGTAGGGAGCTGAGGATGTCCGGAATTATGAGAATAACACAGAGATCAGAGAGTGAGAATAGCTTCTTCAAAAAGTTTGAAGACAACAAAGGTACGTTGGTCCAGTTCTGGATGCGATTCGAGAGTGCGATGGACCAGCAGAGGCACATGCAGAAGAGGCTAGACAACGATAACCGACAGAAATATCCCAAACCTGGAACGACGAATCTGATGGAGACCAACGCGACAAAGGTGTACACGCACGTGGCATTTGCACACTTTCAGGAAGAGGTCAAGTTTTCGCTGTACACGTGCAGCCTTCGTGGGTATCAGGAGAAGGAGGAGATTGAAGCGACAACAATTATGGACTCCATCCGGGACCGCAATTACATTGTTGAATACAATCCAGGTAGTCTGATCTTGGCATAGCTTGTAGAAAGTCACTGTCCACGTTGTGTAGTCACACTTCTATAGTCTGAATGTGACTATATAACCTCTACGGTGTGACTCTAAAATGCGATGAGTGTGACTATACAACGTGATGAGTTTGAGTGAACAACGTAATGAGTTTTACTCTATAATATAATGAGTATGACTATGCAAAGTAAAGGGTGTGACTCTGCAATGTGGTGCGTGTGATTATACAACGTAATGCGTTTGATTTTGCAACGTAAGGACTGTGAAAGGGTGTGACTATACCCTTTCAGAAAGTCACATTCTCTATGTTGTGTAGTCACGTTCCGTATGGTTGAGAGTTGCACTCTTTATGTGCGTAATGTACTTGCAGGAAGTTCGGTCGGTATGGAATTCTCTGCAGGCACGCTATTTGGATATATTCTTCCAAAGGGCGGGAGACGATCCCGGAATGGTACGTTGTTGGTAGATGGACAAAGTATGCTCTACGTAATGTTAATGCATGCTCCCCGACAAAGAGTCGCCTAAGCGATGAGAAGGCTGTTACAGTCACGAGACTGTTTTCGAAGTTCTATGAGACCGTTAGTCATGTCAGTAGAATGGGTAAGGATGACGTTAGTAGCTTAGCTGACATCATTCGCGACTTCAGATCCCATGTGACGCCCTATGCTGGTCCTTGTAGCATGACGCAAGATATAGAGGAGATCCTCAGCTGTACGAGCATAATTGAAATAACGGTATTGCCCCGAAGAAAGCCAAGAACAAGGGCAGTGGGAAGCGGATTCTGTCTTCTAAGGCGAATGCCGCTGCAATTGCTGTGAAGCCTAAACGGTTGTGCAACAACTGCAAGAGGATGGGGTACCATGACAAGAGGAACTGCCCCAACCCATTCGCCGAGGGCCCACATATTGCTGACTAGTCTGCTGATGTTGAGGAGGAGGAGGAGGACGACGTGGTAGGGGTTGTCGAGGATTGTTTGTGAATATCCTCTCTGTTGTGGAGAAAGAATTTTTTGAAACATAAGGAAGTGCAACTATTGAAATGGTCAAGGTCCGTGATATTGTTTTCGCCTATCGCGAACCTCAATCATTTCTAATATGGCGTAGTCGTAAATCATGGGCAAAATTATTTTTGGTTGATTGGCTGTAAAAATACAAATCAATTTGAAAAGCAGTTTATCAATTGTTTTTGAAATGATATAATTTTATGGTGATTCAACGTCAAGTGTGTCTTTGAAATGCGTTGCTCATACGTCCATCTTTGGCTACAAATACATCTGTGCAAGAATATTATGCCCTTAATCTTTATAAAGAATGTTAAAGAATGTCAAATTTGGTTGACTAATTTCTATAAAGAACATGACTTTGGCTGAAATTGTCAAGGTCTGCGACCGTCAGATTTGGTTGACACGAAATAAATGAGTGTGATTGTACAACGTAATGAGTGTGATTCTACAATATAGGCCAAGTGTGATTCTACAACAGGCGGAGCGTGGCTATACTATTTGTATGAGTGTGATTGTACAGGATACTGACTGTGATTCTACAATATACTGAGTGTGATTCTACAAATGGGGACGACTATATAAATTGAAGTGTAGCGACATTTGAAAGCCAGAAATCTAAACTGGCTATACAACGTGATGATTGTGACTATACAACATGTTGAGTGTGACTATATAACTTAATGCGATGCTCATAACATTTTGTATTTGTACATTAGAAATATAGCGATGGAAATATTTGTACATTAGAAAAACTCAATCTTTTACATAACACATAATACTTGAAACATAAAAACATTCTACGACATTGCGTCTACTTGTAACCCATACCAGACAACATATAATATAGTACTAGGAAAACAGTCATCAAACCTTTAAACACATAAAACATCCATTACATATTATATTTGTCGGCTACATTTTAACCCATACCTACTTAACCCTCGTAATTTTTAACTATCTTCTACAAGTTGACCAAATCACGCTGGAACCCTTTCCTAGTGCGGAAACATTCAAGAGACTTTTTCATCAAGAATTGGACGTAGTCGTCCAGTTCGGCCTCCTCTGTATTGCCCATGGATGCCACAAAGTTCTTGTGTCTATGGCGACTAGTTGCATGGCTGTTAATTCATTGGATCTAGTGTTATCCAATAAACCATTGTACTCCTCGATCAAACTCCTTACTTCTTCTACTTTGCTGTCCATTTTTTATAGGTTGAAGATGAATTATGGGGTTAAAGAGGTGAAGATGAAAGTAGGGGGAAAAATGGGGTCGGTATTTATAGGGGGACGAAGGAGATCTGTGAAAATTTAATTGGGGGTAGAAAAGAGGGTTGAAATTTTAAATGACGAATGGTTAGGTGGGGGGTCTACCTGCCCAAATTAATTGGGGTTAGAAGAGTGAGGTGAACGTTTTGTGTTCTCAATGTGCATTGAGACTCACAAACATCCCTTCAGTCATTGTTTATTAGTCGTCGACATCTGGTTGAACGATCGATTTTTTTGTGAAATAATCTGGTTGTGAAAATAATTTACGTCTATGAGTGTGAAAATAATTTCACCGAGTACAAATCATAGGTTTAATACGTGTGCTCCAAAAGACGTACTCGTAATAAATTCGATTTGTGTTTCTGGTGTTTAATAGTTTTTGCCAGTATGTTAATGCGTTTGTATATGTTGGGGGTGTTACGTGGCGAATTAAATCGTATTTTTTTTACGAATCATATAAATTGAACGAAATGAATTGTCATATATTTAGAGTTACTTTGTTCAATTAGTCAGTGAGTTGTGGTTGTCAGTCACGACTCTGCATGACTTTGGCTGTGATTATGAGTTAGAAGTGGCATGATTGTATCACATCAAGCATGTGACTCTGCCCAAGTAAAATCACTGGACAAATCATAAATCCAAAAATATTGAGTTGTCATTCATCTGATACTCTAATGATACTTCAACATGAGAATTTTCGATACTCCAAAAACTGATTACTTCAATATGTACACTAGTTGCTACATATTCACGCGTTACGGTATACTTGATGATCTTTTTTACTATCTTACGTCTAGTGTCGAGGTTTTTCCATAGGTTCGGCTTGTCCTCTATGAAAGCGTGAATTTTCCGCAACACGTCCCCACGAGCCTCATTCATGTTAGCAAGGACGAGGGATGCTGCAATCTCGAACGACAAATAACGCCTCCCGACCTTAGACCCAATATCATCGTGGCTGAACGGTGCACCATCGTACAGACACATGTGCATCAAACAGAAAATGCCAGATTCTGTGTCGTTCTTCATGGCGCTCTGTCATGCCAATTTCACCTGGCGATGTGTAAACTTCGACAGGTGAATGCCCTTCATCAGCCCCTTATCGTCCATGTAGTCGGCCACTGCGTACGACTGTTGCAATATTAGGTAAAAGTAAACGTCAAGACCTACAAAAGCAGCAGAATATTTGACGCGGGAAATTGAATCCTACTCATGCAACTTACTATTCTGCGTGACACCTCGAACATATATGAGCCCGGGCTGTGTGTCTAGTGATCGAGGATGTCCACGGTGCTTTCTCTAAAGTTGATGCAAATGCACGCGTAGTGCCTCCTAGCATGTATCGGGACAAACAGTAGTTCGGCGTCCATGTCGAATGCTTTGTTGCAGTCGTGTACGAATTTGTCCCACACTGCGTACACGCCGTCGTAGTCTTCGTCCGCGGGGGTACTTGATTTGGGCTGCAAGTGAGTCTTAATTGGGGGGGGGGGGCAGGGGGTGAATATTAGTTGTTGTAAGTCACATGGTACGTCGTCAGATTTTTCACCTACAACTATATAAAGTGTGTGGCTGTACACCACAAAGTGTGTGATTGTACAACCTAAGGTGTGTGATCATGCAACCTACAACCTGTAACTTTAGACCTTACAGTGTGTGACTATACAGAGTTAAGTCTGTGATTATAGACTACAAAGTGTGTGACTGTACAACCTAAAACATGCAAGCTAGCAAACAACATAAAGTGTGTGCCTATAGACCACAAAATGTGTGATTGTACAACTTAAGGTGTGTGACTATGCAACCTGTAGCCTGTAACTTTAGACCTTACAATGTGTGACTGTACAGAGTTAAGTTTGTGACTATACATCATAAAGTGTATGACTATACAACCTAAAGCATGTAATCATGCAAACACCATAAAGTGTGCTACTGTAAGTACATGTGTTATACAGCCTTACAGCTAATGTGTCTAAACTGATTTTTACCATTCAATGTAATAGGTGGGGGAGGAGGGCATACCATGTGAGGAATACCGAACCACGCCATCGTCACTCCAGATGGGTAGTCTTGTCCACGCCGTTTGTCGTCCACTTCCAACCAGTTCATTAGGTGTGACCAACACTCCAACACCGCCTCGCTCATACTATGTCCTGACAAAAGCGTTTGAATCTCACGCCTCTCTAGCTGTGCTCGAGCGCTGTAGTACCCCAATTGTTCCCTGCATTACATATTCGTTAGAATGCTTAGTATGCAACATGAACCAGGGACGTAGACGGTTACATACCTTTCCTCGTACCCATTATCATCAAGGAAGCAGTAGTCGGCGACGTGTTTTCGCAGGTGGAGCATCCTACTCGTCAGCGGCCGGTTAATGCGAAACAAGTTCGACATGACGATGGCGTCGGGGTCTGGGCCCCCTAGGATTAAAGAGCAACCCAACCCATCCCCACTGCCTCGTGATCGAGCCTTGATTGCTGACCGACTTCCTTTTGGGACTGATTGGGGTATGGGTTCAGGGTCTTCAGGCATCTCCGGGGTACCAATTGAACGCTTCCGCTTCGTGGAGGTTGTCTTCACCGGAGTTCTTTAGTTCGCTCGGGTTGTCAACAGTAATTCCTTGTACTTTTCGAAGGCTTCTACGCTCTTTAAAACAGCGTCCCTCACCTTGTTCATGTCGCTCAAAGTTAGGGTCGCCATGATCTCCGCCCTGCACAGATTCATGGCCGCCATTGTCCCCAAAGAGCACTGAATTGGAAACCCGACGTACAACATCATGTGCATCATCAAGTACACTCCACAGTCATTGGCGGAGTAGCCTATCCCCTCCAAAGTATGGGAACGTTCACCATCTTAAACGAACGGACTTTCTCACCCTTCATCACCCCTTGCAGTACCATGTACTCTCCCATTTTATCAGCCAACAAAACAAAATGAACCATGATAAGTTGTTGAATACAGTTGCAGTCACAAAATTGATTTAATAGTCCCGCATGCCATGAAAGTTATTGTTACCGCTATTCGAGCAATGCCACCGTAAGGCAACGTAGCAAAGTCGTCATCGTACAACCTGTTGTTGAGGTACTCTACTTGTCCCGATTTGAAGTTTATGAAGGCGCAACTGTAGTGGTCATTGTCCCCGGATGAAACCGGGACGAACACCTGCAATCAATGCGTCAGAAAATTGTTCTTATAACCACTACTAACGAACATTATGTGCAGAGTAATACCATGTCTGAGTCCAAAGCAAATTCAGAGAAACTGTTTTCCCTCCACAGGTCCTACACGTAGAATATCTGTTCGTCTAGATTCATGCCCTTGTTTTTTTTGTTCCACAATTCCAGCATGGGCTCCTTCTCACATGCACCAATGTTAATACATGTAGTTAGTAACTCACTTATAAGTTAATGAGATCTTTGGTTAGGTATTTAGATACTCACTTGTTTGATTTGTGTTTAGTGTACTCCCTCCGTCCCAATAAATTGTTTGCCTATTCCATATTAGGGCGTCTCAATGAATTGTTTTCCTTTCTATTTTAGGAATGCTTTTTATATATAATTTGATCTTTGGCTCCACATGTCACATCCTAATTGGATCTTTTTCCCTTGGTGCCAAAACCAAAGGCAAACAATTCATTGGAACGGAGGGAGTATATATTTCCTTGTTTTTGTTTTTTTTTGTGCTTTTGTTTTGTTTTCTTCTTGTATGTAGGTGTCCGCTCGTGATCTTGAAGTAACAACAAGATGGTGGATAAAAGGGAAAAAGATCAAGAATCACTCACCAAGTGATGAAAGATCAAGCTTGAAATGGTAAATTCTTCACCCACCCTCTCTTTTCTCCCTCCCTAGTCTTAAACATTGAGGACAATGTTTGGTTTAAGTGTGGGAAAGAGTTTGTTGCTTGTTCGATCATACTTGGATTGATTTGGTGGAATTGTGGATTTGGTGGAATTGTGGATTTGTTGTAATTATGGATATGTGTTGTCTTGGGATATTGGAAGTAATTTGGTGATGTTAGTCCTTGTGATTTGTGAATATGTATTTTCCTTTTGTGTGTTAGTTTTGTTTCTTGTTTTGTCAAAAAGTTTCAAAAATACCTAAAAATTTGAAAAATTGAAAAATCCAAAAAGAAGTTTTGCATTTTCCTAGGAGTTTACTCGATTTTCTAGATTTCAACTTTGATGAAAAGAATGATTTGTAAATACTTAGGCCCTGTTTTTTTCAGCTTATTTTCAACCTGTTTCAGACCAGCTCAGCTTCTATCAGCTCAGCTCAGCTCCTATAAGCTCAGCTCAGCTATAATATTTTCAGCTCATAAAATAATACTTCAATAATAATAATAATAATAATAATAATAAATAAAAATAATAAATAATAATAGTAATAGTAATAATAAATATATAATAATAAATACGGAGTATATAATAATAATAATATAGCATACTAAGGCCTTATGTGTAGTAGATTAAAGCTCGACACCAAAAATAAAAGCCCTTACGGGGAGGGTGAGTAGGAAGAATTGGATGATTCAATGGAGACTTTGTTCAATCATTTGTGCTACTTATGTGATCTGGGAGGAACGGAATCGCAGAATCTTTGCTGAGATCGCCCGGACTCCGCTTGCTTTGGCTACTCATATTAAGCATCATGTGTGTATCAAATTACTTCATAGTAGCCATGAATCTCATTTTGTAGTACAGAGACTCATGGGTTAACTTACTGGTTTTTGGGGTTACGTTTTGGCTGCTCTTTTTGTAAGTCTGTTATTTTTGTTCCCTTTTTTTGGATGAATAAAAGTAAGCTATCCTTTATTGCAATAATAATAATAATAATAATAATAATAATAATAAGTCCGCGATGTCTGATTTTCTGCCTGGCCGCGCGGCCGCTGATGCAGCTCAGCGCAAGTGCGCCAAGTATGGAGATTTGTGCACCAAGACTGGGTACGGGTTCCTACATTTCTCTTTCTCTTCTCTAGGGGAGCTTGACGCGGAGGCAGCTGCTTTACTCAAGCGGATTCAGAAATTCTCTATCTCTCAGGACGCGGGAGCTCGAGCAACTGCTTTTATTTTTACTCGTCTTAGTTTTTCCATCGCTAAGGGAGTGGGTGCCCAGATAGTATCTCGGCTACCCACTAACTTCTTGTAATTTGTTTCGTTATTAATGCAAGCTCCAGTTTAAAAAAAAAAATAAGAATAATAATAATAATAAATTATTATTATTATTATTATTTTTTTTTTTTTTATTATAAACGAAACTTGCATTAAACATCAGAACAAATTACAAGAAGTTAGAGGGAAGCCGAGATACTATCTGGGCTCCCACTCCCTTAGCGATTGCAAAGCTAATTCTAGTGAAAATATGAACTGCGGCACGCGCTCCAGCATCTTGTGATAAAGCGAATTTCCGAATCCGCTGGAGCAGAGAAACAGCATCCGTGTCGAGCTCGCCGAGAGAAGAGAAGGAGAAAGGTAAGAAACCATACCCGATCGCCGTGCAGCGTGCCTGATACTTGGCACACTTACGACGGGCAGCATCAGCAACGACCCGTCCAGGCTCAAAAGCGGTAAGGCCAGACTGAGTCAAGGGCGAGGATCCAGTCAGATCAACACAAACATCACGCCCCTTGTCCCACGAGTAGTGCAGGAGGTCGGCTGGTCGCAAGGGCTTGTTGTTATCATCGCAAAGACCAATCTCCACCTCCTTGCCTGTAGAGATCCCCGTCCGGAAGCAAATATCCAACAGTGTGTCGCGGACAAGGTTATGGCGATGTTTAATCCCCACAGTACCAGCACACGAAACTGCGTGGTCACCCAAAATATCATCTCTGAGGCCCCTGGAGCAAGAAGGGCAGGTCCCGGAAAGCGGAAACAAAGGGACTCCCAGACGGTAACTAAGCACGCTACGATATGTTCGACAGTTCATGGTTTTCCCGAGCCCAGTAATAGGGACAGCCCTCACCCAATCAGAAGAATGGTCCCCCTGCTGAGATTTCCACAGGGCAACCTGTCGAGGAGTCAAGGAGAAAGCAGATTCCGCCGCTGAAGCAACCCTCGTGAAATATATATCTGCCAATTTCTTCATAAGTTTTGGGGCAGCGATTTCAGAGGGGTTGCTCAAAAAGTCAGAACTGGTGGCCTCAACGAACCCACTCAAGGCAGACTCAAAGGCAAATCCAGGGGTAGCAATCTCGGAGGGACGAAGCAGCTTAGCTTGCAAATCGGCAGATTGGAGGCGAGAAGCAAGGAAGGCAAAGTGCAGGGCATTAGTGGCGGCAAAGACACCGAGCCCCCCTAGGGAAAAGGGGAGGGTGGCCAGCCGCCACTGCCACTCCCCGAAGCCGGGTCCGGACGCTGTGACAATACGCTCAATACTAGATCGGAGCGCAGTGTCAAAAGAAAGGTGGGCCGACCCAAAAGCACGGGGAGAGCAAGTGCGCAAAGAGAAGTATAACTTAGAAATACCTGTGCATACCCGGAGAAGAAGTAACTCACACTGGGGGTCCTCAATCGTAGCAACCAAGTCCATGAGCTCTATAGTACGGTCAACCCTCTTCGAGACAAGGGCACCACTGAAAGCAGGACACGTGCTGACCGGCCCTCCCAGGACCTTAACACCATCCAAGGGTCTTGCAATAGCGGAGGGGAAAACCCCAGCAAACGTACTCCTCGGGTCTTCGGTAGGCCAGAAAACCTCCGTTTTAGTTACGTTGAGATGGAGGCCAGAACGGGGGCCCTCATCCATAATCATCTGGAGGACCTTCCCCACAACAAGCGTATCCCCAACAATAATACCATCATCGAGGTACCAAGCCTGGAAGCAAAGATCAAAGGAGTCCCTGACCCTACAAGCCAGAGGATGCAGAACCAGGGAGAAAAGGAGGGGGCCTAAGGGGTCACCCTGCTGGACCCCCTGGCAAGAGCGGAGACAGTGCTCCCCGTATAGTAGAGCCTAGCAGGACTGGAATAACAAAACTCAACCCACCGGGAGAGGGCATGACACTAACGGCGAACCTCCCCCAGCATAGTCTCCCTGTCAACCAAGTTAAAGGCATTCTGGAAATCGACAAGCAACATGGAGAGACCCACATCAGCACCACGGTCCTCTACAAGGCGGATCAAGGAATGCAGAATAGCTTCACCCCCGCTAGAAACACCTACCCCGAGTTGAAGGCCCTCAAAATAGCCACCTAAAGATGGGCCAACTAAGTAAGCTCCAACCTTGGAAACAAGGCGCCTCCAGATGGTGCCCACAGCAATAGGGCGAACACCTCCCCCCGGCTTAACGAGCGGGGTGAGCGGAGCACTGGCAATGTACTCACCTAATACCTGCGGACACTTCCCACCGAGAAAAAGATTGACCACCCGAGTGATAGAGGCAATCGGATCATCAGAAATGGCAATAGCAGCACCACTCAAACAATCAAGTAGATGTTGGGCCCGAAACCCATCCCTTCCACAAGACGTGCCCCGGGGGAAGCTCCGAATCATGTCCAAAACAACAGACACCGGCGCATCGAGACAATGGCCAACAGGCTCAGACGGAAGGGCAGGAGGGAGAGCAGCGGGGTGCTTATCCTGAAGGGCTCGGAGGGTGGCATCAGTGTACGGAGCAACCCCGGACGAAGAAAGAACACGAATGGCGGCCGTGTAATGACCATAAGAAATCTTCTTACGACACTGCCGGATGTTGAGCTCACCTAAGTCAAGCTCCTCCTCCGTACAAAAAGAAGGGGAGACCTCCGCTAAGGCTTCGCGCAAGAGCAGCAACTACCCCCCCGGCACTCCCCAAGTACGAATAGCTCCGATAATAGCCTCTTCCTGACGGTGACGTCTAATAGCACTTCTACACTCCAAAATACTCCTCGGGACAAAGGTCTTCAAGACACAAAGAGGTAAGACAAGCAAGGAAACCCAACGAGAAATATCAAAAGGGGTGCCAACGACATCATCCAGGGCCCCCTTCAAAACCCGCGCGAATCCAAGCCGACACCTAAGGGGGATAGATTTAACCGTGCGCAACCCCTTAGAGAGCAAACGATCAAGAGAAGTCAAAGAAAGGCAAGAGAGCATGTCCTGGTCAATACCTCCCACTGACGGCACAGGGGACGGAACGGGGCGAGGAAAGTCATACAGAATAAACCGAACGGACCCATCCCCACAAACAGGCGCCTCGACAAAATCCCCTGCCCCATGTTCACAACGAGAAGTGAGCGATTGAGTCGAAAGACAAACACCACACAACCAAATACTCATACGCTTAAAGGTGACCTCAGCAGAAGAGTAGACAGACAAGCTACTGGAGAGGGTTTGTCGCGTTAATACCTGAGCACCGGCACAAAAATGATGGTCCCGCAGGTGAATGCGCAAGGATGCTTTAGTAAGACCTTTTCCACGATTATCCTGACACTCAGAAAGACCAACGAATGGACAATGGAAACGAACTACCGGAGGCATGGCAAACGAACGAGCAATGGAAACTATAGCAAGCAAATAATGGAAAAATTATTATTATTATTATTATTATTATTTATTTATTTATTTATATGAAACGGAAGTTGCATTAAGATCGAAACAAATTACACTATTGTTGTTGTTGTTATTATTGCATTTCGATATTAATGCAAGTTTCTTTTCATAAAAAAATAATAATAATGATAATAATATTGTTGTTATTATTATTATTTTTATTACACATATCTCTTAATGTTAATAATAATAACAAATTATTATTATCATCGTCATCGTCGTTGTCTCATCATCATCGTCATCGTCATTGTTGTTGTTGTTGTTATTATTATTTATTGTTGTTGTTGTTGTTGTTATTATTTTGCAGGAAAATATATCATTTCATTTATATTTGAGTGAAATTACAATTTTTGATGCAAAAAAGACTATCACACAATCATGCCGAAACATGTAAAGCTCCTAAATGTGACTTTATCCTATCAAACTTAGCATTAGACTCATTACAGAATCGGACAGCTACTTGGAATTTGATCCGTGATACTAAAGACTCAATACTTGACTCCTTAGTTGTGAATATCGGCTTGTTTATCTCCTTCCATAACAATGCCGCCACTACTGCAATGCTTACTTGCATCCAGGGACTCTTCCAGTGCTTCCTTTTGAATGAAGAAGCCATCCATTTCAGTATATCACTGAGTTTTAGACTCTAAGTATCCACTTCCATCCAATTGCTTATCTCCATCCAAACTTGTTTAGAAAAAGAACAAGCAAAGAAAAGGTGGTATTATTATTATTTTTTTTTTAGAAGAGAGAATTTTATTGATGAAACAAAACGCAGTTTACAGGAAATTGGTGGGCAGCCGAGACACAATCTGGGCCCCCACCCCAGATTATTATTATTATTATTACTATTATTATTATTATTATTATTATTATTATTATTATTATTATTATTATTATTATTATTATTTTATTATAAAAACGGAACTTGCATTAAACACCAGAACAAATTACAAGAAGTTAGAGGGAAGCCGAGATACTATCTGGGCCCCCACTCCCTTAGCGATTGCAAAGCTAATTCTAGTGAAAATATGAACTGCGGCACGCGCTCCAGCATCCTGAGATAAAGCAAATTTCCGAATCCGCTGGAGCAGAGAAACAGCATCCGTGTCGAGCTCGCCGAGAAAAAAGAAGGAGAAAGGTAAGAAACCATACCCGATCCCCGTTCAGCGTGCCTGATACTTGGCACATTTACGACGGGCAGCATCAACAACGACCCGTCCGGGCTCAAAAGCGGTAAGGCCAGTCTGAGTCAAGGGCGAGGACCCAGTCAGATCAACACAAACATCACGCTCCTTGTCCCACGAGTAGAGCAGGAGGTCGGCTGGTCGCAAGGGCTTGTCTTTATCGTCGCAGAGGCCAATCTCCACCTCCTTACCTGCAGAGATCCCGGTCCGGAAGCAAATATCCAACAGTGTGTCACGGACAAGGTTATGGCGATGTTTAATCCCCACAGTACTAGCACACGAAACCGCGTGATCACCAAAAATATCGTCTCTGAGGCCCCTGGAGCAAGAAGAGCAGGTCCCGGAAAGCGGAAACAGAGGGACTCCAAGGCGGTAGCTAAGCACACTTCGATATGTCCAACCGTTCATGGTTTGCCCGAGCCCAGTAATATATATCTGCCAATTTCTTCTCGTGAAATATATTATTATTATTATTATTATTTTTTATTTATTTATTTATTTTTTTTTGCAAGAAAATGATATCATTTCATTCAAAAAGAGTGAAATTACAAAGTTTTTGTTGCAAAAAGAACTATCACACTACAATTCCAAAGCATTTAAAGAACCAATACTCTCCAAAATTCTACTATACTTAGGATGAGAGGCCTTTTGAAAACCAATAGTTACATGAAATTTTATCCGAACTATCAAGCTATCCATAGAAGACTCCTTTTCTGCAAAAATTCTTTTGTTTCTCTCTTTCCATATAGCATTCACAGCAGATGCAACAGTAGCTTGGACCCAAGCAATCTTCCAATGCTTCCTCTTTCGAGCTAGATTCATCCACCTCACAATGGTCTTTAATGAATAAACTCGAAGATTAATCTTCAACCAATCCACCATAGCATCCCAGATCTGCCTAGAAATAGGGCAAGCAAAGAATAGGTGCGAATGATTTTCCTGATCAAGGAGGCACATACTACATCTGTTAGCCAGCTGAAATCCACGCTTGCAGAACTGATCAACTGTAGCTAATTGACCCTGAACTGCCATAGATAGTGTCACCCTATGACTAGGGATTATGTTACTAGACTCCAGACATCTTGCCCATCTTAGTTTGCCAATATTGTGGAATAACTGATACGCTTTGGATACATAAAACTTCATCCCACTTGAGCAGCTTGAGATCATCACTTGAGCTGACTGAATGGAACCAGTTAACTGCACTAGCCTGTCTCTAACTGCCAAAATACCCTTAAACCCTGCAGAATGGTATTGTTTAGGAGTAATTGTCCAAATGCTGCCACCATCCAAAACATAGGCCTGACACCACCTCACCCAAATGCTGATGCAAGGGAGAGAAAATTGCCAAAGCCACTTAGATAGAAGAGCTGCATTCCAGTCTGCAACATCCTTAATATTGAAGCCATCTGCAGACCAAGGGGAGCAGATATCTCTCCATTTTTTGAAGACCAGACGACGAGCTCCATCAGAAATCCCCCAGAAGAAGTCTTTACTCAACTTATTAATAGCCTTAACTACAGTCTTAGGTAACAGGACACTAGAACACCAAAAGTTCTCAATTCCAAAGATTACAGAATTTAATAGTTGAGCTTTACCAGCAGCAGATAAGAGATGAGTAGACCAATGATGCATATGGTGCTGAATTTTCAGAATAAGGGAGTCAAACATACTCACTTTAATCCTAGCTTCAGTCAAGGGTATCCCCAGATACCTGAAAGGGAAAGAACCTGCAGAGAACCCAGTGACAGAAGAGATAGCATCCTGTATACTAGATGTAACTCCTCCATAGTAAATGCATGTCTTATTAGTATTAACATTCAACCCTGATAGTAGAGCAAAGGAATTGAGAACCTCCTTTACTACAGGCACTGAAGGAACATCCCCTCTAGTAAAGATTATTAAATCATCAGCAAAAGAAAGGTGAGTAAGTTTAATTTTGCAACATTTAGGATGAAAAGACACTTGTTCCTTTGAATTGATAGACCTAAGAGACTTAGATAAGATTTCCATACTCATCACAAATAAGTAGGGTGATAAAGGATCACCCTGCCTTATACCACTTCTTCCTTGCAAAAATCCAGTAACCTCCCCATTAATCTTGAAAGAATACCAAGGTGAGGAGATACAACCCATGATCCAATTGATAAAGACTGTAGGAAAACCAAAACTAACCAACATCTTCTCAATGAAAACCCATTGCAATGAGTAAAAAGCTTTCCTAATATCCACCTTGATCATACATCTAGGAGTAAGATATTTTCTTCCATAGCCCTTAACAAGAGCCTGAGAAAGAAGAGTATTATCAAAAATATTTCTCCCTACCATAAAAGCTGCTTGCTCCTCTCCTATCAAGGAAGGAAGGACCAATTTCAGTCTGTTAGACAAATTTTTTGACACAGTCTTATAAACACTGTACAACATGATATGGGGCGAAAATCCAACATAGAACTAGCATTATTCTTCTTAGGGATGAGAGAAACAACTGTTGAGTTAGCTTGTTTAGTTATTTTATTAGATTTGAAGAAACTATGAATAGCTTTGCAAAAATCATGCTCAATAATACTCCAAGAGGACTTATCGAACCCAGCAGAGAAGCCATCCATGCCAGGACTACTATTAGAATCCATTGAGAAAATGGCAGATTTAATTTCATCTACCAGGATAGGACTGATGAGCATCTGAATAACATCCACAGGAAGTCTACCCTGACTTGGAAAAGAGCCAGAAGTGTCACAAGTCTTACCCAACAAGGTTGCATAATAATCATGAAAAGCTTTTGAGACCTCCTTTTCCCCAGTTTTCAACCCTCCATTATGAGATGTTATAGATCCCAACATTTGCTGGTGCTTCCTCTCAGTAATTTTGGAGTAAAAATACTTAGAGGAGCAGTCAGAAAGTTGGAGATGTTGTATTTTAACCCTTTGTTGGAGCATACTTAATTCAGCCTTTTTAAGAGAACAATAGTCTTCTAAAAGATCTTTTTCTTGATCAATATCCTCCAGAGATAAAGGGTTATCAATAAGCCTTTTTTGACAAGCCAACAAATTCTGCTTAGCAGCTGAAACTCGACCAGATAGATCAGAAAAATTCATTTTATGTAAATGAGCAAGAGCTTTCTTAACTAGTTTAAGCTTTTGGAAGAACTTGAAAATAGGAGATCCACTTACAGACTGAGCCCAGGCCTTCTGCACAATATGCTTATAATCAGGATGGGAAGTCCAAGTATTCAGGAAGCTAAATCTTTTCTTAGGCCTCTTCTCATGAGAGATATTGACCAGGATAGATGAGTGGTCAGAGATACCAGGCTCACAGAACATGGCTGCATAAGAAGGGAAACTATTAAGCCAATCAGTATTACCCAGGACTCTATCAAGTTTTGACCAGACCCTGGAAGAAGGAGCTTGTTTATTAGACCATGTTAGAGAGTGCCCAGAGCTTTGTAAATCCTCCAAACCACAACTCAGAATACATTGATTAAAGTCCCACATATCCTTAAGAGCAGGAGGTGTGGAGCCTAGTTTTTCATCAGGATTTCTTACAATATTAAAATCACCAAGCAGAAGCCAAGCAGACAAGGAAGACATTTGTAAAAGATCATCCCAGAGAGCCAACCTCATATTGCCATCATTGTGAGCATAGACCACAGATAGAAGAAAGATTTTGTTGGTTTGAAAATGGTGAAGAAAGCCAGTGATATGCTGGTCTGATTTCTTAGTGACTTGAAAAGAGACAGTGGAAGGATTAAAAAGAACCCAAATTCTACCATTATAATGGAATTCATAATTTGTAACCACCCCCCAAGATCTAAAGGATCTCTGGAGAATTTTATTAACTCTATTCTTCTTCACCCTAGTTTCTAGAATTGACAACAAATCAAGACTATGAGTATACAGAAAGTCTTTGACCTCACTATGTTTAAGGGGATCATTGAACCCCCTAACATTCCAAGAAGCTACTTTCATGGGAAAGAATATCAGGTGGGACTTTCTCCCTAGCCTCACCCAATCCAATAGCCTCACCCTTTGGACATCCTGAGTGCTTTACAGCATCCACCTTAGGGGAACTTCCATCTGAAGGAATTACTTCAGTGTACTTGTCCAAACCTAAGGGGTCTGAGGTACCACCTAGTCCAACTACAATCTGAGCTGAATCTGGATCATCCCCATGGAACAACTGGAACTTATTTCTCAAAATCATAGGTTCCACCATGGGGCCAGACTGTTGCTTCTTAGAAGAAGAGTTCTTCTTAGGCACAAGATGAAAGGTAGTCCTTTGATCATTCTGAGTGCTTTACAGCAACCACATTAGGGAGCTTTCCATCAGGCATTGGGGACCTATTCCCCACCTCTGAGTACTCACCTACCCCTAAGGGCTCTGAGGTACCACCTAGCTCATTGGGAGAAACTACCACTGCCCCACTTGAGGGTTTGAGAACCTCAACCGGTTCTGGAAGCCTCAAGATAACCTCTTCCAGTTTTTTAGCAGCCTCTATTTTCTTCTTCTCCCATTTACAGTTAGAGATTATATGTCCCAACTTTCCACATCCCTTACAATAGTAAGGGATCCATTCGTATTGTATCTTCTGAACAGAATAGTCATTAAATGGGGTACTAATGACTACCTGATCAGGGAGCACCTGAAATATATCAACTTCAACAAGAACCCTAACAAATGACAGTTTGTACTTGGCTGTAGTAGCCAAGTCTGCACATAGGGGTTTACCAATCTTACTTGCTATTTTCCCCAAAACCACATCTGATCATAAGAAGGGGTCTAGATTAGGAAAAAGAACCCATATAGGAACACAAGACACCTTATCCATGGTTTCAGAGAAGGATGGAGTCCATTCCTTAAGAACTAAGGTGTATATTCCTAAGGACCAAGGGCCCCCCCCCTAAAACCCTCTCCATGGCAGCCTTGGAATCAAATCGAAAAGAAAACCATCCTTTTTTAAAATACTGTACCACAAGAGTAGCTAGATTTCCCCATTTATCAGAAACAATTTTTTTGACCTGCTGCAATGAAGGCTTTGAACCAATAACATTGCCCATTAGAGTAAATTCCCAGATTTTCAATTCATCCTCAAAGTCACCCAAATCAATACTAATCTCATTACTATCACCAGCATCCTTAAAGTATTGCAAATTCATACCCATGAGTTGCTGTTTAGCAGCAATTTTAGACCATTTAGGACCCGAATCAATTACAGGAACAGAGGGTTTGTCAACATTATTAGCATTTTCATTAGTATCAGGCACTACAACATTTGGAGTAATAGGCGGAACAATAGGAGAATTAGGAGTGGGGTTTTTACCAGCCATGGTCATGGCATCAAGAATCACATCATTAAGCGAACATTGGCGCGAAGAATTCTGAGCATCACTCTGGTTCTGCAATTCAACCTCCTCCTGCCCCGCGCCACCACCTGGGTGAATAGGAGGGAGGGAGTTCTTCTTTGGCGGACGTCCAGGATCTCTCTTAATTGGCACAGAAGCCATGGGAGAAAAGCTTGAAAACCCGCGTAACAGAATTTTAGAGAGAATTCTAGAGAGAGAAACTGTTTCTCTCACTTCGCTATTATTATTATTATTATTATTATTTTTTTTTTTGTAAGAATGTTATTTCTCTTATTCATCCAATATGGACAAGCAAGAGAATGGCTTATAAAAGAACATATCCTTTCATCTTTGTTAGCACAAAGACTTTTAGACACTAAACATCTATACAATTCTTATAACAAGCAAATACTAGGATGCTTAGTTGATAATCGTGCCTTCAATTCCGCTTTGATAATAGCTCCTTGTTGTTCCACCGTCCTCTCAACTCCATTGAATATTCTGCTATTCCGTTCAGCCCAAATATGGTACACATGCACACAAATTGCCACTGCAAACCACTCACGTTTCCAAGGTCTACAAGACACAAACCTGGCTCTTCTTAACAGACTATTGATATCCTTCACCTGTGCATTCATATGCAGCCAGCCCATGATGCAATCCCACAACGACTTCACATAAGAACACTTGAAAAAGAGATGACCATGCGATTCTGCAGCCACTTGACAGAGGATGCATCTGTTAACAAATTGCATCCCCTTCTCCTGTAGCTTATCCACCGTAGGCAGCTTTGTGGACATGACGTAGGTCCACCCTGACGCGGCCACGCGCGGGTTTGGGTAGGCGAATGAATCTCGTGGTAAGATTGTTCTCGGGTTCGAAATTTAAGTCAAAATGGAGTCGCCACCGAATTTTGTGGTTATTCGGAACCATACGAGCCCACTTCGATTTCAGAGTTTATGGGGCTCGTTCCTTTGCATTGTTATATCGATACCGTTTACACCGGCTTTCGTATATAAAATGACTCTCGTGCGCCAAGGGTTTCGGACATCCGGAAACCAAAGGTTCTGAGTAAGGGGTGAGGGTACGTGTTGGGAAGCCCACTAAGGACACCCAACCCCGCCCGCACTTGGCGGCCTCTACTAAGACATCATTCGTGTTCGTGTACGCGCGCTAGTAAAACGACTAAATGATATGCAAACAGCGTTTTTGGGCTAAGCATGTGAATTATTGGTTTGCTACGTCATTTAATGCATCTTGATTCACGTCAAAGTGATTTAGCATGTGATGTTCATTTACAAAGCGTAAAGCAAATAAATAAATAAAGTTCGAAAGGAAATAAAAAATAACGTACAAGTTACACGGGCGGAAATACAACCCGGAATTCACAATACAACATTACGTAAAAATAATAAACGAAATAAAAATAACACAATATAATGATAGGAACGGACCCGTATGTAAACTAGACCGCGAGATATGTAAATGGACTAACTCCGATTAAATACACATTATGTCGTGTACCAAACGAAGGACGGAAACATGAGACTGTGGCATATTGCTAGCCCGATCTCATATCCCGTAGTCTTGTCCCGACTTATCATGTCAAAAATTGGTCAAAGTCGTTCTACGTGTCGTGATATGCATGGTTTTGAAAATAGGAAGGTCACGTGATGGTCTTTACACGTGATGACTAAGGTCGATAAAAGGACGGGGCTTGAAATGTGTGTCAAACCCCTCGGTTTTATGGGTTACAGGACCCACTCGATCGAGTCGTGGGCTGACTCGGTCGAGTGCGTCCTTTACGCAGCTACTGCCCATTTTTATGGGTGCTACTCGATCGAGTAGCATATGTACTCGGTCGAGTAGACCCTGTACGAGCGACAACTCGTTTTGTTTTATGACTTTAAATCGATGGTCGGCCAAGCCAAATACGAATATCGCACGATTCGTATCTAACTCGGCCTCCGGTACTATAATCGTGTATGAACAATTATAATACCGTTATCGGAGAATGTTTATCGTTATACTAGAAAATTTGAATTAGTAACGAAAAATGTCCCTCTACGTCACGACATCGAAACTAACCCTTTCGGGTTATGTGATGTCGGTTTTCGTGTCAACGGGTTTCGTACCAATTATGGAAATGGGATTAAATACGTTCAACTACGACCGATCACGGTCACATCAGGCCCTTGAGTACATTGGGGCGAGGCTCCTCGAAAGGGCTCCACCTCCGCCGTGGCTCGTAAAGGGATTAGACAGACCTTAGATGATCATCGTAGTCCAACGTTTTTAAAACCGGTTTTTAATATTAACATATATATATACGCGGTATTATTAATGCTAGTAGTAAAATGATGATACAAAAATAAAGATGCAAAAGTAAAAAACGTTAGTGTTAGCGTTAGTGTTACTACGATTATAATTACAATACAAAACACGATAAAGTAAACAAAATGACGGAGTAATAGAGATCGAAATGGGTTTTAGGACACCCTCAACATACATGCTAGGTATAGGCCTCGGAAATGGACTCGTAAATAGCGACGGGACGCCGGAGTATCGAGGATGTACGCGAGTTATGGTGTGTATGGGTGTGTGTGTGTGTGTTGCGTCGGTTTATCGAGGGACAAGGGCTCGGTTTTTGTGTATATTTGCCTAGGATTAATAAGGGTTTGTAGCGTAGAGTGTAGAGTGTATTAGGGCTGAAAATGTAGGATAAAATGTAGGGTGTAAAGTTGTGAAATGCATGGGGGTGAAGCGGTATTTATAGGCCTCATCCCACGACATAGGGGCACTCGATCGAGTGGCCCTAGTGCACTCGATCGAGTGCCTTTGCAAACGGGCCAAACCCGATTTTTGGCGCTCCACTCGACCGAGTGGGTCAATCCACTCGATCGAGTGGGTCAAGAAAATCGAGACAAAATAGGAAAGAATTGATTTTGTTGTTTTGATTGATTTTTTGAATTCTGATTTTGTGCGCCAGTTTTCGAGAATGAATATGGCTGATTTCTGAGACGGTTTCGTCTTTGACCGGGTTTTGACCCGGTCGCCAAAAGACGGGATTTATCTTTGGTGTCGGTTTTGGCCCAAATTAGTCTCATTTGACTCGGAACGACCCACTGGGCCTGAATTCGAGGTTTGTTTTGTGAGATTTCTACTCCGTTAAAAGTCCATATCGGATATTATTGATTCCTAGCCCAAATTCGAGTATACCAAGTCACGTTTGCGTCCGATCATCATCGGGTGTTTTTCGGAGACTACCATAGACACGTGGCAGTCAAAATGCGGGTGTCTACAGAGCCCCCACTCTGACTGAGGCTTGGACAAGGCGAAAGTCAGAGTAGCTACCAAGTCCATTAAGACCTGGTAGACTTCCGGTCGGGTCGTTTATAGTCCAGTGGACTCGCGTGAAGGGCTCGCCAGCCATAAGTAGAGGGTCATACCTGTCCTGATGATGATAGCTTCGCGGGGAGTCAGACTTGTAGCATAAGTCCTGGGCGCGCTTATATGTGGGCCCATCCCGTACCATTTCGGAAAAAAATGCTGCCTCGGGCGTTCCGCTGGGGAAATATATGAGCTGTACGAGCTTGCATTCGAAGCCTTGAGTCGTACCTGAGCTGATTGATGATGATGATGCTCCGTGGGGAGTAAAGCTTGCCTTTCTTGGGGAGTAGGTGTACCCGTATGCCGACACATCACATCTTGGATGTAGCATACCGGGGAAAAGCTGACTCCGTTGGGGAATTTAATAGTTTCGCGGAGACTTGCTTCTGAAGTCTGGAGTGTACCTGTATGCTGACACATAACAACTTGTATGTAACACATAGATGAAATACTGACTCGTGCTGGGGAGATAAAAATATTTGGATTTTTGAAAGGACAAAATTTTGAAAAATTTTTTTATCGCGAAGAAATATTATCACAGAAAAATTTTAGAGACTCTTAGGAAAGCTCGGGACGGCTTGATTCCTATTCTGGTTTCTAGTTTGAAATCAGGCCTGCGCGCGCATAGGGCCCAGTTTGCTGAGGAGGCAGAGTAGTTAGGTTTTCAGTTAGGTTTTCTTATTATAAATATGAGAATCCCTGCTTCCGTTTTCTGCATCTCAACTCAAATTCTTCTTTTCTTTCTCAAAATATTTTGGGACTTTCAAGAAAGCTAGAAATTCTTGTCATGGGTATCGATCACTTGACAGCTATGCTTCTCGCATGGTCCCAATATTTTTGGGATGAGGAAAAGGTCCGACTGACCCAGATGGGAATTGTCAATTTATTCCCTTTCCAGCGTCTAATAGTTGACTCGCATTTCCTGGACGCCTGCTTGTCGTTTTGGGACACCACCCATCACGTATTCGCGTTCCCGCGGGGAGAAATATGCCCTTTACCCGAGGAGGTTGCGGCTATAGGTGGTTGGAGCCCTGCTGCTCAGCCAGCTATTCCTCCGTTCTACCCGGATCCAAGGAGGCGGTTGAGGGAATTCTTGGGTTTGTCTCATGCTGAGACAAATCGGATGGTGCGGGGAGATAGCGTTTCCCTATTCGATCTGGCTGATAAGTTTATGAACCCTCGAGATGTAAGGGCCACCCCTGCTCACAGGCGTAGGGCATTTGCCTTTTGCATGTTGCACTGCTATGTCTTCGAAGGGCTGATGGAACTTGACTCGTGCATGGGTCAAATCAGGCTGATTGGAGTGGTTGACCAGATGGAGACTGGTCATAGCCCTGCTTTGCTAGCCACAGGGGAAATCATCATGGGTCTGGATGCTAGGCGGCTCGACCCAACCCGACGGTTGACAGAAAGTACCCGTCTCCTGCTGGTATATAGCTCGCGTTTTTTTTTTTTTTTTTTTTTTCGCGAAATACCTGAAGTACGCCAGTCACTCGATCGAGTGACACTAATATCGAGCTACTGCCTATTTTTGAAGGGCTTACTCGATCGAGTCAGCTGTTGTACTCGATCGAGTAGGCTGTAGCGGATCACTCGATTGCTTATGAAGCTTGTATATTTTTCAGGTGTGGTTGTCGGAACGGCTGTCAATCATAGAGACCCCTCCGAGCATTCCCAATTATCGGAGCAGTCAGATTAGCTCAAGAAGGCGAAAGATAAGCTCGAGTCATCGGATAGATCGAGCTTACTGGGATGAAGAGTTGGTGTTTCATGGGGGTCCCTTAATTAGATGGACCGTCGCTTGGTGGTTCCTCTCGAAGTTGGCTGCACTGGCCAAGAGAGACCAAGCTCGCTACCTGGTGATTCTATCCCTAGACTGGACAGTTCATATTTACCCGGACTGTCTCCTGAGGCAGTTCGGTTTGTCTCAGCGCATCCCTGAGACTGAAGCCATTATCAGCGTCTCGCTCCAATTGACGGATGCTATGTGCGACACCTAGTTGCAAAGATGGTTCACTCGTCCTACATGGACTATACCTAGCCCTTGCCAATCCGCTTGGGTGTCACGGGCTTATCAGAAATGGACTTCTGAGGAGTCCGAGGAAGCTCGAAAGGCCTTGAAGCTTGATGAGGCCTTTGAATTGGTTCATCGCGAGACGGTGAAGGACAACAGGGACTTCTTCACCGGGGAAGATACTCCTGAAGCTACAGTCCAGGAGGAATCGGGTCTTAAGTCACAAACTAAGACTCGATCTAAGGAAGTCGGTTCTAGCAGCACTCGGGGGCAGACCGACTTGAAGAGACGCCTTGGGACAAGGTTGGCGGTCCGGGACCCACTAGGTCCGCGTGACCGGCTCCCCGAGCCCGTGAGGGCCCGACTTGGGCCTATTGATGTGATAGAGGAGTCGGGCTCAAACAATCGAGCCCGAGCTAGAGAGGTTCTTGTGGTGATTCGGACCCACTAGATTTGTTGTGTGCCTTTTTTTGTATTTATTTTTTGAATTCCTGCACTTTTGTAATTTCCCGAGTTTGTCGGGATTTTTTTTTGAATTAAAAAAAGAAGTTTATTATTAAACCGCTCCTGTCTTTTCTTGATTGCATTGGTTGTACCCTTTTGAGGGGTTGCCTACGTATCCGCGATTAGCAGAATCAAACCAAACGTAGTTCAGGCATAGGAAATTTGCAATCTCGAATTACACCAAGACTATTGGTTCAAGATGTTTACGACAGTAGAATAAGTAATTCTAGCTCATTGACTTGCTTTTTGAAAAGAATGATTTTTTATAAAATTTGCTAATGACATTGAGAAGAGGCTAGGGGTAGTAACGCTTCAGTTGGTCCAGGTTGGTTGGGTTGACAAATTCATTCCCGTCCAGGTCCGTCAGCATCACCGCTCCCCCTGATAGGATCTTCTTCACCAGATACGGACCAGCCCAATTGGGTTTGAATTTTCCTCTAGGGTCGACTGGTAATAGGGCTCGAACTGACTTAAGGACTAGGTCGCCTTCTTTAATGTTTCTGGGCCTTACCCTCTTGTTGAAGGCCCGTTGGATCCGCTTCTGGTAGATTTGGATATTATTGAGGGCACGAGACCGTCGTTCGTCTAGTAGAACCAACGAGTCATATCGTGCTCGAACCCAGTCAGCTTCGGGTACTTGGCTTTCTAGCAGAATTCTGAGGGACGGTACCTCCAGCTCAACTGGTTGGACTGCCTCCATCCCATAGGTTAGGTAATACGGCGTTGCTCCGGTTGCGGTGCGAATTGACGTTCGGTATCCCCATAGGACAAAAGGTATTTTGTCGGGCCAGTCCCGGTAATTATGAGCCATCTTTTTGAGTATGGTGACAATTGTTTTATTAGCCGCCTCTAATGCTTCGTTTGTTTGGGGACGGTAGGGCGAGGAAGTGTGCCTTTGGATTTTATACTTGGTTAGCAGTGCCGCAGTCTCGGCTTGAAAGTGAGTCCCGTGATCACTGATAAATTTAGAAGGGATCCCATACCGACATATTATCTTGTTCTGGATGAACTTGGCAACATCCTTGGCATTGAGAATGCGATATGATTCAGCTTCGACCCATTTGGTGAAATAGTCGATAGCTACCAAAATAAAGCAGTGCCCACCGGTACCAGAGGGATTTATTTTCCCGATTATGTCAATACCCCATGTTGAGAATGGCCAGGGTGACGTCATGGTATACAGTAGTGATGACGGCATATGTTGCACATTGCCAAAGATTTGACAGTTATGACAATGTTTGACATACGACCGGCAGTCGGCTTCCATGGTATTCCAATAATAACAGAGCCTCATGATTTTCCGGACCAGCATGTGGGCATTCATATGTGGGCCGTTCTCACCATCATGTACTTCGGCCATAACCTTTTCAGCCTTATACTTGTCAACAGAAAGGAGAAGAGCCCCCTGTGCCGTCTTTTTGTACAGTTGCCCGTCGTCGGTACGGATGAACTGGGTAGCTAGCCTTCGTAAGGCTTTCTTGGCTCGGCCTTCCGTCCCGGGAGGGTATTCTCCGTTCGTCAGGTATGTTAACACAGCCTGATACCATGGCTCGGGATCAGTTATCTCAATGTCTTCGATATCGCAAATGTACGCCGGCTCGGAACGTCTTTCGACGCAAATCGGCATACTGGTCACGTGGTCGACAATGTTCAGCAAAGATGCCAATTTTGAGAGTGCATCTGCAAACTGATTCTCTTCCCGGGGTAGGTATATGTACTCTACCTTTTGGAATTGTTTCTCGAGATCCCTTACTCGTGCCTGGTAGGCCACGAGATTAGCATTTCAAGTCTTCCATTTTTGGAGTGCTTGGTTAATGACCAAGGATGAGTCACCATGTACCAGGAGATTTGTGATCCCCAGATTGGCGGCGGCTTGTAGCCCGTAAATGCATGCCTCGTATTCTGCTGCATTGTTGGTAACATCAAAGTCCAGCTTGATGGAGATGGGAGTGTGCTCTCCTTTTGGTGAGATTAGGAGGATCCCGACTCCGAACCCTCGAAAATTAGATGCACCATCGAAGTATAAATCCCAAGTTTCAGTATCAGTATGAAAAATATCTTCGTCCGGGAAGGACCAGGTGTCGGTGTGTCCTTCTTCGGTTATCGGGCTGTCGGCGAGGAATTCAGCTACTACTCGCCCCTTGATAGCCTTCAGTGGCACAAGTTTCAGGTCGAATTCTGCCAGCATTAAAGTCCATCTAGAGATTCGGCCGTTGAGAACGGGCTTTCCGAAGATGTATTTGATGGGGTCCATCTTGGATAGCACATGGACCTCGTAACTGAGCATATAATGTCGGAGTTTCTTGGTGGCCCAGACTAGAGCAAAACACGTCTTTTCGAGCATGGTATATTTGCACTCATACCCAAAAAACTTCTTGCTGATGTAGTAAATGGCTTTTTCTTCGGAGTCAACCGTCTGAGCCAGCATAGCCCCCATGGCTGTCTCGGTCGTCGTTAGGTATAACGACAGAGGCAAACCGAGTTGAGGTGGAATTAAAACCGGCGGAGCAGACAGAATTTCCTTGATCTTGTCGAAAGCAGCTTGGCACTTGTCATCCCATAGTACCTGTTCTCCCACTTTCAGTTTCTTGAAAATTGGTTCGCACACCATGGTCAGGTTGGAAATGAACCGACTAATATACTGGACTTTCCCGAGAAATCCCCTTATTTCTTTTTCGGTTTTGGGAGGTTGCATCTCGGTAATGGCTTTGATTTTAGCTGGGTCGACTTCGATACCTCGTTGGCTAACGATATGACCCAGTAATTTACCTGATGTTACTCCGAAACTGCACTTTTGAGGGTTTAGCCTCATGTTGTACTTGCGCAGCCGAGTGAAGAATTTTCTTAGGGCGGTGATGTGACCGTCCCGTTCTTTAGATTTGACGATCATGTCGTCTACATAAACCTCTACCTCTTTATGCATCATGTCGTGTAATAAAGTGGTAGCAGTCCTCTGATATGTGGCTCCGGCATTAATGAGGCCGAATGGCATGACAGTGTAGCAGTAAGTACCCCAAGGTGTTGTGAAGGTATTCTTACTCATGTCTTCTTCCGCCATCTTGATCTGATTGTACCCCGCATACCCGTCCATGAATGATAGAAGGGCATGATCGGCTGTGTTATCTATCAATATGTCGATATGCGGTAACGGAAAATCATCCTTCGGGCTCGCTTTGTTGAGATCCCGAAAATCAACACAGACCCGCACCTTACCGTCCTTTTTAGGAACCGGCACGATGTTTGCCACCCAGTCCGGATACTCGGACACTTGTATGAAGCCGGCTTTGAATTGTTTGTCGACTTCTTCTTTTACCTTGAGAGACCACTCGGGCCTCATCCGACGAAGTTTCTGTTTGACCGGTTTGCACCCGTCTTTGATTGGTATGTGGTGCTCGGCTATTTCCCGGTCTATCCCCGGCATGTCCTTGTAGGACCATGCGAAGACATCCTTGAACTCTTGGAGGAGGCTTATGAACTGTTGTTTCTCCTCGGGATCTAAGGATAAACCTATCTTAAGTGTCTGAGGCTCTAAGGTTGTTCCCACATTTATGGACTCGGTTTCTTCGATCACCGGGTTTCGGGACTCCCTTTGCTATAGTTGCTCGATCAGATGCGGAGGTAAGGGTACCTGTTCGTCTGGTTTCTCAATGTCATAGCATAAATCATTTTTGAAAGCAGAATTTAAAAGAGACAAGTCGTAAGCAGAACGGTTGTTATTATTGATTGAAAATTTGGAGAACAGCTCAAAGAGAGCAGCCATCTGATCATTGGTCAGTGGCGGAATTGGTAGGGCACTCGGGACAGACCCCGAAGTGCCAGCAGCAGGAATGATAAAAGGGAGAGGGGTTACAGGAGTGACTCTAGCATCGACTTCCCTAGACTCGACCTCAGACTCTGACTCAGACTCGGACTCGGACTCGGACTCAGACTCAGGCATGTCTCCCTCTCCGGTGACCAGCTTGTAGATCCTTCCCTGACTGTCAGTCCACTTGACAGTCCTCCTCCTGGCCCTGTTTCCCGTCTTGGAACCAACATCCGAGATCAGCTTGGTCGGGTCAAACCTGTTGCTGCGGAGGATCAGGTTGACCAGGTCTTCCTTTGGAGTTGGGGCTACGATGTCTTCCCCAAATAGTAGCCCTAGCGTGGGCTCAGCATCTTCAGCTCCGTTGGACTGGATGAGGGCGAACACATCATCCGGAATATAGTTGCAGTCCCGGGCCAAGTGGGTCCCGAGCTGCACAGCATTGGGTTGGTATAGACCAACCTGAATAGCCCCAAATACCGGTGTGACAAAGTAGTCAGCCAACCGTGGGCTATAAGGGCTCAAGTGGATACCCTTAATAATGTTGCAGGCCTTCTCAATTCCTGCTCGGACAACATTGTCGGGAGTTATGGCATACCCGAGACCAAAGTGGGACTCTTCATCTTTGAGAACTTCGATGATCTTCCCAGCTGGAAGATCGGGTCGAGAGGTAGCCCCCGGAAAGTACCCTAGGTTTTGGAGCATCGTGTCGATACTCGTAGTGAAGTAAGGCCTAAAGAGGTACTCTTCCTCGATCATCCCCACAAAATCGAACCCCCAGAGGTCCGGCGTCCTGTGGCGTTACAGCTAGCCACAGTCATTGGTGTTGCCTCTAAAGTAATAACATCGTTGAGCAGCGGCATCTTGATCTTTCGGTGGAGGGTGGAGGATACTGCCTTGACCGCGTGGATCCAAGGCCTACCTAGAAGCAAGTTGAATGATGAGGTGACGTCGATCACCTGAAATTCGAGCTCCTTTTCTATCGGGCCTGTTATGATGGTCAGTTTCACAGCCCCAGCTACCGACTTTGGGCTCCCATCAAAGGCTTGGATGGTTTGAGTAGTCGGGATGTAATCGACCTCGGTAATGCCGAGGGCTTTTGTGGCCCTTAGAGGAAGGACATTCACAGTGGACCCATCATCAACCAGGGTCATAAGGAGGTATTTTCCTCGGCAAACCACCGTAATGTAGAGGGCCAGATTATGGGAGGCCCCGAATGGCGGTAGGTCAGCTTCGGAGAAAGTGATCATTGGGCCTTCTTCCTTAGCTTTGCCCTTTAGGTGGGGCAGGACCGTGGCTACCATCTCAGCAGGGGTAACCAGAGAGTCAACCTTAATTTGATCGAGAGCCTTTGTAAGTGCTTCTCGATGCTCTTGTGAGCTGACTAGGAGTTGCCATATAGTGAGGTCAACTCGGGTCTTCTTCAGCTGCTTTACGAGGGCCGTCTCAGCAGTTGGCTCCTCGGGGGCGACTTCCGTCCTGAATGGCTCAGTGACGGTTGTCGGGATAGGGGTGTCCCTAGAGCTAGTGGCTTGATAGGGACGACCAAGGTGGTTACTGGTTAGGACTTGGGATTTAGTCCTTCGAATCTCCTCAGAGGTGATGGGGACAGCTTCCCCTTTGGCGAGGTAGACGTCATCCTCGTCGTCACACCAGATCCTGTTCACTTGCGGGATAAATGGAGAGATAAGATGAGAGCAATCAATCACCTCCCCGGTAAAGATGGCGTGGGAGCTGAAAGGGTTCTCCTTGTTGCTGGGCTTATCTCCGGGTAGCGGGATTTTACCGCTTTCGATCAGGTCCTGGATCAAGTGCTTCAGCTTCCAGCACTTCTCGGTATCATGCCCATTGCCTCGGTGGTACTGGCAATAGGCTTGGGTGTTGTAGTTCTTGGAGCGTCGCTCGACCGGAGCTTCAGGAGTTGGGCCTATCGGTTGGATTAGGCCTTTTGAGGATAGCCTTTGTAAGGCATAAGTATAGGTAGTACCTATATCAGTAAAAACCCGAGGTGGGGTGTTCTTCTTGGACGGGGCATCTAGTAGATTAACCGCGTCGAAAATGCTGCGGGTTGCAGCTTGAGGCTTGGTAGTGGAGGAAGCAGCCCCTTGGTAACCTTTGGCAGCGGCCTTAGTGAGGCCTTCCAGCCTTAAGTCATCTTCCATCCTCATACCCATTTCAGTAAGGGTGGTGAAATTGGGTATGACAGCATATCGGAGGTGAACCCGGTAGGAGGGGAGGAGGTTCTTGACAAAAGCCTCCACCAAAGTCTTCTCACTGGGCTTATCGACCAGTTTCACGCTCTCGGCCCTCCAGCGTTGAAGGTATTTGGTAAAACCTTCTTTCGGCTCTTGGGCCATGACCTCCAGAGATCGCATTGTGGTTTGGATCTCGGTGTTGTCAGCATAGTTCCGAGCGAACTCGGTGGCCACATCATCCCAAGTAGGGTATTTCTTCGGGTCTAGCCTGTAGTACCAGGCCCGAGGGTGCTTTTCAAGAGACGCAGCAAAAAGATTCTTGAACATGGTAGAGTCCACCCCTTTGATGGCCATGAACTCCTTGAAGGCCCGTACATGTAGTAACGGGTCTTCAGTCCCTTCAAACATGGGCGAACCGGTGAGGTTCAGGTTTGCGGGCAGCTTGTCACTTAACGGGTTATACTCGCGACTATTCTCCCGATGGATATTGTTACTTCCAGTCAAGTGAACCTGTTCTTCCAATCGGCGAACCGAGCTAACCAGTTCAGCCAAAGGTTCCGTAACCCCCGTATTTGGAGTCCTTTGCTCCACTGCAGCCAAACGAGTGATGATAGCAATCTGCCCAGCCCTCATTTCATTTAGTTGGGCTTCGATTTCGGCCTGTTTGTCGACCATGGCGTCCACAGAGGTTTTCAGACTGCCTAAAGTAGCTTCCATCCTGCGAGCGTGTCTAGTTGCCGGTGGCCTGTCTGTAAGAACACCACGTAATCAGAAACCGAATCCAGATCTTGGAACCACAGAAAGAAGTACATCCCGAGCGACCCAAAAGAAAAGGACTGAGTGGAAAAGACTCGAGAAAGACACCTAGACGGAGGACTCGTAGGTGGTATGACTTCCTTAGGATTTTGGCTTAGTGGGCCTAGTCCCGTTCGAAGGAAGGTCCACGTGAGATTATTCCCCAGACTTTTGACTCGAGTTTATGGACGGACTTTCCTTTGTAGGGGTATGCCCCACGCGGGTTGGTCGTGCCTTGACAAATAAGGCGGACTCGGGAAAGGGGGGAAACCCGTGATATAAGATCGACGGAGTTTCGACGCTATAAACCCTCTACGTACTATGCAAAGACCTGACACACGGATAGACGGTAGGTCCTATAATAGGGAAGGTCTATTTTAGGAAAGTTGGAGGTTTGAAGTTGGAATATGTAAAGGATGAATTTCCGATAGTTCGAAAATGGAAAGCGGAATTTCGAAAACCAAGATTAGAATTTTGAAGAAAATTCAGAAAATCAAAACGGTGTCGGAAATTCGAGAGTTAAAACGGACAGCATGCCGACTAAAGAAAAGGATATTTTGAGTCAAATCGTTGATTCTAAATTTCGGCGGCATTCCGAGTCTTAAAAATTGGATATTTTGAAAAAGATGAGTCCCGAAATGGGCAGCATTTCGGGTTTTTCAAATTTGGGCGTTTTGGAAAGACGGGTCCCGAAATGGACAATATTTCGGGTTTTTCGAAAAGTGGGTATTTTTGGAAAGATGCAATTTTGAAATGACGTTTTTTTTGAAAATTGACACGGAAACCAAGTAGCATGTAGTCAAACAAGCATTATAACGACGCTTATGTATGCTTTACACTAAGTCTCGGTCGGTCAAAATAGGGTCTATACCAACAACGATGGCTTTCTCGTGTGATGGACGGACTCCCTAAGCCGAGTTGGTCTTAGGACATGCCGCGAAACCGAGACGAGTTCCACCATCGATGTCTTTAGCGCACCCATGTAGGAATGCACCGTGGTATAGTGGGAGGTCGGTCACAAGTAACCGGCCCGGGCAAATTTGGGTTATGCATGAATCATTAAACTAATGCGCGCACACTAATCTACGAACGATTTCTCTTCGAGTCTCACCCTAGGAACCCCGATGACATGTGGTACATCAGGTATCCCCAGCGGAGTCGCCAAATTGTGGACATGACGTAGGTCCACCCCGACGCGGCCACGCGCGGGTTTGGGTAGGCGAATGAATCTCGTGGTAAGATTGTTCTCGGGTTCGAAATTTAAGTCAAAATGGAGTCGCCACCGAATTTTGTGGTTATTCGGAACCATACGAGCCCACTCTATGTCGTCATGGGCTACACACAGTAAGCCCACTTCGATTTAAGAGTTTATGGGGCTCGTCCCTTTGCATTGTTATATCGATACCGTTTACACCGGCTTTCGTATTTAAAATGACTCTCGTGCGCCAAGGGTTTCGGACATCCGGAAACCAAAGGTTCTGAGTAAGGGGTGAGGGTACGTGTTGGGAAGCCCACTAAGGACACCCAACCCCGCCCGCACATGGCGGCCTTTACTAAGACATCGTTCGTGTTCGTGTACGCGCGCTAGTAAAACGACTAAATGATATGCAAACAGCGTTTTCGGGCTAAGCATGTGAATTATTGGTTTGCAACGTCATATAATGCATCTTGATTCACGTCAAAGTGATTTAGCATGTGATGTTCATTTACAAAGCGTAAAGCAAATAAATAAATAAAGTTCGAAAGGAAATAAAAAATAACGTACAAGTTACACGGGCGGAAATACAACCCGGAATTCACAATACAACATTACGTAAAAATAATAAACGAAATAAAAATAACGCAATATAATGATAGGAACGGACCCGTATGTAAACTAGACCGCGAGATATGTAAATGGACTAACTCCGATTAAATACACATTATGTCGTGTACTAAACGAAGGACGGAAACATGAGACTGTGGCATATTGCTAGCCCGATCTCATATCCCGTAGTCTTGTCCCGACTTATCATGTCAAAAATTGGTCAAAGTCGTTCTACGTGTCGTGATATGCATGGTTTTGAAAATAGGAAGGTCACGTGATGGTCTTTACACGTGATGACTAAGGTCGATAAAAGAACGGGGCTTGAAATGTGTGTCAAACCCCTCGGTTTTATGGGTTACAGGACCCACTCGATCGAGTCGTGGGCCGACTCGGTCGAGTGCGTCCTTTACGCAGCTACTGCCCATTTTTATGGGTGCTACTCGATCGAGTAGCATATGTACTCGGTCGAGTAGACCCTGTACGAGTGACAACTCGTTTTGTTTTATGACTTTTAATCGATGGTCGGCCAAGCCAAATACGAATATCGCACGATTCGTATCTAACTCGGCCTCCGGTACTATAATCGTGTATGAACAATTATAATACCGTTATCGGAGTTTTAGGAGAATGTTTATCGTTATACTAGAAAATTTGAATTAGTAACGAAAGATGTCCCTCTACGTCACGACATCGAAACTAACCCTTTCGGGTTATGTGATGTCGGTTTTCGTGTCAACGGGTTTCGTACCAATTATGGAAATGGGATTAAATACGTTCAACTACGACCGATCACGGTCACATCACGCCCTTGAGTACATTGGGGCGGGGCTCCTCGAAAGGGCTCCACCTCCGTCGTGGCTCGTAAAGGGATTAGACGGACCTTTGGTGATCATCGTAGTCCAACGTTTTCAAAACCGGTTTTTAATATTAACATATATATATACACGGTATTATTAATGCTAGTAGTAAAATGATGATACAAAAATAAAGATGCAAAAGTAAAAAACGTTAGTGTTAGCGTTAGTGTTACTACGATTATAATTACAATACAAAACACGATAAAGTAAATAAAATGACGGAGTAATAGAGATCGAAATGGGGTTTAGGACACCCTCAACATACATGCTAGGTATAGGCCTCGGAAATGGACTCGTAAATAGCGACGGGACGCCGGAGTATCGAGGATGTACGCGAGTTATGGTGTGTATGGGTGTGTGTGTGTGTTGCGTCGGTTTATCGAGGGACAAGGGCTCGGTTTTTGTGTATATTTGCCTAGGATTAATAAGGGTTTGTAGCGTAGAGTGTAGAGTGTATTAGGGCTGAAAATGTAGGATGAAATGTAGGGTGTAAAGTTGTGAAATGCATGGGGGTGAAGCGGTATTTATAGGCCTCATCCCACGACATAGGGGCACTCGATCGAGTGGCCCTAGTGCACTCGATCGAGTGCCTTTGCAAACGGGCCAAACCCGGTTTTTGGCGCTCCACTCGACCGAGTGGGTCAATCCACTCGATCGAGTGGGTCAAGAAAATCGAGACAAAATAGGAAAGAATTGATTTTGTTGTTTTGATTGATTTTTTGAATTCTGATTTTGTGCGCCAGTTTTCGAGAATGAATATGGCTGATTTATGAGATGGTTTCGTCTTTGACCGGGTTTTGACCCGGTCGCCAAAAGACGGGATTTATCTTTGGTGTCGGTTTTGGCCCAAATTAATCTCATTTGACTCGAAACGACCCACTGGGCCTGAATTCGAGGTTTGTTTTGTGAGATTTCTACTCCGTTAAAAGTCCATATCGGATATTATTGATTCTGAGCCCAAATCCGAGTATACCAAGTCACGTTTGCGTCCGATCATCATCGGGTGTTTTTCGGAGACTACCAAAGACACGTGGCAGTCAAAATGCGGGTGTCTACAAGCTTCTTCTACACTACAAATGATAGAGTGATTTTGTGCTTAGGGATAATTGAAGTACACTTTGAAGCTTTCAGTATATGCATCTTGGAATTTTTGCTTCGAAACCATTCATAGCATTTCTTTGAGCTAAACCGTGCAGCAGCTGTCCAACTACAAACAAGTTTCCTGCTATTAATTACATTACCAGCCCTCTGCAGGATCTCGCCCCTAATCTGAACCAGGCTTCTCGGAGCATCCGAGTAGCTATCATTTACTTGGATATCCCATAATGATTTGCCCTTAAGGACATAAGCCTTAATCCACATAATCCACAAACTATTATGATTCATCTCAATCTGCCATATCCATTTGGCAATCAGCGTCTTATTCCATGCTAATATCTCCTTGAAACCAAAGCCCCCTTCTATCCATGGGGAGCAAATCGCCTTCCAACTCTTCATATAGACCGTTCTCCTTTCCAGATTACCAGACCAAAAGTAATTTTTGCAGATTTTATTAATCAGTTTTAGGACATTTTTGGGCAATAGTGCAGTAGAACACTAGAAATTCGCCAAACAAAACACCACAGAATTTAGTAATTCCACCCGCCCTGCATAAGAGAAGCTATTTGTGGACCAATGCGTCACTGCGTTCTGAATTTTAACAATCAAGTCTCCATAGTTTGCTATACTATTTTGAATAGAGTTCAATGGCATACCCAAGTATTTACAAGGGAGATTCCCCTCCACAAAACCAGTAGCCGCAATTATTTCATCCTTTAAAGGGGCTCTTACTCCTCCAAAAAATATCTCCGTCTTATCCTCATTTATGCTCAAGCCTGACATGAAAGTAAAGTTAGTCATAGCCTCCTTAACAACCATCACAGATGGGACATCTCCACGCATAAAGACCATAAGGTCATCAACAAACACCAAGTGTGAGAGATTCAGTTTGACACATTTCGGATGAGCTGAAACATTAGGTATTTTATTCAATCATCTCAAATACCTAGATAGGACCTCCATGCTAAGTACAAATAGATAAGGCGAGATGGGATCACCTTGTCGTATTCCACTTTGGCCTTTAAAAAACCCCGACACACCACCATTTAACTTCAAAGAGAACCAAGCACCTGAAACACACTTCATGACCCATTGAACAAATTGAGGGGGAAAATTAAAAGTAGTGAGCATGTTTTGAATAAACGACCATTGTAGAGATCGAACGCCTTCCTCATATCAATTTTAATAAGGCATCTTGGGGTTAATAGAGATCTTCTATACCCCTTAATCAAGGCTTGAGAGAGCGCAATATTGTCATGTATGTTCCTTTTTTTCACGAACGCTGCTTGCTCAGGCCCTATGATAAGAGGTGCAACAACTTTCAATCTATTCGCGAGAATTTTACTAATTATCTTGTAAACTGTCGTGCAACAAGCAATAGGTCTATAATCCTTAACCGTAGCACAAATTTCCTTCTTAGGGACCAAGGTGATCAAGGTCGTATTTACTTGCTTACATATTCTGCCTGCCACAAAGAACTCCCTCACAGCAGCAGAGAGATCAGCACCCACAACCTGCCAGCTAGCTTTAAAAAACTCAGCAGAATACCCATCGGGGCCAGGACTTTTATGCGTGCCAATAGAGAACATTGCCTTTTTTATTTCGTCCATAGTAGGAATAGCTTGTAAAATCTCCCAAGTATCTTCAGATAAAATCGAATCTTTCTGCAGGAATGCAGAATCTAGAGGCACTACAGGAGTAGATGCTCCAAGTAGGCCTTTATAGTATTCTTCAAAAGTTGCAGCAACTTCCTTTTGACCCACTCTAGTAACTCCATTGATATCCTTGATATTTCCAATAGTTCTCTGCATTTTCCTTTCCTTGATTCTGTTATAAAAGTAGCTTGTAGACGAATCATTTAATGTAATGTGATCTATCTTTGCCCTTTTAATGTAATCATTTAATGTAATTATTATTATTATTATTATTATTATTATTATTATTATTATATTTTTTTTTTGCAAGAAATTTATGACTCCTTTATTCATCCAATTAGGGAAAAAACAAAAGAGCCTAGCTTACAAAAATATAACCCCCTATACATCCATTACTAATTATCAAAAACGATATTCACCTCCTACTCAAATCATAGTTGCATCCTTTCAACCTAATAAAAATATCAAACTTAATCTGATGAAGAATGGACTCTACAGTATGGACTTTAGTGTCAAAAATTCGAGTGTTCCGCTCAGACCAAATGTAATAAGTAGCTGCAGCCAAACAAGCACTATACCATTTTTGCTTCCAATGCTTGGTCTTCCTTCTTCCTGTACACCACTTCAGCTCTAGCCCAAGTTTCATACTCCTTCCCCTAACCCGCATCCAATCCAATAACCCCTTCCAGACCTGACGTGAGAACTCACATTCAAAAAATAAATGAGCATTAGTCTCACAATCAGCAGCACAAAGAACACATCTATTCACAATGAGCATCCCCCTCCGCTGCAACATATCAATCGTAGCAAGCTTTTGCTGATAAGCCAAAGAAGCTACAATACTATGCTTAGGCAATATGTGCTGCCCTTGCAGCATCTTCAATTCTCTACAAGCATGATACTTCTTTCTATACCATTCATAAGCAGCATTCACCTTAAACACCCCATCCTTGGTCCACTCCTGCAATAAAAATCTGTAGACCATCCCCTTATCCCCTATACCAGCCAACAGTTCATCCCTAACCTTCAAAATGCTGTTAAAAGTACCTGTAAACCTGTCTTGTTTATGGACCTCCCAAATAGTCCTAGGACCTAACACATAAGCTCTATTCCACACGGCCCAAAGATCATTTCCAAGCTGAAGCAGTCTCCAAAATTTCTGAACCATCAAAGCTCTATTCCAAGCCCAAAAATTACTGATATTAAATCCCCCTTCTTCCCAAGGTACACATATACCATCCCAACTCTTGATGACCATATGTTTCTGAGTATTTCTCCCTGTCCATAAATAATTCCTACAAGCCTGAACAATCTTAGTCATGACATTACCAGGAATCAAAGTATTAGCCGACCAAAAGTTCAAAATTCCTGCAATAACAGTATTTATCAACTGTACTCTTCCTGCATAAGTCAACAAACAGGCAGACCAACCCCCAATAATCCCATGAATCCTGTCAATAAGACTAGAATAATGCACCAGCCTGTTAGTAACATCATTAAGAGGAAGACCTAAATATCAACAAGGGAAAAGACCTTGCTTGAAACCAGTCTCCCTCAAAATGATTTCTCTGATATTCTCATTAACTCCCCCCAGATAAATGTCTGACTTTTCTCTATTAGCCCTCAAACCTGCTTCAGCAGCAAACTTATCCAAAGCTTTCACCACAGCCTCTACCGAAGGCACATCCCCACGCATAAACAACATTAGATCATCAGCAAAAATCAAGTGATTGAGCCTCAACTTCCTACATTTAGGATGAAACGACACTTGGGCTTCATACTCAACCTGTGTCAGTTTTCTTGAAAGCATCTCCATACTTAAAACAAACAAGTATGGGGAGAGCGGATCCCCTTGCCTAACACCCCCTTTTCCCTTAAAAAATCCTTCCTCAGCCTCATTAACCTTCAAAGAAAACCATGAACCCTTAATACACTCTAGTATCCAACCAATTATTTTTGGAGGAAAGTTCAATCCTTGTAAAAGAGCCTCGACAAACTTCCACTGAATTGAATCAAAAGCTTTCCTAAGGTCTATTTTCATCAAACACCTACCATAACCCTTAATGAGCGCCTGTGAAAGAGCAATATTATCCTGGATGCACCTCCCTTGGATAAAAGCTGCTTGCTCATGACCAACAATCTCCCCAATAACCATCTTAATTCTATTAGCCAAGAACTTAGTAAATGTCTTATAAAGCACAGAACAACAAGAAATAGGCCTAAAATCCATCACAGAATGACAAACTTGCTTTTTAGGAATTAATGAGATTAAAGTAGTATTAGCCCGTTTTACCATTTTAGTCCTGTCAAAAAACTCCATCATAGCTGCACAAAAATCTTTCTTCACTATATGCCAAGAAGCTTTAAAAAACCCAGTCGAAAACCCATCAGGACCAGGACTCTTCCTGGATCCCATGGAAAAAACCACTTTCCTGATTTCCTCTTCATCAGGAAGCATCTGCAATCTCTCCCAATCCTTCATTTTAACCAAAGGCCCTTTAGTGATAATATCCTTATCAATGCTCACCACATCAACCTCAGTCCCCAGAAGATGCTGGTAGTAATCTATAAACCCTCCTGCCACTTCCTTAATCCCCTTTCTAATCTTCCCATTATGGTCCTAAATGACCCCAATAACCTGCTGCATTCTTCTTTCCTTAACCTTGCCATGAAAATAAGCAGTATTCGAGTCATCAAGCTTTATACTATCCATTTTGGCCCTTTGCTTCATAATACTAAGCTCAGCCTTCTGGAGAAGAAGAAATGTTGGAGACAGATCCCTTTCCTTCATAATCAAGTCCTCAGAGAAAGGCAACACCTGCAAATTAATCTGACAAGCCTCCAACTGCTTCTGAACCTCAAGAATCCTTCTACTAATATCAGAATAATTAGCTCTATGCAACTCCTGCAAAGCCCCTTTAACATTTTTCAACTTACTAAAAAGGCGATATCCAGTTGTACCATACACCCTCTTTCCCCAAACTCCAGTCACAATATCATTATACTGTGGATGTTTAACCCAACAATTGAGGAAACTAAACCTCTTTCGATTTATAACCTCAGCAAACAAATTAATAACCACTGGTGAATGATCTGAAACACCAGCAGCCATAAAATGGACAAAAGCATTAGGAAACATATCAGACCATTCAACATTTACTAAAGCTCTATCAAGCCTACTCTACACCCTAGAATTTGGATCTTGCTTGTTGGTCCAGGTGAAATCACATCCCTGACCAGTCAATTCCTGCAATTTATTATCCACAATACAACTATTAAAGTCATCCATAGCCCCCTCCTCTGGCTGAGATCCTCCTATCTTCTCTTCAGTATTTCGAACAATGTTAAAATCCCCCAAGACCATCCAACTACTCACCTTATTCCCCATTTTATTTAAGCTGTCTCAAAGATCCTTCCTCCCCAAAGCATCATTTAGTCCATACACAAAGGTAGCCACACATTCTGAACTAGTACCCAAATGCTGAACAAAACAACTCATCGCCTGAGCAGAAATATCCAAGACACTAACTCTAACAGTATTAGGATTCCATATGACCCAAATTCTTCCATTATAATGACTACAATAATTGCATCTAACCATATAATTTGAGAACTTATTCTTAATAATGGCCTTAGATTTATCTTCCTTTATTCGAGTTTCCAAGACACCTAAAACATCAATCCTATTAGCCTTAATTAAATGCAAAATAGCAGACTGCTTCAAAGGCTCATTTCCTCCTCTTATATTCCAAGAAGCCACAATCACTAAGTTAAGTCAGGTGGGACTGTATCCTCTACTGGTGATGAACTCCCACTAATCCTCTCTTGCTCTTCTCTAACATGCAATGCCTCAAACCTATTGGCAGAGACAATCTGCATAACATCCTCCATTTCTCCATAGCCCATACTGGATCCTGTCACCAATTGACCTCCCCCAGTGCATCCTGAGCGCCTATGGACAGGCGTGAAGCCAGCATCAACATCAGATTCCTCCACCTCCACCTGATGTGACACTTGGTCTCCTATTCCAGAGGTACCTAGCACCTGGGATCCAGAGCCGGTGATACAGAGGCCTCCAGTTGGCTCTTTCTCAGAGGTTCCACGATGCGTTATAGTAGTAGAAGGAGGCTCCACATCCTTCCCTACTAAGGTACCACCTCCCCTCTGAGAGACATCCTTCTTGGGTGTATATCTCGTAGCAGGCTGCTTAATCTGTGTAACCTGCTCCTTCTTTTTCTCCAATTTACATTTTTCCTTCGTATGACCAAGCTTTCCACATCTTGAACAATGATATGGAATCCATTCATATTCAACTCTCTGCACTAAACACCCCAGCATTGGCAAGTTCATGGTTATAGCATCAGGTAGTTCTTTAGCAACATCAATCTCCACCAGCACCCGAGCAAACGACAACCTCTCCTTATACGTAGTGGTCATGTCTGCAAACATTGGTCTCCCCACCTTACTCGCCATCTTACTAAGTACCGCCTCAGTCCATAGAAATGGATCCAAATCAGGGAAAAGGACCCACACCGGGACTACAGAAATTCTATCCATCTCCTGCGAGAAAAGAGGACTCCATTGTTTCAGGATCGGGGAGTTCTGACCCACAAGCCATGGACCACCCCTCATAACAGCATCCAAATCCTCCTTTCTGCTAAACCTGAACGAGAACCAGCCCTTCTTGAAGTACTGGACAACAAGAGGGCGGGAATAATTCCAGTTCCGATCAGCAAACTCCACCATCTGCTTCAGCGTAGGTCGAGCACCCATTACGTTACCCATTAACGTATGTTTCCACATCTGCAATTCATCTTCAAAATCCTCAAAAACTATATCAATCTCCGTTGATTTAGCACTATTTTCATCAAAAAACAACTCCATCCCCTTCTTAGTATCCTTAGCCTTCATCGCCCAAGAATCCTTACCTTGAATTAGGTGAATTCCCCCTGTCTCCACTAATCCCGCCGATCCCCTGTTTTCCGCACTCCCCACCACCACTGAGCTACCCTCTCCACCAGCAGGAATCAATTCCTTAGTTGAAGATGGAAAGACAATAGCAGAGGCCGATTGAAAAGCTTGCTGAATAATTTCTTTAATGGAACTCCCCTTCGCTGGTGTCTCATAACCTCCATCTCCGGCTCGCCAACCTCTTCTGTCTCCGAACTCGCACCTATAGCTTCCTTAGTATCCTGCTTGTCGAACTGAACCTTCCTCGGCCTTCCCCGTCCTCGTCCTGTACCCGTCGCCATTGTTATCAGAAGAGTTCTTCGAGAGAGAAATTCTTTCTCTAGAACTTAGAGAGAGAAAGCATTTTATTATTATTATTATTATTATTATTATTATTATTATTATTATTTTTTCCCGATATAAATGGAGAATTTTATTGATGAATCAAAAAGCAGTTTACAAAAAATTGGTGGGTAACCGAGATACAATCTGGGCCCCCACCCCCTTAGCTATAGCGAAGCTAAATCTGGTAAAAATAAAAAGAGCAGCGCGTGCTCCAGCATCCTGTGCTACCGAAAATTTTTGGATCCTCTTGAGTAAGCCGATAGCATCCGCCTCCAATTCCCCCAACGAAGAAAAGGAAAAGGGCAAAAACCCATATCCAAGCCCCGAGCATAGGTCCCTGTACTTAACGCATTTGTGCCGGGCAGCATCACCCACAGCACGGTCTGGCGCGAAATCAGAGAGCCCTGACTGAGTCAAAGGAGAAGACCCGAAAAGATCTACGCAAACGTCACGCCCTTTGTCCCACGAATAAAGAAGCAAATCTGCAGGACGCAAGGATCTGTCATGATCATCAATCAAGCCAATATCGATCTCCTTCCCAGCCGAGACCCCGGAACGGAAATAGATATCCAAAAGAGTGTCACGAACGAGGTTATGTCGATGTTTAATACCGACAATCCCCGCGCAAGACACGGCATGGTCCCCAAAAATATCGTCGCCAAAAACCCGAGAGCAGGCAGAACACGGTCCAGGTACGGAAAACAAAGGAATGCCCAACCGATAGCTAAGCACACAACGGTACGTCCATCCGTTCATAGTCTGGTCTAGTCCAGATATAGGGACAGCGCGGAGCCAATCAGAAGCATGACGGGCTTGCTGAGACTTCCATAAGGCAACCTGACGGGAGGTCAAGGAGAAATCCGATTCCGCAGTAGCCACAACCCTCGTGAAATATATATCTGCCAAAGACTTCATAAGTTTAGGGGCAGCGATCTCACTTGGATTACACCTAACAGAACCCAAAACCTCCTTAAGCCTACACAAGGCCGCATCGAAAGCCGGGCCAGGGGTCAGTATGCCCGCAGCGCAAAGCAGGGTAGCCTGCAAACCCGCAGATAGCAGTCGGGATGCCACAAAAGCATAATGTAGGACATCTCCAGCAGCATACACCCCAAGCCCCCTAAAAGAAAAGGGAAGGGTGGCAAGCCGCCACTGTCAATCCCCAAATCCCGGCCCAGACGCAATAACAACACGTTTTAAATGAGAACGAAGAGCTGCGTCAAAAGCAAGCTGAGCCGACTCAAAAACAGTCGGTGGTCAAGTACGCAAAGTAAAATAAAGCTTGGAGATACCAGTACAGGCCCGGAGCAACAGCAACTCACACTGCGGATCATCAAGCAGAGCGACGGAACCCATAAGCGCGATAGTTCTGGTCACTCTACTCATCACGAGCTCACTGCTGAAATCATGACTCGCACTAACAGGCCCACCAAGAACTTTGACACCACGCATCGGCCTGGCGATAGCAGGGGGGAAGACACCAGAGAGCCTGCTCCTAGGATCTTCCGCTGGCCAAAAAATCTCGGTTTTACTGACATTAAGATGAAGTCCCGAACGAGGTCCATCATCCAAAATCAGCTACAAAACCTTCCCCAAAACCAAGGTATCCCCAACTATGGTGCCATCATCCAAGTACCAAGCCTGCAGCCTCAAATCGAAAGAGTCCCGGATCTTACAAACCAAGGGATGCAACACCAGGGAAAAAAGCAGAGGACCCAAGGGATCACTCTGCTGAACCCCCTGACAAGACCACAGGCTGTGCTCACCATAATATAACCGGGCCGGACTAGAATAAAAAAATTCCACCCACCGGGAGAGAACAGGGCAGTGGTAACGAACCTCTCCTAACATGATTTCACGATCAACCATGTTAAAAGCGTTCTGAAAATCCACTAAGAGCATGGAAAGACCCACCTCGTCACCTTGATCCTCAACAAGCCAGTTCAAGGCATGCAAAATAGCCTCACCCCCCCAGATACCCCAACTCCAAACTGAAGGCCAGAAAAATAGCCACTCAGCGTCGGACCGATCAGGAAAGCACCAACCTTAGAGACAAGGCGTCTCCAAATCGTACCAACAGCAATAAGACGAATACCGCCACCTGGCTTAACAAGCGGGGTAAGCGGAGCACTAGCAATATACTCCCCGAGAACCTGCGGGTAGCTGCCCTCGAGAAAGAGATTAACCACCCGGGTGACAGATGCGATCAAATCATCCGAAACAGCAACTGCGGCCCCACTTAAACAATCCAAAAGGTGTTGGGCACGAAAACCGTCCCTCCCACAAGAAGTGCCACGAGGAAACCCTCTAATCATATCCAAAACCACCGACGCGGAGGCGACAAGGGAGTGGTGATTATCAGGCAAGGATGGCAAAACGGGAGAAGGGACGACGGGGTGCTTATCCTTCAAAGCCACTAGAGTATCATCGGAGTAAGGAGCAACACCAGAAGAAGAAAGTACACGAACAACAGCAGTGTAGTGCCCGTCACAAATCTTCCTACGACACTGCCTAACATTGACCTCACTCAAGTCGAGATCCTCATTCACACTAAAAGAAGGAGCAACCTCAGCCAGAGTATCCCGCAGGAGCGACAACCGACCACCCGGTTCATCCCAACAACGAATGGCACTAGAAATACTCTTCTCCTGACGCTGCCGTCGAATAGCAGATCGACACTCAAGGTTACTCCGAGGGGAGAAAGTCTTAAGTATGCAAAAGGCAGCGCAAGCAAAGTGACCCAACACGTGAGATCACGAGGAGAGGCAGCCACATCATCAAGAACCCCCCGAAAAACCCGAGAAAACCCTAAACGGCACTTTGGAGGGATGGATTTAACAGTACGTAACCCCTTAGCCAACAGGTGATCAAGAGAGGTCACGTTAAACCCAACAACCGGGGGATCAACAACATCACAAGAAGACGAAACTGTAGGGGCAGATGGTCGGGGAAAACCGTAAAGAACATAACGGATAACACCATCACCACAATTAAGGGCCTCAACAGAGGGCTCTGCGTCGTGCCGACAGCCTATGTTATGAGTATGTGTCCGAAAGCAAACCCCACACAGCCAAATACCCATCCGCTGAAAAGTAGACTCAGCAGCCAAAAAAATAGGTAAAGAAGCAAGAGATTGTCGCATGGCGTCCCGGGCACCTTCCTTACAGTGATGATCACAGAGATGGAAAAGCAGAGAAGTTTTAACAAAACCCTTACCCCAACCATCCCTACACCTACCGAGGCCCACAAAAGGACAGTGGAACCATACAAGATCAGGCATGCCGAGACAGAAGCAAATCCAACACGCAGAAACAACCCCAATAAAAAGAAACCCAGAAGCCCTAAAACCGAAAACGAAACAAGAAGGCAAGAGAAAAACCGAAAACCGAAAACGAAAAAAAAAGAAACAGAAACCTGACCACGGCCCGAAGCCGAAGCCCGAGGCTATCCAGCACGACGACAGCAACCAGGAACCACCCCGCAAACCACCTGCAACAACGGTCAAACCCCGCAACGTACCAGTAAACCACCACGCATGAAGACACGATGCGGCAGCAAACCGGCAATGTCCGGCGAACCACCACTAAGCCAGACCGGCGCTCTGGCAAGGAGGAACCCGGCGTGGTCCGGATTCCGGCGGCACCTCTCTCAAACCCAAGTAATGCAACCCCTCACCTCCCTCAAAATAAAAGCGCGTGAACACCGGCAAAGGTCGGTTACCGGCACACAGAACGTGGTGGCGTGAGGCCTATGGTGGCGTGTGGCCTGTGGTGGTGTGAGGCCAGCGGTGGGTTGACGGTGGCGGAAGACGAGCTGTATGCCCAAACCAAACCGAACCACACCCCTCTCCTCCTCGAACTCTTCCTCTCTCTCTCTCCTCGACGGGCGGTGGATTGGTGACGACAAGGACGCCGGCAGAGCGACGCCGGCGGACAGGGCACGCCGGCAGGCAGTTGACGTAAATGCCCTAATCGCCCCAATGCCCTAATCGCCCCCTCTCTCCCCGCTGTTATTATTATTATTATTATTATTATTATTATTATTATTATTATTATTATTATTATTATTATTATTATTATTATTTGTAGACACCCACATTTTGACTGCCAGGTGACTATAGCAGTTTCCAAAAAACACCCGATGATGATCGGACGCAAACGTGTTTCTATGCCCTCGGATATGGGCTCGAAACCATTAGTTGCTGGCTTAGGCATTTACGGAGTACAAATCTCACAAAACAGACCTCAAATTCAGGCCCAGTGGGTCGTTTCCAATCAAATAAGACTAATTTGGGTCAAAACCGACACCGGAAATAAAACCGAATTTTAGCGATTGGGTCAAACCCCGGTCAAAGCCGTTTCCGAGACACAAAAACAGCCGTGCAAACATCAAAAGTCCAACCCAAATAAAAAGCCCACAAAATGCCTAACCCGAGGTCCAAAAACTGGACCCGTGCACTTCAGCTGACCCACTCGATCGAGTGTCAGACCACTCGATCGAGTGGGCCCTTAAGCAAGCCCGACTGCGATTGTTTGGGCCACTCGACCGAGTCAGCAGGTTACTCGGTCGAGTAACTCTAGACGGGGTAGCTAGACTTTGCCTATATATACACCCCATTGTGCATGCAATTAAAGAACTTTTGACACACTTTACACACATCTCATACAACCCTAATCTCACACTTTCAAAAACCCTAACCCTAGCATCTAGGAATCCAAAACCTAAACCACCATAACTCATCCCACATTAACCTCGATTCTCCCGTGCTAAAGCCACAATTAACGAGATCTATCCAAGACTAAGAAACATGTAGGTTGAGGGTGCAAAACCCCATCTTTCTCTCTTCTCTTCCTCGCGTGTCGTCGTCATCGTCCCATTTTTTTTATCGTTATTATCGCGTTCTAATATTGTTAGTATAATAAATATTAAGACGCTAAAATACTTGTGAATTTGTGTCGAGTGCGAATGGTGACGGGATAAGGAAACCCGAATATACAAGGGTGTTTCACCCGATGTTGCCGGTCGCTTATCCCGACACCCTTAGCTCTTGATTATTGAAGCAAGTCAACGTAAATAATAGCTTTTTATTTCGTTCGCATTGTCGTCAATCGCATATTTCATTGATTTCAAAAATATTTTCAAATCAAACATCTTTTTTTTAGTTAAAGTCGAAACCTATTGACGCGGATCCGACATCACACAATTCGCAAGGATTAATTATGATGTCGGGATGCGGAGGGAATCAAGTCAAGTCTTTTTTTAATTCAAGTGTCGATCTATTAGATTCGATACCAACTCAATAGTTGGATGTCGAATCTAAACGATTTAGTCAAATAATTTAACTAACACGATTTTCGTTGATGCTAAAATAGTTGTCATCTAATTCGTTTGAATTAATTATGACACTATAAACGCGGAGAAAATCTATATCGTCTTAGTTAATTTAAACGACTTATATTATTCTCTTCAAGTTTTCGATCTAATATTCCATATCGATTCAATAATCGAATATGGGATATGACGAGCATCAAAATTAGAATCGAGTATGAATCCCATAATATTTATGCCCGATTCAACAAACTCATCGAATTATCAAAATCAAAAGGCAATTTTGAAATCAATAACGAATTGCAAAGCGAACCCTAGTTCGTACAGAGGGCACTCGATCTAGTGCCTAGTCCACTCGGTCGAGTGGCACCTCAAAAAACGAGACAGAATGCTATTTTGACAACCACTCGGTCGAGTCCCGCAATGACTCGATCGAGTGGCCGTGCAGATGGTCGAGTTCCCTCATAACTCGGTCGAGTGACGTCACGAAATCCAGGACAGAAGCTTCTTCAGAGGTCCACTCGATCGAGTCCCTCAATGACTTGGTCGAGTGGCCCCTTTATCACGTCAAACCGTGAGTCCCATAACGTGGTTTTAGTCTCGTTAATTCTTTTCTTATGACTTAGGTCAACACGTGTCAAATCTATCACGTGAAATATTACTTTTCAAAACCATGCATCATCTTATTTACATCATTCCATATTATTCTATATTATTTGAAAATCGTTGTTATCGTTATACCGTTACTAACATGTTTGTTTCCATCCTTGTTGATTTATTTTCATTGTTTATTTTATTGTACTAAAATAAACCTCGCATGCTAAATATAACTTCGACGTTAGTTTAGTTGCATTAAATCAACATAGAAACTCATTCAATTTTTCGCATGTTTAGGGAAAACAATGTTTGCATATCATTTTCCTCGTTTTACTAACGCGCGTATTTCAAAATCAAATGAATATCCTATTAGCGGCTGCTAATGTGCGGGTGGGGTTGGGTGTTCTTTGTGAACTTCCCAACACGTACCCTCACCCCTTACTCAGAACCATGGTTTCCGGATATCCGAATCCATTGGCACACGAGAGTCATTCAATACACGGTATCCGATAATGTCGGTATCGGTATCAAATGCAAAGGGACGAGCCCAATAATCTCTGACATCGGAAATGGGCCATACTTTGTGCATGGCCCACTGCGACATAAAGTGGGTTCGAACGGGCCCGAACTCCCACAAAGTTCGGTGGCGACTCCACTTCGATTTAAATTTCAATTCGATCCATTCTCATATGGAGATTCATTCGCCTCCCCAAACCCGCGCGTGGCCGCGTCGAGGTGGATCTAAGTCATGTCCACAATTTGGCGACTCCGCTGGGGATTAACTGATGCGTGACTTACCATCGACATCCTCAGGGTGAGACTCGAATAGAAATTGTTTGACTAGTACAATACGCGTTTTAGTTTTACGGTTCATGCATAACCCTATATTTTCCCGGGATGGTACTCGCGACCGACGTCCCATTATACTGTGATGTTCTCCAATATGGATATGTCAAATGTGTCCATAGCAGATTCGTATGGGTTTCGCGGCATGTTCTAAGCTCAACTCGACTTAGAGAGTCCGTCCCGATTCACGTCTAGGCTATGTGCACTGGTATAGACCCTCTATAGACCGACCGAGACTTAGTATAGAGCATACATGGCGTCGTTATAATGCTTGCGTGACTATGTGCTAGTTGGTTTCTAAGGTCGTTTTTTCAAAAACCGTCACTTTCAAAATTGCATTCTCTTTCAAAATATCCAATTTCAAAACCCGGGACGTATACCGAATTTACGACTTATGATTTTACTCAAAATAGCCTATTTCTAGCCAGTATTCTGCCCATTTCAAAACTCGAAAATATTTTCGAACTCTCAAATTGAGGCCCAATACATTTTTTTTCTAATTTTTGAAAAATCGGGCCCCTCTCCATTATTTCGGATTAAAAAAAATCCTTTTCAAAACCTTCCTCTTCTTAGGACTTCCCGTATTTAGCATGTGTCGGGTCGTGTCATAAGTCGTTGAGGTCTTTAGCGTCGTAACTGTGTCGATCTTACATCACGAGTTTGTTCCCTATCCCAGTCCGCCTTATTTGAGTAGGGCATGGCCCACCTACGTAGGACATACTCCTACAAAGGAAGGCCCGTTTACACACTCGAGTCTAAAAGTCTGGTAATGTCTCACATAGACCTTCCTTCGAACAGGACTCGGCCCACATGCCGAATTCTAAGGGAGGCCCACCTTTCACAAGTCACCCGTCTAGGTGTCTTTTTCGAGTCAACCTTTTACAAGGCATAGCCCTATAACAAAAGGTTCGTGGTCCTTACGTCTAAGGGTCACTCGTCCAACACTCGAGTATTAACAAAATCTTCAATCCCACTCGGGGCTACCCTTCAGCAAGGCGATCAATCACGGTTGCTCTAAGGGTCATGTCTTACACGTGTCTCACGTACCCCACTTTTGAGTCACTTAGATGTCACACCATCTGAGTCCTATCTATGTCCTTAGTCTCACTTGGGGGCTATTCTCCGACGGAGCGATTAATCACGGTCACTCCGAGAATCGTACCCTATACATTTGCCTTAGGAGAGTCTAACCCGAGTCAAACTGGAGTCGTCTCTCCTCCAGCGCTATTTCCTATGCCTTGGTGTATTTGAGTTCCGAAGCAACTTTTCTGATTACGCGGTGTTCTTACAGACAGACCACCCATAACCAGAAGCCAACGCAAGATGCAAGAAACCTTGGACGAACTAAAAGCCGCGCTGGTTAAGATCGAGACCCGAATGACGGCCATCCAAACCGACCAGACAGCCCTCGCCACTCGTGTGAGCGCCATGGAGAAAGGGACTCCTCCTGCTGGATCTGAGTCCACCGGTCCCATAGCTGAACTAATCAGCGTTATTCGCAAGCTTGAAGAGCAGGTGCACTTGTCAACAAGCAACTCGATCCATACTGAAAATTCTCGTTCCTATTCGCCTCTGAATGATGAGCTACTTGCTAACCGTAACCTTACGGGAATACTGATGTTTGAGGGTAGAAGACCCGGTCCATCACATCCGGGCTTTCAAAGAATTTATGGCCGTCAAGGGAGTGAAGTCCACCATGTTCAAACACTTGTTCGCTTCCTCCCTCGAAAAGCACCCCAAAGCCTGGTACTACAGGCTCGATTCCAAGAAATACCCGACTTGGGATGATGTGGCAACTGAGTTTGCTCGGAATTACGCTGATAATACCGAGATCCAGACTACGATGCGTACTCTGGAAGTCATGGCCCAAGAGCTCAAAGAAGGGTTCACCAAATATCTTCAAAGGTGGAGGGTCGAAAGTGTAAAGTTGGTAGACAAGCCCAACGAGAAGACACTAGTGGAGGCGTTCATCAACAACCTCCTACCTTCCTACCGCGTCCATCTTAGGTATGTCGGAATTTCAAACTTTGCGGTGCTTACCGAAATGGGCATTAGGATTGTAGACGATCTTCGACATAATGAAGATCTGGGTGAAGCTTCTACTGCAGGCTATATTGGACATCAACTTGAGTCCTTAGAAGCCGACGACTAATGACAACATCATCCAAGAGTTCGGATTTGATTTAAGTCTGAGTCTGAGTCCGAGTCTAGGATGTGCTATTTCTTCCAAAGTCAAAGTCAGAGTCAGAGTCAGTTGTATTTTGTCCTCTTTTTCAAAATTCAAAAAAATCAGCTTTTCTATTTCTCATATATACTTTCCTTATGTGTTTCCGAGAACATGATGAACACCGTCATACACTTTGAACACATGCACGTGACTATTATAGGCACATCTATAATGACTGCAGGAAATCGAGACCCGTGTTTTCCTTTACCTGTTCCATGTCTGACATAGAAAGCCACATAACTACCCTTAGTAGGAGCGGTATCGAATCTTATGACAAATCTAGGTAGTCTCCTAGTTTGGGTTCAAGACGGGAGGCAAGCCCATTTGCCACAATAAACACCCATCCAATAAGATCAACTAATCCATACCTTAGGTGTTAGTCTGACCAATAGAAAAAAAGAGAAAAAAGCTGGACAAAGAAAAAATCCAAAGTCCAAGAAAAAAAAAGCAAAAGGCCAAAACAAAAAAACAGGCCATCATAAAAAAAAAAGAATTCAAAAACCCATGACCGTGGTCAACGGTCAACCCAAGTGAAAGTCCCTTGACCAGGGTACGGTCAATTCAAAATTTATCAATACCCATACCATCAAATAGGGCAGAAACAATCAAGTGGGTCAGCTAATACCACATCTAGCCTTCCCACATTACAACCCTTAAGACCTTCTCGAGACCTAGGCTAAGAGACAGCCTGAAATTTTGAGGATTCAAGCTCCATAGGATACACTCTAACCTTTAGGGCCAGACATGGAAACCAGTTCCCGCATTATCAAACTTGCCCGATCGAACTCCGAGTCATTTTTACTCGACTTCCCCCTTTCCTACCACATTGCAATACCTTAACCTCGAAGCCTTAGCTCCATAAAATTGAGCTCCAGATTTCGAATCATCAAAGCCACTTACGACCTAGCACCACATTTCCAAAAACATTCAGGCCAGTTACCAGCCCCGAACACGGGAACTCAACTTGCAGTCGGCATAGAACATGCCCAAATAGTTCACACCACCTCTGGGGGCTACCCCGGAGAACGCTCACAGTCATAGGACCAACATCCTAACTATTCTAACCCTTTGATCAAGACATCATTGGGAATGCACCTGGCCTACACCATCGCTATGGCTAGTTACACACAAAGTCCTATTAGACTAGGCACCATAATATATCTTTCAACACTGAACTACGGCATTGTTTGATTTCACTACACGTGAATACGTAGGCAGCCTTTCAACAGAGGCACAACCACCCACATTGACACACATTCAAAAAGCGCCATCATTCCGGTCACGACACCATCATGTTCTCAACAGCTAACTTTGTCATCCTGGGGGCTTCTCCTGGGCAGAAGTTCTCCATCCACTCACATAATCCAAATACTTTCAAAATCTAACCTCCTTTCTATAGTGTGTCCTAGTACTCGGCTCAGTCGAAGATGAGAATCTATCAGGACTCGGAGCAATACCCACTTTGGGAATGTACCCTAAAATCAAAAATCCAGAAGAGCACAAGACTACAACAGTCTCATTACAGACTATTGCATTCCCCCCATAGCACATCCTTCCTATTCCGAGGATTTGACCATGTTGCCACTCGCCTAAGCTACGGAATAGCGCAACTTAAGAGTCTTGTTAGGTGGCTCACCCCCTACCGAGTCACGGTCCAACCCCTCGAGAGTCCAGTCGTGTCTGTCAACTCGTCCGGTCACGTCCAGAGTCGAGTCTGTCGGTATACCTTTCTCTTCAAATTCTCATTTTAAAATTTGCAAAATTTAGCCATTTGAAAAAAAATCCTTTTCGATAAGGTCAAGTTTCAGTCTATTTTAAACTGCAAATTTCCTTTCTACCCCTTTCAGTTTTGAAAACCTATTTCCTAGCATGTGAGTTGCTTTCAAGACTTCGATTTCAAAAATAAGCAAAAATCATTTTTATTTCCCAGCACGAGTCATATTTGTTTTACCTACGTGTTGCATACAAAATTTTATGTAACTTATACAGGTACGACCCAGGACCGTGCAGCTCACATATCTCCCCAGCGGAAAGCCCAAGGCGGCATTTCTCACGGGAAGAGCCCACATACAGGCGCACCCGGGACTTACACGACAAGTCCAAATTCCCCACGGAGTTATCATCATCAGCTCAGGTATGATTTCTATCTTATGGCTGGCGAGCCCCTTCACGCAAGTCCAATGGACTATAAGCGACCCGACAGGAAGTCTGCCAGGTCTTAATCCTCGATTGGCCGGGTAGCTACTCTGACTTTCGCCTTGTCCAAGCCTCAGTCAGAGTGGGGGCTCTGTAGACACCCACATTTTGACTGCCAGGTGTCTATAGCAGTTTCCAAAAAACACCCGATGATGATCGGAAGCAAACGTGTTTCTACGTGCTCGGATATGGGCTCGAAACCATTAGTTGCTGGCTTAGGCATTTACGGAGTACAAATCTCACAAAACTGACCTTAAATTCAGGCCTAGTGGGTCGTTTCCAATCAAATAAGACTAATTTGGGTCAAAACCGACACCGGAAATAAAACCGACTTTTAGCGATTGGGTTGATAAGGCTAAAGTCGTATCACCTTAATCAGAATAAACCTAACTAACGACTAAAAAATAGCTAGTGGCAAGAAAGGGTCGAACCACAGAGAGATGGATGAATATTGCAAATTATTTATAATCGACTCTAAACTATTCTAATTCCGGTGTTTTGTGTTTGATTTTCTAAACTATTGCAGTAATGTAAAGTAAAAGGTTCTATCAATAATAAAAGGATCTAGAGTCTTACGGTTCACTATGTAATTAAATTGGGTAAAGTTAATTAATCATTCAATTAATCAATCACAGTTATTTAGGGCAAAGACACGGCCTTTTCAGATCTTATGTCAACCTTAGGATAGATTCTGACGAGCTCTCGCAACTTACCAGGTTATCCTACCCACTTACTTGTAAGTCTACCCTTACCAGGCTTTCGATCTTAGGTTCGGGTTCCTAAACATTCAACTAGTTCAACGTCTCAAACTAATCGAACGACGATGCAAAACAAGTAGTAAGGCAATAACATATGAATGATCAATCAGACAACTAATTAAACTAACATCCCCAATTCAATTAACATAGATCCCCTTCAACCCTAGATGAATAAATTAGCTACTTATATTAAAGGTTAAAACAATAAAAGATTTAAACATAATATAAATCAATATGAAAATAAGGGGAAAAGGGAAAAATACCGATTACGAAGAACTGAAAGATTGAATAATAATTAGAAGCTAAAAGTACCGCTACAAGTTTGCAGAATTCCAACGCTAATAAAACTAAACTAAATTTTTTGAATGAGGAAAAGTAGTCCTAAAACCTAACCCTAAGAAGGGTATTTATACTTATTACAATGGGACTAATTAGGAAATATAACATAGTTTAATAAAATAATCCCGTAAGATTCTAATTAAAGCTAAATACGGATTCTTCAGAAAATAGGAAAGTCCAATTAACGCGTCGCGTATCGCTTGGTACAAGAACAAACCGACCGGTTCACATTCGAACCGAGCGGTTCAACATCAAACCGACCGGTTCGGCCTTCGTCACTTGCATTCTTGCCTGTTTTGTCTTGTTTTCTTCATTAGTAACTTTTTACTCCGTCTTTTGCTATGTTTCCTGTCAAAACATAAACCATATACCCGGCATAACAAACTACGGATAAAAGCTATCAAAATCATTCCTAAGCCATGCAAAATCGGTAAAAACGGAGGATAAAATGAGAATAAATATGCATATGAACTGCGTTCATCAAATTCCCCCAAACCGAGCCTTTGCTTGTCCCCAAGCAAACTCACATTGCACAACATAAAAAGGTAGCTCAGAGCAAACTTCGTCAACACGTACCATCCCAAATATAACACTCTAACAAGCAAATGACACAAAGGCTAAAGAAACAAATTCTATAGCAAAAAGGAGAGTAAAAGAATTCCAAAAATCAAATCCCAATCAATATTCAAATGCCAAATTTTCAATTTTGCACAACCATCTATGTCGACATTCCTCACGGTATACACTCAGCACTCAAACAAGGGCAATATTGTGAGTTTATGCAAGATTGGAAAGACAAAACACTCACCTAACTGCGACTTACGAGAACATGCATGCAATCTAACATGATACCAATCTTTATCAACCGTACATATACATTCAATCAGACCAAAACACATGCCGAGGACTTACATATGGATAAAGTGAGGCTAATTGGGTAAGAAGAGGCAAAACGATTTGGATATGTAGAGGTAAAAGTCAAGCTAGTACAACCGTAACCAACCGTATACACATTCCATCCTTAACCAATTTCAATCAAAGGAATTACAAGTAGTACCAAGCATCCTTTTTTTTCAATCTTTTCATAACTGACTTCGCACCAATCAACTACGAAAATCAATCCTTTTCTCGTAGCAAAAACACATTCCCTTTCTTGTTTCACTATTTTTTTTTCTCTTTTTTTTTTTCAACTATCTCCTTTCTTTTTCTTTTCTTTTCATTGATTTTTTTCAATTCATTCATCATTTATTTTCAATTCCATTCCTCAATCAACATGACATAGTACCAAATTTCACCCGAAAAAAAAACAATTCCGTCTAATTAACCAAACTAGCTTGACTAGGGTAGGCAAATATGGCATGTAGTTAATAAACGGGTCAAAACAGGTCAAATTATGGATATGTGAAGTTCATGGGAATTAAATAAGAGAAAGGGGATTGCCTCTTCTATATGTGCTAAAATCACAAACCAAATGCATACAGGTATTTAAGAGATGAATGTCATGCTTATGCAATTTGATGTTACATGTCTCATAAGGGGTACTACTCTCAACCTATATGAAACTGATCATGGATGTCATCAGTTTAGGCTTCTAAGTCTCACAATATAAGTAGCTTACTCGGCAACAGTTCAATTTACTCATTTGGCATTCAAAACATAACCGGCGACAAGATCTAAGAAATACTAAACTCAAATAACGAGAGTTAGTGTCATTCACAAGAAAGAGCAACAGAACTAGGGAAAAGCATGCGACAAACGCAATGTCCTCATCGCCGACACGACTCTATACTAAAACACACGAAAAACAAAAAAATTAAAGAAAAATGTTTTTTTTTTGAAGAAATAAACACAAAATAAATAAAATAAAAACACACCAAACATCCCCCCAAACCAAATCACACAATGTCCTCATTGTGAACCAATATGCAAGAATTAGGACGAAAAGTATAACAAAGAATGGAGGTAAGACAAAAGGATAAGAGAAGGTACCGACATTATATGTACTGCAAGTAAGTCCCCCCAAACCAGCAACCAACCAACCGGGGGACTAGGAATCGGACTCATAACCATGTCGGGTCTCATCAGCGAAAGTAGTGCCTCCATGTAAAGAAGCATCATGGCAGGAATAGGTATCATCGTGTCCATAGTAGCTAACACCGTGATCATAGTCATACTGCACCCCGAAGTTGGACTGACCAAAAGAAGGTGGACCGGTAGGTCCTTGAAACGAACCGTCAGGACCGAAGCAGGAGGGTAAGTGATCAGTCGGCTGTAGCTGACCCTGCTGCTGAAGCTGTCTGAGGTGTGGAAAATAGGCTCGCTGTTGGTCGACATACATCGATCGCATTAAGTGAAGCATCTCCGTATAACCCGGCTGAGGCGGATAATAGGCACCTGTAGGTGGGACAAATGGCCTCTGATAGGGCGGAGAAGGAGCCTGCGGACGAGGTGACTGAAACTAAGGAGCTTGACGAGAACCTGAACCTTCACCTTGTTCGAAAGTGGAACGACCTCGGTTACCCTGTGGAGTAGCTCCGAGGGTAACGGTAAGTAAGTAACTAGGTGCGGCAAAAGGTGGAATACCGTCGTCGACCGGTGGATGCTGCCAGAGCTCTGGTAGAGAAGGATCGGGAAGAGTGCGAGACTGACCCGGAGCAAAGTGCCAAATATACTTATTGTCAGCATTCACGGAGAACCAACCTGCAGGAAAATCACTTGCAGTATATACAGTTTCCGTTGAAATAGGCACCCGGTTCACCTTATCAAAAGTACCTCGTAGTAAAGTCCGGGCAAGATGAGTCACCAATCCTCCGCCATTAATCGACTTAAAGCGACCTACTTTAGTAACTATCAAACCAAAATGTTTCATGATTAGTGCAGAAATATCTAGATGAAATAAGGATTGGGATTGGACATTAAGGGCCATCCCGATCATCTCAATTTCAGTTTTGGTCACGGCACCATGTTCGAAACGACCAAAAATCGACTCAGAAACAAATCTTTGCCAAATACGAATAACAGGGTGTTGAATGGCCTGACAAGGAACACGCTTAAAACGCGCTGGCAAAATTTGACCTGTAATACAGTCCCAAAGTATCTGATGATCAAAAGAATCGGGAGCACTCAAAACATTACCTGAGTCCAAGCCAAAGACATCCATAAATAGTCGGAGAGGAATGGTATGAGTCTGATTTAGTAATCTAAATGTCATTGTAGCAGTTGAATCATTGTACTGAAAGCTGCTAAAGAATTCTAGGGTTAAGTCTTTATAAGTGGGTAAATTCATATTAAATAGACCACCTATACCAGTACCATCAAAAAATCGCTTCATAGACTTATTGATACCACAACGACGTAATAAAGCATGGCTAAGAAATCGAGTATGTGTTACCGTTTTAGAAGCCATTACAAGGAAGAGTTCGCGCTGCCTTTCCGACCCAAAAATAATGTGTTCATATCCGGTTACCGGTGGGAATTCTGGTCGTGACAGCGGAGCCTCCGATGATTCCGTTGCATGTGATGATTCTGTTGCATGTGATGATTCCGGTGGAGAATCTGACCGGCGGTTGACGTTTCGCCTTTTCCTTCCGAACACCATGGCTGTAGATGAGGAACAGTGGTAGAGGTGATGGGTGAAGGTAAGGTGGGAGGAAGATGATGTTGGATGTGGTAAAGTAATTTTATGGGGGTTTTTTTTGTTGTAGAGAGGGAAGGGAAGGGTTTAGTGAGAGAGAGTGAAATGAGAGAATGGGGGATGGGTGGAGGGGTGGAGGTGTATAAGTAATCCGGACAAGAGGCCTGCCAAGCAAACCGCTCGGTTCGAAATCGAACCGCTCGGTTTGATATCGTACCGCTCGGTTCGTTTTTGAACCGACCGGTTCATCTTTGTACCGCTCGGTTTCTTCTTGTACCGAGCGGTTCACCTGTCGTACCTGCATATTCTTCTCGCAACGGACATCAGTACCCTCCCTTACTTTCACTCAAAAAATTAAAATAAAAATTCTAACACACGACAGAAAAAGGGAAATTACAGAAGTTATACACACGGGTTGCCTCCCGAGAAGCACTGGTTTTTACAGTCCCGCTCGTCCGAAATTACCTCAAGAGGAAGGAGATTGTAGGTAAATCACGTCGATATTACCCACGACTGCATCTTCATGATATAGTTTTAATCGGTGTCCATTGGCCATAAATACCTCTCCCGATTCATTCTGCACTTCGATTGCTCCAGATTTTTTGACATTGGTGACGGTGTACGGACCGGACCATCTAGATCTTAACTTACCTGGGAATATGCGAAGACGAGAGTTGTGTAGCAAAACTTTATCACCCTCCTTAAATTGTTTCGGGAGAATACGTTTATCATGCCACTTCTTCGTGCGCTCCTTATAGACTCGGGAACTTTCATAAGCACTTAGACGGAATTCGTCCAATTCATTCAATTGGAGCAACCGCTTCTCTCCACTCAGAGTCGGGTCAAAATTAAGCTCTTTCACTGCCCAAAAAGCTTTATATTCTAACTCAACGGGAAGATGACATGCCTCACCATAGACTAATCGATAAGAAGATGTACCAATGGGTGTCTTGTATGCGGTGCGATAAGCCCATAACGCATCGTCTAGCTTGGCACTCCAATCCTTTCTAGATTTAGAAATTACCTTTCCGAGAATTAGCTTAATTTCTCGATTAGATACCTCCACTTGACCGCTTGTTTGAGGATGATAAGCCAACCTGGTACGTTGCATAACACCATATTTGCATAGCAAAGTATCCAATCTCTTTTCGTGGAAGTGTGAACCTCCATCACTAATAATGGCTCGAGGAACCCCGAACCTAGGAAAAATTATTTTCTTAAAGAGATTTATGACCACCTTAGCATCGTTTGTAGGACAAGCTACCGCCTCAACCCATTTAGATACATAATCCACTGCAACTAGAATATACCGGTTACCAAAAGAAGAGGGAAACGGACCTTGATAATCAATTCCCCATACGTCGAAAATCTCGACCTCTAATATACCGGTTTGTGGCATCTCATGTCGTCTAGAAATATTTCCGGATCGTTGGCATGCGTCACAAGCAAGGATAAATTTTTGTGCATCTTTTAATAAAGTCGGCCAATAAAATCCGGATTGCAATACCTTAGCAACGGTGGGAGACGGACAATGATGACCACCATAGGGAGAAGAATGACAACCTTCCAAGACACCTCTAACTTCCCAATCGGGTACGTACTTCCGAAAAATTACATCCGCGCATTCTCGAAATAGGTAAGGATCATCCCAATAATACCTCCTCACATCAGATAAGAATTTCTTCTTTTGATGATAAGTACAGTTAGGAGGAAAACAACCACCAGCCAAAAAGTTAGCAAAATCATCATACCATGGCTCGTTTGTAGTTAACTCGGGAATCGTCGGGAAAAGAATCATCAATCGGTAGGATCAATCCGTTCATCGAATCTAAGCCGTGATAGATGATCCGCTACAACATTCTCGGCCCCCTTCTTATCCTGAATCTCTAGATCAAATTCTTGGAGTAGTAAGATCCAACGAATTAATCTGGGCTTTGCTTCCTTCTTTGCTAAGAGGTATTTTAATGCGGCATGATCAGTATAAATAATCACCTTAGAACCTATGAGATAAGTTCGGAATTTATCGAGGGCATATATGATGGCTAATAACTTCTTTTCCGTTGTCGCGTAATTGACCTGAGCTTCATCTAAAGTCTTACTAGCATAGTAAATAGCATGTAAAACTTTATCTTTTCTCTGACCCAAAACTGCTCCTACGGCATAGTCGCTTGCATCACACATAATCTCGAAAGATAGATTCCAATCCGGCGATCGAATAATGGGTGCTGAGATTAATGCCTCATAATCGAAAGGTAGCTGGGTAAGTGGTTTAGTAATTTTAGAAAAGTCCTTGATAAAGCGGCGATAAAATCCCGCATGACCAAGGAAGCTTCTAACCCCCTTAACATTGGTAGGAGGAGGCAATTGCTCTATCACTTGAATTTTTGCCCGGTCTACTTGAATGCCCTTATCAGAAACTAAATGACCAAGCACTACTCCCTCGTTGACCATAGAGTGACACTTTTCCCAATTAAGCACCAAGTCAACTTACTCACAGCGACCTAAAACTTTAGACAAATTCAGCAGACAAGAATCAAAGTCAGAACCGTACACACTGAAATCGTCCATAAATACTTCCATAATTGATTCAATGAAATTAGAAAAGATACTAATCATGCATCTCTGAAAAGTGGCTGGGGCATTACATAACCCAAAAGGCATCCTACGATATGCGAAGGTACCGTAGGGACAAGTAAAGATGGTTTTTTCTTGTTCCTCGGGATGAATGGGGATCTGAAAATAACTGGAGTAGCCATATAGATAACAAAAATACTTATGACGATCTAATCTTTCTAACATTTGATCAATGAATGGAAGTGGGTAATTGTCTTTTTTAGTGGCGACATTTAATTTCCTATAATCAATGCACATGCGCCATTTTGTAACAATTCTAGTAGGAATTAGTTCATTCCTATCATTCTTTACTACCGTGGTGCCTCCTTTCTTAGGCACCACTTGAACCGGACTGACCCATTTAGAGTCGGATATAGCATATATAATACCGGCATCTAGAAGTTTCATAACTTCTGTTTTAACAACTTCCTGCATATTCGAGTTCAGTCGACTCTGACCCTGGATAGGCGGTCTATGACCATCTTCAAGATGAATGCGATGCATGGAAAAGTCGGGATAAATACCTTTTAAGTCACTTAAACTATACCCCAATGCCTTCTTATGTTTTTTCAAAATAATTAATAAATCAGTCAACTGAGACTCAGTCAAAGAATTACTTACTATAACCGGGTTTAGCTCACCCTCATCGAGAAAAGCATACCTGAGATTCGTGTGTAACGGTTTAAGTTCAGGTTTCTGTACCTCGACCGAACAAGAATAAGACAAATCAAGGTTGACGGTTTCGACCGTCTCAGCTTCCTTCGGATCTCCTACATATAAAAGTGCTTCTATCTCATCTACCTCATCTTTCCAAATTCCTCCATCATCTGCATAACTCGATTCACACATTAGTAACTCCAAGGGATTCTTTGTCAAGGATCCGAGTAAAGTGGACTCAATAATATCATTGACCGAATCCAAGGTGTCTAAACAATAGCATGACTCATCAGTTATAGGGGCTTTTAAAGCTTTATTTAGATTAAATGTGACTTTATCTTCCCCGACCTCAAGTGTCAAACTACCGTTTTTTACATCAATAATCGCGCCTGCGGTGTGAAGGAATGAACGACCTAGAATAATAGGGATGTGTGTATCCTCAGCGATGTCTAAGACAACAAAGTCGACAGGAAAAAAGAACTTCCCTACCTTAACCGGGACATCTTCTAAGACACCTAAAGGTCTACGGACTGATCGATCAGCCATTTGAAGTGTGATACTAGTACACTTCAAACCTCCCATATCTAACTTCTCGCAGATAGAATAAGGCATAACACTAACACTAGCCCCAAGATCACACAGTGCATTATCTACAACATGAGTACCTATAGTGCATGGGATAGAGAAACTACCAGGATCCTTATGTTTTGGAGGTGATTTATTTTGAAGGAGTGCACTGCACTCCCCCGTAAAAGCAATCGTCTCAACCTCATTAAAAGAACGCTTCCTAGTAAGTATGTCTTTCATAAATTTAGCATATGCAGGTACTTGAGTAATTAACTCAGTAAACGGAACGGTTACCTGAAGATTCTTCACGACATCCATAAACTTACTGAATTGACCGTCGATCTTGCTCTTGCGCTGACGACCTAGGAATGGGAGCTTCACATGTTGAGCTGTAGTAGGCATAGGCTGCTCCGACGGACGAACCGATCGGTTTGATGGTGAACCGGTCGGTTCGTCTTTGTCTCGATCGGTATGATCTTGAACCAATCGGTTCGAGTCTGTACCGGTCGGTTCGTCTTTGTCCCGACCGGTTTGCTCGTCGTTTCCTGCTTCTTCCTTAGCTTCATCTCTTGTTTCCTTCCCACCCTCGTTTTATGGTTCCGGCATCTTCGAACCCTCGTAAGCTATTCCACTCCTTAGGGTAATAGCATTGATATGTTCATTCCCATGAAATTGATTACCTTGAGGTGGCAAGGTTCCTGGCTGACATGTAGCTTGGGAATTAGCTAACTGAGTAACTTGTTTCTCGAGCATCTTATGACCTGTCTGAAATTGAGTCATCATGTTCATCATCATGTTCCTCAGTTCGGCTATTTCAACAGAGTGTTGGTGAGCTTGAGCCTCTAATGCAAGAAGTGGTTGAAACTGCTGTTGATTATTCTGAATTATGTTTTGGCCTTGAGGTCTTTGAGAATTCTGTTGATTTCCTTGCATTCGACCGTGTGGAGGAACATATGGTGGATTGCGGGGTGGAGGTGTTGTAGGATTCAACACATTCTGACTTGCATAAGATAATAAAGCACGATTATAGCCAGGCTGATTCATGTAAGGCAAGTTCTGATTCCGTTGGAATGATTTATAAGCATTAACTTGTTCTTGCGTTCCCATGCATTCGTGAGCATGATGTCCTGATACACCACAATCATCGCAAACTATTTCTTGGGTCATAGCATGCACTCGATGCATTCCTTTATCTGAGTTAGATGCTTCATAGGAATCAAATCGCTTAGTCAAAACAGCTAATTGATTAGCGATTGCAGAATCAGTCTCGTTGTCATTACCTCGGGTATTGCCGCGTGGATTTCCCCATCGTGCATGGTGAGATGCCATATCCTCAATAGTCTGCCACGCATTATCATCATCAACATTAGACAGGAACCTCCCATTACAAGCTGAATCAAGAGTATTACGATAATCGTCGTATAAGCCATTATAGAATTGATTGCAAAGGAACCATTCTTCAAACCCGTGATGAGGACATTCTTTGACAAGTTTCTTGAATCTTTCCCATGCCTCATGAATATTCTCATGAGGTGTTTGATGATAAATGTAGTTTGTAGTGCCTAATTTGTTGTGTTTTGGTCCCATTTTCCTTGTGAAATCGCTCTTTGGAGCGGTTTCTGGGCTACTCATGCTTCCTTTAGTTTGTTTTAGGTTCCCGAGACCGTTTATGAAGATTTGGAATGATTCCGGCTCGTTTCATACACTTTTGGAGCCAACGATGAGAAGGAACGATCACTCGGTGCCTTGGATTCGATCCCGAGACCTTGGGACCCATTCCCGAGCCCCGAGAATCGAAGAGAAGCCCTTGAGAAGCAAGGAGGGACCTTAAAGATCATATTGGAGGCGTACAAGACCCATCCTCGTCGGGAAGGACCTTATCCCGTCCGGGATGAGATGCACAAAAGCAAGCAGACCTGTTTTGGGTCCGTCCCGGTCGGGACCAACCCGTCCCAGTCGGTACTAACCCGTCCCGGTCGGAACCATGCCGTCCCGGTCGGAACCATGCCGTCCCGGTCGGGACCATCTCGTCCCGGTCGGGATGATTGAGCTGCAGCCCGTGTTTGCTTCTTTTCTTCTCCTTCATTCTTGTAACCTTATAAATACTTCCCCCTTGTATTGTTTACATATCTTTCATTACCCTAGACTCTCTTAGGCCTTTCTTAAGCATTCAAAACCCTAATTAGTTTCTCTTCATCTATAGTTTAATCCTTAGTTAATCGTAGTTTAATTTAGCAATTACTCTTGTATTAAGGAGATTCTTGAAGACTCATCCAAGATTGACAACCTTGGAGTTTATTTGGGTTTCTTATTAATGCAAGTTCTCATCTTTTCATGTTCTTGTTAGTTTGGTATACTCCTTTTCTCCTCTTTACTTTTGTTCTTTGTTTATTTATCAAGTTTGAATCTTTACATATTGTTTATTGTTATTGTTTCTTCATTATGAATGTTTGGATGTTTATGTTGATTTCCATTGGTTATGTTATTATTAGCTTGATAATGAGTGAGTAGATTCCTTGTGGGGTTAGTAAGGGGGTTTAAGTGTGGATTATGGGTGATTAGGGTTTGATTATGGGTAAAGGTTGAATCTTTGTTGCTAGTCACATATTGGGCACACAATGTGTTTGTTGTATTGCTTGTGTGGGTAGTAGTGGCCAATGCTCCTCATACTTGTTCTCTTCTTCTCATTGTTTGACTAATTTGTGACTATGTTAGGGTATAGTCTTAGACACGAGAGTGCGGACTTAGGTTTTGACGCGAGAGCGGGAACCGACCTTGACCTAGGCTTTGACGCGAGAGCGCAAACCGACTCTAGTAACTAGGAGACACCTACACCCTTGATCACCCAATTACCCTACCACATTTATGAACCCGACCTAACCCTACTCCTTTCCATATTTGAGTTCTCCTCCTAGTTAGTCTTCATTTCCCTAGTTTACTTGTTTCATTAGTCTTTAGTTGTTTTATTAGTTCTTGTTATAGTTAGTTCATTGTTAGCCTAGTCCATACCTCTTCAACCATCGTAGTTTACCAATTATCTTCATCTTTGTATTGTTTTGGTAGCCTAGTCTCGTTTTTAGGTCGACGTAGTCTAAACATTACTTAAACGTCTCCGTGGACACGACCCGACTTACCCTAGCTACCCACTACGTTTAGTTGGTTATTTATTGATCGGTAGGATCCACGGCAAACCCCACCATCAATTTGGCGTCGTTGCCGGGGACGGTGCATTGTTTAGACTTAGTTTGCTTATAGCTAGATTTAGTTACCCTTCTTGTGTTCTTTCTCTATCACTTGTGCATATTTTAGGCTTTTTCCTTGGTTTTCATCATTTTCTTTCTTCTTTGTCTCCCGTTGTGCTTGCTTATTGTCTTTGCCTGGTGCCCAAAAAGCACTAGGTGGTCTTACGTTTGCTCAAGTGTGTAGTGTATGCCTAGGAGGAGAGGCGATTTCTTTCTCTTCAATCCAGAGCCGGAGAGACTCTTTAGAGCCTTTCGCCAACGGGCGATTGATCGGGTTAGACACTCTCAACCGGGTACTAGCAATACCATTGACGAGCAAGCTCAAAGATCCGACTTGAACGAGTCACCGCGAGAGACCGCCGGAGGGACCTTCATCAATCCCTTAGGTACTTCTTCACCTAGTTCTCCTTCTACATCTTCTTCAACACCGTCTACACCATCATCTCCCTTACATCCAATTATGCCGAAGTTCTCATCTCACTCCACTTTTACCGAGGATGTCTTGCCGGGACCGAGTACTTTACCGGATACATATACCGGAAATTTCGTGGCAAAGACACAATTCATCCAACTTGTGGAGAGGAATCAATTTAGTGGTTTTCCTACCGAAGACCTGCACCAACACATGGAGACCTTCTCCGATTATTGTGATGCTATTTCCCAAACCCGGGTTACTCAAGATCAAATCCGTTGGGTACTTTTCCCGTTCTCTCTCATTGGAAAAGCAAAGCAATGGATCAAGAGTCTCGATAGGGCAACCATGGGTATCGATACTTGGAAGAAACTTGCATTGACGTTCTACCAAAAATTTTACCCTCCGGAGAAGACAAATTTGCTAAGGGCCTCCATCACCGGTTTCCAACAACGGGATAAGGAGAGCCTTTATGAAGCTTGGGAACGGTTCAAATCTTTGGTTAGATCATGCCCCCACCATGGACTTTCACAATGGTTCTTAGTCCAACAGTTTTGGAACGGTCTATATGAGGACTCAAGAGCTATACTCAATATGGGCTGTAATGGTAGGTTTACCGAGGTCGATGACGATCAAACTTGGGCAAGAATCGAGGAGATGGCGGTGCACAACTCCCAATACTCTAGGCCTAGAAAGGCGAATCGAGGAGGTAGGCACGAGGTCGATGCCATTACACGACTAAGCATTGATCTTGGAGCTCAATTAAGAACTCACATGGAGACTATTGACAAGAAGCTCCAAAGCCACCTCAATCAAGTTCAAAGCACTAGTTCCTCCAACCAACACTCGGTTAATGAAGTTAATGCTTTGGGAGTTGTGTCTCCTACACCTTATTTTGGGATGTGCGATACTTGCGGGATAGTTGGACATGAGCCTATACATTGTCGGGGGAGTAATGAGCAAGTGAACGCCTTTCAAGCGTTCAAGCAAGGTGCCTCCTATCCTAATATGTTCCAAGCTTCCCATCAAGCCTCTCAACAACAAGCTCTACAACACCGTCCATATGTGCCACCTCCCTTAAGGGACAACAATCAAGGATACCAAGGTTATGTGGGTAACCCAAGGCCATTTAACAATTTCAAGCAACATAACCAAGGTAACTTCAACAACAATCAAGGGTTCCAACAAGGGAATTTCAATCAAGGTGGTTTTCAAGGAAACCAACACAATCAAGGATATCAAAACAATCAAGGCCTTAATCAAGGCAACTCTCATGGGTTCCAAGGGAACCGTCAACAACAACAAGCAACTCAAGGTACCCAACAACAAAGAAAGCAAAGGAGCCGGTCTCCTACTTATGACTATGGTATTCCTCTAGCCATCACCGATACTCCGCACAATCCACAATCTCCACCTCGAGATTTCAACATGCAAAAATCTATGATGGATATGCAAAGGAGTAATCAAGAATTGCAAAGAAGCCAAATGGAGATGGCAAGAAACCAACAAGAGTTCTTTGCTCATCTTCAAAGGGATAACATAGCAAGAGATGCTCATATGAAGATGCTTGAGACTCAAATATCTCAAGTTGCTTCGGGAAGCTCTTCAAGACAAAAGGGGCAACTACCTCCTCAAGGTGAAACACCGAAATTTGAGCATGTAAATGCTATTACCACGAGGAGTGGTGCATCTTATGATTCCCCCTTATTCCCTAGTGAGCAAGTACCAATTCAAGAAGCAATGAGGAAAGTTGCAACCCCCTTCTCAAGATAATTCAAGCATGGAAAATCCAATGGAGGAGCAAGTCTTATGGGAGATTGAGAAACCCCGTGAAGACAAGCTTCCCCCACTTCAAGGAAAAGACAAAGGTAAAAGGAAAATGTCGTTTGAAAAGTCCACCCCTATCGAGCAAGACAAAGTGCACATCGAGTTGCCTTTCCCAACAAGGCAAAGAAAGACCAAGGTGGATGCTCAATACGACAAGTTCCTTAATATTGTGAAGAAATTGGATGTGAGTGTCCCATTTACCGAGCTACTTACCCAAATTCCGGCATATGGAAGATTTATGAAAGAAATATTGGCTAGGAAGAGATCCATCAACAAGGAAGAGACCATAGCGTTCACGAGAGTGGTGAGCGAGCTTATTCAAGGTTCTACGCTTCCCAAGTTGAAGGATCCGGGTAGTTTCTCGATCCCTTGCACCATAGGCAACTTCAAGGTTGAGAGAGAACTATGTGATTTGGGTGCGAGTGTAAGCATCATTCCCTATTCCATTTGTTGCTGACTTGGGATGAAGGAGCTTAAGCGTACTTTAGTTACACTCCAAATGGCCGATAGTTCATTCAACCGACCATTGGGGATATTAGAGGATGTGCCGATAAGAATCGGGAAGTTCTTCATTCCGATCGACTTCCTAGTGCTCGACATGCAGGAAAATGCTATAACTCCCATTATCCTTGGGCGCCCATTTCTACATACCGCCGGTGCTATGATTGATGTGAAGAACGATAGGATCACATTTGAGTTAGGCGAAGAAAAGCTCGTGTTTGACCTCCAAGACAACACCTCGCCTACGAACGAGTCATGTAATATGATCCAAACCATGAAAGACATCGATCTAGGGGAAGAGTCGGGACAAAGCTTAAAGAATGACTTCCATGGAATTGATGATGATGATTCCGAGCTTGGGGCGGATGAGTGCCCATATATAGAGTTTGAAGACAAGTGCCAAGACAAGAAGAAAGATGAGCCTCCTTTGGGGCCACATGAGAATAGGTGGACGTTTGGGTATATACCGAAGGATCGAAAGTACAAGTTCAAGCCATTGAACTTAGTAGATCGGGATGCCCCGGGAACGTCGAGACAAGGTTGTGAGGAGCCTTGTAGTGTGGATGCTTATACCACAAGCTTGATTGAAGACTTTGTTAGAACCTTCGATTTGTTGCTTCGTGCCCTGATGGCTATGGAATTGGTTACAAGGTTGTTGAAAAAGATTGAAGAATGCACCATCCTTGGTTTGACGGAGTTCCAAAAGAATCGTCTCATTGTATATATCCCTTTCTTGTAGTTCCTTTGTGTTTTGTGAATTCTTGTAATTTGGTATTTTTGATGAGCGTTGTGAGGGAGGGATTTTGATGAATGTTTGTGAGCTTATTTGATAGGTGTCAAGTGAAGATGAACCAAAGTTAGGAATGGTTGTGGTTAGAGCTTGGATTGTGAGCTAGAGAGTCGGTTTTTGAAGCTTTGGATAAGCTTTTGGGGTATGGAGACTTAGAAGACTCTTTCCGGCCGGGAAGAGAGCATCCTGACCGGGAAGGATGAGGCATCCCGACCGAGAAGGAGCCATCCCGATCGGGATGAGTGTACTAAATTTTGAGTTTTCTGGAGTGTCTTCCCGACCGGGACGGGTGTGTCATCCCGACCGGAACCATCCATCCCGACCGGGATGGTCCCCTGCTCCTCCTTTTGCCTCTTCTTGGTCATGAAGGCCCACCCTACCACTTTATACCCTCTTCCAACCTCCCTATCTATCCTTGCCCATATCATATAACCCATATACCTCATTTGCATACCCTCACCTCATTTTCTCTTCACTTTACACCGAGTTTCACATCAGATCCCACCCCCCTCATACCATTACTACCTCAACCATGCGTTATTATCAAGTTTGAAGCGGGATGACAATGAACAAGACAAGTAAAGTGCCTATATTGATCATTGAGACGATGGAGCGATTGAGTTTCTAACCGATAGGTACGGCAACTATCCTTTCTTTTCCGTCTTTTGTCGCTTGTCTTCCCTTGTTTATCCCCTTCCCCTTCTACACTTTTGTGTCGTGGTGTCATGGTGGCCTATGAGGCCTTGGTAGTTATTGCTCCCGACTCTCGATGACGTGACTACATCGAGAGTCATTTCAAAAATCCAAATTTACAAGATGTTCCACCCTTTATTTTTGTAGGATTTAGTCGGATTCGGGCGGAATCCGGGCTAGGTGACTTGATTACACCTAGTCCTCCCCTCCCATTTCCTTTTATTTCTTTCTTTTTATTTCTTCTCCCATCCATATCTTTTCTCGTCTCGGCCCATGGTGACTTGACTACATCCCGGCCGGACACATTCTACCCTTTCTTCACTTTTCTTTTTGATTTTTAGCTTTATTTTCGTAGTTTCTTTTCCTTTTGGTGTCTCCACACACTACGATCGAGCATGAGGACATTGCTCGGTTTAAGTGTGGGGGAGCGATATCCTAGTGTAGCTTAGTTTATTTTCGTAGTCTTTTCGAAAAATCTTTAAAAACCCTAAAAATTTGAAAAATTTTCACAAAAATAAAAAAGATTTTCTTTTGTGTCTTTCTCTTTTTGTGTCGATGTGTCGTACTTTTGTTGTGTTGTGTGTGTTTGCCTCCCTTTTTCCTTATAGGTTCCTTAAATCGCCGCGAGTTTCGGAAGGCTCAAGACATCCGGTAACGCCCTTCTATCCCTTCTTCCTCTTTATCTCTTGTGATGTTTGGAGAAGATTTGTGATGAGGTGTGCTCGGGTGGAGCTTTGTGAAGAATTGTGGTTGTTTGGTTGCTTATTTGGAGATTTGGGGTGGTGTTTGTCTCGTTATGTGTTTGTTTTGTTATGTTTTGTTTTTGTTGCCTTTGTCTATTTTTCTTTCGTTTTTGTCGCGTCTTTGTTTTGTTTGTGTAGTTGTGTCTTATGTGTAAAAGGTTTTCGAAAACCCGGTTTTGAGGCTAGTGTGCAAGTGTTTACTTTCCCTTCTTAGTAGTATGAATCGAGTCTTGGACTTTAGTCTAGTAGAATGACCCTAAATCAATGATTTCGTTGGTCCTTTACCTTGAGTTCACCTACCTTACTAGGGATTTACTACGGGATTTGCATTTTGACCATTATGACCACCCACGGTGTGAAAAGCCCTTGGTTGCCGAGTCCCGTCCTTTAGTTGACCGTGTTTGGGATTGTTTGATTAGTCCAAGTTTTCCACCTTTTTGTGGATTTGAAGAGAGATCGCGACCCCCGACATACCCATTCCCCTACCTCCTACACATATCCACAAAATAAATTTGCAATTTGTTGAAATCTCTCTTTCTTAGTTGCAAAAAGAAATGCCTACAACTCAAATCAAGCCAAAAGGGCAAAGAAAAGAAAATGAAAGAAAATGAAAGAAAGAAAAGATTGAAGAAAAAGAAAAGGGCACAAAAAGCCAAAAAGAAAATAGAAAAGAAGAAAAAGAAATGGCATAGCAACACCCAAAGCAAAAATGCAAAAGAAAGAAAAATGCCAAAAGAAAACCGTCTCACAAAAAGAATCCCCACCTCTCAAAAATAAGACTTTTTCCGATCGTTACCGTGAAGTGCCTACCAAAGGACCGAGTCCCTAGGAAGGATGATAGCGGTAATGGTCGATCTTCCCTCATTTTGCAACCATATTCACCTTTTTACTTGGACTAGTTGAGCGGTTTTGAACATAGGATGACCCTCTTGGCTCATCGCTAAAGGGGGCGGGGTCTCACTTACCTACAGTGTCGACTAACACCGTGGTTCATCCTTTTTCCATCCCGCCGATCGTCCCGTGGTACGTTCTTAGAAGGTTAGGAGGACCTAGGTAAGTTACCAACGTTTTTATTGATTTGTTGTCATACTATTAGGGTTTAGTTCATCTCGATTTGTATGACTATCTTGGGAACGTTGTCACTTGCCTTGAGTCCTAAATCGGTGCTTCTTTCACCGCTTTTTAGAGGGAAGCGGTATTTATTTCTTTTGGGTGCAACCGATTACTTGTTTGTTTGTGTGTTTGTTGTTTATGTGTTTTTGTGTCCGGTTGCATCCACAGTTTTGTCGCAAGACCTTACTTGCCTTGCGGAGTGCACTTTTCCTCTAAAGTGAACTCGCGTGAGTTGAAAGGGCGTAGGGTGCGCTAATACCCGCTCGGCTAGTTTAGTAGTTAGTTTCTTCTTACTCGAGGGCGAGTAAGGGTTAAGTGTGGGGGAGTTGATAAGTGTAGTTTGTAGTGCCTAATTTGTTGTGCTTTGGTCTCATTTTCCTTGTGAAATCGCTCTTTGGAGTGGTTTCTGGGCTACTCATGCTTCCTTTAGTTCGTTTTAGGTTCCCGAGACCGTTCATGAAGATTTGGAACGATTCCGGCTGGTTTCATACACTTTTGGAGCCAAAGATGAGAAGGATTGATCACTCGGTGCCTTGGATTCGATCCCGAGACCTTGGGACCCATTCCCGAGCCCCTTAGACTCGATCCCGAGCCCCGAGAATCAAAGAGAAGCCCATGAGAAGCAAGGAGGGACCTTAAAGATCATATTGGAGGCCTACAAGAGTCATCCCCGTCGGGAAGGACCTCATCCCGTCCGGGATGAGGTGCACAAAAGCAAGCAGACCTGTTTTGGGTCCGTCCCGGTCGGGACCATGCCGTCCCGGTCGGGACCATCTCGTCCCGGTCGGGATGGTTGAGCTGCAGCCCGTGTTTGCTTCTTTTCTTCTCCTTCATTCTTGTAACCTTATAAATACTTCCCCCTTGTATTGTTTACATATCTTTCATTACCGTAGACTCTCTTAGGCCTCTCTTAAGCATTCAAAACCCTAATTAGTTTCTCTTCATCTCTAGTTTAATCCTTAGTTAATCTTAGTTTAATTTAGCAATTACTCTTGTATTAAGGAGATTCTTGAAGACTCATCCAAGATTGACAACCTTGGAGTTTATTTGGGTTTCTTATTAATGCAAGTTCTCATCTTTTCATGTTCTTGTTAGTTTGGTATAATCCTTTTCTCCTCTTTACTTTTGTTCTTTGTTTATTTATCAAGTTTGAATCTTTACATATTGTTTATTGTTATTGTTTCTTCATTATGAATGTTTGGATGTTTATGTTGATTTCCATTGGTTATGTTATTATTAGCTTGATAATGAGTGAGTAGATTCCTTGTGGGGTTAGTAAGGGGATTAAGTGTGGAATATGGGTGATTAGGGTTTGATAATGGGTAAAGGTTGAATCTTTGTTGCTAGTCACATCTTGGGCACACCATGTGTTTGTTGTATTGCTTGTGTGGGTAGTAGTGGCCAATGCTCCTCATACTTGTTCTCTTCTTCTCATTGTTTGACTAATTTGTGACTGTGTTAGGGTATAGTCTTAGACACGAGAGTGCGGACTTAGGTTTTAACGCGAGAGCGAGAACCGACCTTGACCTAGGCTTTGACGCGAGAGCGCAAACCGACTCTAGTAACTAGGAGACACCTACACCCTTGATCACCCAATTACCCTACCACATTTATGAACCCGACCTAACCCTACTCCTTTCCATATTTGAGTTCTCCTCCTAGTTAGTCTTCATTTCCCTAGTTTACTTGTTTCATTAGTCTTTAGTTGTCTTATTAGTTCTTGTTATAGTTAGTTCATTGTTAGCCTAGTCCATACCTCTTCAACCATCGTAGTTTAGCAATTATCTTCATCTTTGTATTGTTTGGTAGCCTAGTCTCGTTTTTAGGTCGACGTAGTCTAAACATTACTTAACCGTCTCCGTGGACACGACCCGACTTACCCTAGCTACCCACTAGGTTTAGTTGGTTATTTATTGATCGGTAGGACCCACGGCAAACCCTACCATCATTTGACGAAAATTAGTAATCTGACTTCGTAGCATATTCGTCTTCTGGGGCGGATAATAATGTTTGTAGAAGGCCAATGCAAGAGAATTCCAGTCATTGATTCCAGCTGAGACTTTGTCTAGATCAGTGATCCATTCTCTGGCCGCATCACGTAGAGAGAACATAAAAAGCATCTCCATGACTTGTTCCTGTGTAACTCCTCCAGGAAGGGGAATAGTAGAGCAATAGTCAGTAAAAATTATCATATGTTTAGCGGGATCTTCCCTAGCATCGCCTCCAAACTGATTCTTCTGGACCAAGGTAATGAAAGTGGGAAGGATCTCAAAGATGCCATTAGTAGCAGTTGGACGTTTGACCAACTTTGGAAGAGCAGCTTGTTCTGGCTCGGAGTGACTAGAAAGTTTAGGCATCTTGACTAGCGGGGGTGGTAGTAGACGGAGAGGTGGTGAAGTATCGAAAGCGGGAGTGTCCTCTTCTAAGGACTGATATTCCGCGATGAATTCCTGGTGTAGATCTTCCAAAATTGAAAGATCTGATGTTTCTGCGATTTCCTTAAAGAAATTTCGTCGCTTACGGAGGGTCTTCTCTGGTTCAGGATCAAACGGATATAATTCTGAACGGGAACACCTGGGCATAAGCAAGAAACTACAATAAAGAAGTGAGAAACTGTCTCAAGGAATTTGAGGATTCCCTGAGACGAGGAGAAATAATCTAGAATCTAAGACAAACAAAAAGCAATAAAACAAAACCGTCTCCCCGGCAACGGCGCCAAAATTGATAAGGCTAAAGTTGTATCACCTTAATCAAAATAAACCTAACTAACGACTAACAAATAGCTAGTGGCAAGTAAGGGTCGAACCACAGAGAGATGGATGAATATTGCAAATTATTTACAATCGACTCTAAACTATTCTAATTCCGGTGTTTTGTGTTTGATTTTCTAAACTATTGCAGTAATGTAAAGTAAGAGGTTCTATCAATATTAAAAGGATCTAGGGTCTTACGGTTCACTATGTAATTAAATTGGATAAAGTTAATTAATCATTCAATTAATCAATCACAGTAATTTAGGGCAAAGACACGGCCTTTCAGATCTTATGTCAACCTTAGGATAGATTCTGACGGGCTCTCGCAACTTACCAGATTATCCTACCCACTTACTTGTAAGTCTACCCTTACCAGGCTTTCGATCTTAGGTTGGGGTTCCTAAACATTCAACTAGTTCAACGTCTCAAACTAATCGAACGACGATGCAAAAAAAGTAGTAAGGCAATAACATATGAATGATCAATCAGACAACTAATTAAACTAACATCCCTAATTCAATTAACATAGATCCCCTTCAACCCTAGATGAATATTAAAGATTAAAGTAATAAAAGATTTAAACATAATATAAATCAATATGAAAATAAGGGGAAAAGAAAAGAATACCGATTACGAAGAACTGAAAGATTGAATAATAATTAGAAGCTAAAAGTACCGCTACAAGCTTGCAGAATTCCAACGCTAATAAAACTAAACTAAAGTTTTTGAATGAGGAAAAGAAGTAGTCCTAAAACCTAACCCTAAGAAGGGTATTTATACTTATTACAATGGGACTAATTAGGAAATATAACATAGTTTAATAAAATAATCTCGTAAGATTCAAATTGAAGCTAAATACGGATTCTTCAGAAAATAGGAAAGTCCAATTGACGCGTCGCGTACCGCTTGGTACAAGAACGAACCGACCGGTTCACATTCAAACCGAGCGGTTCAACATCAAACCGACCGGTTCGGCCTTCGTCACTTGCATTCTTGCCTGTTTTGTCTTGTTTTCTTCATTAGTAACTTTTTACTCCGTCTTTTGCTATGTTTCCTGTCAAAACATAAACCATATACCCGGCATAATAAACTACGGATAAAAGCTATCAAAATCATTCCTAAGCCATGCAAAATCGGTAAAAATGGAGGATAAAATGAGAATAAATATGCATATGAACTGCGTTCATCATGGGTCAAACCCCGGTCAAACCCGTTTCTGAGACACAAAAACAGCCGTGCAAACATCAAAAGTCCAACCCAAATACAAAGCCCACCAAATGCCTAACCCGAGGTCCAAAAACTGGACCCGTGCGCTTCAGCTGACCCACTCGATCGAGTGGGCCCTTAAGCAATCCCGACTGCGATTGTTTGGGCCACTCGACCGAGTCAGCAGGTTACTCGGTCGAGTAACCCTAGACGGGGTAGCTAGACTTTGCCTATATATCCCCTTTGTGCATGAAATTAAAGAACTTTTGACACACTTTTCACACATCTCATACAACCCTAATCTCACACTTTCAAAAACCCTAACCCTAGCATCTAGGAATCCAAACCCTAAACCACTATAACTCATCCCACATTAACCTCGATTCTCCCGTGCTAAAGCCACAATTAACGAGATCTATCCGAGACTAAGAAACATGTAGGTTGAGGGTGCAAAACCCCATCTTTCTCTCTTCTCTTCCTCGCGTGTCATCTGTGTCGTCGTCATCGTCCCATTTTTTTATTTTTTATCATTATTATCGCGTTCTAATATCGTTATTATAATAACTATTAAGACGCTAAAATACTTGTGAATTTGTGTCGAGTGCGAATGGTGACAGGATAAGGAAACCCGAATATACAAGGGTGTTTCACTCGATGTTGCCGGTCGCTTATCCCGACACCCTTAGCGCTTGATTATTGAAACAAGTCAACATAAATAATAGCTTTTTATTCCGTTCGCATTGTCATCAATCGCATATTTCATCGATTTCAAAATTATTTTCAAATCAAACATCTTTTTTTAGTTAAAGTCGAAACCTATTGACGCGGATCCGACATCACACAATTCGCAAGCATTAATTATGATGTCGGGATGCGGAGGGAATCAAGTCGAGTCTTTTTTTAATTCAAGTTTCGATCTATTAGATTCGATACCAACTCAATAGTTGGATGTCGAATCTAAACGATTTACTCAAATAATTTAACTAACACTATAAACGCGGAGAAAATCTATATCGTCTTAGTTAATTTAAACGACTTATATTATTCTCTTCAAGTTTTCGATCTAATATTCCATATCAATTCAATAATCGAATATGGGATATGACGAGCATCAAAATTAGAATCGAGTATAAATCTCATAATATTTATGCCCGATTCAACAAACTCATCGAATTATCAAAATCAAAAGGCATTTTCGAAATTAATAACGAATTGCAAAGCGAACCCTAGTTCGTACAGAGGGCACTTGATCGAGTGCATAGTCCACTCAGTCGAGTGGCATCCCAAAAAACGAGACAGAATGCTATTTTGACAACCACTCGCTCGAGTCCCGCAATGACTCGATCGAGTGGCCGTGCACAAGGTCGAGTTCCTTCATAACTCGGTCGAGTGATGTCACGAAATCCGGGACAAAAGCTTCTTCAGAGGTCCACTCGATCGAGTCCCTCAATGACTCGGTCGAGTGGCCCCTTTATCACGTCAAACCGTGAGTCCCATAACGTGGTTTTAGTCTCGTTAATTCTTTTCTTATGGCTTAGGTCAACACGTGTCAAATCTATCACGTGAAATATTACTTTTCAAAACCATGCATCATCTTATTTACATCATTCCATATTATTCTATATTATTTGCAAACCGTTATTATCATTATACCGTTACTAACATGTTTGTTTCCATCCTTGTTGATTTATTTTCATTGTACTAAAATAAACCTCGCATGCTAAATATAAGTTCGACGTTAGTTTAGTTGCATTAAATCGACATAGAAACTCACTTAATTTTTTGCATGTTTAGGGAAAACAATGTTTGCATATCATTCAATACACGGTATTCGATAATGTCGGTATCGGTATCAAATGCAAAGGAACGAGCCCAATAAACTCTAACATCGGAAATGGGCCATACTGTGTGCATGGCCCACTACGACATAGAGTGGGTTCGAACAGGCCCGAACTCCCACAGAGTTCGGTGGCGACTCCACTTCGATTTAAATTTCAATTTGATCCATTCTCATATGAAGATTCATTCGTCTCCCCAAACCCGCGCGTGGCCGCGTCGGGGTGGACCTAAGTCATGTCCACATTATTATTATTATTATTTATTTTTTTGCAAGAAAAGTTATGACTCCTTTATTCATCAAACTTTGGGCAAACAAAAGAGACTAGTCTTACAAAAACTATCCTCTATAGAAATCCTTAACTATGAACATCTCTATATTCTTCCTATACAAATTTGTCGACTTTTCAATCTAACAAAAACCTCAAACTTTAGATGCTTAAAAAGAGAATCACTCGGTCTATGCTGATCAGCAAACACTCTCGCGTTCCTTTCCATCCACAAATAATATACCGTAGCAACAACAACAGCAACGTACCATTCCTTCTTCCAGTGTTTCCTTGTTTTCCTTCACGAACTCCATTGCAATTCTGTAATCAAGCTACAGCTTCTGCCGTGAATCGCTACCCATTGCAGAATAGATTTCCAAAACTGCTTCGCATAGCTGCACTCAAAGAACATATGTTTATGCGTTTCTGCATTATTCTTACATAAAACACATCTATTAGGCATGTACATTCCTCTTCTTTGCATATTATCAATAGTCACCAACTTTCCTTGGCTTGGTAATGATGCAATGATCCCGTGTTTAGGCATAACCGCCCGATTTTTCAGTCCCTTTAACCATTGCATTGATCTATGCTTTGTTCGGAACCATTCATAAGCTCTAGTACCTGCAAATCTCCCATTAACAGTCCAAATTTTCAGCAGTTCCACTGCATTATCAATTGATCCTTCCCTTTGAATAATTTCGTCCCTAACTTTAATAACCCTCCTGAAGCTAGTAGTAAACCGTTCCTTCGCTTGAACCTGCCAAATCGATTGAGACCCAAGTATATAAGCCCGAATCCAGGAACTCCACAACCCCTCATCAGTCCCATTCAACTTTCAAAGCCAATTACAGATTAGCGTCTTATTCCAAGCCCTAATGTCCTTCAATTGAAATCCACCCTCTTCCCAAGGAGAACAAATACTTGACCAGCTCTTATAAATCATATGCTTGCTATTAGCTTGTCCTGTCTAGAAAAAACTTTGGCAAATCTTGTTAATCATAACTAAGACATTAGCCGGAATCAGAGCATTAGCACACCAATAATTCAAGACACCAAATATGACCGAGTTGAGAAGTTGGATCCGCCCAGCATAGGTAAGACAACTACTAGACCATGAATGAATAGCATTCTGAATTCTATGCACCAGCACCATATAGTGCTCCAGTTTATTCCCAATATCATTTAATGGTATTACCCAAATATCTACAAGGAAAGCTACTTTGTGCAAATCCTGTAGCAGCAAGAATAAGGTCTTGTATCTCTCTACCCACACCCCCAAAGAATATATTTGTTTTGTCTTTGTTAGCTATCAAACCGGCCTCTCTACCAAACTTGTCTAAAGTCCGTATAGCAGCTTCCACTGAGGGTACATCCCCTCTCATAAAAATCATGAGATCATCCGCAAATATGAGATGATTGAGGTTAAGCTTCCTGCACTTTGGATGGAAAGATACTTGAAATTCATCATTAATCCTCCTTAGCCTTCTAGACAATATCTCCATACTTAGCACAAAGAGATAGGGTGATAAAGGATCACCTTGTCTCACCCCACTTTTACCCTTAAAAAATCCAACTGATTCACCGTTTATCTTAAGAGAGAACCATGACCTCATAAAACAAGCTTGCAACAATCCAATAAATTGCTTAGGAAAATTGAGCCCTTCAATCAAATTAATTAAGAAATCCCATTGTAGAAAATCAAAGGCCTTCCTCAAATCGATTTTCATCAAGCATCTTGGAGTTAGGAACTTCCTACCATAGCCCTTAATTAGATTTTGAAACAAAGCAATGTTCTCATGAATATTTCGATCCCGTAAGAACGCTGCCTGCTCTTGTCCTATAAGATCAGGTAACACTCGTTGCAGCCTATGTGTCAAGAGTTTACTAATAGTCTTATAAAAGACAGAACAACATGAAATAGGCCTATAATCCATTACCGATTGACAAATTTTCTTCTTAGGAATAAGTGAGATAAGAGTGGTATTAGCTTGCTTTAATAATTTTCCTTTCTGAAAGAACTCTCTAATAGCAGCATAAAAATCATGCTTAATCGTTCTCCAAGAAGCTTTGAAAAAACCCGCTAAGAAACCATCCGGTCCAGGGCTCTTATCCGAATCCATAGAGAAAACACACTGTCGAACTTCCTCCTCATCAGGAATAGTCAGAAGGTCAGCCCAACTTGAGATTGGAACTATATTCCCCTGCTGAAATAATCCGGACACTATAGTTTTTACCTGTTTTGCTGTACCAAGTAACTCTTTATAATAATTAAGAAACCCTTCTGCTACTTCAACTTTCCCTTCCCTTAAAACACCATTAACATCCTTGATAGCTCCTATAACTTGCTGTTGTCGTCTTTCCTTAATTCTAGAATGAAAATAGGAGGTAGCATCATCATCTAATGCTAGTTTCTCCATCTTTGCCCGCTGCTGTAGTATACTTAATTCAGCCTTTTTCAAGGTCTGATACTGAGCCAATAAATACTTCTCCTTGTCCTGATAATCCGTAGAATTTGGGGAAGCCTGTAGTTGTTTATGACATTCCTCCAAATCCCTTTGAAGCTCGCTTATTCTTCCTGCAATACCTGTGAAACTCTGCTTATGAAGCTCCTTTAGTGCAATTTTGACCTTTTTAAGCTTAGAGAAGAACTTAAAACCCGCAGTCCCAAACACCTTAGCACCCCACGCCTTCTCAATTGTTTGATGATATAGAGGATGCTTGGTCCAACAGTTAAAGAAACTAAATCTTTTCTTAATCCTATCCTCCCTTAATAAGGTCACCAAAACCGGTGAATGATCGGAAACCCCCGCAGGCAAGTAATTAGCAAAAGAGTTAGGAAATAAATCCGCCCATTGATGATCTATAAGCGCCCTATCCAGTTTCGTCCAAACTCTGGAGCTATGATCGTGCTTATTAGTCCATGTGAACTCACTCCCTTGGCCAACAAGCTCTTGCAACCCACTATTAGATATAAAATTGTTGAAATCAGCCATATCATTAATATCAGGAGCCGTACCCTCTATTTTTTCCTCATCATTTCTAACAATATTGAAGTCTCCTAACACAAGCCAACCTTTAACAGATTGACTAAGCTTCCGCAATTTATTCCAAAGATCATCTCTACCCCAAGCATCATTGTAACCATATACCATAGTGACATAAAAAACCTTTCCGGAAGTAAAATGATGTACCTTGCTGTGTATAAACTGGCTACACACAATTTGGATATCTACACCCACTGTACTAGGATTCCACACAACCCATATACGACCATTGTAATGACTTTCATAATTGCATCTAACCTCATATCTAGCAAATCTACCTCTAAAAATAGCTCCAGATTTTTTCCCTTTAATTCTAGTTTCTAAGAGACCCATAATATCAATCCCTCTACCCCTCATAATGTTCAGAACTTCAGTTTGCTTCAGGGGTTCGTTCCCACCTCGTATGTTCCATGATGCAACTATCATTGCAAGGGGATATTCTTGTCAAAGTCCACTATTGAGGCATTATCATCCTCACTGAGATGCTCATCATCCGATTGCAGAATTTCATATCTATTGTGTGACATTATTTTTTCCCCCTTTTCATCCTTAACACTCGTCTTCTCTAAGCCAACATTAGAGCCTTTCACCTTAAGGCCTAACCCAATGCATCCTTGATGCCTTACAATAGGAGTGAAACCGGTGTCTGAACTAGAGAACAAAGCCTGACTTAGCCCTTGGCATCCTGAGTCAGTAAGCTTATCCTGTAGTTCATTCCCCTGGTTCAAACCTACTGAGATACCGCCTAGCAATTGGGGTCCTGAGCCAGTGATAATCAGGCCTCCAATGGGCTCTTTCCCAGGGGATCCTTGATGCATTTCAGTGATAATGGGAGGAACAATTTCCTTCCCCACTGAGGTACCACCTAACCCCTGGGAGTCCGTCTTCTTAGGAGTATATCGTATTTGTTTCTTAGGCTGTTCAGGAACTAGAACACCCTTTTTCTTCTCCCACTTGCAATTAGGTTTTGTGTGACCCAATTTACCACATTCATGGCAATAATAAGGCAACCACTCATAGAAAATACGTTGCACTGATTTCTCTTAATCGTTGATTACCATCGAATCAGGCAAGTCTCGAGATACATCCACTTCAACCAGCACCCTAGCAAACGAAAGACGTTCCTTATGAGTTGTTGTGGTATCAGCAAACATGGGTTTACCCACTTTGCTCGCCATGTTGCTAAGAACGGATTCCGTCCACAAAAATGGATCTAAGTCCGAGAAAAGAACCAAAACTGGAATGATTGCAACCTTATCCATTTCCTGCGAAAACATTGGAGACCATTGCTTAAGAACCAAAGTGTTTGGCCAATTTGCCACGGACCACCCCTGAGAATCGATTCCATATCCTCCTGATGATCAAATCGGAAGGAGAACCAACCCCTCTTGAAATACTAAACCACCGGAGACCTAACATGATTCCAGTTTTTTAAAACAAAATCCGAGACCTGTTTTAAGCTTGGCTTCGCTCCAAGAACATTCCCCATTAGCGTATGCTTCCACAGCAGCAATTCCCTTGAAAATCATCCTCCGCTATAACAATGTCATCTAAATCAGCACAATCTTCCTCAAAGTTTAATCCCATTCCCATTTTTTTTCTCAACAATCCTGTCTATCCATCCATTTGGATTCGGTAGATTAGATAATGACTGCTCCTGTAATATCTCTGATTCCCTGTTTCCGTCAGCCTTCGCATCATCAACCTTATCTTCCACCACCGGAGGAATCAAGCAAGCCTCCACTACTAGTTTTCCCTTCCTTACTACTCTTCTTGAACGATTGAAAAGTCGAGCTAATCAAATCATTGATCAAAGGCGACCTCTGTTCTTGCGTCTGAACTTCCTCATCTTCGTGGTTCTGATCATTAGTCCGACCAAATCCAGTATCCCTAGAATCCCCCTGATCCGGCGCACCAATCTGTGCCTTCTTCTTCGGAGGTCTCCCCCTTCCCCGGCCCGTACCCACCGTTGAAGTCATCCGCTCGGGAGGAAAATCCTTTCCCTAGAGAGAGAGAAGAGAGAGAAATTATTATTATTATTTACATATTATTATTATTATTATTATTATTATTATTGTTGTTATTATTATTATTATTATTATTTTATTTATTACTTTTATTATTATTATTATTATTATTATTATTATTATTATTATTATTGCAAGAGATTATGATTCATTTTATTCATCCATATAGGGAATAGCATGAACCGTGCTTACAAAAAGATAGAACCCCTAAGGAATCGAACTACATATTCAATATAATTTTCCGACTAAGATCGACATTAACCTTCCTCATCCTGGTAAGAACATCAAATTTGATTAAGCGAATAAGGACCCCCGGAGATCTAGTATTCTCATCAAATAATCGTCCATTCCGCTCAGCCCAAATATAGTAGACAGCAGCAGCCAGGCACGAACTGTACCATCTATTTTTTCCAATGCTTCACTTGCTTCCTTGCTATAACCCATTTAGCTTCCTTCATAAGCTGCGAACCCCGTCCTCTAATTCTCATCCAACCATGAAGATCCCTCCAAATCGGAGCCGAGAAAGGACAAACAAAGAAAAGATGCTCATGGGATTCAAGAGCCTGATAGCATAAACAACACCTATTTACCAAAAAAATTCCTCGATCTTGCAGCATATCTATAGTTGGAAGCCTTCCTTGACAGGCAAAAGAGGCAATTATCCCATGACGAGGAAGAATCTGCTGCTCCTTGAATAGCCTAAGCCATGGCCGCTTCCTAAATTTATTTATTTATTATTATTATTATTATTATTATTATTATTATTATTATTATTATTATTATTATTATTATTATTATTATTATTATTATTATTATTATTATTATTATTATTATTATTATTAACGAAACAAATTACAAGAAGTTAGTGGGTAGCTGAGATACTATCTGGGCACCCACTCCCTTAGCGATAGAAAAACTAAGACGAGTAAAAATAAAAGCAGCTGCCCCCGAGCTCCCGCGTCCTGAGAGATAGAGAATTTCTGAGTAGCTAATTATTATTATTATTATTATTATTTTTTTTTTTTTTTTTTTTTTTTTTTTTTTTTTTGCAAGAAATTATGCTTCATATATTAATGAAACTGGAATCTTACAAAAAGTCATATCCACTAGAAGCTATTCCCATCTATAACAATCTACGATTAATGTCTATGCTTCGTCCTCTAAGTCGAATAAAAATATCAAACTTGAGTTTAGCAACTACATTAATAACAGAGGTTCTATGTCCAACAAAAATCCTATTGTTCCTTTCTTGCCAGATCCCATAAACTGCCGCAGCTATACAAGCATGAAACCACCAACTCTTCCAGTGTCTCCTTTTTCCTCTATTTGTGCACCACTGCAACTCCTTCTTAAGATTGCAACTCCTCCCGGTAATTTGCATCCAATTGAGAAGATGCTGTCAGATTTGTCTCGAATAATTGCAGCCAAAGAAAAGATGCTCATTTGTCTCACTAGCTTGATAACACAATTCACATCTATTCACAATTGAGAACCCACTAGCCTGAATTCTATCCTGCGTGGCTAACACTTTTTGGCTGGCCATAGAAAGAATCACAAATTGCTTAGGCATGATAACAGCTTTCTTAAATCTGTCCATCCACAGAATCATGGGCCTCTTACTTCTGAACCAATCATATGCAGCTTGTGTATGAAAGACACCCTTTCTAGTCCAGCTACGAACCAGATCCTCTCCCTCAGTTCCAACACTTCCAACAATTTCATCCCTTATCTTAAGAATACTTCTGAAAGTAGCATTATACCTGTCTTCATTCTTTATAGTCCAAATGCTACCCCCTTTAATCACATAAGCATGATGCCAATCACACCAAAGTCCCTCCTAAAGAGTAACAATCTTCCAAAGCCACAAAGCTATCAAAGCCTTGTTTCAAGCTAGAAGGCACTTGATGTTAAAGCCTCCCTCATTCCATGGGAGACAGATACTAGCCCAATTTTTGAAGACCATTTTATGATGCACCAGGCCACCAGTCCAAAAGAATTGTCTGCTAATTTGCTCCACCTTGTGATGGACATTAACAGGAAACAAAGCATTGTAGCTCCAAAAACTGGTCAAGCCAAAAATGACCGAAGATAAAAGTTGTAGTCTTCCTGCATAAGAAAGAAACCCAGATGACCAGCTATTTTTTGCTTTTGAATCTTGAGTATCAGAGTCTGATATTGGTCTCTCTTATTATTTACCGAGTGAAGAGGGAGCCCTAGATATCGACAAGGAAAAACTCCTTGCACAAAACCAGTATAGAGAAGAATTTGTTCTTGAATGTCTCTCAACACACCCCCAAAAAAGATGCTAGTTTTATATTTGTTAGCCTGTAGCCCAGATTCTTTAGCAAAAACCTCTAGAGTGCCAACTACAGCCGCCACAGAAGGACAGTCTCCTCTAGTGAACACCATTAAATCACCAGCAAAAATCAGATGATTAAGTTTGAGCTGACAACATTTGGGATGATATGAAACCAGATTCTGATCATTTATCTGTCTTAACCTGCGCGAGAATACCTCCATGCTTAACACAAAAAGACAAGGAGATAGCGGATCTCCCTGCCGAATCCCACTCTTCCCCTTAAAGAAACCCTGAGACATTCCATTAATTTTTAATGAGAACCAGGATCCAGAGATGCAGCTCATCACCCATTTCACAAATGTAGGAGGAAAATTATAACCCAAGAGCATGTCCTCAATGAATCTCCATTGGAGAGAATCAAAGGTTTTTTTGAGGTCAATCTTCATTAGACACCTAGGGGTAAAATATTTCCGTCCATAGTTCTTAATTAATGCTTGAGAAAGGGATATATTCTCATGAATACTCCGTCCTTGAACGAAGGCCGCCTGTTCAAGCCCGACCAGCCTACCAAGCAACTTTTGAATACGCATAGTGAGCAGCTTACTTACTACTTTGTAAAACACCGAGCAACAAGAGATAGGGCGATAATCCAGAACTGAGTAACAAACATCCTTCTTGGGAATAAGAGTTATCATAGTTGTATTGGCTTGTTTGAGCATTCTTCCCTTGACAAAAAACTCAATAACAGCACTATAGAAATCATCCTTAATCACACTCCAAGAGGCCTTAAAAAACTCAGATGAGAACCCATCAGGTCCTGGGCTTTTATCCACCCCTATAGAGAAAGTAACATCTCAAATCTCTTCCATAGTAGGCAATTTAAGCATAATATCCCAATCCGCTCCTGAAACCAAATTCCCATTCTTGAAAATCCTAGAATCAATTGGAGTGACATCTTGAGCTTGACCCAACAGGCTTTTATAATACTCCTCAAAGCTAAGCGCAACTTCAGTTAGCCCCTCTCTGAGTATCCCCTTACTATCAACAATGCTACCAATAATTTGTTGTTGTCTCCGCTCCTTTATCTTAGAGAAGAAGAACTTTGTAGTCTCATCTCCATGAATGGTGTTTTCTATTTTAGCACGTTGCTTAAGGATGCTAACCTCAGCCTCCACTAGTCTAGAATAGGATGCAAAGAGCTCTCTCTCCTGAGTGATTAAATCCATAGAAAAAGGATGTAATTGGAGTTGATCCCGACAGCAGCTCAGTTGCAATTTGGCCTCCTCAATTCTTCGAGCTATATCTGTATAGCTTCTCTTATGCATTAGTTTAAGGGCCTGTTTAACCTTTTTTAATTTACTAAAGAATCTAAAGGTAGCTGTTCCATGAACTGTATTATCCCAAGCTCTAAGGACAGTGTTATGATACTGCGGGGATTTTGCCCAACAGTTCAGAAAGCTGAAGCATCCTTTTCTCTCCTCCTGTTATAAAATAGTAACCTGCACTGGAGAATGATTCGAGACCCCCGGGCTTAATGCAGAAGCGAACGAGGTATGGAATGTTTCAAACCACTTTCCATTGACTAAAGCCCTATCTAGTCGAGACCAGACTCGGTCCTCTGGATTTTGCTTATTTATCCAGGTAAATTCATATCCCTGACCATGTAACTCTTGCAAGCCATTCTCAAAAATACACGAGTTAAAATCAGCCATATCATTAGAGTCTGGAGCTGCACCCCCAATTTTTTCCTCCTCAGTACGAACAATATTAAAGTCTCCCATCACCAACCAACTAGCATCAGAGATTTTTATTTCATTAATGGCGTGCCATAACATTTCCCTCTCCTTACCTCCATTAAGTCCATAAACAGCAGTGAAGTACACCTCCTTCCTAGAAGCAAAATGGTGTATATGACAATGTATGAGCTGAGCATGAAAAAACAAGACATTCACCCTGACTGTACTATTATTCCAAATAAGCCAAATACGCCCATTATGATGTTGATCATAATTACAAGCAATCCCATAGCCTCTAAACTTTTTCTTAATTATTGCAGGAGCTTTAGATACCTTAATTCGTGTTTCAAGCAATCCCAACACATCAATTTTATTCTTTCTAATCAGTAATGATACTTCATTCTGTTTTACCTCATCATTCCCTCCCCGAATATTCCAAGTTGTTATTTTCATACAAGTAAGTCTGGTGGGATAGGCTCCTCTTTCTTTTCTCCAGATCCCTCCCCTTGTATCTCAAGATCCTCTTGCAAAGCCTCAAACATGTTAGTTTGTAGTAGTCCAATCTTCTTTTCCCTAGTAATGAATAGGCCTCGTGGGTTATCCTTCATCATTCCAGATCGAGTAACTAAGCGAAACCCAGACATATCAGTCTGATGCTCCTCAGCAGGAAGTACCAGTTTGGGGTCCGGAATCACCACTTCCCTTGATTCCGCTGGTATCACTGTCATTTGAACTTCTCCCGCAGAATTAGTTCTCCCTATATCCTCTGGCCCAGTGACCAAATTTGGTTCCAATTCCTTGTCTCTGCTTGATCCACCATTGCTTGCATCAGCAGGCTGCACATTCCCAACCTCCCCAAGCTTCTTCACATGTGTATACCTCTGGACAGGCTTTGCCAAGGCCACCTTCTTCCTTTCCAGCTTACAAGATTCTCGAAGATGCCCCAATTTACCACAACAATGGCAATAATAAGGGAGCCATTCATAATTAATACGCTGTTCAGATTTACCTAAGATAGGAAGATTAATCACCACACAATCAGGTAAGTCTTGTGAAAGGTCTACCTCCACTATTACTCTAGCGAAGGACAACCGCTCCTTCAAAGTAGTAGTAGTAGGATCAGCAAACATAGGTTTCCCAATCCGACTTGCCATCTTGCTCGGAATTGCCTCCGTCCAGAGATAGGGATCAAGGTCTGGAAAAATAACCCATGTTGGAACAACAGTAATTTTCTCCATTTCCTCCGAGAAATTGGGATTCCATTTCTTCAAAATTAGCGAATTGGCTCCCACCTGCCAGGGACCTCCCCTTAGAACCTCATCCATGGCCGCCTTGCTCCGAAATCGAAAAGCAAACCAGCCCTTCTTATAGTACTGCACCCCTGGTTTATCTATATGATTCCATTGTGTCTCAACGAAATCAGACATTCGTTTAAGTGTAGGTCGGGCCCCGATTACATGCCCCATCAAAGTATTTCGCCAAATTTGGATCTCATCCTCAAAATCTTCATAATCGATAGTTATCTCATCAGCCTTCGCATAATAATCATCAAAATATAGACTCATACCAGTTTTGTTTTCTTTTAATCTTGCTGCCCAGGAACCCTCCTTTGGTTTTGACGCCAGGGGAAGAATAGGCGGAGAAGGACCACTGTCCTGACCTCCTTCATTACGAACCCCTTCCTTTGATTTCCCGCCCGTCGAAGCAGTCTGAGGTTTTGAGTTCAAGGTGACCGGTTGTTCCGTAGTACCCTGAACTCGTCCAACTTTCCCTGAACTCTGGGTGACCGGCTGTTCCGTAGTACCCAGAGGTCCGTCCTTCATCTCAGAATTGTGGATGACCGGCTGTTCCGTATCCACAATTCCTTTCTTTTTGTACGAGGATCCGACATCACCTGTCAACCTAATCGCAGATTGTAGAGCAAGATCAATTAGCTCATTAATCACATTCTTACCCTGTTTATTAGTACCCAAGTCTTCCTCTAAATCCTCTAATCGTGTGCTATTAGATCGCGTTTCCAAATCTTGATTAAATTGATGAGATTGCGGGTTTTCCCGGATGATTTTACGTGGTCTGCCCCGTCCCCTTCCTCTCGTCGCCGTTGAAGCCATCACATTCCGACGAAAAAGCGAGGGAAACTTCCCCTAGAGAGAGAGTAGAGAGAGAAGCAATTATTATTATTATTATTATTATTTTGGTAAAAGGTAAGTATATATATAAGAATTACTGTACAAATCTCGGACTACATCAGCTTATGTAGCCATCTAGCGTCTTTAGCGTTTAAAGGATATTTGATCTTACAAATAATTCTATTCTTAACATCATTTTTGATTAGTTTAACAATACTCACTGGATGTTGTAACTTTCCTTCGATTCTGCAAGTATTCCTGCTCCTCCAAATATGATAGAATGCAGCATTAATCATAGCTCTCAAGACATTACACTGTAGTTTCGATCCGCGCAGCTTACACGCCCATTTCAGTCCGTCACTCCTCGGTAATGCTTTCGAAACCCAGCCACCAAGCAACTCCATAACCCGAGAACTCCACTCACAGCCAAACATCATGTGCTCAAGATTCTCCTCCTCCAACTCGCATAAATAGCATCGATCAGAGCTCGATACACCAACTCTAGCCAATTTTTTCCTAGTGTTCAAAGCCCCCCTAAACACTAGCCACGAAATGAAGCTATGTCTCGGAACACTCCAACCACTCCAGACGAGTCTAGCCCAATCCACCTTCGGTTTCACAGCCCTCATCTCGTGATAAGCAGTAGAAATCGAATATCGATTAAGAGACCCATGCCATCGACCATCCTCGAACATATTTTTAATTTTCTCCTTTACCTGGCAAATTTTCCTCCAAGTCCAAGTAGCATCCGTATTCGGTTTCACGCCAATTACACCCTTTCAGATAAATGCTATTCACCCATCGGACCCAAAGACGATCCGGCTGATCAAACACCCACGAGGCCAATTTAGCCACTGCAGCCTCATTCCAAATGTTCAAGTCTCTGATACCCAATCCTCCTTCATTCTTCGGACAACACAAATTCTCCCAACTCACTAGGGCTCGATTAGTTCCTTCCACACCCCCTTCCCAGAGAAAGTTACGGCATATAGAGCTAATACGAGTCATAACATATTTCGGTATAATGAACACCATAGCCCAATAATTATGCAACTGAGAAAGCACAGATTGAACCAGAGTCAATCTACCTGCATAAGACAATTTGCGCGCACCAATGCTAGTAATTCTCGCAATAATGCGAGAAACCAAAATGCCACATTCATTTTTCCCCAATCGAGTACTCTGAATAGGGAGTCCAAGGTAACGAAAAGGGAAAGTACCTTCAATGCAGCCTGAGAACTGGAGTATCTCAGCCTTCCTGTCATCATCAACCCCCGCAAAGTACGCATGAGATTTACCCACACTAATACTAAGCCCCGAGGCTCTACTAAACATAGCAAAAGCCTGCCACAGGAATTCCATCGATTCCTTCTCCCCTTTACAAAAGAGGAGATCGTCAGCAAACAGCAAATAAGTCAGCTTCATTGTACCACACTTCGGATGATACTTGAAATTTCTATCCAACCCTCCGTGTGTCATAATTCTGGAAAAGTATTCCATACAGATTGTGAATAACAATGGAGAAATAGATCCCCTTGCCTCAGCCCCCTTTTACCACGGAAAAAACCAAAATTATCACCATTAGCACATAGCGAATAAGAGACGGTCTCAATACATTCCATGATCAATCTGCGAAAATGATCTGGGAAATTGAGCGCCTCGAGCATCTGATCCACAAAGCACCACTCAACCGAGTCATATGCCTTATGAATGTCTATCTTGAATAAGCACCGAGGCGAAATTCTCCCCCTCTTATACAGCCTAACAAGGTCCTGGCAGATTAACACATTCTCAACAATACTCCTTCCTTCAATAAATCCTCCTTGAGTCGGAGAAATTATATCAGGTAAGACCTTAGAAAGTCTCGAGCACAATATCTTTGCAATACATTTACAGAGCACATTACAACAGGCAATCGGTCTAAATTCCTTCACAGATTGAGGCCTTTTCACTTTGGGAATCAAGACAATATTAGCACAGTTCAGTTGTTTTAACAACTTACCTGAGACAAAAAAAATCTTGAATAGCTTTAACAATGTCCGCACCCACAATATCCCAAGCATCAATAAAGAACTGACTCGAGAAACCATCCAGTCCCGGCGATTTATCATGCGGAATACTCTTCAAAGCTAATTTAATTTCTTCTGGAGTAACACTTTTATCCAAGATCAAATGATGATCTGAAGTGCAAGTATTACCCCGTCTAATCAAATTCATATTCACCGATTCGACCTCCCTAGCTTCACCAAGTAAGCCCCTGTAAAATCTCAGGAAAGCAGCCGCGATATCTTCCTTAGTCTCACACGGACGATCATCAGCGTCAACCAGCTTAACAATCGCATTTTGTGCCCTTTGACCTCGTAAGAGTCCATAAAATATGCCGAATTCATATCCCCATCTCTTACCCACTTTTGCTTAGCTTTTTGACTCCAATAACTCGCCCTAGCTTCCTGTAAAAGACGAACAGAAGCATTCATAGCAAGCAGCCTCTTCCGACAGCAACGTAGCATTCCTGTCCATCCGAATAACAGATAGCAATTGGGCCAGTTTCACTTCAGCCTGTGCACAGCAATATTCTATATCCGAGAAACCCGCTGTATTCAGGAGCTTCAGAAGTCGCTTAAGCCCTCGTAACTTTGTCACGACCTGAAACATCAACGTCCCCCGAATATTCCCATCCCACTCAGCAGCCACACAAGACTTAAAATTAGGATCCAAACTCCACATGTTCATATACTTAAAACTCCTATTCCTCCTAGCAGGAGGTTGTTCCAATTGAACAATACAAGGACAGTGATCGAACGTCCCCTCAGGGAGGAAGTTCGCAAACCCATTCGGAAAAAGGTTCATCCAATAATCATTAACCAAACAACGGTCAATTCGACTAAAGACCTTAGTATCCGCCACTTGATGCTTGTTGTTCCATGTGAACCAAGACCCACAAGCCTTGTAGTCACAAACTTCACAATTAGCTAGGCATTCTCTAAATTAAGCCATCGCCCCTTCAGCGGATTCCCCCCCAAGACGTTCACGAGCCTCTAAAACACAGTTGAAGTCACCCATGATCATCCAAGGTCCTTTTCGAGCATAAGTTTCCAGTCTTCTCCAAAGATCCACTCTCTCTACGGCAGAGTTAAAGGCATAAACAATAGTCAGCCAATACTCCTTCCCAGCATTAGTAGAAACTCTGACATGAATACTCTGACTACTATACTCCTCAATCGACAAATTTACCCTTTCATGTTTCCACAAAAACCTAATTCGCCCTCCATTATGACAATGACTGTTAGTAGTAATGTTCCATTCATGAAACACATTCCACTGAACTTTAGCATACGCTTTATTCTTAATTTTAGTTTCTAATAAACCAAACACATCAACCTGTTGCTTTCTAACAAACTCACAAATTGCACGTTGCTTATTTATATTACACATGCCCCGTACATTCCAACACCCAATATTATGTACCTCCATGAACAACTATTTCGAGCCCAACCCCATCCTTCTTCTCACCTCCATTCTTCCTAGGCGAAATACCTCTCAAAACCTCGGCAAAAGACGGTCCAAAATCAGTCGGAGCGTCCTTCAACAAAGGTTGATTCCCAGGCTGCTTCGGAGCTGATTTAGTCACAACAACCGGAGCCAAATTCACAGGCTTGGAGCGAACTGTAACTTTGGGGTCCAGCTGACGTTTCTGTTTAGCCTCAACCCTCGCCTTCCTCAATTCCTCCTTCTTACATTCCGAAGTGTCATGCCCATATCCATTACATTTAGCACAGGCAATGGGTTTCCACTCATATTTGAGCAAAATTTCTACAACACTCCCATTTTCATCCAAAACTTTCAGCACATTTTTGAATTTCTGTCCAACCTTGGCCATAACCATGACCCTAGCATAGCCTAATCTCGTTCGTTCTTCCGTAGCTAAGTCAGATTTAACATACGGTCCAACCAACGAAGCAATTTTAGGAAGACACCTTCCCCAACATTTCAAAGGAAGTTTATGAAGTTGAATCCAAATAGGAACTTCATGAACGTCACTCTTATCTAATTTTGCGTCAGGGGTCCATTCTTTAACAATAAGTGGTTTATTATCAAACATAAACACTCCTTGGTTCAGAACTTTTACTTTCGCGTCTTTATCTTTGAATCGTACCATGAAAATGCCATTCGGAATGAATGAAATTTTGTCGATCCCATGCTCCTTCCATATTCTTTTCACGTACCTTTCTACGACCTCCCAAGGCGGATTGGCTCCCATTATGAAACAATAAACTGCATTGCTCCAATACTCTATTTCATCCTCCATATCATCTTCAGACAATCGCATCATTTCTTCCTCCTCTTCAACATCCACAATTTTCTTTCCTTCACGTTGCTTCCAACCACTATTCTCCTCATTCGAAACCGTCTCAGGCACATATTCAGAAACGTTTTCAGAGGCTTCATCATGTTCCGAATCCGTCTCAAAATTGAGACCAGGAATATCGTTTAGGGAATTCGAACTCTGTTCATTGTCCTCCCCTGCCCTAATATTTGTTTTCGACACATTCGTCGATTTCTTCTTAATCAAGTCTTCCTTAGCTTTTCGCGTCAAAGGTTTCGACCCAGCAGAAAGCACCGTATCCTTCTTCTTCCCCATCGTGACACGCAAACCAGCCTTGTCAGAGTCAAAACTGGCTGCGCCGGAGTACGAAGCGTTAGTCGATCAGCAGAAATCGCCCTAATCGCCCACGCTTATTATTATTATTATTATTATTGTTGTTGTTGTTGTTGTTGTGCGATTCTTCCTTTCACACACACCATTTTGTTGAGGTGTATAGGTTGGTGTCAGTTGACGCTTGATCCCTTGCATCTCACAGAAATCATTAAATTCCAGTAAATTATACTCACCTCCTCGATCAGTTCGGAGCACACGAATATAATTTCCTTTCTCTTTTTCAACTAGTACTTTGAAATCTTTGAAAGCAGTAAATGCCTCAGATTTTTTCGACAAGAAATATACCCATGTTTTTCTACTTAAATCATCAACGAAGGTGATGAGATATCGTTTACCTCCATTGGACGTAGGATTTATCGGCCCACACAAGTCTAAATGCACCACTTCAAGCAATTGTGTTTCCCTGCGAGCTTTTCCTTTCGGAAACGGGGCTCGATGTTGTTTACTGATCACACAATCTTCACACACTTCTGGTGGGATTGTTATGGAAGGGAGACCGCTTACCATATCCTTATCCGCCAGCGTTTTTAATCCCGTAAAACTCAAATGCTCATAGCGAAGATGCCACAACCACACTTTATCCTTCAATTTTGCCGAGAGACACAACTGACTTACATTTCGAAGGAAAAGCGGGTACATTCTGTTTGCTGTCATTTTCACAACAGCTAACACGCCTTGCTTCACATCTCGAAATTCGCATTCCCCATTCTTTATGCGAATTTCATACCCTTTTTCTTGGAGTTGACCAACACTAAGCAAATTCTTTTTCAAAACAGGGACATAAAGAACATTATAAATAGTGTGGGTTGAGCTACTTTCGGTTTGGACTATTACCTTTCCTTTCCCTATAACATCAATGTTTGTGTTGTCTCCAAACTTGACGACATCGCGGTAAGATTCATCCAACTCGGAGAATGCCTTCTTTTCTCCACACATGTGAATGTTGCAACCGGTGTCTAGGTACCACATGCTTTTGGGGCTTCTTCTTTCTCCTGGGACACCATTAACAAAGATATTTCTTCCGAAATTTCTTCGATCTCGGCATAATTGGATTTTTGTTCTCCTTGACCATTCAAGTTAGTTCGACATTCGAACTTATAATGCCCATAGTAGTGGAATCTATGGCATTGATTTTTAGACTTGTCTACTGACCTTGGTATGTTACTTTGGTTTCCTCCTCTTCCCCTCCATCTTCCTTGGTTCCCGTGTCCACTGTTACTTCCATCTTTATTATGTTCACTGGGGTTATTTGATGATGCACCGAAGCCCGTTGTTACTTGTAAGGCTTGCTCCTCATCACCTTGTATGCTTAGTTTCCTCTCAGATCATGAACTCTCAATGAATTTTGTAATTCATCAATCGAGAGTTTATCCAAATCCTTGGATTCCTCAATATAACAAACAATAAAGTTGTAATCTTTTGTGAGAGATCGAAGATTATCGACGACCATGGAAGCATCCTTCTTTTCTCCATGGATACGCATTTTGTTCACAATCGCCATCATCCTTGAGAGGAAATCATTTACTGATTCTCCTTTCTTCATACACAGGCCGTCAAAATCTTCACGATAGACCCTGCAGCATCACCCGCTTCGACCTCTCATTTTATTTCCTGATATTTTCTTTTCATAGCATCCCAAATATCCTTGGAGTAATCTTTGCAAAGAATTGTCTCCAACGTTGCTCTGTCTATGGCCTGGAATAAATAGTTCTTAGCCTTGAGATCCTTCAACTTCATGGCTTCATGTTGTGTTTTTTGTGCCTCTGTCATCCTCTCTTGATTGGCTTGTTCTGCTACGCAAGAAGCTACTACAACTATAACCCATAATTCCTTTGATCTTAAGAAATTCTCCATTAACATACTCCAGTGATCATAGTGACCATCGAAGCGAGGGATAGAAGCTTGAATGAAACTTTCTGATGCCATGGAGTATTGAGACCTTTTTTTTTGACACTCAAACTCACTTTTACTCTCCTCTCACAACAAGCTCTGATACCACTGATAGACCTTTAAAGATGTAGAGAAGAATATGGAAGGGAAAATATAATTATTATTGATTGATACTGAAAAGCAAAACAGTACGTGCTAGTAAGACCATCTCCAACAATGATCTCCATTTACTCATCATCCTTCCATCTTTCCTCTTTCTCACTCCTCTACCTCACAATCAAAAAATCACTCCTCCATCCATTATCATCTCTTCCTCATCATCTTACTCTCTCTCATCATTTATCTCTCTTACTTTTTAATACCCCACCATTCCACACTTTTTTATTAATTATGAAAATAATTTGTTAACTAATGTAATAAGTATCAGAATAATTGTCGTAGTTATTGTGAAATTGTTGGGAAGGATGAAAATTTTGTGTGTATTGAGAATTATATTGACGGTTTTGATAATTATTTTGGTCATAACCTGCATAATTAGGCCGGCTTGATAATTATTTGGATTATATTGTGAGTTTTGATAACTGCCGGAGTTACCGATATTTGTTTGAGGACCCATAAAACTTTCGTCTCTCATTTTTCGAAAAACTTCTAACATTTGTTGTTCTAAATTATTATCACCACTACTATTATTATTATTCGGATTATTATAATTATCCATAACTAATATTATAAATAAATAAGTTTAATTTTGATTTGTATTAAATGTGATTAACAAAATAAAATAGAGAGATGAAGTAGTAGTGTGTCAATACTACTCAATATTATACTCTATTTATAGAGAAAAAAAATTCCAATCTAGATATTTTATTTTATTTTTTAAAAAAAAAAAAAAGTTTTTCATCAAAAACATACCGTAAACATTCTAATAAAAGCAAAAAAAGGAATGAACAAGAAGCTTGCCACTTGTCACTCTCTTATTGGTATCAAAGATTAAAAAAAAAATAAAACCCACTTGAAACCCTTCCTCCCTCATGTATACCCTCATCTCTTCATTCATCAATAAAACGATGAGCGCAACGCTCATCAACAAAACGATGCACACTCCTCATTGATGGAGGCCATGATGAAGGGTATCATCATCCTATGATGAGGTCCTTCATCATGGTTGGAGATGGTCTAACAAACATCTAAGAAAAGGGAAAGACTCCTAAGAGACTCCTAAAACATCTGCCATTATTTTGCCACTAACACACCAACTAACCCAACTAAGTAGGACTCCAACTAACAGCTATTTGACCAAATCAAACAATACTAAATAATCTAACAATTTATTTACCTATTCGTGTCGATTTTGTGTACTTAATCGTTATTATAGCTCATTATAGTTTATTATACGATAATAAGTCGTTTTAGTTATAATTATTGTAATAAATGTTATTTCTCGAGAATTTGGTACTGTTTTGTCTCGTTTGTATTTTATAGGTACCGTTTCGGGAGTAACCGAGTAAAAGCGGGTCAATGAACAAAGCGGGTCAAGCAAAAGTCATAGGCCAATTTGATCGGGCTGTCTTGATATGACGATATCTCACTCATACGCCATCGGAATCAAATGATTAAAGATGCGTTGGAAAGCTAAGTTCGAGACCTAAAAGTTTGTAGAAGGGAGCAAGACTCAATTCCATCAGTTCATGGGTCCAAATCGAGCTACAAAGAATCAACTACTGAATCATGGTGAAGGGGGCCCAAAACACCAATAGCCGGCCCATTATGGAGAGAAAAATAATTGGGGGATGTTGGTGGGCTGGAGAGTGGGACCACACGTAGCAGCATGGGAAGAGATGAGAGAGGAGGTGAGTGGGAGTTAAAAACAAAAGAAGGGAGTCCGTAGGGTAGCAGCAGAAGGCCGCAGGAGGAGTGTAGGAGTAGAGTAACAGTACGTTGAGATTAGGGGAGAGGAGTAGCAGTAGGATAAAGGCTTCTCTCATTTTTTTCATTTTCAATAAATCTTAAATTAATTAGTTGGTTTTTAGATTAAGTATCTTTAATTAGTTGGGTAAATCTTGCACTCAATTTCTCTATCATTTATACGATTCTCCTTCAAGTTTGATATATTTCTTGTCCCTTTTTTTTATTGTTCATCTTTTATGTTTATGAGTTTTAAATTCTTTTATGCTTAATTAATTTAAAGTTTGCATCTTTATTATTTTCTCATGTTTAATAGTTTGAGTAGAGTAATGAGTAGTTTAATTGGTTTACTTTTAATCATTGTTCGAATAGTTAAATTTCTAGGGTTTGGGAAGACTCGATTTGTCTCGTTTTGTGGGTTTGTTGTGAGTTTGACGAACTTGTCTATTATTGTTGGTATTCTCCTAAGATTGCGATTTTTGTATGATTTACTTGTCTTGGCCGCGATGGGTAAATCATATTTTGTTGAACTTTCTTTGGGTTGGGTCGACCTAGCAAGTGCTAGAGCCCGGCCCGTTAGGATCGTCCCGGTAAGATAGAGACTCAAGAGAGACCCTTTATCTTCCCAATTATCGACCATAATCGACTTGTTTGTGAACTCCGATGATTCCCTTGAGACTACCTTGCTGACCTTGACCCTAGTCCATTTTATCGTCTTTATTTCATTTGTTTGTTTGATTCGTTTAGCTTGCTAGTTTAGAACCCGTTTCCAACTAAAACCTCTTCTTCTATCGACTAATACCTTAACTAGACCGAGACCCTTATTTTGCTAGACCGTCCCTGTGGATTTCGACCCGACTTACCCTCGCCTACCCAGTTTAGGATTAGTTGGTTTTTACTTTGATCGATTGGGATTCACGACAAATCCCGACCATCAAGGGATCGCATAAGTTTCCTTATCTAGAAACAAAAGAGTTCTAGTGGCCGCGGCGGAGGGGCCCACTGCAGTAACAGGGTAGCATCGAGACCCGCTCCACCCGAATCGGCTATATCAGAGGGAGCGCTCTCCGGAGAGCTGGTTCCCCCCTCATCAGGGTCAATCGGCAGGCTCGCCGGTGCCCTCGAAGGCCCAACACTCTCAGCTAACGAGGAAGGCCCAGCGTGCGCTACTGTCACATCCATCAGGGCATCAAGATAGTGGTGGGGTGACGTAACCTCTTTGTCATCCCTGGGGCATGGAAGATAAGCGATTTCTGGCAATGAATGGGCATTCACATTTTTTCTCACCTTTCCTTTGATATAAGGGGGGAGTAATGAAAAAAGAGGAAATAACTAAGAGAGTCGCGCAACGAAAAGGAGGAGAAAATAAATCTGACCTATACACTTGCGTTGCGAAGCCCGGAAGACGAAAGGGGAAGTCTGGAGCCATAAACTTGAAAAGAAAAGGTTTTTGGAGAAGATTTTAAAACACAAAAGTGAAAAGTTGGGGGGAGTGAGGTGTATATATATATATGTATGTATGTATGTATGTATGTATGTATGTATGTATGTGTGTATATATATATATATATATATATATATATATATATATATATAGAGAGAGAGAGAGAGAGAGAGAGAGAGAGAGAGAGAGAGAGAGAGAGAGAGAGAGAGAGAGAGAGAGAGAGAGAGAGAGAGAGAGAGAGAGAGAGGATCTTATGAGTCCTTTACTCTTTGTGAGTCCCTAAGTCCTCATCTCATCCATTGGATGGGATGAGGATGGATGGACAAGATGCATCCATTAAAAAAAAATTATGTTCCTAAAATAGCTCCCATGTGTGGACATGACATAGGTCCACCCCGACGCGGCCACGCGCGGGTTTGGGGTGGCGAATGAATCTCCATATGAGATGGTCAAATTGAAATTTAAATCGAAGTTGGAGTCGCCACCGAATTTTATGGTTATTCGGAACCGTTCGAGCCCACTCTATGTCGTAGTGGGCCGTATACAAAATACGGCCCATTTCCGATGTCAGAGTTTATTGGGCTCGTCCCTTTGCATATCGATACCGATGCCGACTTGAGCGGTTAATCGTATATTGAATGACTCTCGTTGCCAATGGTTTCGGACATCCGGAAACCACGGTTCTGTGTAAGGGGTGAGGGTACGTGTTGGGAAGTTCACTAAGAACACCCAACCCAGCCCGCACATTAGCGGCCGCTACTAGGATATCGAATGATTTTTTAATACGCGCGTTAGTAATACGATGAATGATATGCAAACATTGTTTTCCTAAACATGCGATGAAATGAATGGGTTGCTAAGTCGGTTTAATGCATGAAAAATTAACGTCAAAGTTGAATTTAGCATGTGAGGTTCGTTTTAGTATAATAAAACAAAAGATGAAAAAAAGATGAATTTGCTACAAGATAAACAAACGAGTTAGTATCGATTTGTAAATAATAATATAGCAAATAAAATAAATATACGAGATCGAGAAAATAAATATTAATCGAAATCTGAAAAATATTGCTAAAAGACGCGGTTTTGTATAAAAAACGAAGTTCGAAAAATAATAAAAAAGAAGAAGGCGCGTCGTGGCAACCGGTCGCGCGGCTCGCCTGGGATTCCGGCGGGTCGCGTGACGGCCTGTTTTTGAAATCGGTTTTTTGAAAATTCGATACTTTTATTAAATCGCGTACAAATATCGCATAATTTGCACTCGATCTAATATTTTCGATATTCGTTATATTCGATAGTTGACTACGAAATCAATATCAAATACTCGGAATAGTTTTAGAAAAGATATAAATTTTTAGAAATCGTTTCGTAGAAAAATAAAACGAACAAAAAAGCTAAAAAATGGACTCGGGTTTCAGGCCCGTGCGCGAGTCGCCTGGGAGTGGCGCGACTCGCGTGCGGGTCTGTCCGATTTTATTTTTGTTCGAAATTGCTAATTTTGATAAATCGCGTACAAAATATGACTTAATTTATACTCGATTTTATGTTTTCGATATTCGTCGTACCCGATATTCGATTATGAAATCGATATTGGGTATTCGGAATGAATTAAAAAAAGTTTTGTAAAAAGAAGTTTGAACGAAAAAAAGATGTAACGATATTTAACATCATCGAGATTTTAATATAATTCTTTTTTGATACAATATTCGATTACAGAGAATCGATATCATATTTTTAAGAATGTTCGATATATGAAAATAGTTTTTAATAATATCGATATTAGAATAAAATAAAAAAGCGACGAACGACCCGTAATGAAAAGGACCGACACGAGACCCGTAATAAAAAAGCGAACGACGAGGAGGAGAAGAGAAGAAAAAGAGAAATCGGGTTTTGTTACACCCTCAACCTACATGCTTTTGTTTACTCGGATCGGGGCTCGTCGGGACGTGGCGTGGGCACAAGAGCGTCGAGTGGATGTCGGTGAGTTATGGTGTCTCGGTTCGGGCGCGGTCTCGGTGAAGGAGGTCGGGTATAAGGGGCCGGTTTTCCTTCGGGTTGGTAATATCGGTTTCTCGATGCTAATTTTATGTTTATGTGTGTATGTCGATGATTGATAATGAATGTGGATCCTCTGAAAAGTGTGTGTGCAAGGGGCTATTTATAGGGAGTTCCCGACCATGGCTAGGAGAGTTTGAACTACCGTTTAAGATAGGAAACGTAAGAATTCGAAAGGAATGAGGATTCCGCTTTCTTGTGAAGGAAGAAAGGGAACCGGCTGGTAGAGGGCAGCTCGGCCGAGTGTTTGCACTCGGTCGGGTGTTTGAATCGGTTTTCGGATACGATTCCTACTTGAGATCGAATTCCATCCTTAGACGGATTTGTTTAATATTTTGTGAAGCTGATTTTTCGTAGGATTGGAGTATGAATCAGCCGTGTGAGGTGTCACGGCTGACTCACGTGCCTCGGGAAAATCTTTGACTGGGTTTTGACTCGGTCGCTAAAAGACGGTTTTACCCCTGGTGTCGGAATCGACCCAAATTAGTCTTATTTGACTCGAAACGACCCACTGGGCCTGATATTGAGGTTGGTTTTGTGAGATATGTACTCCATAATGAGCCCAAGCCAAATGCCAATGATTTTGAGCCCGTTTCTGAGTATTTAAAGCACGTTTGCGTCCGATCATCATCGGGTGTTTGTCGGAAACTGCTATAGACACCTGGCAGTCAAAATGTGGGTGTCTACAGAGCCCCCACTCTGACTGAGGCTTGGACTAGGCGAAAGTTAGAGTTGCCACCAGGTCAATCAAAGATTAAAACCTGGCAGCTTCCGGTCGGGTCGTTTAATGTCCGTTAGACCTGCGTGGAGGGCCCGCCGGCCGGAGACTGGAAATGTACCTGAGTTGATGATGATAACTCCGTGGGGAATCAGACTTGTCGTATAAGTCTATGCCGCTGGGGAGTTGATTGCATAGTTTTGCTTGAGTCGTCCTGTATAATGATTTATGCAAAGTTTGCATGTAATACATTTTTTAGGAGAAATGACTCGTGCTGGGGAATAAAAATTTGAAGAAGATTTTTTTTTTTTGAAATTTGGAAGGATTTTGAAAATAAGGTATTTTGATTCTGAGGAGGAATAGGAATGCTCAGAATGACTTAGCTAAATCCTAGGAAAAGGGCTTGTATGCTAAATCCCTTGGGATTAGGAATCCCAAAGTGAGGAGGAGAATTTGATTTCATGCTATAAATACCCTTCTCCCTGCTCACAATTTATTCATAATTCACTCAATCCTCTTCTCCCTTCAAAGAAAAAAACAAGTCTTGAGAAACTTATTTCCTCTTTTCGGAAATTCATCATGGGTATTGATCGATTAGTCGAAATGTTGCAAGATTGGTCCCGAATTTTCAGAGATGCTGATAAAGTTATTTTAAACCAGAATGGCGTCACCCAGCTGTCCACAATCCGCCAGATGCAAGTGGATCGTCACTTTCTGGATGCTTGCCTGTCCTATTGGGATGATACTTATCATGTTTTTAGGTTTCCTCGGGGCGAAATCTGTCCCATTCCTGAGGAAATAACTGCTGTAGGAGGGTGGAATCCCATTCTTCGTCCCGCTATCCCCTTTTCAGTTTATGATCCAAGGAGGAAATTAAGAGAATTTTTAGGGCTTTCTCATATGGAGGTGTCCCGCATGCTGGAAGGAAATACAGTGTCCTTGATCGATCTGGCTGAAAAATTTATGAATCCAGATGACGTTCGGGCCAGGCCGGTATATAGCCGTAGGGCCTTTACTTTTTGCATGCTTCATGTCTACGCTTTTGAAGGCCATATGGATTGGCTATCTTGTATGGGCCATGTCAGACTTCTTGCCGTAGCGGATCAAATGGAGACAGAGCATAATCCAGCTTGGCTGATTACTGGGGAGATTATCCATGGTTTAGATAATCGTAAGAGGGATCCGTCGATCAGGCTGACCGGTAGCACCCGTCTTCTACAGGTAGGCTGATTTTTTTATTTTTTTATTTTCGCAATTTTTGATTTTTTTCAATTTCCGTTTTTTTTCGGTCTTCGATCTTCTCGCGGTTTTCGCAGTTTTTGTCGATTTTCCGTTTTTCTCGGTTTTTTCGATTTTTTTTGCGATTTTTTTTTTAACGACTTTGACTTTTCGCGATTTTGACTTTTCAGCTATGGCTTTTTGAGAGGCTATCGATCTTGGATCCTCCTTTAGATGTAAGCCGATATCGTCCGAATCAGGTGATGACAAGAAGACGGACTGTTGACTTTTCTCGCCTTACTACCCAAAAATTCTGGGACGAGCTGTTGTCCTTCCATGGAGGCCCATTGATCCGTTGGACCGTACCTTGGTGGCCCATTTACGTCTGGACCGGATTAGAATTGCGAGACATGGCTCGTTATCAACTAATCCTATCTTTTAGGCAAACGATTCATCTCTATCCCGATCGCATACTTAGGCAATATGGTCGGGCCCAATGAATCCCGGAAATCGAGGCGATCGTGAGTGAATCTACTCAGCTAACGGACGTGATGTGCGATACTTGGGCGCAAAGATGGTATACCCGGCACACTTGGCCCGTTTCTAAAGCTTCTCCCTCGATTTGGGTATCAGATTCTTATACGAAGTTGACCCAGGCAGATTCTGCTAAAGCCCGTGCTGCTTTAAAGACTGACGAAGCCTTTGACTTGCTGCGCCGAGAACAGGCTAAAGATAATCGGGGCTTCTTTGATGATGGTGACACCCCGGCTACGATGGTCCGACTGATGTCAGGCCAGAAAGGGAAGACTAAGACTTCGACTAAAGGGTCCAGCACTAAAGGCACATGGGGGAAGATGAGCCCCCAGACGGACTTAGAAAGGAGACTTGGTCCAAGACTGGCAGCTATGGACCGACTTGGTCCTCGGGATAGACTACTCGAGCATGTACGGGCTCGGATCGAACCGGTGCAGGAGAAACCGAAGTCGAAGAAGTGGGTTCGAGTAAAGGAAGTTCCACTTGTGATTAGGGAACGTTCGCCCCCACCCCGTCGGCCTCGGGATCCGCGCGACCCGAAAGATAAGGGGAAGGGAAAAATGTACGAGTAGTCTCCTAAATTTTATTATTTAAGTATTACTACTATTTTTGTGTGACCTTTGTGTGATTTATTTTTGCGTGAGGCATTTTTTGAAATAATAAAAGACATATTAGTGAAAACCGTTCCTGTCTTTTCGTTTATTGCAGTGGTTGTACCCTTTTGAGGGGTTGCCTACGTATCCACAATTAGTGGAATCAAACCGACCGTAGTTCAGACATAGAATTTTTGCAATTTTCAAAATACATCAAGACTATTAGTTCGAGATGTGCGACAGTAGGATCAGTAATCCTAACTCATTGACTTGCTTAATTTTTGAAAATTTTGTAAAAAGATAAACTTTTAGCAAATGACATTGAGATAAGGTTAGGGGTAGTAGCGCTTCAGCTGGTCCAAGTTGGTTGGGTTGACGAATTCGTCCCCATCCAAGTCTGTCAGCATTACTGCTCCTCCTGATAAAACCTTCTTGACTAGATATGGGCCGACCCAATTAGGTTTGAATTTTCCCCTTGGGTCGACTGGTAGCAAGGCCCGGACAGATTTTAGGACTAGATCGCCCTCTTTGATATTTTTGGGCCTAACTCTTTTGTTGAAAGCCCGTTTTATCCTTTTTTGGTATATCTGGATGTTGTTGAGGGCTCGGGATCGTCGTTTGTCCAAAAGAATCAACGAATCGTATCGGGCTTGGACCCAATCTGCTTCAGGAACTTGACTTTCGAGTAGAATCCTCAGGGACGGTACCTCAAGCTCGACTGGTTGGACCGCCTCCATGCCATACGTCAGATAGTATGGAGTTGCTCCGGTTGCGGTGCGGATTGATGTCCGGTATCCCCATAAGGCAAAAGGGATTTTATCGGGCCAATCCCGGTAGTTATCAGCCATCTTTTTAAGTATGGTGACAATTGTTTTGTTAGCTGCCTCTACCGCTCCATTTGTTTGGGGACGGTAAGGCGATGACGTATGCCTTTGAATCTTATAGTTTGCTAGCAAAGTAGCGGTTTTAGCTTGGAAATGGGTCCCGTGATCACTAATGAATTCGTGCGGGATCCCGTATCGGCATATAATTTTATCTTGGATAAATTTTGCTACGTGCTTGGCGTTCAAGACATGATATGACTCGGCTTCGACTCATGTAGTAAAATAGTCAATAGCCACCAGAATGAAGCAGTGACCTCCCGTCCCAGAAGGGTTCACCTTTCCGATTATATCAATTCCCCATGTCGAGAATGGCCATGGTGACGTCATAGTATATAACAGGGATGACGACATATGCTGGACGTTTCCGAAAATCTGACAGTTGTGACAGTGTTTGACATATAACTGACAGTCGGTCTCCATGCTATTCCAATAGTATCCGAGTCTTGCGATTTTTCGAGCTAGCATATGGGCGTTCATATGCGGACCGTTCTCGCCATCGTGTATCTCGGCCATGACCTTTTCGGCCTGCGTTTTGTCGATGCATAGGAGTAAAACCCCCCGTGCCGTCTTTTTGTATAACTGGCCATCGTCCGTGCGGATGAATTGAGAGGCCCATCTTCGCAGGGCTTTCTTGACCCGGTTTTCAGATCCCGGAGGATATTCTCCTGACGTCAAGTAGGTAAGAACAGCCTGGTACCAAGGTTCTGGGTCAGTTATTTCGATGTCTTGAATAGCGTTGATATATGCCGGCTCGGATCGCCATTCGACGCAAATCGGCATGCTGGTCAGATGTTCCGGGATATTCAGTAAAGATGCTAATTTGGATAGAGCATCTGCAAACTGGTTTTCTTCCCGAGGTAGATAAATGTACTCCACCTTTTGGAATTGTTTTTCGAGAACCCTTACTCGTGCTTGGTAAGCTACGAGATTTGCGTTCCGAGTTTTCCATTTCTGGAGTGCTTGATTAATCACTAATGATGAGTCACCGTGGACCCGGAGGTTCGTTACTCCTAAATCAGCGGCGGCTTGCAACCCGTGAATGCATGCTTCGTATTCGGCTGCATTATTAGTCACGTCGAAGTCTAACTTGATGGATAACGGGGTGTGCTCTCCTTGTGGTGAGATTAGTAAAATCCCGACACCAAATCCTCGAAAATTGGACGCCCCGTCAAAATATAGATCCCATGTCTCCGTGTCGGTATGGAATATGTCTTCGTCAGGGAAGGCCCAAGTATCGGTATGCCCCTCTTCAGATACCGGACTGTCGGCGAGGAACTTGGCTACTACTCGGCCCTTGATGGCTTTTAATGGTACGAACTTGAGGTCGAACTCAGCTAGCATTAAAGTCCATCTAGATATTCTACCATTGAGGATGGGCTTTTCGAACAGATACTTGATTGGATCCATTCTCGATAGTACGTGCACTTCGTGGCTAAGCATATAGTGTCGGAGCTTTTTAGTGGCCCAAACTAGAGCTAGACACATCTTTTCAAGCATCGTATATTTGCATTTGTATTCTAGGAACTTTTTACTGATGTAGTAAATGGCTCGTTCTTCTGAGTCGACTGTCTGGGCCAGCATAGCCCCCATGGCTGTCTCGGTCGTTTTCATGTATAACGACAAAGGCAGACCGTGTTGAGGAGACATTAATACCGGCGGAGATGACAGAATCTCTTTGATCTTTTCGAAAGCTGTTTGACATTTGTCGTCCCACAGTACCCGCTCTCCTATCTTCAGTTTTTTGAAAATGGGCTCACATACCATGGTTAGCTTCGAAATTAACCTGCTGATATATTGGACTTTCCCGAGAAACCCTCTAATCTCCTTTTCGGTTTTAGGCGGCCGCATCTCGGTAATGGCCTTGATTTTGGCTGGGTCAACCTCGATGCCGCGCTGGCTGACGATATGGCCCAGTAACTTGCCCGATGTTACCCCAAAGCTGCATTTTTGAGGATTTAGTCTCATGTTGTACTTGCGTAGTCGGGTGAAGAACTTCCTAAGGGCCGGAATATGCCCGCTTCGTTCTTTGGACTTAACGATCATATCGTCCACGTAGACCTCTACTTCCTTATGCATCATGTCATGCAGTAAGGTAGTGGCGGTCCGTTGATAAGTGGCACCCGCATTGATAAGCCCAAATGGCATAACAGTGTAACAGTAAGACCCCCAAGGCGTAGTGAAGATGGTCTTACTCATGTCTTCTTTCACCATTTTGATTTGATTATATCCGGCATACCCGTCCATAAAGGATAGAAGGGCATGGTCGGCCGTGTTGTCCACCTGTATGTCGATGTGTGGCAACGGGAAATCATCTTTCGGGCTGGCCTTATTAAGGTCCCGAAAATCTACACAAACTCGTACCTTTCCGTCTTTCTTGGGTACTGGTACGATATTTGCGACCCAGTCTGGATATTCAGACACTTGGATAAAGCCTGCTTTGAATTGCTTGTCGACTTCTTCTTTGACTTTGAGAGACCATTCGGGCCTCATTCTTCGGAGTTTTTGCTTTACCGGCTTACACCCGTCTTTGATAGGTATACGGTGTTCGGCTATCTCCCGGTCTATTCCCGGCATGTCCTTGTAGGACCATGCGAAGACGTCTTTGAATTCATGGAGGAGATCTGTGAATTGTTGCTTCTCCTCGGGGTCTAGGGATAAACCTAACTTAAGCATCTGAGGCTCTAAAGGGGTTCCTACATTGATGGAGTCAGTTTCTTCAATGACCGGATCTCGGGATTCCCTTTGTTCGAGCTGTTCGACTAGATGCGGAGGTAGTGGTACCTGTTCGTCGGGTTTCTCAATGTCATTGCAAATAAATTTTTTGAAAATGTTTTGAAAATAAGACAAGTCGTAAGCAGAACGGTTATCGTTATTATTGATAGAGAGCTTTGAAAATAGCTCAAAGAGAGCAGTCATCTGATCGCTGGTCAGAGGCGGTATGGGGAGTGCTCTCGGGACAGATTCCGAGACTCCCTGAGGTGCAGCTAAAGGAAAAGGGGTTACAGACTCGACCCTAGTACTGGACCTTCTAGACCTAGACTCAGACTCCGACTCTGACTCTGAATCGGACTCGGATTCGGACTCGTCGCCCTGCATGTCTCCTTCGTCGGTACTGAGCTTGTAGACTCGACCCTCGCTGTCGGTCCACTTGATTGTCTTCCTCCAAGCCCTCTTTCCTGTATCAGCACCTACTTCAGAGATCAACTTGGTTGGATCGAACTTGCTGCTATGGAGGATCAGGTTGACTAATTCCTCCTTAGGGGTTGGGACGATCTTGCTGTCCCCGAACAAGAGCCCTAGCATGGGCTCGGCTTGGTTTGAATCTTCTTTTGATTCGGTCTGGATGAGAGTAAAGATATCATCTGGGATGAAATTAACCTCAGGATAGGTTATAGTGGGCTGGTAAAGAACCGTCTGGACAGCTCCGAATACCGGAGTGACAAAGTGATCGCTCAGTCTTGGGCTGTAAGGGTCCAAGTAGGTACCCTTGAGAATATTGCAGGCCTTTTGGATGCCGGCCCGGACCACATTTTCCGGGGTTAAGGAGTACCCCAAACCGAATTTTGAATCTTCATCGCTTAAAACATCGATGATCTTGCCAGCAGGGAGACCAGGCCTTGAAGTAGCCCCCGGTAAGTAACCCAAGATTTGCAGCATTTTGTCGATGCTGGTTGTGAAGTAGGGCCTAAAGAGATACTCTTCATCGATCATTCCCACGAAATTGAATCCTCGCGGGTCGATTGAACCAGCCGTGTTGCAGCATGACACGGCTATTGGGGTAGCTTCGAGGGTGATGACCCCGTCTTGTAAAGGTAGCTTGACCTTTCTGTGAAGAGTGGAGGATACGGCTTTAACCGCATGGATCCAAGGCCTTCCAAGTAGCATATTGAAAGATGAAGTGACATCGATCACTTGGAATTCGAGCTCTTTTTCAATTGTGCCAGTTATGATGGTTAGCTTAACGGCCCAGCAACGGATTTTGGGCTTCCGTCGAAAGCCTGGATAGTTTGGGCAGTAGGAAGATAGTCAGTCTCGGTAATGCCGAGAGCCTTAGCAGTCCTTAAAGGAAGGACATTCACAGCTGACCCGTCATCAATTAGGGTCATAGGTAGATATTTGCCCCGGATGATCACCGTAATATATAGGGCCAGGTTGTGGGTGGTCCCAAATGGTGGCAGATCAGATTCAGAGAAGGTGATAAGTGGGCCTTCTCCTTTGGACTTGCCCTTGAGGTGAGGCAGAATAGTGGCTACCATTTCGGTGGGAGTAACCGATGAGTCTACCTTGATTTCATCGAGAGCCTTAGTAAGTGTTGCCCGATGTTCTTGAGAACTAACCAGAAGCTGCCATATGGTAAGGTCAGTTCGGACCCTCTTTAGTTGCTTGACTAGGGCCGTGTTAGTGTCTGGTTCTTCAAGTATAGAGTCCGTCTTGGCGGGTTCAGTGACAGGTTATGGGGCCGAAGGTCCGGCCGTGATGACATGGGTGCCGGCCAGGGCCTTGGTTTTGGCCTTACGGATCTCTTCGACAGTAATGGGGACGGCCTCCCCCTTAGCCAAGTAAACATCGTCCTCGTCATCATTCCATATCCCGTTGATTTGGGGAATGAAAGGGGAAATGAGATGAGTACAATCGACTACTTCTCCCGTAAAAATGGCGTGAGTAGCAAGAGGATTGTTTTTGTTACTGGGCTTATCGCTGGGTAACGGTATCTTCCCACTCTCGATCAGATCTTGAATGAGATGCTTTAACTTCAAGCATTTTTCGGTGTCATGCTCGTTGCCCTGGTGATAGCGGCAATAGGCCTGAGCGTTGTAGCTTTTGGACCGCTTCTCGACAGGGACCTCTGGTATTGGGCCTATAGGTTGGATCAGGCCTTTGGAAGATAGCCTTTGTAAGGCGTCGGCATAAGTAGTCCCTATGTCCGTGAATACTCGGGCCGGAGTACTCTTTTTGGTCGGGGTATCTAGCAGATTGACCTCGTCGAAGATGCTTCGGGCCGCACTTGTAGTTGCGGGCTTGCCAGAAGATGAACTGGCTCCTTGATAACCCTTTGTAGAGGCCTTAGTAAGGCTCTCTAACCTTAAATCGTCTTCGATTCTTGTACCCATCTCGGTTAAGGTGGCGAAATTGGGTATGATAGCGTACCGGAGATGGATCCGGTAGGATGGGAGGAGGTTTTTCACAAAGGCCTCCACTAGTACCTTTTCGTTGGGCTTGTCGACCAGCTTGACACTTTCGGCCCTCCACCTTTGGAGGTATTTGGTGAAACCCTCCTTTGGCTCTTGGGCCATGACCTCGAGAGTACGCATGGTTGTCTGGATTTCCGCATTGTCGGCGTAGTTCCGAGCGAATTTCGTTGCTACGTCGTCCCAAGACTTGTATTTTTTGGAGTCGAGCTTATAAAACCAAGCTTTCGGGTGCTTCTCTAGCGAGGAAGCAAACAGATGCTTGAACATGTCCGACTTGACTCCTTTTAGGGCCATAAACTCTTTGAAGGCCCGGATATGTAATATCGGGTCTTCGGTTCCGTCGAACATCGGGAGGCCTGTCAAGTTGAGATTAGCAGGCAGTTGGTCGGTCAGGGGAGAATAGGTTCGAGCATTCTCCGTATGGATCGAGTTGTGGGTCGACAAGTGGACCTGCTCTTGTAGCTTGAGGACTGTGCTAGTCAATTCGGCTAATGGGCCCTTAGTTTCATCTTCATCACTCGGCCTATCCTACTCTATGGCGCTAACCCGGGTAACAATGGCGATCTGGTCACCCCTGATTTGGTCGAGTTGTTCTTGGATCTTGGCCAATGAGGCGTTCAGTTGATCAATTGAGTCCTTAGTCATGGTTCGGGTGTGAGGTGGCCTGTCTGTAAGAACACCACATAATCAGCGACTAGCCCAAATCATGGAACTAAAGTACATCCCGAGCAAGGAAAAGGGAAACTAGAGAGGAAACGACTCGGAAGAGACATCTAGACGGATGACTTGTGAGAGGTGGGCCTCCTTTAGGATCCAGCTGTGTGGGCTGGGCCCTGTTTGAAAGGAGGTTCACGTGAGACATTCCCCAGACTTCTAGACTCGATTGTGTAGACGGGCCAACCTTCGTAGGAGTATGTCCTACGTAGGTGGGCCTTGCCTTAGTATAATAAGGCGGACTGGGATAGGGAGGAAATCCGTGATATAAGATCGACGGAGTTTCGAAGCTAGAGACCTCGACGACTTACGACACGACCCGACACTGCTAAATACGGGAAGTCCTAAGAAGGTGAAGGTTTTGAAATTGATCTTTGAAAGCCCGAGTAAAATCGGGGAGAGCCGGCCCTTTTTCGAGAAAGAAAACGGAAAGGCGGACCGGGGACGGTTTTGAAAAGTTTCGAAAATATTTTCGAGTTTTGAAATGGGCGTAATACCGGCTAAAAATAGGCTATTTTGAGTAAAATCGTGGATCCTAAATTCGGTATATATCCCGGGTTTTGAAAATTGGATATTTTGAAAAGGATGCAATTTTGAAAATGACGGTTTTTGAAAAAAGACTTGTAAATCAGGTAGCACGTAGTCATGGAAACAGTATAACGACGCCATGTATGCTCTAACTCTAAGTCTCGGTCAGTCTGTAAGGGTCTATACCAGTGTACACAGCCTATCGAGAATCAGGGCGGACTTCCTAAGTCGAGTTGAGCTTAGAACATGCCGTAAAACCCATACGAATCGGCTAATGGACACCTTCGACATATCCAATTTGGACTACATCGATAGTATAGTGGGACGTCGGTCACCAGTACCGGCCCGGGAAAATATGGGGTTATGCATGAACCGTAAAACTAAAACGCGTATTGTACTAGTAAAACGATTTCTATTCGAGTCTCACCCTGAGGATGCTGAAGTTCAGTAACGTATCAGCTAATCCCCAGCGGAGTCGCCAAATTGTGGACATGACATAGGTCCACCCCGACGCGGCCACGCGCGGGTTTGGGGAGGCGAATGAATCTCCATATGAGATGATCAAATTGAAATTTAAATCGAAGTTGGAGTCGCCACCGAATTTTATGGTTGTTCGGAACCGTTCGAGCCCACTCTATGTCGTAGTGGGCCGTATACAAAATACGGCCCAGTTCCGATGTCAGAGTTTATTGGGCTCGTCCCTTTGCATATCGATACAGATGCCGACTTGAGCGGTTAATCGTATATTGAATGACTCTCGTTGCCAATGGTTTCGGACATCCGGAAACCACGGTTCTGAGTAAGAGGTGAGGGTACGTGTTGGGAAGTTCACTAAGAACACCCAACCCCGCCCGCACACTAGCGGCCTCTACTAGGATATCGAATGATTTTTTAATACGCGCGTTAGTAATACGATGAATGATATGCAAACATTGTTTTCCTAAACATGCGAGGAATTGAATGGGTTGCTAAGTCGGTTTAATGCATGAAAAATTAACGTCAAAGTTGAATTTAGCATGTGAGGTTCGTTTTAGTATAATAAAACAAAAGATGAAATAAAGATGAATTTGCTACAAGATAAACAAACGAGTTAGTATCGATTTCTAAATAATAATATAGCAAATAAAATAAATATACGAGATCGAGAAAATAAATATTAATCGAAATCTGAAAATATTGCTAAAAGACGCGGTTTTGTATAAAAAACGAAGTTCGAAAAATAATAAAAAAAGAAGAAGGCGCGTCGTGGCAGCCGGCCGCGCAGCTTGCCTGGGATGTCGGCGGGTCGCGTGACGGCCTGTTTTTTGAAATCGGTTTTTTGAAAATTCGATGCTTTTATTAAATCGCGTACAATTATCGCATAATTTGCACTCGATCTAATATTTTCGATATTCGTTATATTCGATAGTTGACTACGAAATCAATATCAAATACTCGGAATAGTTTTAGAAAAGATATAAATTTTTAGAAATCGTTTCGTAGAAAAATAAAACGAATGAAAAAGCTAAAAAAAGGACTCGGGTTTCAGGCCCGTGCGCGAGTCGCCTGGGAGTGGCGCGACTCGCGTGCGGGTCTGTCCGATTTTATTTTTGTTCGAAATTGCTAATTTGATAAATCGCGTACAAAATATGAATTAATTTATACTCGATTTTATGTTTTCGATATTCGTCGTACCCGATATTCGATTATGAAATCGATATCGGGTATTCGGAATGAATTAAAAAAAGTTTTGTAAAAAGAAGTTTGAACGAAAAAAAGATGTAACGATTTTTAACATCATCGAGATTTTAATATAATTCTTTTTTGATACAATATTCGATTACAGAGAATCGATATCATATTTTTAAGAATGTTCGATATATGAAAATAGTTTTTAATAATATCGATATTAGAATAAAATAAAAATCTACCGTTTAAGATAGGAAACGTAAGAATTCGAAAGGAATGAGGATTCCGCTTTCTTGTAAAGGAAGAAAGGGAACCGGCTGGTAGAGGGCTGCTCGACCGAGTGTAGATATGTACTCCATTATGAGCCCAAGCCAAATGCCAATGATTTTGAGCCCGTTTCAGAGTATTTAAAGCACGTTTGCGTCCGATCATCATCGGGTGTTTGTCGGAAACTGCTATAGACACCTGGCAGTCAAAATGTGGGTGTCTACACCATGAATTTAGGAAACAATAACTCCCTATCACATTCATTCATCATTCACATTCATTCATCATCATATCACGTTCATTCAAACACCAAAAAAAAACTCTTTCTTCATTCACGTTCAGTCATCGATTTTGTACTCGGAATTCTGTTACAATGGATTCAATGACCACGTCATCGTCTTCAACGGTTGATAAGCAACTGATCGAGTATAACAATGGTGAGTTTCAGTATTTCATTCACGTTTTGATTCAATTTTTATTCATGGATTTCGATGGTCATATTGCTTTCAATGTGCGTTTTAATATCAATGGTTTATCGCGTCAAATTGCATTTTTTTTATGTCGATTTTCATGTTTATAGTGCTTTCATTGTCATTTCGTATCACAGTTTCGTATCAATTTGCGTTTTTTTTATGTCATTGCGTTTTGATATCACAGTTTCATATCAATGGTTATTTGCTCTCTCGATCTTTATAGATTACAGGGCTTTACGCTTTTTATTCAGATTTTCCATGATATCCATTGATACTATTGTTTTGATTTCAATTAACGCATAAACGTCGTTGAAGTAACATGCTTTCTGCATTAAAGTAACACTTACTTGCAATTACAGTAACACAAATGAAAGTTCAGAAAAAGGGTTTTGATGATGATGTTAGAGTAACGTATTTTACACGTTAGAGTAACACCACTTAGGAATTATAGTAACACATTATTTGCATGGGTGTAACGCTGTTTGATTTTGTGCAGGTGGCTTTGCCAAAGATGCGAACACAAATGACAACACTGGAAAAGGTAGAATTTGATTCATTTGATCAATCATGGATTAATAACAATGGTTCATTGATATTATTGTTTGCTTTATGTTGAAGCAGTCATGGCGTTGAAGTAACACAAGTTATGAATTACAGTAATATCTAATTCTAATTAGAGTAACACAAAGACGTAACACTGAAAAGGGTTTTTGGCGCTGACGTTGGAGTAACATCCTTTAAGGGTTAAAGTAACACAACTTATGAGTTGAAGTAACACTTATGTCCATGGGCGTGACATTTTTTAATTTCTTGCACGAAGCATTGGCAAAGAATCGAATGCACAGGAATGGTGCAGAGATGTGGGTGAGGTTTTCACTCCGTACATGGAGCAAGTATTCGGAACAATTGATGAGGCAGTGGAATTTTACAAAATCTACGCGCTGGCTTGCGGATTTGATGTGAGAAAGTATACTAAGCCAACCAAACGAAACTGTCCAAATCCGTACGCAGCATGACCGCCTATACAGCCTACTAAGCCAACCAATGATGAGGATGACGAGGATGAAGTAGATAAGACCTCGAAGGAGAGGAAACCGAAGAAGACACCGAGGAAGACGAGGAGGATGAACAAGTGTTTTGAGAATACTCGTGTTTTTTTGTCATTACAAGAATTTTTTCTTTTTTTCTGGTTTACACGAAAAACTAGTTTTGTACAATTTTTTTTACATATAGCACTGTGTTACGGTGCATTTAACACTATATTTATTTAATACATGTGTTTTTGGTTAGAGTAACATCTCATGTGTGTCAGAGTAACACTATTCGTCTGTTACAGTAACAGAAACAATGCATTGAAGTAACTGAAGATAACAACGTTGTTTAGACAAAATCATTGCCAAAGTAACTGGGGATAACTTGGATTGGTTCCATTCATTGACGAAGTACCAATATTTGTTCTTCAAAAAACAATATATAATGCGTCAGAGGAATTGATTGCAATATCATTGTGCAAACACCATTAATAACTTAAAATAACATAAATTGTTCATTAAAGTAACATTTACAATGCTTCGGTGTAACACACAGATTGGGAGACCAAAGAAAATTGGGTTCACTTCAGTAATCCCCATAGTAACACCAGCAGTAAATTAGAGTAACAGGTACAACTAGTTAGTGTAACAGAGTTTAACAGCTTCAATGCATTGGTGATAGTCAAAATACCAATGTAATTAGACAGGTAACTAAAGAATACAAACCATTAATTCGTAGTTAGAAAAGAGATGACATGATTCAGTAAACACGTTATTTTTTTGGCCCTTTGTTGGCTTGCTCTTGGGAGCGTCGATGATCTTTTGTCTAGCGTCCGCATAGTTGTCTACGTTTTCCAACAATCGCGATCGCACCTTGTTCATTATGTTTGCTAAAGTTAGAAAGCTGCTTCAATATAACCTTGCTCGAATTGAAGGTGAGCGATTGAGTTGAGTTGAGCGATTGAGTGTTCGAGTGTGCTTGAGTTGAGCGAAAAAATTGAATGAGATGAGAGATGATGAAGGTGAAGGGTTTTTGTGTTAGGCGGGTGTTTGAATGAAAAAAAATGAATGAGATGAGAGAAAAGAAGATATCAGTTGACAGTAATTTAGGGAGGAGAGAGGATTTTCTCATATTATTTCCAAAATATGGTAGTTACTACCTTAATTACTACATGCAATCTCAACCATTCATCCTCTTTAGATCAATGACTAAGAATAGGACTCATGGACTCAAAAAAGAAAAAGGGACTCACTTGATCTTCACTATATATATATATATATATATATATATATATAGAGAGAGAGAGAGAGAGAGAGAGAGAGGTTCTAATGAGTCCCTATATAAGTGTTGAGTCCCTAAGTCCTCATCCCATCCGTTGGATGGGATGAGGACGGATGGACAAGATGCATCCAAATATTTTGTATTAAAAAAAAAAAAAAAAAAAGAGGAAGATTTAGTATCCTAAAATAACTCCCATGATTTTAGGAAACAATAACTCCCATAATCACAATCATTCCTCATTCATTCATTCATTCATTCACGTTACACGTTCATTATCAAAATCTTAAAAAAAAAAAAACGCTCCCATCGATCGTCACGTTCGTTCATTCATTCAATCAAATCTGTGCTCGAAATTCCGTTACTATGAATTCAATGATCGCGACATCTTCATTAACGGTTGATAAGCAATTCATCGAGTATAACAATGGTGAGTTTCGATATTGCTTTCATGTTTTGCGTCAATTTTTATTCATTATCTTGATTAATTTGCGTCAATTTGTGTTCATGGTCTGCGTCAATTTTCATGTTGATATTGTTTTCATGGTCGTGTTATTCATCATAGATTCATATGCAAATCGTAGAACACACAAACGGTGAGTATATATGTTTTGTAATTTATACTGGAATCGCCATGAAAGTCGTTAAGATGCTACTCAATTATTAGTTTTTACGTTTACAATAAATTGAGTTATTGTAGTTCATATACTGCGTTACTTTAGTGTAGAGCATCTGTTACTTTAATGTCTACCATCTGTTACTTTATATGTCGTGTTACTTTAATATACTCCAGTTGTTACTTTAGTGTTTTTCATCTGTTATTGTAGTGCATTGTAGTGTCCTAAGAATTTAGGAAACTGCCATATTAAAAAAAAAAAAAAAAGATATTGTTTCCTATAATAATGGGACGTGATTGCCACCAAAATAGGAAACAATATCAAAGAATAACGCCATATAAAAAAAAGAAAAAAAATACTACTTCCTATAATTATGGGACGTGATGACTTCAAAATAGGAAACAATATCAAATAGTAAGATATTGCGTCATACTCTCATTTTTATCATTATATGAATTTTTTGCACTAACTTAGGTGTTATTTTAATGAACATTATCTGTTACTTTAATTCATACTATCTATTACTTTAATGTCTGACCTCTATTACTTTATATCTGGTGTATAAGCATACTCTGTTAATTTAATTCAATGTTACTTTAGTGCACTTCATCTGTTACTTTAACTCTTGTTATCTGTTACTTTAATCCACATGAATGATGTAGGGATGTGGGTGAGAGTTTCCTCCATTGTGCGGTGGTGAGATTAAATCAAAGCTTCTGAGATAATGATGAAAAAGATGAAAAAGAAGAAGACGGAGAGAACGAGAAGGATGAAGAAGAAATAGAATTATAAGTAAGACATTATGAGTAACAAGTGTGAAACATTGGAATTGTAATGAAGTTGATTTAGTTGGAATCTTGTACCACTTTCTGTTTTGGAGTATCTTAATAAAAACAAACATTGTTCTTTTTGTTAATTGGAACTCCTGTTTTTGCAAGAGACTATTATGCAACGTAACTGATTTTATGAGTTAAAGTAACACAGTTCATGAATTAAAGTAACACATTGTATGAGTTAGAGTAACAGTTTTTGCAAGAGACTATGCAACGTAACAGATTTTATGAGTTAAAGTAACACAGTTCATGAATTAGAGTAACACATTGTATGAGTTAGAGTAATAGTTTTTGCAGGATAATATATTAAACAACGTAACAGATTTTATGAGTTAAAGTAACACAGTTCATGAATTAAAGTAACATGTTATATGAGTTAAAGTAACATAGTTTATGGATTATGGCAGTAACATAGTAGTAACATACGTACAATGGCACTAGGAAAATAATGATTTTTTGGTGAAAATGAAAAAAACTTAATTTTGAAAAAACTTGTTGTGTTAGAGAAAAAACATTTAAAAAGATTGATAAGAGAGATAAAAGATTTGCATTGAGATAATTAAGGAGGAAAGAGAGAAATGATATATTTACCAAATTTGTTAGTTATTTCTTTAATTATGAGATTAAATCTTGTCCATTAATCTAACCTTGAATCAAGGGCTAAGATGGGGACTCACGGACTCAACATATATAAGTGGACTCACCTGATCCCACTTATATATATATATATATATATATATATATATATATATATATATATATATAGAGTAAGGCTCTTATGAGTCCCTTACTCTTTGTGAGTCCCTAAGTCCTCATCCCATCCATTGGATGGGATGAGGATGGATGGACAAGATGCATCCAATTAAAAAAAAAAAAAAGGGAGATTTACGTTCTTAAAATAACTCACAAGAATTTAGGAAACAAATAACTTCCTATCATTCACGTTCATTTTCATTCACGTTCATTTCCATTCCACGTTCATTCACACAATCACACCTAAAAACCAAAAAACCCTTTCTTCATTCACGCTAATTCATCGTTTTTGATCTCGAAATTCTGCTACAATGGATTCAATGACCGCATCATCGTCTTCAACGGTTGATAAGCAACTAATCGATTATAACAATGGTGAGTTACAGTGATTCATTCACGTTTTTATTCGTTTTTTCTTCACGGATTTCAATAGTAATATTGCTTTCAATCTGCGTTTTCATATCAATGTTTTATCGCGTCAAATTGCGTTTTTTTTTACGTCGATCTTCATGTTTATAGTGCTTTCATTGACATTTCGACTTTATTTGCATCAAATTTGCGTCTTTTTGATGTCATTGCGTTTTGATTCATAGTTTCGTATCAATGGTATTTTGATATCTCGATCTCCATAGATTACAGGTCTCTATGGTTTTTTTCAAGATTTTCCCTGATATCCATTGATACTATTTTTTTGATATCAATTAACGCAGATTCGTCGTTGAAGTAACATGCCTTCTGAATTAAAGTAACACTTAATTGTAATTACAGTAACACAAATGAACGTTCAGGAAAAGGGTTTTGATGATATTGATTCCATTGTTTTATGTTTGTTATTTGGGTTTTCAATGAGGTTCACTGATAATATTGTTTTGTTTTCTATGAACGCAGTCATCTCATTCATCATAGATTCATATTGATGGTTAATTGATACTTCATGTCGATTTGGCTTCCCTTTTTACGTCAATTTTCATGTTGATATTGTTTTCATTGTCATTTCATTCATTATAGATTCATATTGATGGTTAATTGATATTGATTCCAGAGTTTTATGCTTGTTATTTGGGTTTTCAATGAGGTCCACTAATAATATTGCTTTGTTTTCTATGAACGCAGTCACGACGTTGAAGTAACATACGCTCTACATTACAGTAACACTCCATTGCAATTACAGTAACACTGAATGTTACGAAACAGTTTTTGATGATGATGTTAGAGTAACGTACTTTACTAGTTAGAGTAATACAACGTAAGAGCTGAAGTAACACATTGACTGCATGGGCGTAACGCATATGTATTAACGTTACAGTAACACTTAATTGCAATTACAGTAACACACTGAACGTTGAGAAACAGTTTTTGATGATGATGTTAGAGTAACGTACTTTACCAGTTAGAGTAACACAACGTAAGAGTTGAAGTAACACATTGGCTGCATGGGAGTAACACGTTGTTTACTTTTGTGCAGGTGATATTGGAAGTGATGCGAATGTACAGGACAACACTGATAAAGGTGGATCAGGATGAGGAGGATGAAGTGGATGACGACGACGACGAAGATGAGGAAACTGAGGAAGACACTGAAGAAAATAAGGAGGAACATGTGTTTTGAGAATATGTGTTTTTGGTCATGATAAAAATATTTTTCTTTTTTTGTTTACAAGAATAACTGATTTTGTACACATTTTTTACAAGTAGCATTGTGCTACGTAGCAATTAACTCTATATTTTATTTAATACATGTTCATTTGGTTAGAGTAACATCTTTGTTCTATTGGAGTAACACCTTCCGTCAGTTAGAGTAACAGACATAATGCATTAAAGTAACTGAGGACAGCAGCGTTTAAACAAATGATTACCAAAGTAATTGATGATAAGTTGGATTGGAACCATTCATTACCAAATTAACGATTGTCGTTCTTTAAAGAACGATATATAATGCGTCAGAGTAATTGATGATAATAACATTGTTTAACCATGAGACAAAGAATAACACCATTAATTACTTGGAGTAACATCATTTGTTCATTAAAGTAACACTTATAATACGTCAATGTAACACGGGTGTGTAGCCTTGCTTGAGTTGAAGATGAAAGAATGAGCGGGTGTGTGTTTTGAAAGAAATCAGAAGTCGAGAGATTGAGTTTGGGATGATGAAGATGAAGAGTTTTAGTTAGGCGGGTGAATTTGAATGAAAAAATTGAATGTGATGAAACATAATCAAGTGAGTTAGGTGGTTGGAGATAATTAAGGGAGGAGAGAGGATTTTATTATATTTTTTCCTAAATATGTTATATATTACCTTAATTACTAGCCTCAATCACCACCATCCATCCCATCTAAATCAATGGCTCTAAATAGGACTTATGGACTCAAAAAGAAAAAGAGGACTCACTTGATCTTTACTCTATATATATATATATATATATATATATATATATATATATATATATATATATGAGGACCTGAAAGGTCCCCCAATTGGATTTTCACACGTATCGCGCCCCAAGGACGTCTCCCATCACATTCCAAATCCCATCACATCCTAAAGCATAGATAAAGACAAAAAAAGTAAGGCAAAGGGGTAGAAGGCGCGAAAAAAATGAAAAGACATAGTACAAAATGACATCACCAAGTTTCTTCATTACAAAAGGGACCCAACAAGGGTTACTTACAAATTCTTGCAAAATCGATCAAGCCAAGACAAGTTACAATAAAGTGGTTACAATAAAGATCGGATATCATTAATAGAAACTACCACAAAGCAAAACACTTCGGTGTGGGTATCCTGCTGCCTCGGTGTTAGCAAGGTCGGTATGCGGTACTTCCACCGCCTCCGCAACAGGATCCACCGCCTTGATGGCAAACGCTAGTCTGCAGACCCACAGCTGCTCGCATCGGAATCAGGGAGAGGGTGCTCTCTAGGGCTGACTGCATCAGCATCCTCGGCGGGACCCTACTCCCAATCATCGGGGATGTCTTCCACGTCATTTCCCAGCATCGTCTCGTCCAGATCACCAAGCAGGTCCCTCCAGTCCAACTCCGCCTAGCCTAGTCTGTCACCCTCGTCTAGTTCAAGATCGGAGTAGGCGTTAGGATTAGTCCTTAATTTCTGAAAGAACGCCAAAATCTCCTTGGAATCGGGAGAGAGGGGATGAGAGGCGGGAGGTGAAGGAATGGGAGAGTAAAGAGGCCCCCACCACTGCTTCTCCACATTCTCCGCGGGGAGAAGACAAAGTAGATGGGGAAGATCCTGAATCAAGGATGTCAGGGTCTAAGTTCTCCGATCGGAGCACACAGACACTGCATCTCCGGTTGTCACATCCCCCGGCATCTCGCAAGGGTTGGGTTTTGCGTTTCACCATAAAGCATGTCTCCTAGGACGTCAGATTGCCTTGGGAAGCTAGGCCGAGCCGGGAGCGAAATTCGATTTCTGCGCACAGAGGAGAGACCTCCCAAGGATTCGACGCACTGCGGGGCAGTATCGAAACCTCAAACGGTGACCAAAGAATCTCCTAATCTTCATTATTGCGCCCCTTGCATAGACTAGATCAACTCACCAAGCCATTTGTGAAGGGGGGGGGGGGGGAGGTGAATTGAGGGGTAATTTGTAAACTCTCCCCTTTTATACTCCAAAGAAGGAAAACGGCTTGGAAGTTATTACCCTAACTACCAACAAGGAAGGTGACGGGTGTCGAAGAAGACGCAGACCAAAAGATTTTATCTTGCCCCTATGAAGATTATAGGGGCAGACATTTGAATGCCTCGAGCGTACAAAAGATTGCGAGAAAAAAAGACAAGATTCGCTCCATTAGGCCAAGTGTGGCGACACGCCCGGGGCCTCCACCCGCTATAGAGTTAATCTCATGGTTTTGATCCCAGAGCGTCTCTTCGGTGGCCGAAAAGGCCCACGCACCTTCGGACCACCGAGGGGCAATTAATGAGGAACGGTTTCACAGCCACCCCTCAGCCCTGGGTCTCCCCAGGGTTTAAGCCTGCAAGGGAGTTTATTCGGACCCTCGGACATGGGCCTCGGAAGAGCAGGGTCGGAATTTCCCTCTTGCCTCATTGCTGAGGAAGGCCGAGGCTAATCTTGTCCGAGCCCGCGGGGCCTCGGGCTAGAGAGAACCTATCAGCCCTCTTATCATAACGGGCATGTTAGCCGCACAGATCCCAACCCCGCGGTGCAGCTAAGAGGAGCCTCCTATGCTCCCTAAGGCAATGGGAACTCATCTCGCCGGATGCTTGCTATCTCTCTCTATCTATCCTGGTAGCCTATAAATACCCATTGGTATTCTTCATTGAAGGATAAAAAAAAAGATAACTCCCTCATATTCTAGCAATAACTTCATACATTTAAGTCCATTAATTTCCTTACATAACCGCTTGTAACGCCCACCAGGAGCTGACTTAGGCATCGGAGAGGGTCCCCTCGAAAACCTCTGAGACCTTGTTTGTTCATTGTGCAGAAATCGATAAGCAAAGCAAGGAGATACGCTGGACGAAGAAGTTCTTTCTGAGACACCGAGAGATCGCGATAAATCCACACCCAGACTCCTTAATCAGTTTTGGAGTTGATTATTTTTTACATAAACAAATAATTTACTCATAAAATATGAACGACACTAATGTTAAATTTAGGTTAGTAAAATCGGTAATTTACTCATCATCCTTCTACCCACCGGTCCCACCTCACTTAATATCACACCTTATTGTTAATTGTGAATTGTGATAGTTGACATCTTAGACGTGGTTATTATTAATTATTGTAGCCTTAATGCCCACAAATTCATTGTAATGGAATTCTCTTGTTCTATATTCCCCATTTTGACTCTTATAGTTAGGGACAGATTTGGGGAGGGTCTTCGTAGGACACGCCGACCTGTCGAACCCATTTTTAGTGGGTTGGGTAGTTGTAACAACAAATTTGTGTTTAATCTGCAAAATAGAGAAAAAACACAAATAAAATGTAACAAAATAAATTTTATTAAAATTTAAAGTTTCGGGTACAAATCTCTATCTAATCTACTGATTCGATTTTCACACGAAATGGAACAAGGTGTCGGCGGAGGGTCTTGATTTGAAGACTTGGTTCTCCTACGACGGGTGTGGATGCTTCTCTTCGAACGTGACTGCAATAGGAGTGCTTGACGTCGGCGGATGAAGAGTAGTTCCAAATGTTCTTTCCTTTATTTCCCTTAGAAGAGAGTTTGTAAAGAGAAAATGAGACTTTTTTGTAATTTTTTGTGAGTGTTTCTGATTTTGTTGTATATGTCAGGATTAGTCCGTATTAGACTAAACCCTCCACTTATATATATAAGTAGGTTTTAAAGAGTGATAAACTTTTTGTAAAGGTTTACTGTTACCCTCTTCCTATGTGGGTTCTTATGATCCAAAAGAAAGCCACCAATTTCACTTATGTGTTTTGGTGCTTTTGATGAACTTTGGGCCCACGAGACTTGGCAGTCCATGCATTTAATGACCACCCAAAAATGGGAGTCCACCACTTGGGCCGAGGAAAATTGCAATCTTCGGTCTCTACTTTTAAATAGGGTTACCGTACAATAATACGTTTTGCTCGGGTTGTGAGTCGGTATTTGAGTTTGAGTTTGACTTTCTTCTTAAATCTTGTGAGACGGTATTTGACTTTGACTTTCTTCTTCAATCTTGTGAGACGGTATTTGACTTTGACTAAATTAATAGACATATTTTTATGTCTACAAATTTGCCCCCTCGGGATTGAGTCATGCATACGATCATGAGTATTTAAGCGTGACTCAGTCCCGACGTCCTTACTTAGCAAGCAGCTGACCCACCTTCGATTTGATCAGCCCGACTAACTAATGAAACATGCCTAACACAAATTGACTTCTCGAGAAAAACTTGGTATTCCTAGGCTTGTGTTTGTTTATTTACAACTTCCAAAGAGGATAAAATTCCTTCTTCAACTGGCGGGATTTCACACGGAGAATGCTTATTCACTACCACTAGGACCCTTCTTGCCTAGATATATCAAGTATCAGGCTATTTGGCTTAATTTCATCCAAATTCAGAATTGGCCGAGTAAAACTTAGTCTTCTAATTTAAATAGAATTCTGAGTATTTCAAGTATGATACAATCAAGTCTTCTACTCCTACTTGAATTCTTAGCACCTCACCAAAAGCTATAAAAGATGAGAGACATACCCGGTGGTATTCCCATCTGAAATCAACTCCATCTTGTCGAGTTATCCTTATAAAAGTGAGGAAGCATCCTGCAAGAGTACCATTTCGAGAAGAGAAACAGTTTCGTACTCCAGAACGGAACCGAAGATTGGTAAGTGATTGTGACTGACCCACTTCTTTTGCAGGCAGTATAGAATGTTTCCGTGTTGTAGACCCGTCGATGAACCGTTCCCGAGACTACTACGCTTCCGGAGAAATAATGGCCCAATGGCTATCGTCGGGTTAGGCGCGGTCCGCGATTCTCGAAGTTCATGCTTTAAGTATGGACGGCGTGATCGGGGTGGTCGTCTGATCCGTTCGGTAGCAATTCTTTAGGTCCCGACCTTCATCTATTAGCACCGGACTCTACTTCATGATGACGTCGTAGTGATTCCACCGGACTTCCCCTGAGATGCGTCCTTTTCGAGAGCTGTCGCGAACCACGGCCAAATTCCACCATCGCGTGCATCACTGGATCGGGCTTCTTCAATGTCGGTTTAGCAACAATAGTCGTCTTCTTAGCCAGATTTCCCGTTGCCGTGATCTCAACTTCGTGGTGGCGACAAGTCAGGCGACTTCACCGGTGCTTTTCGAGAGTTTCTTACCGACGTAAATCAAGTCGGAAGCCTTGTCGGTTCGCTCGATTGAATGATTGAGGATTCGGAGACCGTGAAAGTGACCCTGCTCAGGATCGATTCGCCGGAGGCCGTGGAGTTGACGCAAATGCTTTTCCTTTTTTCCCAATTTTTTTATTTGGAGTTCACGTGGGTTGTTTATCAAGGGATTTGGGGATTTGGTTTTTTGTGTGGTGGAGTGAGCTTGCCAGGATTATAATATATATATATATATATATATATATATATATATATATTGACAAGGCTAAAGTCGTATCACCTTAATCAAAATAATCCTAACGAACAACTAACAGGTAGCTAGCAGTAAGTAAGGGTCGAATCCACAGAGAGACGGATGAAAATCGCTAATTATCTAATAATCGATTCTAAACTATTTAAATTCCGGGTTTCTTGAATTATTTTTCTAAACTACTGCAATAATATAAATGAAGAGGTTCTAACAATATTAGAAGGATCTAGGGTCTTACAGTTCACTATGTAATTAAATTGGGTAAAGTTAATTAATCATTCAATCAATCAATCACAGTTATTTAGGGCAAAGACACGGCCTTTCGGATCTTATGTCAACCTTAGGATAGATTCTGACGGGCTCTCGCAACTTACCAGATTATCCTATCCACTTACTTGTAAGTCTACCCTTACCAGGCTTTCGATCTTAGGTTCGGGTTCCTAAACATTCGACTAGTTCAACGTCTCAAACTAATCAAACAATAATACAAGACAAATAGTAAGGCAATAACATATGAATGAACAATTAAACAAATAATCAATCCAACATCCCCAATTCAATTAACATAGATCCCCTTCAACCCTAGATAAATAAATTAGCTACTCATACTAAAACATAAAGCAATAAAGAAATTAAGCATAATAAAAGACAATATGAAACTAAGAGAAAAGAAAAAGTACCAATTACGTAGAACTGAAAGATCGACGATCTAAAAAGTAGGATTACAAACTAGAAGAATTCTAATGCTAATAAAAACTAAACTAAACTAAGAATATGAAAGTGTAAACTAAACTACTGAATGAAAAAGTCTCCCTAATTCTAACCCCAAGGAGGGTATATTTACTAATAATGATAAAGAGTTTAATTACTCATACTTTCCTAAAACTAATTAGGAAAGAATATCCCGTAAAATAGGAGTTATGGTAAGTGAAGGAGTCCAAGAATAGAAATCCAGAGAAAAAGCCTCAAATCGGTCGGTTCAGGTCTGTCCCGACCGGTTTCGGTCCGTCCCGAGCGGTTTGGGTTCATCCCGAGCGGTTCGGGTTCCTCTGCACTGCGCGATGAATTTGAAATGCTTGCTGTTTCTTCGTTAATTATCAAACTTGAACGTGCAATATACCGTTGGAAAGCTAAGAGAAAGAGCTTTCCAACGCCACCTGAATCAGATCAATTGGAGTTGTAGAACTCAAGATATTCACGTTTGAAGTTGACCCTTGTTTTGGCGATCGTTCTTTCTTCTCGATTTGCATTTGTTGGAGCTTTCCAACTTATTTCTTCGTCGTTTCTTCTTGTTTCTTCACTCACGTCCTTCTCCAAGTATTCACTTAGTATCCTCTAACTTTTATCACTTCTTCCTTGTAGATTTCATGGCTCGACTCTCGTCATTGCCCAAAATATAGCACAATCGCCTTCATTTGTTTCGTTTCCTACAAAACGTAAACAAAATACCCGGCATAACAAAGAAGGATGAAAAGCTAGAAAAATAACTCCTAGGATACATAAAATGAACCAAAATAAAGGAAAAGTTGGGGTTAAATATGTATACAAAATAAGTTCATCAAATCCCCCCAAACCAAACCTTTGCTTGTCCCTAAGCAAAACAATCAACAAAGAGTATGGACAAGACTTAAAACAATGGCTCCGAACTAATTACCAACACGAATCCCAACATCGAATACTCCAACAAGCGAATGACACCTAGGCTAAAGAAAAGAATTCATTAGCAAAAAGATAAACAGTAAAAGAATTTCAAAAATCAAGCTCTAATCAATATTCAAATGCCAAACTTTTAATCTTGCACAACCTTCTATGTCGAGATTCCTTACGGTTTACACTCATCACTCAATAAGGGCAATCTGTGAGTTTATGTAGAATCGGAAAGACAAAACATTCACCTAACTGCGACTTATAAGAACATGCATGCAATCTAACATGATACCAATCTCTACCAACCGTACATACACATTCAATCGAACCAAGACACATGCCGAGGACTTACATATGGTATAAAGTGAGGCTAATCGGGTAAGAAGGGGCAAAACGATTTGGATATGTGGAGGTAAAAGTCAAGCTAGTACAACCGTAACCAAACTAAACTCATTCCATTCTTAACCAACTTCAATCAAAGGAATTACAAGTAGTACCAAGCACCTTATTTTCAACTTTTCATGACCGGCTTCGCACCAACAACTATGAAAACAGAGTGATCAATTCTTTTCTCATAGCAAAAACAAATTCCTCTTCTTGTTTCACTTTTTTTTTTTTTTCAACTATCTCCTTTTTTTTCTTTTCTTTCATTGATTTTTTTTCAATTCATTCATCATTTTTTTTTCTTCTCCAAGACATAGTACCATATTTCACCCGAAAAAAAACAATTTCGTCTAATTAACCAAACTAGCTTGACTAGGGTAGGCAAATATGGCATGTAGTTAATAAACGGGTCAAAACAGGTCAAATTATGGCTATGTGAAGTTCATGAGAATAAGATAAAAGAAAAGGAGTGCCTCTTCTACATGTGTCACAATCACAAACTGAATGCATACAGGTATTTAAGAGACGAATGCCATGTTTATGCAATTTGTTGTTACATGTCTCATAAGGAGTGCTACTCTCAACCTATATGAAACTGATCATGGATGTCATCAGTTTAGGCTCTAAGTCTCACAATATAAGTAGCTTACTCGACAACAGGTCAATTGACTCATTTGGCATTCAAAACATAATCGGCGACAAGATCAAAGAAATCTCAAACTCAAATAACGGGAAATAGTGTCATTCACAAGAAAGAGCAAAGAACTAGGGAAAAACATGTGATAAATGCAATGTCCTCATCGCCGACACGACTCTATACTAAAACACACAAAAACACACGAAAAAAACGGAAAAATAAAAAAAAATGTTTTTTTTGAAAATTAAAACACACCCAAAAGAAAAATACGCTAAACACAAAATATCCCCCCAAACCAAATTACACAATGTTCTCATTGTGAACCAAGAGAAATAAAATAGGACAAAAATATAATGGGTAGAGGAAGACACAAAAAAAAAACGAAAAATAAAATAAAAAAATAAAAAGTAAAATAAAATAAGAGAGAAAAGAGAAAGGTAGTACCGACAATATATGCTGCAAATAATTTCCCCCCAAACCAACAACAAACATGGGGGATATGGATCAGCCTCATAACCATCAGTATTAAAATCATAGCAGTTCAAGGCTCGCAGGAGTAGATCAAATGTCTGCGCATGTGATAAACAGAAGCATAAGTAGCACCAAAATATAGTAAAGACATCATATAAAATCAATGTCGAAGACCGTCTCAGCTTGTCATACTTCCTTTGAAAACTTTGATAAGTCCTTGACATATAATCCCAGCCGTCAACAAATGGTGGAAAATAATAACATAAATTATCGGGTATGTTAGACAACTTAATACCTCTCAAATCAACAACATTATTTTTCACAATTAATTCATGCGAGACCGGAGGAATATCTGTACTAGCATCGAAGCAAGGAGGAAGTTCAAGTGGATGAGAATGATTTATTACCTCAACGAGTGTATCCACAATCCCATATACCTCAAGATTTTCTGTTTCGAGGGTTCCTGGATGATTTAGCGCTGCTTCTAACGCATCTACCTCCGCTTTCCAAGGGTTAACTTTTCTTGCACAACTCTCAAAACACATCAAATCCTCTTAAGGGGCCTCGGTGAGGAGCCCTTGTGTAGAATAATCAACAAAATCATCAATCACACAAGAAGCATCAATACATGAGTTAGGAATAGTGATTTCAGATGAAAGCTCAGTAGGCTGACAACTAGAATTATCAATTGAGTCACAATTAGGCATATTATTAGTGCTCAAAACTTCAAGATTTTCAGCCAAAGATTGGACCCTTAAAGTGTCAGTCATACTAGAATCAATTTCAATGACCGAAGAATGGACTTTCAAGGCAAAAATCAAAGGCTCATCATCATCATCATCAATTATGTTCATAGGAGATGGAGATAGAACACTTACCTGAATGTTATTTGCTACTTCCATAGACGAACTCGATTGACTTTGTTGCTTTTCGTCGGCTAATTGGGTAAGAGCTAGCAACTGACCTTTTAGAGTCTCTTGATCTTGTAGAAGTTGCGTGAACTGTAGCATCAAAGCCTTAATTTCCGCCATTTCATTATTCCACCTCATCCCCGACTCAACGCTGTTTCGGGCTAAATATTTAAGGAGTTTCCATCGCTCCTCATAAGGCATATAATTAAACATCCCGTCGCAATTTGCCTCAATATTAGCCCGTGTCTCATCGTCCACACCAGCCCACAACATATCACACATTTCCCATATATTAACATGATAGTCACTTTCAAAAATAAAAGACTCAAGTCTTTCCCAATAAATATGCAGTGACTCATGATTAAATTGAGGAAAGTAGAACATGGTCATAATGGTTAGACAAATAAAAAAATTAAAAATAATATATACGAAATAAAATTAAATAAATATATACAAAATAATCTAGAACCCAAAACAAATAATAAGCAATAATACAAAACCGTCTCCCCGGCAACGGCGCCAAAATTGACAAGGCTAAAGTCGTATCACCTTAATCAAAATAATCCTAACAAACAACTAACAGGTAGCTAACAGTAAGTAAGGGTCGAATCCACAGAGAGACGGATGAAAATCGCTAATTATCTAATAATCGATTCTAAACTATTTAAATTCCGGGTTGCTTGAATTATTTTTCTAAACTACTGCAATAATATAAATGAAGAGGTTCTAACAATATTAGAAGGATCTAGGGTCTTACAGTTCACTATGTAATTAAATTGGGTAAAGTTAATTAATCATTCAATCAATCAATCACAGTTATTTAGGGCAAAGACACGGCCTTTCGGATCTTATGTCAACCTTAGGATAGATTCTGACGGGCTCTCGCAACTTACCAGATTATCCTATCCACTTACTTGTAAGTCTACCCTTACCAGGCTTTCGATCTTAGGTTCGGGTTCCTAAACATTCGACTAGTTCAACGTCTCAAACTAATCAAACAATAATACAAGACAAATAGTTAGGCAATAACATATGAATGAACAATTAAACAAATAATCAATCCAACATCCCCAATTCAATTAACATAGATCCCCTTCAACCCTAGATAAATAAATTAGCTACTCATACTAAAACATAAAGCAATAAAGAAATTAAGCATAATAAAAGACAATATGAAACTAAGAGAAAAGAAAAAGTACCAATTACGTAGAACTGAAAGATCGACGATCTAAAAAGTAGGATTACAAACTAGAAGAATTCTAATGCTAATAAAAACTAAACTAAACTAAGAATATGAAAGTGTAAACTAAACTACTGAATGAAAAAGTCTCCCTAATTCTAACCCCAAGGAGGGTATATATACTAATAATGATAAAGAGTTTAATTACTCATACTTTCCTAAAACTAATTAGGAAAGAATATCCCGTAAAATAGGAGTTATGGTAAGTGAAGGAGTCCAAGAATAGAAATCCAGAGAAAAAGCCTCAAATCGGTCGGTTCAGGTCTGTCCCGACCGGTTTCGGTCTGTCCCGAGCGGTTTGGGTTCATATATATATGCAGTGAGTTTAATAGCGTATATAATGAGTTTTTTTGGTGTATATAACAGTTATTTTGATGTATGTTCCATTGTTGATTAATTGGTGTACATAATAACTATTTGAGTGTATATAACATTTTTTTATTTAAGTGTATATAACATTTTTTTTACTGTATATATTGAGTTCTTAAGTGTGTGTATATAATGAATTTTTTTAGTGTATATAACACTTATTTGGATGTATGTCTCATCTTAATCTAATGGTTTAGATTGTGCCTCAATGGGTGTAAGGAATTACCCTGCCTCACCGGAAACCACCTCTATATATATATATATTAAAATCGCTTTCCTTTTCATGTGTATTTTCTTTTAATTAGTCACGATTTTTGATGCAACTTTATCATTTTTGTCTTGATTTGTAGGATATACGAGATGGTGTATTTCAAGTCGGATGATTCTGCGAAGAACGACAAAGAGTTCTTGGTGACAGTCGACGATGAGAAGGCCAAAGTTGATAGCGGAATCAAACACATTGTTCTACCTCCGATGACGGGCTCCTTTGTCGAAACCTGGATACCAATGGTATATCCTCCGCACTTGGATTGTTGGTGGCACGGAGTAGAAGATGTCGAACCAGTGCTCCGCTCCTCACATCATTGTGATAGCAACATCGTCCCGCCATTTTCTGTGCTACACTCGCGCTTTTCCAAGGGAGAAATTCAACGTAGTTCAACATTTCGATTTGGCTTCGAGTTCTCTTATATCCCGCAGTATTGGGAGTGGTTAGAAAATGTTTTGCGCGAGTTTCGCAGCACACTTAGACATGTCCATCTTCTTGAAGCGGTCTACGCTTCCCTTTTCCTCTACAAGGGTAGTGATCCTCTAACAGAGTCTTTTTGCGACTTTTTGTGCCCGACGACAAATACGTTGCTAACAGTTACGGGTGAAGCTTCTATTAGTCTTTGGGACGTTCGGTCTCTCACAGGGTTACCTATAACCGGTCTGCTTTACGATGAAGTAGTCCCGTCGGTTAAGGAATTGATTTGTGTGGACAAGAACAGTGGTGAAACTCACTTGCCCCCAAGCTGCAAGTACTTATTCGCGGCATTTCATAAGATCTCTACGTCTAAAAAGAAGGACAATGTATCGTTTGCAGATTGGTGTCGTTTTTGGTTTAAAGGCGAATCTAGGTATTTCCCTTCAGGAAAGAAGGCATATTTTCCGACTCCTCGGCGAGAAATTTCTTCATACGGAGAGCCTTCTCAGTGGAATAACACCACCCACGACTTCTTCATCGACTTAAATGTTCCTGAAAAGGAGAGACGCCAGACTTATCTTGCTGCCTTCATTTCTTGTTGGTTGTGTGCTTTCGTCCTTCCTGTTCGTGACCTTGGCCATATACGAGCAGGTGTTTTCAAGGTTTCTTCCCTTTTGGCGAATGAAACGGGAGTCTCGCTGGCTATTCCGGTCCTGGCAAGCATTTACCGAGGTCTTAATGACATTTCTACGTCGGCATCACCAGGAAAGAACCATGGATATTTTTCTGCGCATTATGTTTATGCGTGGCTTGCAAAATATTATCGTTCGCATAGGCTTTCTAATCATTCATTTCCTGAAGGGGCCGCTATGATCGATTTTCAAGGCCTAGATGCTGTCATACCTGTCCGTTTTAATGATGCAAAAAGACAAATTTGGCTGGGCACTCACATTTCATGGCAATGTACTTCTCCTGGTTCTTCTTCAGATGAAATACTTAAAGACGACGGTCTTAATGTTCGCCGAGCCACTGACTTCCTTATAGCTTCTAGGTCTAGCTTCTTAACTTAAAGGCATGACAATAATCATATTATCGAACCATACAATCCTCACCGTTTCGGGAGACAATTTGGTTTCTATCAAAGCGTGCCAAAGGAGCTTGGCCTTGACCTTCGTACAGGCAGTCGCGAAAAACTTTATCAGCTTTTTGAATCCTCCATTTGCTTAATGACCGGCTCTAAATTTACCATCCCAAGGCGCGACCCAAAAATTAAGACTCGAGTTACTCCCTCTTATCTCATTTGGTTGAAGAATCTATCTTCATTGGTGTCTTTGAACGAGGTTAAGAGCCCTTCCAAATCTCCAGACGGTATTATCCGTAAACCCGTGTCTATGGTTGTAAAAAGGAAAGTCGAGAGCATGGTGGTACAAGGCTTGGCGGGTCAGCGTGCACCCACAAATTCTAAGAAGAGTGCAGAGGGTCAGCCAAAAAATTCCTTGAAGTTAAAGCTTCCCTAGCGTCCTGCTCCCGCGCCTGAGGCTACAGTTTCACCACTGTCAAAACAGCCATTGAAGGTGACCTCAGACTTACGAACTTCGACGAAGAAACAATCATCGTTGTCCGCGGAGAAGGTGCAGCCGCCGTCCAAAACTGTTGAAGCTAATGGCTCAAAGTACTCTAAGAAGGTGCAACAAGCTTCTTCTCCTTCTTCTACTGAGAAGGAAGCCATTTCGGTGAAGAATGCTAAATCGGACATTCTCCCGCCTGAAGACAAACCGGAAGAACCTAACACCATGCACATTTTTGATGGTGTTACCGAGGCTGATGATTTTCTCGATGGGGTAAATTTAGAAGTTTATCGAATTTCTCCTTCGAAATATTTGATATTGACTTAAATTTTCTTTTTGCAGGGTGCGATGCCTGGAGTTGATACCATGGGCGATTTGTCATCTTGTCAGATTGTTTTGGATGAGGAGGATCCGATAGACCGGGCAATGATTAATAATATCTTTGATGCTGCGAACCTGACTATTGCTGAACAAAAGCTTATTCCTGACGAGAAGGCTCCTTCCGAGCAAGCGCCTTCCTTCAGTGCTCAGAATGCTATTCTCCAAGGTGAACGACAACTTTTTTCCTCCTTGGCAAATATTTTGGTGGAGAAGTTGTTAAGCTCTTCTGTGGCTGACATTTCGTCGTGCGAGAAAGAAAGTGAAGCGATGTTCGAGTACTTCAAATCTAAGAACGTCGACCCTTCTGCCCTACAACTCTGTGTGAAGAATTATCTAAGTGCCGCAACAGAACTTCAATCCTTGACGGGAGAATTTATGGCGAGCAGCGCAACTCTTCCAGAGCTTGAGAAAGAATTCATGGCCATTGAAGAGCGACTGTCGACCGCGGCTCATTCGAGAGATCAGGTGAAAAATGACATCGAGATTTTTGATAAACGCCGACAAGACATTCTCCTAAAGAAGGAGAAGCTTTGTGTGGAGCTAGCAGAATTAGAAGAGGAAGATCGACAATTGGTCATTTCCTTTGAAGATGCAAAAAGTCTTCATCTAAACAAGGACTCGATGGTGAACTCGATTAGTCAGGAGCATTCTTCAATGGAAGTCAAACTAAAAGCGGCGAAACGAGGGGGTGAAAAGATTCAAACTATGGAAACCACCTTCATCGCGACACAGGAAGTTTTGAGGAAGTTTAAATGGTCTCCGTAATTTGTGTTGTCTTCATTTTCTGTAACTCCCCATTTTTTGGACACTTGAGAGTGTTAATCGTAGATAATAATAAACTGAATTTGCTTTCAATCCTTTTTTATTACTATTATCAAAAATATGATTTTTCTTTTTGATGTGGCTGGACCGAAGTCAATGTTTTACTTCAGCTGCCTACGTACCTGTAAAGTATCAAAACTCGACAGGATCAAGCCAACGTAGTTCGTAAAGTGATTTGATTTTGGATTTATTTTTATTTTTTTTTGGTTTTTTTTTAGATGCAGTTTAGGCTCGTGCTTAGGAGCTCATCGAAGACGAAGATTTTACGCATAGTAGCGCTTGAGGAATTTTCCGTTGATTGGACCAACTTTCAGTCATTCATTATCAACGATTTTGTAGGCGCCACTGGTGTACACCTCTTGAACAACGTAAGGACCATCCTACTTGGAAGTGAACTTGTTTCCCGTCTTGTGGGAAGTTATGATCGGTCTTCGCACGGCTAAAACCATATCTCCAATTTGGAAGGACCGAGGACGAACCTTCTTGTTGAATGCTCTTGATAGACGAGCCTGATAGCATTCCAGCTTTTGTTGTGCATCCAACCTTTTTTCATCTAAGGCTTCGAGCTCTGCCAAGCGAAGTTTCTCATTTTCACCGTGATCTGTTAGACCCAATTGAATCGCCATACGAAGAGACGGGATCTCTAACTCGAGCGGAAGAACAGCCTCAACCCCATAGACTAACGCATAGGGTGTTGCCTGAGTAGGAGTTCGATACGTAGTACGGTACGCCCAGAGTGCCTCCCCGAGTCTTTCATGCCAATCTCGCTTGTGCTTGGACACCATCTTTTTCATTAAAGTGGTGAGCGTCTTGTTAAAGGCTTCAGCGAGACCGTTGGCCGGCGCATTGTACATCGATGACTTATTTTGAGAAAACTTAAATTTTTCACATAGTCCTTTCATCGTTCGATTGACAAAAGGAGTACCATTATCGGTGATGATGTATCTCAGCACACCATAGCGATAGATTATATGGGTTCGCACGAAGTCTGCAACATTTTCCTTTTTTACTTCTCGAAGAGCGATAGCTTCGGCTCATTTGGAAAAATAATCTGTTCCTGCCAGAATGTACGCATGTCCTGCGGAAGACTTTGGAGTTATTGGACCGACTACGTCTAAACCCCAAGCTTCAAATGGCCAGGACGCGACAGTAGGATGGAGAATTTCTTGCGGCTGGTGGATAAATGTTCCGTGAAATTGGCATGCATCACACCTCTTGGCATAATCTATGCAGTCTTGCACCATGGTTGGCCAATAGTAACCCATTCTTTTGATCCGGTCACACAACTTTGGTCCCGATTGATGAGCACCACATATGCCGGCGTGTGCTTCTTCCATGGTATGGCGACTTTCATCCTCACCTAGACACCGCAGCCAAAGTCCGTCGAACGATCGTCGATACAACGTCCCTTGATAGTAGATGAAGCGAGATGAACGTCGTCGTACTTCTACCTTGTGCCTTGGATCATTTGGCAATTTGTTGTGTTCTAAATAATCGATTATCGGCTGACGCCAGTCTTCCTCGTGGATTTCTAGGACACAAATCGCACCAACATCTTCAATACAGTCATCTTCGTCTGGTAATACTACCCATCTTTTACAAACTGGGACTGATGTGGGGATGTTTGCCCCCAGTGCCAAAGTGGCTGCGAGATTTGCGAGAGCGTCAGCCATCTTGTTGGCACTTCTCGGGACATGCTCCAAAAAGACTGATTCGAGGCTCCCCAACAAACGAGATGCTAACCTGTGGTATGGCACAAGACCATCATTTTTCACCTCATATTCATTGAGAAGTTGATTGATTATTAGTTTGGAGTCTCCATAGATGTCGAGATCTTTGCATCCTATCTCCATGGCCATTTGTAGTCCTATGATCAAGGCTTGATACTCAGCAGCATTATTTGAGCATAGTTATGGTAGAACGAAGGAATATGTCAAGACGTGATTTTCTGGCGATACGAAGACAACTCCGGCACCCGATCCGTCGTGGCGAGCGGCTCCATCAAAATACATCTTCCATGGAGGAAGTATATCGACATAGAAGACCCCTTCCCCGGGGTGTTCATCATTGAAGCTCCATTCGGATGGGATTGGATGATCAGCTAGAAAATCTGCCAACGCTTGTCCCTTTACCGCCTTCTGAGGCACGTAGACTATGTCGTACTGCTTCAAGAGCACAGCCCACTTAGCGATTCGTCCTGACAGCACTGGTCGCGATAGAATGTACTTGATCGGATCAGCCTTCGAGATGACGTGGACCGTGTGAGATTGAAAGTAATGTCGCAATTTTTGGATAGCAAAAACGAGTGCATGACACATCTTTTCAATCGGCGAATATTTCAACTCTGCTCCGACCAGGGTTCGACTTAGGTAATACAGAGTTCTTTCCTTGCCTTCTTCATTTTCTTGAGCACATAATGCCCCCATTGATTTTTCTTGAGCAGATATGTACAAAATGATTGTTTTCCCCGGAATCGGCGCGCCTAATACAGGAGGAGTTGACAAATATTTCTTGATGCTTTCGAATGCTTTCCGACAAGACTCGTCCCACTCAAAAGGAGCATCTTTCTTCATCAAATGACTAAATGGATGACATCGTCCTGCCAAATTGGAGATGAACCGGCGTATATAGGCTAAACGTCCTTGAAGACTTTGAAGGTCCTTGAGGTTTGATGGCTCAGGCATTTCTTGAATTGCCTTGATTTTGGACTGATCTATTTCAATCCCTCTGTGACGCACAATGAATCCTAAAAATTTTCCGGAGCTAACCCCAAATGCACACTTTAAAGGATTCATTTTGAGGTTGAATTTTCGTAGCCTATCAAAAATCTTTCGAAGATCCTTTATGTGGTCTTCCCTTTGTTTGGATTTGACAACGAGATCGTCCACGTAGCATTCAACGATGTCGTGCAACATGTTGTCAAAAATTTTCTGCATAGCTCGTTGATATGTGGCTCTCGCGTTCTTCAATCCGAAAGGCATGAATTTGTAGCAAAATATTCCCTTAGGCGTCCGGAATGCGGTGGCCTCTTCATCCTCGGAAGCCATTTGAATCGGATTGTATCCAGCTATGCAATCCATGAATGACAATGCCTCATGTCTTGTCGTGGCGTCGATCATGATTTCTGTGACTGGCAGCGGGAAGTCATCTTTTGGACAAGCATCGTTCATGTCTCGGAAGTCAACACAAATGCGAAGCTGACCATTTTTCTTTCTTACGGGGACGATGTTGGCTATCCACGTGGGGTATTTTACCTCCTGTATAAAGCCTGCGTCAATTAACTTGTTCACCTCTGCTTCGATTTCGGGCAACATTTCCGGACGAAATCATCGTCGTGGTTGCTTCTTTGGAGAAACTCCCTTCTTGATGGCTAGTCGATGAACTGCCACCTTAGGGCTTAGACCTGGCATCTCTTTGTAGCTCCAAGAAAACACGTCCTAATACTCCGTAAGTAGCTCAACATATTCTGCTTGTTCTGGTTCTGTCAACAGTGCACTAAGGAAAACAGGTCGTGGCTCCTCACTTGTTCCCAAATTGATTTCCTTCAAGTCGTTGACCGTTGTTTGGACTCCGTCCTCAAGGATTTTGGGAGTTTCACCAACTTCTATCTCATCATCTGAACCTGGATATTCTTCGGCTGTCACATGGTTAGACGAGGCTTGATCCCAATCGGTTTTCTCTTGACTTGATTCAGCCTGGTGGTTTGTGAAGTCTATAACACGCTCTTTTGCCTTGAGCGATCCATCCATGGTTACTTCAACCTCATGATGACGTCTCATTCGAGAAGGAATAGCACTGCGGATATTTTCTGTATCTTCGAACTCGACCTTTCTCTTTGAAGATTCTGAATGCTTTGAATGACGCTTCTTTCGGATGCTTGAAGCGCCAATGCGACTGAACACAGACTTCTTGGCCCTGGCTTCTCCCATTCTAGTGAAAACTGACGCTCTTGAATTTTTAGGTTGAGGCTGTGATGTTGATCGTACTCGGGTGGTTTCTTCTTCTCCCAACCTGTCGAAAACCGAGGATCGAGGAGTAGAGACTGGTCGACCAAACCTATCAAAAACAGACCTTTGAGGCATTGGCTCAGTATTTTCACCTTCACTTTCCATGACATCTGCCACCACGTACTGTGACGAGGCTTGTTTCTTCCGTCGCGCAGAGATTCTAACGGGTTTAGGAGGCTCAATGCCAATAGTGACGATGTTGCGTGAGGCAGCTTCTACGTGTTGACCCATGGGGGTTGGATTATCAAAATCATATCCGGACTTAGCCATGAGTTTGTACGCTTCTGAGCTAAATGTCCCAATTGCTGGGTCCTTGAGCGGCGTTTTGTCTTCTAGCATTGGACTCTTTGTGGATTTTGGAAGAGGTTGTTCCTTGGTCAACAAGTTATCGGTCTTTGCAACCGGGATGATAGCGTTCTCTTTCAATAATTGAAGATCGACCTTTTCGACTTTCACTGTAGATGTGGCTATTTCAATGCAAGGTTTGTATTCTGCAAAAGGTGCTTCTCCATCTTTACGTCTTGATTTTGGTACGTACTTTAGGACGACGGGCGTTGTCTTTTTAAAATTAGCTTTCAATGCTTGGGCGGCTGAAGAACTTGCATCTGTCCGATCGCGGTCTTTGACGTCGCTTTCAGACTGTTCAACCCCTGTCGACTTCTTTGTAGCTGAAGCTTCAACGTCTTTTTCCTTTCTCTAAGTTTTTGTACCTGTTGAAGTAATCGTAGATGGCAACATCTCACTTGGAGCGTCAGCCTCTTCAAAAAATTTGGCATCAGCGAAGTACGACTCTACTGCAGAGAATGGTTTTACATCACCGTTTATCTTCCTCTCACCGTCTCTGTAGTACTTTAAACATTGGTGTAGGGTTGACGCTACCACACCATTTTCGTGTAGCCAAGGTCGGCCTAGCAACAATTTGTATGACGTTTTGGCATCTATTACTTGAAAAAGAGTGGTGGATGACATATCTCCCATGACGACCTCAATACGGATCATGCCGATTGCTCGCTGTCCCCCAAGATTGAAGCCTTGAATCATCAAACAACTTTTGGTAAGCTCGTTTACAGAGATCCCTAACTCTTCCATTGTAACCTTTGGCATAATGTTGACAGCTGAACCTCCGTCTACTAAAATCCGGCTTACTTTTTGCTCACGTATGTATCCTGACATAAACAAAGGACGATTGTGCAACTTTGACCCTAGGAGTATATCCTCGTCGGTGAATGCGACAGCGGTGTTACAAGCGGCACATCTGTTCGATTGATCGGCAGGCTCTCCTGCAGACTTGAGTTTGTCGGCGTAAGCCTCCGGTTGGAGGATTGCAAGTGCCAGCTGTTCACGCATTTCCTCAGGCAGGTGGAACATTTGCTGCCACCCCATACGTGATGGTAAAGCGTTGAGGATTGCATCAATCTTTTTATCATTGTCCGTGTCTGGCGCGGATGTCTTTTCTAGATTGTTCTCTTTGTCATCCTCTACGATGGTAGAAGATACCATGTTCACTGAAACTTGCTTTAGGTAGGTTTTAGAAAAGTAATGTTCTAACGTCACGACTTGACGTTTCTTTGCTTTGACCAGTTTGACTTGCGTGACTTTTGGTGGAATATTCGTCGTCACGGCTTCCTTCACTTTTTTGTACGAAGACTTCCTTGATCTGTAGGGTCTTCGGTGCTCAGGTGCTGACACCTTAATAACTTGCTTTCTTCTTCGTCGCCTTGTTACGAGAGTCCACCCTTCATCATTGCCCACTTCATTCTGAGTACCGGCGGTCGTCAACTTGTTTGGTTTGTACTTCTCGGGTATTACGACTCTCACGGGCTCAAGGGTTCCGAACTGAATGATCGGTGCATCTTCTTTAACAACCGAAAAGGGGTGTGAGACAACATTGTCGTCTACCATATTGCAATTGGTTTCGGCAACATCATCCAAATCCAGAATAATTTTTTCCTCGTCTACTAATTGCATTATTTTTTCCTTTAGAGTTATGCACTTCTCTAGTGGGTGGCCTACAACCCGATGATACCTGCAGTATTTTGGATCTGTGGTGCGCCCTGCTTCATTTGGTCTTTTTGACTCTGGGAGCTGTATCACATCATTCTCCAAAAGGTTGTCTAACATCCCCGCAAGATCGGAATCTGGAAACGGGTAAGTCTTTTTCACTAACTCCTTCAAAGTGGGGCGTGAATTCCTGGTATCTTTCTTATAGGGTTCCGCCTTTTTTTCTGCTTTAGGGCGTGCTGAAATTTTTTCTGGATTGGACGTAGAAGTGGCCATGACTTCCTTGGTAGTACTCTTTGAAGATTTATCCGTTTTCTTGAACTCTTTCTTCTCTGCCTTCGCGTCAGATTGGTGGAAGAACCGCCCTCCATGGTTGGCAATAGTGATCTCCATATCATGAGCTCTAGTGGCCAACTCTTGGAACGACCTTGGCTTGATCCCCTGAAGGATGTAAACCAAATCCAGGTTCATGCCTTGGATACACATTTCGACGACAGACGTTTCTGTTAACCGATCTTTGCACTCGAGGCTCAATGAACGCCACCTACTGATGTAGTCAATGACGGGCTCCTCTTTCTGTTGCTTTGTGCTGGTAAGTTCAGTCATGCTGACGATACGCCTGGTACTGTAGAAGCGATTTAGAAATTCCTTCTCCATTTGATCCCAGCTATCGATCGACTCGGCGGTCAGATCTGTGTACCGATCAAAGGCGGTGCCCTTGAGGGATCTGACGAACTGCTTCACCAGAAGATCATCCTCAGAACCAGGTGTTACAAGTTTCAATGAAATGGGCAATATGCTGCTTAGGGTTGCCCTTACCATCGAATTGCTGAAATTTTGGAGGTTGGTAGCCGGTTGGCATCCTCAAGTAGTCAATCCTCTTGGTGTATGGTTTGATATATCGGTGATTGCCATGCTCAAAACTTCCACCAAATTGATTCTGGAAGGCTTTCTCGATCATCTTCTGAATGTGTTCTGCGGTGAATGAGTTCCCACCGTCATCACTTCGACCGTCACTATGGTCACTGTAAAATGAAGTCTCTGGTCGCTTCTCTAGTTTCTTGGTCAAAGCAGCTATTTGTTTGGTTTTCTCCTCATTCTCCTTCATGAGTTTGTCGAGTAACGACTTCATTTGGTTCATTTGTTCTTCCACTGACGATGACCCGATTGTCATTACGGGTGCCAATATGGTATCCGATTGTTGACTAGACATTTCTTGGTTATTTTTCCTTGGAGATGACGGAGATGAACCCGCACTGCTCTAGCTGCCCTCGATGTAGGGTGACTCGAATAGTGGACTTGTGCAAATAACCACCTTCTCAAGTGCAAGCGAACTGCCGACATTCTCGCGAAATTTCAAACAGACAAACTGAGACTCGTCGATTTGCGAACGTGGCATGGTTACGAACACAGGTTGATTGTATGGCATAGAGCCAACAGCACCATACGTTTCATCATCCGGAGTAGCGTCGCCTTGGATTTGAGGAAATGAACCAAACACAGGAAATTCATATGGCGTAGAGTCGACGGTACCTTATGATTCTTTGCCAACATTGGAATCGACAACTTCAGTTTGGGGCACCGATCCGAACATGGGGATCTCATATGGCCTAGAGAAGGCGACACCATGTGATTCTTTCTCGGCATCAGAGTTGACGACTTCGATTTGGCGAAATGATCCGAACACGGGGAACTCATATGACCCAGAATCGATGGCATCATATGAGCCTTTGGCGGTATTGGCGATGGCACTAGATTTGCGTGGCCTCGTGGGTACGGATGCGGATCGGAGTCTCTCCGCTGCAGCACCAAGGAGAACATATCTGGCTCTACTCCTTGTGGAAACGCCGAGAGGCTGATCAATCACAGTCGAGCGGGGAGGGACGTAGCTTTCGTCATCGGACTTGGACGTCGCCTTCTTTGAAGTAGCAGAGAACTTGCTTGGGGCCATCGTGATGATTGATGCGAACTGGAGTGTGGCAAAAGAGATGAGTAGTAGAGAATGTCCCACCGAGCGTGCCAAATTTGTAACAACAAATTTGTGTTTAATCTGCAAAATAGAGAAAAAATACAAATAAAATGTAACAAAATAAATTTTATTAAAATTTAAAGTTTCGGGTACAAATCTCTATCTAATCTACTGATTCGTATTTCACACGAAATGGAACAAGGTGTCGGCGGAGGGACTTGATTTGAAGACTTGGTTCTCCTACGATGGGTGTGGATGCTTCTCTTCGAACGTGACTGCAATAGGAGTGCTTGACGTCGGCGGATGAAGAGTAGTTCCAAATGTTCTTTCCCTTATTTCCCTTAGAAGAGAGTTTGTAAAGAGAAAATGAGACTTTTTTGTAATTTTTTGTGAGTGTTTCTGATTTTGTTGTATATGTCAGGATTAGTCCGTATTAGACTAAACCCTCCACTTATATATATAAGTAGGTTTTAAAGAGTGATAAACTCTTTGTAAAGGTTTACTGTTACCCTCTTCCTATGTGGGCTCTTATGATCCAAAAGAAAGCCACCAATTTCACTTATTTGTTTTGGTGCTTTTGATGAACTTTGGGCCCATGAGACTTGGCAGTCCATGCATTTAATGACCACCCAAAAATGGGAGTCCACCACTTGGGCCGAGGAAAATTGCAATCTTCGGTCTCTACTTTTAAATCGGATTACCGTACAATAATACGTTTTGCTCGGGTTGTGAGTCGGTATTTGACTTTGACTTTGACTTTCTTCTTAAATCTTGTGAGACGGTATTTGACTTTGACTTTGACTTTCTTCTTCAATCTTGTGAAACGGTATTTGACTTTGACTAAATTAATAGACATATTTTTATGTCTACAGTAGTAATTATAAAAATCTATACACCGGACTAAACAAAGCTGGTTTCATATGCTAATTTAATTACGATATTTTCACATTTATCTTGTAGTTTTAGATTTTTTTTATATATGGTACCTCTGTACTATTACAATCGTATATGATATCCCTCACTTTTAGTGTATTATGTCCTTCTATCCTTTATGACATTTTCCGACTTTTTTTTACTTCATTTTTCCGTTAGTTGTGTTGCTTATACGAAAAATAAAATAAAGAGATGTTCGAAGGAAAGTGAGTGATGATTAGATTAACATAAACAACCAATTAAGGAACACAACTAACGAAAAGAGAAAGTAAAAATAGACGGAAAACGTCATTAAGGATAGGGAGACATAATATACTGAAAATGACGAGTATCATGTGTGGACACCTATTACTTACCTAAAACAACAATAAACTTCCAAGATAAATGACCCACGTAAACAAGGACCAAAGCCTAATACTATGACAATTGAGCAATATAGATGTTGATAACTTAGCTAGGTACCATATCGAAAAACTAAAATCTCTTTACTTTTTTTTTTAGTACTCGTCCACCTATCAACGAGACTCTCATTTTTATTCCAATGTGAGCAAATAAAAATCAAATGAGAAGATTTCTTTGATACAAAGAGAGAGTATATATACTCCTACTCCATTTGTCCCACTAAAATTTTTCGTTTCGTTAAAATACTCCTTACATGAGAAAATAGGACGATATTTGTGGTACGAAGGTATTATTATTTTGCTCATGACTCCTAGGTGAGCATGTATTGATACAATCTCTTTTAGGGATACAATCTCCGCAAACTGTTAAGGAATATATTAAGTGAATGAAAGTTTAATGTTCTCTATTTTTTTCGAGAATTAAAAAAAAAAGTCTAATTTTTAAAGGTTTAAATAATTATTGTTAAACATTAAAAGACGATCCTATATTATTTATAGAGTAATTTGCGAAACACTGCCTATTATTTAGATCATTTTGCGAAGAACTACCTAACGTTTTAAATTTTGTCAAACACTACCTAAAGTTTTGATTTTTCTTGTGAAGCACTACCAAAAACATTATTTAGCATGATAAGTGTGAAAATAAGTGATTTTAAGTACCGATATCATAGCCTTGAAGTTTATTTTACTAAAAAAGACTAATGTTTCATCTAAGTCAGTAATTTTTCAACCAATTTTGTATAAAATTACTTAACTAACCATTGACCTTCATTATCGATCATTATCTTCATTCTAGTGTCATGAACCTATTTTTTTTAGGAAAAAGGTTACAAAATAATATATAACTTAGCAAAATAAACTTCAAAGTTATAATATCGACAAGTGAAAATCACTTATTTTCACATATTTATGCATGAAAACTGATTTTGGTAGTGTTTGACAAAAAAAATATAGGTAAAATTACATTTTACCACCTAATATGTTCAACTTTTTACAAATTACCACCTAATATGTCATTTATTATGAATTACCACCTAATATGTATCTTAACTACCGATAATCACACCCAACTTCTGTTTCGTAGACGGTTTTCTTAAATTTCTATTTTCCGAGATTAGGAACGATTAAACCTTATCTTAAATGACAAAATTACCCTTACTCCTACCTCCCCACCAAAAGTCTTGCCTCCCCAAAATCTATCTTCAATCACCCACTCAAATTCTAATTCAACGATAAAAAAAAAAGAGCCCTAATTCAATCAAGCACAAGTAAACCCCAAACTTCCCAGATCATCAATCTCACATTCTTACCCAGTTAATCTCGCTCCAAACTTTCTCACATCAATCAATCTGGGTTAATCAGGTTTGCTCCATTTTTTCGGTCCTCATTCCTCATCCAGGTAGTATATTCGAATTTCAATTAATTTGTTGTTTACTGTGGTTCTAGCCTTGATTATACTTAATACAGTATGTGAGAAATAATATGTTAGTATTTGGAGGTTCCTCAAGTTTTGGTGGGTATCAAATTAAGCGTGAATGAGGGAAAATAGGTTAGTATTTGGAGGTTTTGTTTGTATTTGTGATGCTAGATTTAATGTTTGGTCGATTATTGGATTACTGTCTATGGTAATTTGTCCAATTGCTGTGAACTGAGTCACTGATTCTTGTGACGGTAATTTTGATGCATTTTGGTTGCTTGGTACTGTAGACACCCGCATTTTGACTGCCACGTGTCTATGGTAGTCTCCGAAAAACACCCGATGATGATCGGACGTCAACGTGACTTAGTATACTCGGATTTGGGCTCGGAATTCATAATATCCGACATGGACTTTTAACGGAGTAAAAATCTCACAAAACAGACCTCAAATTCAGGCCCAGTGGGTCGTTCCGAGTCAAATAAGACTAATTTGGGCCAAAATCGACACCAAAAATAATTCTCGTCTTTTGGCGACCGGGTCAAAACCCGGTCAAAGACGAAACCGTCTCATAAATCAGCTAAGTTCAGTTGGCGCATAAATTTGAATTCAAAAAAAGCAACCAAAACAAACAAGACCAAGTCTTCCTTATTTTTCTCGCCCAACTGATCCACTCGATCGAGTGGATTGACCCACTCGGTCGAGTGGAACGCCTTGAACTGGATAAGGCCCATTTGCTAAGGCACTCGATCGAGTGCACTAGGGCCACTCGATCGAGTGCCCTTATGTCGTGGGGTAATGCCTATAAATATCCCACGACATCCCCTCATTTGAGAACTTTTTTCCTAAGGCATTTTATCCTACATTTACCCTACTTTCCCCTACATACCTACACTACAAACCCTAAGCAAAAACACATCAAAATCCGAGCCATTTATACCTCGGAAACCGACACAACACACATACACATCTATACACACCATAACTCGCGTACGTCCTCGATACTCCCAAGCTTTGTCGCTATTCACGAGTCCATTTCCGAGGTCTATACTAGCATGTATGTTGAGGGTGTCTTAAACCCTTTTTCTATCTCTTTTCTATATCATTTTATGTACATTTTCGTATTATGATCGTAGTAACACCGACACTAACACTAACGTTCTTTATACTTTTTTTTGCATCTTTATTTTTGTATCGTCATTTTTACTACTAACATCATTAATAATACCGCGTATATATAAAACTAGTATCAAATTTCGGTTTAAAATCCGTTTGACTACGATGTTTGCCTAAGATCCGTTTAATCCCTTTACGAGCAACGACGGAGGTGGAGCCCTTTCGAGGAGCCCCGCCCCAATGTACTCAAGGGCGTAACGCGATCGCAAACGGTCGTAGTTGAACGAATTTCATTCCATTTCCATAATTGGTACGAAACCCGTTGACACGAAAATCGACATCACGTAACCCGAAAGGGTTAGTCCCGATGTCGTGACGTAGAGGGATATATTTCGTCACCAATTCAAAGTTTCCTAATCTAACGTAAACGTTTTCATAAAACTCTGGTGACGGTATTATAATCGTTCATACACGATTATAGTACCGGAGGCCGAGTCAAATATAAATCGTGCGATATTTGTATTTGATTTGGCCGATTATCGATTTCAAGTCATAAAACCAAGCGAGCCATCACTCGTATAGGGGGCACTCGATCGAGTGCCATAGGCCACTCGATCGAGTAGCACCCCAAAAAGTGGGCAGTAGCCACGCTAATAACACACTCGACCGAGTCAGTCAATGACTCGATCGAGTGGGTCTCATAACCCACAAAATTGAGGGCTTGGACACATATTCCGAGCCCCGTTCTTTATCGACTTTAGACCATCATCCGACCTTCCTATTTTTCAAAACTCACACACATCACGACACGTAGAACGACTTTGACCACTTTGACGTGATAAGTCGGGACAAGACTACGGGATGTGAGATTAGGCTAGCAATATGCCGCAATCTCATGTTTCCGTCCTTCGTTTAATACGCGACATAATGCGTATTTAATCGGGGTTAGTCCGTCTACATATTCTCGCGGTCTAGTTTACATACGGGTCCGTCCCTTTCATTATATCGCGTTATTTTCATTTCGTTATTATTTACACGTATTGCCGTATTGTGAATTCCGGGTTGTATTTCCGCCCGTGTAATTTGTACGTTATTTCTATTTATTCTCGAGCTTTGTCTATTTACTTGCTTTTACGCTTTATAAACGAACCTCGCATGCTAAATCACTTCGACAAATAATAAGATGCATTAAATGACGTAGTTAACGCAAAACTCACATGTTTAGCTAAAACGTTGTTTGCATATCATTTAATTATTTTACTAGCGCGCGTACACGAACACGAACGGTGTCTTAGTAGAGGCCGCCATGTGCGGGCGGGGTTGGGTGTCCTTAGTGGGCTTCCCAACACGTACCCTCACCCCTTACTCAGAACCTTTGGTTTCCGGATGTCCGAAACCCTTGGCACACGAGAGTCATTCTTTACACGATTACCGGTATAGATGGTATCGGTATCGCAATGCAAAGGGACGAGCCCCATAAACTCTGAAATCAGAGTGGGCTTACTTTGTGTATAGCCCATGACGACATAGAGTGGGCTCGTATGGTTCCGAATAACCACAAAATTCGGTGGCGACTCCATTTTGACTTAAATTTCGAACCCGAGAACAATCTTACCACGAGATTCATTCGCCTACCCAAACCCGCGCTTCGCCGCGTCGGGGTGGACCTACGTCATGTCCACAATTTGGCGACTCCGCTGGGGATACCTGATGTACCACATGTCATCGGGGTTCCTAGGGTGAGACTCGAAGAGAAATCGTTCGTAGATTAGTCTGCGCGCATTAGTTTAATGATTCATGCATAACCCAAATTTTGCCCGGGCCGGTTACTTGTGACCGACGTCCCACTATACCGCGGTGCATTCCTACATGGGTGCGCTAAAAACATCGATGGTGGAACTCGTCTCGGTTTTGCGGCATGTCCTAAGACCAACTCGGCTTAGGGAGTCCGTCCATCACACGAGAAAGCCATCGTTGTTGGTATAGACCCTATTTTGACCGACCGAGACTTAGTGTAAAGCATACATAAGCGTCGTTATAATGCTTGTTTGACTACGTGCTACTTGGTTTCCGTGTCATTTTTCAAAAATCGTCATTTCAAAATTGCATCTTTCCAAAAATACCCACCTTTTCGATAAACCCGAAATACTGTCCATTTCGGGACCCGTCATTCTAAAACGTCCAATTTTGAAAAACCCGAAATGCTGCCCATTTCGGGACTCACCTTTTCAAAATATCCAATTTTCAAAACTCGGAATGCCGCCGAAATTTAGGATCAACGATTTGACTCAAAATATCCTTTTCTGTAGTCGGCATGCTGTCCGTTTTAATCCTCGAATTTCCACCCCCACCACCTTGATTTTCGGAATTTTCTTTTTCAAAATTCTAATCTCGTTTTTCGAAATTCCGTTTTCAGTTTTCAAAACTCTCGGAAATTCGTTCATTTTGCATTCAAACCTCAACCTTTCCAAAACTTTCAACCTTCCGTATTATAGGATCTACCGTCTATCCGTGTGTCGGGTCTTTGCATAGTATGTAGAGGGTTTATAGCGTCGAAACTCTGTCGATCTTATATCGCAAGTTTTCCCCTTTTCCCGAGTTCGCCTTATTTGTCAAGCCACGACCAACCCGCGTAGGGCATACCCCTACAAAGGAAAGTCCGTCCATACACTCGAGTCAAAAGTCTGGGGAGTAATCTCACGTGGACCTTCCTTCGAACGGGACAAGGCCCACAAAGCCGAAATCCTAAGGAAGTCATACCACCCACGAGTCATCCGTCTAGATGTCTTTCTCGAGTCTTTTCCACTCAGTCCTTTCTTTTTGGGTCGCTCGGGATGTACTGTTTCCTTTGATTCCAAGACTGGGTTCGGTTTCTGATTACGTGGTGTTCTTACAGACAGGCCACCATCCACTAGGCTCACCCGCAAGATGGAAGCTGCTTTAGCTGAACTGAAAACCTCCGTTGATGCCATAGTCGAGAAGCAGGCCGACATCGATGCCCAACTGAATGAAATGAGGGCTGGACAAGTTGCTATCGTCACTCGATTGGCTTCGGTGGAGCACAGGACTCCTACTACCGAAACTACCGGACCTTTAGCTGAATTGGTTAGCTCGGTCCGCCGACTGGAAGAACAAGTTCATTTAACTGGGAGTAACAACATTCACCGGGAAAACAGTCGGGAGTATAACCCGCTAAGTGACAAGCTGCATGCAAACCTGAACCTCACTGGTTTGCATATGTTTGAAGGGACTGAAGACCCGTTACTACATGTACGGGCCTTCAAGGAGTTCATGGCCATCAAAGGAGTGGACTCCACCATGTTCAAGAGTCTTTTTGCTGCGTCTCTTGAAAAGCACCCTCGGGCCTGGTACTACAGGCTAGACCCGAAGAAGTATTCCACTTGGGATGATGTGGCCACCGAGTTCGCTCGGAACTATGCTGACAACACCGACATCCAAACCACAATGAGATCTCTGGAGGTTATGGCCCAGGAGCCGAAGGAAGGTTTTACCAAATACCTTCAACGATGGAGGGCCGAGAGTGTGAAACTGGTCGACAAGTGATAGTTGTCGTTTGTAGTGCCTATTCTGTAGTGTTTTGGTCCCATTTTCCTTGTGGAACCGCTCCTTTGGAGCGGTCTATGGGCTTCTTATGTTTCCTTTAGCTCGTTTCAGGTTCCCGAGACCGTTCATGAAGAGTTGGAGTGATTCCGACTCAATACATATGCATTTTGGAGCCAACGAAGCTAAGGAACGATGACTCGATGCCTTGGAATCGACCCCGAGACCTTGGGACCCAATCCCGAGCCTCCGAGACCCGATCCCGAGTCCCGAGAATCGATGAGAAGGCCATGAGAACAAAGGGGGACCGAAAAGTTCTTATTGGAGGCCTACAAGACTATTCCCGATCGGGTATGGCCTCATCCCGATCGGGAATAAAGAGGAAAGCAAGGAGCGGCTACTGTGGGGTGTTCCCGATCGGGAGCATAAAATCCCGATCGGGATTCTCCACTTTCCCGATCGGGATTTCCTTTCCCGATCGGGATTGTCCCAGTTCAGCCCGTGTTCATTTCCTTTCAATTCCTTTCATTCTTAAACCCTTTATATACCCTTCTCTTGGGAGAGGACGAGCACTTATCATACCCTAGACTAGTTTAAGCCTCAAAAACCCTAGATTGATTCTCACTCATTAGCTTTAATCTTCTCTTAATTTTAGTTAATCTTTAGTTAATCCTTTGTAATTAGTGCTTGTATTAAGGGATTCTTGGAGATTGTCTCAAGCTTGACAACCTTGGGATTGTATTTGGGTTTCTCATTAATGCAAGATTGTTCCTTTTCTTCATCTAGTGTTGGTATAATCTTTTCTCATCCTTGTTCTTTGTTATTTATACAAGTTTGAATCTTTTCTTAGTGTTATTGTTATTGTTCTTGTTTGGATTTGTCATTATGGATGTTTGGATGTTTGTCTTAGCTTCTCTTTTGATTGTTATTCTTCCTTTCATCATGAGTGAGTAGTCTTCTTGTGGGGTTAGTAGGGGGATTAGGGGTAGATTATGGATAATTAGGGTTGATTAAGGGGAAAGGGTGAATCTTTGTTGCTAGTCACATTGTGAGCACTCTAGGTGTTTGTTGTTATGCTTGTATGAGTAGTAGTGGCCAATGCTCCTTGTGCATGTGTTCATGAATCCATTGTTTGCCTATGATGTGGGAATGTTGAGAATAATCGTAGTTGCGAGAGCACGGATTAGGGTCTAAGTTGCGAGAGCCCGGACCCACCTTGACATCGGTTTAAGTTGCGAAATCCCGGACCGACTCTAGACACTAGGAGACATCCATACCCTTGATCACCCCAATTACCCTTCTACCTTTATGAACCCGACCTACCCCACTTCTTTCCATAATTGAGTCATTTTCTAGTTAGACCGATCATTAGCATTGTTTAGCATCATTAGTCTAGTTCTTACTCCTCCTCCTCAATTGTTTCCTTTTATAGCTTTCTTTGTGTTTGTTCGTGTGACTTAGCCTAGTTTTAGTGGACCTAGTCTACACCTTACTCTACCGTCCCTGTGGATATCGACCCTACTTGCCCTAGCTACCCACTAGGAATAGTCGGTTTATTATTGTTGGCTAGGGACGTGACAAATCCTTACCATCAATTTGGCGCCGTTGCCGGGGACGGTGCATTGTTTAGACTTAGTTTGCTTATTTCTAGACTTAGTTACCCCTCTTTGTGTTCTCCCATCTTCTCTTGTGTATATTCTCTTGATTTTTCATCTTTCTTTAGTGTTATCTCTTCTTTTTCTCTTTGTCTCTAGTTGTGCTTGTTATTGTCGTTGCCTAGTGCCCATAAAGCACTAGGTGTTCTTACGTTTGTTCTAGTGTGTAGTGTATGCCTAGGAGGGGAGGCGACTTCTATCTCTTTAATCCAGAGCCGGAGAGACTCTTTCGAGCCTTTCGCCAACGGACGATTAATCGGATTAGGATCTCTCAACCAAGTGCAAGCACCACTCATCAAGGGCAAGCCCAAAGAGCCGACTTGAGCATTTCACCTCGAGAGACGGCCGGAGGGACCTTCATCAATCCCTTCGGTGATTCTTCTCCTAATTCTCCCTCTTCATCTACATCAACACTCTCTACACCCCCATCCTCTCCCTTATATCCAAGGATGCCGAAGTTTTCCTCTCACTCCACTTTCACGGAAGATGTCTTGCCGGGACCGAGTGCATTACCGGAAGCCTATACCGGAAATTTTGTGGCCAAGACTCAATTTATCCAACTTGTAGAGAGGAGCCCATTTAGTGGTTTGCCCACCGAAGACCCGCACCAACATATGGAGACCTTCTCCGATTATTGCGATGCTATTTCTCAACCCGGGGTTACACAAGATCAAATTCGATGGGTTTTATTTCCTTTCTCATTAATTGGAAAAGCAAAGCAATGGATCAAGAGTCTAGATCGGGCAACCACGGGGATCGATACTTGGAAAAAGCTTGCCTTGGCGTTTTACCAAAAATTTTACCCTCCGGAGAAAACTAATTTGCTTAGGGCCTCCATCACCGGGTTCCAACAAAGGGATGAAGAGAGCCTATATGAAGCTTGGGAGCGGTTTAAGTCTTTGGTGAGATCGTGCCCACACCATGGACTCTCACAATGGTTCTTGGTGCAACAATTTTGGAATGGCCTTTATGAAGACTCAAGAGCCATCCTTAATATGGGCTCCAATGGTAGGTTTACCGAGGTCGATGACGACCAAACATGGGCGAGAATCAAAGAGATGGCGGTGCATAATTCGCAATACTCTAGGCCTAGGAAGGCAAATCGGGGAGGGAGGCACGAGGTTGATGCTATCACTCAGTTGAGCATTAACCTTGGAGCTCAACTAAAAACGCACATGGAGACTATTGACAAGAAGATCCAAAGCCACCTCAACCAAGTCCAAGGCTCTAGTTCATCCGACCATCAACCGATTCAAGAAGTGAATGCTTTGGGGTTCGCACCTCCTACACCTTACTTTGGGATGTGTGACACTTGTGGAATCGTTGGCCATGACCCTATGAATTGTAGAGGGAGTATTGAGCAAGTGAACGCCTTTCAAGCGTTCAAGCAAGGTGCTTCTTTCTCTAATCAATACCAAGCTTCCCAACAAGTCCCCCAACAACAAGCGTTTCACCATCAACAACAACATCGTCCCTATGTTCCACCTCCCTTAAGGGACAACGATCAAAGTTACCAAGGTTATGTGGGTAACCAAAGACCCTTCAACAATTTCAAGCAAAATAACCAAGGCAACTTCAACAATAAGCAAGGGTTCCAACAAGGGAACTTCAATCAAGGATATCAAAACCACAACCAAGGGTTTCAAAATCACAATCAAGGAAATTCTCATGGGTTCCAAGGGAACCGTCAACAAGCAACTCACAATCAACAACAACAAAGCAAGCCTAGGAGCCGGTCTCCTATCCACGATTACGGTACCCCATTAGCCCTCACCGATACTCCGCATAATCCATCATCTCCACCACGTGATTTTGACATACAAAAGACTATGATGGATTTGCAAAAGAGCAATCAAGAAGTGAAGAACAATCAAATGGACATGTCAAGAAACCATCAAGAGCTCTTTACTTATGTTCGAGGGGAAAACGCTATGAGAGATACCCGGATGACGATACTCGAGAACCAAATAGCTCAACTTGCATCGGGAAGTTCCTCAAGGCAAAAGGGACAATTACCTTCTCAAGGCCAATCATCGTCATGTGAGCATGTAAATGCCATCACCACGAGGAGAGGTACATCCTATGACCCCCCTCCATTCCCTAATGATCAAGAGCCAATGCATGAACCAACGAAGAAATTGGCATCTCCAAGTCAAGAAGACTCAAGCTTTGATCGTCCAATTGAGGAACAAGTCTTAAGGGAGGTCGAGAAGCCCCAAAAAGACAACCCTCCACCACCTAAAGAGAAAGAAAAAGGCAAAGGGAAAGTGTCGTTTGAGAAGTCTATCCCCATGGAGCAAAACAAGTACCAAGTGCAATTGCCTTACCCATCAAGGCAAATGAAGAGTAAGGAAGACTCTCAATATGACAAATTCCTTAACATCATGAAGAAGTTGGATGTCAATGTCCCATTCACCGAGTTACTTACCCAAATCCCGGCATACGGAAAATTCATGCGGGAAATCCTAGCAAGGAAAAGATCTATCGACAAGGAAGAGACGGTAGCGTTCACGAGGGTGGTGAGCGAGCTCATTCAAGGGTCCACGCTTCCGAAGTTGAAAGATCCGGGTAGTTTCTCAATCCCTTGCACCATTGGCAATTTTATGATCAACAATGCATTATGTGACTTGGGTGCGAGTGTAAGCGTCATTCCCTACACTATTTGTTGCCGACTCGGGATGAAGGAGTTGAAATGCACATCCATTACGCTCCGAATGGCCGACAAGTCTATTAACCGACCATTGGGAATGCTTGAGGATGTGCCGGTGCGAATAGGGAAATTCTTCATTCCGGTCGACTTCATTGTGCTCGATATGCCGGAAGATGCAAGCACTCCCATTATTCTTGGGCGCCCATTTCTACACTCCGCCGGTGCCATGATCGATGTGAAGAGGGGTAAGATCACATTTGAGTTGGGCGAGGAAAAGATAGTGTTCGACCTCCAAGGCAACACTCCACCCACTAGTGATGAAACGTGTAAAATGATCCATACCACGAAAGACATCGATCGAGGGAGAGAAACGGGACAAAGCTTGAAGAAGTACTCCTATGTACTTGAGGACTCCGATAGTGAGGAAGATGAGTGCCCGAATCACGGGCTTGGTGACAAGTTGCTGAGTGAAGAAAGTGATGAGCCGTCCTTGGGACCGCATGAGGACCGGTGGACATTTGGGCATATCCCAAAAGACCGAAAGTACAAGTTCAAGCCATTGAACTTGGAAGATCGGGATGCCCCGGGAACGTCTAGGCAAGGCCATGAGGAGCCTTGGTTTGTGGATGGCTATATCTCGAGCATGATTGAAGACATCTCTAGGGCCTTCGACTTGTTCTTACGTGCCCTTGATGGAGATGGAGCCGGTTGGAGAGTTGATGAAAAAGAATGAAGATCTGCACCACCTTGGTTTGACGGAGTTCCACAAGAACCGTCGCATTGTGTATATTTCTTACTCTTAGTTAGTTTGATTTTGGTGATATTCTTGTTGTTTAGACTTTTTGATGAGAGTTGTGAGGGAGAGAATTTTATGTGTGCTTGAGTTTTCTTGATAGGTGAAGTTGATTTGAGCCCTAGAAAGGGTAGATTGTTGATAAGGATTGGTTTGTGAGCGAGGAAGTCGGTTTTTGAAGCTTGTATCAAGCTTTTGGGTTCATGGAAGGTGAAGATGAAGAATCCCGATCGGGAAAGCCTTATCCCGATCGGGAATGTCGATGCCAAGAATTCGGACTCACTGGAAGGTGATCCCGATCGGGAACACAAAATCCCGATCGGGAATTCACACTTTCCCGATCGGGAATTCCCTTCCCGACCGGGAATGTCCTCTTCCCCATTTTGAGTCTTTTTCCTAGGCATTTGATTCCACCCATCCATAATACCCCCTCCCAACCTCCCTACTCCACTCTACTCCTATCACATGACCATACACCTCACCTTACATCGAAACCCACACACCCCTTACACCATTACTACCCCGACCGTGAGCTCTTGAATATGAAGCGAGATGGCAACTATGGAGACAAGCAACAAGGCCCTCATGATCATCGAGACGATGGAGCAAGTGAGTTACTAGCCGCTCGGTTTGGGTAACTATCCTTCCTTTTCCGTCTATTATCGCTTGCCTTTCCTTGTTTGCCCCCTTCCCTCGAGTCATGGAGTCTTAGTGGCCTTCGAGGCCTTAGTATGGTTGCTCCCGACTCTCGACGACGTGATTACATCGAGAGTCCATCGAAAACTCCAAATTTACAAGATTTTCACCGCTTTTTAGGAATTAGACGGATTTAGGCGAAATCCGGGCTAGGTGACTTGATTACACCTAGCCCTCCCCTCCCATTTCCTTTTATTTCCTTCTTTTTATTTTCTTCCCCCATCCATATCTTTTTCTTGTCTCAGCCCACGGTGACTTGACTACACCCCGGCCGGACACATTATACCCTTTTCTTCAACTTATTTTTGATTCTTAGCTTTATTTTCGTAGTTTCTCTTCTTTTTCTTTTGTCTCTCCGACACTACGATTGAGCATATGAGGACATTGCTCGATTTAAGTGTGGGGGAGCGATATTCTATCGTAGCTTGTTTTACTTTCTTATTTTATCGAAAAATCTTGAAAAAAAATCCTAAAAATTTGAAAAATTTTCACAAAATCCAAAAAGATTTTTCCTTTTGTATGTTCTACTTTTGGGTCTTTGTGTAGTATATTTGTTTTGTATTGTGTTTGTTTTGCCTCCCTGTTCCGTATAGGTTGCTTAATCACCATTGCTTGGAAAGCTTTGAAGACATTCGGTAACATCTTCTATCCCTTTCTCCCTCTTTATATATTCTTGTGAAGTTTGGAGAAAGTTTTGTGAAGGTGTGCTCGGGTGGAGCTTATACTTGCTTGTGGTTGATTTGGTGATTTGCTTGGAAGCTAGGGGTGGTGTTTGTGTTGTTTATATGTTTGTTGTGTTTTGTTTCTTGTTTTGTTACTTTTACTTCTTTTTCTTTCGTTCGTCTATATCTTTTCTTCATTTCTGTTGTGTTGTGTTGAGTTATGTGTCGTGTGCGTAAATGTTTTCGAAAACCCGGTTTAGAGGCTAGTGTGTGAGTGCTTACTTTCCCCTTCTAGAAGTATAAATCGAGTCTTGGACTTTACTCTAGTAGAATGACCCTAAATCAATGATTTCGTTGGTCCTTTACCTTGAGTCCACCTTTCTTACTAGGGATTTACTACGGGATTTGCACCTTTGACCATTATGACCACCCACAGTGTGAATAGGCCTTGGTTACCGAGTCTCGTCCCTTAGGTGACCGTGTTTAGGATTGTTTTGACTAGTCCAAGTTCTCCACTTTTTTGTGGGTTAGAAGGGAAGGGCCCGTCCCGACTCACCCATTTACCTACCTTCTGCGCATATCCGCTCAATAAAAATGCAACTTGACGATTCCTCTCTTTCTTATCATACAAGGAGATGCCAAAAAAATGCCAAATCTTGCCAAAATGGGCAAAGAAAAGAAAATGAAAGAAAGAAAAGAAATGAAGAAAAAGAAAAGGCACAAAAGCCAAAAACAAAGTAGAAAAGAAAAAAAAAAAAAAAAGTTGGCATGGAAAAACAAAGCAAAAATGCAAAAGAAAAGAGAAAATGCCAAAAGAAAATCGTCTCACAAAAATAACTCCTACCTCTCAAAATAAGCCTTTTTCCGACTTTTGCCGTGAAGAGCCTACCAAAGGACCGAGTCCCGAGGAAGGATGATAGCGGCATTAGTCGGTCTTCCCTCATTTTGCATATTTTCACCTTTTTACTTGGACTAGTTAGGCTGTTTTAGCCATGGGAAAACCCTCTCGGCTCACGCTAAAGGGGGCGGGGTCTCACTTACCTACAGTGTCGACTAACACCGTGGTTCATCACTTTCCATCTCCGCCGATCGTCCCGTAGTAAGCTTTTAGAAAGTTAGGAGGACCTAGGTAAGTTACCAACGTTTTTATTGCTTTGTCGTCATACTATTAGGGTTTAGTCCACCTTGGTTTGTATTGCTAACTTGGGAACGTTGTCGCTTACCTTGAATCCTAAACCGGTGTTTCACTCACCGCTTTTAGAGGGAAGCGGTATTTGTTTTGTTTTGGGTGCAACCGATTATGTGTTTGTGTGTGTGTTTGTTTGTTTATGTGTTTTGTGTCCGGTTGCATCCACAGTTTTGTCGCAAGACCCAACTTGCCTTGCGGAGTGCACTTGTCCTCTGAGTGCACTCGCGTGAGTTGAAGGGGCATAGGGTGCGCTAATACCCACTCGGTTAGTTTAGTAGTTAGTATGTGCTCACTCGAGGGCGAGTAAGGGTTAAGTGTGGGGGAGTTGATAGTTGTCGTTTGTAGTGCCTATTCTGTAGTGTTTTGGTCCCATTTTCCTTGTGGAACCGCTCCTTTGGAGCGGTCTATGGGCTTCTTATGTTTCCTTTAGCTCGTTTCAGGTTCCCGAGACCGTTCATGAAGAGTTGGAGTGATTCTGACTCAATACATATGCATTTTGGAGCCAACGAAGCTAAGGAACGATGACTCGATGCCTTGGAATCGACCCCGAGACCTTGGGACCCAATCCCGAGCCTCCGAGACCCGATCCCGAGTCCCGAGAATCGATGAGAAGGCCATGAGAACAAAGGGGGACCGAAAAGTTCTTATTGGAGGCCTACAAGACTATTCCCGATCGGGTATGGCCTCATCCCGATCGGGAATAAAGAGGAAAGCAAGGAGCGGCTACTGTGGGGTGTTCCCGATCGGGAGCATAAAATCCCGATCGGGATTCTCCACTTTCCCGATCGGGATTTCCTTTCCCGATCGGGATTGTCCCAGTTCAGCCCGTGTTCATTTCCTTTCAATTCCTTTCATTCTTAAACCCTTTATATACCCTTCTCTTGGGAGAGGACGAGCACTTATCATACCCTAGACTAGTTTAAGCCTCAAAAACCCTAGATTGATTCTCACTCATTAGCTTTAATCTTCTCTTAATTTTAGTTAATCTTTAGTTAATCCTTTGTAATTAGTGCTTGTATTAAGGGATTCTTGGAGATTGTCTCAAGCTTGACAACCTTGGGATTGTATTTGGGTTTCTCATTAATGCAAGATTGTTCCTTTTCTTCATCTAGTGTTGGTATAATCTTTTCTCATCCTTGTTCTTTGTTATTTATACAAGTTTGAATCTTTTCTTAGTGTTATTGTTATTGTTCTTGTTTGGATTTGTCATTATGGATGTTTGGATGTTTGTCTTAGCTTCTCTTTTGATTGTTATTCTCCTTTCATCATGAGTGAGTAGTCTTCTTGTGGGGTTAGTAGGGGGATTAGGGGTAGATTATGGATAATTAGGGTTGATTAAGGGGAAAGGGTGAATCTTTGTTGCTAGTCACATTGTGAGCACTCTAGGTGTTTGTTGTTATGCTTGTATGAGTAGTAGTGGCCAATGCTCCTTGTGCATGTGTTCATGAATCCATTGTTTGCCTATGATGTGGGAATGTTGAGAATAATCGTAGTTGCGAGAGCACGGATTAGGGTCTAAGTTCCAAGAGCCCGGACCCACCTTGACATCGGTTTAAGTTGCGAAAGCCCGGACCGACTCTAGACACTAGGAGACATCCATACCCTTGATCACCCCAATTACCCTTCTACCTTTATGAACCCGACCTACCCCACTTCTTTCCATAATTGAGTCATTTTCTAGTTAGACCGATCATTAGCATTGTTTAGCATCATTAGTCTAGTTCTTACTCCTCCTCCTCAATTGTTTCCTTTTATAGCTTTCTTTGTGTTTGTTCGTGTGACTTAGCCTAGTTTTAGTGGACCTAGTCTAGACCTTACTCTACCGTCCCTGTGGATATCGACCCTACTTGCCCTAGCTACCCACTAGGAATAGTCGGTTTATTATTGTTGGCTAGGGACGTGACAAATCCTTACCATCAACAAGCCCAGTGAGAAAACTTTAGTGGAGGCCTTTGTTAAGAACCTCCTCCCATCCTACCGGGTTCACCTCCGATATGCTGTCATACCCAATTTCACCACCCTTACTGAAATGGGTATGAGGATCGAAGATGATCTGAGACTGGAAGGCCTCACCAAGGCCGCTGCTAAGGGTTACCAAGGGGCTTCTTCCTCTACAACCAAGCCTCAAGCTGCAACTCGCAGCATTTTCGACGCGGTGAATCTACTAGATACCCCGTCCAATAATAATACCCCACCTCGGGTTTTCACTGATATAGGTACGACCTATACTTATGCCTTACAAAGGCTATCCTCTAAGGGCCTAATCCAACCGATAGGCCCAACTCCTGAAGTTCCGGTCGAGCGACGCTCCAAGAACTATAATGCTCAGGCCTATTGTCAATACCACCGAGGCAATGGGCATGACACCGAGAAGTGCTGGAAGCTGAAGCACTTGATCCAAGACCTAATTGAAAGCGGTAAAATCCCGCTACCCGGAGATAAGCCTAGCAACAAGGAGAACCCTTTCAGCTCCCACGCCATCTTTACCGGGGAGGTGATTGATTGTTCTCACCTTATCTCTCCATTTATCCCGCAAGTGAACGGGATCTGGTTCGATGACGAAGATGATGTCTACCTCGCGAAAGGGGAAGCTGTCCCCATCACCGCCGAGGAGGTTCGAAAGACTAAATCCCGAGTCCTAACCAGTAATCACCTTGGTCGTCCCTACCAAGCCACTAGCTCTAAGGACGCCCCCATCCCGACAACCGTCATTACGGAAGTCGCCCCTGAAGAGCCAACTGCTGAGACGGCTCTCGTGAAGCAATTGAAGAAAACCCGAGTTAACCTCACTATATGGCAACTCCTGGTTAGTTCTCAAGAACATCGGGAAGCACTTACAAAGGCTCTCGATCAAATTAAGGTTGACTCTTTGGTTACCCCTGCTGAGATGGTAGCCACGATCCTGCCCCACCTAAAGGGCAAGGCTAAGGAAGAAGGACCGGTAATCACTTTTTCCGAAGCCGACCTACCACCGTTTGGGGCCACCCATAATCTGGCCCTCTACATTACGGTGGTCTGCCGAGGAAAATACCTCCCAATGACCCTAGTTGATGACGGGTCTGCTGTAAACGTCCTTCCCTTGAGGACCGCAAGAGCCCTCGGCATTACCGAGGCTGACTATATCCCGACTGCTCAGACCATCCAAGCTTTCGATGGGAGCCCGAAGTCGGTAGCTGGGGCCGTGAAACTGACCATCATAACCGGCCCAATAGAAAAGGAGCTCGAGTTTCAGGTGATCGATGTCACCTCATCGTTCAACTTGCTCCTAGGTAGGCCTTGGATCCACGCGGTCAAGGCGGTGTCCTCCACCCTCCACCGAAAGATCAAGATGCCTCTGCTTAACGATGTCATCACTTTAGTGGCAACACCAATGACTGTGGCTAGCTGTAATGCCACGGGACGCACGGACCTCTGGGGGTTCGATTTTGTGGGGATGATCGAGGAAGAATACCTCTTTAGGCCTTACTTCACTACGAGTATCGACATGATGCTCCAAAACCTAGGATACTTTCCGGGGGCTACCTCTCGACCCGATCTTCCAGCTGGGAAGATCATTGAGGTTCTCAAAGACAAAGAATCTCACTTTGGTCTCGGTTATGCCATCACCCCCGACAATGTTGTCCGAGCAGGGATCGAAAAGGCCTGTAACATCCTTAAGGGTATCTACTTGAGCCCTTATAGCCCACGGTTGGCTGACTACTTTGTCACACCGGTGTTTGGGGCTATCCAGGTTGGTCTATACCAACCTAATGCTATGCAGCTCGGGACCCACTTGGCCCGGGACTGCAACTACATCCCGGATGACGTGTTCGCCCTCATCCAATCCAATGGAGCTGAAGATGCTGAGCCCGCACTAGGGCTACTATTCGGGGAAGACACCATAGCCCCAACTCCAAAGGAAGACCTGGTCAACCTGATCCTCCGCAGCAACAGGTTTGACCCGACCAAGCTGATCTCGGATGTTGGTTCCGAGACGGGAAACAGGGCCTGGAGGAAGACTGTCAAGTGGACTGACAGTCAGGGAAGGATCTACAAGCTGGTCACCGGAGAGGGAGACATGCCTGAGTCTGAGTCCGAGTCTGAGTCGGAGTCTGAGTCAGAGTCTGAGGTCGAGTCTAGGGAAGTCGGTGCTAGAGTCACTCCTGTAACCCCTCTCCCTTTTATTATTCCTGCTGCTGGCACTTCGGGGTCTGTCCCGAGTGCCCTACCTATCCCGCCACTGACCAATGATCAGATGGCTGCTCTCTTTGAGTTGTTTTCCAAGTTTTCAATCAATAATAACAACCGTTCTGCTTACGACTTGTCTCTTTCAAATTCTGCTTTTAAAAATGTTTTATGCTATGACATTGAGAAAACAGACGAACAGGTACCCTTACCTCCGCGTCTGATCGAGCAACTAGAGCAAAGGGAGTCCCGGAACCCGGTAATCGAAGAAACCGAGTCCATAAATGTGGGAACAACCTTAGAGCCTCAGACACTTAAGATAGGGTTATCCTTAAATCCCGAGGAGAAACAACAGTTCGTAAGCCTCCTCCAAGAGTTCAAGGATGTCTTCGCATGGTCCTACAAGGACATGCCGGGGATAGACCGGGAAATAGCCGAGCACCACATACCAATCAAAGACGGGTGCAAACCGGTCAAACAGAAGCTTCGTCGGATGAGGCCCGAATGGTCTCTCAAGGTAAAAGAAGAAGTCGACAAATAATTCAAAGCCGGCTTCATACAAGTGTCCGAGTATCCGGACTGGGTGGCAAACATCGTGCCGGTTCCTAAAAAGGACGGTAAGGTGCGGGTATGTGTAGATTTTCGGGATCTTAACAAGGCGAGCCCGAAAGATGATTTTCCGTTACCACACATCGACATACTGGTGGATAACACGGCCGATCATGCCCTTCTATCATTCATGGACGGGTATGCCGGGTATAATCAGATCAAGATGGCGGAAGAAGACATGAGTAAGACTACCTTCACAACACCTTGGGGTACTTACTGCTATACCGTCATGCCTTTCGGTCTCATTAATGCCGGAGCCACATATCAAAGGACTGCTACCACTTTATTACACGACATGATGCATAAAGAGGTGGAAGTTTATGTAGACGACATGATCGTCAAATCCAAAGAACGGGACGGTCACATCACCGCCCTAAGAAAATTTTTCACCCGATTGCGCAAATACAACATGAGGCTAAACCCTCAAAAGTGCAGTTTCGGGGTAACATCAGGCAAATTACTGGGTCATATCGTTAGCCAATGAGGTATCGAAGTCGACCCAGCTAAAATCAAAGCCATTACCGAGATGCAACCTCCTAAAACCGAATAAGAAATAAGGGTATTCCTCGGGAAAGTCCAGTACATCAGTCGGTTCATTTCCAAACTAACCATGGTGTGTGAACCAATTTTCAAGAAACTGAAAGTAGGAGAACGGGTACTATGGGATGACAAGTGCCAAACTGCTTTCAACAAGATTAAGGAAATTTTGTCTGCACCGCCAGTTTTAATGCCACCTCAACCAGGTTTGCCTCTGTCGTTATACCTAACGACGACCGAGACAGCCATAGGGGCTATGCTGGCTCAGACAGTTGACTCCGAAGAAAGAGCCATTTACTACATCAGCAAGAAGTTTTTAGAGTATGAGTGCAAATATACCATGCTCGAAAAGACGTGTTTGGCTCTAGTCTGGGCCACCAAGAAACTCCGACATTATATGCTCAGTTACGAGGTCCATGTGCTATCCAAGATGGACCCGATCAAATACATCTTCGAAAAGCCAGTTCTCAACGGCCGAATCTCTAGGTGGACTCTAATGCTGGCAGAGTTCGACTTAAAGTTTGTACCGTTAAAGGCTATTAAAGGTCGAGTAGTAGCTGAATTTCTCGCCGATAGCCCGATAACCGAAGAAGGACACACCGACACTTGGTCCTTCCCAGACGAAGATATTTTCCATACTGATACTGAAACATGGGATTTATACTTCGACGGTGCATCTAATTTTCGAGGGTTCGGAGTCGGGATCCTCCTAATTTCACCAAAAGGGGAACATACTCCCGTCTCCATCAAGCTGGACTTTGATGTTACCAATAATGCAGCAGAGTACGAAACATGCATTTACGGGCTACAAGCCGCCGCCAATCTGGGGATTACAAATCTCCGGGTACATGGTGACTCATCCTTGGTTATTAACCAAGCACTTCAAAAATGGAAGACTCGAAATGCTAATCTCGTGGCCTACCAGGCACGAGTAAGGGATCTCGAGAAACAATTCCAAAAGGTAGAGTACATATATCTGCCTCGGGAAGAAAATCAGTTTGCAGATGCACTCTCAAAATTGGCATCTTTACTGAACATTCCCGACCACGTGACCAGTATGCCAATTTCCGTCGAAAGACGTTCCGAGCCGGCGTACGTTCACGACATCGAAGACATTGAAGTAACTGATCCCGAACCATGGTATCAGGCTGTGTTAACGTACCTGACAAATGGAGAATATCCTCCCGGGTCGGAAGGACGAGCTAAGAAAGCCTTACGAACGCTAGCCACCCAATTTATCCGTACCGACGACGGACAACTGTACAAGAAAACGGCATAGGGGGCTCTTCTCCTTTGCGTTGACAAGTATAAAGCTGAAAAGGTTATGGCCGAAGTACATGACGGTGAAAACGGCCCACATATGAATGCCCACATGCTGGTCCGGAAAATCATGAGGCTTGGTTATTATTGGAATACCATGGAAGCTGATTGCCGGTCGTATGTCAAACATTGTCATAACTGTCAAATCTTTGGCAATGTGCAGCATATGCCGTCATCGCTACTCTATACCATGACGTCACCCTGGCCATTCTCGACGTGGGGTATCGACATAATCGGGAAAATAAATCCCTCGGGTACCGGTGGGCATTGCTTTATTTTGGTAGCTATCGACTATTTCACCAAATGGGTCGAAGCTGAATCATATCGCATTCTCAATGCTAAGCATGTCGCCAAGTTCATTCAGAACAAGATAATTTGCCGGTATGGGATCCCCTCTGAATTTATCAGTGATCACGGGACTCACTTTCAAGCCGAGACTGCGGCCCTACTGGCAAAGTATAAAATCCAAAGGCATACTTCCTCGCCTTACCGTCCCCAAACAAATGGAGCAGTAGAGGCGGCTAATAAAACGATTGTCACCATACTCAAAAAGATGGCTGACAATTACCGGGACTGGCCCGACAAAATACCTTTTGCCCTATGGGGATATCGAACGTCAATTCGCACCGCAACCGGGGCGACACCATATTACCTAACCTATGGGATGGAGGCAGTCCAACCAGTCGAGCTGGAAGTACCGTCCCTCAGAATTCTGCTAGAAAGCCAAGTACCCGAAGCTGACTGGGTTCGAGCACGATATGACTCGTTGGTTCTACTAGACGAACGACGGTCCCGTGCCCTCAATAATATCCAAATCTACCAGAAGAGGATCCAACGGGCCTTCAACAAGAGGGTAAGGCCCAGGAACATTAAGGAGGGCGATCTAGTCCTTAAGTCTATTCGAGCTCTACTACCAGTTGACCCGAGGGGAAAATTCAAACCCAATTGGGCTGGGCCATATCTGGTGAAGAAAATCCTATCGGGGGGAGCAGTGATGCTGACGGACCTGGACGGGAATGAGTTTGTCAACCCAACCAACCTGGACCAGCTGAAGCGTTACTACCCTTAGCCATTTCTCAATGTCATTAGCAAATTTTATCAAAATCATTTTTTTTTACAAAAAGCAAGTCAATGAGCTAGAATTACTTATTCTACAGTCATAAACATCTTGAACCAATAGTCTTGGTGTAATTCGAGATTGCAAATTCCCTGTGCTTGAACTACGTTTGGTTTGATTCTGCTAATCGCGGATACGTAGGCAGCCCCTCAAAAGGGCACAACCAATGCAATCAAGAAAAGACAGGAGCGGTTTTATAATAAACTTCTTTTATTAATTCAAAAAAAATCCCGATAAACTCGGAAAATTACAAAAATGCAGGAATTCAAAAAAAATACAAAAAAAAAGGGGCACATAACAAAAATAATAATAGTACTTAAATAATAATAAAGCTAAAGGACTCGGCACTTAGGGCATCTTGCCCTTCCCTTTGTCCTTAGTCTCCTTAGTCGTCCACTGACGACGACGCGGAGGGGAGCGTTCCCGAATCACCACAGGAACTTCTCTAGCTCGGGCTCGAGTGTTTGAGCCCGACTCCCCTGTCATATCAATGGGCCCAAGTCGAGCCCTGACGGGCTCAAGGAGCCGGTCACGCGGACCAAGTCGGTCCCGGACCGCCAACCTCGGCCCAAGTCGTCGTTCCAAGTCAGTCTGCCCTCGAGTGCTGCTAGAACCGACTTCCTTAGATCGAGTCTTAGTTTGTGACTTAAGACCCGATTCTCCCCGGACTGTGGTCTCAGGAATGTGTTCCCCGGTGAAAAAGTCCCGATTGTCCTTCGCCGACTCACGGTGAACCAATTCAATGGCCTCATCAACCTTTAAGGCCTTTCGAGCTTCCTCGGACTCTTCAGAAGTCCACTTCTGATAAGCCCGTGACACCCAAGCGGATTGGCAAGGGCTAGGTACCGTCCATGTGGGATGAGTGAACCATCGTTGCAACCAGGTGTCGCACATAGCGTCCGTCAATTGGAGCGGGACGCTGATAATGGCTTCAGTCTCAGGGATGCGCTGAGACAAACCGAACTGCCTTAGGAGACAGTCCGGATAAATGTGAACTGTCCAGTCTAAGGACAGGATCGTCAGGTACCGGGCTTGGTCTCTCTTAGCCAGTCCGGTCAATTTTGAAAGGAACCACCAAGCGACGGTCCACCTGATGAAGGGACCCCCGTGAAACATCAACTCCTCGTCCCAGTAAGCTCGATCTATCCGATAACTCGAGCTTATTTTCCGCCTTCGGGAGCTAATCTGACTGCTCCGATAATTGGGAATGCTCGGAGGAGTCTCTATGATTGAGAGCCGTTCCGACAACCATATCTGAAAAGCATACACAAGCTTCCTAAGCCATTGAGTGGTCCGCTACAGCCCACTCGATCGAGTACAGCAGCTGACTCGATCGAGTAGGCCTATCAAAAACAGGCAGTAGCCCGGTACGATTGTCACTCGATCGAGTGACAGGTCCACTCGATCGAGTGACTTACGAGAATCAGGAAATTCGCGTGAAACGTGAACGAAAAAAAAAACAAAAATAAATATCGAAAAAATCGAGAGGTATACCTGCAGGAAACGGGTACTCCCCATCAACCGTCGGGTCGGGTCGAGCCGTCTAGCATCCAGACCCGTAATAATCTCCCCAGTGGCTAGCCAAGCAGGGTTATGACCAGTCTTCATCTGGTCAACCACTCCAATTAGCCTGATTTGACCCCTGCATGAGTCAAGCTCCATCAGCCCCTCGAAGACATAGCAATGCAGCATGCAAAAGGCGAATGCCCTGCGCCTATGAGCAGGGGTGGCCCTTACGTCCCGTGGGTTCATGAACTTGTCGGCCAGGTCAAACAGGGAAACGGTATCTCCCTGCACCATTCGGTTGGCCTCAGCATGAGACAAACCCAGAAACTCCCTTAATCTCCTCCTCAGATCCGGGTAGAACGGGGGGATAGCGGGCTGAACAGCAAGACCCCAGCCGCCTATGGCCGCAATCTCCTCGGGCAAAGGACACATCTCGCCCCTCGGGAATGCAAACACGTGATGGGTGGTATCCCAAAACGACAGACAGGCGTCCAGAAAATGCGAATCGACTATCAGACGCTGAAAAGGGAATAAATTGACTATCCCCATCTGAGTCAGCCGGACCTTCTCCTCGTCCCGAAAGTATTGGGACCAGGCAAGAAGCATAGCCGTCAAATGGTCTATACCCATAGCAGAAGTTTCTAACTTTCTTAAAAGTCTAAAAGATTTTGAGAAGGGAAAGAAGAGTTTGAGTTGGGATTTAAAAAGTTGAAGCAGGGATTCTCATATTTATAATGGGAAAACCTAACAGAAAAACCTAACTACCCTGCCTCCTCAGCAAGCTGGGCCCTATGCGCGCGCAGGCCTGATTTCCAACTAAGAACCCAGAATAGGAATAAAGCTGTCCCGAGCTTCCCTAAGAGTCTCTAAAAAAATTTCAAAAATTTTTCTGTGATGAAAATCTCTTCGCGTTAAAAATTTTCCAAAATTTTGTCCTTCCAAAAAATTTCGATCTTTTTCTCCCCAGCGAGAGTCAACACTTTACCTACGTGTTACATGCAAGTTGTTATGTGTCAGCATACAGGTACACCCCAGACTTCAGAAGCAAGTCCCCGCGAAACTATTTAAATTCCCCAACGAAGTCAGCTTTTCCCCGGTGTGCTACATCCAAAGTGCGATGTGTCGGCATACGGGTACACCTACTCCCCGAAAGAGGCAGGCTTTACTCCCCACGGAGCATCATCATCAGCTCAAGTACGACTCAAGGCTTCAGAAGCAAGCCCGAACAGCTCATATATTTCCCCACCAGAACGCCCGAGGCGGCATTTTTCCCGAAATGATACGGGATGGGCCCACACATAGGCGCGCCTAGGACTTATGCTACAAGTCTGACTCCCCGCGAAGCTATCATCATCAGGACAGGTATGACCCTCTGCTTATGGCTGGCGAGCCCTTCACGCGAGTCCACTGGACTATAAACGACCCGACCGGAAGTCTACCAGGTCTTAGCGGGCTTGGTAGCTACTCTGACTTTCGCCTTGTCCAAGCCTCAGTCAGAGTGGGGGCTCTGTAGACACCCGTATTTTGACTGCCACGTGTCTATGGTAGTCTCCGAAAAACACCCGATGATGATCGGACGTCAACGTGACTTAGTATACTCGGATTTGGGCTCGGAATTCATAATATCCGACATGGACTTTTAACGGAGTAAAAATCTCACAAAACAGACCTCAAATTCAGGCCCAGTGGGTCGTTCCGAGTCAAATAAGACTAATTTAGGCCAAAACCGACACCAAAAATAATTCCCGTCTTTTGGCGACCGGGTCAAAACCCGGTCAAAGACGAAACCGTCTCATAAATCAGCTAAGTTCAGTTGGCGCATAAATTTGAATTCAAAAAAAGCAACCAAAACAAACAAGACCAAGTCTTCCTTATTTTTCTCGCCCAACTGATCCACTCGATCGAGTGGATTGACCCACTCGGTCAAGTGGAACGCCTTGAACTGGATAAGGCCCATTTGCTAAGGCACTCGATCGAGTGCACTAGGGCCACTCGATCGAGTGCCCTTATGTCGTGGGGTAATGCCTATAAATACCCCACGACATCCCCTCATTTGAGAACTTTTTTCCTAAGGCATTAACCTACATTTACCCTACTTTCCCCTACATACCTACACTACAAACCCTAAGCAAAAACACATCAAAATCCGAGCCATTTATACCTCGGAAACCGACACAACACACATACACATCTATACACACCATAACTCGCGTACGTCCTCGATACTCCCAAGCTTTGTCGCTATTCACGAGTCCATTTCCGAGGTCTATACTAGCATGTATGTTGAGGGTGTCTTAAACCCTTTTTCTATCTCTTTTCTATATCATTTTATGTACATTTTCGTATTATGATCATAGTAACACCGACACTAACACTAACATTCTTTATACTTTTTTTTGCATCTTTATTTTTGTATCGTCATTTTTACTACTAACATCATTAATAATACCGCGTATATATAAAACTAGTATCAAATTTCGGTTTAAAATCCGTTTGACTACGATGTTTGCTTAAGATCCGTTTAATCCCTTTACGATCAACGACGGAGGTGGAGCCCTTTCGAGGAGCCCCGCCCCAATGTACTCAAGGGCGTAACGCGATCGCAAACGGTCGTAGTTGAACGAATTTCATTCCATTTCCATAATTGGTACGAAACCCGTTGACACGAAAATCGACATCACGTAACCCGAAAGGGTTAGTCCCGATGTCGTGACGTAGAGGGATACATTTCGTCACCAATTCAAAGTTTCCTAATCTAACGTAAACGTTTTCATAAAACTCCGGTGACGGTATTATAATCGTTCATACACGATTATAGTACCGGAGGCCGAGTCAAATACAAATCGTGCGATATTTGTATTTGATTTGGCCGATTATCGATTTCAAGTCATAAAACCAAGCGAGCCATCACTCGTATAGGGGGCACTCGATCGAGTGCCATAGGCCACTCGATCGAGTAGCACCCCAAAAAGTGGGCAGTAGCCACGCTAATAACACACTCGACCGAGTCAGTCAATGACTCGATCGAGTGGGTCTCATAACCCACAAAATTGAGGGCTTGGACACATATTCCGAGCCCCGTTCTTTATCGTCTTTAGACCATCATCCGACCTTCCTATTTTTCAAAACTCACACACATCACGACATGTAGAACGACTTTGACCACTTTGACGTGATAAGTCGGGACAAGACTACGGGATGTGAGATTAGGCTAGCAATATGCCGCAATCTCATGTTTCCGTCCTTCGTTTAATACGCGACATAATGCGTATTTAATCGGGGTTAGTCCGTCTACATATTCTCGCGGTCTAGTTTACATACGGGTCCGTCCCTTTCATTATATCGCGTTATTTTCATTTCGTTATTATTTACACGTATTGCCGTATTGTGAATTCCGGGTTGTATTTTCGCCCGTGTAATTTGTACGTTATTTCTATTTATTCTCGAGCTTTGTCTATTTACTTGCTTTTACGCTTTATAAACGAACCTCGCATGCTAAATCACTTCGACAAATAATAAGATGCATTAAATGACGTAGTTAACGCAAAACTCACATGTTTAGCTAAAACGCTGTTTGCATATCATTTAATTATTTTACTAGCGCGCGTACACGAACACGAACGGTGTCTTAGTAGAGGCCGCCATGTGCGGGCGGGGTTGGGTGTCCTTAGTGAGCTTCCCAACACGTACCCTCACCCCTTACTCAGAACCTTTGGTTTCCGGATGTCCAAAACCCTTGGCACACGAGAGTCATTCTTTACACGATTACCGGTATAGATGGTATCGGTATCGCAATGCAAAGGGACGAGCCCCATAAACTCTGAAATCGGAGTGGGCTTACTTTGTGTATAGCCCATGACGACATAGAGTGGGCTCGTATGGTTCCGAATAACCACAAAATTCGGTGGCGACTCCATTTTGACTTAAATTTCGAACCCGAGAACAATCTTACCACGAGATTCATTCGCCTACCCAAACCCGCGCTTCGCCGCGTCGGGGTGGACCTACGTCATGTCCACAGGTACCGATTAGCGACTCTTGTGAAAAGTGTCCGCTAACCTATGCATTATAACAGCCTATTAGCTCAACTGGAAGAGCATTGTGTACAGGCACAACGATGTAGGTTCGACTCCTACATAGGCTTAATGTATCTATATTTGATGATTATATGAGTCTAATACTCCATGGTCAGGAAACTAGAAAGTATCATGTAAATATATATACAAATCAGAACCAGTATATACTAAATTCTTGTTTGTAGTTACTATTTGATGTTGTGGAAAACATGTCTACTTTATGCTCAATGCGACTCAAGTTTAGCATACATGCATAGAAGATGCTACTAAATTTTTTTTTCTTTAGCTTGATGCTACTAAACCAATCTTATATCACACTGGCAAGTTGCCCGAGTATTCATTTTCAAAAGCATTAATGCAATAATTTTCAAAATGATTGTCCTCATACAGCAACGCCCTTGTCCAAAAGCTCTTAATAGTCGCTAAGTAGCCATTAAGTACAATCCAAAGAGTACACAATAAAAGTTTGGTTTCAACCAGGATAGAAGAACATACAAAGGGAAACCCGTTGAATAATACAAGACACAAGTTAGATATAAACTAAGGTTGAGAGGATGATACTGTTGGAGGTTGACCACCACCTACACCAAAAACGCTTTGCTCATTAGCACTTAATGCCTTCTTTTGCGCAACATGTTTCTTTGACACCTTCACCCATTCCGATTTAGTGGGTGGTCTTCCACCTTTGTTGTTGGGTTTTGGAGGAGCAGGATTATTCTTGCATGTTTTTATGTTATGTCCAAGTATTCCACAACGACTACATTTGTTTGGCTTCTTAGCTCTCTTGACTTGAGATACTTCATCTATCTCCTTTCTTCTCTTCTTTTTTGAAGGTCTTCCAGGCATCCTCCTCAATATTGGCGGTAGTGGTTCAGTTTGTTCAGTTTTCTCCCATTCACTAACCCCGGACATTGGATTGGTTGCTGGTGTGTAGGCCATCAAATATCTCTCTTTAGAGTACACTTCATGAACATAGTCTTCGGGATTGCGCCTTTGGTGAAGGATGCAAGCCATGGCATGAATGCAAGGTATTCCGAAAAGCTCCCAATGAAAACAAGTACACTTTTGGTTAGCTAAACTAACAGAATATGTTTTTTCTTTGTAATCTACCTCATAGTTTGTGTCTTTGGATGGAAAGGTTTTACAGTACCTTGCTTCCTTGATCACTCGTTGTAAGCACTTGTCAATGTATGGCATAAACAACTTCTCATATTTCTCGACCCCTTCTCTTTTTTCATAACTTCTTTTCATAATATATCTTCTCATCCATTCCATATGAGTAAGAATGGGCTTATCCCTTGGGTCCTTCAACACGGAGTTAAAAGTCTCACATAGATTATTGAGAATCATGCTGCTCTTACATTTTGTTGAGAAAGCGTGCCTGCTCCAATGTTTCGGGTCTATTCCATTCACATATTTGTATGCTTCTTCTGACAAAAATCTGATATCTCCAAGTGCGGACTTAAATTCATTCTAAAATTATAACAAATGTTAGACATGGAAGAGTAGTGGAGTTACTATATGATAGACTTGTATAGGAAGTGTTACCTCGGTAGTTGCCCACGCAGCCTGCCAAAAGCTTTCTTTGTATGCTTGACCACTAAAATGCAACTTGAAGTTGGCCCATATATGTCTGACACAAAATCTTATCTCAGCTTTTGGAACGACCGCTTTCATAGCATCAATAAGGCCTTGCACCAAACTCAAACGATTAAGAAAACAAGCAATACGTTAGTCAAGAATGTAAAAGAGGAGGTTTAAAACGAACTTAATCACCTTTTGCCGATCAGACATGAGTGTTAGACCATCACCTTCCTTTTTCCCCAAGTCCTTACTTAACAAGTCAAGGAACCAATGCCAAGAGTCAGCGCACTCCACTTCAACAACACCCCATGCCACTGGAAATATGTTATTACTCCCATCCATTGCAACTGCAACCAAACACATTCCAGGGTACATTCCCTTTAGATGACAACCATCTACTCCAATAAGAAAACCTTCTTTACAAGCGGCCAAACATATGTAAATTCTCTGAAAAATAGGGGGTGGTTTGTCAACTCTATCTACCATCACAAATGAAGAAGAACCTGGATTATACTTTCTGATGGTAGCTGCATATTCCCAAATCCTACTGTACTGGTCATCTGAATTACCAAATATAATCAACTTTGCCCTAGCTCTGGCTACCCAACACTTATGGTACCCAACATCAACACCTAAATCCGACATAATCTTAGTTTGAAATGCTTTCAAACTCCAATGTGGGTCTGATCTCCAAACTTCAAGATACTTTTTAGCCAAGTACTCCGATGTCACCATTCTATTCTTGGTTGTATAAGCACAAATATGCTCCCAATTCAAAGACTTGATTTGAAATGTTAACTCTTCATCCTTCAACTTGGTGGCATATAGTCTATACTTACAAGGTCTTTTAACATTACAAGAACAGTTAGGCAACCTTGCTCTCTTGGGATTCCAAGGACAATCACACTTATGTCTACAATATAAAGTCACTCTCTCACTTTCGTTATGGTAAAAGTAAGGCTCATAACCATTCTCAATAGCGTGTTGCCTTGCAGCTCTTCTAAAATCATAAACAGATGGAAACTTAAGACCCTTTCTTAGAACTATAGGCTTTTGAAAATCCACTTTAGGGTCAAATGTATCATAAATGTCGGACTCCTCATCTGAACCACCAACACTTTTGTTATCATCAGAGTCTATGTCTTGTTCTTGTCCAACTTGAACATCCAAATCATCCACATCCCATAACCTAGTACAACTTGTCTCCCTATCTTTAGAACACGACTGATTTAAATTCTTGTTAACTGTATCTATTAGAGAATTATCAATATAGTCACTAAACAACTCCTCGTTTTCCACAAAATCTCCATCAACTTCAATGTTCTCGATGTCCAAGTCACTGAACTCACTGTCTTCAGTCATAAATCTCTCGTCTTCCCCACATTCCTCACTCCTCACCATATCCTCTTCATCATCTTCATCCTCGCTTCTCATAACTCGTGTCTCTTTTTTTTTCTCCTTTTGAACCATCTCCCTGCACAATTTTCCTTCTGGCATTACCCTACGTCTCCCATCAACTAACTCACCTTCCTCATTACATAGTTTTCTTCTAGTCGGTAGCTTCTCCGGCCTTCTCATATGAGATATAACAGGAGAATTAGAGTTCTCCACAAGTCTCGGACTTCTCCTAATTGGCATAGGGATTATGGTGTCATGTTGCTGACCCAAATCAATAGTTGTTCTTGGGCTAGTTCTAGTTTGATAGTTTGGTTCCTCCGACAAATTATCAAGTACCCTTTTACTAGCCTTAACAAAGTATAAGTCAAGTGTATTGTCAATGCCTCTAGAATTAAGAAAATCAGTTACACCACCTTCACTTTCAAGTTTCTTTAGATTAGTTAAACTTTCACCTTTCACCTTATAGTAAGCTTCAAAAGGCTCCCCCTCCATAAGCGTTAACCCAGTCTCAGTTACATCCATATAACGGTATCTATTAGACCACAAACCAAATTTGAAACTTAGCATACCTTCAACATAGACAATTTCTCCATTATCGTTTGTCTTAAATTTACCTCCATGGAAATATCTGATATCAAAACTGAATGGAGCAGACATCCTACATATAAAAAAAAGCTAAATTAAAGATTTTCCTTTAACTTAAACTAAAGCAGCACCAAATGAGATGAAAAACAAAAGTAGCTCAATAGAGTGAAAACTCTGATTTGATATGAACAATATTAGCAACTTGAACAAAATTACCGGTTCGAACGAAATTTAAATTTGAAGATCAATCATTACCTCATTATTGTTCCAATTTGCTCTCCACTTGGAGTTAAGAAAAAATGTTACTTGTACAATTTTTTACTCGAGATTATTCATCTTGATTGAAATTGAAAAATTGAGATTGATCTAGAAATGGGTTAGAATTGAAGAAATTAGGGTTTAATAAGTAAGGAATGAATGTAACATTTTTTTACTGTCTTTGATTTTCTAGGTTTAGTGAATTGAATTTGAGGGGGTGAGGGAATGATAGATTATGGAAGTAGGAGTTAATTAATGAAAAATAAGGATAATTTTGTCATTTAAGAAATGTTTAGTCGTTCTTAATTCCGGAAAATGAAAATTTATGAAAACCGTCTACGAAATAGAAGTTGGGTGTGATTATTGGTAATTAAGATACATATTAGGTGGTAATTCATAATAAATGACATATTAGGTGGTAATTTGTAAGAAGTTGAACATATTAGGTGGTAAAATGTAATTTTGCTAAAAATATATAAACTTTAGGTAGTGTTTAACAAAAAATAAAACTTTAGGTAGTTCCTCGCAAAGTGGCCTAAATTGTAGGCTGTGTTTCACAAATTACTCTTATTTTTATTGTTTTTCTTGATAAATACGATACTTTTAAGATGGAAGATACGAATGAAATTGAGGGAGGGAGTAATAATAATTGGACGGTGCAAAGATGAAAAGTGAGTGGGTCATAAACGGAACGTGATGAGGAGATTGGTACGTATCCATAAAACAAAAGATTGAAACATAGCAGCAAACACGTACGTAGTGGAGCAAGCAAGTAGCAAGTAGCAAGTAGCAAGTAGCTTGGGATAGTAGTAGACAATTAGAAATGGTTAACATATATAGCCAAGCAAAGCACAATCCACCATCAATGCAATGCAAGTTGGGATAGTAGTAGTAGTAGTAGTACGTAGACAATTAGGCCGGCCAGCATGCATGCATGATTCACGTAAATATCCATGCAATGCCTGCATCAATAATCAATCAAACAACAATAAAGGTAGTCCATGTAGTGTTGTTCATATCAATCTATCTAATTTTGGATTTTATTCGTCATCACTTATAGAGTACTCCCTATTATATTGCATTGCTCAACGCTAGCTTTGGGCTTTCTGATTAATTAACTCGTTGCATGCATGCATTGCACGCCTACTTTTCTCAATACAAATTTAATGTAATTACTCCCTCTTTATTAAAATTAAATATAATGGTCGTTTTAAAAAAAAAAAAAAAAAAAAAAAAAACAGTTTTTGAGGTCTCTTTTATTTCTCATAAAAATATTTCTATCTAATTGTATAAATTAATGTAAACTAGGTTACAAGACTGTGCGATGCACGAGTTAGTTGACTTAATTACATTGGGGGAAAAGAAGTTATTATGTACGAAGATGAGTGGTTAAGGCAAGGTGTTCTGGGACAATAGGTCTCCGGTGACACCCATTTATGATAATCTTTCAATGTAGTGCAATTATAAATCACCTGACTATAATCTATAAATAAAATCATAATTTTTCAATGTGAGTATTATAGTCTTAAAACCTTAAGGATCAAAAGATTTTTGTTAGAAATTTAAGATCGAATGATTATTTTTATTTATAATACAGAAATTAACTTTATTATAATTTTTCGATATGGAATAATCTTGCTATTTTCATATGTAATAGATTCATTATTTTTTCGAGCAAATAATATGAAATTCATAACTTTATACTATTAATAATTTTTCGATGTGGAAAATTTTATCCACGTTTATAGTCTTAAGAGCTTTTTTTAAGACTTAAAAGCTTAAGTTTATTATAGTCTTAAATGTTTTTCTAAAACTCAAAAGATATTTGTTTTATACCTATGAAATACACAACTTTATAATAATTTTTGGATGTGAGAAATTTTACTTAAGTTTATATTTTTAAAAAAAAAATTAAAATTCAAAAGTGACATAATTTTACTTAATTAAAATTTTTCATCTAAGTTATTGAGGACGAACAATTGCTCTTATATTGGGTCGTGAACAATGGCTTTGGAATAGATTGTGAAAGGTCCCGGTTTGGCCTCGAGTCAAGTTTTTTTTTTTTTTCTGGCAGCTGTGCAGCGGCGCGATCGCAACTAAGGTAAACATTTCGAATCGAGTCGGGTTGGAGGATGCTATGTGTCCATTGTGTCAGCCTAATTATGAGCCGTGTCTTCATTTAATTCGTGATTGCGGCCTTGCGAGTCAGGTTTGGGACAGATTGGGGATTGGGGTGGGGGATGACGAAGGGGTTAATTATGGGGGTTCATGACTGGATTATTGAAGTTAGGTGGCCGGAGCTTGGAGAGGATAACTACGGGTTATTCATGACAACATGTTAGGCGCTCCGGGAAGGGAGAAAGAACTTGGTCTTCAAGAACGAGCCGGCACGGGAGGAGGACGTGGTTCGACAGGTGAAGGATATCTTGACGGAATTGGATGAGGTAGATGGGAATGGGGGCACACTAGGGCAGCTGGTGGAGGGAGGGTCGAGCAATAGGGAGGAGAGGTGGAGGCCACCGGGGAAGGGAAGGTAAAAATTAACGTTGATGTCGGGTCAAAGAAGGGGATATGTGTGGCCTGTGGGTCTCGGTGGGGTTGGCCGTGATAGTTGGGGCAAGGTTCTTTTTGGGGTTTCTCTGCTCATCGCATCGAAGTGTGGTAGCCTGAGATTGCTGAAGCGGTTGCCATTTTGGAAAGTATGAAGGAAGCAAGACGACAAGGCCATAGTGAATTATTGTGGAGAGCGATTCGTTGTCGATGGTAGATGCCATTAATGCTCGCAGAAAGGGGAGAAGTAGCTTATTTCTAGTGATGATATCTTAGATTTTTGTGTTTTCTTTCGGTCCATTAGTTGGTGCTTTACGAGACGAGTTTGTAATGGTGTTGCGCATGAACTCGCACATGCTACACCGATCGGGTTGTCTAACATTGTGTGGAGTAATGGGCTCCCGCCTTCCGCTAGCTGTATTACGTTTACTGAATTAACAAGTAATTCCCGGTTTGGAGATTCAAAAAAAAAATTGCTCTTATATTTATACAATAGAATCGATCACCTTATTATAATTTTGGACGAATTGTTACTCTTATTTATATAATAGAATTTCATCACCTTATTATAATTTTTCGATGTGATATAATTCTGGGTTATTTCATAACAATAACACCAACTATGGGGGTGCTTCTTATATTAATACCAACTATACGTAATCCCGTTTTAATATGAACTATCCTCTCATTAATCTCTCTTTATATATAACTAACGTCTTTTTTACCTGTAAAAACCGGTAATTGTGACCTGCTAGGTTTTGGTGCCCCTCTTCTTCTTCTTCCCCTTAATATTCATCAAATTAAAAGTCATCCTCCATTATCAACTTTCAAAACCCCTCATTGACACAATGAGATGTGGTTATTCATCTGGATCCTCCTCTAATTCGTATCCTTCAAATGTCAGAATTTTTTTTGCAAACGTCAGCTAAGATGCTCCAATCTATTTAGTATAATTTCAAAATAAGATGCTCCAATCTATTTAGCTAATTTCAGAAAATTTAAGAAAAGCATTGGCGAGAGGAGATGTCGAGTTCAACAATGGCGAGAGAAGAGTACGTAGTAACGAGGGAGGAAGTGTACAGAGTATGGTGGAAGGGAGGGACTTTAATTCAAAAAGAAATTAAAAGGAAAAGGGAACTGGCTCATCAGGTGGCCGGTAACTTGTTATAAAGAGAGATTAATGAGGGGATAAGTCATATTAAAACGGGATTACATATAGTTGATATTAATATAAGAAGCACTCCCGTAGTTGGTATTATTGTTATGAAATAACCCAAAATTATGTTATTTTATGGGAATAATCTCAACTATGCGTGTACTTCTTAAAATAATCCAAACTATGCGTAATCTCATTTTAATATGAACTACGTCTTCATTAATCTCGCTTTTCTATCTATGAAATTATGACTTGCTATTACCGGTCATAATGACTTGTTGTAACTTCAGTAACGAGGCAATAATACAACGAATAATAATGGTTTGTGCAAATATGAGATGCATGGCTTGAAAGGGTAGTGATACACGTGATTAGTTACACGTGTTGACGTAAATCATAAGTTACTACCGAGTATTGAAAGAAGAATGTACGACTCGTTGTATTAGTCGTTGTGAGGCCACTCGATCGAGTGGTCGATGGACTCGATCGAGTGGACCCTAAAAAAACGATTCTGTTTTGCGTTGTAGACCGTACTCGGCCGAGTTATTGCCCAACTCGGTCGAGTACATGGCCACTCGACCGAGTCACTGTGAGACTCGATCGAGCGGGGGTCGTAATGAGCATTCTGATCCGGTTTTGAGGTGTCACTCGACCGAGTGGGCTAGGCACTCGGTCGAGTGCCCTCTGTACGAATTACGATTCGTTTATGAAAATTGCATTGATTTTAAAATCGTTTTAAATTGCTTTGAATTGATTGTTGTGATGTGATTAAATTTTCTCTGCGTTAATAATGCCATAATTCTAACGAATTGTTTTGACAATTATTTTAGCATCAACGAAAATTGCCTTAAATTGATTTAATGTGATTTAGAAAAATTGACTCTTTGATTAAATAAATAATAAAAAAAGACTTGATTCCATCGACTTCTCCGACATCGATAAATCCCTAGAGATTGTGATGTCGGATTTGTGTCAACGGGTTTCGACCCTTATCAAAATTGGTTTGAAAATTGCAAGATGGATGATGACGACGAGGAATAAAAACGAATTGTTGTTTAAGTTGATTTATCTCAATAATCAAATAATCGGGGTACCGGGATAAGCGACCGACAACGCGTGTGCATTACACTTGTATATGCGGTTTTCCTTATCCCGGTATCCTTCTTATTCGACACAAATCGATAAATATTTTAATGCTTTAATATTAATGGTATTATCGATATTACGATGCAATAAATAAAAAAACGAAAAAAAAACGAAAAAGGAAGATGAAGATGACGTGAGAAAGGGAGGAAGGAGAGAAAGGGTTTTGACACCCTCAACCTACATGTTCTTGTCTCGGTGCGGACTCGTAATCGTGGCTTCAACACAAGAGTCTTCGAGGTTTTATGTAGATTAAGTTATGGTGGCTCGGGATTGATTTCCTAAAACTAGGTTTAGGGTTTTTGCTAGTGTAGGATTACTAGGTCTTGATTAGTGTTTGTAGGGACGTAGTGTGTGTATGATTGCTCCAGGGTTTGCTAGGGTTGTAAAAGGATGTGTCAAAAAAAGTGTTGAAGATGTGTGCATGGGGGTTGCTTATTAAGAAAAGTTAGGGCACCCGGTTTAGGGTTACTCGACCGAGTAGGAGGCCAACTCGTTCGAGTGGCCCGTTATGCCAGCCGTCGGGCTCGAAATAGGCCCACTCGATCGAGTGGGAGGGTCACTCGATCGAGTGGCCCAGCTGGGTCGCGCAGATCAGTTTTTTTGGACCTTGACTTTGGATGTTTGATGGGTTTTGTGTTTGGCTTGGACTTTTGATGATTGTATGACTGTTTTGTGTGTCTCGGAAACGACTTTGACCGGGGTTGACCCAATCGTGAGAAGTCGGTTTTAATTCCGGTGTCGGTTTTGGCCCAAATTAGTCTTGTTTGACTCGGAATGATCCACTGGGCCTGGATTTGAGGTCCGTTTGGTGAGATTTGTACTCCGTAAGTGTGTTAGCCAACGATTAATGGATTTGAGCCCCTATCCGAGCGCATAGAAGCATGTTAGCGTCCGATCATCATCGGGTGTTTTTTGGAAACTGTCATAGACACCTGGCGGTCAAAATGCGGGTGTCCACACCATGACATAACCCTATAAATTTTTTATAATTTTTCGATGTGAGATAATTTATTGTCTTAAAAGCTCTTTTTAAGACCCAAAAAAACACATGATTACTCTTATTATTTAAAACAGTGATTGCTTGTTGGGGATGGAGACTAAGAAGTAAGATGGGCATGAGCGGGTGAGGGAGTGGGTGGAGGATCTTTTGAGGGAGTCCACTATGGAGGAAAGAGATCGTTTTATGATTGCTTGTTGGTCAATTTGGGAATCCCGGAATAATTTTTTTCCGAGGGAAAGAGGCTTAGGGGTGACGAAGTCATAAGGAGAGTAAAGGGGATGGAGAGAGTATGGGACGAGGGACAGAAGGGGAGGCACGAATGTGGGGAATCTAGGGGCCGATTGATTGTGGGACAGCAGAGGAAGGGTTGGGAAAAACCAGGAAGGGGTTGGGTCAAATTAAACTGTGATGCAGGTGCAAAGCAGAGCTGAGGAACGGGAATGGGAGTGGTTTGCAAGGATGACACAGGGAGGGTGCTATGGCCAAAGGCGACGCGAATGTAGGAGGTTCTCGAAGCTCAAGAGGCGGAGGCGCTAGCTGTTCTCGATGTTGTCCGCGAGGCCAAATGGTATGGATATCATTGGGTTGAAGTTGAGACTGACTACAAGCAGGTTATCGATTTGCTACAATCAAATGTGGATGGGAGGAGTGAAGTATTTGGTTAATGTGATGCAATCCGTAAGGAGATGTCAAGCTTTGTGGAGGTGATGAAGTGGTTGTTTGTGAAGCGACTCTATAATAGTTTTGCTCACATGGTAGCTCACTTCGATTTTAGTATGGTTCCAAATATGTGTGTATGGGAGGGTGTTTTGCCTCCGAACTTTGACACTATGGCTGCGGCCGATCTAAATTATGTCTACTAAATCCCGTTTGGGGTTTTCAAAAAAAGAAAAAAAAACAGTGATTCTTTTTTCAGCCAAAAATAATCTTGTAAGGACGATGAATTGAAAATAAAAGTTTCTTGCATTTGTAACGGACAGTTATTATAACCAATCAAAGTTTTTTTTCCAAACAAAATCATACTACTTTTATTTCATTAAGATATTCCACCTTTCTATTTTGAGACTTTTCTCTTTCTTTATTTTTTTTAAAATTTTTTTATAGAAAATACAAGGCTAATATCAACATATTTCTTACCTAAATACCTCAACCCTAGTAGAAAAGTACACTTAATCGTATTACAATTAAAATAATAGAGGAGATTCCACAATATCTCTATCTTAATTACTAAATTAAGACATCCGCATGCTATTTCTTCCCTAGAATCATGTACCTGAATTGAAACTAATGAAAAAATCGAAGTGAAATGAAGAGAGTATAATCCGCATCACAACTAAAGAATAATAATAGCAGTATAGCATGCGAGTGTGGTGAGGTGTCAGTCTCTCATAAATTTTTTTCTCTCCAAAAATGTCATACTTCAATATAAAAACGAATAAACCATTAACTTCATATAATGATATAAAATACGAATCCAAATCAAACTACATACAGTATTTATGTAAAGTTAGACAAAAAAAATTCAATTAAGAAAATAATTATGTAGGGAATATTAGAAAATACTCCCTCAGATTTTTTTTTTTATTAAAAAATTTCAATAAAATTAATAGTTCTTACATATATTCATAGGTAAATATTTATGATACATAATTTCTTCTGTAGCAAAATTATAAGTGTCACAAACTATGTGCAATCAAATACAACTACTAGTTGGAAAGCCCGTGTGATGCACGGACCGATTTTTAGTGACAATGATAATGACACCAGGTTAGAGGTTTGCATAAATTTGTGAGACTACGCAATAGTAGAAAGTAAATCGAAGGTAAGAATATGTTTAATAGTAAAGGAATACTATCCACATACGTGAATGTGTTTTTTGGGAGGTCATACTGCGGTAAATGTCAAATTAAAGTATATGCATGCATTGTATTTAAAACTCGTAATATCTCTCTTTAAGACAATTTCTCGGTAAATATTTGGGTGATAGTTGATATCTAAGAACCAATAATGACTTTAATTTATAATCATATGATCATTCCCTTATGATAGTCTTTCAATGTGGTACAATTATACTACGGAGTACTTCTTCCTTCTTACTATCTTCTTCCGTATTCTATTTTTGTTTGTCTTTCTATCTTCTTCCCATCGCAAATATTTTTTAGGAAAATGATAAATACAACCCTTAGGGTTGTATATAAGAGACTAAACAGGAAACAAAATGTTAATGCTTGTATTAATTGTATATCGATGTATATGTAATTTATGCTAAATCATACACGAAAATTACTACATTGTACACGTAATTTCCGTGTTTGCCTCTCTCATTTCACTCCTTCCCCTTCCACTTGAGAGAGAGAAAAAAAACCACCCACCATGGCACCATCCCATGACATCACCACCTTCAACCACAACCACACCCAAGCCAAACACCCAACACCTTAAGTGCATCCCCCGACGACCACCTACGTACATCAAACCCCATGACCGACCCCAGCCCAACCCCACGTTAGACTGCACTTGGCCTACCGGCCACCACCACCCTTTCCCGACCAACTGTCGTTCCTCGCCGGATTCCCTTCCCTAACCCGCTTCGTTGACAACCACCGCCTCCTCTCCCCACGTCCGGCTGCCTACACTCACCATGGCCACCACACTAACAAGCCTAATTGCAAAATAAGATCTCTATCAAATTCGAGTACTTATCAGAAAATAAATTGCTAGATAATTACCGAAATCGAAATTATTTGTCCCATGTTCGAATTACGTTTGATAATCATACTCCATAATTTTTCTTAGATTGTTTAGGCTTAGGAGAAGTGAGAAAGGAGAGGTTTGTTTGGAGAAAAGGGTAAACGCGGAAAAATAATGACAAAAATGTGTACAGCGTAGTAAAACACGTGTATGATTTAGCAATTCCGTTTAAATATTAAAATTCAATCACCTTATTACGGAGTATTGTGGACATGACATAGGTCCACCCCGACGCGGCCACGCGCGGGTTTGGGGAGGCGAATGAATCTCCATATGAGATGATCAAATTGAAATTTAAATCGAAGTTGGAGTCGCCACCGAATTTTATGGTTATTCGGAACCGTTCGAGCCCACTCTATGTCGTAGTGGGCCGTATACAAAATACGGCCCAGTTCCGATGTCAGAGTTTATTGGGCTCGTCCCTTTGCATATCGATACAGATGCCGACTTGAGCGGTTAATCGTATATTGAATGACTCTCGTTGCCAATGGATTCGGACATCCGGAAACCACGGTTCTGAGTAAGGGGTGAAGGTACGTGTTGGGAAGTTCACTAAGAACACCCAACCCCGCCCGCACATTAGCGGCCACTACTAGGATATCGAATTATTTTTTAATACGCGCGTTAGTAATACGATGAATGATATGCAAACATTGTTTTCCTAAACATGCGAGGAATTGAATGGGTTGCTAAGTCGATTTAATGCATGAAAAATTTAACGTCAAAGTTGAATTTAGCATGTGAGATTCGTTTTAGTATAATAAAACAAAAGATGAAATAAAGATGAATTTGCTACAAGATAAACAAACGAGTTAGTATCGATTTGTAAATAATAATATAGCAAATAAAATAAATATACGAGATCGAGAAAATAAATATTAATCAAAATTTGAAAAAATATCGTAAAAACGCTGTTTTGTATAAAAAACGAAGTTCGAAAAAAAATAAAAAAAGCGAAACGAGCCGTGTTTTCAGTCGTCCGCGCGGCTCGCCCGGGACGCGCGCGACTCGCGTCCCGGTCTGTTTTCGAGACTGGTTTCGAAAGCGGTTTTTTGAAAATTCGATGCTTTTATTAATCGCGTACAAATATCGCATAATTTGTACTCGATCTAATATTTTCGATGTTCGTTATATTTGATAATTGACTACGAAATCAATATCAAATACTTCGAATAATTTTAGAAAAGATGTAAAATTTTTAGAAATCGTTTCGTAGAATAATAAAATAAAACGAACGAAAAAATTGAAAAAAAGGATCCGGGTTTCAAGCTCATGCGCGAGTCGCAACTCGCGTGCGGGTTTGTCCGATTTTTTTATTTTTTGTTCGAAATTGCTAATTTTGATAAATCGCGTACAAAATATGAATTAACTTATACTCGATTTTATGCTTTCGATATTTGTCGTACCCGATATTCGATTATGAAATCGATATCGAGTATTCGGAATGAATAAAAAAGTTTTGTAAAAGGAAGTTTGAACACAAAAAAGAATGTAACGATTTTTAATATCGTTTTAATTTAATTCTTTTAATACGATATTCAACTATAGAGTTGATATCATATTGTTAAGAATGTTTGATATATAAAAATAGTTTTTTGATAATATCGATATTAGGTAAGCGATGAACGACCCGTAAAAAGGACGACACACGACCCATAAAAAAAAAAGACGGACGCGGACCCGTACAAGAGACAGACGACGAGAAGGAGAAGAAAAGAAGAAGGAGAAATCGGGTTTGGTACACCCTCAACCTACATGCTTCTGTTTACTCGGATCGGGGCTCGTCGGGACGTGGCTTGGGCACAAGAGCGTCGAGTGGATGTCGGTGAGTTATGGTGGCTCGGTTTGGTGTGACGTGTGAAGGGTGTCGGGTATCGGGCCGGTTTCCTTCGGGTTTGTAATATCGGTTTCTCGATGCTAATTTTAATGTTTATGAGTGTATATCGATGATTGATAATGAATGTAGATATTGTAGATGTCTTGAAAAGTGTGTGTGCAAGGGGCTATTTATAGGGAGTTCCCGACCTTGGCTAGGAGAGTTTGAACTACCGTTTAAGATAGGAAACGTAAGAATTCGAAAGGAATGAGGATTCCGCTTTCTTGTGAAGGAAGAAAGGGAACCGGCTGGTAGAGGGCTGCTCGGCCGAGTGTTTGCACTCGGTCGGGTGTTTGAATCGGTTTTCGGATAGGATTCCTACTTGAGATCGAATTCCATCCTTAAACGGATTTGTTTAATATTTTGTGTAGCTGATTTTTGTAGGATTGGAGTATGAATCAGCCGTGTGAGGTGTCACGGCTGACTCACGTGTCTCGGGAAAATCTTTGACCGGGTTTTGACTCGGTCGCTAAAAGACGGTTTTACCCCTGGTGTCGGAATCGACCCAAATTAGTCTTATTTGACTCGAAATGACCCACTGGGCCAGATTTTGAGGTTGGTTTTGTGAGATATGTACTCTATAATGAGCCCAAGCCAAATGCCAATGATTTTGAGCCCTTTTCTGAGTATCTAAAGCACGTTTGCGTCCGATCATCATCGGGTGTTTGTCGGAAACTGCTATAGACACCTGGCAGTCAAAATGTGGGTGTCTACAGAGCCCCCACTCTGACTGAGGCTTGGACAAGGCGAAAGTCAGAGTAGCTACCAGGCCAATCAAAGATTAAGACCTGGCAGACTTCCGGTCGGGTCGTTTAAGGTCCATTAGACCTGCGTGGAGGGCCCGTCGGCCAGAGACTAGAAATGTACCTGAGTTGACGATGATAACTCCGTGGGGAATTGGACTTGTCGTATAAGTCTATGCCGCTGGGGAGTTATGTGAATTGCGCGGTCTTGAATTGTACCTGTATAAGTTACATAAAATTTTGCATGCAACATGTAGGTGAAACAAATGTGACTCGCGCTGGGGAATAAAAATGATTTTTGCTTAGTTTTGAAATCAAAGTTCCTGAAAGCAGCTCACGTGCTAGGAAATAGGTTTTCAAAAATGAAATGGGTAGAAAAGAAATTTGCAATTTAAATAGACCGAAATTTGACCTTGTCGAAAAGGGTTTTCTCAAATGGCTAAGTTTTGCAGATTTAAAAAATGAGAATTTGAAGAGAGAGAGACCTATCGACAGACTCGACGCTGGGCATGACCGGACGAGTTGAGAGACACGACTAGACTCTCGAGGGGTTGGACCGTGACTCGGTAGGGGGGTGGGCCACCTAACAAGACTCTTAAGTTGCGCTATTCATAGCCTAGACGAGTGGCAACATGGTCGAACATCGAAGTGGGATAGATATGCTATACGGGGTTCCAGTAGTCTGTAATGAGACTATTGTAGTCTAGTGCTCTCCTGAATTTTTGATTTTAGGGTACATTTCCAAAGTGGGTATTGCCTCGAGTCCTGATAGATTCTTGTCTTCGACTGAGCCGAGTACTATGACACACTACAGAAAAGAGGCTAGATTTTTTGAATTTATATGGATTTTGTGAGTGGATGGAGGTTTTCTGCCTAAGAGAAGCCCCCAGGACGACAAAGCTAGCTGCTGAGAACATGACGGTGTCGTGACCGGAATGATGGCGCTTTTTGAATGTGTGTCAATGTGGGTGGTTGTGCCTCTGTTGAAAGGCTGCCTACGTATTCACGTATAGTGAAATCAAACCATGCCGTAGTTCAGTGTCGGAAGATATATTATGATGCCTAGTCTAATAGGACTTTGTGTGTAACTAGCCATAGCAATGGTGTAGGCTAAGTGCATTCCCAATGATGTCTTGATCAAAGGGCTAGAATGGTTAGGATATTGATCCTGTGACCGTGAGCGTTTTCCGGGGTAGCCCCCAGAGGTGGTGTGAACTATTTAGGCATGTTCTATGCTGACTACAAGTTGAATTTCGTGTTTGGGGTTGGTAACTGGTTTGAATGAGAAGAATTGGGATGGGATTTTAACGAGTTCTGCTCTCGGGGATTTTAACGAGTTTTGCTCTCGGGGATTTTAACGAGTTTTGCTCTCGGGGATTTGACGAGTTTTGCTCTCTGGATTGTGTATGATTAGGTAAGGGATTTGACGAGTTTTGCTCTCGGGTCTTTGACGAGTTTTGATCTCGGGTCTTTGACGAGTTTTGATCTCGGGTTTGCATATGGTGATTGTGAATTCTGTTATGTAAAGGGGAAGTCGAGTAAAATGGCTCGAACTTTGATCGGGATATGTTTGATGATGCGAGATCTAGTTTCCATGTCTGGCCCTAATGGTTAGGGGTATCCTATGGAGCTTGAATCCTCAAAATTCCGGGCTGTCTTTAGCCTGGGTCTCGGGAAGGTCTTGAGGGTTGTAATGTGGGAAGGCTAAATGTGGTGTTAGTTGACCAACTTGATTGTTTCTCCCTTATTGAATGGTATGAGTATTGATCTTGAGTGGACCGTTGACCACGGTCATGGGCATTTGAATATTTTGTTGGTTGACCTCTTAGCCCCGGTCATGGGATCTTCATTTGTGTTGACCGTTCTGGTCGTGGATGCCCTTTTTTGATGATGGCCTGCTTTTTTGTTTTGGCCTTTTGCTTTTTTCCTCGGACTTTTTGATTTTTTTTTGTCCAGTTTTTTGTCTTTTTTTTTTTTGGTCAGACTAACACCGTAGGTAGGTATGGTTGATCTTGTCGGAGGGGTGTTTATTGTGGGAAATGGGCTTGCCTCTCGTCTTGAACCCAAACTAGGAGACTACCTAGATTCGTCATTGGATTCGATACCGCTCATGCTAAGTGTAGTTTTGTGGCTTCCTATGTCAGACATGGAACAGGTAAAGGAAAACACGGGTCTCGATTTCCTACAGTCATTATAGATGTGCCTGTAATAGTCACGTGCATGTGCTCACAGTGTATGATGGTGTTCATCATGTTCTCGGAAACACATAAGGAAAGTATATATGAGGAATAGAAAAGCTGATTTTATTGAATTTTGAAAAGAGGACAGAATGCAAAATATTCTGACTCTGATTTGGAAATGAGGATGTAGGGTATCCTAGACTCGGACTCAAACTTAGACTCGAATCCAATTCGGACTTTCGGATGCTCGGTTGGTTGTTTTTTTTTTGGTAAGGTCTTCGACAGGTGCCACGACTCGCCTAAACTCGGTTTTGCGCAAATGCAAGAGAGGGAGTCAAACTAGACACAGCCCGGGGTGACGGGAATGACTAAGATTCATGGACCGGCATACTCGAACGTTGACCTGGACGAGGTAACGACCCTGGCTTGGACTTGACGATGAGACTCAAGCTGCACGAGGGTGAGTCCGAAAATGGGGCGACCATGTTTGACTCGGGTTAGACTCTCCTAAGACAAATGTGTAGGGTGCAATTCTCGGGGTGACTGTGATTAATCGTTCCGTCGGAGAATAGCCCCCAAGTGAGACTAAGGACTCAGATAGGACTCAGATGGTGTGGCATCTAAGTGGCTCGAAAGTGGGGTACGTGAGACACATGTAAGACATGACCCTTAGAGCAATCGTGATTGACCGCTCTGATGAAGGGTAGTCCTCAAGTGGGATCGAATATTTGGTTAAGACTTGAGTGTCGGACGAGTGACCCTTAGACGTAAGGGTCACAAACCTTTTGTTATAGGGCTAAGCCTTGTAAAAGGTCGACTCGGAAAATACTCCTAGACGGGTGACTCGTGAAAGGTGGGCCTCCTTTAGGATCCAGCTGTGTGGGCTGGGCCCAGTTCGAAAGGAGGTTCACGTGAGACGTTCCCCAGACTTTGGACTCGATTGTGTAAACGGGCCCTCCTTTGTAGGAGTATGTCCTACGTAGGTGGGCCTTGTCTTAGCTAAGTAAGGCGGACTAGGATAGGGAGGAAATCCGTGATATAAGATCGACAGAGTTTCGACGCTAAAGACCTCGATGACTTACGACACGACCCGACACTGCTAAATACGGGAAGTCCTAAGAAAAGGAAGTTTTTGAAATTGAAGTTTTGAAAGCCCGAAGAAAAATTCGGAGAACCGGCTCTTTTTCGAAAGAAAAACGGAAAACGTGGATCGGGTTACGGGTTTGAAAGTTCGAAAATATTTTCGAGTTTTGAAATGGGCATAATACCGGCTAAAAATAGGCTATTTTGAGTAAAATCGTGGATCCTAAATTCGGTATATGTCCCGGGTTTTGAAATTGGATATTTTGAAAAGGATGCTATTTTGAAAAAGACGGGTTTTTGATAGACGACTTTTTCAAATCAGGTAGCACGTAGTCATGGAAGCGGTATAACGACACCATGTATGCTCTTAGTTTAAGTCTCGGTTAGTCTGAAAGGGTCTATACCAGTGTACACAGCCTATCGAGAATCGGGGCGGAATTCCTAAGTCGAGTTGAGCTTAGAACATGCCGTAAAACCCATACGAATCGGCTAATGGACACCTTCGACATATCCAATTTGGACTACATCGATAGTATAGTGGGACGTCGGTCACCATTACCGGCCCGGGAAAATATGGGGTTATGCATGAACCGTAAAACTAAAACGCGTATTGTACTAGTCAAACGATTTCTATTCGAGTCTCACCCTGAGGATGCTGAAGGTCAGTAACGTATCAGCTAATCCCCAGCGGAGTCGCCAAATTGTGGACATGACATAGGTCCACCCCGACGCGGCCACGCGCGGGTTTGGGGAGGCGAATGAATCTCCATATGAGATGATCAAATTGAAATTTAAATCGAAGTTGGAGTCGCCACCGAATTTTATGGTTATTCGGAACCGTTCGAGCCCACTCTATGTCGTAGTGGGCCGTATACAAAATACGGCCCAGTTCCGATGTCAGAGTTTATTGGGCTCGTCCCTTTGCATATCGATACAGATGCCGACTTGAGCGGTTAATCGTATATTGAATGACTCTCGTTGCCAATGGATTCGGACATCCGGAAACCACGGTTCTGAGTAAGGGGTGAAGGTACGTGTTGGGAAGTTCACTAAGAACACCCAACCCCGCCCGCACATTAGCGGCCACTACTAGGATATCGAATTATTTTTTAATACGCGCGTTAGTAATACGATGAATGATATGCAAACATTGTTTTCCTAAACATGCGAGGAATTGAATGGGTTGCTAAGTCGATTTAATGCATGAAAAATTTAACGTCAAAGTTGAATTTAGCATGTGAGATTCGTTTTAGTATAATAAAACAAAAGATGAAATAAAGATGAATTTGCTACAAGATAAACAAACGAGTTAGTATCGATTTGTAAATAATAATATAGCAAATAAAATAAATATACGAGATCGAGAAAATAAATATTAATCAAAATTTGAAAAAATATCGTAAAAACGCTGTTTTGTATAAAAAACGAAGTTCGAAAAAAAATAAAAAAAGCGAAACGAGCCGTGTTTTCAGTCGTCCGCGCGGCTCGCCCGGGACGCGCGCGACTCGCGTCCCGGTCTGTTTTCGAGACTGGTTTCGAAAGCGGTTTTTTGAAAATTCGATGCTTTTATTAATCGCGTACAAATATCGCATAATTTGTACTCGATCTAATATTTTCGATGTTCGTTATATTTGATAATTGACTACGAAATCAATATCAAATACTTCGAATAATTTTAGAAAAGATGTAAAATTTTTAGAAATCGTTTCGTAGAATAATAAAATAAAACGAACGAAAAAATTGAAAAAAAGGATCCGGGTTTCAAGCTCATGCGCGAGTCGCAACTCGCGTGCGGGTTTGTCCGATTTTTTTATTTTTTGTTCGAAATTGCTAATTTTGATAAATCGCGTACAAAATATGAATTAACTTATACTCGATTTTATGCTTTCGATATTTGTCGTACCCGATATTCGATTATGAAATCGATATCGAGTATTCGGAATGAATAAAAAAGTTTTGTAAAAGGAAGTTTGAACACAAAAAAGAATGTAACGATTTTTAATATCGTTTTAATTTAATTCTTTTAATACGATATTCAACTATAGAGTTGATATCATATTGTTAAGAATGTTTGATATATAAAAATAGTTTTTTGATAATATCGATATTAGGTAAGCGATGAACGACCCGTAAAAAGGACGACACACGACCCATAAAAAAAAAAGACGGACGCGGACCCGTACAAGAGACAGACGACGAGAAGGAGAAGAAAAGAAGAAGGAGAAATCGGGTTTGGTACACCCTCAACCTACATGCTTCTGTTTACTCGGATCGGGGCTCGTCGGGACGTGGCTTGGGCACAAGAGCGTCGAGTGGATGTCGGTGAGTTATGGTGGCTCGGTTTGGTGTGACGTGTGAAGGGTGTCGGGTATCGGGCCGGTTTCCTTCGGGTTTGTAATATCGGTTTCTCGATGCTAATTTTAATGTTTATGAGTGTATATCGATGATTGATAATGAATGTAGATATTGTAGATGTCTTGAAAAGTGTGTGTGCAAGGGGCTATTTATAGGGAGTTCCCGACCTTGGCTAGGAGAGTTTGAACTACCGTTTAAGATAGGAAACGTAAGAATTCGAAAGGAATGAGGATTCCGCTTTCTTGTGAAGGAAGAAAGGGAACCGGCTGGTAGAGGGCTGCTCGGCCGAGTGTTTGCACTCGGTCGGGTGTTTGAATCGGTTTTCGGATAGGATTCCTACTTGAGATCGAATTCCATCCTTAAACGGATTTGTTTAATATTTTGTGTAGCTGATTTTTGTAGGATTGGAGTATGAATCAGCCGTGTGAGGTGTCACGGCTGACTCACGTGTCTCGGGAAAATCTTTGACCGGGTTTTGACTCGGTCGCTAAAAGACGGTTTTACCCCTGGTGTCGGAATCGACCCAAATTAGTCTTATTTGACTCGAAATGACCCACTGGGCCAGATTTTGAGGTTGGTTTTGTGAGATATGTACTCTATAATGAGCCCAAGCCAAATGCCAATGATTTTGAGCCCTTTTCTGAGTATCTAAAGCACGTTTGCGTCCGATCATCATCGGGTGTTTGTCGGAAACTGCTATAGACACCTGGCAGTCAAAATGTGGGTGTCTACAGAGCCCCCACTCTGACTGAGGCTTGGACAAGGCGAAAGTCAGAGTAGCTACCAGGCCAATCAAAGATTAAGACCTGGCAGACTTCCGGTCGGGTCGTTTAAGGTCCATTAGACCTGCGTGGAGGGCCCGTCGGCCAGAGACTAGAAATGTACCTGAGTTGACGATGATAACTCCGTGGGGAATTGGACTTGTCGTATAAGTCTATGCCGCTGGGGAGTTATGTGAATTGCGCGGTCTTGAATTGTACCTGTATAAGTTACATAAAATTTTGCATGCAACATGTAGGTGAAACAAATGTGACTCGCGCTGGGGAATAAAAATGATTTTTGCTTAGTTTTGAAATCAAAGTTCCTGAAAGCAGCTCACGTGCTAGGAAATAGGTTTTCAAAAATGAAATGGGTAGAAAAGAAATTTGCAATTTAAATAGACCGAAATTTGACCTTGTCGAAAAGGGTTTTCTCAAATGGCTAAGTTTTGCAGATTTAAAAAATGAGAATTTGAAGAGAGAGAGACCTATCGACAGACTCGACGCTGGGCATGACCGGACGAGTTGAGAGACACGACTAGACTCTCGAGGGGTTGGACCGTGACTCGGTAGGGGGGTGGGCCACCTAACAAGACTCTTAAGTTGCGCTATTCATAGCCTAGACGAGTGGCAACATGGTCGAACATCGAAGTGGGATAGATATGCTATACGGGGTTCCAGTAGTCTGTAATGAGACTATTGTAGTCTAGTGCTCTCCTGAATTTTTGATTTTAGGGTACATTTCCAAAGTGGGTATTGCCTCGAGTCCTGATAGATTCTTGTCTTCGACTGAGCCGAGTACTATGACACACTACAGAAAAGAGGCTAGATTTTTTGAATTTATATGGATTTTGTGAGTGGATGGAGGTTTTCTGCCTAAGAGAAGCCCCCAGGACGACAAAGCTAGCTGCTGAGAACATGACGGTGTCGTGACCGGAATGATGGCGCTTTTTGAATGTGTGTCAATGTGGGTGGTTGTGCCTCTGTTGAAAGGCTGCCTACGTATTCACGTATAGTGAAATCAAACCATGCCGTAGTTCAGTGTCGGAAGATATATTATGATGCCTAGTCTAATAGGACTTTGTGTGTAACTAGCCATAGCAATGGTGTAGGCTAAGTGCATTCCCAATGATGTCTTGATCAAAGGGCTAGAATGGTTAGGATATTGATCCTGTGACCGTGAGCGTTTTCCGGGGTAGCCCCCAGAGGTGGTGTGAACTATTTAGGCATGTTCTATGCTGACTACAAGTTGAATTTCGTGTTTGGGGTTGGTAACTGGTTTGAATGAGAAGAATTGGGATGGGATTTTAACGAGTTCTGCTCTCGGGGATTTTAACGAGTTTTGCTCTCGGGGATTTTAACGAGTTTTGCTCTCGGGGATTTGACGAGTTTTGCTCTCTGGATTGTGTATGATTAGGTAAGGGATTTGACGAGTTTTGCTCTCGGGTCTTTGACGAGTTTTGATCTCGGGTCTTTGACGAGTTTTGATCTCGGGTTTGCATATGGTGATTGTGAATTCTGTTATGTAAAGGGGAAGTCGAGTAAAATGGCTCGAACTTTGATCGGGATATGTTTGATGATGCGAGATCTAGTTTCCATGTCTGGCCCTAATGGTTAGGGGTATCCTATGGAGCTTGAATCCTCAAAATTCCGGGCTGTCTTTAGCCTGGGTCTCGGGAAGGTCTTGAGGGTTGTAATGTGGGAAGGCTAAATGTGGTGTTAGTTGACCAACTTGATTGTTTCTCCCTTATTGAATGGTATGAGTATTGATCTTGAGTGGACCGTTGACCACGGTCATGGGCATTTGAATATTTTGTTGGTTGACCTCTTAGCCCCGGTCATGGGATCTTCATTTGTGTTGACCGTTCTGGTCGTGGATGCCCTTTTTTGATGATGGCCTGCTTTTTTGTTTTGGCCTTTTGCTTTTTTCCTCGGACTTTTTGATTTTTTTTTGTCCAGTTTTTTGTCTTTTTTTTTTTTGGTCAGACTAACACCGTAGGTAGGTATGGTTGATCTTGTCGGAGGGGTGTTTATTGTGGGAAATGGGCTTGCCTCTCGTCTTGAACCCAAACTAGGAGACTACCTAGATTCGTCATTGGATTCGATACCGCTCATGCTAAGTGTAGTTTTGTGGCTTCCTATGTCAGACATGGAACAGGTAAAGGAAAACACGGGTCTCGATTTCCTACAGTCATTATAGATGTGCCTGTAATAGTCACGTGCATGTGCTCACAGTGTATGATGGTGTTCATCATGTTCTCGGAAACACATAAGGAAAGTATATATGAGGAATAGAAAAGCTGATTTTATTGAATTTTGAAAAGAGGACAGAATGCAAAATATTCTGACTCTGATTTGGAAATGAGGATGTAGGGTATCCTAGACTCGGACTCAAACTTAGACTCGAATCCAATTCGGACTTTCGGATGCTCGGTTGGTTGTTTTTTTTTTGGTAAGGTCTTCGACAGGTGCCACGACTCGCCTAAACTCGGTTTTGCGCAAATGCAAGAGAGGGAGTCAAACTAGACACAGCCCGGGGTGACGGGAATGACTAAGATTCATGGACCGGCATACTCGAACGTTGACCTGGACGAGGTAACGACCCTGGCTTGGACTTGACGATGAGACTCAAGCTGCACGAGGGTGAGTCCGAAAATGGGGCGACCATGTTTGACTCGGGTTAGACTCTCCTAAGACAAATGTGTAGGGTGCAATTCTCGGGGTGACTGTGATTAATCGTTCCGTCGGAGAATAGCCCCCAAGTGAGACTAAGGACTCAGATAGGACTCAGATGGTGTGGCATCTAAGTGGCTCGAAAGTGGGGTACGTGAGACACATGTAAGACATGACCCTTAGAGCAATCGTGATTGACCGCTCTGATGAAGGGTAGTCCTCAAGTGGGATCGAATATTTGGTTAAGACTTGAGTGTCGGACGAGTGACCCTTAGACGTAAGGGTCACAAACCTTTTGTTATAGGGCTAAGCCTTGTAAAAGGTCGACTCGGAAAATACTCCTAGACGGGTGACTCGTGAAAGGTGGGCCTCCTTTAGGATCCAGCTGTGTGGGCTGGGCCCAGTTCGAAAGGAGGTTCACGTGAGACGTTCCCCAGACTTTGGACTCGATTGTGTAAACGGGCCCTCCTTTGTAGGAGTATGTCCTACGTAGGTGGGCCTTGTCTTAGCTAAGTAAGGCGGACTAGGATAGGGAGGAAATCCGTGATATAAGATCGACAGAGTTTCGACGCTAAAGACCTCGATGACTTACGACACGACCCGACACTGCTAAATACGGGAAGTCCTAAGAAAAGGAAGTTTTTGAAATTGAAGTTTTGAAAGCCCGAAGAAAAATTCGGAGAACCGGCTCTTTTTCGAAAGAAAAACGGAAAACGTGGATCGGGTTACGGGTTTGAAAGTTCGAAAATATTTTCGAGTTTTGAAATGGGCATAATACCGGCTAAAAATAGGCTATTTTGAGTAAAATCGTGGATCCTAAATTCGGTATATGTCCCGGGTTTTGAAATTGGATATTTTGAAAAGGATGCTATTTTGAAAAAGACGGGTTTTTGATAGACGACTTTTTCAAATCAGGTAGCACGTAGTCATGGAAGCGGTATAACGACACCATGTATGCTCTTAGTTTAAGTCTCGGTTAGTCTGAAAGGGTCTATACCAGTGTACACAGCCTATCGAGAATCGGGGCGGAATTCCTAAGTCGAGTTGAGCTTAGAACATGCCGTAAAACCCATACGAATCGGCTAATGGACACCTTCGACATATCCAATTTGGACTACATCGATAGTATAGTGGGACGTCGGTCACCATTACCGGCCCGGGAAAATATGGGGTTATGCATGAACCGTAAAACTAAAACGCGTATTGTACTAGTCAAACGATTTCTATTCGAGTCTCACCCTGAGGATGCTGAAGGTCAGTAACGTATCAGCTAATCCCCAGCGGAGTCGCCAAATTGTGGACATGACATAGGTCCACCCCGACGCGGCCACGCGCGGGTTTGGGGAGGCGAATGAATCTCCATATGAGATGATCAAATTGAAATTTAAATCGAAGTTGGAGTCGCCACCGAATTTTATGGTTATTCGGAACCGTTCGAGCCCACTCTATGTCGTAGTGGGCCGTATACAAAATACGGCCCAGTTCCGATGTCAGAGTTTATTGGGCTCGTCCCTTTGCATATCGATACAGATGCCGACTTGAGCGGTTAATCGTATATTGAATGACTCTCGTTGCCAATGGATTCGGGCATCCGGAAACCACGGTTCTGAGTAAGGGGTGAAGGTACGTGTTGGGAAGTTCACTAAGAACACCCAACCCCGCCCGCACATTAGCGGCCTCTACTAGGATATCGAATGATTTTTTAATACGCGCGTTAGTAATACGATGAATGATATGCAAACATTGTTTTCCTAAACATGCGAGGAATTGAATGGGTTGCTAAGTCGATTTAATGCATGAAAAATTTAACGTCAAAGTTGAATTTAGCATGTGAGATTCGTTTTAGTATAATAAAACAAAAGATGAAATAAAGATGAATTTGCTACAAGATAAACAAACGAGTTACTATCGATTTGTAAATAATAATATAGCAAATAAAATAAATATACGAGATCGAGAAAATAAATATTAATCGAAATCTGAAAAAATATCGTAAAAACGCTGTTTTGTATAAAAAGCGAAGTTCGAAAAAAAATAAAAAAAGCGAAACGAGCCGTGTTTTCAGTCGTCCGCGCGGCTCGTCCGGGACGCGCGCGACTCGCGTCCCGGTCTGTTTTCGAGACTGGTTTCGAAAGCGGTTTTTTTAAAATTCAATGCTTTTATTAATCGCGTACAAATATCGCATAATTTGTACTCGATCTAATATTTTCGATGTTCGTTATATTTGATAATTGACTACGAAATCAATATCAAATACTTCGAATAATTTTAGAAAAGATGTAAAATTTTTAGAAATCGTTTCGTAGAATATTAAAATAAAACGAACGAAAAAATTGAAAAAAGGATCTGGGTTTCAAGCCCGTGCGCGAGTCGCGACTCGCGTGCGGGTTTGTCCGATTTTTTTATTTTTTGTTCGAAATTGCTAATTTTGATAAATCACGTACAAAATATGAATTAACTTATACTCGATTTTATGTTTTCGATATTCGTCGATATTCGATTATGAAATCGATATCGAGTATTCGGAATGAATAAAAAAGTTTTGTAAAAGGAAGTTTGAACACAAAAAAGAATGTAACGATTTTTAATATCGTTTTAATTTAATTCTTTTAATACGATATTCAACTATAGAGTTGATATCATATTGTTAAGAATGTTTGATATATGAAAATAGTTTTTTGATAATATCGATATTAGGTAAGCGATGAACGACCCGTAAAAAGGACGACACACGACCCATAAAAAAAAAGACGGACGCGGACCCGTACAAGAGACAGACGACGAGAAGGAGAAGAAAAGAAGAAGGAGAAATCGGGTTTGGTACACCCTCAACCTACATGCTTCTGTTTACTCGGATCGGGGCTCGTCGGGACGTGGCTTGGGCACAAGAGCGTCGAGTGGATGTCGGTGAGTTATGGTGGCTCGGTTTGGTGTGACGTGTGAAGGGTGTCGGGTATCGGGCCGGTTTCCTTCGGGTTTGTAATATCGGTTTCTCGATGCTAATTTTAATGTTTATGAGTGTATATCGATGATTGATAATGAATGTAGATATTGTAGATGTCTTGAAAAGTGTGTGTGCAAGGGGCTATTTATAGGGAGTTCCCGACCTTGGCTAGGAGAGTTTGAACTACCGTTTAAGATAGGAAACGTAAGAATTCGAAAGGAATGAGGATTCCGCTTTCTTGTGAAGGAAGAAAGGGAACCGGCTGGTAGAGGGCTGCTCGGCCGAGTGTTTGCACTCGGTCGGGTGTTTGAATCGGTTTTCGGATAGGATTCCTACTTGAGATCGAATTCCATCCTTATACGGATTTGTTTAATATTTTGTGTAGCTGATTTTTGTAGGATTGGAGTATGAATCAGCCGTGTGAGGTGTCACGGCTGACTCACGTGTCTCGGGAAAATCTTTGACCGGGTTTTGACTCGGTCGCTAAAAGACGGTTTTACCCCTGGTGTCGGAATCGACCCAAATTAGTCTTATTTGACTCGAAACGACCCACTGGGCCTGATTTTGAGGTTGGTTTTGTGAGATATGTACTCTATATTGAGCCCAAGCCAAATGCCAATGATTTTGAGCCCGTTTCTGAGTATCTAAAGCACGTTTGCGTCCGATCATCATCGGGTGTTTGTCGGAAACTGCTATAGACACCTGGCAGTCAAAATGTGGGTGTCTACAAGTATACTTTTGGACAAATGGTTATCTAAAACGAATGATTTCTCTTATTTATGATATCTCATCATAATTTTTCGATGTGTGATAATTCTTACTTCAATTTATAAACTTAAGAGGAGTATTATAAGATTCAAAAGATTTTTGATTAATATTTAAAACGAATAATTTCTCTTACTGATGATGTAGAATTTCATAACCCCATCATAATTTTTCGATGTGGGATAATTTTAATAAACTTTATAGTCTTAAAAAGTTCTTTTGGGACTCAAAAGATTTCTCGTTGATATCTAAAAACAAATGATTGCTTTTACTCTGTATTTATACAATAGAATTTCTATCGCCTTATTATAATTTCTCGATGTGGGATAATTTTACTTAAATTTATAGTTTTAAGAGCTTTTATAAGACAATTTTTTGTTAATATCTTAAAACGAATGATGTCTTTTATTTGTGATATAGAATTTCATCACCTAATCATAATTTTTCGATCTGCGATAATTCTTCTTAGGTTTATAGTCTTAAAAAACTCTTTTTAGAACTCAGATTTTTGTTAATATCTAAACACGAATGATTTCTCTTTTCGATCAGCTTATGGTCCTAAGAGCATTTTTAAGACTCAAATTATTTTTAGCTGATATCTAAGGACAAATTATTATTATTTATAATATAGAATTTCATCACATCATCATAATTTTTCGATGTGAGACAACGTTAGGATAATTATAATAATAATAATAATAATAATAATAATAATAAAAGAATTTGTTTTTATATCAAACTTAATTGACGAAATTCAAAAACAATGATTACTCTTATTTATATTATAGAATTCCATAACCTTATTATAATTATTTTTCGATGTGGGATAACTTTAATATCTTTATACGTAATAAATTAATCACTTTTTTGAGCAAATAATATGAAATTTATACTCTAATGAAAGCATTTTCTACCACGAATCTAATTAATTCATTTTTATAATTGTATTTACGATAAATTTTTGTTAAACGAAATTTAAATATTTGTAGACACCCACATTTTGACCGCCAGGTGTCTATAATAGTTCCCGCCAAACACCCGATGATGATCGTACGCAAACATGCTTTAATGGACTCGGATATGGGCTCGAAATCATGGACATTTGGTTTAGGCTTATTACGGAGAACAAATCTTACAAAACCAACCTCAAATCCAGGCCCAGTGGGTCGTTTCAAGTCAAATGAGACTAATTTGGGTCAATTCCGGCACCAGGGGTAAAACCGTCTTTTTACGACCGAGTCAAAACCCGGTCGAAAAATATTCTCGAGATACGTGAGTCAGCCGTGACACCTCACACGGCTGATTCGGACTCCAATCCTACAAAAAATCAGCTTCAATAAATATTAAACAAATCCGTTTAAGGATAGAATTCGATCTCAAGTAGGAATTCTATCCGGAAACCAAATCAGACACCGACCGAGCTCCAGATACTCGGCCAAGACATCCCAAACAGCCAAAACACTCGGCCAACTCTTCATGACAGCCGAGATACTTGGCTTCTCCACCAAGAAACGAGACTTTCGTTCCCTTTCGAACTCTCGTGTTTCCTATCTAAACCGGTATTTCTTGTCACACACGCAAGACTACCTCGACTCCTATAAATAGGACCTCACATTCAACACAAAAAACATGATTTCAGACAACAACGATTCTACACAACAATTACACATCATAAATCTACCATTCACATATCCTTAACATCTAGTAAGAAATCCCGATACGATCCCGAAGGAACCTCGAAATACCGACGAATACAACCCCACCGTCCGGCCAAAATCCGTCGCCTCACACACACACATAAAAACGCTCCAAACCGACACCTTAACTCATCCCACATCATCTCGACGCTCCCGTGCCTAAGCCACCGTCCGACGAGCTCTATACCGAGAAACTAAAGCATGTAGGTTGAGGGTGTAAATCAAACCCGCTTCTCTCTTCTCTCTTCTCCTCTTCTTCGTCCTTTCCTCTTTTTTTATTTTATTTTCGTCGGTCGTTTCGCATTTTAATATGGGTCGTTCGTCGCATCTTTTTATATAATCGATACTAAAAAAAACTATTTTTTATAACGTTCCTAAAATACGATACCGATTCTCTAATCGAATATCGTATCTACAAGAACTAAATTAATTAATTCTCATTGATGCTAATAAAATCGTTACATATTTTTAAACAAAATTCGACGATTTTATACGCGGAGAGAATTAACATCTTTTTCAAAATTCTTTTTTTCAGTTTTCGTTCAAAACAAACTTTTTCAAAACCTTTTCTAAAATCATTCCGACTATTCGATATCGATTTCATAATCGAATATCAAATACGACGAATATCGAAAATATAAATCGAGTATAAATTAATCCATATTTGTACGCGATTTATAAAAATTAACGATTTTTTCGAACAAAATAAAAAAACCCGAACAGGCTGCCACGCGAGTCGCGCGCCTGTCAGTCGACTCGCGCAACAGCCTGGTTCGCCGGGCCCTTTTTTTTTCGTTTTCTCGCTTTTCTATTTTTTATTCTTTTCGAACCTTATATTAAAATGCGACTTTCGTGACATATTTCGATAAATACTTTTTCAACCTTGGTCAACACGTGTTAATCCATCACGTGTCATTAAAACTTTTTTCGAGTCATGCATATTATTTATTTATGTCTTTATTCGATTTATTCAACGTTACTAACCCGTTTTCTCGTGTTTGTAGCTTTTTATTTGTTTTTATCGTTTTATTAGACTAAAACGAATTCACATGCTAAAATAACTTTGACGTTATTAGTTTAACATGCATTAAACGACTTAGCAACCCTTTTTATTTTTCTCACATGCTTAGGAAAATAATGTTTGCATATCATTCAACCGTCGAACTAACGCGTGTACACCAAAAACGAACGATATCTTAGTAAAGGCCGCTAAGTGCGGGCGGGGTTGGGTGTTCTTAGTGAACTTCCCAACACGTACCCTCACCCCTTACTCAGAACCATGGTTTCCGGAAGTCCGAATCCATTGGCAACGAGAGTCTTCAATACACGGTATCCGATAATGTCGGTATCGGTATCGTAACGCAAAGGGACGAGCCCAATAAACTCTGACATCGGAAATGGGCCGTATTTTGTATACGGCCCACTACGACATAGAGTGGGCTCGAATGGTTCCGAATAACCACAAAATTCGGTGGCGACTCCTACTTCGATTTAAATTTCAATTTGACCATCTCATATGGAGATTCATTCGCCTCCCCAAACCCGCGCGTGGCCGCGTCGGGGTGGACCTATGTCATGTCCACAATTTTGCGACTCCGCTGGGGACCAACTGATGAGTCACTTACCATCGGCATCCCTAGGGTGAGACTCGAAAAGAAATCGTTCGAATAGTAATGTACACGTTTTAGTTCAATGGTTCATGCATAACCCATTCTTTCCCGGGCCGGTTACTTGTGACCTAAGTCCCACTATACCGCGGTGCGTTCCTAAATGGACCCACTAAAGAGTTCGATGGCGGAACTCGCATGGGTTTTACGGCAGGTTCTATGACCAACTCGGCTTAGGAAGACCGTCCTGATTTGAGAGAAAGCTATCGTCGTTGGTATAGACCCTATTCGACCGACCGAGACTTAAACTAAGAGCATACATGGCGTCATTATACTGTTTCCGTGACTACGTGCTACTTGATCCATGTCTCGTCTTTTCAAAAACCGTCGTTTTCAAAAACTTGCATCTTTTTCGAAAAACTATCCATTTTTCAAACCCTGAAAGCTACCGAATTTAGGACTTATGATTTTGACTCAAAATAGCCTATTTTCTAGCCGGTATGCTGTCCAAACTTTTCAAAAAATCCAAAATCTCGGCCCGATAACCTTTTTTCCGATTTTCAAAAAAAAATTGGGCCTTCCAATCCGACTTTATTCGGGTTTTTCAAATCCAAATTCTCCTTTCAAAGCTTTCTTCTTCTTAAGACTTCCTGTATTTAGTAGTGTCGGGTCTTGTCATAAGTTGTTAGAATCTCTAGCGTCGAAACTCCGTCGATCTTACATCACGAGTTTCTACCCCATCCAAGTCCGCCTTATTTATCAAGGCACGGCCCACCTACGTAGGACAAACCCCTACAAAGGGAAGCCCATTTACACTTTAGGGTCCAAAGTCTGGGGAATAGCTCACACGTAGGTCTTTCTTCACACGGGACTAGGCCCACTTTGCCGAATCCTAAGGAAGGCCCACCATCCACGAGTCACCCATCTAAGAGTCGGTCTTCACCCCCACTCGGGGGCTACCCTTCATCAGAGCGGTCAATCACGGTTGCTCTAAGGGTCATGTCTTACACGTGTTTTCTCCCATACCCCACTTTTGAGTCACTTAGATGTCACACCATCTAAGCCTTTAGTCTAACTCGGGGGCTGTCCTCCACCCGAGCAGTCAACCATGGTCACCCTAGGGAGTACCACACATCCATCCTACACCGGCGTCCTTATGATGCTTTCTTCGAGTTGTACCTATGCTAAGAACACTCGAGTCACCTAGGGTTAGGTCACCACGGTTGGGCCAAGCACGCGACACGGTCAGACACGGTTGCCCCCATTTTCGGACTCACCCTTCCGCATCTCGAGTCCAAGTCGCGGTCGTTACTTTGTCTAGGTCAACGTTCGAGTATCCCAGTCCAAGAGTCTTAGTCATTCCCGTCACCCCGGGCCATGTCTAGTTTGACTCCCTCTCTTGCATTTGCACAAAGCCGAGTTTAGGCGAGTCGTGGCACCTGTCGAAGACCTTACCAAAAAAAACAACCAACCGAGCATCCGAGTCCGGATCTGATTCGAGTCTAAGTCTGAGTCCGAGTCTAGGATACCCTACATCCTAATTTCCAAATCAGAGTCAGAGTCATTTGTATTCTGTCCTCTTTTCAAAATTCAATAAAATCAGCTTTTCTATTGCTCATATATACTTTCCTTATGTGTTTCCGAGAACATGATGAACACCATCATACACTGAGCACATGCACGTGACTATTACAGGCACATCTATAATGACTGCAGGAAGCCGAACCCGTGTTTTCCTTTACCTATTTCATGTCTGACATAGAAAGCCACATAACTACCTTTAGCAGGAGCGGTATCAAATCCTATGACAAATCTAGGTAGTCTCCTAGTTTGGGTTCAAGACGGGAGGCAAGCCCATTTCCCACCATAAACACCCATCCAATAAGACTAACCAATCCCTACCTTTTGTGTTTAGTCTGACCGACAAAAAAAAATTTGGACAAAAAAAAAATCAAAAGTCCAAGGAAAAAGCAAAAGGCCAAAACAAAAAACTGGCCATGATCAAATTATCAACATCCCTCGACCAAACACGGTCAACTCAAATGAAGAATCCCATGACCGGGGCTAAGAGGTCAACCCAAAGAATTCAAAAACCCATGACCGTAGTTAACGATCAACTCAAGTGAAACGGTCAATTCAAAATTATCAAAACCCATACCATTAAATAGGGGAGAAACAATCAAGCTGGTCAGCTAGCACCACATCTAGCCTTCCCATATTACAACCCTCAAGACCTTCCCGAGACCTAGGCTAGAGACAGCTCGGATTTTTGAGGATTCAAGCTCCATAGGATACCCTAACCATTAGGGCCAGACACGGAAATCAGATCCCGCATTATCAAACCTACCCCGATCGAAGTTCGAGTCATTATTACTCGACTTCCCCCTTTTGCTACCACATTACAATACCTTACCCTCGAAGCCTTAGCTCCACAAAATCGAGCTCCAGATTTCGAACCATCAAAGCCACTTACTTCCTAGCACCACGTTTCCAAAAACATCTAAACCAGTTACCAACTCCAAACACGGGAATTCAACTTGCGGTCAGCATAGAACATGCCCAAATAGTTCACACCACCCCTAGGGGCTACCCTGGAAAATGCTCACAGTCACAGGATCAACATCCTAACTATTCTAGCCCTTTGGTCAAGACATCATTGTGAATGCACCTAGCCTTGCTATGGCTAGTTACACACAAAGCCCTAATAAACTAGGCACCATAATACATTTTTCAACACTGAACTACGGCATGGTTTGATTTCACTACACGTGAATACGTAGGCAGCCTTTCAACAGAGGCACAACCACCCACACTGACACAAATTCAAAAAGCATCATCATTCCGGTCACGACACTGTCATGTTCTCAGCAGCTAGCTTTGTCGTCCCGGGGGCTTCTCTTAGGCAGAAGTTCTTCATCTACTCACATAATCCAAAGACTTTCAAAAACTAGCCTCTTTTCTATAGTGTGTCCTAGTACTCGGCCCAGTCGAAGACAAGAATCTGTCAGAGACTCGAGACAACACCTACTTTGGGAACATGCCCCGAAACCAAAAAAAATTCAAAACAACACCAGTCTACGGCATTGCTACCACAAAGCCCTGTCGTACGAAAACAATCTCACTCTGAGGATTCGACCATGTTGTCACTCGCCTAGGCTACGGAATAGCGCAACTTAAGAGTCTTGTCATCTTAGGTGGCCCATCCCCTACCGAGTCACGGTCCAACCCTTAGAGAGTCCAGTCGTGTCTGCCAACTCGTCCGGTCACGTCCAGAGTCGAGTCTGTCGGCATGTCTCTCTCCAAATTCTTATTTTAAAATTTGCAAAACTTAGCCATTTGAGAAAATCCCTTTCCTATTCACCCCGGGAATAGGAATTTTTATCACACTTCATCTAGGCATACAGGCCTAACCAGAGGATTTTAGAAGTCCGTGTCAGAATCTGATCGGGAATCAAGTCATCCCAAGCATTCTAATTTCCAAAAAAAAATCAAACATTTTCAGCGTTTCCAAAAATTTTCAAAACTTTTCAGCATTTTCTTTCCAAAAATCAATCAACAAAAATCATTTTTTTTCCCAGCGTGAGTCGGTGTTTTATCTGAATGTATCCCAAGACTCCCGGAGAATTCTCAAAAGAAAATTCCCAGTGAAAATTCAAGCAACATTTTTACTGAAGAATCGGATGTATCAGTAAGCGGTACACCCGCAGCTTCTAATGGAGGCTCCCGCGCTATTTCGAGGTGGGATTATCAGTAAGCGGTATACCCACAGCTTCCAATGGAGAGGCTCCCGCGCAATTCTAAGATGGGATTATCAGTAAGCGGCATACCCACAGCTTCCAATGGAGGCTCCCGCGCAATTCTAAGATGGGATGTATCAGTAAGCGGTACACCCGCAGCTTCTAATGGAGGCTCCCGCGCTATTTCGAGGTGGGATTATCAGTAAGCGGTATACCCACAGCTTCAAATGGAGGCTCCCGCGCCATTCCAAGATGGATGTGTCTGTAAACAGACACACCCAAGAATTTTTAGTTAGAAGTCCCCGCGCCATTGTTGACATCTACCCAGGTATGATTTCTGTCTTATGGCTGGCGAGCCCCCCCAACACAAGTCTAATGGACTCGAAACGACCCGATCGGAAGTCTGTCAGGTCTTAATCCTCGATTGGCCTGGTAGCTACTCTGACTTTCGCCTTGTCCAAGCCTCAGTCAGAGTGGGGGCTCTGTAGACACCCACATTTTGACCGCCAGGTGTCTATAATAGTTCCCGCCAAACACCCGATGATGATCGGACGCAAAAATGCTTTAATGGACTCGGATATGGGCTCGAAATCATGGACATTTGGTTTAGGCTTATTACGGAGTACAAATCTTACAAAACCAACCTCAAATCCAGGCCCAGTGGGTCGTTTCGAGTCAAATGAGACTAATTTGGGTCGATTCCGGCACCAGGGGTAAAACCGTCTTTTTACGATCGAGTCAAAACCCGGTCGAAAAATATTCTCGAGACACGTGAGTCAGCCGTGACACCTCACATGGCTGATTCGGACTCCAATCCTACAAAAAATCAGCTTCAATAAATATTAAACAAATCCGTTTAAGGATAGAATTCGATCTCAAGTAGGAATTCTATCCGGAAACCGAATCAGACACCGACCGAGCTCCAGATACTCGGCCAAGACATCCCAAACAGCCAAAACACTCGGCCAACTCTTCATGACAGCCGAGATACTTGGCTTCTCCACCAAGAAACGAGACTTTCGTTCCCTTTCGAACTCTCGTGTTTCCTATCCAAACCGGTATTTCTTGTCACACACGCAAGACTACCTCGACTCCTATAAATAGGACCTCACATTCAACACAAAAAACATGATTTCAGACAACAACGATTCTACACAACAATTACACATCATAAATCTACCATTCACATATCCTTAACATCTAGTAAGAAATCCCGATACGATCCCGAAGGAACCTCGAAATACCGACGAATACAACCCCACCGTCCGGCCAAAATCCGTCGCCTCACACACACATACAAACGCTCCAAACCGACACCTTAACTCATCCCACATCATCTCGACGCTCCCGTGCCTAAGCCACCTTCCGACGAGCTCTATACCGAGAAACTAAAGCATGTAGGTTGAGGGTGTAAATCAAACTCGCTTCTCTCTTCTCTCTTCTCCTCTTCTTCGTCCTTTCCTCTTTTTTTATTTTATTTTTGTCGGTCGTTTCGCATTTTAATATGGGTCGTTCGTCGCATCTTTTTATATAATCGATACTAAAAAAACTATTTTTTATAACGTTCCTAAAGTACGATACCGATTCTCTAATCGAATATCGTATCTACAAGAACTAAATTAATTAATTCTCGTTGATGCTAATAAAATCGTTACATCTTTTTAAACAAAATTCGACGATTTTATACGCGGAGAGAATTAACATCTTTTTCAAAATTCTTTTTTTCACTTTTCGTTCAAAACAAACTTTTTCAAAACCTTTTCTAAAATCATTCCGACTATTCGATATCGATTTCATAATCGAATATCAAATACGACGAATATCGAAAATATAAATCGAGTATAAATTAATCCATATTTGTACGCGATTTATAAAAATTAACGATTTTTTCGAACAAAATAAAAAAAACCCGAACAGGCTGCCACGCGAGTCGCGCGCCTGTCAGGCGACTCGCGCAACAGCCTGGTTCGCCGGGCCCTTTTTTTTTCGTTTCCTCGTTTTTCTATTTTTTATTCTTTTCGAACCTTATATTAAAATGCGACTTTCGCGACATATTTCGATAAATACTTTTTCGACCTTGGTCAACACGTGTTAATCCATCACGTGTCATTAAACTTTTTTCGAGTCATGCATATTATTTATTTATGTCTTTATTCGATTTATTCAACGTTACTAACCCGTTTTCTCGTGTTTGTAGCTTTTTATTTGTTTTTATCGTTTTATTAGACTAAAACGAATTCACATGCTAAAATAACTTTGACGTTATTAGTTTAACATGCATTAAACGACTTAGCAACCCATTTTATTTTTCTCACATGCTTAGGAAAATAATGTTTGCATATCATTCAACCGTCGAACTAACGCGTGTACACCAAAAACGAACGATATCTTAGTAAAGGCCGCTAAGTGCGGGCGGGGTTGGGTGTTCTTAGTGAACTTCCCAACACGTACCCTCACCCCTTACTCAGAACCATGGTTTCCGGAAGTTCGAATCCATTGGCAACGAGAGTCATTCAATACACGTTATCCGATAATGTCGGCATCGGTATCGTAATGCAAAGGGACGAGCCCAATAAACTCTGACATCGGAAATGGACCGTATTTTGTATACGGCCCACTACGACATAGAGTGGGCTCGAAAGGTTCCGAATAACCACAAAATTCGGTGGCGACTCCTACTTCGATTTAAATTTCAATTTGACCATCTCATATGGAGATTCATTCGCCTCCCCAAACCCGCGCGTGGCCGCGTCGAGGTGGACCTATGTCATGTCCACAATATTTTTAGATGAAAATTATAAAACATCTCATTAAAATTAATATAATAGATTAAATGTATTATTGTAATAATTAAAAGATTCTCTATTTGATTAGTTTATTATTAATGATACTTTCCTAAATTGAGTTTTGATGTAACAGACCAATCATATCGCTCGAAAAGTTCCTCCTTTATATATATAATATATGTTGATTTTAAATGGGAAAAAGTATATAAAATACTTTGAAATTTTAATTTGATTCGAAAATATAAAGAAAATACTTTTTTATGTTGTAAAATATTAGTTTCGTGATATCTTAGTGGGATGGAGGTAGTATGTTATCTTCTACTCCAATATGTTTACAAAATCTTTAACTATTAGTTTCGTGATAAAAATAAAGTTTTAATTTAATTATCATGAAAAAAATTAAGGAAAAAATATGTGAATAAAATTACTCGATTATCTCGAACAAAAATTTGAAATGTTAATACGTTATTAGATGAAAGCACTTATAATAATAGTTATAAGTAATCTCATCACAAAAAATAGAATATAAAAAATATTACATTTATCGTGCATTATCGCAGGAGATATATCATCTAAGCTAATTTAAAAAATGATGAGTGTGAATGTGGGAGTGAGAAAATATAAATGAAAAAGGATAATTAAGGGGCGTGTTTGTATTAATAAAGGTTGTGTATTCGTACACAGTAAGGCAGGCAATCTTGTCTCCCATTTGATGGAGTGCTCACCATTAAATTAACGCATGCATGCAGAGATCATTACCTCTCTTGTTTGTTTATCCGTGCTCTAGATTGCATACTTTTATACTACTAGCTCTACTTGTTTGTATAAAAAAACGGCTACCAAGCTTTGACCCCTTTATTGCCATGGCACCCTAATAATTAGATAGTGGAGTATTCGTTATTCCACATCAACTATTACGTTATTAAAATTGTTTTATTTTAAATCTTTTTGTCTTTCAAAACTTAATTGGTGTGATGAATAACTGATGAGTGATGATTGGTATGGCAAGTGTAACAAAGTAAATACTCCTTAATACGTACTGTATTAATTTGGTTTTTCTTAATTAACCTATCCATCTTGGTGGTTATTATTTTTAATTCCCTTCGTCTCGATCATTTTTTTTGTCCTTTTATCATATTTTAATTAAAGGACAATGAATAATTGAGACGGATTTTTTTTTTATATCTTAAAAATTAGTAAGAAAAGAGACCGTCTCTCATTAATAAACGAGAGACCAATTCCATAATAGTAGGATGTGCTTAGTGAGAGACAATCTTTCCGTAGAACTATATCTCATACTAACTTAGGGGCCGTTTGGTTCAAAGCATTGGAATGGAATGTGATTCCATGAAGGATTGGAATTGGATACACATACTTGTTTGCGGTTGTTTGGTTCAAGGGTGGAATGAATTATATTTGTACTAGTTGGAAAGCTCGTGCGATGCACGGGCCTATTTTTAGTGAAAATGATAATGACACCAGGATAGAGAATTGCATAAATTTGTAAAACTATTGGTTGATAGACTTTTATTTATATAATAGAATTTCATCGTCTTATTATAATTTCTCGATGTGCTATAATTTTACTTCAATTTATAGCCTTAAGAGTTGTTACAAGGCTCAAAAGATTTTTCTGGTTAATATCTAAAACGAATAATTTATCTTATTTATGATATAGTATAAAATTTCGTCAGCACACCATAATTTTTTGATGTATGATAATTCTACTTAAATTTATGCATGGTTTTAAGTTTTTTTTAGGACTCAAAAGATTTTTAATTGAAATCTAGATGATGATTACTTTTATTTATATAATAGAATTTCATCACTTAATGGAGTTTATCGATGTGGATAATTTTAATTCAATCTATCTATAACTTTAAGAGCTATTATTATAAGACTCAAAAGATTTTGTATTAATATCTAAAAACGAATAATTTTTCTTATTGATGAAGTAGAATTTCACACACGTTCATAATCTTAAGAGTTTTTTTAAGACTCAAAAGAGAAATTTTACTTAAGTTTACTATAGTCCTAAGAGCTTTTCTAAAATTCAAAAGATGTTTGGTTTATATCTATGAAATTCATGACTTTGTAATAATTTGTCGATGTGAGAAATTTTACTCAAGTCTATAGTCTTAAGAATTTTTTTTAAGACTCAAAAGCGTGGGATATATTTACTTAATTAAGTTTATGGTCTTAAGATTTTTTTTAATATCCAAAAGATTTTATTTTTCCATCTAAGTTATTAAGGACGAACGACTACTCTTATTTATATAATAAAATTCGATCACCTTATTACAGAGTATACTTTTGGACAAACGCGCTGCTTATCTAAAACGAATGATTTCTCTTATCTATGATATCTCATCATAATTTTTCGATGTGTGATAATTTTACTTAAATTTATAGTTTTAAGAACTCTTTTTAGAACTCAAAAGATTTCTGTTTGATATCGTCATAGTTTTAAGAACTATTTTTAGGACTCAAAGATTTCCGTTTGATATCTAAAGACGATGATTACTTTTATTTATGTAATAAAATTTCATCAACTTTTTGTAATATTTCGATGTGGGATAATTTCTACTTCAATTTAAAGCCTTAAGAGGAGTATTATAAGATTTAAAAGATTTTTGATTAATATCTTAAAATGAATAATTTCTCTTATTGATGATGTAGAATTTCATCAGCTCATAATAATTTCATCAGATCATAATTTCAGTTTATAGTCTTAAAAAGTTCTTTTAGGATTCAAAAGATTTATCGTTGATATAAATCTAAAGACAAATGATTGCTTTTACTCCGTATTTATATAGTAGAATTCTATCACCTTATTATAATTTTACTTAAATTTATAGCTGCTTTTATAAGACAATTTTTTTGATTAATATCTTAAAACGAATGATGTCTCTTATTTGTGATATAGAATTTAATCACCTCATCATAATTTTTTAATATGCGATGATTCTACTTAGGTTTATAGTCTTAAAAACTCTTTTTAGAATTCAAATTTTTGGTTAATATCTAAACACAAATGATTTCTCTTTTCCATCAGGTTACGGTCCTAAGAGCATTTTTAAGACTCAAATATTTTTTTTGTTTATATCCAAGGACAAATGATTATTATTTATAATATATAGAATTTCATCAGCTCATCATAATTTTTCGATGTGAGACAACGTTAGTATAATTATAATAATAAAAGAGTTTGTTTTTATATCTAACAACTTAAGAATGGGCTATAACTCTTATTTATATAATAAAATTCGAACACCTTATTATAATTTTTCGATTTGAGATAATTTAACCTAAGTTTATAGTCTTAAGTACTTTTGTAAGTCTAATTTTTTTTTATGTCTAAAAACAAATGATTAATCTTTACTTATAATATCAATTTTCATCACCTCATAATTTTTCAATATAGAATGAATAATTTTGATTTAAGTTTAGACATAATCTTAAGAACTCTTATACTTCGTCATTACTTGAGTTTATAGTCTTAAGAGGTTTTAAGACTCAATTGACTTTTGAAAGATATCTAATAATGATTAGACATATTTGACGACAAAAACTTACATTTAATTACAATATAGAAATTTGATCACCTCATCATAATTTAGAGAAATAATTACTTTTATTTGTACAATAGAATTGATTACTCTTATTTCTTAATTATAATTTTCGCCACATTCACTTTTGCAAAGAAATTAAGAAATTGTTAAAGTAGGTATAAAGTAAGAAATGTTGATGGATTTTTGGTGACTGGGCACAAGTGCTCATCAAAATTAAATGGAAAAATGCTTAATTTAATGGCAAAATGGGTAAATAATAGAAAAGCATGGGCAAAATGGTAAAAGACAAATAAGGAAAGTAAAAAAATGGGGAAAAAATTAAAAACCTTCCAAATAAAAAAACGGAGGGAGTATAATTTATCGATGTGAGATTATGTTGCTTTAGTTTGTAGTAGTCTTATTAATATATTTTCTAAGACTCAAACGGTTTTTTATTGATATTTAAAAACGAATAATTAGTCTTATTTATAATATAGAATTCAATTATCATAATTTTTTTGTATGTGAGATAATTTACTATCTTAATAGCTCATTTTAAGACCCAAAAAAGCACATGATTACTCTTATTTATAATATAGAATAATCATCATTATTTGAATTGTTTTGATGTGAGACAATATTAAGTTTGTAGTCTTATTAAGAGTTTTTAAGACTCAAAAGTTTTGTTTTGTCCAAAAACAATGATTATTCTTATTTATATTATTGAATTCCATAATCTCATCATAATTTTTCGATGTGAGATAATTACTTAAGGTTATAATCTTGAGAGTTCTTTCTGACTCGAATTTTTTTTGGTAGATATCTAAGGACGGATGATTACTATTATTTATAATATAGAATTTCATCACCTTATTATAATTTGTCGATGTGGGATAACTTTAATATCTTTATATGTAATAAATTCATCATTTTTTCGAGCAAATAATATGAAATTTATACTCTAATGAAAGCATTTTTTACCACGAATCTAATTAATTCATTTTTATAATTTTATTTACGATAACTTTTTGTTAAATGAAATTTAAAGATTTTTAGATGAAAAATTGTAAAACATCACATTAATATAATAGATTAAATATATTGATTGTAATAATTAAAAGATTCTCTATTTGATTTTTCTTATTATTAGTTATAATTTTATTTACGATAACTTTTTGTTAAATGAAATTTAAAAATTTTTAGATGAAAAATTGTAAAACATCACATTAATATAATAGATTAAATATATTGATTGTAATAATTAAACGATTCTCTATTTGATTTTTCTTATTATTAATGATACTTCTAAAATTAAGTTTTGATGCAACGGACCAATCATATCGCTCGAAAACTTCCTTCTTTATGTATATATATATATATATATATATATATATATATATATATATATATATATATATATAGGTAGGTTCAAATAAGGTCCACAATTTTTTTAAATCTATATTGAAGTTACAGATGACATACGCTAAAGTTGCATTTGTATATATATCAATTTTGAACAAATGCAACTTTAGCGTATGTCATATGTAACTTCAATATAGACTTAAAAAAATTGTGGACCTTATTTGAACCTCTCTCTCTCTCTCTCTCTCTCTCTCTCTCTCTCTCTCTCTCTCTCTCTCTCTCTCTCTCTCTCTCTCTCTCTCTCTCTCTCTCTCTCTCTCTCTCTCTCTATATATATATATATATATATATATATATATAGGAATCGCATCTCGTGAGTCTCTCTATCTTAAATGAGTCTGTTCCGCGAATCACAGCCACATGATCAAATCACATGAATGGCTGAGATTCAGCGTCATCTTCATCGTATATAATTTTACTGTTACAGTAATAGAACACTATTACAGTAACACAACTATCTTACTGTGACACTATCACAGTAATAAGGAATTACAATAATAATGTCACAGTAATAATGTTACAGTAACAGAACACTATTACAGTAACACAAATATCTTACTGTGACACTGTCACACTATTACAGTAACATAAGTATAATTATATAATACTGATACAGTAATCATATTACTGTAACATCATGGATTCAGCATAGTGATGGGCAGCAGATACTTTCCCTTTCACTACCTCGCTGATTATCAGAATGCCTGACGAATGAGAGGTATAGACTTCTAAAAACCAGAAACTGAATGAAACATATTACTGAATATTCATTTGATATTATTTGATAAACAACATTCTAGCATTGGTTGCAGCAGCACACCAGACTGGCGGTACTGTAACCTGCATTGTCCCGAGGCACGCAGAATTACAGACAACCAAACACGGGCTCAAATCCGATGCCAAATACGTTAACTTCATAACAGGCAATGCAAGTCAAGTACTCGTTAATAACAGTACTTACAAAGACGCAGATTTCCTGCTGATCGACTGTAACATCGAGGAATATGAGGAGATAATGAGGGGAATTCAAGCGACGAGGGAGGTTAAGAAAGGCGGTACTGTACGTAGTCGGGTTCAATGCATTCTATAAGGGATCCATTTTGATAGCCGGATTTGTCGCCAATCTAACCACCAAATAAACCAACTAACCTAAACTAAAATAGCAAGGGTAAGTCGGGTCGAATCCTCAGAGAGATCGGGAATGAGTACTAGTTCGGTCTCGGATTACAAATTAGCTACGCGAATTGATTGATGAGAGTGACTAAACTAATTGAACTAACTAACAAAAGCATAATAAAGAAATAATAAAGACAAGAACTTTAACTAAGGTAATAAAATTAAACTAATCTAACCTAACACATACTAATTACTCAACATAAAGATGAAACACAAACTTATAATCATATTACCAAACACAATTAACGAAAAAGGAATGAACTTTGAGCTAATTAACAATAAATTAAAAATAAACCCAAAACATTAAAATAAAACTACAAATAAAAAGAGAGAAAAGGATTGTACCAAAATAGATATATGAAGGGCTTGAATTGTTGAAGGAGAAAAGATTACATTAATTAATTAAAACTAATTAAAAAACTAACCAAATTAAATTAAGAGGAAAAAAAGGAAAATGGAAAACAAAAGGGAGTGCCCCTGTTCTTCGGCTATTGCTGCTGCTGCCTCTAACTACTGCTGCTGCGTGACTACTACTACTCCTGCTACTTCCTCCTAATCTTACTCTCCTTTTTTCTTATCTCTCTCTTTCCTTTTTTATTCTTATTCTCTTGCCTTTTTTTCTTTTTTTCTTTTTGGTGGGCTGAGTCCCATATTTTGTGTTTGGGCCCAATCCTCATCATGATTCAATAGCGGTTTGATTTGATCCGTTTTCTTCCGTCTTTATCATCTCGGTTCTCTTCGGTACCTATAAAATCAAATATCGAGGCACAGTACCAAAATCCCAAGAAATAACATAAAACGATACTAATTATACTAGACCCGATCAATTAGCTAATTAAACACAAAATAGCTTAATAATCGCAAAACGACTAATAAAATCGACCGAGAAAGAGTATAAATATGGGACGAAAAACCGGTAAAATAGCGACTTATCAAACTCCCCACACTTAACTCTTACTCGTCCTCGAGTAAGCTCAAGAGACAAACTACGACCCATAAATAAAATCACGGAAAACAAAAACACAAAATATATACAAAAACGAAAATAAGCACGTATAAACAAACGAGTCACAAGTCTTCCAAATCAAAAGTCACAATCCTAAAATCCAACTAAAATATAGAATATGAATGTCAAGATTACTAAATCGGTTGCAAAAATTATTATTACATATCTCTTGGCCTCGGTCCATGCTATGTCGGGATGTGAGACGGAGATGGAAGGGGGTCTCTATGGAGTTAGTGACTAATGTATAAAAGTCTCGACCCCTTGAATAAACAAAGGGCTAGGGTCGTCCTAATCACCCAAATGACACATGAAACGATCCAAAATAGAAATAAGGATAAACAAAAATACTCGGGGAGGAATCGTCTTTCTTTTCTTTTCTTTTTCTTCTTTTTCATTTTTTTTTTCTTTTTCATTTTTCATTTTTCATTTTTTTTTTCATTTTTTTTTCTTCTTCTCCCCCTTATTCTTTTCTTTTTGAGTTTTTTGAGAATTTTTCTTTGTTTCTCTTATTTGATGCTTGAGCTCTTTTTGGATGGAAGATAACTCTTATTTTGTGAGTATTTTTGTGAAATATGGATCGAAAAAATGATAGATCGTCACTTGGGTAAATAGTCACCTAGACAAATATACAAAGCCAAAATCACAACACGGGAGGTGGAAGGTGGAAACAAGTGAAGGACACATCCCGAGCGACTTATAATATATAATATTTTAATAAATCAAAATCAAAATCAAAATCTCTAAAAAAAGCTCTCCCCTCTCTCTAAAAAACCCCCAAAAAAAAACCCAAAAAAACCCTAACCCTAGCAGACTTGCAGCCGCCGCCGCCCCTCCTTCACTCAGTCCTGCCAGATCCACTCAGTCTGGCCGGAGATATGGCCGACTCTCTTGGCTTATCTCCGGCCATCCGTACAAGTCTACTCTAACTTTCTCGATCCATTTAAGCTCCCCACCCCATCAGTTTACCCTTCGTTCTTGTTATCGTCATTGGTCACATCCTTTGTCTTTCTTTTTTTCGTCTATGATTTTCGTACTGCTCAGCCCTATCTCCACCTCCCTTGTGGTCGTCATCGGCCTTTTCCGATTGCCATCCCCATCTTTCCTTGTGCTTCCAAACGTCCGACCCTTACCCTCTTTCTTCTCTGACGCCGGCTCCCGTCGCGGGTGTTCCCCCTCCCCTCGCCCCCTCCCCCACCCGTTGGCTGTCGGCGTCCCGTCCCGTAGTCCCCCCTCCCCTGACTTTGGCGGCACTCGGAGGGTGTTCCCCCCTCCCCTCGTCCCCTTCCCCCACCCTCCTGTGTCGGTCGATGTCGGTTCGTGTTAGGTGTAGTGGACTCGTCTTTCTTAGTTTCCCTCGATGTTGATTTTGTTTGTTTGTCTTTGGTTGGACGTTTGGATCCTCTTCTGTTTCGTGGGGTTTTGGTCTTTGGTTGTTGGGTCCTTGTCGATTTTCTATGCTAAGATAGTGGTTTTTAATTCGTTTTGCTGTCTTTAATTAGTTTCTGCTCTTGGTTTTTTTGAATAAAATTGGGTTGTTGGAATAATTTGTGTTGTGACCCTTTGATTTTGACGAATGTGGGTAAATTTGTTGTGGAGCCTTGTGTGGTTGTGAGCTTTGTTGGGTTGTTTACAGTTTGGGTGACTTGTCGGGGTGGATCTGGTCGGTTGATGGGTGGCTGGGTTACGGGTGGTTTTCTTCCTAGATGCTCCTTTATAAAAACCCCTCACTCCTTTTAATTATTTTCCTTAATCTTATTAGCCGTATCTTGATAATAATCTTGACTAGTGTTATGACTAGTAGTACTAGTATAGCTCTTATGGATCTTTTACATCGTATGTGGGTTGGGTTCGTCAGAAGACGATACGTTTTGGCAACTATGGATATGAAATTGGTTGAGGGGCTGTTTGTCACATGCTTGTTATGCTTCTCATATTGTCGTGCTCATGATCAAAGGGTTCAATCACCCAGGTGTAGGAGTTTTATCTCCATCGACGGCAGACCTTTTCGTCTTGCTTGTCACCTCTTCTTTCTACGTCATTTTCGCAAGAACGTAAGTACGCCTGGTTCTTGTCACCCGGCGATTCTCTTGCATTGGCAGTGTTCGGAGTTTAGCAGCATCCAAGAAAATTCTAATGCTCGTGCCCAATTTTCCTTTTTCCATTGCCCGACTCTTGTTAATCGATGTATTTGTTGTTCTTATGTTGTTTTTATTTTCAATAATCGATGTAATAAGGACTTTTATAGTCTGAACATTATGTAATACATCGTGTTTTCTTGCTGGCAAAAAAAAAAAAAAAAAAAATATTAAGAAACAACCGATAAGTAATACTCCCTCCGGACACTATTTTTTGCCCCACTTCATTAAAATACCCCTCACATATATTAAGCTAGTGGGGCGAAAAATAGTGTCCGGAGGGAGTAGAAAAATACATACTCTTTAAAGAAGTTGAAAATTAGAAAAATCACTCTATCAAGGAAAACAAGTGAATCGAAAAACAAAAATCTTTTTGAAATTTTTCATTTTTTTACTTTTTAGGATTTTTTTTTCAAAATTTTCAATTTTGCAAAAGAAAAACACAAAAATGACACAAAACACAAAAACAAGAAACTTAAAAACAATAAAAACAATAACACAAGCTACAATCCCACACAAACCACATATTTACAACAAAACTCCACCAAAATATCCTCCAACAAGAGTAACAACCACAATATCCTCAAACAACGACAAATACATCAATCAACCTATCTCCCCCCACTTGAAACGAACATTGTCCTCAATGTTCAAAACTAGGGAGGTAAAGGAAGGGAGGGTAAGAAAATACCTTTGAAGCATAATTCTTCCCCACACTTGATCGATTTTGTGTCTCTAATCCATTTTGCTACATAGTAGTTTCTTGTTGAAGGTACCTACAAACAAAAACACTAACAAAAACAAAAACACCAAAACATAAATATGTACAAAAGACTTAGGGTGCCTCCCAAGAAGCGCGGTTTCAAGGAAACCGCCAAACCTACAAAATCACTCTTATCTACTTAGTGCCCACCAAGGATCTCATTAATTTGTCAAATGAGATAGACCAATCCTCATTATAGTGGTCATAAGGCATCATAGTGGATAAGCATGACCAAAGATGATAGAAAGGAAAGGTGGAAGGATGAATGAGATACTTAAGAGAAAAAGTATGAAACCCAAAAATCTCAAATTCATCAAAATACTCAACACTTGCTTTGAAAGTGTCAAAAGGCTTGCTCAAGCCAAACTCAAGTGTCAAGCATAAAGGAACCTCGACCTCAAATATAGGATTGTAAAAATCCTCGTCAACATACATGGTCTCGAACAACGGGGTAAGAGAAACAAGGTCTACATAATCAATGGATGAAATAAATTCATCCTCAAAGTAAGCAAGAGACTCAAATTTCTCCAAAATGGACTCCTCAAAGAAATCTAACTCAACATCCCATTTATCCCCAACTACTCCCATGCTCTCAACTATTCCTACAACACTCTCACCACAAGTCTCAACATCATCGACAACCTTATCAAGAGAGTAAGAAATCTCTTCATTGCAAGGATTATACACTAAATCATCAACATCCATAAAGTGAGGCAAGCAAGCATCCTTAAGACTAGGGGAAGGGATTTGAATCTCCATAAGAACACAATTTTCATCCCTCTCCATATCAAAAGCATCATTAAACACACCCATGCACTCATCATATGGCTCATCAAAAATCTCAAAAACCTCAAGAAGAGTCTCTTTAATAATATCATTACCAACACATCTCTTATCCTCAAGATTATCATCAAATGAAGGCTTGATATCATCAATAAGAACACAAGACCCAACATAAACACTACCATAATCATCACATCCCTTAAGGAAGGGAGAACTAATCAAATCACAAATGGTAGGCAAAGTGGTCATGTTAACAAGAGGCTCATCATCCAACTTAGAGTCTAAGTCATCAACTAAAGTGGTAGCATCCACATGGAGAGGTAAATAAGTATTCTTATAACTAGTGCTCTCCGATTGCCTAGAATCATTAACCAACTTATTAAGAAGGTCCCATCTTTCACAATATGGCATCGATGTAAACCTACCTTGACAACTCTCTTCAATCATGCCTCTAATGTTATCATGAACACCATCATACACCATACGACAAAATTCCCACATCTCAACATCGAATTCAAGAGTGCAATTCTTAAGTCTATCCCAATAATCATGCAATTTCTCTTTACGTTGTGGAATGTGGTAAATCGTCATAGGAACAAGCACAAGTAACAAGTAACAAGCGTAGTCTAATAAATCTAAAACAAAACTAATATCAATCCAATGATCTCCCCGGCAACGGCGCCATTTTGATAGCCGGATTTGTCGCCAATCTAACCACCAAATAAACCAACTAACCTAAACTAAAATAGCAAGGGTAAGTCGGGTCGAATCCTCAGAGAGATCGGGAATGAGTACTAGTTCGGTCTCGGATTACAAATTAGCTACGCGAATCGATTGATGAGAGTGACTAAACTAATTGAACTAACTAACAAAAGCATAATAAAGAAATAATAAAGACAAGAACTTTAACTAAGGTAATAAAATTAAACTAATCTAACCTAACACATACTAATTACTCAACATAAAGATGAAACACAAACTTATAATCATATTACCAAACACAATTAACGAAAAAGGAATTAACTTTGAGCTAATTAACAATAAATTAAAAATAAACCCAAAACATTAAAATAAAACTACAAATAAAAAGAGAGAAAAGGATTGTACCAAAATAGATATATGAAGGGCTTGAATTGTTGAAGGAGAAAAGATTACATTAATTAATTAAAACTAATTAAAAAACTAACCAAATTAAATTAAGAGGAAAAAAAGGAAAATGGAAAACAAAAGGGAGTGCCCCTGTTCTTCGGCTATTGCTGCTGCTGCCTCTAACTACTGCTGCTGCGTGACTACTACTACTCCTGCTACTTCCTCCTAATCTTACTCTCCTTTTTTCTTATCTCTCTCTTTCCTTTTTTATTCTTATTCTCTTGCCTTTTTTTCTTTTTTTCTTTTTGGTGGGCTGAGTCCCATATTTTGTGTTTGGGCCCAATCCTCATCATGATTCAATAGCGGTTTGATTTGATCCGTTCTCTTCCGTCTTTATCATCTCGGTTCTCTTCGGTACCTATAAAATCAAATATCGAGGCACAGTACCAAAATCCCAAGAAATAACATAAAACGATACTAATTATACTAGACCCGATCAATTAGCTAATTAAACACAAAATAGCTTAATAATCGCAAAACGACTAATAAAATCGACCGAGAAAGAGTATAAATATGGGACGAAAAACCGGTAAAATAGCGACTTATCAACGTGGCAGTGGAGCGGGTTGAGAACGCATCTACTGCCGATTGGTGATGGGTTGTTGGTGACGAGGATTATTGATCGAAATTTGGTGAGTAAGAAAGGTGGGAGTTGTGTTAAGAAGAGTAATAATTGGGTGGTGAAGGTTGATAAGTGTAATGGAGAAGAGCATGTGTTTAGAGTTAGATCATCACAGAGGAAATTACAGGCTGCTGCTGTTTGAATATTGAGTGATTGACCTATCACTGTCACAGGTTTGGTTGTAATTGATTGAGTGACGTGTCTCAATCTAGTGCGTTTAATGCTATAGGATCTGATGGTCAATAATTACGGCACGGACTCATTTAAAATTGAAGACTCATCGGATCCTCACTCTATATATATATATATATATAGGTGATATGGATTTAAAATATGGGGTGGGGATAAGGGTTGTAATTTCAAGGGTTTGGAGTGGATTTACAGTCTCTTGAGTTCTAACTCCACTTATAAATACTCCAATCAAACATTGGAATAAATTGAGTCCTTTAGTATAATATGGTACTAACTTAGTATAATATGGTCTCTCAGAGTCAGGACTCAGAAGACTTACTATATTTTAATTTTGATGTTTATTGAGGCCTTTATTGGCTACTAAACACTTTTTAAAAAGATTTTTATTAACTTACTAGTGAGTTCTATACTTCTACTACCTCCATTAAAATATACTCTTCATATTTGCGGAGAACCTTTTTCACCTACGTCGTCAATGTGCATTTTGTATTGTAAATGTATTTCATTATGTATTATTAAAAAATTTGGAATTTGATATTAATAATGTACTCTCAAAAAAGAATCAAACAAGATTTAGATTTTCCATATATTATCTAATTTTTTATAGACGGTTAAGTATATTGAAAATCCACCTTAAATGTAAATAATATAAAAAAAGAGAAATGTGAAAAGTGCACGGTGGGCCGTCCGTCCAAATCCATGAGCCTCAAAGGTTGGACGACGACGATCAAGTAAGTTCAAACTGAAGAATCCACCGCGTCAGCTAGCCGAGGGTTTGCCACCCAGGTCTCAAGCGCTAAAGGCCCGCCTCGGCCCCGGGAGCCGATCAGAAGGCGTCTGAGAGTACGGGTGAAGGACATCTACAAGAAGCTAGGGACAAACTTTGGACCTCCCAGGAAACACATGTTGTTAGAGGAGCTAGCCGCTAGGCTGGGCAAACAAAGGGAGGAAAATCAGGAACAGAACGTGCTGCCTAGACGGCATAGAATTCACCAGTGATCGCTTAAGTAGGGGCCACCGATTAGAGACAAACTCATGTACCCGACAGAGACTCCGTCGCCTAATACCATCCATCGGCAAACGAGGAATCAGGACCGCCAAGAGCTTCAGGAGCAGGCTTATAAAGATGGGTGCCTCGAAGAAGATCTAGAGCCAATACCCCACCGAAAATGATCAGGGGTCCGACCGCAGTCCCCGAAAAGGGAGGTTAATATGGTCAACATGAGAGAGCCAAACGCCAACCACCAGCAGCGTCCCCTCAGCCAGAGGCTGGGCGACCAGAACCGCAGGGAACCCAGGGCAACGTGGGCGGATACCTAAACCCGACTGAGACCTCACATCCAAGACTCAGAGGCCGGCCGACAATGTCTCCCCTGTACTTGGATGTCCTAGCTTGCGCAGTCCCTCGGATCGAAATGCCCACAACGCATTTTTGAGGAACCTCCGACCCCGAGGACCACCTCGCGGCATATGAGAGCCACATGAGCATGTACGAAACAGAAGACGGGGGTTGGTGCAAGATCTTCCCAATAACCTTGGTCGCCCAGTACCAGGGTTGGTTCAGAGAGCTTTCGAGCGAGTCAATCTACATATTCGAAGACCACAATGAGGTATTCCTAAAACACCATGTCGGCAACAAAGGGAGGGGGCTCATCCGCTTCGACCTAATGACCAAGCGCCAGAAGCAGCGTGAGTCAATCAGAGACTATCTTAAGAGGTTTGACCAAGAATTCCAACAAGTGAAGGAGATAGACAACCCTTCCGCTGCATACGCCTTGACCAACTCACTCCAACAGGAGAGTAAAAAAAATCAACTTATAAGAGCCCAACCGAAGTCCCTTGTCCGGGCCCGAAAGATCGCTTAAGGGTTTATGGTTGAGGAAGAATACCAAAACATGCACAGAGTGACGCCGGCTCCGAGCCAGACGTCTCCCGTGCCGCAGGTGGTTGCAGCAAGAGTGAAAAGTCCACAAAATAGAAGAAAGACGAAGAGCCAAGAAAAGAGGGCGAGTGCCCTTTACGCCTAATTTTGAGAACTATACAACACTCAACTGGTCAAGGGTCAAAATTTTCGAGCTCGGGAAAGACAAATCAAAATGGAATCGCCCCAAGAAGTCGCTCAGCCTCAGGGGGGGTCCGAACAAATTCTACGCCTTCCATGAGAGCACTGGTCACACCACGGAAGAGTGTCGCCATCTGAAAGGTGAAATCGAAGTGTTGATCAAAAAAGAGGTAGCTCGCAGCCTACGTCGCCAGAGGTAAAACGCCTGGAGGGCATGGCGACGAGGCATAAGGTTCAAAAGGACAACAAAAGATGATAATCCACGTCGTCTCTGGAAGCAATGAAGGAAGAGAGAGTCGACGAGACCAGAAGCCCCACTTGCGCGAGCTCCACCACCAGATCTGCTACAAAGAATTAGTACTTCCATGACAAGTCTCAACGTTAAGCATCGCACCCGACGATAGTGGACACGGGGGGGGGGGGGGGTTTACACAAATCTGCTTTATAAGGAGGCCTTTGAAAAATTGGGTCTGCCGCAGCGGATCACTGTATGGGTTCAGCGGGAGTAGGGTCATCCCCATGGGAACCATCGACCTACCCATAACCTTTGGAAAGGGGAACTCGGCAAGAAAGGTAAGAGCGCTGTTTTTTGTCGAGGATGTCAAGTTCGCATACAACGCCCTGCTAGGACGAGTTACACTAGATGAGATAAAGGCCATCATCTCCATTAGAGCTTTGACAATGGCATACGTTACCAATGGGGGAGCACGAAGAGAAGATTCGTGGGGATCAGGAGTCCACCCGGGAATGTTACTCCATAGCAATGTTGGGGCCTCAAGAGGAACTAAAAGGAAAGAGAAAGATGTGTGATTCCCCAAACAAAGAACGCACTACTCAGCAGACAACCGAGCAGAAGTCGGCGAAGCAGTCAAGGTCAAGGGGGGTCGAATGATGGAAGGGTAAGAGTTAAGGCAGACTCCTGAAACACTGACTTCCTGATGGAATATCTCACCCCGCCAACCGAGCCCCTAAGATTTTTATTTCAGTTTTCGTTTTTCCGGTAGAGATTGTAAGAAGTTTTCATGAAATGAAGAGTTTGCTTTCCACACTCATTACTTGTTATTAGCACTCACAAATAATGAGCAAGAGCAATAGGAGGAGCCCCTGTTACAAAAAGTAACTAAGATCGATCACCCTAACGCAGAAATAGAGCGAAAACAAGGCCTAAGGATCACTTGGTCATGTATGGAAACATAAATTCTTCAGCGCGCGCCCGATTACGCATGGTAGAGTTTTAAATGAAAATTAAAAACAAAACATTACTTAGTGTTTTTTTAACATCATACAAATTAAAGCTGATAAAAGGAAAAAATACATGTCGAAATTAAGATATTTTTTCGGGTAAAAAAAATTCTGCCCTCCCCACATCGAAATCGTTCGTCTGCTCCTGATGGTATGTTGCCTCAATTTGACATGTTGTACGAGTAATTATCATATGCACACCATGAGTTCGAATATCATAATACTATGAACTCATGTGTAGAGGTCTCACCTCGAGACCGAGCCAGCTGCTCCTTAAGGAAGGCGATCTCGTCAGCCCGAGATTGCAGGAGCCGTTGTGACTCAACATCTCTCGCCTCGAGCTCGGTCACCCGAGTCTCCAGCTGTCCTAACATATCTGAGACATCCTGCGAGTACACTCAAATATTAAGAAAACACACAAGCAGCCTAGAAAACCACCTTAGTCACACAAACTCACCGATCGAGGCCCCGAAGTGTCACAGGAAACCCTCGAGGCATAGGCCCGGAAGCAGTTGGCAGCCTGCCACAACCACTGATGGCAAGCCGACGAAACCTGAGAGTAAGACCACAAAGTTAGGCAAGCTGACCCTAATCCTTAAAGCCCAAACAAAGAACAACACCCGAAACTCACCCGGTATACCCGGTCTCGCCACTCTATCCCGGCATCCATCTTCTCTACGGAATGCGGGGGTAGAGGCTCGGTAAAGGGTATCCCAGCCGCATCCACCCTAAGCAGGGTCAAGGGAAAATATGGGGGCTGGATTTCGTCAGCCGGATCGGCCAGCTGAAGAGACAACAGATTGGTCAGTCAAAAGGCAAAGAAATAACAAACCACAATACGAATCTTAGAACCAAAATTAGAACATTACCACGAGGCGATACCAAGCTAACCGCCGGGTGACATGAGATAAGTAGGAGGCACCAGGCACCAAGAGTGTATCGCCTATTTCTTCGTCCTTGTCCTCGAGAATCTCTGTGGTGGTCGGCGGTCTGAACATGGTCCGGGGAGGATCAACCGGCACCCTGAAATCGTCGTATAGGCACTGACGCATCAACCGCTCGCCCAGGTAAGAAACTGGACGAATCAACGCAGGAAGGAGCATCCTCCTATAACTCTGCGGCCTCAGCTCCGTAGCCACGTACTCCGACAAGCCCTCGTAATTAGCCCAACAGTGGGCCACAAACTACACAAATAAAACCGACATCCTAATGAAATACCAAGCCTTGGGGGCTATCGAACAAATAAACTATAGAGGAAAACTTACATCGTCAAGGCCAAGCTTGTTAACCAACGCATTCTCCACCGGGTAATGGCTGATTGTGCTCTTAGGCTGAGCCAACCTCCACTCGATTCCCGCCGGGAATCTCTTCGGGTGCGCTCGTACCGTCTTAGGTGCCAAACACGGGAAATAGGAGTAGATCCAAGCCTGCAAAGCCCCAAAACAACTTTAGCAATTCAAGCCATAAGCTAAGTAGAACTCAAAACACAAGAGCGAGAAAAGCAACTAACCTCCAGTACTTAGAACATAGTTTATTACGTAGTCATCAAACCGTTATTATTTTTTATTTTTGGAAAAAACGTGGGTATTATATTAAATCAACTTCTGCCAAGTTAAGAATGGCTTGCGAAAAATTCGATCCAAATACAACTTCATCTCCCACGGAAGTGGAAAATCTAGCCATGAAATGGACGACTGTATTGCACCACGTTTCATATGCATGCAGACATCTAACCCTTACTGTTTAATTAACTAGGCTCTAGTACTCAATTTGAATTTTCTATTTAAAATTTCATTAAGAAATACTTTTATAATACAATATAATATTATATTATAGTATTTATTACTCTGATCCCTCTGTTTTTTTATAAGTAGTTCTCACTTTTCGAGACAATCACTTCTTTCTTCAAATTTATCACAACATAAGAAAAACATATTATGAAATGTATATACTCATTTGAAAACTCTTTTTGTAAGGAATTTTATGGTGCAATTTTTAAAAAATTTGGACTAATATATTTACATAAAAATTAGGGTTAATTCATGAGAATAATCCCAACTATGCGTGTGCTTCTTTAAATAATCCAAACTATACATAATCTCATTTTAATATGAACTACGTTTTCATTAATCTCGTTTTGCTATGGACGAAATTATGACGTACTATTACATGTAATAGTGACTTGTTGTAACCTTTTATTATTAGATTAGGTTCGTTGCGGTCGTGAAAGTCAAAACAACATTAAAAACATTTTTTTTCATGACCTCTATAAGACTAATCGAAAAAGAAATGGAAGATGAATTTTGCGAAGCTTAATTTTTTTTTCAATAGCCGAAAATGAAGATGAAACGTGAAGAAGAGTAAGAGGAAGAGTTGAATAAGGGAGGTTCAACAGGTAGTCGGTCACCCATAGCAAAGCGAGATTACTAAAGGCGTAGTAGTTCATATTAAACTGAGATTAGATATAGTTTAGATTATTTTAAGAAGCACACGTATAGTTGAGATTATTCTCATGAAATAACCCTAAAAATTAAAGTCAAAGTTTCACCTCGAAAAAGTAAAACGTCATATAAAAAAATACGAAGGGAGTACTCCCTCCGATTTTTATCTATCTTCCCCTTTGGTTTTGGGGAAGAAAATAAGGGTGTAGGAATGTGTGGTTCAAAATAAAAGAAGGAAGAGAGAGAAATGTAAGGTGATTCTAGACCACATATTGATGGCCTAAAATAGAAATAGGGAAGAAAGGGTATTTCAGTCCAATAAAGAAATAGGGAAGATAGATAAAAATCGGAGGGAGTATTAATTATTGTAATACAGTACCTTTATATGATGGACAATCACATCTTAATTTCATGTCGCAATATGATTAACACACAATTTTCTAGAAGTATTGAGCCAAATAAAATTGACTCATATCTCAATACAATTAATGCACAACTTACAAGTATCGAGGTCAATAAAACTAATTCGTTGCTCAATTAATTTGACTAATCAGTAAACAGAACAAGTATGCCCGAGTCAATAAACTAATAAATTATACTAACTCAAAACAAAATACATGTAATACATACCGAAGACATATTAGTCTGGTGATTAAGATTAGGCACCCTAGGTAATAAGCCTCAGGTTTGAACCCCTTCCGGTCCTCCTCTGTATTGTAATGCTTGCGACTGTGGAAGTCCGTCTGCACCCGACGTCCACAGTCGCAAGCATTACAATACAGAGGAGGACCGGAAGAGGTTCAAACCTGAGGCTTATTACCCAGGGTGCCTAATCTTAATCACCAAACTAATATGTCTTCGGTATGTATTACATGTATTGTTGAGTTAGTATAATTTATTAGTTTATTGACTCGGGCATACTCGTTCCGTTTACTGATTAGTCAAATTAATTGAGCAACGAATTAGTTTTATTGACCTCGACACTTGTAAGTTGTGCATTAATTGTATTGAGATATGAGTCAATTTTATTTGGCTCAATACTTCTAGAAAATTGTGTGTTAATCATATTCCGACATGAAATTAAGATGTGATTGTCCATCATATAAAGGTACTGTATTACAATAATTAATACTCCCTTCGTATTTTTTTATATGACGTTTTACTTTTTCGAGGTGAAACTTTGACTTTAATTTTTAGGGTTATTTCATGAGAATAATCTCAACTATACGTGTGCTTCTTAAAATAATCTAAACTATATCTAATCTCAGTTTAATATGAACTACTACGCCTTTAGTAATCTCGCTTTGCTATGGGTGACCGGCTACCTGTTGAACCTCCCTTATTCAACTATTTCTCTTACTCTTCTTCACGTTTCGTCTTCATTTTCGGCTATTGAAAAAAAAATTAAGCTTCGCAAAATTCATCTTCTATTTCCTTTTCGATTAGTCTTATAGAGGTCATGAAAAAAAATGTTTTTAATGTTGTTTTGACTTTCACGACCGCAACGAACCTAATCTAATAATAAAAGGTTACAACAAGTCACTATTACATGTAATAGTACGTCATAATTTCGTCCATAGCAAAACGAGATTAATGAAAACGTAGTTCATATTAAAATGAGATTATGTATAGTTTGGATTATTTAAAGAAGCACACGCATAGTTGGGATTATTCTCATGAATTAACCCTAATTTTTATGTAAATATATTAGTCCAAATTTTTTAAAAATTGCACCATAAAATTCCTTACAAAAAGAGTTTTCAAATGAGTATATACATTTCATAATATGTTTTTCTTATGTTGTGATAAATTTGAAGAGAGAAGTGATTGTCTCGAAAAGTGAGAACTACTTATAAAAAAACAGAGGGATCAGAGTAATAAATACTATAATATATTATATTGTATTATAAAAGTATTTCTTAATGAAATTTTAAATAGAAAATTCAAATTAAGTACTAGAGCCTAGTTAATTAAACAGTAAGGGTTAGATGTTTGCATGCATGTGAAACGTGGTGCAATACAGTCGTCCATTTCATGGCTAGATTTTCCACTTCCGTGGGAGATGAAGTTGTATTTGGATCGAATTTTTCGCAAGCCATTCTTAACTTGGTAGAAGTTGATTCAATATAATACCCACGTTTTTCCCAAAAATAAAAAATAATAACGGTTTGATGACTACGTAATAAACTATGTTCCAAGGTATAATGAAATAAAGTTATACTCCTATATGCAGTTTGTTTTGGGTGTTGCTATTCGCAATACACATTTTACTCGACGATGTACCATGTTTCTAATTTTGCCCCTCTCATTTCTCATCTCTTAAATTGATCCTTTCTTTTTTCTCTCTATTCTTTTTCTCTCGTAGTTTATCTATTTACTCATTGCAGTATATTATTGTTTTTTCTTTAAGTTAGATACATTTTGTTGTAACGGAGGCGTCCCGTTACCAACAGTTTGTTAATTATGCAAGAAGAACAAAACAAATAATACGGAGTAGCAAACAAGCAATAGTAAAAGTGACACACAGATTTACGTGGTTCACCATCAAAATTATTGGCTACGTCCACACTGAGAAGAAGACAAAATTTACTATTGTGGAGATAATAGTACAACAATAGACCGTAGTACCCGCACTTAATAGCTCAATGCTAAAGGCAAAAGTACCACCAATTTTACCACCCAGATAGTAATCTCAAACACGAAAGAGACTACCTAGGTTGAGTTCGACCTGCAACGAACTCACCGACGAGACGAAGGACAAACGATCTTGCGACCAACCAAGATCCGAACAAACTCCAACGATCTCCAACGAAGACGAGATCAGTAGAACCACCAAATAATAGAGACTCGGAACAACTGAGTTTTCTCCTCAAGAAACTTCACGGACCAACCTTCTATATTTGTGCTCTCAAATCATCTCTTTCTTAATTAACCTAGAAACTAGTTAGGTCTTTATATAGTATTGTTCCACCCAAACTAATTACCTAAATTAATTAGGAAACAAAGACAATCCAAAGAAAAACTTTCATAAACCAAACAATATTGTGTAACAATACTGTTTCCAAAACAAGAACATCAACTTTAGGAAAGATATCAATGGACAAAACAATTCGAGACCCAAAAGAACAATTGCTAGACACTTATTTCCTAACAATCTCCACCTTGACTTGAATTGTCTCACCCGAACCAATCTTCAAAGTGCAGCTTCGAACAGTCGATTCTCAAGTCACTATTTGTCCCATTAGTCTCCACCTTGACTTGAACGATCACATCTTTCAACGGTTTTCAATAAATAGTCATTTTTCTCCCTTCCCTCGAGTACCGTAGTACCAACCTGCTTTAGCTCGTCGGCCCAAAGCACAAAAGATCTTCCACGAGATCTCGGTTGTCTTTTTCACCCAAGACACCGGTCTTGCCTTTTTCACCCAAGGCACGGGTCTTGCCTTTTTCACCCAAGGTACGGGCTTGGGTTTGCCTTTTTCGCCCAAGGCACGGACTTAGCTTTACCTTTTTCACCAAAGGCATGAGCTTTGCCTTTTTCACCTAAGGCACGAGCCTGCTCCACCTAGGAGCCCCATTCATTAAGAAGCGGAAACAACAGTCAATAGCTTGTCTTCATAATCATGTAGTTTGACCCGTACAGGTGAAAACTCTACCTTACCGTCAACACTACCATCTTCACACAAGCCTACCAACCCAAAACTATTACTCTCCGTGAATTTATCAACCTTTAAAACTGTTGCTCCAGACATCTTCTCACCAACAATTCAACAAACCCAAATAATGCCTAACTCAGCGGAAGTAGAACCTGAAATTCTAATACCAGTTTGTTAAAATAAATCAGGATAAGTGAACTCAAATCAACATCCACTACTAATACCAGTTCGTGTCATGCCGTCTCTGCCATTGGTCCTACCATTTGGCACCCTCGTCTTGGCCACCCCGGCCCCGATATTTTTTCTTAGTTCATAATTCTAGTGGTATTAAATTTAATAACGTGCCTCGCACGAAACTATGTCACGCTTGTGAGGTTGGCAAACATATTAAATTACCGTTTTTCCACCTAATACTACTACTTCTTCTCCTTCTGATATAATGCATAGTGACGTTTGGTCCTTTAACACCCCGTATTTTTCAAATAGTGTTAAAATTTTAAACATTTATTTAAACCAGGTTTAACGCTTGAAAAATTATTTTCGTAAATAAAATATTCTATTTTCGTTAAATTAAAAATTATTCCGTATTAAAAACATGAAAATTTATTTATCGAATTATTAAAAAAAAATTATCTTCCGTTAAATAAAGTTTAAAACTCGAAAATAATATTTTTATAATAAACCATCGTTTTAACATTTTCTCGTCTCGTAAAAATGTAGAAATAATTTAACGAATTCTTAAAATAATAATTTCTTATAACTATTGTACTGTCCCATAAAACAATTTATCGTTTGTTTTACTTACCGTCTTACAAATTTATTTTTACAAATAAATTTTACGATTTCCATTAATTTAATTTTGTAATCTTATATTTCAACTTTTTAAGAAAGAAAGAAAGATATTTGTACGAGAAACGGACCCAAACTCGCGAATCTTGGCTCTCCTCGTGAACTCCTACGTTCTACCCTTACACTACACTAATCTACACACTAATGACTAACCTACCTTAACATTTCTACACCTATGCTACCTAACATACACTAACTTATCATATACACTACACCTACTTCTATTTACCACTATATATATACTAACCTCCTACTTCTACTACATACTATTACGTACTAGTACTACTATATATACACAGATACACTACACATACGTACTATCACCATACTAACCACTACATATTACTACTATTGTATATATACTAGTTTTACGGTTTTACCATCCGTAAAAATTCACGCGTTGGTTTTGTAGTTGAGTTATATATAAATTGATATAAAAGTAAATAGAACCGTATAACTTGACTCATATTTGACCTAACCCATATTTGGACCCAATCTGCTGGACCCGTTTGATGGGTCTTCATATTACGCCCCCGTTTTATTTTTTGAGAGGTTGAATAACGTTAATTGACGGTGTTAATTTTCAACTCTTAACCGTAAAGTTAAAGAGTTCAGACCCCTAAATAGAATTAAGATCAAAATTTGGTTACTAATTTTATCTTTCATTCAGTTTTGCTCTAAGTGTGTTTAGACATATATAATCTTATAGTACTGAATATGTACCTGATTAATTAGTTAATTCAATTAAAAATATTTAGATTCAGTTTAATGTTTGCAATCGACTATTTTTTTAAGGTCATGAACCCATTTTTCCAACCCGCAACCCGTTTGATTGATCCCAAAATGACCTTTTAATTTAGGCTCAAAACACGACCCAACCCGTTCCACCCGTTCGGTCGGTGAGAATTTATTAAAATTATTAAATTATTTATATTTAATATTATATTTGGATTTATAATTAAAAAATTACTACTCGTATTTAATATTTTAAATTACAGATATTCAATTTAATACAATTTTTTTTTATCATTTAATAATAAAATAATTTTAAAAATTGAATTTAATATTTTTAAAGTATAAACATTATTATTAAAGAGTATAATAATGATACTATTAAAAAAATTGATATTAAAATTTTTTTTGTTGGACTTATAAAGTTGGTAAAAAAAATATAGGCGTTCGAAATTATTTCTGACCCTAACCCAACCAATGACCCGTATAACTCGACTCATATTTAATCTAACTCGTATTTGGACCCGACCTGTATGATCTTACCCGCTGGACCCGTTTGACCGGGCTTCATATTACGCTCCCGCTTTGTTTTGAGGGGTTGAATAATGTCAATTGGCGGTGTTAATAATTTTCAATCCTTAACCGTAAAGTTAAAGAGTTCAAACACTTAAATGAAATTAAAAGCAAAGTTTGGTTATTAATCTTACTCTTAAGAAATTTTCAATCAGTTCTGCTTTCAATGTTTTTAGACATATAAACTCGAGGACTGAATACATACATGATTAATTAGTTAATCAAGTAAAAATATTAGATTCAGTTTCATGTTTGCAAATTTCAATATTATTCTAAATTACGAAATATTAGGGGGTGAACGATTGTTAATCTTGATCATGAAAAAATCATGGATATTCTATAGTATTCTCATAAAGTTTTTACTATATATAATTCTCCGATTGATTAACATTATTTATTATTGTGTTTATTTTCTAGTGAAATATGGTGTATTAGATGTAATCAATTAAAAATATTTGGACTTTTAATCTTATAGATATATGTTATACGGAGTACGGAGTAATATATAAAAATATTTATATTTTTGAGAATGTTATTGTATTTACTCCATACGATATAAGTGCATTATTATTTAGTTAAATCAATTACATACACATACGTAAATTTTGCTTAATGTTTACAAATATCAATACTAAAAATTAATACTGCAATTACAATCTTGTATTGCAATTAAGTGACGAAATAATTAGTAAGCCGTTTAAATCAGAAATATTCTTTTTTTAATCATTTTTAATAACCTTACATAAATAGGTTGGGTGAGACTATTAAAAGCAGATAATAATCACACTACTCCAAAATTTTGACACGTCATCCTAGCCTTGCATCTATGCTGCCATGCAGGCGATGGATGCATCAAATTAATATATATATATATATAGATACACTACATACTCTCCGTACTATATTACGTACTACTTCTACTTACTGTACTATATATACTCCGTACTATATTTACTCCCTCGTCCTTCTCAATAATTGGAGCATCGGGAATGAGGAGCTGTTCAGTATTTGGCGGAATCACTTTTCTAGTACCGTATTTGGGTCAAATCAATCTCGATCGAAAATTCTTTAAAAGGAGGAAAAATACGACTTTTCTAACGTAGACGATATTATTGACCCCGTCGACCTTAATTCATAATAACGTTAATAAATACTCCGTAATAGCTATTAAGGTAACCAAACTTTTCTTCTAACAACATTTCTTATATATATAAGTATATTATGTTAGTAATTTAATAAATTGCTTACTTAAATATTTAGGCTTATTTGTATTACTAAATTACTTATGTATATATATAAAAATGTTACGTGATATTTTATTATGACTAAATTTAACTTGACTAAATTATCACCTGTTTAATTTATTTACTTATCACCTTTACATTTCTGTTTATATGAGAAATTCATAAAATTAATAAAAGAACTTAAATTAATAAAATTTACTTGTATCATTTTCATTATATTTTATTTATTTACTTCTATTTGCTATGTATGTTTATTCTATGTACCATATATTTTGTATGTATTTTATATAATTGTAATTTCGGTCATATATTTAATTTTCTTTAGTAGTTTTACATTTGTTTATATATTATAAAGATGGAGTAGATTAGTAGCCTACAAAATCTTATTTTAATAAAATTTCACTTTTTATTTTATGTAGGTACAAATTTATAAATTTCATTTTTCTAAAATAAATGGATTTGTTTTATTCCGAAATTTTTACACGACATTTATAAATATTTTTAAAAATGATTTTACGTCAAACTTTTTAAATCGACTAAGTACGACTTAATTTATAATTTTCAGAAACTTTTATATTCTTTAGAAACTATAAATTTTAAAATAATATTTTATTATTATTATACCTTAAATTTTATTTTTATATAAAACTTCATTTTAAAGAATTTACTATTTTAAAAGAAGTTATACGATATTTGGGATATAATGTTTCGGGTGACACTTGAGGATTAAAGTATAACGTTGTCACACTGAAAGTAAGTATTTGAGGATTTGACTGTTTAAATGAGTCCGACTAATTATTGAAGGTCACAAAATAGTGTACTACTTGCTCACGGGCGACTTTTATATAAAGTTTACGATGCGAGTCTGGGACGAATAGCTTGTGTTGGATTCTACCATGCGTGGTGTTTCAACTGCACTTGTAATGAAAAGCAGACTCGGAGGTTGCGGTCCGAGAGTCGACCTAGTGTTTAAGGTAGCCGTCCGACGACAGTGAGAGTTGCGGTTCAAGAGTCTTCGTAGGGTATGTGCGCATGTATAAACAAGTACTTGATCAGTATTACCACCTAGGTAGCGGGGGCAGAACATGATTCTGAAAACTGCGGGTTCCCTCTTGGTGATGCAGAGAATGTAATCATCAGCTTTCATTTCAGCCCAGAGCCCCTGTTTGAATAAACGTATAATATAATAGAAGTTCGGGCCCAATTGAGCCTTATGAGTGAGATGTAAACCTCATAAGATCGGTTCGGTCTACGAGTCGGTAACACGGTTACTTCTATTGGTGAGATCCAAGCCAATAGGGTGTAGCGGTGATACTAGGAGCCACGACTCGTGTGTTTATTCTCAGTTTACGTGAAAAATGATTTTAAAATCAAATGGCTGCCAATGTCCCATCTGTTAAACTTTATCGTTTCATCACCTCACATGTTGATTAATTGAATTAAAGGAAACTATCTGTTACGTGATATCCTTTAATATTTTTGTAAGCATATTATTTGTTATTCACATGATAGTCTTATGTGTTCGAGGTGATGTTAGATGAACGGCTTGGTTGCTGTCCCGCTCAGCGTCCACTGTTTTATTTTTTTGCAGGTCTAATATTTTGGGGAATCGAGCGAGAGAGATTTAATAATATGTTTTTGTATAAAAATACAATCTATATTCTGTACTAAGTGAATCAAGACTATGTAATTAATAGTCGTTTGTTGTAAGGATCCGTAGCGATCCGGATTTATTTACACTCTGATATAATTTTAATTAAATGACTTAGATAACTTTCCGCATTATCTATAATTTTAAGTCATCGAAAATCCGGGTTGTTACAGTTGGTATCAGAGCGACCTTGTGACCGTAAGTGAGGCTTAAGCTTCATTTACCTAACGAGGAGCGCGCCTGGGTAGACTTATTAAAATACTAATACAATATTAGATCACTAGATTGAGAGATTCACTTAGAAACTATTAGGATCCTATCAAATAATTGGGTTATTTAACAACAATAATATCAACTATAGGGCGTCTTCCCAAAATAATATCAATTTTAATAAATCTGAGAATAATACGTATTATCGGAGTAGTTAAACCAGAATAGTATAGGTGACTGGTTACCTGTAGAACCCTTCAATCTTCCTTTTTCACCTTTAATTTTAGTTGACGACAATAATACCAACTATTGATCATCTTTCGAAAATATTTCTAATTTTAATAAATCTGAGAATAATACATATTTTTGAAGTAATTAAACCCAGAGTAGTATAGATGACCAGTTACCGGTAAAACTCGTTCACCTTCCTTTTCGCCTTTAATTTATTTCATATTACTTCATTCATTTTCACTTACTCAGTGTACATGGCATTAAACGTCATTAATGTCTTCCGTATTTCTCTTCCTTCAACCTCACTAAATCTAACTAACAACATAATCCTACACCAAAATCAACACGTTAATCTAAATGGAACGTATAGAAAAAAAAACTGAAGAAGGATGAAGGGTATTGGAGAGAGAGAACGCAGGAGAGAAGTAAGGAGAAGTAGACCTGGCAAAACTGACCCGACCCGAATAAGCCAAACTGAACCCGACCCGACCAGACACCTTAACTAAAGACATGATTTTGACCCGTAATCCGAATTGACCCGAGCTAACCTGAAACTGACCCGACTATTATTATTGAAAACGAATGGATATCTCTAAAAAAAAGTTTAAAACAGCAAACTCGAGAAAGAAACCCGAAATTATCTGACCTGACCCGAAGTCAACCCGATTATTATAACCCGAAATTGACCTGACTCGAAGCTGACCCGAAACGGTTCACTCGTTATCTAGGTCTAAGGAGGAGGATGGAGGATAAGTAACAAGTTAAATATTAATTAGGTGACCTGATGTAGCAGGTGATAAACTTACTTATACTACTCTTGTTTAACTACTTCAATAATACGTATTATTCTCAGATTTATTGAAATTAGTATTATTTTGGGAAGACGCCCTATAGTTGGTATTATTGTCATTAAATAACCCAATAATTTATCGGGGTAGAATTGTCAATAAGGGGAAATACAATATCTATCTACTTGTATAATTGTTGGCATGCTATCTGCATAATTGTTTGTAAATTGACTGCCTAACTTTAGCCTATTGGCTAGTTTATATTTATTTTTGATCCATACGATGACTAAGAAGGAAGACGTTGACATTCAAAGCCATCAACCGCTCAAGACATGGACATCAGCATTGTGGAACATCAGTGAAGGCTTTATTCAAATGAACTATAGGAGCTAACTCTAACTGAATCACGTTAAAGAATCAAGTCAAATTTTTGGGGTTGCCTTATAACGTGTTAACCTCATAGAGCAGTAACCTATCGCGAGACTTAAACCATGGTATTCTAACCTAGGTCTTAACCATCATATTATGAGAAGAGAGAGTATACTTTTGAAACCGAGTGATAATTATGATGATCAATATTATTTGGGGAGCTAAGTATTTGAGAATGCTAAGAGAATGATCATAGATCAAAATTATTTTGAGGTTACCATTATATACATCGAATGTTATTTTGAGGAATTATATATTGAACCTACCTTGTCGGATCTGTAGAATCCAATTGATTGATTGAATGATTTGTAAACAATATTTTGGGGAATACCTAGAAAATACCTTATATGCTTTTGAAAGACATATTTTTGTTGAATAATGATTGATAGTATTGTAAACTTAAGTGTCATGCTTGTAAAAGACACTTGTAAATTTTGATCTGAAGTTAAGATTAACCCGTTATTTGAAGAATAAAGCAACGAAGAAACAATTTTGGAATTTGGAAAAATTTGGAAAACCAACAAGAGAATTCAGGATTAACCCTGTCATAACTGACAAAAAAATACTTGAGGATCAACCTTAAGAGATCAACCTAGTTGACGAGAAATCTTAATGTCATCATGAGAAATTCAAACTTTTGTATAATCTATGTGTTTGAACCAATGAGAAAAGTCTCCAACCACACCCAATAGTATCATAACTTATGAACGCTCTAGAGGTTATGTGGAAATTAGGATAACCTTCTTTAATGGATTTTTATGGTACGAGAAACTTGTATTACCCATAAAACAACACCTTTCAATTTTAAGGAATATAAACATCGTGATATTTTTGGGGATAAGACAAACCATAAACCAAATCTCGAGAATGACCCGAGATTGAATAGTGCTACTATATGGGAATTTAGAATCTACAGTTGATCAATAATATCTACCGTACTAATTTGGGATGTACCACCTTGGTAAAACTTCGGCGGAGAGGTCAGATATACGAGCAAGTTACTTGCGAGTCGAGTCGTTTTTGCGAAAGAAACTCTAACATTTCATTTTATTCATGTAGTGTCTTAAACCTTTGTTAATTGCCTAAGTTATGCCTGAAATTTCGAGGATGGAATTGTTTTAAGAGGGGGGTAGATTGTAACACCCCGTATTTTTCAAATAGTGTTAAAATATTAAACATTTATTTAAACCAGGTTTAACGCTTGAAAAATTATTTTCGTAAATAAAATATTCTATTTTCGTTAAATTAAAAATTATTCCGTATTAAAAACATGAAAATTTATTTATCGAATTATTAAAAAAATTAACTTTGTTGAATAAAGTTTAAAACTCGAAAATAATATTTTTATAATAAACCGTCGTTTTAACAATTTCTCGTCCCGTAAAAATTTAGAAATAATTTAACGAATTCTTAAAATAATAATTTCTTATAGCTATTGTACTTTCCCATAAAACTATTTATCGTTTGTTTACTTACCGTCTTACAAATTCGTTTTTACAAATAAACTTTACGATTTCCATTAATTTAATTTTGTAATCTTATATTTCAACTTTTTAAGAAAGAAAGAAAGATATTTGTACGAGAAACGGACCCAAACTCGGAAATCTTTGCTCTCCTCGTGAACTCCCACGTTCTACCCTTACACTACACTAATCTACACACTAATGACTAACCTACCTAAACATTTCTACACCTATGCTACCTAACATACACTAACCTATCATATACACTACACCTACTATTTACCACTATATATATATACTAACCTCCTATTTCTACTACATACTATTACGTACTAGTACTACTATATATATACACTACACATACGTACTATCACCATACTAACCACTACATATTACTACTATTATATATATATACACTACATACTCTCCGTACTATATTACATACTACTTCAGTACTTCTACTTACTATACTATATATACTCCGTACTATATTTGTGGACATGACGTAGGTCCACCCCGACGCGGCGAAGCGCGGGTTTGGGTAGGCGAATGAATCTCGTGGTGAGATTGTTCTCGGGTTCGAAATTTAAGTCAAAATGGAGTCGCCACCGAATTTTGTGGTTATTCGGAACCATACGACGAGCCCACTCTATGTCGTCATGGGCTACACACAAAGTAAGCCCACTTCGATTTCAGAGTTTATGGGGCTCGTCCCTTTGCATTGTTATATCGATACCGTTTACACCGGCTTTCGTATATAGAATGACTCTCGTGCGCCAAGGGTTTCGGACATCCGGAAACCAAAGGTTCTGAGTAAGGGGTGAGGGTACGTGTTGGGAAGCCCACTAAGGACACCCAACCCCGCCCGCACATGGCGGCCTCTACTAAGACACCGTTTGTGTTCGTGTACGCGCGCTAGTAAAATAATTAAATGATATGCAAACAGCGTTTTCGGGCTAAGCATGTGAATTTGCGTTAACTACGTCATTTAATGCATGTTATTATTTGTCGAAATGATTTAGCATGCGAGGTCCATTTATAAAGCAATAAAGCAAGTAAATAAACAAAGCTCGAAAATAAATAAAAATAACGTACAAATTACACGGGCGGAAATACAACCCGGAATTCACAATACAACATTACGTAAAAGTAATAAACGAAATAAGAATAACGCAATATAATGATAGGGACGGACCCGTATGTAAACTAGACCGCGAAATATGTAGATGGACTAACCCCGATTAAATACACATTATGTCGTGTACTAAACGAAGGACGGAAATATGAGACTGTGGCATATTGCTCGCCCGATCTCATATCCCGTAGTCTTGTCCCGACTTATCACGTCAAAAGTTGATCAAAGTCGTTCTACGTGTCGTGATGTGCATGGTTTTGAAAATAGGAAGATCACGTGATAGTCTTTACACGTGATGACTAAAGTCGATAAAAGACGGGGCTTGAAACGTGTGTCAAACCCCTCGGATTTTTGGGTTACAGGACCCACTCGACCGAGTCGTGGTGTGACTCGGTCGAGTGCACCTTTTACGTGGCTACTGCCCATTTTTATGGGTGCTACTCGATCGAGTAGCATATGTACTCGGTCGAGTAGACCCTGTACGAATGATAATTCGTTTCGTTTTATGATTTGAAATCGATGATCGGTCGAACCAAATACAAACATCACACGAATTGTATTTAACTCGACCTCCGGTACTATAATCATGTACGAACGATTATAATACCGTTATCGGAGTTTTATAAAAATGCTTATCGTTATGCTAGAAAATTTGAATCAGTAACGAAAGATGTCCCTCTACGTCAGGACATCGAAACTAACCCTTTCGGATTACGTGATGTCGTTTTTCGTGTCAACGGGTTTCGTACCAATTATGAAAATGGGATTAAGTACGTTCAACTACGACCGTTTGCAATCGCATCACGCCCTTGAGTACGTTGGGGCGGGGCTCCTCGAAAGGGCTCCACCTCCGTTGTTGCTCGTAAAGGGATTAGACAGATTTTAGGCAAACATCGTAGTCAAACGGATTTAAAACCGGATTTCGATACTAGTTTACGTAAACACGGTATAATAACGATATTAGTAATAAAAGATGATACAAAAATGAAAATGCAAAAAAGTATATAAAAAAAACGTTAGTGTTAGTGTTACTAGATCGATATGATTATAATACAAAATACGATGAATTAAATGAAAACGAAGCGAGATAAAAGAGATCAAGATGAGGTTTAGGACACCCTCAACATACATGCTAGGTATAGGACCTCGGAAATGGACTCGTAATAGCGGCACGGGCTCGGGAGTATCGAGGATGTATGCAAGTTATGGTGTGTATGGGTGTGTGTGTGTATGGCGTCGGTTTATCGAGGGACAAGGGCTCGGTTTTTTGTGTTTTTGCTTTGGGTTTGTAGTGTAGAGTGTAGGGTTGAAAGTAGGGCAAAATGTAGGTTAAGATGCCTTAAGAAAAGTTCTGAAAAAAAGTTGTGAAATGCATGGGGGTGAAGCGGTATTTATAGGCTTTTCCCTCGACATAAGGGCACTCGATCGAGTGGCCCTAGTGCACTCGATCGAGTGCCTTCGCAAACGGGCCAAACCCGGGTTCAAAAGGCTCCACTCGACCGAGTGGGGTCAATCCACTCGATCGAGTGGGTCAAACGGGTGATACAAGTAAGGGAAGAATTGATCTTGTTGTTGTGATTGATTTTTTGAATTTTATTTTGTGCGCCAACTGAACTTGGCTGATTTATGAGACGGTTTCGTCTTTGACCGGGTTTTGACCCGGTCGCCAAAAGACGGGATTTATCTTTGGTGTCGGTTTTGGCCCAAATTAGTCTCTTTTTGCTCGGAACGACCCACTGGGCCTGGATTTGACGTCTGTTTTGTGAGATTTTTACTCCGCTAAAAGTCCATGTCGGATATTATTGTTTCTGAGCCCAAATCCGAGTATACCAAGTCACGTTTGCGTCCGATCATCATCGGGTGTTTTTCGGAGACTACCATAGACACGTGGCAGTCAAAATGCGGGTGTCTACAGAGCCCCCACTCTGACTGGGGCTTGGACAAGGCGAAAGTCAGAGTAGCTACCAAGCCTGTTAAGACCTGGTAGACTTCCGGTCGGGTCGTTTATAGTCCAGTTGACTCGCGTGATGGGCTCGCCAGCCATAAGCAGAGGGTCATACCTGTCCTGATGATGATAGGTTCGCGGGGAGTCAGACTTGTAGCATAAGTCCTGGGCGCACCTATATGTGGGCCCATCCCGTACCATTTCGGGAAAATGCCGCCTTGGGCGTTCCGCTGGGGAAATATGTGAGCTGTACGGGCTTGCTTTTGAAGCTTTGAGTCGTACCTAAGCTGATGATGATGCTCCGTGGGGAGTAAAGCTTGCCTCTCTTGGGGAGTAGGTGTACCCGTATGCCGACACATCGTACCTTGGATGTAGCATACCGGGGAAATGCTGACTCCGTTGGGGAATTTAATAATTTCGCGGAGACTTGCTTCTGAAGTCTGGAGTGTACCTGTATGCTGACACATAACAACTTGTATGTAGCATGTAGGCAAAACACTGACTCGTGCTGGGGGAGATAAAAATACTTGAATTTTCGAAGGGACAAAATTTTGAAAAGAATTTTTATCGCGAAGGAATTTTATCACAGAAAAAAAAAATTAGAGACTTTTAGGAAAGCTCGGGACAGCTTGACTCCTATTCTGGGTTCTAATTTGAAATCAGGCCTGCGCGCGCATAGGGCCCAGTTTGCTGAGGAGGCAGAATAGTTAGGTTTTCAGTTAGGTTTCCTCATTATAAATATGAGAATCCCTGCTTCAGTTCTCTGCATCTCAACTCAAATTCTTCTTTTCCTTCTCAAAATCTTTTAGACTTTCAAGAAAGTTAGAAATCTCCGCTATGGGTATCGACCATTTGACGGCTATGCTTCTCGCCTGGTCCAATACTTTCGGGATAAGGAGAAAGTCCGACTGACCCAGATGGGAATTGTCAATTTATTCCCTTTCCAGCGTCTAATAGTTGACTCGCATTTCCTGAATGCCTGCTTGTCGTTTTGGGACACCACCCATCACATATTTGCGTTCCCACGGGGAGAAATGTGTCCTTTACCCGAGGAGGTTGCGGCCATAGGCGGTTGGGGCCTTGCTGTTCAGCCAGTTATTCCCCCGTTCTACCTGGATCCAAGGAGGAGATTAAGGGAGTTTTTGGGTTTGTCTCATGCTGAGGCAAATCGGATGGTGCAGGGAGATACTGTTTCCCTGTTTGACTTGGCCGACAAGTTCATGAATCCCCGGGACGTGAGGGCCACCCCTGCTCACAGGCGTAGGGCATTCGCCTTTTGCATGCTGCATTGCTATGTCTTCGAGGGCTTGATGGAGCTTGACTCATGCAGGGGTCAAATCAGGCTGATTGGAGTGGTTGACCAGATGGAGACTGGTCATAGTCCTGCTTGGCTAGCCACTGGAGAAATCATCATGGGTCTGGACGCCAGGCGGCTTGACCCAACTCGACCGCTGACGGGGAGTACCCGTATTCTGCAAGTATGCACCTCGATTTTTTATTTTTTTTTCTTGCGATTTTTCTGGTGTCCGTAAGTCACTCGATCGAGTGGACCTGTCACTCGATCGAGTGACACTCATATCGAGCTACTGCCAGTTTTCAGAGGGCTAACTCGATCGAGTCATCTGCTGCACTCGATCGAGTGGACCCTGGCGAACCATTCCGTTGCTTATAAAATTTGTGCATTCTTTTCAGATATGGCTGTCGGAGCAGTTATCGATCATAGAGACCCTTCCGAGCATTCCCAATTATCGGAGCAGTCAGATTAGCTCTCGAAGGCGAAAGATAAGCTCGAGTCATCGGATAGATCGAGCTTACTGGGACGAGGAGCTGGTGTTCCACGGGGGTCCCTTGATCAGGTGGACCGTTGCTTGGTGGTTTCTTTCGAAGTTGACCGGATTGGCCAAGAGGGACCAAGCTCGCTACCTGGTGATCTTGTCCCTTGACTGGACAGTTCACATTTATCCGGATCGTCTCCTAAGACAGTTCGGTTCGTCTCAGCGCATCCCTGAGACTGAAGCCATTATCAGCGTCTTGCTCCAATTGACGGACGCTATGTGCGACACCTGGTTGCAGAGATGGTTCACTCGTCCTACATGGACTATACCCAGCCCTTGCCAATCCGCTTGGGTGTCACGGGCTTATCAGAAATGGACTTCTGAGGAGTCCGAGGAAGCTCGAAAGGCCCTGAAGCTTGAGGAGGCCTTTGAATTGGTTCATCGCGAGTCGGCGAAGGACAACAAGGACTTTTTCACCGGGGAATATATTCCTGAAGCCACAGTCCGGGGAGAATCGGGTCTTAAGTCACAAACTAAGACTCGATCTAAGGAAGTCGGTTCTAGCAGCACACGGGGACAGACTGAATTGGAACGACGACTTGGGCCAAGGCTGGCGGTCCGGGACCGACTAGGTCTGCGTGACCGGCTCCCTGAGCCCGTGAGGTCCCGACTTGGGCCTATTGATGTGATAGAGGAGTCGGGCTCAAACACTCGAGCCCGAGCTAGAGAGGTTCCTGTGGTGATTCGGGAACGCTCCCCTCCGCGTCGTCGCCAGTGGGCGGCTAAGGAGGCTAAGGACAAGGGGAAGGGCAAGATGCCCTAAGTGCCGAGTGCTTTAGCTTTTTTATTATTTAAGTATTATTATTATTTTTTGTCGTGTGCTTTTCTTTTGTATTTATTTTTTTTGAATTCCTGCACTTTTGTAACTTCCCGAGTTTATCGGGATTTTTTTTTGGAATTAATAAAAGAAGTTTATTATAAAACTGTTCCTGTCTTTTCTTGATTGCATTGGTTGTACCCTTTTAAGGGGTTGCCTACGTATCCGCGATTAGCAGAATCAAACCAAACGTGGTTCAGGCATAGGAAACTTGCAATCTCGAATTACACCAAGACTATTGGTTCAAGATGTTTTTTGACAGTAGAATAAATAATTCTAACTAATTGACTTGCTTTTTGTAAAAAAATGATTTTGATAAAATTTGCTAATGACATTGAGAAATGGCTAAGGGTAGTAACGCTTCAGCTGGTCCAGGTTGGTTGGGTTGACAAACTCATTCCCGTCCAGGTCCGTCAGCATCACTGCTCCCCCTGATAGGATTTTCTTCACCAGATATGGCCCAGCCCAATTGGGTTTGAATTTTCCCCTCGGGTCAACTGGTAGTAGAGCTCGAACAGACTTAAGGACTAGATCACCCTCTTTGATATGTCTGGGCCTTACTCTCTTGTTGAAGGCCCGTTGGATTCTTTTCTGATAGATTTGGATATTATTGAGGGCACGAGACCGTCGCTCGTCCAGTAGAACCAGTGAGTCATACCGTGCTCGAACCCAGTCAGCTTCGGGTACTTGGCTTTCTAGCAGAATTCTGAGGATGGTACTTCCAGTTCAACTGGTTGGACTACCTCCATCCCGTAGGTTAGGTAATACGGCGTAGCCCCGGTTGCGGTGCGAATTGACGTTCGGTATCCCCATAATGCAAAAGGTATTTTGTCGGGCCAGTCCCGGTAATTATCAGCCATCTTTTTGAGTATGGTGACAATTGTTTTATTAGCCGCCTCTACTGCTCCATTTGTTTGGGGACGGTAAGGCGAGGAAGTATGCCTTTGGATTTTATAATTGGTCAGCAGGGCTGCAGTCTCGGCTTGGAAATGAGTCCCGTGATCACTGATAAAGTCAGACGGAATCTCGTATCGACATATTATCTTGTTTTGGATAAACTTGGCGACATGCTTGGCATTGAGAATGCGATATGATTCAGCTTCGACCCATTTGGTGAAGTAGTCTATAGCTACCAAAATAAAGCAGTGCCCACCGGTATCAGAGGGATTTATTTTCCCAATTATGTCGATACCCCATGTTGAGAATGGCCATGGTGACGTCATGGTATAAAGCAGTGATGACGGCATATGTTGCACATTGCCAAAGATTTGACAGTTATGACAATGTTTGACATATGATCGGCAGTCGGCTTCCATGGTATTCCAGTAATAACCGAGCCTCATGATTTTTCGGACCAGCATGTGGGCATTCATATGTGGGCCGTTTTCTCCATCATGTACTTCGGCCATAACCTTTTCAGCTTTATACTTGTCAACACAAAGGAGAAGAGCCCCATGTGTCGTTTTTTTGTATAACTGACCGTCGTTGGTACGGATGAATTGGGTGGCTAGCCTCCGTAAGGCTTTCTTGGCTCGACCTTCCGTCCCGGGAGGATATTCTCTGTTTGTCAGGTACGTTAACACAGCCTGATACCATGGTTCGGGATCAGTTATCTCAATGTCTTCGATATCGCAAATGTATGCCGGCTCGGACCGTCTTTCGACGCAAATTGGCATACTAGTCACATGGTCGGGAATATTCAGTAAGGATGCCAATTTTGAGAGTGCATCTGCGAACTGATTTTCTTCCCGAGGCAGGTATATATACTCTACCTTTTGGAATTGTTTCTCGAGATCCCTTACTCGTGCCTGGTAGGCCACGAGATTAGCATTTCGAGTCTTCCATTTTTGAAGTGCTTGGTTAATGACCAAGGATGAGTCACCATGTACCCGGAGACTTGTAATCCCCAGATTGGCGGCGGCTTGTAGCCTGTAAATGCATGCTTCGTATTCTGCTGCATTGTTGGTAACATCGAAGTCCAGCTTGATGGAGATGGGAGTGTGCTCCCCTTTTGGTGAAATTAGGAGGATCCCGACTCCGAACCCTCGAAAATTAGATGCACCATCGAAGTATAAATCCCAAGTTTCAGTATCAGTATGGAAAATATCTTCGTCTGGGAAGGACCAGGTGTCGGTGTGTCCTTCCTCGGTTACCGGGCTATCGGCGAGAAATTCAGCTACTACTCGACCCTTGATAGCTTTTAATGGTACGAACTTTAGGTCGAACTCTGCCAGCATTAAAGTCCATCTAGAGATTCGGCCGTTGAGAACGGGTTTTTCGAAGATGTATTTGATGGGGTCCATCTTGGATAGCACATGGACCTCGTAACTGAGCATATAATGTCGAAGCTTCTTAGTGGCCCAGACTAGAGCCAAACACGTCTTTTCGAGCATGGTATATTTGCACTCATACTCTAAAAACTTCTTGCTGATGTAGTAAATGGCTCTTTCTTCGAAGTCAACTGTCTGAGCCAGCATAGCCCCCATGGCTGTCTCAGTCGTCGTTAGGTATAACGATAGAGGCAAACCGGGTTGAGGTGGCATTAAGACCGGCGGAGCAGACAGAATTTCCTTGATCTTGTCGAAAGCGGCTTGGCATTTGTCATCCCATAGTACCCGTTCTCCCACTTTCAGTTTTTTGAAAATTGGTTCACACACCATGGTTAGCTTGGAAATGAACCGACTGATGTACTGGACTTTCCCGAGAAATCCTCTTATTTCTTTTTCGGTTTTGGGAGGTTGCATCTCAGTAATGGCTTCGATTTTAGCTGGGTCGACTTCGATACCTCGTTGGCTAACGATATGACCCAGTAATTTGCCTGATGTTACCCCGAAACTGCACTTTTGAGGGTTTAACCTCATGTTGTACTTACGCAGCCGGGTGAAGAATTTTCTTAGGGCGGTGATGTGACCGTCCCGTTCTTTGGATTTGACGATCATGTCGTCTACATAAACTTCTACCTCTTTATGCATCATGTCGTGTAGTAAAGTGGTAGCGGTCCTCTGATATGTGGCTCCGGCATTAATGAGGCCGAATGGCATGACGGTGTAGCAGTAAGTACCCCAAGGTGTTGTGAAGGTAGTCTTACTCATGTCCTCTTCCGCCATCTTGATTTGATTATACCCGGCATACCCGTCCATAAATGATAGAAGAGCATGATCGGCCGTGTTATCCACCAGTATGTCGATGTGTGGTAACGGAAAATCATCTTTCGGGCTCGCCTTGTTAAGATCCCGAAAATCTACACATACCCGCACCTTACCGTCCTTTTTAGGAACCGGTACGATATTTGCCACCCAGTCCAGATACTCGGACACTTGTATGAAGCCGGCTTTGAATTGTTTGTCGACTTCTTCTTTTACCTTGAGAGACCACTCGGGCCTCATCCGACGAAGCTTCTGTTTGACCGGTTTGCACCCGTCTTTGATTGGTATGTGGTGCTCAGCTATTTCCCGGTCTATCCCCGGCATGTCCTTGTAGGACCATGCGAAGACATCCTTGAACTCTTGGAGGAGGCTTATGAACTGTTGTTTCTCCTCGGGATCTAAGGATAACCCTATCTTAAGTGTCTGACGCTCTAAGGTTGTACCCACATTTACGGACTCGGTTTCTTAGATCACCGGGTTTCGGGAGAAACAACAGTTCATAAGGATTTTCCCATTTTCATAGTTGGTACGAAACCCGTTGACACGAAAAACGACATCACGTAATCCGAAAGGGTTAGTTTCGATGTCGTGACGTAGAGGGACATCTTTCGTTACTGATTCAAATTTTCTAGCATAACGATAAGCATTTTTATAAAACTCCGATAACGGTATTATAATCGTTCGTACATGATTATAGTACCGGAGGTCGAGTTAAATACAACTCGTGTGATGTTTGTATTTGGTTCGACCGATCATCGATTTCAAATCATAAAACGAAACGAATTATCATTCGTACAGGGTCTACTCGACCGAGTACATATGCTACTCGATCGAGTAGCACCCATAAAAATGGGCAGTAGCCACGTAAAAGGTGCACTCGACCGAGTCACACCACGACTCGGTCGAGTGGGTCCTGTAACCCAAAAATCCGAGGGGTTTGACACACGTTTCAAGCCCCGTCTTTTATCGACTTTAGTCATCACGTGTAAAAACTATCACGTGATCTTCCTATTTTCAAAACCATGCACATCACGACACGTAGAACGACTTTGATCAACTTTTGACGTGATAAGTCGGGACAAGACTACGGGATATGAGATCGGGCGAGCAATATGCCACAGTCTCATATTTCCGTCCTTCGTTTAGTACACGACATAATGTGTATTTAATCGGGGTTAGTCCATCTACATATTTCGCGGTCTAGTTTACATACGGGTCCGTCCCTATCATTATATTGCGTTATTCTTATTTCGTTTATTACTTTTACGTAATGTTGTATTGTGAATTCCGGGTTGTATTTCCGCCCGTGTAATTTGTACGTTATTTTTATTTATTTTCGAGCTTTGTTTATTTACTTGCTTTATTGCTTTATAAATGGACCTCGCATGCTAAATCATTTCGACAAATAATAACATGCATTAAATGACGTAGTTAACGCAAATTCACATGCTTAGCCCGAAAACGCTGTTTGCATATCATTTAATTATTTTACTAGCGCGCGTACACGAACACGAACGGTGTCTTAGTAGAGGCCGCCATGTGCGGGCGGGGTTGGGTGTCCTTAGTGGGCTTCCCAACACGTACCCTCACCCCTTACTCAGAACCTTTGGTTTCCGGATGTCCGAAACCCTTGGCGCACGAGAGTCATTCTATATACGAAAGCCGGTGTAAACGGTATCGATATAACAATGCAAAGGGACGAGCCCCATAAACTCTTAAATTGAGGTGGACTTACTTTGTGTGTAGCCCATGACGACATAGAGTGGGCTCGTATGGTTCCGAATAACCACAAAATTCGGTGGCGACTCCATTTTGACTTAAATTTCGAACCCGAGAACAATCTCACCACGAGATTCATTCGCCTACCCAAACCCGCGCTTCGCCGCGTCGGGGTGGACCTATGTCATGTCCACAATTTGGCGACTCCGCTGGGGATACCTGATGTACCACATGTCATCGGGGTTCCTAGGGTGAGACTCGAAGAGAAATCGTTCGTAGATTAGTGTGCGCGCATTAGTTTAATGATTCATGCATAACCCAAATTTGCCCGGGCTGGTTACTTGTGACCGACGTCCCACTATACCACGGTGCATTCCTACATGGGTGCGCTAAAAACATCGATGGTGGAACTCGTCTCGGTTTCGCGGCATGTCCTAAGACCAACTCGGCTTTGGGAGTCCGTCCATCACACGAGAAAGCCATCGTTGTTGGTATAGACCCTATTTTGACCGACCGAGACTTAGTGTAAAGCATACATAAGCGTCGTTATAATGCTTGTTTGACTACATGCTACTTGGTTTCCGTGTCAATTTTCAAAAACCGTCATTTCAAAATTGCATCTTTCCAAAAATACCCACCTTTCAAAAAACCCGAAATACTGTCCATTTCGGGACCCGTCTTTCCAAAAAGCCCAATTTCGAAAAACCCGAAATGCTGCCCATTTCGGGACTCACCTTTTCAAAATATCCCATTTTCAAAACTCGGAATGTCGCCGAAATTTAGGATCAACGATTTGACTCAAAATATCCTTTTCTGTAGTCGGCATGCTGTCCGTTTTAATTCTCGAATTTCCACCCCCCACCACCTCGATTTTCGGAATTTTCCTTTTCAAAATTCTAATCTCGATTTTCGAAATTCCGTTTTCAGTTTTCAAAACTCTCGGAAATTCGTTCATTTTGCATTTAAACCTCAACCTTTCCAAAACTTTCAACTTTCCTAAAATAAACCTTCCTTATTATAGGACCTACCGTTTATCCGTGTGTCGGGTCTTTGCATAGTACGTAGAGGGTTTATAGCGTCGAAACTCCGTCGATCTTATATCACGAGTTTCCCCCCTTTCCCGAGTCCGCCTTATCTGTCAAGGCACGACCAACCCGCGTAGGGCATACCCCTACAAAGGAAAGTCCGTCCAAACACTCGAGTCAAAAGTCTGGGGAATAGTCTCATGTGGACCTTCCTTCGAACGGGACTAGGCCCACAAAGCCGAAATCCTAAGGAAGTCATACCACCCACGAGTCATCCGTCTAGGTGTCTTTCTCGAGTCTTTTCCACTCAGTCCTTTCCTTTTGGGGTCGCTCGGGATGTACTTTTTCCTTTGATTCCAAGACTGGGTTCGATTTCTGATTACGTGGTGTTCTTACAGACAGGCCACCATCCACTAGGCTCACCCGCAAGATGGAAGCTGCTTTAGCTGATCTGAAAACTTCTGTGGACGCCATGGTCGACAAACAGGCCGACATCAACGCCCAACTGAATGAAATGAGGGCTGGACAAGTTGCTATCGTCACTCGATTGGCTGCGGTGGAGCACAGGACTCCCAATACCGGGACTAATGGGCCTCTGGCTGATCTAGTTAGCTCAGTACGTCGACTAGAGGAACAAGTTCACTTGACTGGGAGTAATAATATCCATCGGGAGAATAGTCGTGAGTACAGCCCGGTGAGTGACAAACTGCCCGCAAACCTGAATCTCACGGGTTTGCCCATGTTTGAGGGAACTGAAGACCCGTTACTACATGTACGGGCCTTCAAGGAGTTCATGGCCATCAAGGGAGTGGATTCCTCCATGTTCAAGAACCTTTTTGCTACATCTCTTGAAAAGCACCCTCGGGCCTGGTACTACAGGCTAGACCCGAAGAAATACCCTACTTGGGATGATGTGGCCACCGAGTTCGCTCGGAACTATGCTGACAACACCGAGATCCAAACCACAATGAGATCTCTGGAGGTTATGGCCCAAGAGCCGAAGGAAGGTTTTACCAAATACCTTCAACGTTGGAGGGTCGAGAGCGTGAAACTGGTCGATAAGCCCAGTGAGAAGACTTTGGTGGAGGCTTTTGTCAAGAACCTCCTCCCATCCTACCGGGTTCACCTCCGATATGCTGTCATACCCAATTTCACCACCCTTACTGAAATGGGTATGAGGATCGAAGATGACCTAAGACTGGAAGGCCTCACTAAGGCCGCTGCTAAGGGTTACCAAGGGGCATCTTCCTCCACTACCAAGCCTCAAGCTGGAACCTGCAGCATTTTCGACGCGGTTAATCTACTAGATGCCTCGTCCAAGAAGAACACCCCACCTCGGGTTTTCACTGACATAGGTACGACCTATACTTATGCCTTACAAAGGCTATCCTCTAAAGGCCTAATCCAACCGATAGGCCCAACTCCTGAAGTTCCGGTCGAGCGACGCTCCAAGAACTACAATGCCCAAGCCTATTGCCAGTACCACCGAGGCAATGGGCATGATACCGAGAAGTGCTAGAAGCTGAAGCACTTGATTCAGGACCTGATCGCAAGCGGTAAAATCCCGCTACCCGGAGATAAGCCCAGCAACAAAGAGAACCCTTTCAGCTCCCACGCCATCTTTACCGGGGAGGTGATTGATTGCTCTCACCTTATCTCTCCATTTATCCCGCAAGTGAACGGGATCTGGTTCGACGACGAGGATGACGTCTACCTCGCCAAAGGGGAAGCTGTCCCCATTACCTCCGAAGAGATTCGAAGGACTAAATCCCGAGTCCTAACCAGTAACCACCTTGGTCGTCCCTATCAAGCCACTAGCTCTAGGGACACCCCTATCCCGACAACCGTCACTGAGCCATTCGGGACGGAAGTCGCCCCTGAAGAGCCAACTGCTGAAGCGGCTCTCATGAAGCAGTTGAAGAAGACCCGAGTTGACCTCACTATATGGCAACTCCTTGTTAGCTCACAAGAGCATCGAGAAGCACTTACAAAGGCTCTCGATCAAATTAAGGTTGACTCTTTGGTTACCCCTGCTGAGATGGTAGCCACGGTCCTGCCCCACCTAAAGGGCAAAGCTAAGGAAGGAGGCCCAATGATCACTTTCTCCGAAGCCGATCTACCGCTATTCGGGGCCTCCCACAATCTGGCCCTCTACATTATGGTGGTTTGCCGAGGAAAATACCTCCCTATGACCCTGGTTGATGATGGGTCCGCCGTGAATGTCCTTCCCTTAAGGACCGCCAAAGCCCTCGGCATTACCGAGGCCGATTACATCCCGACTGCTCAAACCATCCAAGCCTTCGATGGGAGCCCAAAGTCGGTAGCTGGGGCTGTGAAACTGACCATCATAACCAGCCCAATAGAAAAGGAGCTCGAATTCCAGGTGATCGACGTCACCTCGTCATTCAACTTGCTCCTAGGTAGGCCTTGGATCCACGCGGTCAAGGCAGTATCATCCACCCTTCATCGAAAGATCAAGATGCCTCTGCTCAACGATGTTATCACCTTAGAGGCAACCCCAATGACTGTGGCTAGCTGTAACGCCACGGGACGCACAGACCTCTGGGGGTTCGATTTTGTGGGGATGATCGAGGAAGAGTACCTCTTTAGGCCTTACTTCACTACGAGTATTGACACGATGCTCCAAAACCTAGGGTACTTTCCGGGGGCTACCTCTCGACCCGATCTTCCAGCTGGGAGGATCATCGAAGTTCTCAAAGATGAAGAGTCCCACTTTGGTCTCGGGTATGCCATAACTCCCGACAATGTTGTCCGGGCAGGAATTGAGAAGGCCTGCAACATTATTAAGGGTATCCACTTGAGCCCTTACAGCCCACGGTTGGCTGACTACTTTGTCACACCGGTGTTTGGGGCTATTCAGGTTGGTCTATACCAACCCAATGCTATGCAGCTCGGGACCCACTTGGCCCGGGACTGCAACTACATCCCGGATGATGTATTCGCCCTCATCCAATCCAACGGAGCTGGAGATGTTGAGCCCGCGCTAGGGCTACTATTTGGGGAAGACACCATAGCCCCAACTCCAAAGGAAGACCTGGTCAACCTGATCCTCCGCAGCAACAGGTTTGATCCGACCAAGCTAATCTCGGATGTTGGTTCCGAGACGGGAAACAGGGCCTGGAGGAAGACTGTCAAGTGGACTGACAGTCAGGGAAGGATCTACAAGCGGGTCACCGGAGAGGGAGACATGCCTGAGTCTGAGTCTGAGTCCGAGTCTGAGTCGGAGTCTGAGTCAGAGTCTGAGGTCGAGTCTAGGGAAGTCGGTGCTAGAGTCACTCCTGTAACCCCCCCTCCCTTTTATCATTCCTGCTGCTGGCACTTCGGGGTCTGTCCCGAGTGCCCTACCAATTCCGCCACTGACCAATGATCAGATGGCTGCTCTCTTTGAGCTGTTCTCCAAGTTTTCAATCAATAATAACAACCGTTCTGCTTACGACTTGTCTCTTTTAAATTCTGCTTTTAAAAATGATTTATGCTATGACACTGAGAAACCAGACGAACAGGTACCCTTACCTCCGCATCTGATCGAGCAACTAGAGCAAAGGGAGTCCCGAAACCCGGTGATCGAAGAAACCGAGTCCGTAAATGTGGGTACAACCTTAGAGCCTCAGACACTTAAGATAGGGTTATCCTTAGATCCCGAGGAGAAACAACAGTTCATAAGCCTCCTCCAAGAGTTCAAGGATGTCTTCGCATGGTCCTACAAGGACGTGCCGGGGATAGACCGGGAAATAGCCGAGCACCACATACCAATCAAAGATGGGTGCAAACCGGTCAAACAGAAGCTTCGTCGGATGAGGCCCGAGTGGTCTCTCAAGGTAAAAGAAGAAGTCGACAAACAATTCAAAGCCGGCTTCATACAAGTGTCCGAGTATCCGGACTGGGTGGCAAATATCGTGTCGGTTCCTAAAAAGGACGGTAAGGTGCGGGTATGTGTAGATTTTCGGGATCGTAACAAGGCGAGCCCGAAAGATGATTTTCCGTTACCACACATCGACATACTGGTGGATAACACGGCCGATCATGCCCTTCTATCATTTATGGACGGGTATGCCGGGTATAATCAAATCAAGATGGCGGAAGAGGACATGAGTAAGACTACCTTCACAACACCTTGGGGTACTTACTGCTACACCGTCATGCCATTCGGCCTCATTAATGCCGGAGCCACATATCAGAGGACCGCTACCACTTTACTACACGACATGATGCATAAAGAGGTAGAAGTTTATGTATACGCGGTATGATTAATGTTAGTAGTAAAATGATGATATAAAAATAAAGATGCAAAAGTATAAAAAAAAACGTTAGTGTTAGTGTTACTAGATCGATATGATTATAATACAAAATACGATGAATTAAATGAAAACGAAGCGAGATAAAAGAGATCGAGATGGGGTTTAGGACACCCTCAACATACATGCTAGGTATAGGACCTCGGAAATGGACTCGTAATAGCGGCACGGGCTCGGGAGTATCGAGGATGTATGCAAGTTATGGTGTGTATGGGTGTGTGTGTGTATGGCGTCGGTTTATCGAAGGACAAGGGCTCGGTTTTTTGTGTTTTTGCTTTGGGTTTGTAGTGTAGAGTGTAGGGTTGAAAGTAGTTCAAAATGTAGGTTAAGATACCTTAAGAAAAGTTCTGAAAAAAAGTTGTGAAATGCATGGGGGTGAAGCGGTATTTATAGGCTTTTCCCTCGACATAAGGGCACTCGATCGAGTGGTCCTAGTGCACTCGATCGAGTGCCTTCGCAAACGGGCCAAACCCGGGTTCAAAAGGCTCCACTCGACCGAGTGGGGTCAATCCACTCGATCGAGTGGGTCAAACGGGTGAGACAAATAAGGGAAGAATTGATCTTGTTGTTGTGATTGATTTTTTGAATTTTATTTTGTGCGCCAACTGAACTTGGCTGATTTATGAGACGGTTTCGTCTTTGACCGGGTTTTGACCCGGTCGCCAAAAGACGGGATTTATCTTTGGTGTCGGTTTTGGCCCAAATTAGTCTCTTTTTGCTCGGGACGACCCAGTGGGCCTGGATTTGAGGTCTGTTTTGTGAGATTTTTACTCCGCTAAAAGTCCATGTCGGATATTATTGTTTCTGAGCCCAAATCCGAATATACCAAGTCACGTTTGCGTCCGATCATCATCGGGTGTTTTTCGGAGACTACTATAGACACGTGGCAGTCAAAATGCGGGTGTCTACAATATTTACTCCCTCGTCCTTCTCTATAATTGGAGCATCGGGAATGAGGAGCTGTCCAGTATTTGACGGAATCACTTTTCTAGTACCGTATTTGGGTCAAATCAATCTCGATCGAAAATTCTTTAAAAGGAGGAAAAAGACGACTTTTCTAACGTAGACGATATTATTGACCCCGTTGACCTTAATTCATAATAACGTTAATAAATACTCCATAATAGCTATTATGGTAACCAAACTTTTCTTCTAACAACATTTCTTATATATAAGTATATTATGTTAGTAATTTAATAAATTGCTTACTTAAATATTTAGGCTTATTTGTATGACTAAATTACTTATGTATATATAAAAATGTACGTGATATTTTATTATGACTAAATTTAACTTGACTAAATTATCACCTGTTTAATTTATTTACTTATCACCTTTACATTTCTGTTTATATGAGAAATTCATAAAATTAATAAAAGAACTTAAATTAATAAAATTTATTTGTATCATTTTCATTATATTTTATTTATTTACTTCTATTTGCTATGTATGTTTATTCTATATACCATATATTTTGTATGTATTTTATATAATTGTAATTTCGGTCATATATTTAATTTTCTTTAGTAGTTTTACATTTGTTTATATATTATAAAAATGGAGTAGATTAGTAACCTACAAAATCTTAATTTAATAAAATTTCACTTTTTATTTTATATAGGTACAAATTTATAAATTTCATTTTTCTAAAATAAATGGATTTGTTTTATTCCGAAATTTTTACACGACATTTATAAATATTTTTAAAAATGATTTTACGTCAAACTTTTTAAATCGACTAAGTACGACTTAATTTATAATTTTCAGAAACTTTTATATTCTTTAGAAACTATAAATTTTAAAATAATATTTTATTATTATTATACCTTAAATTTTATTTTTATATAAAACTTCATTTTAAAGAATTTACTATTTTAAAAGAAGTTATACGATATTTGGGATATAATGTTTCGGGTGACACTTGAGGATTAAAGTATAACGTTGTCACACTGAAAGTAAGTATTTGAGGATTTGACTGTTTAAATGAGTCCGACCAATAATTGAAGGTCACAAAATAATGTACTACTTGCTCACGGGCGACTTTTATATAAATTTTACGATGCGAGTCTGGGACGAATAGCTTGTGTTGAATTCTACCATGCGTGGTGTTTCGACTGCACTTGTAATGAAAAACAGACTCGGAGGCTGCGGTCCGAGAGTCGACCTAGTGTTTAAGGTAGCCGTCCGACGACAGTGAGAGCTGCGGTTCAAGAGTCTGCGTAGGGTATGTGCGCATGTATAGACAAGTACTGGATGAGTATTACCACCTAGGTAGCGGGGGCAGAACAAGATTCTGAAAACTGTGGGTTCCCTCTTGGTGATGCAGAGAATGTAATCATCAACTTTCATTTCAGCCCAGAGCCCCGTTTGAATAAATGTATAATATAATAGAAGTTCGGGCCCAATTGAGCCTTATGGGTGAGATGTAAACCTCATAAGATCGGTTCGGTCTATGAGTCGATAACACGGTTACTTCTATTGGTGAGATGCAAGCCAATAGGGTGTAGCGGTTACTTCTATTTATATGGTCTCAAACAGGCAACTCGGACTTGGTATTAGCGGTTCGCCACTTATGTCTCCACCAACGGGTTTTCACAAAGCCATATGGATCACTCGTTATTTATCCTCCACTCAGGTACTGACACTGCGTTTTTACTTCTCTACATGGACGATATTTTACTTGTGACCTCGTCCGTTGCACTCCGTACCCGTATTATTGCCGGCCTCAGCGCCGAATTCGCAATGACTGATCTCGGTACGCTTCATTATTTTCTCGGCACTTCTGTGCGCTGCTTTACTTCAAACGGGCTCTTTTTGTCCCAATCGAAATATGCCGAGGAAAGACTTAGTCAGGCCAGTATGTCTAATTGAAAACCTGCTCACACGCCCGTCGGCACACATGCAGTCGAAACTTCCAGTCGACTCGGGACCCCCAGTTTCAAATCCAACACTCCATCGCAGCCTTGCTGGGTAGTTACAGTACCTTACTTTTACTCATCCTGATATTATTTGTGCGGTTCAGCAGATAAGTTTGTTTATGCATGACCCCCGCGAGCCACATTTTGCAACTCTGAAGCGCGTTCTGCGCTACATACAAGGCACGCTCGAACTCGGGCTTACTCTTCGTCTCTCTTCTCTTGGCTCATTAGTGGCTTATAATTCCTATGCAGATTGGGGTGGCTGTCCTAATACCCGTCGTTCTACCTCCGGTTACTGTGTTTATTTGGGTGACAATTTAGTCTCTTGGCCTGGTCGTCAAAACGCCAGACCACTATGTCAAGTCGTTTTAGTAGTGTGGCCATATACAGGGGCGTTGCTAATACTGTTGCGGAAACTTTTTGGCTACGTAACTTACTTCTTGAGCTTCGTTGTCCACTCACTAAAGCTACTATTGTTTACGGTGACAACGTCAGCGCTATTTATCTCGTCGGTAATCCCATCAATCATCAACGGACGTAGCACATTGAAATGGATATTCACTTTGTCCGTGAGAAGGTCGCTATCGGCCACATTCAAGTCCTTCATGTCCCATCTTGCTATCAGTACGCTGATATCTTCACTAAGGGCCTCCTCCGCGTCTTGTTTGATATTTTCGTTCCAGTCTCAACGTTCGCCTTCCTACTGTTCCGACTGCGGGGTGTAATAGAATATAGTAGATATTGTTGTTTCTTTATCTCGTAAATATGATAGTGTTTGTATATGATTACGATTGTATTTAGATTGTTTTTACACTAGTGTGAAACCCGTGCCTATGCACGGTTTCATAATTAATTTTTGTTCACGCAAAAAGTTTAATGACTAAACAAAATTTTTACCTTCGTCTAAGTCAATATGGTTTACATTTTTTTCTTTTACTCTATCAACCGTTTATGTTTCTATTTTGGACAAATGTCTCTTTACCTTTTTGTTTCACGCATAATAAAAACAATTTTCCTCTAACCTACCTTCTCTTTTTTTATAAAGAAAATGTACGGAGCAACATTTTATTACGACGGAGAGTATAAAATTAGAAGAAATTCTTAGGTACATCGTACACCGTAACCAATGAGAAGTTTTAATTGTTGATTTTCGTAACTTATTACACCGTAACCAATGAGAAGTTTTAATTGTTGATTTTCATAACTTATTTAAAAGTAATTATGATCCCACTTGCACCAATCAAGACTTTTTCATTGAGTGGTGTACCTAAGAATTTTTTTAAAATTAGTGAGTACTACGTAATATGTTTCGTCATATACTTTGTAATAAATACGAAGTACAGAATACAATATATTGTTCATACTTTTATCTTCTTTTTTCTATATCATCCATAACATTTATAGGATTGCAATCTAATTTATGATCATAGTAAGGTCAAAATATAAGTAAGAAATAATATTGAATGCCTTACTTTTTACCTATTTTAGGTCGAAAAAAAAATATTTTTAATTTTACACTATATTCGACATTACTATTCTTATCATATTTATTAATTATCGTACCTATATTTGAAAATATTACACGGAACTTTGTAGATTTAACGTTTAGTAGAGTATTTTTTTGGGAATTAATTTGTTTATAAATTTTAGGTGATATGATTGGATAAGAAAATTTTAAATTAGAAGACAGGCGTGTCAAATTTCGACTCGACTCGTAAATCGATCCATTTTTTAGGGTCAAAACTTTAAAATTTTGACCCGTGATCCATTTGACTCAAAACCAAAATGATCCATTAATTTAAGATAAAAATCCGGGTTGACCCGTTGATTCGATGACGTGTCATAAAAAAATAATTAAAATAATAGTAATTTTATATGATTTTTATACTCCGTGATAAAATATTTATAAAATAATACTCCGTATAATTATTATTTTTTACAATTTTTTGATTGTAAATACATAAGTAAAAAATTTAATAGGTATATTAGTAACATCAGTTATATCTATAATTTCAAACAAATAGTAATTTTAATTTTTAATTGGTAAAATATAAGGCACCGAAAATTATATCAACCTAATACTTAGAAATTATATCTGTGAAGTAATAATTTTGATCTATTATTATTATTATTATTATTATTATTATTATTATTATTATTATTATTATTATTATTATTATTATTATTATTATTATTATTATGTATTTGTTTGTCTATTTTGTAGTCTAATAGTTTTATAGGGAATATAATTGTTTTCCTAAAATTATCTTGGTAAATCATTGGGTCCAATTTTTAAATAAAAACTTTGACAATGTATGTGATATGTCGTACAGATTCGTTGAACTGGATCCTAAATGCTTAAATGAAATTGTTAGGTTAAGATGCATATGTATTCTAATGTAATCCCATTTTTCATTTGAAATTTATTCTTTTCTAAATGTTGTAGTCTAATTAATTAGGATATTATGTTTGCTATATATGATATGGATTGGTTTTACATTTTCTGCGATTTATCTGCTAAGAAATTGGATTGCTCTCCCAAAAACCCAATTCTCTAAGGTTGCGTTTGGGTACTCGGAATTGATTTGAATATCAAGAATTCAATTCATGTATTTGAAATTCTAGAATTCAAATCTAAATCCAAATCCAAAATGATATTTGGGTACCTTTAGATTTGGATTTGGATTTCGGACGGGTGGAGCCGGGTCAAGGTCACCAATTTTTGTTTTTTTTTTAAAAAAATTTCATTAGAAAAATGTAAATGTTCAAATACGGGAAAAAATAAAGAAAAACAAATACTACGACAAGATTATGCGAAAAAACAAAGAAACGACAAGTGACGGAATTGAAATGACTACCCTATACTAGGAATTTGAGAAAATCAAATTTGAACTAGGTTGGATTTGGTCAGAATTTCAAATCCAAATCCAGAGATTTTCAAACGCTCAAAATATTTCAAATCCGGAATTCAAATTCAAATCCAAGTTCCCAAACATGCTATAAATGAATAGGTTTAAGCCCAATTTGAGAAATGAATAGGTGATTTTGGCGGGAAAGTTGAAAAGATGGATTTGCCCCTTGGTTTTTGGACATGCTATGGAAAAATAGGTGTAAAGAGTACTGTATTTTAAAATCGAAATACAATATAGGGGATGGGGATTCGAACCTAAGACCTATTGTCTCATAGCACTTAGCCTTAACCACTAGGCTAAGACATATTCGTTATATTAAAATTGTTATTGAGTGTTAAAAAAGTATTCAAACATTAAAAATATTAACTAAAAATATGATAAATAGGTTATAAAATTAAAGTTTATAGTACTCCCTCCGATTTTTATTTATTTTCCCTGTTTCCTTATTTGGCTGAAACACCCTTTCTTCCCTATTTCTATTTTGGACCATCAACATGTGGTCTAGAATTACCCTTATACTTCTCTCTCATCCATTTTTTCTTTTGAGCCACACATTCCTACTCCTTATTTTTCACCAAAAAGTTAAATGGGAAAATTATTAAAAATCGGAGGGATCAGTATATATACGGAAGTAGTCCGTATTAGGTAGGGAGTAATTAATGAAGCAACAGGAATATTTGAGAGGATCCATATATATGGATGGGTCAGTGGTGTTGAAGTGAAGTACTACTGTTGATGTCCAATATGAAACACGGAAATAGTAGACTGACACTGACTACTGACTATTGGTAGTAATAGGTATGGAATGCCCTTATCAACGTATGTACGTTCCCACTTGCGATTGATAATGCCATCACGATCTCACCTTGCTTGCTTATTTATACTCCCTTCATCTACGAACTAATTCAAGCCATCACATATTCACATACGTGAATATATGAATAATAATAATAATAATAATTCAAATCATTTTGTAGCTTAATTACGTAAGTACGTACACCAGTCCAGCCCAGGTTTCTTTCTTCCCTCCATCTCTCTGTCGTCCTTAAAGATCACAGAGTCCAAGGTAGTAGTAGTATTATTGAATCTTCATCATCTTCCTCCGTCTTACTTGTTCATTTTTCATTCGTGACTCATACCATATTAAGTACGGAGTATTCATGCATCTATACCATCTTAATCACTTTGAATCAATTAAGCACCTACTATTATATTATTTCATGTACGTACGTACGTACGTACGTTGAAAGACGAACAATCTCTGATGAGTATAACTCATGTTTTGATAAACTCAAGTCTAAAACGCACAACCCCGTCCATATTTATATTCTATTAAGATCGGAGGGTGTAGTACGTATTACGTTCTGATTTAACTTATGTAAAGTGGGAACTTAACGTGACATATATCGTCTCTCCGTACACCACAACTCCAATAAAACTTCAAATACCGTAATATAGAGATGTGGATTATTCTTTTATGTCCAAACCTAACCAAGGATGACATATATGATGCCAAATTTTATACCTGTAGTTTTTAAATTCTTGTTTTACTTCCTCCAATAACTTTCTTTCATCTTTCTATCGAATATTTATTTTAGAGAGTATTATTCCCTTCGGTCACTATTTTTTTATCTCAATCAATTAAAATATTTCTCACAATGAAATGGGGTGAACCAATAATGACCGGAGGGAGTATTAAATACTACATTCGTCTTAGTCAATTGTTTATCTTTGATTAAAATAATCATCATAAATAATACAAAAAGAAATGACCAAAACTAATCAAATGGAAAGATCACGACTAGAGGAAGTACGTACCAAGTATATGAGTGTTATTTATGTTCATTTTATTTTAAAATTAAAAGTGCGTGGATACTAATAACAAATACTTCGTACAATAGTTAACATTGTAAAAAACATTTAGGGCGTAGTGAGTATCTTCGTGTTGTCTTATAGTCCAATAGTAAAGAAAAGAATACTAGAAGGAAATGAGTAAAATGAACGGTTTTTTTGCTTAGTGTTAAATACAATATAGTCCACAAGGTTTGGATTTAAACATATAAAATTTTTTAATAGTGGTATAAATTTAGAAATTGAAGACTAAATTATACATTTATCGATACAATTAATATATATATTAACATTTTATTGACTCTTTTAACCTTTTACGTACAACCGGTTGTATTTACCATTCTCCTTAATTTGTTTAAGTTTTGACTAAAATGCACTTACATTGAATTGATATGACACTTAACATTAAATACTCCTAAAGAAAAGCGCGATAATAAAAGAAAAACAAATGAACAGGAGAGATTATCTATCTATATTTATCTATATACGTATTTATTATTTATATCTAATAAAAAGTAAATTAAAGCTTTCACCTCTCTTTACAAAATGTCATTTTTATTATGTTAACTTTAAACTCTATCATTGTTAAGTAACTTCCAAATTAAATGTTACTCCTAAATTAAACAAGTTTATTTGACACTTGGGTAAATAAAGAATCAATTAATATTAGTTTGGTTTTATTTAAAAAAAATTACAGAAAAGTGAAAACCGGATTAAAAACCGATTCTCTAGTTTGAAAATTGTGAACCTAACTCGAATCGCTTTTACACTCAAAATCAGTTCAAGTACCCAGAGTGGTTTTTCACTAAGAAAACCCGGGTATTATGGTGTTTTAAACCGGTTTTCGGTTCGGTTTCGACTTTTCAAACCAGTTCGATTTTTTTTTTTTGCTCACCCCTAGTACGGTAGTACCTACCAATCAACCCCCAACGCAATTAAATAACGTAGTTGCTAAATTATACCCAACTTTTACTACTTCATACCTAATTTTTCATATTTTTTTTCCCTTCTCTACCATTTCCCATACAAAAGCTTTCTTTTTCATCCTCCTTAAACCTAATCAATTTCATCTTTTCTCATTCCTCAAAACACTAGTAAATTGTTCGAGAACTTCGTCATCATGAATCAAAATTCGCACATGGAACAAGTAATTTTGTTTTTATTTAATTTCTAATTAGACCCTAATTAATTCTTCTATAGCGTTTGAATTACGGACACAATTAGCATTTGAAACAATTAGGGTTGTTGGTTTTATTGATAATTATATTATACTTTTAATATAATCATTGAATGTTATACTCCGTATTATTGATTAAATATTGTTCCTAGTTAAACCCTACTTCGACATCGATAGCATTATCAAATCGGTCGATCGTGTGATAGTCTATTGTAAGTACCACACACCACAAATTTTTTTTTAAATAAAATAATTAATTAAATTTAAAGTAAATTTTGTTTAAGGTACTTAACTTTTAATTGAGTGTGCATGGGGTAGGCACCTAAGGTAGGGGGAAAGGATTATGTAGATTTTTTAAAATTGATTTTGGGGATGGGCTGACCTAATTGATGAGAGTGATCAATGCTTAATAATTGAGAAAAAATGACTTGAGGAAAAGAAAAAAAAGATTGATGAAGAAAATTATGAGGAGGGTAATTTGGGAAAAGTAAGTACTCGTATGATTTAGTAAAAAGGTGGTTATGATTTAACATGTCCCAAACAAACCACTGGTGACATATTGACATTAGACTTGCCAAAAGTCGACCCGGCCCGATCAGTCCGAACTTTTTTTAGGGTCATGAACCAATTTGTTTCGACATACAACCCGTTTGACCTGAACTCGAAATGAACTCTTAATTTAGGGTCGAAACCCGATCCAACCCATTCAACCCTATGGGTCAACAAGAATTTATTATAATTAATAAATTATTTATATTTATACATTATGTTTGAATTTATAATTAAAAAATTACTCCGTAATATTTTTAATATTTTAAATTACAAATATATAAAAATGTTCAATTTAGTAAAACCTTTTATTATTATTTAATAATAGAATAACTACTCGTATATAAATAATTTTAAAAATTAATTTTAATTTTTTAAATATAAATATTATAATTAAATACTCGTAGTACGAAGAATAAATAATAATAATACTATTAAAATATATAAAAATATAATATTAAATATTTTTTGGCTTACAAAGGGATAAAAAAATTAGGCATTCAAACTATTTTTTACCTGTATTTTGGCCCTATCCCAACCCGTGACCCGTATAACCCGACCTATATTTGATCCGATCCGTTTGATAAGTCTAGTTCATATGCACGCCTCTACCCCAAGTCCAATACAACCCGACCTATATTTGATCTGATTCGTTTGATAAGTCTAGTTCATATGCACGCCTCTACCCCAAGTCCAATACAACCACAACTCACAAAGAATACTCTAAATAAATTAAACACAAACTTAAAATAAACTAGTATAGGTCTCGTGTAATATAATTATAGTATAAGTATTTATTTTTAGATTTAAAATTGGGAATGCAATATTTTAATTTTACATGCATCAACCAACCGGCGATTGTGTATTTCTGATATAAGAAAATATTTTTGAAACTGTAAAATTAATCAAGATAATTGAGTGCTTGAAATTAATATCATTAGTGTATTTTATTGAACATAATGTTAATATTTTTATACTCCGTATATGTTATCTCGTAATTCGAGAACTCACAAAGTTAATAAAATCATATTATAAAATTTCTAAATTTATTTATATAAATTTTTGTCATTAATGACATTGAATATGTTGTGAATTTTCTCTTTCTTACTGTATTTATTTAGAAATTAGTGCATTTTGGAGGGAAAATTTTAGTTAGTGTTATTTGTATAGAGGAGAGGAATTAAAAAGCAGGAAAAAAACATAAAACAAACGAGTAAGTCTCCTGAGAGACTGTCTCCCATTAAATTAGCGAGACACATAATATGCAAAATGAAATTTCTAAGGTTTTTGTGAAAATAAAGACCGGTCATCCAAATAAACGAATTGAACCTAATAACTTTAATTTCAAAATTTATATCTATCATATTTCCAAACTCGTAAAGTACGAGTAATAATTACAGTTGTGACTTCCGCATTGTTAGCGCAATGACACAATCTTTTTTATGTAAACTTTTATTTACAAGAATGTATCAATTTTTAACGGCTCTGTTTGGTAACCGGCGGATTGCAAAAGCGGATTATAATTAGCAGATTTTATTAGCATGTTTGACTAACATATATGATTAACAGATTTTGTTAGTGGCGTTTGGTAATCAGCAGTTTCAAATTAGTAGAATGCTAAATTTTCAGTAAAATGACTATTATGGATATGAATTAAAAATAGAGATTGGATATATTTTGAAGGGTAAGAAAGCCATTTACGATATATTCTCAATATGCCAACTGAATATGCTGGGTGAGCAGCATATTGTAAAACAGTAGATTGCGCCCAAATCTACTGTTTCAATATGTCGTTTACCAAACACCCAAGGTAGCATATTGATTGGTCAAACATACTAAAAAGCCCTCAATATGCCAAAAAATGACATATCCGTCGTTTATCAAACGCCCTCTATAATATTTAGGAAAAAGTTGATCAACGATGAAAAAGTACTATTTTTTGTTTTTTTTTTCGGTGCTTCAAAGTAATGATGGAAAAGTTCTATACTTCCTAGGAGTATTGAACTTATTTTGATACAATTAATTTTGCATCAAAATATCAACATATTGTGTGTTTATATACCGAAACTCATGAAGAAGGGTTTGGGTAATAATATTTGTTGCATGTCGATGCAAATGACACTACTATAGCAACATGTTCCAAAGTAAGGTTGTGCTTAAGGATGAATTTATACAATTTATTTAAAATACTTCCGTGATTTCACGAGTAAAAGAACACTCCAAAATGCACTTATTACTCTCTCCTTCCACTATGATTTTCCCACTCATTATTTTAATCTCTCATATTTTGATTAAAAGTGGGAAAATCATTGTTGGGGGAGGGAGTACTATGTATGGAAGAAAATAATTAAATTTCATGAATAAATTAACAACTCTTTAAATATCAAATACATTATGTAAATTTTTTTGAGAAATTTATACTCCCTCCGGTTTTATATGTTTGCCCCGTTTCAATATAATACTCCACACATATATTAGGAAAATGAGACAATCATATAAAAGCGGATGAAGTAATCCCCCTATATACTAACAGGATAGGAGGCACTATAAAAGTGATGAGGTGTCAACACCACAAGCAAAATTTTCCCGCTCAAATTTATTCTCAATATATGGATCCAATAACAAAATGCATTTCCTAAATAAACCTCAACTTTATAATGTATATTATCAATATATAATAATATTCTATGAAAATTATTTTAGTTGCCTAAATTGATTTTATTAGTGAAAAAAATTCTCCTGAATCAAATTCTAATCAAATTCTCATCTAATATACATAAACAGATAAGCCTTATAGTGTATGGTGGTTAATTGGTCACTGCACTGATCATTGATCATATATTCGTTTATTAGTTATTAATCATAACTTTAATCGAGATTCATCGTTCTAAATATACGATCTCCTAACAACACAATCAAAAGTATATACTTTCTCTAAGTTTTTAAGATCTTTTCATTTGATTATTTTATATTCACCTGAATGAATATCCATTTGGTAGATCTTAGAAAGTTTGAGGAAGTACCATTCTTTCATTAAATATCAAATGTGAAAAAAAAAGGTGGTACTTTTTTGTAATTAAGTGTTACTCAATCATACCTCAAAATTACTAACCTACCCCTCCCATTTCCCCTTCCCACCTAAATTTTTAGAGAGAGTTTGAGAGGAATTTTAGATAACTCTTTAAAAGATAGAGAAAAAAACCCTCAAAATTTCAAATTTCATCTCTGTCTCCGCCACTCCACCACGCCGGCGACCACTCCAGCCCACCGCGTCGACCACTACTCCAGTTATTTCAATTATTTTTTGGTTTTTTTTTTTTCGATTTTCCTATGAGATGATTAATGTTATTATTTTTTTCAAAATTAAAATTAAATATAATTAATTAAAATTATAATAACACTAAAAAGATGAAATTAATTCGATACTATGCAAATTAAAAAATACAATTCAAATAAAAAAAACGTACAAACTCTAAACCTAAACCCTAACATTCAATAATGTTACTCAATTAAACCTAAATCGAATTCCTTAATTAATGAATTGATACTAATTAACAATAAAATATTGTTTAACAAATTATGATCTATATTTAATTCGCAAACAATTGATGAAATCGATTTTAGAATTAACGAGAATTAATTTTGATGAAAAATTTAGGGTTTAGTTTAGGAGGAAAATAATGAAAAAAGGGAAAAATGATAATATTGGAAATTTTATGAAATTTTAGGGATGATTGAGTAACATACAATTATGAAAAAGTAATTCCGAAAAAAAGTCATCAAAACAATACTCCTTGCTCCTCACATATAATGAGGGAATGTGACCATCATTAAGAACCGGGGAGTATTAAAGTTTGAATATTTTATAAAAATTCTAAAAACATTATTATTTGATACTATTATCAAACAGAAAAATCATCTTATAAATGTAATCTATATAAGTCGCACATTTGTGCGGGTTCTATACTAGTATGATAATCATTCGAATTGTAAAAAAAACCCATAGAATCCATTTGCAATTCCCCAACCATTATAAGTACATTTTGTCTTATTTTTTCTATTTGACTTATTATAAATTTCAAATTTGTAAAGAATATGACTGTTAGTCCGTCATAAATAAGAATTTGTGCTAAATAAAAATTCAAACGGATAGGACACTTAGAATTTGGGCTCAATTTGGGGAAAAGGCTTTCAAGTAGGGATTTTGAATGGGCTTGTTTAGACTAACGTAAATTCTTGATGAATATCGATATCCGTTTTAAATTCATACTTAGGGGTGAGAATAAAAATCGAGCTGGTTTTAAAAACTGAAACCAAATTGAAATCCATATATATTTAAAAACCGTTTCGAGTTCAATTTACTTCTCATATGAAAAAAATGGTACCCATTTTAAATCGGGTCGATTCCGGTTTTAAAAATTAAGGTTCGTATAAACCTGGTATTCGAACTGGTTTGCTCACCCCTACGAGTTATAACACGTCTAGTATCATATAAAAGACAAAAGTAAAATGTGTAGGAACTATGGATACATTTGTCTCACCTATACATGTACTATGTCATTTAACTTGTTTTAATCTTAAAACGGATATGCTCGTTACAAGATAGACGCAAGTACTAACCAAGCCTAGTGTTAAAACTTGGAATTTGGGTAATTACTGTTAAGAGAAATACTTTGTAATAATTACTTAGTACTTACATGGTGAATGCGTTTTAGAACAGGACTCATTACATCCCCATGGCATCCATAACAGGTTCAAAAATGCAACTCTTCCTCCTATTCCTTGTTGCCTCTATTGCTCTCATTTCCAGCAAAGTCCCTGCTTTCTTGAACCATTATTGCCAACATCTACAATTCGACCCGACATGGCTGGCCACCAACTCGATCATCATTGTTCTTGCAGCAATTGCCTATTTCCAAACTCGACCTCGTCCTGTTTATTTGCTAAACTTTTCATGCTACAAACCGAATGACGCCTCCAAATGCTCAAAACAGAAATTCGCATACTGCTCCAATGCATCCGGTATGTTTACGGAAGAAAGCATAGAGTTCCAAAAGAAAGTTTTCGAGAAGTCAGGTCTTGGGGAAGACACTTACATTCCTGAAGCGTTGTTGCGCGTCCCCTCTAATCCTTGCATTGCAGAGGCCAGGAAGGAAGCCGAAGGGAATTTATTCAGCACAGCTGACAAATTGTTTGCTAAAGTAAATGTGAACCCAAATGAGATCGGAATATTAGTGGTAACATGTAGTATGTTCTGTCCGACCCCAACCCCGTCATTGTCCACCATGGCAGTAAACCACTACAAGCTAAGAAGCAACATAAAGAGTTACAATCTTGCCGGAATGGGGTGCAGTGCCGGAGTTATATCACTCGATTTAGCTAAGAATCTTCTGCAAGTCCACAAGAACACCTATGCTTTGGTCGTCAGTGTTGAGTGCGGAACTTTAAACCACTACAAGGGAAATGAGAAATCGATGCTGGTCTCAAATTGTTTGTTTCGAATGGGAGGATCGGCTGTTTTGCTGTCGAACAAGAAGTCAGACAGGAATAGGTCAAAGTACGAGTTAGTTCATACTGTGAGGACGCACAAAGGCGCAGATCATAACTCCTTCACCAGTGTGACTCAGAAAGAAGACTCGCAGGGAATAAACGGAGTCTGTTTGTCTAAGGAGCTGATGGTTGTTGCAGGGGAGGCCCTGAAGGCGAACATCACCACCGTGGGTCCCCTAGTTTTGCCGGTGTCTGAGAAATTGCTTTTTCTTGGCATTCTGATCGCGAAGAAATTGTTTAAGATGAAGAGACTAAAGGCGTACATTCCGGATTTCAAACTAGCATTCGAGCATTTCTGCATTCATTCAGGAGGGAAGGCGGTTTTAGATGGAGTCCAGAAGAATTTGATGCTCACTGAATGGCATATGGAGCCGTCAAGGATGACCCTGTATCGATTTGGCAACCCGTCTAGCACTTCGATATGGTATGAGCTTGCGTATACTGAAGCGAAAGGGCGGGTGAAGAAGGGTGATCGGGTATGGCAGATTGCATTTGGGTCGGGTTTTAAGTGTAACAGTGCAGTGTGGAGAGCTTTAAGGACTGTGCATTCTTCTCAGGAGAAGAATCCATGGATGGATGAAATTCAATCATTTCCTGTTGATGTTCTCAAGGGGAAACATGAGTCTGCTTAATCCGAAAGATGATAGACATACACTTAGTGTATGAAGTGTATCATACACCACCATTCTTAATGTGCCACATGTCCTACCCAAAGAATCCATCATTTACAAGATTCTTTCATTTAATTACCCTAATTAAATTCTCACCTAATCTTCTAGGTCTAAATACAAAATATTTTTCATTTTTTTTTATCAACTTTTATTTAAGGTTAATACATGTATTGAATTTTTATATCTTTATTTATCACTTTTTATACGTGTATTTATATATGGTATTGTATTTATATGTGCTATTGTTTTTTAGTATGGTATTTATACGATGATTTTTAATTCTTTTTTTTTTTCTCCTGTAAACGTTTTTTTTTTTAAATTTTACGGAGTATTTATTTACTGATATTTTGTAAGTCATACGGAGTATTTAACAACAAAGGTTTTTCGAAATAATAGTCGATGGAGTTATATTTTTTTTGTTTATTCCGAGAAAATATCGTACTTCATTTTTCATATATGAAGTCGAGTTGTATATATTGCCTCCTATAAATCTTGATGAATTTCATTGACGTTAGTAATTGGGTAGTCTTTTTTTGTGTAGATATTAGAGCGGGAAAAAAATAATTGCATGGATGGAAAAATTACTCAATAGAATGTCATATTTCAATATCTTATAAGTTATAAGTAGTCGATAAAGTAAAATACATGACCGTCTACAGGTAATTATGTCCATAGAAAATCAAATACATGACCGTATAAAGAATCAAATGGGACGGAGTCACGGAGGGAGTATAACATATATATGTATATGCATTAATACTAAAAATAATTTTTAACATAATAATATCTTAAAACAAAATTATGATAAGTTTATAATATCGTATAACAAATGTGGTAAAAGATACATAAACGCGTAGGTTTACGTACAAAGTATATATATACTACTGTAACAAAGTATTGTATCGGAAACTGATCAATCTAAGTACAACGGTTATGTTTAGACGTAAAATACAACGAATAATCTTAGTAAATAATCATTCAACAATAATGATACTACATTGTTTAGAGTATAGTATCGATAAACAAATTTAAGAAAGTAACCGGATGGCTTATACGTAATAATGTATCTTAATAACAATGTACTTAAATTTAAATCATACTTTATATTTAAAAAACGTTCTAAAAAACAAATGGTATAAAAAATCGTAAAAAGAAAATATACCAAACATATACGGAGTTGTAACAAACACATACGGAATTCTATACAATTATACAAGGCGTACAAATATTGGCATAGAAAATAAATCATATGAAAAATAATCGTTAAAAAAAATCCACGAAACACATAACAAATATTGAAGATATACGTACATGTACCAAAAATACGAAAATCTACACAATTATACATGGCGTACAAATATTGACCGTACAAATGCTGATCATGCAAAATACAATATACAAAAAAATGTACATTACATTACAAATATTGGCCATATAAATGTACAAAAATGAAATACAATAAATAATGAAATATAAACTTAATTAATTAAAGTATTAATATTAAACAAAAATATTTACTAGGGGTTAATTAATGAAGGAATCTAAAGAAATTAAATGTTTAGGCAATATTCTTCAACTATACCATGTGGAAGGTTGTGAGTGGTGGTGTATAACATCCTCTATACACTAAGTGTATATGTAATCTTTTTGGCTTAATCCCCTACCTACTAGAGTCTAGAAACATGAAATGTGGATTGAAATAATTTATACATACAATACTATACGATAGTTCTATTTAGGAAAAATTACAAAATACCACCATGTATTTACGATATTTTACAAATTACCACCATGTATTTTGCTTTTTACAAAATACCACCTATATTACACCCTATATTTACAAACTCCCACCGTATTTCATTTCCGATCATAATTTAAATTCATTCCCGACTTACTTAGTGAATAAATTTTCTAATGACAAGAATACCCCCCTAATTACGACTACCAAAGCACCCACTAACACTAAATTAATGGATCAAGTGCTCCTGAACAAACAAAGATTAAACAAAATCATCAACATTTTAACATATCATTCATCAGTTTCATCACTAATTCACGGTTAATACTCACGCCTGCAGCTACCTCCTCTGTCCACAACAAAATACACCGCCAACATGAAAGCGAAATCGACGGTGAGGACGATTCTGAAGAAAACTCGATCGCACAACCGCTGCTCCAACGGAAAAGAATCACTTCATCCGCGCTCAATTTCTGTAACCCTAACCTCGACAAACTCTTCTCCAAAAACTCCCTCCGACATGCGCTATACACGTGACAACACTCCTTCGTGTAATCCGCTTCGCCATCTCCTGTAAGTCGCCTATCGTCGACGCCGACAGCGCGTCGATTATTATATTGAAATCTCTCAGCGGATGCGCAACCTCCCGAGTCGTACTCGTCCAACGACCTAGACCGAGTCAATTCCGATTCCCTTTGAATCAACCCGCGGAACTCATCCTGCAATCGAAACGCATCGTTATGGCAGTGTTGCAGGGGTCGAGAGTTGGTGTTTAATGGATGAGGATGGAGGTGTTGATGAATGAAGAAGAATGGATGAGTAGTGCCGGCGGTGGTGCCGCCTAATTGATTGATGGTTGATTAATTTGGGGCTTCTATGATGATTATGATTTGTGATGATATGATGTTTAGGAGTGGAAATCGGGAAGGGTATCTTCGTCATTATAAAATTTATTCACTAAATAAGTCGGGAATGAAGTTAAATTAGGATCGGAAATGAAATACGGTGGGAGTTTGTAAATATAAGGTGTAATATAGGTGATATTTTGTAAAAAGTAGAATATATGATAGTAATTTGTAAAATACCGTAAATACATGGTGATATTTTGTAATTTTTCCTTCTATTTACACCTTTTTTAATTGGTTTTACAACTAAAATGTCTCAACCAAAACGACAATTCTTATAAAAAGGTCATGAGTCAAAGTGACTAAAATGTCTCAACCAAAACGACAATTCTTATAAAAAGGTCATGAGTCAAAGTGTGTAGGAGGATCGAACGTGTAGACCTAGCACGCACGGAGTTGAACCAACACGATATTCGTATCCTTATAATAAGTCTTCAACTCTCAACTCTATCGATCTAACCCAACCGTCCAACTAGATAGAGCTAGGTCAAGGTTGAACTTTCTAGACACCATCGTAACCCAATTTGACTTTAATCAGACCCAATAATGATTCGACTTAAACTCGACCAGAAAAAGTAAACCTGACAAAGTAACCCCGAACCCGAAAAATCGATCGAAATACCTTAATTGAAATCGATCGAACACCCAATAGGATTAACCTAAAATAATATCCGAGACCCGATTCAATCTGAATCAAACCGAAATTGAACCGAATTTAATATAATCGAATGATACCCGAACCCGAATATAACCGAACCAATAGTAACCTAACCGATTGACCTGATTAATAAATACTTATTTTTTTTTCATAAAAACACCAAAATTTAGGATTTTTGTTCATTGATTATTTATTTATTAATGCTTTTATTTATTATTACTCAAGAAATTTATAACAAACTCAAAATCAAATATTTATTTTTTTACTCAAGATTTATGACCCGAGACTCACCAGACCTGCTATTAAACCAACCTGAACCGTACCCAACTCGAAATAACATAAACCAATAAAAGTGACTAACCGAGATGAACCCGATTGAAATCGAACTGAAATTGAAATTTATGCTAACCCGATCATGATCAAACCGATTTAATCCGATCCGAAATCGAATCAAATGAACCGTTTATCAGATTTAAGAAAAAGGATGATGTCTAACCCACCCGACTTTACCCGAACCAACAGATTGCTATCTCTACTCCGTATTAGAAAACGCGGAAGTACATTCCCACAAGACTTAATTAAACTAATCATTGCTTATAGATTAGTGATGATTGTTTGGAGTTAATTATTACTCTCCACTACCACTCAATGAATGCTAATTAGCTTAATTATATTTAGACATGACAATTATCTAATCAAAGTCGACGCAACTAACCATTTTGCCTAACTTTCTTCACGCTTTTCTTTATGTTTTGCCTTTTTTTTTTTTTTTTTTTTTTTTTTTTTTTTTTTTTCATGACATATTTCTTTTCAGATACATTTACTTCTAAAATCAATTCTCTACATGATTTGTAATTCGTTGCAATTATATATAGAAGGTCTAATACAAATATATAAATCCTCGCTTTCATTCTAGTTTTTTTATATGCCTTTTGTCAAAATCAAATTTTAGTGTAGAAAAAAAGAGAATTTTAGCCTAAAAACTCCATTTCCTAATGTAGCTTAACTAAAACCCATAATTTACCTACTTATAAACCAAGAAGTTACTTCACATATTAATAATTGATTTTACACAAAATCTCATAGTTAAAAGTGTTAGAAAAGTGTAGGCCAAACCAACGGTTAGGTCCTTAACTCCCCAAACCTAGCTGCTGTAGAGCCTAACCTAACTCGACTAATCCCTACTCATTCAGGTTCATTAAATTAAGGTCCGCATTACCGTATGTTAGATTATTAGTAGACAAATATTAAAAAAAATTATTCGAGTATTATTTTGAATACAAGCAGCCAAGCTACCCCAAACCCGTCCTTATGCGAGGTCGAAATGTAGAGTAATCGAGTGATCCGCCCTGTCCACAGGGTTAGATCAAGGATGGTTGACCCAAAGAGGAAGAGAAGGGCCACGGCCACTCTAACTATTCGTACATATATATTGTACAATAAGCATGAACGCCGGAAATTATTAACGTTGGGTGCACCAACTGACATTATAATAACAAACTCAAAACTCTACTGGAGTATATCATTCACACATGGACATGATACATAACATTCACCCCTCACAACAACACGACAACAAACAATACACGCTCTCAAAACTGCGAATTTCACAATCACCCACCCATCCAATCCACCATAGCTCAAAGCTTTCCTTATAATGAGGTGCAGTAAACATATTTATGACGTCAGCAGTAGCATCGGCGTCTGCGCCTCTTGTTTACGTCACCGTCTCTTCTCCCTCATGCAATCACAATTCGACCCATCTATCCAATTTCCCCCCAATTCCCCAATTGATAACCCTAACCCTAACCCTAACCCTAACCCTGATTTTAGTCGCTGTAACTCTGAGCCAATACACAGATTTTACTGCACGCCGCTTGTGAACATCAATCCACGAAAAAACACTCAAGATTCCGCTGTTAATAAATTGGGATTAGTTTCCAAACTTTTTCGATCGAGATCATCCAAGTCGGCGGCGAAGGAGTGGAGGGAGGGAGAAGGGGCGAGTCCAGGTCCGAGCACGGCGTTCTGCTTTAGTCCGCTGGTTCCTTCGCGGCGGCGGAGTGTTGGTGGTTGCGAGAAATTGGGGATTCCGACATCGGGTAACAATGTTATAGGCGGGAAGCCACAGCTGTATGCTGCGGCGTCGTTTTGTGCGAATAGATCCAGGAAGATGGCTGATTTTGGAAGGTCTACTACTAATGTTTATCATTGATTTTGACTGTTTGGTGAAGGTGCAATACTACTCCACTACTCGTACACACTCCACAGAGGATTTTTCCATGTGAATTTAGTGAAAGTTGCTCTAATTGATCCAACTCAGATATAATCCAATTCTTTCGACCCCAAAGCCGAAAGTTACTTTAACCCATTTTGACCCATATGAACCCGACTTTAACGGGTGCACCAGTCGAATGAAGATACTACTCCCTCTATCCATTTTTAATCTTCCTACTTTCCTTTTTGGATTATCCATTTTTAAACTTCCTACTTATAATATTTCTTCTTTTGGTTGATTTTTATGGTCCATATCATTTCTGACCCCACATTTTCTCTCAACTTTCATTTTCCACCCCACACTATCCCTCCACCCTTAATTTTTGTGCTACTCCCCCCATGAAGTTTAAATTTGGATGGAAGGACTATCATATAGTGTACCCAGTATTTATGAAAATGCACATTAATGTGGGATGAATAAAATGCACAATTAAATACCCAGTATTTTAAAGATTTTATTAAAGGAATGCACAATTCTGTGGTATAACTTTGCATTTTTTAAATTTCAAACAAAGTAGGTCTATAAAGAGTACTTCGTATTGATTAAAAGCAAAGTTTCGCCAAATGAAATACTACAAGTACTAAATTAAATACAAGGATAGCTTATGTAATACGGAGTCGTAATAATTGTCTAATCCTTTTGTTCCTAGCTCTCTCGCTCCTTAGGTTGTATTCAAGTCCGTTGTTTGGTTAACAAAATGGGGTAGCGGGAAAATGGATCCCTCCATTCCCTCCTCTAATGCAAAATATTTTTCTCTCCAACCTAGGCAAGATGGTCTGAAGTTATGGTTGGGCCACTAACGTACCATTAGAGTCCATTAACGAACAATTTTTTCTAGCGCGTAATGACAGACTTAAGTCGTATGCCTTAAATTAACATTTATAAGCACTTAAATCTATATACTAAAATGTAGTAAAGTAAAAATAAGGGTTGAACCTAAGGGAATCAGAGTAATGAAACTATGTTAACTAAATGTAGACACATTCAATCTTTAATGCAATTAGAGACCGTAGTAACCAAAGGAAGGTTTTTTGAATGGTTATCTAATAAATTAAAGTAAAAATGTTAATGACTTGAACACAAGCACAAATTAATATCAAAGGATTAAAAGGAACTTAGACACAAACACAAATTCACACTCAATAGCGATTGATCATCGTAAGACGATTTCAATTAATAACCTTTACTACTCTATCGTGAATATAAAATTCAAATTCTCATACGAATAATTAACTAAAACGAATCTCGTTCTTAATTAACCCTAACCGTAAAACAACCTAAACAATCCAGTTCTAGGTTCAATTAGATGAAAGTTATATAGATCTGAGAATTCAATAGAGAATAAATAGAGCGTATGTACAATCCGGTCACACCTTAGATATTTATGCGAATCACTTCTAAGTACTAATATCAACGTATCTCGTTCAATATTAATTCCTAGTTGTTACAAACGTAAAGTTAATCAGTAAATCCTACTCAATTAACGATACCAACAATATAATGATTGATGAAATCAAACACTAGTTGTACACCTACCAATCAACAACAACATTCAATAATCAAACATCCAAACTCACAAATGTTTCTCGAGTATTTCAAAGACTTAAATCCAAGTAGAGAGAATTAGTTACACATACTTGAGATGAGAAATTAGGGTTCTTCAAAAGTCACCTTCTTTCTTCTCTCAAACTTACTTTTAACGTTAATAGAATGAAAAATAATAATCTAAACTTAATCTAATACAGAGTATATGTCTACTAGCAGCAGTAGCAGTAGTAATAATAATAATAATAATAATAATATAATAATAATAATAATAATAATAATAATAATAATAATAATAATCCGCGTGACACTTCTTGTGGGAGGGACGGTTTTCGTGCTCATCAGCACTTATTGGACTTTTTGAGTGGCGCAGCGGTTGCTGTTTCGGATGATTTGATCACCTCTATTTCTCGGTTGGTTAATCTCTTTCTCGAGGGCCGTTGCCCGATGGTTCTCGGTGAGTACATTCCTAGCGCCCCGCTCACCCGCTTGTTAAACCAAGCGGTGGTATTCGTCCTATTGCTGTGTGTACGATTTAGAGACGACTTGTCTCTAAGGTTGGTGCTTTCTTGGTTGGCCCGTCACTGAGTGGCTATTTCTCTGGTTTCCAGTTTGGCGTGGGTGTTTCTAGTGGAGGTGAGTTATCTTGCACGCCTTGAACCGGTTTGTTGAGGAGCGGGGTACTGAGGTAGGTTTTTCCATGCTTTTAGTGGATTTTCATAATGCTTTTAACATGGTCGATTGGGAGATCATGTTACGAGAGGTTCGAAACCATTGCCCTATTCTCTCGCGGTGGGTGGAGTTTTGTTATTCTAGTCCTGCCCGTTTATATTATGGCGGGCACAGCTTGTGGTCTTGTCAGGGGTCCAGCAGGGTGATCCTTTGGGTCATCTGCTTTTTTCTTTGGTTTTACATCCCTTGGTTTGTAAGATCCGAGACTCTTTCGACCTGAGTTGCAGGCTTGGTACTTGGATGATGACACTATCGTTGGTGATACCTTGGTCTTGGGGAAGGTTTTGGAGCTGATTATGGTAGACGGTCCTCGCTCGGGACTTCTCCTTAATGTCAGTAAAACTGAGGTTTTTTTGCCTACAGAAGATCCCAGGATCAGGCTTCCTGGTGTCTTCCCCCCGATATTGCCAGGCCGCTACGTGGTGTCAAAGTCCTTGATTGGTGGGCCGGTTAGTTTTTGCCCTCATTTCTGCAAGGAGCTTGTGATGAGTAGGGTGACCAGAACCATCACGCTTATGGATTCCGTCGCTCTGCTTGATGATCCGCAGTGCGAGTTGCTGTTGCTCTGGGTTTGTACGGGTATTTCTAAACTTTATTTTGCCTTATGTACTTGTTCGCCGGCTGTTTTTGTGTCGGCTAAGCATTCCTTCGACACGGCACTTCAATCTCATTTAGAGCGTATTGTTATTGAGTTTGGGCCTGGGTTTGGCGATTGGCAGTGGCGGCTTGCCACCCTTCACTTTTCTTTTGGAGGGCTTGGGGTGTATGTTGTGGGAGATGTCATTCATTATGTTTTTTTTGGCATCTCAATTGCAATCTGTTGGGTTGCAGGCTACACTGTTGCGTGCCACTGGTGTCTGGCGCCTGGCCCTACTTTTGAAGCGGCGCTGAACGGGTTTAAGGAGGTTCTTGGTTCTGATGTGTGTAATCCTAGTGCGATCGCTGACCCAAACTTATGAAGTCTTTGGCAGATATATATTTCACGAGGGTTGTCGCCACTGCAGAATCAGATTTCTCTCTGACTCTTCGTCAGGTTGCGTTGTGGAAGTCTCAGCAGGGTGGTCATGCATCTGATTGGTTGCGCGTTGTCCCTATTTCCGGGCTAGGCCAAACTATGAATGGTCGAAATTACCGGTGTGTGCTTAGCTATCGGTTGGGCGTTCCCTTATTTTCCGTTCCTGGACCGCGTTCTGCTTGCTCTCGGGTCTTCAGTGAGGATATCTTTGGAGACCATGTTGTCTCGTGTGCGGGGGTTATCGGCATCAAACATCGGCATAACCTCGTTCGCGACACTCTTTTAGATATCTGTTACCGATCCAAACTCTCTGCAGGTAAAGAGGTCGATATTGGTCTGATCGACGACCATGATAGGTCCTTGCGTCCCGCGGATTTGCTGCTTTATTCATGGGACAAGGGCTGTGATGTGTGCGTGGATCTTACCGGATCCTCCCCTTTGACGCAGTTCGGGCTTTCTGAATTCATGTAAGGCCGTGCTGTGGGTGACGCTGCTCGGCGCAAGTGCGCTAAGTATCGAGGTCTGTGTGCGGGACTTGGTTATGGGCTTTTACCTTTCTCTTTTTTCTTCGCCAGGAGAGCTGGAGGCGGATGCTATTGGCTTGCTGAAACGGATTCAAAAAATTTCAATGGCTCAGGATGCCGGAGCACGCGCTGCTTCTTTTATTTATACTCGACTTAGCTTTGCTATAGCTAAGGGGGTGAGGGCCCAGATTGTATCTCGGCTGCCCACCAATTTTTTGTAAACTGTTTTTTTATTTATAAATAAAATTGCTCCATTATAATAAAATAAAATTTAATAAAATTAATAATAATAATAATAATAATAATAATAATAATAATAATAATAATAACAATAATAATAATAATTCGCTATGTCACAGGATGCTGGAGCGCGTGCCGCTGTTCATATTTTCACTAGAATTACTTTTGCAATTGTTAAGGGAGTGGGAGCCCAAATAGTATCTAGGCCCCCCTCTAACTTCTTGTAATTTGTTTCGTTTTTAATGCAAGCTCCGATAATAATAATAATAATAATAATACTCCAATCAGTGATGCATCTGATTGTGGGTCTTGAGCAAGCAGCCTTTGTGCAAGGGAGGAGCATTCACGAGAACATTGCCCTCTCTCAGTCTCTTATCAAAAGTTATGGAAGGAAGTATCTCACTCCTCGATGTTTGATGAAGATTGACTTGAGGAAAGCCTTTGACTCCCTTCAATGGAATTTCATTGAACAAATGTTAATTTCTCTTCGTTTCCCTAATCAATTCATTAGTTGGATAATGAAATGCATCAAAGGATCTTGGTTCTCGATTAAGGTGAATGGGGAGACTCATGGGTTTTTTAAGGGAGGTAGCGGAGTCAGGCAAGGGGACCCCTTGTCCCCTTACTTATTTGTACTAAGCATGGAAATCTTGTCAAGGAGATTGAGGCAAATTAACGCTAAACCCCTTGTCTCCTATCATCCTAAATGCTGTCAAATTCATCTCAATCATCTTATCTTTGCTGACAATTTAATGGTATTCACTAGAGGCGACTATCCATCAGTCAAAGTTGCTGAGGAAGCGCTAATGCTATTTGCTGCGGAGTCGGGCCTGCATGCTAATAGAGACAAGACTCACATCTTTTTTGGAGGAGTTAATGAGGAGATAAGGGATCTAATTCTGAGGGATACGGGATTCCAAAGAGGCTCATTCCCTTGCAGATATCTAGGAATACCCCTTAATTCTATCAGTAACAAAAAGGATCAGTACATGCCGCTGATTAGTAAGATTCAGAATAGCATATTCAATTGGTCATCTCACTCTCTGACGTATGCAGGACGGATTCAGCTTCTTAACTCAGTTGTTTTTGGACTTACTAACTATTGGAGTACTAATACTCTTCTTCCAATCAATGTCACGAAGAGAATAGGGCAAATAAGTAAAGCTTTCTTCTGGACAGGGAAAAGGGAAGGCGGTAGATTGGTATATAAGAGTTGGGGAAGCATATGTAAGCCATGGGAGGAAGGGGGCTTTGGCATTAAGGATCTACAGGCCTGGAATAAAGCCTTGATTGGGCACTGGGTGTGGAAGCTCTTGAATGACAGTACAAGCATTTGGGTTAATTGGCATAGGAGATATGTACTAGGCACAAACTCTATCTGGACAGTTCAGAAGAAAGAGCGACATACTGCAACCTTTAAGAGTATCCTGAAAATCAGAGATACAATCTTAAGTCGGGTAGGGGGAGAGGAAGCAGCAAATGAGTTATGTAGAAGCTGGAGTTCTAAGGGTAGATATGATGTCCGCTTAGCCTATGATTGGTTTAGGGAGAAGATGCCAATCGTTCCTTGGATGGCAAGAATGAAGAAGGGACCAACAATTCCAAAGCATAGAATTATTGTCGCAATGGCAGGGCAAATGAAATTGGCAACAATAGATTGTATGCAGCGTAGAGGCCTGCCACATGTCAACAGATGTGTGCTCTGTCGGAAGGATCAGGAAACGCATCAACATTTGTTTTTCGAATGCTCATTCTCTAGTCAGATCTGGCAACACCTACTGAACTGGATGCAAATTACAGGAAGAAGTCTTAAGCTTAAAGAGGAGCTCAATTGGATGGTATACAAGAAAGCAAGGAAACACTGGAAAAACGACTGGTATAGTGGATGTTTGGTAGCAGCAGTTTACAGTATTTGGCAGGAGCGCAATAACAGGATCTTTGAGAATCAAATAAAGTCTCATCAGAGTATTGTCGGTCACATTAAGTTTGAGGTTATCACAAGATTAAGAAGCAGGAAGATTGGTTTAGTATACAAACACTTGATGTGCTAGAGGCTGTATTCGTTTTCTTGTCGCTTATTAAGCATTAGAGGATATCTCTTTTTTGTAAGATCCTGTTTCATTAATAAAATGAGGTATACTTTCTCTTGGAAAAAAAAAAAAATAAATAAATAAAAATAAATAATAATGATGATGATGATGATGATGAAATCAGGACTGCTGTGTTTGCCATTGGGTCGGACAGAAGTCCGGGGCCAGATGGGTTTTCATCAGAATTTTTCAAATCAACATGGCATATTATTAAGGAGGATTATTGTGCAGCAGTTTGGGAATTCTTTATGAAGGGCCGGATGTTAAAGCAAGCGAATACCACAATTATTACGCTGATTCCAAAAAAGGAGGTCTGTAATTCGGTATTAGATTTCAGACCTATTTCTTGTTGCTCAGTATTCTACAAAACGGTGAGTAAACTCCTGACCAGCAGACTGAAAGTAGTAATGCAAGACTTGATAGGGCCTGAGCAGGCAGCGTTTGTTCAGGAGAGGAGCATTCATGAAAATATCGCTTTGTCGCAATCCCTAATCAAGAGTTATGGGAGGAAGTATATCACCCCTAGGTGCTTGATGAAGATAGACCTTAGGAAGGCATTTGATTCCTTGCAGTGGAGCTTCCTCGAGCAAATGATGAAGGCGTACAAATTTCCAAATCAATTCACAAACTGGATTATGCAATGCATAAGAGGATCTTGGTTCTCTCTTAAAGTAAATGGAATGACTTGCGGGTTCTTTAAAGGGGGAAGTGGGGTTAGGCAAGGGGATCCCTTGTCGCCTTACCTTTTTGTACTTAGTATGGAAGTCCTATCAAGAAGACTGAGGCAAATTGTACTGCAACCAATGGTTTCCTACCACCCAAAGTGTTGCAAGCTCAAATTAAATCACCTTGTGTTTGCCGACGATTTGATGATTTTTACTAGGGGAGATAATCCATCTGTGCGGGCTGCAGTAGATGCTTTAGACAAATTTGCAGCAGAGTCAGGCTTGCATGCTAATAAAGATAAAACGAACATTTTCTTCGGAGGGGTAAATGATTCAGTCAAGGATTTAATTCTGGAAGGAACAGGGTTTCAGCAAGGTTCCTTTCCATGTCGTTATCTTGGGTTACCTCTTAATTCTATCAGTAACAAGAAGGAGCAATATGGAGCCCTCATTAGTAAGATACAACACAACATTCTTAGCTGGTCGTCGAAACTACTCACATACGCAGGTAGAGTGCAGCTTTTGAATTCGGTAGTATTTGGTCTGACTTGCTATTGGAGTGCTAATACCCTCTTTCCAGTAAATGTAGCAAAAAAGATTAATCAGATTTGTAAGGATTATTTCTGGAATGGAGGTCGGGAAGATCATCGTATGGTCTACAAAGGATGGAAGAGCATAAGTGTGCCTTGGAAGGAAGGGGGGTTTGATATTAAGAGTTTGGTGTCATGGAATAGTGCTTTAATGGGTCAATGGCTTTGGAAAATCTTAAATGATAAGGTAGGGAATTGGGCTAGATGGCATCAGAACTACATTCTTGGTGCAGAAAGCATATGGAAAATTCAGAAAAAGGAGAGATATACATCCACATTCAAAAGCATTCTCAAAATCAGGGATGAGATCCTTAGTAAGACTGGAGGAGAGGAGGAAGCAAGACTGTTATGCAACAGTTGGAGTAGGGAAGGTAAGTTCAAGGTTGGTCTAGCTTATGAATGGTTTAGGGACAAGCAGCCTGTAATTCCTTGGATGGCTAGAATGAAAGGGGTGTATTTGGTTCCGAAGCACAGATACATAATAGCTATGGTAGGACAGAATACTCTGGCTACGATGGATAATATGCAAATGAGAGGAATGCATATGGTTAGCAGATGCGTTTTGTGCAAACAGGATAGCGAATCCCATCAGCATTTGTTCTTCTCGTGTTCGTTCTCGAGACTGATTTGGCAAAGTCTATTGAATTGGATGCAAATTACAGGAAGAGGGTATGATCTAATCACGGAATTACAGTGGGGAGCGAATAGGAAGGTCCGAAAACATTGGAAAAACGCTTGGTTTAATGCTAGCATAGCTGCAACGGTCTATAGCATTTGGCAAGAAAGGAATAGAAGACTCTTTGGCAACGAGGTTCGATCCTATCAAAGCATTGTCGGGCAGATAAAATTTGAAGTTTTCATGAGGCTTAATAACAGGAGAGTTGGCTTACATCGGCAATACCTATTGAAGTAGGAGACTTGTTTATGTGTTCATGTAAAATCTAGGGGATATAACCTTTTTTGTAAGAACCTGTTTCTCTTTTTAATAAAAAGGGGCATAATTTTTCTTGCAAAAAAAAAAAAAAAAAAATAATAATAATAATAATAAGAAGGCTGGAAAATTTCTGGTGCTCGAGTCTACTTTTACCTAAGACAGTCATCAAAAGCATTAATAAAATGTGCAAAGATTTCTTCTAGGGCAGTGTTGGTGAAAAAAGAAGATTGGTCTTTAAGAGTTGGAAGGAGATATGCTCTCCTTTTGATACTGGAGGTTTTGGTATCAAAGATGCTCGCACTTGGAACCTAGCTCTAATGGCTAGACGGATATGGAGCTTACAGAAATCCACATCTAATGTCTGGAATCAGTGGTGCATCAACTATGTTTTGGACCAAAATGATATCTGGACTATACAGTCCAAAGATTTTCATTCCATGGGCATTAGAAATATAATTGAAACAAGGGATGAGCTCATTAAACATTTTGGGAATAGTCAGTGTTTGAAGATGACCTTGGCTGCTTGTTCCACTGGTGCTAAGTTCTCTGTCAAGAGAATGTACAGCAAGATTAATGACTGGCAGAGTAAACCTGGTTAGGTCTGATCAAATCACCAGTTATTATGCCTAGTCATAGAATTATCACAAGCATGGCTATTCAGAAGCAACTGGCTACTACAGATCAGCTTGTGAAGAGAGGTTTTCAACTTGCTAGTAGATGTGCTCTTTGTGAAGCAGCTATTGAAGATCATTCCCACCTGTTTTTTGATTGTTCTTGTCAGTCTGGAATGCTGTTCTACAGTGGCTAAATTTTGATAGGATAAGTACAGGTATTACACAAACACTGAAGTGGATGAACCAAAGAAGTAAACAGAAGCACTGGAAGTTTGTTTGGCTGACTGTCAGTTTTTATGCTACTATTTATAGCATTTGGAAGGAACGTAACAAGAGAGTCTTTACTGTAGCAAAGTCTGAGGCTGAGCATATTTTTGAACATACTAAAGTTCTAGTTATAGCTAGGTTTTTGAAATATAAAACTAATCCTAAATTCAAGAGGATTATAGAAAAGATTGGGGGACTAGCTTGAGCTTGTACATAGTGTGATAGTATTTTTTGCACTAAATGTAATTTCTTTCGCAAATGAAATGAAATGAGGAATTTTCTACAAAAAAAAAAAAAAATAATAATAATAATAGCTTCTCTCTCTTCTCTCTCTCTAGAGAATTTTTCTCTCCCGGGCGATTATGGTTACCACGACGGGAACGGGGCGAGGGAGAGGGAGACCTCGTAAAAATAAATTGATTAATGAAGAAAGAGATCAACAAAAGTCTGATAAGTCTGATGAACTGATATTGAACGGTAACTCTGAAGAAGGTGATGCTCAGGTGACGGAAAAACAGGGAGCCAACTCTGTCAATGATTTGATCACGATCGCCTTCCAATCGGCTGGGAAGATGGTGCAAGGTGAAAGTAGTATGAAACCCCCGTCTGGAGCACTGGGTGATCAGGAAAAGTTGAAAGAAAACAACGTCGGTGAAAACAGAGGATCGGTTGAGTCGCCTGCAACTTTCAAGGGGGCTCTGGATCATCAGGAAACGCCGATTAGGGATCCGAAAAAAGGTATGGAGCTGTATTTTGATGACATTTCTGCAAATTCCACTGAAATTGATATTGAGGTTGAGGATTTTGAAACTGAATTGAGAATGTGGAAGTATACGTTGATGGGTAATGTGATAGGGGCTAGACCTACGGTTAAGCAAATGGATGATTATGCCTTGAAGAACTGGAATCAGGGAAGACTGCCGGTGGTTCAGTATTTTAAGAAGGGGTGGTTTGCTTTTCGTTTCTGTAATCAGGAAGACATGGATCGTGTTTTGCGAGGAGGATCTTGGTTGTTTGGGAAAAACACCATTATTCTAAAGCAATGGAGTCCTATGTTTTCATTGGAGATGGAGAGGGTTTCTATAGTTCCAGTATGGGTTATGTTCCCTGATCTGGATCCATACTTATGGACTGATACTGTGTTAAGTAAAATGGCTAGTAAAGTGGGGAAACAACTGTTTGCTGATTCAACCACTACGTACAAGGAGAGGTTATCCTTTGCTCGCGTATTAGTGGAAGTTGATGTGGCAAAGGAGCTTCCCACCTCAGTGATCATGAATGTTCCAATATTGGGGCAGCTTGTCCAAACTATTGACTATGAGTGAGTTCCTTTTCACTGTGCAGGCTGTGGAAAATTGGGCCATACGAAGCAACAATGTAAGAAGGACAAAAAGAAGAGTCAAGTATCTGCTCAGCAAGAAAAGAATCCTGCACCTAATCAAAGATATACTCCAAGGAAGAAGGGCCCTCAGGGGGGAGGTGGTACCTCAGAAGTAGGGAAGACCATGGTTCTTCCTGAAACTGTAATGCATTGTGGATCCTCTGAGGAAGGGCGTGCTGGAGGCCTGATTATCACTGGCTCAGGACCCCAGGAGCTAGGTGTTGATGGCACAGGAGACCCATTGATCACACAGGCTGTTGCACACGCTGACTCAGGATGCAGGGAGCTAGGTCAGGCTGAAACTCCTGAGGATGACACTGGGTTTTCTCTTGTCCCACGACGCTCAGGATGCTCTGGGTTAGTGATGCGCGTCGAATCGTCGCCTATCCAACGCGGTCAAACAATATTTATAAACTCCAACTAACTACTACGTAGTAGCGGTAAGTCGGGGATCGATCCACAGGGACGGGCTAGGTAAAATCGGTCGAGTCAAAGTCTAAGCATGATTGGGTCGAGAAAGGGGGGGTTTTGGGTCGAGATTCGAGAGGGGTCGAGAGAGAGGTCGAGAGATCGTAGGCTAGGGTCAATAAGTAGGAAAGGTGTTGAGGAGAGTCGGGATTCGGAAATGGGGTCTAATAGTCTCGGGATCGAGTTTTTGTTACAACATTAAAAAGGAGAGTGCCACCTTTCGGTATCCTCACCCAACCTACCTAAGCCCGCTTTCGCGACGAAAGGGTAAGTCTCAATCTAAGGTAATTTCTACCCCGAGTTTCCCCATATTGGTAGAAATGAGTCAAGGTCGGCCTAGTCGCGATTCTAAGTCAACATAGACACAAAAACCTTAACATCGATAATTAACAAGTAAACAACCCACCAACATCCCTTGAATAAAATAATCAAAATCCTCCTCCCTAATTCCCCAACAAAGAAATCTACTCACAATTCATCATGGAAATCATTTCAACATGCATATTAATTAGATCTAAACAAGATAATGTTGAGAAAACAACATAAAAACTAAATTAGAGATTAGGGAGTGGAAGAGAATTATACCAACTATGTAGATCTATAGGAAATAAGAGGATTGCATAAGTGAAGATTGAATCTTTGATGAATAAAGTGAAGAACTTGTCACTAATCCTTCATTAAACCCAACAAATCTTCAAATAAAACTTGAATAATCTTCTTACAAACTTGAGATCTAGATAATTGTTGATAGAAATTATGTAGATCTACTATTAATTACTCCCTCCGAGTTCCTATTATTGTCCCATAAGGTTTTGGGGAGAAAAATAAGGAAGATGAAATGAGTGGTTGAAAAAGGAAGGAGAAAGAGAGAGAAATGGAGGAGTAATTGTGAACCACACATTTATGGCCTAAAAAGGAAAGTGAGACAAAAATCAAACTCAGCCCAAAAAGGAAAGTGGGACAATAATAGGAACTCGAAGGGAGTACTATGTAAACTACTAGAATTTTGGAGGATTTTTACTAGAATACTACTAAACTACTACTAATGGATGGTGTAATAGGATGGTGGAAGGGTGTAATGTCTTCCCTCCTTATCACAATGGAGAGGTGAGTTGGGCAATAAACTAGGGTAACATATATATAGTAATCTCTTAATGGGTATTTAACCTAAAGCCCAAATCTAATCCTTGTCCATTAGTGAGACTTTGTCCTTTGAGATGCAACTTTGCCCAATGAGTCTTCATAGGGTGAAGTTTTGCCCCGCGGTTGACGACATTAGCACCACCGGGTGAAATTTCACCCGGTGAGATTTTCTTCTCGGATCGCCATTTTTGGCACTTTTCTCCATCGGGCGAAATTTCACCCGGTGGGCGAAATTTCGCCCGGTCGTTTCGCCCGGTCATCTCATAGGGTGAAATTTCACCCTATGAACTTTTCGTCCAAAATGGCAATCTGGGGAGGAACACCGTCGGGCGAAATTTCGCCCGGTCAAATTCTCATCGGGTGAAATTTCGCCCTGTGACTTCAGAGGGCCATAACTCTCTCGTTTGATCTCCGATTGGGGCGTGTGATATGTCGTTGGAAATCTAAGAAGATAAGATTTCACCTCCAACTAGAATCGCTTCGATCCGAGGTCTAGAACTCTAGATATATGCATTTGAAGTTCGACCTCTCCGGTGAAGATGCACAATGGACTATACTTTTTCCTTTTCACTCAAGGTTTCACCTCTTGGGTTTGGACTTTGGATTTTAAGTTGTGTGCTTTGCTTTTCGGACGATCTCCCTCTCTCTCATGCTCATAGGAGCTCGGACACGTTTTTGGTCGAAAATCCTATCAAATAGACAGAAAACTACCGAAAACACGTAAAATGCAAAATAGAGACGCTAATGCGAGAATTACTCAAAATACGGCGATAATCGCACTTTATTCTCGCAAAACGAAGGTAAAACGGGTCTAAATGGGAAGAAAAACGGTCCAAATTTGGCACACAATAATTCCCCCACACTAAACCGTTGCTCGTCCTCGAGCAAAGACCCAAAAAGAAATTAGCTACTACTTACTAAGCTAGACTATGCTAAGCCGATACGAGGCAATTAACGGGCCCGCTCCGTCCCTTCAACTCACATCGAAATACCTATGAGGCAAGGTATTCCCATGCAAGGCAAGTTGGGTCTTGCTCAAAATGATGGATGCGACTAAACACACAAAAACACATAACACGAAAGAATAGGCGCATCCAAAACAAAAATAAAACACCGAATCCCTCATCGAGACGGCGGGGAAAGACACCAATTTCTTACCTAAAACAACAATAAACTTCCAAGATAAATCACCCACGTAAATAAGGATCAAAGCCTAATAGTATGACAATTAAGCAATATAGATGTTGATTACTTAGCCTAGGTCCTCCTAATCTTGTAAAGGGGTACTACGGGGCGTATAACGGAGTGGAAAAAGTGAACCATGGATTCGTTCGACACTGTAGGTAGGTGCAGTCCCGCTCTCTTTGGCTAAGCCAAGAGGGTCGTTCCAAACTCGAATTTCCTAAATTAGCCCAAACAAAAAGATGGAGTGTTTACAATTTTTGGGTGGATCGACTCATCACCGCTATCTTCCTACCTCGGGACTCGGTCCTCTAGTTGGCACTTCACGGCGATGAATCGATCAAAGGGCTTTCTTTTCTTTTCTTTTTTTCTTTTTTTTTCTTTTTTTTTTTCAAGGAGACGTTTTTGACGATACGATTTTTTTCATTTGAAGCTCCTTTTCTTTCTCCTTTATTTTCATTTAAATGTTTTTGTCATGTTTTTGTGCCCTTTTTCTCTTGCTTTGGTTTGCCCTTTTTTGGCTTTTTGATGTGGTTCGAAACCAAGTTTTGAGGTTATTTTTTGTAAACTTGTTGTGGTGATGTATGGGTGAAATGATAAATAGGTACCCGAGAACGGCGCCTTCCCCGGATAACCCACAAAAAGGCGAATAGAATTTGGACTAAAGGTGCAATGGTCATTCAAGCAAGGTCACCTAGAAAACGGGATGCGGGAACCAAGGCCTAACTCCTCCATGGGTGGTCAAGGTGGTCAAATGCAAACCCCGAAGTAAACCTCTAGTAGAAAAGGTGGACTCAAAGCTAAAGGATCAACAAATTCATTGCCTAAGAGTCATTCTACTAGACTAAGGTCCAAAATCTACAATGGGTTATCTACAATGGAATGTAAACTCTTGTAATAAGTTTGTAATCGGGTTTTCGAAAAATTTTAATCCTAGACACACTATACAAAAACGAAACAAACACAATACACACGAAAATGAAAAAGCAAATAAAAGAAAACACAAGTAAGGTCATGAACTCCATACTCCATCAACATTCAAGCACAAAAATCAACCACAACACCCAAAATGCTCAACTTCGAGAGCCTCCAATAGCAACAACCTAACTCCTCTACAAAGTTAAAGAAGAAAGAAGGAAGGAAGTTACCAAGCGGGTTGCTTCCATAACTCTTCAAATTGTGCTATCAAGGTGGTGGTTACCTGTAAGAGTAGAGAACAGGACTATACGAGGGACACGGAAACATAACGAAAACGAGAAAAGAAAAAGTTTTTGGTTTTTCGGAATTTTTCAATTTTTATGGTTTTTTGAAAGATTTTTGAAAAACAAAAGGATAGTAGATCCCTCCCCCACACTAAAACTGTGTATTGTCCTCAATGCACAAGTAGGGGAAAAGATCGAAAAAGATGGAAAAAGAAAAATAAGAAAAAATCTTTTTGTATTTTTAAAATTTTAAAATGTTTTTGGATTTTTTTTAAAATTTTTGAAGAAAGAAAACAAAAGAAAAGAAAATGATAAAAGGGTGGCGGGCCTAGGTGCAATCACATCACCTAGACCCTAGCCAAGTGACTAAGAAAATGAGAATAAAATAAAAGAAAAGAAATTAAAAGAAAGGATGGAAAATGGGCGTAGGTGTAGTCACATCACCTAGCCCGGATTAAGAAAATTTTGAGAAAATGAAAAGAATTTGGATTTTCAAAAGGTCAATGGCGTAATCACATCGCCCAATGACCGGGAGCAATACCAAGGCCGCTTTGGCCGCAACAATCGAACAATGGGACAGCTTGCAAAGTTATGTTAGAGGTAAAACAATCACAATGATCAAGGAATAAGAGGAATAAGAACGGAATTAACCAAAGGACATGCAATTATAGATTATTAAAGACTCATTGACCCAACCCACACACAAATACACAACACACACACACCACCGACTCCGGGAGAGGGTCTAGTCTGAGTGATCGTCCGACGCAAATGAAGCGCTAGGAGACCCATAGAAAAAGGGTATACCCTCGGAGGATGACTCGGGAGAAAACTCCTCCGGACCGTCGCTAAGCGAGAGGGCAAAGTCGGATTCAATCTCACAAAGGTCATAGATCGTACGACCTTTAGGCAACTTATAGTGTGCATACTCCAAAACTCCCCTTCCTCCCGACTCAGTCTTGGTCAGTCGGAATTCACCAGGACCTAAGGGTAGGTCCCAATTTTTGTGAACATGGATAGTGGTTCGATGTGTGTTCGAAACTATTAAAGCTCTTCCATGGCTAATGTAGACGAGGCGCTGATGAGGTACATGAAAAATCCAAGTCGGAAAATAGGCCTCGTCAAGCCATATGGAATCGTCTAATGGGGTGAGGTGGTCGGTCGAATAACCCAATTTGTTTGCAATTATGGTCACGAGACCTCCACAATCTAAGGAGGGGCGTTGGGTAACAATGATACGGTGGAAATGCAACGCCACGACAAGTGGTAGGTCTAAGGGGTTAGGGTTACCGAACAAAGAGTCACAGATCAATTGCAGGACACACACATTAAGAGTATAAATATTATCGGCCGAGGGTAGCAAGCAGTGGGAGAGCATCTCGCAAAAATAGCGAATTGCGGGGTTACGGATTTCGGAGGCAAAGGATAAATTAGCCTCGTAACCCCCTTTACAGCGTGATATGCGCTTCCAAAGATCTCTCCTAGATACACAGGCTTGTACGTTGCTCGAGGGTGCACTAAGTCCGGTACCCGATGAGGATAGGCCTAGCACTAGGCCGAACTCGGAAATAGTTAAACGATGGGGTTTGCCGAATAGTCTAAATTTAATCGCTCTAGGTGTGGTCAGATTGTCGATGGCGAAAGTTCCTAGGAACTCGCAAGGTCCTTATAGGTGAAGGCTGCGAGGCTAAGGAGCTCGCTAGTTCCGGTTCTCGACGATAACTCTTTAATATCGTCTACTATTCCTAGATTGGTCATTGTGTGGGGACAAGGCCACCTAGTGCTCTGAAAGATCTTTTCAGAGAAGGTCCGAGACAAAGAGGTATTTAGACAAGGTAAATTCATAGGCTTAGAAGACTTACTAGAAGATGAACGTTTAGAAGGATTAGAAGTCGATGCCATACCTTGTTTACGCGCGGCTCGTTGAGCTCTTGTCTCCATGATAATGTGCTTGCAAGAATATCCCAAAAAACTTGAGCTTCACCTCTTCAAAGAACCCAAATATAAACACCTAAGATGGATATGGAACTATGAATGGAGATTTAAATGTGGTTGGGGTGTATGGAAGGTGGTTTGATGTGTTTATGATGGGTGAAAATGTGGAGTGAATTGGGGGATAAAAAGGGTGATATAAATAAGGGTGGTTGAGGAGGGAAAGTGAAAGTTTTAAAGTGGGTGGTAAAATTTGGTGTAAAAATTTTTGGAGGGAAAGTTATGTGGGATATTTGGGAAGTAGGGAATTGATTTTGTAGTGAGAAAATATGTTATAGGTGATTGACGTTCAAGCTCATGCTACCGGGTGAAATTTCACCCGGTCAAGCACCACCGGGTGAAATTTCACCCGGCGGTAATCCGTCATGAAAATTGATTTTGCCAACTTTTTTTTCCACCGGGTGAAATTTCACCCGGTGAAAATCTCACCGGGCGAAATTTCGCCCGGTGGTATCTTCACCAATTTCGGCAATTCTGGCAACTTTTCCGTGGGGCGAAGTTTTGCCCGGTCGAGTCTCACCGGGCGAAGTTTCGCCCGGCGGTCTTCTTTGCTGCGTTTTTCCGCCTTGCCATTGCATGGCTCTTCAATAATCACCTAGAGATTCAAATATTGACTCGACCCACATTACATAATCAATATCTCCCACAAACATGCTTGTGGTCTTCAAATTACGCTCCATAACTTCTCCAAAAGCTTGATCTTCATCCAAATAATTGCTCCATGACGAAATCCAAGTTCATCCATTGTTCTCAAGCTAACAAACATCATAAATACAAATACACCACCAATCCTCCAACAAGATACAAGCAAGCATCATAATCCACAATCCCAAATGGAACAATCAAATAGAATCTCTTCCATACTTTGATCGCTTCCAAATTCTTCATCATCTATCCATGTTGGCTTCTTGTTGAAGATTCCTACATACAAAATCAAAACACAAAAAAAAAAAAACGTAAACATGCACTAAAAAGCTTGGGTTGCCTCCCAAGAAGCGCGGTTTTGGCTAGGACCGACAAACCTTAAAGTTTATTTGTCTTCAGAGTGTAATCTCCACCATACCCATCAAGGGCTCGGAGGAGTAAGTCAAAGGCTCTAGAAGAGTCTTCAGAAGGGCTTATGTAGCCGAGCCAAGCTATCATGAGAAGCTTCCAAGTCGGAAGCGAGAAACGATTATCAAAAGACCAATCATCATATTTTTTGTGGTCTCCCGGGTCTTTCCATCTCACAAGTCCAAGTGACCATTTCTTCCCAAAATTCCTTCTAGCTTTCCCAAGCTTCACAATCACACCACTCAACATGAAAGGCGGTTTAGGATTTAATTCCCCATTGTACATCCCCATTTCTTCTTCAAGTTGCGGGCCCATATCCCTAAATCTCAAGACATCACTTGTCCTCATATCATCGTGAAGGAGAGATTCAGAACTTTTGCCGACGGTTTTAATTTCTCCTAAACCAAAGTTTGGCTTACTAGCAAAGGACTCGTGATGCTCTTCAACATTCTCGCACAAGGGCAACTTGATTTCATCATCATTCCAAGACTTAGCAAGGCCTATAACATCATTCAACTCATCCCAGAGACTCATATCCTCGACATTTGATTGCATTTACCATGTGGCAATTTTGGGATTCGAGTTCCTTGTTGGGAGTAAAAGTGGTGATCTCTATCCTTGATGACAAAATGTTGCCATTCTCATCGATATCATCAATGATCACTACTTCGCCTTGAGTTGCTTTCTTGGATTGCATTGTGGGGTAAGGAAACTTGGTGTCCATAAGCTTTCCACCATTTTTCATTCCATCAATGATGGTTGATTTTTCTTGAATGGCCTTGGTGGAGGGCAAGGAGTCTTCTACCTTCTCGATCATGTCCACAAATCGGCTACACTTGATATTACCTTTTTGAACTTTAGCTTGTTGCGGAAATGGTAAAGTTGGTGCATAGATCGATGGAGGTGGAACATTGGATTCCTCCTCCTCAAGTGTCTTCTCAGGCTCTTGCCTTCTCGCTTCCCTTGAATTTGTTTGTTTGTCCTCGGCCTTTGCAACTAACTCAAATTCTTCTCGAATTCCCTGGTTTTGTTTGGGAGAATCGAGGGTGGCTGCATGTGGTACTTCTTGTTGTTGCAAATTTGATGTTGTCTTGGTACTCAAGTGATTATGAGGGTTTTCAAGCTCTTTTCCTTCTCTTTGGATAACAACATGGGTTTGGCATGGTGGATCCCTTGGGTATTGAGGTTGAACGGGAAAGTCATGGGGTAGGTGCATGGGAGCGACTAAGGCTTTAGATGCTCGTTGAGATTTCAAGAGTTCGAGCCTTGCCTTGTCTTTCGCATTTTCATTCGTCAAATACTCTACTGTTCTTCGCAATTCGTTTAATGAATTGTCCCATTGACCGTTTCCTTGACTTTGTTGAAAATGACCTTGGTTGCCAAAGAATTGAGAGGGTTCATTGTAGCTTTGAGAGTGCAATCCTTTATAACCTTTATTACCTTGGTAATTCGGGTTTCCTTGATACACTTCATTGACCAAAGTCTTTCTCATATCAATGGTCGAACCATACCCTTGACCACTACCTCGACCATGTTGATAATTACCTTGATTTCCAAAAAAAGGAGAGGGTTGGTTATGTCTTTGAAAATCAAACCCTTGGTACCCTTGATTTGGCGCTTGGTTACCTTGATAGTTGCATTGGTACCTTTGATTGAACCCTTGATTGTAATAATTACTTCCTTGATCATGGTAATCGTTTCCTGGATTTGCACTCTAATTATGGAAATTTCTTTGAACATGATAGTTTCTACCTTGGTGGTTGAAGTTTCCCTTTTGACAAGGAGGCATAAGTGGAGGCACTTTGACAGACCCTTGGTTGAAAGATATTTGTTGATTGGAATTGAAGGGTCTTTGCTGTTGACTCGATTGATACATATCTCTTGATTGGATCTGATACATACCTTTTGGTGTACACTTTGCATTCATAGCCTCAAGTTTCTTGGTTAGCTCTTCCTTTCTCAATTGGGGTTTCAATTCATTATTCATAGGAGAATTTGCATCTCCCATCTTCTTAGTATCTCGAGGTTGGCCCCAAAGAGAATCGCATTTTGCCATTTTTTCCAAAAGTGCTCTAGATGCATCGTCCCCAAGAGTGTAGAAATCTCCTCCGGCCGCCGAATTTATATTTTCTTTCCATCTCAAGGATAAGGCTTCGAAAAAAGTTAGAGTTGTTAACCACTCAGGAATGCCATGATGAGGGCACTTCCTAAGTAGATCGCGAAACCTATCCCACGCTTCACTCAAGCTTTCATGTTCTTCTTGACGGAAGGTTTGAATTTCAATTCGGTATTGATTGGTTTTCGATGGAGGGAAGTACTTCTCTAAGAAAGCATTTGCAAGGTCGGACCATGTTTGGAAGGTGTTGTTCGGATGTCTTTGTAACCATCTCTTGGCATCGTCCCTCAAAGTCTTAGGAAAGAGGATGCGATGTAGTTGACATGAACTAAGACCGTTAAGCTTGGCTCCAACTAGCTTTTCTTTGAAAGAGCATACATGTTCTAAAGCATCTTCTTGATAGAATCCATGGAAGGTATCTAATTGCACTTCATTGATCAAGGAATATTTAAGCTCAAAATTTTCGGGGATAATTCCGTAGAAAATGGGGGAAGAAAAATTCTCGTGAGTGAGTTGTGAATGTGAACCGAGAGTTGTCATGTTCACTTTTTGAAGGTTGTTTGGTGATGGAGGTGATTTGGGAGGTGAAAGGGTTAGAGAATTTTATTGTGGAGATGGTGTTTCATGTAGATTGAAGGGTGGTTCTATGTTTGGAGTGATGAGAGGAGTTGTGGAAGGTAGATTTTGTGGAGTGAAAAGTGCAAGTGATATGGATGTTGGTGATATGGATGGATTTGGAGGGGATGGAAGGATAGTATGTATGGTTGGTGGTGTGAGGTACGGATGTGGAATCACTCTAGTTGAGATATTTACCATGAATCTCAAGGCTTGAACTGCCATCTTTGGTACGGAATCGAACCAAAAAGTTGATAACCTGTTCTTGGCAAACACACTCAAATAGGAAGTGAGTCTCCTAGCACCAAGTGGCACTAGGGTAGAGAGGAAACAATAACCAAACACAAATAGACTAAAAGTCAACCAATCAATCGCCGTCCCCGGCAACGGCGCCATTTTGATGCGCGTCGAATCGTCGCCTATCCAACGCGGTCAAACAATATTTATAAACTCCAACTAACTACTACGTAGTAGCGGTAAGTCGGGGATCGATCCACAAGGACGGGCTAGGTAAAATCGGTCGAGTCAAAGTCTAAGCGTGATTGGGTCGAGAAAAGGGGGGTTTTGGGTCGAGATTCGAGAGGGGTCGAGAGAGAGGTCGAGAGATCGTAGGCTAGGGTCAATAAGTAGGAAAGGTGTTGAGGAGAGTCGGGATTCGGAAATGGGGTCTAATAGTCTCGGGATCGAGTTTTTGTTACAACATTAAAAAGGAGAGTGCCACCTTTCGGTATCCTCACCCAACCTACCTAAGCCCGCTTTCGCGACGAAAGGGTAAGTCTCAATCTAAGGTAATTTCTACCCCGAGTTTCCCCATATTGGTAGAAATGAGTCAAGGTCGGCCTAGTCGCGATTCTAAGTCAACAAAGACACAAAAACCTTAACATCGATAATTAACAAGTAAACAACCCACCAACATCCCTTGAATAAAATAATCCAAATCCTCCTCCCTAATTCCCCAACAAAGAAATCTACTCACAATTCATCATGGAAATCATTTCAACATGCATATTAATTAGATCTAAACAAGATAATGTTGAGAAAACAACATAAAAACTAAATTAGAGATTAGGGAGTGGAAGAGAATTATACCAACTATGTAGATCTATAGGAAATAAGAGGATTGCATAAGTAAAGATTGAATCTTTGATGAATAAAGTGAAGAACTTGTCACTAATCCTTCATTAAACCCAACAAATCTTCAAATAAAACTTGAATAATCTTCTTACAAACTTGAGATCTAGATAATTGTTGATAGAAATTATGTAGATCTACTATTAATTACTATGTAAACTACTAGAATTTTGGAGGATTTTTACTAGAATACTACTAAACTACTACTAATGGATGGTGTAATAGGATGGTGGAAGGGTGTAATCTCTTCCCTCCTTAGCACAATGGAGAGGTGAGTTGGGCAATAAACTAGGGTAACATATATATAGTAATCTCTTAATGGGTATTTAACCTAAAGCCCAAATATAATCCTTGCCCATTAGTGAGACTTTGTCCTTTGAGATGCAACTTTGCCCAATGAGTCTTCATAGGGTGGAGTTTTACCCCGCGGTTGACGACATTAGCACCACCGGGTGAAATTTCACCCGGTGAGATTTTCTTCTCGGATCGTCATTTTTGGCACTTTTCTCCATCGGGCGAAATTTCACCCGGTGGGCGAAATTTCGCCCGGTCGTTTCGCCCGGTCATCTCATAGGGTGAAATTTCACCCTATGAACTTTTCGTCCAAAATGGCAATCTGGGGAGGAACACCGTCGGGCGAAATTTCGCCCGGTCAAATTCTCATCGGGTGAAATTTCGCCCTGTGACTTCAGAGGGCCATAACTCTCTCGTTTGATCTCCGATTGGGGCGTGTGATATGTCGTTGGAAAGCTAAGAAGATAAGATTTCACCTCCAACTAAAATCGCTTCGATCCGAGGTCTAGAACTCTAGATATATGCATTTGAAGTTCGACCTCTCCGGTGAAGATGCACAATGGACTATACTTTTTCCTTTTCACTCAAGGTTTCACCTCTTGGGTTTGGACTTTGGATTTTAAGTTGTGTGCTTTGCTTTTCGGACGATCTCCCTCTCTCTCATGCTCATAGGAGCTCGGACACGTTTTTGGTCGAAAATCCTATCAAAATAGACAGAAAACTACCGAAAACACGTAAAATGCAAAATAGAGACGCTAATGCGAGAATTACTCAAAATACGACGATAATCGCACTTTATTCTCGCAAAACGAAGGTAAAACGGGTTTAAATGGGAAGAAAAACGGTCCAAATTTGGCACACAACAGTTAGGCTCAAAGGTGAAAGGCTCCGACATTAGCCAGGATGAGAAAGATCTATACAAAGAAATGGAAGTAACACTAAACAGATATGAGGTTTTGCATGATGAATTAGGGTTGCAGGAGGAAGAGGCTAATCCTGTACCCGCAAAGGAGCAAGTGCCTCCAGATATCTTATGTTAATCTCCTTTTGGAATATTAGAGGTGGGAATGAGCCTTTCAAGCAAAATGAAGTTCTTCGATTCATGAAAGGCAGGGGGATTGATTTCTTGGGTCTTTTGGAAACAAGAATAAAGGAACAAAAAGCTAAGGATATTATTAGGAATAAGTTTCGGCAGTTTGGTGTAATCAATAATTACTGCTCACACTATAATGGGAGAATTTGGCTATTGTGGAATCCTGTCACTGTGGGGGTCAAGTTGATTAGGAAAGGGGATCAGTTTATACACTGTGAGGTCCAGCATTACGCTTCAAGTAGGACTTGTATGTTGACAGTTGTTTATGGGAGGAATGATGCTATTGGAAGGGAAATTTTATGGGATAAGATTGAGGATTTTAAATCATTAGCTAGTTGGTTGGTAATTGGCGACTTTAATATAATCAGAAATAGAGATGAGAAGATAGGTGGGTCGGATCCTCTGGATGAGGAAATGGAAGCTTTCAATAATTGTTTGATGAGAAGTGACCTGCAGAAATTGCCAGGACAAGGGTGTGAATTCACCTGGACTAACAAGCAAGATCCTTCTTCGAGGGTTTGGACTAAGTTGGATAGAGCTCTTATTAATAAGACTTGGGATTTCCCTGATTCCAATGTGCAGTATCTGCCTGCTGGGGTGTCTGATCACTCTCCGGTTTTGGTCTCTTTACTTGCCAAGCAGAAATACACTAAGAGGTTCAGTTTCCTAAACTGTTGGATTGAGCATCCTGAGTTTCATTCTGTTGTTGCTAAGGCCTGGAAGGTTGTGGTTTATGGTACTGCTGGTTACAGGTTTTTCCAAAAACTAAAACATGTAAAGAAAGCATTGATTGAATTGCATAAAAACAATTTCTCACTTGTTTCTGTTAGGATTGCAGAGTTGTGTAAGGAGTTGGACTGTTGTCAGGTTGGGATTCAGTCTGCCCCCTTCTCTGAAGACTTAATCCAGCAAGAGGCAGATTTGATAACTAAAATTGTGAAGTTACGAAAGGCAGAAATGAGTATACTGAGGCAACGTGCTAAGATGGCTAACATTAAGGAGGACGATAATGCTACGTCCTACTTTCACAGTAGGGTTAAGGAGAGAAGAAATCAACAAATTATTGGTACAATTCAAGATCATGAAGGTGTTACAAGGGAAGGAAGAGAGGAGGTAGCTAGGGGTTTTGTTCATTATTATGAACAACTGCTAGGTCAATCTAGTAAGGTACAGAAAGTTGATAATCATATTCTGAATGAAGGGGAGACTGTTCGTCAGAGGGATTGGTGTATGTTGCAGACTATACTGGATGAAAGTGAGATTAAGAGTGCTGTGTTCTCTATTGGAGCTGAAAGAAGCCCTGGTCCAGATGGATTCTCAGCTGGCTTCTTTCATGCTTCTTGGGGGATAATCAAGGAGGATTTTTGTCATGCTATTTGGGAATTCTTTGAGAAAGGGAAATTAGTAAAGCAAGCAAATACCACCTTCATCTCTTTGATTCCTAAAAAGAAGATTTGTCAATCGGTTTTGGACTTTAGACCCATTTCATGTTGTTCTGTTCTATACAAGACAATTAGTAAGCTGCTAACTAACAGGCTAAAATTGGTAATTAGTGGCCTGGTTGGATTGGAGCAAGGGGCTTTCATTAGTGGTAGGAGTATGCAAGATAATATAGCTTTATCTCAAGCGTTAGTGAAGGGTTACAATAGAAAGTACTTAACACCTCGTTGTCTCATGAAGGTGGATTTGAGGAAGGCTTTTGACACTATTCAATGGGGGTTTATTGAGGAGATGCTTGTAGGTTTGCAATTCCCCTCAAAATTCATTTCTTGGGTTTTAGAATGCATTCGAGGGTCGTGGTTTTCTTTGAAGATTAATGGAGAGGTCCACGGGTTCTTCAAAGGGAAGAGTGGGGTGAGGCAAGGTGATCCTTTATCGCCCTACCTCTTTGTTCTTAGTATGGAAGTGCTATCTAGAAAGCTTAGACATATAGAATGTGAAGCTCAAGTCTCTTACCATCCAAAGTGTAGAAAATTGCAGCTTAATCATCTCATTTTTGCTGATGATTTGATGATTTTCCTAAGAGGAGATGTACCAACTGTTTCTGCTGCTTTACGAGCATTGGAGAGTTTTTCACAAGAGGCTGGACTGAAGGCTAACAAGGATAAAACGGATATTTATTTTGGTGGCCTGAATTCGGATGCTAAGCAGCAGATCTTGTAGGTAACTGGGTTTAGTGAAGGGGATTTTCCTTGCAGGTATTTAGGTATGCCTCTAAATGATGTTACAAACAGGAGGGTGCATTATAATAGCCTAATACAGAAGTTAAAGGACCTGGTAAGTTCTTGGTCTGCTCATACCTTAACATTTGCTGGGCGGGTGCAATTAATCAACTCGGTGGTGTTTGGTATCATGAACTTCTGGTCTGCTAACTGTCTGCTTCCACAAAATGTGTTAAGTTGCATTACAAAGATTTGTCGAAATTATTTCTGGACAGGAACACATAATAGGAAGGAAATGATTTTTAAAAATTGGAATAGTATTTGTTCTCCTTGGGAGGAAGGAGGTTTCAAGATCATTGATTTTAAGGCTTGGAACAAGGCTATAATTAGTGCTAAATTGTGGGAGCTTATTACTGAGAAGGACGGTTTATGGGGTCGATGGGTGAAGGCTTATGTTCTAGGACCTCGGAGAATTTGGGAAGTACATAAAACTAGTGGAATAACTGCAACAATCTCTGGTATTTTGACTGTCAGGGACGAAATATTAGAGGCAGAGGGAGGTGTTGAGAATGCTAAGAATCTTCTCCAGAGTTGGGTTTGTGGGAAAAAGTTTCAGATCCATTCAGCATATGAGCGGTTCCGAAATAAGAATAGGAGGATGAAATGGATTAATGGTCTTAAAAGCAATAATGTTATTCCCAAGCATAGCATTATCGCTTCTTTAGCCTGTCAAGAACAGCTGGCTACTCAGGATCAATTGCAGAAGAAGGGTTTTTGCGTGGTGAATAGATGTTATTTATGCAAAGATGGGTTGGAAACTCACTCTCATTTATTCTTTAACTGTACCTATTCGAAGGAAGTATGGTTAGGACTACTTCACTGGATGCAAATGACAAAGAGGGGGAGTGATTTGAGGAATGAGTTGAAGTGGGTATCATTAAGAAGGCATAGAAAGCACAGGAAGCATGACTGGTTTTGTTCTTGCATGGCAGCGACAGTTTACTACATTTGGATGGAGAGAAATAGAAGAATTTTTGAAGATTTAACTAGACCATATACTGTTTTACTTAAACAAATTAAGTTTGATGTTTTTACTAAGTTGAGATATACGAGAAAGGATTTGCAAAGAGTTTTGAGAGTATAGGGGTTACTTGTATAAGGGAGTTCTAAATGATTTAGGGGTTTTCCCTTTGTAAGACTAGTCTCCTTGTCTACCCTTTATGGAAGAATAAAGGAGTCATACTTTTTCTTGCAAAATAATAATAATAATAATAATAATAATAATAATAATAATGATAATAATAATAATAATAATAATAATAATAGTAATAATAATAATAGTAATAATAGTAATAATAGTAATAATAATAATAATAATAATAATAATAATAATAATAATAATTTCATCGCGAAGAGAGAGAAAGTTTTCTCTCTCTAAAAATCTGTTTCTCTCTAATTCTGTTACGCGAGCTCACTCCCATGGCTTCCATAGCTCCGGTTAAGCGAGGTCCGGGGAGGCCCAGCAAGAAATCACTGCAAAATAAGCAGGATTTTCGTGAGGGGGCTGACGATGTAGAGAAGGAATCGGATTTGCAGAGCTCTTCGCACAAAAATTCTCTTAATGAGGTGATTCTTTCAGCCATGGCAGCTTCTGGTAAATTTCTTAAATCCATATCTGGTACTAATGATTTACAAGACTCTGTTCTTAATATTGATCCTAAGGAATCGCTCAAAGAGCAGATTATTGATGAACCCGTTTTACCGCCAAAAATACCTGATTCAAATTGGTCTAAAATTGCTAGTAAGCATAAGAAATCTGGTGTGAGTCTGTATTACTGTGATGCTAGTGTCAATTCAACAGAAATTGATATTGAATTGGATGATTTTGCGAAAGAACTGAAAATCTGGGAACATACTTTAATGGGGAATGTCATTGGGTCAAAGCCTTCTCTGCAAACTATGCAGAAATTTGTTCAAGCTAATTGGACTACCATTGATAAGCCTATTGTTCAGTATTATAAGAAGGGGTGGTTTTCATTTCGCTTTGGGTCAAAAGAAGCCATGGATAATGTTTTGAGAGATGGTCCTTGGAGGGTTGGGGTTTACTCTTTGATTCTTAAGGAATGGTCTCTCTCTTTCTCAGCTGAGATGGAAAGGATATCTATGGTACCTGTTTGGGTGCTATTTCCTGACCTTGATCCTTATCTATGGTCTGATTCTGTTCTGAGCAAAATGGCTAGCAAAATTGGGACTCCCCTATGTGCGGATATGGCTACCACAACAAAAGCAAAGCTGTCATTTGCTAGGGTTCTTGTTGAGGTGGATGTCTCAAAAGAACTCTTGGATTCAATTGTTATTAACACTCCTTATAATGAGCACTCTTTTCAGAAGGTTCAATATGAGTGGGTGCCTTTCTTTTGTCATGGTTGCAAGAAGTTGGGACATACCATTGACTCTTGTAAATGGGAGAAGAAGAAAACATCAGTTTCAGAGAACAAGGAGCCCAACGTGGTGGTTAGTGAGACTCAGGATGAGGGTCAGAAGATTTCTGGTCCAATTCCTAAGCCTGTAGAGTCTCAGAAGATAACTCCTAAGCCTGCAGAGCCTCAGAAGTTCTACCAGGATGACACATTCATCCCTGTTTCTAAGAGGAATTCCTCCTCTTTCAAATCTAAGGAGACTATTTTGAAGCCCTTAGTTCTGGAAAACACTTTCCAGATACTCAATGGGAGTCAGGTGCCTAGTGGTGGTGAGGAACTAGGTGGTACCTCAAATCTTCATAGTGTATCTCAGGGTCTAGAAAGGAGGGTGGTATCTGGTTATAGGATAGAACTGATCCCCTCTCTTTCCCCTGATGCTAGCACTTTGAAGCTCTCTGAAATGCACCAAGAATGTTCCATGGTGGTTCTTAAGGCTGATCCTATACCTCCTGATAAATGACGGTCATTTCTTGGAATATCAGAGGGTTTAATAACCCAATTAAACATAGTGAGGTCTTGGATTTCCTTCATTTTCATTGTCCGGATGTGTTTGCTCTCCTTGAGACTAGGGTTAAGTATAGTAAAGCTACTAAACTCATTAATAAAAAGTTTAGTGATTGGAAGATTGTGACTAATTACTCATCCCATTATAATGGAAGAATCTGGTTGTTCTATAATCCTGTTAAGGTCTCCATTTCTCATGTCTCTAGTAATGCTCAACATATCACCTGTTTGGTTTCACACCATATCTCTCAAAGTAATTTCTGGCTTAGTACAATTTATGGTATGAATGATGGTAAGGATAGAGTGGGGCTTTGGGATTTCCTAAATTCCTTTTCTACTACTGATCCTTGGATGGTTTTGGGGGATTTCAATGTGGTGAGGTGTCCTGAGGAGAAGTGGGGCTCTAATCCTCCCTTATTGCAGGACATGCTTGATTTTAATGCCTGCCTTTTGAATTGCTCATTGGATGATATGCATAGTTCAGGCTGTGATATGACTTGGACTAATAAGCAAGAGGCTACTTCTAGGGTTTGGTCCAAGCTTGACATTGTACTTATTAATCCTAAATGGGGTGATACTTTCCCTGAGTCTATAGCAATTATGGATGAATTATGGGATCTCAGATCACTCCCCTGTCATTGTTGATATCTCTAAAGATAAAGTAGTTAGGAGGAGGTTTAGTTTTTTGAACTACTGGTGTGATCATCCTGATTATTTTTCAGTAGTTCAGAAAGCTTGGGATGTAAAGATTAATGGATCCCCTATGTTTAGACTTTTCTCTAAACTAAAAATGGTTAAGAAGGCTTTGCAAGTTTTTCACAAGAAACATTTTTCTAATATTTCTTCTCAAGTTGTTGAGGCTAAGGGGGCTCTGGTGGATTGCCAGAGACAGTTACAGCTGGATCCTTTTTCCTTAGACCTTATGACAAGGGAGGCAGCCTTGTCTGAATCTTATTCTAACATAAAGAAAGCTGAAATTTCTATGCTTCAGCAACGAGCTAAGGTCAAGCATATCCAGCATGCTGATTGCTCCTCTAAGTATTTTTTCTCAAAGATTTCTGAGAGGAAATCTCAACAAATGATTGGATCTATAAATGATGCAAATGGCCAGATTCACAAAGGGTCTGCTGAGGTTACTCAAGCTTTCCAAAATTATTATATTAATCTCTTAGGGAGGGATTCTCCTGTAAGTGAGCTGCCTCAACTTTCTGGTGGTCTCTTACCCGAGTTACAGGAAGGTTTAATTGCACCTATATCCACTCTTGAGATCAGGAATGCTATTTTCCACATGGATTCAAATAGTAGCCCTGGGGTAGATGGGTTTTCTGCGGGGTTTTTCAAAACTGCTTGGAACATTGTTGGCCATGATTTCTGCAAGGCTGTGAACTCCTTTTTCAAGTCTGGAAGAATGTCTAAGCAAGAAAATTCTACCCTAATTTCTCTTATTCCTAAGAAGCCTAATGCTAGCAGTGTTTTGGATTACAGGCCTATTTCCTGCTGCACTGTATTCTATAAGGCCATCTCTAAAGTCCTTGCCAATAGATTGAAAATAGTCTTGCCTTATATGGTGGGGGAGGAACAAGCAGCTTTTGTTAAAGATAGAACTATTTTTGAAAATATTCTGCTATCTCAGTCATTGGTTAAAGGTTATGGCAGGAAGTTTTTAACCCCTAGAAGTCTAATCAAAGTGGATATTAGAAAAGCCTTTGATACTCTACAGTGGGGTTTTATTAAGCAAATGCTAGCTCAGATGAAGTTTCCTCCTCTTTTTGTCAAGTGGATTATGGGATGTATTCAGAACCCTTGGTTTTCTTTCAAGATAAATGGTGGGGTTGAAGGGTTTTTCCAGGGGAAGAGTGGGATTAGGCAAGGGGATCCCCTTTCTCCCTACCTCTTTGTCCTCAGCATGGAGATCCTGTCTAAAAAATTGAGAACTATATGTCAAGGTAACAATGTGTCTTTTCATCCTAAATGTACTAAGACTAATCTTACACATTTAATTTTTGCTGATGACTTGATGATCTACACTAGAGGGGATCTTCCCTCTATTATGGCTGTTAAGAAGGTCTTGGATGAGTTTGGTGATTTGTCAGGTCTTTATGCTAGTAAAGAGAAAACAAACATCTATTTTGGTGGTGTTTCTGTTGAGTTGCAGCAGCTCATTTTGGAAGAATCTGGGTTTAGTCCTGGAGCTTTTCCCTCTAGGTACCTTGGTATGCCTCTGAATGATTCAAGAATAACATTTAGGCTCTTTGATCCCCTGGTTCTTAAAATTCAGAAAGCAATATCTCACTGGTCCAATATCTGTCTTTCTTATGCTGGGAAAATTCAGTTAATTAACTCTATTGTCTTTGGCATGGAAAACTATTAGTGTTCCTGTGTTCTGATTCCTAATAAGTATGTAATCAAAACTATTAACAGGCTCTGTAAAGATTTTTTTTGGGGGATTAAGATTGGTGACAGGAAGTTGGTGTTTAAGAAATGGCAGGATATCTGTTTTCCTTGGGAAAAGGGTGGTTTTAATGTTAAGGATCTTGAGGCCTGGAACAAAGCTCAGATAGCTAAATGGGTTTGGCAAATGTCTGAAGGTGTGGGTGGGATCTTTATCCGTTGGTGTAAGGATTACATTTTGCAAGACACATCTATTTGGAGTCTCTCTTTCAGGGATTCTTATCCGTCTATCATCAAAAATATCATTGCCATGAAGGATCATTGTATAGAATTGTTGGGATCTGTTCAGAATGCAAGAATATTTCTGCAATCATGCAGTTTTAATGGCTCAATCAGAGTTGTTAAAGCATATGAGAAGTTTAGAGGAAGTTTATCTCCTTGTTTCCCAAAACCCATGGCTAGCTCATCTATAATTTTGCCGAGCAGTAAAGTGGTGCTTTCTCTGGCCTATAAAGGGAAGCTCCCCACTGTGGACCAGTATGCAAAGAGGGGGATTTGTATGGTTAATAGGTGTGTCTTGTGCATTTTGGCTGCTGAAGATCATCAGCATCTTTTCTTTGACTGCCCTTTATCTTCTCGGTTATGGACTGCTATGCAGAGTTGGATGGGAGTGATAATACCTGGTACTCACCTCAAGAAGGCCATTAAGTGGAATCATCATCCAAGTCATAGGAAGCATTGGAAGTTCTCTCTGGTTCAGAGTTGCATTGCAGCAACAGTACACAGCATTTGGAAGGAGCGGAATAAGAGGACTTTCACTGATTGTTGTTCACCAATTGAGACTATTTTTGAGCAAACCTGTTTTGTTGTTTGTACTAGATTGAAGGCTAAATCTGATAATCCCAAAGTCTTGAGGATTCTAGATTACTTAGATGCAAAATGATGTATCTCTAGAGTGGTAGTTTTTTGCACTAATTGTAATTTCACTTCAATTGAAATGAAATGATAAATTTTCTGCAAATAATAATAATAATAATAATAATAATAATAAAGCATCCTAATAATAAATTTTCCTAAGTAAAACGAAGTCTTCAAAACTTGGCATAGTAACACGGAATAGGACAAGACGCAGCATGGAAATCAGGCATTCGAGGGAATCGTCTGACACCCGCGCGACTCGCACGCTGGACTGTTGCCGGTTTCTTCGTTTCTATCGTTTCGTGTCTTCAATTGGGCTAACTTTCTCAGACTTAACTTCCGTCTTGGGTTTTCCTTCCCTTCATGCTTCATTCATTCTTGACCCAAATCAACGATCAAGTGATAAGAATCCTCAAAATAGCTTATAAAACATTCATACCAAAATGACACAAATGCGATACAAGAACAACGATTAAGTCCACCAAAATACACAAAAATCGTCGTAATAACTTCGACTAAATACAGTCCTTTTATCACGGTAGTAGTAGAAGTAGAGATAGAGAAGGGTTAGATCTTATCTGAAACCGAGAACAGAAGCTGTGTCGCGACAAACGTCACTGTCCTAAAGTTGATTTATGCCCCGTTTGCTACACACGGCTTCAATGGCACTCAACTTCCAGGATTCCACAACTATACCGTAACTTCAGTGTAGGTGAAGAACGGTTGAATACAGCCAAGAACGCTTGCCAATAACTTAACCGGAACAGAGATGGGCAAGAGTTCAATGTGCAACAGTAAATGCACACTGGAAACTTGCAGCAATCAGTATAGTAATCAGCCTCGAAAATGCACACAGGAATAACAATAATCCGACTACTAAAAATTACCCGCAAGCGGTGCGCCGCAGGCGCTCTACCAAAGCCCGGCCCGGCCCGGCACGACGCGCGCGCGCGTGTGGTGTACGTAGTCCTCTCTTGTGCAGCACTAGTAGAGCAATTTAATGGGTCATATATAAATATAGTTTAGTAGTCATAAATGATCCATGTGGGATAGTTAATTCCACTTAAATGAGCTTCTTTTGAAGCATTAACTCTAACAATCCCCCACATGATTCAAAAGAAGAGAAGATGGAGAAATTATTGGCAAACGGAGTTTTAGTGTTTAGATGTTCAGTGTCTTGTGGACTTTAACTGACACCCAGTGCGTACAAAAACCTAAAACCATCATTTAGAGGTGGATCGAAGCCTTTAACCTCCTAATGATGTTGGTAAAAGGTTAGTTGCGCACTTACCGTACTCAAATCAGGGCTAGTATTCGCACCATCCATGAACTCATCATGAACGCTAACTGTATGAAGTAAGTGTTTTACTTGGACTTCCCAAGTGCTCTCCAAATGAATCCTGGTAATTCATGAATGCCTCTAGAGATCCTAAAGCCTAAGGATCTCTTGGGATTTAGAGCAATAATCCCCCACATTCACATAGGTAAATTCATCAGGTTTGACTGTCACAAACCATCCGTTTAGGACTATGAATTTATTAAGAGCCAAAGCTCAACCTTAACACACACGACAGTGGATATAAAAATAACACATATGTCACGCAAAACAATTACAAAGGAAATGGTTGTGACATTATTACTCGAGTTTACTGTGACTTCGTTTGACCGCATTTGACCTTAGCTGAGCTAAGTTGGGTATCAATCACAGTTTACTCCTTTACGGGCTTTAAACCCATTTCCCGTGCTGTCTCCAGCACCATCTTTATACCAAGGCCTTTGGTGAAAGGATCCGCTATGTTCCTCTCGGATCTTACAAACTCAATTGAGATTACATTTTCTCTGATCAGATTCCTCACAATTCCATGCCTTAGGCGTATGTGTCTCCTTTTCCCATTGTATGTTTGACTGTGAGCTACCCCAATTGCAGCTTGATTGTCACAATGCATGGAGATTGATGGAGTCGGCTTCCCCCACAATGGAATGTCAGCTAGCAGACTCCTAAGCCACTCAGCTTCCTGTCCTGCCAATTCTAGAGCAATAAATTCAGATTCCATTGTCGATTTAGCAATGCAAGTTTGTTTAGATGATTTCAATGAAATAGCACCACTAGCAAGTGTAAACACATAACCACTAGTAGATAAAATATTAGGAGAATCGGCTATCCAATTAGCATCAGTATAACCTTCTAGAACCGCAGGTGTTCTCTCAAAATGTAAACCCCAATCCATAGTACTCCTCAAGTATCTCAACAAACGAATAAGGGCCGTCCAATGGTCTTGTCCGGGGTTATGAGTGTACCTACTTAGTCTGCTTACTGCGTAGGCAATGTCGGGTCTAGTATAATTCATTAGGTACATGACACTACCTATAATCTTGGCATATTCCTCTTGTCCCACACTGTTCCCGGGGTTTTTAGCCAGATCTATACTAGAGTCATAGGGTGAGGACAGGGGTCAACTATCAAACTGATTGAACTTTCTCAGAATCTTTTCCGTGTAGTGACACTGACTCAAACATAATCCTGTTTTTGTTCTAGTGATTTTCACCCCAAGAATAACATCGGCCTCCCCTAGGTCTTTCATATCAAAACACGAATTTAGAAAATTCTTGGTAACGTCTACCACATGCATGTTTGTTCCAAATATGAGCATATCATCCACATACAAACATACTATCACACAACCAGAATCATCATATTTAGAATACACACATGCATCAGAATCGTTTACCGTGAAACCATTGGATCTGATAGTTATGTCAAATTTGTCATACCATTGCTTTGGTGCCTGTTTCAGGCCGTACAAGGACCTGATGAGCTTGCATACCTTGTTCTCTTGTCCATGAGCCAAAAAACCTTCTGGTTGTTTCATGTAGATCTCTTCATCAAGATTGCCATTTAAAAATGCAGTCTTTACATCCATCTGATGAATAACTAAATCATGTATAGACGCAAGTGCAATTAGAGCCCTAATAGTAGACACTCACTACTACAAACTCCCCATTTTCTAGACACTTTGAGGTTGACACTTTTATAAAGGGTCGACCCTATTTTGTACCTAATTACCAATCTTGACTCTTTCGTGTGTCAAGAACTATAAAATAATATTAATAATTTCAATAAATTAAGAAACTAGTCCCACTTACTGATTTTCTTCCAAAATCAGTATTATTCTCGGGTAGCTAATAATTCACATCACGATTTCAAAAAAAATTAAAATTATTCACCTTATCACACGCACACTACTGCCGCGCATAATAATTCACATCTAAACCTAGGTTCATCATCATCTTCGCCAATCTTCGTCAATCATCTGCGCCATCTTCGTCATCAATCATCGCCATCTTCGTCATCAATCATCTTCGTCATCAATCATCCGCCATCTTCGTGAATACATCTTCGTCGGTCATCTTCGTACGCGTCAATCATCCACACGTCTATCATCAGTCATCAATTCGTCAACTGACAGGTTATTGATTCATTCATCGTTATCATTCATCTTTTCATCCGTATTTCTCTAAACCTAGGCTCATCACGTCATCAATTCAGAATGTTGCTGTAATTTGTTCCGTGATTTTTATTGCTGCTGTTAATTTTTATCGCGTCATATTGTTCAATTTTTATCATGGTACTTAGGAATAATTTCAATTGTTAATTTTTATCAATTTAGCTTGTAATTCAGAATGTCGCTTACGGTTTTCAATTTACGGTTTTTCAATTGGGGCTTTCAATTTACGGGTTTTCAATTTTTATAACGGTTTTCAATTTTTATCACGTAATTTTTATCAATTTATTGTTCAATTCATACGGGGTTTTCAATTGCTTACGATTTTTCATTCGGGCTTACAGAAGTTGGGTTTACATCTGGTTTTTAGAATCAAATTATTGTGGAACAATTCCATTGAAAATGAGACAGTACCAAAGTCGGTTTTATATCGGGTTTACAATAAAAAAACATTAGGCAGAAGGTTAAGATACTTGTGCTCTAGCAACTGAGCTAAACGGGTTCTTGTTCAATGCACAATTTTGACTAACTTCAAACAGCTTAGGATTGACTAACGCACAAAATTTGAGTTACTTCAAGCTTAGGATTGAACCTTTTTGTTTCTTTAAACTACTGTACATTTGTACTATTTGGCGACCCCTGAAGTTAGGGACTGACTATCAAGGATTGAGAGGCGCAATCTCTGTATTATTGTACATGCTCATCTAATCGCAGTAGTTTCAATTTTCGGAGAAGAGGTAGCATTTGAGTTTTCATATTTAAAAGAGTAATAAACTTGCTATGCTTTGATTTTAGATTATGATAGCAGTCCTGTAATATTAATTTAATTTGATACAGAGATTGCGCCTCTCAATAATGTGCAAATCTGTATAATTAGATACAGTCCTGTCTTCTATGGATCAAATCTGATATTAAAATGTTCCTAATTAGATTAGATCAGATTTTAATTAAATCAGATTAGAGCAATCAGATTATTAAATCAGATTGGATCAGTCCATCTCAATCTTTAATTTTAATATGTTGCTCAGTCCATATTTTAAAATGTTCCTCTCTAATTAATATCTAATTTAATAAAATTTTAATCTGTATCAAAGCCTCTCAATCTCTGTATGATAAAATCTGGTGCAACATTCTAATTTTAATTTCTACTCTAGTTGATGAAATGTAAAATGTGACCAAGTTAATTACCAATCCCTATTCCCGACCATCTATGATCTATGATTTATATATGGGCTACTAATTCTTTGCTGTAAGTTCAAATTATCATGGTTTCATGTCTTCAGTAAGAAACACTCTGCAAAAAAATCCTGAAATCGAGTCGAGGAAAGTTCAGGCTGCACATTTGTTATCTCCTTGGCATCATATTCCAGTGACTTGTAAACATGCTCGAGACGCTTCATCATGTTGTAGTTTTGCAAGAAATCTATGATTCCTAAGTACAACATTTCAATTTTGTGCTTTTGTTTAGGAATCCAGAGTACTTAGGGATCATAGTTTTCTTTACAAGCTAAGACTCCATGTGCTTTGTATACGGTTTTGCAACGTGCAAATTTTACTATCATATTTTACTATCATATTTTACTATCATACTTTACAAGACTCCATGTTCTTTGTATATTTTTGAATCATAGTTTTCCTATACATGTGCTTAGGAATCATAGTTTTACTAGACACGTGCAGATTTGTATACTATCATAGTACAACATGACTCTGTACATAGTTTTGCAAGAAATCTGTTTACATTTCTCTATGATTCTATGATTTCTGCAAAGACGTTTCATCGGTGCTTTTGTTTCTCTACCTACTATTGATCCTCCGATGTACTCTGAGGGACTTGCAATCCTGTCTTCTATGGACTGTAGTTGTTGTCTTTGTCATTACTTCTGCTGTCTTTGTTGCTGTTTATGTGAAGTGTTTGCACCCTTTTACATATTAACTGTTTATTGGATTTGAGGCCTTGATCATCGATGCTTTATTTGTAACCATGAATATATATTCCTCCAGAATCTGACTTTTTGTATTGCTTAATATTTCAGGTTCATTAAAATCTCTCTCTCTTTTTTCTTAAGGTATTTCTTCTCATTTTTTATAGTCTTATATGTCACACATTCTTTGTTTGTTTGTATTCTTGTTCGTCTACGTTCTTTATAGAGCAAAATTCAACATTTTTGATCTTATTTGTAACCATGAATATATATTCCTCCAGAATCTGACTTTTTGTATTGCTTAATATTTCAGGTTCATTAAAATCTCTCTCTCTTTTTTCTTAAGGTATTTCTTCTCATTTTTTATAGTCTTATATGTCACACATTCTTTGTTTGTTTGTATTCTTGTTCATCTATGTTCTCTATAATTTGTTTAAAAATTGATGTTCGTATGTTTGTTTTGTCACGGTAATTGATGGATTGGAGTGATTTCGTAAGGTACCTTGCGGGTTTTTATTGTATCCTCTCACATATGAACTTTCTCGTTATCCATGGTAGATATATTTATCGCTATCGTATATGCACTCTTCGATGCTTATAAATATATTTGGTTTTATCTTCTCGTGACTTAATTTTTTATTTTCAAATAATGACTCGATAATTTGTGATCTTTTTTCCTTCTCTATATATAATTTGCGTATAAACTATTAATTTTATTATTTAAGTGTCTTATTTTATATTGTAGTCATGGATATGAGCTGGATAAGATTGCCAAATGGTCACTCAAAATATGTAGCTGGTTGTCTAAAGTTTATTGAGCTAGCTAAGACAAATCTAGTTGAAGGAAAAACCAAGTGTCCGTGTAAAAGTTGTATGTTGCGTTATTGGTTGCCACTTAATCAGGTCGAGGGACATATTTTGTTTAAGGGTTTTTATCAAAAATATACAAACTTGATTTGGCATGGTCAAGACAATGTTCTAGATAATTTGCAAGAAGTTAATAATGTTAAGAGTAGTGGTGAAGGATCCGTCGTAGGTCAAGATGACATGGAAGGTTTGCTAAATGCAACTTATTTTGGTGGTGATCAATTTTCTTATGGTTATGAGGTCGACGATGTGACTGGGGAAATGAATTATGGTGATGACTCTAATCATGAAAATGATTCTGACTTTGACCATGAATATGATTTTGAGGATGATGATGTGTATGATGAAACCCCTAGACCAAACAACATTCAAGATGATGAAAAGTACCAAAAACTTTTAGAATCATCAAAAGAAGAGCTCTACAAAGGGTGTCAAACTTTCTCGAAATTGTCGTTTCTTTTACATTTGTTTCATATCAAGTGTATGTTTCACTGGCCTAATGAGTCCTTCAATATGTTAACTGAATTACTGCTTAAAGCTTTTCCACAAATTAAAGAGTTCCCATCATCATACTACGAGGGCAAGAAAATAATCAATAATTTGGGCCTTGGATACAAAAAGATCCATGCCTGCCCAAACAATTGTATGCTTTATTGGGTGGAATTCTCCGACAATGATAAGTGTCATGTATGCCACGTATCAAGATGGAAAATAACAATAAGCGAGAGAGGTAATACTAATGACAAAGGGAAGGGTCAACCTAGGAAGAGAGAAGCAGCCAAGGTAATGAGATATTTTCCCTTAATACCTAGGCTAAGAAGATTATACATGTCATCTAAAACGGCAGAAGACATGTGGTGGCATCATAAAGATCGTGTGAAAGATGGAAAGATTAGACACCCTTCTGATGGGTCAGCTTGGAAAGAATTTGATTCTCGATACCCCGAGTTTGCCTCTGATCCTCGAAGTGTCAGGTTAGCTTTGGCAACTGATGGGTTTAACCCTTATCGTTTAATGAATACAACATATAGCACTTGGCCCGTTATATTGATTCCCTACAACCTACCTCCATGGTTGTGCATGAAACCATCATCGTTTATATTATCATGTATCATTCCAGGAAAATCTAGTCCGGGTATTGATATTGATGTATATTTAAAACCTTTACTTCATGAGTTGAAAATGTTATGGGAGGGTGTTGATGCTTTTGATGCACATACGAGGAAAAATTTCAAATTACGAGCAGCTTTGCATAGTACTATCAATGATTTTCCTGCGTACGCTATGTTATCTGGGTGGAGTACTATAGGTTATGATGCTTGTCCTCGTTGCACTCACTCAACGAACTCGAGTAGGTTTGGTGGTAAAATTTGTTATGTTGGGCATAGAAAATGGTTACCCCATGATCATCATTATCGCTCCCAAGGTCATTTGTTTGATGGAATCAATGTTTATGGTAGTGCTCCAGAGTCTATGAGTGGATCAGATGTGTTGAGGCAACAAGAAGGAATTGACTATGTGTATGGGAAGACCACAAAACGATTAAAGAGAAAAAATAGGGCAAGGGAAGTAGGTGTCTCAACTAACTTTGTAAATGATGATGAGGATGATGATGGAGGTACTTTGTGGAACAAAAAGAGCATATTTTTTGAATTGCCCTATTGGGAACACAATCCTCTTAGACATAATTTAGATGTTATGCACATTGAAAAGAATGTGTGTGATAATATATTGGGAACACTATTGGATATGGATAAGAGTAGGGATGACGTTAAAGGAAGATATTGTAAGAAGGATAATATTAATGTATTTATTATATGTGACCTATAGTAAAAACGCGCATACGTGTCTTAATGTAGAAATTTGCTGAATGTGGGAAAGATGCACGAGCATCCCAAAATCATGCTCATACGACAGGGTCTACAAGCTATGCTGATGTTCGAGCTACCTTTGTAATATTTTTTTTTCCATCTTGTCATTTGTAATATTTTGTTATTATAGATTATCATAACTAATTTTAATTTATTGTATTGTACAGGAAGATGAGAACAAAAGAGAGCCAAGCAATCTCGAAATTTTTGAGCGTACCCATCGGAAAAAAGACGATACATTTGTTAAAGGCACAGATACCGAAGATATTTGGGTAATATATATTAAATCAAGCTGGACTTGTTGTTTCTTTTTATGATATTAACTACATTGTTTTTTTTTTTTTTACTTTTTGAAGTGATAAATTTATTTTGACTCAGGCGGACGCCGAAGCATATATTCAGAATGAAATTGATTGCAATCCAAGTAACAAAAAATCTCGCATTCAACTTGAGAATGAAGCATTTGATAAGCTGATGTGTGTGAGTGATGTATCACGCCCGTTAGGATACGGATTTGGCGTGAAAAAAAGTGATATATCTGGAGTGCATAGAGTGTTAAGGAAAGAAAATTTTGACAGTGATGAGAAAAATACCTTAGTCATACAGAAGATGGAAAAAGTTGTCACTAATCTGACTAAGGAAAATAAGGCATTGGTGGAGAAACAAGAAGAATTACAAATGAAGAATGATTCTCATGCTTAATTATAGAAGGTGATGTCTGGACAGTTAGGCCAAATCTTGGATGCTGTAAGTTCTGGAAAGGCACCAATTGAGTATCTAAGTCTTGCAAGAAATGTCTTACATACGGCAAATCAAGAGGTAATCTTACACCCTACATTATATATAATTTTGTATACTTGCATTACATTGACAAAAGAGCTCCAAAACAAAAATACTGACCTGAATGAAGCAAAATTGTACTCCGTATCGGCAAACATGGACAATGGATTATGCAGAATAATTATAGTATATACTATATATATGGCTTATGGAATAGTAGTAAGTCTTACTATCATAAGCATATACTTAGGAATTGCTTCGTTATGGAATTCTTATTGTAGGATTAACTACCTAGGTTATGAATTTATGATATCATATTGCTTCGTTACGGAATTCTCGTAATCGGACCTTTCTGCCCTTTCCGTAGATGTGATTTAGTCTTCTGTATGGACTTTCCTCTGGAATTTATGCAGGATCTACATTGCAAAATTGTTGAATGTGAAACAAGTCTAGGAGAAGAAATCTTATTTGGGATCTTTGATCTTGGGTGTAACCTTTTCTGTTCTGTTCCTTTTTAACGTCTCTTCTATGCTTCGTTAAGCTTCCCGAAACAGCCTGTATGACTGAATTATTGATTAGTCTGTTCAGATCTTGTCTCCTTTCATGCCTTTGAGGCACTATATAGTAATGTTGTGTATACGCTTGTGTAAACTACTTTTGTCATCAAACATGACAAATGCGCGCGAACCTAGAAGCTTTCATCTTAATGTTATCTAAGCTTGCCATCCTAATCTTAACCTTTCATCACGTTTGTGCTCATATAAATTGGTTATTATTTTGTAGGTTTCAGGTTCTACAAAAGATGACTATCCGTCGGAGTAATTGCAAGAACTTATTCCCAGACTATTCTATTAATTAAGACGATTGTTGTTGCATGCACGCGAATTTTGTTATTTAATACTCGTGTTGAGACATTTTGTTACATATATTTTTCTTTTCGATCGATATTAGATTGAGTTATTAATTTAGTACGTACTCAATTATGTTTGAGAGCAGATATTTTCACGTAATTTTTTCAGCCTTCCATTGTGTACGAGACATTATTGGATCAATCATGATACTATATTTGCATGATTGACAATCGTACACTACGATACTACGTGTATTGGTTATTATTTAATATTTTATTTTATTTTATTTAACTTTGTTAGATACTTGTTTTTTTTGTTTTTTATTTATTTTGTATTATATTTAATTTACGGTAAAAATGTTGAAGGTTTATTGTATATCCTTTTGTCTGTCAATATGTAAAAAAAGGAATTGTGGGTCGTTTCCTTTAAAGTAAATCTTGACGCTTTTTTGCGTCAAGGCTAGTTACCGCCAATTTTTTCCTATCGCACATTAGTGTCAATCTCTGAATTCTTGACACATAAAAGCATCAGAAATCTTGACGCCATAAAGTGTCGGTTTGAATTGTTGACACAAGAAAGTGTCGAGATTAGTGACACTTAAAAGCGTCAGAAATTCATGACGCCCCAAAACCCGACGCTTTTCTGAAGCGTCAGGAATATAATTCCCGACGCTTTAAAGCGTCGAAAATCAAAGGAAAAAGCGTCGAGATTCATAGAGATTTGTAGTAGTGACTTTAGTAACAGGTGAGTAAAGTATCAAAGAAATCCAAACCTTTCGTTTGACGATTACCACATACAACAAGTCTGGCCTTAAATTTACAACTGAGCCATCAGGTTTGAGTTTCTTTTTAAACACCCACTTATTACTTAGGGGTTTACAACCCCTAGGTAAATCTGTTAACACCCAAGTGTTATTACTCATAATAGACTCTATTTCACTATTAATGGCTTGAAGCCAAAAGGTGGAATCAATGGAGCTCATAGCCTCTTTATAAGTTCTAGGATCTGTTTCGAGCATAAAAACATTTACAACATACTCATCAACTAAACTCGTTTCGGCAAGGAAAGCGGTCACGAAATCTGGAGCAAAACTGGTTTCGGTCCTGGATCGTTTGCTCCTTCGAGGTTCCTCGGGAACCACCGCAGGAGTAGGGGGACGCGCTGCAACAACAGGAGCCAAAGAGTTAGTTTTCATAGGAAAAATATGCTCAAAAAATTCTGCATCTCTAGATTCTTTTATGGCCCCGAAACCGGACGAATCTTTAAGAATGAAGCGGTAAGCGACACTATTCATGGCATGGCCGATGAAGATTCCGTCTATAGTTTTCGGTCCAATTTTGCTCCTTTGAAACGTTGGAATCCCGATCTTCGCCAGGCACCCCCACACTTTGAGGTATTTGAGATTGGGCTTGTATCCTTTCCACAGCTCATAAGGAGTCTTACCTGTTTTCTTATGAGGTACACGATTCAGAACATGACATGCATAAAGAACTGCTTCACCCCACATATTCGTAGGCATTCCAGAACTCAACAACATTGCATTCATCATATTCTTAAGTGATCGGTTTTTGCGTTCGGCAACACCGTTTTGTTGGGGTGCATAGGGGGCAGTCCTTTCATGTATAATACCATGGGTCTTACAAAAATCACTAAGTGGATTACCGTCGTATTCACCTCCCCGGTCAGATCTTACTCGTTTTATTTTAAGGTCTAATTGATTTTCAACCTCGGCTTTAAACTCTATGAACTTGTCTTCAGCCTCATCTTTGGTCGTTAATAAATAGACCCTAGTGTAGCGAGAAAAATCATCCACAAAAGTGATATAGTAATGTTTCCCACCCCTACTTGTGGTGTTCTTAAAGTCAGCTAAGTCCGAGTGAATTAGCTCAAGAAGCGTAGTAGAACGTTCCACACATTTATTAAAGGGTGTTTTAGCATGCTTAGCTTCGACACATATTTCACACTTATCAAAATTTGTGTCGCTAAAGTCAGAAATAAGGTCATGCTTTTTCATGTTCTTAATGGAGGTCACATTCACATGTCCTAGCCTAGCATGCCACAAAGAAACAGACTCAGCAATATAAACAGAAGCGGACAAATTCTTATTAATAACTTCTATATATCTAGTACAAATAATCCACCATTACAAAAGCCTTTACCAACAAAATTTCCATTTCTAGTGAGCACAAGTTTATCAGATTCGAAAGCTAATTTGATACCTGCTTTGTTTAATAAAGCTCCAGAGATATGATTTCTTCGTATATCAGGAACATGTAGCACGTTATTAAGTTCAAGAGTCTTACCGAAAGTGAGCTTCAAAATGACTTTCCCTTTACCAAGTACCTTCACGGTGCTAGAGTTTCCCATAAATACGCATTCCCCACTTGGTACTTGAGAGTAATCCGTGAAAACATCCCGATTGGAGCAGATGTGCCTTGTAGCGCCGGTATCAACAACCCATTCGGAAAAATTGCTTACTAAATTAATTTCTGACACAACAGCAGCAATAATATCGTCATCTTGTTCAGTAAGATTAACATGAGATTTATTGGGGTTCCGTTTACCAGCAGGAGAAAAGCCTTCGGGACAAAATCTAGAAGAGTGACCCGGTTTACCACATGTGAAACAATTACCCTTAAATTCCCGTTTACCTTCACCTTTAGAATCCCCTTTGCCATCCCGTTTGAAGGTATTTTGGTTTCTAGTCCCATGAACTTGATTAGAAGACTTGTTACCCCGTTTCTGACTCTTGTAGTGATTCTTAGACTCGGTCAGATTAGCCATGGAAGAAGAGTGTTCGACTTGTTTGCCTAAAGTCTGTATACGGTTTTGTTCCTCAATCTTTATATGAGACACTAGTTCTAAAAGAGTAAAATCCTTTTGTTTGTGTTTCATACTACGAACATAATTTTCCCAAGAAACCGGAAGTTTATCTAATAAACAATTAGCCTGAAAAACTTCACAAATTTTCATACCTTCCGCCATTACCTCTGCACATAGATTTTCATATTCATGAACTTAATCTAAAATGGGTTTCTCATCGACTAGCTTGAAGTTTAACCAACGACTGCAAGCATACTTTTTTGTTCCATAATCATCAGAACCATACTTGGTTTTGAGAGCATCCCAAATTTCAGTAGCCTTCTTAAACTTACTGTAAATCAAGTACAAAGAAGAAGTCATATAATGCAATAACATTCCCCTACAAGTAACATTATCCGTTCCAAAATCTCTACCCGAATTTTCTGGAGCCTCAGTTTTTGTAAGTGTATAAACGACCCCTAATTGAGTTAGAAAAAATTCCATTTTATCCGACCACATACGGTAATTTTTTCCATCAAAAAGTTCTAATCTGGACATGTCGGGTATGAAAGGGTTATGAACAATAGCAGTAGGAACGGAAGTGACAACAGGAGGAGGAGGAGTAGAGAGAACAGCACTAACAGGACTACCAACCATGATGATAAACGAAATTAAATCAACTTTAGATTGTTATCACGGTAGTAGTAGAAGTAGAGATAGAGAAGGGTTAGATCTTATCTGAAACCGAGAACAGAAGCTGTGTCGCGACAAACGTCACTGTCCTAAAGTTGATTTATGCCCCGTCTGCTACACACGGCCTCAATGGCACGTCTGCTACACACGGCCTCAATGGCACTCAACTCCCAGGATTCCACAACTATACCGTAACTTCAGTGTAGGTGAAGAACGGTTGAAGACTGTATGAGAGTTGAGTATGTTTGATGTGTGACTGAGATGAAGGGAAGGGTAGTTTATATAGTGGAGCAAGGGCAAGAGTTCATCCGACTACTAAAAATTACCCGCAAGCGGTGCGCCGCAGGCGCTCTACAAAAGCCCAAAGCCCAAAGTCCGGCTCGTGCTCGGCACGGCGCGCGCGCGCGTGCATGGTGTACGTAGTCCTCTCTTGTACACCACTAGTGGAGCAATTTAATGGGTCATATATAAACATAGTTTAGTAGTCATAAATGATCCATGTGGGATAGTTAATTCCACTTAAATGAGCTTCTTTTGAAGCATTAACTCTAACAAGTCCATCACGTAACGACACTTATATCAATGTCGTTATTCGCCAATAATTTTTCATCTATAGTTATTTATCACTGTTTTGTACCGTACGCGTGCGACGACACTTGTGAAATATGGAGGATTTACTCCGAATATGCTAAGGCATCTGTACAAACAACTTATGTATAAACTTGGGCTAAGATGTTGAAGAATGTAAACATTGTTTTGGGGACGAATTTTGTTGAGGAAATGAGGTTTTAAATCGTAGCGACCACTTCAAACTTCATCAAGTAGGTTTATGTTCGCCCAATTTTCGAGTTGCCCGGTGAAGTTGAGATAAAGATCGTAGAAACGAAAAACAAAATCCATTAAAAATGAAAATTACCCTTGAAAATAAACATTCGAACATTATATAAGTACATAAACTTAGAATAGATGTGTATGGAGTAACAAGTAATTAAGTGCTTCACTGATCTAGACCTTAAGTAGGATAAATTAAACCCGGCCCGGCCCGGCCCGGCCCGGCCCGGCCGAGCAAGTATTGTAGTGTAGCATGTATGAGTGTATAGCCGAGTTAAGCGAGGGAGGAGACGGGGCGAAATCCGTGGCTAAGAGAAGCTTCCCAAACTTTGTTGATGTCGAACATGGTATCGCCACATTCATTGACATTCCAGCCTTCTAAAGCATGGATTATCCCAGCGACGCGCCATGCGCTCATCATCTTCCTTGGCAGCCAGTTCTGCTCATCATTCAATCAATCAATCCACAAAAATAAATACATTTGTTTTGTAAGAATGAGGAGATTGGATTGGATTGGATTGGATTATGAGAGAGTAATGCGATAGAGGAAATGAGGGAGGAGATCAGAGTGGACAGACCTCACAAGCATGCAAGTTGCCGAAAGACTTGGGAGCCAACATTGCTGGAGTGTTGAGATAAGTGCAGTCTTTCCTTGTTTTCTTGGGAGGGAATTGAGAGATTGGAATAAAGAGAGTCCCTTTTGAAGCCATTTTCTGCTCCGCCTCCGTCAAACTTTCTCCCACTAACCATACCTGCAGCAACATACATCACCAAATGATTCTACGTCTATATATGTAAGTTTGTATACTTGATAATTTCAAGGCAGAAGAAAAAATTGTAAAGACCTTATGAGTGTAGCATTTTGTGGAATGGACCAAATTGTTGGTATCTTCCGAAGGAACACCTTTCTTCAGTTTCTCGTACTCGTCTTTCTTCATTGCTGTTACCTGAAATTTATTTATTTATTTATTTAAAACAAGAGATCGATCGATTACTACTTATGAATTACTCGTATGATTGTGCAAATGATCGAGTAACAGATGGCATAGGATAGGATCTCACTGCAACGCCCCGGTGACAGAGAGTAGAGACAACGGAATAAACAAGCTTAGACAAGCTGCCTCTAAACACAACATGAGAAGTTCCTACAGGAATGCTGTTAAGCACTACTGCAACTGCTAAACTGCTCCCGTCTACCACTTTCACATTCAGCTTAGGGTGCTTCTCCAGGTACACTCGACCATTCCCGTTGAAACCCTCCCCCTACCAAAAACAAACAAACAACTTGTCATCTGTCAACAGACAACTGTATGCAATGTCGACGACGACTAATATGAAAAATCATCATCACTATGCTAATAATAATAATAATAATAATAATAATAATAATGACAATACCTGGTTTAAAAGTCCAAGGCTCACTACTTTGATTCCTTTCTCGTCCGCCTCTAGTATTGCGTCTTCGATTAACTTGTTAATCGTCTCTTTTTGCCATTCTAGGAGATACTATATATAACATGTTTTGGAGACAGCAGCAATTTAATTAGTCACGGTATTGGATACTCAAGCATCTGTCTAATTGTACTTGAAATCATAGTAGGTAGCTAGCTAGATGGAACAACTTACGTGGACAGTATAGCGCGGCAAAGCCCAGGATTGTGCCTTAATCTTGTCAAAAGTGTTGCGTTCAAGAACGAAAGTTCGACCATAAATCCATGTGATGATCATGGACCACAAAGTGAGGGGCCACATGAGGCAAAGGTACCACTTGGAGGTCAAGGGCTCCGATGCAAGGGAAGCGAAACCCAGCCTGATTTGGTAGATGGACTGCGGTGTGGTCAAATGGGTGAGGTGAACTACATGAGGAACATCTTCTGGCTTCTTTAGAGAGTTACGGTATAAAGTATCGGTGGACTTGTCCATCGTTCCATAGATGTAGTCATAGAACGGCATGAACAATGCGTAGTTTGTTCTGAATTGGGTGTGATGTAGCGAGTGGTATCTGTACCAAATTAAATACTAGCTCCGGTCATTATTTATTACTCGTAAATCTTTATGAATGTCGAAATTAAGTAGAGTAAGGGAAAGGGAGACGTACGAAGGAGTGTAGAGGAGAAACTTGAGAGGAGGGAAGATGGTGAAAGCCCAATTAGGAATGATCTCGAAGTTGCAATGGCCCATGTTGTTCATTAAGTCAATGTAAGTCACATACAATGCGAACGCAGTAATGCTGCTTAGCCCGCTCAGTTGAACACTCAGCATGGGTATTGCAAACAGAACAAAGTACGCTATGTGTTCCGCGAATGGATGAATCACAGCTGTCGCATCACCATATATAACCAACAATACAATACAATTACGACTATGTATTTTTAACGGCAGAAATATACGTCACAAACTTTTAACTTAGTAGATAAACACAAAATTATGTTACTTATAAACATGTCTTTTGTTAATCAAGTAATAATATTATTTGACTTGTCGTCGATTTGAGTGTTAACTTACTCAATAATACGGAGTAGTAAGTAACAATCGTAATTACTAACCCCATTTCATTTTCAAATTACAGTACACCATAGTTACTACTCCGTAGTTATTCGAATCATCCAAATTAAAGGTAACATTTATTATTTGAAGTCAAATTTCTAAAATTTTGACATCGATTATAATTAATCAAATTGATAAAATTTAAATATAACTTTAACATATTTAGATTTATCATGAAAAGAAATTTCATAAAATACAAAGTAATAATTTTGACAAAAAAAATAATACGCATCTCCGTCTTATTGAATTGTTATCTTTTTCCTCTTTTGAGTATATTATTAAATAATTATCTATTTTCATTTTTTATAAGAGTATGTTTTTGTTATATATAATGCAGTAATTCCTTAAAATTTGTTCGAGAAGACATAGATAACAAATGAATAAGACTTTGAGTGAGTACAAGTGGAAAAAAAAACAATGTCAAAGTAGTGTTTTGAAGACTATGAAAAGTCAAACGTTACATTTGATCTGGATGAATGGTACTCCGTCCCATCGATTCAATTATTTACACTTACTATAAATGGACAATCCAATCAATTCTTTACATTCTTTTTTTGGCAAAACACTTTACCTTATAATCTTCATATCCTTACTCTATATTTACCCAAAATGTCACTATTTTTTTCTTACTTTAAGTTTGGTGGACCCATAAAAAACATTTGATTTACCAATAATACCCCTACTTTTATATCACTTTTCTTAAAAATGCTGAAATCTTTCATGTAAATGATTGAATGGATCGGAGAGAGTACAAGTACTAGTTACTCTAGTACTGGTATTTAATTGTATAACCAATGCAACGTAATTAGGCAAGACAAATGTTCCTTATAAATTAATACTCTACTACTAGTGCTACTGTACACGGGATTAGTGCTAAATACATACTCCCTCGATTTTAAATGATTGTCATGCTTAAATATAATACTCTTCACGTATAATAGGGAAATGAGACAATCATTTTAAAATCTGAGATAATATCATTTAAGGTAGCCGGGAGAAACAAATGAAAGTAGTGGTCCTATAAAAATTTGATAGTCACTGGGTAGCTAGCCAGCTGGTACAACCATTCAATTAATAAAGGTAATAATTGTGAGTAAGCTAGGCAGGTAGCTACAAGTTAAAGGTAGGATGGGACTTACAAGTAATAGGTTCAGTGACAATGGAAGAGTGGTGATGAGAGTGGTAACGAGAGTAAAGGAAGTGATGGTGAAGTGCACGATGCAGCCAATAGTAGAGAAATTCAACTGGACCCGTGTGCAGCAAGAACATTAACACTACACCATCCGCTCTCCATATGGGCAGCCCCTTTGCACTATCCATTCCCCAGAATGCTAGGTAGTATAGTAGCCAATTGAACACTATTTGATCATCCCTGCATCGCATGCCCCCCAAACACTATCAACATACATACAGTAGTCGACTCAAAACTCAAAAGACGATCGAATATATATATACCAGTTCCTTTCTCTATCAACTTGTTCAAACTCGATACTCTTATCCACGATCAAATTGTTGCCTTTGGCGGTACGGTAACGAGACAGACTGATCCATATTTGGTTGTGAAGCATCCTCGTGAACATCAGTATGCTTATTAGAAAGTATCCCAAGTCCGCCTCCTTTGGCTTCGTTACCAACAAGTACGTGCTATGTATCGTCATTGGTGCCACTAGTACATACTTAATTGTGCCATATCATGCAAAAAAATCACCCACTTAATATGTCAGTCACTAAATTACCACCCCAACACTTCAAATTTACATACATGCATTCGTGTGGTGTCATCTAGGTTGCATAGACACCGACACGGAGACGTATCGGACACGGGACACGGTGTTCGAAAATTTTTAGGACACGGACACGGCAGAAAAAAAAAATCAATATACATATTTAAACAAAGAAAATTTGAAGATTTTTATATCAAAATATAGGTTTTGTTACTTAAACTATCTCAATTATCGTAAAGTAACAAAACAAAAATTAAAATCTTATAAACTCAAGTTTAAAATCAAAACTTAAAAAGATGAAATAGTTATACTACTGTAATATAATAATTAATTAATTATTTAGTCTTAGGTAGAACGTTTATACTATAAAGTAACCCTATAAACATATAACATTATTGTTTTATTAAAGTCCACAAATTCATAAACTACGCTAAGTGTGTCCAATGAGTCTCCAGATAGTATGAATCGTGGCCGACACGTCTCAAAATAACATGAAACGTGTCCGACACGTCTCTAAATAAATTAAAAAAAATCGGACACGGTTTTTCAGGTGTCCCGAGACGTATTGTCGTGTGTCCGACGAGTGTCGGTGTCCGACACGGGTGTCCGACACGACACGATGGTTTGGAGGAGTGTCCGTGCAACCTAGAGTGTCATATCATATATTCATATCGGAGAAATTAAAATTACAAAAATATATTCGTAATCAGCTAACACCTTCACTGTGTACTCTTCCAAGTTCCATTTAGAAAAAAACAAATAGGACGGTGTTTGTGGATGATGTATCTCAATTTCGATACCATTACTACATTATCATAATTACTCCCTCCGTTCAAGTCCAAGCTTCCCCTTCCTTGTTTTGACACTATTCACAAACAACGATAACTTTCGATATTCACGACAATCTATTAGAAAAAATATATTCATGTGAGATCTTGTTTGATTCGTCTTTAAAAGTACATTATTAATATCCAATTTTCATAATTTTTACTAATATGTTACGAAAGATATTAACGATGCAAAAATGCGCGTTGACAAACGTGAAAAAGCAAAAGGGAAGCTTGGACTTGAACGGAGGAAGTATTTCGTTATAATCGATTTTCTAGTTAAATTTTGTCAAACTGTCAATGCAACTTTATTGCATACAAACAAACAAAAAAAACCGTAATTATGAGTAGCTAACATGAATGGAGTGGAACAAAAATTAGTACTAGTCGAGTTATGGATGATGAGGTGACAGATGCGAGTAAATGAGTTGTGTAAGGGTAGGTCAAACTATTTTTCCGACTTTATGGAATGTGTACGACACAGTATGTGTAGGTGGCAAATATTGACAGTCACCCACTCACCCCCACCTAGTCTTTAGTTGAGAGGTAGCCATTTGTATGTATATAATCCTACTATCTTTGGAACTTCACGTCATCACGTGCTTATGTTCCGATCAAAATAGAAACTTAGGAATTTAGTACTTTTATCATACAAATTCTATTATTTTTCGTTTTATCGTGACAATGTCAAATAATATTCATTTAAATAGAAAAGATAAAAAGTAAATCTCATGGAAAATGTCAATGTTTTATCCTTACATAGTTAAATGACTATTACTTCGTACTTGACTATTTGTTATAAGAATATGACGGATAATTCTGTCATAAAGAAAACTAAGGACTTTCTTGGGATGAGGGTAATGATTCCGGGATAATAAAGTAAAAATGAACTAGAAATTGAGGAGGAGGATGATTAGTTGTGGCATTTTATGGTGTAAAGGAGATAGGAGGGAGGAACAATTATCCATTGGGGAGTAATGCGTTACTTGGGGAGAAGGGAATAATGTTTTTTCCTCTCAAATAGGCTAGATTACCTCATTTTCTCAATTTTTGCTTGGCATCATCTCTATTCTCCGCCATTTTCTGGTTCATCTTTGCTTTATTATCCTCGGAATCATTATCCTAGTCTCAAGCGAACCCTAAGTGGTAGTATCATGAAGAAAGACACCGCTTGACTTCTTACGGACGAGACGCATGACCATAAGTACAAGTACTAAGAAGATATCAGATATGTTAACCTAATAGGAGTGTATATTTTTCTAGAATAATTGATGCATAATAAACTTATTTACCCAAATTAAAATATTCTAACATTAATCATCCCCTCAAATTTTCGGTTAAGATGGTTCAATTAATACTCCCTTTGATCCAAATGGATAATCCACTTAGTTAACGGGACAAAGTAAATTAAAAGATGTACGGTGAGTAATATTCTTTTCGTCTCAGTCATTTATTTATCTTTTATATTATTTACGATCATTATTTTAATCAAGCAATTGAAAATGATATCCTTATTCCATGATGTGTGGGAGAGTACAATGTAGAAAATGACACAATTCCTACTATAGGGATTAGGGAGGGAATTGTTTAAAGTTAAAACCATTTCGTAGGAAAAGGAGAAAACTACTAGTATTTGAACAAAGATCTTTAATTCTCTAGGACTTTTGACAACCATGTGAATACCAGCTAAACTTATTCTATTCACTCGTACTTCCACTTAATTAATTGTCACCTTGTTTGCTTTTGCACATTCTAAACACTATTTTACCTCTCTCTATTCTTACCCGTCTACATACTACTCGTAGTATACTACCGAATACGGAGTAGTAAATATGTAAAAAGAATGTGATAAAAAGAGCTAGGGACGAAAAAGACAAGAAAGTGTTTAATAAAAAAGGTAAAAAAAAAGTGAGATGATGAATAGAAAATTACTCATAGTATTTAAGTTAACCTCGCTCCGCCAATCTTTGTATCATCATATAGTGGGTGAATATAACTATATAAGCACCAAGTTATATCATCATATTGTGGTGAATATATAGTTACAATATCAAATGTGAAGAAGTGTAATTCGGTAAATATTTTATCGTCTACAAATGGCACATAACAAAGTTTTTTAATCTGTGTTATTGACCTTCCGTAGGATACTACTTTTTATTTTTTTGATAAAATGATTGTATAGTGATCGTCTATGAATGACGCCCTAACTAATATTCCCTCTATTCTATTTGATTGTTTACATTTATTTTTTCACAGTCAATTCACGTTCTCTTTTGTCTTTTATCTTTAGTTACGTAGTTCTAAAAATTATAAAAAATTGATATTTATGACGTATTCGATTAGACAATTTAAACAAGATCCAACATGATTATATTTTATCTTATATATTAGAAGTTATATTGACGATTTTACTCACCTATAAATAGTATTCAAAAAGTAATACAAACAATCAAACTGAAGTAGGACAATTATTACCGGCTGCCTGTGGGAACATGCAATTAAGCGTCAAAGGAAGGATGGTCCTTGAAATCAATGACATTCGTTTCAAAAGGCCTAATTAATGTTGCCTTCTTAATAAATGAATGTATAGTGACGTACTGAGATCCATGCTTTTAGTGCGTTTATTTTTTTTTTGACGAGCAGAGTATTTAGAGATATTATACTACCTACTCCCTCCGTTTCTATGATTTCTTCCACCTTAAAAGTGGCACATTTCTTAAGAAAAATAATAAAATAAGTAAAAGTAGAGAGGGAGTAAGTGGGCCACCTAAGAGAGAAGTGTGATAGAAAAAAAGAAAGTGGAAGAAATCATAGAAATGGTTGAAAAAGAAAATGTGGAAGATATCAAAGAAACAGAGGGAGTAGTAAATAGGAAGAGAAATTCGAATTTGAAATTTATCGTGCATAGTATTAACTTTTAATCACTCGATGAAGACATATTTAATATTTTCATTCTGATTTTATAATAAGTCCAAATGACATCATTCAGAGAAGGTCTCCTGAGAGACGGTTTTTCATTAATTTTACTGAGAGACCAAGTACAAATGGAAGTAACAATGATACCAAATCTAATAGAGGTAGGTACGATTAATCTAAAAGAGTATACAAATATAAAGATGGTACGCTTGTTATAAAAATAGGTACAAAACATTCAAGGGTACGAATAGTACATAGAGTGGTACTGAAGAATGGTCTCTCAATAAGTTATTGAGAGACCGTCTATCCCAAGATTTTGTGCATCATTTATACGATTCGTTTGATCCCAATTAAGTGAATCACAAATTAGTTTGAAGATAAGACACTTCAAGTGAATTCACCTATTTAAAAAGGGAAAACAAGGAGTATTTATGAAAATGGATATGTGTCAATAAAGTTCACATAAATAAAGGATCGACACAATTAAATAAGAACAATATCAAAAAAATTATATATACTCTTTTCGTCTCAGTTTTTTTTTTTTATCTTTTATATTATCTGCTAACATTTTAATTAAAGGTAATCTTGATAAATGAGTGAAACTAGGGATGACAATGGATCCGGGACCCTGTTCAGATCCGTCGGATCTTACCCTAATGGGTCTCATTTTTTTAGACCCGACGGTTATAGGTAGAGTATGGATACTTCAAAAACATTCCGGGTCCGGGTTTTACAAGTTAGATCGGGACCCAACCTTTGGACCCGTTAAAAAAAGCCTAACGTAATTGAGGACATGATATGGAACTATGGAAGACATAGGATGGCAAGAAGCTTAAGATATCCCCATGCAAGGTCATCATGAAGTAGGTCATTGGGGGGTCAAGTTAATTAATAATTAGATCCACAATTAGTACGACCCTTTATATAAGATCATTTCATGATCTCTGCAAACTGTAGCTTAACTTGACCCAAGTGGTGACCTCTTACGTGGAGCAATGTGGTTGAGCAATATGAAAAGGTGAGAGGAGAAGTAGCAGAGCGTGCAGGACAGGACACCACACTGACGGAGTGATAGTGTACCCAACAATGCCAAATAAAAGAAGAGGTTGACAATAAAATTGCTATAATTTTTTATAATGAATCGAAATAAAATAAAAGTATATAAAAAAAATGATACGTAATATTTTTTAACATAATACAATAATAAATAAAAGTAAATAATAAAGAAAAATTGACAATATCTTTTGTTTTTACAATATTTAAAAAAAAGAACTTAAGTTTTGTTACGGTAGAGAAGGTCAGAAGGCAGGAGATGATTAGAAAAGTTGAATAGTAGAAAATGATTTAAGTTGATAATGTAGGTGTTGACTTTCTGGATGAGAGGATGAAAATGAGTCAAGAAAAATAAAGTGAGATTAAGAATAAAAATTGGTGGTGACCCAATTAGTGTGACTCTTGCTTGGGAATGGTCTAATACGAAGTTTAGTTTAGTGATTAATTATTGTGTACAACCGTTGTACCAGTGCGACAATAATAGAAATAATTTGCAATTTATGGTAAAAGTGATCATTTTAGGTCCGTTAGTGGTCACTATTTAACTCAAAGTGTTCATTAAATAACCTAAAATCGTAATATTTTACCACAAATTCCTAATTTTAAGATTTGTTGTTCTATACTATGGAATATAATTTGTGTTATTAAAATGTTTCTACTACAGTTTTGGAAGATAACTGCACTTTAAAGCTAGTCTGCTCGTGTTTGTAAATCTGGACGCTAGAGCATTCAACTGGGATTAGACTATGTTTATCCACAGACTCATCTTTTTCTCTCAGACTCAGCCACCTCAGCTTTCCACTCACTTTTCCTTCTTCAGACTCAGACTCAGACAAAAGTACACTTTATCCACAGACTCATCTCAGACTTTCTCACCTCACATACCTTATTTTAGATTATTTTTTAATTCATCTCACCTCAACTTTTTAACTACCTTATTTTTTTTATTTACATCATTTCACCCCAACTTTCTACCTAACTTATTTTTTTTTATTTACCTAGTCTACGTTGATTTTATAACTCGAATAATTACAATTAAATAATTAATAGTTAAATAAATCTTGTGACATACTAATAATTTTATTTCTAAGTGGTAATTATTAAATCTTGTGACATACTAATAATTTTATTTCTAAGTGGTAATTACTAATTATTAAAGGTAACAATCGGGTGGATGAGTTGAGTTCGGGTTGGGTTGTCGGTAGACCTGGCAAACAAGTCAACCGGGTCGGGTTTGGGTCAGGTGAGTTTCGCGTTGACTTTGAGTCGAACCAGATAATTTCGGGTTTGCTATTTCATCTTTTTCAGAGATATCGACTCCTTTTTTATAATAATAGTCGGTCAATTTTGGGTTACCTCGGGTCAATTCAGGTTACAAGTCAACCTCGAATCTTTAGTTTGGATATCAGATCGGGTTCGGGTTGGCTTATTCGGGTCGGATTATTCGGGTCGAGTAAGTTTTGTCATGTCTAGTTGTCGGGTCTGGGTCAGACAGGATTATTTTGGCCATGTCATTTTGTATTGAAGTGAAATGAGTTAAAGTGGAATGAGTTCAACTGAACTGAATTGAGCTGAGCTAAACTGAACAAAAGTAGCCTGAAATTTAACGACGACGACGACAACAACAACGGTTTATTATTGTAACAAGCTTACTTGTTCCAAAAAAATATTAATTATTATTGTAACAACAAATAATAATAATAATAATAATAATAATAATAATAATAATAATAATAATAATAATAATAATAATAATAACAACAACAACAACAACAACAACAAATAATAATGTTAATTATTGTATCAAAAATATTAATTATTATCATATTAATTTAATTTTAATAAAAATATTGTTAATAGAAATATTTTGTAATAATAATAATAATAATATATTTATAACAATAATAATAGCAATAGCAATAGGAATAATAATAATTATTAATAATAATAATTATTAATAATATTATAATAATACTAATATTAATATTAATATTAATAATCAATATTAATATTTAATAGTAATAATATTAGTAACAATAACAATAAAAAGAATATTAGTGTTTATTATTAAATTAATATTAATTATTATAAAAATGTCATTAATATTAAGATTTAATAATAATAATAATAATAATTAATAATAATAATAATAATTAATAATAATTAATAATAATAATAATAATAATAGTAACTTATTTGACTGAACTGAACTAAAATGAACGGAACTAAAAAGAACTGAATGAACGAGTCTGAGGATGAGTCTTTGAAATCCAAGACTCAACTTCAGACTTATCTGAGTCTCAGACCGTCTCAATCACTTTAACCAGGTATGAGTCTCAGACTCAAAAAATCTGAGCCTCAGACTTTTGTTCAGACTCAGCCTCAGACCCCTTTAAACATAGCCTTAAGGCTAAGGCTAGGACTTGCTCTTTTTACTTTGGTTTTTGAAGTGCCGTAATTAACTCATATAGATAGCAAAAATTATACAATTAAATTGTTGAGTATTAGATTCGGATCCATCGGATTTGGGTAAGGGTATTAAAATTCTAGATCTTTTCATATCCGGGTCGGATTCCGGTCCAACCTATGAGGCACAGGTCCGAGTCAGGATCCTGCCGGACCCAACCCAAACCCGACCCATTGCCAACCCTAGGTGGAACGAAAGGAATATTAAGCTAATTATGGAGTATATATATGATTGTGAGTTTGTGACTAAAATTTTATAGTTTGGTTGCAACTATTCTTTTCCCTAGCTAATACGGAGTATGATATTAGAGCCTAATGATTTGAAGGTCGTCCTAAATTTCGAGTTGATAATAACTCTTATAGAAATAATTGAAACGACAGGGACAACATGTATACGACCTTTGTTCAAAATCCCCAAGATGTGTAAGCCGACCATGTTTATAAGTCTTTCCGTTTTATACATGTACTCTTTTTATATCGATCATTTATTATTATTTAATTAAAATATTCCTTACAAATAATATAAAAGAACAATAAAATACAGGGATAAAGGGTGTACATAAATACATAATGCATTGTAGATTCGTAGTAGTATCAAATAGGGAGTACTCGTAGTTATTTTCCTCTCCCTCAGGCCTCAGTCATCTGTCACACTTTATATGTTATTAGTTTATTACTATACCATTAGTAATGTAATTATGTAAGTATGGTTTATGGTTAGTTTGCTTTTATTAGAATAAAACCATCTTTGTGCACGCTTGTTCTAGCTAGAGCTACTACTAACAATAACACCGTACCATCCAAAAACATGACACCAACTCAAAACAAAAGTAATGGGTAATGGCTTAGGCCGACAACATATGACTGATCATTTATATAATTGAGTCGATCCGGGATTTAATTAGTTCATGTTTGTTTAACCTAGCTCTCTCAATATGAATCCGATCTAAGTAATTAATTTATTACTCGTATGTTAACCCTAGTTATTCTAATGTTGTCCAAACATTTTTCTTCACAAGAAAATACGACATTAATTTAACAGGTATGAGTTGAAACTTAATCACCCATTTACACGATTGTGCCAAGGCGAAATTAATTTTGTTTGGGGTTTGCATTTGAAGAGTTTGTGACACATTTATTACATGTGAGACGAACACTAACCTTTGTTATTACAGAGTATAAAATTAATACTACCAGTGTAACGGTTAATCCGCTCCACCACTAACTTCTACAAGTACTCTATATACAGTATTATACTACGAGTAGATGTTATACGAAGTAATAAATTATCGAATAATCCACTCGATCAACTAGGATATATAGTAATGCTACATAATCTACTTGACCAACAATAATCAAACTAAATTATATTCATACTTATAATTAATTACTCCGTAATAGAAACATGTTAAGGATTATTAATTTATTACTGCGGAGTATAATTTAACAAAAAAAGTACTCCGTATGAAATAATAAACATATTGATGGTAAGATATGCATGGAGTACTTCGATCTCATGCAAGGTTAAGATGTTAACAAACACTCACATTATTATCATCTAAGTTTAATGAGTTAAAAACACTCCATATTTCACTCATTTGTTTTTGCCTTGATCAAAATATATTTTACAAATGACTGAGATGAATAGCGTATAAAAAATAAGAAGAAATAACCTTAAAAACACACACTATTATTGTCTAAGTTGAAAGAGGGAAAAAAAAACTCCCTCCATCCCATTCATTTTCGTACACATACTCTATGTACATAAAATGATGCTCGTTTTCTTTTGTCTATATCTTTAGTTACATATTGGTATATATTACTAAAAATTAGGGAGTACAAAATTTGATATTCATGATGGACTCGATTAGACAATTTAAACAAGATCTTACTCTGTATATAACTATGATTTATTTATATTAGAAGTTATGAATAATATCAAAAAGTAAATGTATGAAAATGATGAAATAGAGAGAGTACTAATTTGTTTATCTTTAATTAAAAATAATATAAAACATAAATAAATAAGTGAGACGAAGAAGATATATATAAAAAAAAGAAGAAATAACCTTAAAAATGCCAAGAGGTTCCCATGGCCAATGAGTAAGAATCCCAGGAGTAGAGGCCATACTTCCTTGACCTTATAATTAATTAATATTTCTTGGGTTTATTTTTGTTGTTAAACCAAATTTATGTTAAAAGTAATTTAGTTAGATATAGAGTATATAATACTCACTATACTCCAAAACCTTTTGCACAAAGGTCATGCTATATATAGCTCATTTTAAGTAACATTATATCTTTTCCTTTTTTAATAAAAAAACGCAACATTATATGAGAATGCTGGACTATTAATATCACATAAATATTACTAGGGCCAAGTGGCTTGATACTATAGGTTTAGGACAAAATACTTAGAATGTAGTACATGGAGTGACTTGAGAAGGGCAACGGGGAAGGCATTCTTCCCTATATTTGTATAATACTATTCAATTCCTCCATTAATTTTCTCAACTGCCAACCTCTATTTGTTTTCTGTTTCCTTTTTATTCTCATTCACTCCTTAAATATGACAACATAAATATTCCTCTTACTTTTTTTAATTCGCTTCCTTTATAATGTTTTTCCATAGTTTGGATTTGATTCGGGTAGGATCTCAAGGAGTTTAATAGTGCCGCATCTTCAAAGCTTCTAATCAAGGTAGAACAAACTCTAACAGATTGATCGATTTAAGTGTTGATTGATCCCTGGCCTCTCTAGAGTTCTTTCTCAAATTGAAATTTTGTTTCAAGTCCTAAGAGCAAGTCCAATGGTATATTTTAAGGATCCGCTTTCAATATTTGTAAAATTTCAAGCTTGTAGCTTATCATTGAAAAAAGAAAAATGAAGTGTAACTTCTAAGCATTATTGTAGCCCTACCAAGCCAATGTAGCGTTTGTTATATTAAAAAATTTTGTAAATTTTTTAATTGGATGAAAACATTATTATTGTGGACCCCATATTACTTACAAAGGTTATAGGCCTCTAACTTATCATTGGAGTGATTATTGTTAAAGAGCATTGTAGCTTAAAAAATCAAGGTGAGAATCCAAACTATCTACAATGTGTTGTAGTTGTCTATTAGACTTCTCTAAGCCTCTAACCCTGGCCTATCAATTAATACACCATCAAAGACCTCTTTTCTTACTTCTGAAATGCTCTTTGTTGTAAATAAAGGGTCACTATATATATGGGCGATCACTACAAAAAAATACATGACGGGCGACTGTTAGCAACTACCGTCAATTGTCGCAAAAAAAGACGCGTGACAGATGACAGTCGCTGAGAAGTAGTCGCGTCGGTTAATGGCCTAAAAAGGAGACGGGCGACAGATAACTGTCACTAAAAAAACCGGGTGACAGATATCTGTCGCTAAGGTTAGCGACAGATTTCAGTCGCTAAAAGGGTCAGTTAGCGACAGATATCTGTCGCTAATGAAGTTTAGCGACAGATATCTGTCGCTAATGGAGTTTAGCGACAGATATCTGTCGCTAAGGGAGATTACCTGATGGGGTTAATTGGGGACCTTGGGTGTCTATGTTAGCGACCGTTATCTGTCGCTATTTGGCCATTTTAGCGACATATACCTGTCGCTACAAGACCAATATTTGGTTGATTCAATTTATTTCATTTCTAGCCAAAATCTGCAAATAGAAAAACAACCCAGCAATGACAAATATGTTTGTAGACACCCGTATTTTGACTGCCAGGTGTCTATGGTAGTGTTTCCAAAAAACACCCGATGATGATCGGACGCAAACATGCTCTAACGCGCTCGGATATGGGCTCGGAATCAGTAATGTCCGGCATAGGCATTTAACGGGATACAAATCTCTCAAAACCAACCTCAAATTCAGGCCCAGTGGGTCGTTCCGAGTAAAATAAGACTAATTTGGGCCAAAACCGACACCAAAAATGAAACCCATCTTTTGGCGACCGGGTCAAAACCCGGTCAAAGACGAATCCGACACACAAAAAACAACCCGATACGTTTCTAGAAAATTGCGCCCAAATACAATATTCAAAAATAAAAAAAGTCAACTCCTTCCCTATTTAGGCTCGCCATCCTTATCCACTCGGTCGAGTGGAGCCTCAAAATCCGGAACAGACCCGTTTTTAAGGGCATTCGACCGAGTGCACTAGGGCCACTCGATCGAGTGACCCTAGGTCGTGGGGTTTCTCCTATAAATACCCCATCAACCCTCAACATTTCACAACTTTTTTCATAAACTTTCAGGCAACTTTACACTACAAAACCCTACATTTTGCAACCACATTAAGTCACAAATCACCACCATTTCCGACATCACCATATACACATCCATTTACTTGCATTCCGAGATCGAAACTCGTAAAAACTAAGAAAACAATCCTCCATACAAACCTTACACACACCATCAACTCCCCCTACGTATCTCGACGTTCCCGCACCATTGCCGCCATTTGACGAACCGTATCCCGAGAAGCAAGAGCATGTAGGTTGAGGGTGTGACAATTCAACATCGACATCTCCTTCTTCTTTCTTTTTTCGTTCTTTTTATGTACACTTATGTCTATGTATTATAATTAGTCGATAGTAACGACATGATTACTAACAACTAACATTTTCTTTATTGCATCTAACAATCTAACATTTAATTATCGTTATTTATTTTCGTCTTATTTATCGCGTATACGTAATAATAATAACAAATTTCGGTTTCAAATTCGTTTAACTATGACGATCATCTAAAGTCCGTCTAATCCCTTTAAGAGCAACGACGGAGGTGGCACCCTTTCGAGGAGCGCCGTCCCAATGTACTCAAGGGTACGACGTGATCGTGACCGATCATAGTTGAACGCATTTGATTCCATTTCCAAGATTAGCATGAAATCCGTTGATGCGAAAATCGACATCACATAATCCGTTAGGATTAATATCGATGTCGTGACGCGGAGGGCTACAATTTCGTCGTTAATCAAATTGTTCAATCTCATATTAACATGTTCTATAAAAATTCCGATAACGGTATTACAATCATATAAGACATGATTATAGTACCGAAAAACCGAGTTAAATCTAAATCGTAAATATTTTTATTTAACTCGGCCAACCATCGATTTAAAACAAATAAAACGAAACGAGTCATGCCTCGTACAGGGGGCACTCGACCGAGTGCCATGAGCCACTCGATCGAGTAGCACCCCAAAAAACGGGCAGTAGCCACCTTAAAGGTGCACTCGATCGAGTCCAAGCCATGACTCGATCGAGTGGGTCCTGTAGCCCAAAAATCCGAGGACTCTAGCGCATCATTCGAGCCTCGTCATTTTTCTACGACATTAGTCGTCACGTGTAAAGTCAATCACGTGAACTCTTTTTCAAAATACATGCATATCACTTCACATAAACAACTTTGATCGACGGTCCCATTATTAATCTTGCGTTGACGACTCCTTAGTCGTATCCGACGTACGATTAATCTAGACTCCAATCTCTCGATATGATAAGTTGGGACAAGACATCGAGATTTGGGATCGGGCTAGCACCATGCCTAGGTCCTATATCTCCGTCCTTTGGTTAGTACACAAAATAATGTGTATTTAATCAAAAGTTCGTCCATTTACACGACTCACGGTCTAGCTTATATTTATTATATACGGGTCCGTTTCTAGTTAACGCTTACCATTTACTATTCGATTATTTTATTGCTCGTTGTATTGTGAATTCCGGGTTGTATTTCCGCCCGTGTAACTTGTAACCGATTTTTATTGATTTGCTTTATTTATTTGCGTTTTACCGTTCATAAATGAACCCTCGCATGCTAAATCACTTCGACAATAAATTAGATGCATTAAAATGACGTAGGTCACATTTAATTCGCATGCTTAGCTAAAAACGCTGTTTGCATATTATTTCACCGAATCACTAACGCGCATATTAGAAAGTCAAACGATGTCTTAGTAGAGGCCCGCTAAGTGCGGGCGGGGTTGGGTGTCCTTAGTGGGCTTCCCAACATGTACCCTCACCCCTTACTCAGAACCTCGGTTTCCGGATGCCCGAAACCGTTGGCGCACGAGAGTCATTCTTTACACGATTACCGGTGTAGATGGTATTGGTATCGTAATGCAAAGGGACGAGCCCTATAAACTCTTAACTCAAAGTGGGCCGTACTTTGTGTATGGTCCATAACGACATAGAGTGGGCTCGAACGAGTCCGAACTCCCACAAAGTTCGGTGGCGACTCCATTTCGACTTAAATTTCAATTCGATCCATTCTCATATGGAGATGCATTCGCCTCCCCAAACCCGCGCGTGGCCGCGTCGGGGTGGACCTACGTCATGTCCACGACGTTATAAACACCATGCCGTATCGGCCATTTAATGTCGGCTTCACATTTCCATAATTGGCAAGCAAGGTAACTAATTGTACTTGAATAAACTAAATTAAGAGTAATGTTACAAACTGTTTTCAATCAACATTCATTCACTACAAGCTGTGTTTCTTAATCTACATGCTCAATGAACGAGAAAACTAGCGGAAGCGCCACTACCACCTTCATTGAAGGGGTCTCTAGGGTCTTGGCGTTGTGGAATGAGGCCGGAGTAGCAGTTCTGCTGCTGCATGCTCCTCAGGCGGGATAGCTCTTCTAGTATTTGCAAGCTGACCGCATCCTGTCGCTGGATATGCTCATCCTGCGCCTTCAACCTCTCATCCTACTCCCTCATCCTCTCAGGCAAAGCAGCCCGTTGCGCCCTCTCCTCTTGCAGTTCCGACCTCATCTCAACAACAACGGACGGTACGTACTCCGCCGAGGTCGAATGCCCCCTCCGAGCTTTGGGTGGTGTCCATTACATGGTGTGAGCGTTCCCCGTACCGTACACCGCTCCCTTTCGGTACCTTTGCACGATACTGAACCATATCTCGTTCGGATCCCTACCTTCAGGGTCGTCCGTGGAATTGGCCTCGATATATGCATCCTAAAAGAAATTGATTTGATGATTAGGTGAGATTTCATTGACATTAGTGTACATGTTAAAGAACAATGTAAATAAGCCTTATGTTAGAAACTCACCCAAATTTCTTGGTCCCTGTTCGAAATGAAGCCCCTTTGACCCTTGCAGTCCACCTTGCTCTTTGTGTTAAGGAACAGATGCGCAGCTGCGGGGAGTTCACCTGTTTTTTTCTTTAACTGTTAACGGTACATGTAGATTTCTAATTAATATCACGCTCCCGATATCTGAACCCCTGCGGTGGTGGTGGAGGGGGGGGGGGGGGGGTTGTTGCTCCCCTGTGGGCTTCTCGTTCTCGTTCAACTGCTCGTCCTCCTGCCCCTGCTGCGACTGCTGCTGGCTCCTCCTACTCCCGCTGCCAGCACTAAAGCGTCTGCCCAACGTCATATCTGCTGACGAAGATAGAAAGTTAGAAATTAACAACATAATCAATTACACACTACTAGCAATATAGATTATTACTATTGAAATAATATAGATTATTAAAACTATACCCTACTAGCAATCGTCGTCGCTGTCGTTGTCGTTTCCCACTTGCATTTCACACAAGGACATTTAAATCTACCGTCTGACGCGTATTCGGGGTGATTTTTAGCAAACTCCAGAAAACTATGAATACCATCTAAAAATTGCGTTGTGGGAAATCGTCTCTTATCCAATCTTTCCTCATACATCCAATTTCGTTCAAATCTTTTTATTTTTTTATCTAAAAAAATTAAGACAATAACCATATACAAATTATTTCCTCTAAAGTAATTTACTAATATACACTACTCACATGTTTTCTAAAATTCTCAATTCACCTAAACATAGTACTATTTGCACCTAATTCGTTCATAATTACATCACTAAATCGGCATAATTGTATTTTCACTTTCAATTTTCTAACACATTAAAACAACCAAATTCATTGAAATAATCAATCATAAACCCTAAATTTATACTAACAATCTACCTATTTCAAATTGGGGAACATATGGGCAATTAACATGCTAACTACACTAAATATTCCGACAACAATAAGACTACACTAAAAAACTATCCAAGCCAATAACTAATTTATTTAAATCGATAAAAACAAAAATTAACAAATAATTAAAACTAAGTATAGATGAAAAAATGGAAGGAATGAAGAGGAAAGGAGGAGAGGGCAAGTTTAGAGAGAGGGGAGACGAAACTTAGAGAGAGAAAGTGAAAAGAGAGTTGTGATCGGGTGAGGGGGGCCTGCGTAATTTAAAAAAAAATCACGCCTTTAGTGTGTATCTGTAATAACATGTTGTCTCTGTAGCGACAGATATCTGTCGCCCGCTTTTTTTTTTTTTTTCTGTCGCTTAGGTTCGTTTAGCGACAGATATCTGTCGCTAATGGGGATGGTTTAGCGACAGATATCTGTCGCCCGTGTTATTCTTAGCGACAGACATCTGTCGCCCTTATTTCCTTTTAGTGACAGATATCTGTGGCTATAGTGTATTTATTTTTCCCACCCACTTCCCCCCTTCGTCTCTTTGTCTAGCGACGGATATCTGTCGCCCGAGTTTTTAATCGGTCGCTATAGGAGCGACTAATAGTTTCTGTCGCGCGTATTTGGTAGCTAATGAGATACTTTCTTGTAGTGGATATATAATTAGAGAATATATGTTGTTGTGTCGTGGTATGGAAGTCACTGAATGAGAAATAAAATTACTCTGACTATGGTACAAATCAGAATGAGCGTCGTCCCCTAAGGTTACACAACACTACTAAAAGTTGTGTACTCAACAATTAAGAATTAGAACTCATATAGTATGCTCAAAATTAACAAGAGAAATAATAGATGACGATATATGAACTGAAGATGTATCTCTAAAATGACTATACTTCTCATATTTATAGTGATTAATTAGTACTATAACTACAAAATTAGTGGAATAACCACCACCATAAACATGGAGTTAGTGGTTATAATCATGCATAGAGTGGTGAGAGTTGGAAAATTCTTTTACGAGGTAATGGAAGACTTCTCTATAGCATAATGTATCTTGACATCATTACTAGCATTTGCATTATTTCCAACAGTCCCCCACTAATGGAAAGGATAGACAAAATTCCGAGCATATGAAAAGATTGAAACTTAGACGTTAATATCTTTCAATTTGAATTAACGTATTATCGAAACGAGACAACAACTTACTTACAACAAGATAATATCTTTCGATTTGAATTCCTTATTGAACTTCGGTTGAATTATTCTAACAATACACATATCATACCTTAAGTTCCGCACGAGTTCCGCGATACAATTCAACAAAGTTATGGCCAGATGAAGTTTGGGATTCTAACGAGTGATTTAGAGAGATATTCTAATATCTCATAGAAGAAGGTCAACCCTTCACAATCCGTTAGATAATTCCATCAAGTCTATCTTCGCATAGACCACTCACATATGAGCTATAGAATCATTAAATGCTTTAAGGCTCTAGCTACCTCTCAACATAGCGGTGAATCCATCAAGTCCTTCTCAATAAGACCACCCAAACATAGGGATATAGATTTATTAAGACAAATATCTAAACCTTTATCATTACGGTGATCTTATCAAGCTCGTCTATTGTGTGCTAAATTTAGCCCACTTTTCCATCCTTTTAGACTTGCTTTCCTTTCGTTTTTGTGGGAATGTTGCGCGATCATCGCTTCATTCCAGTATTTCTCACATTAGCGTCTCTCTTGTGCATTTTACGTGTTTTTGGGTAGTTTTTCTATTGTTTTGATAGAAATCCGCTTCCGAGAGCATCTCGAGCTTTCACAAACACAAGAGAGTGAAATATCGTCCAAGGCATTGCATAAACATTTACTGACTCAAGATAGGATGCAGAACTTTGGAGTAATGCCATCAGGTGTCTGCTGGTGATGTGTTGCAGGGATAGAATATAATGCACACCTATTCTTTGAGTGTGTGTACAACCAATGATTTCTACAGCTTTTATTGGACTGGTTAGGCGTGCAGTTTCAAGGAGATGTGATCAAAAGTGTGCTGAATTGGAGATGCAAATCGTTATTTAAGAAGAAGGTTCTCATGGCAGCCATCATTGGTGTGATGTACTTCATCTGGATGGCTATAAATCAGGCCCGTATAGACAACCAACTCATTGCTCCGGCTAGGGTCCTCAAGCAGGTGAAATTCTGTTTCCAGCATCGATTGCAAGATCCGTCATTTAAGAGTTGTGTAGGTACTCATAAACAATGGTTAGAAGAGATTGAGCTATAGATATTGTGATGGAAATAGAATCTTTGTATGGTGCAAATATTTCAATTCAATATTAATGTGAATCACACTACACCAAAAAAAATATCGTCCAAGGCTTGTCATGAAGCCAAAGTCCAAACAATGAATTGTGAAACTAAAAGAAAGAGGACAAAGAATCCATCGGGAAAAGTTTCGCTCGATGAGATTTCGCTGGGCGAAGTTTCGCCCGACGACATATCTGCCTCCCCGAAGATCTTCGTCAAGTAAAACAACCGAGCAAAATGACCGGGCGAAACTTTTATTCACCAGGTGAAGTTTCACCCGACGGTATTGATGCTCCAGATTTCAGAATGCAGAATAAAAGTTGATCGGACGAAACCACCAGGCGAAATTTCGCACGACTGTAAAGCAACGGGAACTCTAAAAATCCGCAGGGCAAAGTTTCGCCCTTTGAAGATCCATAGGGCAAAGTTTCAACTCAAGTGCAAAAATCAGATTTGAACTTTGTTTAATTGACCCATTAAGCAACTTGCTCTATGAAAGTGGATGAAATCGAGCGCTTGCTCTATGGAGACTCGGTGGACAAGGTTCTAACGTGGGAAGAAGAGGTCGATGAATTGAAATTAAACGATTATTCAACGGTGAAGGTTCTAACGAACGATTACGGCGGGCAATCCGAGTTTTGGAAAGCCGAGCTCGATGAGATAGAGGCAGCCCTCCGGGAAGATAGGCCCCTCAGGACGGTAAAAAAGGACTTATGCAATATCGACATTTCCGTCGAGACGAATCATCCTCCTTCGCTACACGAGACACTGATTCAGGACACATTACTTGATTCGGCCGAGCTTCCTATGCCTAATGAGTTAACCGTTCAGGTTAATGTCGTCCTGTATGCTGATTTAATTAAGTGTACACGATCCACTGGAAATATTCATTTTTCCCTATTTCAATATTTTCAATTTAATTGATAAAGGGAATTTTAAAACTGAATACACGGAGCACTCTCATAAACCGTCGACTAAGCTGAGACGGTTTGATTTTCTGAATCTTAACGCTTCCGTGCCTATATTGTGCTACTTATGCTTGTACGTAGCACATGCCCACATGTTCGATCTGCTCTTACCGGCTCTGAGTTGTTTTGACTTCGACCGAGGCGAATTCATGTTTCTTAAAACGGGTGAAGTGGTCGTGCGGGACCTGTCTGAAACCAGCGCTAGTCGGCAGGCAACCCGACATCAATTGTATATGTCCCCCTCGCTTTTCAGCTGGTTTGGGGGAGCTACCCTTGTATACGATAATTTCTTTCCTTTTATTTTTGTTTTTCATGCTTTCATAGATTTTTTCTTCCCCTTACGTTAAGTTGTCCTTAGGATTGGCTGTGGATTTGTTGTCTTATCTGCTTTAGAGTCACATTGAGGACACTGTGACATTTAAGTTTGGGGGAGTTAGAGTTTGTGTGTTTTCATTTTTTGTTTTCTGATTTTATTGCTTTCAAAAATTTTAAAATTTTAAAAAACCAAAAAAATTTGAAAAATCCAAAAAGATTTTATTTTTGTGTGCTTTGTTTGTCTTGTGTCTGATGTGAAACATGCAAAACGACGATGGTGACGTTGCATTTTACATGATTTCTCCTAATTGACAGCTGCCTCCGTGCCTGAATGCATGTAATACTTGAGATGAGATGATTTTAATATGAATGCCTATTGAACTTTTAATTGCCAAATAAGTAAATTTGACCATTTTGTCAGCAAATCACAAAATTTTTAGGACTTAGAGCTTCCTAGGCCAGTAACATCCATAACTGGTCTTAATTATATATTTAGGAATTGAGTGGTTTCTCCTTATGGAATGTGTAACATCAATTTGCATAAATATATGACGTCCGTCTCTTGATATTAAATATGTGTTTGGGTTGAGGAGGACGTACATGAGGAAAGACATTTCTGTTTTTGATGAGCTCCACATAGCCAAAACGACACATTTTTTTTTTATGAACGAGGGAACCCGCAGCCGCTACCTTTTTGGTGCACACTGGGTAAACCCTCGGGTGTATGCATAGCCTGCAAACCACGCACACCAAGGTAAACCGCCCGTGGTCTACTACCTATAGATTTAGGTCATTTTCTTCTGTTTAGCCCATTTCAGTTGTTGTAAGCATGTTTTGATTATATATATCAATCAGCTACAACCCAGAATAACCTACCTTACCAGGACAGTCGCAATGAAGATAATTGGAAATACTTCACTAATAGGTCATTTTTGAGATTTTACATCTTTTGGATCCTAGTGCAGAATATCATTGTGGTGCGACCTTGTATTCGCCTTCCCCTTACCCGAAATTGAAAAAAACTAGTATTAACCCCGTGCATAGCATGTACGGGCGACCGCTAATTTTTTTTTGCGATTTGTGTTTAAGATATCATCACGGTTGTGTACTTCCAATAAACACTCATACAAACAAAAAAAATGGCGCATTGATTATCTTCGAAGTAATTGTAAAAGAAATGGCGTAGTCCGAAAAGATCTAATATATCATAATTTTTGAAATATTTCCTTGTACACTACGTTTGTCGTCACATTCGATGCACCCTTATCCCCTCAAATAAGAACGTTCAAAAGTATTTAAGGTAAGTAATTACATTAATCTATGATTATGATAAATATAAAATGAATAACATGTACTTAAAAAAGTTTTTTGTTGTTAATTCATGTAATTATCTCTTCATTAACCAACAATATCTAGTTTATTGATTTGATTTTTTTTTTGTTTCTTGTAACATTTTGATACTAATTTTCCTGATATGAGTAATGTTTTTTGAATGAAAATTTTTTCCGTTAAATGGGGGTATTTAACCTTTGAGAAAGGTGATTTTTTGGTTGATTAAATTTGGGAAGGATGATTTTTTGGTTGGTTAAAATTGAAAAGTTAAGTTTAGTGGGAGATCATGTGTAGTTTTTTTTCAAGTTAGTGGTGGTTTCATAATTGAAAAATAATGATATTATTTTTATTTAGTGATCAGATTAATAACAGCTGAGTATACCAAATCGTGCAAAAAAACTAAAACTTTCTCATTATGAAACTGTGAAAACAGCGGGTATATTGTCAATTATAACAACGGATAATCTATTTAATATCACAATCTCATCTTTAGGTTAATAACAATTGAGTATTTCTTAACAATATTATCTAAGATTTAACAATATTTTATGTATCTTGTTTTGGCATAGGTTCAATTTAATTCAACTTAATTAACACAACACAACAATAATTATAACCTCCATGATATCTTCTTTGCAAAAAAATAATATGGGGGTTTGTTCATGCAGATTGGGATTGACGATGATGAATATCCATTTATACATTTTGACAAAAAAACATTTTGTAGTTAGGTTTTGCCACCCTGACGTTATTGGTTTGACAATATTTAGTGTTATCGTCTATAGATGTGTTACCTTTGTGTCACTCTAATAAAATCAGAACGACGACAACTCGTAATCGAAAAAATAAAAAGTTAAGTTCAAGCATCCGATTGCTTACGTCTTGCCACCCTTATAAGGTCGAAAATGTGGCAGCCGTAGTTGTTGTCGAGTTATAATTTAGCAATTTTAAATTCTCAATGTTGATCGATTTCTTTACAATTCTGAGAGAATTAATTTATATTACATTGTACATTTTAATTTTAATATTTATCGTCATATTTAATTTTTTCTTTTGTAATTTTTTAATGGATTAGAAATTGTGCTATATCTTTTTGGGTTATTTCATGAGAATAATATCAACTATGAGTGTGCTTCTTAAATTAGTCCAAACTATACGTAATCTCATTTTAATAGGAACTACGCCTTCATTAACCTCATTTTGCTATGGGTGACCGACTACCTGTTGAACCTCTCTTATTCAACTCCTCCTCTAACTCTTCTTCATCTGATTCACATTTTGTGTTCATTTTCGGTCATTTACAAGAAAAAATAAATTTTCCGAAAATTCATCTTCCATTTCATTTTCAATTAGTCTTATAGAAATTATGGAAAAAAAATATTTTTATTGTAATTTTGGCTTTCACGCTGACTGCAACGGCCTAATAAAACCCTAGAAAGTTACAACAAGTCACTGTGACCGGCAATAACAAGTCATAATTTCATACATAGCAAAGCGAGATTAACGAATGTGTAGTTCATATTAAAATGAGATTACGTATAGTTTAGATTATTTTAAGAAGCACACGCATAATTGGTATTATTTTTATGAAATAACCCTTTCTTTAACGGGTTATTTAATGGCAATAATACCATCTATAGAGCGTCTTCCAAAAATAATACTAATTTCAATAAATCTGAGAATAATATGTATTATTGGAGTAGTTAAACAAGAATAGTATAAGTAAGTTTATCACCTGCTACATCAGGTCACCTAATTAATATTTACCCTGTTACTTATCTTCCATCCTCCTTCTTAGACCTGGATAAGGGGTGAACCGTGTCGGGTCAGCTTCGGGTCGGGCAAATTTCGGATTATAATAATCGGGTTAACTTCGGGTCAGGTTGGATAATTTCGGGTTTCAGTCATTCTCGGGTTTGCTGTTTTCAACTTTATTTTAGGGATATCAACTAGTTTTCAATAATAATAGCTGGGTCCGTTTCGGGCTAGCTCGGTTCAATTCAGATTGCTGGTGGAAATCATGTCTTCAGTTCGGATGTCGGGTCGGGTTCGGTTTGGCTTATTTGGGTCGGGTCACTTTTGTCAGGTCTACTCCTCCGTACTTCTTTCCTTCATTCTCTCTCTCCATTAGTCTTCATCCTTCTTCAGTTTCTTTTCTATACGTTTCGTTTAGATTAACGTGTTGATTTTGGTGTAGGATTGTGTTGTTAGCTAGATTTGGTGAGGTTGAAAGAAGAGGAATACGGAAGACATTAATTACGTTTAATGCCTTGTAAACTGAGTAAGTGAAAATGAGTTAATTAATATGAAATAAATTAAAGGTGAAAAGGAAGGTGAACGGGTTCTACCGGTAACTGATCATCTATACTACTCTGGTTTAACTACTTCAAAAATATGTATTATTCTCAGATTTATTAAAATTGGAATTACTTTCGAAAGATGAGCTATAGTTGGTATTATTGCCGTGAACTAAAATTAAAGGTGAAAAAGGAAGGTGGAAGGGTTCTACAAGTAACCGGTCACCTATACTACTTTGGTTTAACTACTCCAATAATACGTATTATTCCCAGATTTATTAAAATTGATATTATTTTTGGAAGACGCCCTATAGTTGGTATTATTATTGTTAAATAACCCTTTTTTTTAACTATGCACTAATTTATTTAGTTTAATAATGTTTAAATTGGGTCATCTATTAATTAACTTAAAAGAATTGAGATTTAAGTTAAAAGAATATCCGGATAGAAATGCGGTGGGAGTTGGGGAATATATGATAAAGTGTTGGTATTATTTTGTAAAAATCAAAAGACATGGTAGTAAATTACAAAATACGTTAAATATATGGTGACAACTTGTAATTTTTCCTTTAATTAATATAGATTTTCATCGAGTTATGATAAATGTTCTTCAATAAATTAAATGACATGAAATACATATTTCGCATAAGTCAATGAAAAATGAAGTAATAAATTAATTTAAGTTTAAGTATAATTGTAGTTAAAATTGGTTTAACTTTAATTTCAAATTGAATTAATTGTAGTTAATTGGTGGTGGTTAAGTTTTGGCAAGTTGAGTTAAGTGTGGTTAATTGGTAGTGGTTAAGTATGAGAATAAAATATTCCCCAAAAATTTGATAGCTTGACCCGTAGGCGAAATTGGTTGAGAGTGAATGTAGAGGCTTAAAAAAACCTTGCTTTAATAAAATAGGGATATAGAAGCATGAAAAAGAAAGAAATAAAAAAGAAAATGAAATTAGAAAAAAGAAGAAAAAGAACAGAAAAAGAAAAGAAAATATACATATGCTTCTTGTAATTTTTGGGGATTGGTCGAGTTGCTAACTAGAATTGAATTGCAAATTAGGAGGATGACAAAATTGCCTCTTATGCACTTTGAGTTTTACTTCTAGTTAATGACCGGAATTCATAGATGAGGTTTTTGGATGAATAGTTTTTATTGTGTAGGTGCGACTACTGGTCTTAGCCCCACATTTCCATACGTGCTTTAAGCACAATCCATGTTATTCCCTCACATATTAGCCACCCTTTGTAAGTCCTTGGCATGTACTGTGTTCCTGATTGGTGGAACACGTATTTGATTTGGGAGAGATTGATTTCATATTCGATTGCATGCATATTTCATAAGGCGAGTGAGTGTCTTTATTCTTCCCTATCTTCACATATATACTTACCCGCGCTTATGAGTGTCGAGCGACAACCGTAAGGAAGTCCAGCATTATCGATCTTGCAAGATTGAAAATTTGGCAGGCAATTGTTTGATTATGGCATGATAATTGATCTCGTTGCATTCTTGAGTGTTACATATTTTCTCAGCGGTTTTAGTCGATTTTATGAGAATAATTGTAATTCAGCTCTGAGTCCTGTTTCACATCACTTGTTCTCGTATGTATATATTAGTTGTTTGCTTGAGGACAAGCAAATGTTTGGTTTGGGGGAGTTTGATCAACACATTTTATATCGCATTTTATTGTCCCCAGACAAGCATATTTGAGTTTTTCTTCTTCCTAATTTATATGTTCAATGTCGATTTTTATTAGAAAGTCGATACTGCCGATTCTCGTGCTATTTTGCAGATTAGGTGCAATTTCGAACATATTTAGGAGTAATAGCCCTGATAGCCGAGACGAGAATGGAAGTCGAGGAAGAAAACGAAAAGCCAAGAAGCAAAGAAGAACTCAGCCGTGAGTCTCAGCAGAGCACCAATCGATCGAGTGCCTCACATCCGCGCCCAACTGGACTGCATTAGAGTATTGGGCTGATTCCCCCTTATTAGCCCAAAGCAAAGAAGAATTGGAGCTTTCAAGGATCCACTCGATCGAGTACTATTACATGCACTCGATCGAGTACTATTACAGGGCCGCGCATTAATTTCTAATTTACTTAGAATTTGGGCCGGTCTCGAAGTCCAACTGATTTCTTTTAAATAAGTTTTCTGAATTCATTGTCAGACACTTTTCTACATAATACTTTCAGACACTTTTTATTTTTTTTTTCTTAGGAGCTAAGCATTACGTTTATTTCCGTTTTTCTTCGCGAGATACATTGAACTTTGTTTTTCTTTCTCAGATCTTGAATTCTTCGGTATCGATATTCTTAATTTTAATTTTAATTTCAGTTTCTACTTAAATTTTCGTCTTAATTCAATCTTCGTATTGCTTTATCGTTTTCTAGTATAGAATTATTATTGCTTTCCGTAGATTAATTCATATCGTTTCCGTTATGTTTAATTGCAATTCGTATTTTGATAGTTTGATTATTCTCAGTATGAGTAACTAAATTCTACCTAGGGTTAATGCGATCGATGCGTATTATTAGGGTTAGTCAATTGACCTGTTTCTAATCGTATGAACTATCGCCTGATTATCGTTTTAACTCTGATTAATTGTTTGATGCATAATTCAATTAATTAGTATCGCAAATTAGGACTTTTCGCCGACCGGGTTAAGAACTAATTAGGTCATGATATTTTGGGTAGACTGACTTAATGCTAGCGACCGTAGGTTAAGTTTAGATCTAAAGGTTGTAGTGTACCGACCGGACTTGCACCTTAGTTAGTTCGATTATTGACATGTTAGTGGACTTCCTGACCCGAGTAATATTCATAGTGAACCTCAGACCCTAGACTTTTCCCTTATTGATTTATCTATTAGTAATTAGTTATTAGCCTACCAAAACCAACTCGAACTATGACCCATAACTTAGAGTCTAAATCTTAAGAATAGACAACTAAATTCTGTCTCCTTGTGGTTCGACCCTTGACTTCACTATCTACATTAGTTGATGACCTTAGGATATCTTTGATTAGGGATACGACTAACCCCTATCAGCTGCCAGCGTACTGGTCAAAGAAGGTCGAGCAGAGCTCAGCGAAGGTGCGGATCGAGGCCACCGGCAGCCCTTCGGAACCAGCACTTGCGACCCAGTGAGGGTCATTGGGAAGACTCGACACCAAACTACGTCGTCCACTTCGTACATGGCCATGTGACTTTTGAATGTCACAAGGTGGTCTTCGGGGTCTACGGTGCCATCAAACTGGATATTAGGCACTTTGACCCTAGGGGCCGGGGATTCCAACACTTCTGGGTGAAGGGGCGACGCTGTGGGCCGTCCTTTCTGGGGTGTCCTCTTTGGAATGACGGTTAATTTTGAATCACCTTCCTCCTCATTCTAGGCCTTTGAGTCCTCGCGGGTGGAGTGTCGCGTTCTGGAGAAGGAGGGCTCTGGCATCAGGGTTCTGTGACTGCTGTGACTGTGCCGTCTGATCCTCTTAGCGGACTTTGGTGTGAGCCAGCTGAAGACAGACCCGCATTGACTGGGGCCGGCGGAGCGCAATCGTGTCAACCACTCTTGTTCCGTCAATCCCTTTAGCCTGTCTTGGGATCTTCTGGGAAGTCCGTTGGCCCTCACGCGTGGGCCTAGGCAATGCAGCGCTGTTTTCTTGGGGCTAGGAGTGCGTCGAGCCTTTTTTGAGTTGGGACCGAAGCGATGACGCACCGTAGGTGTCAGACATCGACTCATTTCCCTCTTTTTTTTCTCTTGGGGCGTCAACCTCCTCGTCGACTAGTTCGTCGCTTGTGATGGGGATGATAGTGTCTGCTTCGAGGTTCCTACATTGGGGGACATCTTCCGGATTGTATCCCTTTCTCTGTCGCTCGAATTCAAAGCGTTCCTTGGCCAGCCATTCTTCGCTCTTCTTCAGTGCGCGCGCTCACTCTTCGACGGTCGTCGGTTCGAGGAAGAGCTGCCTCAGAGACACGTTTGCCCTCTAAGAGGGCCTCTAGTGCTCTTAGCGGACTTTGGTGTGAGCCAGCTGAAGACAGACCCGCATTGAGTGGGGCTGGCGGAGCGCAATCGTGTCGACCACTCTTGTTCCGTCAATCCCCTTAGCCTGTCTTGGGCTCTTCTGGGAAGTCCGTCGGACCCCACACGTGGGCCTAGGCGATGCAGCGCTGTTTTCTTGGGGGTAGGAGTGCGGCGAGCCTTTTTTGAGTTGCGACCGAGGCGATGATGCACCGTAGGTGTCAGACATCGACTCCTTTCCTTCCATTTTTATCTTGGGGTGTCAACCTCCTCGTCGACTAGTCGTCCCTTGTGATGGGGATGATAGTGTCTGCTTCGAGGTTCCTACATCATGGGACATCTTTCGGATTGTATCCCTTTCTCTGTCACTCGAATTCAAAGCGTTCCTTGGCCAGCCATTCTCCGCTCTTCTTCAGCACGCGCGCTCACTCTTCGACGGTCGCCAGTTCGAGGAAGAGCTGCCTCGGAGACACGTTTGCCCTCTAAGAGGGCCTCTGGTGCTCTTAGCGGACTTTGGTGTGAGCCAGCTGAAGACAGACCCGCATTGAGCGGGGCTGGCGGAGCGCAATCGTGTCGACCACTCTTGTTCCGTCAATCCCCTTAGCCTGTCTTGGGCTCTTCTGGGAAGTCCGTCAAACCCCACAAGTGGGCCTAGGCGATGCAGCGCTGTTTTCTTGGGGCTAGGAGTGCGGCGAGCCTTTTTTGAGTTGCGACCGAGGCGATGATGCACCGTAGGTGTCAGACATCGACTCCTTTCCCTTTTTTTTTTTTTATCTTGGGGTGTCAACCTCCTCGTCGACTAGTTCGTCCCTTGTGATGGGGATGATAGTGTTTGCTTTGAGGTTCCTACGTCATGGGACATCTTTCGGATTGTATCCCTTTCTCTGCCACTCGAATTCAAAGCGTTCCTTGGCCAGCCGTTCTCCGCTCTCCTTCAGCGTGCGCTCACTCTTCGACGGTCGCCAGTTCGAGGAAGAGCTGCCTCGAAGACACGTTTGCCCTCTAAGAGGGCCTCTGGTGCATCGTGCACGACGACGGCCTTGGTCAGCGTTGAGGCTCCGAGAAGGGCCGCGAAGAATTGCTGGGCGGCGACCATCTACTTTGGGGAGAATGCTCCCACGGGTGGCTGGACTGGAGTGATCGCGGCAGGAGTAGGGGCCTCCACCGCCAGCGCTTTGCCATGGTTGACATTCCGAGGTGGCAGGCTTGTGGACCGCGCTGTTTCTTCGAGGCGTGCCGGGGTCGGGGTTTCCTAAGGGATGCCTGACGTGCCCTGATTGGTCATCTTTGTTGTTTTGATATCTTGGTAGGGAATTTTAGTTTAGTTCACCACAAATGGCGCCAAATTGTTTGGGATGCAAACAATCAATATGAGCCAAGCTAGGATTGCCGGTAGGTTCTTTCTTCTTGCTTCCTTTTGACGTCTGGTTGGCTGCTGTTACTGCACAAGTGACAAATAAGAGCCTCAGAGGGTGTCCGAGGTTGCCTCTCCGACGCTCAATCTAGCGATGGGTTTTACGGTAAATGTCTCGTTTCGGTCGAACATCGTATCTCTTTTTCTAGTGAGATAAGTTGGTGCTTATTTATTTCTCCTTTGATTGGGGAGAATAGTGTACTATTTATAGGGTGAGTCAAGGAATTGATCTCTTCTTACACACAAGGCCTTACCGAGCTCGGGTCGTCGTCTGGGTAACTGACAGGGCCTGAAGGACGTCGGTGGTCGGGTTAAAACCACCTTTGCCATGGTCTTGTGTGGGTAGGCGTCCACTCGGGGGTCGGGCGGTCGGGCAGTCGTCGTTCGCCCTACCTTGCCCGAGCTGTTTGTACGACCCTCGTCAAATAGATTTCTCAAAAAAATAAGAGGTCAATTATCAAATGTCAAGTGGCAACCCTAAATTAGATCATTGTATACATTATTTGGTAAAAGGATTTAAATCAAACTTTTTTTTTTGGTGTAAACCATCCAATTTAGTTCGGATTTGAGTCGGATAGGACCTCGAGGGGGCTAAAGTTTTTTTTCCTTCTTGATTTTTGATCAATTTGTATATTTAGTTTAATATTAAAAAAACAAGACAATTCATTTTTTATAACTACATTATTTTATAAGTAACCCATATTTAAGTTGTGGAAAATACTTTCAAAAAAAAAAAAGTTGTGGAAAATTTTCAAAGCTAATTCTTAATCTTATTTAAGGTAAGATATTCATCTATATGAACAGGGGTAAATTACATGGCTAAAATTATTAGGGTATCCAAAATTACAGTACAAAAACTAAAAGGGTCAGACACATAAGTAAAAGAAATAGGAAGGCGCAAGAGGACCAAAATTAAAAAATTAAGGGTTACACACAAAAGTAAAAAAAATTGGAAAAATGGGCAACTTAGGAGTTGAACCCAAATCCTCTGCATTGGATAGTCAGTTCTCAACCAGTACACCAAAGACTTATCTATTGGAATATCTGCTCTAAAAAACATATTTGAAGGACCTCTGTGTTTTGGGCCCCGGTTCTTTGAATCGAGTGAACAACTAGTCCGACGAGCTTGGCCAGAACTATCGTTAACCTTCCATTACAACACGCAGAAAGATGATAACTCGTGATTTTACCTATTTTTGCCCCATATTTCTATTCTTATTCGATCAATTTTATAACCCAATTTGTTAGTAATTAGTTATTTTATGTTTAATTAGATTATTAGTCGAGTCTTGTATAATTAGTGTCAAATTATGTTATTTCTCGGGATTTTGGTACTGCGTTTCGATATTTGATCTTGTAGGTACCGACCCGGAAAGAATCGAGACGATCAAGACGGGTCAAACCCGACATTGACCAAGACCTTCATTTCCCTTTCACTCTCCTGCTCTCCTTCTCCACCTTAATCATCAATCATCAATCAACCATGGAAACAATCATCTTCTCACCTCCATCTCCAATCAATCAATCAATCACCACCAATTATTACTCCTCTCATCTCCACCGTCGTCGGCCACCGGAATCACAGCCGGCGACACCACCTCGCCACTCTCTGCCGCCATACTCCTCCCTCCTCTCCTCAATCGCTCCTCCATCGCGAGACACAACCGCGAGCAACAACCGCAACCACCACCCCGGCGTTACTCGTCGCCATCACCACCGAGCACCATACTCCGGCCCCGTTGACGGTCGATCTCCGGCGAATCTCCGGCGAGCCCCAGCAGCAGCTCGCGATTGATTTTATTTGGGTGTGTTCTGATTTGGAATAGCAAAAGACGATTTAGCCCTTTCTATTACTCTATTTATTTCATTTAAATGAAGGATAGTTTGGTCATTTTGTTCTTGTTAGAGGTTTACAAAAACCCTCATTTCTGTTTCTCACAAACAGGCTGTTAGGGAGTAGAATAAAACAGAGGGTTTAGGAGTAGAAGACGCAGCACAGCAGCCCTCTTCCCATTTTCTTCTTTAATTTAATTTAATTAGTTTTAATTAATTAATGTAATCCTTCCTTCTTCAACATTCAAGACTTCTTATTTCTAGTAATTCCTTTTGGTATAATTCTCTTATCTCTTCTCCTTTGTTATTTTATTATCTTTGGTTTTATGTTTAGGATATATTTAGTTAGTAATTAGTTTAAAGTTATAATCTTTATTGTTAATTATGTTTTGTGATGTTATTCTATAATTGTCTTGTTTGTTTATATGTAATTTATGTTAGTATTAATTAAAGTTTCCTTCTTTTACCATTTCATTATGTTAGATGTTATGTTTAGATTAGTTATAAGTGTATTTTGTGTTAGGTTAATTATGAGTAGCGAGTAATCTTTTATTAGGGGACGATTAATCCCCAACATGCCTTGATTATGATATTGGGTCCATTTTAATGAGTTATCGGGTGTTAAGTTGGGGATTGTTAAGGGGTTAGGATTCAATTAATCTTTTGGGTTGGTTATGGTTCCTTGACCCTTGTCCATCGGTGGGAGCCGATTAGGTTTAGGAAAACCGATTACCCATATGACTAACCTTACCGATTTGGGTTGAACACGGGAGTGAGAACCCACTGTTAGTGCCCTTGACTTTCGGTCGGAACTCCTACCTCGGGAGGGGGAGAATGACGGACGGGAATCTAGCGTAGACTTAATGACTTAGGTTCTTAGCGGAATACCACGGGAGTGGATTTCGGTGTGGATCTAAGATACCAATTATGAGCCCGGGAGGGAAGTACTTGGGATTACTATTTATCCATTCACGAACCCGGGAGGGAGGTGTTTGGACCTCTAGAGACGTTTTCTCCCTAATTCACTATTCGATGACTTGTTAACGGGATTTCAATGACATGATTGAGGTGTGTCGGTGGAGGAAATCAGACCCTAGGCTTTTCTCCATTTGATAACTTGCTTAATTTGTTTATTAGTTTACTTATTTTTGCTTTTGTTAGTTAGTCTTATTAGTTTAATCTCACTCTTTTATTGACCCGCGTAGCTAATTTGTAATCCGGGACCGAACTAGTACTCATTCCCGATCTCTTTGAGGATTCGACTCGACTTGCCCTTGCTATTTTAGTTTAGGTTAGTTGGTTTATTTGGTAGTAAGATTGGCGACAAATCTCGGCTATCAAAATGGCGCCGTTGCCGAGGAGATCAACGGATTGATATTAGTTTAGTTTTAGATTTATTAGACTACGCATTGTTACTTGTTCCGTGTTGCATCCTTGTGTGTGGTTTGTCTCTCATCTTGTGGCTTGTCCTTTGATTGTCACATTTTGTCCCGATGGAGGCTATTTTTGAATTCTCTCAATATGACAATGAACCATTCCATGATTACCTTTCTAGGTTTGAGCAATATGTTGAATATCTTGGTTCTTGTGGTTATTATTTCTCTGATTCGGATTTAGGCTATGTTGTTTATGAGGGTATGAATTTGGAGACTCGTGAATGAGCTTGTTACATGAGTGAGGGTAGATCTTTGGATTTAAATGAATACTTGAGTTTTTTGAGGTACATGGCAACTAAATCCTTAGAAACCCAAACCTCAACCCTTGAGTCTATCATGGAGACTATGATGGAGCAAATGTTAGAAAGCCAAAACCAATTTCTTGCCCTTCAAAAGCAAAGAAATGAGAATATTGATAACTCCTTGGCCCAATTACACTCCTCCGTGACCTCCTACTATGGTAAGGCTCAAGCTCAATTAGACACAATAGCCGAAAATTTGAGAATTTTGGAGAGTTCTCGAGAGAATGAGGTAGCTTTTGTATGTGATGATGATGAGGACGATATGATTGTTGATGACTCTCTTTCTTCAAATATTGATGTGAATGAATTTTCTATGCCTTTGTTGGAGAAAGATGATATGCTTATTGATGATAATTTTGTTGAGTCATGTGAGCTTACTCTTGATGCTAATGTTTCTCCTCTTGATGATTTGATTGTACATGACTCTTCTTCTTTGATACATGTTGTGATTGCCAAGCCTTTGAATGATGATGATGATGTTATGCAGTCACTTGAAGATCACTCACTCAACCACTCTTTAAATCTTGTTTCATCTCTTGAAAACCAACCTACACCTCACTTTGTTAATTCTCAAGTTCCATGTAATGTGAATGACTTGGAGTTTATGATGTTTGGAGATGCTTGTGGTTTATATGATGGAAATTGCTCACTTGTTGAGAAGGATTTGAATGAGTTTGAAAGTGTAATATTTGATGAAAATCTTTGGAATGCAACTTGTATTGATGATTTTGTTGATGAGGAGAACCATTGTGAGGAGTTTGATGTTTTTGATGATCCTTGTGAGAAAAAGGATGTTAGTGAGAGTGATCTCGAGGTTTCTTCCTCCATTGATAGAGCGAGTGATTTTTCTATGCCTAAGATCTTTGAAAATCCCATTTTTGAGGATTTGGGTAGTATGTTTTTGATGGAGAATCCACTCTTTGACTACTTGGAGGAGGAGATAGTAATGAAAATTTTGAGGCTTTTAGTGATGAAGGAAAGGGTGAGGACACTTTTAGTGAAACCTTTGTTGAGGAATCTCCTAATAATGATTTTCTTAACTCTTGCATCCTTGAAAAACCATCTCCTTATGCCTCTTTGAAAACCTCTCCACAACTTTCACCCTCTTTACCATTCACTCCTTACCCCTTACTTAAAGAGCCCAAAGTCGACAAAGAAGATAGATTTGAACATGAAGGCCCGGAAAAATTATTTCATAATTATTGTGCCTTTCTTGTTTATGCATGGTTTTCTCCTTACACTTTTGTCTTCTATTGTCACTTCTCGGAATTCTTTGCTAGGTTGTATGACCAACTTCTAAGGGCATTAAATTGTTCTTTTCTTGAAGTCTTGAAGAAGTCGAGCTAACGACTTTAAACAAAGCATCAATTGTATATATTTTTGTGTTTGTGTTTGTGTTTTTGTTTTTGGATGTAGGTACTTTTACAAGAGTTCAACTTGAAGGGATTAGAACAAGAAGCAAGGAAAGATGATTATAGCTTCGAGAAGAGCTTTAACGGTAACTTCTTGCCCTCCTTTTCCCTTCCCCTTCCCCTTGTTTTGAACATTGAGGACAATGTTCGATTTAAGTGTGGGGAGGCTTTTGGTTGGATTTTGTTGTGGTTGAGTTGATACTCTTGTGGTTAGTACCTTGGTGGTATTTTGTGTTGTAAATATTTGGTTTTTGTGGGAATGTAGCATTATGTTAGCTTGTTTTGATTACTTTTGTCGTCCACGTCTATTTTGAGTTTTCATTTGAAAAACTTAAAAAAATCCATAAAAATTTGAAAATTTTGAAAAATTCTTAAAAAGTGAAAAATTAGAAAATCCAAAGTGTCAAGTTTTTTTTGCTTTCACTTGTCTTCTTTGATTTAGTTGTTCTTCTAGTTTCTAACTTTTGTGAAAATAAAGAAATTTAGACATTAGATCGTTGCATATGAATGTTATGTATCAATTGGTCTCCTACTGTAAGTCGCTCGAGGGTGTGTACTTCATTCAATTCCACTGTCCACCTCCCGTGATGTGATTTGATTTATTAACTTGTCTAGGTGACTGTAACCCGAGTGACACTATGTTTTTTTTACGATCCATTTTCCACAAAAATATTCTACAAAATAAAAGTTGGTTATTCGTACCAATATCACAAAAAAAAATGCTCAAGCATCAAAAAAAAAATGATCAATCAAGAAAAAAATCACAAAAACTCGAAAAGAAAGAATAAGGGGAGAAGAAAGAAAAAAAATGGAAAAAGAAAAAAATGAAAAAGAAACAAAAAAAAGAAAAAGAGAAAACAAGAAAAAGAAAAAAAAAAAAGAAAAGAAAAAAGAATCATATTCCTCCCCGAGTCATTTTTATTTATATCCATTTCATCGTTTGGATTGTTTTACTTCGTCATTCGGTTTATAGGACGACCCTAGCCCTTCGTTTTTACGAGGGGCCGAGACTTGTTTTTAGTCACTAATTTCATGGGAGTTCGCTTTCCATCTCCATCTCACGTCCTTGAAATAGCTTGGACCGAAACCGATTGATGTATAATGTGATTATATGTGACCTTTTAGTGTTTGATTATCATTGTTAGTGCTTAAGTTAGATTTTAGGATTGCGACTTTTGATATCGGAGCTCGTGATTGTTTGTAAATATTTTGTGTAGTACGTATCTTTATATATATATATATATATATATATCGTGTTTTCATTTTGTTATTTTTATTTATGAGTCGTAGTTTAGTTTTTTGAGCTTACTCGAGGACGAGTAAGAGTTAAGTGTGGGGAGGTTGATAACTCGTGATTTTACCTATTTTTGCCCCATATTTCTATTCTTATTCGATCAATTTTATAACCCAATTTGTTAGTAACTAGCTATTTTATGTTTAATTAGATTATTAGTCGAGTCTTGTATAATTAGTGTAAAATTATGTTATTTCTCGGGATTTTGGTACTGCGTTTCGATATTTGATCTTGTAGGTACCGACCCGGAAAGAATCGAGACGATCAAGACGGGTAAAACCCGACTTTGACCAAGACCTTCATTTCCCCTTCACTCTCCTGCTCTCCTTCTCCACCTTAATCATCAATCATCAATCATCAATCATCAATCATCAATCAACCATGGAAACAATCATCTTCTCACCTCCATCTCCAATCAATCAATCAATCACCACCAATTATTACTCCTCTCATCTCCACCGTCGTCGGCCACCGGAATCACAGCCGGCGACACCACCTCGCCACTCTCTGCCGCCATACTCCTCCCTCCTCTCCTCAATCGCTCCTCCATCGCGAGACACAACCGCGAGCAACAACCGCAATCACCACCCCGGCGTTACTCGTCGCCATCACCACCGAGCACCATACTCCGGCCCCGTTGACGGTCGATCTCCGGCGAATCTCCGGCGAGCCCCAGCAGCAGCTCGCGATTGATTTTATTTGGGTGTGTTCTGATTTGGAATAGCAAAAGACGATTTAGCCCTTTCTATTACTCTATTTATTTCATTTAAATGAAGGATAGTTTGGTCATTTTGTTCTTGTTAGAGGTTTACAAAAACCCTCATTTCTGTTTCTCACAAACAGGCTGTTAGGGATTAGAATAAAATAGAGGGTTTAGGAGTAGAAGACGCAGCACAGCAGCCCTCTTCCCATTTTCTTCTTTAATTTAATTTAATTAGTTTTAATTAATTAATGTAGTCCTTCCTTCTTCAACATTCAAGACTTCTTATTTCTAGTAATTCCTTTTGGTATAATACTCTTATCTCTTCTCCTTTGTTATTTTATTATCTTTGGTTTTATGTTTAGGATATATTTAATTAGTAATTAGTTTAAAGTTATAATCTTTATTGTTAATTATGTTTTGTGATGTTATTTTATAATTGTCTTGTTTGTTTATATGTAATTTATGTTAGTATTAATTAAAGTTTCCTTCTTTTACCATTTCATTATGTTAGATGTTATGTTTAGATTAGTTATAAGTGTATTTTGTTTTAGGTTAATTATGAGTAGCGAGTAGTCTTTTATTAGAGGACGATTAATCCCCAACATGCCTTGATTATGATATTGGGTCCATTTTAATGAGTTATCAGATGTTAAGTTGGGGATTGTTAAGGTGTAGACACCCGCATTTTGACTGCCAGGTGTCTATGGCAGTTTCCAAAAAACACTCGATGATGATCGGACGCTAACATGCTTCTATGCGCTCGGATACGGGCTCAAATCCATTAATCGTTGGCTAACACACTTACGGAGTACAAATCTCACCAAACGGACCTCAAATCCAGGCCCAGTGGATCATTTCGAGTCAAACAAGACTAATTTGGGCCAAAACAGACACCGGAAATAAAACCGACTTTTTGCGATTGGGTCAACCCCGGTCAAAGTCGTTTCCGAGACACACAAAAACAGCCATACAACCCTCAAAAAGTCCAAGTCAAACACAAAACCCATCAAACACAAATCACGGTCCAAAGTTAACGGACCTGCGCGACCCAGCTGGGCCACTCGATCGAGTGACCCACCCACTCGATCGAGTGGGCCTATTTTGAGCCCGACGGCTGGCATAACGGGCCACTCGACCGAGTTAGCCACCTACTCGGTCGAGTAACCCTAAACCGGGTGCCCTAACTTTTCTTATATAAGCAACCCCCATGCACACATGTTCAACACTTTTGACATCTATTACAACCCTAATACATCCTAAGAGCAATCCTACACTACATCCTTTACAAACCCTAGACAAACCCTAGGAAAATCGACACTAGCAAAACCTAAACCTAGCTTTAGGAATTCAACCCGAGCCACCACAACTTAGCCTCCATACACCTCGAAGACTCTCGTGTTGTAGCCGCGTTTACGAGCCTTATTCCGAGACAAGAATATGTAGGTTGAGGGTGTCAAAACCCCTTCTCTCCTTCCTCCCTTTCTCACGTCATCTTCATCTTCCTTTTTCGTTTTTTTTGTTTTTGTTATTTTACTTATTGTACCGTAATATCGATAATATCATTAATATTAAAACATTAAAATATTTATCGATTTGTGTCGAATAAGAAGGATACCGGGATAAGGAAAACCGCATATACAAGTGTATCGCACACGCGTCTTCGGTCGCTTATCCCGGTACCCCGATTATTTGATTATTGAGATAAATCAACTTAAACAACAATTCGTTATTATTTCTCGTCATCATCATCATCAATTTTTTACATTCATCTTTTTCTAAAATCAGTTTTAATAAGGGTCGAAACCCGTTGACACGGATCCGACATCACAATCCCTAGGGATTTATTTCGATGTCGGAGAAGTCGAGGGAATCAAGTTTTTATTCAAGTAAAGCGTCGATTTCAGATTCGATACTAATTCCATAATTGGATATCGAATCTAACAATCAAGTCATATGAATTAATTAGCGTGATTTGCTCATATCACGATAATTAATTTAAAACGACTAAAATCAATTTATTTATTCTTCTTTTTTTATTTCACTCTAATATTCTATATCGATTCAAATAATCGAATATGGGATATAACGAGTATTCAAAATTAGAATCGGGTATAAATTCAACAATATTTATATTCGGTTCAACAAATTCGCGATTTATAAAAAAACCAAGTCGAACATAAATTGTGCAATATTCATGTCCGATTCGGTAAAACCGTCGAATTATCAAAAATCAAGAGCAATTTCAAAATCAATAATTAAATTGCAAACGAACCGAGTTCGTACAGGTGCCACTCGACCGAGTGCCTTAGTCACTCGATCGAGTGACACCCTAAAATCGAGTCAGAATGTTAATTACGACCCCCACTCGATCGAGTCTCACAGTGACTCGGTCGAGTGGCCATGTACTCGACCGAGTCGGTCAATGACTCGGCCGAGTATGGTCCATAACGCAAAGCAGAATCGTCTTTTACAGGTCCACTCGATCGAGTCCATCAACCACTCGATCGAGTGACCCATAACGATTAACACAATAAATCGTACTTTATTCTATTTTTCAAACTCGATAGTATTTTACGACTTAGGTCAACACGTGTTTAATCAATCATGTGTATTACTATCTTTTCAAACCACGCATCTCATATTCGCATCTTTTCATCTCATCTCATATTTGCAAACTGTTATTATTCGTTATATCGTTATATCGTTACTAACGCGTTTTCTGTTTCTTTTGTCAATTTAATTATTATTCGTTTATTATACTAAATGAACCCGCATGCTAAAATACAACTTTGACGTTAATTTTAGTTGCATTAAATTGACTTAGAAACCCACTTTTCAATTTCATTCACATGTTTAGGGAAAATAATCTTTGCATAGCATTTTTTTCCCGTTTTACTAACGCGCGTATTGGAAAGTCATTCGAATTCTTAGTAGAAGCCGCTAATGTGCGGGCGGGGTTGGGTGTCCTTTGTGGGCTTCCCAACACGTACCCTCACCCCTTACTCAGAACCTCGGTTTCCGGATGTCCGAAACTGTTGGCGCACGAGAGTCATTCAATACACATTATCCGATAACGTCGGTATTGGTATCAAATGCAAAGGGACGATCCCAATAAACTCTGACATCGCAAATGGGCCGTATTTTGTATACGGCCCACTACGACATAGAGTGGGCTCGAACGGTTCCGAATAACCACAAAATTCGGTGGCGACTCCACATGGACCTAAATTTCAATTCGATCTTTCTCATATGGAGATTCATTTGCCTCCCCAAACCCGCGCGTGGCCGCGTCGGGGTGGACCTATGTCATGTCCACAATTTGGCGACTCCGCTGGGGATTAACTGATGCGTGACTTACCATCGGCATCCTCAGGGTGAGACTCGAATAGAAATCGTTTGACAAATACAATACGCGTTTTAGTTTTGCGGTTCATGCATAACCCATTTTTTCCCGGGCCGGTACTCGCGACCGACGTCCCACTATACCGTCGATGTACTCCAATATGGATATGTCGAAAGGTGTCCATAGTCGATTCGAGTGGGTTTCGCGGCATGTTCTAAGATCAACTCGACTTAGGAAGTCTGTCCCGATCAACGTCTAGGTACACTGGTATAGACCCCCTATAGACCGACCGAGACTTAGTATAGAGCATACATGGCGTTGTTATAATGCTTGTGTGACTACGTGCTACTTGGTTTCCGAGTCGTTTTCAAAAACCGTCAAGTTTTCAAAATTGCATCCTTTTCAAACTATTCAATTTCAAAACCCGGGACACATACCGAATTTAGGACTTATGATTTTACTCAAACTAGCCTATTTTCTAGACGGTATGCTGCCCAATTCAAAACTCGAAAATACTTTCGAACTTTCAAAACCCGCGGCCCAATAACTTTTCGTTTTTTTCCGGAAATTGGGCCCTTAAACCGAGTTTTCTCGGACTTTCTCAAAAACAAAACATCAATTTTCAAAACCTTCCACTTCTAGGATTTCCTGTATTTAGCAGTGTCGGGTTGTGTCTTAAGTTGTCAAGGTCTATAGCGTCGAAACTCCGTCGATCCTACATCACGAGTTTCTTCCCCTTCCCAGTCCGCCTTATTAGACTAAGGCAAGGCCCACCTACGTAGGACAAACCCCTACAAAAGAGGGCTCGTCAACACAATCGAGTCTAAAAGTCTGGGGATGTCTCACGTGAACCTTCCTTCGAACAGGACTAGGCCCACTCGCCAAATCCTAAGGAAGGCCCACCTTTCGCAAGTCACCCGTCTAGGTGTCTTTTCCGAGTCATTTCCCTTTTTAGTCTTGTTCGGGATGTACTTTCTATTTCGGGATTTTGGGCTAGTTTCTGATTACGTGGTGTTCTTACAGACAGGCCACCCGTGACTAGACATCAACGCAAGATGGTCGAATTGAAAGATGCCCTCGCCAAGCTCGAGACTCAACTAACTTCCATCCAGGTTAACCAAACAACGTTAGCCACTCGACTGAGCGCCGTAGAGAAGACGGCCCCTTTTGAAGGATCCGAGCCCAATGGGCCCATGGCCGAGCTGGTCAATATTGTTCGTAGGCTCGAGGAACAAGTCTCCCTATCGACGAACAACTCGATCCACACCGAGAATGCTCGTATTTATTCACCTTTAGATAACGAGCTTCCTGCTAACCTCAACTTAACGGGACTTCCTATGTTTGAGGGTACCGAAGACCCGGTCCACCACATCCGGGCTTTCAAAGACTTCATGGCGGTAAAGGGGGTGAAGTCAACTATGTTCAAGCACTTGTTCCCTTCTTCCCTGGAGAAACTGTAACAACCCGGATTTTCGATGACTTAAAATAATAGATAATGCGGAAAGTTATCTAAGTCATTTAATTAAAATTATATCAGAGTATAAATAAATCCGGATCGCTACGGATCCTTACAACAAACGACTATTAATTACAGTCTTGATTCACTTAGTACAGAATATAAATTCCATTTTTAAGCTAAACATTATTAAAATCTCTCGCTCGATTCCCCAACGTCTTAGACCTGCAAAAAAAATAATACAGTGCACGCTGAGCGGGACAGCAACCAAGCCGTTCATCTAATATCACCTCGAACACATAAGACAATCATGTGAATAACAAATAATATGCTTATAAAGATAGTAAAGGATATCACGTAACAGATAATTTCCTTTACTTCAATAAATCAACATGTGAGGTGATGAAAACGATAAAGTTTAAAAGATGGGACATTGGCAGCCATTTGATTTTAAAATCATTTTTCACGTAAGCAGAGAATAAACACACGAGTCGTGGTTTCTAGTATCACCGCTACTCCATATTGGCTTGCATCTCACCAATAAAAGTAACCGTGTTACCGACTCGTAGACCGAACCAATCTTATGAGGTTTACATCTCACCCATAAGGCTCAATTGGGCCCAACTTCTATTATATTATACGTTTATTCAAACGGGGCTCTGGGCTGAAATGAAAGCTGATGATTACATTCTCTGCATCACCAAGAGGGAACCAGCAGTTTTCAGAATCCTGTTCTGCCCCCGCTACCTAGGTGGTAATACTGATCAAGTACTTGTCTATATGTGCGCCACATACCCTACGCAGACTCTTGAACCGCAGAACTCACTGCCGTAGGACGACTACCTTAAACACTAGGTCGACTCTCGGACCGCAGCCTCCGAGTCTGCTTTTCATTACAAGTGCAGTCGAAACACCACGCATGGTAGAATCCAACACAAGCTATTCGTCCCAGACTCGCATCGTAAACTTTATATAAAAGTCGCCCGTGAACAAGTAGTACTTTATTTGGTGACCTTCAATAATTGGTCGGACTCATTTGAAACAGTCAAATCCTCAAATACTTACTTTCAGTGTGACAACGTTACACTTTAATCCTCAAGTGTCACCCGAAACATTATATCCCAAATATCGTATCGTATAATATTTTTTTTTTAAAATAGTAAATTCTTTAAAATGAAGTTTTATATAAAAATAAAATTTAAGGTATAATAATAATAAAATATTATTTTAAAATTTATTGTTTCTGAAAAATATAAAAGTTTATGAAAAATATAAATGAAGTCGTACTTAATTGATTTACAAAATTTGACGTAAAATCATGTTTTTAAATATGTATAAATGTCGTGTAAAAGATTCGAGATAAAATAAATCCATTTATTTAGAAAACGAAATTTATAAATTCTTACCTATATAAAATAATAAGTGAAGTTTTATTAAAATAAAACATTTTACAAGTTACTAATTTACTCTATTATTATAATATATAAACAAATGTAAAAGTACTAAAGAAAATTAAATATGACCAAAGTTACAATTATATAAAACACATACAAAATATATAGAAAATAGAATAAACATATATAACAAATAGAATTAAACATACATATAAAATACAATGAAAATGATATAATTAAATTTTATCATTTTAAGTTCTTTTATTCATTTTTCATATAGACAGAAATGTAAATGTGATAAATAAATTAAATTAAACAAGTGATAGTTTAGTCAAGTTAAATTTAGTCATAATAAAATATCACGTAACATTTTTATATATACATAAGTAATTTAGTCATACAAACAAGCCTAAATATTTAAATAAGCAATTTATTAAATTACTAACATAATATACTTATATAACATAATATACTTATATATAAGAAATGTTGTTAGAAGAAAAGTTTGGTTACCTCAATAGCTATTACGGAGTATTTATTAACGTTATTAAGAATTAAGGTCGACGGGGTCAAAAATACTGTCTACGATAGAAAAGTCGTCTCTTTCCTCCCTTAAAGAAATTTTCGGGTCGAAATGATTTGACCCAAATACGGTACTAGAAAAGTGATCCCGTCAAATACTGGGCAGCTCCTCATTCCCGATGCTCGAATTATAGAAAAGAACGAGAGAGTAAATATAATATATAGTACGGAGTAGATAGAATATACTATCGTAAGTAGAAGGATTGTATTACTTAGGAGTAGTAGTAATATGTGCTCCCTAGTGCTCCGTATTTATAGTACTCTACTTAGAAATAAGGGGTTAGGGTGGTAATAGTAGGGGTGGGCATGTGGTAGAAATGTAGTGTAGATTAGTGTAGCTTAAGTGTCATAGTGCGCTGAAAGTAGGAATAGTAGGGTAGAAGAGTATTAGTAATAGTAGTGTCAACGTGGAGGTTAACGTGGGAGTCAATTAGGAGGGTCACATTTTCCGAGTTTCGGTCCATTTCTCATATAAACGTTTTTCTTTCTTTCTTAAAAAGTTGAAATATAAGATTACGAAATTAAAATAATGAAAAACGTAAAATTTATTTTTAAAAAGGAATTTGTGAGACGGTAAGTAAAATAGACGGTAAATAGTTTTATGGGACAATAGTTATAAGAAATTATTATTTTAAGAATTCGATAAATTATTAAATTTTTACGATATGAGAAAATGTTAAAATGATAGGTCAATATAAAAATATATTTTCGAGTTTAAAACTTTATTTAATGAAAGATAAAATTTTAATAATTTGATAAATAAATTCTCACGTTTTTATAACGGAATAATTTTTATATTAATGAAAATAAAATATTTTATTCACGAGAATAAGTTTTCAAACGTTAAACTCGGTTTAAATAAATGTTTAAAATTTTAACTCTATTTGAAAAATACGGGGTATTACAGAAACACTCCAAGGCCTGGTTCTACAGGCTCGACCCCAAAAATACAAGACTTGGGATGATGTGGCGACCGAATTTGCTCGGAACTACGCCGATAACACCGAAATCCAGACTACAATGCGTACTCTGGAGGTAATGGCCCAAGAGCCCAAAGAAGGGTTCACAAAATATCTGCAAAGGTGGAGGGCCGAGAGTGTGAAGCTGGTCGACAAGCCCGGCGAGAAGGCTCTAGTGGAAGCCTTCGTCAAAAATCTACTCCCATCCTACCGGGTCCATCTCCGGTATGCTATTATCCCAAACTTTGCTGTCCTTACTGAAATGGGCACAAGGATCGAAGATGATCTAAGGTTAGAGAGCCTGACTAAGGCCTCTACCAAAGGCTATCAAGGGGCTAGTTCGTCCACAAACAAGCCCGTACCTGCAGCTGCAACCCGCAGCATCTTCGACGAGGTAAATCTGCTCGACACCTCAACCAAAAAGAATACACCCAATCGGGTATTCACAGATATAGGGACTACCTATACCTATGCCTTACAAAGGCTATCTTCGAAGGGTCTGATTCAACCAATAGGCCCAACTCCAGAGCCTCCAGTAGAGAAGAGGCCCAAATACTACAATGCTCAAGCCTACTGTCAGTATCACCGGGGCAACGGACATGATACTGAAAAATGTTGGAAGTTAAAGCATTTAATCCAAGATCTTATCGAGAGCGGGAAAGTCCCGTTGCCCGGAGACAAGCCGAGCAACAAAGAAAACCCGTTCAGCGCCCATGCCATATTCACAGGGGAGGTAATTGATTGTTCTCACCTCATTTCTCCTTTTATCCCACAAATCAATGGGATATGGTTCGATGACGAGGACGATGTATACTTAGCCAAGGGGGAAGCTTTCCCCATCACCCTTGAAGAGGTCCGAAAAGCCAAATCCAAGGCTTTAGCCACCAACCACCTCGCCACTGCTGGGCGCGCCACTCCTACACCCGTCACTGAACCTGCCAGGACGGAATCTACCCTCGAAGAACCAAACAATGACACGGCTTTGGTCCAACAAATGAAGAGGGTTCGAGCTGACTTAACCATATGGCAATTATTGGTTAGCTCACATGCTCATCGGGAAGCACTGACTAAGGCTCTCGATGAAATCAAGGTCGACTCAGAGGCCACCATCATGCCCTACCTTAAGGGCAAATCCAAAGAAGAAGGCCCGCTCATAACCTTCTCCGAAGCTGACCTACCATCATTTGGGCCCAATCATAATCTGGTCCTATATATCACGGTCATCTGCAAGGGTAAGTATCTCCCAATGACCCTTATTGACGACGGATCAGCCGTGAACGTCCTACCCCTAAGGACCGCTAGGGCCCTCGGCATCACTGATGCCGACTATCTCCCGACAGCGCAAACTATTCAGGCTTTCGACGGAAGTCCGAAGCCAATCGCCGGGGCCGTTAAATTGAAGATCATAACAGGTCCAATCGAAAAGGAGCTAGAATTCCAGGTGATAGATGTCACCTCATCGTTCAACCTCTTGTTAGGAAGGCCGTGGATTCACGCAGTCAAGGCCGTGACATCTACCCTCCATCGAAAATTCAAGATGCCCCTCAAAGACGGTACCATAACACTGGAGGCAACACCGATGACCGTGGCTAGCTGCAATGCCACGAGCCGGGCCGAACCATGAGGTTTCGATTTCGTGGGTATGATCGAAGAAGAATACCTTTTCAAGCCCTACTTAGCCCCTAGCATCGACACGATGCTACAAAATCTGGGTTACCTACCCGGAGCTACTTCAAGGCCGTATCTTCCGGCAGGGAAGATCATCGAGGTCCTAGACAACGCAGAGTCCCGACTCGGACTGGGATATACTATAAGCTCGGAGAATGTGGGCCGAGCCTATGCAATCAAATTCGTCACTCCAGTCTTCGGAGTCATTCAAGTGGGCCTCTACCAACCCACCATCACATATCCCGAGATCAAAACGGCTCGGGAATGCAACTATATCCCCGATGATATATTTACCATCATCCAAGACGAGTCCGAAAAAGAAGGCGACTCCGAGCCCGTGCTGGGGCTTTTATTTGGAGAAGACAAGACCGTCCCTGCTCCGAAAGATGACCTGGTCAATCTAATCCTCCGCAGCAATCGGTTCGACCCAACAAAGCTGATCACCGAAGTAGGTGCAGATACGGGGACAAGGGCCTGGAGGAAGACCGTCAAATGGACCGACAGTCAAGGACGGGTCTACAAGTTGACCACCGGCGAGGGAGACATGCCGGATACCGAGTCCGAGTCTGAGTCAGAGTCAGAGTCGGAGTCTGAGTCCGAGTTTAGAGGGTCTGGTGCTGGAGTCGAGTCTGTAACCCCTCTTCCCTTAGCCACTGAGGTCTCGGGGTCTGTCCCAAGATCTCTCCCTATCCCGCCACTGACCAACGATCAGATGGCAGCTCTATTCGAGCTATTTTCCAAATTTACCATCAATAATAATAACGAACACCGTTCTGCTTACGACTTGTCTTATTTCCAAAATTTTCTCAATTTCAAAAATTTTATATGCAATGACATTGAGAAACCCGACGAACAGGTACCTCTACCACAACATCTGGTCGAGCAGCTCGAGCAAAGGGAATCCCGAGATCCGGTAATCGAAGAAACCGAGTCCATCAACGTGGGAACCACTTTAGAGCCCCAGATGCTTAAGTTGGGCCAATCTTTAGATCCAGAGGAGAGACAACAGTTCACGGACCTCCTCCTAGAATTTAAAGGTGTCTTTGCATGGTCCTACAAGGACATGCCGGGAATAGATCGAGAAATAGCTGAACACCGAATACCCATCAAAGATGGGTGCAGACCGGTAAAGCAGAAGCTCAGAAGAATGAAGCCCGAATGGTCTCTTAAAGTCAAATAAGAGGTCGATAAACAATTCAAAGCAGGCTTTATACAAGTGCCTGAATATCCAGACTGGGTCGCAAACATCGTGCCGGTACCCAAGAAAGACGGCAAGGTGCGGGTATGCGTAGACTTCCGGGACCTAAACAAGGCCAGCCCAAAAGACAATTTTCCGTTACCACACATCGACATATTGGTGGATAATACGGCCGACCATGCCCTTCTATCAGACGGGTATGCCGGATACAATCAAATTAAAATGGCAGAAGAGGATATGAGTAAGACTACCTTCATCACACCTTGGGGTACTTACTGTTACACCGTCATGTCATTTGGGCTGATTAATGCAGGAGCCACTTATCAACGGACCGCCACCACCTTATTACACGACATGATGCATAAGGAAGTGGAGGTCTATGTTGACGATATGATCGTTAATTCTAAAGACCGAAGCGGGCACATCACGGCCCTAAGAAAGTTCTTTACCAGACTGCGAAAATACAACATGAGACTAAACCCACAAAAATGCAGTTTTGGGGTAACGTCAGGCAAATTGCTGGGCCATATCGTTAGCCAACGCGGCATCGAGGTCGACCCAGCTAAAATCAAAGCCATTACCGAGATGCAGCCACCCAAGACCGAAAAGGAAATAAGGGGGTTTCTCGGGAAAGTCCAATACATCAGCCGTTTCATTTCAAAGTTAACCATGGTATGTGAGCCCATCTTCAAAAAGCTAAAAATCGGAGAACGGGTACTATGGGATGATAAATGTCAAGCGGCCTTTGATAAAATCAAGGAGATCTTGTCTGATCCGCCGGTACTAATGCCACCTCAACACGGTTTGCCTTTGTCGTTATACCTAACAACGACTGAGACAACCATGGGGGCTATGCTGGCCCAGACAGTTGATTCGGAAGAACGGGCTATTTACTACATCAGTAAAAAGTTTCTCGAGTATGAATGCAAGTACACCATGCTCGAGAAAACGTGCCTAGCATTAGTTTGGGCCACTAAAAAGCTCCGACATTACATGCTTAGCCACGAGGTACATGTTTTATCCAAAATGGATCCAATCAAGTACTTATTCGAGATGCCCATCATCAACGGCAGAATGTCAAGATGGACTTTAATGTTATCCGAGTTCGACCTCAAATTCGTACCATTAAAAGCCATCAAAGGCCGGGTAGTTGCCGAATTTCTCGCTGACAGCCCAATATCCGAAGAAGGCCACACTGACACATGGACCTTTCCTGATGAAGACATATTCCATATCGATACCGAGACATGGGATCTGTATTTCGATGGAGCATCCAACTTCCGAGGATTTGGGGTCGGAATTCTATTAATCTCACCCCGAGGGGAACACACTCCTTTATCCATCAAGTTGGACTTTGACGTGACCAATAACGCAGCCGAATACGAAGCATGCATTCACGGGTTGCAAGCCGCCGCTGATTTAGGGGTAACAAACCTCCGGGTCCACGGTGATTCATCATTGGTCATCAATCAAGTGCTCGAAAAATGGAAAACTCGGAACGCCAATCTCGTGGCTTAGCAAGCACGAGTACGGGTTCTAGAGAAACAATTCCAAAAGGTAGAGTATATCTACCTGCCCGAGAGGAAAATCAGTTTGCAGATGCACTTTCTAAATTAGCATCTTTACTGAACATCCCGGATCACCTGACCAGCATGCCGATCTGTGTTGAAAGGCGGTCCGAGCCGGCATACATCCATGCCATTCAAGATATCGAGATAACTGACCCAGAACCTTGGTATCAAGCCGTCTTAATGTACCTGAGAACGGGAGAATATCCTCCAGAAGCTGAAAATCGGGCCAAAAAGGCTCTACGAAGATTAGCAACCCAATTTGTTCGAACTGATGACGGGCAATTATACAAAAAGACGGCACAGGGGGCTCTCCTCCTATGTATCGACAAAATTCAAGCCGAAAAGGTCATGACCGAAGTCCATGACGGTGAAAACGGTCCGCATATGAACGCTCATATGCTATCCCGCAAAATCATGAGGCTCGGGTATTACTGGAATACCATGGAAACAGACTGTCAGTTATACGTCAAGCACTGTCATAACTGTCAGATCTTCGGTAATGTACAGCATATGCCATCTTCCTTATTATATACTATGACATCACCATGGCCATTTTCGACATGGGGTATAGACATAATTGGGAAAGTACACCCTTCCGGGACGGGAGGACATTCCTTCATTTTGGTGGCCATCGACTACTTCACCAAGTGGGTAGAAGCCGAATCATACCGTGTCTTGAACGCCAAGCACGTGGCCAAATTTATCCAAAATAGGATTATATGTCAATACGGGATCCCGCATGAATTTATCAGCGATCACGGGACCCATTTCCAAGCTGAAACTACCACATTACTGGCGAAATACAAAATTCAAAGGCATACATCTTCACCTTACCGACCCCAAACAAACGGAGCGGTAGAAGCGGCCAACAAAACAATTGTCACCATACTAAAAAAGATGGCTGAGAATTATCGGGACTGGCCCGACAAGATACCTTTTGCCTTATGGGGATACCGAACTTCGATTCGCACCGCAACCGGAGCAACTCCATATTACCTGACATATGGAATGGAAGCAGTCCAACCGGTCGAGCTAGAAGTACCATCCCTAAGGATTTTGCTTGAAAGCCAGGTACCCGAAGCGGATTGGGTCCAAGCTCGATACGATTCGCTAGTCTTACTAGACGAACGGCGATCCCGGGCCCTCAATAATATTCAAGTGTATCAAAAGAGAATCCAACGGGCTTTCAACAAAAGGGTTAGGCCCAGGAAAATCAAAGAAGGAGATTTGGTCCTAAAATCGGTTCGTGCCTTACTACCGGTTGACCCAAGGGGAAAATTCAAACCCAATTGGGCTGGGCCATATTTAGTCAAGAAAATCCTATCGGGAGGAGCGGTGATGCTAACGGACCTGGATGGCAACGAGTTCGTCAACCCGACCAACTTGGACCAGCTGAAGCGCTACTACCTATAAACCCCTATCTCAATGTCATTTGCAAAAATTTATAAAAATTTGTCTTTTTATAAATTTTCAAAATTTCAGACAAGTCAATAAGTTAGAATTAACTATTCTACCGTCGCACATCTCGAATCAATGATCTTGATGTATTTCGAAAATTGCAAAAGAAAAAAATCAAATCAATCAAATCAATTTTGAACTACGTCTGGTTTGATTCCGCTAATTGGGGATACGTAGGCAACCCCTCAAAAGGGTACAACCACTGCAATATCGAAAAGACGGGAACGGTTTCAAATAATATGTCTTTTATTAATATCTCAATAAACTCGGGAATTAAAAAAAGAAAAAAAAAAAAAAACGCCAAACACGGCATACACAAAAAAAAATTACACCGAAAAGTAAATAATAATATTCAAATAATAAAATACGGAGACTAACATCCCGGCATCTTCCCCTTTCCCTTGTCCTTCGGGTCGCGTGGAGCCCGAGGTCGTCGAGGTGGGGATGAGCGTTCCCTAATCACCAGGGGAACCTCCTTAGCAGGAGCCCGCTTCTTTGACGACGGGTCTTCAATCACAGTCTTCGGCCCAAGTCGGGCCCGTACATGTTCGGATAGCCTATCCCGTGGGCCAAGTCGGTCCTGTACGGCTAGCCTAGGGCCCAGTCTCCTTTCCAAGTCTGTCTGGGGGCTCACTTTCCCCCGAGCACCTTTAGCACCGGACCCTTTAGCTTGAGTCTTAGCCTTCTTCTTTTGCCCTGACATTAGACGAACTAGGGTAGCTGGAGTGTCTCCCTCATCAAAGAACCCCCTGTTGTCTTTAGCCTGTTCTCTCCTCAGCAGGTCAAAGGCTTCATCCACCTTCAAAGCAGCTCGGGCTTTAGCAACACTTGCTTTAGTCCACTTGGTATATGAGTCTGAAACCCAAATCGAATGCCGAGATTTGGAAACGGGCCAAGTGTGCCGGGTGTACCATCTTTGCATCCACGTGTCGCACATCACATCCGTCAATTGGGTAGGATCACTCACAATTGCCTCTATTTCTGGTATCCGCTGAGTTCGTCCATACTGCCTTAGTATGCGATCCAGGTAGAGATGAACCGTTTGGTTGAAGGACAAGATCACTTGGTAACGGGCCCTCTCCCTCGGGTCCAAACCTGACCAAGCCGGGATGTGCCACCATGGCACGACCCATCGAATCAACCGCCCACCATGGATTGATAGCACCTCATCCCGATACTTCTGGCTAATTAAGCGAGAAAAATCGATGGCCCGTCGTCTCGTCATCAGCTGGTTATGGCGGTAGGTACTGGCATCAAGTGGGAGATCTATCACCGATAGCCTCTCATAAAGCCAAATCTGAAAAAAAAAAGAAAAAAAAACAACAAAAGCTTTAGATTTCGAGACAAAACGGACGACACTCGATCGAGTGTCAGCGTGACTCGATCGAGTGGCGTCACTGGGAACGAACAGAAGCCTTTCAGCGAAGGCACTCGATCGAGTGCCAGGGTGACTCGATCGAGTGCCCACTGCAGTAGCCAGATTCTCGAAAAAAATTCAAAAAATTGAGAAAAATAAAATAAAATTCGACGTGCTTGCAGCAAACGAGTGCTTCCGGTGAGACGAACGGACGAGTACCTTTTGCGATTATCTAATCCTTGGATGATTTCGCCCGTGATTAACCAAGCCGGACTATGTTCAGTCTTCATCAAGTCCACCACGGTTATGAGACGGGCATTACCCATGCAAGATAACCAGTCCATGTGACCTTAAAAAGCGTAAACATGGAGCATGCAGAAAGAAAAGGCCCTACGGCTATGGGCTGACCTCACCCGGACATCATGCGGGTTCATGAATTTCTCGGCCAAGTCGATCAGAGAAATATTGCCACCTTCCATCATACGGGACACTTCATTATGGGATAGCCCCAGAAATTCCCTCAGCTTCCTCTTTGGGTCATAGACTGAATACGGGACGGCGGGCCGAAGCATCGGGTTCCATCCTCCTATAGCTGCAATCTCTTCGGGTAGAGGGCAGATCTCGCCCCGAGGGAAGGCAAATACATGATATATGTCATCCCAATAAGCCAAGCAGGCATCCAAGAACTAACGATCAACCACCATCTGACGGAACGGGTACAGCTGAGTTATACCCGTCTGATTCAAGACCACCCTATCAGCATCCCTAAATTGACGGGACCACTCCTGTAACATAGCGCTCAACCTGTCGATTCCCATGATAAATTTCTTGAAAGGATAAAGAGACTTTCTTTTTGCCTTAAGGGAAGTAGAAGACTTTCTTGTGATGGGAATTATGAAGAAAATCAAGAGCATAGAGGGCTATATATAGCATTAGCCTTGCAAATCTCTTTCCATATCACTTCTAGGAAAAGTTTCCTAATTACAAACGGAATCGATCTACAAGCATAGTCCCGATACTAGCTCGAAAATAATCATCCCGAACTTTCCTAATTTCTTTAGGAGTCGATTTCAAAATTTTCAAAAATTCAAATTTTCAAATTTCAAAATTTCCAAAAATTCAAAAGTCATTTTCCCCAGCACGAGTCATTTTATTACCTACGTGTTGCATTGCATTTTATGTAACTTATACAGGTACGACTCAAGAGCTAATCCAATCTCCCCAGCAGCATTTTCCGGGATAGCACGGGATGGGCCAACACACAGGCACACCCAGGGCTTACGCAACAAGCCCAAAGTCCCCACGGAGCGCAGGTATGATCCCTGTCTTAAGGCTGGCGAGCCCTTTACGCAAGTCTAATGGACTATAAACGACCCGAACGGAAGTCTACCAGGTCTTAACAGGCTTGGTAGCTACTCTGACTTTCGCGCTGTCCAAGCCTCAGTCAGAGTGGGGGCTCTGTAGACACCCGCATTTTGACTGTCAGGTGTCTATGGCAGTTTCCAAAAAACACCCGATGATGATCGGACGCTAACATGCTTCTATGCGCTCGGACACGGGCTCAAATCCATTAATCGTTGGCTAACACACTTACGGAGTACAAATCTCACCAAATGGACCTCAAATCCAGGCCCAGTGGATCATTCCGAGTCAAACAAGACTAATTTGGGCCAAAACCGACACCGGAAATAAAACCGACTTTTTGCGATTGGGTCAACCCTGGTCAAAGTCGTTTCCGAGACACACAAAAACAGCCATACAACCCTCAAAAAGTCCAAGTCAAACACAAAACCCATCAAACACAAATCACGGTCCAAAGTTAACGGACCTGCGCGACCCAGCTGGGCCACTCGATCGAGTGACCCACCCACTCGATCGAGTGGGCCTATTTCGAGCCCGACGGTTGGCATAACGAGCCACTCGACCGAGTTAGCCACCTACTCGGTCGAGTAACCCTAAACCGGGTGCCCTAACTTTTCTTATATAAGCAACCCCCATGCACACATCTTCAACACTTTTGACATCTATTACAACCCTAATACATCCTAAGAGCAATCCTACACTACATCCTTTACAAACCCTAGACAAACCCTAGGAAAATCGACACTAGCAAAACCTAAACCTAGCTTTAGGAATTCAACCCGAGCCACCACAACCACTTAGCCTCCATACACCTCGAAGACTCTCGTGTTGTAGCCGCGTTTACGAGCCTTATTCCAAGACAAGAACATGTAGGTTGAGGGTGTCAAAACCCCTTCTCTCCTTCCTCCCTTTCTCACGTCATCTTCATCTTCCTTTTTCGTTTTTTTTTTTGTTTTTGTTATTTTACTTATTGTACCGTAATATCATTAATATCATTAATATTAAAACATTAAAATATTTATCGATTTGTGTCGAATAAGAAGGATATCGGGATAAGGAAAACCGCATATACAAGTGTATCGCACACGCGTCGTCGGTCGCTTATCCCGGTACCCCGATTATTTGATTATTGAGATAAATCAACTTAAACAACAATTCGTTATTATTTCTCGTCATCATCATCATCAATTTTTTACATTCATCTTTTTCTAAAATCAATTTTAATAAGGGTCGAAACCCGTTGACACGGATCCGACATCACAATCCCTAGGGATTTATTTCGATGTCGGAGAAGTCGAGGGAATCAAGTTTTTATTCAAGTAAAGCGTCGATTTCAGATTCGATACTAATTCCATAATTGGATATCGAATCTAACAATCAAGTCATATGAATTAATTAGCGTGATTTGCTCATATCACGATAATTAATTTAAAACGAATAAAATCAATTTATTTATTCTTCTTTTTTTATTTCACTCTAATATTCTATATCGATTCAAATAATCGAATATGGGATATAACGAGTATTCAAAATTAGAATCGAGTATAAATTCAACAATATTTATATTCGGTTCAACAAATTCGCGATTTATAAAAAAACCAAATCGAACATAAATTGTGCAATATTCATGTCCGATTCGGTAAAACCGTCGAATTATCAAAAATCAAGAGCAATTTCAAAATCAATAATTAAATTGCAAACGAACCGAGTTCGTACAGGTGCCACTCGACCGAATGCCTTAGTCACTCGATCGAGTGACACCCTAAAATCGAGTCAGAATGTTAATTACGACCCCCACTCGATCGAGTCTCACAGTGACTCGGTCGAGTGGCCATGTACTCGACCGAGTCGGTCAATGACTCGGCCGAGTATTTTTCAAACTCGATAGTATTTTACGACTTAGGTCAACACGTGTTTAATCAATCATGTGTATTACTATCTTTTCAAACCACGCATCTCATATTCGCATCTTTTCATCTCATCTCATATTTGCAAACTGTTATTATTCGTTATATCGTTATATCGTTACTAACGCGTTTTCTGTTTCTTTTGTCAATTTAATTATTATTCGTTTATTATACTAAATGAACCCGCATGCTAAAATACAACTTTGACGTTAATTTTAGTTGCATTAAATTGACTTAGAAACCCACTTTTCAATTTCATTCACATGTTTAGGGAAAATAATCTTTGCATAGCATTTTTTCCCGTTTTACTAACGCGCGTATTGGAAAGTCATTCGAATTCTTAGTAGAGGCCTCTAATGTGCGGGCGGGGTTGGGTGTCCTTTGTGGGCTTCCCAACACGTACCCTCACCCCTTACTTAGAACCTCGATTTCCGGATGTCCGAAACCGTTGGCGCACGAGAGTCATTCAATACACAATATCCGATAACGTCGGTATTGGTATCAAATGCAAAGGGACGAGCCCAATAAACTCTGACATCGGAAATGGGCCGTATTTTGTATACGGCCCACTACGACATAGAGTGGGCTCGAACGGTTCCGAATGACCACAAAATTCGGTGGCGACTCCACATAGACCTAAATTTCAATTCGATCCTTCTCATATGGAGATTCATTCGCCTCCCCAAACCCGCGCGTGGCCGCGTCGGGGTGGACCTATGTCATGTCCACATAAGGGGTTAGGATTCAATTATTCTTTTGGGTTGGTTATGGTTCCTTGACCCTTGTCCATCGGTGGGAGCCGATTAGGTTTAGGAAAACCGATTACCCATATGACTAACCTCACCAATTTGGGTTGAACACGGGAGTGAGAACCCAATGTTAGTGCCCTTGACTTTCGGTCGGAACTCTTACCTCGGGAGGGGGAGAATGACGGACGGGAATCTAGCGTAGACTTAATGACTTAGGTTCTTAGCGGAATACCACGGGAGTGGATTTCGGTGTGGATCTAAGATACCAATTACGAGCCCGGGAGGGAAGTACTTGGGATTACTATTTATCCATTCACGAACCCGGGAGGGAGGTGTTTGGACCTCTAGAGACGTTTTCTCCCTAATTCACTATTCGATGACTTGTTAACGGGATTTCAATGACATGATTGAGGTGTGTCGGTGGAGGAAATCGGACCCTAGGCTTTTCTCCATTTGATAACTTGCTTAATTTGTTTATTAGTTTACTTATTTTTGCTTTTGTTAGTTAGTCTTATTAGTTTAATCTCACTCTTTTATTGACCCGCGTAGCTAATTTGTAATCCGGGACCGAACTAGTACTCATTCCCGATCTCTCTGAGGATTCGACCCGACTTGCCCTTGCTATTTTAGTTTAGGTTAGTTTGTTTATTTGGTAGTAAGATTGGCGACAAATCTCGGCTATCAAAAGACAACACAACAATTAGCAAAAAGAAAGACCACAAGATCAACGAAAGTCGCACATGTCAAAACTATCGTAACCCCAAGTACCGTGCAAGTCTCTCACGGTCATGCAACTATTTAGAAAAAGATATGCGCAAATTTATTTGTATAAAAGTTAAAAATCTTTCTACAACATTTAACTAATTGAAAGAAGTTTTTACTTGATATCATGTACGGAGTAATATGTATTTTTAAAACTCGACTGAAAGTTACAGTGACTGAGCAATTGGCTAGAACTTAATTGAAAGATATGGTGCATCGCTTGTATGTAATTTCTACATTCATAAAAAATCGCATTGTGTTGTACTCCCTCCGATTACCTATTTTCTTCTCCTTTCTTTTTGGGGAAGAAAATAAGGAGGGGGTATTATATTAGTTAAATATGAAAGGTGGAATGAAAAAGTAAGAGAGAGAAATATTATATTAATTAAATGAGAAAAGTAGGGTGAAAAAGTAGGAGAGAGGAATATATTAAATGAGAAAAAGTGGGGGTGAAAAAGTAAGAGAGATGAATATTATATTAATTAGTGAGGGGGTGAAAAACTTTCCTTAAATGGAAAGAGGGAAGAAAATCAAACTCAGCTCAATAAGGAAAGAGGGAAGAAAATAGGTAATCGGAGGGAGTAATATGTTTCTAGCAAGTTCCTAAAAAGCGCGTACCAATTTAAAGTCTTGCCTATATCATTTCTCAAGGAAAAAAAACGTTGGTAGAGCCCAGAATCAACTAAATGCATACATTGGTGGGCCGGATCAATATTTACACATAGACTAGTAGCGCGCGGGCAAATGACTAGTATATGTAAAAAGATTACCCCTTAAATAAGTGCAATTGTATGATTTCTTAGCAATACAAGATACTCTTTATTTTAAATTTTAACAAGTGTCACTAATATTTAACTCCTTATTAAAAACAATAGTCACAAATCTATCTATCTATCTATATATATAATAAAAAGGCAAGCCTTTTACATCCCTCTACACTATTCATTCTTAAAGTGAATATGAGAAAGCCACATCATCATTCTTAAGTGCAAATGAGAAAGCCACATCATCATCATCATTCAATATTCAATGAGAAAATGTGTATACCTTTTAAATTAAAAGCAAATAAGTGCATACTAAATAGTACGTTATTAATTGTTATCGTTAAAGTAAATTAAGACATGTTATTATTAAATTAATATAAACAATAATAATTTACATTATAATTTACAACAATCAACAACATTATTTTGTCACTTTATATTTTCCATTATTATTTATTATAATAATTGCGTTGCGTTGACAATTTGTATGATTTTGTACAAAAGTATACTACATAATACATATGGACTATTTGTGGACATGACATAGGTCCACCCCGACGCGGCCACGCGCGGATTTGGGGAGGCGAATGAATCTCCATATGAGATGGTCAAATTGAAATTTAAATCGAAGTTGGAGTCGCCACCAAACTTTATGGTTATTCGGAACCGTTCGAGCCCACTCTATGTCGTAGTGGGCCGTATACAAAATACGGCCCATTTCCGATGTCAGAGTTTATTGGGCTCGTCCCTTTGCAGTTCGATACCGATGCCGATTTGATCGGTTAATCGTATATTGAATGACTCTCGTTGCCAATGGTTTCGGACATCCGGAAACCACGGTTTTGAGTAAGGGGTGAGGGTACGTGTTGGGAAGTTCACTAAGAACACCCAACCCCGCCCGCACATTAGCGGCCTCTACTAGGATATCGAATGATTTTTTAATACGCGCGTTAGTAATACGATGAATGATATGCAAACATTGTTTTCCTAAGCATGCGAGGAATTGAATGGGTTGCTAAGTCGGTTTAATGCATGAAAAATTTAACGTCAAAGTTGAATTTAGCATGTGAGATTTGTTTTAGTATAATAAAACGAGAGACGAAATAAAGATGAATTTTGCTACAAGATAAACAAGCGAGTTAGTATCGATTTGTAAATAACAAAAAATACGATGATGACCCGTAAAAAGAAATCGACCGACGACGCAAAAAAAAAGGAAAAGACGAGAGGAAGAGGAAGAGAAAGGAGAGAAACAGGTTTGATTTTACACCCTCAACCTACATGCTTTGTGTACTCGGAACGGGGCTCGTCGGAATGTGGCTTAGGCACGGGAGCGTCGAGTTAATGTCGGTGAGTTATGGTGGTTTTTTGGTTTGGACGTGTAAAGGGTAAGAGGTGGCCGGTTTCGTCGGATCTCGGATATACTATCGGTTTCTCGATGCTAAGTATATATTTCTGAATCGTAGATGTGTGATAAAAAGTTGATGATGGATGATTGATTGATGTATATATTTTGAGTTGTGCAAGGGGCTATTTATAGGGAGTTCCCGACCTTGGCTAGAAGAGGTGCTTGGGGTTTGAACTACCGCTTAGGATAGGAAACGTAAGAAGCTGAAAGGCATGAGAATTCCGCTTGCTTGTCGAAGAAGCAAGGGAACACGGCTGGAAGAGGGCTGCCCGGCCGAGTGTTTGCACTCGGTCAGGTGTTTGAATCGGTTTTCGGATAGGATTTCTACTTGAGATCGAATTCCATCCTTAAACGGATTTGTTTAATATTTTGTGAAGCTGATTGTTTGTAGGATTGGAGTATGAATCAGCCGTGTGAGGTGTCACGGCTGACTCACGTGTCTCGGGAAAATCTTTGACCGGGTTTTGACTCAGTCGCTAAAAGACGGTTTTACCCCTGGTGTCGGAATCGACCCCAAACTAGTCTTATTTGACTCGAAACGACCCACTGGGCCTGATTTTGAGGTTGGTTTTGTGAGATATGTACTCCATAATGAGCCCAAGCCAAATGCCAATGATTTTGAGCCCGTTTCTGAGTATTTAAAGCACGTTTGCGTCCGATCATCATCGGGTGTTTGTCGGAAACTGCTATAGACACCTGGCGGTCAAAATGTGGGTGTCTACACTACTGTGACTAACCAACCTAATATAGTACTTTAAAGATAACATAAAGAGTTAACGCCCTTCAACCCTTCTAACGACACGCCTCTTCACACATAACAACCAAAAATCAACCCCAACTCATATTACCATCAATGAGGCAATAACATACCCTCCACCCAAACTCCAATATATACAACTACCTCTCACAAAAGCAAACTCAAAATAAATTCCATAAAAAAAACATAAAAACCTAATAACTTTAAAATGTTGTATTCATTTAGATCTCCAAAATTTAAAGTAATATGATATTAAAATTGTGACACCATAATGGTTAACACAATGACAAAACTTTTTCCACGTAAAACTTTTATTTACAAGAGTGTAACAATTTCTAACAATAGTGTTTAACTAAAAAAAATGTTCATGATGGAAAAGTTTAATAGAAGTATTGAATGTACCGTTGACATATAGTTAATCCCTACTTTAATAGAGTAATGTCTTTTAAAGACACCATATTAATTCTCACATTTTAAAGCTGACGTGGCGACCTCACAAATATTTGAGTAATTTTATATTATCTATTAGAGGAAAACATTAATTATGGTTAAAAAGAAAGATATAAATTAACTCAATTACTACCCTTAACTCCTCATTAAGGCTTAACCACTCACTTTGACAACTACTCATAATCGCCTAGAACATGGTTACACAAACAAAGATGAATAGTTTAAATACCACAATTAGGAGTCATGTATACTAAACTACAATAAAACATTGAAAATACGTAAATGCAATCAGAAGCAACGAATTTCAGTAAGTAAGTTAAACAAAGAAGTATTTGGTGCACTATTTGAGAGGAAGAATTGTGTGAAAAGAAAAAAAGAAAAACTTCAACAACGATTGAAAAGAAGATTACATATCTCTTGAGCTACTGATGGTCGATAAAAATGTTTTTACCCTTTCCTATTTTAGTAAAAGTAATGTCAAATAAAGCATTCATATTCATCCTCACCGAAAAACAATGATGCGTCATCACCACAATATAGTTGCCTAATGTACAACAATAATACAATTATTGCTTATTAAATTCAAATGAGACCGCCCATTAAAATTAACATCCTTAACTACACCAATTATCATGAATACAAAAACTAGAAAATCAAGTGATATAGTGTAAGAAATTCCTACAAATTTCGTAAGATTACGATCGACATTTACAGTTTGTTCGTTATAATAATAAATAATTTAAACGCAATTCATGCAATTTTCGCACGGGTTTACATTTTTTAAAATTTTATAATAAAGTGATATGGCATGAGATTTGAAGTAAGAAAATACAAATTGAAAATAAAAGACGTTAACAATATTCAAAAAAATTAATTATATACTCCCTCCGATTTTTTATTATCTTCACTATTTCCTTATTGGGCTGAAACACCCTTTCTTCCTTATTTCCATTTTGGACCATCAACATGTGGTCTAGAATCACCCTTACATTTCTCTCTCTTCCTTCTTTTATTTTGAACCACACATTCCTACACCCTTATTTTCTTCCCCAAAATCAAAGGGGAAGATAATAAAAAATCGGAGGGAGTATATTTTACCCTTTTTGTTAAATTTAAGAAAATTTTTGAGATGTTACACGAGTAAATACAACCTTTAATTTGCTATAAAAATGAAAATATCGATAAAAAAAAAAATTTAATGTATTTGTTTGATTAACATTTTACGTAAATCTAATTTCTCTACTATATGAGTTGAGTTATGAATGAAAACTAATTATTTAATTATTCTAATTCCATAAACTTTTTTTTCCATATAACGAAGTACGTGGTACAGAGTAATATTTAATACAACCCCGTGATTTTTCACGGGGATTAATACTAGTTTTGGATTAAAAAAATACTCAATGTTCAATTAACTAATTCATGTTTTTTATACTTTAATTGTTAAACCTATATTACATGAATATCTTGGTTTATGCAAAAATTGATACCAACATGCTGTCTGTTTATATACCGAAACTTATAAATAAGAATTCGCGTCATATGTTGTTGCATGTTGGTGCAAATGACATTCCTATACCAAAAAGTTCTTAAGAAAATTAGATCGTGTTTAAGTGTGAGCTTATACAACTTATTTACAATACACCCGTGATTTTCACGGATAACAGGCGAAAATGTAAACATACAATTGTTCCAAATAATAAATATTATAGGAATCCCGTGCATTGTACGGGTCACAAAACTAGTACTATTTTTAAAACTCAAACTTAGTATAAATAATAATAAATACGCTAGTGAAAAACAATTGTGACCACCTACATAATCTCCATAACCCAAAAACGGTACATCTTCACGAGATCTAATCTAATGCATGAGTAATTAGACGGTGCACACCAAGAAATCTAGGACCGACGACAAGGACCCAAATTAAGTAGGGCAAAAACTAACATTATTCCGTACTGATTACTGAGCTACATAAACATTTAATTTTCTACTATCTACATGCTATCACATGATAGACATCTTTGTGGTGCTTGTTAATGTCTTAATGGCGAGCTAACATACATCATTTGACAATGTTAACCTATCCAAAAAAAATATCACCTCCATAAGTAATTATTGTGCACAAACGTTGTAATTTGTGACAATAAAAAAAATTGCAAGTCATTCTAGGTTTGTTTATTAACACTTTCAGATAAATAGTTACCATGCTTTTGTATTAAAAAGTGTTCACTATTTAACTTAAAGTGACCATTGGATGACCTAAAGTGATAATGTTTTACCATAAAGTACTGTATTACGTAGTATTAAGGTCTGTCACACAGTATAACGGTTGTATACTTGTATAATATAATTTGTGCTCCACTATAATCCAATATATATGGAGTCGTTCTATAGTTAATTGTTTACCATTCTTATGGAGTACTTTTTTTAAAGGTGTTTTATGTATGGTGATAAATCTGATAATTGACGAAATAAAATAAATTCGAGTCGGTTACTTAATAAGACCCGAAATTCAGCCCAAAATGAACCTAAATGATTTGATTTAAAAATCAATTTATGACCTACTCGTAGCTAGCTAAATGAATAGCTTGATTAAGTAGAAGAATTATTATATGCACACAAATTCTGTGGCTTCAGTATTCAGCATCTACTGATCACATAAATTAAAAGCAAATAAATCCAGTCCTTTACTACATACTGCCCTATTGGGGTTAAATTACAAAAACTCATATGAAACGGTATCATAATATTGTTATTGTGAGACCTGTTACATAAGGGTGGTTACTTTCATTCTTTTTAATTTCAATTTTATTTTTTTTGTTAATTATTAGTGTGTTTTATTTATGTCTCAGAATAAGCTTGCGTGAGACGTCTCACGAGAGAAACTAATTTGTCATACACTTATACTTGAACCGTAACCGTAGGCTTGCAACATTTTCCATGGACAAGATGACACTACTTAACTCACCTCCGTCCTTTTGAATTTAATTTAATAACTCTTCCCTCCTTCTCCCTCCGCTCCATTTCCCTTATGTCTATGTCTATCCATCCAAACAAATAGCCTATTATGCCAAAAGCAATTGTTACAACATTGGAGGGAATATTACATGGTCGCCAATAGGGACGACTTCAGGGCTGCAATATTACATGGTCGCCAATATTGCACTTACTGGGACGCGATTTATACCGTTAATATCTTTCGTTTAACATTCACAAAATTATAAAAGTTCGATATTCTTAATCTAATTATAAAGACGAATTAAACAAGATCTCACGTGACTATATTTTCTCTTATAGATTGTCGGCATTATTAACGATTCTCTTGAGTTGTGATTTTTTCATCGTCTTGAAAATTTTACATCGATCTTGTTTTTCTCTATTTATACATTACAGAGTAGTTTTTAGTGTTGAAAATAATATTTTGAGAAACTTTTTTATTTTCTAAAAAATCTATATTAAATGATCTTATATTATTTTATTAAAGTTCTTTCTATATTAAACAGAGTATAAACTATAACTCGTCTATGATTATAAACATTAACCTACTAAAATGATAAAAAAAATAAAATAATAATAATAATAAAGAAGTAGCTTGTCTTGATAACTTTCATATTTAAGTTAGTATTTTTTTTTGGGGTTTGCCATATATTATAGGTTATGCTCCGTGTAAAATTGTATTTTAATTTAATATAAAAGCTCATTTTTTTAGTTCGATCCCATAATTTATGGTATTAAAGAATCTTTCATATAACATATTAGAAGGCAATTTTTAATATTTTAATCCTAATATACCATTTTTATTCATCTGTTTCTTCCTAACCGTTGAGGTTAATTTAGGTCGGTCTATTCGCTACTAGTCTCATATCGCATGGATTATTCATTTTCTGCAACCTTGTATCAAATCTCTAGAATCGTCAGTGGTCGTCGTCATTTGTCAAATACTCATATTCTCATGAAAATCACCATTTACTACTTAATTAGTTTTATGAATACAAAAGTAGTAAACTAAACTTATGCCGTGTTCAAATAGGTTTGTATTATTATTCGCTCTTCTAGAATCTAGATATAGTCTTTTAACTTTTAACTAGACTAGACTAGATTCATCTTTCATTGATGACATAATCAACAATATGTAACTTTAATTTGTGTCGATCAAAGGGTCGGCAACCGCAAATTCTGAGTGTCAGAGGGGAACTTAGAGAATATATAACGGGAAAGAACACTTAATTGAAGCTAGATAGTACGGAGTACTCCGTAGCAAGTAAGTAAATATATATGCGTTAGTTGGTTGCTTGGTACGTACTGTACTAATTAAAGTCGATCTTGGTGTACTCTTGCGTTGTTTACTTAAAACCAAGTAATGAATATTTGGGTACAATAGTCAATTTGTCATAATAATGATCGTAAACTACAGCTTAGACATAATATAAAGGCAACTTATTATTGTTATTATTCGCTCATCTACTCGATCATCATGCAATAAATAACTCTAATAATATTGTCTTAACAACCGAGCGTCACACCCGACAACCGCATTCTTCATAAACCTTGCACGTGGCACTATTTCAGCGTTTGAAGCTAACAACGTACGGAATACATACTTACTAATCACCCTACGTACTACAAGTGTTTGTTTTTGGACTACTAGTTATTGAAGAGTGGGTCTTGCTATGTGTAATGTGTGTAATGTAAGTGTGAAACTTGGAGATAATATCAAGGGTTATTTCATGACAATAATATCAATTATAGAGATGTTTCTTATATTAATACGTACTTTAGCTAATCTCGGAATAATATGAACTAAAGCATCATTAATTCCACATTGTGCTTGGCTCATTTGTAACCGGTAATGACCAGTTAAATTGACTGGTTGTTCATCTCTCCTCCTTCTCCCCTCTTTGATAATCTGCTCACCAAATCTACCATCAGACCACCATTTTGTGACCTCTTCTACGCTGCAATCCGCCTCAACTCCGTCGACCCCAGTTCACCACACCAATCTCCATTCACCGGCGCCATATTCCGGCGACCCCTGCAAAAACTCCGGCACACACCTCCGTTCATCTTGCTCCCCCGTCGCGTTTTGCTCTGATTCTAGCACAAACGCGCCAGTGTCCGACCAACACAACTCCGATCCTCCATTAAACAGCCTTGAAATCCGACCGTCCATCACCGCAGCTACTACTCCGGCACTCCGTCATATCCGGCGTAGCACATCGCGCGTCCAGATCTCCTTCGACTCTGCTCGACTAACCTAGGTAAGGCCACCAACTGCGACGAACCACCAGCCCAGGCATTGACTCAATCGAATTTGCAGGGGCGAAATAATTCGGCAAGAATCTCATTTTTTGGTAGTACGAAGTGGGAATTGGCCCAAAAATTGGATAGGGGTCAAGACGCAGTCGGGCGCCGGCGGCTGACTCAAGTGCCCCCCGAACCGCGAGAAATGGTCGCCTATTACACGGCTCACTAACTCTGCCTGGGGTGTGGGTACCTATTATTCGTCGGCAGCGCACCCCTACTCACTTAAAGGATGCTGCTTAATTACGAAAAAAATGCTTTCAGAATTAAGAGAGTTCCCTTTCGTTAAGCGCATCGAGCCAGGAGCGGACCTAAGAAAAATGAAAACTTACAATACTATGTTTCCGAGTGCGCATCGGAATCATGTCGCCGGAAGACTTTGTCTTGCAAAAGCTTAAAGGCTTGGGATTGGACTCCGCCCCTATTAAGGTCTTCTAACAGGGCATGGAGCCTCTCCAACCGTTCCTCCCCGTGGATTGGATAGTCGTAGGGTTATTTTCTGCGCTGTGGAACAGATTTGGAGTAGCCACAGGGTGAAAAATCACCCGGTTATTCTAGGGTGTAGGAAGAAAGCATTGGTGGAATGGAGTTTTTTTTGGGGTTGTGGTGGTGTTTGAGTGGAATTTTTCAATTGGTTAACTGAGGTGGTGGGTTGCAGTCGATGCTTTAAGATAAGCTGAAATAATTCAATTGGGTCGAAATTGAATTATTAATGGTGGTAAATATTTGGAATGGAGGCTGATGATGTTGATAATGGTGAATGATTGAATTTGTTGGTTATTATGGAAGAATGGGTCAATTTTTTTGGTTGAGCATGAAGTGTGCTTCCTGCAGAGAAGAAGGAGAATGTGGAGAAGTAGGACAAGACCTTAAAAAAATAAAGGATGACCGGTGGATCAAGTTGCAAGTCACCTAGTCTATTTTGAGAATAAGATAACCAAAGATAGTATTATTTTGAGATTACATATAATTGGTATTATCGTAAGAAGATGAGCTATAGTAGGTATTATTCCCATGAAACAACCCTAATATCAATATCAATATCAATATCAATATCAATAGCTTTAGGGAGAGACAAGCAAGTTTCTTACTAAGCTAGTAAAAGACCTAAGTAGAGCTAAAATAAGTGTAGATTCACTATTACCAAAAAGGCTACACTTACACGCGGTGTATGAGAATCTCATATACAGTGAATTATATCGCGCCATGTGTCAACTTTTTGTTAACGTAGAGTGATTAGTTGAGGGTTAGGTTGGTAATTTTACACTTTTAGTTAATTTAGTTAAGTCAACCTTAAAAACTTTTGTAATTTGTTTTTGTATTTTCGTTTTCTTGAAATAATTATATAATATTGTTAATATATTTTTGATTCATTTAAAATGTAAAATTAATTAATATGATTACATTTTGTAGTTTTTTAAAATCTTAATCTATTATTATGTATATATATTAAAATAAATAATTAATAATTAGAATTTTCGAAAAATAATACTCCATTACAAAACATATTAAAATTTTCGAAAAGGTAAATATATTAAAATTTTTGAAAAGGTAAATAATATGATTAATAAACATATTAAACATATGATTACACTATATAAAAAGTAAATATATAAAAGTTAACAAATCAAAGTAATTACAATGTGAACACATAAGGAATATTCTTAATTAATATTTCATTCCATTTCAATCCATTATACAGTATGTTAATATACATCTTCTAAATATTTCCGTATAATCTTTTTATGACGTAGACGTGTGTGTGTGTATATATATATATATATATATATATATATATATATATATATATATATATATATATATATATATATATATATATATATATATATATAGAAGTGAGATCAGGTGAGTCCCCTTGTATAAGTTGAGTCCGTGAGTCCCCATATCAGCCATCGATTCAATGGTAGATTAATGGCCAAGATCTAATCTCGTAATTATGGAAATAACCATAATATCTTTGAAAATATATTTTATTTTCTCTCTCTTCCTTTGATTTCTCCCGCCCAACCTCTCTAACTCTTCAGTTCTCACGTTTCACCGCTTTACTTCACACCTCTTTACTTCACACCACATTTCATCTAGAGCAGAGCTATTTTGATCTTCTGAAACACTCCCGCCTTCATTTTCGTCTTCTCATCTTCGCTCATCTTCGTCTTCTCTTCGCTCATCATCGTCTTCGTTCTCTTCGTTCTCTTCGTTCTCTTCCTTTGATTTCTCCCGCCCAACCTCTCTAACTCTTCAGTTCTCACGTTTCACCGCTTTACTTCACACCTCTTTACTTCACACCACGTTTCATCTAGAGCAGAGCTATTTTGATCTTCTGAAACACTCCCGCCTTCATTTTCGTCTTCTCATCTTCGTCTTCTCTTCGCTCATCATCGTCTTCGTTCTCTTCGCTCATACCGACTACATCCACGCAGCTACACCATATTTGAACTCCAAACTTAAGGTAAATAAGGGTTTTTTTCCTTTGTTTTAATTACTTTTATGGTAAATTAGGTCTTGTTCGTGATGCTAACTACCTTTAAATTAGGTCTTGTACACCATATTTGAACTCCAAACTTAAGGTAAATAAGGGTTTTTTCCTTTGTTTTAATTACTTTTATGGTAAATTAGGTCTTGTTCGTGATGCTAACTACCTTTAAATTAGGTCTTGTTTTTGTTTTATTTCTCTCAACCTGTATGCAGAATGCGCGATTGATTGTATATATTTCTCCCCTGCATGTTATTTTCGTTACTGTAATGAACATAATTTGTTATTTTGACTGATATCATTCGGAATTTTAATGAATAATCTATTGGGTTACTTTAATTTATGTACTGATAACATATTAGTGTAATGTATACAGAATGTATGTGTTTTTGTTACTTTAATTCATATATTATGTTACTTTAGTAAATAATTTATGTTACTGCTATGCGTAGATCCATGACAAGGATCCCTTTTCTAGAACTTTTTATTGGGTTACTTTAATTCATATATTGGGTTACTTTAAATCACATGACATGTTACTTTAGTATAGTACAATGCGGATGAGGGGTATATTATGCGGATGAGGGGTATGTAATTCTGTAGTCAGTTTGTATCATTGGCATTATTCTCATAATAATATATCTTCAGATGGCAGAAGAAGGTAAGATTTTTGTTGCTGGTGAGAAGGAGGGGCAGGTTAAGAAGCGAGTTCAACGAGCAAAGAAAACGGCTGTCAAGCCATCAAAGTTGAAGACACTAGCTACCGGTTTGACAGATGCAGCCAACGTCGACCGTTCGTCTTCTGTAGGGTGCAGCTCGCAGCTCCTTGTTGATCTAATATCTAATTTAAACCAGAGGCAGCGGGAGGCGCTTTCAGCGATCGGATTTGGCGGTGTACTTGAAATGCACCTTAAGAGCTTCCCTGTAAAGTTTGCTGCTGATTTCATGACTTTATTCAGCGATGACACGCTGATCTTTAGATGCGGTACCAATCAGTTCCTCGTAAGCAAGCACGATGTACATGACTGCTTCCTCCTTCCACTTGGACCGGACCCTGTTGAGCTGCTGCCGATGGGTCGATCGAAGGCGGCCGAAGAGGAGTCCGTCGTGGCGCTGAAGAAAAAGTGGAGGGGTGATTTTCATGTCGGCAATGAAAGCGATGAAATCCCTCTGTCAAAGGTCCTTAGGAAACTGCAGGATGATGTAGGGGGTGGAGAGATGTTCTGTAGGATGTTCGTTTTGTACAGCATGTCGATATTCTTCTGCCCGACGTCCAACCATGGGGTTGATCTGAGACTACTGAAGGCTGTGCAAGATGTACAGCAGATTAAAAACCTTGACTGGTGCACGTTCATACTGGATGGACTGGCGCAGACGGGCGAGGTTTTTGTGTTCCGTAACCGATCATATTTACTTGGCTGTGTGCCGTTTTTAATGATTACATACTTCCAGCGGTTTGCCTACCGCAATCTCCCGTGCCCGTGTGATCTCCCTTTGATCAAGCACTGGGATCATAAACGCATTCTTGAACGGTTGGCCGGCGAGTACATTTGTGGTGGGCTGGGCCGGCTTACCCGATCTGATGTTGAGTACCCCCGTTGTTTACATGCGGTGAGGGAGGGAGAACCGTCACCGCCGTTGAAGATTACACAGAACCGTCACACTGACGATGGTTCATTGCCTGGAAAAGAGGACGATAAGTTCACCACCATCAAACTTTCTCGTGGTCTTGAAGATGATAGTGAACTGAGAGCCAAGGCGGTCGACGTAAGTAATCATGTCAATAATTCATTAATGAATCTATTTGTGTCTGTGTTGGAAACCATGGAATCAGTAAGGATTTAAATCTGTGATGTCTGTAACTCTGCATGTTACTCTAACATATCTTCTGTTACTTTAGTGATCAACATGTGTTACTTTAATTCTTACAATCCGTTACTTTAACCTGATTCGTCCACATTATTGCTCCAACATATATGATGTTACTTTAATCCATACCATTTGTTACTTTAGTTGATAATATCTGTTACTTTAGTGTATACTCTATTTTCACTACACATTCTTTAAGTTTATCATTCAATGTTACTTTGGTACACGTTTGCAACATAATTATTCTTTCCTAAAGGATGTCCATCACATTCATCTGATGATGGGAAGGAATGCAATCGCATTCCATGATTGGTGGGTCTCACATGCTGCGAAGATCAGGAGGATAACTTCGGGCAATCCATTACCCGAAGACCCGATGCCATCACAAGCAACCCAGGCATTCTGGGGAGGAGCAGAGCTGCACCGGGTGGTGGATGAAGTTTGTGAGGCGCTGCGTCGCGCTAGGGAGTTGTCGGAGCAGGGGCCGGTACTTGAGGCCAAAAATACTAATCAAGCCGAGGAGGATGATCCTAACGTTCAGCCATACTCGACTGCTAAGGTTAATGATATTCAGAGGGGACTGAATTTAAGCAGTGACCGCCAGATAGTGCTTTCTCTGTGGGATATTGACAGAATTGGAGACGAGGATGTCGGTGAGTGTTTGTCGGTGGTGGTAGACGGAAGGAAGGTCTTCCACCCTTTCTTTTTTCATTCTGAAGAGCTGTTGGGATGCATGCAAGTCGTCGATGAGAGGCTTGGGTGCTCTTGGGACTGTGACGTCCCAGATCCTGACCAGCTCACGGTGTCGGACTTCCTGGGTGGGGACGGCAGGCTTTTCAGGTCTGTTTTGTCTGTGAGGAAAGACGTAATTGACTACGTCTTCTACAAAAATGAAAAATACAATACATCGTAAGTGGTCTACATCACCTAATTCTTTTTTAGTGCGCATTATTGTCGTTTTTTGTTAAATGTTTCATAATCCTTTCGATTATTTGCAGGGAAATGATTGTGAGGTTCAGTGACTTTTTCAACATACCCCGTGGTGAGTTGGCCACGCTTGCGCCTGGAGAGCAGCTCTCGAATGCTGTGATTGACTGCTGGTGCATACTCATGAATCACTTGACAACTGCCCAGTCTGCACCGCGTCGGACATCACGATGCTTTTTCGGTGTCAGCCACAGCGTAAGCTAATTTATTTACTTGCTTATCCCAAATGATAACTGTAGTTCTATGGCTGTGTGACTGTAATGTACTCTCTGCTTTACTCTAATGATAACGACCTGTTACTCCATGCAGGATACAGCTCTCCAGATTTGGAGAAATAGAAAGGGTGGTTTGTTTGTGGACATGAGCGAAGCATTGTTCAACTTCTGGAACATATGGGTCGATGCAAACGAAGGGAATCTCGAGCTAGATTCTGACCTGGTATTTTTGATTTTAGATCACATATTTTGTAAGACTTGAATGTCTGCAAATCTGCATGTTACTCCAACATATCTTATGTTACTTTAGCAGTTAATCGACGTTACTTTAGTGAACAATATGTGTTACTTTAATCAATGAGAACCGTTACTTTAACCTGTATCATCTACATTATTATCAGTATATATATGATGTTACTTTAATTCATTCAACTTGTTACTCTAGTTTATATTATCTGTTACTTTAGTGTCCACTCTCTTTTAACTACACCAACATGATACCCATTTCCTACCTACAGGTATTCGTTCCGGTGCTGTCAGAAAACAATGACCATTACAGCTGCGCGTGTATCAATTTTTTGGCAAAACGGATTGAATACCTTGATAATAGGTCTTACGACGAGGGGGAGTTTGAAAGTCTTCCTTACGTTGGGATGGCACGGCTCTCGGTAAGTCTGCTTCATTTTGGTATATATTTAAACATTCCTTCATTTTCTCAGTCTTATATATGTATTTACTTTTTTTTATCTTATACCACCTAGGCTGAAGAAATGGGCATGTACATGGTTCAGCGAGGCATCAACAAAGGGGCCAATGTCTCCTCGTTCCCTCTCGTCAACGTCCCGTTCAGATGGCAGGGCAGCGGGTTCTCGTCTAACGATTGCGGCGTATACCTCATGATACACATGATGTTGTACGCCGGGGAGGCCTTTGACTGTCCCTTGGGCACGAGCGAGGCGAACAATCTGTATAGGGCAGAAATCGCGGCGACGCTGTGTCTCTGCGACATTAACAAGGAGAGGGACGTGTTGATTTCGCGGGTGTCATCCTTTGTTACTGACAAAGCCAACCTTGCCGTCAGTAAGACCATGTCAGATGTCGCCACGCCCGTCAGTGAGTCCGAAAAGAGGTCACGAGAGCCGACCCCCGACGTGCAACCGTCTAAAAAGAGCCGCGTGCTACCATCCACTCCAGGAACACCTGCTGTAGAAGCCGCGTATATATCACCGGACACTGCCGGTGAATTATCTATTCTTGGGAGTCGATCTAGGGGGAACGGCGACGGCTTAGGCTGCTCCATTGACTGTGGCAATCCAGATCCCAATGCACCCATGGCATGTCCATTCCTTTCAAACAACAGGACCCTGTTGGGCTTTGTTGAAATCTTGCGGAAAAATGTCGTGGACTACTGCTTATTTCAGCACAAAAACTACAACAACAGGTAATAAGGCGAACACTACACATATTTGGAATATATAGTGTTGTTTAAATTTTTGTCACCTATCTCTTGTCTTCAAAGCATACTGATCTGTCCTGAATGCAGCGACATGGTTGCGGAGTATTCACCGTCGGCTGTAATGACCCGGGGTGATGTGATGTCCATGCTCCCGGGTAATGACATGTCGTCCTCTGTCGTCGAGTGTTGGTCAATGCTCCTGAACAGTCTCGTCGCGAACGGCAGCGGGTCGGATGATTACCCTAAGATGGCGTTCCTTGGTCTACGGCAGACGGTATGTCTAACGAGTTACTTTGTACATATGCATTATTTTTGCCTCATATTCTGATTCTTTTTAGAAAACTCTTGACTAGAGTAACACTTCAACTGCATTGAAGTAACACTCTACACCTGTTGCGGTAACAAGGATACCAACTAATTACTGTGTAGTTACTGCAAATATTCACACAATCCTAACCTTTTTACAGGATGCGATCATGAGGATTATTGCCGAAAATCAATCAGCGTCCTTAAAGAACGCAAACGCATTGTTGAACGAATGGCATACTTTCAAGGATAACTGTGGTGATACATTCCAGGTGGACGCTGATCTGATCTTTGTGCCCATCAACGTTGACGGGTACTTCTCATGCGTAGCCGTCAACCGAAAGAAGAAGACAGTCGATTTCCTCGACCACCGTCGATACACAGCGATCAGAGAAACAGATCTATTTGCAGCCATCAAGACAATTGTTAGTCTCTCTATTCTTCATTTCATCAGTTTTTTATCACAATCTTGTGCTCCAATGAGTGATTTCCTTGACCACTATCATCAATGATTTTCAGGTGGCGTCAATGAGTGACTTCATTGACGCCTATGAAGTTCCTGGTGCGGCGGATATTGTGTCTTACAAGTTCCGCTCTATTAAGCTTGGCTGGCAGTCCACAGTATGTAACAAGGACGAGTCATGGATATTTCTTCTGATGCATATGCTACTGTACGAGGGCCGCGAATTCAATAACGATGACCTCCACAGGAAGGTTAACAGAAGATACTTGGTCGTCCAGCTTGCAGCAACCATCTTCCTAGCAGACCTGAACATTTATCGAAGGCGGCTGATCGGTGACGTAGACAAGTTTGTGGCAGCTAGGCCGAAATTAATTGAAGAGTTGAAGGGTACGCGAGGAAAGAGCCGGAAACGGTAGTCAGTAAATGGTTAGATTAACTGAGTATTATTTTGTAAAAGGTTTAACCAAAAAACTAAGTGTCATTTTGTACAAGGTTAACCTATACCTTAAACTTTATCACTCTATCCGTCAAACTTTGTTACTCTAACCCCCAGACTTTGTTACTTCAATGCATGTCATGTGTTACTTTAATTCTTACATCTTCTACGCTGCATGTTAATTTATATCTGCCATTCGATTAACACTTAAAAGATGATATCCCGTGTTATTCCGACTCATCTATCACGTTACTTTAATGAATAATGTTTGTTACTCTAGCTGAATCTTCCTTTACCTACTATATTCTCCAAGGAATGAATATCTGTAAGGAATTTACATCTGCAATGCGATCAACACTTAAAAAATGATATCCCGTGTTACTCTAATTCATCTATCGCGTTACTTTAATGTATAATGTGTGTTACTTTAACTGAATCTTCCTCTACTTATTATAATCTCCAAGGAATGAATATCTGTAATTCAATAAACCTTTACAAAACATGTTACTGTAATGTTCCCAAATTAATACCATAAAGAACAAGCTATGTTACTATAAGGAAGAAAATTTCACTAATCAGAATACTGGTTCATCTTCTACATCTTCCTCGTCCTCATCTTCTTCTGATTCTGACTCTGATTCTGATTCATCGTCAGACGGTTCGACAGATGGTGGCGGCCGTGTTGCAAAGGGATTGGGGCAATTCCTCTTGTCGTGGTGCGCCATCTGCTTACAATTGTTGCACATGCGCTTTGGCTTCTTTGCAAGTGCAATTGATTTCGCCTTGCTCGATAACAACCTCTTTCCGCTTCCTTTTGTCTTGGAAATCTTCGGCGGGAGTATCGTTATCTCTACTGTTGACGTACATCCTAGCATCTCTTCCAATTCTTGGGTTTTATTCAATGTCTCGCTACTCCCAATCGGCTTAAGCTTCACCCTGAATTCGCGGATCAAAGCGGACATGTTCTCCACATCTTCTTTATTAGCAGACCGTAGAATACCCATCGTCTCATGAACTTCCGACCACAGTTTAGACATCTCTATCTGCTTTCCGTCTATGTTGTCGATTTCTTCGCCTTCCACACCGTCATCAACAACACTATATTTGCGCAGCGCATCCCTCGACCACCTTCCAGCTACGTAGTTATCGGGTATACTAGTCAGGCCCTTCGAGGAATATATCCAAATTATGTGTCGACACAGTATTCCCCTTGTCTCAAACAATTTACACGTGCAATTGACGTCCGACGTTTCTGCAGGAGGTTAGTATAGCATTAAGATACACAACCCACCCACTCACAAATCAGTTCGCGTTACTTTAACTAAAACTATGTGTTACTTTAATACGTGATTTTTGTTACTTTAATACTGCATCCTGTGCTTTATCTACAACCTACAAACCGCGTTACTTTAACTACTAAGTTATGTTACTCTAACACATTCATCCCGTTACTTTAACTCATAAATCCCGTATAAAATAAGACAGCAAGCAGGCAACTGCGTACCTTGTTTGTAGTGGACTAGAAATTCTTTACCCCTTGTGGCGTCCCTCACCGTAGTTACTTCAGCCCCATCCCTTTCAGCAAAACCTCTCACACTGCACGTCCCCACTGAACACTTTACCTCCTCTTGAAATTCATCAAACACCACGTGGGTGTATACCCTTGCAGCGTGCTGTTCTATCAGGAGGTGGGTCATTGTCTTCGGCAGAGATTGTACATTCTCGCTGTCAAGGTTTTTCTGGTTATACCTCTGCTGATCCATGGCGCTCTGGAACTGCATCCAGAATTCAACCAACGTTCCATGCTGGTTCTCAAACCGCTTGAAGAAACTGTTTTCGCTCTCCGATCTCTGTGTTGTTCGCATTAAGCCTCCCATCTTCAGACCCCTGCAGTGCGCCATGACCCACTGCTTCCTAATCGAAAATGCAGTTTCGAACCACTGAACATCCCCCACGTCGTGCTCCTCCATTATTTCCATCCACCGCTCGTCGAACTCCGCTTCATCGATCTCGTCATCCCACACTATTGCATTCAATTTCTTTAGGAATTCCTGGTAGTCGGCCCGCGAGGCGCCGTATTTAGTGGGTACCTTATTCATGATATGCCACATACAAAATCGTTGCCACACCGATTTAAACATCTTCTCAAACGATGCAATGATACCGGGGTCCTGATCGGTGATGATGTACTCAGGCTCCTTGCCGTCCATAGCCGTCAGGAACCGTTCGAACACCCAGTTGAACGATTTCTCATCCTCGTGCGCGATGAGAGCGCCACCGAAAGTCACCGATCGTTTGTGGTGATCGACACCGGTGAATGGGGTGAATATCATCTTATATTTATTCGTCGAGTATGTTAGGTCGAACGAAACTGCGTCACCAAATAACCTGTAGTTCCTCCTGGCAACACCGTCAGCCCAAAAGACCCTGCTCAAACTACCATCCTCATCCAGGTCGTAATCAAAGAAAAATCCCTTGTGATTGTCCACCATACTCCTGAAACGATCGATGAATAACTGACCGTCCCTCTCATGGATGAAGCACTTTATATCTCTTCCAAAGTTTTTAAAGTCGACCAGGCTGGCACCTACGTTTGCGAACCCTTCAACCTGCTCCTTACATATCTTTTAAGTCTGCGTTGCACCGATCTTCAGCTGCAACAATTCGTTGATTAAAGTAACGTATGACAAATGTTGAAGTAATAGTTAGACGTCATTAAAGTAACATGTTGATTGAGTAACCAGAAATTGGTAATTAACAGACGACTTTTCATTAAAGTAATGGACTACATAAACCACAGTAACGCAGTATCTGCATTAGAGTAACGAAATATTAATACAGAATGTGAATGTGAACTAAACACGCAGTGATCTCAATTTAAATGATTGAACCTGCAAGAAGTTACTCAACACATACCCGTGAATTATTTAGTATCATTTGCTTGTGGTACTTCGTGAGGTTTCTCGATAACTTATGGAACTCTCTGTCTTTTGGTGAAATTAGCTCGTGGTTGTGCCCGCTGTGAAACTTAATAATTCTAAGAGGCCCGCCTTCGCTGAACAACTTAATTCTTGCCATACAGCCAACACGATGGACCTTTGCTTTCCTTTTTGGTGCCTCCACAGCGACTCCCTCTGTCTTCCCCTCAGTTGCTTCCCCCTTCGACGTGCCCTCCTTGGATGCCCCATCTCCGTTGACTTTTTTTTTTTTGTAAAAACGCTGCCTGTTGCATACTAGCAGCTTTGATTTAATCTCACCACCCCGCCATCTTTTTGTTGTGTACCTCCTCACATCGAACTCGCAGGCCAATGCGTAGATTTTATAAAAGTTTACCGCTTCTTCCTGGTCTTTGAATATCTGCCCTAGGTATGGTGTGAAAGTCTCACCTACATCCCTGCACCATTCGTGTGCTTCTGCATCAACTGAAAAACAAAACAGTGCAGTGAGGTAATTAAATTAACAGAAGATGCGTATAAGATAGACATACAGTAACAGATGTATGGCTTCACAGTACCGTCTAGTGTTCATTAAAGTAACGAATATTGTGCACCAAAATAACTCCACGCATATTTCATCCACGTATTTAAAAAGTATGTGATGACATGCAGTTTACATACAATGAGCCTAAAATCTAATAATAAGGAGCATTTTAATTGCTTCCGTCCACAGTATAAATCACTAAAAAAAACTTACAGTTTGTTTCTTTGACAGGTTGAATATCAGCCATAGGAGGAGATGTTGCAGCGGCAGAAGGTTGAAGATTAATGGCCTAACGTCTATTATGATTCGTTGACTGCAATCGTGTACTTTGATTTCTAGGTTATTTTGAAGCAGTATATTTCTTTGAATGGGCAGTCACTCTCTTTATTTGTTTCCTATTTTGTAGGTAATCACGTCCCACTATTATAGGAAACAATATCTTTTTAAATCATTATTTTAATACGGCGGTTACATATATTCCAATAGCTCTTTAATGCGCTACAATAACTGATGCTAAGAACTAAAGTAACAAATTCACGATTTAAAGTAACAGACCATAAAGTAATGAAGCTTTGGCATTTAAATAACAGACATTCTACACTAAAGTAACACATTATGTGAACTAAAATAACCCAATATCTTTGTGATTTAGCATGGTGGTTTAGTATCATCTTAATGACTCCCACTATTATAGGAAACAATATCTTTTTTTATAACACTAATGCGTTACGATTATAGACGTTTCAATCTAAAGTAATGGAAGTTTGTCACTACAGTAACAGACATTATACACTAAAGTAACAAAGTATCTGAACTAAAATAATGCAGCGTTACTATAGTTCAACGTACAGAAGTAGAAACTAAAAATTTAGTATCATCTTAATGAATCCATATCGTTTCAACTATAAACTACAATATATACTCATAGTTTGTTTTTTCCACGATTTGCAAATCAGCCATTGAATGAGAAGTAGAAGCCGGATTGAATCACAAGCAGCGCGATGAAAATAAATGGTTATTGATTGTAGAAGCGGATTGACTGAATGCGTTATTGATTGCGTGGTATTGAAATAAATGGCAGCGACGTGATTAAGATGATGAAGCCTGAATGTGATTTTGATGAATGATGATTGAATGGGCGAGAGAACGATGAAGAAGAATGGGCGAGAGAACTACGAAGAAGAATGGGCGAGAGAAGGATGAAACGTATATTCAGAATGAAAGAGAGAATGAATGATTGAATGATGGAGAATGTTACGTTACTGAATATTAACCTTCCTATTTTGTAGGATGCAGTATCTTCATATTTTTTTTTTTTATTAAAACAGCGATTTATGTCGTCCCTTGATCCATCTCCCATCCAACGGATGGGATGAGGACTTAGGGACTCAACAAGTATATAGGGACTCATTAGAACCCCCCTATATATATATATATATATATATATATATATATATATATAGTTAAGATCGGGTGAGAACCTATCTCTCAATGAGAACTGTAAGAACCATTTAGAACCTTACAAATTATAATCCAATTATCTTACAAAGTCTTGGGCCTCTACCTTTTTAGTGCATTGGGCTTATTGCCATTATAAGACGTGTCCATGCCTTTTTAGTGCATTGGGCTTATTGTCATTATAAGACGTGTCCATCACCTAAAATTTCAAACATTTTGAACCAGGTTTCCCGTTTTGAGCATGACGTAAGGATCCTGTAGAAGGCATACTCACATAATAAATTACCTTTTTATTATACGGAGTATTTTTTAAATTATTTAGAAAATTAAATTTTGTCATCTCGATCTAGTTACAAAGAAAATGTGAGTATATAATATTTTCCATGCACCATTAAATATCATCTGATCAAAATAACATCGTCTTTATAATATATATTACGTTACGTTTAAAACCAGTGATTTTATTTAGATCTAATGCCTGACATTATTCTTAAAACATCCCCCTCTTCCTTTTAACAAAAAAAAAATCAAATCCGTTTCTTCCTTCTCCCATCCTTCATCAATCATGTCTGAAATTGAAGAAAAAATTCAACAAAATTCACCAAAAATCAAGAAACCTATGAAGCTTTGTTCATCAAATACAAATTCAGGAAGTTTGTTGTCTAATCATAATAAATTAGGGTTCCGGTGTTCATAAAATTGGGGATTTATATATACAATTAGGAATTTCTTTAAATTAGGGTTCATATTTTCGTTAAAACCATTAAATACGTCCACTTGATTTGAGATTTTTGTGTAATTAGGGTTCTTGTATGTCAAATTAAGAGTTTGTGTGAAAGCCTTAATTGTTGTATACGTAGGTATTGTCGATTTCTTGCCTCTTGTATGTTGGAACCTAATCGTCTATATGCCTTTTCTGTGCTTAATACGAAGTATTTTGTACCCACCATTTTGAATTGTGACAAATGGCAACTCATTGTGAAATTGTGCATTGTCATTGCTCTGTATATGGAGTAAAAACTTTTCGATTTTTCACAATTGAAGATTGGATCGATGTAGCCACGTTTATTCTTAAAATTCAAAAAGGGTACACCAAAATGGGTATGCTAAAATTGAGAAAGGATACACCAAAATTAAAAAATGTACGCTAAAATTCAAAAGTGAGGGTACGCAAATTGTAAAAGAGTACGCTAAAAGTGAAAAAGGGTACGTTAAATTTGAAATTGAAAAATGGTACGCTAAAATTGAATTGAAAAAAGGTACGTTAAAATAGAAAAAGGGTACGCTAAAATTGAAATTGAAAAAGGGTACGCTGAAATTTAAAAATGGTACGCTAAAATTGAAATTGGAAAAGGGTACGATAAATTTAAGAAATAGTACGCTAAAATTGAAAAGGGATACACCATAATTAAAAGAGGATACGACAATGGTATGCTAAAATTGAAAAATGGTACGCTAAAATTGAAAAGGAAATTAAATCGAGTAGGGCTTGAAGAAGTGTTGTATTCCATATAAAATCCGTACAAAAGGAAATTAAAGAACAATATTTTAGATGAACTCCTAAGTCAATGAGAAAATTTGGGGAAAAAAAAACGATAGCTGGGATTATTTCAATTATATTTGCCGACGATAATACTATTACTATTGTAATGAAATAATGAATTTAATCGAATAAGTTAACTCATAAAATAATTAATTTAAAATAAATAAATTAAAAGTTACTTAGGTTACTGGGGTTCCAATTGTGATGAATTGATGGATTGAAGAAAAGTTGATTGAAAAATTGATGGATTGAAAAAAAGATTCAATGATCGATTGAAAAATTATGGATTAAAGGATTACGGCTCGAAGAATTTTGTAGAAGGAGAAGGAGTTACGACCTTACGGGTTGAAGGCTCAAGCAATTGTGATTAATTGATGGGATTAAAGAATTTGAAGTATCCAACGAATGAGATTGAACACTACGATCTAATGGCTCATATTATAGTTCTCATGGTTCTCATTGAAGGAGTGGTTCTCACATGAACCTATATATATATATATATATATATATATATATATATATATATATATATATATATATATATATGTATATATATATATAGAAAAGAGATCATGGGAGTTTGGTGAAAAGTGGGAAGTTGGGAAGTTATGTTTTTAGTCCTTGATTTGGTTTGGATGGATGACTTAGATTAATCAAAAAAGAAAAGAAAAAAGGGAGAATATGTCCGTGAATGACAAGCAGCAGGGCAAAAGTACAGCATTCCATCACCATTTCTGTCACCATATCTATCACCCTTTCCATCAATAAAATTCACTCCCTCACCAAAATTTGAAAATCATCACAAATCTCTCACCAAGCTCTCAATCAAATTCGAAATTTATCCCAAATAAAACAGCATCCCTCTATCTATACCATTATTCAGAATAACTAAACCCTAATTCGTAAATTGTTGTACGTCCTTATGCTCTGATGGTGTTGTTCCTCGAAGAACCACGCGATGATCATATGCCTAAAAATGGGCAACATGTAGGAGGTAAGATTAGAGCTTAACAGCCCTATATATTTGGTTTGTTAAATGAGAAGAGTCACGAAAATGTGCAGTTGAATATTATTTAGTTTGGTTTGATATTTTTGCAGAGTCACACCGTCATAACGTGACACTGTGACAGTCATACTTAATATAGCAGACAGTCACACGTTCACTGTTGTTGTAGTTGTTTTGTTGTATTACGTTGTATTACGTCGAAGGTTCTTTATTATTCCAAATATTTATGTTGGTTTCTTTATCATTGTTATATTTATCATTGTATTTTTTTGTTGTTGCTGTTGAGTATTGCATATTGGTTGGTTGTACTTGTAGTTCTTATGTGTTGTGAATATTAATCAAGGCAAATTATTATTTTGTTGGTTTCATGTAGTTGTAGTTTTAGCTGTAGGTGTAGTTGTTTTATTATTCAAAATATTTATGTTTGTTTCTTTATCATTGTTATATTTATTATTGTTGTTGAGTATTGCAGCTTAGTATCCTCATATATCATGTATGGTGGGCACGTAATAAGAGTATTCATGATGGTGTGCTAGTAACTCCTGCTTTCTTGATGATTAAGATGAGGAGAGTGATACAAGTTCGGGTTAGTTCCTGGGTAGCTAAGAATAGCATAAAGGATGAGCAAGTATTGATTAGTAACTTGGTTTAATGAAGCATTATTGTGTATTTGAGGCCGAGAAGCCAAAATTGTAATGTTTTTGGTGTGGTAATATAATTCTTACATTTCAACCAAAAAAAAAAAGAGTATTGCAGCTTATGTTGTAGTTGTACTTGCAGTTGTTATGCGGTGTGGGTGTTATCTCTAACAATCATGTTGTTATATGTGCAAAGCCACAGTCATTTTACTTCAAAGTCACAGTCGTTGTTGAGAAAAGTCACATTTCATTAAGGTCAGAGATGAATGCGTGCGTTGCAAGATTGATAGTGTGTAATTTAGGGTTTGGTTGTAGTTGTAGTTTTCTGCTGTAGGCGTATTTGTATTACGCTGAAGTTGCTTTAGTATTCAAAATATATATGTTCGATTTCTTCTCTTTTTTATATTTATTATTGTTGGTGTTTTTTTTGTTGTTGAGAAAATATGTATATTTATTATTGCTGTTAAGCTTTAACAATCATGCTGGTCTGTAAAATCACGGGTGTTAAGCTTTAACAATCATGCTGTTATACGAGCAAAGTCACAGTCTTTGTTGAGAAAAGTCACATTTCAATAAGGTCAGAGATGAATGCGTGCGTTGCAAGATTGATAGTGTGTAATTTAGGGTCTCTTTTTTATTGTATAATATAGGGTTTTTTTGTTCCAACCATTGATAATTTGTTTTTGTTCCAACCTATATGCCAGCGGAAGACACAGTGATTGTCCCTTACGTAGGGCAGAAGTTCGCGGACATTGATGGAGCATTCAAGTTTTATCAAACTTACGCATTTTATCTTGGTTTCGAGGCGAAGAGGTACACGACAACTAGATCATTTTATGGTTCGATCAAGAAGAAATTGTTGGCTTGTAACAAGGAGGGCAAAATAGCCAGCCAGAGCATGGTGAAGCTGTCGAGCACGGGAGAGAAGGAGGGGCAAGAGTATGTGGGATCGTACGAACCCAAAAGGATTACGAAGGCGACGAGGACGCAATGTGGAGCAAGAATCGGGGGGTTTTATATTGAAGAGTTCATCGAGGAACACAACCACGATCTTGTGATGGTGAAGGACCGAGAGTTTCAAAAGTCATCTCGAAATCTATCAAGATATCACAAGGAGATGATCGTTTGCAACTCGAGGGTGCGTAATGTCTGTCAACAATGTTGTTAGTGTATGGTTGACTGCTAACTCTGCGCGACTAATGCAGTTGCAATTTTGTGTGTGCAGCTAAAGATCGGGGCGACTCAGACATACAGGATGTGCAAGGAGTTGTCGGGCGGATATCAGAACATCGGAGCATCGTTGGTTGATTTCAAGAACTGGGGGAGGGATGTCAAGTGCTTCGTCCACGAGCAGAATGGTCAGTTGTTCATAGACCGGTTCAAGAGTTTGAGGGACAGTCAGGAGGATTTCTACTTTGACTACGATGTGGATACAGACGGAAGCTTACGCAGGGTCATTTGGGCGGATGGTGCAGCTCGAAGGAACTACGCGGCATTCGGGGATGCAGTTTCGTTCGACCCAACGTACGGAACTAACGTGTATTCCATGGTATTCACATCGTTCACTGGCATGGACAACCACAAACGGTCTGTCACGTTCTGTGGGGCGTTGCTATTTAAGGAGGACTACGAGTCATTTATATGGGTCCTCTCCCGGTTTCTGGAAGCCATGGGCGGGAAGGAACCGTGTTATATCATTACAGACCAGGATCCCGGAATTTTAAAAGCCGTCCCGGAAATATTCAAAGCAGCGCACCAACGGTGCTGCACGTGGCACATCATGAACAAGGCTCCAGCAAAGTACGGCAGATCAAGAGAGGAGGCCTCGGAATTCGTAAAAGCCCTCAATGCAATTATATGGGACGATGACATCGAGGCGTCGGAGTTCGACGACAGGTGGGGGCGGATCATGATTGACCATGATGCTGTTGGGATCGAATGGTTCGAAAATATGTTCGAAGACAGGAGCAAATGGGTCACCGCGCATTGCAGGGAGGTGAGGATGTCCGGAATTATGAGGACAACGCAGAGATCAGAGAGCGAGAACAGTTTCTTCAAAAAGTTTGAAGACAACAATGGTACGTTGGTCCAGTTCTGGATGCGTTTCGAAAGTGCGATGAACCAACAGAGGCACATGCAGAAGAGGCTAGACAACGATAACCGGCAGTCATTCCCCAAAATTGGATCGACGAATCCGATGGAGAGCCACGCGGCAAGGGTGTACACGCACGTGGCTTTTGCACACTTTCAGGAAGAGGTTAAGTTTTCGCTCTACACGTGCAACGTCCGTGGGTATCAGGAGAAGGACGGGATCGAAGCGACAACAGTACTGGACTCCATCCGGGACCGCAACTACATTATTGAATACAACCCAGGTACTGGTATAGAAAGTCATTGTCCATGTCGTGTAGCCATGTTGTGTGCCAAATTTGGACCATTTTTCCTCCCATTTAGACCCGTTTTTCCTCTGTTTTGTGAGACTTGAGTGCGATTATCGCCATATTTTACGTAATTCTCACATTAGTGTCTCTCTTTTGCATTTTACGTGTTTTTGGTAGTTTTTTGTCTATTTTGATAGGATTTTCGACCGAAAACGTGTTTGAGCTTCTACGAGCAAGAGAGAGATACGGTCCAAGAGCAAAGCACACAATTGAAAGTTCAAGTAATCCAAGTGATCAACGAAGAAAAAGACCGGAAAAGAGTCAATGGACCACCGGGTGAAGTTTCGCCCGACGACATTTTTTCATCCCCCGAAGATTTTCACGGCACGCACGACCGGGCGAAATGACGCCCACCGGGTGAAATTTCGCCCGATGGTGAAGACGGGTCGAAAACGCGAAAAACGAAGAAAATCTCACCGGGTGAAATTTCACCCGGTGGGATTATTACGTCGAGCCGCGGGGCGAAATTTCACCCCATGAAGATGCAAAGGGTGATGGTCTTGCAAAATGAAGAGAAATCGGATTTGGGCCTTGAAGTTTGTGCAACCCATTAAGCAACTCTATAAATACAAAACCTAGGGTTTTGAGCCAAAGTGTGCCTTAAGTGAGCCTTGATTGTGCCTCTTAGGAGTAGGATAGAAAACCCTCCATATTGTAGTAGTAATAGTAGTTGTAGTAAAACTCTCTTAGAAAATTCTCCAAACAATTATAGATCTACTTAATATTGATACAATTACTCCATTATTAATAGTAAAGTTACAATCTTTATTGAAGAATTGGGTTTATTATTGAAGATTCAAGGGTTTTACAAGGGTTTATGTGACAAAATCCTTGTCTTATTTCTTGAAGATTCTTATTTCTCTTATTGAAGATTGAAGATTTATGCATGGATTAGTGATAAATTCTTGTGTATTTCTCTCAAGATTCAATCTTTATAATTATTAATCTTCTTCTTCCATTTTATATTTCTTCCATTGTTGGTAAAATTCTCTCCTCTCCCTCTTCTCCATTAGTATATTTGTTAGTGTAGTTTTTATGCATGCTTTAATTATTGGGTTATTTCATGACAATAATACCAACTATGGGGGTGCTTCCTATATTAACACCAACTATACGTAATCTCGTTTTAATACCAACTATACCTTCATTAAACCCACCTTGTAACGCCCCTCACTTTTACCGGCTAAAACCGGTCATTGTCACCTGCTTCTTAATTTCGAGCCTCTTCTTCTTGCTGCGCCTCTTCTTCGCCACAACCCCCTTCAACTTCCTCACCCATTCCGCTCCCAGCCACCCGCCGCCTCGCCCCGTACCCGCACTCCGTAAACCTCGCCGCCGCCGCCGAAGTAACCTCCGGCTTCATCTTCACCGCGACGGTCTCCGTAAGCATGTTGACCGTGGCCGACTCGACGCGGTGGTCGGATTGAAGTGACGAGGAAGGTGGAGTGACGTCGGCGAGGAGGAGGACGAGAGAGGAAGGTGGAGTGGTGTCGGGGAGTGTAGAGGCGGGGGGATAAAGAGGAGAAGGAGAGTTTGAGTAGATTAAACGTCGCCATTGTTGAAGGTGGAGAGAGAAGGTAGAGATAGAGATGACTCAGATGAGGCGATGGAAGGGATGGAATTGAAGTGAAGTGATCAGCTGTAATTAAGTCTGAGGTTGAAGAAGAAGGAAGGGAAGGGGGTCTGAGAATTTGCCGATCAAAATACGACGCGCTTTACAGATTTTCTTTTCGTAAGACGTAACTTTTTTCCCAAATATGGAGCATCTATAAACATGTACTCCACTGAATTGTCCACATACTCCCCCGATATGGTTATAGAGTACTTCCCCGTTAATCCTCCATATCAACCTCAAGAACCTTAAAAAAACCGTACTTGTGAGACAATGAGTCATGGCTATTCATCCGGATCATCTTCCAATTCGTACCCTTCAAATGTCAAGAATAACCCCAATTTAAGTACTTTTAATTCATCCTTCATCAAATTAAAATCAATCAAATTCCACATAAATAAGTACCTTCTTCTTTGGCATTGTTCGAAATCACGATTTCTGGTGATGTGTCTATTTTTCGAAGCTCTTCCCGGAAATGAAAATGGCGTTAAGGATGTATGGTAAAGGAGGGGGCGAAGGTTTTTAAATTCAAAAAGATAATTTAAGGGAAAGGGGAACCGGCTACTAAGGTAGCCGGTTGGGTGTTATAAGGTGGGTTTAATGAGTGTATAGTTGGTATTAAAACGAGATTACGTATAGTTGGTCTTAATATAAGAAGCACCCCTATAGTTGGTATTATTGTCATGAAATAACCCTTAATTATTTTCTTCTTAATGAATGCTTTGTTATTAATCACCATGATTAGTGAGTAGATCTTTTTGTTAGGGGGTTAGGGGAGGACGATTTATAGGTAAAGATTTAATCTTTGTGAGATTATTGCATTTGAGGGTGATATTGTCTTTATGGGATTGTTGTGTTATGTTTGACTTAGCTCGATCACCTAGGTTGACTTGACTCACCCGGACCAATATGGGGAAACTCGGGGTTTGGGTAATTCCATCTAGAGACCGTAGTCCATTCGTCGCGAAAGCGGGCTTAGACTTGGTTGGTAGGGAAACCGAAAGGTTGAACCTCCCTTATACACCTTGTGATGATTCTTGCATTATTAGATTCTTATCTTTATTTCCGATCCCCCGCCTCTCCCTAACGCCTTTCCCATCAATAGTTTCCCACCTTAATCACATAAGCTCATTTAGCAAACTTCACCCGACTCGACCAAAAACCCCCCTTCTCGACTCAATTACTCATAGATTATGACTTAAACGACTACCCCTCTCGACCGTCCCTGTGGATCGATCCCTGACTTACCGCTACTACGTAGTAGTAGTATTCCGGGGTTATAAATATTGTTTGATCGCGTTGGATAGGCGACAATCCGCGCGCATCAAAATGGCGCCGTTGCCGGGGACGGTGATCAGTTAGTTGTGTTTTTGTCATTGTATTTGAGTAATTGTTTTCTTCCCTTTTACCCTAGTACCGCTCAGTGCTAGGAGTCTCATCTTTGAATTGAGTTGTGTTCAGGAACAATCATATTTGGCATTGCTTATTCCATACCGGTGCAAGCGAGATGATATTGTTATTTTGGAATTCAAATCAACCAAAGTGAACCCTAATCCATATCTTACACCAACTTTCCACCCATCCACCACTCTCAAAAATCTCACAAAATTCTTTTTCTCTCTTCTTCCTCTTAAAAAATCACCTCTACAAACAAACATGCCTACTTTAAGATCTCACTCCCAACCCACCCATGAACAAACTTCTTCTCCCGTCGCATATGGAAACATACCCGATAACTTTGAGCTCAAGACTTCTTCAATTGCCATAGTCCAACAAGACACTTATCATGGACTTCCACAAGAAGATGCTCTAGAACACTTAGCGACATTTAAAGAGAAGCTAATTGGAATGAAGTTAAGTGGACTTACTTCATGCCAATTCCATAGACTTTTGTTCCCCAAGACTCTTCGTGATGATGCTAGGAGATGGCTACAAAGCCACAACGATGGTACCTTCCAAACTTGGAATCAATTGGCCAATGCATTTCTAGAAAAATACTATCCTTCTTCCAAGACCAATCATTACCGAATGGAGATTCAAACCTTCCGACAAGGCGAAAATGAAAGTATAAGCGAGGCTTGGGATCGATTTCAGACTTTACAAATGAAGTGCCCGCATCACGGTATCCCTCATTGGCTTATACTCCATACATTTTTCTACTCTTTAACCGCCGATGCAAGGGACATCCTCAATGCTACCGCAAAGGGCGACTTTTTCCTACTCAATGAGAACGAATCCCATGATCTCCTCGACAAGATAGCCAAAAGTGACGTGTATGCTAAGGAATTGCAAGAGGGTGAGTCTAGTGGAGACTCGGAATCATCGAATGACATGGAGACCTCTCTTGAAGTACAACTCGCTCAACTTTTTGAGAGATTTGAAGCTATGGTTGTTAGGGATACCTTCCAACCCGAAACGAGGTCTCCACCAAGAGAAATCTCTCCACCAAGAGGAGTCTCTCCACCAAGAGAAGTCTCTCCACCAAGAGAAGACTCTCCACTAAGAAGAGTCTCTCCACCGAGAAGAATCACCCCACCAAGAAGAATTACACCACCTAGGCGAACATCTATCTCACCTCCAAAGCCGTACAGGGTAGATATCCCTTGTGATAATTGTGAAGGATACAACCACGACTCCAATATTTGTGTGAAAAACGAGAGCGTTCATCAAGCAAACACTTAAGAGACATATGAAAAGCCTCAAACGAGCAATCCTAATTTGGGGACCGGATTTCATTCCACGCCGACTCAAGGATCACATCCTTTTCCAAGAGCTCCCAATCAAAGGGTTTATCCTAACTCATATGAACCTCATTATCAACCAAGGCCTCCTCACATGAATCAAGATTGTTTCCATCCTCAAGGACCACCAAGACCAAATCAAGGACCTCCCTTTGGAAACCATCCTCCATTCAATCAAGGACCTTCCTTCGGAAATCATCCTCCATTTAATCAAGGACCTCCTTTCGGAAATCAACAATCATTCAATCAAGGACCTCCCTTCGGAAATCATCCTCCATTTAATCAAGGTCCTCCTTTTGGAGCTTATCCACCGCCTAACCAAGGCCCTCCAAGGAACTTCCAAGGTAATTCTCAACCCTTTCATGACATTCAAGAAACTATCAAGTTCTTGTTGAGAGAGAATGCGTCAAACCGAGCTAGACTTGAAGCTTTAGAGGCACGAGCCATGTCGCGAGCTCGATCACCTCAAGAGTCGACCGATTCTTTCAACCAAGCTTCCGTGAATGCCATTAAGGTAATGTGCAAAAAGTAACCGGTGAAATCTTTTGACTCACAAGCTCTTACATCTCATCCCTAAATCTATGAACTTGATGAGAATGTGGTCAAGGATGTCACCGAGAAACCAAGAAGAAATCCATCAAAATACCTTGTAGGAGACCTTTCGTTTGTCATTGAACAAATTCCGATAGAGGATACGAACTTACTCTCTAGGATTGAGGTACCTCCCTTGAATGACAAGCCACCGAACCTATTTGATGATCAAGCTTTGGGAATGATAACCTTCACCGACCTTATCGAGAACATTGATACAAGCCCTTCTATGCCTACCCCGTCCGATTACATCCGAGACATCATTTTGAAACCCGCTGAGAAAGAAAGAGCTCTCATTTCTCCGAGAACTAACCCTAGAGTCACAATTCCTATCAAACTAGGAGATCCGGGTAGTTTTGCCATTCCATGCTCCATCGACCACGTCTTGATAGATCGAGATCTATGTGACCTTGGTGCCGACATTAGCTTGATGCCCTTGGACATCGCTCGTACTATCTATGTTAAAGATTTGGAGTATTTCCCCGCGAATGTGCAAATGGCCGATGGAACCTCTAAAGAGCCCTATGGATTAGCCCGTAACCTCATGGTTTATGTGGGGAACTTGTATATCCCCACCGATTTCGTTATTTTGGATATGCCAATCGAGGAGCGGAATCCTATCCTTTTGGGACGACCTTTCTTAGGTACCGGTGGAGTAATTATTGATGTGAAGCGAGGGCGGTTATCTTTCAATGTTGCTAATGAAACGGTCCAATTTGTGCTTCCCGCATTCCTTCACGAAGATCCTCCTAATTTGGAGTTCTGGAACCAAATGGTGGAGTACCCATCAAATGAAGAGCCTTCTACCGAGGATCTTGAGTACGACGATGAAGAAGATGACGGTGCCCTATTTGTACTCGGTGCAACCTCCGATGAAGACATTCCCGACGAGTTCGCAATGCTTCCCGAGGTAGTGCAACTTATGGGTATGCCGGAATTCAAGGAAAAGCTCAAGATCGGTAGCATGGAATTTGGAGCCAACGAACAAGACCCTTCGGGTTGCTTTTTAAGCAACCCCAACTAATCTCAAACGTTTAATTCGGTTTGGTGGTGTCCATAATAACCACCATTGTAATTATTTTTATATTCTCGTCCTTTTTTATCTTCTTCGAACAATAGATTTTAGATTTTTCCTTTTGGGAGTTTGTTTTCTCTTTGGTACTTGCAGGGACACGAAGATTTCTCTCGGGAATTTTTGGAATCGCGCTTTAAACGATTATAAACAAATTGGATTGAGAAGATGAGTTGTATTTTTGAAGAAGCTCAGGATGTTTGGACCGAGTCATAGAAAAATTTTCGTAGCAAGAAGCTTATTCGGAGTGAAGGATCTCACCGGGCAACGTTTAGCTCGGTGGAATTGTGGCCCGAAGTCCGTCGGGTGAAACTTCACCCGATGGCAACTTGCTCGAACAAAAGGAATTGACGGAAATCCGTCGGGCAAATTTTCATCCGGTGGAATCTCACCGGGCGAAATTTCGCCCTGCGGTAAAAACATTTTGCGACTCGGAATTTGACGGAAATCCGACCGGGCGAAATTTCGCCCGGTGGAGTCTGACTGGGCGAAATTTCGCCCGGTGGTGAATTAGCGCGGAAATGTCGAAAACCGAGCCGAAGTCCGTCGGGCGAAATTTCGCCCGATGGTGACCCACCGGGCGAAATATCACCCCGCGTCCCTTACCCAGCCAAACCTCCCCATTCATCTTCATAATACAACTTTCCTATCTCTCTCCTTAACCAAAACCCCAAAAACCCAAACAAACCCCAAATCCTCCACCTTAAAACCATCTCTAATCCCTCCAATCCTTCACCAAAATCAAATTAAATTATATATTCTTCATCCCTAATTCCTAACACTTCCTTGGAGTTTGTTTTGAGAAATCATTCAAGTTCCGACAAACCCCAAATCGAGACCGTCAACACATAATCATCAAATTTCAAGCATCAAGGATGAAGAGAGTGAAACAAATGGCAAGAAAAAGGATTTCATCAATGCTTAATCGTAGTTCGGGGTCAACATCATCCTCAAGATCGGAGGAGCAACCGGCCGAGGCTCGGGACGAATCTGTCCCGATGCCTGTTCAAACACAAGGAGCTGTTCCGAGCGAACAACCTGTTCCGCTCGAGGTATGTTACCCGAAAATTCGTCGTAATTTCCGTGAACCTTTACCTGGTCTATATTTTGCTAAAAAAGCTCATATTGATAAATGTAAAAAATTATGGGTCTGTCGTCTCGAGCCAACTCGTTGGGCGGCTCGAGATGTACTTGAGCGTATGGGCATAGAACCGCAGGTACGAGCAATGTGCCGAAGTCTTGGTCTCATCAATTTTTATGCCTCTCAGGAGGAAACTTTTCAGAAATTGACGTGCGAATTTTTCGCAACTTTCGAGTTAAGTGGTGACGATAATACCACTGTCTCTTTTCAGTTGCGAGAGACTTCGTATGTCCTCAACTTGAGAGACTTCGGTGCACTGCTTGGTTTACCCTCTTCAGTCCTTGGAAAGCCTAGGGCGGGCCGGACTCGGGACGATAAATTCGTCCGAGATCGATTTTGGTTTAAAATAGCCCGCCAGAGGCCTTTCAAGGGAGGAAAGATGCGTTCTTTCTCGATCCGAAACCCCATCCTCCGGTATGTAGCGCGCATCATAGCTAACTCATTCTTATCGAGCTATGATACGCATCACAACTGTAGTGCTACAGCTGTTCAGCTTTTAGAGGATACAGTTTCGGAGAGAAGCCCATCGATCGACATGTCTGAGGCCTTAGCTACTCATTTCGCTCAGATTGCGAAGGGCGGCCGCAAGAGAATATCTTGTGGCGGTGTTGTAACGATGTTAGCTAGAGCCTTGAGAGTCGATTTTAGTGATTTAGCACCAGTTGATGGAGCGGGAATTTTCATAGATGAAGTTTATTGCCCTTTTCTTGTGTGGCCCTAGAAAGGGGATTATGACAGTTTGTTTCTGTATAAGATTACTGAGCTGCGCGCCATTGCAATGCCTAACCCCGATTGGGTAAGGCTAGATATTGAATAGAACTTCGGCATGCCGAAGAGGTCCGGGGAGTACGTTCGGGATAACACCCGAGGTAAGTTTCGTATAGTTCAATACCCCGAGGGACCCTTAGACTTTGGCGACGATGATATAGAGGTCGTAGATGTGTCGGAGGAGGAACCAGAGGTTAGAACCTCTCGGGACGAGGGTTATAGGACTTTAATGTCATCATCACATGCACCCTCTTCCTCCCACCAACCTGAACCCCAGACCTCACAATTTTTCACCCCTGAATTTTCGGAATTCACACCACACGGACACTCCACGTTCACCCAGTCTACCCCTGGTTTTCAGGAGGACGTCAACATGAGTCCTCCGCGACACTCCTCGTTCTTTGGATTAGAGGACTTTTATAACCAATGGGGGGAAGTCTATAACCGTACACGTCAGACTTGGGAGAACTCGACATCCTCACTAAACCTGGCCCAAGATGCCTACAATTTGGCCCGAGATGCGCGCGATACTGCGCATGGCTCGTACGCGTAATCTAGGGATGGTTTTGAGTACGCACAGACCAGTTTTGAGATGGCTGGGGACGCCGCTAGGGATGCCCAAGCGGCGAGGTTGGCGGCAGAGGAGAACCAAAGGATGTTGCAACAGCAACAGCACTATTTCGATAGATTTTTCGGTATACCTCCGCCCGGGTCTTACTACCCACCACCACCTCGTACCCCAGGTCCTATGTGAGTGGTCGAGTGTTGTTAGTGTCAGTGTGGGGGTGTCAGTTGTCAGTGTCAGTCGCCAATAGTCTGTTCTCTTATCTCAGTTATCTCAGTAACTTCTGTCAGTCCTTGCAGCGCCAATTTTTGGCATTTGATAATTATGGTTGTTGATTGATTTGTATTGATTATTTTGTTGATTTGAGGAATGGTAAGCCCCTCCGTGATCCTACTTGGGTCGTTACACACGTGAGGTTTATTGCAGGTGCCTTAGAGAAGAAGGACCTGATTATTGCTCCCGGTCTTCGGTGACTTGATCGCACCAAGACCAATTGAAAAATCCAAAATCTTCTTTTTCTTTTAATTTTCCCGATTTGTGTTGAATCCAGGCGAGGTGACGTGATTACACCTACGTCCTCATTCTTCCGTTATCTTTTCATTTTCCTTTTATTTTCACTTCTTTTTCTTTATTTTTCATTTTCACTTCTTTTCTAACAAAAAAAAAAAAAAAAAAAAAAAACCAAAAAGATTTTCCACCCTTTATTCTCATAATTTTAAAAAAATACAAAAACATTCGAAAAATCTTGAAAAATCCAAAAACATTTGAAAAATCATAAAAATTCAAAAAGATTTTCCAATTTTTCTCTTTTTCTTCTTTTTCGATTCTTCCTCTACTTGTGCATTGGGGACAATGCACGATTTAGTGTGGGGGAGGGATCTACTATCCTTTTATCCATTTTCTTTTTCATTTTTCCTTTAAAAACCAAAAATCCAAAAAAAAATTCATTTTTTTTCTCTTTTTAGTTTTCTCTTCTTTTATTTTCGTTTTTGTGTTACTTATATTGTCTTGCATTCTCCATCTTGTAGGTACACCGCCAACCATTTAGCATGGATGCGCAAGGTAGCGGAAATGAAATGAAGACCGCGCGGTAATACTTTCTACCTTCGTTTTATCCCTTTCTCTTATGCATGGAGTTTGGGCATACATGCTATTTGGAGGTTCACTTGGTGAACATTTTGGAATTGGTGGTTGTGGATTGTGTTGACTTAATGGAGTTTGGAGTGCTTGGCTTTACTTGTGATTGTGTTTTTGATTTTGTTTTCTCGTATTTTTTTCCCCTTTGTGTTCTCTTTTGTATAGCTTGTTTAGGTAAAATTTTCGAAAACCCGATTTTGAGATTAGGCCGAGTGTTTATTACTCACTTGTTAGTGACCCTTTTTGATTTTTGGCATAATTTTAGTAGAATGACCTTGAACCAATTTTTGCATTGGATTTTTACCATGAGTCCATCTTTTCTACTAGGAGTCTACATCGGGATTTGCATTTGACCACCTTGACCACCCATGGAGTGATAAGGCCTTGGTTACCGTTTCCCGTTCTCTTAGGTGACCTTACTTGAGAAGCCATTTTTAGTCCAAAATTCTCATCCTTTTATGGGTTCGAAGGGCGTGCACACCCGACTAGACTATTTCTCTACCATACATCCATATCCACAAATAAGCTTGCAAAAATGTGCTTTACAAATGAATCATCTAGCCAAAAATGGGCTATTCAAAGAAAGAAAAAGGGAAAAATGAAGAAGAAAGGGGACTGAAAAATCAAAGTGAAAAAAAAAAGGCCCTCGATCGAAATAATGGGGAAAGAAAAGAAAAACCGAAAACAAAATCAAAATCTCAAAAAGAAAATCAAAAATCGTTCCCAAACTCAAATAATCCCTTGGTTGTCTTATTGCCGTGAAATGCCTACTAGAGGACCGAGTCCCGAGGAAGGAAAATAGCGGTAATTTGGCAATCCTTACCATTTTGCAAACACTTATCCATCCTTTTTGGTCTAATTGGCTTTCTCGAGTTTGGAACGACCCTCTAGGCTTAGCTTAGGAGACGGCATAACACTTACCTACAGTGCTTACTAACTCCATGGTTCTCACTTATCCATTCCATTTATCGTCCCGTTGTAGGCGTCTTTAGTGGAATTAGAAGGACCTTGGTAAATTTTCAATGTTTTTATTGATTGATTGTCATCCTATTAGGATCTTGTCCATGTCAATTTGTGTTACTAGCTTGGTAGTGTTCTCGCTTGCCTTAAGCTCAAATCGGTGCTTTCTCCGCCGTTTCGATGAGGGATTCGGTGATTTATTTTCTCTTTGGTTGCGACTATCTTTTTGTGTGTGTTTTCTTTGTTATGTGTTTGTGTGTATGTTAGTCGCAACCCCAAATTTGAGCAAGCCCCAACTTGCCTTGCATGGAGGTACCTTACCTCATGGGTATCTCGATGTGAGTTGAAGGGACGGAGCGGGCCCGTTAATTGCCTCGTATCGGCTTAGCATAGTCTAGCTTAGTAGTAGTAGCTAGTTTCTTTTTGGGTCATTGCTCGAGGACGAGCAACGGTTTAGTGTGGGGGAATTGTTGTGTGCCAAATTTGGACCGTTTTTCCTCCCATTTAGACCCGTTTTTCCTCTGTTTTGTGAGACTTGAGTGCGATTATCGCCATATTTTGCGTAATTCTCACATTAGTGTCTCTCTTTTGCATTTTACGTGTTTTTGGTAGTTTTCTGTCTATTTTGATAGGATTTTCGACCGAAAACGTGTTTGAGCTTCTACGAGCAAGAGAGAGATACGGTCCAAGAGCAAAGTACACAACTGAAAGTTCAAGTAATCCAAGTGATCAACGAAGAAAAAGACCGGAAAAGAGTCAATGGACCACCGGGTGAAGTTTCGCTCGGTGAGTCATCACCGGGCGAAGTTTCGCCCGACGACATTTTTTCATCCCCCGAAGATTTTCACGGCACGCACGACCGGGCGAAATGACCGGGCGAAATTTCGCCCACCGGGTGAAATTTTGCCCGATGGTGAAGACGGGTCGAAAACGCGAAAAACGAAGAAAATCTCACCGGGTGAAATTTCACCCGGTGAGATTATTACGTCGAGCCGCGGGGCGAAATTTCACCCCATGAAGATGCAAAGGGTGATGGTCTTGCAAAATGAAGAGAAATCGGATTTGGGCCTTGAAGTTTGTGCAACCCATTAAGCAACTCTATAAATACAAAACCTAGGGTTTTGAGCCAAAGTGTGCCTTAAGTGAGCCTTGATTGTGCCTCTTAGGAGTAGGATAGAAAACCCTCCATATTGTATTAGTAATAGTAGTTGTAGTAAAACTCTCTTAGAAAATTCTCCAAACAATTATAGATCTACTTAATATTGATACAATTACACCATTATTAATAGTAAAGTTACAATCTTTATTGAAGAATTGGGTTTATTATTGAAGATTCAAGGGTTTTACAAGGGTTAATGTGACAAAATCCTTGTCTTATTTCTTGAAGATTCTTATTTCTCTTATTGAAGATTTATGCATGGATTAGTGACAAATTCTTGTGTATTTCTCTCAAGATTCAATCTTTATTATTATTAATCTTCTTCTTCCATTTTATATTTCCTCCATTGTTGGTAAAATTCTCTCCTCTCCCTCTTCTCCATTAGTATATTTGTTAGTGTAGTTTTTATGCATGCTTTAATTATTTTCTTCTTAATGAATGCTTTGTTGTTAATCACCATGATTAGTGAGTAGATCTTTTTGTTAGGGGGTTAGGGGAGGACGATTTATAGGTAAAGATTTAATCTTTGTGAGATTATTGCATTTGAGGGTGATATTGTCTTTATGGGATTGTTGTGTTATGTTTGACTTAGCTTGATCACCTAGGTTGACTTGACTCACTCGGACCAATATGGGGAAACTCGGGGTTTGGGTAATTCCATCTAGAGACCGTAGTCCATTCGTCGCGAAAGCGGGCTTAGACTTGGTTGGTAGGGAAACCGAAAGGTTGAACCTCCCTTATACACCTTGTGATGATTCTTGCATTATTAGATTCTTATCTTTATTTCCGATCCCCCGCCTCTCCCTAACGCCTTTCCCATCAATAGTTTCCCACCTTAATCACATAAGCTCATTTAGCAAACTTCACCCGACTCGACCAAAAACCCCCCTTCTCGACTCAATTACTCATAGATTATGACTTAAACGACTACCCCTCTCGACCGTCCCTGTGGATCGATCCCTGACTTACCGCTACTACGTAGTAGTAGTATTCCGGGGTTATAAATATTGTTTGATCGCGTTGGATAGGCGACAATCCGCGCGCATCAAGCCATAGTCACATAGCCTGACTATATGATCCAAACGTAACGAGTTTTATTCCATAATTCATTGAATGTGACTATACACAATAAAGGGTGCGACTCTGGAATGCGGTGCGTGTGATTGTACAATGCAATTCGTTTGATTCTGCGACGTAAGGACTGTGACTATGCAGCATAACGGGTGTGACTGTATTCCGTCAAGATTGTGATCATACCTTTAGAAAGCCACATCCCGTACGTTGCGTAGCCACTGTCCGTACGGTCAGGAGTCGCACTCTTTATGTGTTTCTTAATGCACTCGCAGGTACCTGTGAGATCAGCTGTACTTGCAGGAAGTTCGGTCGGTATGGAATTCTTTGCAGGCATGCCATTCCGATATACTCTTCGAAAGGACGGGAGACGATCCCGGAACGGTACGTGGCATGTAGATGGACAAGGGATGCTCTACGTAATGTTAATGCGTGTCCCCTGTCAGAGAGTCGCCTAAGCGATGATAAGGCTGTTACAGTCACGAGGCTATTTTCGGAGTTCTATGAGACCGTCAGTCATGTCAGCAAAATGGGTAAGGAAGACGTTAGTAATCTAGCTGATTCGCGACTTCAGGTCCGATATTGCCTTTGCTGGCCCTTGTAGCAAGACGCAAGAATTAGAGGAGATCCTCGACTGTACGAGCGCAATTGAAATAACCATATCGCCCCCGAAGAAAGCCAAGAACAAGGGCAGTGGGAAGCGGATGCTTTCTTCTAAGGCGAAGGCTGCTGCAATTGCCACCAAGCCTAAACGGCTGTGTAAGAACTGCAAGAGGATGGGTCACCATGACAAGAGGAACTGCCCCAACCCATTTGCTGAGTACCCACCGATTGCTGACTTGTCTGTCGATGTTGAGGAGGAGGAGGATGAGGACCCGGCAGGGATTGCCGAGGAGGATTGTTCATGAATATCATCTGTTACTTAGGAACATTCTTTTTGGGAACACAAAGGTTGTCGACGTTTGAAATGGTCAAGGTCCGTGACATTGCTTTCGTATATTGCGGACCTCATTCATTTCTAATATGGCGTAAGTCGTAGATCATGGGGGCTTTTTTTATTTTTTTGTGAAATATAAAGACTTGGCGACATTTGAAATGGTCAAGGTCCGTGATTTTGTTTACGTCTATTGCGGACCTTAATTATTTCTAATATGGCGTAGTCGTAAAGCATGGGGGTCCGTAAAATTGGTTTTGTTTTTTGGATTGTAAGAATACATTAGGAACGTAGTCGTTTTCATTCTGGAATGCATCATCTTTGGCTACAAATACAGCTGTATAGGAACATTATGTCCTTAATATTTGGTTGACACGAAACAAGTGAGTGTGATTGTTCAACGCAATGAGTGCGACTTTACAGTAGGCAGTGCGTGACTGTAGAACAAGAGGTGGAGTGTGATTGTAATTATGGGAGTGTGATTGTAATTATGAGAGTGTGATTGTACAAGACAATGACTGTGATTCTACAATACACTGACTGTGATTCTACAAAATGAAGTTAGAAATCTAAACCGGTTTTATGACATGATGACTGTGACTGTACGCCATGTTTAGTGTGACTATAAAACTTGTGAACTGTGACTATACACCATGTGTCTGTACATTAGAAAAATAGCGAAGGAAATAGAGAAATAGCAAAATAGCGATGGAAATATTTGTACATTAGAAAAAGTCCATCTTTTACACAACATATAATACTTGCATACCATTAAACGCCGAAAACATTCTACGACGTAATGCGGAAAACATCCATTGCATACCATTTAAACGCTACATTTTAACATTCATTAGAACTTACAACACATGAAAAAGTTCGTTACTAAACGCTACATCTTAATCCATACATACTTAACCTTCGTACTTTTTAAGCATCTCCTTCAAGTTGGCCAAGTCGCGCTGGAACCCCTTCCTTGCGCGGAAACAGTACATAGACCTCTTCATGAAGAACTGGATGCAGTTATCCAGTTCCGCCTCTTTATTTGTATTGCCAATGGACGCTACAAAGTTCCTCGTGTCAACTGCAGTTGTTGCTTGCTGCACGGCCTTTAATTCAGTGGACATAGTGGTATTCAATAAACCCTCGTACTCCTCGATCAATTTTCTGATTTCTTCTATCTTGCTTGCCATTTTTTTGTAAGTTTGAAGTGGTGGAGTTGTGAAAAATGTGTTGGTATTTATAGAGGGGGAGGCAGTAAATAGGTGGTTGAAAATGCATGGGTTAGGCAGTAAAGGTGGGGTGAAAGTTGAATAGGGTAGGTGGGGGTGAAAATTTAATGGGTTAGGTGGGGTGATTATCCTCATCAATTAATTAGGGTTAGGAGTTTGAGGTGGGTGTTTGTGTTCCTCAATGTTTCATTGAGACTCACAAACATCCCTTCACAGTCTCGGCTCGGTTTTTAACATTCGTCGTCGACATCGTTTTTTGGAAAAAAAATTACGATTATTTCGCTATATAATTTACAATGTAATTCATGAACCATTTGTCGGAAAACCAATATTTTGTTGTTTATATGTGGCGATTCAAAATGCATCTTATGAATTATTTAAACTGAAAGAAAATGGATGGTGACATACGTGGGGGTGATTAAGTTAAATTAATCTAGTGAATTTAGTTAATTTGTGGTTGTCTGTCATGACTCTGCGGAGTTTTTACTGTGACTGTGAGTCAGAAATTGTGTGACTGTATCACATCGCACATGCTACCCTGATACTGAGTTGTCATACATTTGATACTCAGAAGATACTCCAACATGAAATTTTTTTCTATGTTCACAAAAAAGTGTTTTTACTTCACTCTACATTCATGCCTTACGTTTCGTGTAGGGCTTCACGATATTGCGTAGCTTACGACTTTCATCGATTCCTTTCCATATCTTTGGCGCGTCTGCCATGAAAGCACGAATTTTCGGCAACACGTCCTCACGTGCTCCATTCATGTCAGCAAGTACGAGGGCTTCCGCAACCTCGAACGACAAGTAACGCCTCCCGAGCTTTGTCCCAATATCAGGGTGGGTGAACGGCGCACCGTCGTACAGGCACATGTGCATCAAGCAGAAAATGCCGGACTCCGGGTCGTTCTTCTGGGCGCTCTGCCATTCCATTTTTACTTGTCGATGTGTAAATTTTGACATGTGACTGCTCTTAATCAGCCCCTTTTCGTCTATGTAGTCGATCAATGCTTGCAGCTGATGCAGTATTAGTTAACAGTAAACGTCAGCACTTATGGGAGCAGTATAATATTGACGTGGTAAAATAAAGCCTATGCGTGCAACTTACTATTATGCTGGACATCCAGAACATATGTGACCCTGGGGCGTGTGTCTGGTGATCGAGGATATCAACTGTTCTATCTCTAAAGTTGACGCAGATGCACGCGTAGTGCCCCATAGTATGCACCGGAAAAAACAATAGTTCGGCGTTCAAGTCGAATGTCCCGGCGCAGTCTTGTATGAATCTGTCCCACGCTTCGTACACACCGTCAGTGTCTTCGTCCGCAGGGGTACTTGAGTCGGGTCGTTCCATTATACGGGTCAGTGAGTCCTGACAGATGGTGAATATTAGTTGCCATCAGTGACGGGGCCCGAGACAGTACTATATCATGTGCGTGACTGCACATCGCGAAGTGTGTAATTGTACAGACTAAGCTGTGTGACTTTGCAGCGTACAGACTGTGACTATACAAGACTACATCATGTGCGTGGCTGTACATTTTATATCACGTGATTGTACACCTCAACACGAGTGACCCTGACCGTGACTATCCATTGTCTAGCATGTGATTGTACACATTAACATGTGCGACTCTGCAATTCATGACATGTGATTGTACACATCAACATGTGTGACTGTGCTAAGTGAACTTTGTGGTTATTTCTAACTATTACACGGACTTTACATCTTTTCAGTTAATGTGAATGAGGGTCATTTGTACTATTGAATGCGATAGGTAAGAGGTAACTGAGGCATACCTTGTGTTGAATTCCGAACCATGCCATCGTTGGGTTAGCGGGGAAGGATAACTTACGCCCGTGGTCGTCTGATTCGCACCAGTTCATGAGGTGCAACCAACACTCCAGCACAGCGGCGCTCATGCTATCTCCGGACAATAGCGTTTGAATGTCACGTCTCTGCAGCTGCGCATGAGTGCTGTAGGACCCTAATTGTTCACTGCGAGATTTTTTACACCGGTCAGTATGTGTAGTATGCAACTCGTATCAGTAAACAAAGACGGTTACCCACCTTTCGTCGTACCCATTATCGTCAAGGGAAGCAGTAGTCGGCGGTGTGCTTCCGCAGGATGGGCATCTTACTCGTCAGCGGTCGGTGCAGGCGAAACAAGGTCGACATGACAATGGTGCTGGGGTCAGGACTCCCTTGGTTCAAAGAGCAACCCAACCCATCCCCACAGCCCCGTATCCGAGACCTAATTGCCGACTGTCTTTTCTTTGGGACTGATCGGGGGGTGGGTTTAGGTGGTGATTTGCTCCGACGCTTGTTGGTGGTTTCCTTCACAGGAGTGGTTTCATGCGTACGGCAGAGTCCAACGTTTCCTTGTATTTTCCGAATTTTTCCACTCTCTCCAAAACAGTGTCCCTCATTCTGTTCACATCGCTCAGTATAAGGGTCGCCGTGATTTCCGCCCTGCACATATTCATGGACGCCATTGTCCCCAAGGAGCAGTAGAACGGGGACCCATTGTACAGCATCATGTGGATCATCATGTACACTCCGCAGTCATTGGTGGAGTACCCCACCCCCTGCCATGATAAGGGAACGTTTACCAATTTAAACGCACGGACCTTCTCACCTTTCTTCAGCCCTTGTCGTACCATGAACTCCCCCATCTTATTATCTTGCAAAACAAGTTCAAACAGGATCAGGTGGTGAACACATTCGCCGTCACATAATTGATTTAATATTAAATTTAAAGGGCCTGACCGCTGTCCGAGCAATGCCATAGTAAGGCAACTTTGTAAAATCTTTATCGTACTTCCTGTTGTCGAGGTACTCTATTTGCTTAGTATTGAAGTTGATGCAGGCGCAACTGTAGTGGCCCTCATCACCCGTTAAGATCGGGACGAACACCTGCAAACAATGTGCCAGGATTATGGGCAGACATGGTATTATCCTGCACATAACTACGAATAAACAGTATGCGCAGGGTAATACCATGTCCGAGTCCAAAGCAAAGTCGGAGAAACTGTGTTTTATCCACTCGTTCCACACGTAACATATTTCTTCGTCATGACTGTTGCCCTGGCCTCCTTTCCTCCACAATGCTAACATTGGTGCTGCTCACATGCATTGATTGTGTTCCGGTATGGAAACGGGTCCCTGACCTTGGGCTTCGCGGTTCTCCTCGGCTCCGGGTGCGTGCCGACGGGGATCCTGCAAGGTGAACTCCGGGCCCGGGGAACCCCCGGGGCGGAGCCTCCGACGCCCAAGTCAGTAAAATGTATGACTGAATATAGATATTTAGGGAGATAAGAGAGGTAGAGAGAGAATAGGGAGGAATATGTGTGAATGAATTGCCCCCTTTCCCCTCACCCTAAGTGGGGTATTCATTAGGCCTTGTTGGCGCGTCTGCCCTAGCGTCATTTGGACTCTGTCAGGGCGTCAGACGTCGTGCCTTTTGTGTACTCGGAGGTGTACATGAGGTTTTATCATTCTATACGTGACTAGGTAATCAGATCACTAAGCCCTGTGATCAACGCTCATGCCCTGGTATACCTCATACGGATGTGTCAGGGTGCCAGAGGCCTGCTAGGGTAGTTTATGGACCTTGTCTAGGTTCAGGGGGCCTGCCCCCTACCTGCCCAGAGGTAGGCAGAGGGACTTGTAGTTTGGCGCATGGGGCCGGGCCTGACCCTGGCTTCTATTCGAAGTCCAGGGGGTCTGCCCCCTGCCTGCCCAGAGGTAGGCAGAGGGACTTGTGGTTTGGCGCATGGGGCCGGGCCTGACACTGGCTTCTATTCGAAGTCCAGGGGGCCTGCCCCCTGCCTGCCCAGAGGTAGGCAGAGGGACTTGTAGTTCGGCGCATGGGGCCGGGCCTGACCCTGGCTTCTATTCGAAGTCCAGGGGGCCTGCCCCCTGCCTGCCCAGAGGTAGGCAGAGGGACTTGTGGTTCGGCGCATGGGGCCGGGCCTGACCCTGGCTTCTATTCGAAGTCCAGGGGGCCTGCCCCCTGCCTGCTCAGAGGTAGGCAGAGGGACTTGTAGTTCGGCGCATGGGGCCGGGCCTGACCTTGGCTTCTATTCGAAGTCCAGGGGGCCTGCCCCCTGCCTGCCCAGAGGTAGGCAGAGGGACTTGTAGTTCGGCGCATGGGGTCGGGCCTGACCTTGGCTTCTATTCGAAGTCCAGGGGGCCTGCCCCCTGCCTGCCCAGAGGTAGGCAGAGGGACTTGTAGTTCGGCGCATGGGGCCGGGCCTGACCCTGGCTTCTATTCGAAGTCCAGGGGGCCTGCCCCCTGCCTGTCCAGAGGTAGGCAGAGGGACTTGTGGTTCGGCGCATGGGGCCGGGCCTGACCCTGGCTTCTATTCAAAGTCCAGGGGGCCTGCCCCCTGCCTGCCGAGAGGTAGGCAGAGGGACTTGTAGTTCGGCGCATGGGGCCGGGCCTGACCCTGGCTTCTATTCGAGGTCCAGGGGGCCTGCCCCCTGCCTGCCCAGAGGTAGGCAGAGGGACTTGTGGTTCGGCGCATGGGGCCGGGCCTGACCCTGGCTTCTATTCGAAGTCCAGGGGGCCTGCCCCCTGCCTGCCCAGAGGTAGGCAGAGGGACTTATGGTTTGGCGCATGGGGCCGGGCCTGACCCTGGCTTCTATTCGAAGTCCAGGGGGCCTGCCCCCTGCCTGCCCAGAGGTAGGCAGAGGGACTTGTAGTTCGGCGCATGGGGCCCGGCCTGACCCTGGCTTCTATTCGAAGTCCAGGGGGCCTGCCCCCTGCCTGCCCAGAGGTAGGCAGAGGGACTTGTAGTTTGGCGCATGGGGCCGGGCCTGACCCTGGCTTCTATTCGAAGTCCAGGGGGTCTGCCCCCTGCCTGCCCAGAGGTAGGCAGAGGGACTTGTGGTTCGGCGCATGGGGCCGGGCCTGACCCTGGCTTCTATTCGAAGTCCAGGGGGCCTGCCCCCTGCCTGCCCAGAGGCAGGCAGAGGGACTTGTAGTTCGGCGCATGGGGCCGGGCCTGACCCTGGCTTCTATTCGAGGTCCAGGGGGCCTGCCCCCTGCCTGCCCAGAGGTAGGCAGAGGGACTTGTAGTTCGGCGCATGGGGCCGGGCCTGACCTTGGCTTCTATTCGAAGTCCAGGGGGCCTGCCCCCTGCCTGCCCAGAGGTAGGCAGAGGGACTTGTAGTTCGGCGCATGGGGCCAGGCCTGACCCTGGCTTCTATTCGAAGTCCAGGGGGCCTGCCCCCTGCCTGCCCAGAGGTAGGCAGAGGGACTTGTAGTTTGGCGCATGGGGCCGGGCCTGACCCTGGCTTCTATTCGAAGTCCAGGGGGTCTGCCCCCTGCCTGCCCAGAGGTAGGCAGAGGGACTTGTGGTTCGGCGCATGGGGCCGGGCCTGACCCTGGCTTCTATTCGAAGTCCAGGGGGCCTGCCCCCTGCCTGCCCAGAGGTAGGCAGAGGGACTTGTAGTTCGGCGCATGGGGCCCGGCCTGACCCTGGCTTCTATTCGAAGTCCAGGGGGCCTGCCCCCTGCCTGTCCAGAGGTAGGCAGAGGGACTTGTGGTTCGGCGCATGGGGCCGGGCCTGACCCTGGCTTCTATTCAAAGTCCAGGGGGCCTGCCCCCTGCCTGCCTAGAGGTAGGCAGAGGGACTTGTAGTTCGGCGCATGGGGCCGGGCCTGACCCTGGCTTCTATTCGAGGTCCAGGGGGCCTGCCCCCTGCCTGCCCAGAGGTAGGCAGAGGGACTTGTGGTTCGGCGCATGGGGCCGGGCCTGACCCTGGCTTCTATTCGAAGTCCAGGGGGCCTGCCCCCTGCCTGCCCAGAGGTAGGCAGAGGGACTTATGGTTTGGCGCATGGGGCCGGGCCTGACCCTGGCTTCTATTCGAAGTCCAGGGGGCCTGCCCCCTGCCTGCCCTGAGGTAGGCAGAGGGACTTGTAGTTCGGCGCATGGGGCCCGGCCTGACCCTGGCTTCTATTCGAAGTCCAGGGGGCCTGCCCCCTGCCTGCCCAGAGGTAGGCAGAGGGACTTGTAGTTTGGCGCATGGGGCCGGGCCTGACCCTGGCTTCTATTCGAAGTCCAGGGGGTCTGCCCCCTGCCTGCCCAGAGGTAGGCAGAGGGACTTGTGGTTCGGCGCATGGGGCCGGGCCTGACCCTGGCTTCTATTCGAAGTCCAGGGGGCCTGCCCCCTGCCTGCCCAGAGGTAGGCAGAGGGACTTGTAGTTCGGCGCATGGGGCCGGGCCTGACCCTGGCTTCTATTCGAGGTCCAGGGGGCCTGCCCCCTGCCTGCCCAGAGGTAGGCAGAGGGACTTGTAGTTCGGCGCATGGGGCCGGGCCTGACCTTGGCTTCTATTCGAAGTCCAGGGGGCCTGCCCCCTGCCTGCCCAGAGGTAGGCAGAGGGACTTGTAGTTCGGCGCATGGGGCCAGGCCTGACCCTGGCTTCTATTCGAAGTCCAGGGGGCCTGCCCCCTGCCTGCCCAGAGGTAGGCAGAGGGACTTGTAGTTTGGCGCATGGGGCCGGGCCTGACCCTGGCTTCTATTCGAAGTCCAGGGGGTCTGCCCCCTGCCTGCCCAGAGGTAGGCAGAGGGACTTGTGGTTCGGCGCATGGGGCCGGGCCTGACCCTGGCTTCTATTCGAAGTCCAGGGGGCCTGCCCCCTGCCTGCCCAGAGGTAGGCAGAGGGACTTGTAGTTCGGCGCATGGGGCCGGGCCTGACCCTGGCTTCTATTCGAGGTCCAGGGGGCCTGCCCCCTGCCTGCCCAGAGGTAGGCAGAGGGACTTGTGGTTCGGCGCATGGGGCCGGGCCTGACCCTGGCTTCTATTCGAAGTCCAGGGGGCCTGCCCCCTGCCTGCCCAGAGGTAGGCAGAGGGACTTGTGCTCTGTAGAAGGCTGAATGTGTATCAGGCCTTATTTTTTTGTTGGGGGGTCTATTTTTTCAGGGTTTTGCAACAGGGGGCCCTTCCCCTATTGCCCCCTGCCCATTAGCTGTGAGAGTAATGAACAGGTGATGGGTAAATATTAATCCCGTCTTCGTAGATTTCCACATGGTGGTTGGCGGATCTAGGCGGTCTCTGTAGACGTCGAGGTTGAGCCGTAAGTCGGCTGGGCAGTATCTTGGCCGAGACGTAAGTCGGTAGGGCCGAGCCGTAAGTCGGCAAGGCGAACCGTAAATTGGCATGGAATCATCTTGGCCGAGCCGTAAGTCGGTAGGGCCGAGCCGTATGTCGGCAGGGCGAACCGTAAATCGGCAGGGCAACATCTTGGCCGAGCCGTAAGTCGGCAGGGCCGAACCGTAAATCGGCAGGGCAGCATCTTGGCCGAGCCGTAATTCGGTAGGACCGAGCCGTAAGTCGGCAGAGCGAACCGTAAATCGGCAGGGCAACATCTTGGCCGAGCCGTAAGTCGGTAGGACCGAGCCGTAAGTCGGCAGGGCCGAACCGTAAATCGGCAGGGCAGCATCTTGGCCGAGCCGTAGGTCGGTAGGACCGAGCCGTAAGTCGGCAGGGCCGAACCGTAAATCGGCAGGGCAACATCTTGACCTAGCCGTAGGTCGGCTGGGCTGTATATCGGCTCAGCCGTGAGTCGGCTGAGCTGTATCTCGACCGAACCGTTGGTCGGCTACAAACATTGACCTCATTTGATACCCATTTTTGTGACTTATCTTCACCATTTTCCGGGTATTAATTTTTTGTAGTTGGTATCTTTGTCTCACAATTTTGACAATTTTTGGCTAATTTTTGTGAAGTATTTGTGATTTTTTTTTTTTGGTAGGATGGAAAAAATTGGATAAATTTTGGTGACCCATTTGCCTTGAGGCTAGTTTTCTAAGTGTGAATTTTTTATCGCGGATACAAAAATTCGGATACGGGTTAATATTTTTTCATGAGGTAGAGCATCAAAAAGGGGGTAATCTTCCCAAACGGATGACACCATGGACTTCTAGTGGGTTGTAATCTTCAACAATGCCACACACAAATCTAGAAATTTTGTGGGCTGAGACATTCTTTTGTCTAATTGATTTACTTGGCCTATTTCGCATAACACGAGTTAGGCGGAAATGACTACCTAAAACAAAGGTATGCTCAAAACATGGATAGACGCTCCAATTTCAAGAAGGCAGGTATGCAACATGCTACTTATTTTATGCTCCATAAAGTGAATTGAATAAATGGATGACCTTACTTTGAGTCGAGGCCCACGTCCGTGGCACTCTTATCGAGAATGCTAAACAGTTAGACCACGTCTTCTTTGAACCGAATGTTTTAGCAACAGAGTAGCCGATTAAGGTCGTTCTATGATCAGAGCTTTGCTGATCCCGACATGGCCAAGATGACGACGGAGTCACCAAGAGGCCATCCCGATCGACATACGATTGTCGACGAGGTGCAATTTGATTGATTATTGCAGCATCTAGGTCGGTTCGAGAGTCAGTATTGATTCCACATCTCTACCGTGCCATTCTCTGAGCTTGGGGTTCGTGGCCGAACCGTCCAAGTCCCTGGACGATCACCGGTCGCTGACTCAACTTCATGGGTTCGATCACTGTTCATCAGTTTGCGGTGGCTTGATCGGATAACGATGCCTCTAGTACAAAACTTTAGATGTGACACAGAAACTCCGGGTCATAAAACCATGGGTAGCTTGTTTTACCCAGGATGAATGTGAAAGATGAAATCCAAGAAATTGTGAAATTTATTGCATCTTTATGCTCTCCCTCTTTCACCGAAGGGTTTATTTACTTTCGGACTTTTAAGTATTTTTATGAAAACAAGATCTGGAGATTCTCCTTCCATGAGTGCGTTTCCATGGATTTTGTAAAAAATACACTAGATCTCAAAATGAAGGTAGGTCTACCATCTCGGTTTTCATTCCCTCACACCTTCTTTCATAAGAAAATTTATTAGTTGCTTCTTCATCCCAGTAGAAAAAGTCTTGCGATGAAACTTAAAGACGTGGAGTTCGATTCTCCAGTTTTTATTTTGGGATGTTTGATTTTTGTAGATCTATCTCCAAGATGAAGATTAGATCTGGAAAAATTTGTATTTGGGAGTGGTTGATTTTTGTGGGTAATTCGTGAGCACAACCGTTCTCCCCACAGACGGCGCCAAATTGTTCCGGTATGGAAACGGGTCCCTGACCTTGGGCTTCGCGGTTCTCCTCGGCTCCGGGTGCGTGCCGACGGGGATCCTGCAAGGTGAACTCCGGGCCCGGGGAACCCCCGGGGCGGAGCCTCCGACGCCCAAGTCAGTAAAATGTATGACTGAATATAGATATTTAGGGAGATAAGAGAGGTAGAGAGAGAATAGGGAGGAATATGTGTGAATGAATTGCCCCCTTTCCCCTCACCCTAAGTGGGGTATTTATAGGGGAAAGGATGTGGTAGGGTGATGTCACCATGACATCAGCATGGTGATCAATAGAGAAGTCTCTCTGAGTCAGTTAATGACTACCCGTAAGGGGGGTCGTCTGATAGGGGGTTGGGCCTCTAGGGTCGGCTAGGACCCAGTTGGGCCTTCTCAGTCCTAGGAGTCGGGCCTATGCGTCTGGGGGTTTTATCCCCCATCAGATTGTAATACATGTAGTTAGTGTGTGTTTGACATGAGCGTGACTGCACATCTATAATTGTGTGACTGTGCAGCGTTAAAGGTCTGACTGTGCAGCGTAAAAGGTGTGACTGTACGGCAACTAGTGCGTGACTGTACAGCCTGAAGTGCGTGACTGCGCAGTTTATAGTGCTGACTGGACAACATAATGTGTGTGGCCGTACACACAATAGTCTGTGACTATACAGCCAATAGTGCGCGACTGTACAGCTAAATTGGGGGGTGAACGTACCGTATGTCCAAGAGAGAAGTAACATCTACTGGTTACTCTTGGTGCTTTTTTTTCGTACACCAGCTGGTTCAACAGCCTACACCAGCAGTCAATGACGTTATTCATCACCTGCAGGCCAGGCTCGAGCATCTGCATGTCGCTCCTCGCTATACAGTCATAATCTGTGAACTCGACCAGCATTTCGCTGTAGACCAAACAAAGTCCCGATTAGCACATGCATTTAAAAAACGACACGAGCAGCACAATAAATACGTACCCCGACGGACATGGCGTTGAGTGGTCAAAGACGTAGTCGATTACATCTTTCCGTACGTGCAGGATATCCCAGAAGATGACAATATTGGAGCACATGAATCCAGAGATTACAAACTGCCCCCTCAATATTTTCCCACAGTCCAACATGCAGCCCAAATTGTCTGGAATCGTATCCATGCATTCAAATGCCACGTCGGAGTGGAAGATGTACCGATGATGTAGTTCCTTGGGGTGCGTCCTGGTCCCTGAGTCCTCGCCTGTCTGCTGATCATCGTTCGCGACGATTACCGCCGTTGTAGGCGTGGTGGCAACAGCGTCCGCTACAGACCAGCCTGCTTTGTTCAGTTCCTTCTCAAGACTATAACTCACTGTCGCGTCAGGCGGAGCCGGCATTACATCACGTGTTCCCTCCACATTGGAAGCCGATCGTGCGTCAGTTGTCTCCCCCGCTGCTTGCCGTAGAGCCAACACTACGGTCGGACTCCTGTTAACTGAACCCTGCACATCGTCCTCAGCGGCATCATCCTTTTCAACGCTCATTTCTTCAGCGGCATCATCCTCTTCAAATTCTCCCTCGCAGAAACCCGGTGTCACGACGCCACCATCAAAAGTGCCCTCATCATCGTAACCCTCTGTTTCGTCACCATATCCCACACAGAAATCTGTTTCCACAGTTTCTTCTTCCGTGTATCCAGAGTCACGCATGTCTTGCACAATTTGGTTTATCAGATTGTAGGCTTCAGCATCGAGGTGCTCCTCGCCCTCAATGACGGGGGCGTTCTCGGTAGTCTGCTTCAACTGGCCGGCCAACGAAGTGACTTGATCGACATACCGGAGGACAGCTGGATCTTCCCAGAATTGTTGGGAGGACGGGTCTTGACTTGGAACTGCGTTGTTCCTCGTCAATATTTCTCTTAATTTAATGGAAGCCTGCTCACAGAAACCGCAAAAGGCTAGCGCACACCTCCGGAAATTCATGAAAAAACGTCGGTCGTCCTATAATTCAGTTGAAGTCAAATCATTAGTGTGAAGCTCAGTGGTGTTGAGGCTGGCAGTGTGAGTATGACTAAGCACGTAATTGTGTGATTGTACGGAATAAAGTGTGTGACTGTATAGCATAAAGTGTGCGACTGTACAGTTTGTAGCGTGTGACTGTGCACGTAATAGTACTGACTGGACAACGTAATGTGTGTGTCTATACAGGTAATAGTGTGTGACTCTACAGCTAATAGTATGTGACTATACAGCCAAAGTATGTGACTATACATCAGGATGAGTGTGACCATAACAGCTTTATGAATCGTTGTGGACATGACGAAGGTCCACCCCGACGCGGCGAAGCGCGGGTTTGGGTAGGCGAATGAATCTCGTGGTAAGATTGTTCTCGGGTTCGAAATTTAAGTCAAAATGGAGTCGCCACCTAATTTTGTGGTTATTCGGAACCATTCGAGCCCACTCTATGTCGTCATGGGCTATACACAAAGTAAGCCCACTTCGATTTCAGAGTTTATGGGGCTCGTCTCTTTGCATTGTTACATCGATACCGTTTACACCGGCTTTCGTATATAAAATGACTCTCGTACGCCAATGGTTTCGGACATCCGGAAACCAAGGTTCTGAGTAAGGGGTGAGGGTACGTGTTGGGAAGCCCACTAAGGACACCCAACCCCGCCCGCACAATGGCGGCCTCTACTAAGACATCGTTCGTGTTCGTGTACGCGCGCTAGTAAAATAATTAAATGATATGCAAACAGCGTTTTCGGGCTAAGCATGTGAATTATTGGTTTGCTACGTCATTTAATGCATCTTGATTCACGTCAAAGTGATTTAGCATGTGATGTTCATTTAAATAAATAAATGGCAAACATCAAGAATAGAAAACTCGTAAATAAATTACAAATTACACGGGCGGAATACAACCCGGAATTCAGAATACAACGAGCAATAAAATAGAATAATTGAATAAAATAAGAAGAGTGATAAATAAATACACGACCCGACAAAGACCCGTATATAATAAATGCACACTAGATCGTGAATTAGATAGACGGACGAACCTTAATTAATTACGCATTATATTGCATATTAATCAAAGGACGGAGGTTCGAGACCTAGGTGTGGTGCTAACCGGATCTCGAACCTCGATGCCTTGTCCCGACTTATCACCTCGAGAAATGGAGCCTAAATTAATTATGTGTCGATACGACTAAAGAGTCGTCGACATAAAATTAATAGTGCGAGACCGTCGATCAAAATCGTTTTAGGTGTCATGATATGCATGAGTTTTGAAAATTAGAATTACGTGATTGATTATGCACGTGTCGACTAAAAGTCCTAAAAAAATGACGAGGCTCAAATGTTGCATTGAAGCTCTCGAATTTCTGGGCTACAGGACCCACTCGATCGAGTCATGGTCTGACTCGGTCGAGTGTGTCTTTAAAGTAGCTACTGTCCAGACTTTTGGGTGCTACTCGATCGAGTGGCCCATGGCACTCGATCGAGTGCCCCCTGTACGAGGCATGGCTCGTTTCATTTTTATTTGTTTGAATTCGATAATTGACCGAGTTAAATAAAAATATTGCATTATTTAAATTCAACTCGGTTCTCGATGTCATAAACGTGTATTATACGATTATGATACCGTTATCGAGATTTTATGAAATATGCTATTATGTGATTGAAAAGTTTGATTAGTGACAAAATTGCATCCCTCTACGTCACGACATCGAAACTAATCCTTTCGGATTATGTGATGTCGGTTTTCGTGTCAACTGGTTCCGTGCTAATCATCGAAATGGGATCAAATACGTTCAACTAGGACCGATCACGATCACATCATGTCCTTGAGTACATTGGGGCGGCGCTCCTCGAAAAGGCGCCACCTCCGTCGTTACTCGTAAAGGAATTAGATGGACTTTAGGCGATCGTCATAGTCAAACGTATTCGAAACCGAGATTTTGATATTAGCATGTATATATACACGGTATAATAATGTTAGATGTTAGAATACGGAATTAAAGTGTTAGTATACAAAAATAAAAGTTAGTATTAGGATACATAAATAAAATGTTAGTATACAAAATAAATAAAAAGTTAGTATGCACAAAATTAAAGGTTAGTGTTAGCGGTTAGTAATAATAATAATAATAATAATAATAATAATAATACAAATATATATATATATATATATATATATATATATATATAAACGGTAAAAAGATAAGGGAGAAAAAGAAACGGGGTTTGAATTACACCCTCAACCTACATGCTTAATGGCCTCGGAAACGGACTCGTAATAGCGGCGTGAGCGCGGGAGTGTCGAGATATGTAGGGTGAGTTAGGGTGTGTATGGTTAGGGAGAGGATGCTCTCGGGTCTTTGACGAGTTTTGATCTCGAGTTTGATTGTATGTATGTGTGTGTAGAGAGGATGTGAGTGTATAGGTTGAATATAGTAGAAATGTAGGGTTGAATGTTATGTAAATGTGATGAAGAGATGGCTGAAATTGTGATGTAAAAAAAGTTGTATAATGTGATGGGTTGATGGGGTATTTATAGGAGAACCCCACGACCTAGGGTCACTCGATCGAGTGGCCCTAGTGCACTCGATCGAGTGCCCTTGCAAACCGGCCAAACCCGATTTTTGGCGCTCCACTCGACCGAGTGGGTCTATCCACTCGATCGAGTGGATCAAGCAAATCGAGCTATTTTAGGAAGAGGTTGACTTTGTTTATTTGTTTGTTTTTATTTGAATTTAGACTTGGCGCCATCTTCTAGAAGCTGAATTTGGCTGATTTTTGTGTCGGATTCATCTTTGACCGGGTTTTGACCCGGTCGCCAAAAGACGGTTTTATTTCCGGTGTCGGTTTTGGCCCAAATTAGTCTCATTTTATTGGGAACGACCCACTGGGCCTGGATTTGAGGTCGGTTTTGAGAGATTTGCACTCCGCTAAATGCCCACGTCGGATACTATTGATTCCGAGTCCGTATTCGAGCGTATTAAGTCACGTTAGCGTCCGATCATCATCGGGTGTTTTGTCGGGAACTGCTATAGACACTAGCAGGCAAAATGCGGGTGTCTACAGAGCCCCCACTCTGACTGAGGCTTGGACAAGGCGAAAGTCAGAGTAGCTACCAGGCCAATCGAGGATTACGACCTGGCAGCCTTCCGTTCGGGTCGTTTATAGTCCAGTAGACTTGCGTGAAGGGCTCGCCAGCCATAAGCAGAGGGTCATACCTGTCCTGATGATGACAGCTCCGCGGGGAGTCAGACTTGTAGCATAAGTCCTGGGTGTGCCTATATGTGGGCCCATCCTGTACCATTTCTGGGAAAACGCCGCCTCGGGCGTTCCGCTGGGGAAATATATGAGCTGTACGGTCTTGCTTTTGAAGCCTTGAGTCGTACCTGAGTTGATGATGATGCTCCGTTGGGAGTAAAACTTGCCTTTCGGGGCGTAGGTGTACCCGTATGCCGACACATCACGTCTTGGATGTAGCATACCGGGGAAAAGTTGACTCCGTTGGGGAAACACCGCCTTTGATGTTCCGTTGGGAAGCACTAGCTGGCACCTGAAATGTTAGATGGCAGAAATAGCAGGCATAGTATATAGCAAGATAGCACATAGGAAATGCAGTTAGCATCTATAGACTGGCTTGTGTTGGGGAAAATGATTTTTGCTTCACTTTGAAATCGAAGTCCTGAAAGCAACTCACGTGCTAGGAGATAGGTTTTCAAAATTGAAAGGGGTAGAAATTTGCAGTTTAAATAGACCGAAATTTGACCTTGTCGAAAAGGATTTTATCAAATGGCTAAGTTTTGCAAATTTTAAAATGAGAACTGGAAAAGAGAGGCCTATCGACAGACTCGACTATGGATGCGACAAGACGAGCTGACAGACATGACTGGACCCTCGAGGGGTTGGACTGTGACTCGGTAGGGGGGTGGGCCACCTAAGACGACAAGACTCTTAAGCTACGCTAATCCATAGCCTAGGCGAGTGGCAACACGGTCGAACATCGAAATGGGAAGGATGTGATATAGGGGAATTGCAGTAGTCTGTAATGAGACTGTTTCTGCAGGACAAGGCTTAGCAGTAGCAAGGCTGTATACTAGTGCTCTTTGAATTTTTGTGTTTTGGGATACATTCCCAAAGTGGGTGTCGCTTCGAGTCCCTGACGGATTCTCGTCTTTGACTGAGCCGAGTACTAGGACACACTATAGAAAGGAGGCTAGTTTTTGAAAGTCTTTGGATTATGTGAGTGGATGGAGAACTTCTGCCTAGGAGAAGCCACCAGGACGACAAAGCTAGCTGTTGAGAACATGACAGTGTCGTGACCGGAATGACGGTGCTTTTTTGAATTTGTGTCAATGTGGGTGGTTGTGCCTTTGTTGAAGGGCTGCCTACGTATTCACGTGTAGTGAAATCAAACCAAGCCGTAGTTCAGTGGATTGGAAGATATTATTATGGTGCCTAGTTTATTAGGGCTTTATGTGTAAATAACCATAACGATGGTGTAGGCTAGGTGTGTTCCCAATGATGTCTTGATCAAAGGGCTAGAACAGTTAGGATGTTGATCCCGTGACTGTGAGCGTTCTTCGGGGTAGCCCCCAGAGATGGTATGAACTATTTGGGCATGTTCTGTGCCGACCGCAGGTTGAGTTCCCGTGTTTGGGGTTGGTAACTGGTTTGGATGTTTTTGGAAATGTGGGGCTAGGTCGTAAATGGCTTTGATGATTCGAAATCTGGAGCTCGATTATGTGGAGCTAAGGCTTCGAGGGTAAGGTATTGCAATGTGGTAGGAAAGGGGGAAGTCGAATAAAAATGACTCGAACTTCGATCAGGATAAGTTTGATAATGTGGGATCTGATTTCCATGTCTGGCCCTAATGCTTAGGGTGCATCCTATGGAGCTTGGATCCTCAAAATTCCGGGCTGTCTCTTAGCCTAGGTCTCGGGAAGGTCTTGAGGGTTGCAATGTGGGAAGGCTAAGTGTGGTGTTAGCTTACCAGCTTGATTGTCTCTCCCTTATTTGACCGTTTTCACTACAGTCATGGGTTCTTGAATATTTTTTGGCTGACCTTTTAGCCCCGGTCATGGGTTTTGATGATGTTTTTGAATTGACCGTTCCCGGTCAAGGGACTTTCACTTGAGTTGACCGTTGACTATGGTCGTGGGTATTTGAATTTTTTGTTTTTGTTTTTTTTTTGTTGACCTCTTAGCCCCGGTCGTGGGATTGACCGTATCTGGTCGGGGGATGTTGAGAGTTCTTTTTTTTTGATGGCCAGCTCTTTTGTTTTGGGCCTTTTTGATTTTTTTGTCCAACTTTTTTTTTTTCACGATAATCCCCTCCTATGGTGTTGTGGGTGGATATGGGAGTGGGCCCATCGGGATTAGGCTTGTGGAGCTAAACCTTTGTAGGGTGTAAGCCTAGTTGGTGTTTGTGTGAGTGCAACTCGCGGTGGAGTACTCTATGGTAAGCATGGTGATTTGGATCTCGGTATTGTCATCATAATTCCGAGCAGGCTTAGTGGGAGCATCGTCCCGAGTTGGGTATTTTTGGCATCAAGTCAGACTAACGCCTAAGATAGGGATTGGTCAGTTTTGTTGGAGAGGTGTTTATTGTGGGAAATGGGCTTGCCTCCCGTCCTTAACCCAAACTAGGAGACTACCTAGATTTGTCATAGGATTTGATACCGCTCCTGCTAAGGGTAGTTATATGGCTTTCTATACCAGACATGGAACAGGTAAAGGAAAACACGGGCCTCAGTTCCTGCAGTCATCATAGATGTGCCTATAATAGTCACGTGCATGTGCTCACAGTGTATGATGGTGTTCATCATGTTCTCGGAAACACAAAAGGGAAGCATATATGAGAGACTGAAAAAAAAAGCTGATTTTATTGGATTGAAAAAGAGGACAGAATACAGTTGACTCTGACTCTGACTTTGAAACTGAAAGAGATAGAATGAACATCCTAGACTCGGACTCAGACTCGGACTCAAATCAAATCTGGACTCTTGGATGAGGTTGTCAGTAGTCTTCGGCTTCTAAGGACTCAAGTGGATGTCCAATATAGCCTTCGGTAGAAGCTTCACCCAAATCTTCGTTATGTCGAAGATCGTCTTCAATCCTAGTGCCCATTTCGGTAAGCACAGCAAAGTTTGAGATGCCGGCATACCTAAGATGGACGCGGTAGGAAGGTAGGAGGTTGTTGATGAATGCATCCACTAGTGTCTTCTCGCTGGGCTTGTCTACCAGCTTAACACTCTCAGCCCGCCAACGTTGAAGGTATTTGGTGAAACCCTCTGTCGGATCTTGGGCCATGACTTCTAAAGTCCGCATGGTAGTCTGAAGTTCGGTATTATCAGAATAGTTTTTAGCGAACTCGGTAGCCACATCCTCCCAACTGGGGAATCTTTTTGTATTAAGCCTATAGAACCAGGCTTTTGGATATTTCCCGAAGGATGCGCCGAACAAATTGATGAACATGTCGGCCTTGACCCCCTTGATCGCCATAAATGCTTTGAAGGCTCGGAGGTGTAGTAATGGATCCTCCGTCCCTTCGAATATGGGTAACCCCTCTAAGTTGAGATCTGTTGGTAGTTTCTCACTGATGGGTGTATAGTCTCGGGAGTTCTCAATATGAATGTTATTCCCTTGAAGGGCGTGGAACTGTTGTTCGAGCTCACGCACCATGCTGATCAGTTTGGCAAATGGCCCAGTATTTACCGATTCAGAATTGAAGTCTTGCCGTTCAATGACAGTTAAACGAGCATTCATGGCCTCTTGGTTGGTTTTCAGGAACCCTTGGGTTTCGGTTATGGCCTGCCTACTAACCATTGTTTCCAGCGAAGCCTTTATTTCCTTAATGGTGTTTTCCATGTCTCTATTCCCGGTTGTGGGTGCCATACTCTGCGAGAATACCCACGTAATCAGAAATGTTGCTTCGGAACTTGAATACGCCAAGGCATAGGAAATAGCGCGGGAGGAAAGACAACTCGGGTTTGACTCGGGTTAGACTCTCCTAAAAAAGTGTTAGGTGCGATTCTCGAAGCGACTGTGATTAATCACTCCATCGGAGAATAGCCCCCCAGGTGAGACTAAGGACTCTTATAGGACTCAGATGGTGTGGCATCCAAGTGACTCAAAAGTGTGGTACGTGAGACAACACGTGTAAGACATGACCCTTAGAGCAACCGTGATTGACCGCTCTGCTGAAGGGTAGCCCCTGAGTGAGATTGCAGGTTTTGCTAAGACTCGAGTGATGGACGAGTGACCCTTAGATGTAAGGATCACGAACCTTTTGTTATAGGCCTATGCCTTGTAAAAGGTTGACTCGGCCTTGATGAAGGCAGACGGGTAAGGGAAGAAACTTGCGATGTAAGATCGGCGGAGTTTCGACGCTAGAGACCCTTGACTTGACTTGAATAAGGATAACCCTGTGATTAGGGTAGACCCTTAAGTTAAAGGATTTTTAAATTGGGATGACTCGACTAACGGATTGAAAGACAGACGATATTCCCTTAGGAAAGGTCATGAGGACCGTCCTAAAAGAGGGAAAGATCACGTGAGACTTTCTAGTTAGGACTCGAGTGTATGGACGAACCTTCCATTTACGAGTGTATGACTCGTGTTGGTCGGTTATGCCTTTAGAAAAAGGCGGACTAGGATGGGGAAGAAACCCATAATGTAGGATCGACGGAGTTTCGACGCTAAAGACCTTCGACAAATCATGAAAAGACCCGACACACGGATTACGGTAGGTCCTATAATAAGGAAGGTTTTTGAAAAAGATTGAATTTTGAAAAATTGAGAGAACGGTCTAGAAATTGGTAGTGGGCCAATAGGACCGGGCATTTTGAAATGTTAGAATGGTTGCGAGTAAATTCGCATTTTGAAAAATTGGGAGACGGTCTCGTTTTTTGAAATTGGCAGCATGCCGACAGGACCGAGTTTTTTTTTTGAAAAGTTGAATATTTGGAATTTTGAAAATTTGAATATCGAAAATACATTTCCGAAAATTTGAAAATTGAAAATGAGATCCGGAAGATTTGAAAATTGAAAACGACATCTCGGAGATTTGAAAATCGAGAATGGAATCTCGAGGATTTGAAAATCGCAAATGGCATCACGAAGATTTGAAAATTGAATTTTGAAAATTCGAAAATCGAATGGTGGATCGGAAATTCGAATTGAAATGGATAGCATGCCGGCTAAAAAAATGGCTTGTTTTGAGTCAAATCGTAAGTCTAATTTTCGGCAGCATTCTGAGTTTTTGAATATTGGATATTTTGAAAAGACGGGTCCCGAAACGGACGGTATTTCGGGGTTTTTTTTTTAAAAAAAAAAAAATTTGGTATTTTTGGAAAGATGCATTTTTGAAATGACGGTTTTTGAAAAATGACACGGAAACCAAGTAGCACGTAGTCAAACAAGCATTATAACGACGCTTATGTATGCATTACGCTAAGTCTCGGTCGGTCAAAATAAGGTCTATACCAACAACGATGGCTTTCTCGTGTGATGGACGGACTCCCTAAGCCGAGTTGGTCTTAGGACATGCCGCGAAACCGAGAAGAGTTCCACCATCGATGTCTTTAGCGCACCCATGTAGGAATGCACCGTGGTATAGTGGGACGTCGGTCACAAGTAACCGGCCCGGGCAAAATTTTGGGTTATGCATGAATCATTAAACTAATGCGCGCACACTAATCTACGAACGATTTCTCTTCGAGTCTCACCCTAGGAACCCCGATGACATGTGGTACATCAGGTATCCCCAGCGGAGTCGCCAAATTGTGGACATGACGAAGGTCCACCCCGACGCGGCGAAGCGCGGGTTTGGGTAGGCGAATGAATCTCGTGGTAAGATTGTTCTCGGGTTCGAAATTTAAGTCAAAATGGAGTCGCCACCGAATTTTGTGGTTATTCGGAACCATTTGAGCCCACTCTATGTCGTCATGGGCTATACACAAAGTAAGCCCACTTCGATTTCAGAGTTTATGGGGCTCGTCCCTTTGCATTGTTACATCGATACCGTTTACACCGGCTTTCGTATATAAAATGACTCTCGTACGCCAATGGTTTCGGACATCCGGAAACCAAGGTTCTGAGTAAGGGGTGAGGGTACGTGTTGGGAAGCCCACTAAGGACACCCAACCCCGCCCGCACAATGGGGCCTCTACTAAGACATCGTTCGTGTTCGTGTACGCGCGCTAGTAAAATAATTAAATGATATGCAAACAGCGTTTTCGGGCTAAGCATGTGAATTATTGGTTTGCTACGTCATTTAATGCATCTTGATTCACGTCAAAGTGATTTAGCATGTGATGTTCATTTAAATAAATAAATGGCAAACATCAAGAATAGAAAACTCGTAAATAAATTACAAATTACACGGGCGGAATACAACCTGGAATTCACAATACAACGAGCAATAAAATAGAATAATTGAATAAAATAAGAAGAGTGATAAATAAATACACGACCCGACAAAGACCCGTATATAATAAATGCACACTAGATCGTGAATTAGATAGACGGACGAACCTTAATTAATTACGTATTATATTGCATATTAATCAAAGGACGGAGGTTCGAGACCTACGTGTGGTGCTAACCGGATCTCGAACCTCGATGCCTTGTCCCGACTTATCACCTCGAGAAATGGAGCCTAAATTAATTATGTGTCGGATACGACTAAAGAGTCGTCGACATAAAATTAATAGTGCGAGACCGTCGATCAAAATCGTTTTAGGTGTCGTGATATGCATGAGTTTTGAAAATTAGAATTACGTGATTGATTATGCACGTGTCGACTAAAAGTCGTAAAAAAATGACGAGGCTCAAATGTTGCATTGAAGCTCTCGAATATCTGGGCTACAGGACCCACTCGATCGAGTCATGGTCTGACTCGGTCGAGTGTGTCTTTAAAGTAGCTACTGTCCAGACTTTTGGGTGCTACTCGATCGAGTGGCCCATGGCACTCGATCGAGTGCCCCCTGTACGAGGCATGGCTCGTTTCATTTTTATTTGTTTGAATTCGATAATTGACCGAGTTAAATAAAAATATTGCATTATTTAAATTCAACTCGGTTCTCGATGTCATAAACGTGTATTATACGATTATGAGACCGTTATCGAGATTTTATGAAATATGCTATTATGTGATTGAAAAGTTTGATTAGTGACAAAATTGCATCCCTCTACGTCACGACATCGAAACTAATCCTTTCGGATTATGTGATGTCGGTTTTCGTGTCAACGGGTTCCGTGCTAATCATCGAAATGGGATCAAATACGTTCAACTAGGACCGATCACGATCACATCATGTCCTTGAGTACATTGGGGCGGCGCTCCTCGAAAAGGCGCCACCTCCGTCGTTACTCGTAAAGGAATTAGATGGACTTTAGGCGATCGTCATAGTCAAACGTATTCGAAACCGAGATTTTGATATTAGCATGTATATATACACGGTATAATAATGTTAGATGTTAGAATACAGAATTAAAGTGTTAGTATACAAAAATAAAAGTTAGTATTAGGATACATAAATAAAATGTTAGTATACAAAATAAATAAAAAGTTAGTATGCACAAAATTAAAGGTTAGTGTTAGCGGTTAGTAATAATAATAATAATAATAATAATAATAATAATAATACAAATATATATATATATATATATATATATATAAACGGTAAAAAGATAAGGGAGAAAAAGAAACGGGGTTTGAATTACACCCTCAACCTACATGCTTAATGGCCTCGGAAACGGACTCGTAATAGCGGCGTGAGCGCGGGAGTGTCGAGATATGTAGGGTGAGTTAGGGTGTGTATGGTTAGGGAGAGGATGCTCTCGGATCTTTGACGAGTTTTGATCTCGAGTTTGATTGTATGTATGTGTGTGTAGAGAGGATGTGAGTGTATAGGTTGAATATAGTAGAAATGTAGGGTTGAATGTTATGTAAATGTGATGAAGAGATGGCTGAAATTGTGATGTAAAAAAAGTTGTATAATGTGATGGGTTGATGGGGTATTTATAGGAGAACCCCACGACCTAGGGTCACTCGATCGAGTGGTCCTAGTGCACTCGATCGAGTGCCCTTGCAAACCGGCCAAACCTGATTTTTGGCGCTCCACTCGACCGAGTGGGTCTATCCACTCGATCGAGTGGATCAAGCAAATCGAGCTATTTTAGGAAGAGGTTGACTTTGTTTATTTGTTTGTTTTTATTTGAATTTAGACTTGGCGCCATCTTCTAGAAGCTGAATTTGGCTGATTTTTGTGTCGGATTCATCTTTGACCGGGTTTTGACCCGGTCGCTAAAAGACGGTTTTATTTCCGGTGTCGGTTTTGGCCCAAATTAGTCTCATTTTATTGGGAACGATCCACTGGGCCTGGATTTGAGGTCGGTTTTGAGAGATTTGCACTCCGCTAAATGCCCACGTCAGTTACTATTGATTCCGAGTCCGTATTCGAGCGTATTAAGTCACGTTAGCGTCCGATCATCATCGGGTGTTTTGTCGGGAACTGCTATAGACACTAGCAGGCAAAATGCGGGTGTCTACAATCGTATATGCTTTTATAAACATAGGTAAGGCTGTCAGATGGAGATGGAGATGGGTTTTTTTTAGAGAGAGGAAGAGAATGGTGAGTGATTAGGTAGTAAAATGAATTAAAAATAGGTGAATGGGGAAGTGTAAAGGCTTTGGGCGGGAGAATAGAGATGAGGGAAATTAATTGGGGGGGTAGGTTGAGGGGGCTATTGACTGGTGATGGGGTTGATGGCTGATGGTTGATAGCTGTCCGCAGCTTGTCAGTCCCGTAGCCCCTTTTTTTTTATACAATCTAAACCCATCCATCTACCGTCCATATTAAACTAAATGGATGGGGGGATTAACACTAAGGGAGAGTTGGGGAGTTAGTAACTCCCTTGATCCCCCCTCTATATAGAAAAGTATATATATATACTTAGATTATATATATATATATATATGTGTGTGTGTGTGTGTGTGTGCGCGCGCGTGTGTGTGTGTGTGTGTGTGTGTGTGTGTGTGTGTGTGTGTGTGTGTGTGTGTGTGTGTGTGTGTGTAGGAAATATTTCAATTATTAATATACTAAAAAATCGTATTAAATAAATTAAATAAATTCGAAAATTTTAATTATTTATTATTTATTTTAATATATTTACCTGTTATTCATATATATAATAATAAATTAAGATTTTGAAAAACTACCAAATGTAATCATATTAATTAAATATACATTTTAAATGAATCAAAAATATATTAACAATATTATATGATTATTTCACGAAATCGAAAAATGTAAAATAAAAACAAAATACAAAAGTTTCTAAAATTGACTTAACTAGATTAAGGTTAATAATTAACTAAAGAGGTAAAATTACTAACTTAACCCTAGCCTAATCATCCACGTGGCGCGATGTGGTTCGCTGCGTATGAAATTCTCATACACCGCGTGTAAGTGTATCATCTTCCCACTATTACTCCTTCCCATCCAAAGAATACTTTACACTTATTATAAATGCACAATCTAATTAAATCTTTACATTTCTCTTTTTGTAAAAAACTTTATCTTATAATTCTCATTTCAATAATACCATTTGATTTACCAATAATACCCTTACTTTTACCATCTCTCTTAAAAGTGGTGAAAAATGAGATTAGAGGTAAATGATTGAATTGATGAAAGAGAGTATGTATTAAGATCAGAGGAGTTACATTATATTAATAAGAGTCCGTTTCTTTTTAATTTTTGTGTTATGAATACAAGGGATTGAATTGAACGAATGTAGTCTTTTATAAGATGTCCAAATTATAAAGAAGATGCAAAAGATGAATTGTATTGAGTAATTAGGGTTACATTTATACACAAGTAATATCTCCATCTATGGTAATGATCACAGAATTATAAATTAACTAATTGAGTGAGATCATAATATGCATTGGTACTATTGACATATATACGGAGATACGAGATAAGCTATACAAAGTAACTATTATTATTTTCAATACGCTCTCGCGAGATCACTACAAGAGTTTAAGTATTGGGCGACTGAACTTAGCTACCGTTATCTGTAGCTAAAAAGAGACGCGCGACTGTTAACAGTCGCTAAGTGACCGTCGCTACGGTTAGTCGCAACTAGCGACTGATTTCAGTCGCTAACAAAACGTGCGACCGATTTCAGTCGCTAATTTTAGCGACTGAAATCAGTCGCTGGGTCGTCAATTTTAGCGACTGACATCAGTAGCTAAATGTTGTATTTAGCGACTGATTTCAGTCGCTAAATGGTGTGACGTGGTAACATTTAGCTACTGAAATCAGTCGCTAAATTGAACATTTAGCTACTGATTTCAGTAGCTAAAGTGCCTCAAATAGACCGGTTATAATAATTATTATTCTAGCCAAAATCAGCGCAATAAAACAAACCAACAACCACAATACATCCCAAACATCATTCCAAAGGTTGTTCCAAACGTTACGCAAGCTTCACACTCCAAAATGGACGACCAACTACGCAAACATCGTGAATACACTAAATTAAAAATGTTGTTACAAACTGTTTTTTCAACAAGTATTCAGAAACTACAAACTGTTTTCAATCCACTCACCTAACAGTGAAACTAGCTGACGCACCACTACCACCGTCACCGAAGGGGTCTCTAGGATCCCGGGGTCGGGGAATGGGGCCGGAGTTACAGTTCTGCTGGTGCATGCTCCTAAGGCGCTGTAGCTCTTCCAGAATTTGCAGGTTAACGGACTCCTGCATCTTCAGCCTCTCATCCTGCTCCTTCAGCTTCTCGGCCATAGCATCCCCTCGCGCCCTTTCCTCCTGCAGTTCCGACCTCATACCAGCCATTTTGGATGGCACACAGTCCGTCGAGGTCGCATGGGCCCCCCGAACATTGGGTGGTGTCCAGTACAGGGAATGAGCGTTCCCCGTACCGTACACCGCTCCCTTGCGGTATCCCTCCGCGACTCTGAACCAAATTGTGCTCGGGTCCACACCTTCATTCTCGGGTGCTCTAGTGGCCTCCTTATACGATCTTTGAAAGAAAATGAAGTCGTGATTAGGTGGGTTGTGTGAATAAAAAAAAAGTAACGAAGTCTTATGTTTTAAACTTACCCAAATGTCCAGATCCTTCTGCGTGGCGAATGTTCGACCTTCAATATCGTCCCCCTTGCTCTTCGTGTCGAGAAATAGCTTCACCGGCGGAGGGAATTCTCCGGTTTTTTTCTTTACCTGTTGACAGTACACGTAGATTTCTCTTTCATATTTATAATGAAAACATTAAATAAGAATCCAAAATAAAAATCAAAGGTAAGGAAATACTAACATTCATGGCCCGCTGGTGCATTGATTGCGACCCACCGTAGTGGGTGCGCTCAGCAAAGCCCTCTGGGTCCCCTCCCCGCCTCTTGTTCTTTTTTTGCCTGGACGGATCTTGCAAGGAACTTCGGGTTGGAGCCTACGGGATCCTACGGTGTCACATGTCTTACCCTCTACATCCATGACGGTGTGAATTAGTTGCTCAAAGAAATTCTTCTCAATATGCATCACGTCCAGATTATGTCGGAGTAATAAAGTACTCCAATATGGAAGGTCGAAGAAGACGCTTCTTTTAAACCAACCATTTTTTAATTTCTTAAGATCTTTGAACTCTTTATTGGTCTTGTCAACAGTAGAAGGGAACTCCGAAATCACCTCCCAAATCTCATCTCCTTGGAGACGAATCTACCTATTTCAAATTGAGGAACCTATTGGGCGATTAACATTCTAACTACACTAAATATTCCGACAACTAATAAATTATCCAACCCAATAAATAATTTATTTAAATCTATAAATAATTGAAACTAAACAGAAATTATCCAACCCAATAAACAGAAATTAACAAATAATTAAAACTAAATATAGATAGATAAATATACCTTAAATTTAAATGAGAGAATTGAAGAAGGAATGAAGAGGAATGGAGGAGGGGTGCATTTTAGAGAGAAGGGGGAGAGTTTTTAGAGAGATAGAGTGAAATAAGTGAATGAGCCGGGGGAGGGGGGTGTTCGTTAATTTAAAAAAATTTCACACCCTTAGCGACCGAAATCGGTCGCTAAATCCATTAATTAGCGACTGAAATCAGTCGCTAAGTCTCAGATTTAGCGACTGAAATCGGTCGCTAATTAATGAATTTAGCGACCGATTTCGGTCGCGCGTTCATTTATTTAGCGACCGATTTCGGTCGCTGAATTTAAATTTTTTTTTTTAAAAACCGTCTCCTCGTCCAGCGACTATTATCAGTCGCGCGTTGTACTTTCAGTCGCAAAATTAGCTACTGAATTTATCAGTCGCGCGTGCTTGGTAGCTATATGAAGTATTTCTTGTAGTGGATGGGGGAACCACTACTAGAAAATACGGAACAGGCGACCAAAATCAGCTACCGTCATCTGTCGCTAAAAAAGATGCGCGACATATGACAGTCGATGAGAAGCAGTCGCACCTGGTAGTCGCTTGAAAAGGAGACGGGCTACTGATATCTGTCGCTAAAAAACTCGGGCGACAGATATCGGTCGCTAATCTTAGCGACCGCTGTCAGTCGCTAAATGGGAAGCTTAGCGACAGCTATCTGTCGCTAATGGGGATGGTTTAGCGACAGTTAAATGTCGCTAAGGTGCTCACTGATGGCGTTTGGGAGACCTTGGGCGTCTAAATTAGCGACTATTGTTATTTATACCTTGTAGCGACAGATATCGGTCGCTAAGAGACCTGTATTTGGCCGTTTCAATATGTCAAATACGTTCCAAACACTATGTCGTATCGACCACATAATGTTGGCTTCACATTTCCATAATTGCCAACCAACGTAACTAAAATACTTGAATAAACTAAATTAAGAGTAATGTTACAAACTGTTTTATTTCAATCAACATTCATAAACTACAAGGTTTCTTAAACTATAACTACTCACAGTATTTGCTCAACTAACGGGAAAAGTAGCCGAAGCGCTACTACCACCCCCGTTGAAGGGGTCTCTAGGGTCTGGAGGTCGGGGAATAGGGCCGGAGTTGCAGTTCTGCTGCTGCATGCTCCTCAGGCGGGCTAGCTCGTCTAGTATTTGCATACTAACCTCATCCTGTAGCTGGATACGCTCATTCTCCGTCTTCACCCTCTCAGCCAAAGCAACCTGTTTTGCCCTCTCTTCTTGTAGTTCCGACCTCATCTCAGCTACGATAGACGGTACGTACTCCGCCGAGGTCGAATCCCCCCCCCCCCCCCCGAGCGTTGGGTGGTGTCCAGTACAGTTATACGGAAGCGTAAGCGGTTTAGAATAAGAAATGAAGTTAGGTCGAAGGTTAATGTAACCTTGAGTGATGACGCGGATTTTGGAGTGAAATTGAACTAAGGTTAATGTAACCTTGGTTCGTGGTTAAGGTCTTCCTGGATTTTGTGTTTTGTGGCACGCCTATTTTAGGAAAGAAAATACTTTGAATTACGTAAGAATTTTTGTGATGAAATAAAAGACAAATGTAACCAAAGATATTTAGCCCGAATTCGACCTTGAATCCAAAACTAATAACGTAGAGATTGGCGCACCAATTCCTCGACACAATTTCGAAGTACTTTCTCGAAATGGGTTTTCACAAGGTTTGATATAAATAAAAAACTTTCCTAAATTTTTATTGCTTAATCGTTGAATGATGAAAAATGCTATGGAACGTGGCTTTTATAGCCTTACACGAATATAATCTCGAATATACTACGAGATACTTAGCCTATTTTACGAGATACATAATCAAGGAAAAATAGTAACTAATCTAGAGAATATAGTATTTTAATCCTAAGAATATCTCGAAATGATCTTGAAGAGATCATTGTTATTTGTGTTGCTTAAATAAACTAAGATTGTATCCCTTTATTTGGAGCATGGGATACACGAAATCTTCTTCTACTCTTCAAAATATTGCAGCCAAATCTCGTTTGCTTCTTGCTTGATCTTCATGCCTAGAATATTCATATCTTGATATAATATTCTTATTTGTGTTGCCAAGTTGGAGAAGATTGTATCTATCTATTTGAGGTAGGAGATACATGCATATCATTATGTGAATCACCATCAAATATGAGTGAGAATTTTCTCCTCTTGTTGCCAAAATAAGAAGATTGCCCTAACTTATTCGAAGTAAGGATATCACGCATATCTCTAGCAAAGGAGGCGTGATCTTTGGCTGCATTTTCCACGTGAATCTTGGCTATTTCGGGACGTGTGTGATCATACACACACCAAGTTTGATTGGGCTTGGCTCGAATAACCCAAGCGAGTGCATGGTCTTGTTGTGGGCTTTATTCGGTCCTAGCACAATTGGGTCGGGTTCGAGCTTACCAGTATCATACAGAGTGTGAGCGTTCCCCGTACCGTACACCGCTCCCTTGCGGTACCCTCGCACGACATTGAACTATACCTCGTTCGGATCTCTACCTTCAGCGTCGTTCGTGGAAGTGGCCTCTATATATGCTTCCTCAAAGAAATTGATTTGATAATTAGGTGAGATTTCATTGACAAAGTCACAATCTAAAGAACAATGTAAAGAAGCCTTCTGTTAGAAACTCACACAAATTTGTCTGTCCCTCTTCGAAATGAAGCCCCTTCAACCGTTGCAGTCCACCTTGCTTTTCGTGTCAAGAAACAACTTCGTAGCTTCGGGGAGTTCTCCTGTTTTCTTCTTCAACTGTTAACAGTACATGTAGATTTCTCATTAATATTTTTAATGAAAACATTAAAAAAGAATTCACATTACACTCTTGTGGGGTTGGTTGGGCATCGTCAGTAGTGTACATGCTCTCATCATTAAACACATTACACTCAACTACATCAACAATCATTCCTCTCAACCCCCCCTCATTTTGTTCAACCTTAGATTCCTCAACAGGAGACGTCTCACCATGACAAATATAACGATAATAATTTGGATAAAACCCATTTGAAATCATATGTTCCTTAATCAAAAAAACCTCCAAGAATTTGAGGATTTTACATTTCACACAAGGACATCTAATTCTACCGTCCGATACATATTCGGGTTGGTTTTTAGCAAATCTTAGAAACCTATCAACACCCTCTAAAAATTGCGTTGTGGGACATCGTCTCTTATCCAATCTTTCCTCATATATCCATTTTCGTTCAAATCTCTTCATTTTTTATCTAAAAAACTTGAGACAATAACCAAATACAAATTATTTCCTCTAAAGTAATTTACTAATATACACTTCTCACATAATTTGTAAAATTCTCAATTGACCTAGACATAGTACTATTTGCACCTAATCCGTCTATAATTACATCACTAAATCAGCATAATTGTATTTTCATTTTTAATTTCCTAACAAGTTAAAACAACCCAATTCATTCAAATACCCAACCATAAACCCAAAATTTATACTAACAATCTACCTATTTCAAATTGGGGAACCTATGGGCGATTAACATGCTAACTACACTAAATATTCCGACAACAACAAGATGATGGGTGAGATTTGTCGTGAATCCCAACCGTCAAATAAAACCGGCTAAACCTAACTAGGGTAGCTAGGGTAAGTCGGGTCGAATCCACAGGGACGGGAGGTCGGACTAGGGTATGCTACGGTCTAGGACTATGTTCAAGACAAGCTAATCTAAAGGGGAGGAAGAGGACTAAACTAGGTCTAAAACTAGGACTAAGGGAAGCTAAGATAACACTAAGAAGGAAGACTAGGGTTAGGTCGGGGTCAAAGGGGTAATGTAATGGTCGAAGGAGAACTAGAGTGAAGGAGGTAGTAGGGTAATCTAGGTAATGCCCGGGCTCTCGCAACTTAGACTCACCTGGAGGTTCATCCTAAAACCCACCTTGGCGACACAAACGACAAATGGAGTACTAGCATGCTATAGGCCTAGGTCGCATCCGGGCTCTCGCAACTTAGACCGACCTAGGGGTCGTCCTCACCGGGATCTCGCAACTTAATGAGGGAACCAAACCCACAACCAAACTATCACCCACAAGAGAAAAGCAAGAAAAACAAGCATATGCACATACTAGTCATTCAAGCATTTCAACAAACATGTGATATGCATCAAACCAAGGGGAAACCCAAATCTTCCACCAACATCTCCAACAATCCCTTAATCATCCAATTAACACCCTAATCACCTTACTAACCCTAGCAAGATACTACTCTAACATATCTAAAGGAAAACTAACACTAATAAGATGAAACAACATATCAATCAAAACAAACATGAAGAAACTAACAAGAACTATGAACTATGAACCAAAACAAGAACAAATAATCAAACTTTAATGATAAAACAAAGATTAAGAGAAGAGAAAAGAAGATTATACCAAACTAGAGATGAAAGGAAGAAAGAAACTTGCATAAATGGAAGAACCCAAAACAAACATCCAAGTTTGTCAAGCTTGGTGGAGATCTTGAGGAATTCCCAAATTACAAGTATTAATCTATCAATAAAGATAATCTAAAGGCTAATCTACACTAATCTATGCTAAAACTAACTAGGGTTTAGTCTCTAATGAAAGGCATAAGCTTAACATAACAAGGGAAGAGTATATATAGGGTTACAAATGGAAGGGAGAAGAAAAGAATAGAAGGCGGGCTGCAGCGCCCCCGTCCCGGCCGAGACGAGGTGGTCCCGGTCGGGATGGGGTCGGTCCCGGCCGGGAAGAGTTGCTCCCGGTCGGGAAGGACCCACAGTAGCTCCTTCTTCATTTGCTTCCTCATCCCGGACGGGATGAGGCCATACCCGTCCGGGATGAGTCTTGTAGACCTCCAATATGAACTTTTTGGTCCCTCCTTGGTTCTCATGGGCTTCCCATCGATTCTCGGGACTTGGTATCGTGTCTCGGAGACTCGGGATTGGGTCCCAAGGTCTCGGGGTCGACTCCAAGGCATCGAGTGATCGTGTTCATTAGCTTCGTTGGCTCCAAAATGTGTATGTATCGAGTCGGAATCGCTCCAACTCTTCCAAATCGGTCTCGGGAACCTGAAACGAACTAAAGGAAGCATAAGAAGCCCCTAAACCGCTCCCAAGGAGCGATTCTACAAGGAGAATGGGACCAAAACACTACAAAATAGGCACTACAAATCACACTTATCACAAGACTACACTAAAAAACTATCTAACCCAATAACTAATTTATTTAAATAAATAAATACAAAAATTAACAAATAATTATAAAAAGTTTAGATAAAAAACCATACCTAATCAAGGAAAATGAGAGAAAAAGAAAGGAATGAAGAGGAAATGAGGAGGGGGCGAGGTTAGAGAGAGAGAGTGAAATAAGAGTTATGACGCGGGGGAGGGGGGCTGCGTAATTTTAAAAACATTGCTCGTGCTTAACTACAGATATCTGTCGCCCGCTTGTTTTCAATCTGTCGCTACTGTTTGTTTTGCAACATATATCTGTCTCTAACCTTCACACTTTAGCGACAGATATCTGTCGCGCGTATTTCTTTTAGCGACAAATATATGTCGCACATGTTTCCTTTTAGCGACAGATATCTGTCGCTATAGTGTATTTTTTTTTCAACCATTTCCCTCCCTCCGTCTCTTCGTCTAACGACGGATATCTGTCGCCTGAGTTTTTTTCAGTCGTTATAGGAGCGACTGATAGTTTTCGTCGCGCATTTTTGGTAGCTAATGCAATTCTTTCTTGTAGTGAACTAGAAGTGAGACCAATATTGAGGAGGAGAGGCTCAAGAAGATGACGAGTAAGAGGCTTGGTGAGAGCATCAGCAAGCTGATTATCTTCTGAGATATGAGTGACCTTTAGCTGACCTTGTTCGACTTGTTGATGTACAAAGTAGAACGAGATTGCTACATGTTTCATGCGGGAATGAAATACCGGTTTGGCGGCGTAATGAGTAGCAATAAGATTGTCACTATAAATGACCGGTTTGGCCGAGATGCTTACATGTAACTCGGCAAGAAGATCATGGAGCCACATCAGCTTCGAGGTAGTATCATCAACCGCACAAAATTCGGCCTCCGTGGAGGATTTGGCCATGACACGTTGCTTTTGGGAAGACCAGGAAATGGGATTTTGATCAAGATATAGAATGAATCCAGTCGTGGATATGTAATCGTGCTTGTCACCTGCATGATCTGCATCATAAAAGGAGTGCAAAGCAAACGAGTTATGTCGATGTAACTAAATACCCAAATGGAGTGAACCTTATAGATACCGAAGAAGACGTTTAAGCGCGACACAATGGGCTTCTTGAGGATCTTGAAGAAATCATGCCAATTTGTTGACACTGAAAGCAATATCGGGACGGGTTAAGGATGGGTATTATAGGGAGGCAATTGTGGCACATTATTCGGAGGGGTTTGAGATTGATGATCCGGATGATGGGAGAAAAGGTGGGTAGGCTGTCAGAGGTGTAGTGGCGGGCTTGCAGTCTGGGAGGTCGTGTTTGGCGAGAATTTCAGTGATGTATTTGGTTTGACTGAGGTGTATACCAGTGGGATTAAGAGTGACTTCTATTCTTAGAAAGTGGGAAGGAAAATTGAAGTCATCTTTTAGGGAGAACCGGTTGGAAAATGATTTGAAGAATATGGTGAGTGAAGAGGTATGTGTGCCTGTAACAATTATGTCGCCATTATACACCAAGAGATAAATAATATGAGAATTGTTAGTGAAAAAAATAAAGAAGGGTCCGTGAGGGATTGAGAGAAACCGAATAAGAGAAGATAGGTCTTAAGTTCATTATACAAGCCCTAGGAGCTTGTTTGAGACCTTAAATAGCTTTTGTGAGACGAGAGACATGAGTCGGATGATTGTTGTCTATAAAGTTCGTTGGTTGAGACATAATTAAAAACAGTTTTAGTAAGCGTACCTTGGAGGAAAGCATTGTTAATATCCAAGTGTCTTAACGACCAGCCACAGGCAAGAGCTATCACTAGAACAAAATGAACTATAGCAGGTTTAAACATGGGGCTAAAGGTTTCCTAGTACTTGACCCCGGGGCATTAGTGGAAGCCTTTAGCTACAAGACGTGCTTTGTATTTATTGATACCATTTTCCGGGTTGTATTTTATACGAAAAACTCATTTACAGCCTATGACATTTTGTGTAGAGGGTAGGGGCACGAGGGTCCAAGTGCGTTATATATTGTCAATAGGTACCCACCCACTACTGGACCCGATTGAAGAAAGTTACGTGCCCCTCCAACGCATTCAAAAAACCCCTGTTTTCTGACCGGATCAAACACAATGAAGCTATCCCAAATTAAGAATAGTACAAAGGTAATGCATCTTAATTATTTTAGGTGGTACTCATTAACTAATTTATGCAATGACAAATACCCTTCTTCCTAGGTTGGCTGCTTTGTCACTTTGGCAACCTTCTATGAAATGGATACTTCGAATGCATGGTGCTACAATTCGTGTAGGGAATGCAGGTCTAAAATAGTCAAAGAAGAAGGCATGTGGAATTGTGAGAAAGAACATTTCATTCTTAAGGGCATTGCTATGAGGGAGCCTATTGTGAGGTATATACTATTTTAAATGACGACTCCAAAAGACTCCCAAGTAAACGACTGGTAGCAATCAATATTCTAACAAATAACCATATGCAGATTCCAAGTAAGATTTTTGGTCATGGATGATGACTGCAAATTTACGTAGTTCATGATATGGGACGAGGATATGGAGAACCTACTTGAAAAATCAGCATCAGATCTACTAAAAGAACAAGAAGTAAGAACTTATTCGGATATACATTTACTACATATAAAGGATGCAAGTTCAATAGCAACTACTTATTTTCCCTAGGCAGGGGCGTCTTAAAAAATTTGGAGGCCTAGTTCGAGTCTCGAATTTGAGGCCCTCATAAAAAGGCTAGCAAGACTTAATATTAAAAAAATTAGGATTGAATCCCACGTGGTTTGAACCCATGACCTTTCAATAGGTGGTTGACACTCAAACCACCACACTACAAACCAATATGTACATAATATCTTATATTTTTATATATAGAGTAAATATTCAGAAAGAGAATTATGAGGCCCAATGAATTTGGAGGCCCAGTTCCCCCGCTCCCCCTGAACCCCCTATAAGCCGCCCCTGTCCCTAGGGTTCAAGCGCAAGTGGTCTACCCCCACCCAAATTCCGAGCACTCATAGATAAGGAATTCCTTTTCAAAGTTCGGATAACACAAATCTACAATATCCAGCAAAAGTCGAAGTGTTATATGGTAGCAGGAATGTCGAATAAGGAGTCATAAATAGCAGGATGGAAGGCAATTACAAGAATCATTGAGGTATAAACATATGTTTCAACCCCAAAGCAATCAAAACTCGCATACCAATTAATAATATTTTTTAAATTTTGCAGCCTACTAACAGTAGCACTACAGTGACAGTGGATACCACTCATTATGAACGAAAGGTATAATTTATTTATATTGAAGATGTACCAATTAAATTATAGTTAAATGTACCATAACTATTGTTTCTCCTATGTTATCAAGGTTGACGATTAATTGGGTGACACCGAAGGGGTTGTAACAGCCCAACAAGATACCCCGCAAAACGAAGTCATCGTAGAAGTACATGTTATTTGGATACTTCTACTTACACCTATTACTGTATTTACCACTTCTGCTCAATTCTACACATAATTCTACTACCTATATTTCTACTTATTACTATATTTTTTCAGACCACGGCTCATAGCAATGCATCAAATACAGACACAAATTCTGAAGTGGATGCTACAGCTACACAAGTAGTAAACACCCAAAAGTTAATTAATTGTTCTACCTACTTAAAATATATTTCTAATTATATTTCACTGCCAAATTACTTTGGCTAATTATAAATATAATTTTGTTCAGGACAGCTCGGATGACAGTTCAACATCAAGAGTATGCGGAAGACCAATAAACGTAAACGTATGTACACGGACCAAATTACTGATTAAAGACAGATGCTTTTTCAGCGTGATTTGTTTGTTTCTTTATCTTAAGGATTTGTTTCAAGTACTTTTGGTTTTATTTAGTGAACTTTATTTGGTTTCCATATTTTAATTATTGTAATGACTTTGTTAAATTTATGATTATACACTCCACTTGCCTCTCACACAATATTTACTTCCAACATAAGGTATGAGTGTTACTCTACAATCTCCACTAACAATTAATGTCCGAGACACTTCAATTAGATGGAGGAGGTACTATAGTCTATCCATTTACGCTAAGAGCGTTTTACTCACTCCACTACAATTTAGTGGTAGAGTAAACACTACAATTATACGGATAGTCTACTGTACTCTATCGATTCATGCTAAGAGCGTCTTCCTCGGAATCAATAATGCTAGCGGAAAGAGGGTCCGCATTCATATCCTCTTAGTTGTTTCACGATTATTGCTCATCATCGAGGTCTTCACCTATGATACTACTCCGTATCTCTTATATATTAAATCAAACACCATGTGCCATGACGTGATACAATGGTGATCTCCCATTTCGAAATAAGTCCATTTTTATGATACAACTAGTGTAATACCCGTGAAAAACTTTCACGGGCTGCCAACTATTATATTGATAAATGTTGATTACAATCGAAGATAAATCTTAGATTAGTAATATTGTGATACCGCCATACCGGTGAATAAATAAGAACGAACGCCCATTTATTTTTTGATAAATTTCGATTACAATGAAAGATAAGTTGCAAATTAGTAACTTCAGGGGGTAAACTAAGGCACCTGAATAACATGTAGTAGTGTCACGATTTAAAAACTACAATTGAGAAATAAATAGGCATTACGTGCACTGCTGTAGATTAACGTAAAATTCTAATGGTGATACATGCGCTTTAGGACGCTCTGAAAATCAAACTCTGTTGTCGGTGTTGAAACTACAGTAACATGACTGAGTAAATAAATAATGCAGTCTATAAAATTGGAGTGGACAGACGTTCATACTTACGTACGAAGGAGTAGAAAGCGATGGAAATCAAAGCCAATCCCTTTTGTATCACATACGCTTCCAAGAAACTCGGGGGGTGTAGTCTGTATTGCGTCTCACGTTACCCCTATTGTGAAGTAGGAGTGACTGTTCTTCTTAAATGAATTTTAAACACATTACCAATTTGTCGGCCCATCCTCCGAGTACATGACGCGTAAAGGTGGACCATGACCGAAATGAGCAGGCCCGTAAGAAAACGTTCATTATCCTCTTTCTTTGTAGTAATCTGGGCCACATGCAATCCTCTTCAAAATCAGGCAGCTCACGGCCCAAGTGCATGATCTGTGGGTATGAATTCATATAGCCCATGTTTCATCATGGCAAACCGGGATGAATGGATTTCTTTATCGAACAATGTCGAGGAACAAACGACGGACGTATAACAGTAAGTAAGATTGAAGAAGTGTTACGGTGTACTAATCAACAGAGTTGTAACGTACAAAGTTGTTGCGTACAAAATCATCGACCGTCTACGGGGTAAAGTATGCTCGATAGTGGTAACAAATTATTATCTTCAGTTTGTGGTTCACATTGTAATACGTTCTACTACATGTTCGGATTAACTGTTGCAGGTAATTACGCCTACACTAACGACACAGACAATACCACAACAACTATTTCCTGCCAATTAAAAGTTTTCCACACTTAACTTAACCTTTTCATCTACCAAAGGCAGACCACTTACCTTCACTCACCATCTTAAACTTCTCCAACTTTCTGTAAGCAACAAAACTGTTACCCTTTGTCACCAAGAAAGAAAAATGTTTTCAGAGTTGATGTGGCCGCCAAAGTGCATTCTCGATAACATGTTGTACACAACGGAAGGAGAGTGGTATATCTGTGAAGGGATGCACATTTTAAAAATGAGGCTAATATACTTGGGGTACGATGTAGTCAGAATAGACCCGTACATAGGGCCTGATCTTGATTTTGAAAGGGCGGTCGTGGTTGAGTTCGGTGCATCGCATATTAACTACTTCAAGGCGTTCAAACTTCAGAGAGCGTTTGAAGATTTCGAGAAGACTAAGGAAGCAATGGCCGATCAGTGGAATCACCAAGCCGGACCACATTGTTAGGTTGCGTCTTGGGAGGATGAGCACTACCTCTCGAGGGAAACGGACTACCGCATGGTGCCGATTTGGTTCCGTTATGTTGGGACATACTTGGGGGAGTCCGAAGAGTATGCGCACTATGAACATGTTATGGACGCTTTGAATGAAATCTATCCAGACTTCTACGACGATTAGCTGCAGAACTACGGAAGTAAGTATTTTAACTTAGTATGCAGTGTATCGTATATAGGTGGTTGTCAATTATTAGTAGAAAAAAATCAATGAGTCGACTACGATGAATTATGATTTATGTAATTGTGAATTTCAATTTGCATTCAGCACATGAATTCTACTAATTACTTATTTACAGTAATAGTTTTAGACTTACATTTTGCAAGTAATTTTTGTTCTTAGTAGCGTTCTTCTAGGGCAGTGACTAAGCCCGATTGAATTTCGTACACTTTGATGACAGTGCGTACTTGCTACAGAATCCGCAGGTTGATTGCACTGCAATTTCAACGCACCGATAGTTTGTTTACTACAATTAACGTGTATAGAAACACTTACGAAATGAATTGACAACTACCTACTACGTATGTCATCTGTAAAACGAAGTTATAGAGTAGGCAGCGGTAAAGATATCACTAATATGAACATGAAGCAGCGACGTAGTGTATGGTGGAGACGGACTATTGTATTTTGTATCGATTGGCCGTAAATGTAATAACTTCGGTGCTGATCCAGTTAAATGGTAATGGTAACGGTTGGTCGATATTCAATACCGACTGCTTAAATTGTTAAATATATACAAATATATATTAGAAGCAGTATGTAAGAAGATGTCGTTCAGTTAAAGTAAATTGTTAGAGTGAGGCTCATCACATTACCACTTTATGAGGACTTAAAGTTCATAATATCGTGGTTTAAAGAGTTAATGACAATAATAAATGCATTGCTAAGACATGAAAAGGAAGTCGTAAGGTTAACTACAGCTTAACGGTGTTCATGATGTTTGATATAATTGCGTGACGGACAAATTTATTAGACAGTTACTTTATAAAAATCACAGTGTCAAAGATATAGGGACGATTTACGTATCGTATATAATTTCCATCAAGTAACGATTTAGAAATGTAACAGAGTAGTATCGTAACGGGAACAGGTTACAGACTATGTTGGCACTGATTGGCAGAGAGTTACGGAGAACAACAAAGAGTAATCATGATTACTTCCTTCAGTTGGCAACTAAAGGTGGGATAATCAACAACTTGCAATTAGTATACCAAAGGAATAGCAGTAACTTCCACCAATTACTGCATTTGCCTTTACCCATTGCAGTAAATGTGGCACTACCTTCAACTACCATCCCTCAGTCACTGATGCAAGAAAAATCTGAACCATGCAAAACTTCCAAACAATTCTAAATCTGTAATTGCTCATTTTTCAATTATTTGTCCACAACCAAAACGAACAAATTGTGAAATTGAAAGATTCTTTAGCAGACTAACAGAAACAACAACTCGAAATCAATGGACGAAAGATTCATGTACCCACCAACCTGCATCATGCACAACCTACCTTACCAAAAAATGGGCGACGATCGAATCATTGGCAAGAGCTTCAACTGTGTAAGGGACGAACTAATAAAACTGGGATATCTGATTTGAAAGATTTACCATGTGTGGAGTGGGCAGAATGGAAACTTCGGGAGGGCTATAGCAATAAAATTCTGGAGCGGCGATGAAAGATACAGGAGTGCTTTCAAGTTGTATAAATGCTTCGAGAGAGTCGGAAGGAGGAGAGATGAGTTCGAGGAGGGCTTCGACAGCATGTCCGACCCTCACCTGTGGGTCGCAACTTCTGCCCACAAAGGACTGGTGAAAAAGGGGAGGAGTTGCATAGATGTGTCGGAATATTGGAAGACACAGGGTTACAAAGACGCGGATGTGGACAGCATTTCAACCTACGCCTGCTTGTTTAATCTGTTAAAGCATCACTGCCCCGTATTCTACGTCTGAAAGGTAACTCCTGATTTTCCAGATCAATGAATGTATTAATTCATGACCTTTTGAACTTCAATCATTATGTCCTATCTGAATTATTGTGGATCTGTTAATTCGAACCATCGTATTTCTAAATTTGTAACGGATAATTTGACCGACTGTGGTGATTGCTTTTTCAATTATGATCTGCAACGTATTTGGTCACTGCATTAAAATCTGTATGTCTGTGAATGCAGTAGTGTAGAAAGTTTCCACTATCGTCATCATGTAGTTAGTGGGTGATCGAACGTTAGTGTCGTTAGTCCTCAAACACTCAAAGTTTCAATAGCGAGGTTAATCGGTAGGAAGCAGACGTTAGGTTCAGTAAACTGATGACAAAATGTGGACTCACAAAACCAAAAACAAATTCGAATGAAACAATTATGAAGCAAGTACAAACTATCAACACAAATTGGTGAATATCTCCTTGAAAACCACATTAGTAGTTGAGTCAGCATCGAATGAATCTTCATCTAGAATTAAAACTTTAAGACCCTTCTTCCTGGTGACCCTAGAAATAGCCATGTAAAGTTGCCTGTGAGTGAAGACTGGTTTAGGAAGAAACAGACCAACGTTTGAAAGCGACTGCCCCTGGCACTTGTTTATCGTCATTGCGAAGCAAACTGCGAGCGGAAGCTGTCGCCTTTCGAAACGCAATTGAAACTTCATCTCATCAGATGGTGATAACTTTAACCTAGGAATATACACATGCGCCCCCTTCCTGTTACCGGTTAGCGCTTTGGCTTAAATGACACGGTCACCAAATTTGGAGACAACTAATCTGGTACCGTTACATAATCCATTAGCTTGGTCAATATTTCGTAGTAGCATAACGATTGCACCCACCTTGAGAATTAGTCTGTGGCTTGGTAGCCCTGAAACGCGAATAGTGTTTAGAACTTCAGTGGAGTACAAATCGTGTATGTGTTGCCAAGTCTCCTGGTTGTTGATTTCATCAGAACTCAGATACTCGACCTCAACACCAGGCAGTATAGACAGTATATAATCGTTAACCTTCTCGACAACGTCATGAGTCGGTGCAAGAACAGCTATCTGCTGGTACTCCGTATCTTAGAAACAACTGAGCAGATCAGGGTACGTACTATGCACTATTGAAGCAATAGGGTCGGGACCGGAGTCAACAAGCACCACTGGGGGAATGATGATCTCTGCAATCCCGTCGTTCGTACCGCCTACGACACCATCACCAACACTCAATATCCAGTCGGAAAACTCTCTAATTTCGTCAAGGTTAGAATCAGCATGTCCAACTTGCAGCCGCATATTCGTAGTCAGCTTCAGCACTGATAAGTGTAGTTTGTAGTGCCTAATTTGCTGTGTTTTGGTCCCATTTTCCTTGTGGAATCGCTCCTTGGGAGCGGTTTATGGGCTACTTATGCTTCCTCTAGTTCGTTTTAGGTTCCCGAGACCATTCATGAAGAGTTGGAGCGATTCCGACTCGATACACACACTTTTTGGAGCCAACGAAGCGAAGGAACGATCACTCGATGCCTTGGATGCGATCCCGAGACCTTGGGACCCATTCCCGAGCCCCTTAGGCTCGATCCCGAGTCCTAAGAATTGATGGGAACCCCATGAGAAGCAAGGAGGGACCAAAAAGATCTTAAAAGACGCCTACAAGGTACTTCCCGGGCGGGACAATGCCTTCCCAACCGGGAAGGAAGGTGCAAAAGCAAAGCCGTCTGTCCTGAGCTCTTCCCAACCGGGAAGGTGGCTTTCCGACCGGGAAGGTGGATTTCCGACCGGGAAGGTGGCTTCCCGACCGGGAAGGGACCCTTCCCGACCGGGACCACCTCTTCCCGACCGGGAAGGGCCCAGTTCAGACCCACGCTTGATTCTTTCATCTCCTTCACTCTTTAACCCTATATATACCCTTCCTCTTGTATTCTTATGGAATGTTCTTCATGTTAGACATTACCCACTAAACCCTAGACTATTTTAGCATAGATTAGCATAGATTAGTGTAGATTAGTCGTTAATTACTTCTTAATCTTAGATTACACTTGTATTAATTGAATTCTTCAAGATTCAACCAAGATTGACAACCTTGGGAGATTGTTTTGGGTTTTCTCTATTGATGCAAGTTTTCATTCTTCCTTTCATCTTCTAGTATGGTATAATCTCTTTTCCTTTCTCTTAATCTTTGTTTTATTATTCAAGTTTCAATCTTTAGATCTTGTTTATTGTTTTGATCATCATCTTTGTTAGTTTTAGATATGTATGCTCTTGTTCTTGTTTTGGTTTATCTTGTTAGTGTTAGTTTTAGATTAGATATGTTTGAGTAGACTCTTGCTAGGGTTATTAGGGTGATTGGTTGTGATTGTGGATGATTAGGGTGAGATGGGTGGTATTAGATGTTGTTTTTGTTGTTTCCCATTTACCTTGCACTCCACATGTTCGATGAAATGCTTGTGAGACTAGTGACGATCAATCCTTGTTTTTTCTTGCATATTCTCTTGTATGTGTGTGTTTGGTGGGTTGGTTTGGTTCCCTCATTACGTAGCGAGAGCCCGATGAGGACGACCCCTAGGCCGATTACGAAGCGAGAGCCCGATCGGTAGAATTTAGGCTACGAAAGCATGCTAGTGACCCCGTCGTTCCCCTTTTTGCCTCCTTTGCATCCATGAATCCGACCTAACCCTAGTCTTCCTTCTTATCGTTATCCTAGCTTCCCTTAGTCTTTAGTTACTCGTTTTGTCCTCCTTTTTCTTGTTTTAGACCTTAGCCTAGTCCATAGCCATCCCCCTAGATTAGTTTGTCTTGAACCTAGTCGTAGACCGTAGAACCCATTAGTCTAAACCCATTTTCCGTTCCTGTGGATTCGACCCGACTTTCCCTAGCTACCCTAGTTAGGTTAGTTGGTTATTATTTGACGGCGGGATCCGCGACAAATCCCGCCCATCAAATTGGCGCCGTTGCCGGGGACGGTGCTAGTTTAGACTTTGTTTTCCTAGTTACTTGACTTTGTCTTTTGTGTTGTGTTTTTCTTTTTTTGTCCCTTTTGCTTCTTCCGTGTGTGAGGTTTATTTCTCTCTTGTCTAGTGCCTAAAAAGCACTAGGCTTCTCACGTTTGCTCTTAGTCTACAGTTTGTGCTTAGAGGTGGTGACCATCGTCTTCTTGCAACTTAGAGCCGCTTTAACGGACAGTTGCTAGATTGAGAGGTTTCCAACCGGGTACAAGCCAAGATTTCGAGCAAGCATGAGGTTTGATCTAAACTCCCCACACTTAGGAGCCAATATGAGCTACTCCTCTCCCTCTATGGATCAAAGCTATGACATGATGACCCCTAATTACTATCAAGCTTCATGGGGTAATCAAGACACTAGTGGGTGTGAGTTTCGAGGACATGGAGACGGCTACCAACAAGTGAACGCTTACCAATCCTATGATCATGGTGGCTATTACTCAATCTATCGATGTGAACCCACCATGTTTCATCATCATTCACCGTATGGAAGCCAATTTCCCCAAAACCCAAAACATTACCCTCCACCCCAACCACAATATGAACCCCATAACCCACAATACTACCAATCATCTCAACCTCACTACCAAACATATGATGCCCCACCCCTTGGGCATCATCAAGGTTCACAAGTAACACTCCAAAACCCCAATGACCACCAAATGCCAAACTTGGAGTTAAATCAATCGATTCTTTAAATGCAACAGGAAATGACCCTACAATTGCAAAAAAACTGTGAAATCTTGGCCGAACTTCGAAAGGAGAGTGAGGAACGCAAGGCTAAATTGAATGCTTTAACGGCTCAAACCCTCATGTTTTTAACTCGATCTTCGCAAGTTGATGAGGGATGTTCATTTGGGGAAGGGGAACAACCCAATGACGAAGCCGCTAATGAATCCCCTTTGAGAAGCGAGGCTTGCTTTGAAGAACCTCAATTGTCCACCCAAGAGAAGGCGAATGAGGAAATAACCCTTGTTGAAGGCAATATTAGTGAAGAATTTGAGGAGGTTAGTGAGTTGGATGAGTTGGTGGAATTTGTGAAGTTTTTAGCTGAAAATGAAAAGCCCAAGTTGCCCTTGTGCGAGAATGTGGAAGAACATCAAGAGCCCCTTGCAAGTAAGCGAAGCAATGATTTGGAAGAGATTGAAACCGCCGGTAGAAGTTTCAATCCTCTCCTCCAAGATGATGTGGGGACGAATGATAAATATGGGGAACCACAACTTGAGGAAAGTGTGGGGGTGTGCAACAAGGAAATGAGGCCAAAGCCGTTTTTTGTGCCTCATGATGAAGACTTGAAGCTTGCTTGTGATTGGAGACGATGCTTAGGGAGGAAGAGGTCGGTGAAGCTCGTAGGATGGATAGACCCCGGAGACAACATGAAAGATGATATTGGGTCTTTTGAGGACTACTTCTTGCCTCCACCTTGGAGGCCGTGGAGGATAGCTTGGCTCGAGCACTCTTTGGGCCGTCTTTATGATGTCGGACGTGCGTTTGACTTGCTCCTCCAAGCCCTTGAGGGCTATGGTTGAAGAATGGGAGTCCACCATCCTCGGTTTGAGGGAGTTCCTAAAGAACCATCATGTTGTATATTCCCCTTTCTCTCTTCTCTTTAGTTTTTGTGTTTGTAATTGTGTTTTGTATGATTTTGTTTCTAGGATTGGTTTGTTTTGTGAGACCCTTGTAATTTTGGAATCTTTGATGAGCGATGTGAGGGAGGGATTTTGATGAATGCTTTGAGCTTGTTTGTTAGGTGTGAAGTGAAGATGAATCCTAGAGAGGAATGGTTGTGGTTAGAGTTTGGATTTTGAGTTAGGGAGTCGGTTTTTGAAGCTTTGGATGAGCTTTTGGGGTTCTGGAGAGTTGGAAGACTCTTCCCGGCCGGGAAGAGAGCATCCCGACAGGGAAGGATCCATCCCGATCGGGATGAGGGTGCAAGAATTTGGGTTTTCCGAGGAGCCATCCCGACCGGGACGAGGGCTTCCCGACCGGGAAGGGTGTGCCATCCCGACCGGGACCATCCATCCCGACCGGGATGGTCCCCTGCTCCCCTTTTTGCCTCTTCTTTGTCTTGTGAGCCCACCCAACCACTTTATACCCCCTCCCAACCTCCCTACCTATCCTTGCACATACCATATGACCCATGTACCTCATTTACATACCCTCACCTCATTTTCTCTTCACTTTACACCAAGATTCACATCAAATCCTACCCCCTCACACCATTACTACCTCAACCATGCGGTTTTATCAAGTATGAAGCGGTTTAACAATGACGAAGACAAGCAAAGTGCCTATATTGACCATTGAAGACGATGGAGAGAGTGAGTTGCTAACCTATGGGTACGGCAACTATCCTTTCTTTTCCGTTTTTGTTGTTGCTTGTTTTCCCTTGTTTGTCCCCTTCCCCTTGTACACTTTTGTGTCATGGTGTCATGGTGGCCTTCGAGGCCTTGGTAGTTGTTGCTCCCGACTCTCGATGACGTGACTACATCGAGAGTCCTTTTCAAAATCCAAAATTTACAAGATTTTCACCCTTTTTGTAGGATTTAATCGGATTTAGGCGGAATCCGGGCTAGGTGACTTGATTACACCTAGCCCTCCCCTCTCATTTCCTTTTATTTCTTTCTTTTTATTTTCTTCCCCCATCCATATCTTTTCTTGTCTCGGCCCATGGTGACTTGACTACACCCCGGCCGGACACATTCTACCCTCTTCTCCGCTTTCTTTTTGATTTTTAGCTTTATTTTCATAGTTTCTTTTCTTTTCTTTGGGCTCTCCATACACTACGATCGAGCATGAGGACATTGCTCGATTTAAGTGTGGGGGAGCGATATTCTATCGTAGTTAGTTTTATTTTTGTAGTTTTTCGAAAAATCTTTAAAAAACCCTAAAAATTTGAAAAAATTTCACAAAAATCAAAAAGATTTTATTTTGTGCATTTTTCCTTTTGTGTCGTTGTGTCATATATTTGTTGTATTGTGCGTGTTTTGCCTCCCTTTTTCCTTATAGGTTGCTTAAATCACCGATAGCTTTGGAGAGCTTTCAAGACATCCGGTAACATCTCTTCACCCCTTTTCCCTCTTTGTTCCTTGTGGAGTTTGGAGGAGATTTGTGATGTTGGGTGCTCGGGTGGAGCTTTGTGCATACTTGTGGTTGATTTGGTGACTTGTTTGGAGATTTGGGGTGGTGTTTGTCTCGTTATATGTTTGTTTTGTTATGTTTTGTTTTTGTTGCCTTTGTTTCTTTTCCTCTCGTTTTCGTCATGTCTTTGTTTTGTGTTGTGTAGTGTGTCATGTGTGTAAACGGTTTTTGAAAACCCGATTTAGAGGCTAGGGTGCAAGTGTTTACTTTTCCTTTCTAGTAGTATGAATCGAGTCTTGGACTTAGGTCTAGTAGAATGACCCTAAATCAATGGTTTCGTTGGTCCTTTACCTTGAGTCCACCTAGCTTACTAGGGATTTACTACGGGATTTGCATTTTGACCATTATGACCACCCACGGTGTGAAAAGGCCTTGGTTGCCGAGTCCCGTCCTTTAGGTGACCATGTTTGGGATTGTTTGATTAGTCCAAGTTCTCCCCTTTTTGTGGGTTTGAAGGGAAGGGCCCGTCCCGACTCACCCATTTCCCAACCTTCTACACATATCCACCAAATAAATTTGCAATTTGTTGAAATCTCTCTTTCTTGTTGCAAAGAAATGTCTACAATTCAAATCAAGCCAAAAGGGCAAAGAAAATGAAAGAAAGAAAGAAAAGATAGAAGAAAAAGAAAAGGCACAAAAAGCCAAAAAGAAAATAGAAAAGAAGAAAAAGAAATGGCATGGCAACAAACAAAGCAAAAATGCAAAAGAAAGAAAAATGCCAAAAGAAAACCCGTCTCACAAAAAGAATCCCCACATCTCAAAAATAAGCCTTTTACCGACTATTACCGTGAAGAGCCTACCAAAGGACCGAGTCCCTAGGAAGGATGATAGCGGTAATGGTCGGTCTTCCCTCATTTTGCATTCATATCCACCTTTTTACTGGGACTAGTTAGGCGGTTTTTGACATGGGACGACCCTCTTGGCTCATCGCTAAAGGGGGCGAGGTCTCATTTACCTATAGTGTCGACTAACACCGTGTTTCATCACTTTCCATCCCGCCGATCGTCCCGTAGTACGTTCTTAGAAAGTTAGGAGGACCTAGGTAAGTTACCAACGTTTTTGTTGCTTTATCGTCATACTATTAGGGTTTAGTTCATCTTGGTTTGTATTGCTAGCTTGGGAACGTTGTCACTTGCCTCGAGTCCTAAACCGGTGCTTCTTTCACCGCTTGTTTGAGGGAGGCGGTATTTGTTTTCTTTTGGGTGCAACCGATTGTTTGTTTGTATGTTTGTATGTTTATGTGTTTTGTGTCCGGTTGCATCCACAGTTTTGTCGCAAGACCTTACTTACCTTGCGGAGGGCACTTTTCCTCTAAGTGTACTCGCGTGAGTTGAAAGGGCGTAGGGTGCGCTAATACCCACTCGGCTAGTTTAGTAGTTAGTATGTGCTTACTTGAGGGCGAGTAAGGGTTAAGTGTGGGGGAGTTGATAAGTGTAGTTTGTAGTGCCTAATTTGCTGTGTTTTGGTCCCATTTTCCTTGTGGAATCGCTCCTTGGGAGCGGTTTATGGGCTACTTATGCTTCCTTTAGTTTGTTTCAGGTTCCCGAGACCATTCATGAAGAGTTGGAGCGATTCCGACTCGATACATACACTTTTTGGAGCCAACGAAGCGAAGGAACGATCACTCGATGCCTTGGATGCGATCCCGAGACCTTGGGACCCATTCCCGAGCCCCTTAGGCTCGATCCCGAGTCCTGAGAATCAATGGGAACCCCATGATAAGCAAGGAGGGACCAAAAAGATCTTAAAAGAGGCCTACAAGGTCCTTCCCGGGCGGGACAATGCCTTCCCGCCCGGGAAGGAAGGTGCAAAAGCAAAGCCGTCTGTCTTGAGCTCTTCCCGACCGGGAAGGTGGCTTCCCGACCGAGAAAGTTGGCTTCCCGACCGGGAAGGGACCCTTCCCGACCGGGACCACCTCTTCCCGACCGGGAAGGGCCCAGTTCAGACCCACGCTTGATTCTTTCATCTCCTTCACTCTTGTAACCCTATATATACCCTTCCTCTTGTATTCTTATGGAATGTTCTTCATGTTAGAAATTACCCACTAAACCCTAGACTATTTTAGCATAGATTAGTGTAGATTAGTCGTTAATTACTTCTTAATCTTAGATTACACTTGTATTAATTGAATTCTTCAAGATTCAACCAAGATTGACAACCTTGGGAGATTGTTTTGGGTTTTCTCTATTGATGCAAGTTTTCATTCTTCCTTTCATCTTATAGTATGGTATAATCTCTTTTCCTTTCTCTTAATCTTTGTTTTATTATTCAAGTTTCAATCTTTAGATCTTGTTTATTGTTTTGATCATCATCTTTGTTAGTTTTAGATATGTATGCTCTTGTTCTTGTTTTGGTTTATCTTGTTAGTGTTAGTTTTAGATTAGATATGTTTGAGTAGACTATTGCTAGGGTTATTAGGGTGATTGGTTGTGATTGTGGATGATTAGGGTGAGATGGGTGGTATTAGATGTTGTTTTTGTTGTTTCCCATTTACCTTGCACTCCACATGTTCGATGAAATGCTTGTGAGACTAGTGACGATCAATCCTTGTTTTTTCTTGCATATTCTCTTGTATGTGTGTGTTTGGTGGGTTGGTTTGGTTCCCTCATTACGTAGCGAGAGCCCGATGAGGACGACCCCTAGGCCAATTACGTAGCGAGAGCCCGATTGGTAGAATCTAGGCTACGAAAGCATGCTAGTGACCCCGTCGTTCCCCTTTTTGCCTCCTTTGCATCCATGAACCCAACCTAACCCTAGTCTTCCTTCTTATCGTTATCCTAGCTTCCCTTAGTCTTTAGTTACTCGTTTTGTCCTCCTTTTTCTTGTTTTAGACCTTAGCCTAGTCCATAGCCATCCCCCTAGATTAGTTTGTCTCGAACCTAGTCGTAGACCGTAGCACCCATTAGTCTAAACCCATTTTCCGTCCTTGTGGATTCGACCCGACTTGCCCTAGCTACCCTAGTTAGGTTAGTTGGTTATTATTTGACGGCGGGATCCGCGACAAATCCCGCCCATCAAGCACCTACAATTATAGGATCACATATATGCAGGTATGTTAGTGGTGATCCTTAGTTACATGACACACTGAGATGAATTATCAAATTTTTACATGATTGGAGAATGTAGTTGAGGACCACATAAGAAGTAAAACGGAATGGGAAAACACTAAAAAGACGCCTTAATATCTCTCCAGATCAGCGACGAACATATCGCTGAATGAACGATATCCTGCCGACTACCCTTGGGAACAACAGGAAGAATCTGCCCGAAATCACCACCCAGTACAACAACCTTGCCACCGAATGGTCTATCCGCAAGTTGAGGGTTCACAAATCTCATGACATCTCTTAGACTTATGTCAAGTGCCTCGAAACAGTAACGACTGACCATAGGAGCCTCGTCCCAGATGATTAGTTTGGTAACCGTTAGTAGTTCGGCCAGATTTTAACCCGGCCTTATGCATGGGCATAAAGAGTTCTCGTCGACGTTAATAGGTATGCTAAACCTAGAGTGAGCTGTACGCCCTCTTGGCAAAAGTATAGCAGTTATACCGCTAGAAGCCACTGGAAGGACTATCTAAACCTTACTTCTCAATGCGGCACATAAAGTCTTCCAAATAAACGTCTTGCCCGTACCACCGTAACCACACAGGAAGAAAAATCCACCGCACCCAGCTTCAACGGCTCGCATAATTTCGTTGTACACAGACTTCTGCTCACCAGTTATGGAAGACATGTAACACTCATGCTCCAACCGCAACTGATCACGATCACAGTTCAACTCGTCCGAAATCAATCTATTAGAGTCTAATGCGTATAAATCGTAATCCGGCTGCGGCATATCTGGAAACTTAGAAAGGGAACTCCCATTAGCTTGCAGCATCGACTCTATCTCCGACAGTGCGTAATTTTGTAACTGCTGATCCGTAAGCTGCAGGTCTGTGTCACCGTAAGAGCAAATAAAATTATTGATTTCAGTGGTACAAAAGATTTTACGACAATGAGTGTACACTGAACTAACCGAAAAATGAACGAATTAAATAAAGGAAAGAATAGTAAGGTGATGTGCGGGCGTCGCGACCCGTGCAGTCAAACAATATTTTTAACTCCGACAAACCTAACTAATGTAGTAGTGGTAGGTCGGGATCGATCCTCAGGGAGATGGGTTAAGCCGTATTGGTCAAGTCTGTCAAATCGTGGTTGGAATTGAGATGGGGGTTTTGGGTCGAGAGAAGTCGAGAGAGGTCGAGAGAGCGTAGGCTAGGGTCAATAAAAAGGAAAAGTGTTGGGGAGAGTCGGGATTCGGAAATGGGGTCTTATAGTCTCGGAATCGAGTTTTTGTTACAACGATAAAAAGGGAAATTTCCACCTTTTGGTTTCTTCGCCCAACCTACCTAAACTCGCTTTCGCGATGAAAGGGTAAGTCTCAAATTAAAGCAATTTCTACCCCGAGTTTCCCCATATTGGTATAAATGAGTCAAGGTCGGCCTAGCCGCGATTCTAAGTCAACAAAGAGACAAAAACCTTAAAATTTATAATTATCAATTAAACAACCCACCAACATCCCTTACATCAAATAATCCAAATCCTCCTCCCTAATTCCCCAACAAAGAAATCTACTCACTAGTCATGGTGATTAACAATAAAACACTAATAAGAGAGAAGTTGTCTAAAGCATACATAAAAACTACACTAATAAATTATACTAATGGAGAAAAGGGAGAGGAAAGAATTTACCAACTAAGGAGAAGATTAAAGAGGAAGATGAAGATTAATATAAAGATTGAATCTTGGAAGAGATATACATGAATTTGTCACTAATCCATGCATAAAGCTTCAATCTTCAATACAAGAAATAAGAATCTTCAAGTAATAAAACAAGGATCTTTGTCACATAAACCCTTGTAAAACCCTTGAATCTTCAACAATTAAGCACAATCTTCAATAAAGGTGGAAGCTTTACAACTAATTATAGGAGAATTATACTAATACTAGTAGATCTACTAATTGTTTGTAGAGCTTTTTACTAAGAGAGCTTACTACAATCTACTACTAGAGAGTTTTCTACCATACTCCTAAGAGGCACACTTAAGGCTCAAGGAGGCACAAAACCCTAGAAGGGGTATATATAGAGTTGCTTAATGGGTTGCACAAACTTCAAGGCCCAAATCCGATTTCTCTTCATTTTGCTAGACCATCACCCTTTGCATCTTCATGGGGTGAAATTTCGCCTCGCGGCTCGACATAATAATCCCACCGGGTGAAATTTCACCCGGTGAGATTTTCTTCGGTTTTTGCGTTTCCGGCCCGGTTTCACCATCGGGCGAAATTTCACCCGGTGGGCGAAATTTCGCCCGGTCAAGTTGCCCGGTCATGTAGCCGTGAAAATCTTCGGGGATGAAAAGAAATGTCGCCGAGCGAAACTTCGCCCGGTGGTGACTCACCGGGCGAAACTTCACCCGGTGGTCCATTGACTCTTTTCCGGTCTCTTTCTTTGTCGATCAGTTGGATTACTTGAACTTTCAGTTGTGTGCTTTGCTCTTGGACCGTATCTCTCTCTTGCTCGTAGAAGCTCAAACACGTTTTTGGTCGAAAATCCTATCAAAATAGACAGAAAACTACCAAAGACACGTAAAATGCAAAAGAGAGACACTAATATGAGAATTACGCAAAATACGGCGATAATCGCACTCAAGTCTCATAAAACAGAGGAAAAACGGGTCTAAATGGGAGGAAAAATGGTCCAGATTTGGCACACAACATAAGGACTGAAGAGTAACCAAAGTTCAGAAGCTCCCTCCATCGACGACTTAAAATATCGTCACAAAGATGGTGCCACGTCTTTTTCCACACTTCTTATGGTTTAATCAAACTACCAGAGAATACCAATGTCGCAAACATATTCTGTAGGTACGCTGATGTACCCCAGTAGCTGGCCTCTTCTATTGCATCAATATACTCTTTGTCGTCGCCGAGCAAACCTAACGCATAGTACGCATCTTTAAAAGTTTCGTACACGACACCCTTCACCGTTCTTATGTCTTCGTAGCACGTAGCCCCACGGACAAAGTTAAGCAGTGATCTCATGTAGTACCGTTCACCACCATTGAGGGACATGTGGAACATCCTTCCCAAACTGAAACCTTGCTTGCGTGGTGCCCAGGACTTGCCTTCTTTATGCCAAACGAATTTGGTGGGAAACTCCGTGTATGTCAAATTCCTGGACTCCGGGTGGTTTGCATTGTATTCCATCCATGCCACGAACTTGGTTCGAGCACCATTGGATCGAGCAGCTATTTCGTCTAACGGGTCGTCGTCATTATATACGACGTTCTGTTCATTAAGAAGATGGTACTCCAAACGAACGACAGGTGGAGTCCTATAATGAATGTCAAAAGAGAAAATACGCCACGATGCTTCAAGAGGGGACACATACCTACAGTTGTAGTACTCCTGTATGTGGTCAATTTCGTCTGGGTTCTTCCTGGTTGCCGCTCCAACAGTGACTCTGTCGTACCCTTTGTTCACGTACTTGAAACGGTATTTAATGGATCGTGCTTAATTTCACCACTCTACGTTTATGTGGGCATGGTATTTCGACAACAACTTTGCGTTGTATGGGACGACGTAGCCATTGTGGACACTGATGCCGCCCTTCTCAACAGTTACCCCGTTGTCCCTCCTCTTGTACATGGGGTATCCATCACTGTCAACCGTTATCCGTTCAGAGAAAGGTTTTAGGAACCTCTTCGTGCAAACACCGTCAACCATGCAAGGATACTTGGGATTGGCATGGCCGCACGGGCCGTGAATCATCAGGTCCTTCACAGCTTCGTATAATGAGGGGTTTTCCGACCGGTCGGGAATCTCGGTGGAGATAATAGTGTTCACATCGCCAGCTTCTGGGAATTTGTCGTCCCTCTCCAAGAACAGAAGGATGTGAGCATGAGGGAGACCTCTTTTCTGGAACTCTATGGTGCACACAACTGCAGGCACATGGCAAATAATGATGGAGAAGGCCAATATTTAAAGTGTCAAAACAAATTAGTAACGCAGAACGTAGGTGTACTCGGACCAATTACCTGTTCTCGTTCTCCCGAAAACATGGTTTTCCTTAAAATCCTTGATAAGAAGGTCCAACTTTTGTTTGAATACACGGGTGACAATGTCGGGTCTATCCTCGGGTTTAAGCCCCCTCTTCTTAACAAACCTAATTATTTCTGGCCATTTTGGGTTGCAGGTAAACGTTACAAACAGATTAGGGTATCCACACCACCGACAGATTGTCATTGTATCTTGATAAGTCTCACGCATGTATCCCTTACCACCGACAAAGCTCGAAGAGAGTATGTACTTAACGCCGACAGATGAAGAGTCGGTCTCTTCGCTCGCGACAGCCGCACGCAACTGCTTCGCGTTTTCAGATCTAATTTCCGGCTGGTTAAACCTTAAATAAGTCAACCGCTGGGCCTCTATCATTGCACATCCGTTGAAAATTACTGCTGCAGTAATCGGCATCCCCGCAGTAAATTATCGGGTTCCACATCAGTTGGTTTATCCTGCAAGCGGAACGCGAACCACTCTCTTAAAGTTAACTTGTTGTGAGCCGTGTCAGGATTACGGCTTGCTTCGACGGATTCCTGATAGTGTTTGATACCGAGACAAAAACCATCCTCACCGTGTGGAAAAAGGAGAGGGTACTGTAGCGGCAAGTACGATGGATGCAGTTCGGAGATACGCTGTAGACGACCGCACCTTTCCTCGATAATAATGTCCATGCTTTCAATGGTGTCTTCAATATCTCCGACGATAAGGGCGGCAACCTCGGAGATAGTTGGAAGATTATATTCACGTCCATCTGTGCATCGGGCACTAATTAACCGCAACCTGACCTCACACCATTCATCGGAGTTTAGTATGTTGTCCCTGGCCATACGGAATGACTGAGCTAAAGGGTTGTACGCGTCAAGCATAGCCTTAATTTCAGCCATGACCCCGTCATCAAACCTATCTGCACTGGATAACTGCCCCCTACATATAAGTCGACTGAAATTAAGAACTGTTTGACAGATATATGACACGAAGCAGTGGTCAAATATGCAGATTAACATGAAGACGATATGGTACCTTAACGCACGCTTCCTGTTGTTAATCTCATTGTTCGTGTCGTATATGTACAATTGACAAAATCTGGGTGCCTCATTATTTGCAGGCAATAAACTGCCTATTAGGTAAGAGTTTTGCCCACCAATTCTGTAAGTGTAAGGGCCCCTACCACTATTCAAGGAGTCATCTACTTTGTCGCCACTTTAAGTAAATGAGTGCGCCGAATTATACATCTTGATATTGTCGATGAAGTGTCTGCTCTTGGGATGAACACCATCGAAGAGATCTTTGATAAGCTGCAAGGGTCGGTGAGATACGATAACTCAACAACACCATCTTTACGACACATGGTGAAAGATGGAATAAGCCATTTACGATCCATCCTTGATCTCTCATTGTACCATATGTAGGCGGAGCACTTCTGACACCTATATTCCGGATCCCCTAGGTCGTCGTACCCTTCCCATCCTGTCATAGAATACTGATTACGCAGTAAAATATCATAGTTAAATAAGCACAAGTGGTCTGTAATATACTAATGCAATAACCTTTAGTGATGGCGTCACTGGGCGAATCAATGTCTTCGTCCATTAAGATCGACCCGAAAATGTCACGGGCTAGACTTTGAATAATGGTGTCACTATGAGTAGACTGACAAAATCGTTTGTTGCTACTCAGCCGCTGGGGTGTGGTTGAGTCATTAACACATGCCTCACGGATGATGCTACAACACGCTCGAGGGAAGCTGCATCGTTAAACCATAATAATAAGCCACTAATCCTACGAACAACAGTATCTTACATTTGCTCACTACAAAAACAAAGTCAGTGCTCTCTTAACCACTATCCCAGCGAAATTGGATTACATGTACGATCAAAAACAGAAATTGACAGAAGTCATTTGCTTAAGTAATAACTATTCACCGAGTAAATTGCTTAATATTCTCTTCCTCACAATATCATAAGGACTTAATATTACATAAATCACGGGAAGTGGTAACAAAAAATAACCACAATTATCATTATAACAAAGGTGAGAAAAAAATGAATAAGTCAATAAATGACCTTCGGTGAGGTCAACCGTAAGTGGAGAGATGTGGGCGGATTCATTTGGAAGGTGATTGTTATGGGCTCTCCGCTCCCTAAACTTGATCACATGTTTGCGTCGTGCAAGCTTAGACCGCCATTCCCGATATGGATCGTTGGCGGTGTACATTGCTTCTTCGTATGAGTTATGACCTTGTCGTTTATCTGCCTGTATAAGTCTACGGTCCATTCTGGCTTGTTGAGCGGTGAGGTACCTGGTAAGGTAGTTTTCCAATTTGTTCGCTGCATAACGTTGGAAAGTCAAGCAAATGAAATGTAGCCATAAAGACAGTAAACAACACAAAGAAAATTGGTTTATAGAATACTGGGGTACCGTCTTGAAGTTGCTACCTACTACGATCGAAAACATCAAGTTGGTCCAAATCCGTCTGTTCTGAGGTACCACCCAATTGCTGAAGATAATGACCATGTTCGATGCTCTCTGCTTGAACTTCAGATTATCATGCAGAGGGGAGTAAGAAACAAATTGTATTTCAAAGTTGGGAAATAAAATTCTAAATTATGAATCACACTTACAAAGGAAAGCCAAAGGACGCAGAACATGAAGAACCTTTTACATTTGGTTCGAAATGTGAAGTAGAAGCATTATTCAATTGAAGTACCTGATAACGTTCGGGAACATTCACCTAAAGGGGTAACAAATGCTGGGGAAGATCCTGACCGTACTCCGGTAGGACAGTTTGAAATGTCTTCAAAGGGCTTCCTAGAATTTACTGCATTTGTATAGTTCGAATGAACGTGATTAGTTTTTGTATTAGTGATTGTTTAGAGGATGGCATGAATAATGTAGAAAAGAAGGTGAAACAACCATCAGAAATTAGACATCTCGCCACTACGATGCTTGGTCACACTGGATATATGACCACTTGCAGGCACATTTCGGAATATGGAAGACTCGGGAACGTTGGGTGCAGGGTGGGGAGCAGACTTCCTCTTCTGGCGCACATTTTTGCGTGGAGCAGGTTTTTTTGGTAATCGTTCCATTGTTGCATATAATTGGTGTCACTGTATAAACAAAAAAAAGCGGCTACAAAATAATGGATTGAGGTTACGCACGAACACATGCTAACATTTTATAGACCGATCATTTGACACTGCAAGTTGAAGTACAACAGTCACATCCATTTCCCATGAGGCCATGATAAGTTACAATTAATTGTATTGTGATACCAAAGCACTATGTTAACTGGTTGGAATGTGTTCGGACATTCCGTACATACCGGGACATTGAAATATATGGGAACTCAGTCACCTAATTGAGTTTCGAATAGCCGGCGCTTGTTAAATATTAACGAAAGATTGACGGACATAAATAAAAGGTTGACATAATGTTGATTACAGATAGACACATTTTGTATTAAATTTCATGAATATACGACGACAAAGATATAGGTCGAGGAACAGGTAGACGAACTGAAATACTTATATTGCATTTATCAAATGATGTACGATTTGTTCGGAGTTGGGTCATTCGTAATGCGATATGTCAACTATAGAATAGTAAGAGTAAGTGTCGTAGAAGAGTATGTCGTTGAGAGCATCAGTACGTATAACATACGTTTTAATGTTAATCAATATTTTCCCGTAAACATAATTGCAAAGACATATGTTGTATTAATTGCATGATGTGGGAAAGTTAGAAGTGGAAGAATGAACTTGTTTTAATTCACAAAATAGAAAGAAGTGAGTACATCGGTAGCTGCGAAAGTAACGTAAATCACACAAAATGGTCGCAAATAGAACGGAAATTATGATTTGTACGAACTACCCGGTGAAATACATAAACATGTTAAAAAAAACTACGTTACAGGTTACAGAAGTACTCAAAGAAGTACTAAAAGAAGAGTGCTTAGAATATTTGTGAAGACAACGCTGGCATAATCACCGGCAGTGAAGTGTGGGAGGACGATGACGGTAACCAAGTAGAAAACCATATGTCCTGAAATGTGCAACACGTTAAAAACATATTAGTGAAAAACAAATCCGCTGAAACATGAATTATGCAGAGTAAAAAAAAGTGTGTTACAAAATGGATCTTTCAGACCTCGGAGGGAAATGGTTGTCACAAAGAGGACATTGTTTCATCGAACAATTTGCCAGAACGAAGCAAAAACTGTGGCTTACCTGCAAATATTGTCGAGGATATACAAGTGTAGCAGACGCAGCTACACAAATCACAGACATTATAATGACATGCAACTCAGTAAAATGAGAACAGATTTCAGGGAAATAGTCCACAGCAGACGATGTCGATAAAATTAATACAAAATACCAGTCTAAAAAGTTATAGATCAACGAAACTACGTTGTTCTACATGGTTCAAAACACTGATCGAAAAGTTCAGGCGGATAATTAGAACATAATCTTCAGATGTTTTCAGAGTAAGACGATTTAGGTTGAAGCAGATTTCCCTTTCTTGACAGCAGATAGAGCATCAGAAGCGCCACCAACTAGAGTACATGGTTCGACATCAAGCATATCTCCATTCCTTTTCAGGGGTGTATGTTTCGATGAGTTGGACGCAGTTTCGCAGTCAACAACCTTATTGTTCAAAGGGAAGGAGGATCATAAGTTTTCATTGTAGGTTGAAGTGAACAACATGGACACATAATAATGTCACAGCTAACCTATTGAATAATAGATAAATAAGGACAACCTGACTAGAAGGCAGTTCAGTAACTTGTGCCTCCTGCACGCCGACGGATGTGGCTGCTGCAACCTGTGACCCTTCTCCTGGAGCAGTACGTTTGAAAGTTGTATTGCTTAGAGCAGTTGTAGATAGCCTGTACTCGTCCATTTTAATCTGCAGACAAATAAATCAGTTATCATGATAGCAATATTGAGACCTAACGAAGTAAGGATATGGAAGAAAACGAAACAAAAAACTGAAAAATCAACCTTCAATGCTTCTTCGTACTTCATGTGTCAGGTGTGTATTTTGTCTACGTCGTCAGACATCCAGGAAACAATGTAAGAGGTAGAAGACTGTTGAACATTGAACTTCTCGTCTATTTTTATCTTGAATAGGAAGCGGTTGTCAATGAACGTCGCTAGCTCGTCAGGCATAGAATGACCTTCTCCTTTCTGGTGGAAGTAACAGAATTGTGGTTAGGTACTGTAAAACAAATGTTGGACGTCGAACTGTTCTCAATTGTACAGTAAATAAAATACATTTTCCATCTTTGTAATCAACTCGGTGGCATTTTATTGGAGAAACTTTTTCGACCTGATGATCAAATGCGACAAAATGACATTCGATCCCAGAAAAGTCGACTACTGTAAACTTGACCTGAAACCTGTCACAATTACAACGACAATTGCTAATTAAATAAAATTCTGCCTTCCAAATTCTGGGAAGAATAAATGTGGTGAAGTAGATAGGGGAGACTAACTTAGGGTTGTTCTTCATGAAGCCAGTTTTGCTTCCATCGCAATTCGAATTCTTACAAAACCACCTCCCTTTATCATTCTTCACTGCCTTTGATCTGCAAGACTTGCAACTGTTGTAGTACCACCCCACGGAAGATTCAATGTCTAATATGGTTGCGACGGTGTAGAACAACCCACTCTGTCCATGGTAGTACTGGTTGTCAAAAATGTGTAGAATGTACATATCCAGAAAGCTAATGTGAAGACGTTATGATTGATAACATATTACTAAACCTTTTCGCTGCCGATAATCTATGATATTGAAAGGACTTCATCAATCGGAATGTCGAAGCTCTCACCCTCCGCACCTTCATCGAGAATCTGTAATGAATTGCTCGGAGCTTGAGATGAAAGATTGCAGGATCAGAGCACATCATGTTAAAAATAACATTAAAAGCGAACAAAATACGTCAGTAAATAGTAATTGTATAACTTTATATGTGTAAAACCTCTCTTGAAAGGCATCCACTTCGGGAATGTTTGGATTAACCTCAAATGTTGTTGCGTTGAAGGTAGTTTGCACAAGCCAAGAGTCTGATGTTGGCAAACAGAAAGTTACTTATTTCGCAACGATCAGTGTGTAAAAAACAGTCATAGAAAGGAGAGTCAAGTCGGCCAAGTGAGGTACTTACTGTCAAATAGCTTTGGCTCCACACATCTAAGAACAACGACTTTGGACTGGTGAGGGCTGGATAAAATAGTTAATACCTCAGGTAGATCAACGGCGTGCGGTGTCCATAAAGTGCAGTGTAGAACGTTGTCACTAAGAAGAGCAAAAAAGAAGAAGAAAGTTGTGACACAATTACACTGGCAGTAGGACAAAGAAGGTGGTAGAAAGAGACACATACTTTGTATCCTCCAACTTGATTTTTCTGCACTTGAAACCGTTCTTTGTTTCAGTCATTGGTCCAATCTCGTACACCTTACCGAAAAAAGTGATCAAAAACTAATGTACATAGCATGAGATTAGTAAGAATACAACATATGCAATACGAATTTCATCAAACACACCTATGTACTGATTGGCTGCAATTTTGCCATCGTTGATATCCTTAAAGTTAACAAAGTGGTAGCAGTTAGACGCTACTGAGACATCGTTAGGCAAATGAGTAACTTTAGTGGAGAACTCGATGTTCAATCTGCAGGTATGAGTGGTGGCCTTGTCTACGCCTACATTGGGGGCAACATTCAAACTCCGTATGTTGTACACCTAACCGATGACAAATTTGTCCTTGAATCTGCTAAGCAACGGCTTTTTAATAATGGTCGCCTGAACCAAATCATTCTGGAATCACAGGCAAAAAAAATGGAGTAGCGAATTACATTCCACAATAATATAAAGAGTACACCACTAAAGAAACAAATTAGACAAATGGTGATAATCACCTTAGCATCGATAAGTAGCAACTCAACAGCATCAGTTGTATTTTTGTTCATATAATTCGGCCTGCTCCATCTGTAGATCACCCTAACGGTTAAGTCCTTCAACCTGACACCCTGAGAAAGGTTAGCAATGGAAACCAAATTCGATTGAGACATAGTTCAAAGTGGGAAGAAGAAACTGAAAACAAAATTCTTAAAATCACGAAAGTATGGATGACTGCAGACATCGTGGTCAGATAACACGGCATATAAATACAGTGAAATGCGATTGAAAAAAAAGGGGGAAGGAAACGAAGAGGCGGATATTGAATCCCTGTGCCGTATTTTCGAGATGAATCGTGAATAATGAGGTAGGGTTTCGATGAAGATTAGCAATTAAAGAGATTGAAGTAATCGGTAATGCATTCTCGAGAAGGATGAATCTACATTTACAACAATGCTTCGTGAATTGGTAAACAACATCAATGTGGAAGCAATATCGGTGAAAGGAGATTGATGATGGGGAGATTAATTGGTAGTGGTGGAGATTGATTATGCCCCGTGAACTGTTGCTGCCATTTAATGATTTGCTTTTAGTTTCCTGTAAGTAACATACTATATCTATTTTCTGCATATTGGTTACAAACTGATGTCTTGGATCAGTGGTTGCTCACATGGGATAGATCCCGAAGGTCAAACCAGTTTGTTACTCATTAAAAAAATGTAGAAAAAACATATAGTAGTCTTTCCCCATACCGAGAATGGGTGTAGATTTATTTTTAAAAAAATGAAAAAAAAAAAAAAAAAAAAAAAAAAAAAAAAAAAACAAATTATGAAGCACTCCCTTATTAATTGTTTTTCATAAACCACCTACACAACCCTTCCTTTTACCAGCAATTGAATGGGTGTAGATTTATTTATTTTTAAAAAGTCAAAATAACAATTCATGAAGTTTCTTCTCGAAAATCTCATTTTCACAATATCCCATTTACCATCTTCTCGAGAATCTGAAATCTGCACACAAAAATTGTTCAGACTCTTCGATTTCCCGCATCTTTCCTTTTCAATTTTCCAACCAAATCAATTCATACTATAAATCAGATTCTGATCGACATTGCAATCCATACATCTCATCTCTATTTAGTATCAGGCTACATCTTCTTCACCAAAAATCGTTTTTCTGCCGCCATTGATGCTTACACCGAGGTCCTCTTTTCTTTTTTTTCCTTTCTTTTTCATAACAATGCAAGAAGAAACGATCTTTGTTGATTGCACATTTATTTTAATTGATGATTCGATAGGAATTATCTTTATCTGATGATTCGAATGAATTATGTAGGCAATTACATTATGCCCAAGCCCTAATGTACCGATTTATTGGACGAATCGCGCACTTTGTCATCGCAAACCAAAGTATGTACTGTTGCTATTATAACATTATCTTTTGCTTGAAAATGGAATTTCATCACCTAATTTAGAGAATTTGAGGTGTTCATGTTGTTTAATTTTTGGTAATTTTTTTTGGGTGTGTAATTGTAGCGATTGGACTAGGGTTGAGGAAGATTGTAGGAAAGCAATTCAGCTTGATAACCACTCCGTCAAGGTTCGTCGCAAAATCTGAATATCTGAATTTTGTTTTTCTATTTTAATTTGCATATTTAGATATATGAGTTTAATTTTTCTAATTTATTGATATAATTGTCAATTGTATTTAAGAAATCAGATTTTTTTTTTTTAAATTGATTGGTGAATTTTCAGGCGGAAGAAAGCCAAAATAAGGGGAAGTGAAAGATTAAGTCATGTAATTTTTCGATTTTTGATTTAGTTGATTTCATGTACCGAGTAATTTTTTTTTTTAAATTCAATCGAAATCAATTTTTGAGATTTAGTACCGAAAACTAATTGCTCGACATAATTGAAGGTGGCGCTACGGTTATTCTTCGACATAATTGTTTTGCTTTGAGTTTATAATTGTTAACAGTATTCCCTATTATTTTTATCGATTTTGCATGATTTATTTGTACTTCTGTCGAATTGTCTTTTCAGATTTCTGATTGTGAAATGTCTTCACACTTCAATTTGATTAAAGTTTTAAATTTTGGGTAAATTTCTTATCTTCTATCATTTTTATTGTTGTTTAATTAAAAAATCGATTTGAGTTTTTGTCAATTTAAGTTTATTTAGAAATCAAGGTTTAATCTAATTAAAGTTCCAAACTTTTAGGTAAATTTCTAATGCGTTTCCTATTTTATTCGCTTACGTAATTTTTTGAATTTTTTCTTCATTTAATTCAAAATAAAATGACAAATTAAATAATAAATATTTTTAATGCTTTTCCTATTTTATTGTTCATTTACGTAAATTTCTGAATTTTTTTTCCATTTAATTCAAAATAAAATGACAATTTAAATAATTAATTACCTTTAAAATGATAACTAAATAATAATTTAAAATTACATAAAACTACATCAAAACAACCCGTGAAACTGGTTTCTCTATTTTGAAATAAATAAACTGTGAAGGTTTCTCTATAAATTCCACTAAATAGTTTCCGAAAGATTTTTCCATTTAACCGATTTATTTTGAAATAAAATTGCGTACATATTTTATTACAATTATGTCATTGTAATAAGTATAATTGGTTTCTCTATTTTGAAATAAGTTCAACTTTCTGTAATTTTAATTTACAAGGCTAATAAGATTTCTAACACCGAACAATACGAATATCGGTAGTGTATGCAGCAAGATTTCTAACCTCGAAAAAATACACTACCATAAATGAAAAAAATTCATTTATGTCAAATGATAAGTGTGTTTTGTAGTGCTTATTCCTTGTGTTTGGTCCCGGTTTCTCTTGTGGAATCGCTCTTTGGAGCGGTTTCGAGGCTACTTACGCTTCTTCTAGTTTGTTTTAGGTTTCTAAGGCCAATCTTGGAGAAATGAAACGATTCCGACTCGTTTTTGACACATTTGGAGCCAACGAAGAGAAGCGACGATCACTCGGTAGCTTAGACTCGATCCCGAGCCCTTGGGACCCAATCCCGAGCACCGAGAATCGATAAGAAGCCTATGAAGAGCAAGAAGGGACCTATGAGATCATATTTGAGGCCTACAAGACTCATCCCGGTCGGGATTACATCCATCACGACCGAGACGAAGAGGGGAAGCAAATAGGAGCTTCTGGAGCTCCATCCCGACCGAGAAGAAGAGCTTCCCGACCGGGATCAAGCCTTCCCGACCAGGATCAGTCTCTTCCCGACCGGGAAGAGCATAACACCGCACGGTGTTATGCATGATCCCGGTCGGGACCAGATCCTTCCCGGTCGGGACCACTCCATCCCGGTCGGGATCATCCCCATCCCGGCCGGGATGGGCCCAGATCGCAGTTGTTTTCATTTGTTCGCCTCCCTTACTCTTGTAACCCTATATATACCCCCCTCTTGTATTGTTTAAAGACCATACATAATCTTAGGAAACCCTAGACTACTTTTAGATTAGATTAGCTTAGATTAGTGTAGATTAGCTTAATCCCTCTTTAATTACTCTTTAATTTTAGTTTAATCTAGTTAGTTACTCTTGTATTATTGGGATTCTTGAAGAATCTACCAATCTTGACAACATTGGTGGATGTTTGGGTATTCTTTTATGCAAGTGTTCATCTTTTCCATTCCTTTCTAGTTGGTATAATCTTTCTTCTCCCTTTACTCTTAATATTTCATAGTTAATCAAGTTTTCATCTTTGTTTATGTTTGTTGTTCATCCTTTTTGTTCTTCATATTGGATGTTGTTGTTCTTGTGCTTGTTTCTCTAGTTATTGTTAGTTTTCCATTAGATATGTGTGAGTAGTTATCCCCTAGGGTTAGTAGGGGGATTGGGTGTGATTAGAGATGATTAGGTTGAGATGGGTGGTATTAGTTGTTGTTTTTGTTGATTCTCATTTGCCTTGCACTCCACATGTTTGATGAATTGCTTGTGAGACTTGAGATGATCAATCATTGTTTTTCTTGTCTCTTCTCTTGTATGTGTTTGTTTAGTTGGTTGGTTTGGTTCTCTCATTAGTAGCGAGAGCGTGGTGAGGATGACCCCTAGGCCGTTTAAGTAGCGAGAGCCCGATCGTAACCTAGACTACGAAAACATGCTAGTAACCCCGTTTTTCCCCTTTTGGTCTCCTTGGCATCCATGAAACCGACCTAGCCCTAGTTTTCCTTCTTGTTGATTTACTTGCTTCCATTAGTCATTAGTTGCTTGTTTTGTCTTCCTTTTTCGTGTTTTAGACCTAGTTTAGTCAATAGTCATCACCCTAGTTTAGCTTGTCTCGGACCTAGTCTTGGACCATAGCACCCATTAGTCTAAACCCATTTTCCGTCCATGTGGATTCGACCCGACTTGCCCTATCTACCCAGTTAAGAATAGTTGGTTTTACTTGTTTGGTAGGATTGACGGCAAAATCCTACCATCATCAAATGTATTAGAAAACTAGAGGGTCAGGTACATTGCAATGGAAAACGAAAAAACGTGGCATACTAATCTCGAAAAAAACGCAAGTATTAGTAAATATCCTTTAACTAAAGTGCTTTGAAAGTTACATGAAGTAAAGTGCTTATATTCCATATTGTACTTCATTGTTGAAATTTATTTTTGAATTCTTTTACTCTATTGAATTCAAAAGGTTTGTTATCATATTATAAGTTTTTTCTTTGATATTTACAGTCTAATATTTTTTATTGTTGACCCCAAAAGTCGGACAAGAAGATTAAATGATTAATGGGAATAGGATGTATGAATTATGAATCTTTTGAAGACTAAAATTACACATTGCAATCAACGGTGTGATATTTGTTGTAATTATTTTTGCAGCGGATGGGCCATATAAACTGAGAGCTAGAAAGATACACAATGACTTGAGAACCAATTTAAACAAAATATTGCTATTCCTCAAATTATTGCTATAACAAGCAAAATCACAGGATGAACAAAATAAATATTTGAAATATTTGCCTAATATATTGCCTAACCGAATGTGATGTTTATAAATTTATTTTTGATATTCAATTATTCAGTGTTATGCAGTTGTTATTTTGTTAGAGTTTTTTTTGTGAAAGTTGAAGTTTTACTCGAGAAAAAAAATTAAAAAAACAAAGAGAGAAAAAAAAACGAGTACTTTTTTAATAAAACAAAAATAATACTCCGTAATTATCATGTCATAATTAATCTCTCAACATAAATGATTTTCATAATTTAGGGTGTCGTTTGGAAAATTTAATAATTAAATAATAAATTAATGACCTTTTTTTTACAATAAAAGACGGTTTCATATGAGAATAGTTGTAATTAACGTGATACATCATCCGCAATTTCTTGGTATCTTGATAATGTGGATTGTATTATGCAATTACTATTTATTAATAATCCGTATAAAATAAGCAGCAATTAAATAACACGGTTCACATAATCAACATAAATATACAGTGATTAATAGCATAATATATTTTACATAACCAACATGTAATTAATTCTTCAACCTTCCCCGTAAATTTCTCATTTCCCATCACTTGCATTTTGATTCCCCAAAATTTTAAAATTTTTAAATACATTGTAATTTTTTATAGAAAATTAATACATAGTGTGGCTAAAAAAGTTGTTTCATTGAGGTATGTAGTACTCTATCTGACATTGTTTTTTGTCTTTTTTTTGTAGTGCTCAATCAGATTTTATGTTCCCGAGACTGACTTATCATATTTCAATTAGGACTATAGAGATTTATTAATTGCAAGACTTTAATTTCTCTATATTTCACAAGTATACTTAAACTTTAATTGAAAATATTTTATATCATCAATGTTCAATTTTCATGGATCACTTATGTGTTGTAATTTTAAAAAATAAATTGGGAAAAGGGGACTTTATTTCCTGATAATAAATGTAATTATTTATGTAAAAAAATTATAGAGAAAATTATCTTTATATAACTAAAGCGCATAACTACTCCGTAAATTTATGGGTGTACGTTTATAGTAGTATTACGAGTATGTCATTTACGAACATCATCACTAGTTTTCTCCTTATTTTATTGAACAATTCATTTTAGTAGCTATTAAACATCTTCTATATATTAAATCAATCATCATATTAAATCAAAATCTTCTATAATTAACAAATTACTAGTTTTAACACCCGTGAAAATTCACGGGGTGATTTTGTAGTTGGGTTATATATAAATTGATATAAAAGTAAATTGAACCTTATAACGTGGCTCATATTTGACCTGACCCGTATTTGGACCCGATCCATTTGATGGGTCTTCATATTACGCCTCCGCTTTATTTTTTGAGGGGTTGAATAACGTTAACTGACGGTGTTAATTTTTAACCCTTAACCGTCTTAAATGGAATTACAATCAAAGTTTGGTTACTGATTTTATCTTTCATTCAGCTTTGCTCTAAGTGTGTTGACATATAAAATCTTATAGGAGTGAATATGTACATGATTAATTAGTTAATTCAATTAAATATATATATATATATATATATATATATATATATATATATATATATATATATATATATATATATATATATATATATATATATATATATATATATATAGATTCAGTTTAATGTTTGCAATCAACTCCTTTTTAAGGTCATGAACTAATTTTTTCGACCTGCAACCCGTTTGACCGACCCCAAAATGACTTGTTAATTTAGGGTCGAAACACGACCCAACCCGTTCCACCCGTTCAATCGGTGAGAATTTATTAAAATTATTAAATTATTTATATTTAATATTATATTTGGATTTATATTTAAAAAAATAACTATTTATAATATTTTAAACTATAGATATTCAATTTAATACAACTTTTTTTTATCACTTAATAATAAAGTAATTTTAAAAATTGAATTTAATATTTTTAAAGTGCAAATATTATTAAAGAGTATAATAATGATACTATTAAAAAAAATTGATATTAAAATTATTTTTGTTGGACTTATAAAGTTGGTAAAAAAAAATATAGGCGTTCAAAATTATTTTTGACCATAACCCGACCATTGACCCGTATAACTTGACTCATATTTGATCTAATTCGTATTTGGACCCGGTCCGTATAACCTTACCCGCTGGACCCGTTTGACATGTCTTCATATTATGCTCATGCTTTATTTTGAGAGGTAGAATAATGTCAATTGACGGTGTTAATAATTTTCAATCCTTAACGGTAAAGTTAAAGAGTTCAAACTCTTAAATGGAATTAAAAGCAAAGTTTAGTTACTAATCTTACCCTTAAGAATCTTTCAATCAGTTCTCCTCTCAGTGTTTTTAGACCTATAAACTCGAGTACTGAATACATACATGGTTAATTAGTTATTAATCAAGTAAAAATATTAGATTTGGTTTGATGTTTAAAAATTTTCATTATTATTCTAAATTACGAAATATTAGGGCGGGGTGTACGATTGTTAATCTTGATCATGTAAAAATCATGGATATTCTATAGTATTCTCATAAAGTTTTTTCTATATATAATTCTCCGATTGTTTAACATCATTTATTATTGTGTTTTTTTTCCAATGAAATATGATGTATTAGATATAATCAATTAAAAATATTTGGACTTTTTAATCTTATAGATATATATCATACTGAGTAATATATAAAAATATTTATATTTTTGAGAACGTTACTGTATTTACTCCGTACGATATAAGTTCATTATTTAGTTAAATCAATTAAATATACGTAAATTTTGCTTAATGTTTACAAATATCAATACTACAAATTAATACTGCAATTATAATTTTGTATTGCAATTAAGTGACGGAATAATTAGTAAGCCTCTAAATCAGGAATATTCTTTTTTTTTTAAATCAATTTTAATAACTTTACATAAATGGGTAAGGTGAGACTAATAAAAGCAAATAATAATCACAATGCTTCAGAATTTCGCCACGTCATCCCAGCCTTGCATTTATGCTGCCATGCAGGCAATGGATGCATCAAATTAATATATATATATATATATATATATATATATATATTATTTCAGGCGGACATATATTTTAATTACTAAAATTACATTCTAATCATTACAATTTTAATCATTTCATCTCTATTCTTAAATAACTCTCAATTTGTTATAATGCATAGATTATTCGTTTATTTTTACGGGTATTTTAATCATATTAAACTTATTGTTTCAGGCGGATATATATTTTAGGGTTGTTTTGGTCTCATATCGAATCATAGTAAAATTACAATACGTCTTTTATATGTGTCAAATATGAGTTAACAGAGATATAAATATATTACTCTGTAACTCTTACGGAGTATATATTGTATATAAAAGTTTAGATTGTAGTTGGTAAGCCCAATTAGTTAATTGTTGGGACAAAAAATTTGTTTGGATGATTACGTTGGATTAGGCCACATAAAATAGTTGCACTCAACCAATTTAGCCCACGATTAAAATTGTTATGGTTTAGCCCGCATATTTTGTTCACCCTCTTTTGGGTTAGACAACCAATTCGTATTCTATATTTTTAAAATCGTGTCTACTTTGGTGGAAACACATGTAAACGGAACAAATTGTAAATATCTATGATCCAAAATAAAAAATTGAACAAGGATACAGTTGTCCTAGGTGACCGGTACCTGATGAACTTTTAGCACTTAACATAGTATTTGTGGACATGACGTAGGTCCACCCCGACGCGGCCACGCGCGGGTTTGGGTAGGCGAATGAACCTCCATATGAGAAGGATCGAATTGAAATTTAAGTCGAAATGGAGTCGCCATCGAATTTTATGGTTATTCGGAACCGTTCGAGCCCACTCTACATCGCCATGGCCCATACACAAAGTATGGCCCATTTTGGTTTGAGAGTTTATTGGGCTCGTCCCTTTGCATATCGATATAGATGTCGACTTGAGCGGTTAATCGTATATTGAATGACTCTCGTTGCCAATGGATTCGGACATCCGGAAACCATGGTTCTGAGTAATGGGTGAGGGTACGTGTTGGGAAGCCCACTAAGGACACCCAACTCCGCCCGCACTTAGCGGCCTCTACTAGGACATCGTTTGACTTTTTAATATGCGCGCTAGTGATTCGGTGAAATGTTATGCAAACAGCGTTTTAGCTAAGCATGCGAATTAAATGTGAGCTACGTCAATTTAATGCATCTAATTTATTGTCGAAGTGATTTAGCATGCGAGGGTTCATTTAAAAGCGGTAAACGCAAATAAATAAAGCAAAGCAAAAATAAATCGATTACAAGTTACACGGGCGGAATACAACCCGGAATTCACAATACGGCGTACAATAAAATAGAACAATTGAAATATACAATTGAAATGACGAGCAATAATTATAAACGGACTCGTGTATAAACTAGACCGTGAATTTGTGTAGATGGACGAACCTTAATTAATTACACATTATATTGCATGTTAATCAAGGGACGGAGGTTCGAGACCTAGACGTGGTGCTAGCCCGATCTCGAACCTCGATGCCTTGTCCCGACTTATCACCTCGAGAAATTGAGTCTAAATTAATTTTACATCGGATACAACTAAAGAGTCGTCGACATAAAATTAATAATGTGAGACCGCCGATCAAAATCGTTTAAGTGAAGTGATATGCATGAATTTTGGAAAAGCCACGTGATTGACTTTACACGTGTCGACTAAGTCGCTTTTAAAAAGACGAGGCTCGAATGATAAAAAGAAGAGCCCTCGGTTTCTGGGCTGCAGGACCCACTCGATCGAGTCATGGCCTGACTCGGTCGAGTGTGTCCTTAGACGTAGCTGCTGCCCGTTTTTAAGGGTGCTACTCGATCGAGTAGCGTACGTACTCGGTCGAGTAGCCCCTGTACGAATGAGAATTCGTTTCGTTTTATGATTTGAAATCGATGATCGGCTAAATTAAATACGAATATTGCGTGATTCGCATTTAATTTAGCTTCCGGTGCCATAATCATGCATGAATGATTATAATACCGTCACCGGAGTTTTAGGAAAACGTTTATTGTTAGTTTAGAAAATTTGAATTAGTGACGAAGGATGTCCCTCTACGTCACGACATCGAAACTAACTCTTTCGAGTTATGTGATGTCGGTTTTCGTATCAACGGGTTTCGTACTAATTGGAAATGGGATTAAATGCGTTCAACTATGACTTTAGGTTGATTATCATAGTCCAACGCATCCGAAACCGAATTTTCATACTAGAATGCATTTATGCAACATTATGACGATAATGATGATAAAAAAAAGGATGATACAAAAATGAAGACGCGAGAGTACGACAACATTAATGCTAGTGTCACTACTATGATTATGATTATAGATACGATATGAAAAATACGATAAATAAAATGAAAATGAGACTAGAGAAAGAGATCGAGATGGGGTTTAGGACACCCTCAACATACATGCTTAGTAAGGACCTCGGAAATGGACTCGTAATAGCGGCACGGGCTTGGGAGTATCGAGGATGTATGCGAGTTATGGTGTGTATATGTGTGTGTATGCTTCACCGGTTCTCCGAGGGACGAGGGGCTCGGGTTTGGTGTGTCTTGCCTAGGGTCGCTAGGGTCGTAGTATTGTGTGTATGGGATTTGTGTAGTTGCAAAAGTGTTAGTGAATGTAAGTTAAGGATGTATGCCCAAAAGCTTGTGAAATGCATGGGGGTCGTGGGGTATTTATAGGGAGCCCCGACCCCGGGTTACTCGACCGAGTGGCGCGGGTGCACTCGGTTGAGTGCCCCTGCGAATGAACCTGGACGGGTTCAAAGAGGCTCCACTCGATCGAGTGGCCAATCCACTCGACCGAGTGGATCAATCAAGCCGCAAAATTTAAGGCTTGATTAGCCTTAATTTGATTGTGATTGATTTTAATTGATTGTGGGTTGATTTGGATTGTTTTTGGCTGATTTTGAATCTGGTGCAAGTTTCAAGAATGCACCCGGTCGCTCTTTGTGTCGGGTTTGTCTTGACCGGGTTTTGACCCGGTCGCTAAAAGACGGGAATTATTTTTGGTGTCGGTTTTGACCCAAATTAGTCTTGTTTGACTCGGAACGACCCACTGGGCCTGAATTTGAGGTTGGTTTTGTGAGATTTTTACTCCGCTAAAAGTCCATGTCGGATATTATTGATTCTGAGCCCAAGTCCGAGTACACTAAGTCACGTTTGCGTCCGATCATCATCGGGTGTTTTTTGGAAACTGCCATAGACACCTGGCGGTCAAATTTTGGGTGTCTACAGAGCCCCCACTCTGACTGAGGCTTGGACAAGGCGAAAGTCAGAGTAGCTACCAAGTCAGTTAAGACCTGGTAGGCTTCCGTTCGGGTCGTTTATAGTCCATTAGACTTGCGTGAAGGGCTCGCCAGCCATAAGTCAGAAATCATACCTGTGCTGATGATAGTGTCTCCGTGGGGAATCGGACTTGTCGTATAAGTCCAGGGTGCGCCTATATGTGGGCACATCCCGTACCATTCCGGGGAAAATGCCGCCTTGGGCTTCCGCTGGGGAGATTTAGAGGGTTGCATGTCCCTGTTTGAGTTGTACCTGTATAAGTCACATAAAATGTATGCAACACGTAGGTAGTAAAAAAATATGACTCGCGCTGGGGAAAAAAATGTTTTTTGAATTTTTGAAAGTTTTGAAAAATTTTGAACTTTTTGTGAATTTTCGACAGACTGCTCGGGATGACTAAATTCCTGTGTCTGAAGAATCATGGGTTGGGCTTGTATGTCTAGGCCCGCTTGGGCCAAAGAGGCACAGCTGCAAGAGATGCTCCAGGGTTTTGGTGTTATAAATACATCACCCTGGTTCTCTTCTTTTGTCACAATTCTCAAACTCCTCAAAAAAAATCCTTTCCTCAAGAAAACAATTCTTATTTCTCAAAAGATTTGTCATGGATATCGACCGTCTGATCAACATGCTGCAAGATTGGGCACACCGTTTTAAGGATGCGAGCAAGGTAGCTCTAAGGCAGCCTGGTATATCCAATCTGTTCACGTTTCGTCAGTTGCACGTGGACCGTCATTTCCTTGATGCCTGTCTGACCTTCTGGGACGACACCTACCACGTCTTTGCCTTCCCCCGGGGCGAAATTTGTCCTCTCCCTGAGGAAATCGCTGCCATAGGAGGGTGGAACCCATCACTCCGCCCTGCCGTCCCTTTCGCAGTTCGAGACCCTAGGAGGAAGCTGAGGGAGTTTTTGGGTCTCTCCCATGCTGAAGTATCCCGTATGGCTGATGGGGATACTATTTCTCTGCTTGCTTTAGCCGAGAAGTTCATGAACCCGTATAACATTCGGGTTACGCCTATTCATAGCCGTAGGGCATTCGCCTTCTGCATGTTACACGTGTATGCCTTTGAAGGCCATATGGACCTGCTGTCTTGCATGGGGAGCGTTCGTCTTCTCGTTGTTGCCGACCTCATGGAGACGGAGTGTAGTCCAGCATCGTTGATTACGGGAGAAATCATTCAGGGTTTGGACAACCGGAAGAGGGATGAGTCAGCCCGTTTCACGGGTAGTACCCGTCTGCTGCAGGTATATCGCTTTTCCTTTTTTCAATTTTCGATTTTTTTTTTTTTTTTTTTTGCGATATACTGTTGCAGGGGGCACTCGACCGAGTCACCCTGGCACTCGATCGAGTGCCCTCGTAGAGGAGCGTTCTGCCACATTTTGGGGGCGTCACTCGATCGAGTGACCCCGGCACTCGATCGAGTGCCCTTATGCGAACGCCTGATTTGCCCGGAATTTCATAAGCGTTACCTTTTCTTTTCAGCTCTGGCTATTTGAAAAGCTGTCCAAGATTGATCCTCCCTCCAACCCGAGTGAATGTTGGTTCAACCAGGTGATGTCGAGGAGACGGCCTACCGATTCATCTTGCCTCGTTACTCAGAAATATTGGGAGGAAGAACTAACGTTCCATCGTGGTCCATTGATACGATGGGTGGTTCCGTGGTGGCCTATTTACTCCTGGACGGGTTTGGCACCTGATGACAAGGCGCGCTACCAGGTGATTCTGTCCTTTAGCCAGACTGTTCATCTGTATCCTGACCGTATACTTAGGCAGTAAGGGTGGACTCAGCGTATCCCGGAGCACGAGGCTGTTGTGAGGGAGCCGACCCAGCTGACTGACATTTTGTGCGACACCTGGATCCAGAGGTGGTACACTCGAATCACTTGGACCGTTCCCAAGCCGCTTCATTCTGCCTGGGTGTCTTATTCTTATGAAAGGTGGACTAAAGCCGAGACTGCCGAAGCTCGTGCTGCCCTGAAGGTTGACGAGGCCTTCGACCTGCTCAGGCGGGAAGAGGTTAAAGACAACCGGGATTTCTTTGCTGAAGGGGAAACTCAAGCTCCTGTAGCCTGTCTGAGGCCAAGACAGAGAAGAAGAACTAGGACTCGAGCTAGGGGGTCCAATGCTAGAGGTTTTCAGGGGGAGGTGAGCCCCCAGACCGACTTGGAGAGGAGACTAGGGCCGAGACTTTCAGCCCAGGACCGACTTAGTCCCAAGGATAGGTTGCCGGAGCATGTACGGGCTCGACTTGGGCCCGTGACTATAGCTGAAGATCCTCTGTCGAAGAAGAGGACTCGGGTTAAGGAAGTTCCGGTTGTCATTCGGGAACGCCTGCCCCCGCCGCCGCCTCGACGTCCCCGGGCTCCTCAAGACCCGAAAGACAAAAGCAAGGGCAAGATGCCCGGATACGACTAGTCTCTCTTTTATTATTATTTGAAGTATTATTACTATTTTTGTGGTTTTTTGTGGCTTTTTGTAACCGTTTTTTTTTTTAATAATAAAAGTGCTATATTAGTGAAACCGTTTCTGTCTTTTTCGTTATTGCAGTGGTTGTGCCCTTTTGAGGGGCTGCCTACGTATCCACAGTTAGTGGAATCAAACCAAACGTAGTTCGGGCGCAGATTTTTTTGCAATTTCGAAATACACCAAGACTATGAGTTCAAGATATGTGACAGTAGGATAAATAATCCTAACTTATTGACTTGCTTATAAACTTTGAAAAAGTGTTTAAATAATTTTTTGCGAATGACATTGAGATAAGGTTTAGGGGTAGTAGCGTTTTAGCTGGTCTAGGTTGGTCGGGTTGACAAATTCATTTCCGTCCAGATCCGTCAGCATTACTGCTCCTCCTGATAGAACCTTCTTGACTATGTATGGCCCAGCCCAATTGGGTTTGAATTTTCCCCTTGGGTCAACCGGTAGTAAGGCACGAACCGATTTAAGGACCAAGTCACCTTCCTTGATATTTCTGGGCCTAACTCTCTTGTTAAAGGCCCGTTTGATCCTCTTTTGGTATATTTGAATGTTATTGAGAGCCCGGGATCGCCGTTCGTCTAAAAGAACCAACGAGTCATATCGAGCTTGAATCCAATCTGCTTCGGGTACCTGGCTTTCTAGCAGGATCCGGAGGGAAGGTACTTCTAATGCGACTGGTTGGACCGCCTCCATCCCATATGTCAAATAATATGGGGTTGCCCCGGTTGCAGTTCGGATCGACGTCCGGTATCCCCATAGGGCAAAGGGTATCTTGTCGGGCCAGTCCCGATAATTATCAGCCATCTTTTTAAGTATGGTGACCATTGTTTTATTAGCAGCTTCCACCGCTCCATTTGTTTGAGGGCGGTAAGGCGAGGATGTGTGCCTCTGGATTTTGTACTTTGCTAGCAAAGTAGCGGTTTCTGCTTGGAAGTGGGTCCCGTGATCACTGATAAACTCGTGTGGGATCCCGTATCGGCATATGATTTTATTCTGGATAAATTTGGCCACGTGCTTGGCGTTCAAGACACGGTATGATTCAGCTTCGACCCATTTGGTAAAATAGTCGATCGCCACCAAAATAAAACAGTGACCTCCCGTCCCGGAAGGGTTTACTTTCCCAATTATATCAATCCCCCATGTCGAAAATGGCCATGGTGATGTCATAGTGTATAATAAGGATGATGGCATGTGCTGAACATTGCCGAAAATTTGACAATTATGGCAGTGTTTGACATATAATTGACAGTCAGCCTCGATACTGTTCCAGTAATACCCGAGCCTCATGATTTTTCGGGCTAGCATATGGGCATTCATATGTGGACCATTTTCGCCGTCATGCACTTCGGCCATTACCTTTTCGGCTTGTGCTTTGTCGATGCATAAGAGTAAAGCCCCTTGTGTCGTCTTCTTGTATAATTGACCGTCGTCCGTACGAATGAATTGGGTAGCCAGTCTTCGCAGGGCTTTCTTGGCCCGGTTTTCAGTTCCCGGGGGATATTCTCCCGTAGCCAAGTAATTTAGAACGGCCTGATACCAAGGTTCTGGATCGCTGATCTCGATATCTTGAATGGTGTTGACATATGCCGATTCGGACCGTCTTTCGACGCAAATTGGCATACTGGCCATATGCTCCGGGATGTTCAGTAAAGATGCCAATTTGGAAAGTGCATCTGCAAACTGATTTTCTTCACGTGGGAGGTAGATATATTCTACCTTTTGGAATTGCTTCTCTAGAACCCTTACTCGTGCTTGGTAAGCCACGAGATTGGCATTCCGAGTTTTCCATTTTTGAAGGGCTTGATTGATGACTAAGGATGAGTCCCCATGAACCCGGAGATTCGTAATGCCCAAATCAGTAGCTGCTTGTAACCCGTGGATGCATGCTTCGTATTCGGCCGCATTGTTGGTTACATCAAAGTCTAATTTGATGGATAACGGGGTGTGTTCCCCTTGGGGTGAGATTAGGAGAATACCGACCCCAAAGCCTCGAAAATTGGACGCTCCATCAAAATACAAGTCCCATGTTTCGGTGTCAGTATGGAATATGTCTTCATCCGGAAAAGCCCAAGTATCGGTATGTCCCTCTTCAGATATCGGACTGTCGGCGAGGAACTCGGCTACTACCCGGCCTTTGATAGCTTTTAGCGGAACAAATTTGAGGTCAAACTCAGCTAGCATTAGAGTCCATCTGGACATTCTACCGTTGAGAATGGGCTTTTCGAACAAATATTTGATCGGGTCCATTTTGGACAGGACATGTACCTCGTGACTGAGCATGTAGTGTCTGAGCTTTTTAGTGGCCCAAACTAGAGCTAGGCATGTCTTCTCAAGCATTGTATACTTGCACTCATATTCTAGGAACTTTTTACTGATGTAGTAGATAGCCCTTTCTTCTGAATCGACTGTCTGGGCCAGCATAGCCCCCATGGCTGTCTCAGTCGTTGTTAGGTATAACGATAGAGGCAAATCGGGTTGAGGTGGCATTAGTACTGGCGGAGCAGACAGGATTTCCCTGATTTTGTCGAAGGCCGCTTGACATTTATCGTCCCATAGTACCCGTTCTCCTATCTTCAGTTTCTTGAAAATGGGCTCACATACCATGGTTAGCTTTGAAATAAAACGGCTGATGTATTGGACTTTCCCGAGAAACCCCCTTATTTATTTTTCGGTCTTAGGTGGTTGCATCTCGGTGATGGCTTTGATTTTAGCTGGGTCGACCTCGATGCCGCGTTGGCTAACGATATGGCCCAGTAATTTGCCTGAGGTTACCCCGAAATTGCACTTTTGAGGGTTTAACCTCATATTGTACTTACGCAAACGGGTGAAGAATTTTCTTAGGGCAGCGACATGCCCATCTCGGTTTTTAGACTTGACGATCATGTCATCGACATAAACTTCCACTTCCCTATGCATCATGTCATGTAATAAGGTCGTGGCTGTTCGTTGGTAAGTGGCCCCGGCATTAATGAGGCCAAATGGCATAACGGTATAGCAATAAGTACCCCATGGTGTAGTGAAAGTGGTTTTACCCATGTCTTCTTCTGCCATTTTAATTTGGTTGTATCCGGCATACCCATCCATAAATGATAAGAGGGCGTGATCTGCTGTATTGTCCACCAATATGTCGATGTGTGGCAACGGGAAATCGTCTTTTGGGCTGGCCTTGTTAAGGTCCCGGAAATCTACACATACCCGAACCTTGCCGTCCTTCTTGGGTACCGGCACGATGTTCGCAACCCAGTCTGGATACTCAGACACTTGTATGAAGCCTGCTTTGAATTGTTTGTCTACTTCTTCCTTGACTTTGAGAGACCACTCGGGCTTCATTCTTCGAAGCTTCTGTTTTACCGGCTTACACCCATCTTTGATGGGTATACGGTGTTCGGCTATTTCTCGGTCTATACCCGGCATGTCCTTGTAGGACCATGCAAAGACATCCTTGAATTCTTGGAGGAGGCTTGTGAGTTGTTGCCTCTCCTCGGGATCTAAGGATAACCCTATTTTAAGCATCTGGGGCTCTAAGGTTGTTCCCACATTGATAGACTCGGTTTCTTCGATTACCGGGTCTCGGGATTCCCTCTGCTCTAGCTGCTCGATCAGATGTGGGGGTAAGGACACCTGTTCATCGGGTTTCTCAATGTCATTGCAAAAAGTATTTTTGAAAGTATTTTGAAAATAAGCCAAGTCATAAGCGGAACGGTTTTCGTTATTATTGATAGAGAATTTGGAAAACAGCTCAAAGAGAGCGGCCATCTGATCATTGGTCAGAGGCGGGATTGGGAGTGCTCTCGGGACAGACCCCGAGGCTCCGGTGGCAGTGACTACAGGGAGGGGGGTTACAGTTTGGACTCTAGCATCAGACCCCTTAGACTCGAATACAACTCGGACTCAGATTCTGACTCGGACTCAGACTCGGAATCGGTGCCTGGCATATTTCCTTCCCCGGTGGTCAGCTTGTAGACTCGACCCTGGCCGTCGGTCCACTTGACGGTCTTCTTCCAGCTTCTTTTCCCGGTATCAGCACCGACTTCCGAGATCAGCTTTGAAGGGTCGAACTTGTTGCTTCGAAGGATCAGGTTCACCAAGTCTTCTTTGGGGTTCGGGACAGCTTTGTCTTCCCCGAATAAGAGTCCCAGCACGAGCTCGGCATTGTCAGTACCCTCCTTGGACTCGGATTGGATGAGGGCAAATATGTCATCTGGAATGTAGTTGCATTCCCGAGCTAGTGCAGCCTCGGGATGCGTGATGGTTGGTTGATATAGGCCAACTTGAATAGCCCCAAATACGGGTGTGACGAAGTAATCACTCAGCCTTGGGCTATAAGGGCCCAAGTAGGTACCCTTGATGATGTTGCAGGCCTTCTCAATTCCTACTCGGACCATATTTCCCGGGGTTATAGCATACCCCAAACCGAAGTGAGATTCCCCGTCATCCAGAACCTCAATAATCTTCCCAGCTGGAAGATATGGCCTCGAAGTAGCCCCCGGTAGGTACCCCAAGTTTTGTAGCATCGTGTCGATGCTTGTGGTGAAGTAGGGCCTAAAAAGGTATTCTTCTTCAATCATCCCTACAAAATCAAACCCCCAAAGGTCGGTGCGGTCCGTAGTGTTACAGCTAGCCACGGTCATTGGGGTTGCTTCTAAGGTGATAATACCGTCTTGCAGAGGCATTTTGATCTTTCGGTGCAGGGTAGAAGATACCGCCTTCACAGCATGAAGCCATGGTCTTCCTAGGAGTAGATTGAAGGAAGAGGTGACATCGATCACCTGGAACTCTAGCTCTTTCTCGATTGGGCCAGTCACAATAGTTAGCTTGACGGCCGCAGAAACTGCTTTTGGGCTTCCATCGAAAGTCTGGATGGTGTGGGCAGTTGGTATGTAGTCGGCCTCGGTAATCCCGAGGGCTTTGGCAGTCCTTAGCGGGAGGACGTTCACCGCGGACCCATCGTCAACTAGGGTCATCGGAAGATACTTACCCCGGCAAATCACTGTGATGTATAGGGCCAGATTGTGAGAGGCCCCGAACGGTGGTAGGTCGGCATCTGAGAAGGTGATTGATGGGCCTTCTCCTTTGGACCTGCTCTTGAGGTAAGGTAAGATAGTGGCTACCATTTCAGTAGGGGTAACCTGGGAATCGACCTTGATCTGATCGAGGGCCTTAGTAAGTGCCTCTCGATGTTCTTGTGAGCTAACCAAGAGTTGCCATATAGTGAGGTCAGCTCGGGCCCTTTTCAATTGTTTGACAAGAGCCGTATCGGTAATGGCTTCTTCCGTCCCGGTAAGTTCAGTGACGGTTGCCTGGACTGAGCCGTCTTTGGTGAGGGAGTTACTGGCTAAAGCTTTGGATTTAGCCTTCCTGACTTCTTCGAGGGTAATGGGGACAGTTTCCCCTTTGGTGAGGTATACATCTTCTTCATCATCGAACCAGATCCCATTGATTTGTGGGATGAAAGGAGAGATAAGATGAGAACAGTCTGTCACCTCACCGGTGAAGATGGCATGAGAGCTAAAGGGGTTGTCCTTGTTGCTTGGCTTGTCCCCGGGTAGTGGTATTTTCCCGCTCTCAATTAAATCCTGAATTAGATGCTTCAGCTTCCAACATTTCTCGGTGTCATGCCCATTGCCCCGATGATATTGGCAATAGGCTTGGGCATTGTAGCTCTTGGAGCGTTTTTCAACTGGAACTTCAGGAGTTGGGCCTATCGGCTGGACCAGGCCCTTGGAAGATAGCCTTTGTAAGGCATATGTATAGGTAGTCCCTATATCAGTGAATACCCTATGAGGGACGTTTCTTTTGGATGAGGCATCCAAAAGGTTAACCGTGTCGAAGATGCTTCGGGTTGCGGCCGGAGGTTTGGTGGTGGATGAGGAAGCTCCTTGGTAACCCTTGTTAGAGGCCTTAGTCAGGCTCTCTAGTCTTAGATCATCTTCAATTCTCATGCCCATTTCAGTAAGGGTAGTGAAATTGGGTATGATAGCATACCGGAGATGGACCCGGTAGGACGGGAGGAGGTTCTTGACAAAGGCCTCCACTAAAGTCTTCTCACTGGGCTTATCGACCAGTTTGACACTCTCGGCCCTCCAACGTTGGAGGTATTTAGTAAGGCCCTCCTTAGGTTCTTGGGCCATAACCTCTAGGGACCGCATAGTGGTTTGGATCTCGGTGTTATCAGCGTAGTTCCGAGCGAATTCCGTAGCCACATCGTCCCAGGTTGAGAACTTCTTTGGGTCTAGCCTGTAGTACCAGGCCTTTGGGTGTTTCTCCAGAGATGCAGCAAAGAGGTTCTTAAACATAGAAGAGTCCACCCCCTTAATGGCCATGAACTCCTTGAAGGCCCGCACGTGTAGTAGCGGGTCTTCAGTCCCTTCGAACATAGGTAGGCCCGTGAGATTCAGGTTCGCGGGCAGTTTGTCACTTACCGGGTTGTAATCCCGACTATTCTCCCGATGGATGTTGTTATTCCCGGTTAAGTAGACTTCCAATCGGCGGACCGAGCTAACTAGTTCAGTTAGGGGTTCCGTGACCCCGGTATTAGGAGTCTTTTGTTCCACTGTAGCTAAGCGAGCAACAATGGCCACTTGGCCAGCCCTCATTTCAGTCAGTTGGGCTTCGATGTCGGCTTGCTTCTCGATTATGGCATCTAGAGAGGTTTGAAGACTGTTCAAAGTGGCCATCCTTCGAGCGTGTCTGGTTGCCGGTGGCCTATCTGTAAGAACACCACGTAATCAGGAACCGAACCTAGACCTTGGAATTAAAATAAGTACATCCCGAGCGACCCAAAAGAAAAAAAGGACTCGAGAAAGACATCTAGACGGATGACTCGTAGGTGATGTGACTTCCTTAAGATTTCGGCCTTGGTGAGCCTAGTCCCGTTCAAAGGAAGGTTCACGTGAGACTAATCCCCAGACTTTGGACTCGAGTGTGTAGACGGGCCCTCCCTTGTAGGAGTATGTCCTACGTAGGTGGGCTTTGCCTTAGTCTAATAAGGCAGACTGGGGGTGGGGAGGAAACTCGTGATATAAGATCAACAGAGTTTCGACGCTATAGACCTTGACGACTTACGACACGACCCGACACTGCTAAATACGGGAAGTCCTAAGAAGAGGACGGTTTGGAAAATTGATAGTTTTGGAAAACCCGAGAAAATCTCGGGGAAAGGCCCGATTTTTCGAGAAAAATCGGAAAGGGTATCGGGCCTTGGTTTTGATGGTTCGAAAATATTTTCGAGTTTTGAATTGGGCGGCATACCGGCTAAAAATAGGCTATTTTGAGTAAAATCATAAGTCCTAAATTCGGTATGTGTCCCGGGTTTTGAAAATTGGATATCTTGAAGTTTGAAAATTTGAATGTTGGAAAAAAGAATTTCCGACGATTTGAAAATTTGAAGATGAGATCCCGAAGATTTGAAAACGGCATCTCGAAGATTTGAAAGTTGAAAACGGCATCGCGAGGATTTGAAAATTGAATTTTGAAAATTCGAAAATCGAATGGTGGATCGGAAATTCGAATTTTGAAATGGGCAGCATGCCGGCTAAAAAAAATAGGCTTGTTTTGAGTCAAATCTTAAGTCTAAATTTCGGCAGCTTTCCGAGTTTTTGAAAATTTGAATATTTTTGGAAAGATGCATTTTTTTTGAAATGACGGTTTTTGAAAACGACACGGAAACCAAGTAGCACATAGTCACGTAAGCATTATAACGACGCCATGTATGCTTTACACTAAGTCTCGGTCGGTCTGAATAGGGTCTATACCAGTGTTCATAGTCTAGTCGAGAAACGAGACGGTCTTCCTAACTCGAGTGGAGCTTAGAACATGCCGCAAAGTCCATCCGAGTCGACCATGAACACCTTTAACGTATCCAAGGATGAATACGTCGTGGTATAGTGGGACGTCGGTCACCAGTACCGGCCCGGGCAAATATGGGGTTATGCATGAACCGTAAAACTAAAACGCATATTGTACTCATCAAGCGATTTCTATTCGAGTCTCACCCTGAGAACGCCGACGGTAAGCCACACATCGGTTGATCCCCAGCGGAGTCGCCAAATTGTGGACATGACGTAGGTCCACCCCGACGCGGCCACGCGCGGGTTTGGGTAGGCGAATGAACCTCCATATGAGAAGGATCGAATTGAAATTTAAGTCGAAATGGAGTCGCCACCGAATTTTATGGTTATTCGGAACCGTTCGAGCCCACTCTACATCGCCATGACCCATACACAAAGTATGGCCCATTTTGGTTTGAGAGTTTATTGGGCTCGTCCCTTTGCATATCAATATAGATGCCGACTTGAGCGGTTAATCGTATATTGAATGACTCTCGTTGCCAATGGATTCGGACATCCGGAAACCATGGTTCTGAGTAATGGGTGAGGGTACGTGTTGGGAAGCCCACTAAGGACACCCAACCCCGCCCGCACTTAGCGGCCTCTACTAGGACATCGTTTGACTTTTTAATATGCGCTAGTGATTCGGTGAAATGTTATGCAAACAGCGTTTTAGCTAAGCATGCGAATTAAATGTGAGCTACGTCAATTTAATGCATCTAATTTATTGTCGAAGTGATTTAGCATGCGAGGGTTCATTTAAAAGCGGTAAACGCAAATAAATAAAGCAAAGCAAAAATAAATCGATTACAAGTTACACGGGTGGAATACAACCCGGAATTCACAATACGGCGTACAATAAAATAGAACAATTGAAATATACAATTGAAATGACGAGCAATAATTATAAACGGACCCGTGTATAAACTAGACCGTGAATTTGTGTAGATGGACGAACCTTAATTAATTACACATTATATTGCATGTTAATCAAGGGACGGAGGTTCGAGACCTAGACGTGGTGCTAGCCCGATCTCGAACCTCGATGCCTTGTCCCGACTTATCACCTCGAGAAATTGAGTCTAAATTAATTTTACATCGGATACGACTAAAGAGTCGTCGACATAAAATTAATAATGTGAGACCGCCGATCAAAATCGTTTAAGTGAAGTGATATGCATGAATTTTGGAAAAGCCACGTGATTGACTTTACACGTGTCGACTAAGTCGCTTTTAAAAAGACGAGGCTCGAATGATAAAAAGAAGAGCCCTCGGTTTCTGGGCTGCAGGACCCACTCGATCGAGTCATGGCCTGACTCGGTCGAGTGTGTCCTTAGACGTAGCTGCTGCCCGTTTTTAAGGGTGCTACTCGATCGAGTAGCGTACGTACTCGGTCGAGTAGCCCCTGTACGAATGAGAATTCGTTTCGTTTTATGATTTGAAATCGATGATCGGCTAAATTAAATACGAATATTGCGTGATTCGCATTTAATTTAGCTTCCGGTGCCATAATCATGCATGAATGATTATAATACCGTCACCGGAGTTTTAGGAAAACGTTTATTGTTAGTTTAGAAAATTTGAATTAGTGACGAAGGATGTCCCTCTACGTCACGACATCGAAACTAACTCTTTCGAGTTATGTGATGTCGGTTTTCGTATCAACGGGTTTCGTACTAATTGGAAATGGGATTAAATGCGTTCAACTATGACTTTAGGTTGATTATCATAGTCCAACGCATCCGAAACCGAATTTTCATACTAGAATGCATTTATGCAACATTATGACGATAATGATGATAAAAAAAAGGATGATACAAAAATGAAGACGCGAGAGTACGACAACATTAATGCTAGTGTCACTACTATGATTATGATTATAGATACGATATGAAAAATACGATAAATAAAATGAAAATGAGACTAGAGAAAGAGATCGAGATGGGGTTTAGGACACCCTCAACATACATGCTTAGTAAGGACCTCGGAAATGGACTCGTAATAGCGGCACGGGCTTGGGAGTATCGAGGATGTATGCGAGTTATGGTGTGTATATGTGTGTGTATGCTTCACCGGTTCTCCGAGGGACGAGGGGCTCGGGTTTGGTGTGTCTTGCCTAGGGTCGCTAGGGTCGTAGTATTGTGTGTATGGGATTTGTGTAGTTGCAAAAGTGTTAGTGAATGTAAGTTAAGGATGTATGCCCAAAAGCTTGTGAAATGCATGGGGGTCGTGGGGTATTTATAGGGAGCCCCGACCCCGGGTTACTCGACCGAGTGGCGCGGGTGCACTCGGTTGAGTGCCCCTGCGAATGAACCTGGACGGGTTCAAAGAGGCTCCACTCGATCGAGTGGCCAATCCACTCGACCGAGTGGATCAATCAAGCCGCAAAATTTAAGGCTTGATTAGCCTTAATTTGATTGTGATTGATTTTAATTGATTGTGGGTTGATTTGGATTGTTTTTGGCTGATTTTGAATCTGGTGCAAGTTTCAAGAATGCACCCGGTCGCTCTTTGTGTCGGGTTTGTCTTGACCGGGTTTTGACCCGGTCGCTAATAGACGGGAATTATTTTTGGTGTCGGTTTTGACCCAAATTAGTCTTGTTTGACTCGGAACGACCCACTGGGCCTGAATTTGAGGTTGGTTTTGTGAGATTTTTACTCCGCTAAAAGTCCATGTCGGATATTATTGATTCTGAGCCCAAGTCCGAGTACACTAAGTCACGTTTGCGTCCGATCATCATCGGGTATTTTTTGGAAACTGCCATAGACACCTGGCGGTCAAATTTTGGGTGTCTACAGTATTACAGCTATTACACCTAGCAAATTTTTTATGTACACTCTTCGTGAAACTTTGTCATGCTTTAGTTGTGCTTTAATTCAGCCATTTTTGCTTCCATCTGCCAAATTATCTAATTACCAGGTGGTTGAACCGTTTCGATTTTTGGGGTAACATTTGTGAATTGTGACACGCTTTGTGCTGATGTGTCGTGTGCAGACTTTGTAGACGATTATGGTCCAAATTGTGTAAACGGTGTTTGATCCGTTTGACCGAATTGACCCGTGACTGAATTGACCTGTTTGTGTAAAAGGATACGGTGGTAAAGGTGGTCTCCCCGACATTGTGGACGTATCAAAAATAAATTGGTTGAGCGTCATGTTAAAGGTTGTTGGGACCCTTGTCCCGTTTGCGCCTCGATTAAATCGTAACCGTAAGGGGTCGACCCGCTCGGGGTGACAAAGTTCATGAATGAAGGCGTGATACCGGACCATTGGTTAAATTTTGGGGTCGTAAATTGACAATGTGCCTCCGATTGTGGTGTTTGTGAACTGGAGGGTTCTACGCTACGTTGACGTTGTTGTTATCGACTCCTTTTTTACGCTGACTCGGTGTTGTGTGATTCCGACATGATTTTAATATTTTAACAGGTTAACAATTTAATTATCAAATTAGTTACCAAATTAATTAACAGTTCAAATAACAAATTTAGTAACAAACACCGATTTAGTTAAATCGGTTTTTCTAACATTAACATGTTAATTAAGGAAGAAAACTCAATGATATTATCACGATAAATTAAAATACCAACTCTTTATTACCATACTTAGACAACATATTCCTTAATTAACATATTATCGTGTGCCCAGTGGGCATACGTTAGAAAACTCGTAGTTAAATTGACAAATTAATACGTAACAAATTATTTACGAGTTAACTTAATTATGATAAGTGAATAAGTGAAGAGTGAAGACTATAATTAAGTAATACGGAGTAAACAACAATCATTAACAAAATTAAAGTAAAGATGATTAAGTTAGAAAATGCAAACAAAGCTCGTAGAAATCCGGAAAAGCGGTCGAATAGCGAGATTCGATAGATTATATTAAATAATACCATAAACCCGATACGATCAATTCTTCAATATAGCAAATTAGCACAAAAAATGCATCCAAAAGCTTCAATTCATCAAACTTCAAGATTAATACTTATTATATTAAAATTACTATATTTTGTATGTATTTTATAAGATTAATAATAATTTATATATATATATATATATATATATATATATATATATATATATATATATATATATATATATATAGTTTTTATAAGATTAGTAATTATTTTTTATAACTTATATAGTATAAGATTAGAATATTAGAAATTTAGAATTGTATAAATGTAGAGTATTAAGATTTGACAGGATTAGTAAGAATGATTAGAAGATAAGAAATATATTAGAATGATTTGTGTGAAATAAAGTTGAATGAAATGGATATATTTATAGGAAAAAAATTGGAAAAAAAAATTGGAAAAAAAAAGAAACAGAAAAAGAAAGAGACATTGCACTCCAACGGCAAAAAACGACAATTTTTCCCAGGCTTGGGTCCGTCGTGCCTGTCAGCGTGCCGGACCGAGCCGTACCCGTGCTAGACACGGGTTTCTCACCCAATTCGCCACCAAGATCCGATCCGATCCGTGCTAGACTCGGGTCGGGCCGGTCGTGCCCAAAAACCGACGCCCGACCCGGATTGCCGGGTCTAACTATACTTCATAAGACCATAACTATCAATACCTAATACGGTGGTTATAACCCTAAGAGCATGTACAATGGAGAGGATTTACCCTCCTCTTAGGACGACTCTCTTTCCTCTAAGAGGAGGTCCTCTCCATTGTGGAATGGACATGGAAGATCCTCTTGTTAAGAGGAAGTTGATTACTTCCTCTAATTTTAGAGTATTTTGAGCCTAGGCCCTCGTGCATACAAACCTATCTCATTGGTCATCTAAATAAACAATTTAAATAAAAATAATATTAACCATCAAATAATTAAAAAAGTAGTATAAGAGGATACTCTCTATCGTGGGATAAAATTAGAGAAGTGAAAATGAAGAGGATGAAGATAGTGGAAAATAAGGTGGATGAAAGAGATGATGATGTGTCAAAAAAAATAGAATGAAAGAGAAAAAATAAGAGGATGAAGTTGTACTCCCTATTATTATACATGCTTAAACCCTAGGACTCTATGGGCAGAGTTGGCAACGGCCTGCAGTGCTCCATCTTTCATCTTCCTCCACCTAATCAAACCTAAAAAAAAATTGAAATCAACCTATTCCTCCTCCTGATATATCATCTTTATTTCCTCCTCACTTATCATCCTCGAAAAAATTGAAAAGTTTCGTGGTGTTGGAAAGTCGAAAGTCGAAACTCTTAAGATTTGTCTCCTACTTCTAGTTCATTTCATGGGCTCATCAGGTAATAGATTTTTGTTGTTTGATTGATTGAGCAATTTCTATTTCAAAATCGTGCGGGCGAACTGCGAATCTGGTAACACTGGTTAAAACAGTGGTGGATCATCAGCAACCTAGAAAGTGCAGGAAAGAAGTAAGGAGCCAAGTGTATATTAAAATGGATAGACATGTGTCTGCAAGTGGTGGTGCAGAAGCAGTTTTAGGCTTCCAACCCAACTCTGAAATACGTGTAGCCTATCATCCGGATTTTGGCCCTCATGATGACCTCCTCCTCCTTGAGCTCGATGAAAAGCTCCTTCCTGACATACTCTGCGAAAGGTGACCACTGTCCTATATTTTACCACTAGACGTATGTTACTCTGACTCGTCTGTGAGTATTATACACGGAGTATCAGATACGACTGCTTTGTGTTGGAATTTTAATATTGTGGTCTAAAATGAAGCATCCAAGTGTCGCGGACATGATCCTTTTCACATAAGTGATCGGCTAAGTGAGCATTGGAGTAACATAGCAATAGATTAAGTGGTTGTTTAGTACTCCGTAGTTGCTTAATACTCTCCGATAGAGTTTAAATGGGGGGTATAAAAAGTGCTCTCCATATCTCTTTATTCGAATTCGCATCTTAGAGGTTTTGATATTTTTATGACTTTATAACCATGTTGTTTTATCTTATAGAGTTTCTCTCAGGGGAGAGCCTGATGAAGAGGCAGTATTTTGTACCCAATCAAAGACCTATGCCATCAAATTTGTAGGCAATTCCAACTCAGTTTTTCTTGTCCCTCCATCGTCACTGGGACAAAATTTGATGGATTGTGATGACAATTCCTCAGAGCTGCCTCCATCAGCATCTGTTTTGAAAGTTGCATCTGGTAATCTTGAGCTGCTTGAGGTTTCCCCAAGATTGGACAAACTCAGATTTCTACTCTCGAAAAAGCCTTTTAGCTTTGAGCAGTCATCACAAATGGATTTTGTTTCGCACAGTGTGGAAGGAAACATTGGATTATATCGATGGGATGATCTCATAGGACGCATCCAAGCCAGTGATGTAGAACTCAGGTTAGCCTTAGAAGCTCTTGATGCAATAGAAGTTAACGGGTATTGGAGGATTGTCGATGATAATTACATGGATTCAATATTGAGCATGCTTTTGAACAATGCCATCCTAAATGACTGGCCTTTAGATGCATTGCCGGAAAATCAAGTGATTAGTAAGCTGGAATCTGATGATGGATTCCCAGCCAGCCTTGCCTCTCATTGCTTGAGGATATACGGAAAGAAAGTGAATGAAGATAATTCCAATGATCACGTATGGAAATTGGATGAAAAGCGTGTATGTGTGCATATTGCCAAGAGAATCTTAAAGGATGGAAAGGTGAAGATGGACAAATTTATGGAAGAGTGGATTTTTAAGGTTCCGGATGGAATGCAAGCAAGGTTTGAGATGCTGCAAAGCGAAGTATTAACAGAAAGAATAGGGGTGGAAGTATGGGTTCGGGCTTTCAGCATTTCGTCTCTGCCATCGACACCTGCAGAGCGCTTCTCCATTCTTTTCAAAGAAAGACCCAAGTGGGAGTGGAAGGATCTAGAGCCTTACATCAGGTCAGTTTTATTGCCTACTGTTATTCATTAGCTAAACTTCTGATATTGTTCGTCAACTGTCAAACCTGTAATCTGTGCCTCTTTTTTATCTCACGAACTAGTCATTCAATGCAATTATGGCATTTTTCGTTATTTTAGCATAGGAGGGAGGGAGTTCATGACTAACCGGAGGTGGTGGTGGTGTTGAAACTCATAACATCTACCTTAACCCCACCCTAGTTAAACCTTAAGGGTCCGTTTGGATAGATGGAAATTGAGGAAAAGGGAGGGGAGAGAAAGGCAAGGATGCATTTTCCTTTGTTTGGATACAGTTTAGAGAAAGGGAAATGGAGAGGGAAGAAAATGGAGGGAATGTGTTATTCGTTTTAGACCAAAATGAAATCTTGCCAAAGTTGGCAAGATTTGGAGGGAAAATGATACTCCATCTATATCACATTGGTCCTCCCCTTTCATTTTGGCATAATAACTAAAAAAACTCCATTACACTTATTTCAGTTTTTTTTTCCTATTACGCGTGAGTTGGATTAGGATAAAAAAATTACGCTTTTTTTTTCCCTTTTCTTTTCGTTACGAGTGAGTGGAGTTAAATAAGACATGTTTCTTTACTTATATTTTGTCACTTTTAGTTCAGTTCAATTCAGACGCATTCAATTCGGTTCAGACAAGACACATTCAGTTCAGTTCTTTTATGCCTTGTTTTTTCCGTCACGGGTGAATCGGGTTAGGATAAGAAAGCGAGTAAAAAATTACGTTGCTTTGTTTTTTACCAATTTTTTGAGTAAGAAAATATACTATGTACTTGCTATATTTAAATGAGTCCAAAAATAATAATCGTAATTACATGAATTGTAGGTTCCAAAAATTATCAAGCGAGTTTTTTTTACGGAAGTACTCATGACTCAAGCAAATAACATGATGAAGTTGTAATTATATATTTTGTTTATTTAACATTCTTCTTCCTAATACGAGTAATAGACACGTATCGTCTCTTCCCTCCTTCCCTTTCCTTCCAATTTTTGTTATCCAAACAACCTCCCCTCATTTTCCCTTCTCTCCCCTCCCCTCCCCTTCCTTCCCCTCCTTCCCCCTCTTATCCCTTTCCTTCCTATTTTCTTATCCAAACGAACCCTAAGTAATAACCTTCACCAAGTCAAACAATCTTTTTATGAAGAAATGCATCCAGTGAGGGCTAATCTCAAGCCAGTCGACAAGACCCAATACCCTTGAATTGTTACTTTTATGTTTTTACCAAATTAACGAACTCGTAAGGCAAACTTGTGAGATGTGGACAATATATCTATTTTTGCCCCTTATTTCTTAAAGTTGTGTTGTGATAATGTGTAGGGATCTAAAAGTACCGGGTCTATCTGCGGAGGGTTTGCTGCTTAAGTACACAAGAAGATCGCAACCATCGCCACATGTTGAACCCATTTTCAGTGCAAGATAGTTGCCTGGTTACATACCCCACATCTATTAAGGTTGGTTTTTAGATTCTGACATTGAACTTAACAGTTCTATTAAGTGCGTGTGTGTGTTCTTGAAGTCGTGTATTAAAGCCGATACTTTCGCTATGCTGTGGGAATAGTCATTCAAGTGTTTATGCAGAAGAGCCCTTAGCATACTATTGTCATCTTACAGGCCCTTCATTTGTGATTAAGGTACCTGACTCAATATATATATACATGCCTTCATTTACATGATTTTAAGTTAACTGACTCTAAATCATCCGAAAATAAACTTGGTATAATTGGTGACGTTAGTCTATTAGTGGTGGTGGTTTGGCAATTATAGTTGAAATACTCCATTAGAGAAAGTAGCTAAGAGAAATCGAAAAGGACTTCTGAAAAAACAGAGGGATTTTAACATTAACTATACCATGACGATGTCGATATTCATGTACAGGAAGATATGGGAAACTGTTAAATTACAAAGGTAAGCTAAGTTAACAATGACCCATGAACACAGCTTATTGAACGAATTACATTCTGCTAATCATGATATATCTGCTATATCCAATCACACTTGCGTTCTCTTCCTTTGCACAAAACCATAGTATGGATCAGGAAATTCACTAGGCTATTCTATAGAATGCCTCACTGTTGCTTTCCTTCCCCGTCTTGTCATCGCTATCAAAATATTCTTCATACTTCTTCCCAGCCTAGAACCTGCACCTGGATCTGGCTCTGGTTCACAGGTTTAGTCGACCAGATTTCTGATTACCATATCATGCGCTTCTTTCCTCGAGTTTACTAGATGTAAAAGCAGTTTAGTATAACTGTATAAGTACTTAGACCTGATCATTCCCTTGTTCAACGTTGTCGATTTCAATTTTCATGACTTGGGACTGGACATAGTTGTAAGACTTGGCAAAGAAGAGGTACACCATGAAATCAACTGCAGTGAGAGCAGCTAAGAGGAAGAAAAACCTGTCTAAGTGACCCTTATTAAGCTCTCCTGGTATCCACCCTGGCATATCACTTCTTGAGGAAACCTTCATAACTATGGTCACTATAATGCTACTCACATAATTCCCAAGTGACATTGAAGTCATACAAAGCGCGCTTCCAAAGCTTTTCAACCCCTCCGGAGCTTGGCTGTTGAAGAATTCTAACTGACCCACATACATAAAAACCTCGGATGCCCCAACGAGCATGTATTGAGGTATCTGCCAAAAGATGCTCAGAGAGCTACGATACAAGCAAGAGTTACAATTCTCAGTCGCGTATTTTAACCTGAAGACTTCAACAATTCCGGAGGCAACCATGGCTAGAATCGCAATGATCAAACCTATTCCCATTCTCTGGAGCTCGGTGGGGTCCTTTTTCCTAATTCTAGTCACCAGAGGGTGTACTACTCGACGATAGATGAAGATGAAGGCTGCGACACTGAGTATGTCGAAGCTAGACATGCTGGCTGGCGGGATGTGGAATCGTCCTATGTTTGTTTTCATAGCAGCGCCTTGCTCGACAAAAAGTGATGCCATTTGAGTGAAGACTACAGAGTACAGGATTGTGCACAGCCATATTGGGATGAGTCTCAGGATGCATTTCACTTCTTCTATTTGTGTGACAGTGCATAAATGCCATCTGCTGTTGTTATTCTTCTTGTCTGATATGGTGATTACTGCAGCCTTATCCAAGAACCTATGGGACAAGAAGAATTGTACAGTTAGCTCTATGATTTCGGCATAATCTTCATACAAAGAAATTAGACATCACCAAAGGCATGGTTCCCCAGCCTAATGTAGTTATGTCTATCAAAGTACTTCTAAAAATCGAGTAAAGTTGATGGCGAAAGTAAACGAACCTAAATCCATCAGTGTGGGGGATCCTTTGCGCGCCGGTTTTGGAGTATGCCTTAGCATCCAATTCATAGAGACCACTTTGTCGATTATCTGAGGGAACATGAGCATTCCACTTCCTGATGGCGGCAACAAAGACTTTGCAAAACCTTGAAAGAGGGTTCCCTCTTGGTGTAAAGTGCCTATAGAATGGAGTCCCACTGAGAAACAAAAGCAAGCCCAGAAGAGCAGATGCAGTAGATGCCCAAAACCCAATAGTCCAATCGCCACCATCTTCGAAGTATCCGAGGATGGTGTTGGAAAAGAGTGATCCAAGGTTAAGTGCCAAGTAAAAGTAACTGAAGAAGGAGATTTTTGAGCTTCTTTCTTTGGGCTCTTCATCATCAAATTGATCGGCTCCGAGTGTAGCGATATTGGGTTGGTAGCCTCCATAGCCGAGGGCTACCATGTATATTGACATGTAGAACAAGGCTACATGGGTGCTTGAGTGGGAGTTACATGGAGTTTGCTCGTCGCCACACCCTCTAGGCTTAAGCAAGTACAGGTATGATGATAGGGACATCAAACCCAACCCCTACATTGCATCAACATTAAACCGAATTAGAATTCATCATATTTGATCCATCATGATAAAATGTGATACCAATCTGATTGATTTGTTTGTCAGGTGTGTACGATGAATATAAATAAGGAAATTAGAGTAGTTACGAGGACGAAAATGGCTTGAAAAATAGCACAACTTTTGTATCTTCCCCAATAGGAATCACTGAGGAAGGCACCAAGTAGGGAGAAGAGGTAGACAGTTCCGGTCCATTTGCTGACATTGTTGGCTGCGTCTGCATTGTTTTGGCCTACAACTCTTGTCAAATACAACACCAAGTTCACTCCCACTCCAAAAAATGCAAGTGTCGCTAGACCTTGATTCACTGCAATTATTTTCAATCCACATACGAGTAACAATCATCATATTCTTATTCTAAAACAAACAAATATGGGAGTACTATAGTAGTAAACATTGAAGGCGTAACATCGAGTTTAAACGTCCGTTTTTTTGCGTTCATCTCAAATTTTAGTATATTAGTCAAGAATCGCGCTAAAATTAATAATATGCTCCGTAGTTGGTAATATTTCTCGAAATAGATAAACTACTCGTATAATTGTCGACAAAAACAAATAATAATAATAATAATAATAATAATAATAATAATAATAATAATAATAATAATATGTGGGTATACATGAAATGTTTTTTTACCAAGGATGAGAATTCCAAGACCCCATCTTCCAGTTTGAGCACGGATAGCTGGGTTACCATGTCTATCCACACTTCCGTCAAGGGTGCATTCCACCTTTTCCTCACTTTCATCTCTTATTTTTTCCCGAGAAACACACTGAAATTATCAAGTAAATTAAACATACCGGATTATTTAATTAATCACCCTATTAATTAATTAATTAATTAATGCTACAGACATGGGAAAATTAGGATGATAAATACTCGATATATATTTGGAATTAATTAAAAAATAATTTTGTATACTTTATTTCGTTTCCAATATTAATTACTCCGTACTAGATTAGCTAGCGATAGATTCATCCTCAAATTAAAAACATGGACGTAAGCTAGTCACCAAAGAAAACATTTACGCCTAGTTTTAGAAAAGCCAAGCATGCAATTAGGAGTATAATCACATAATGTTAGGGGTTCAAATCTCAGATCGATCATGAATATTATATTATTTAGTTCTTATGATCGTAGCAACTAAGCTAGTTAATACTCCTATATTTAGGACAAGTCATTGAACACTACTTATATATACTAGTATGCAGAATTTTATTCCATGATTTCATTTCCTATAATAGGAGGGTTGATGATTAGACTATTAAGTTGTGCGTGAAGAGATAATGATAATGCATGCATGCATGCATTATTAAATTGGGTTTGGCACGTTTTGTACGCAACACATACTGTATTAAATGCATGAAAATTCATAGTTTATGGGGTGTTGATTGATAAGACTAAAAGTCATTCTAAACAAGAAATGGCATGACGTGTTATTACTTCTCCTACTCCTACTCCTACGCCTACGTCCCTCCCCAATTACTACGACTACTTATCTATACCTTGGCTACAAGCAACTTACTACTTCTAAAATCTAAACTAAAGTCTCAACTCCATCAAGTGTGTGTGTAGCTTAGTTAGTTACCATCAACTATTCCGATCCGTACCTACCTAGTTGCCCACTAATCACCAACTTTCGCCAATACTATACGACTACTTCCTTCCTCTTCCTTTTCCTTTTCTTAATGTTTACCCAATTTACTTAATAAGTATGACGATTATTTTATTAAAATGATGCAAACATTAAAAAATATGGAAGAATTATAATTATGTGGGCTAATTATTAGATGATACAATTCCTCACAGTAAGACAACTCATTTTCTAAAAAAAAAAAAATCACTCATTTATTAATTGTAAATGAATGAGCTTGTTGTAAAAATAATTTGTTTCACTTCTGACTTGTGAGTGCGACTCACTGCACTTCATACGAGTAGTAATTTATTGGTGTGATGTAAAGCTGATGTATGCTACTTCCATTATTACTACTTACTAATCGTTTATATATATATATATATATATATATATATATATATATATATATATATATATATATATATATATCATTAACTTATATAAAAAGAGGGAAGTAGCCTCTTGTGTTTTGCGTAACTTTTTCTTTCCCTAAATACCCCTCCACTTTCTTATTATTTACCACTTTGCCATTGAGTTGTTGCTTTGCAATGTTTTATTTTTTCACTCTTTATTAATCTTTTTTATTTATTATTTGTATTACTCATTATATTATTATTTGTATTACTCATTATATTACCAATGATTAATAACTACATTTGTAAGTTGGAAAATAAATATTTTAAATACTCATTAGATACTTATATTTTGTTTTGATATTATTATTATTATTATTATTATTATTATTATTATTATTATTATTATTATTATTATTATTATTATTATACTCATTAATTATCCAGATACTACTTAAGCAAGTCGAGGGTGAATTGTCCAGGTTTTGGACTTCAACTCTAAATTAAAGAGTAATAAAAATGACTGTTTTAAAATCCGTGAGTATAAAAGAGTTCAAAAGTTAAAGATTAACGTATTACTTGTAAAAAATAGTACTCCATAGTCCATTATGATAGGAGTGTAGACTATTTGAGATATGTCCCGATGTAATAGTTTATGTGAATAATCGATACTCTATACGTTTGTAAAAATGTAACCGTAACAATTTGTGTCATTTTAAAATCACGCATTTTGAAAAATATGTGTTGACGTAAACCGAAATACCAAGGCCCGGGCATCGCCGGGCATGCAAACTAGTATGCAAATAAATAATACATAGTACTAGTACGTATTACATAAAGTAACCGATAAAATAAAAATATTTTAAGTAATATGTAGTTGCTCATTATGTTTTTTGAGTAAGTTTTGATTGTACATGGTCCTCTTATTGTATTCTTTGATTGTAAAAAGGTTATGAATGGAATAAAATTTCACATTTTTACAAAAAAATAAAATAAAGTAATACGGAATATTTAAATAAAATAATATGAGTATTATTTATACTCCAATGAGTATGAATTGGTATTGATTGAAGTCATTTATTATCGCTCCCTTTTAATTTCCTTTTACATAGTACTGGTGTACCGTAGTATTCCTCATTGCATTAAAATACTCCTCATAAATATTCATGATTCCATTAAAATATTTCTTGCAAATATTCATGAAATGGGGCGAAAATAATAACCGGAGGGTATAATAATTCTTGTAATTTTGAGATTTTTATTTCTAACTCGCTAGTTAAGTACGGAGTATATGACAAATATTATGGACTATTATGAAAGACATATTCTTATGAAAAGACTTTTCATAAGAAATTTAATAATGATACAAGTATTTTTATTATTTTGAACTAGTATATTTTGTAAAAGTCACAGTCAGAAGCTTATTTGATAAAAAAAATTGTACTCCCTCCCCTCCACTAAGATTTTCCCACTTTTCTTAAAAGGAAACTCCAGAAAGATTTTTCCATTTCAAAACTTTCCTTATTAATCCATTATACTCTCTTCCTATTGGCTACTTTTTCTGATTTAACATCTTGAACCCCACCAAACAATTTACCACCTTTCATTACTCATTCTTTATTCCGTGTGCCATTTACAAATGGGAACATCATTGTGGAGGGGAGGGAGTAGGAAAGATTATAGTAGCATCCAGATGAGGGGCTAAAAGTTAATACTGACGTTATAATTTAGGACAACTACATGATCTCTAATTTAGATCATTTATCTTGTATTTGGATTTATATATGCTACTCCATTATTCTTTATCCTCACGTTTATTTCCTAAATATTTAGATTAAAATATCAATATATCAATGAAATGGAGTTGAGGAACCATAATATATACACCTGTATCCTACCAATCAATATACTACATATCAAAACTGATACGAAGTACTCCTTATGTATTAAGTTGACTATATAAATATGTACTCCCTCCCCATCACAATGATGTTCCCATTTGTAAATGGCACAAGGAATAAGGAATGGGCAATAAAAGGTGGTAAATTGTTTGGTGGGGTTCAAGATGTCAAATCAGAAAAAGTAGCCAATAGGAAAAGAGTATAATGGATGAATAAGGAAAGTTTTGAAGTGGGAAAATCATAGTGGAGTTTTCTTTTAAGGAAAGTGGGAAAATCTTAGTGGTGGGGAGGGAGTACTCCTTATTATGTATTACGATTACTGGTTTTTTGGTTCAAATGAGTTGACTATATCGTAAAATAAATTACGGTTTTACTAGAGTCACCTCTTATACTTTGCCAAAACTTATAGTACTTGTACTCTTGTTTAGAGAAACTTTATAATTTTAAAACATAAATTATACGTCTATTTAATTAAAATTAAGTTGATCGTCGTCTCACCTTATATTAAGGTGAGACGTATTTATCATACTCTGTAACTATCTATTCTGTTAGATATATAAGATCGTATCATATATAATAATTGTTGTACAATTAAAGCATATATCGTGTAGAGGTTCGTATGCATGCATGCATCGTGATCATCACCTTTCTTTTTTTTACTCCGTAATAAATGGTACGTTTTGGTGAAAAAAGTTTGAGCTACATACGTACAAGTATTGATCAAATCATTAATGGCAGGTAGAAGGAAGCTTATGGTTTCAGGAAAACAAAGGGGTGTTATATACGGAGTATATATACGAATTCTTGTTTATGACGTTGACATCCATCATATTATATAACGGGTCAAATAAATATCAAATACAGAGTATGAATTAAAGGATAAAACAAAAGTAAAATTTACGGGAACTAGGAAAACAATTATTCTATCTATTCAAGTGGATACTTATTTATTCCGTTTTAATTTTATTAACCAACCAACATATATAAGCCTACAACTTTACACCTGAGCAGCTGAGCTTCCAAGGAGTAGAAAGAAAGCCATAAAAGGTGTGGAAATTAAATATGCACGATTGGAGGCTCTAAATTACATGAGGTAGTACAAAGCCTATCTAGCTACATAGTGTACTCGTTATGTATTACTTCCTTTCATCCATTCAATTCTTTACACTTATTATAAATGGACAATTCAATCAATTTTTTACCTTCCTCTTTTGTCAAAAGACTCTACCTTATAATCTCCATATTCTTACTTCACATTTGGTGGACCCATAGCACCACTTAATTTACCAATAATATCCTTATTTTTACCATTTTTCTTAAAAGTGGTAGAAAAATCAATGTCAAGAATTGAATGGATGAGAAAGTACTAGTAGTTCATTAATGGTTATATATATATATATATATATTCCCCTTTTCTTTTTGGGTTTAGTTTGCCTTTTTTTTTTTGTGTACTTCTAATTAATTTTTTATTATTTTCTGTAGGCATCAACTCCACCCTATTCTCATTTTATACTTATTCACTTTTTCTTATTTTGATCAATTATTTAATTTATTTTTTCTTAATTTTTATGTCCAAAAGAAAAGAGAAAATGATGAGTAATAATAGTGGAGGGAGTATGTGAAATGGTGGTGGATGAGTCAAAGAAGTTTGTAATGTTGTGGGAGTTAGTTGTACTTTTTAGTGGTGCATTTAATTTGAAGATAAAAAAGTAGTCTGTAGTTAATCTAGTATGCATTGATGTTACGATGAGTTTCAAAAGTAGGTGTGAAGTAAACATAATGATAAAAAAGCCAAAATTAAGTAAAGATAGATATATAGTGTTGATGATTCATTCTGATTTCTTAGGGAGTACATACTCGTATTAGTTAGATAGTCTAGGATCGGAATTGAAGTGGGATGGAGATGTAGCGAGCAGCTAGCTAGCCAAGGTACAGCAATTGATCGAGCATGCATGCATGCATGCATATTATAATGGATGTATATATAGTACGTACGTAGTTGATGATGATGCATAGAAACAGATAGAAGAGGGAATTGGATAGAGAATGAAGGTAGCTAGGTATGTACCGTACCTTTTGAAAGAAGTTGATGCAATTATAATAACAATCCATTTTTAATCAAGGGCACAGTACATTTGCATGCATGCAAACCAATTAATTCAACAAATAATAACGATCAAATTAAAGTATTATTATATATGATGATGATGATGAAATGAGGAGGGGGAATGAAGAAGATAAAGAAAGTAGATCGAGTCCACAAATAATGGACAGACATGCAAAACACAAGAGAAGCGAGCTACAAGTGATTGCGTGCCTAGAGAAGGGAAGGGAGAGAGAGAGGGAGGGAGGGTGCGAAAGGAGTTAGCAAAACCATGGTGTATATATAGACGCCACAAATACGACTACGTTACTTAAATACTACTCAAACCACAAGCTAGCTGACAACTACGTACATACAGTTGTAAGACGATGACGTCTTTGCTTCCTAAATCTACCCCGTAAATCTAATTAATACACGTATTAAAACTTTATTTCCTCTTTTAGTATCTTACATATTATTTTCTTATTATTAAAGGTATAAATGGATAAAAGTTAACTATTTGTTTAATCTATTTGTTTAATATTAAAGGTAGTATATATATATAAGATCGGGTGAGAACCTATCCCTCAATGAGAACTGTGAGAACTTTTCTCTCTTGCTTCCTTCTCCCTTCCCTCATCAAAATCAAATCTGTTTCTCTCTCTCGCTTCCTTCTCCCTTCCCTCGTCAACAATGACTGAAATTGAAGAAAAAAAATTCAACAAAATTCACCAAAAATCAAGAAAAAGCAAATGAAGTTTTGTTCATCAATGCAAATTCCAAAGGTTTTGTTGTCTAATCTTAATAAATTAGGGTTCCGGTGTTCATAAAATTGGGGATTTATATACAATTGGAGATTTCTTTAAATCAGGGTTCATATTTTCGTTAAAACCATTAAATACGTCCACTTGATTTGAGATTTTTGTATCAATAAAATTGAATTTTATATCATGAATTCTTGAACTCCTAATGTACCCAAATGCACAAATCAATTGAATTGGAAGTTCTAATAGTTGAATTGGATTAAGAATGGAAGAGATGATTTTAATTGATTTGATTGTAGAGTTTGAGTATGGCCGCCATTGTTGTGGTATGAGTTCATATGATAGAGGTTCAGTAGTGTACGGGACTGTAAACTCTGTCAGTCTCTTATCTGAAAATCGGGAGTTGTTCAGGAATTGTCCAGTTTTCTACCAAATTCAAAAGATTACCGGGTTCTATTCTCACTTGCGACTAGACCCAACAAATCGGTCAATTAAATCAAATTTGGGTCGGATCAGCTTCGGATTGGGTTACTTTTGGTTCAGAAAATTTGGGTTCAAGAACTGTATCTCGTCTGCTCATTGGTCAACCTAGGAACTTAAGCTATACACGGTCCGCCTATAAATTAGTATATTCATTCTATATATATCTTACGGACTACAAAATTATTCAATTATGGTTCAAGTAGCACCTCACTGTTATGTGCACTAAAATAGAAAAATGGTACGCTAAAATAGGAAAAAGGTACATTAAAATAGAAAAAGGGTACACTAAAATTGAAAAAGGGTACGTTAAAATTGAAAAAGGATACGCTAAAAGTGAAAAAGGGTACGCTAAAATAAAAAAAGGCTACGCTAAAATTGAAATGGAAAGAGGGTACGCTAAAATTGAAAAAAGGTACGCTAAAATTGAAATTGAAAAAAGGTACGTTAAAATTGAAAAATGGTACGCGAAAATTGAAAAACGGTACGATAAAATTGAAATTGAAAAAAAGTATGCTAAAATAAAAAAAAAGGTACGCTAAAATAGAAAAAAGGTACGCTGAAATAGAAAATATGGTACGCTAAAATTAAAATTGAAAAATGATACGCTAAAAGTGAAAAAAAGATATGTTAAAATTGAATGAAATTGAGAATGAAATTGAGAATGAAATTGAAATCCAAGTTCTTAATTAAAAAGATTGATGATGAAATTGAAATGTATTTTCACAATTAAACCCTTTTAAAAAGATTGAGAATGAAAACGAAATGTTACCTTAATTAAAACATATAAAAAAAATGAGAATAAAATTGAAATTTGTTTCCAAAATTAAAATCTAGGAAGTATTGTATTTATTAGACTGCTAAGTAAAATGATTGAGAATGAAAACGAAATGTTAACTTAATTAAAACATATAAAAAAATGAGAATTTAAAATCTAGGAAATATTGTATTTATTAGACTGCAAGCATGAGTATTCGAACCCAGAACCTCCTCACCAATAGGTTCATTCCCAACCAACTAAGACATAACAAGAAACTGAGTATTTCATGTCGAAAATAATAATTAAGCCAATGTTTCGGACCTGGGCTATAACCGCATCCCACAATGAGTTCTACGTAGGTTCATCAATTGATTTAATGAATGTAATTAGTTCTCATGGTTCTCATTGAAGGAGTGATTCTCACATGAACCTAAATCTATATATATATATATATATATATATATAAGGTTTAAAGTATTTGTTTAATGTTAAAACAATAACTAAAATAAAAATGAGTAGTATAGGTTGGAGTTGAACGTCCCAAAAAAGAATAAATGAAAATTTGATTTGAACGGAGGGAGTAGCTAAGCCAACGGTGACATCCAGACTCAATCACTACCCTATTTTATTTACGTACTCCCTCCCATCTATTCAATCATTGACATGGGATAATTAACAACTTTTAAAAAATTTGGTAAAAGTAAGATTATTATTAGTAAATTAAATAATTTTACGGGTTCACTCAACTTAAAGTAAGCAAAAAAATAATGACATTTTGTGTAGATAGATGAAGGATATAGTGATTATATGAAAAAATTATTTACCAAAAAAAGAATATAAAAAAGTTATTAGATTATCCATTTATGATAAGGATAAAGAATTGAATGGAAGAATTACTCAACACCTAACATTTTTACCATCCCTTGAAATTAATTACCCACCCCACTCCGATCCTACCTCTGCCGCAATGTTTTTTCTACCAGATGGATTCTCTCAAATATTCCGTATCATATCATCTTCAGCGTTTCCTTTCCTCTCTGTCTTGTCGACTATCACTAGTAGAATTCAAGGCGGGTCATCTACATGGATTGGTGTGGCCAATCCATAATTATTTGAAATTTAGTACGGTAAAAAGAAATAAATAAAATATTTCGTAAAATTTTCAACATAATACTTGTTGTTGTTGTTTAGAACAGTACAGTGATTTGTGGTACACTATCTTACTCGTAATTGCTACTGAGTAGAAAGCAAAATCAAAAAAATTGATGATAGTTTAGTCATTGAACAAAAAAAGTCTACCTCTCTCCTCTAATTCCGCGCATTTACACATCTTTACCAACGATTTGTTGTTACCCTTCCCTTCCACAAAATTGGAGGACAAACACCCAGGCCAGCCCAGCCTCGATTATATATATGTCTGCCTCAACGTACTACACATCATCACATCAAATGTTAAGATTATTTTCAAACATGATCGATCACGAGAAATGAGAGAGCAATGAGCATGTACATACAAGTGAAATCAAATGCATATGCTCTCTCTTCCTTCCTAATTTCCTATATTCACTAAGTTTTGATATATATGAATATGTCTTAAATTAGTTTGGGCATTAAGACAAAGAATATTATGACAACATGTTTCTGATTCGATTGGAAAAATGTCCAATGTACATATTCATATGATCATTATCTTCGCCAATTACAGGTGAAAATATACTAAATACTAGTAAGTACTCTTTATATAACAACGAATTCTTAATAATAATAATAATAATAATAATAATAATAATAATAATAATAATAAAATGTCGTAATCCGATCATGGAGTAAGAATGTAAGATATTTATATTATGGTGTAATATAGTACTCCCTCCATCGCAGACACTCCCAGTCAATAATTTACACTTTTCTTTTTTTAGTTAGTTTAGTCAGTTAAAAGGGCGTGGGCGGTTTTGGAGGAAATGAAACTTGGGAAGAAACGTGGTTTAATTGAAATTGAACACTTACTAATCATCATCATCATTTTCATTAGGGTGATTAATATATAATTAAACCATTGCATTGCATTGCATTGCATCTGCATGATATGTATGACTGAAAGTAGGTAAGTTATATAGTATTGATTTGGAGTTTCATACCAAATTTGCGACATTAATCCATCATATCCTACATGCATGCATGTGTAATTGTGTAGTAGTACGGAGTATGTGTTTAATTATATTGGGTAGTTTTATAGGAGTAATAGTGAGTAGTATTAATCTATAGTGGCCTGGGTACTCCCTAACTTATTTACCTTATTATCTCTACTCACTCTAGATTCCAAGATTATTTCATAGGAGGCCAGGCCAGCTTGTATACAACATAAATAAATAAATAAATAAATAAAGACCAAAATATCTTGGTTCACATAACGTACTACACTAGTATATTTTCCTTTTAATACTGTATTTAATTTCATATAATGGCCAAGAGATGACCCACGTTCACATACTGCATGCACATGCACCCCCAAGGTATAAAATATTGCGTACGTGTCCCACTCCCACACGTAAATGTAAGTGTTCATTCACTTCCATTTACAAATTACTCTAGGATTCCCTTCTCTATAAATTGTACTCCCAGGAGTAGTACGTAGTAGGAGTACCGAGTACTGCATTCAAAATTCACTTACATCTAAATTATCTCTCAAAATATTTAACTGAATATGTTCAAATCTATATTCACTTTAAAACTCTCCTCACAAAGAATTTTACTCCCTCCTCCACACTGATGTTCTCACTTCAATATGACACATTGATTAAAAAATCGATAATGAATGGTGGTAAATTATTTGGTGGGGTTCAAGAAGTTAAATCACAAAAAGTAACCAATAGAAAGAGAGTAAATTGGATGAATAAGGAAACTTTTGAAGTGGAAAAATCATAGTGTTGTTTCTTTATTAGGAAAGTGGGAAAATCATAGTGGGGGAGGAAGTATGATTTAATTTTGATGTTTTTTTAATGAATGAAGTATATTTTTCATAGAAAGTGTGAACTAAAATACAAACGTTTATTATTCAAGAACTGATTGATGATAATATGACTATTAAGTCTCATATATCAACAAATTTCCAAAAATAACATAGTAGAAGAAGAAGAATAATAATAAATGCAAATAAAGATCATTATTATTTAATTTATTTATTGAACCTGGAACTGGAAGGAAGAAGTGGAGGCGAGGCGAGGCGAGGCGGAGGACATGTTGATATACGAGAATAATACTTTAAATAATGCAGATAAAACCGAGTTAATAAGTTATCATTCATCCCATGCATCTCTAGCTCACTCGCGTCGTCGTCCTTCTTAAAATTGAGAATTTCGCATTCATTTATTGTTTTGGTTGAACAAATTAAATGCAATAATATACTGACACTGTACTCCGTAAGTAGTTAAATTGTTTTCTGCATGTAGCGTTATTTATTTGTACTGTGCTTTATAATTTGCTGTCTATACACAATTTACACATTATTATTAGATTAAATATACATGAAATACTGGTTGTTTTTTTCTCTATAAATAACAATTATTATTTATGCCACTTTAATTTGCCCTTAGAGAAAGTGTCCTTACATTCATGCTTTAATTTATGAATGATATGATGCCATAAAGTATTAGGAAACGAGCATGTATATGCATGGCGAACGAAATTGTCAAGTTATAAATAAGTTAGGGGCGGGGTATATAATAACTACTCATATATGTTTTGTGTAGTTGTGCTTGTGATAAACGAATTGACACATACGTACAAAATACACATACTCCGTAGTATAATTCTCCATATTATTTTGCTTAATATTTAAAGAATCTGTCCCAAATCCATCCGCTTCCGTGAGATGAGCAGCTAAAAGTTTAATACAAGCTCCCGATCATGTTAATTAGCCTAACCACACATTTATTCCCATTCCCAACAAGCTAAGCTAGCATGCATATATCATACGGTACAGGATAAGTCTTGAGTCGGCCGGCTTTAGTTTGACTCTCATGCATACTCATTGTGATTTGTGAATGGTTATTTACATAATGTTTTCTCCTCCATCTTTTTTAAATACATACATACTCCCATTTTTTGGGAGGAGAAAAAAATTGTCATATAATTAATGAAAATACAAATATACAATACACTTTTATTTTTAACTCCATATATTTTTTTTCCTAATCTTATACTTCCACTAGCCATCTAAGATCTTCATATAGGATATTCATAATTTCATTTAGATGAATATATAAAATAATTAAATGAGACAATCTTAGAAAATTAGAGGAATTAGCGATACATCTTCCATTAACATAAGAAGACGGAGTAATAAAATATGATTTCAAAGGGAAGTTTAAAGTGAGGGGTTGTTTTGTTCACTACTATGGGGAAGATAAAATTATCGGGAACTTAAATTCATGTAAATACAAAATACAGAGTATTGTTTGATTGGTTGCCATGAGAGAAATTAGTTCATGCGGGAAGTTGCACACACCAAGGGCTTAGTGAGTGACTTCCCCCATTATGGAGGAATTGAAATTCATTGGGAAGCGATAATTCCCATGAAAATGACAACCAAACAATTCCCTGAAAATGTAATTCATGGCGTCTTGCACTTCCCGAGAATTAGAGGGGTAAACAAACAAGTCATGAGTTTGGACGATAAATACGAGTAAAAAGATTAGAAGAAGAAGCAGAATGCCAAAATTTTAGAGGTGGATGTGAGCTAGCGATGTCACATATCTATGCTATGTTACACATACCGTACTCCCTCCGGTTCTTTGGAATTGTAACATACGAAGTATTTTCTTTTAGGATAATTTTATTAGAATTGTCACATTTTTATAACGAGTATATTTTTATTAATGAGGATATTTTACTTCATTAATGATACTCTTGGTTTACACTTACAATAAACAAATATTGTAATTTCAAAGAGTAAGACGAGTAGCATTCAAATGATTTTGGTAGGATTTGTAATAGACCAACTACTAGTCTACTAGTTACTGTAGAATGAGTTAGGAGTACAAATTTGTATGGTTTAGAATTTGTGATTTGATTTGATAATACTTGTCAGATCAATTGATACATGCAGCCCATGACTCATCAGCTAGCTTTACTACTAAATGTAAGTGTGTGTTTGAATTGAAGCTAGCTGTCAATTATTCTTATACATACGTCAGTCAGCTTGTCAGTTTTCACACCCGACTTTGGCGCTTATCACTCCTACTCCTACTCCTACTATAATAAACTCCACTCGTACTCTATAAGAGCATGTGGTTATCTTCCATCTCTTTTTTTTTTTAATAATAGACCCTGCATGTATGCATGACATAATAATAATTGAGGCTCAAATACTCCATGCATGCCAATTAACTCTACTCCTTCAAAAACCCAATTTTACTTTGATCACTCCACACTCCAATGCAAGCTTCAAATACTTTTACATTGGTTGACCGACGTTTTAGCAACTAAAAAAAATGATGTTTTAATATTAAAGGATGGTTTTGAGTTTGGATACCACCCTAATACTACTAAATTCTACGGAGTACTCCGACCAGTATGTTTCTGTTTTCACCATATTTAAGGAGTCGTTTGGTTGCCCTCTTAAATCATAGGAAGTAAAATTTTTCATAAATTGATAAATTGAGATGCTGTTTGGTTGTCCATTTCTCAGGAACTGTCACTTCCCCCATAATGGGGGAAGTTACTCACCAAGTCCCCGGTGTGTAGAACTTCTCGCATGAAGTTATTTTCCACATGATAACTAAACAATATTTTTGTAATTTCCATGAAATACAAATTCACGTGAATTTAAGTTCTCGGTAACTTCATCTTCCTATGGTGAACCAAACGAGCCCTAAATTTATCGCTAGTATTCCTTAACAACCTCCGCTTGTCAAGAACCTGTCTCTTTACATAGTAGATCAAGTTTAATCAATTCATAAATTCAGATCATATGTCCCATTGTCACAGTATATTTTCATTTGATGTATCAAAATCAAAATTAATTATATATTCTTTAAATTAATCTCAATCTCATAAAGGTGTACGTACATATGGCGCAAAATAAAGGTGGCCATGGTGAAACACTGTACTAGATGGAATACGAAATGGCATAGAGGATTTAGAGTGCGTAAACTTAAGCTAATTCAGAATCTCTACTCTAAGAATAGATGTATTTTAATCATTTATGCAATTTTTTTTTAATATCTAAAACAAATATATTTTCTTTTTAAACTACTACGTACGTATTTAGTTTAAAGTTCCAATATTAATTATTCAAAAGGAGAATACGTAGTTTTTATTGGTAAAAAATGATTCATGGGTCATACTCATACGTGATTCCAGTTAAGATAGAGGTGCTGCATGCATTGTTTTTGTTGTAAAAATATTTGGTACGTAGGGAGTATAAAGACGAGCATACAAAATTGACTTGCTATACGATCTTACACTCTTATAGATAGATAGATAGCTTAATGGTGGAAAAAAGAAGAGAAAAATTAAAGCTTGTGAGTTTGCATTGGTTGGTGATAAGTGAGTGAATATGGCACGCCACTTGAAACTTGAAAGTGGGTCACGTAGCTGTAAATATCAAAAATAGAATGGGTTGTCAATATCATTTAGTTGTAATTTGTTGGAAATTTTACTTGCATAAACATCATCACTAATCAATTTTAAGTTGTCAACTTAACTCATGTCATACTCACTCTTTTAACGGATGGAACGAATGTGGTCTTACATTTTTTTAGCTTCCTGGCTTTTACTAGGATGCTTGAAAGTGATCGGGATTTTCCAATTCAAATTAATATGATCCCAATGCCAAACTAACCCGATTCGACTTATACCTGACTCCAACGTTGATTAACCTAATCCTGACGATGTCCCAACACAAAATCAAATCATCCGTAGAGACCCACAATGACTTGAAACGATTAGTGTCTTAGACTCTTAGTGCTAATGATGAGTATTAATATCAAAGAGTACTACTCCATATATATAGAGTATCAATGTAAGACTTGATTGGTTACTACGCTTGGTAATAAATTACGTCCTAATAATCTGTGCTACGGTGTTCGAGTGTTGAACATGACTATTTTGAACAAAATATTCTATTTTTCTATCTAATTTGAAGTATCAAAGTGACGTGCCGGACACAACACATGTCAAACATGCGACGCGACACCCAAGTGAAGTGTCGAAGTAACATATGTAAAAATTGTGTTAGCTGATCTTTCCGGAGACTTAATCAATACACTTTGTTAGCCACCACAACATGACTCATAACTTAAATAACATGATTCCCTAAATGTCTCAAACCAACAATGACCTAACCACAACACATTTGAAAGTACTTTTCCTATCTAATACTTGCTGGGCTAACCCAAACCAATGTTAGTCCGTGAAACACACAACTAAAACCTTATTAATTCCAAACTACCTACATCGTTCTTAAGGTTATAATTAAATTTCAAAATACTTTTAAGAGTATCTCACAATATAACATAATAAATAGAAAAAAAGAAAAAAAAAATTAAAAGACATCTTCATTATGTGAGAAGTATCTCGTTAATGTTATTGAAAGAATCTTTTTTTCATAAGTTTGTGTTTGAAAATCCACCTAATTCGATATTATATTCTGAAAACTATCGTCATTTTCAAACGTACTTCTTAATCAGTTGTACATTTGTGCAAGTTCTAAATATTCCACTTGTTGTGTTTTTTCTTTGTACAAATTGTGTTTTTTCGTTGTACATATTTGATTTATTGGGTGAAACTGTTGTACAATTCTACCAATTATATGTTGGAGACAAAAATGCAAAATGAATATGAATGGCCAAATCAACACGAAAGTGATGGGTTATACGAGTAGTGAATCCAGTGATGATTTATGTTTTTACAAGACACTTGGAATGAGATGCGTCTCATTCTCTTCTTAAAGCTAAACATGAGGGATGTAGGGGTTGATCATAATACTACTCCACCTTTTTTTTAATCTTTTTCACTAGGGTTAGGGTTAGGGTTAGGGTGGGTAATATATTTAAGAGAAAAAGGCAACAACGTACTCTTTCATCACTTCCAACTCCTAATTAGGGTTACTCTTTGCTTTTACACTCAATGTTAACCAAACACACCATTCCAAAGTATGTTCCACCCACATATGGAATTCCCTAATCTATTTACCCATTCTTATTATGTTGATTGATTACAAGCTAGGGGTTGTAGAATAATGTCACATGACAATGTCATCGTAATACTTCATTACCATCATCTGGATGCCCAAGTGGGCCGTGTCGTGTCGTGTCATGTAGTGTGAAGACACTTCATGCCTATCTCTAAAGCAAAGTGGGCGTTAGGATGTAGAGTACTCCGTACACAACTTCTTCCTTGCTTTAAGGAAGGATGCTCAACAAATCCAATGTTGGTGCAAGATGTACCCAAAATTTGCCTTGTTTTAAGGAGGGTCAAGAATCCAACATTTAAACGTGCACAACATTATTCTTCCAGTCATTTCAACGGCCCATCTTAATTTATTAAAGTAATTATTACCGTTTCCTTAATTGTAGGAAATTCATTGTTTCACAAAATTACAACTTAGTAGCAAGTCTCTAATCTCCTCCTTGCATCACCATCAACATAAATCTTTTTTTTTTTGGACTTTTAGCTGCCGCGATATGTTGAGAACCCGAAAGGTGATAGCAAAAGAGGGACGTGAAAATGCTCTAATTTCTGAGAGTCGGTGATCTGAAACACTATCGAAACAAAAGGGAAAAACCCGGAAGGACAGTATTTACCGGTGTTGAAACTAATCCTGTAGACGCCAGGAGTCACTGCATCAACGATGCTCATTAGTGGATTGCTTCTGCCATCATTATCCGTCTTACCAGATCCGACCTGAATCCATCCAGTTGGATCCGAACCCGGAAACGCTGGGCCTGAGAGGGCACCCTTCCATGTCTCTAACAGTACCTCGATACCCCCTGCTGGATAACCGCGTGCCACATCCAAGACATGGGTTGTAATAGGTGGCCGGGTCCTTTTTGGTGCTTGGGATATTTTTCCGGGAGGAGAAGGTGGAGTTGCCAGATGAGCTCCAATCATACTTAGGCGATCTTCTACATGTTGAACAAGTCACAAATAAGCACCAAGAGAAGCCATATGAAAAAGGAACAAACAACCCGAACTATATAATCAAGTCTGAAATGACTCACCCAAACTAATCTAAATGAACCAACCCGAGAATGACCCCACATATGAACTGGCCCGGAACTAAATGATGCGATACAGCATACCTAAAATGACCAAGACCTAACCTAAAATCTAAAATTACATATTTGCAGGGCTTCCCTACGTGAGTCATCGACAAAACAAAAACTGAAAGAGTACCAGATTAAATAAATGTAATGTAAGTTGAGACGAGTAAATGGGATGATCAATATCTTGATGGTCTGTGGTTATGCTCAGAATGACCAAAGTAATGCCGAAGGGCTGCAAGTTGCTAAGCAAGTCTAAGATCAGGAGTCACTCGCGCATAACTACAAAATGGTTGCAGAAAGATACCGGAAATAACGCATATGGAATTCGTGCTGTAATGTCCTGAAAACAAGACTCACAAGTCGCAATCATTAAACACGTAAAATGAAAAGAAAGACCATTGACAGCAGACAGCAGGAAGAGAAAAGGCAAAACAAACACAATGCTTCACCCGTAAGGCGTAAGGTAACATGAAAGCCATAGAATAGAGGCATCATAAATCACACTGTATCCATATCGTCTACTTCCTAACATGAGTAGGCTTGTACCAAAGAAAATAGCGCTACCTTCCAAAAAAACACCGACTAGACAAACCAACAAAGTCCTGTCAGTATACATGATCAAACTATTCAGTCTGCAGAATTAGTAACTGGATAATACATCACAGCTCTGCAGACTCTTGCTACAATTTATGTAATCGGGTAAAATAATTGACACAGGTGCGCATGTCCAAGTGTCACACTTGGCTATTTTAGGGGAAAATTCACTTGTTGGCGGTTTATAACCAAGTGTTCTGAGTACTCCATCCATCCCAGTATATTGTCCCCTTTTTTCACTGTCTATCCCAAATTAATTGTACCCATTCTATTTGGGTAAGAAATAGTGTATTTTCCATATCACCCCAATTTCCATAACCATTTCTTAAATCCTTTCAAAATAGAAAGGGGGCAATAAAAGTGGGATGGATGGAGTGTTATACTTGTGTCCGAGTATCAAGCCGAACACAAGTACCTGGGGTTTTATAAAAAGAGTCGAACTAACATAAACATAGTGAAATTGGGTCAATCGAGGTTAAATGAACCATGAAGTGTCATACTCAATATCTGAAGGAGATCCGTCTATACGTGAGTACAAGAGGTTATTACCAGGTGATGACGACACAGTTAAAATCAGGTCAAACGTCAATTACAGCTTGTGCACAATATAAAAAACGCAGAAAGTTTAATAAGTCATTTAAATATATTCCATCATGCTCCAAATCCCGACAATGTGAATCCTAGGCTTCATTTGGGGTGGAATTTTTGCCTAGCAATTTACTATCTAAGACAAAAGGATATGTGACCCCTCAACAGCAAGTTCAGCAACCCTCAGAGCCCTATTCTCAGTATTGGCTTGGTTTCTTTCAATCCAAGCTTGGAGCTTGCTGAGATGTTTACAACACTCAGGTAAGTTATCCAAATCTACTTGAATGAAGTCCAAATGCCTTGGGGTCAGCTCTTAAACCACATTGCGGGCAATTTTTTACACCGGTTGCCATCCCCCGATGCAACCCTCCTCTTTTATCCGGGATTGGGACGGCTGCGTTTGTTTCCCAACAACAGCAGCAGCAGCAGCAAACAACAACAACAACAACAACAACAACAACAACAACAACAACAACAACAACAATAATAATAATATTATTAATATTAATCTCCCAAGGTTAACGGATTCAGTAAACCTTCTAGTGAATCGAGAATTGGGTTGAGGGACTTACATAAATTATTAAAATCTATATAATGTATACACTATGAGCAATTGAGCGCATATCGCATATCTAATGTGGCTTACTGACAACGAAATAGGCAACTTTTTTTTTTGTCATGAATAAATTAATCAACTCTAGAATCCAACTTTTCAAGCTTGTTGGCCAATTCTACCATCAACAACAATAGAAAGCCATTTTATACAGAAATACCTGTTGAAATGTGATTCAACACATTCAGTTAGTTAGTTGATGTCACTAAATCTTAGGAGTTTATCATTCAGTTATTGTTATTGTTTTAGTCAAGATCCAAGTTTGTAGAGCATGACGGATGATCATGTTTTAGTGGAGTCATAAGTGGAGTCAGTTAGAGGAAGCAGGAAAAGTAGGAGTCAGTTGAAATCGTTTTTCTTTATATAGCTGTTGTAGCTTCAAGCATCATTATCAATAATAACAAACACAAAAATCTTCCTCTAAATTAGCTCTTCTGCAAATTGTTTGTTTAATTGACAACATTTGGTATCAGAGCATTCAGGCTCGTTTTCTGGAATTGCTTCATCATGTCCACTAATGGATCAAGTTCCAATGGTCTCTCAGTGCCTGTCTTCACTGGTGTACGGTTTCAGTTTTGGGAATTGAAGATGAAAACTCTCTTCAAATCTCAAGAACTGTGGGAGTTTGTTGATCAGGGGTTTGTTGATTCAAAAGCAACTGACCCTGATGCACAACTAAAGGAGAAGAGAAAGAAGGACTCCAAGGCCTTGTTCATCATTCAGCAAGGCTTGGATGAAGAAATCTTCTCGAAAATTGCATCAGCAACCACCTCAAAGGAAGCCTGGGATATCCTCAAGAAAGGATATGTAGGCGACAAAAAGGTAGTCAAGGTTAGGCTACAGTCTTTGAGACGAGAGTTTGAGACAGCTCTCATGGGTGATAAAGAGTCTGCACAAGACTACTTGTCTAGAGTGTCAGGGGTGGTGCAACAGATGAGGGCATATGGAGAGAATATGACAGATGAGCAAGTTGTGGGAAAAATTCTGAGGAGTCTCACAGCAAAATTTGATCATATTGTGGCTGCCATAGAAGAGTCAAATGATCTTGAAAAGTACACATTTGATGATCTGGTGGGGTCACTTCTTTCACATGAAGAAAGGATCAAAAGAAACTCAGAGCAAGCAGAAGAAAAAGCACTGCAGGTTAAGGATGATTCGTTCAAAGGGAGGTCATCAACTTACCAAGGCAGAGGCGGTAGAGGTAGAGGAGGAAGAGGAGGCTCTAGAGGTAGAGGAGGTAGATCCTCAAGCCAAGTAGCTGAGAGTCAAGAACAAAAAGGTCAAGGAACAAGGAGTTCCCTGAAATGCTACTACTGTAAGAAGTCTGGTCACAAACAGGCCAACTGTTGGAAGAAAGAAAGAGATGAGGAAGGAGTCCAATCTGATCAACAAGCCAATGTTGCTGCAGAAAAGGAGGAAAGACTCTTTCTCACAAGTTCAGAGGCACAAGACAAGGTACAAGGTGTATGGTATGGTACATTGACAGTGGCTGCTCCAATCATATGTCAAGTACCAAAGCCTTGTTCAAAGATTTGGATGAGTCCAAGAAGAGTAAAGTAAGGCTAGGAGACGACAAGCAACTGAGTGTGGAAGGGATTGGTACAGTTGGTGTCAAAACTGAGTCAGGTAATACTAAACTGCTGTACAATGTTCAGTATGTACCACTTTTGGCATATAACTTATTGAGTGTGGGTCAGTTGTTAAACTCGGGTCTGTCTCTTGTCTTTGATAACAAGTCTTGTGTGGTTAAGGACAAAAGTTCCAATGAGGTCATTGCTGAGGCCATTATGGGCAAGAATAGGATGTTTTCCTTAGATTTGGCAAAAAGAGTAGGCAAAGCTTTGACAGTGAAGGGTGATAACACTGCAAAGTTATGGCATTTAAGATATGGGCATTTGAATATGCAGAGTTTAAAGTTCTTAGGTCATAAGAATTTAGTAAATGGATTACCTAAACTAGGTAATATGCCATTCTGTGAAAGTTGCACTCAAGGAAAACAATGTAGAGAAACATTTCCAAATGAGAGTTTGTGGAGAGCAAATGAGTGTCTAGGTTTGTTACATGCTGATCTCTGTGGGCCAATGAGTACTGAGTCACTAGGTGGGAGTAAGTACTTTCTGCTCATCACAGATGATCATAGCAGAATGAGTTGGGTCTATTTTCAACAAACCAAGAGTGAGTCATTTGAGAATTTCAAAAAATTTAAGGCAATGGTTGAAAATCAGAGTGGAAAAAGAATTAAAACTCTGAGAACTGATAGAGGAGGAGAGTTTGGTTCACAAGAGTTCAATGAATTTTGTGAAAGTCATGGGATTAAGAGAGAGCTAACAGCACCCTACTCACCACAGCAAAATGGGGTAGCAGAGAGAAAAAATAGGACTGTGGTGGAGATGACTAGAAGTATGTTGTGGTTTAAAGGAATGCCAAATGTGTTTTGGTGTGAAGCAGTTGCAACAGCAGTATATCTGCTGAATATCTCTCCTACTAGGGTTGTAGCAAACAAAACTCCATATGAGGTATGGAAAGGGGTAAGGCCTACTGTCAATCACTTGAAAGTTTTTGGATGTGTTGCATATTCTTTGCTCAATTTGAGAACCAAGTTAGATGAGAAATCCACAAAATGCATCTTTATTGGTTATGCATCTCAATCAAAGGCATATAGGCTCTATGATCCTGTTAATGCTAAGGTTATCATTAGTAGAAATGTGGTGTTTGATGAAGAGAGTAAGTGGGATTGGGAAGAGAAGTCTGAAGACAAGGAGATTCATAGAAGTTTCACTCCTGAAACTTCTGATGAACAAGTCCAGAAGAATAATGTGGAGAACTCCCCTCCAGTCACTCCACAAAATCATGGAAGGTCATCTCCTGAATACTCTGATTCAGAAGAAGATACAGGTCCAAGGGGTGTGAGATGCCTGAATGATATCTACAGCACATGTGGGTTTGCATTGGTAGTCACAGAACCTGCCAACTTTGCTGAAGCTCAGAATCAGACTGAGTGGCAGTCTGCAATGCAGGAGGAAATCAGGTGCATCCAAAAGAATGAAACCTGGGAATTGGTTGATTTGCCAACTCTGAAGAATGTCATTGGTCTGAAATGGGTTTTCAGGACCAAATACAACTCAGATGGGTCAATCCAGAAGCACAAGGCACGATTAGTAGCAAAGGGGTATGCACAGCTTGAGGGAATTGATTATGGTGAGACATTCTCACCTGTTGCAAGATTTGAAACAGTGAGAGTCATACTTGCATTGGCTGCGCAATTTGGCTTTCCTGTGTTTCAATTTGATGTTAAATCAGCATTCTTGAATGGCGAGCTACAAGAGGAGGTGTATGTGGAGCAACCTCAAGGATTCATCAAAGAAAAGGAAGAACAGAAGGTGTATAGATTGAAAAAGGCACTGTATGGACTGAAACAGGCTCCAAGGGCCTGGTACAGCAAGATAGATCACTTCTTCACCAAAGATGGATTCAAGAGAAGTGAGAATGAACCTACTCTATACATCAAGAAGCAAGAAGGGCATGGATTGCTGGTAGTTTGTCTGTATGTAGATGATATTATCTACTTTAGTTCATCTCCAAAACTACTGGAAAACTTCAAACAAGCAATGATGAGTGAATTTGAGATGACAGATTTGGGTCTGCTGCAGTACTTTCTAGGTTTGGAGATTAAGCAGAGAAGCAATGGCATATTTCTGCATCAAAGAAAGTACACCCAAGATCTATTGAAGAAATTCAACATGGATGGTAATGTTGCTGCTATTACTCCAATGAACACCAACGACAAACTCCAAAGAGATGATGGAACTCCTAGTGCTGATGAAAAGTTATACAGGAGTTTAGTTGGTGGATTGAATTATCTAACACACACTAGACCAGACATATCTTACTGTGTTAGTGTTGTGTCGAGATATTTCCATGATCCAAGCAAGCAGCATCTAGGTGCAGCAAGGAGGATTCTGAAATATGTGGCTGGAACATCAGAATATGGAATCTGGTACTCCAAGTCAGAAGAGTTCAAGCTTATGGGCTACACAGATAGTGACTGGGCAGGAAACATTGATGATAGGAAGAGTACATCTGGGTCGGTGTTCAGTCTTGGAACAGGTGCAGTAACCTGGAGCTCAAAGAAACAGGAGACTGTGGCCTTGTCATCCTCTGAGGCAGAGTATGTAGCTGCAGGAGCAGCAGCTAGACAGGCTGTGTGGTTAAGAAAGCTCTTAACTGATCTTGGATATAAGCAGAAAGGTGCAACAGAGTTATGGTGTGATAACAAGTCAAGCATAGCAATGACAAGAAATCCAGCATTCCATGCTAGGACCAAGCACATAGAAGTTCAACATCACTTCATAAGAGACTTAGTAAGTGATGGGAGTGTTGAGCTAAAGTTCTGTGGAACAAACTTGCAGAATGCTGATCTATTCACAAAAGGTCTAACTCAAGCAAAGCATTACTTCTTCATGGAGAGGATTGGAGTCCGAATGTTTGAATCAAGGGGTGGTGTTGAAATGTGATTCAACACATTCAGTTAGTTAGTTGATGTCACTAAATCTTAGGAGTTTATCATTCAGTTATTGTTATTGTTTTAGTCAAGATCCAAGTTTGTAGAGCATGACGGATGATCATGTTTTAGTGGAGTCATAAGTGGAGTCAGTTAGAGGAAGCAGGAAAAGTAGGAGTCAGTTGAAATCGTTTTTCTTTATATAGCTGTTGTAGCTTCAAGCATCATTATCAATAATAACAAACACAAAAATCTTCCTCTAAATTAGCTCTTCTGCAAATTGTTTGTTTAATTGACAACAATACCTCCAGCTTTTGTTACTGCAGATGTGGATTCAGTTGCAACAGTTGTGCTTGATTTTTCTGAAAAGAATTTTGTAAGGCGCAATTCAGTTATTTTCATTTGTTCCTGGGCAGCTATCTCAAACTCAATTATAGGCCTGTTTGTGTACCGTCTCTGCAAATCAGAAATCAAGGCTATTAACTCTAAACTAAAGATTTATAATGACTCAAACGTGCAGCATATGTTAGTTCCTACATACGGATGATATACAATTTTTCTTCAACAAATGTTATATTTTCTCACCATTCTCCCTCTTGGTTGTACTAAATTTATTAGTGAGAACCATGATGTTTACCAAACCAAGATTATACTTAGGATCTGACATAGACACATCTTGCAGAAGAGAACTTATAAATGATAGAACTACAGTAAAATTTACACATGAAAGTGGTGATGAAGTTCTACAGCTTCCAATATACATCTAAGGCCCTATTTTTTTGAGCTTATTTTTAACTCACTGTAGTTCAGTTAGGTTCAATTAAACCCGCTTCAGTCGAAAAGAATGGGGCCGTAATTTGGACACAGTAGAATACTATACTAGAGTTCTGGTAATGTTCAACAAGTCACTCTTAGAATGTGTGGAAAGGTTTCTTATGTCGAGATCCTAACAAAATTGTATAACTCTTTAGCTACTGGGTGACAGATAAATAATATAGGGAATTAGCTTGTAGTGAGACAGGAGTGTAGTATAGTATGAAATTGAGCAACCTTAGGGTCCGTTTGGATAGAGGGAAATGGAGGGGAAAAGAGGGGAGGGAAAGGGAGGATGCATTTTCTTTCATTTGGATATAATTTAGGGAGGAAGGGAAATGGAGGGGAAGAAAATGGAGGGAAGGAGTTTCTTCGTTTTAGACCAAAATGAAATCTTGCCAAAGTTGATAAGATTTGGGGGAAAATGATACTCCCTCCATATCACATTGCTCCCCCTTTCATTTTGGCACAATAACTAAGAAAACTCAATTACACTTGTTTCATTTCCTTGTTTTTTTTTAATTTTTTTTGTCTTGTTTCAATAACTTCTGTTTTTTTTTTGTTTTTGTTTTTTTTCGTTACGGGTGTGGAGTTAAGATAAGCCATTTTTTTGTACTTCTATTATGCCACTTTTAGTTCAGATGCATTCAGTTCAGACAAGACACATTCAGTTCAGTTTTTTTATTCCTTGTTTTTTTTCATCCCAGGTGAATCGGGTTAGGATAAGAAATCGAATAAAAAAAAATACATTGCTTTGTTTTTTTATCAATTTTTAAGTTAGAAAATATACTGCGTACTTGCTATATTTAAACGAGTCAAAAAATAATAATCGTAATTACAGGAATTGTCTCATTACTCAAACAAATAACATGATGAAGTTGTCATTATATATTTTGTTTATTCAACATCTTTCTTCCTAATACGAGTAATAAACACTTATATCCCTCCCCTTCTTCTCCTTCCTTCCAATTTTTTTTATCCAAACAACCTTCTCTCATTTTCTCTCCCCTCCCCTCCTTTTCCTTCCCCTCCTTCTCCCTCCCCTCCCTTTCCTTCCTATTTTCTTATCCAAACGGACCATTAATCTCAGAAGCTATAATTCTGTCCAGTTTCATTCTTTTTGCTTTCTCTCTTACTCTCTCTTGCTTCAATATGTATGTAATTGTCCTCGATAAAATCACTCTAATATATGTTCGACATTCCAGCATCTTGGGTTACCCTTTTGATATTTAATTGAACTCCGTATGTATTTAGAAATCATGGAAAAGAAGGCAAGTACCTAGGCGACTCTAAGAGAAAATGGAGCAAGTGAATAAAGATCAAAGAAAATATTTTGGATGTTGATTTTGAGAGAGTAATAAGGAGAGGTTTTAATTAGGAAGAGTGGACAGGTGGCATAGTTTTCCTACAAAAGAACTGTACAACCAAAATTCAAGAGCTAAGCTCACAAGCTTCAGTCAATGACTAAAGAATTGAAACTTAAGTGACAGATAGATGCAATAAAAGTGTACATACGAGAAGTTACAGTGGTAGATGCTGCAGCATGCATCTGCTTAATTACTTTCCCCTCTTCAATCTATCCAACAATCCATGTCTTCTTACTATTCAACTTTATACTCGCGAAAAAGATGAAAGCCTTTAAGTGGACAGATATTTGAGTGGAGTTCATCTTAGGCACAAACTAAACTTTGAAAGGAATGATTCAATTCAAGTGGCTGTCTCTTAGAAGAAAAGGTTGATGAATAAGTACTTGTCAGCTTTCCCATACCAAATTTGCCTCTCTGTATAAACTATAGGATCTGTAAATCTGAACTCTGAAGGCCTGGTTAGGCAACATCTCAGCACTCATAAGGAAAACTAACTTAAACAAGCACTAGTACTTAACCGAGGAAGGGCACAAAACAAGAAGGAGAAAAAAGGGGTCCTATCGACTTCACCTTTAGTTCTTTCAAAATTTCGTCTGTACTCCTTCCAGATGCACAAATTAGAAAGACGAACCCAAATTTCTCCTTGTACAGGGAATTCCACTCAGCAAGTTCCTGTACAGATACAAATACATCAAACCTCTTATCTGTTGCATTCCAATCACTTGCAGAAACTTGTGTGCTTAATGGCAGTTCAGCACACAGATTTTGTAATATGCAGCCAGTTTGTGCAACAAGAATATATTGTCCATTATCATGTCCAAATATCGAAATTTAATAGACTATCATGACCTAGAAAATCAGATACAAACCTCTAATGTAGTTGAAGTAGCGGTTGCCATAGCAGTGGATTGCTCACCCTTGCTCCACCTGAAGACCAATGTTTTCAACAACTGTTTGAGCATGTCTGACATTTAACCAAGGAAAATAAAGAACGCCCCCCAGATTCATTGAACGCTTCATTGTTTCCGTTATCATATTCCATTACATGATTGAATTATACTCCGTAGTCTTGAATTTATCACCAGATTGGTCATGGTCATGGTCATGGGCATGGGCATGGAATATTATTGATGTATTTCAATGTAATTAGATACAGCAAAGAGCTTTAATCAATCAAAATAAATGAAGTAACATCAAATCAAGACATAGTACATCCCATTAGATCCTTTATAAGTTAACAACCTTAATCACAATTAGGGGACACAGAACATCATCAATTCTATAACAACGGTTCCGATTCCAGCATTATGAAATATATATTACTCCGTATCTAATACTATTACAAGAAAATTGATCTAAGAGTTTACCACCCAGTTCATAAGAATCATCCTCATAATAACCCATATCCAGCTAATTTATCATCAGTTCAACTCAAATATATATATTAAAAAAAGGGATGACTCAACTGAGAAAAGGTGTGACTCCTGTGCGATCCAGTATTAAGTTTACCAATCTGAGGATGAGCAGAGAATGCTTCAAGCCACCCACAAACATCAACCTACAATAATCTCATTGCCATTAAAAAAACTCCAAAACTGGAAGAAGAAGAAAGGAAATTGAGAAGAAGGGAGATGGGAAGGGAAAGGTGAGACCTTGTTGAACCAAATGTCAGTAGCAGCTTGAATGGCAAGATCAAGGTGAGAAAAGGGGGACAAATCTGCCATCTGTTTGGCAAAGCTTCTGCTTCCGCAACATGCTAGAAACTCATTCTCTTCTGCTTCTAATTTTGCTTTAGACGACTCCATTGTTGGTGATTAGTCAAAGAAGAAGAAGAAGAAGAAGAAGAGGGCACGCTCCTGAATCTACTGGATTGTTTTTTCCCCCAGTGAAGCCGACGATTGATGTTTTTTTTTTTGGTGCGCGTATGGTTGATGTTAAACTTGTGCTCGCTAATGATTAAGAAAAAAATAAGATTATACACTAGTTTAGGCCCCGGCTTATATAAAATGAAACATCGTTAATAAATGCACGAATAATAATAAATATCGGACTTATATATCCATTTATGTTAAATATTATGGAGTATAAATATTTTCTATTATTACATCGTGATTTTTTTAGTCACGTCATCTTTTGATTTAAAAATAATAACTATTACTGTATTATAGTTTGTGTCTATATTTTGTACAAATTTGTTCGCCGGTAACTGCGCATAAGTTATCTATTTATTGGGCCAAATGCAAGTCCATAGCTAAATTGTTTTAGGCGGGAAAATTTTTCACCACATCGCGACACGTGTCATTTGCTTCTTCTGTGGTTTCTCTTTTAGTATATAAAATGATATGATGATTGGTATAAAGTTTTTTTGGTGGATCTATTTTAAGAATTTTATTTTGTATCCAAAAATAGTTCATGCATTTAGGGCGGGAAAACATTAAATGTGAGCATGACACGTGTCCAATTCATCTTTAGTGGTTTCTCAATTAGTATATAAAGGATTTGGCAAAACTGTTTGAGTTTTTGTGTGTGTATATATACTCTTTCTCATTCATTTAATTCTTGACATAGGGGGTTTCACAAGTTTTAAGAAAAGTGGTAAAAGTAAGGGTATTATTGGTAAATCAAATGGTTTTATGGGTCCACCAAACTTAAAGTAGGGAAAAAAGTAGTGACATTTTGTGTAAATAGAGTAAGGATATAAGGAATATAAGGTAAAGTGTTTTGCCAAAAAGGGAATGTAAAGAATTGATTGGATTGTCCATTTATAGTAAGTGTAAAGAATTGAATGGATGGGAGGGAGTATATATTTACTTCCTTCATTTTCTTTTTATCTTTCCATTGGCACACTTTTTTTGTAATGAATATAAAATAATAAATTTAAAAAATAGTGAGGGTAGAATGGTAAGTGTGGGTAAATTGAAAATAATAAAGATGGAAAGTGGGGTAAATAGTAAGGGTAGTATGGTAAAAATTATGGACCAAAAAGGAAAAAAATGAAATGGGAAGATAAAAAAAAAGTGGACCGAAAAGGAAATTGGGAAGAGAAAAAGAAAATGGAGGAAGTATTAAACTTATAAAAGTTCTGAGCTAAGCTGGCTGAGTTGTGTAAGGATAACATTATCAGTAAAACTCTCCGAAATTTTTAAAAATTAATTAATTTGGTTTAATTTGTGATTAAAAACACAATTTACTTGTTTGGTATAAACTACTTTACTATTTAGTTTAATTAAAAAAATTAACTTATTTTATTTTATTGTATTTTATTTTATTGTTGTTGGTTTTGTTTGATATACAAAAAGACGGTAGACGTCTTTTTGGCTTCGTTCATATTATAGATCCAGATGATTTATGATACTTTGTAAAGCCCGTGCGATGCACGGGCCACTTTCTATTGACGTTGATAAGGATACCAAGTTGAATGATCGCATAAATTTGTGAAACTCTACAATAGTAAAGAGTCAGTCGAAGTTAATAGTAGAAAAATATTATCCATATACCTAAATGTGTTTCAAGGAATCAGAGATAATATATACGATAAAGATCAAATTAAATTATAGGCATTATATATGATGCGTTGTAATTAGAATAAAAGGCTAATTAAAGTTCCGGGCACATAAATATACGTAGATATAAATATTCACTTGATAAAATGGGAACATATTACAGTCAACAACGATGAAACATGTGATAAAAAACAAATTTATCATCATCAACGCACAAGTTGTTATAATGAATGTTGAGCTTAAAGTAACGATGCATACCGTTGCTTATTTATAATAGTACAATTATAAATGCATTTGAAATGATAGTAAAGTTCAAAATTACAACTTCATATTTATAATCGTAGTCTTGTAGATACTCTGTTCACCACGTTAGAGTCCTAAGACCATGCGATGTGGTTGATAATCTTACTTTCTTAAATTTTTTGTTGATATCTATGGACGAACAATTACTCTTATTTAAAATATAATATTCTATCACCTTCTTATAATTTTCTTCTTATAATGTTTTGATGTGGGTTAATTTTTTTGTTGATATATAAGGACGAACGATTACTCTTATTTATCATAATAAAATAAAGGAAAAGAAAATATATCTACCTGTTGTGGACATGACGTAGGTCCACCCCGACGCGGCGAAGCGCGGGTTTGGGTAGGCGAATGAATCTCGTGGTAAGATTGTTCTCGGGTTCGAAATTTAAGTCAAAATGGAGTCGCCACCGAATTTTGTGGTTATTCGGAACCATACGAGCCCACTCTATGTCGTCATGGGCTATACACAAAGTAAGCCCACTTCGATTTCAGAGTTGATGGGGCTCGTCCCTTTGCATTGCAATATCGATACCGTTTACACCGGCTTTCGTATATAGAATGACTCTCGTGCGCCAAGGGTTTCGGACATCCGGAAACCAAAGGTTCTGAGTAAGGGGTGAGGGTACGTGTTGGGAAGCCCACTAAGGACACCCAACCCCGCCCGCACAATGGCGGCCTCTACTAAGACATCGTTCGTGTTCGTGTACGCGCGCTAGTAAAACGACTAAATGATATGCAAACAACGTTTTCGGGCTAAGCATGTGAATTATTGATTTGCATTGATTTGGATTGATTTGTTTGGATTTTGAATTTGGCGCAAATCTCGAGAATGTATTTGGCTGATTCTGAGATGGTTTCGTCTTTGACCGGGTTTTGACCCGGTCGCCAAAAGACGGGATTTATTTTTGGTGTCGGTTTTGACCCAAATTAGTCTTATTTTGCTCGGAACGACCCGCTGGGCCTGAATTTGAGGTCTGTTTTGTGAGATTTTTACTCCGCTAAAAGTCCATGTCGGATATTATTAGTTTCGAGTCCAAGTCCGAGTATACCAAGTCGCGTTTGCGTCCGATCATCATCGGGTATTTTTCGGAGACTACCATAGACACGTGGCAGTCAAAATGCGGGTGTCTACAGAGCCCCCACTATGACTGAGGCTTGGACAAGGCGAAAGTCAGAGTAGCTACCAAGCCTGTTAAGACCTGGTAGACTTCCGGTCGGGTCACTTATAGTCCAGTGGACTCGCGTGAAGGGCTCGCCAGCCATAAGCAGAGGGTCATACCTGTCCTGATGATGATAGCTTCGCGGGGGGTCAGACTTGTAGCATAAGTCCTGGGCACGCCTATATGTGGGTCCATCCCGTACCATTTCGGGAAAAATGCCGCCTCGGGCGTTCCGCTGGGGAAATATGTGAGCTGTACGGGCTTGCTTTTGAAGCCTTGAGTCGCACTTGAGCTGATGATGATGCTCCGTGGGGAGTAAAACTTGCCTCTTTTGGGGAGTAGGTGTACCCGTATGCCGACACATCGCACCTTGGATGTAGCATACCGGGGAAAAGCTGACTCCGTTAGGGAATTTAATAATTTCGCGGAGACTTGCTTCTGAAGTCTGGAGTGTACCTGTATACTGACACATAACAACTTGTATGTAACACATAGGCAAAACACTGACTCGTGCTGGGGAGTAAAGTAGCTGCGCGGGGACTTGCTTCTGAAGTCTTGGCTGTACCCGTATGCCGACACATGACAACTTGCATGTAGCATTTCAGGAGAAACACCGCCTTTGTTGTTCCGTTGGGAAGCACTAGCTGGCACCTGAAATGTTAGATACATAGGCAGAAATAGCAGGCATAGTATATAACAAGATAGCACATAGGAAATGCAGTTAGCATCTATAGACTGGCTTGCGCTGGGGACAAGATTTTTGCTTTATTTTGAAATCGAAGTCCTGAAAGCAAGTCACGTGCTAGGAGATAGGTTTTCAAAATTGAAAGGGGTAGAAATTTGCAGTTTAAATAGACCGAAATTTGACCTTGTCGAAAAGGATTTTATCGAATGGGTAAGTTTTGCAAATTTTAAAATGAGAATTTGAAGAGAGAGACATATCGACAGACTCGACTCTGGACGTGACCGGACGAGTTGACAGACACGACTTAGAATCTCGAAGGGGTTGGACCGTGACTCGGTAGGGGGTGGGCACCTAACAAGACTCTTAAGTTGCGCTATTCCGTAGCCTAGGCGAGTGGCAACACGGTCGAACATCGAAATGGGAAGGATGTGCTATAGGGGGATTGCAGTAGTCTGTAATGAGACTGTTTTTGCAGGACAAGGCTTAGCAGTAGCAAGGCTGTATACTAGTGCTCTTTTGAATTTTTGATTTTGGGGTACATTCCCAAAGTGGGTGTCACTTCGAGTCCCTGACGGATTCTTGTCTTTGACTGAGCCGAGTGCTAGGACACACTAAAGAAAGGAGGCTAGTTTTTTTTTAAAGTTATTTGGATTATGTGAGTGGATGAAGGTCTTCTGCCTAAGAGAAGCCCCCAGGACGACAAAGCTAACTGCTGAGAACATGACAGTGTCGTGACCGGAATGACGGTGCTTCTTGAAATTTGTGTCAGTGTGGGTGGTTGTGCCCTTGTTGAAAGGCTGCCTACGTATTCACGTGTAGTGAAATCAAACCAAGCCGTAGTTCAGTGGATTGGAAGATATATTATTGTGCCTAGTTTATTAGGGCTTTGTGTGTAACTAGCCATAGCGATGGTGTAGGCTAGGTCACTACAAAAATCGAGCCCGAATTGCGTCGGACAAATCCGACGCAAAATGTTAATATCCGACGTAAAATGCAAATTGCGTCGGATTAGCCGATGCAAACGACCGCCGTAATATTTTGAGGCAAATTTTTTTTTTTGCATCGGCTAATCCGACGCATATGATTTGCGTCGGCTGCTCCGATACGAACACATGGAGGTCAACGCCCTGTCAACGGGCTTTGCGTGGGATTAGCCGACGCAAAGTCAACAGAATGTTTGACTTTGCGTCGGCTAATCCCACGCAAAGTCATTGACTGAGATCTGACTGAGGGACTTTGCGTGGGATTAGCCAACGCAAAGTCAAACATTCTGTTGACTTTGCGTCGGCTAATCCCACGCAAAGCTCGTTGACTGAGATCTGACTGAGAGGATTTGCGTGGGATTAGCCGACGCAAAGTCATAGTTTCTGTCGACTGTGCGTCGGCTAATCCCACGCAAAGTCATTTGACTGAGGGGCTTTGCGTGGGATTAGCCGACGCAAAGTCATAGTTTTTGTTTTCAGCTCCCCATATGCGCGAAATAAAACAACCTGCAAATAAACAACCCACTCCTACAACAAACCACAGCAGCACATCCTAAACCAAAATCCATCAATAACTCCAATCAGAGCTCTCTTCTTCACAAAACTCCACAAAACGACACAAACATAAACTAATGTAATGTTATAGAAAATGAAAATATTACGAAAGACAACCGTTTCTAGGTTCAGAATTCAACCAGAGTGTAAACAAGACAACCAGCGCTAGGAGTTGGTAAAATATATATACACACAATGTAATCAAAGTGTAAACAAGTAACATAAGGGAGCTGAACTACCTAAGAAAGGGACTCGATGTGCTCCGATCCAAAGGGATGACCATCGTTGTTGTCGTCATCGTCGCGCCTAGTCATGCGTGGCCCTCCACCGCATCCCTCGTTCCCCATGGCGAACCGTTCCCTCATGAATTGAATAAACTGGTCCTGCTCTTCGCACCTCTTCTCCAACGTCTTCAGACGCTCTTCTTGTCTTTGGAATTTATCTTCCATACGCTCGTTGAGTGTGCGTTCCTGCGAGGTGGCGGTAGGGAGGTACGTGTCCGCAGATACCTCCTTACCTCGGTTCAAGCATGGGCGAAAGAGCTGTTTCGCCGCATTCCCTATCCCCCAGAACCGTCCCTTCTGGTTATAGCCACCCGTCACATCGTGGAAGATCTTCAGCGTGTTGGGTGCCTGATCAGAGGCCCGTGCCTCCTCTACCGCTTTCTGGTAGTTCTCCTGAAACAGCAACATGAAACAGTGTTATCTCTTATATATTAAAGCAGAAACATTTCGAGGCCTCACATTCATCCACCTCAGCATTCCATGTGGCGGCGACTTGGCGCAGACATGGCAAGTCCTACGTGGCAAAAAAAAATGATTCTCATTTAATAAATTAACCGTCTCACAATAATATTAACCGTCTTTCCTTAAAACTGTTTACGGTTTACATCGTGCAAGTTATTAAACCACTCTCAATCTTCCACCACTTTTCCATTCCATAACAAGGAAGATGTCATTTACGGAGTATTACTGTATTAGTTATCCATAACACCAAATTCATTCTACATCAAACAACCCTCCTTTCAGTACCATTTCTTCGTCAAATCAATTGGAGTATTTCATTTCATCATTATTAATGACGATTAGAACTCTACTCGCTGTTATTATACATAGCAGGTGAATTGAAGTGAATCAGGGAAATAGAAGCAAGGGTAAAGAAAGAGACCGTCGATGCTATTAAAGGCAGAGAAAGGTGAAAGCAACTTGACAAAATAGAGGACATTTTTGGTATAGGAATTCTCAGTGAGAGGGGTAGAAAGGAGCACGAAGACGGGTAATATTGTCCATTAACATCTTCCCCAACGTTGTCTTCACCGAATCCATGACACCGACGGTAATTTACAATAGCTTCCTGAATTGGGCATTATACGGAGTAACTCTTTTTGGATGCTGATTTTTTCATTTTACCCTTATTATTATACTCCGTATTAGTTTTTTTAGTTGAGTTTTTGAGAAGATTGTTCAACAATATGAAATAAATGATCATTCGTTTTTTTTGGTTGGATTGGATGAATTGTTTAGAGTTGTGATTATGCAGTATATTTAGTATTGATTGAGTTTGGGGTTTTTTTATGCAGGTGATTAAATTTGAGAGTTGAGTTTGATCCATATTTCAACTGTCGCGTTACTCAGGTTCATCCATCTTTTACTCATTTGTTTACGCGATTTCAGTTGTTACCAATAATTTGTAATTTTCAAAATACTGGAGTGTTATTCATGAGTTTGATTCATATTCCAACTATCGTGGTATTCAGGGCGATCAATCTTTTATTCTTTTGTTTACGCCATTTTAATCGTTAGGAGGAAGTTGTAATTTTCAAGTTTAGGGAAATGTGATTTGGCTTAAATGTGGTTTGCTTAGGTGGATGAACATTGGCTAATGAGATTTGTAGGCGTTGGATTGACAGGTTGTGATGATTTCATGGACTTGCAATTTCAATCAAATGGAAATATGAATTTGCTCAAATGTAATTTGTTGATTGTTTTGGTTGATGAGTATTGGATTACTTGACCAAATGTGGCATTTAATTATAAAATCGGTGCTCTGCTTTCTTTATGAGTAGATTTAGCGAGTTTGGTGTAGCCGTGTAGTAGAGGTATTGGCCTGTAAGTTTGTTGACTTTTCCATGGCCGATAATCCTTACTTTTCCGAGCAATTAATTTTCAGGTGATTAGTTTTTTCGATGATTATGCTTCGGAACTAGAATTTTCAGGTAGTTTTGTTTCTTTTCTTCGCAGTTTTAGTCAATTTGTTGCTTTGTTAGTTCAAACGAGTACTTTAATTGGGTTTTATGTTGACTTGGTGCAGGTAGATTTTGATACCAAGGATCGACACATGATAAGGGCACCACCCTTTGGCCTTTTGGAAGCAAGAGTTCAAAGGGACTCGAGCCCATTAAACCTCTTAAGGCAGCATCCTAAGGAGTCTAATGAATTCGGAAAACTTTTTAAAATTGATATCAGTGATCATAAGGTGCTCGAAGACCTTCATATTGCTGTATCTTCTGCCAACATCACCCAGGTTAGTACTTAGTTTCCATGTTATATGTTACATGGTTATCGAATTTGCTAAGAATGTTATATGTTGCTATTGTTGTTCCGGGATTTCCTACTGTTCCAAGATTGCGAGTGCTATTATTTTGGGGACAAAGTAATTGGTTACGACTTGGGTCAAACAACATAGGTGTTGAAGGAGCGAGCATATCAACATTACTACATTTCAAAATAGGTAATTTTTTATTCTTATAGTATTTGTCTTATATTTAATTTCCCTTATTTATTTCCTCATATTTAACTTCTCTTTTTTGTTTACTCATATTTAATTTAGATAATACTCTGTCTATTTTTTTAACTATAAATAGTGACATACTACCTTATAATTTGATCCTTTTTTCGTACAAAACAGGACCGTGGATATCTTTACAACCTTCAATATACAAAAATGAGTGCTTTTCAGTACCCAAGATATTAAAAGTAGTCAAGATGCAAAAATGTGTGTTTTTCAGCAATAATATACAGACAAATACAAACCCGGGTTTTCTTAAGTTCAGAGGCAGCTTTCCACAGCAGCAAAATGAAAATTGAAATCAATTAGAAGAAGATTATCGAGAAACCCATCGTAAAGCATCCAACCGTTACCCATGGACTCAGCCTTTCACTAATCCTTGCAACCTTCTTGCCTTATAGTTTGATCCTCAATTCTCATGTATCTATTTTTATGTAGGTGTGATCACCCTACCTATATAGTCATATAGATATAAGTTACTGACATGATGCATAAGAAATAACTGCATTTTTTATGTTTGGTAGCGGTTGCTGTTGCGGTTGCAGTTTTTTGTTTAGCTTGGGATCAAGTTTGTTGTTCATTCAATGTACCTTTTTTATACCTGGGAGAAGTTAACTGGACCCATTTTCCTTTGTGTCGAGACCCGTAAATCTTGACTTATTAATTCAAATTTGAAGGGACTCATTAATTTAGGGTCAAACTTGACCCATCTTTTTAAGTCTAAGACTTTTGCATCAAACATGTTGGTGGCCTTCAAGCAAGATGTCTATTGTAATGTAATATAGTGTCAAATTAGGTACAAAGTTGCTACACTAAGTGATGATCGTTGAATATTACAAAGATTATAGAATAAGCATTTTCGTGGCAATGGCTACAGCTTTATAGTTTTGACATCATGATGATTTAGGTGATGTAATTGAAATTATGGCATTCGTTAAATGTAACTGACGCCAATGAGTTCGTGTTGATATCGTCTGTATGTATCCATATACATTAGTGAAAGTAAGGATAAACAACATTGATAATATGAGAGGTTTATCTTATTTTTCTTTTTCTAATCGTCTTTTTCAGTAAAAAATTTTGTGTTGATTCTCACTTTGTGAACAATTTTCTATTTGATTGAATTTCAATGATAAAGGTGTTCAATTTTTGTTGAAGGTGCTAACCTGATGTTTAGATGCTATAATAAGGAATATATGACAGCAAGTAACAAGGAGCTGTATGGGTGTTAAAAAAGGGTGGACATGTACCTCATGAACGCGTTTAGAAGGTAATAGTCATGCAGTCGTGTCTGAAGGCTTGAGAAGTTGTATGTGTGGTGATCCGTGACCATTTGGGTATCATGGGCAGAGTCGTATTAAAGTCAACCAAGAAGCAGTGAAGTCTCGATATTTGTTGAGGTCAAAGTAGCGGAGCTTGATTTTATAATAGTGGATTAGGTGGGTGTGAAGTCAATTATACTAAAGTCTAACTGCCTACTTATTGATTCTTTTGAAGAATGATAGGATCCAGGTTATCTATTGTGGTAATGTAAAGTCGGATCTAAAACCAGTCGCTCTTTCGAGTCGATAGAGTTTTGTTTTGTTAGAAGGGACAGTAGTAAAGTTTCCCATTTTTTGATTCATTATCCACGGATAGAATTTGAGTTTTCGACACATATATGTTGATATGTGCTCCGAGGTGATTGTCGAGGTTGTTTGCACCGATTTGATATCAGGTTTCATTTAAGTAATACAATTGCACTTACTAAATTCGGTACTGTTAGAGGCCACAATATTTCAATTAATATGATCAATTCAAACACTCGAGCACCGACGGGTACGCTTATTGTCCATCAAAATTATCTGTTTTTAAACCAAGGAAACACGTTCCTCATTGATCCTAAGATCTATTATGTACAATATTTTTGTCTTAATTACTACATTAAGACGGTATCTGTTAAAAATATAAAGTCCCATTTGTTGTACATATGTACTTGCATATAAGAGGTTGTTTGGTTCGCATGACGTAGGTATAAGGTATGGGGTTGGAATCTTTCAAAAAAAAAAAAAGGTATGGGGTTGGAATGAGCAAACCTCAACACAAGGTATGTGGAATGCAGTTCCAATCCCATACCATCTTGATATGATTCTTCATTCCATATTAACCTTTGTGCGAACTACACGGTCCTTAAAAAGGATAATCTAAGTTAGTTGTTGTAAATTATGCATATCGATTTACCATTATATGGGATGAATACCTATTAAAAAGGTATTAAAACTCAAATGAGACATTGATATGTTTGACGACGAAATATATACAACCTGACAATCATTAAGAAAAAGGTACTAAAGCTCAAACGAGACATTGATACGTGTATAAGAACTTTTATGCAAAACCATCCTGAATAATTTAAAGTTATTCGCAAATAAATGAAGTCATGATTGACAATAAAATACTTCGTGCGTTATTTTCTAAAGTGAAAATGAATATTTCGTATTTTTGTAAAATGAGTAGTTTAAACTTGAAAAAACGAAGAGCACTAAATGCAATGACAAAGAGAATACTACGTGTAAAACTGAAAGCTTTTACATGTAAAATCAATTGACATGAAGACAACAAGCTATTTTATTTATAAAAAGTATCACCCAATATTATACATAAAAAATCAAATGTATTTAGAAAAAATTCAAATTAAAATAAAGGATAATTTTATTCCCGTCATTTTCCAGTGGAGCCAACTATATCATTCTCAATTAAATTTAGCATAACTTGATAAAAAATGTCGATTACACACGAATCAACTTTATTACTTCCACACATATATTCTGTTTTTCGTATCATGTCACATGAGTCGGGCAAGTTGCTTGCTTTCAGGATTTGGTTATATCGGCCGATTTAAAATAGGGGTTAAGTCAGTTACGAATCGAGTTATATATTTATATGGTTTGGGTTAGGGTCATAATACAGATCAAAAAATAGATTCGGCATCTCATTTTGTTACTTCATAAGTTGTGAAAATATATTTTATAATATTAAATCATATTCGATATAACACGAATATTATCTTTATTTTAAATTAACAATTGAGCTCTTTCAAAATATTCTTTTCTAAAATTACTCTTTTTTTTTCTTTTTTTTTTTTGTAAATTACACATGACTTGGGACTAGCTCTATAAATTATTTGGAATATAACTATTAACCGGTTACTATTTTTTTTTAATGTTTCGATACGATGATATTAAAATGAATTTTTTGTTCAACCAATTTATTTTGTCCATTACTTTATTTATCTTTTTAACTTCATCCGTGCAATTTGCACGGGTCAAAACTAGTAATATTAAAAGACAAATTGAGCATTTCCCTAACGCTATGTGGCATCGTTGTATAATTTTGAATTCGGAAATTTTTTTCATCTCTTTTTATTAGAAGCATGTTTGATCTTTGTATTCAAGTTACCACATCAATTTTTTTTCACTTTACTTGCTCCATTTGTAGGGATGTAGTTGTATGTTCAATAAGGATGTAATATAGGTTCTGAGAGTCTAAACAACATGAAATCCGATGCATTTTCTTCGCTGGGAAAAAAAAGCCTTAGACGTGAAACAAGAAATGCAATGTACTTTTGTCTCTATCCATAATAGACATCGGTTTGTATGTGTTACTTCTGTGATATTTGTATCGAGAACTAGAAATAAGTTCAGGTCAAAATTACTATTTAAGATATCAAAAAGTGAAAAGAGTCGATGTTAAATTTTTTCTTGACAAATCTCACCATATCGGTTACATTATGTGAGTTTAATATATCTTCATCCCTTTATCTCAAATTATTTATGTCCAATTTGAAGTTACTGTCATCTTTTGGAAGAAGTAAGATTGATACAAATAGATGTTTATATGACATTGTTTGCCAAAGCCAAGAAATAGACAATTTGATTTTAGAAATTTTGTGCAACACTAAATAAATTAATACGAAGCATTTTTTTAGTTCGTAAAGAATGTCAATAATCGTCGTCAAAACTACTGTTAGAAAAATGCTAAAGAAAACACTATATTATTTGACTATCCGGTGTTTACTAAGAATTATTATTGAGTACTATAGGCCACATAAACATGGAAGTATGGAACATCTAAACGTTAGTGTAATATTTATACTCCGTACTATATACCTATAAATTCGTGGAAATTAACCACTGGAAAGAACTCGCACGACTAAAAATAAATTGCTTAAAACTAGATTATCCATGTCGAAGCTATTTAAGACCTTTAAATTTACGAATTACGAACACTTAAAATAAACACATTCACATTTTTTTCACGTTATTTATAACTTGTAAGATGTTCCCAAGATATCTCGCTATTAAAAAAAATGGAATTTTCAATTTCCATTGATCAAACCTATTGAAGGATAATGAGTCCACAAATTCGACATCAATATGAAATTGGTAAACAAGTTAAGTTTAAGAATGATAAAAGTATCGTGACTCAACCGCGCCTCAAAAAATTTCCCGAGCATTGCACGGCTAATAAAACTAGTAACTTTTAGAACACATACTATCACGTCGTAATTTTCATGCCTAGTATATTTTTTTAAAAACATTACTACTACTCACCACGATCTCCGGTCCTCTAGGGTCTATCCACTTGCCGTCTTTCCCCTTCTTCGTCTTCTCCAAGAGCTCGACCGGGGTTGCAGTTGGGCCCTTCATATAACAGTGTTAAAACTTTCAGCATTTATTTACCAATAGTATATATTGAATTATACTCAAACTTTTTACTTGTTTTATAAGCACTTACCAACGCCGCGAAGGCTGTTGCTGCACTCCTACTTCCGAGGCAGCTGGTGGGTTTCGCCACCCCGTCCACCTGCCCACCTCTCCTGTTCGACGACTTAATCGCCGATTTCTTCTTGAAAGCTGGGTCGGCAGCGTTCTTCTTCAATATCTCCCACTTCTCTTGCGGAATCCAGTCCGCCTTGTCGACCCTCGGGACAGCTCGCTGGAAGAGGTCGGTTATCTTCTTCTTAATCCGAGTCTCAAAATCCGACCTGAGGTCGTACCCCAGGTCTATACGCACTCTCCTCTGTTTGTCAAAAAAAAAGATTCGTTAGCGACAATTGAATGTATAAATCGTGCATCGAAAACCTTAGAAACACAGACGAGGTAATTACCGCGAAGTGCATATACATCGCATCCCGAGCTTCCGGTGGCGCCTCCGTCCAGCTACGGTAGGCGCCAGGCGTGGACGCATACGTCATGACTACAGAATCCCGCAAATAATCTGAGTACTTCTTGTCGTCCCACCTACACAAGTCAATTATGATAATGTGAAGCAAATAAATGAGTGAAAATTTAGAAAAGAACTGGTTACAACAACTAAAACTCACCAACTAGCTTCCCTCACTTTCTGCCGTGAAAGGTACGATTTCCCAGGCGTGGCAACGTAGACCGTCGCCCCGACTTCCTGGACAGCGTCCACACCTAGGATGACAGGAGTCCTAGGCACGTCCTCCTCCATGTGGTCACCATGGCTGCTGCCTCCCGTCAGCATCTCACTGCTACCTGCCATAATCACGTCTACAAAATATGTTTGCGCAAAGTTAAACTGTAGAGTCAGTTCGTTTAGGGTAAAGCAGGAATTTCATTAAGTACCAAAATAGTCTTCAATTACAAATAAATAAATTACAACTTATGCGAATAAGATACAAACAACTACATAATTGCTAATTATCGTCACTGTCACTGTCACTGTCCGCGTCGGTGTGCGGTTCAATGAACCCCTCGTCCCCGTCTTCATCATCATCGTCCCAGTCAGTATTCACCTCATCACCGTCATCTTCATCGTCGATGACCAAGTCGTCGTCCTCATCACCCTCTCCCTCAGGAACAATCCAGTCGGCAAACTCGTCGTCCTCCCCTACAGCACCAGCAACTTCAACTACATATTCTTCTTCATTGACGTCAGTGTCTTCGATTAGAGTTGATGACATCGGCTGATTATTACCAACCACACTCTCTTGGTAGACGTCATCGTCGATGATAGGATTATCAACTTGTGATCTTGCCTTGATTTTGAAAACCGCAGACCAATTCGTACTCTTTTTTCCCTTTGGGTAAGGTGCATAGAGACTTGATCGACTTGATACGCCAACACAAAAGGGTTGTGCCCTCGCAGTTTTCTCGTGAGGTCGACATCCACAAGATTGTAGTTCTCATGAACAGTGACTCCGTGCGGGGAGTTATCGATCCAATCACATTTGAACAGTATGGCCTTGCAGTTTTTGTGGCTGTCGTAGTAGTCTAGCTCGATCACCTCGATTAGTGTTCCATAGAAATCTGACCCTTCGGTGGACAACACACATACGCCGTTACTTTTGGTCAGTTTTGGAACATCAACACCCTCGGCAAACGCACGGAACTTGTACCCGTTAATTGTATATCGCCTCCAAGTTCTGACTCGTGAAGACGGCCCAGTGACTAGAGGTCTTACAATGGGATCCTCCAGCGCTTCAGGCTATTGTCAACATAAAATTCGTCGAAAAACAATTCAATTAAATTTTGTACCAAACACATACACAATTTATAATGATCAAGCAAATAGCATTTCAACATACTTGAGTACGTAGCCATGAGGGAAACAGTGACTCATATGCCACCCAAACATCTTCAGATGTTTTCACTCCCGCATGTTCCGCCATAATGAAAGCCTCGAATTTCCTGAAATTGTCAGCAGTTGTACTTAATCACACATACTACCAATTATGAGGAGGGTATGTTGTACGTGAGTTACTTACTCCTCGTACGGTCTGATTACAGGGCCACAATTTCTCAGAACGTAGGAGTGTGCCTGCTTGTACTCAACATCGGTCAACCACCTCTCCTTACATTTTCCAGTGGTACTTCCAACATCAGACTGAAAGGGTTCCACCTCTATTTGGTGGTCTTCAGTCTGATGCACACCCACGTCTAGGTCTTTGGCTTTTGTGTCAACGTGCTCTTCGAATTAGAAGGAGCAGAAGTTTGATGTCTCCTCTAACAAATACGCGTTGCATATTGAACCCTCAACACGTGCTTTGTTACCAATTTTTTTTTCAGATGGTTTAAGAACCTGCAAATTAAAATATTAGCTCTCATGTAAGACTTAATTGGTAATCAATGCACGGGAAGTCACACGAAGGAGAGTTGAGGACGTTACCTTTCGAATGGGTACATCCACCTGTACTGAACAGGACCGCCAACCCTTGCCTCATACGGCAAATGAAGTGGGAGATGCTCCATCGAGTTAAAGAATGACGGAGGGAAGATTTTCTCCAACTTGCAAAGGATCTCGGGAATACTGTTCTCAAGTCGATTCATGGACTCGACTGACACCATAGTGGAACACAAATCTCGGAAGAACTGACTGATCTCTGTCAATGCATTCCACGTGTTCATTGGCAGCAGCTGCTTCAAAGCTACTGGCATCAAGCGCGACATAAACACGTGACAGTCGTGGCTTTTCATGCCATGCAAAATTAACTTGGACTGGTCCACACACCGGGATAAGTCGGATGCGTAACCATCCGGAAACTTCAAACCACTCACCCAATCGCACAAAGCCTTCCTATCATTTTTGTCCATAACAAAGGACGACGATTTGGGTCGCCCAAGACACAGTTCCTTGAAATCTGCTTTGCCTTTTGGTCCGAAGGCTGTCTTGTTCGGTACATCCATCACGGTGTTGATAATCTGCTCAAAGAAATTCTTCTCGATATGCATAACATCAAGGTTGTGTCTGATAAGCAAAGTGTGCCAGTACGGAAGTTCCCAGAATATGCTCTGCTTCCACCAACCTTCCTTCTTGTCCTTCAATTTTTTCAACTGTTGGTGGGTAGCGTGTACTATTGTAGGGTACTTCTGCACATCTGCCCATATCTCATCGCCTGTTAACCGTTTACATGCGATCCTAGTTTCATCGGGTTGTTTCTTCAGGAAACTCTTACAGTTATGCCTAAATGGATGGTCGGAAGGTAGAAATTGTCTGTGACAGTCAAACCAAGATACCTTTCCGCTATTTTTAAGCCAAAAGGATTTTTGATCCTTCGCTTGACAGTAAGGACAAGCACGGTAACCCGTTGTACTCCAACCAGACAACATCCCGTAAGCTCGGAAATCGTTGATGGTCCACATTAGTGCAGCTCGTAAATTGAAACTAGTTTTCCTCGACACATCGTACGTGTAAATCCCATTATCCCACAAACTTTTTAACTCCTCAACAAGTGGTTGGAGATACACGTCCATATTGGCTTTCGGGTTCTTAGGGCCAGGAACAATAAGTGACAGGAGCATAAATTGTCTCTTATTGCATAACCACGGCGGTAGGTTGTACGGTGTCAAAATAACCGGCCAACATGAGTACGACTTGCCGAACTGCCCGTAGGGTGAGAAACCATATGTGCACAAACCCAAACGTACGTTGCGCGGCTCTTTCGCGAACTCGGGATGTTTGATATCAAATGTCTTCCAAGCTTCACCATCGCTAGGGTGTGTCATCATACCACTAACTCTGATTTTGGAGTTACTGTGGTGCCAACTCATCTCGCCCGCAATATTCTTTGTCGCATACAGTCTTTGCAGCCTCGGACCAACTGGGAAGTAAGTCAAGACCTTAGTTGGTACTTTCTTCCCCCTAGTATTTTTTGTTCGACTCTTGTACCTCCCGGATCCACATTTCCTACACGCGTCGAGGTCCGAATCTCCCTTCCAGAACAGCATGCATCCATTCGGACACGAGTCTATCTTTTCATGGGGGAGTTGGAGGCCCTTCAACAAATTTTTGACCTCGTAGAAATTATTTGCCATGACATTCTCCTTAGTGCCTCGTAGAAGGTCAATTAGCAGTTGGATCCAACCGTCTAAATGTCTTAAGGCCATGTTGCTCTCGCACTTCAAAGTCAGCATCCTTGAAGCGACTTGCAACAGACTCATATCGCACCCGCTGAAAACTGGGAGTTCGGCATTTTTTAGCATTTCGAAAAAGGAAAGGACTTGTGGGTTAGGTTCATGTTGTACTTCTTCGTCGCTTAAGTTGTCTGGGTTACGTCCCTCCTCCATGATGTCCTCAACCGTCGTACGCAGTGCATCCTCTACGAAGTCCCAGTACGGATTTTCGCGAACAGGTTCTTGCGGGCGACTACTTTCATTTTCACTATGATACGTCCACACGTAGTAGTTCTCAACAAAACCGTGCTTGTATAGATGCTGTTTGACATCTACTTCATGTTTTAAGGCACGGTTTTGACATTTTCTACATGGGCACCTAAGCTGCTCGCTGGTGTAGTGGGGGTTATTATCTAAGGAGAACTTGATGAACTCCTCCACACCGTCTCTAAATTCTATTTTCGGTCGCTTATTGTCGGCCAGTCTCTCGTACATCCAACTCCGTTCTACTCTATTCATTCTATATGGATTGAACTATGAATGATTAGGGTATGTAGACATGAACTAAATGGCGTGGGGAAAGAAGTCAACAACATGGAATTTGAAGAATAGTTTGCGAATTTCACCATAAGTTGGAACTCTCACAACCATCACTTTAAAAACAATTCATCACCGGGGACCTTATCACTCCAACCTAAACCCATTCTTGTGCGTTCCATGTCACTGATAAACACGAAATTGTGTGATGTCGATAAGAGCAAAATTCGGCAGCAATTCGCCTCAGTTCTCCAAAAGCACAATGTGGAATATATGAAAACTCCACATATGCAATCGAAGAACATTGAGGGAATTGTCACCGAATTTTGCTCTTACCAACACAACACAATTTCATGTTTACCACCTAAGTGACATGAAAGGCACAAGAACAGTCCCAAAACGGGGACTGTCTACTCCTAATGAGTAACTCTTGAACGGGCACTAGGTAGGTCTGGGTAGATTTCAAACAATGCTCATGCGCAGCACACAACGAAAACAAATAACAACAGTAATCAAATCTCAACACAGTAATCCAAAACATTAATACTTACTATGATTACAACCACTAACTGCTGAAATTTAAGTAACAAAACGCATTTCCCTTTTTTTAGTATTGTTTACGTAGTAGTAGTTTAGTAGTTTAGTAGTAGTAGTAGTAGTAGTAGTGAAAGTAGAAGTACTAAATTAGTAGTAGTAGTATAGTAGTAGTAGTAGTAACAAAAGTAGAAGTAATAACTTAGTAGTAGTAAATTAGTAGTAGTAGTAGTAGTTTAGTAATAGTAGTTTAGTAATAGTAAAAGTAGAAGTAGTAAATTAGTAGTAGTACTATAGTAGTACTAGTAGTATAGTAGTAGTAGTAGTAGTAGTAAAAGTAGTAGTAAATTAGTAGTAGTAGTAGTTTAGTAGTAGTACTAAAAGTAGTAGTAAATTAGTAGTAGTAGTATAGTAGTACTAGTAGTATAGTAGTAGTAGTAAAAGTAGTAAATTAGTAGTAGTAGTAGTATAGTAGTATAGTAGTACTAGTAGTATAGTAGTAGTAGTAGTAGTAGTAGTAAAAGTAGAAGTAAATTAGTAGTTTAGTAGTAGTAGTAATAAAAGTAGAAGTAGTAAATTAGTAGTAGTAGTAGTAAATTAGTAGTAGTAGTAGTAGTAGTAGTTTAGTAATAGTAAAAGTAGAAGTAGTAAATTAGTAGTAGTAGTAAATTAGTAGTAGTAGTAGTAAAAGTAGAAGTAGTAAATTAGTAGTAGTAGTATAGTAGTAGTAGTAGTAATAAAAGTAGAAGTAGTAAATTAGTAGTAGTAAATTAGTAGTATTAGTAGTAGTTTAGTAAGAGTAAAAGTAGAAGTAGTAAATTAGTAATAGTAGTATAGTAGTACTAGTAGTATAGTAGTAGTAGTAGTAGCAAAAGTAGTAGTAAATTAGTAGTAGTAGTAGTAGTAATAAAAGTAGAAGTAGTAAATTAGTAGTACTAGAAGTATAGTAGTACTAGTACTAGTAGTATAGTAATAAAAGTAGAAGTATGAAATTAGTAGTAGTAGTAGTAGAAAATTAGTATTAGTGGTAATAGTAAAAAATTATTAGTAGTAGTAGTAGAGAATTAGTAGTAAATTACTAAAGTATTAGCTAGATTAGTAGTAGTAGTGTTAGTAGATTTGTTGTATTAGATTAGTAGTAGTAGTATTAGTAGTACATAGTATTAGTATTATGTTATTAGTATTAGTAATATTAGTAGTAGATTAGTAATATTAGTAGTAGCATTAGTAGTAATGAAGTATTTTAATGGAATATTAGTAATAGATTAATATTACTACTAGTAGTAGATTAGTATTACTACTAGCACTAGTAATGTACTACTACTAAAACTACTAATTAATCTACTACTAATACTAGTACCCATCTACCTCAACAAATCTAATTCATTATTATACTACTACATCCTACTACTACTAATCTAATAACACAATTTCTAACCTAATACAATAATCACTAATACCTAATTAACATACTAACTAACCTAATTCGCATACTACAATTACCGTCTAACAATAAAACGAAATTAAATCTAATTCACATAATAATTAACTTAATTCTCATAATAATTAACCTAATGAATGTACTAATTAACATAATTCTCATAATAATTAACCTAATGAATATACTAATTAACATACTAACCCTAATGAATATACTAATTAATATACTAACATAATCAGGTAATTAATCTACTTAACCTAATTTAGGTACTAACATAATCACCAAATTAACTAATTAACCTAATTAACTACTAATTAACATAATCACCAAATTAACTAATTAATCTAATTAACATGTTAATATAAACATAATTAAACTAATTACTCTAATTAACTACCAATCAATCTAATTACCTAACAATGAACTTAATCAAACCAATTAATCAAACCCTAATTATCAATTAATCAAATCAATTAACAATGAAATACCAATTAATCAAACCCTAATTATAATACCTGAAGATTGGGGGTCGGGTTTGGGTTTTCGACTTCGCCGGAGGTGCGCCGGAGGTTCGCCGGCAGGGGAATTCGTTGGGGTTTAGGGTTCTGGGTCGCCGGGTTTTGGTCGTCGCGCGTGAGGGTCGCCGGTTTTTGGTCGTCGCCGGCAGTGTATAATGGGGGTCGTCGGTTTAAGGTATCGATTTGGGGGTCTAATTAGAGAGGGAGATGGGGGTCGTCGCCGGATCTGGGTAGGATGGGGTCGCCGGAGGTGCGCGTGTCGCCGGAGGTGTGCGTTGGGGGTCGCCGGAGTTTCGTCGGGTTTCGCCTTCGATTTAGAGAGGGAGATGGGGGTTCGGGTTAGGGTTTCTGTTACGTTCTCGCGTTAATTTTTTTTTATATTAAAACATATGTGCGTCGGATTAGCCGACGCAAACCGACGAAGATTTCAAGTTTGCGTCGGCTAATCCGATGCAGACCGTATTTTTTTTTTTTTTTAAAAGGTTGCGTGGGATTAGCCGATGCAATCAGACGCACTATTCAACATTGCGTCGGCTAATCCGATGCAACGCTATTACTTTTGTTCACCAAATTTTTTTATTTTGACGCACTTTGCATCGGATTAGCCGACGCAAGCAGACGCAATATTCAACTTTGCGTCGGCTAATCCGATGCAACGCTATTAATTCTGTTGACCAAATTTTTTTAATTTTGACGCACTGTGCATCGGATTAGCCGACGCAAACCGACGAAGATTTCAAGTTTGCGTCGGCTAATCCGATGCAGACCGTATTTTTTTTTTTTTTAAAAGGTTGCGTGGGATTAGCAGATGCAATCAGACGCACTATTCAACATTGCGTCGGCTAATCCGATGCAACGCTATTACTTCTGTTGACCAATTTCTTTATTTTGACGCACTGTGCATCGGATTAGCCGACGCAAGCAGACGCAATATTCAACTTTGCGTCGGCTAATCCGATGCAACGCTATTAATTCTGTTGACCAATTTTTTTTAATTTTGACGCACTGTGCATCGGATTAGCCGACGCAATCAGACGCAATTTTCAAGTTTGCGTCGGCTAATCCGATGCAACGCTATTAATTCTGTTGACTATTTTTTTTTTATTTTGACGCACCCTGCATCGGATTAGCCGACGCAATCGAACGCAATATTATAGTTTGCGTCGGCTAATCCGATGCAAAGCTATTAATTCTGTTGACTAAATTTTTTTATTTTGACGCAGGCTGCATCGGATTAGCCGACGCAAATTTTGTTTTTGCGTCTAGTTGCGTCGGCTAATCCCACGCAAAACCTTTGACATAATGGCGCCAAACCAAAATTATTGGCGCCTGTATCATGGAGTCGGATAGCGTCGGTTAGTCCCACGCAATGTTATTGCATCGGATTAGCCGACGCAAATCGACACAGTTACGTCATTTGCGTCGGATTTATAATCCGACGCAACTTATCCGACGCTATTTCCGCTGTTTTTAGTAGTGGGTGAATTCCCAACGATGTCTTGATCAAAGGGCTAGAACAGTTAGGATGTTGATCCCGTGACTGTGAACGTTCTCCGGGGTAGCCCCCCAGAGGTGGTGTGAACTATTTGGGCATGTTCTGTGCCGACCGCAGGTTGAGTTCCCGTGTTTGGGGTTGGTAACTGGTTTGGATGTTTTTGGAAATGTGGGGCTAGGTCGTAAATGGCTTTGATGATTCGAAATCTGGAGCTCGATTATGTGGAGCTAAGGCTTCGAGGGTAAGGTATTGCAATGTGGTAGGAAAGGGGGAAGTCGAGTAAAAGTGACTCGAACTTCGATCAGGATAAGTTTGATAATGTGGGATCTGATTTCCATGTCTGGCCCTAATGGTTAGGGTGTATCCTATGGAGCTTGAATCCTCAAAATTTTGGGCTGTCTCTTAGCCTAGGCCTCGGGAAGGTCTTGAGGGTTGTAATATGGGGAGGCTAAATGTGGTGTTAGCTTAGGTCTCTCCCCTATTTGATGGTATGGGCATCGATAATTTTGAATTGACCGTACCCCGGTCAAGGAGCTTTCACTTGTGTTGACCATTGACCACGGTCATGGGTATTTGATTTTTTTGTTTTTTTTTTGGGTTGACCTCTTAGCCCTGGTCGTGGGATTGACCGTATCTGGTCGGGGGATGCTGAGAGTTCTTTTGATGGCCAGCTCTTTTGTTTTGGGCCTTTTGCTTTTTTTCTTGGACTTTTGATTTTTTTTTTGTCCAGTTTTTTTTTTTTTTTCTTTTCTTTTTTTTTTTTTTTTTACGGCTGCCCTCCTATGGTGTTGTGGGTGGATATGGGGGTGGGCCCATCGGTTGGATTTGGCTTGTGGAGCTAAACCCTTGTAAGGTGTGAGCCTAGTTGGTGTTTGTGTGAGTGCAACTCGCGGTGGAGTACTCTAGGGTAAGCATGGTGGTTTGGATCTCGGTATTGTCATCATAATTCCGAGCAGGCTTAGTGGGAGCATCGTCCCGAGTTGGGTATTTTTGGCATCAAGTCAGACTAACGCCTAAGATAGGGATTGGTCAGTTTTATTGGAGGGGTGTTTATTGTGGGAAATGGGCTTGCCTCCCGTCTTGAACCCAAACTAGGAGACTACCTAGATTTGTCATAGGATTCGATACCGCTCCTGCTAAGGGTAGTTATGTGGCTGTCTATGCCAGACATGGAACAGGTAAGGGAAAACACGGGCCTCAGTTCCTGCAGTCATTATAGATGTGCCTATAATAGTCACGTGCGTGTGCTCACAGTGTATGATGATGGTGTAGTCACGTGCGTGTGCTCACAGTGTATGATGATGGTGTTCATCATGTTCTCGGAAACACATAGGGAAAGCATATAGTGGAGATAGAATATTGAAAGCTGATTTTATTGGATTGAAAAAGAGGACAGAATACAGTTGACTATGACTCTGACTTTGAAATTGAAAGAGATAGAACATCCTAGACTCGGACTCAAACTCGGACTCAAATCAAATCTGGACTCTTGGATGAGGTTGTCAGTAGTCTTCGGCTTCTAAGGACTCAAGTGGATGTCCCGTATAGCCTTTGGTAGAAGCTTCACCCAAATCTTCGTTATGTCGAAGATCGTCTTCAATCCTAGTGCCCATTTCGGTAAGCACAACAAAGTTTGAGATGCCAGCATACCTAAGATGGACGCGGTAGGAGGGTAGGAGGTTGTTGATGAATGCATCCACTAGTGTCTTCTCGCTGGGCTTGTCTACCAGCTTAACACTCTCAGCCCGCCAACGTTGAAGGTATTTGGTGAAACCCTCTGTTGGATCTTGGGCCATGACTTCTAAAGTCCGCATGGTAGTCTGAAGTTCAGCATTATCAGAATAGTTTTTAGCGAACTCGGTAGCCACATCTTCCCAAGTGGGAAATCTTTTTGCATTAAGCCTATAGAACCAGGCTTTTGGATATTTCCCGAGGGATGCGCCGAACAAATTGATGAACATGCCGGCTTTGACCCCCTTGATCGCCATAAATGCTTTGAAGGCTCGGAGGTGTAGTAATGGATCCTCCGTCCCTTCGAATATGGGTAACCCCTCTAAGTTGAGATCTGTTGGTAGTTTCTCACTGATGGGTGTATAGTCTCGGGAGTTTTCAATATAAATGTTGTTCCCTCGGGAGGCATGGAACTGTTGTTCGAGCTCACGCACCGTGCTGATCAATTTGGCAAATGGCCCAGTATTGACCGATCCAGAATCGAGGTCTTGCCGTTCGTTGACAGTTAAACGAGCATTCATGGCCTCTTGGTTGGTTTTCAGGAACCCTATATGAGTTTCGGTTATGGCCTGCCTACTAACCATTGTTTCTAGGAAAGCCTTCAGTTCCTTAATGGTGTTTTCCATGTCCCTATTCCCGGTTGTGGATGCCATACTCTGCGAGAATACCCACGTAATCAGAAATGTTGCTTCGGAACTTGAATACGCCAAGGCATAGGAAATAGCGCGGGAGGAAAGACAACTCGGGTTTGACTCGGGTTAGACTCTCCTAAAAAAGTGTAAGGTGCGATTCTCGAAGCGACTGTGATTAATCACTCCATCGGAGAATAGCCCCCAGGTGAGACTAAGGACTCTTATAGGACTCAGATGGTGTGGCATCTAAGTGACTCAAAAGTGGGGTACGTGTAAGACATGACCCTTAGAGCAACCGTGATTGATCGCTCTCCTAAAGGGTAGCCCCCCGAGTGAGATTGTAGGTTTTGCTAAAACTCGAGTGATGGACGAGTGACCCTTAGATGTAAGGATCACGAACCTTTTGTTATAGGCCTATGCCTTGTAAAAGGTTGACTCGGCCTTGATGAAGGCAGACGGGTAAGGGAAGAAACTTGCGATGTAAGATCGGCGGAGTTTCGACGCTAGAGACCCTTGACTTGACTTGAATAAGGATGACCCTGTGATTAGGGTAGACCCTTAAGTTAAAGGATTTTTGAATTGGGATGACTCGACTAACGGATTGAAAGACGGGCAAAATTTCCTTAGGAAAGGTCGTGGGGACCGTCCTGTCGGAGGGAAAATTGCGTGTGACTTTCTAGTTAGGACTCGAGTGTTTATGAACCTTCCATTTACGAGTGTATGACTCGTGTTGGTCGGTTGTGCCTTTAGAAAAAGGCGGACTAGGATGGGAAAGAAACCCGTGATGTAGGATCGACAGAGTTTCGACGCTATAGACCTTCGACAAATTATGAAAAGACCCGACACACGGATAACGGTAGGTCCTAAAATAAGGAAGGTTTTTGAAAAGATGATTGAATTTTGAAAATTGAGAGGACGGTCCAGAAATTGGTAGTGGGCCAATAGGACCGGGCATTTTGAAATGTTAGAATGGTTGCGAGAAAATTCGCGTTTTGAAAAATTGGGAGACGGTCCCGTCTTTTGAAATTGGCAGCATGCCGACAGGACCAATTTTTTTGAAAAGTTGAATATTTGGAATTTTGAAAATTTGAATATCGAAAATAAATTTCCGAAAATTGGAAAATCGAAAATAAGATCCCGAAGATTTGAAAATCGAAAACGGCATCTCGGAGATTTGAAAATCGAGAATGGAATCTCGAGGATTTGAAAATCGCGAATGGCATCACGAAGACTTGAAAATTGAATTTTGAAAATTCGAAAAACGAATAGTGGATCGGAAATTCGAATTGAAATGGATAGCATGCCGGCTAAAAAAAAAGCTTGTTTTGAGTCAAATCGTAAGTCTAATTTTCGGCAGCATTCCGAGTTTTTTGAAATTGGATATTTTGAAAAGACGGGTCCCGAAACGGACAGTATTTCGGGTTTTTCAAAATTTGGTATTTTGGAAAGATGGGTCCCGAAACGGACATTATTTCGGGTTTTTTTCGAAATTTGGTATTTTTTTGGAAAGATGCAATTTTGAAATGACGGTTTTTGAAAAATGACACGGAAACCACATAGCATGTAGTCAAACAAGCATTATAACGACGCTTATGTATGCATTACGCTAAGTCTCGGTCGGTCAAAATAGGGTCTATACCAACAACGATGACTTTCTCGTGTGATGGACGGACTCCCTAAGCCGAGTTGGTCTTAGGACATGCCGCGAAACCGAGACGAGTTCCACCATCGATGTCTTTACCGCACCCATGTAGGAATGCACCGTGGTATAGTGGGACGTCGGTCACAAGTAACTGCCCCGGGCAAATTTGGGTTATGCATGAATCATTAAACTAATGCGCGCACATTAATCTACGAACGATTTCTCTTCGAATCTCACCCTAGGAACCCCGATGACATGTGGTACATCAGGTATCCCCAGCGGAGTCGCCAAATTGTGGACATGACGTAGGTCCACCCCGACGCGGCGAAGCGCGGGTTTGGGTAGGCGAATGAATCTCGTGGTAAGATTGTTCTCGGGTTCGAAATTTAAGTCAAAATGGAGTCGCCACCGAATTTTGTGGTTATTCGGAACCATACGAGCCCACTCTATGTCGTCATGGGCTATACACAAAGTAAGCCCACTTCGATTTCAGAGTTGATGGGGCTCGTCCCTTTGCATTGCAATATCGATACCGTTTACACCGGCTTTCGTATATAGAATGACTCTCGTGCGCCAAGGGTTTCGGACATCCGGAAACCAAAGGTTCTGAGTAAGGGGTGAGGGTACGTGTTGGGAAGCCCACTAAGGACACCCAACCCCGCCCGCACAATGGCGGCCTCTACTAAGACATCATTCGTGTTCGTGTACGCGCGCTAGTAAAACGACTAAATGATATGCAAACAACGTTTTCGGGCTAAGCATGTGAATTATTGATTTGCATTGATTTGGATTGATTTGTTTGGATTTTGAATTTGGTGCAAATCTCGGGAATGTATTTGGCTGATTTCTTAGATGGTTTCGTCTTTGACCGGGTTTTGACCCGGTCGCCAAAAGACGGGATTTATTTTTGGTGTCGGTTTTGACCCAAATTAGTCTTATTTTGCTCGGAACGACCCGCTGGGCCTGAATTTGAGGTCTGTTTTGTGAGATTTTTACTCCGCTAAAAGTCCATGTCGGATATTATTGGTTTCGAGTCCAAGTCCGAGTATACCAAGTCGCGTTTGCGTCCGATCATCATCGGGTGTTTTTCGGAGACTACCATAGACACGTGGCAGTCAAAATGCGGGTGTCTACACCTGTATTAGGATAATAATAATAATAATAATAATAATAATAATAATATAATTTTTATTATTAATTATTAAAATTCTTTTTAAATTCATTTTATGACTCAAAAGTTTTTTTATTAATATTTAATAACGAATTATTACTCTTATTTATATAATAGAAATCTATGACTTCATTATAATTTTTTCGATGTAAGATAATTTTATTTAACTTTATAGTCTAAAGAGATTTTCTAAGACTCGAACGATTTTTGGTTAATATTTAAAAATGAATGATTATTATTCTTATTTATATAATAAAATTCTATCACATTATATTATAATTTTTCAATGTGAGACAATTTAACTTAAGTTTATATCCATAAGATTGTTTCTTTAAGACTCAAAAGATTTCTAGTCGATATCTAAGAATGAAAAATTGCTCTTATTTATAATACAGAATTTCATTAACCATCATAGTTTTTCGATGTGGATAATTTTTACTTAACTTTATAATCTTATGAATGTTTTTTAAGATTCAAAAGATTGTTTGTTAATATCTAAAAACAAATTATAACTCTTAATTATAATGAAGTAGTATAGAATTCATCGCCTTATTATAATTTTTTGATGAGAGAATTTTTTTACATAAGTTAATAATCTTATGAGGTCCAACTTTTTTTTTGTCTTATGAGGTGATAATCGTCGGTTATAGTGATAATTTTTTTAATCTTAAATGGAGTAGGATTGTTTTTTTTTTTCTATAAATGAATTATTATAATTTTTCGATGAGAGAATTTTTTTTTACTTAAGTTTATAATCTTATGTGGTCCAACTTTTTTTGTCTTATGAGGTGATAATTGTCGGTTTATATAGTGAAAATTTTTTAATCTTAAATGGAGTAGGATTGTTTTTTTCCAATACAAATTCAAATATTTTTTTATCTAAATTTCAAAAAAATCGAGTCTGAGTTGGAGTAGAATTTTTTTCATATACAAATTGTTATATTTTTTATTAACATAAAAAATATATTAAAAAATTATCCACATACGTGAACGTGTTTCTAGATAGATATTATTTGTGGTAAACGTCAAAATTAAATTATAGGCGTACATTATAGTTAGAAAGACTAACTAAAGTACCTTCTACACAAGTACATCTTCAACTACTTATTCGTACCAATATTCATTTATATTTATGGAGTATTTATTTGTTACTCTATAAGTTTTGCATTCAACAATATTATCTACGGAGTATCATTATTATTATAAATGTAATGACTAATAAATAAAATGACAAATAAGACCCAATTTGACATAGATAATTCAAAACATATTGTACGTAGAGTGGATATATAGCGATATGAGTAATTAAATTTCATGATAGTATAACACGACGTATTTATTTCTTACACAATAAATGTATAAATAATTAATCTAATAGGGGATTAAAATATTGCTTAGATTAACTAAGTACACATAAGATTGTGCAAACACTTTGAGAGAATTTCTATAAATTATCAAATATAAAAATCTCTTACGTTATCTCACTTTCATAAAAAAAATAAAACTCTTGAATCATGCTATTAGTAATAAATTATAGTCAAATATACCGATACATGGGGCGCTTGTTAGTGATGTTGATAAAAAAATTTACTATAATTAGTTACATTTTAAAAAAAAATTAAGAAACTTTTTAATTATCTTAGCTTGTACGAAGTATAATAATAAGTACACTGATTATGTACGTTTTGTTATTCTCATAATTTTTTTTGTTTGATATAATGATATCTAAGGATGATTGATTTCTTTTATTTATGATATAAAATTGCATCACCCCATCATAATTTCTCGATGTGTGATAATTTTACTTGACGGATGATTCCTTTTATTTATATAATAGAATTTCATTATCTTTTAATTATAATTTTTCGATGTGAGATAATTTACTTCAATTTATAGTCTTAAGACTTAAGAGTTCTTATAAGACTCAAAAGATTTTTCATTAATATCTAAAACGAATGATTTGTCTTATTTATGATATAGTATAAAATTTCATAAGGTCATAAAAATTTCTATGTATTCTTTATTTAAATTAAAAAATATATTAAAACTATAATAATTAATAATAATTATTATTTAAAAAATCAAAATTTTAATTCTATATTTTTCGAGGGTAAATAAATAAATATTAAAACAATTATCAATCAGAATTGACTAAGCGTTTCACGCTGTCGCGGTCCAATTTTTGTTGACTTATGAGGTGATAATCGTCGGTTTATATAGTGATAATTTTTAGAGTCTTAAATGGGTTAGGATTATTTTTTTCCTATACAAATTCGTATATTATTTATTTGAATTATAAAAAATCGAGTCTTAGGTGGAGTAGGATTTTTTTTCATATACAATTTTTTATATTATTTAACTTAAAAAAATATTAAAAAACTCCGACCAATCATATCGCTCGAAAAGTTCCTGCTTTATTAATATATATTGATTTACGATATTAAAATAATTATTTTTTTATACATGGTCTTAGACTCTTAGGTGTATCGATTTAGGTTATTGACTTACGATTCCCATAGAATCAAAATGTACTCGTGATTGTTATTTTGCAAAGAAAAATAAACGTTAGTGGTCGAACGGTCATCCTTTTTTGTCCTTTTCAAAATAACGACTACATTAAAATAGTTAATTTTGTGTTTAATTAGCTAATTACGTATAATTACTTAATTGTATTTTTATTTGTTAAATAAGTGTTTAATTACGTTAACTCGGTTAATTAGTTAATTATGTGAAGTTGCATTTTTATTTGTTAAATAAATATTTGATTAGTTAATTAAGTGAAATTAGTTGATTCAATGTTTAATTAGGTAATTACTTCGTTAAATTGGATAATTATGTGTTTTATTAGTTAAATATGTACTTCGTATTTAATAATTTTATTAGGGGTCGAACAACAAAAAGAACAATTAGACAAAGACGTGAGACTTTAAAAACAATAAAAAAAATGTATAATACGAACCGTTTATTGGATAATACTTAGAGAAATATGCAAAATGAGTCATGATCCCACAAAAGTCAAGACTCAACTTAAGACTTTAGTACATTATTAGTAGACCCACACGAGTCTTGAGACAAGACTCATCTCAAGACTACCAATAATCTTATCAAGACGACTTTCCTCAAGACTTTGCAACATTATTGGTAAGATTCACAAGAGTCATGAGACATGACTCTCTCAAGACTCACCAATAATCTTACCCTAAATTCTTGAGCTTAAACATTTATGTATTTAACTCAACAATTTTACACTAAAGTTCAAAAAGTTTACAGCAAAACTCTAAACATTTATGATAAAGCTCCAAAATTTAAAACCAGTAGTACATAGAGCTATGTCCAATTGGTTGTATAATCCTCTAATTGGGAAAATATGATCACAATTTCTTGTATGAGACGGTCTCACGATAAGTTTATCGTAGACCTCTCACATATAAGGGAGTTAGTTTTATTATTATTACTCCGTAATTATTTATATTCTTATTAGTAGGTCTCACGATAAGTTATCGTGAGACGGTTGTAAGTACGTAATATAATGCGTTGTCCCAAAAAGGTTAGAGATGCACTTGGTGTATGAGGGGTCTCATACACCACCAATCACAACCTTCCACTTGATTTATGTGAAGAATCTTGTTTTTTTATTTAATTACTTAGATTCCATCATTAATTACACTTATTAAATGATCTTTCATTAATGCTAATATTACTTTAATAATTAATACTAGAGTTTATATTTTAAGTATTTATACGGATAGTTTTTATGTATTTGGTCCATAGTATATTTGTACTGCCAGCAGTTACTACGTCAAGTATAATTGTACACAATTTCATATTTTTGGCACATGTACCTGTATCTTCGTTATTTGGTTTGTGTTTTGTGTAATTTTTGTTACGATTATTTTTTATACAATGTATTTACTTAAAAAATTTTAAATATAATTTAAATTTAAGTATTTTAATGCACATTTGTTTTTTTGGTGCGAAATGCACATTTGTTATTAAGATGTACTCCCTCCCCACCACTAAGATTTTCCCACTTTTCTTAAAAAGAAACTCCACTAAGATTTTCCCACTTCAAAACTTTCCTTATTCATCCATTATACTTTATTTCTATTGGTTACTTTTTGTGATTTGACATCTAAAACCCCACATTTCCTTACCCATTTCTTAATCCATGTGTCATTATGAAGTGAGAAGATCATTGTGGTGGGGATCGGAGGGAGTACATTATTACTTATACAGTTTTACATCGTTTGATTACTTTTCTTAAATTTGTTTATTTGTACGTTAGCCTAAGTGATGTATTATTAAAGTTGTATAATTATTATTTACTAAGCTTAATCGTTGTATCGTACGTCTAAACAAAATCGTTTTACTTAGATTTAGAGTGCAATATAATACTTCATTAGTGTGTGTGTATATACGTAATTTATTCGAGTTATGTCCGTGTGTATGCATCTTTCAGACTTTCACCATGATAATTGTGATTAATTGTTACACGTATGTATGATGTTACTAACTTATTACGATTTTGTTTTGTGATGTATATTAATATTTAATATGTAAGATAATAATTTTAGTATTATTTATGTATATACATATGTTATATCTTATTTTTGATACATGCGTAATTTGTGCTTGTTATATTTGTACTTGTATGATACTCTCTTATTACTACCCTACCGTTTTATTGACATGAAGAGTTGAGTACTTTATTTCATTCGTATATGTATGCTTAAGCTTAGTCGATGTGACATACTGACATACCCCATGATATATAATTTTCATATTAATTTGTAGTAGTACGATTATTTACTTTTATTATTTGTTCTATGGTATTAAAAATTAAAAAGTTTAAGAAAATTAAAATTAAAGAACAAATACTTTTAGCCCGTATACATCTTAAATACACCTAACATAGTTACACTACTAAAAAAAATACATTCCGAAAATAATATTTTTAAAACATCTTTAAAAAAAATTCCTATAAAATAATAAAAATAAAAATACAGTGCAAATAAAGTTTACTAAACGTAATAGAGTATAAATAAAAATGTATAAATAAAAATGTATAAATAAAGTATAAATACCGTACAAATACACTACAACTATTATAAATAAACAAAAAGTATAAATAAAATAATATACTAAATACATAACTACAACCTACGTATAAAATACAGCATAAAAATACGTAACAAAACATATTGAGGTATAAAAATACGTCACTATAACACTAACATATACGAGTATTTACATTTAGAATACAACACCGTATAAAAATACACGTATAATATGGATATAAAAATACACGTATAAAATATGGAGTATTAAATTTGAAGTAAAAAAAAAACAAACAAAAAAACAAAAAAAATAGGTGATTAGGTGAAAGTATTTGAGAGTTAGGTGGGTAGGTGAATTAATGAAGAATCTTGTAAAATGTTGATTCTTTTGGGTGGACAAGTGCCATGCATACATTGTTGGTGTACAAACTCCCTGTATCTCTATTACTTGCCGCGTTGTCTATATTACTCAACTAGCTCGGTATTTATACAGAAGGCTTATAACGAGATACATTGAATGTGTCTCGAGAATAACATATATTAAATGATATACTAATGACGGAATGTCAAGGGATTCTACCAAGTACTACTATTAACTACAATATATTAATATTGTCTAATAACGGTCTCACATGAGACTAACTGAAATATGATTATACAATTGTTATAGGCAAAGCTGGGCAATGTTTTGTATATATTTATTGAGCTTATAAAAGTCATGAAAAAGTTAATAAAAATAAATAAATAAAATAACTATTGGACAATATTTTTTTTTTATGAACGATACCTTTTTGGTGCGCTCTGGGTAAACCCTCGGGTGTACGCATAGCCTGCAAACCATGGTGCGCTCTGGGTAAACCCTCGGGTGTACGCATAGCCTGCAAACCACGCACACCAAGGCATAGTCTCAAGCCATACAACTCCCATAAGTTCGCGCTTGCAGGGGCTTGAACCTGAGACCCTTGGGCCGATGACCACAAGTTTTAACCACTAGGCAACACCAGGGCCTATTGGACAATGTTGTCTTAGCTTGGATTCAACAAGAACTTGATTCTTATTTTCAAATCAAGTTTGTCAATTGTTGAACAAACCTTTTATCACAATGGACAAATTTAGCAAAAAAAAAAAAAATTCTTGCAACAATCCCCAAAATTTACAATGGTGATTGCTCTAATTGATCTCTCCTGGTTCTAGGTCCTGGTAGAGGGGTAGGTAAAATCCTACGAAGCATTGTTCGTCCTTTTCATAAATTCCATGGTCCCTCGTTTGCAAGTTGCATTAACAAACCTTTCCACTTGCAACATAAATAAACTAAACAATAATTAAAAGCAGTAGCGGACCTAGGATTTTCCCCCTAGGGGGCACAAAAAAAAATTCCGACATTTTTTAAGCTTATAAATTAAGCCACATTTTACGCTATTATTTTCTCTATAAAGATATATATATAACATGAAGTAGAGGTGGTAAAGTTGGTTGCATTAACAGGGCTCGAGCTCTTGACCTATTGATCAGGGGGCAAATGATCAAACCAACTCATCAACACCCATCAAACTGATATCGCAAATGGTTTAAATCTATTTGTTTCAAAAATTGTCGGGGGGGCCCGGGACCCCCCGGGCCCCCCCAGGTCCGCCCCTGATTAAAAGGAGTTGAAGTAGTTGACGAAATATGTTTACGAGTGGAAGTCACTAAAAGAAAGTGTCATGTGAAACCGTTTTGTATAAAGTTATTGTGAGACTTACTTATAAACCAACAAAAAAATGAAAAATAAAAGTAATCACCTTTAACGTGAGAGATTTCACAATAATGTTAGTCTGACATGGTCTTATATGACTTTTTGTGTTAATTAATTGGTGAGTTTGAAATATGGGCAAAACAAATTGTCGAACCTCTAACACATTAGACACAACATTCAATTACCAATACTTCAACTGAATAACATTGATGAACAATTTAAAATTATGAAGTTATTGTGAATTATTTATCGTCATAACTGTTACAATAAATAGAAATAAATATACATTTATATCAGATTAGTGACTTGGGTGTGGTGGCAAACTTGAATTCATTATTGATCAAGCTATTTTTATATATGACTTTGCACCGAACTATAACTTTGTCAAATCACATCGCTACGTGGGTCCATTCTTGATAATTATTTTGACACGAATCTCATTTCAATAATTACGGAGTATTTGTTTTTTGAGCTTTACTTTTTAAAAAACTCATAATTCATTAGTCATATAACGCCTCTGATAAATAAGTAGTTTGAACATTTCAAAAATTGGAATATTTCGTTTATCTTGGGTTTATCTTCAAAAGAATGGAGAATTAAACGACGATGTGACCAATAGGATTGAAACTGGGTGATTGAAGCGGAAGAGCAAACTGAGGTTATTATGTGATCAAGGAGCTAGTTTGTCAGCAAATTCTATCGAACAAGAATTAGACCTTCATTCTATATGACACAGAATGTTGGACAGTAGAGATAAATATGCAAAAGATGAATGTGCCAGAAATGCGTATGCCAAGATGTATGTGTGGACATGCAAGAAATGACCAACTTGGAAATGAGATGATTCGAGAGAAAGTACGAGTGACCCCTATAGATGAAAAGTTGATGGAGAATCAGTCTAATATGGTTTGGGCATGTGAGACGGAGGCTGATTGATGCACTGATACAAAGATTTAAAGGATTGAGGGAGCATAGAATGATGCGAGGTCGAGGAAGACCTAAATACACTTGGATAAGAGTAATTGGAAATGATATGAATTTTGTTGGGATTGGATAAACTATATATGACTTTGGATTGGATGACGTGGAGGGAGAGAATTCATCTGGTTGATAAAACTTGACAACTACGGATTATTATTTTTATTTACTAAATTTAATTTTCTGTAAATTGAAGTTTGTAACCTTTTAAATTATTTTATTAATTATTAATATTTTCAGCTTTATTTTGAATTTGAAATTTTAGTTATTTTATTTGTTGTAATGGAGGCGTCGCGTTACCAACGATTTGTTGACTACGCGAAAAGAACAAAGCAAATATCAAACAATATTTAAACTGACACACGAAATTACGTGGTTCACCAGCAAAATCACTAGCTATGTCCACAGCAACAAGGAGAACAATATTTACTACTATGGATATAATAGTACAACTCCGATGAACTCTATTTAAGACAATGCTTAAGAGACACCAAGTTAATTACTAAGGTGGAAGGGTGACCCCTACTATGGATATAATACAAAAAGAATCACCTCCGAAAAAGTACCACATTCCACTATTCCTTAGATGTGGGACAAAACACATTCTAACAAAATACATCATCTTATTTTCGCACCTCGTTCGACATTCATCCCGACTCTCGAATACGACAATTGCTACTCATTAATCCTAACATTATTATTATTATTATTATTATTATTATTATTATTATTATTATTATTATTATTATTATTATTATTATTATTATTATTATTATTATTATTATTATTATTATTATTATTATTATTATTATTATTGTTCCGGTTAAGGAATCAATTAACCCGATTACGAATTCGGGTCCTTAATGTCCGTGAATCGCTTCGCTTGATTTCCTTCAATCTCTCCTTCCCCCTCTCCTATGGTCGGACCTTCCCGGCAGAGTGAGTCAGCTCCCTGCACACGCAACGCACAGGGCCTCGGAGGTTGTCCGAGGGAACCCTCTCCGATGCCTAAGTCAGTCCGTGAATGCCTTGACGAACCTAGCTCGTGAGGAACTAGGTGGCGGTTTTTTAGGAGTAAGGGTCTAGAGAGAGAAAATCCCACCCCTTCTATGTGGGAAATGGGTGGGTATTTATACCTTCCCACAAGAGAGAGAGGGAGGAAGAGAGGGAGAATGGGTGGTCGAGAGGACGACACGTGGTTTCTCCTCGTCCACCCACTTTCCATTACCTGAGACGAAATGACGGATGGGTCCTCGGACTCCCCCGCCTGTACTGGGGGTTAGGGCGCCCTGGAAACAAGCATGATGGGAACCTGGAGGCCCTGCTCGGCTGGCAGAAGGCCCTGCTCGGAAGGCGCAAGCCCTTCGGGGCTCTCCCCGTAGCCCCTCGCAGGGAGGGCTGACGGATAATACCGAATTCACCCTGGGGGGGGAACCGTTCCGAGGCCCCGCAGGCGGGCGACCTGTGGTACTTGGTCAACTCCCATCAATTGGCCCACGCCGGCCAGAGGGAGGCGGGGTCTTCCTCTTGGCAGGCGTCTCTTGAGATGGGGTGCAGTTGACTCTTGAACTCGGGCATTTAATGCACTGCTTGTTCCCGAGATTGGAATGTTCTTTTAGTGATGATTGCTTTCTATTCCCAGCGGATTTTTGGGCAGTGTGCGGGTGCGCTGATTGGTCGCGCCCCCTATCAAAGTGGTTGTGGCGCCATTTAATGCTTTGGCTACCCTTCGTATAAATTGCGGTTTCCTTGCTGTTTTCACAACCCATCTTCAACCTTCTCTTCTTCCCTCAGAGAAAATGTCGTGGATTACTAGAGTGCTTTTCTGTCGTGGAGCTCGCGTAGTGTGCCGTCGCTTTGCGGGGCGTTGGAAGCTTAGGTACTCCCGGGCGTCTTTTCTCATTCTGCGTCGTAGCCGGCGATCCCGCGTTCAATGTCCCCGAAAGTTCAGGAGGGCTCTTATCAAAGCGGGCAAACGTCCACAGAGGGCTCCTCTAGCTGCTCCAAGGTTCAGGCGTTGCCCCCAGGGTGGGGGTTGTTTCGACAGGGGGTGCCATGAATGCTTTCCATGGCTGCACCCTGAGCAATTCGACCCCGATTGCTCAAGTCTGTCTTCTTCTGAGTCGGGCCCTTCTTCCCCCCTGAGGAAGAAAGTTGGTTGCGGCTCCTGTGACGATACCGAGACAGTCCCTTATGGCAGGGACTGGGATGTCAGCAGCCGGGAGTCCGGCGACAGTGACGGCCAGGGCTACTCCTCTGGTCGTGGGGATGATGACGATTCGGCAGATCCCTTCAAAGATTCCGATGATTGGGACTGGGGATCCGACATTGGAGGGCACGACAGCCCTGGGGACTACTCCCCGGGCTCTGACGATGACTAGGCCTGCTTGAGGGGTGCAGCCATAATGAGCCGGAAATAGGGGCTCCTTTTGTATTCCTGGCTTGCATGCTATGTAACTTGCCCATTTTTCGGGTTTTCTTTAGTTTTAATGAAAAGATCAGGCAGCTTGGCTTACATGTGGCATTTTTTATTATTTGCTATTATTTGTTTTTGTTTTTATTATTATTATCTGGAGGGAGAGTGACGTCATCGAGGGAATAAATGTTCCTGGCGTCTATTTGCCTTCTCGAGGCTTTCTTGGGATGAGGAGGCTAGTTGTTAAGAGTTGTGACACGTGGGGGATGACTTGCGGGGTGAGCTTTGCAGAGAGAGGCGACCCTTCGACTGCCCAGACCTATATAAGCCCATTTTCTTCCCCTAACTCTCTTTTTAGCGCTTTTCAAAACTCGAACTTCCACTTCTTCTTCACTCTCCTTGCTGCTGAGAACTTCTTTCAAGATTTCGAAGGGCGTTTAATTTCGGACCTTTTTCGGCGACGACCATCCTTCTAGGTTAGAATCTTGATTCCATCTTTTAGTTTTTCTTCCTTTTTCTCATATTCTTTCGCGAAATAGAATGTCTCGTGCTCGCGCTCTTACTTTTAGTCCGTCGTCTGGAGGGACGGAGGATAGGAGAGGGGGGAGATCTGACTGGGCCTCTTCCTCTGGGGTCAGACCTGGCGGGGGAAACCACCCCGAGGAAGATGGGGGTGCCAACTCACCCGAACCCGCGACCTTTGACGTCGTCGACTCCGACGATGGTGCACTGGAGATTGACCCCTCCACTGTCGCCGGCCTTGCTCCCAGGGAAAAAGGGAAAAAATATTTCTTGGACAAACACAAGTACCTGGTTCCTTTGAGAACCTACCCCGAGACCAAAAACCGAGACCTAATTCTGGAGAGTAATGCTGCCGGGGAGATTGAGAAGTTCTATAACTTCGGGGAGGGGTACACCGTTATAGTCCCAGGGGAGAAAGATACGGTGTGTTGCCCTCCTGACGGCTGTGTGGCTGTCTATCACAAAAGCTTGGAATTCGGCCTACGATTCCCTCTTCACCCCTTCTTGGAGGAGGCTTTCAGGAGGATGAACGTGGCCATAGCCCAACTGACTGCCTCGGCTATCCGGACCTTGGTGGCTTACACATGGACCTGCCTCTTCCACGGGGAGGGGCCCTCTATTGATTCTTTGCGTGCCATGGCTTGGCTGCAAATGGTATCCTCATCAAGGGGAGATGATTCCCCAGGGTACTGGTCCATTCTGAAATAGAAAAAATACGCTCTGGTCTGGCCAGCCCTAAACAGTCTGAAAGACTGGAAAGATAATTTCTTGTACGTACATAGCGCTTCAGGGTGGCGAATCCCTAGGCATTTTAGGAACCACGTACACACCCGCCTGGAAACCCGGGAGGAATATCACCCGGGTGTCGGGGGAAAAGACTTGAAGGTGAAGCTGAGTCAGGCGGATGAAGAATTGATTAAGAAATTTAGGGTTACTGAGGGGGATCCTCCCAATGAGCCTTCTTTCTGGCTTCCTCACGCAGACCTTATCACCACGGATGAATATCTGCTCCCGCTGGGCTTGATTCCCGGCCTTGAAGGTAGTTCAGGGGCTCCAACTGGCCTGGTGATTTTTTCTGAGATTCTCATCCCTGTTTTCTTAACTGGCCTTTTTACCTGTCTTGCAGGTGATGCTTATCGCCGTTGGACCAGGAAGCAGGTGAGGAGGCTTGGTCTGACTGAGGAGTTCTTTGTCACTCAAAAAGTCCCCCTTCTTCCCTCCAACTTCAAGAAAGGAGAGAAGAACTTGATGAGGTTTGTGAAGGGGCTCGCTTCTGGTCGACGGCTCCCTTTCCCTCCCCGGCTAAAGCGGGCAGCTCCCTCTCCCAATGCTCAGGGTGGGGAGACTGAAGTTACTTCTGTAGCGACCCCCCCTATGCTCGCCGCCAGGATGAGTCCCCTGCTAGGGCACATGCTTCCCCGGGGTCTCACCCTGCGGAGTCTGAACAAACTGGAGAGAGCGCTCCCCTGGTTCGCAGGAGAAAGAGGAGTAGGGAAACTCCGGAGGCTGTGCCCATGGTTGACTTAGAGGCCGATGTGGAGACTCCGGAGGCGAAACGCCCTGCTCATGACGTCCCGGGCACTTCTCTTCTGGAGGGAAATGCAGAGCTCCACTATGCTGCGGGTGACAGTGTTGACGTATCAGGCTTGCTTGCGGACTCTAGTACTGGTTTGGCAGATCGCCTCATTAAGTCGGTAACCAACACTTCTCACCAGGTGATCCAGTATATACAGCGTACTTCCAGGGTGTTGCAGGCTTCTGCCGAGCTGGCGGCCCTCAGTCGCCTAAGTGACGAGGAGCTGACTATCACCCCTGGGGCCCCTCCCCCTGATCGCCTGGTCGTGGTTGAAAGGGACGTGACCCTGATCGGGGGCCTGAAGGACCAGCTGTCCAAACAAGAGAGCGAGCTGGAGGAAGTGAAGGGGCAGGCCAACCACTGGAGGCTTCAGGGGGAGCAGGCTGTGAGGGAGGCGTCCAAGCTCGAGGTGGAATTGAGGGAGAGCCGCCTGGCAGTGGAGCATGCTGAAAAGTCCCTGGCTGAGATGGAGCATCTCAAGAAGAAAGCAGCTGATCTGGAGGAAGAACTGTCCAAAGCCAGCTCAGACTTCAAACTGGCCCAGGCTGGGTGGCAAGATGAGAAAGATGCCATCCTGAAGGAAGCTGAAGCTGCCTCGGACTTGAGTTTTGAAAATGGGGCTACTTCCTCCTTGGAGCTTGTTATGGAGGTAATCAAGGAAATGTTTCCTGTCTTTGACGAGGACGCATTTCGAAACCTTTATGCTGCCAAGAATGAAGCTCTGGCAGCTGGAACCCCCAAGGAGCCTGCCGGTCCTGACCGTGGTGCGCCTGATGCCTAGGCCTTTACTTTTTGTTGATAATTTTTGTGCTGAGCCTTAGAGTGGCCAGCTTTGTCTGTAATGTTCTGACCCCTCTGGATCTTTATTTTGGGCCTTGTTAAAACCGTTCTACTCTTTTCTGGATTAATCTTTGAGTGTTCGTCCTTTCTTTACTTTCTTTGTTTTCCAGAGTTGGGCTGCGTTTTTTGTACAAGGTTGGGGGGCTTGCCCCCAGTCCTTGTTTGTTTGGCCTGTTCCTGGCTCTTGGTCAGAGTCCAGGGGCCTGCCCCCTGCCTGCCCAGAGGTTGGCAGGGCGGCGTTATGCGTTTTTTATACAAGGTTGGGGGGCTTGCCCCCAGTCCTTGTTCGTTTGGCCTGTTCCTGGCTCTTGTTCAGAGTCCAGGGGCCTGCCCCCTGCCTGCCCAGAGGCTGGCAGGGTGGCATTATGCGTTTTTTATACAAGGCTGGGGGGCTTGCCCCCAGTCCTTGTTCGTTTGGCCTGTTCCTGGCTCTTGGTCAGAGTCCAGGGGCCTGCCCCCTGCCTGCCCAGAGGCTGGCAGGGCGGCGTTATGCGTTTTTTATACAAGGTTGGGGGGCCTGCCCCCAGTCTTTGTTCGTTTGGCCTGTTCCTGGCTCTTGTTCAGAGTCCAGGGGCCTGCCCCCTGCCTGCCCAGAGGCTGGCAGGGCGGCGTTATGCGTTTTTTATACAAGGTTGGGGGGCCTGCCCCCAGTCCTTGTTCGTTTGGCCTGTTCCTGGCTCTTGGTCAGAGTCCAGGGGCCTGCCCCCTGCCTGCCCATAGGCTGGCAGGGCGGCGTTATGCGTTTTTTATACAAGGTTGGGGGGCCTGCCCCCAGTCCTTGTTCGCTTGGCCTGTTCCTGGCTCTTGGTCAGAGTCCAGAGGCCTGCCCCCTGCCTGCAGGGAGGCGTTTGGATTTTTGTTGGGGGGGCTATTTTCCTTAGTTCTGGCAACAGGGGGCCTCCCCCTATTGCCCCCTGCTCGTTTGTGTGTGAAAACGCGGGTTTGAACAGGCAACGAGTATAGACTGAGGATCTTTTCATTTCTTCGTAAAAATCTATCACAAGGGTGGTCGGAGCCGTCGACATTCTTTGACCGTTCTCCGCCAATTTTAAAGAAAGCGAAGACTAAGATTCTGCTTAAACATAATATTTCTTCAGGGTGTCTGCGTTCCAGTGAGCACTCAACTCTTGGCCCTCTAGATTGGCGATCTTATACGTGCCTGGCCCTAAGATTTGAGTTACCTGGTATGGACCCTCCCAATTAGCGCTAAGTTTGCCGTGCTCTCTTGATCTTCCCACGGCCTGTGTCTTTCTGAGGACTAGATCACCCATCTGGAAATTTCGCTGATGCACTCTTTTGTTGTACGCCTTCCTCATTCGTTGCTGGTAGGCGACGATATTGGCGCTGGCTTCCTCCCTTACCTCACTGACCAGATCTAAGGCCTCTGCCATCGCAACCTCATTCTTAGCCTGATCGTATTGTAAGGAGCGCAGGGAGGGGATCCTGGCCTCAATTGGTAATAAAGCCTCTGCAACATATACCAGGCCGAACGGGGTCTGGCCCGTAGACTCCTTCCGGGTGGTCCGGATTGACCAGAGTATGCTGGGGAGTTCGTCGGCCCACCTGCCCTTGAGGTCATCCACCATTTTCTTTAGGCCATTCAAAATTTGCTTGTTGGCTGCCTCTGCCTGCCCGTTGGTTTGAGGGTGGCAGACGGCAGAATAAGCAACCGCAACGCCGTGACCTTCCAGCCATAATCTCAGGGGGTCATTATCGAATTGTCTTCCATGGTCAAACACTAGCATTTTTGGCAGGCCAAACCGGGTGATAATGTTCCGCCAAATCACCTTCCTGACCGCAGGCTCGGTGATGTTAGGCACTGCTTCAGCTTCCACCCATTTGGTAAAGTAATCAATAGCTACGATCAAGAATTTTCTGCCCCCGGTGGCTACCGCGAAGGGGCGCAGTATGTCCATCCCCCACTGAGCGAAGGGGATGGGAGACAGGATCGGCCTGAGCTCCTGAGCCGGGGCATGGATAGATGGGGCGAAAAGTTGACATTTTCTGCACTTTTGGGTTAAGTCCTTTGCGTCGGCCAGCAGGGTCGGCCAGTAGTATCCGGCTCTCAAGGCCTTGTGTGCTAGTGACTTCCCTCCTATGTGATGGCCACATATTCCGGAGTGGATGTCGTCCAGCGCCTCCGCCGCCTGCTCTGCCCCCAGGCACCTGAGCAGAGGGGACGAGAAAGATTTTTTGTACAGGTCTTCACCTATTATGATGAACCATGCAGCCCTTGCTGGCATTTTTCTTTTCTGTACAGGGTCGGTCGGTAGGACTCCGTGTTTTTTGAACAGGATGATGGGGGTCCTCCAGTCTTCAGGCCCTGCTTCCCCCACCGCACCGACGGTTGGACAGGGGACGGTAGATTTCTCTTGGACGACGTCCACCCATACTGACCTTCTTATATCCTGCAGGCTGGAGCTAGCTAGCTTTGACAGGGCGTCCGCTCTGTGATTCTGGGATCGTGGGATCTGTCTGATTTCATATGATTTCAAACCTGATAGTTCCCTTTTTACCACCTCCAGGTATGCGGCCATTGTTTGGTCCCTAGCTTCATACTCTCCATTAATTTGGTTGGCGATGAGCTAGGAGTCTGTGGCCAGAACGACCCGTTCTGCGCCTGCAGCCTTGGCCAGGTTGATGCCTGCGAGTACTGCTTCGTACTCGGCTTCATTATTCAAGGCGGGGAAGACAAATCTGAGAGCATGCTCAAAATCGGTCCCTTCCGGACTGGTCAACACTATCCCCGCCCCTGCTCCGTTGGCCGTTGAGGACCCATCGGTGTATACGATCCATTCGCCAGAGGTTGGGCTATTGTCCTCGGAGTGGGAACACTCTGCCAGGAAGTCGGCCAGTGCTTGGGCCTTGATGGCTGTTCTTGACTGGTACGTTATCCCCAGTCCACTCAACTCGATGGCCCACTTCAGCAATCTGCCTGATTTCTCAAATTTCTCTAGCACCTTTTCCAGGGGCTGGTCTGTTAGCACCACGACAGGGTGTGCGTCGAAGTATGGCCTCAATTTCCTGGCTGCTATAACAACTGCGTAGGCCGCCTTCTCGACCATGGGGTAGTTCTTCTCTGCTGTCCCCAGGGCGTGGCTTACGAAGTATATGGGCTGTTGAGCGCCTGCTTCTTCCCTTAAGATGACTGCGCTGACTGTCGCGTTGGTTACAGCGATGTAGAGGAAAAGCTTTTCTCCTGCCACCGGTCTTGCCAGGGTGGGGAGTTTCTTTAAGTGCTCCTTTAATTGTCCGAACGCTTCTTTTTGCTCGTCTTCCCATTTGAACTGTTTATTGCCTTTCAGCACCTTGAAGAACGGGGTTGACTTGTCTGCTGATCTGGCAATGAACCGTGCCAGGGCGGCCATGCGACCTGTCAGACGTTGGATGTCCCTGATGGTCTTTGGCTCGGGAAGGTCTAGAACAGCCTGAATTTTCTCGGGATTGGCGTCTATCCCTCGAGAACTTACCAAGAAACCCAAGAATTTTCCAGAGCGCACCCCAAACGTGCATTTCTTCGGATTGAGCTTCATTTTGTAGGCGCGCAGGGAGGAAAAGGTCTCCCGCAGGTCTTCCAGGTGTTCCTTGTCCCCCTTACTCTTTACAATGGCGTCATCGACATAGGCTTCTATGTTTCTGCCTTTCTGATTTTCGAACACCTTGTCGACCAGGCGTTGGTACGTGGCCCCTGCGTTTTTCAGCCCGAATGGCATCATCTTGTACATGTAGGTGCCTGAACTGGTGATAAATGCGCACTTGACTCTGTCTGGCTGCCATAAGTACACCTGATGATATCCTGAGAAGGCATCCAGGAAGCTTAGCATAGTATATCCACTGGTGGCGTCCACCAGTTGATCGATTCTGGGGAGTGGGTAGCAGTCTTTTGGGCAGGCCTTGTTGAGGTTCGTAAAATCTACGCACATCCTCCATGCGCCCGACGATTTCTTGACCATGACCACATTCGCCAGCCACTCAGGGTAGTCACAAACTTCTATAAAGTCTGCCTTCAAAAGTTTTTCGATTTCTTCCTTGATTGCCAAATCTTTTTCTGCGGACATGTTTCGCTTTTTCTGCTTTACAGGGCGGGCGTCCGCGTTTACGTTCAGCTTGTGAACGATGCACGCTGGATCGACCCCTGGCATTTCATCCGCCGAGTAGGCGAATACATCCTTGTTCTCCTTCAGTAGCTCGACCAGCTCAGCCTGGTAGGATTCTTCCAGGTCAGCCCCTACGAGGACTTGTCTCCCCGGCTCCAGGTCCACCAGCATGCTTTCTCCCCCAGGTTCCAGGTGGTTTGACGTCTGGTTACCGGCTGGAATCTCGCCCTCTCTGCTGAGGGAGCTGTCGGCTTTTCTTTTCCCTTTTCTTTCGCTCTCATGAGCCTGCAAGGCCACGGAGTAGCACTGTCTGGCCGACTCCTGGTCCCCTCGTATTTTGCCTTCTAGGCCGAAGTCAGTGACGTAGGCTATGGTGAGAGCCCGGATTGATATGGCTGCTTCAATCTCGTCCAGGGTGACTCTGCCGATCAGGGCGTTGTAGGCAGACTTCGCATCTACCACAACAAATGACGCTCTGATATTCCTGGCAGTGGCTCCTTCCCCGAACGTTACAGGCAGGTCTATGATTCCTACGGGCAGTACGCCTGCTCCGCTGAACCCATATAATGACCCTGGGGCGGGTCGTAGGTGCCGTTTCTCCAGACCCATTCTGTCGAAAGCGTCTTTGTACAGCAGATTCGTGTAGGCGCCAGTGTCTACCATGCATCTCCGGACAATGTGGTTGCTAATTACCAAAGATAGCACCAAGGGATCGCTGTGGGGGTACACCACCCGCCCTGCATCCTCGGGGGTAATGCTCAGCGTTACTCCCTTTGGGCTTCCTGCTCTTTCAGCGTAGCAGATTTGGTTCCTTAGCTCACGAATCTGCCTTTTCTGCCCCCTTCGACTGATTGGACCTTCTGCATCTCCTGATATCACATGGATTACCAGGCGATTCTGTACCGAGCCCTCGGGCTTCTCAGGCGTTTCCTTCTGGGATTTGTTCCTGGCTGCGTAGTTGGCCAACCAGCCGTTCCTGATCAACTTCTCGATCTCGTCTTTCAGGTGACGACATTCTTCGGTGGTGTGGCCTACGCAGTCGTGAAAAGTGCAGAATTTCTTGGGGTCCCCTCTTGGACTGCGCGGCTTGCTCGGGCAATTCCACTTGGCGGTTTCTTTTTCCAGCTCGAAGATTTCTGCCCTGGACTTATTAAGGGCTGTGTAACTGTCGAATCTGGGCTGATAGGCAATGCGCTCCTTTTTGGGGGTATCCCCTTCCTCGGTTCTATGTCTTCCGGAGTCGTTTCTCCCGCGTCCACCCTGCGGTCCCCCTTGCTGCCTCGTGGGGCCTGCAGGGGTCTCCGGCAGGCTGTGGAATTCCTCCTGCAACATAAACCCCTCTGCGATTTTTCTGGCCTTGGCCAGGGTCTCCGGTTGGGCCCTGATCATCTGGTTCTTCATTTCGCCGGGTAGCAGGGAATTGGTTAGTGCATATGCCGCTGTTGGGTCGTCAATTTCCTTCACCTGTTGGAATGACAAATCGAACCTTTTCAGATATTCCCTGACAGTTTCGCCCTTCTTCTGCCTGAGGGTCATCAGGTCAAAGCGGGTGAGACGTCGTCGTTTGTTTCCGGCATACTGGTCCAAGAACATCTCCGTCAGCTCGATGAAGAAGGAAATTGATCCTTGCGGGAGATCCCTGAACCAACCCTGGGCTAGGCCTACCAGGGTGGTGGGGAAGATCTTACACCAGACTGCGTCGTCGGTGTCGTACATGCCCATGTGGCTTTCGTACGCAGCCAGGTGATCTTCCGGGTCTGTAGTTCCGTCGAACTTTACAGTTGGCATTTTAATCTTCGGGATCGGGTACGCCTGGACTTCAGGGTGAAGCGGGGTCTTAGTTGGCCTACCCACCATTTTTGACCTGCCCGCATCTGAGTAGCGACCGTAGTCGTCCCAATTATCAGGGGTCGGTCGCCTGCCCTCAGGGGAGCGGTGCCTTGGTGGGGGCCTCGGCCTGCTAATCGCCTCGTCGCCCTGAGAAGGGGAGTGATACCGCGAGCGCTTCTTCTGGGCGGACTCGAGGTTATCACCCTGACGGTACCTGGGCTTCATGGGTTGGCCGTTGTTGAGCCTGGATTGCAGGCCTTGGGACAGCCCAGGGGGTGGCTGCAATCCCTCAACTGGCGTCAACCTGGAGAACACATCCTGCTTCTCTCCCAAGCGCTTGGATACTGGCTCTTTGTGCCTCATGCGATCCCTCAGGTCTTGGGATAGGCCTCTTCTTTCATGAGCGGCGGTGGATTCTGTAGTATGGATGGAGAATGCGCCCTCCGGACCAGCTACTCCCTGCCGTGCAGGCGGCTCCTGACGGGCCTCTGAAATTCGCCTTTGCACTTGTGCATAAGCATGAGCTGTCTTTCTGGCTTTTTTCTGAGCGTTTCTGACGACGGTTCGCTTCGTGCCCCCGGTTCCTTCTCCACTTTTAAAATGGAGTAACCTGGGGGTCGTCGCGACCCTGCCTATCAGGTCGTCAGGGGTAAATTCCTGGTCCAGCATGGCTGAGAAGAAAGCCGCAGTCTGTACCATCTGGGCAGGGGTGAGGTTTAGGACTGGCCTCGACTGGCTCCCCTGTCCAGCCATGGCAGCTGCCCTTGGCCCGTTGCCCCCTGCAGGCTGACCCGCCCCACACCCGGAATTGTGGCAGCAGGCGTCATTTCGGGCGGCATGCCATACTGGGGGGCTTTGGGTGGGTTTGCCATTGAACTGGTGTCGAAAATCTCAGGCATATTCAATTGCTAGTGATTAATTTTGAGTTTTAGAGTGGTTGATTTTTGTGGGTAATCTCGTGAGCACAACCTAGATCTTCCCCACAGACGGCGCCAAATTGTTCCGGTTAAGGAATCAATTAACCCGATTACGAATTCGGGTCCTTAATGTCCGTGAATCGCTTCGCTTGATTTCCTTCAATCTCTCCTTCCCCCTCTCCTATGGTCGGACCTTCCCGGCGGAGTGAGTCAGCTCCCTGCACACGCAACGCACAGGGCCTCGGAGGTTGTCCGAGGGAACCCTCTACGATGCCTAAGTCAGTCCGTGAATGCCTTGACGAACCTAGCTCGTGAGGAACTAGGTGGCGGTTTTTTAGGAGTAAGGGTCTAGAGAGAGAAAATCCCACCCCTTCTATGTGGGAAATGGGTGGGTATTTATACCTTCCCACAAGAGAGAGAGGGAGGAAGAGAGGGAGAATGGGTGGTCGAGAGGACGACACGTGGTTTCTCCTCGTCCACCCACTTTCCATTACCTGAGACGAAATGACGGATGGGTCCTCGGACTCCCCCGCCTGTACTGGGGGTTAGGGCGCCCTGGAAACAAGCATGATGGGAACCTGGAGGCTCTGCTCGGCTGGCAGAAGGCCCTGCTCGGAAGGCGCAAGCCCTTCGGGGCTCTCCCCGTAGCCCCTCGCAGGGAGGGCTGACGGATAATACCGAATTCACCCTGGGGGGGGGGGGAACCGTTCCGAGGCCCCGCAGGCGGGCGACCTGTGGTACTTGGTCAACTCCCATCAATTATTATTATTATTATTTACTTACTCTGAAATCTGTATTTATTATTGTTTTAATAATGGATACGAGTTGATCGACAATTTAAAATAATGATTTATATTAATCAATCGTTAATCTTTTTGTGACTAAGAATCTCATATTGTTATTGGTACCAATGATTTTTTTAGAAACGAGGAGAATAATACGATAACACGGAGTAGAATTTGAAAAGGAAAATGATAAATACAACTCCTAGGGTTGTATCTAAGAGACTAAAAGAGGAAACAAAATGTTAATCTTATATTAATTGTATCGATGTATGTGTAATTTATTCTTGAATTTCTAATTTTATGCTAAATATAGAAGATATTTAATGCTTAAATAGAACCCTAAGGACTGTATTTAACATTACCGTTCAAAAAATACCATGCACAGTAATACGTAGACAAATTATTGGCGAGGGAGTAGTTTATTTACTCCCTCCCCACCACAATGTTCTTCCCACTTTGACTTGACACATGGATTAAGAAATGGATAATGAAAGGTGGTAAATTGTTTGGTGGGGTTCAAGATGTCAAATCACAAAAAATAACCAATAGGAAGAGAGTATAATGGATGAATAAGGAAAGTTTTGAAGTGGGAAAATCTTAGTGGAGTTTCCTTTTAAGGAAAGTGGGAAGATCTTAGTGGGAGGAGGGAGTATAAATTGAGGAGTCAAAATAAAGAGCTACCTACGGCCAGTGGAGATTTCGTCAATTTTTTTAAATAATGCTCGAAAATGAAGTAATTATCGTTTTGTATCGGTTTAAAAAATTATCATCAAAATATAGAAAATAGTGTTTGTGGTGACTACTTTTAAGAATTTAAACGCGCCGCTTCTAGTAGTGACGACTTTAAGTGCTTTAATACAAAGATGGTGTTCTAAAATGGCTAATAATTTATCGAAAATTATTTTTTTGCCCCCTATTCAATAATCCTGTATCCGCCACTGCTACGTCATTCCTATTCTTTGATTCATGTACTACTAAGCTAAGCTAGGACGACTAGAAGGGAGTATTTCATTCTCCCTTACCTTTAATTCTCTGCTGATCTGCTCTCTCTCTCTATATATATCATCTTTCTTTCTTTGATTCGCCCTCCATTGACTCTCTACAATATATTCCGGCCTGCAAGGTATTTTCTTCCTCCAATCCTTCTCATTAACTCCTCCTTTTCATATACAGCATATAATCCACTAATTTAAATTCCCTACCTGCAATTTCGATATTCTTTTGAATCCATCCATGTTTTTAACTACTCATCCTTTCCTTCTGTCATCATCCCCCACCTTTTTTTATCCAAATCGTTTACTCTTTCCGTCTCGATAATCTGTTTATCTTTTATTATTAAAATACTTACTTTTAAACATTAATATATATATATATATATATATATATATATATATATATATATATATATATATATATATATATATATATATATATATATATAAAGGAGGCCGTATGTAGCTGTAGTTTAATTTGTACTTCCTCCATCCGTCTGATCGAACTAATTAAGGGAGTAATAGAAGTACGTAGATAATGTATGTAATACTAGTTTGAATAATAATCTATTTTTTTCCGTCATAAATGTAGCATTAGTTGAAGTTATTGTTAGAAAGGCAAACCACAAAGTTGATTATGAGGATGGAATTGAGGAGGATGGAGTTTATTACTCCCTCTGTTTCTTTGATATCTTCCGCATTTCCTTTTTCAACCATTTCTTTGATTTCTTACACTTTCCTTTTTTCTATCACACTTCTCTCTGGCCCACTTACTTTACTCCCTCTCTACTTTTACTTATTTTATTGTTTTTCTTAAGAAATGTGTCACTTTTAAGGTGGAGGAAATCATAGAAATGAAGGAAGTATTTGTCATCTCTAGAATTATGAATACGCAAATTCAATACTCCTCTCCATACAATTAAGCTGGAGGAAGCTAAGTCAACCCCAAAGCGTATGAATTTGACTTCCAATAATAATTACTCCCTTCCATTTAAGTGGGGTAGTTGTAGGAGAGATAGTTGTGGAGTAAGTAATAAGGATATTTATGTTTTTTGCTTGGGTGGTAAAACTTTTCATTTATGAAAAGTTTGTTTTTCCAGTGAATGAAACAAATAAGGAATAATGTGTTTTTTCAAGAGAGGGAGTATGGTCTTAGGACTCAGCAGCTTTAATTTATTTAAACTACATACCATGTACTATTATACTCCGTGATAGATACTGTAGATTGTAAGAGAAATGGAGAAGAAGATCAATTGTGAGGGGAGATGGAAATCGAATGAAGACCATTCTCCATTGGATTAATATATAGTATATATATATATCTATCTATCTTAACACCAATACCAAGTAGTACATGTCTAATATGAGTAACATTCATATGATTAATGTCACAAGTCTTTTTAATTTGATCAGGGGCGGTCCAGAGGAGGTTCAGCGTGAGCAGGGGAACTGGGCCTCCAATTTTGTTGGGCCTCATAATCCTCTCTTTGAATAGTTACTCTATATAAAAAATTATGAGATAATATCTACCTATGTGCCTTGTAGTGTGTTGGTTTTTGTCTACTTCCTATACATGTGAGGTCATGGGTTCAAGCCTTGTCGGATGCTATTTTATTTTTTCTATTTTTTAATATTACATCCATACAAGGTCCTCAAACTCGAGACTCGAACTAGGCCTCCAAATATATTAAGACGCCAAATTTAAGATTTTGTTTCGTGGAAATCTATCTAGTTCAACATTAATTAGTAGCTGATTATGAAGGATAGTTATGTTAACTGTCTTATCATTACTCTAATTACCCTAATTAGATTATAACTATAACTCTAGTTATAACCTAATCCTATCTTTTCTATTTCCTAAGAGCATCCCCATTCAAGAATGATTTTTTCATTCTTGGATGGGACCCACCTCATCCACCTCATTACTTTTCTCCTATTTTTTCCAACATAAAAGAATTGCTTTATCCAAGAATGAAGTTTTTATTCTCCCGTGGATCCCAACACATTTCATTACTCCATTCATTCATTTACCCATCACTTTAATTTATTTTAATATTAATATTTTTATCATGGGGACCCACGATTTTCATTCTCCACTCTATTCGTTTGAAAGAATGAATATCTTCTATTCTCCATGAAGAATGGTTTCTCCATGGATGGAGGAACCATTTTTCTCCATTCTTTTCCAAGAATGGAGAATGAAGAATGGATGGGGATGCTCTAAGGTTAATATGATGAACCAAGATTGAGATTATATATATTTATTATATACTTCTTATTAATACGTTGTTCCACTGCAAATGAGGTGTTAGAGCAACCCCAATGGGTAGTTCTTACCTTGAGGTTGTCAATTAAGAACTTTATCCATAAAGTTCTTCCATTGTGGGATGCTTTGGGATTGATAAAATAAGAACTTGATTCTTAGATTATAATAATATTGTTGATGATGAGAGAAAATTGAAGTAGGTCTCACTTAAGAACAAAAAAAAGTTATTACACATAAAAAATGGTGTTAAATGATGTGACATTGGCATTGTGGATGTTCTTATACCTCTAGTTTTGTCTTTTCGATTAATACCTGTGGTCCTTGGGTTTAAGGATTGTAGCCCTACAGATTAGTTAGCGGGAATCATTTAATGTGTTTGACGAGAAACAAGCCGATATTTGATAAATAAGATAAATAATACGGTGTATATAAACTTGTTATATTATTGTAGTGTAGTAATAACAGAAGGGGAAAAAAATTTAAAACGTTTTAGCCAACTTATTTCTACCTTCTCTGTCCGTTACAGTCAATAATTTACACTTTTTTTTGGTGTCTAAATCAATACGGTAGTTTACTATGTTTCGATCTCCTTTAACTTGTTATTTGTGTGTATAAAGTAAACGTAAACTATCAAGTGAGATGAGAGGAGTGCTATTTTAACATCCAAAAAAAAGGTTAACTACCTAAAAATCACAATTTCTACTCACCTAAATAATCCAAAGCATAGTTTTCCTCCTTCTCCTCTAAAAAAACATAGCTTTCCTCCATTCGGGGCCTCCATCGATAATTAATCGATGGTAAGCCCCAAAAATTGTTTAATTTCCAATTCTTGATAATCGAACTCTTCAATAAAAGTCTCTCCTTTTATGAGAATTGTTTTTTCGTCCTTTATTTCGAGGTTTTTTTCATTTATTTTGAGGTTTCAGTCTTTAGACTTAGATTTATCAAGAACGATAGTGCAAGATCATAAGAGCAATGAAATTTCTACGTACGGTGATACAATTGAGGTCAGATCTCGGTCTACTATTTGTCAAAATAGAGAAAGTTAATACTTTTGGAGATTATTTCATCAGATCTATAGATTTTTTCGCGAAAGACTGTGTCAATAAACAACGATATATAGGAGGCTGTGCAGAAACGCTTTACTCTAATAGTGATCTTTGTATCAAAGGTGTTCTTTATTTATTTTATACAAATCTGTATTCAGTTCATTTTGACATTCATTTATAGATGTCGGATGACTTATTATTAATGACATTGATCTTCACTTCAAAAAAAAAAGTTAACTAAAATTTTGGTTAAATAAGCTAGTTTGTTGAATGTCGCACCAAACAGAACTTAGATGTGTCTTGGGTAGGAAAATATGTGAAATAACGATTGCTTCGCCTGTTTTAGATTCGATTCTCCATATCAACACACAGAATAAAGTAACTACTCCGATCCGTACTATGAAGTATGGTTTTACACAGGACATACTCATATAATGTCATACTAGTTCAGACCCCGTGCAAATTGCACGGTTTATATTAGAAATAAATTTACTAATAAATAAATTAATAATATAATTTTATTTAAATTGACATGTCAATTTATGTTAAATTTTTTATAGTTATCAGATAACTATAATGTCATTTTGAAATAAATTTTCAATTGACACTCTTCGGGTTATGATGGATATTTTTTTTATTACATCTCAATTTAATTTAATTTAATTTAGTTACCGCGTTTTTAAGTCTTAAACATAAAATTATTATACAATTTGTACACCGAGTATATGTTTTAAATTTAATTTATGTATTTTTTTTTCATAACGTAAGTTAAAGTTGATTAGAGATTTACATTGGGCCTTATATGAGATTTACAGTTTCATTCATTGTTTGGTAGCCCACTATGTAGTATGTAGTAGGATTAATATTAGGCGGGAAAACGAATGAAGAAGTTTAACACGTCATCATACTCCTAGCTCCTCCTATCCTTTTAGAATATAAGAGCATCCACACTGTAGAGGATTACCCATCCTCTTAACACCCTCTCTCCTATAAGAGGATGTCCTCTACAATGTGGGAACAATATAGAGGATGTTGAGTACATCCTCTAATTTTAGAGGAATAAGAGTATAGGCCCTTGTGCCCATTGCTCAATTCATCCATGCCATGTGTATTTATATATATATATATATATATATATATATATATATATATAATTTTATTTTATTTTTCTAATTCAAAAATTAATATTTCATATTATATATACCTACAATATGCATGTTATTTTTTCTTCTAAAATTTTGGAAACTATGTGCTCCAATTTAAAATACTTGTTAATTTTTTTTCCATTCGATAATTTTAACTTAAATCCGTCCACAATATTTTTCTTCTCAACTTTAATAAACTTATATTACAACTTTGCATATTTGACTTGTTTCATACATATTTGGGTAAACTCACTTTTTTTTTAGTGAATAAATTATGCGCATGCAATTGTTTAAGTAGTCTTTTTATGAATTAAATTTATTATTTTGTTAATTATTATAACAATATGTGATTCATAGTATTAAATTATACTCTCTCCCATCCATTCAATGCTTTACATGGAGGGTTTCACAAATTTTAAGAAAAGTGGTAAAAGTAAGGGTATTATTGGTAAATCAAATGATTTTATGGGTCCACCAAACTTAAAGTAATGAAAAAGTAGTGGTATTTTGTGTAAATAGAGGAAAGATAGGGGGTTATATGGTAAAATATTTTGCCAAAAGAGGAATGTAAAAAATTGATTGGATTGTCCATTTATAGTAAGTGTAAAGAATTGAATGGATGGGAGGGAGTAAATAAAATAAGATGAAGAGGATCCTCTACAATGTGGAGAAAAAATAAAAGAAATGAAGAGGAGGAGGATGGAGATAGTGGAAAATGAGGTGGATGAAAGAGAGGATGAGGTGTCACAAAAATAAAAGGAGAGAGAAAAAATAAGAGGAGATGACCCTCCTCTACAATTTACATGCTCTAAGGGGTGGGCAGATGAATGAATGAATGATTACTTGATTAGTGGAGTACTAAATAAAATACCCTGGCCATCATCTGGATTATTTGTTATTTTTTTAATGAAACAAATATTGCACTAAGGCTAGTTGGAATACGAGTAGCTAAAACTGTAAATGATAATGATGTCATCTCGCAATAATGTGATTTTTGTTATGCCCATCTAATGTGCCCACTACTACTACTGCTGCTGCTGCTGATATTGAAAGTGCATTACTCCAAATAATGAAGGCGATTGTCAGTTGTCACTGTCGAATTGCAACAATGGTATTACTTCATTAGATTAGATATGGGTTTCAGTTTTAACCTCCATCGATATATAGTTGCTCCATAAATGATGAATACATAGCTTTTTGATGCTGACGTGATTGGAACCTGATTCATCTGTATGCACTTGAAAAATGTCTGTGGCCTTTACAGCATAACATAAAAATGGCTCAACCAACACCCACTGAGGACACTATTAATGATGCAACTCGGGAATCACTTATAGCCATCTCAAATTCCTTACCAGAAACCGAACCTGCCACGCCTCCGCCGTCTTCAGAGGAGCCGCCTCCTGAAGGGACTAAAGTAGTGGACTACTGGTCTGAACTCATATCATTGTCTTACACTCAACCCGATGAACCACTACCTGAACTCAAAGGTTAACGTACAATGCACCAGGCCTCCAGAGTGGTGTATGTTAATAATAATGCATGGTGATTGGTGAACCTAGCTAGACTGGGTTTAATTAACCCCTTTTAATTAATATGCTTAATTGACCACTTAATGACTGTATGACTGTTAACTACCAAATGTTCAGGTGCCTGACTTGATATATATATATATATATATATATATATATATATATATATATATATGCAGGGGGTTCTCATTGCTAAATTGCTAGCTTTTGTATGTAATGGAGTTGCTTCTTGAATATTTGAGTTTATATGCCTCATTCAAGATGATTGGTTTATGTATAGATCCTTTGTTCCATCATATTTTATAAATTTCCAATGATACGTAATCACTATCACGTAAATAATCATCATTTCACCAATTAACGGTTGACGTGGTGGTGTATAATAAAGGCGATGAGACACGAGATGAGATATAAATTATAAAAGTAACATAAATGATAACAACTCCCACCAAAAATCTGTAAAACAAATCCTAACGGGCTCTAACATTTTCTAAGTTGTGTTAGAACGAAGAGAGTAACAATGACGTAGAGGAGGACAGAAACTAAAGAACTAATTAGCAACAGGAGCGAAAAGTTGTGTCGTGGCAACTGGCAAGTACCACTGACTTGAAAACTGTTTTGGTACGCCCGGGGTGACAATCGACAAACACTGGTAGTTTCCCAAGGTTAACACAACAGCTAATAGACCCGTCCCCTCGAGGCTGATAACTTTCGAACATCAGTGAACAAAACCCAAAATTTTTGGAGAGAAAAGAGATGAAGAAGAGAGGAGGGAATGTATGATTGTCAGTGTATAAAATTGGTTGCAATTTATAGGGAAATTGACATCTCAAAAAACGCACCCATTAAATTGCAGTTAAGTCACAATAAAATGCTATTAAACCAGAATCTATAACAGTCGGAGAGACAATAAAACAAATCCGATGAACTTATTTAGAAAATAAGGCCCAAAAGGTAAAAGTCGGGCACAGCCTGCATGTGCTCTACTCGAGTCGAGTCATGTCGGCACGCGCGTGTGTGTGGGTCAAGGCCAATGTCCATCATTCTCCACAAAAGTCCCACTTATCACACAATGAAACATATTAGACAAGGGGTATATAAATAAGATATAGTCACTCCCCACCACTGATGTAGGAGAGTGCTACACTCACAAATAGCTTTCATAGCCTTTATATACTCCAACAATCCCCCCCACTAAAGGCGAAGAAAGGAAACGAGAGGAAGATTTTGGTCAAGGAAGATTTGGATACTTAGGTATCAATGTCTTTCGACTTGAATTAACACTTTAGTGAAGATGAGACAACAACTTACTTTCTAGTAAGAGAATATCTTTTGATTTGAATTTCTTATTGATTTTCGGTTGAGCCCCTCATAACACATATCATATCTCAAATCATGCTTGTTCCGCGATTTCAATGTGCAACGCTTTTATGGCCGTGCGTTTACCTCGGTATAACAAGTGTTTTAGTAAGACTTTTCAAAGTCTAACATAGACAGCGGCCAAACCGTCTCACTCGTATAGGTGGTTCAAGTGCTTCTCTGTAGAATTTCTAATATGAACCATTAAGGACATTAAGGTCCATCCTGCAAAACAAAGTCACAGATCCATCAAGTGCTTCTCAACTAGCACCACCACAAAAACTATGGATTGTTAAGTGCTATAGGGATAGAACTTTGGTCCATGTCAAATCATATAATACTTTGACTTAAGGGCCTAAGTCTCATTCCCCTCGACGTGTCAAGGACAACTCTCCTTGGCAACCCTTTAGTAAAGGATCTGCAAGATTACTTTCGGACTTCACATAGTCCACAACAATCCCTCCATTTTCAGGAGTTGTTTAACTACATCATGCCTGATTCGAAGATGTCGTCTCTTGCCATTTGTAGACACCCGCATTTTGACCGCCAGGTGTCTATGACAGTTTCCAAAAAACACCCGATGATGATCGGACGCTAACATGTTTCTACGCGTTCGGATACGGGCTCAAATCCATTAATCGCTGGCTAACACACTTACAGAGTACAAATATCACAAAATCAACCTCGAATCCAGGCCCAACGGACCATTCCGAGTCAAACAAGACTAATTTGGGCCAAAACCGACACCGGAAATAAAACCGACTTTTCACGATTGGGTCAACCCCGGTCAAAGTCATTTCCGAGACACGCAAAACAACCATACAACCATCAAAAGTCCAAGTCAAACATAAAACCCATCAAGCAATCGAGGTCAAGGTCCAAAACAAGACCCGTGCGACCCATCTAGGCCACTCGATTGAGTGACCTATCCACTCGAACGAGTGGGCCGACTTTGAGCCCGGCGGCTGGCATAACGGGCCACTCGACCAAGTTGGCCTCCTACTCGGTCGAGTAGCCCTAAATCGATGCCCTAGCTTTTCCTATATAAGCAACCCCCCATGCACACATCTTCAACACTTTTTAGACAACCTTTACAACCCTAATACAACCTCAAGAACCCTAATCCTTTAGCAATCTTAAAAAACCCTAGTACACGACAACCCTAACACATCTATACACACTTCAAAACCCTAGCAATTCTACACTAGCAAAAACCCTAAACCTAGTTTTAGGAATCAAACCCGAGCCACCATAACTTAGCCTCCATACACCTCGAAGACTCTTGTGTTAAAGCCACGGTTACGAGTCCGCACCGAGACAAGAACATGTAGGTTGAGGGTGACAAACCTCGTTCTCCTTTCCCTTTTCTTCTCGTCGTCCATCTTTTTTTTTTATTCCTTTATTATTATTATTATTATTATTATTATTATTATTACGTTTATTATTATTATTATTATTATTATTATTATTATTACGCTTATTATTATTATTATTATTATTACGATTATTATTATTATTATTATTATTTACCTCGTTATCATTATTGCGTCATAATATCGGTAATATCGTTAGTATAGAAATATTAAAATACTCATTGATTTGTGTCAAGTAAGAAGGATATCGGGATAAGAAAACACGAACATACAAGTGTACTGCACACAGCGTTGACGGTCGCTTATCCCGGTACCCCGATTATTTGATTATTGAGATGAGTCAACTTAAACAAGAATTCGTCATTATTTCTCGTTATCATCATCATCAACTTTGCATTCATCAATTTTCTAAAATCAATTTTTAATAAGGGTCGAAACCCGTTGACACGGATCCGACATCACAATCCCTAGGGATTTATTTCGATGTCGGAAAAGTCGAGGGAATCAAGTTTTATTATTATTCAAGTAAAGCGTCGATTTTAGATTCGATACCAATTCCATAATTGGATATCGAATCTAACAATCAAGTCATATGAATTAATTAACGTGATTTATTCATATCACGATAATTAATTCAAAGCGACTAAAATTAATCCATCTTTTTTATTTTTCACTCTAAATATCCCATATCGATTCAATAATCGAATATGGGATAGGATGAGTATTCAATTTTAGAATCGGGTATAAATTCAACAATATTTATATTCGGTTCAACAAAATTCGCGATTTATAAAAAACCCAGTCGAACATAAATTGTGCAATATTTATGTCCGATTCGGTAAAGCCGTCGAATTATCAAAAATCAAAAGCAATTTCAAAATTAACAATTAAATTGCAAACGAACCAAGTTTGTACAGGTGTCACTCGACCGAGTGCCTTAGTCACTCGATCGAGTGACACCCTGAAATCAAGTCAGAACGTTAATGACGACCACCACTCGATCGAGTCTCACAGTGACTCGGTCGAGTGGCCATGTACTCGACCGAGTTGGTCAATAACTCGGCCGAGTACGGTCTGTAGCGCAAAGCAGAATCACCTTTTTCAGGTCTACTCGATCGAGTTTGTCGACTACTCGATCGAGTGACCTCATAACGACTCAAATTACGAGTCTTACGTTGTTCTATTTTCAAAACCCGATAGTATTTCTCGACTTAAGTCAACACGTGCATAATTAATCACGTGTATACTATCTTTTCAAATCATGCATCCTCATATTTGCATCTTTTCAATTCAATTCAATATTTGCAAACCGTTACTATTCGTTATATCGTTACTAACGCGTTTTCTGTTTCTTTTGTCAATTTAATTATTATTCGTTTATTATACTAAATGAACCCGCATGCTAAAATACAACTTTGACGTTAATTTTAGTTGCATTAAATTGACTTAGAAACCCTTTCAATTACATTCGCATGTTTAGGGAAAATAAATCTTTGCATATCATTTTTCCCGTTTTACTAGCACGCGTATTAGAAAGTCATTCGAATTCTTAGTAGAGGCCGCTAATGTGCGGGCGGGGTTGGGTGTCCTTTGTGGGCTTCCCAACACGTACCCTCACCCCTTACTCAGAACCTCGGTTTCCGGATGCCCGAAACCGTTGGCGAACGAGAGTCATTCAATACACAATATCCGATAACGTCGGTATTGGTATCAAATGCAAAGGGACGAGCCCAATAAACTCTGACATCGGAAATGGGCCGTATTTTGTATACGGACCACTACGACATAGAGTGGGCTCGAACGGTTCCGAATAACCACAAAATTCGGTGGCGACTCCACATAGACCTAAATTTCAATTCGATCCTTCTCATATGGAGATTCATTCGCCTACCCAAACCCGCGCGTGGCCGCGTCGGGGTGGACCTATGTCATGTCCACACCATTATAGACATCATTCTTAGCAACACCAATTACTGCTTGTGAATCACAGTGTAAGGAGATTGGTGCTACCTGCCCCCCCCCCCCCAACGACACGTCTACTAGTAAGTTTCTCAGCCAATCTGCTTCTTGCTCTGCTAACTCAAGGGCAATACCATGGTAGAGGTTGCTATACAAGTCTGATTTGAAGACTTCCACGAGATAACACTTTCACCTATTGTAAATACATAACCACTAGTTGAACTAATCTCTTCTTTACTATTAATCCAGTTTGCATCACAATAATCTTCTAACACAGCTGGATATTTACCATAATGCAAACACAGATCGCAAGTACCTTTTAGGTATTGGAGCAAACGACATAGAGCAGTCTAGTGTTCATTATTAGGGTTATGAGTATATCTGCTTAGCCTACCCACAACATAAGCGGTATCAGGCCGAGTGCAGTTCATGAAAAATATCGCACTTCTTATAATTTTAGCATGTTCTTCTTCTCACCCATGTTTTTACATAAATGTATATACTAGGATCATAGGGAGTTCTAGTAGACACAACATCAAAGTAGTTAGAGACCGTTTGGTTCGCTCAAAAGATGCATGTATGAGGTATGGGTTTAGAATGACCCAAACCCATACCTTATGTTTGGTCGACAAATTTTGTATTTCGGTACCCATATCTCAAAACCTCAAGGTATGAGTTTTTCATACCCAAGGGAGGGGGTGAGTATGAGATTGATACCCTTAGAATCAATTATCACTACTACAATTCTAGCCTACGATGACACTTATTAGAGGACGGTCACACACGGAACCATGCTCTAGGTAAAAAAATTAACAATTAGGACGGTTGGTTAAGAAAAACGAGATCTTATGTATAACAAAGAGGTCGGTTGGTCAAAGTAACCGTGCTCTGTTATGTAAGAAACCGGGTGGGAAGTAAAACCGACCTCTATGATAGACAAAGAGGTCGTTTTACTCCTTAAAGCGACATAAATGTTAATCCTGATATTTTATTCAACCTCTTACCTTCCCATTAAATACGTGCTCCTTATTTCTATTTTTTTTCCAAATAAAAAAACCTAAACCGTGTCTCCTCAGTTCTCCACCCTACCTTCATCACCATCAACCGTTGCACGCAGCGCCATGGTCCGTTCGTCGGTATCTCGTTAGTTCTTTCAATCACATACACATTCGCCATCATCTTCTTCTTTCTAATTTATGTTATTATTGGAGGAGAATCGTTGGATTAATTAGTTCATCACCGTCGTTTTCTTACTGCAAGTTGCAATTAATCACCTATCTATCGTTGGTCTTAGGGTCGCCAGCCATTCGACGTCAGGGTATGATTTCATTTTAGAGTTAAAACCATTTAATTTTTTATGTTAAGATGTGATTGATTAATTTTAGGGTTTTATTAAAAGCTTGAATAAATGTGTCAGCTTGTTTATCATTTTTCATTTGTGGATTATCTCTTTGATTTCATGATGAGGATAAAGAACTGATTTTTATTTATGAGGGAGGCCGAATTTTCTGATTGGCATGAATGTATGTGCGTTGTTCATTCAACAGTATGCATATGTGGATAAAATTGTTTGGTCGTGTTTTTTTTGCCTTTATTGATTATGATCTAGTTTATGCCTTGGTCTTTCTCTTCACTCATCTATTGTGTGCTCGATATCTGAACTCTTGCTAATGTTTGTTCAGTGCGCTTTCACCTGTTTTGAACATGCCCATCTCCGAATCCAAGAGACAGAGTATTTGTTGAGGCATGTGTACTTTATTCCGAGGTTAGTTTCTTCAGTATAAGCTATTGTCAGTTTAGTTGCTGAGCTTTGGCGTACAACATTTCTGTCTGCTTTTTTATACTCTTACCCTTTGTCTCTTTGTTTGGATATACATTAAGGGAGAAGGGCAGATAATGGGGAATGGATCAATTTCATTATCCTTTTTGAATCTTTCATCTGTTTAAAAGTTTTACTTTGCCTTGTGGGACGGAAAATCCATCTCATCATCTCCCTCATGTCGGAATTACTAACCAAATAAGGGAATTATCCATTCCGTGTTTCTCCATATTCCTCCATCTAAACAAAGGGTTATTACAGTGAACTTCCTTGCTATATATAGATATTAGTTGCTGCATACTTAGATTTGGATCTCTGCAATTTTAGGTGTGATATGCTACTTCCTATCACTTTAGATATTTGACTATCCTTAAGGGGCTTCACAACTTTTCATTGACGTTTCATTTTTATTACTTTTCTCGATGGATGATCCAGGTATGGCGTGCAGTTGGAAAAGAGAGGATTCCACTTCGCACACAATATCTAGAGGATATTATGCCCCCATTTGTAGCTGTTTTACGAAGATGGCGGCCACTTTTAGCTGGAATTCATTCACGAACTTGCTACTGCTGATGGTTTTAATCCTCTTGTTGTTGTTAATGATCATGTTTTCAAATTTTATGATTAAGTGTTTTTCAAAAGAAACGCACAATTAATAACATTATTATTTTACGATTTACTATAGTTAAGGCTGGTTTGTGGTATGGGCTGAAAACTAATATTTGCCGCATATTTTGAAGGGTAAACATACATCATTTTTCGTGCTACTATTGATTATGTATATCTTTTTTTGAATATAATGATTGAGCCTATTATAATTGAAATATTTTTGGACTTGTAGAGAACATTATTGGATATTAGCGGCTATCAGTCCATCAGAAAGTGTCGTGTATTGGTGCGATCCTTCTGTATATCCAGAGCCTCGTCCGTTTTTGTGTGAAGACTATATCTATGTAAGTTAAGCCCACTCAGTGTATATGTGATTTTCTTAATTATTATAATTATACATAAGGTTAACACTTTGTTAAAATACACTTGTAGTTCAGGAAGAATATCATTTTTGTTTAAAATTATGTCTTCATTACATAGCATTTGTTTAATGAAACTCCATGAATTCACTTGCCGGGGTCGAGGCAAAAACCTTTCAGTGGAAGGAGTATCATTTTATGATTAGAGCTCGAAAGACATTCGTCTCAATAGATTGACGAGGTGCGTGATATTTGGGTTAATTCCACACTCCAATTCAAGCTATAATGATTTTCTCTCTAACTTTATGCTTGCACACATTTTTATCACAATTTATGTTTTAATGATTAAATTCGACTTTCTTGGATTTTTTTTGTTAGAGGACTTTCTTGGATTATTAATTGTATGTTTAATTTAATGCTTTCAATTGAAAGTTATTTAAACTATATAGCTAGTTAATAATATGCTTTCATTCATTGTATTTTTTGTCATTCTTCAGTGTTTCCGCATTTTTTGCACGAGGTCATCAGGCATTTGGAGTGGATTAAATTGCTTGGTATTAACCGATCTTCAAAATTCATGAAATCGCATAGAAGTTGGCATTATGATGTATTTTGCTATTATGATGTATTTGGCTATTACGATGTACGAAGTATTTTGTTTTTAGATATTGACGTTGTACAACAGAATGTGTTTTGTTAATGTGAAGTTTCTTAATGTGTACAATAGAAGTTTCTTTTTTAGATATTGACGTTGCATAAAAATATTTTTACAAAAATTACGGTTTTATTGAATAGTTGGTCTCTACGAAAATAACAAAAAGCACTGTTTTGAACTAAAAATATCACGGATTTAATAACCGTAATCTAATAGAGGAACAACAAAGATCACGGTTTTGACAAGGGATTGTCCTCTTTCTGAAGAATAACAAAGATGACGGTTTCAGAAAGAAAGCGTGCTCTGGAAGTATAACAACAATGACGGTTCTGTAGTTCAACCGTGATCCTTGATAACAACAAAGAGGACGTTTTGACTCGCTTTAAACCGTGATTGATTATCAACGATCACGGTGACCTATATGACGGTTATAATCTTATTCAAGGACGCTTTTGAACCGTAATCTTTTGTATGTTTTGTAGTAGTGTATGTTTAATTTTCCGAAAAACTTCAGTCAATTTTTTTTTTGCTGGAATATATTTTGACTGAAATATTTTATTGAGAACACTAATGTAAAATATTATTTTAAAAAAAAAATTCATTAACGTAACTCACTGTTTTATATCGCCGGCAAGAGACTTTTGTAATGAAATTTATTTTATTTTTCTTTCGTGCTAAATTTTTTAGATTTTATGTAACACCCCGTATTTTATATTAATTTTTATTCCAAAGTTATTTATTTAAAATAATTATTTCCGCATTTTATAATAATATGCATTCCATATTTTGTTGTCTCCTTTATCCGTTTTAAATTATTGTCTCGTTTTGACTCCCTTTTAATGGGTTAAAATATCCGTACATGAGTTGACAATTTTAAAATAGTAACAGTTTTTCTTATATCTATTCTCCAAGCGTCTTATCATGGTCCAACCCAATTTTTAATTGGATGATCCATTGTATGAGGTAATAGACCAAAGCCCATTTGTTAATCCCCTTATAAAAATGAATTAACCTAGCAAGTAACTAGGTCAAAACATTTTTTTTGGTTGTGCGCACAATGCCGCGGCTCCCTCCTCTCTTTCTTCTCCTTTCATCTTCTTTTCTCCATTAAACTCCATTGTTATGCATCTATCTTTCTTTCAAATGCATACATAGATTATATTTTCATAATCTTGGCTCTTTCCTCTACAACATATCCATCTCCAATTAATTTTATGGGATTCATTTTCATGAATCTTTGGACCTACCTTTAGGGGTTCTTATTAAAGAAAGAAGATACCATTCTTTTGGTCGTTTTGGAAGGGGATTTGTGTCGTACAATTTTTATCACATGGGTTTCGGTTTGTTCATCAAAGTTGATTTACGGGGATGATGACACGTGTTGGAGACAAGGTTTTGTTTGTCGCGTTCTTCATGGTGTTTCTTATTAATGTTTATCATTAATTGCCAAAAAGGTAACTAGATGTGTCTTTTAATCGTGTTTATGATATATGAATGCCATTAATATGATGAATGAATGTATAATATGATATTGGATGTTGTGTGGTATTATTATGCATGTTTATTATTTCGTTGATAGATTCCACAATTTAATTGTGTCGTTAATTTAATCGTTAAGACGTTAATTATCGTTTTGTGCTAATTAGAAGGTTGTGAATCGTTTCGTAATAGAATTCTAGGACGCACATGAACCGACCGTGGCCTCCCTTGGTGGAGATGCTAGGGTGTTTCATCGATGCTTTTAGGGTTTCAAACCCTAGATTCGATGATGACTCAACCTACCATCACCCGGTGGTTGAGGTTAGGGTTGAGGTTAATATAACCTTATTTGAAGTTAATGTAACTTCGTCAAGAAGTACTATGCAACTTCACTTGAGGTTAAGATAACTTCAACACGGGGTTATAATCTTGTCGAGGTTCCCGAACTTTGCAAGGTTATAGTCAAGGTTAAGGTAACCTTAACTTAGAGTTAAAGTTAAGGCGAAGGTTAAGGTAACCTTAGCATGGAGTTAAGGTTATATCCAAGTTTAATGTAACCTTAGCAAGAAGCTAATGTTATAGCCGAGGTTAATGTGACCTTGGTTGAAGTTAATGTACCTTCATTAAGAAGTTACTACACCACTTCACTTGAGGTTAATGTAATCTCGTCGTACCATCATAATCTTGTTGCAGTTATTGTAACTCCACGAGGTTATGGTTGAGGTTAGGTCAACCTCAACTTAGTAGACAAGGTTATAGTCAGCGAACCTTAACCTTGAATACTATTAGGCATTAGATATGCAGGGTTAATTTTATGGTTATAGTTAGTTGTACTATCTATTATTCACCTATTGTTGAAAGGTTACTTCTATGTATGTTCTTCATAGTTCAGTCAGTTATATTGTCCTATGTTTGAGACATGGTTGTTATCTAGTATAGTCGGTTATACTATATTGGAGTGGAGTAATACTTGGTATAGTTAGTTACACTATCTAGGGCTTGATTCTCCCTGGTATAGCTAGTGACACTATGCTAAGTCTGATTACTACCTCGTATAGTCAGTTATACTATACTAGGGTGGGTTGCCACTTAGTACAGTCGGTTATACTGTACTACGATTGGAGTTGTGACGTTGTTCACAAGAGCCCTGTGCAGTCAGTTATATTGTACAGTTACACGAAAGCTAGTGGTATAGATGACGTGCGATATCAGTTATATACCAATCAGAATGAAAAAGCGCCAAATGCCGAAGGTCTATGTTCGGGCGTGCCTTGAGACGTCAGTTATACGCTCTGGGTCCCGTGTGTCGTTCGGTGTACAGTTATTGCATCGAGAGCCCTAGCTAGGCTTAGACATATAGTTGTCAGTTATACGCCTATACATAGTACCGTGGAGTATCAGTTATATGCTCCACACCGATGGGAAGTTTGTTATACGACCCGTCCGTCAGAGTATCAGTTATATGCTCTGGCAGGTGCGAGTGTCAGTTATACACTCGAGCCGGTGTTCGCTCTATACCCTAGACGTAGTGTAAGAAGGTTATCTGTGTGTGATCAGTTCGGTTTGGATGTTTGAATTTCTTAGTAATTGGTATGATCCTAATTGGTCGAGTATGATAATGCTTTCATGTACTCCTTATCTGTATTATTCATTGATTGCCGATTATTAGTTGCTTTCATCCTATTGTAAAGACGACTGGGAGAACATCTAGTTACTCCCCACTGACTGTGGACCCCTCCCCCCCTTCAGGTCTTTCAGGATGCTGTTGACTACTTCGTTGTTGGGGAAGACTTGTGGAGAGAGAGACCCCTTTATTATATGTCTTTAATTTTCAGTTTGAACTCTTTGAATAATGTATTAGTTAATTGTCGAGATAGTGACAATTCGGATTTGGTCGGGTGTTTCTGCCACCTTTGACCCTATTATTCATACTATTTATATTATTTAAGTTTTTGAAATATCCGGGTTGTTACATTTTATATAATTAATGTTAGTACTCAATCATCTAAAAGAAGTTTATTAACATTTTATAATATTTAAAATACTTCTAAGATTATTAAATATAATTTTAAAATAATAGAATTTCAAATTTGATTCCGAATCATCTAAAAATGAACCAAACACCAAGTATCATGAATCAAGTTACAACCCCATACCACCTTGGTTTGATTCCTGATTCCAATCCTATACCTTTTTGCGAACCAAACGGTTCCTTAAACTTTCTCAACACTTTTTCCACATAATGAGATTAACTCAGGGCGATTTCATTGGAGTTTTGGATAACCTTAACTCCTAAGATAATGTCTGCTTTCCATAAATCTTTCTTCTCATGAAATTGTGATGACAAAAACTATTTGATTTTATTTACAACAAATAAATTATTACCAAGTATTAACATGCCATCAACATACAGGCAAATAAGCACACAATCTGATCCAAACATCTTTGAATACACACACGAATCAGAATTGTTAGTTATGTAGTTATCTTTGATCAAATTGTTGTGAAATTTTTCGTACCACTGTTTAGGTGCTTGTTTAAAACCATATAGTGATTTTCTCAGTTTACCCTTAACCACAAACCCCTCAGGTTGGGACATGTAGATCTCTTTCTTTAAATCTTCATTCAAAAAAGTCGTTTTTACATCCATTTGATGTGTCACAAGATTATGAATAGCAGCTAAAGCGATCAGAGTTCTAATATTGGAAATCTTGGTCACAGGTTAGTAAGTATCAAAATAATCAACATCTTTCTTCCGTGTAAACCATCTAACCACAAGTCTAGCCTTGATTCCTTGAACCTTTTTATTGTACTGTCAGGTCTTAGTTTCTTTTTAAACACTCATTTACTCGAAATTGGCTTACTACCTTTAGGTAAATCAGTCAACTCTCATGTCTGATTTGAAACAATATAATCAAGTTCGTTTTTAATAGCGTATTTCCAAAAGTTAGCATTAATAGACCTCATAGTCTTATCAAACGTTTTTGGATCGTCATTCATTAAAAAGTCAGAAACAAGCTCATCACTAGCACAATTATCGCATGCATTTTCAATTAAGAAAACTCTAATAAATTCATCGCCAAAATTATTTTCAACTCTTTGCCTTTAATTTTACTCCTTCTAGGTTCGACATCATGATCACCAGAGATACATACTACTGTTAGCATGCATGGAACTATCACTACAAGAAGATACTCCATTAGCTACCATCACTACTACAAATGAGCACTTGGGCCACGGCTTAATTCGTGGCAAAAGTGCTAAATTTTCGTGGCTAAAGTACTTTGCCACGGAAAGACCATCCGTGGCGCAAGTGGCCGTGGCAAACAAATAGCCACGGGAAAAAAAAAACGTGGCAAGTATTGATTTTTTTGCCACGGAGTCTCCCGTGGCTAGAATTAATTTTTGCCACGGATTATCCCATGGCTAATTACATTTGTGGTGAAACATTTATTCCGGTGAAAAATTAAAATATATAATAAATTAATAGCCGTAAGAATTCTCTACTCCTAGCCTTCCCAGGAGGGGGCCCATCTTAACACTACTCTCACTCAAGCACGCTTAACTGCGGAGTTCTTATGGCCAACTACCAGAAATGAAATTGAACTTTATTGACATAATCATTTGTTTGAATTCTCTTAAAGTGATGTTTTTTTTCACAAACTACATTTACTTTTGAGTAATTAATATTTTTTTCCCCAATGATTTACATATTATGATTGAAAAACTATTATTCCGGAAAACAAGAGTTTCGAAGTTGATTTTCGGAGTCATGATTTCATTAGTTTATCGATATTTTTTTTTGTTTCTATTTTCCACGTTCTTTTATTGCTACTCTTTCCATATGTTTTTTTCTTTTCGTTATCGCACTTATTTTATTTCATCAGTTTTTTATCCTCATTGAGTTTCCTCTTGCCTACTTCAAGTTTTACCCGAATTTTATTTTTCATTAAGTAAATTTTATTTTAAATTCATTTTTTAAAAATATCTTCCAAATAATATTACAGAACAGTTATTGAATTTAAACAGTTGAAGATAAATTAATTTTGGATTTCCTCACTATTAGTCCTTAATTATTAGATTTTCTTACTTGTATTTGTTAATTATTTGATTTTCTCACTTATACCTCTCTTTTCTCTGAAAAATTATTTTGACTGGTTATTGAACTTAGGCACGACTTTCTAATACATTAATCTTTCTTCCAAACCAAAAAACTTGAAAGACAATTAATTTACAAAAATAATTATTATTTTCGCAATCAAAGTTAATTTCATAAAAAAAATATAGACCGATTATAATTCTTAAATACGAGTTTAATAAAGCGGTTTTTTTCACACTGAAAATATTGTATGAAAATCAATAATTTGAAAAAAGAATTATGCTCAGTCACTTTCTTTTTAAGTTTTTTGTCTTAAAAAGAAGTGTATTACATGTGAAAAAATTAATTAATTAAGCGATAAAAATGAAAGAGTCGTAGACGTCTCAATGATAGATGATCAATCACATACTTATTTTACTTGATATGCTATGTACGCCGCATTTCAGCTAGCATATATTCCACTTTATAAATGTTATTTGTCTTTCAATAGTCATACATAAGATTATAGAATTTTAATAAAATATATTGTCAAATTAAGAGAAATCAATTACTTCAAAAATGATATAGTAAAAAATCAACAAATTAGACAACCAAAGTTTTCTTGTATTTAAATTTTTTTTTATTAATAAAATATTTTCAAATTTAATATTTTTTTCATATTATCTTTAACTTTGAATTTTGATGAATTTTTTAAGATCAATATTTGACAGTCCACTTAACTTGAAAGTAATTTGATTAAAGTTTGGAGAACCATTAGCCACATGCGTTTATTAAATCTGTGGCTAAAAAATAATTTCGCCACGGAAGTTAATTATTGTCGTGGCTAAATAATATTTGCCACGGGTGTGGCATCTTTCGTGGCAAGAGTGATTATTGGCCACGACTTTAATAAAATTCGTGACGCAAGTAAATTTTCGCCACAGGGAAAAATGTTCCCGTGGCATATTTTTTTTCCCAAGTAGTGAATTAAATTTTTTCCGTGGCAAGTTAAAATTTAGCCACAAATAACAAATCCCCGTGGCATAATTCGTGGCGCAAGTATCAATTTGTTGTAGTGCATACACGCGCGACCAAAACTGTTAGTTGCTCGATTAGCGACCAAAAAAAACTCGGGCGACCGATATCAATCGCTAGGCGAAGAGACCGAGTGAGATGAGTTTTGGAATTAAATGAACACATACAGATTAGCGACCGATATCAGTCGTTAAGAAAAAAAACGCGCGACCGACAGAAACAGACGGGCGACCGTTGTCGGTCGCTAGGCTTCTGATTTTTTTTTAAATCAGACGCACCCCCCTTCCCCCTTCTTCATTCCCCAAACACACTCTCTCTAAAACTCGTCCCCTCCTCTCTCTACTACGCTGATCCCCCTTTCTTCTTCATTCCTTCTTTTTTTTTTCCATTTTCCTTTATTAAGGTATGTTTTTTTTTATCTATACTTAGTTTAAATTATTTCTTTATTTTTATATTTATTGATTTAGTTATTGAGTTAAATGTTTTTTTTAGTATAGTTTTGTTGTTGCCGGAACATTTAATGTAGTTAGCATGTTAATTGTCCATAGGTTCCCCCCAATTTGAAATAGATAGATTGTTAGTATAAAGTTAGGGTTTATGGTTGGATAGTCGAATGAATTGAGTTTTTTTAATGTGTTAGGAAATTGAAAGTAAAAATATAATTAAGCCGATTTAGTGATATAATTAGGCGGATTTGGCACAAATAGTACTATGTTTAGGTGAATTGAGAATTTTACTAAATATGTGATTAGTGTATATTAATAAATTAATTTAGAGAAAATAATGTGTATTTGATTATTGTCTAAATTTTTTTAGATATAAAATGAAGAGATTTGAACGAAAATGAATGTATGAGGAAAGTTTTGATAAGAGAAGATGTCAATTTATATTATTGGATATAAGAGAAGATTTGAACGAAATTGGATGTATAGTTTTAATTTATATTATTTCAATATTTAAGTCTTTGTTTACTATTTTGATTAGTTGAAAAAGCTGTTAATTTCTTTGATTAGTTGATTGTATTAAAGTTAACCGTTTTGATTTCTAACTTTCTATCTTCAACAGCAAATATGACGTTGGGCCGACGAGTACGGGCTGGGAGCGGGAGCACTCGGAGGCAGCAGTAGCCACAGCAGGAGAGCGAGGAGCAGCGGGCCGAAGAGCAGGCGAACGAGAACGAGGAGGTCCCTCTGCAACAACCACAACAACCTCCAGCACCACCTCACCAGATCAGACGTAGGGAGGAGAACGGGTGCATAATTCTGATCCCCGATAACACCTAGTGAGACATCATATTAGCAACTTCATTATTGATTTTTAAATGTTAAGGTTTTCAAATACTTTTACACTTCTTTCTTATTTCATTTTTTGGTGTAGGTTCCGGCATCGAACGACCGTGAATGGTGTGTCTGATAGTTTTATGAGTGACTTGACAACTTACTGCACCAGTTAGACTAAGGCGCCTGCGTGGCAGCAGGAGAAGTGGTTCAACAACTTCAAGGTGCACCGTTTTTTGGGTTTAATAGTTACCTGTTCCTGTTTACGGATTAATAATTTACTAGATGAAGCACAAGGATTGATTATCACCATAAACATCTACTGTATGATTCATCCAAAATGCTGAGTATGTATGTATGTATCAGGTAACTTGAACTTCTTGACTTCATTTGATTGAACTTTTACTCTCTAAACATTGTAGGTGCTGCTCTTTAACTTGCGAGGGTAGGGATGACATTATTGATTTGAGAGGATACTTTGTTTGGTCGATTGGCATTGATCATTTGAGAGGATACTAATCTAGGTACGTACTTGTGATTGTAGGGATGGCATGCATTAACTTGTCCCGAATGAATGGATCACCCTCAGTATCAATGGAGCATCCAAAGGATCCATGCGACAAGTTTCATAATTCCGATGACTGAATTTGTTTTTCATAGCTTAGAGGAATAGCATAGTTTTTCGTCCTTCTACTCCGCAAGTTTTTTCTCCTATAAGGAACAGCCTCGCACGAGGATGTGTTTCTCTCATATTGTCACAAATTGGGGATGAGTTTGAGATTAGATGAGGCATTAGTCAAATGCTCAATTGTACCGCAACATTTGAGTACACCATCAATGTCTAAAGATTGATATAATTTACTACAATTTAAACACTAATTTTTTCACAACTACCAAAATGTTACTATGGACCACCCTACCCAGTGTTTGATTAATACTCCAGTCCTATGTTTTGGTAGAATAGTTGTTATTGGCAGGATTTAAGAAGCACATATGGAAGGAATTTGGGGTTTGTATGTGCTGCAGTTGTATATGTTTGTATACTACATACTGGTTCAAGAACAGAAGTCATTGATTGCTGCAAGTTCAAGTTTCCTGCAACAAGTGAGCTACCCTTCAGCAAATCCCACCTAATCAATCAATCTTCCAAACCCCCATTACTGTTCTTTTGTATCAAAACAACTCTAAACTCCTCCATCCTCACCTTCTTATCATCCTCTCTGTCTGCCCTCTTGCAAATCCCATTGTATTGCCTTCGTAGGTTCACCGTGCGTGGCAGCCTAAATGGCAAAAGAAGCCGCTAAAGAAGCAGCCACAGAAGTTGTATCGGCAGCCCTTTACAAAGTTAACTTGCACTGCCCCGAATGTGCTATTAAGATCAAGAAACCCCTCCTCAGAATACAAGGTATATTTTTCAATGATTGCGCGTTGTTTATGAATCTCACTTGGGAATCGGCTGACCAAATTTCCGAAATCTAATCCCTTTAACCCCTCCTCAGAATGAATACAAGTAATGTAATGTAATGTGCTGTGCAGGAGTACGAAGCGTAAATACGAATTTCGACAAGAGTGAAGTAAAAGTAATCGGAGTGATTGATTCGAAGAAAATACACCAGAGAATAGAGAAGCTGAGCAAGAAAAAGGTTGAGCTGATCAAAGTTGAAGAAAACTTCAAGGAGACTGTTGTTGTAGAGAAGGTTGTCAAGGAGACCAAGACAGTAAGTTCCCTTCCACAATTCAACCATCTGCTTAGTAGCAGTAACAGCTATTAATATGTACAGTAAAAAAGAGTAGGGAGTAATTTTTTGTAAATTATGGACATTGCAGCCAGTTCTATTTAACAGTGTAGTGAAGGCACATCTCCACTGTGATCAATGCGAGTCTGATTTTCGGAGGAAGTTACTCAAGCACAAAGGTACTGCTTTTGACCCTAACCACCCGACCTTGTTTGACAGCTCTAATACGCATATTGAAAGGTGTTTACCAACTTCTATTCTTTCTCCCGGTCTTTACAGGGATTTACAAAGTTAAATCAGATATGAAAGCTCAAACGCTGGCAATCGAGGGACTTCTTGAAGGAGAAAAAATAGTGAATCACATAAGAAAAAAGCTGCACAAACACGCGGAATTAGTAAGTTCAAAGGAGATAAAGAAGGAAGAGAAGAAGGAAGAGAAGAACGAAGAGAAGAAGGAAGAGATAATAAAGAAGGTAGAAGAGACTAAAATTACGACGAAAACCATAGATGTAAGTGAAGTAAAAGGTGTGCAAGAGAAACTTAAAGACAGTAACACTCCCTACATAATCCACTATGTTTATGCACCTCAGTGGTTCAGTGATGAAGATCCTAATGCATGTTCATTAATGTAATTAAGAAGATACATTCATATACTTTCTACAGTATATCATTACTGTTACACTATTCTCTTGTGTGCCACACCTCACACCATATTATTACTTGTGGAGGATTTTTCTTTTCAGAATTTGTTCAACTTTTTTGTTTTTGGGTGCCTTTCGATTTATTAGCCCTACCATATATAAAGTAATACGGAGTACTCGGTATGAATGAAATAACATAATGTTACACACGTACACCGTACGAGGTAAGCAAGCATCCTTTAATTTCTAGTAGTAAAATACATGCTTCTGCAAATGTAATCGAGAAAGAGATAAGAAATCATCGAGTTCCAAGTTAAAAGTATTAAAACCCACAAATCTCGTGGAAAATGTGTGAAAATTATACCTATTTGATAAAAGTACAATAGTATACGTACAAGATACAGAGAAACACCCTCTTTTATGTTAAAATGATTTATTTGAACAGAGTACGCTAGCTTATATAACTAATACTCGGATAATATCGTCTCTTACACATTTCTCCAAAAATCAAACATTAAACTAACTGAAGAAATGTTATATGTAAGCAAGGTTTATTACCACATTTAAACAAAATTCATCAGTGACCGAACAAATCTTCAATCATTCTCCACTATCCACCAAATTAGTGAAGCTGAAGGCTTTTGGGAAACAAACCTTGATTCTTCAGAAAGTATGCAGTAAATGCGAGGATTATGATCAACACAATGATCCAATAATTGAAACCTGCATTTACCGCACAAAGCCATTAGTTCATTTAGCTAAAACTTGTTCAAAAGCTGGTACTGAGAGAGTTTTTAATCGACAACTAAAACATGTCTGCTCCTATGCTTCAGGACTCTTTATCTCTAAGGTTGGGTGCTTCTCATCTCACTGGATTATACAATTTTCCTAGGGAGTTTACTTTCGGGCAAAAGAAAAGATTGAAAGATAAGGTTGCCTTTTGATGCAGTCCAAATTTGGTAAAATATTGCACATAGTTATCAGGGAATTATTCTTCTAGTATCAAGGCTTCCAAAATAGATTCTAGCTAGGGTGAAGCAAACTTGAACATGAACAAAATACAGTTGTAATCTTCTCATTATTAGGTAAAAAAGAATTCAGTTATAGGGTCTAAAACTTATACTAGTATTAATTTGATATCAATTCCGAAATTGTTAGTCAATAATGGTCCTTGTGCTATTATGGTCTTCTATCACCTAGCACTTGGTCAGTGTCACCGGATAAGTGTATGTACTCTTCTGCGTAGTTTTAGTGGATTAAAATTTATCGACTGCTAATATCCTGCAAAAATGAACTACTAATGTTCTGAACTTCCCAACACTGTTTCTCCAAATACATAAAAGAGATATAATGTGTTAGATTGACTGCCTAACATTTGAATGGTAAATTAACCACCTAACATTGTAATGGAAACCAGTATAGACCCTATGCAATTATGCACGGTATTAAATAAATTTATCTAATACGAGTACAATATTTATTTTAGATTTAAAATAAAAAAAATTCATTATTTTATTTTTACATCTATCAAATGTGTACTTTAGATATAAGGGAAAAAATTGAAATAGCAAACCTAATCCAGATACTAAAGCAATGTCTTAAAATGCATTAAATGTGTAAGTAATGAAACATTGCCTATATTTTTTACACTCGTGTATGTCATCTCGCATTTCGAGATACTCATTTTTCTCTCCATTTCGAGATACTCACTTCTCTCAGCATACTCACTTCTCTCTTCAATATACCGTAAAATATACTTACATATTTATTAAAAAATGTTCTTCCTCCATTTTTTTTATATCTTCCCATGGACATTTGGCACAAATTTTTTTTGTATTGAATATAAAATGATAAATTTAAGAAATATTGGAGGTAGAACGGTAAGTGTGTGTAAATAAGAACGAATAAAGGCGTAAAGTGTTGTAAATAGTAAGGGTAGTATCGTAAAAATTATGGACCAAAATGGAAAGAAATGAAATGGAAGATAAAAAAAAGTGGACCAAAAAGGAAATTGGGAAGATATAAAAAAATGGAGGAAGTATAATAATGAACTTTTTTACTATAGTACTCCCTTCGTCCGGGTGAATTGTTTGTCTATTCCTTATTTGGGTGTCTCAATAATTTTGTTTGTCTTTCTATTTTAGGACGTATTTTAAGAGTAAATACCATACGACTACCCCTCATTAGTTTTCATATCCAAGCACTTATCCAATGCCTAACTATTGTAAAATTTTAGCAAGTTTTATTCTCTTAGCATACATAGACGATAGACAATTGGGAACACTACTGATAGGATGAAATTCGTAATGTCGCAGTGTCACCCATTAAAATGTACATCATTTAATATCAGATTGGAATAAGCACAAACCATTAGGGCTTCTGTCCTTAACCAATGTTACTCTCACACTTGAATCCATCGATGCAGAACACAATGACCTGAAGTAAACATGGATTAATATCAATCCAAAAACTTAAAAAAAATGTTAAGAAATATGGTTCTATTTAGCTACCTTGAATCACGTGAGAATGCTAATGCAGTTACCAGGCCCAGGTGCGCCTTCTTCAGAGTCATCTGTAACTTCATGTTTGATGAGTCTAAGACCAGAACATTTCCTTCATTGGTCCCTCTAGAAGTTAAAATAACAGTTAGAAAATACTACAAGATCAGGATGAGATAACATACAAACAGAATTTCCCGGAAGTACATTAACTGAAGGACACATATTACCCCAAACCTCCAATACAAGAATAAATTTATATTTCATTTTTTACGCATATGATATAACAGAGATCAAGTGACATTATGAGCTAAACAAATTAAGGCCGTAAAAAGTTTCCAAGTTTAGACACATATTTAAATGACAGCAAGAGTAAGAAATAAAACAAAAATCATATTAATGTATGTGATTTTGGCGACTTAATAAGCAAAGAAGAACAAAGTTTCAGTGAAATAATAAGATAAAGCAAAACCAAGCAGAGGTGGACTGAACAAACAGAGGTGGATCATCTCATCCTCATATGAGTGTAATTTGTGATATAAAATGAGGAAGTAGAAGAAGCAGAGATTACACGGCAAGAAGTTTCCCATCAATCGAGGAATCAAATGCAGTAACTGAATCGCGGACAATTTGTTTTGAGCTAATCCTCTTCCAGGTGTCAGTCGTCCATGATATTACATTAACACCTTTACCTGAAAAATTAGTACATAATTATTAAGATTGCAATTGGAAACTAAAAAGAAGGCAAGCACATGATAAAAAACATTTTTTTGGTCCAACGAAGCGCGCACTTAGTCGCATTACATCAACGGGGAGGCAAGGAGAGGGGATCAATCTTGGGACCTATTGTCCAAGATATCTCCATCTTAGCCACTAGACTACGACATATATGTTACATGGTCAGAAATATATACAAATACTTCACCTTGGTATACTATCGTATACAAGACTTGATCTCTATCAACACTTTGAGAGAATCTACAGAACCTAAAAATTTCATCCTGCACAAAAAACCAACATCATCAGCTAGAGGCATTAGCAGTCATGGTATTTTAGTAGGCTTAAGGAAATGCTAACAAAAAGGAGACCAAATACAACAGGCTGATAATATGATGATGGTAAGATACTAGCAAGTCGAATGCCAAGAAGGCGGCATGAATACCTGTGGTACTTTAATAATGGCCCATGCCAAGTTTACAACGATATCAACTAACTGATATAGAACTAACATGATTGCATCTACCTGAATGAAAATTTACAGAAAAAAAAAGGTTTAAATCCTTACATTCTCCTTTAGTAAGATAGCCACCGCTTTAGACGTAGCTACATCCCATACCCTACAAGGGCCACCGCTTCCCAAAGTAACAAGATACTTCCCATCGATGCTGCATTAGAAAAGTTAATCAAATACGGAGTATAATGTAAATGAAATACCGCATCTTCTGAAGCTGAAATGTATTAATTGATGATAAAGGAGCTACAAACCTGAAATGTAAGTCTTTTACAGCTTTATAGGCTTCCCCATCATTTAGTACGAGTTCCATGCTCGGCCACTTGAAGACCCTCAGTTTGCCATCCTGTACTGCACAATTGTTGCAAAAACCATTACATATTTTGTCGGACATGTATTCTAGCAGGTATATTTAAGGGTTTAAACAAATATTTAGATGAAGCTTCTTCCACGCCTCATCTAGAAATGACATGTATTGTTAACTATAAGGGAAACACATGGCTACAAATAGCAACTCCTCTGAAATCTAACTAATTTCCATATCCATTCATCTGGTGATATCTCCAGCAAAATGGCCGGAGATGCTCATCAATTTTTCACCATTGTCAACTCCTTCAAAAGTAAACCAAACATGATGATCTTGACCAGCACCGGCCCTGGCGTGTGCAAGCACAATTCCAGAAAATGAAACATGGCGCAATCAATAAAATGTTAATGGGTAAGCTATACGTGTTAGCCAAGCCCACATGGACACCAAGGGAAGATAGCTTCTCAAAAGGTACAACATAATAGAGTCAACTGGTCAAGGCAGTGTCTTCTCCAATCAAATAAATGCTAGAGTATTTAAAATGTCCCTCGTAATGCTATTCAAGGTGATGAATCTTAATCACCAAACATGTTTATTTAATCATTGGTTTTCAACTTTCATTACCGCTTTTACCGATGGTATATGTAAGCAATGAATATAAAACAAGAAATTCATTAGATGGATGGAGCATTATCGTTGACGTCCCAATGGGATTTCTAAACTTAGCTTATGCACAAACTCATTACTTAGCCTAGACTTAGCAAACGGATCAACCGGGTCGGGTTCGGGTTGTGTCAGCTTTGGGTCGGGTCAATTTCGGGTTATTAAAAACGGGCTGACTTCGAATAGGGCCGGATCAAATTTCAAATTTTCGGGCCGGATCATTCAGCGTTCAGATCGAGTTTGCTATTTTCAATTTTTTTACGGATATCAACTCGTTTTCTTTGATAACATCCGGGTCAATTTCGTGTCAGGCCGGGTCAATTCGGGTTATGGGTCAAACATGGGTCTCCATTTCGGGTGTTGGGTCAAGTTTGGGTTGGCTTATTGGGATCGGGTCATTCGGGCCGGGCCAGATTTGCCAGCTATAACCTAGCCTCTATTGGATGATGTAGCAAAAAATCAACGGCAAGTGCACAGTTTTCCCAAAACATAGCCCAGCATCAACCCACTAAAACACAGCTTTTAGTTAGCATACCCTACTAGTGGAAGCCACCAAATTCCACACTACCACTTCTTATAATATCACATCTTAAAGTCTGGACATGGACTTTATAGTTTCTACAACTACTCAACTCCCTTTCCAGATATATGGAAAACCAAGTAGAGCAGTTACTAATGTCGATAACATATATTACACCCTTAGGAATACCAAATACAAATAACGCTTGAACATCTACTAAAATGAGATTAAGAAACAAGTAGCTAGTACGTAACCATTCAAGAGGTGTCACTAGCACAAGAGGAATACAGAGGTATGAAATCAAATATACCTCACCACCAACAGCAAGTAAAGATCCATCCTCACTGAAGGTCAAAGCCAACTGCTGCCCTACATCCTCCAGCTGAGTAAGTACTCGTTCAGATGGTCTTACGCCTAGCCCCTCGTTTTCAGCATTTGTCCACTCAAACAACCTACAGTTAGTAGCTTGAAATTAGATGTAATCAAAGTTGTTTTTTTTCCATCTGCAAATACTGAACACACTAAAACGCTCACATAAAAGGGTGAGAAAGTATAATCTAAAACCAGTATACAGTATGCTGCGCGTATCAAATCCGGACATAAGACCATATGCTACATTATGGTTTAGTGGTTAGATTAAAGCTCGATGTGTGCTTACAAAATTGAGCACTAATGCACTATAGGTTGATTGACAGGTACACAATTAACTATTCGTAAGCAAGGAGTGTAAAATGAAATCGTAATTAGGCGAGAATTATACTCCAGGGCCAGGCATTGTAGTTCATCAATCATACTAATCTTTGATCCACACTTAGCAAGGCCAATACAGAATAGCTAACTAGTTAATCTCATCATACATCAGCAGTAGTCAAAAAGACGAAGTAGGTACCGGCAACTCTTGGGAAAGGAAACGATGATACCGTCGCCACGGGGATGAACTGCCATCCTGTATGGCAAATCAGCACCAGTTCCATGGTTATGTACCTGAGAAAGGACCACACACAATCATACTGTCAACATCTATTGAAAACTTGCATAAATTCGAAGTTGATATAGCAAAGCGACATTCATTCTCTTTATCTCGAATACGCAATAACTTAACGAATTAGAGATTCTAATTCATTACAATTTTCGATCTACTTCCGTAACTTCGAATGCTAGCTTCAGCAAGAAGCAACAACAAGAACATAGACGATTAAAGACGTTAACAACACCAAATATATATCAATCAAATAACAAAATAGTGAAATTGAAATAATCGAAGGAATGATTGAATTGATTGATTGATGGATGGATTAGAAGGTTACTGGTTCGGGGGAAAGAGAATTGGAGTATCGGTGGAACTGAGAGAGGAGAAGAGCGTTGGGAATGCCGCTGTTACCCTCTCCGCCGCCGCCGGCGAGGAGGAGGTGTTCACCGGAGGATCCGACGGCGGAGGTGTTGTCGGAGTTGGTCTTGATGGCAGCGGAGCGTGGGACCCAAGAGGCGCCGTAGAGAGGGACGCCGTATCGCTGAATGTTTTGAGGTTCAGGTGTCGCCATTTTCGCACGATTTGAGATTCACGGAAGTATCGATGTAGGAATCAACGATTATTTTATTTTTGGGATCAATATGAATGGTACTTATTGAATAGACTATTGAGGACGACTACGGTCTACGAGGGGAGTCCAAGTCCGAGGAAAAGAGTTGCACTACTTTGGATCCATTTTTGGATCTGTCCATGAGCCCATGACTCATGAATTACTGCCTCCGGTCATTATTTATCGCTCCACCCACTTTTGTGAATATAAAATGATAAATAAATGAGGGTGGGGAGTGAAAAATGAATATAAAATGGTAAAGGAATGAATGGTGAGCCTTTAAGGGTAAAATTCAATGACATTTCTTGTAAATAAAGCATAAAAAGAAGGATAATATGGAAAAATGATAAGATATAAAAGAAAAGTGGAGAAGTGAGGCAAAAAATAAAAACCTGTCAAATAAGAAAAGTGGGGCGAAAAATAGTGACCGGAGGGAGTATAACTTATGAGTCAATTTGATATTACGTCTCTCTAAGGGTAAAAGCATCCCTATTAATAAAAGTAGAAAATTAGGTAAGAAAAATACATTCATATCATATTTACGCAAAAAAAAAACGATTGAATGTGCAGTGTAAATTTGGGGCTTACACAGAAATGGACTTAAGACAAGTTATAGAGAATGATTCAGAGATCCACAACAGCGAAACATGGGACTCTAAACTCACTCAATTGGGTTGGTTTAGACCCTCACTCACATTCCAGCACAGAGCGAGTCAAGGTTGAAATCCACACACATACTTAAACTGACATACAACAATGCACAAGAATCAGCCTTAGAATCCTACAGATTACTACTCAAAATCCCATAGCGTAGCACATGGAAACTAGTAAGTCCGACTTAACAAACTACTACAATGCACAAGTTTGAATTAGATTTGTTTTGTAAGTTAAACTCAATTTTTCATTCATTTATGATCTGAGCATTATTACAATGTAAGCTAAGGTCCTTAAATAGGCCTTAACATCTGATACAAACAACGTCCATAATTCTACATCATATCCAAGGGCTTAAAAGTATTGGCAAACAAACAAAATGCATTAAGAAAAGTTGTATTAAAGCAAACCGCATCAGTGGTCTTTCTCCTGTTCAGGCCTGGTGGAGCATAGCTTATGTGAAACCGTGGCTCGAGGCATTAAATGTATATCTTGGCTTGTTGTTCAACTGGTTTTAGAACGGGTAGGAACATTGCAAAAGTAATTTAAGCTTTTTCTCAACATGTCGGATCTGCACCAAAAGAGGAAAAATGGACTTCCTTGAATTCTTTTCCTGCAATAGTTTTGAGGCTCGATTTCTGATTAACTTAATTAGAATGAACCTTGAATGTCTTGGACTTAATTAATCTTGGTACTGCATACTTTTAGCTAACGCAAGTGACAACTGCTGGTTTGACCTGTTGTGATGGTTAGGAACTTCTCAACTTGGCTAGTTAGCCTATTTTAGACCATTTTCATTTTATTTTTTAATGAACTGTCCCTTGTCTTTTTTCCTGCTTCAATATGTTCCAATTTCGGAATTAATGATAATTTTGTTGATTGAATTTTTTATCATTTTATTTTCAAAAAGGAGGTGAGCGTTCGGAACAGGTCACTCACTTCGATTCAACTTCAAGCCGTACATTTTTGCCAAAAATATATGCTCCGTATGAATTTAGTCATTTGTGAGATCTTGAGTACACACGTCCTTTTTCAAGGAACGATAAAAAGTTTGCTATTGAGAAATAGAGTATTGTGAAAAACCTATATCTATCTATATATTATATTAAAACTCAAACAAAACATCCTCCATCCATTATTTGCCTAATACTACCTTCTAATCAATCCACATGGCATAATTTAATTGGACCACAAAATCACCAACTAATTATTGTTTTTATAAAAAAAAGCCAAGAGTGTATATTTAATACTCCAACTTTTGAGTTTCCTATTTCATACCCAAAATGCATCACAGGTTTGGAGTGGTACTTAAAACCATAACAATAGAAGTCATGGAAAAAAAGTCAATATCTAAATAGCCAACAAAATAGGCGAGGGAGAAACAAAGAACGAAGAAACAAAATCAAAATCAAGATGTATTAAAAAAATAGATTGATTAGTTATTATGAATTACATTTTATAGCTTTATGTAATTGGGTTGATTTAATCATTTTGTCTTATGTTCCTACAAACTTAAACTGAGTTGGAGATTGTCTGAAAAATGTACCATCCTGGTCAGTAGGTCATGAGTAATGAGTTATCGCATTAACGTATTAAAAATGAAGCAAAACACTCCCCATGCTCCATACTACCAATCCTCACTTCTTAAGGTACACACTTGACATGATTTTATTGGCTAGAAATTGAAAGGGAGGGAGTTGAATGCATGATCAATGGACAACACTTCAACTTCTTCCTCATTTACTACTTAGAATCAAAAGTGAAGAAAGGGAGTTGAATGCATGATAAATGAGGAAGTTGGTTATTATTGGTTACAACCTTTCAACTTCCTCCTCATTTATTATTTAGAATTCAAAGTGAAGAAACCCTTAAACTACTTTCTCATTGATTACTTAGAATCCTAGGTTAAGCAATAAATTCCGACCACCCTATAAATATTTTTGATGATTATAATTGTGGTATTCGACTGAGTGAGATAGCATGATCAATTCCCACCCTATTACCGTTGCAAAGCACTCTCCATGCTCTATTCAACAAATGCTCAATTCTAAGATATGACACTTGGCGCGATGCGATTGGGTAGGAATTGAAAAGATGGGAGTTGAATACATAAAGTCGGTTATTATTAGTTAGGATCTTTCAACTTCTTTCTCATCATTCATTAGGTAGAATTCAAGGTGAGAAACTCATCAACTTCTTCCTCATTGATGATGTTGAATCCTAGGTAAAGCAATCAAAGTCGGTTATTATTGAAATGTAAGCTCTTTAACTTCTTCCTCATTGATGATGTAGAATCCTAGGTGACAAGATTCCTCAAAATATTTAGTTAAATAACAATGATAATGACACATTCAATTACGTAATGAATAAAGTGATTCCTCTAAACATTTATTCTCACGTTACTATACTAGCCACATATAAATACCCCATGCACACTACTCTACCGATACACTCTTTTAACACCCAAGCTAAAATACGCGACACAATATTGCAACAAAATAACCAAACCACAGACAACAAAGGAAACAAATGGCGCCAATAAGAACTACCATTGCAGGCTTGGTCCCCTCAAGTCCAAATATCAGATAACAGCACGAGCCACAAGGATATGGCGCGTAATACCGAACAAAAACAGCCCCCCACTGTCGCTAGACATGGTGCTATTAGACAAAGAGGTGAGGTCCCAACCCTTCAATTGGACAACCATTTTGATTCTCTGTCTATTTTTGTCGGTGCTAAAAAATTGCTGAACATTTTGTTTCATCTCATTCTGGCAAGGGAAACCATATACATACAATAATACCCAAACGGTGGGTGACCTCATATGAAGGCATGCTGCACGAGGGGAAAATTTACACCCTCTAACATTTTGAGGTGGCGCAAAATAATAGATTGTACAAACCAGTAAAAGAAAACCCACACATCATCAAGTACACCCCATTTACATCGATACATGAGGATAAGGACCAAACTCAAAGTATTCCACTCCACAAATTCGAATTCCACCCACTCGACAAATTGGAAGAACGCAACAACAAAAATGATTATTTGATAGGCAAGTACACCGACACATGCACTATAAAATGCAACAATTTTACTATCTAAACACTCTATTTGCCTATTCACTCTTTTTAACAACATGGTGCAGACGTTGTTGGCTTCCTGAAAACGATCGAGGAGAAAAGAGAGGTGCTAACAAAAAATGGTCGGACACATTTACGTCATATACAAATACAAGATGAAAGGTACCTTCACCACCTTCACCACGCATATAGCTACGTGTAAAGTAATTAACTTACCGCAATATAATGACTACATGCAGGGATAATAGTAAACGCGACTTTTTGTTTGAGTTTTAATATAATATATAGATAATGCATTATTATTGCATTTGTTTCTTATCATATTACAAAGACTTTGCAAGTAAATAAAGTTACAATGCAATGATGTAAGATTTAAAAAAATATATATAAAAATAAATATTGGCTGGGCAATAAGGCAAATAGAGGGAACTAATCACGAAGAACATAAAACAACATAGTCCCGTGGGTATAACGACTAGTTAATGTATTAAACGGTTACTCCGTATTTATTACGAAGTATTCCGCATAACCTTACGAAGATTAGGAGTCAAAGATTCTGAAAATCGTTCGAGTCTCGAGGTTGAGGCCTTGTAATATTAAAAAATGAAATTGCATCCAACAAGGTTTGAACCCCACGATCTCTCAAGAAATGGAGTAAACACAAACCACCACACTACAAGCCACATATGTGGTGTTATCTCATAATTTTATATATAGAGTAACTATTCAGAAAGAAGATTATGAGACCCAATAAATTTGGAGGTCCAGTTCCTCTGCTCACCCTGAACCCCTCTGAGCCGCCCTGTTGATGAGTGATAATACTTGTGTTGGTGACCGAGGCCAGGGGTTTAATGACAATATGCCAATATCAAAATTGCATCGTGACTCTTGAAACCTGAAACGTGTAATCTTGACTAAATAGCGGAAAGCATACTGGAAGCCTCAAATTGTACATGCATGTAATCTTGAATGTGTCATGTGTATCTTCTCTCTAGGGGTGTCAACGATCAGAGCCGGCTCGTAGAGCCCTCAGAATCGGCTCGGTCAAAGCTCGGCTCAAGCTCGGTCAAAACGAGCTCGAGCTCGAGCTTGTTCAAATTCGAGTCGAGCCCGAGCTTGTTCAAATCCGAGCCGAGCCCGAGCCCGAGCTCAGTAAGCTCGGCTCGTCGGAAGCTCGTTTGGGCTCGTTTTTTTTAGTTTTTTACATTATAAGTTTAATAATTTTAAATTCTAATAATTCAAAATACATGTTTATTTGATATTTATAATTATTATACTTTAAAATTTTGTAACAATATTTTTTTGACTTTTAAAAAAGTTATTTTTAGTTATATATATTTATAAAGCGACTAAAAAATATAAAGGTAAACGAGCTTGATACGAGGTGAACTCGAGCTTCAATTTTTTGAGCTCGACGAGCTTCGAGCCGAGCCCGAGCTCGAGTTCAAATTTACGAGCTGAACCCGAACCCGAGCCCAACCGAACTACTCGAGCTCAGATCGGCTCATTTACACCCCTACTCCTCTCTGAGACTCAAACTAACAACTTATTACTGCATTTTCAGGCTCATATTTCACATCCTCTGTAACATAGTATATATTGCTCCACATTCTTCAAATAAACACATCAATTCGGTTTAGTCCCTCGTGCAACCATACGTACTACAGTACTACTCTACTAGATAGTCATTTTGGCTTGCGAGTTTATGACACCATATCATGATTATAGGGTTGCCGCATTTTATGCCACAATCTCTGTGACAGACTTAATTATTCCAAGATTAACACTGAAACCGATATTGGATATTGAAGATCAAAACTTCGGTCATCGATTATTTCATTCTATTTCTAGTATATACGTACCATTATATTATAAACACTAGCTAGTAAACCTAGGTCGCCGGAATATAAACGAAATTGTATTGTTTGTTCTATGATCTTAACAAATTAGATAAACAAAAGAAGTGATCATTTATTACTGTATGATATAACGTAGCTGACAAATTAAAGTGACAATCAAGTGTAAAAAGGATGACGATTTATTATTAGTTCATATTAAAGGAGAAATAAGAAGAATGACGAAGAAGCAGCATTATATTATTGACTAATTAAGGAGATGGTACGTAGTCAATTAAGGATTACAAGAACTCCGTACTGGATATGGGAAGCTGCAAAACCCTTCAATTCTGGCCTCAATACACTTGAGATCTAAATGTTCCGACGCTCCGATACCATTGCTGTTATTATCCACACTTGATATTGATGAAGAGCCGCAGCTACTGATCTCTTCCAACAACATAGCATGGCTGTCTACATTGTTCTTGACATCCTCCACTGACGCACCCAACAATTCTAGCTCACTCAAACCGAGTTTATCAATAGGAGCCTCCCACCACCATTGCCTCGACGACTTTCTCATCTTATCCAACACTTCCCCTCGTTTCTTCTCCATCTCAAGAAGGTCGGTTATCTTAGTCAACTGAGAGTTGAGTTCGCGTAGGCTAGCATTTTGAGGAACACTCTCAGCGGGATTATTACGCGTGGTACGAGTAAGGAAACGATCTACCAAGGATTCGACATCAGGGTATCCAAAAGAGAAGAGTCTTTGGCCAGGGGAGAAGACTATTATGAAGGCTTCTACCCCGCAAAGAGTGCATATTTCACTAGCCTTTCTGAAGAGCCCGCCCCGACGTTTAGAGAAGGTCACTTGACGATGGAATGGATTCATAATTTTCGTCATTTTTGTCTTTTGGCGCCCTCTTGATTCCTTCTTTTGCAATATTGCCATGGTCAAGTGATGAAATTTGTTTGTTGTAGGGAATTTGTTGGTGTTGTGTTATGTTGTGATGGGATCGGATGGAATGAATCATGTAAAGGGTAGTATTTATACTCCGTCGGTTAAGCTTAATTATCCTAGCTAGCTCCCATGAGGCTTTAATGCTTTAAATCCATCATTATACTCTACCAATTATTGTAGATTTAGGAGTTTAGAAAATCTTATTTAGTTAATGTTTTCTAATTATGGGCTCTAATTAACTTTCGACTACTACCTGTCTACTTAATTATCATCAAATCCACACTCTAATAGACGTGATAGTAGTCTCTAATTGTCTATCTAGCAGCTAAATAATCCGACAAGAAGCTAAGCTAGAAAATTGACCTACCTTTTTCTTTTTTGTTTCTGAGTAAAACCTAGCTTTATGCTAGTTATTGAGTATCTTTGGATTCTTGTTCTCCCTTTATGTGCTTTAATTTGATTACTTAATTGATGATCATTTTTACTCATCATTTCTGCTACTAGTGCCCTGTTAATGTATAGTTTGCATTCTTTTTTTTCTTTTTTTTTTTCAAATATATGGACTACTTCAATATTCCCGAATTTATGATATCATCGTGAAAAAAACCGTATTTGGTAGGAAATTTTCGTTTCTCACCGATGTAATAAATCTACCAAGATAAGACTTATATATAGGACCATTGTAAATGGAGAGTTAAATTTATTTAATTTTTACATGATTGAACAAATTGGTTATATATGTATATAGCAATACGGTGGAGTCTTCCGCAGGACAGCAATGGTCTAAACTCCATAACACACATGGGAATGAAGATACCTCATCAGATACGCCTCGCATATTAACCTCCCTCTCCCTATCGGTTGAGCATTTCCCAATAGAACGAGTTCAATCTACGCAATGAGCCGATTTACATAATACTCGTATTAATTAACCTTTACTTCTGACATATAATTAACATAATTAGTTTTACCCATAAGTATATATGCTACTCGGTACTTTTTTTTTGGTTACATGGAGTTTAGACAATCTTATTGAGTTAATATATTCTAATTATGGAGTCTTAATTATTAATTAACTTAATCGCTACATACACTGACACACTGTCACTTGATTATCATCAATCGTGTTGGTGATTTGAGTTAATCACGTTTCATTTGGTGTAGTCGGGGTTTAGTTACAAAGAAGGGTGAACTCGGTTTAGCTATATGACAAGTCGGGAGTGCGGAGTGCACGCTTGTCTAAGTCTAAAATGAGCTTACGGTTTGTATAAATTATCAAGTAAACGTGTCGGTATGTCTCCGTCCCGGACAACCGGGTGTGCAACCGAGTGTACGTGTGCTTATCAATAAATGGTCTTATCTATAAGAACCGTTTCATGTCATTACATTTTGATGTGTATTGATTTCACCATGGAAGTTATGCATGGTGGTCATGATTTGTACACATGGCATTGGCTGCATGACTTTTCTTCTAAGAAAAACAAGTTGTGTACGTAGACTTGATGCTCTCTCAAGATAGTAACATGCAAAATAGTTACACAGGGAGAAAGTGCAATAAAAAGACAGAAACTCCATTTTGTTTTTTGATTAATCTTCTTTGTAAAGAAAATTTTCACTCTCCATAGTAATTGCTCAAAATTCTAGTGCCGGAATAAGAGTGTGCACTTGTAGTCTTATCCCACAAGAAAATCGTGTAACCCGGGACACTTTAGGGTCGATTATTCTTGAAGGAAAGTGATCTCGTTCACGATTCTACAAGGATATCCAAGCGATTGTATTTTTCGTTGTTGTAATTTTAATAGTTTAGTATTTGTAACTATTGTAATATTCGATATTGTTGTATCCCGGTGTACTATTCTACAACAATCTTCAAGAATCATTCCACAATGTCGAATGTGAAAGAGATGACAACGAAAATCGGAAAACTGGACAAGTTTGAGGGTGTCGATTTCCGTCGATGGCAAAAGAAGATGCATTTTCTCTTGACTGCTTTGGAGGTGGTATATGTTCTTAGCACACCGATACCGGAAGTGTTGGATGATGGTCCAATCGATCAACTTCGGAAGAGGAACAAATGGGAGAATGATGACTACATTTGTCGAGGGCACATTCTAAATGGTATGTCGGATTCTCTATTTGATATCTATCAAAATGTTGAGTCGGCCAAAGATTTGTGGGATCAATTAGAATCTAAATATGTGGAGGAGGATGCTTCGAGTAAAAAGTTTTTGGTTAGTAATTTTATGAATTACAAAATGGTAGATTCTAGGCCGGTAATGGAACAATATAACGAGTTATTGCGTTTATTGGGTCAATTTGCTCAACATAAGATGGAAATGGATGAGTCAATTTCGGTGTCAAGTATTATTGATAAATTACCACCATTATGGAAAGATTGCAAACGGATGCTTAAGCATAAAAAGGAAGAGTTGAGTCTTGTTCAACTCGGTAGTCACTTGCGTATAGAGGAATCTCTAAGGGCGCAAGAGGATACTAAGGCCAAGGGTAAAATGGCTACGGATCCGTCTTCCATCAATGTGGTGGAGGGTGGTGAGGGTTCTTCTAATAAGAATAAGGGTAAAAAGAGGCCACATTCTAGTGTTAGCGATGATACCAATTTAGTACCTAAGGGTGCTTGTTGGATTTGCGGTAAATATGGTCACTTCAAAGCGGATTGTACCGTGAAAAGGAACAAAAAGGCAACACCAAAAGGGCCTTCTGGGCAGCGGTCTAAGGACAAAGGGCAAGGGTCTAAGGACCAAGGGCCACCTAAACATCAAGGTCAGAATTTATCTTGTGATTTTAATTCGGTTGAGAATTATGTATCATTGATTTCTGAGGCATTTTATATGCAGGATGATGATGTTGCATGGTGGATTGACTCAGCATGTTTGTAGAGACCGTCGATGGTTTGAAGATTACAAACCGGTCAAAGGCTGCCATTGTCGGTGTAGGAACCGTGGTGTTGAAGTTTAGTTCCGGAAAATTTATTACCCTAAAGCATGTTTTACATGTGCCTTGTATTAGAAAGAATTTGGTATCCGGTAGTTTGCTTTCGAATGATGGATTTAAATTAGTATTTGAATGTGATAAATTTGTATTAAGTAAGCATGGATTATTTATTGGATTTGGTTATTTATGTAATGGCATGTTCATGTTGAATTTGAATCATGATGATGTTGATCGTGCTATGGTTTGTAGTGATGTTAATACATCGGTTTTGTGGCATGCTAGATTAGGTCATGTTCATTTCAAAAGAATGATGTTAATGTCTAAAAATGAGTTGATTCCATCTTTTGACATAAATAATATGAATAAGTGTAACACTTGCATGTTGACTAAAATTGTTAGGCAACCTTTTCCTAGTGTTGAAAGATCGACTTCGGTTTTGGAACTTATTCATAGTGACCTATGTGATTTGTATGCTACACCATCTTTGGGTAATAAAAGATATGTAGTAACTTTTATAGATGATTGTACTCGTTTTTGTTATGTATTTTTGTTGCACACTAAAGATGAGGCAATGGATATGTTTAATATCTATAAAAGTGAAGTTGAGCTTCAATTGTCTTCTAAGATTAAGAAGATGCGTACCGATAAAGGTGGTGAATTTTATGATCAATCGTTTTTCGAATCATGTGGTATAATACATGAGGTAACGGCACCGTATACGCCACAACAAAATGGCATTGCGGAGAGGAAAAACCGTACTCTTAAAGAGATGGTAAATTCCATGTTATCTTACTCGGGTTTGAGTGAGGGTTTTTGGGGGGAAGGAATGTTAACGGCTTGTTACTTGCTTAATAGGATTCCGAGTAAACGGAATACTATAACTCCATACGAGCTTTGGAATCAAAGAAAACCAAACTTAAATTATTTACGAGTTTGGGGTTGTAGAGCGGTAGTAAGACTACCGGCTCCTAAGATTAAAACCTTAGGTGAAAGAGGCATTGATTGTATATTCATTGGATATGCTATGCATTCTAAGGCATATCGGTTCTACGTCATTGAACCGAATGATTCGGTGTCGGTTCATACCGTCATTGAGTCAAGAGACGCCATCTTTGATGAGTCTCGGTTTACATCAATGCAAAGGACAAAAGACATTACTCCTAGAAATGTTGGAGTAGAGGTGACGGATAATGTGTCATCTCAAGATGAGCCTATTGTGCTTCGGAGAAGTAAAAGGGCTAGGAAAGAAAAATCTTTTGGATCCGACTTCCAAATTTATTTGGTGGAAGGAACGAGAGACGAGGTGGGATTTCAATATTCATATTGCTACAATGTGGATGAGGATCCTAGGACTTATAAGGAGGCTATGAAGTCTCAAGATGTATCATTTTGGAAAGAAGCCATCAATGATGAGATGGATTCCATTATGGGGAATAACACGTGGATCCTCATGGATCTTCCACGTGGTTGTAAACCTCTGGGTTGCAAGTGGCTTTTCAAAAGAAAGATGAGAGTCGATGGGACAATCGACAGGTTTAAAGCCCGGTTGGTCATCCAAGGGTTCAGACAAAAGGAAGGTATTGATTATTTCGATACCTATGCTCCGGTTGCTAGAATCTCCACTATTAGGTTGTTGATTGCTCTAGCGGCAATTAATAATCTAGTTATCCATCAAATGGATGTCAAGACGGCGTTCTTGAATGGAGATTTGGAAGAGGAAATTTATATGAGGCAACCAGAAGGTTTTATTATGCCAGGTAATGAGCATAAGGTTTGTAAGCTTGTTAAATCCTTGTACGGACTCAAACAAGCTCCTAAACAATGGCATCAAAAATTTGATGAAGTTATCTTGTCAAATGGTTTTAAGCTTAACCAATGTGACAAGTGTGTATATAGCAAGTTTGATAAAACCGGTGATGGTGTAATCATTTGCTTGTATGTAGACGACATGTTGATTTTTGGTACTAACCAAAATCAAGTTGACCTCTGTAAAGAGTTTTTGTCGTCTAGTTTTTCCATGAAAGACATGGGGGAGGCGGATGTGATCCTTGGGATCAAGATAATTCGGAATAGCGATGGGATTTCATTAACACAATCACATTATATTGAGAATGTGTTGAAGAAATTTCATTGTGAGAATGGTACTCCGGCAAACACTCCCATGGAACCGGGTGAGAAACTCGAGCCTAATTCGGGTGAACCGATATCACAACTTGAGTATGCTCGGGTCATAGGCTGCTTGATGTATGCTATGACTAGTACTAACCGGACATTGCGTTCGCGGTTGGAAAGCTTAGTAGATACACGAGTAACCCAAGTAGTCATCATTGGCGTGCGGTAAATCGTGTTCTAAGGTATCTTAAGTCCACTAAGGATTTTGGATTGACTTATGTGGGATATCCTTCGGTCTTAGAAGGGTACTCCGATGCAAGTTGGATAAACAATGTGGAGGATCACTCTTCTACTAGTGGTTGGGTGTTCTTGCTTGGAGGAGGTGCCATATCATGGGCCTCTAAAAAGCAAACATGTATATCTGGCTCGACCATGGAGTCGGAATTTATAGCCTTGGCTGCGGTCGGAAAAGAGGCGGAATGGCTTAGGAATTTGGTATACGAAATTCCGTCATGGCCAAAACCGATGTCACCCATTTCTATCAATTGTGATAATTCAAGTACATTGGCTAAGGCATATAGTCAAGTGTATAATGGTAAGTCGCGACATCTAGGCGTTAGACATAGCGCTGTACGTGAGTTGATCACTCATGGGGTGATCTCGGTGGTGTTTGTGAGATCTCAATATAATTTAGCCGATCATTTGACGAAAGGATTGGCTAGGGACTTGGTGAACAAGTCGGTTATCGGGATGGGTCTTAAACCCCTATAAGTCTTTGGTGGTAGGATACCCAATTCCCCTCTAATATGACGTTGGAGGCAGAATTCAATGTGGAAGGCCTACTATCATTGACTTGAGCACGTAAAAATGTCCCGAAGGTATGTGCTATTAATCTGCATGATTAGGTTGAAGTGATATCTTCTTAATGGATCTTTGACAAAGTGCAAATGCAGGTGCACAATTAAAGATTCACCTATGTGAGACATGAAGTTAGCCGCTTCAAAGAGGTTCGGGGTTGACTTCTCATATGTTTTCATGAAAGGATATGGACACGAGGCTGTTAATTAGTGTCGGTTTTACTTATGGAGATTTCAGCTTATGTGTATGATTATCTTCACGTATTCAATATGGGTAAAGGGGTTCAATGCTTAGACACACCCCGATACACCGAATATCTGGAATGTGTAATTATACTAAGTGGTAATTCAATCTTCGTGATATTGCCATGATGCATGAATTGGTATTTTTTCGGTTTTGCTGAACCAAGGATTACACTCAAATGGGGGAGGAATGTTGGTGATTTGAGTTAATCACGTTTCATTTGGTGTAGTCGGGGTTTAGTTACAAAGAAGGGTGAACTCGGTTTAGCTATATGACAAGTCGGGAGTGCGGAGTGCACGCTTGTCTAAGTCTAAAATGAGCTTACGGTTTGTATAAATTATCAAGTAAACGTGTCGGTATGTCTCCGTCCCGGACAAACGGGTGTGCAACCGAGTGTATGTGTGCTTATCAATAAATGGTCTTATCTATAAGAACCGTTTCATGTCATTACATTTTGATGTGTATTGATTTCACCATGGGAGTTATGCATGGTGGTCATGATTTGTACACATGGCATTGGCTGCATGACTTTTCTTCTAAGAAAAACAAGTTGTGTACGTAGACTTGATGCTCTCTCAAGATAGTAACATGCAAAATAGTTACACAGGGAGAAAGTGCAATAAAAAGACAGAAACTCCATTTTGTTTTTTGATTAATCTTCTTTGTAAAGAAAATTTTCACTCTCCATAGTAATTGCTCAAAATTCTAGTGTCGGAATAAGAGTGTGCACTTGTAGTCTTATCCCACAAGAAAATCGTGTAACCCGGGACACTTTAGGGTCGATTATTCTTGAAGGAAAGTGATCTCGTTCACGATTCTACAAGGATATCCAAGCGATTGTATTTTTCGTTGTTGTAATTTTAATAGTTTAGTATTTGTAACTATTGTAATATTCGATATTGTTGTATCCCGGTGTACTATTCTACAACAAATCGCATGCACAATAGAGTGTGAGACAGTGTGATTTCTTAGCTTAGGTAACTATCAGAGTATGTATCAAGTATTGAGGTAATTAGTATAGCATTGAACAACATTATTACTTGTTACACACACAGTCAGACAAAAGTAAGTACCCCTCCGTTCAAGTCCAAGCTTCCCTTTTGCTTTTTCACGTTTGCCAACGCGCATTTTGCATCGTTAATATCTTTCGTAACATATTAGTAAAAATTATGAAAATTGGATATTGATAATGTACTTTTAAAGACGAATCAAACAAGATCTCACATGAATATATTTTTTCTAATAGATTGTCGTGAATATCGAAAGTTGTCCTTGATTGTGAATAGTATCAAAACAAGGAAGGGGAAGCTTGGACTTGAACGGAGGGAGTAACTGACAATGCTAACAAATAAAGAGGTGAAATTATGTTGCGAGTAATTTTTGCATATTCACTCCAATATTAATTTAGCACTTACAGTAGAACACATTGGATTCTTTTTCTCTCTTTATGTGCTTTTATATTAACCAATTAAATAAGTGATTAATTGATCATTTTTACACACTTGGGCTACTCCATACTACAGTTTACATCATCATAGAATAAAAATCACAAAAACATACGTTCAAAGCTCGTCATGACAGACGATAATAAACCAAAGGAAGGAGGAACCGGTTCCAATATCAATGGCCGTGGTAGTTATACTGCACACGCGACAACAAGTTCATCGGGATACAAAAGTGTGCCCTAAAGGACGTTCTTTATGTCCCTACTCTTACTTGCGATCTCATTTCCGTTCAACAATTAACTCACGAACATAAGACCAGAATTTGACTCGTAACCCGAATTGACCCAACTTGACCCGAAACTGACCCGGACATTATAATATAAAACAAGTCGATATCCCTAAAAAAAAAAATTGAAAATAACAAACCCGAAAATGACCCGAACCCAAAATGACCCGGCTCGGTCCGATGTCAATTCGATTTTAATAATCCGAAAGCGATCCGACCCGAAACTGACCCGTATTGCCAGGTCTACTAGAAAGCGGCCCGTGCATCGTACGGATTTTCCAACTAGTCACTTAGATTCTATTACACACAAATGACATGAATGTCATATGTTCATTCACTAGTTTTTGTATCCTTGCAACAATGCACGGGTTAGTGTAAGAAGATTATTTTATTATTCGGGAAAGACTAAATGTGTGTTTTGGATATTAAATTGAGAAGTAAATAGAGGGGAGGAAAAAGAAAGGAAATGAGGAAAGAAGGCGAAATAGAGGACATTGTTTTCTCTATCCAAAGCTTCTTATTTAGATGGAAAATAAATTGGCTTGGAAACTTACTCGCATTGCTCGACTTTCTCTTCTTCAATCACATTCATAAATGCATAATCATCCTATCTACTCTTAGTCTCAAGTCGATCTCCTATAATATCAGTTGTTGCATCTACTTTACATCTTGATAAAATAAGTTGATAAAAAACAAATAAAACATGTAAATATTGGATCCAATTAATCCGTTAAATCTACCACGCTTGATGAACCATATTATCGATAGTAAGTTGAATAAATTTAATGAAACTTAAAACATGAATTAGATACATTGTAAAGTTTTAACATGAAGAACTGTAAGTGATATCAAAGTGTCAACCCCATCAAAGAGTAAAACATAGTTAGACAAAGGTACATATAGAATGTTTATAAAACAAAGAGATCATAATATCATATAATTATCTTATAATTGTTCTCAAATAGAGACTGAAAAAATGACATATAACTCGAGAAAATTTATAGTATGTATGAAATATAGAATTTGTTATTATTGATTATGTAAAACGTGAGTGAGTAATGAGATACATACAAGTATATATAGGTCAGGTAGTTATATTATTATTGTAACTAACTACCTAACTAACTATCTATTATATTCACATCCCCCCTCAAGCTTGGCTTGGATGGGTTTCTAGACCGACTATGCCTAATTTGTTTGAGAGAAACTGGTGTTGATTAGCTCCTAGAGCCTTGGTCATCACGTCTGCCAATTGCAACTCAGTACGCACATATTGAGTCAAAAGAAATCATTCAGCTTGCTTGTCTCGCACATAGTGGCAGTCGATGTTCAAATGTTTTGTTCTTTCTTGAAATATGGGATTTGCAGCAATGTGCATAGCAGCCTTGTTATCACATAAGAGTGGAATGGGTTTTGGTACAAGTATCCTTAAATCGTGCAGGACACTGTCCACCCAAAGCATTTCTGATGATGTGTAAGATAGACTGCTGTATTCAGCTTCTGCAGAACTTTTACTGACGATTTTCTGCTTCTTCGTTTTCCAAGATATGAGAGATGGACCCAAGAATACACAAAATCCACTGAGAGATTTGCAAGAAAAAGCGCATTGACCCCAATCAGCATTACTGAATGCTGTTAAGGCCAAGTCAGATCTTGCAGGGTAAAACAGCCCCGTGTTTATAATAGTCTTAAGGTACCTTAGTACATGTATCGTAGCTTGTAAATGAGGAAGGCGAGGCTGATTCAGGAATTGACTTAAATGTTGAACGGAATACGAGATGTCAGGCCTGGAAGAATTCAGATACAACATCTTTCCTACTAATCTGCGATACTGTTCAGGGTTCTTCAATATTTCACCTTCTTCAGTTGACAATTTGAGGCCTCTAGGCATGGGAAATTGAGTTTCTGAGCAGTTGACCATATCCATGTCCTTCAAAATGTCAAGGATGTACTTTCTTTGGTTGATAATCAGACCTGAATTGTTCCTGGAAACCTCAAGCCCAAGAAAGTATCTCATGTGGCCTAAGTCCTTAATGGAAAATGCTTTGTCCAACCCAGATTTCAGTTTATTTACTTCTAAAATTGAGTTACCTGTTATTAAAACATCATCAACATACACTAAAGCGACTGTAAATGCATTAATGTCTTCATCAAATTTTATGAAAAGGGAGTAATCTTGTTTAGACTGTGTGAATCCAATTTGTTGCAAGTATTTTGTGAGCTCTTTGTACCATTGTCTCGAGGCCTGTTTAAATCCATATAATGACCTTTTTAGGACGCAAACTTGACTTGGAGACACCTCATAGCCTTCTGGAGGAGTCATGTTGTGGACATGACATAGGTCCACCCCGACGCGGCCACACGCGGGTTTGAGGAGGCGAATGAATCTCCATATGAGATGGTCAAATTGAAATTTAAATCGAAGTAGGAGTCGCCACCGAATTTTGTGGTTATTCGAAACCATTCGAGCCCACTCTATGTCGTAGTGGGCCGTATACAAAATACGGCCCATTTCCGATGTCAGAGTTTATTGGGCTCGTCCCTTTGCATTACGATACCGATACCGACATTATCGGATATCGTGTATTGAATGACTCTCGTTGCCAATGGGTTCGGACATCCGGAAACCATGGTTCTGAGTAAGGGGTGAGGGTACGTGTTGGGAAGTTCACTAAGAACACCCAACCCCGCCCGCACTTAGCGGCCTTTACTAAGATATCGTTCGTTTTTGGTGTACACGGGTTAGTTCGACGGTTGAATGATATGCAAAGATTATTTTCCTAAGCAAGTAAGCATGTGAGAAAAATAAAATGGGTTCCTAAGTCATTTAATGCATATTAAACTAATAACGTCAAAGTTATTTTAGCATGTGAAGTCGTTTTAGTCTAATAAAACGATAAAAACAAATAAAAAGCTACAAACACGAGAAAACGAGTTAGTAACGGTGAATAAATTGAATAAAGATATGAATAAATAATATGCATGACTCGAAAAAAAGTTTTAATGACACGTGATGGATTAACACGTTTTGACCGAGGTCGAAAAAAGTATTTTATTGAAATATGTCGCGAAAGTCGCATTTTAATGTAAAGGTTCGAAAAGAATAAAAAATAGAAAAGCGAAGAAACGAAAAAAAAAGACTCGGCGGATCAGGCTGCTGCGCGAGTCGCCTGATAGGCGCGCGACTCGCGTGGCAGCCTGTTCGGGTTTTTTTATTTTGTTCGAAAAATCATTAATTTTTACAAATCGCGTACAAATATGGATTAATTTATACTCGATTTATATTTTCGATATTCGTCGTATTCGATATTCGATTATAAAATCGATATCGAATAGTCAGAATGATTTTAGAAAAAGGTTTTGAAAAAAAGTTTGTTTCGAGCGAAAAGTAAAAAAAAGAATTTTCAACGAAAAAGATGTTAATTCTCTCCGCGTTTAAAATCATCGAATTTTGTTTAAAAAGATGTAATGATTTTATTAGCATCAACGAGATTTAATTAATTTAGTTCTTGTTAGATACGATATTCGATTAGAGAATCGATATCGTATTTTAAGAACGTTATAAAAAATAGTTTTTTTTTAGTATCGATTATAAAACGATGCGACGAACGACCCATATTAAAAAGCGAAACGACCGACGAAAATAAAATAATAAAAAAAAGGAGGAAAGGACGAAGAAGAGGAGAAGAGAGAAGAGAGAAGCGGGTTTGATTTACACCCTCAACCTACATGCTTTAGTTTCTCGGTATAGAGCTCGTCGGACGGTGGCCTAGGCACGGGAGCGTCGAGATGATGTGGGATGATTTAAGGTGTCGGTTTTATGTGTGTGAGAGGCGTCGGGTTTGGCCGGGTGGAGGGAGTTTCATCGGTATTTCGGGACGGTATTTCGGTATTCCTCCGGATGTGTGTCGAGACTATTTTTTGCTAGATATTGAGTATATGTGTGACTAATAATTGTTGTGTATTGATTGATGGTTCATGTGTCTTTTGTGTTGAATATGAGGTCCTATTTATAGGAGTCGAGGTAGTCTTGCTTGTGTGACAAGAAATACCGGTTTGGATAGGAAACACGAGAGTTTGAAAGGGAACGAAAGTCTCGTTTCTTGGTGGAGAAGCCAAGTATTCGGCTGGTTGGGGAGTGTTGGCCGAGTATTCGGCTGTCTTGGCCGAGTATTTGGAGCTCGTTCGGTGTCTGATTCGGTTTCCGGATAGAATTCCTACTTGAGATCGAATTCTATCCTTAAACGGATTTGTTTAATATTTTTTGAAGATGATTTTTGTAGTATTTGGGACCGGATCAGCCACGTGAGGTGTCACGGCTGACTCGCGTGTCTCGAGAATATTTTCGACCGGGTTTTGACTCGGTCGCAAAAAGACGGTTTTACCCCTGGTGCCGGAATCGACCCAAATTAGTCTCATTTGACTCGAAATGACCCACTGGGCCTGGATTTGAGGTTGGTTTTGTAAGATTTGTACTCCGTAATAAGCCTAAACCAAATGTCCATGATTTCGAGCCCATATCCGAGTCCATTAAAGCATGTTTGCGTCCTATCATCATCGGGTGTTTGGCGGGACCTACTATAGACACCTGGCGGTCAAAATGTGGGTGTCTACACATGTATACAGTTTCATCCAAGTAACCATGAAGGAACGCATTGTTTATGTCCAATTGATGCAAGTCCCATCCTTTTGCTGCAGCCACAGCTAACACTATTCCACAGTTGTAAACTTTGCAACTAGCGAAAATGTGTCTTTGTAATCCTTGTCTTTCACTTGGTTATAACCTTTTGCTACTAATCTGGCCTTGAATCTCTCTGTCATTCCATCAGCCCTGTACTTTATTTTGTAAATCCACTTACATCCAATAGGCTTTTGTCCTGTTGGTAACTCCACAATATCCCAAGTATGATTGCTTTCAAGAGCTGCTACCTCCTTTTTCATAGCATCAATCCACCTATAATCCTTGCACGCTTGTCTGAAAGTCTGTGGTTCAGGCTCCTTAATCACATTCGCTACACTGGCAATGTATTCTGGATCAAAATCATCAAGTTGCCTGAGTATTGCAGCGTGGAAACTAGATGCATCTGAACGCTGGTTAACTGACTTAGCAACCGTAGACAGAGCAGTATGATAAGCTAAGGCTGTAAGCTCACAGAAACTTGCTTAGGTCTAGTAGATGTTCTTGTCTGCAAAGGCACATCAACCATAGAAGCATCACCATTCTCGTGATCAGCTACATTCCCTGGAGGTTCATCATCTGGAATTTGATCTGTATTTAGATCATTTTCTTCACCATTGATCTCAACATTATGTTCAGTGTTGGTCTCACGCATGACTAGAACCAACAATGTGGATGTAGCAGGGTTAACCAAAGAGAATTGAGTCTATCTTCCTTCTAGCTAGTGTGTCCTTGAATGGAAACACATCTTCGTGAAACACCACATCTCTATTGACAAATACTCTGTGTGTGTTCATATCATAGAGCATGTATCCCTTCTGAGTATGAGGATATCCCAAGAAAATACACTTTCTTGCTCTATTTCCAAACTTGTCTTTGTAAGTGGGAGGCATCGTTGCATAGCAACAACAACCAAACACCCTTAAACCTGCATAAGATGGTTCTTTGCCAAACAACAAACTATATGGTGCCTTCCAATTGAGCAAAGAGGATGGCATTAAATTTATCAAAAAGGTAGCTGTATCAATGTAATCTCCCCAAAACTTAATTGGGGCATTCCAGCATGAATTCGCAAAGCCCTAGCGGTATCCAATAAGTGTCTATGTTTTCTTTCCACCCTCTCATTCTGTTGAGGGCGACATACAACACTCGTTTGGTGAACAATACCATGGTCTTTGAACAAGGACCCATACAACTAATAAATGAATTCAGTACCATTATCCGATCTAATGATTTTAACAGCTGATCCAAACTGTGTTTTCACATATGCAATAAACTGTCTAACAATATCAAACACCTGATCCTTACTTTGAAACAAAAAAGTCCAGGTATACCTAGAATAATCATCCAGGTTTGTCAGGAAATACTTAGCACCATTCATAGATGAGAGTTTATAAGGCCCCCATACATCCATGTGAATTAATTCAAAAGAAGCAATCGCATGATAATCACTTTTAGGAAAGGGAACTTGATGATGCTTAGCAAGAATGCACGTTTCACAGACCTCATAGGCCTTGTAATCAGTAGTATTATCAAGAAATCTGAGTTTTTCATATGACATATGTCCTAATCTTGCATGAATTACATTGTTTTGTACTTTTTGATGAACTACAGAATGTGAAATTGTTCTATCATTATTAGTACAATCAAAGATTTTATGAACAGCAGAAGATACTAGATTATCTAAGCTATATTGCTTTTTGAAAAGTGATATTTTAATAGTGATTTACTCATACTTTTACCCGTTATTTAGTCCGATTTTTGTGTGCTTATATTGTTAGTTAGCTCTTTTTACACTAATTAGGAACTTTTATTTTATTATCATGAATAAGTGTTACTTTCGGAGATTTGGTACTGCTTTTATTTCTAATCTTGTAGATACTAAGTCGAGCGAAAGTCAAGTGAAGAAAGCAAGTGAAGATGGGTCAAGGCGTAAGAGACGATGGAAATGAAACGAAAGACGAGGGCTGAACAGATCCAAAAAGACCAACTTTCGGTTTATTCTCAAACCCACGTACTTATGGCTGGCCCATGATCTGCATTAAACGGAACGTGGGCAGGAAGATTAGGGGGCTTTTCTTTTTTCTAATTTTTTGGATCTCTTAGCTTAAGATTAGTAGTAGTACGTACTACGGAGGGGAGATGGGGGAGATAGCCTTGATTACTTCGCTTTTCTTCATATTTAGATTAGATTGACAATTATTTTAGGTTCATACTCTTAATCTTTCCGTAATCCAACCTCAATTTCTCATAATTCAAGTTTGGTATATTTTCTCTTCTCTCTTCTCTTTTCATCTTATTGCTTTATTATGTTAAGTTACTTGTTTAATTAATTTAGTGATTATTTAGTTTAAAGTTGTAATTTTTGTCTGTTAATTATGCTTATCTCATGTTTAATTTTAGTGGGTAGAGTAATTAGATTCATTTTAATCATGTCTGAGTAGTTTATTTCTAGGGTTAGGGTTATTTCGGTTCGTCTCAATTGGGTTTTGTCTCGAGTTGATTTAATTGTTGATTAATCGTTATTAATCTCCGTTTGAATGTTATTTTGCATGATTTTCTTGTCCTAGCCAGATTAGTTAATCAGTTTAGTTTACCTGAACTTAAGATCGAGAGTCGAGTTTAGGTTAGACTTACGTTCATTGAGGTGGGTCAACCTAGTAAGTAGCGAGAGCCCGCTAGAACCGTCTATGGTAGATAGAGACTCGAGAGAGCCTATCTTATGCCTATTACTTACCTTAACCAACTATTTTGTGAGTCTGACAACTCCCTTGAGACTATCTTGTTAACCTTGACCCTAGTCCCTTTTATTATACAGTATTTGTTACCGTTTGTTTTATTCATTAGTTTTGATATCTCAACCCAAAACCCGTTCTTTCGACTGAGACTTTAACTAGACCGAGACTTATTATTTAACTCACCGTCCCTGTGGATTCGATACCCAACTTACCCTAGCTACCCAGTTAGGAGAGTTAGGTTCTTGTTTGATTGTGGGGATCCGCGACAAATTTCTTCATTACTTTTTGTGGACATGACATAGGTCCACCCCGACGCGGCCACGCGCGGGTTTGGGGAGGCGAATGAATCTCCATATGAGATGGTCAAATTGAAATTTAAATCGAAGTAGGAGTCGCCATCGAATTTTGTGGTTATTCGGAACCATTCGAGCCCACTCTATGTCGTAGTGGGCCGTATACAAAATACGGCCCATTTCCGATGTCAGAGTTTATTGGGCTCGTCCCTTTGCATTATGATACCGATACCGACATTATCGGATATCGTGTATTGAATGACTCTCGTTGCCAATGGATTCGGACATCCGGAAACCATGGTTCTGAGTAAGGGGTGAGGGTACATGTTGGGAAGTTCACTAAGAACACCTAACCCCGCCCGCACTTAGCGGCCTTTACTAAGATATCGTTCGTTTTTGGTGTACACGGGTTAGTTCGACGGTTGAATGATATGCAAAGATTATTTTCCTAAGCATGTGAGAAAAATAAAATGGGTTGCTAAGTCGTTTAATGCATGTTAAACTAATAACGTCAAAGTTATTTTAGCATGTGAAGTTCGTTTTAGTCTAACAAAACAAAAGAAATAAATAAATTGCTGCAAACACGAGAAAACGAGTTAGTAACGTTTGAATAAATCGAATAAAGACGTAAATAAATAATATGCATGATTTTGAAAAAGGTTTATGACACGTGATGGATAAGCACGTGTTGACCGAGGTCGAAAAAGTATTTATCGAAATATATCGCGAAAGTCGCTTTTTAATGTAAAGATTCGAAAAGAATAAAAAATAGAAAAGCGAAGAAATGAAAAAAGGGGTCGGCGAACCAGGCTGTTGCGCGAGTTGCCTGACAGGCGCGCGACTCGCGTGGCAGCCTGTTCGGGGTTTTTTTTTTTGTCGAAAATCGTTAATTCTTATAAATCGCGTACAAATATGGATTTATTTATACTCGACTTATATTTTCGATATTCGTCGTATTCGATATTCGATTATGAAATCGATATCGAATAGTCGGAATGATTTAGAAAAAATTTTGAAAAATGTTTGTTTTGAACGAAAAGGTGAAAAAAAAAAGAATTTTGAACGAAAAAGATGTTAATTCTCTCCGCGTTTAAAATCATCGAATTTTGTTTTTAAAAAAAAAAGACGTAATGATTTTGTTAGCATCGACGAGAATTAATTTAATTTAGTTCTTGTGGATACGATATTCGATTAGAGAATCGGTATCGTATTTTAAGAACGTTATAAAAGTAGTTTTATAGTATCGATTATTAGTAATAAATAAAAATATATGACAAACGACCCATATTAATAATACTAAACGACCGACAACCCGTAAAAAAAGTGACGGACGAAAAAAAGGAAAAAAAAAACGTGAGAGAGAGAGAGAAAGGAGAAGAATCGGGTTTGATTTACACCCTCAACCTACATGCTTCGTTTTCTCGTTATGGAGCTCGTCGGACAGTGGCTTAGGCACGGCCGCACGGGAGCGTTGAGATGATGCGGGATGAGTTAAGGTGTCGTTTTGGTGCGTTTTTTTTATGTGTGAGGTGACGGTGGGTTCGGCCGGATGACGGGGTTGGTTTCGTCGGTATTTCGAGGCTATTTCGGGATTACGTCGGGAATTTGCTTTGAACTATTTTTTGCTAGGTGTCGAGGATGATGGATGTATGTCGGATATTCTGTATAATCGTTGTTGTGAAAATCGTTGTCCTTTGTGTTGGACGGGAGGTCCTATTTATAGGGGTCGAGGTAGTCTTGCTTGTGTGACAAGAAATACCGGTTTGGATAGGAAACACGAGAGTTCGAAAGGGAACGAAAGTCTCGTTTCTTGGTGGGGAAGCCAAGTAACTCGGCTGAAAGGGGAGTATTTCGGATGTTTAGGGAGTTCTAGCCGAGTGTCTGAGCTCGGTTTGTGAACTGTTTCGGTTTTCGGATAGAATTCCTACTTGAGATCGAATTCTATCCTTAAACGGATTTGTTTAATATTTATTGAAGATGATTTTTGTAGTATTTGGGACCGAATCAGCCGTGTGAGGTGTCACGGCTGACTCGTGTGTCTCGAGAATATTTTTCGACCGGGTTTTGACTTGGTCGTAAAAAGACGGTTTTACCCCCGGTGTCGGAATCGACCCAAATTAGTCTCATTTGACTCGAAACGACCCACTGGGCCTGGATTTGAGGTTGGTTTTTTAGGATATGTACTCCGTAATAAGCCTAAACCAAATGTCCATGATTTCGAGCCCATATCTGAGTCATTAAAGCATGTTTGCGTCCTATCATCATCGGGTGTTTGGCGGGACCTACTATAGACACCTGGCGGTCAAAATGTGGGTGTCTACACTTTTCAACTTGAAATCTATAGAGATCTCCTACTCTCTTGCATGAAGCAACAATTCTCTTGAACAATCCTGAAACAAACAGTGAGAAGCAAGAAACACAGCAACAATTGAGTTTTGATCAATTAACTTAGCTATAGACATAAGATTCTGCTTAAATTCTGGATTAAGCAAAACATCACGAAGTACTAAGTCCTTATGCAACATCACATCACCTAATTTAGACACATTCTTCACACTGCCATCAAGTAATCCTAGAAGTAATGGTTTCCCTAAACAACTTACATTATGCATAATGCTCTCATTATAAGACATGTGATCAGAAGCTCTGGTATTGTAGACTCCCACATTTGGCTGCTAGGTGTCTATAGCAGTTTCCAAAAAACACCCGATGATGATCGGACGCAAATGTTTTTCCACGCGCTCAGATATGGGCTCAAAACCGTTAGTTTTGGCTTGGGCTTTCTATGGAGTACAAATCTCACAAAACCGACCTCAAATTCAGGCCCAGCAGGTCATTTCCAATCAAATAAGACTAATTTGGGTCAAAACCGACACCGAAAATAAAACCGACTTTTAGCGACTGGGTCAAACCCCGGTCAAAGCCATTTTCGAAACACTAAAATAGCCATGCAAACATCAAAAGTCCAACCCAAATACAAGGTCTACAAAATACCCAACCCATGGTTAAAAATCCGGACCCTTCGCTCCAGTTGACCCACTCGATCGAGTGTCAGCCCACTTGATACGGGTTAGTCGCGTCACCGTAATCAAAATAATCCTAGATTACTACTAACGGGTAGCTAGCGGTAAGCAGGGTCGATTCCACAGGGAGGCAGGTTGAAAATTATAAGTTAGTCAATTAAATTACCAGGTCACGAATTTTTATGGTTTGGTGAGCTGACAGTCTAATAAAATCTAATGAATTAATCAAAAATGAGAAAAGTACCAGAGTTGTCGGATCACCACGAATTAAACAAGCATACATACGATTTCCAAATAATCAGTTAACATGAGTTAAAGAATATCGACACGGTCCTCTCGGATCACTAGTCATCCTAGAAGTTACCTAACGGGCTCTCGCTACGTATTAGGGAATTCTATCGATTACAACGAGTCTTATCCTTTCCCGGGCTTTCGCTACGTAGGTCGGGATTACGTGATACAAACAATCAATTACGGCCTATAATTAATTATTCGTCATTATAATGTTGCAAGAGCGATTTAACTCAAGAGGGTCGATTATTTAGTCATCATAAATAAATCTGTTTCAATCCGTAATTCACCTAAAACTCTAGTGACGAAAAATTAGCTAAGCATATTTACGATGATAATAATACTAACAGATTGAATCATGATGAAATAATAGGATGAATGAAAATAAGAAGAATATAAGGAGAAGAAATAACAGTAAACAGGAAGGAGGAGAAGATTAGGGAAGAGGAAGAAAGTACCGGATTGGAATAAATAAAAGAACAGAGATGGAGAATAAAAATAACCCGATCGAGAATATGAATACCGGAATTCTGAGAAATAAACTTGATAAAAATAAAAGCTAAATATTTACAGGAAACTAAACTAAAACTAATGTGTGTGAATGATTGAATGAGAAAAAGATGATGGATGATAAGAAGATGATAAGATGCTGTATTTAAACTGGTGAAGCCCTCAATAACTGCTCCTTTCTTTCCTCCTATCTTCAATCCCATTCACTAGGTAGGGAAGAACTGAAGAGCGTAATAGGGGGAGGAGTGGGTACGACACAACTGAATTAGCCTTGAGTGGTATCCCATCCCGTAGACTTGGATTTTAGGTTGGTAGACTTGAGATCCAAGTCTAAAGACTTGTCTACTGCACTTTCTCAGTCTTGTTTCCCAGTCTATAGACTTGTGCTTACTCCTTCTTCTCAGTCTATAGACTCACAGTCTAGTCTATAGACTTGCTTCCTTCTTCATCGGTTTCAGAGCTTTAAGATTTTCGATGCAATTTTTAGCTCTTTTAACTACTCGGTCTCGATTATCTGCAAAAATAACAAAAGAATACCCGAGTAGCAATATGGGAGAAAATAGCGTAATCCGACTCCTAAAATAATAAATCGACACAGAAATGCGTGCCAAAATAGGTGAAAAATTGAATAGGAACGACACGCATCAAATCTCCCCAAACCGAACCGTTGCTTGTCCTCAAGCAATCAAACACAAAATCTATGAGAACGGTATACGACTCAAAGCTATTTACCCCAACTAGACTCGCTACAAAAACTAACTCAGGCTAGTGACACTTAGAAAACATGAACTGACTCAGGCTATGACATAATCAAAAGAATAATAGTGAACCGTCAACCTTGCTAGGCTCGTCATTGTCGAACTCTCGCGGTTACACTCTACTCTCATGAAGGGTATATGGAATATAAATGTGAGATAGAGAGAAAGAAAGACACTCGCCTAATCTGCCACCTATAATCACATGCATGCAATCTAATGTGATGACAATCTCTACCAATCATTTGCGCATTCTAAATAATCAAGACTAAAACACATATCGAGGCAAATAATGGTGAAATGGGATATGTAAGTAATTGGTAAGAAGGGGTTATAAATTTGGGAATGTGGAGTTAATAGTCGAGCTAGACAATCCAAACTTCCAAATTACATAACCAAAATACCAACCACACAAACGATAAAATCAACGCCGATTAAGGACGTATTCTCCATATCATGCTTATTTCACCCAAATCGACTCCATAAGTATTATCACAATAAAGTATCGGAGTCCATAACTCAATCTTTTTTTCACTCTTCTTTTATTCTCTTTCATTTTTTTTTTCCTTTTTCCTTTTTTTTTTCTTTTTTTTTTTGGAAACATGTATACACCAAACCGACTTGTCTCAACAACACATCAATATCACCATGACTAGCTCGACTAGGGTAGGCAATTTAGGCTTGTGGTTAATTTTGTGGTGAAGGGATAATTCGATTTTTGGGTAAAAATGAAAACGGGAAAGGGAAATAAAAAGGGAAAAAGGAAAGCCTCAATACATGCTAAAGTTACGATCCAAATGCACAAAGATTTAAGAGACGGACTTCACACTTATGCAAATTGATGTTACATATGAAATAGGGAGAACTACTCTCATTCCTAAATAGACCGATCATGGATGTCATCGGTCTCATAAGGCTCTAAAACTCAGAATTTAAGTAGCTTGCCAACAATTTAAGCCAAGTTTATTCGTTCACTGAAATAACAATCGAGATATGCCATAACTAAGACTCGATCAAGTAAACTAAAATGTCACTAAAATGAGATAGTAATTGAAATGAGTAAAGAAGAGGCAAAAGCGATTTATCTTAACCTGTTCCGACACGACTCAAAAAAAAAAAAAAATAATGCTGAAATGCAGGAAATATGCAACTAATGCAAATTAGTTACCCTCCCCAAACCAAACAATACAATGTCCTCATTGTATACACAAATCGGACAACAACACAAAGGGAAAAAGTAACTATAAGCATATCTAAAGAGTGAGTGACAAAGAAATACTTAATATGCTCAAGGAGGTTACCCAAACCAGTCCCTAATCATGGTCAACCTCCGACCTCGATTTCCGTGCTGCTATGTTCCGACGTGCATTCTCGGGTTCGGTTCTGACTCGGTGTATTTGATTGTACCTGTAGAATTCAGAATACTCCAAAAACACGTGAGATTTGAAAACCAAAAACTCGAAATAAATCAAGCAACGGGTAAAACCCGACCCTCGAAATTCTGCAATTAGGGTTGAACCGGCCAACCCCAATCAATGGCGCCAGGTAGAATGGAATGACGGCAGATGGTGTGGGACATGGCAGATGGAGGGGGAAGGGCGGCGAAGTGAGGCGGTGGTGAGGGCGGATTGACAAAGTGTGGGCGCGGTTGAGAGTCGGGGTCGGGTGAGTCAGGTAGACTAGGGGAGAGTCGGGGATAGGGTCGGACTTCAGAGTATGTGAAGGAAGTGTTGGGCGTGGGTGAGGATGAACGGAGTTCAGGCGAAGTAGGGTGGGTTGGGTAGAATGGGGATTAGGTCTGGGGATGGGTCTAAAGACTGGGTAGATGAGTCTAAAGACTTGGGATGAGGTGGTGGGTAGACTAGGGTTGAGTCTAAAGAATGGGTCTCTAGACTGGGTAGATGAGTCTAAAGACTTGGGATGAGTCTAAAGACTGCGTATACTTCAGTCTGCAGAGTAAGTCTAAAGAATGGGTAGATGGGGTTGAGTCTGTAGACTGGGATCTTCAGTCTGGCATACTTCACTAGACTCAGTCTGGTAGGGTGTAACTCAGTAATTCCTGCACACCAACTTGATATATACATAAGTATCCTCATCCTCACTCGATAAATGCAACTATATTATTCATTTACAAAAATTAGAAAAAATACGAAAAATAAAAATACCCGGGTTGCCTCCCGGCCAGCGCTGGTTTTTACGGTCCCGCACGACCTTGTTTCGGCTACTTCATCATTTTATTTTAAAAAACGAATCAACGCCCTTAGTAGCATGTCATATTCCCGAGCACAAGAAATATGAATGCAGATATACGCAGGTGATAAGATGTTAGTAGCAAAAGTATGAAATACAGAACAAGCCATCTTATCACGGGCTGGACAATCAATTTCCTCCTGAAACACTGAACTAATCTCCTCTTCAGCAAGACATGGAGAATCAAAGTTAAAATCAGAAAATAAAGTGTCAGTGTTCATAGGAAAATGATCAGTAATTAACGGGAATGGAGCCGATAAGCACGGAGGAGGAAAAATAAGTGGAACGGAGGGAACGAAGGACAAAACCTTGGAAGGAGAGGAGACAACGGGCAAAGAAACCAATGGCTCCTCTACAATGTCGTCTTCATACTCGTCCCATCGAACCTCAATATTCTCCTCGAACGCGTCATTCTCATATCGGTCCCACTTGACCTCATGTTCCAAATCAAAAGGTTATTCACGAACCTCATCAAATAGATTCTCACAGAATGGAGCCGCGAGACTCGTGTCATAGCTTTCGTCATAACCTGTCTCACAGTCAAAACATGGATTCTCAAAAATATTCACATCACTAATCTCACTAACGGGTTCATTACTGGGCAAATAAAGTGAAAAGCCAGGTTTCACACTTTCTTCAGCTAGCCAGTCGAAATAATCTACTGCCTCGTCGTAGGATTTGCTTTCGAAATCCTTACATGTAGAATATAAGTAGGCCTTAGTAGACTCCGTCATACTCTTCAAAACGGTAAGAACAAGTGTTTCATTAGTGAAATATTTGCTTTTCAGAGAACCAAGCCAACTGCAAAACCGTTGTATGTAAGCTCCAAAAGTCTCATCGGACTCCTGCGGAAAATCTACAACCATTCTCATAGAAACAGTGAGATCGGTCTCAAGGAATAAAAATTCCCCGAGACGAGAGATAAATTAATTAACTAACAAATAAAATTACGTTGCCTCCCCGGCAACGGCGCCAAAATTGATACGGGTTAGTCGCGTCACCGTAATCAAAATAATCCTAGATTACTACTAACCAATAGCTAGCGGTAAGTAGGGTCGATTCCACAGGGAGGCAGGGTGAAAATTATTAGCTAGTCAATTAATCTATTAACGGGTCACGATTTTTAGATGATTTGGGATGAACTGACAGTAACACAAAATTAATAAAAGTATGAATTAAGAAAATCACCAGAGTCGTCGGATCACTACGATTAAAACAAGTAAACATGCGATTTCCAAATAATCAGTTAACATGAGTTAAAGAATATCGACACGGTCCTCTCGGATCACTAGTCATCCTAGAAGTTACCTAACGGGCTCTCGCTACGTATTAGGGAATTCTATCGATTACAACGAGTCTTATCCTTTCCCGGGCTTTCGCTACGTAGGTCGGGATTACGTGATACAAACAATCAATTACGGCCTATAATTAATTATTCGTCATTATAATGTTGCAAGAGCGATTTAACTCAAGAGGGTCGATTATTTAGTCATCATAAATAAATCTGTTTCAATCCGTAATTCAGCTAAAACTCTAGTGACGAAAAATTAGCTAAGCATATTTACGATGATAATAATACTAACAGATTGAATCATGATGAAATAATAGGATGAATGAAAATAAGAAGAATATAAGGAGAAGAAATAACAGTAAACAGGAAGGAGGAGAAGATTAGGGAAGAGGAAGAAAGTACCGGATTGGAATAAATAAAAGAACAGAGATGGAGAATAAAAATAACCCGATCGAGAATATGAATACCGGAATTCTGAGAAATAAACTTGATAAAAATAAAAGCTAAATATTTACAGGAAACTAAACTAAAACTAATGTGTGTGAATGATTGAATGAGAAAAAGATGATGGATGATAAGAAGATGATAAGATGCTGTATTTAAACTGGTGAAGCCCTCAGTAACTGCTCCTTTCTTTCCTCCTATCTTCAATCCCATTCACTAGGTAGGGAAGAACTGAAGAGCGTAATAGGGGGAGGAGTGGGTACGACACAACTGAATTAGCCTTGAGTGGTATCCCATCCCGTAGACTTGGATTTTAGGTTGGTAGACTTGAGATCCAAGTCTAAAGACTTGTCTACTGCACTTTCTCAGTCTTGTTTCCCAGTCTATAGACTTGTGCTTACTCCTTCTTCTCAGTCTATAGACTCACAGTCTAGTCTATAGACTTGCTTCCTTCTTCATCGGTTTCAGAGCTTTAAGATTTTCGATGCAATTTTTAGCTCTTTTAACTACTCGGTCTCGATTATCTGCAAAAATAACAAAAGAATACCCGAGTAGCACATATGGGAGAAAATAGCGTAATCCGACTCCTAAAATAATAAATCGACACAGAAATGCGTGCCAAAATAGGTGAAAAATCGAATAGGAACGGCACGCATCACCACTCGATCGAGTGGGCTCTCAACAGGCCCGTGTGCGGTAGCTTTGGGTCACTCGACCGAGTCAGCAGGATACTCGGTCTAGTAACCCTCGACGAGGGTGGAGGATATTGCCTATATATACACCCCTTTTGCATGCAATTAATCATCTTGACCCAACCCTTTACAACCCTAATTACTCATCTTCAACCCTAAACCCTAGCATCTGGGAATCAAACCCTAAACCACCATAACTTAAGCTACGTAAACCTCGATAATCCCGTGCGCAAGCCACAATTAAGCGAGTCCCGTCCGAGAATACGAAACATGTAGGTTGAGGGTGCATCAATCCCGACTTATCTTCTCTTCTCTCCCTCGTCTGTCCGTCTTTTTTCGTCGTCGTCGTTTTTTAATTTATTTTATCGTCTCTAATATTATTAATACTACTTAATATCAAAACACTAAAATACTCGCTAATTCGTGTCGAATACGAAGGATGACGGGATAAGAAAATTCGAATATACGAGGGTATTGCACCCGATGTTGACTGTCGCTTATCCCGACACCCCAAGTATTTGATTGTTGAAGCGAGTCAACGTCAACAAGATCGTTTTTTTATTTTGTCGCGTCATCATCGTCAATATCACATGCATCGATTTTTAAAACTAGTTCAAACCACACGTTTTTATCGAGTCGAGACCCGTTGATGCGGATCCTACATCACATAATCCGCAAGGATTCGTTACGATGTCGGGATGCAGAGGAAATCAAATCGAGTCCTTTTAATTCAAACAAATATAAAGCGTTGTTCTATTAGATTCGATACCAACTCAATAGTCGGATGTCGTATCTAAACGAATTAGTCAATAAGTCTAACTAATACGAATTCGTTCATGCTAAAATAGTTGTCACATAATTCGAAAGAATTAATTACGACACTATAGACGCGGAGATATTTTATTTCGTCTTAGTTTGATTTAAAACGACTTATAAACATATTTTCTAGATTTCGCTCTAAATATTCGATATTGATTCAATAATCAAATATCGGATACGACGAGTATCAAAATCCGAATCGAGCATAAATCATACAATATTCCTGCCCGACTCAATAAAATCATCGGTTTTCCAAAATTAAAAAGCAATTTCGAAATCAATAATAAATTGCGATGCGAACCCTAGTTCGTACAGGGGGCACTCGATCGAGTGCCTAGCCCACTCGATCGAGGTGGCACCTCATAAACCGAGGCAGAAGGTTTTTTTGACAACCACTCGTCGAGTCTCGCAATGACTCGATCGAGTGGATGCTCACTCGGTCGAGTCCCTCAATGACTCGGTCGAGTGACACCTAAAAATCCGGGACAAAAACTTTTTCCGAGGTCCACTCGGTCGAGTCCGTCAATGACTCGATCGAGTAGCCTCATCACGTCAAAACCGTGAGTCCCACAACGCTTTTCTAGTCTCGATAATACTTTTTTATGACTTCGGTCAACACGTGTCAAGTCAATCACGTGTCATACTACTTTCGAAAAACATGCTTCGTGTGATTTATGTTATTCTATAGCATTCTATATTCTTTGCGAACCGTTATTATCGTTATTATCGTTACTAACACGTTTGTTTCTATTTTTGGCATTTTATTTTCGTTATTTATTTTATTATACTAAAACAAATCTCGCATGCTAAATATAACTTTGACGTTAATTTTAGATGCGTTAAATCGACGTAGCAACCTATTCTAATTTTCGCATGTTTATCCAAAACGTTGTTTGCATTATCATCTCATCGTATTACTAACGCGCGTATTCAAAAGTCAAGCGATATCTTAGTAGAGGCCGCTAATGTGCGGGCGGGGTTGAGTGTTCTTTGTGAACTTCCCAACACATACCCTCACCCCTTACTCAGAACCATGGTTTCCGGATATCCGAATCCATTGGCACACGAGAGTCATTCAATACACGGTATCCGATAATGTCGGCATCAGTATCAAATGCAAAGGGACAAGCCCAATAAACTCTGAGATCCGAATGGGTCATACTTTGTGTATGGCCCACTAAGATATAGAGTGGGTTCGAACGGGCCCGAACTCCCACAAAGTTCTGTGGCGACTCCACTTCGATTTAAATTTCAATTCGACCCATCTCATATGGAGATTCATTCGCCTCCTCAAACCCGCGCGTGGCCGCGTCGGGGTGGACCTATGTCATGTCCACAGGTATCTACTATCCAATCTTGCAAATTACCAGCATGATTAACAAATTTTTTTATGAAATGAGAAGAATGTTCAATCATACCAGCAAAGTTAGAGGTGGTAGCATTGAGATTTACAGCAGTGTTTGCAGCCTTACTGTCATTCATTCGCTGCATGACTTGATCTGCCACAGATGTGACCAAACCATCTAGCACACTAGCATCAAATCTCACACCAGCCTGTGTAGATTGACCAATATTTTCTTGATTCACATTATCCAGTAGCTGACAGTCCAGAGGAGAATACCCTTCCACCAAATCCACATTATGAGCTTCTTTCTGGAACTTGCCTTTTTGATTTTTCCCTTTATTCTTCCCTTGTTTGTCTGGATATCCAATCAATTGGTAGCATTTTTCTATCTTATGCCCAGACTTTCTACAATGAGCACGCTCAATCAGCCAATAACAATCTTCTAGATTGTGATTAGTCATATCACAATGAGTACAATATTTATCCTCTGTCTTGTTCTTGGAAGCATTAATAACTGGCTTATTTGCAGGCTTACTACCCTTATTATTCTGGCGTTTTGCCTCCATAGCACGAAAAGCAGCATATGCCAAAGCATCCAAGAGTGGATCATTCTGATCAGACACCTGTTTTTGTCTCTCTATTTTCTGCAATAAGCTTAGTGCCTTATTCATTGTGGGCAAAGGATCCATAGAGAGAACCTGGGTTCTCACATTATCATATCCATTGCGTAGACCCATCAAAAATTGTATTAACTTTGCATTATTTTCTCTTTCCAAGATCTTTTTCATCAAAGAACAAGTGCAGGCAATTAATTTTCCACATGAACATTGAGGAATAGGATTGAGAGAATATAATGTTTCCCAAAAATGCTTAAGCTTGCTGTAGTAATCAACTAGAGACATGTTACCTTGACTAATCTTATCAAGATCTTTCTTTAACTGATAGATTTCAATCGCATTAGCCAAACCGTACCTCTCAAGCAGCTCATCCCACATATTCTTTGAAGACTTTACATACTTCATATTGCCCCTGATTGATTTGTCTAATGAATTCAGTATCCACCGCATCACCATCAAGTCGCAATGAATCCACTGATGCACTTTTCTGTCATTATCAGCTGACTTAGCACAGGTGCCATCTATGAAGCCCTCTATGTTCTTCGAAGCAAGCGCCATCATGACTTCTTGCTTCCATCCCATGAAATCGTGTCCGTCGAATTGATTAATCACAAGTTGAGAATTCGGCTGATCAAAAGATGATAGGAAAAGTGGATCATCATAGTAATCGTACCCAGAACGTGTATCATTGTTAGCATCCGCCATTTTCAAGAATGAAGGAATGAAGAAATTGACTTCAGAGTTCTAAGAACTGATGAACTGATTTCAAGAATTGTAAATTTTGCGGGAATTTTGTGGAAAATTTGTTGAATTGTGAGCTAAAGCTCTGATACCATATGAAATATAAAATTTGTTATTATTGATTATGTAAAACGTGAGTGAGTAATGAGATACATGCAAGTATATATAGGTGAGGTAGTTATATTATTGTAACTAACTTGTAATTAACTACGTAACTAACTATCTATTATATTCACAGTATGCAAGGAATAAGAATTTTATAACTTAGAAAATTTCAGCAGTTTTATGTGATAGAATATGGAAAGTGGCATTAATATTAAAAGAGATCTTAATGAGAGAGTAATTAACTAATTAAGATGACAGTCGAATGAGTTGATGATGAGTCGAAACGTATAGACCTCCAAAGAGTACAATACAAGTTTATTTTCATCTTAACCAGATGAAGGATTTAATAAAACTAATGTAAGAGAGGCCACCTGGAAAATTTGAGAAGTGATTAGGTGTCAACCATTAGATTAGTGATATAGTTTAGGATTGTAGAAGGATTATGGAAAAAGATTGACTTTTTATATTACCTCAAAAAAAAAAGATTTGACTTTTTATATAATAGTATAGATGTTTTTATATAGGCTAATTGTCTTGGAGAATAAGTTAGAAATAAAATATAATTATGAGACTACCCTTCGTATTTGGTCTGTATCAACTTGGCAAAATGAATCTACAAGTAACATATCCGTAATGAACCGAACCTATGGTGTACAATCCAAATTAACTAACCCCAAATCTTACAAACCCGAATTGACCTGGCCCAAAACCAAGCTAACTAATCACCCACTAGTATAAACCCCGTGCATGTATGCACGGTATTTGTAAAAATTTATTTATTTTAGTTAATTATTTATACAAAATAGATTTTAATTAGAAACCTAATAATTTTTCATAATTTTTATCATTGTATTTGGATATAAAAATAATTTGAAATTACATACTTAATCAAGATAACGACCTTAACTAATATAATGAAATATGTAGTCCAAAAAATTACTACCTCTGTATTTTATTTGTCATTCATATTTCTCGAGACAATCACTTCTCTTTTAAATATTTTTTTTTAATATAAGAATAATTTGTGTAAATTGTGAAATGTATATTCACTTTAAATTTATTTTCAAATAGAGTATAATTATATACTTTTTATGTTTAGATCTAGTTATTCTTTATAATTTCAGTATATATCATTTGTTCATAAAAATAGTTCATAATTGTTGTTAGAAATTTAAGCAACTATATTTCTACAATTTGTTTTCATCAATACAGTCATTATTAGATTTTAAATATTTAACCTGTAACTATTCTTTATATGATATGATTGTTAATTGAGTGTGGTTCTTTCCTTATTTGTTATATCAATTTTGTCCAAATTGAGAGCTTAAAATTTAGGCAATTTTTTATGTAATAGGGGAATACAATTATAATATTTAATTACAATCTTATATCTGATTATTACAAAAACAAAATGTATTTCCGCTGTTATATATATACTCTCGATATTTAGTATACACTGAGACAAATCATAGAGATTGTAAAATATACTTGTCATATCAGTCATGAGGCTACATAAATATTATTAATGATGCACGGTATATATGATACTAGTTAAAACCCGTGCGTTGCACGGGTTAGTTGGCTTTGGGTTAATTGGCTTAATTACATTGATGATGTATATTCGTTAAATAAGAAACTTGATCAATCAATATCATTATAATAAATAAGATGATCACATGATATTCGTAATCAAACTTAATTTCAACTAAGTTTATAATCTTAAGAGCTTATTTTAAAACTCAAAAGAATAAATGCGAATAATTTTTTTGATTGATAATATAAGATTCTATCGCCTCATCATAATTTTTCGATATATAGTTTTAAGATATGCTTTAAAGACCCAGAAAAACGCACGATTACTCTTATTTATAATATAGAATCAACCCCTTATTTTAATTTTTTCGATGTGAGATAATTTTAGGTTTCTAGTCCTTTTAAAAAGCTTTTTAAGACTCAAAATTTGTTGGTTGATATTTAAAACCATAAGAATACTCACTTAGATATAGAATTTCATCACCTCATCATACTTTTTCGATGTGGTATAATTTAATTACTTAATTAAGTTTATAATTTTAAGAGCTATTTTGAAGACTTAAAAGAGTTTGTTTTTATATCTATGTTAGATGATAGATGATTACTCTTTACTTATATAATCGAATTTGATCATCTTTTATTATAATTTTTCGATGTGGGATAATTTTATTTAAGTTTATTTAAGTTTAGATATACTCTAATTAAGAACTTTTATTTATAGACGGATGCATGATTACTCTTATTTATAATACATAAAATATCATCCCACCATCTTAATTTCGATGCGAGATAATTATACATTAACTATATACTTTAATTATACCTTTTTTAAGTTCAAAAGATTGTTGGTTAATATCTAAGAACGAAAAATTACGACTAAAAGTTTTTTTGTTGACATCTAAGGATGAATGATTAGTCTTGTTTATAATATAGAATTTCATCACCATAGAATTTCATCGTCTTATTATGGTCTTAAGATTTTTTTGAAGACTAAAAAGATTTTGATTGATATGAACAAATAATTAGTCATATTTATAATATAGAAAACCATAACCATATTATAATTTGTCGATGTAGGATAATTTATGTAAAATTTGTAGTCTTATTTATAATATAGAATCATCACCGTACCTTATTTTAATTGTTTCAATGTGGGATAATTTTAATTTTATAATCTTATTAAGACTTTTTTAAACTCAAAATATTGTTGGTTGATATTTAAAAATAATGATTACTCTTATTTAGTAGAAATTCATAACCTCATCATTATTTTTCGATGTGGAGAATTACTTAAGTTGGTTGATGTCTAAGGAAAAAATTATAATTAGTCTTTTATGTATAGTCTTAAGAACCTTTTTAAGACTCAAAAAAATTTTGTTTGATAAAACTTTATAATTTTTCGGGTGTGGGCCAGGTTTACTTAAGTTTCACCTTATTATAATTTTTCGATGTGCGATTATTTTAGTTAAGTTTGTTGTCTTATTAAGAGATTTTTTAAGACTCAGAAGTTTTTTTATTGATATCTAAGAACGAATGATTAGTCGTATTTATACTATAAAGTTTCATCACCTTATGTGAGATTATTTTTATTTAACTTTGTAGTCTTATTAAGAGACTTAAATATTTTCTTATTGATATTTAAGAACGAATGATTTATCTTATTTATAATATAGAATTCATCAACTTATCATAACTTTTCGATGTGGGATGATTTATTTAAGTTTATAGTCTTCCATAAGCTCGTCAATTTTTTTTCGATGTGAGACAATTTACTTAAGCTTATACTTTAAGCTCTTTTTAACTCTTGATTATAATACGAAGTATAGAATTTCATCACATTTTTCAATGTGGGATGATTTTAAGTTTGTAGTCTTGTATATTAAAAACTTTTTTTAGATTCAAAAGTTTTTTTGTCGGTATTTAACCCATAGGGTTGTATTTAAGCATTTAAAATATTCCACTTTTAGTATAAGCATATGGATTATCTTATTATATATTTTGGATGAATGATTACTTTTATTTATATATTAATAAAAATTCACCTTATTATTTACTTAAATTTATTTAAGTTTAGATATAGTCTAGTTAAAAACTTTTATTCATAGACGAATTATTACACTTATTTATAATATAGAATTTAATCACCTCATCATAATTTTGAGAAATGACTACTTTTATTTATATAATAGAATTTCATCGTCTTATTATACTCTCTTCGTTCACTATTTTTTTCTCCATTAATATTTGTGAGGGGTATTTTAACGAATTTCATCGTCTTACTATAATCTCTTCGTTCACTATTTTTTCCTCCATTACCTTAATATTTGTGAGGGACCTTAATATTTGTGAGGGATATTTTAATGAAATGATGCAAAAAATAGTGACAGAAGGGAGTATAATTTTTTGATGTGAGATATAATTTACTTAAGTTTATAGCCTTAAGAGTGTTTTAAGACTCAAAAGAGAGGGTATAATTTTTCGATGTGGGATAATTTACTTAAAGTTTATAGTCTTAATAGTTTTTTAAGACTCAAAAGATTTTGATTGATATCTAAGAATCTAAGAACAAATAATTAGTCTTATTTATAATATAAAAATCCATCACCTTATTATAATTTGTCGATGTGAGATAAATTTAACTAAAATTTGTAGTCTGGTTTATAATATAGAATCATTATCGTAACTTATTTTAATTGTTTCGATGTGAGATAATTTTAAGTTTGTAGTCTTATTAAGACCCTTTATAAACTCAAGACTACAAATTCATGACTTCATCATAATTTTAAAAACAATGACATAGAATTCCATCATAGTTTTTTAAAAAAACAAAAGGTTTTTTGTTGGTTGATATTAAAAACGATGATTACTCTTCTTTAGTACAAATTCATAAGCTCATCATAATTTTTCGATGAGGAGAATTACTTAACTTCGTTGATGTGTAAAGAATTTTTTTTAGTTTTATTTATAATATAGAATTTCATCACCTTATTATAATTTTTTTATTTAAGTGTATAGTCTTTGACAACTTTTTTAAGACTCAAAAGATTTATGTTTGATGAAACTTTATAATTTTTCAAATGTGAGATAGTTTTAGTTAAGTTTATAGTCTTAATATATATTTTAAGACTCAAAATATTTTTGGTTAATATCTAAGAGCACATGGTTACTACAGAGTATTATTTATTTATAATATAAAGTTTCATCACCTTATTATAATTTTTCGATTTGAGATTATTTTTACTTAAGTTTGTAGTCTTATTAAGAGACTTTTTAAGACTTAAAAGTTTTTTTTGATTGATATTTAATAACGAATGATTAGTCTTATTTATAATATAAAATTCATCAACTTATCATATTTTTCGATGTGAAATAATTTATTTAAGTTTATAGTATTCCATCAGCTCTTTTTAAGATTAAAAAAAAATACATAATATAGAATTTCATCAACTCACTATAATTTTGTAAATATGGGATCATTTTAAATTTGCAGTCTTATATATCAAAAGTTTTTTAATCGATATTTAAAACTGAATGATTACTAATATTTATAATATAGAATTACTCTTATTTATAATATAAAATTTCATCATCTCGATGTAAGATAATTACTTAAGTTTATAGTCTTATAAACTCTTTTTGAGATTCAAAAGACTTTTGGTAGATATCGAAGAACGAATTACTCTTTATTTATAACATAGAATTTCATTATCATATTGTAATTTGTCGATGTGGGATAATTTTAAAACTGTTATAGGTTATAAATTCATCACATAATGTGAAACAAATGATATGAAATTTATACTCTAATGAAAGCATTTTTAACACGAATCTAATTATTTCATTTTTATAATTTATTTTACGGGAATGTTTTAAAAAAATGAACTTTAAAAGTTTTCACGTCAGAATTGTAAAATATCACATTAATATAATAAATTAAATATATATTGTAATAACCAAAAGATTCTCTAATTGATTTATTTATTTATTTATGATACTTTTCTAATTTGAGGCTTGATTGAACGGACCAATGAGATCGCTCGAAAAAAGCCTAATATATATATATATATATATAAGTATATAACGTATATTAAGCATATATTTAGCCTTAATAAGGGAGTAGGGTTATATGTAGCATATATAGTAGATATTTATTTGACAATATAAGCCCAACCAAATATACCCAATGACCCAAAATAGACCATAGGGTAGTAGGCGGGAAAATTTTGGAGGATTATTATTTGGTTAGAGGAAAGGGGATGAGTACATGACCCAGGTGTATTTACGAGGTACTGTACTAAAGAATAATTCAATAATTCTATCTTGCTCTTTCATAGATATTTTCCTAGACGACATCGCAAGACGTGCTTAATAAGACTAAAAAAAGGTTAGAAAAGGTACTCCTATATTCCTCCATTTCCGCCTATTGGGAAGACAGCAATTCACGACTACTTAAACGTGAGATATGGTGTTGCCATGTCATATTCGCTGTTTATTACACATTTGAAGAAGCAATATAGCAAACAGTTGGACAATGAGTAAAGAGTTGATAAGTATCGTGGCCGGTCACATTATGGAGTAATTGAATTGGCTCATAAACCTACATACACTTTAAAATAGAATTATCCTTCTAATAACACGACCAAGTGAACATGTTTCAACATCATCATCATCATCATCATCATCGATAAATACTTGGATTAGTTATAGATCCCATTAACCAAATCTTGGCGTATACTAATCATTTTGCCTTTTATTTTCCTTGCCTTTCCAACCAACCTTAGCTTGGCTATATTACACTCCGTACTCCGTCAGTCTACAACCATAAATATAAACAAAGAAGCAGGAAAAGGGCGGGCGGGCGGGCGAAAAATGGCAGGAAGTAGCGAAAGTAGGTCTCCTATAAAAACAGTGGTGGTATTGGTGCAAGAGAATAGGTCGTTTGATCATATGCTAGGATGGATGCAGCTACTCAACCCCGAGATAGATGGCGTCGCCACCAACCCTCCTCACTCCAACCCCTTAAACACTTCTGACCCTAACTCCACACGTATCAACTTTGGGGATGGTTCCGTCTTCGTTGATCCTGACCCTGGTCACTCTATTCAAGATATGTATGAACAGGTATGTATAATGCATGCTTCAATTCTACTTGTACGTCTTAATTAATAATGCATTATATATATATATATATATATATATATATATATATATATATATATATATATATATATATATATATATATATATATATATATATATATATATATATATATATATGCATATGCATTGCATATTTGCATGTGGCCTACTAGTTGTATTACGTAGCAGGTAGCTCACAGACTTCGTATGTATCATGTATGTCAGCTACATCACTACAAAAATACGACCATTGCATATATATTTGTGTATGTATAATGTATGTTACTTCTTAGCTTCCTGAAGTTGTAACACGCCGTGCCACTAGTTTACCAATTACGAATACTTATTGTGCATGTATGTAGAAAGCTAGCTAGTAGCTACAACATACAAGGATTATATTGGTTTGACTGCCGATATATAGCTAGGTGCCTAGGTTATCAAATTATCTTCATGCTGATGTAAATTATCAATTACGGTCGTCCCTGATAAATACATAGTATTCTTTTATCATCTTAATTATTTGTACTGTTTACATTTTATATCATGGTTTTTTTTTTCTTTACCCATCAATTAATTATTTGATTTTCTAACTTATGTATTTTTTTCTTGGAAAAAACTATCCGATTAACTAAGCTCTTATTTTCGTAAACCGTAATATTTTTTCCAAATTAATTGTCTTTCCGAGATTTTCGGTCTAAAAAAACTCACTTTATTGAAATTTGTACTTAAGAATTCTATTCAGTCCAATATATTTTACAATATAAAATTTGACCATCCAGAATTCTCGATAACGAGTTCCAAAAGTAGTGATTTTTTAAAATTGATTATTTTTACAAATTACAAGAGACATATAATTGGTTATTGGAATAAAATCATTTTTTGAAGTCAGGGTAATAAAAATATTTCTGAAAAATATTTTATAAGACGAGTGTTCTGATTCCATGCATACTAGTTACTACGTATTAATTTAGTGTCGTTTCTGTACTTTTAGAGGGTAACCAAACAAGTCACAAACATAACATTATTAATGGTTCTAGTGTCGTTTATGAGTTTGAAAAGAAAACATTATTTGCAATTATCAAACGAGTAATAAGAGTGTGGATGTCTGGATGGTCAAAGATTTTCTGCAGGAACGGGTAAAGGAATAGGTAAATGTTTTTCTATACTCTTCTAGGGTCTTAGCGGTGGTGAAAACAAAATGTTACTCCGTATATATTTTCTCTTATTTTCGGACTACAAAAGTAAACTTACTCTATTTTTAGGCATATATAGCTTAAAATTTTGAATAAGAGCCCGAAAAGAAAATTTTAAGGCCCATTGTTGTACAACAGAATATTTTTTGTCATTGAACATTTTAATTACTAGTATGAGCCCAAATAAATTTTGGATTATTAAAAAAATGAGCAGATATTTGGGGAGCCATGGAGCCAAGAATCAGAGCAAAAGAAGCTCGCTCCTACAATGCAAGGATTTGCTCAAAATGCAAACCGATTAAAACCCGGTATGGCAGAAACTGTAATGAACGGGTTCAAGCCTGAACGTGTACCTGTTTACAAGGAACTAGTGAGACAATTTGCAGTATGTGACAGATGGTTTGCTTCGATTCCAACATCAACTCAGTCCAATAGACAATATTTACATTCTGCCACTTCTCATGGTTTAACTAGCAATGACAGCGAGAAGCTTAAGGCTGGGATGCCTCAGAAAACTATCTTTGATTCATTACATGAAGAAGGTTATAGTTTTGGTATTTATTATCAGTTACCTCCTGCAACCCTTTACTACAGGTAGTAATTCTCAAACAAGTCAACAACAATATGATACCGATACCTTAAATTTTCCGTATTGAAGACAATATTATCTAACAAAAAATTTACAAAAAATGTGGGTGCAGGAACCTTAGAAAACTGAAATATGTACCAAAATTTCACCCATTTGATGTAGAATTCAAACTCCACTGCAAATTAGGGACGCTACCAAATTATGTGGTGATCGAACAAAGGTACTTAGACATGAAACTATTACCGGGGAACGATGATCATCCATCCCACGATATTTCAACAGGTCAACGTTTCGTCAAGGAAGTATATGAAGCATTGAGGTCAAGTCCTCAGTGGAATGAAATGTTGTTCATTATCACATATGATGAGCATGGTGGTTTCTTTGACCATGTTCCTACACCTAATGAGGGTGTTCCCAATCCTGACGATATTGTTGGTCCTCCTCCTTTCAATTTTAAGTTTGATCGTCTTGGTGTTCGAGTTCCTACTATCTTCATCTCTCCATGGATTCAGCCTGGAACTGGTAATCCTATATACATTTTCCTATATTGTGTCATCATCAATAACACATTCTATTTGCATTTATTTCTATGCAAACAATAATAGGTACGTATATGCTTTGATATGACAGACAACAAGTCGATATACACATTCCAAGAGTTGGAGTCTCTTTGAGACCTTATTTATTAAGATTTCATTGTTTCCATGCACTAAGGCGACTTTTTTTTATTACTGAAATGAGCTTATGGGTTGAATTGGTTAAATTGGTCGAGACACAATGAAATAAAGTGAATTGGATTGAACTTAACTAAATTGAATATAAATGAGATGAAAGTAAGCCGGAAAGAATAGGTCATGCCTAACTGATTCAAAACCCGCTAATAACTTGTTGACTGTAAGAGAAATTTTCTGTTATTCTATGTATTCTAATGAATAGTTATGGTCATGAAAATCGTAGTGCTGCATAGGCCTTCAGGGCCAGAACCAACATCCCAATATGAACACTCTTCAATCCCAGCAACTATAAAGAAGTTGTTCAACCTAAAGAACTTTCTTACAAAGCGAGATGCGTGGGCCGGCACTTTCGATGTTGTCTTGAACAGAAGCTCTCCAAGAACTGACTGCCCAGGTAGTTATGTTTTTACTCTATATTAAAAACACACAGAAAATTCCACCTTGTATATTAACTTGATATTATCTGGGTTACTGATGATGCAGTAAAATTGCCGGAGCCAATAAGATTAAGAGATTTTGATGCGATTGAAGACAAGAAGCTGTCAGAGTTCCAAGGGGAAATGGTACAATTGGCGGCTTGTTTAAGAGGAGATTGTCATAAACACAGTTATCCAGATAAGCTTGTTGAGAGTATGAATGTTGCTGAAGCTGCTGAATACTGCAATGAGTCCCTCAACATTTTCTTACAACAATCAGCGAAAGCTAACACCCTTGGTGTTGATCAAGATGATGTTATAAAGGTGATTCCTGAAAACACTGAACTTTCAGATGATGAACAAGAAATACCCAGTAAAGACTTGATTATTCAGAAAACTTTGTTTCAGAGGCTCTTTTCCTGCTTGGCTTAAAATCATGTTTGTATGTTATATTCTTACTCCTAAATATTGTATTCTACACATTCTCAAATAGGTCGCTCTGGCCATTTTTATGTTTCGACATGGTATAGCTATTTTAATGTATGTATTTACTGAATAAGAAAAACATTGTGCTTCAACTAATCATGGGATATCATGTTATTGTGCTCCAAGGGATTACAATCTACATTAAATGGGTGTGCTTACAGCAAAAACTTGTCTAGAATGAAATAATCACTTTAAGCGACATTCAATACTAAAAGGGTTATTTAATGACAATAATACCAACTATAGGGTGGTGTCTTCCCAAAATAATATCAATTTCAATAAATCTAAGAATAATACGTATTATTGGAGTACTTGAACCAGAGTAGTATGGTTGTCTTTCTAACCTTCTACATCAGGTAACCTAATTAATATTTGGGTTATTTAACGAGAATAATACCAACTATAGGGTGTCTTCCCAAAATAATATCAATTTCAATAAATCTAAGAATAATAAGTATTATTGGAATAGTTGAACCAGAGTAGTATGATTGTCTTTCTAACCTTCTACATCAGGTAACCTAATTAATATTTGGGTTATTTAACGAGAATAATACCAACTATAAGGCGCCTTCTCAAAATAATACAGTATCAATTTCATTTAATTTAAGAATAATACGTATCATTGGACTAGTTAACTCAGAAAAGTACGTGATGGCAGATGTGCATCACCCTCCTTCTCTTCATTAATGGCAGATGTTCATCTCCAAAAAAAATCTAAAAAATTCTAGACTTCAAAACGAATCTTCAATCTGCATCTTTTCCTTGACGTTGTCGATGAGGGGGAAGGAAGGGGAGAGTGTTGTCGATGAGTCCAATAATTGAAGGAAACAACCGGATATGGCGGAGGCGGTGTCTGATATACGAGCTTTGGCATCCGTTATTACTTATTAAGTTTAGTAAGGTTACTACTATGATGGAGCTTGAGATTGAGCTCAAGAAAGTTTCCGACTCTCTGAAGATTTTCTAAAAATTTTTCCTATAGGTTTTGTTTAGATTAACGTGTTGATTTTGGTGTAGGATTGTGTTGTTAGCTAGTTTTGGTGAGGTTGAAGGAACAGGAAGGCAGGAGACATTAATGACGTTTAGTGCTCCGTAGATTGAGTAAGTGAAAGAAATGAAATAATATAAAATAAAATAAAGACGAAAAAGGAAGGTGGACAGGTTATACCGGTATCTGGTCACCTATATTACTCTGTTTAACTACTCCAATAATAAGTATTATTTTCAGATTTATTAAAATTGATATTATTTTGGGAAGATGCCATTTTGTGTAGTTGGTATTATTGTTCTTAAATAAAATTAAAGGTGAAAAAGGAAAGTGGTCAGGTTATTTTGAGAAGACACCCTATAATTATTATTGTCATTAAATAACCCATATTAAAATGTTTACGAATAACACCTAAAATAGTACAAAGAATCAGTCATTTAATAACTTAATAAGAAATTGTCTCTCTCTTACAAGTTTTGTTTTATTATTAATATAACGTGAAGTAGTTGTCTTTGTGACAGGAGGAGAAATACTCTCTCTCATCCAAAGCTTTCATCTATCCCCCTTTTTAAAAAGAGACTAAGAGCATCAACAATAGCAAGTTTGTTGTGTGAGTTTGTAAAGATGGACGTTTCTGCGATGAACTTTGCTATTGTTTGTTTTGGTTCGTTCGTAGGCGTTCGAGAAAACGAACCAAGTCTGTTGTTGATTCAACTGGGCCCTCCCTGCAGAATGACAAAGTTGCAGACCATTTTCTATTGCCATTTCCTACCTTTCCTTTTGTTTGAGCATATAATTTTGACCATCTAATTAATTATTAATCATTAGTAATTAGAATGAGTATTATACAAAAAAATCTACAAATACGTTAATACTAAACCATCGAAGTGTTAATTTTTTTTAGATTGTTAAATTATTAAAAATAATGTAATTTAAATTAAGATTTGGTATTTTGTACAATAAATTTTAGGGTTATTTCATAACAATAATACCAACTATGGGGGTGCTTCTTATATTAATACCAACTATACGTAATCCCATTTTAATATGAACTATCCTCACATTAATCTCTCTTTAGAACAAGTTACCGGCTACCTGATGAGCCGGTTCCCTTTTCCTTTTAATTTCCTTTTGAATTAAAGTCCCTCTCCCACCATATTCTGTACACTTCCTCTCTCGTTACTACGTACTCTTCTCTCGCCATTGTTGAACTCGACATCTCCTATCGCCATTGCTTTTCTTAAATTTTTTGAAATTGTGGTAAATAAATTAGAGCATCTGACGTTTGCAAAAAAAAAATCTGACATTTGAAGGATACGAATTAGAGAAGGATCCAGATGAATAACCACATCTCATTGTATCAATTAGGGTTTTGAAGGTTGATAATTGAGGATGACTTTTAATTTGATGAATAGAAAGGGGAAGAAGAAGAAGAAGAGGCGCACCAAAACCTAGCAGGTCACAATTACCGGTTTTACAGGTAAAAAAAGGCATTGGTTATAAAGAGAGATTAATGAGAGGATAGTTGATATTAAAACGGGATTACGTATAGTTTGTATTAATATAAGAAGCACCCCCATAGTTGGTATTATTGTTATGAAATAACCCTAAATTTTATTAACTTTTCGATGAAAAAAAATAGTGGAATATAACTTCAGCGGGCCACAAATGACACGACCTGAAAACACGATACGTAATTAACGGGTTCTGGTTGAAGGTTCATAACCCATTTATCTAATTGGGTCGACACGAGATTTAATTGGGTCGGGTTTGGGTTTAGGTCCCGAAACACGAACCCAACACGAATAACCAGGTTAGTAAATTAGTCGAATTTTTTTAAAACCATTTCTAATATAAAAATGTAAATACTTTCCTAATATGGACATGACACGAAAACTCGATACGAACCCGACACAAAATTACTGGGTTTGGGTTGAAACTTTAACGACCCATTTATGTAAGTGGATCGGATTTGGGTTGAAGGATCCGTGACCCGTTTGCGTATGACACGAACATGAACACGACATGACCATATCTGTTTGCCAGGTCGAGCATATTTGGCAACGATTTGGAGGAGATATCAAAATATAAATAAATGTATTATTATAGATGTTGGTGGGAAGTGTTAATTTATTTTTTTAGATTGTTAAAAAAATATGGAGTTTAAAAAATTATGAGTTAAATTTTTTTTTTATTAAAAAGCATTTTGTTGTTAATTTAAAAATGTAATGTTAATTTATTAAAAAAATATTATGATGTTAATTTAAAAATGAAATGTTTTGGTAGAAATTAATATTAAGTAGTGTGAGTGGATTGTGTGTAGGACCTATTTATAAACTTGGATGAACTTGTGCTATTGTTGACATTGGTTCTTTGGAGTTTGAGTTTGTTTAAGTTTGTAGATAGTGATGTGGCAGTGATGTGGCGTAGAATGAACTTGGATGAACGTTTGTTATTGTTGTTGCTCTAAGGGGGAGTACTGCTGTGAGAAACAATGCATACTACTCCTTCCGTTTCATTAAATTGTTTATCTTTGATTAAAATACTTCCCACAATAAATATAAAAGGCAAACAATTATGAAACGGAGGAAGTAATTTACTAACCAAACGAAAACAACGCTTTTCTACCCAAATTTACACTCCCATGTGCTCACACTATCTACCACTTTAGAGCAACCACAATGATTAGAGTTCCATTGTGGTTCATTTGCCGCCACATCATTTAACTACAAACTCAACATTCATGAACTTATTTCAACAATGGTAAAAGTTCATCCAAGTTTATAAATGGGTCCCACGCACAATCCACTCACTACTAAAATTTAATCTCTCCAAGTATTTGATTAATAATCATTTTGTATTATTTTAATAAATAACTAATAAAAATAATTAAACGGCTTAGGGTCATGTCGGGTTCGGATCAAACGACTTCCGGGTAAAAAAACTGTCTCATAGACAATTACCGGTAAAAAAAATGGGTTACGGATAAATGGAATTCTCAAACGTTTATATTTTTGATGAGTTCCTTGACCCGTCAAAAATTTATGACAGATATTCCCGTCACAAACAACAAATTTAACTAATTTAATTATGGTAAAATTTATCAGAAATAGATGTAGAGTATAGAAAGAAAAAATTGGGCAAATAGACAATTAAATACAGTGGAGCCCACCATTATTATTCAAACTCACACCTTTGCTTTCTCTCTCCAGCTATGGACAAGGTTCATCTGCACAAACCTTTATGGACGAACGAAGTGCAAACCAAGTTCAACAATGGTACCAAGTTCGTCCATTACTATGAACCCCCTTATGGACAACCATTGTGGTTGCCCTAACACATCATCCTTCCCCACCTTTCACCTTACTCATTAACTAGACCTGTCAAACGTGATCCGACTTGTAACCCGAACCATTTTTTAGGGTCATGAACCCGTTTTTTTTTTTACCTGTGACCCGTTTGATCCGGACCTGATATGACACATTAATTTAGGGTCGAAATCCGACCTGACCCATTTAACCTGTTAGATAAACGAGAACTCATTAAAATATTACTTCCTCCATCTTTCTATATTTTTCTCATTTCTCATTTTCGTTCGTTTTTCTATCTTTTTCCCATTTCAATTATTTTCTTTTTGGTCCATTTTTTTTATTATACTACGGAGTACTTACCTATAATTACAACACTCACTTTTTTTATTCATTTATTTATTTTACTAAACTACGCTCACAACCAAAAAAACAATAACGTGCCGAAACAAATGGGTAGAACAATAAAAGATGGGGGAAGTAATATTTATATGATTAAAAAACTAATATTTCCAATATTTTAAATTACAAATATTTAATTTAATACAACTTTTTTAATCATTTAATAATAAAATAATTATTAAAATGACTTTAAAAATTGATTTTATTATTTAACAACAATACCAACTATAATTCGTCTTCCCAAAATAGTATCAATTTCAATAAATATGAGAATAATACGTATTATTGGAGTAGTTAAACCAGAGTAGTATTGTTGACTTTATTACTCGCCACATCAGATAACTTAATTAATATTTAACTGGCGTTATGAAAGAGAATTAAGAAGAGAGAAGATAGAATTGAGAGGTAGTTTATTCCTTAATGGGTGTACATATATATAGGATACAAGGGAAATAGAGTTTAGGGTTAGTAATCTACATGGACCTAAACACTATACATGGACATCCATATAATTATAGATAACACTCCCCCTTGGATGTCCAATACTGGAGGGATTGCCTCGTTAAAACCTAGTGGGACAAAAATCTAATGAGGAAAAAGAGTACAATAATCTCCATGATACGCAATAAATGTTGCCTCGTTAAAAACCTTGCCTGGAAAACCCAGTGGGACAAAACCATGGCGAGGGAAAAAAGAGTGCAACGCGTATTTACTCTCCCTGATTAACACATTGCTTGATGTCCTTGAGACGACGTAAGCCGAGTCTAGTGATTAACTTCTCAAAAATCTTGCTTGGTAGTGCCTTCGTAAAAACATCCGCAAGATTGTCACAAGAAGAGATTTGTTGAACGGTAATAAAGCCATCTTTCTGAAGATCATGAGTGAAAAAGAACTTTGGCAAGATGTGCTTCGTTCTATCTCCTTTGATGAATCCTGCTTTAAGCTGGGCGATACAAGCTGTACTGTCTTCGTGTAGAATAGTATGGGCCTTAGTTTCCAGACATATACCACAAGATTCTACAATGTGATGAATCATGGATCTTAACCATACACACTATCGGCTTGCTTCATGAATCGCCAACAATTCTGCGTGGTTGGAAGAGGTGGCAGCTATCGTTTGCTTTATGAAGCGCCATGAGATGGGAGTATCACCACACGTGAATACATAACCAGTTTGTGAACGACCATTATGAGGATCAGATAAATAACCAGCATCTGCAAAACCAACCAAATCTGTTTTGGATTTGTTAGAATAATATAAACCCATATCTGACGTACCTCTGAGATATCGAAGTAAATGCTTTACTCCATTCCAGTGTCTTTGAGTAGGACATGAACTGTATCTCGCTAATAAGTTGACAGAAAAGGATATGTCCGGTCTTGTCTGACTGGCGAGGTACATCAAGGCTCCAATCGCACTTAAGTATGGTACTTCAGGGCCGAGAATCTTTTCGTTTTCTTCTCGGGGTCGAAATGGATCAATCTTGACATCAAGTGGTCTTACTACTGTGGACATGACATAGGTCCACCCCGACGCGGCCACGCGCGGGTTTGGGGAGGCGAATGAATCTCCATATGAGATGGTCAAATTGAAATTTAAATCGAAGTTGGAGTCGCCACCGAATTTTATGGTTATTCGGAACCGTTCGAGCCCACTCTATGTCGTAGTGGGCCGTATACAAAATACGGCCCATTTCCGATGTCAGAGTTTATTGGGCTCGTCCCTTTGCATATCGATACAGATGCCGACTTGAGCGGTTAATCGTATATTGAATGACTCTCGTTGCCAATGGTTTCAGACATCCGGAAACCACGGTTCTGAGTAAGGGGTGAGGGTACGTGTTGGGATGTTCACTAAGAACACCCAACCCCGCCCGCACATTAGCGGCCTCTACTAGGATATCGAATGATTTTTTAATACACGCGTTAGCAATACGATGAATGATATGCAAACATTGTTTTCCTAAACATGCGAGGAATTGAATGGGTTGCTAAGTCGGTTTAATGGATGAAAAATTTAACGTCAAAGTTGAATTTAGCATGTGAGATTCGTTTTAGTATAATAAGACAAACAATGAAAAAGATGAATTTGCTACAAAAGATGAACAAATGAGTTAGTATCGATTTGTAAAAATAATATAGCAAATAAAATAAATATATGAGATCGAGAAAATAAATATTAATCGAAATCTGAAAAAAATATTGCTAAAAACGCTGTTTTGTATAAAAAACGAAGTTCGAAAAATAATAAAAAACGAGAAACGAGCCGCGTTTTCAGTCGGTCGCGCGGCTCGCCCGGGATGCCGGCGAGTCGCGTGTCAGGCTGATTTCGAAAGCGGTTTTTTTAAAATTCGATGCTTTTATTAAATCGCGTACAAATATCGCATAATTTGTACACGATCTAATATTTTCGATATTCGTTATATTCGATAATTGACTACGAAATCAATATCAAAAACTCGGAACAGTTTTAGAAAAGATATAAATTTTAGAAATCGTTTCGTAGAATAATAAAATAAAACGAACGAAAAGGTTAAAAAAAAAAAGGGCCCGGTTTCAGGCCCGTGCGCGAGTCGCAGCTCGCGTGCGGGTTTGTCCGGTTTTTTATTTTTTGTTCGAAATTGCTAATTTTGGTAAATCGCGTACAAAATATGAATTAATTTGTATTCGATTTTATGTTTTCGATATTCGTCGTACCCGATATTCGATTATGAAATCGATATCGAGTATTCGGAATGAATTAAAAAAAAAAGTTTTGTAAAAAAGAAGTTTGAACGATAAAAAATGTAACGATTTTTAACATCGTCGAGATCTTAATATAATTCTTTTTGATACAATATTCGATTATAGAAAATCGATATCATATTTTTAAGAATGTTCGATATATGAAAATAGTTTTTAATAATATCGATATTAGAAAAAAAAATAAAAAAAGCGACGACCGACCCATAAAAAATAAGACGGACGAGGAGGAGAAGAGAAGAAAAGGGAGAAATCGGGTTTTGTTACACCCTCAACCTACATGCTTCTGTTTACTCGGATCGGGGCTCGTCGGGACGTGGCTTGGGCACAAGAGCGTCGAGTGGATGTCGGTGAGTTGGTGGTGGTTCGGTTCGGGCGTGACGAGTGAAGGGTGTCGGGTATCGGGCCGGTTTCCTTCGGGTTTGTAATATCGGTGTATCGATGCTAAGTGTTGATGATATTGTGTTGATTCGGGTTGTGATATGATATGATATTTTTCTGATTTCTGACCATATATTTTGAGCTGTGCAAGGGGCTATTTATAGGGAATTCCCGACCTTGGCTAGGAGAGTTTGAACTACCGTTTAAGATAGGAAACGTAAGAGTTCGAAAGGAATGAGGATTCCACTTTCTTGTGAAGGAAGAAAGGGAGCCGGCTGGTAGAGGGCTGCTCGGCCGAGTGTTTGCACTCGGTCGGGTGTTTGAATCGGTTTTCGGATAGGATTCCTACTTGAGATCGAATTCCATCTTTAAACGTATTTGTTTAATATTTTGTGAAGCTGATTTTTCGTAGGATTAGAGTTCGAATCAGCCGTGTGAGGTGTCACGGCTGACTCACGCACCTCGGGAATATTTTCGACGGATTTTGACTTGGTCGTTAAAAGACGGTTTTACCCCTGGTGTCGGAATCGACCCAAATTAGTCTTATTTGACTCGAAACGACCCACTGGGCCTGATTTTGAGGTTGGTTTTGTGAGATATGTACTCCATAATGAGTCCAAGCCAAATGCCAATGATTTTGAGCCCGTTTCTGAGTATTTAAAGCACGTTTGTGTCCGATCATCATCGGGTGTTTGTCGGAAACTGCTATAGACACCTGGCGGTCAAAATGTGGGTGTCTAAAGAGCCCCCACTCTGACTGAGGCTTGGACAAGGCGAAAGTCAGAGTAGCTACCAGGCAAATCAATGATTAAACCTGGCAGACTTCCGGTCGGGTCGTTTAAGGTCCATTAGACCTGCGTGGAGGGCCCGCTGGCCGGAGGCTAGAAACGTACCTGAATTGACGATGATACTCCGTAGGGAATCAGACTTGTCGTATAAGTCTATACCGCTGGGGAGTTGATTGCACGGTTTTGCTTGAGTCGTCCTGTATAATGATTTATGCAGAGTTTGCATGTAACACATTTTTAGGAGAAATGATTCGTGCTGGGGAATAAAAAATTGAAGAGGATTTTTTTGAAATTTTGAATTTGGAAGAGTTTTGAAAATAAGGTATTTTGACACTGAGAAGGAATAGGAATGCTCGGGAAGACTTAGCTAGATCCTAGGAAAAAGGCCTGTATGCTAAATCCCTTGGGATTAGGAATCCCAAAGTGAGGAGGAGAATCTGATTTCATGCTATAAATACCTTCTCCCTGCTCACAATTTATTCACAATTCACAATTCTCTTCTCCCTTCAAAGAAAAACAAGCCTTGAGAAACTTATTTCTTCTTTTTAGAAATTCAATCATGGGTATTGATCGATTAGTCGGAATGTTGCAAGATTGGTCCCGAATTTTCAGAGATGCTGATAAAGTTATTTTGAATCAGAATGGTGTCACCCAGCTATCCACAATCCGCCAGATGCAAGTGGATCGTCACTTTTTGGATGCTTGCCTGTCCTACTGGGATGATACTTATCATGTTTTTAGGTTTCCTCGGGGCGAAATCTGTCCCCTTCCTGAGGAAATAGCTGCTGTAGGAGGGTGAAATCCCATTCTTCGTCCTGCTATCCCCTTTTCAGTTCATGATCCAAGGAGGAAATTAAGAGAATTTTTAGGGCTTTCTCATATGGAGGTGTCTCGCATGCTGGAAGGAAATACAGTCTCCTTGATCGATCTGGCTGAAAAACTCATGAATCCGAATGACGTTCGGGCCAGGCCGGCATATAGCCGTAGGGCCTTTACTTTTTGCATGCTTCAAGTCTACGCTTTTGAAGGCCATATGGATTGGCTATCTTGTATGGGCCATGTCAGACTTCTCGCCGTAGCGGATCAAATGGAGATAGAGCATAGCCCAGCTTGGCTGATTACTGGGGAGATTATCCAAGGCTTAGATAATCGTAAGAGGGATCCATCGATCAGGCTGACCGGTAGCACCCGTCTTCTACAGGTAGGCTGATTTTTTCGATTTTCGCAATTTTTGATTTTTTTCAATTTCCGATTTTTTGGTCTTCGATTTTTTTTTCGCGATTTCCGCGGTTTTTCTCGCTTTTCCCGTTTTTCTCGGGTTTTTCGAATTTTTGCGATTTTTTTTTTGACCATATTGACTTTTCGCGATTCTGACTTTTCAGCTATGGCTTTTTGAGAGGCTATCGATCTTGGATCCTCCTCTAGATGTAAGCCGATATCGCCCGAATCAAGTGATGACAAGAAGACGGACCGTTGAATTTTCTCGTCTTACTACCCAAAAATTCTGGGACGAGCTGTTGTCTTTCCATGGAGGCCCATTGATCCGTTGGACCTTACCTTGGTGGCCCATTTATGTCTGGACCGGTTTAGAATTGCGAGACAGGGCCCGTTATCAACTGATCCTATTTTTTAGGCAGACGATTCATCTTTATCCCGATCGCATACTTAGGCAATATGGTCGGGCCCAGAGAATTCCGGAAATCGAGGCGGTCGTGAGTGAATCTACTCAGCTAACGGACGTGATGTGTGACATTTGGGCGCAAAGATGGTATACCCGACACACTTGGCCCGTTTCTAAAGCTTCTCCCTCGATCTGGGTATCAGACTCTTATACGAAGTGGACCCAGGCCGATTCTGCTAAAGCCCATGCTGCTTTAAAGACTGACGAAGCCTTTGACTTGCTGCGCCGAGAATAGGCTAAGGATAATCGAGGTTTCTTTGATGATGGCGACGCCCCGGCTACGATGGTCCGACTGATGTCAGGCCAGAAAGGGAAGACCAAGACTTTGACTAAAGGGTCCAGCACTAAAGGTACATGGGGGAAGATGAGCCCCCAGACGGACTTAGAAAAGAGACTTGGTCCAAGACTGGCAGCTAAGGACCGACTTGGTCCTCGGGATAGACTTCCCGAGCACGTACGAGCTCGGATCGAACCGCTGCAGGAGAAACCAAAGTCGAAGAAGCGGGTTCGAGTAAAGGAAGTTCCACTTGTGATTGGGGAACGCTCGCCCCCACCTCGTCGGCCTCGGGATCCGCGTGACCCGAAAGATAAGGGGAAGGGAAAAATGTACGAGTAGTCTCCTAAATTTTATTATTTAAGTATTACTACTATTTTTGTGTGATTTTTTTTTGCGTGAGGCATTTTTTGAAATAATAAAAGACATGTTAGTGAAAACCGTTCCTGTCTTTTCGTTATTGCAGTGGTTGTACCCTTTTGAGGGGTTGCCTACGTATCCACGATTAGTGGAATCAAACCGACTGTAGTTCAGACATAGATTTTTGCAATTTTCGAAATACATCAAGACTATTAGTTCGAGATGTGCGACAGTAGGATCAGTAATCCTAACTCATTGACTTGCTTAATTTTTGAAAGTTTTGTAAAAAAAAGATAAACTTTTAGCTGATGACATTGAGACAAGGTTAGGTAGTAACGCTTCAACTGGTCCAAGTTGGTTGGGTTGAAAAATTCGTTCCCATCCAAGTCTGTCAGTATTACGGCTCCTCCTGATAAAACCTTCTTCACTAAATACGGTCCGGCCCAATTGGGTTTGAATTTTCCTCTTGGGTCGAATGGTAGCAAAGCCCGGACAGATTTTAGGACTAGATCGCCTTCTTTGATATTTCTGGGCCTAACCCTTTTGTTGAAAGCCCGTTTTATCCTTTTTTGATATATCTGGATATTGTTGAGAGCTCGGGATCGTCGTTCGTCCAAAAGAATCAACGAATCGTATCGGGCTTGGACCCAATCTGCTTCAGGTACTTGACTTTCGAGTAAAATCCTTAGAGATGGTACCTCAAGCTCGACCGGCTGGACCGCCTCCATCCCATATGTCAGATAGTATGGAGTTGCTCCGGTTGCGGTGCGGATTGATGTCCGGTACCCCCATAAGGCGAAAGGGATTTTATCGGGCCAATCCCGGTAATTATCAGCCATCTTTTTAAGTATGGTGACAATTGTTTTATTTGCTGCCTCTACCACTCCATTGGTTTGGGGACGGTAAGGCGAAGATGTATGCCTTTGAATCTTATATTTTGCTCGCAAAGTAGCGGTTTCGGCTTGGAAATGGGTCCCGTGATCACTTATGAATTCGTGCGGGATCCCGTATCGGCATATAATTTTATCTTGGATAAATTTTGCAACGTGCTTGGCGTTCAAGACACGATATGACTCGGCTTCGACCCATTTAGTGAAATAGTCAATAGCCACTAGAATAAAGCAGTGACCTCCCGTCCCGGAAGGGTTCACTTTCCCGATTATATCAATTCCCCATGTTGAGAATGGCCATGGTGATGTCATAGTATATAACAGGGATGACGACATATGCTGGACGTTGCCGAAAATCTGACAGTTGTGACAGTGCTTGACATATAACTGACAGTCGGTTTCCATGCTATTCCAATAGTACTCGAGTCTGGCGATTTTTCAAGCTAGCATATGGGCATTCATATGCGGACCGTTCTCGCCATCGTGTACCTCGGCCATGACCTTTTCGGCCTGTGTTTTATCGATGCATAGGAGTAAAGCCCCCTGTGCCGTCTTTTTGTACAATTGTCCATCGTCCGTGCGGATGAACTGAGTGGCCCATCTTCGTAGGGCTTTCTTGGCCCGGTTTTCAGATCCCGGAGGATATTCTCCCGACGTCAAGTAGGTAAGAACAGCTTGGTACCAAGGTTCTGGGTCGGTTATTTCGATGTCTTGAATAGCGTTGATATATGCCGGCTCGGACCGTCTTTCGACGCAGATCGGCATGCTGGTCAGATGTTCCGGGATATTTAGTAAAGATGCTAATTTGGATAGTGCATATGCAAACTGGTTTTCTTCCCGAGGTAGATAAATGTACTCCACCTTTTGAAACTGCTTTTCGAGAACCCTTACTCGTGCTTGGTAGGCTACGAGATTTTCGTTCCGAGTTTTTCATTTCTGGAGTGCTTGATTGATGGCTAATGATGAGTCACCGTGGACCCGGAGGTTTGTTACTCCTAAATCAGCGGCGGCTTGCAACCCGTGAATGCATGCTTCGTATTCGGCTGCGTTATTAGTCACATCGAAATCTAACTTGATGGATAACGGGGTGTGCTTCCCTTGTGGTGAGATTAGTAAAATCCCGACACCAAATCCTCGAAAATTGGATGCCCCATCAAAATATAGATCCCTTGTCTCTGTGTCGGTATGGAATATATCTTCGTCAGGGAAGGCCCAAGTATCGGTATGTCCCTCTTCAGATATCGGACCATCGGCTAGGAAGTCGGCTACTACCCGACCCTTGATGGCTTTTAATGGTACGATTTTGAGGTCGACCTCAGCTAGCATTAAAGTCCATCTAGATATTCTACCATTGAGGATGGGCTTTTCGAACAGATACTTGATTGGATCCATTCTTGATAGTACGTGCACTTCGTGGCTAAGCATGTAATGTCGGAGCTTTTTAGTGGCCCAAACTAGAGCTAGACACGTCTTTTCGAGCATCGTGTATTTGCATTCGTTTTCCAGGAACTTTTTACTGATGTAGTAAATGGCTCATTCTTCTGAGTCGACCGTTTGGGCTAGCATAGCCCCCATGGCTGTCTCGGTCGTTGTTAAGTATAATGACAGAGGCAGGCCGTGCTGAGGTGGCATTAATACCGGTGGAGATGACATAATATCTTTGATCTTATCGAAAGCTGCTTGACATTTGTCGTCCCATAGTACCCGTTCTCCTATCTTCAGTTTTTTGAAAATGGGTTCACATACCATGGTTAGCTTCGAAATGAACCTGCTGATATATTGGACTTTCCCGAGAAACCCCCTAATCTCCTTTTTGGTTTTAGGTGACCGTATCTCGGTAATGGCCTTAATCTTGGCTGGGTCAACCTCGATGCCGCGCTGGCTGACGATATGGCCCAGTAATTTGCCCGATGTTACCCCGAAACTGCAATTTTGAGGGTTTAACCTCATGTTGTACTTGCGTAGTCGGGTGAAGAATTTTCTAAGGGCCGGAATATGCCCGTTTCGTTCTTTGGACTTAACGATCATATCGTCCACGTAGACTTCTACTTCCTTATGCATCATGTCATGCAGTAAGGTAGTGGCGGTCCGTTGATAAGTGGCACCGGCGTTGATAAGCCCAAATGGCATAACGGTGTAACAGTAAGTCCCCCAAGGTGTAGTGAAGGTGGTCTTACTCATGTCTTCTTTCGCCATTTTGATCTGATTGTATCCGGCATACCCGTCCATAAAGGATAGAAGGGCATGGTCGGCCGTGTTGTCCACCAGTATGTCGATGTGTGGCAACGGGAAATCATCTTTCGGGCTGGCCTTATTAAGGTCCTGGAAATCTACACAAACTCGTACCTTTCCGTCTTTCTTGGGTACTGGTACGATATTTGCAACCCAGTCTTGATATTCAGACACTTGAATAAAGCCCGCTTTGAATTGTTTGTCAACTTCTTCTTTGACTTTGAGAGAGCATTCGGGCCTCATTCTTCGGAGTTTTTGCTTTACCGGCTTACACCCATCTTTGATGGGTATACGGTGTTCGGCTATCTCCCGGTCTATTCCCGGCATGTCCTTGTAGGACCATGCGAAGACGTCTTTGAATTCATGGAGGAGGTCTGTGAATTGTTGTTTCTCCTCGGGGTTTAGGGATAAACCTAACTTAAGCATATGAGGCTCTAAAGGGGTTCCTACATTGATGGAATCGGTTTCTTCGATCACCGGATCTCGGGACTCCCTTTGTTCGAGTTTCTCGACTAGATGCTGAGGTAGTGGTACCTGTTCGTCGGGTTTCTTAATGTCATTGCAAGTAAAGTTTTTGAAAATGTTTTGAAAATAAGACAAGTCGTAAGCAGAACGGTTATCGTTATTATTGATAGAGAGCTTTGAAAATAGCTCAAAGAGAGCTGCTATCTGATCGCTGGTCAGAGACGGTATGGGGAGTGCTCTCGGGACAGATTCCGAGACTCCCTGAGGTAGAGCTAAAGGAAAAGGGGTTACAGACTCGACCCTAGTACTGGACCTTCTAGACTTAGACTCAGACTCCGACTCTGACTCTGACTCGGACTCAGATTCGGATTCGGACTCGTCGCCCTGCATGTCTCCTTCGCCAGTACTGAGCTTGTAGACTCGACCCTCGCTGTCGGTCCACTTGATCGTCTTCCTCCAAGCCCTCTTTCTAGTGTCAGCACCTACTTCAGAGATCAGTTTGGTTGGATCGAACTTGCTGCTATGGAGGATCAGGTTGACTAATTCCTCTTTAGGGGTCGGGATTATCTTGCTGTCCCCGAACAAGAGCCCCAGCATGGGCTCGGCTTGGTTCGAATCCTCCTTTGATTCGGCCTGAATGAGTGCAAAGATATCATCTGGGATGAAATTGACCCCAGGATAGGTTATAGTGGGTTGATAGAGACCCGTCTGGACAGCTCCGAATACCGGAGTGACAAAGTGATCGCTCAGTCTTGGGCTGTAAGGGTCTAAGTAGGTACCCTTGAGAATATTTCAGGCCTTTTGGATGCCGGCCCGGACCTCATTTTCCGGGGTTAAGGCGTACCCCAAACCGAACTTCGAATCTTCATCGCTTAAAACATCGATGATCTTGCAGCAGGGAGACCAGGCCTTGAAGTAGCCCCTGGTAAGTAACCCAAGTTTTGCAGCATTTTGTCGATGCTGGTTGTGAAGTAGGGCCTAAAGAGATACTCTTCATCGATCATTCCCACGAAATTGAATCCTCGCGGGTCGATTGAACCAGCCGTGTTGCAGCTTGATACGGCTATTGGGGTAGCTTCGAGGGTGATGACCCCGTCTTGTAAAGGTAGCTTGACCTTTCTGTGAAGAGTGGAGGATACGGCTTTAACCGCGTGGATCCAGGGTCTTCCAAGTAGCAGATTGAAAGATGAAGTGACATCGATCACTTGGAATTCGAGCTCTTTTTCAATTGGGCCAGTTATGATGGTTAGCTTAACGACCCCAACAACGGATTTTGGGCTTCCGTCGAAAGCCTGGATAGTTTGTGCAGTAGGAAGATAGTCAGTCTCGGTAATGCCGAGAGCCTTTGCAGTCCTTAAGGGAAGGACGTTCACAGCCGACCCATCATCGATTAGGGTCATGGGTAGATACTTGCCTCGACAAATCACCGTGATGTATAGGGCCAGGTTGTGGGTGGCCCCAAATGGTGGCAGATCAGATTCAGAGAAGGTGATAAGTGGGCCTTCTCCTTTGGGCTTGCCCTTGAGGTGAGGCAGGATAGTGGCTACCATTTCAGTGGGGGTAACCGACGAGTCTACCTTGATTTCATCGAGAGCCTTAGTAAGTGCTGCCCGATGTTCTTGAGAACTAACCAGAAGCTGCCATATGGTAAGGTCAGTTCGGAACCTCTTTAGTTTCTTGACTAGGACCGTGTCGGTGTCTGGTTCTTCAAGTATAGAGTCCATCTTGGCGGGTTCAGTGACGGATCACGGGGTCGAGGGTCCGGCCGTGATGACATGAGTACCGGCCAGGGCTTTGGTTTTGACCTTCCGGATCTCTTCGGCTGTGATGGGGACAGTCTCCCCCTTAGCCATGTAAACATCGTCTTCATCGTCATTCCATATCCCGTTGATTTGGGGAATGAAAGGGGAAATGAGATGAGTGCAATCGATTATTTCTCGAGTAGAAATGGCGTGAGTAGCAAGAGGGTTGTTTTTGTTACTGGGCTTATCGCTGGGTAATGGTATCTTCCCACTCTCGATCAGATCTTGAATGAGATGCTTTAGCTTCCAGCATTTTTCAGTGTCATGCCCGTTGCCTTGGTGATAGCGGCAATAGGCCTGAGCGTTGTAGCTTTTGGACCGCTTCTCGACAGGAACCTCTGACATTCGGCCTATAGGTTGGATCAGGCCTTTAGAAGATAGCCTTTGTAAGGCGTCGGCATAAGTAGTCCCTATGTCCGTGAATACTCGGGCTGGAGTATTCTTTTTGGTTGAGGTGTCTAGCAAATTAACCTCGTCGAAGATGCTTCGGGCCACACTTGTAGTTGCGGGCTTGCCAGAAGATGAACTGGCTCCTTGATTACCCTTTGTAAAGGCCTTAGTAAGGCTCTCTAACCTTAGATCGTCTTCGATTCTTGTACCCATCTCGGTTAAGGTGGCGAAATTGGGTATGATAGCGTACCGGAGATGGATCCGGTAAGATGGGAGGAGATTTTTCACAAAGGCCTCCACTAATACCTTTTCGCTGGGCTTGATGACCTCGAGAGTACGCATGGTTGTTTGGATTTCTGCATTGTCGGTGTAGTTCCGAGCGAATTCTGTTGCTACGTCGTCCCAAGACTTGTACTTTTTGGAGTCGAGCTTATAAAACCAAGCCTTCGGGTGCTTCTCTAGCGAGGAAGCAAACAGATGCTTGAACATGTCGGACTTGACCCCTTTTAGGGCCATAAACTCTTTGAAGGCCCGGATATGTAATACCGGGTCTTCGGTTCCGTCGAACATCGGGAGGCCTGTCAAGTTGAGATTGGCAGGCAGTTGGTCGGTCAGGGGAGAATAGGTTCGAGCATTCTCCGTATGGATCGAGTTGTGGGTCGACAAGTGGACCTGCTCTTGTAGCTTGAGGACCGCGCTAGTCAATTCGGCTAATGGGCCCTTAGTTTCGTCTTCATCACTCGGCCTATCCTGTTCTATGGCGCTAACCCGGGTAACAATGGCGATCTGGTCACCCCTGATTTGGTCGAGTTGTTCTCGGATCTTGACCAATGCGGCGTTCACTAGTCCTTAGTCATGGTTCGGGTGTGAGGTGGCCTGTCTGTAAGAACACCACGTAATCAGCTACTAACCCAAATCGTAGAACTAAAGTACATCCCGAGCAAGGAAAAGGGAAACTAGAGAGGAAACGACTCGGAAAAGACATCTAGACGGATGACTCGTGAGAGGTGGGCCTCCTTTAGGATCCAGCTGTGTGGGCTGGGCCCTGTTTGAAAGGAGGTTCACGTGAGACATTCCCCAGACTTCTAGACTCGATTGTGTAGACGGACCGACCCTTGTAGAAGTATGTCCTACGTAGGTGGGCTTTGCCTTAGTATAATAAGGCGGACTGGGATAGGGAGGAAATCCGTGATATAAGATCGACGGAGTTTCGACGCTAGAAGACCTTGACGACCTATGACACGACCCGACACTGCTAAATACGGGAAGTCCTAAGAAGAGGAAGGTTTTGAAATTTGATTTTTGAAAGCCCGAGTAAAATCGGGAAGAGGAGTCCGGCCCTTTTTTTTTTCGAAAAAGAAAACGGAAAGGCGGACCGGGGAGGGTTTTGAAAGTTCGAAAATATTTTCGAGTGTTGAAATGGGCATCATACTGGCTAAAAATAGGCTATTTTGAGTAAAATCGTGGATCCTAAATTCGGTATATGTTCCGGGTTTTGAAATTGGATATTTTGAAAACGATGCTATTTTGAAAAAAGACGTTTTTTTGAAAAACAGACTTGTAAATCAGGTAGCACGTAGTCATGGAAACAGTATAACGACGCCATGTATGCTCTAATTCTAAGTCTCGGTCAGTCTGAAAGGGTCTATACCAATGTACACAGCCTATCGAGAATCGGGGCGGACTTCCTAAGTCGAGTTGAGCTTAGAACATGCCGTAAAACCCATACGAATCGGCTAATGGACACCTTCGACATATCCAATTTGGACTACATTGATAGTATAGTGGGACGTCGGTCACCAGTACCGGCCCGGGAAAAATATGGGGTTATGCATGAACCGTAAAACTAAAACGCGTATTGTACTAGTCAAACGATTTCTATTCGAGTCTTACCCTGAGGATACTGAAGGTCAGTAACGTATCAGCTAATCCCCAGCGGAGTCGCCAAATTGTGGACATGACATAGGTCCACCCCGACGCGGCCACACGCGGGTTTGGGGAGGCGAATGAATCTCCATATGAGATGGTCAAATTGAAATTTAAATCGAAGTTGGAGTCGCCACCGAATTTTATGGTTATTCGGAACCGTTCGAGCCCACTCTATGTCGTAGTGGGCCGTATACAAAATACGGCCCATTTCCGATGTCAGAGTTTATTGGGCTCGTCCCTTTGCATATCGATACAGATGCCGACTTGAGCGGTTAATCGTATATTGAATGACTCTTGTTGCCAATGGTTTTCGGACATCCGGAAACCACGGTTCTGAGTAAGGGGTGAGGGTACGTGTTGGGAAGTTCACTAAGAACACCCAAACCCGCCCGCACATTAGCGGCCTCTACTAGGATATCGAATGATTTTTTAATACGCGCGTTAGTAATACGATGAATGATATGCAAACATTGTTTTCCTAAACATGCGAGGAATTGAATGGGTTGCTAAGTCGGTTTAATGCATGAAAAATTTAACGTCAAAGTTGAATTTAGCATGTGAGATTCGTTTTAGTATAATAAGACAAACAATGAAAAAGATGAATTTGCTACAAAAGATGAACAAATGAGTTAGTATCGATTTGTAAAAATAATATAGCAAATAAAATAAATATATGAGATCGAGAAAATAAATATTAATCGAAATCTGAAAAATATTGCTAAAAACGCTGTTTTGTATAAAAAACGAAGTTCGAAAAATAATAAAAAACGAGAAATGAGCCGCGTTTTCAGTCGGCCGCGCGGCTCGCCCGGGATGCCGGCGAGTCGCGTGTCGGGCTGATTTCGAAAGCGGTTTTTTTAAAATTCGATGCTTTATTAAATCGCTTACAAATATCGCATAATTTGTACTCGATCTAATATTTTCGATATTCGTTATATTCGATAATTGACTACGAAATCAATATCAAATACTCGGAACAGTTTTAGAAAAGATATAAATTTTAGAAATCGTTTTGTAGAATAATAAAATAAAATGAACGAAAAGGTTAAAAAAAAAAGGGCCCGGGTTTCAGGGCCGTGCGCGAGTCGCAGCTCGCGTGCGGGTTTGTCCGATTTTCTATTTTTTGTTCGAAATTGCTAATTTTGGTAAATCGCGTACAAAATATGAATTAATTTGTATTCGATTTTATGTTTTCGATATTCGTCGTACCCGATATTCGATTATGAAATCGATATCGAGTATTCGGAATGAATTAAAAAAAAGTTTTGTAAAAAAGAAGTTTGAACGAAAAAAAATGTAACGATTTTTAACATCGTCGAGATCTTAATATAATTCTTTTTGATACAATATTCGATTATAGAAAATCGATATCATATTTTTAAGAATGTTCGATATATGAAAATAGTATTTAATAATATCGATATTAGAAAAAAAAATAAAAAAAGCGACGACCGACCCATAAAAAATAAGACGGACGAGAAGGAGAAGAGAAGAAAAGGGAGAAATCGGGTTTTGTTACACCCTCAACCTACATGCTTCTGTTTACTCGGATCGGGGCTCGTCGGGACGTGGCTTGGGCACAAGAGCGTCGAGTGGATGTCGGTGAGTTGGTGGTGGTTCGGTTCGGGCGTGACGAGTGAAGGGTGTCGGGTATCGGGCCGATTTCCTTCGGGTTTGTAATATCGGTGTATCGATGCTAAGTGTTGATGATATTGTGTTGATTCGGGTTGTGATATGATATGATATTTTTCTGATTTCTGACCATATATTTTGAGCTGTGCAAGGGGCTATTTATAGGGAATTCCCGACCTTGGCTAGGAGAGTTTGAACTACCGTTTAAGATAGGAAACGTAAGAGTTCGAAAGGAATGAGGATTCCACTTTCTTGTGAAGGAAGAAAGGGAGCCGGCTGGTAGAGGGCTGCTCGGCCAAGTGTTTGCACTCGGTCGGGTGTTTGAATCGGTTTTCGGATAGGATTCCTACTTGAGATCGAATTCCATCTTTAAACGTATTTGTTTAATATTTTGTGAAGCTGATTTTTCGTAGGATTAGAGTTCGAATCAGCCGTGTGAGGTGTCACGGCTGACTCACGCACCTCGGGAATATTTTTGACGGATTTTGACTTGGTCGTTAAAAGACGGTTTTACCCCTGGTGTCGGAATCGACCCAAATTAGTCTTATTTGACTCGAAACGACCCACTGGGCCTGATTTTGAGGTTGGTTTTGTGAGATATGTACTCCATAATGAGCCCAAGCCAAATGCCAATGATTTTGAGCCCGTTTCTGAGTATTTAAAGCATGTTTGCGTCGGATCATCATCAGGTGTTTGTCGGAAACTGCTATAGACACCTGGCGGTCAAAATGTGGGATTCTACAACTACCATTGGAGTATTTAGAGGATGTGCCTTGTCCATATTGAACTGTTTTAGTACTTTATCAATGTACGTTCCCTGGTGCAACATAATCCCATTGTCAAGATGCTCAATTTGTAGGCCAAGACAAAATTTCGTCTTTCCTAGATCTTTCATCTCAAATTCTTTCTTTAGATATTCAACAGCTTTGGTAATCTCTTCAGAAGTACCAATAATATTCAAATCATCAGCATAAATAGCAATAATCACAAATCCAGATCCGGATTTCTTTATGAATAGACAAGGGCAAATCAGATCATTTTTGTATCCTTCTATCAATAAATAATAATAATAGTATAATAATACTAATAATTAATTTTGTGGCTCGAAACTTCCGTCACCAATCAGGTGATCAATTTTTCCATCAGGGTCTGAAAAGAAATCCGAGACATCCAAATCACCAATATTATAATCATCTCCATCAGCAAAATTTGTCTCAACATCTTTTTCAGCAACAAAATTTGCTTCAATTTTCTTCCCTTTATTTTTAAGGGACTGATGATAAAGATTCACAAGATGTCCGAGTGTACGACATGTACGGGCCCAATGACTATTATCACCACAACGGTGGCATGAACTACCGACCGGGATATTCTTTTCGCGTGGACTATCATTTTCTTCTCGTTTATGGCGAGAAAATGAGTTTTTAAATTTTTCACCTCTAGCACCTCGATAATTATTTCTCCCTCGTCCACGTCCACGTCCACGGCCTCTACCGTGACTTCTATTATTATAATTATTATCATATTTCGTTGCATTCACTTCTGGGAATGGATCAGATCCAGTTGGACGGGATTGGTGATTTTTCAACAGAATTTCATTATTCTGTTCAGCCACAACTAAGCAAGAAATCAACTCAGAGTATTTTTTAAAGCCTCTCTGACGGTATTGCTGTGATAAAAACCAATTGTGACCCATGAAAGGTCTGATATGTTTTTTCCAACATATCTGCATCAGATATTTTTTCGCCACACAAATTTAATTGTGAGGTAATTCTGAACATGGCTGAATTATAATCACTAACGGATTTAAAATCCTGTAATCTCAGGTGGATTCACTGATGTCGAGTTATAGGTAAAATTACCAATTTCAAGAGGTCATATATTTCTTTCAGATTTGCTCATAAGACCAAAGGGTCTTTCGCAGTCAAGTACTCGATTTTCAGCCCTTCACATAGATGGTGACGAATAAAAATTATAGTTTTCGCCTTGTTCTGGGGAGATGAATTATTCCCCACTTTGATAGCGTCACCAAGACCATTAGCATTCAGGTTCATTTCCGCATCTAATGCCCATTCTATGTAGTTCTTGCCAGAGATATCAAGGGCATTAAATTCAAGTTTCACCAAATTCGACATGATAACTATAAAAGAATAAAAAAAAATAGTTATATTAAACTGAGACCAATAAAGAATTGTGATATTAAAATAAATAATAAAGTATATGATTAATCAATTACTAAAATAATGAATCACCGCACCAATAAGTCGGCTATCATAATTAATAAGAAATAAGAAGATTGTTAAAACCAATTGAAACCAATATTATGTTAAACTATTTACGTGCAATTGAAAACAAACAAATAAACCAAAAAAAAAAGAATAAAATAAAATTTGTTTACGTGTAAACAATTTGATCATGTATCAAATTGATCACCCATTGAAATCAATTGTCACGTGAAAAATATCTATTTTCCTTTTTTTTTACCTGAAAAACTAGTGGTAGATTTCGTGCTGATAACGTGTTGTGAAAGAGAATTAAGAAGAGAGAAGAGAGAATTGAGAGGTAGTTTATTCCTTAATGGGGAGTACATATATATAGGATACAAAAGAGAAATAGGGTTTAGGGTTAGTAATTTACATGGACCTAAACACTATACATGGACATCCATATAATTATATATAACAACTCGTTACTTGTACTTCATTCTCCTTTTTAGTTCTCCTCCGTCATCTCTCTCTCCTTCACCATTTTTCTTCTCTTCATTAATGACAGATGTGCATCTCCAAATAAAAAGTCTAAAAATTTATGGGCTTCAAAATGCGCTTCAATCTGCATCTGTTTCTTGTTTTTGTCAATGGGGAGGAGGGAACGAGGGCGAGAGTGTTGTCGATGATGAGTTCAAAGGCTGGAGGAAATAACCGGAATTGGCGGAGGCGGTGGCGGTGGCTGCTGTACGAGCTTTGGCATCCGTTATTACTTATTAGCTTTAGTAAGACTACTACTAAGATGGAGCTTGAGATTGAGCTTAAGAAAGCTTCCGATTCTCTCAAGGTTTTTAATTTATTTAGTTTTATTTCTATAGTTTCGTTTAGATTAATAACGTGTTGACTTTGGTGTAAAATTGTGTTGTTAGCTAGATTTAGGGGTGTTCAAAAAGTGACCCGGACCGGTAAACCCGACCGATCCGGACCGTACGGTCCGATCCGGTCCGCGGGTCTCCAAAAACTTGGTTGCCGGTCCGCGGTCTGGTCCGGTCCGGTCCACACTTAAAAAATTAATCAAATTTAGTGTATTTTACTGGTCCGGTCCGGTCTTAAGAGGGTCCGGTCCGGTCCGGATTTTTTGTTAACCAGTCCGGTCCGGCCTGGTATTAAGAGGGTCCGGTCCGGTCCGGTCCGGTCTTAAGAGGGTCCGGTCCGGTCCGGGTTTTTTGTTAACCAGTCCGGTCCGCGGGTTTGGACTTTTTGGGTTGCTGGTCCGCGGGTTCAGCCGATCCAGTCCGGTCCGGTCCGGGTTTGGACCGGTGAACACCTCTAGCTAGATTTGGTGAGATTGGAGGAAGAGAAAGGCGGAGGACATTAATGACGTTTAGTGCTCCGTACACTTAATAAGTGAAGGAAGTGAAATAATATGAAAAAGGAAGGTGGACGTGTTCTATCGGTAACCGGTCACCTATACTACTCTGGTTTAACTACTCCAATAATACGTATTATTTTCAGATTTATTATAATTTATATTATCTTGGGAAGACGTCCTATAGTTAGTATTATTGTCGTTAAATAAAATTAAAGGGAAAAAACAAAGGTGAACGGGTTCTACCGATAATCGATCACCTATAATATTACTCTGGTTTAACTATTTCAATAATACGTATTATTCTCAGATTTATGAAAAATGATACGAGTATTATTTTGGGAAGACGCCCTATAATTGGTATTATTGAGGTTAAATAACCTTTTTTAAAATATAATAATAATAACAACAACAACAACAACAACAACAACAACAACAACAACAGTAAAAGTAATAATAACAACAACAACAACAATAATAATAATAATAATACGACACATTTTTAATAACCTTTCTCTCTCTCTCCTTTCTCTCTCTAGAGAAGTTTCTCTCTTGCAACAACCTCCATTAACGACCATGAGCACTGCAGCGACAACGGGAAGGGGAAGAGGAAGACCTCGAAAAAATGTCAGGATAGAACAAACAAATCATGAGGATTCCATTGATACTGGAATTAACCATTTCAGGGAACATATTAAGAGCAAACAAAAACCCAAATGAACGTGAAACATGGTTCGCCATTGATTAATGATTACATCCAAGAAGCGCTCAATTCTGCACTAAAATTACAGGGGAAGGTGACGATTCTGAAACATAATGAAGAGGGACAATGTTCTGGAAAGGAATTGGAGCAAGGAGACGAAACCACAGGAATTGGGTGAGTCTTCTCAGAACCTCCAATTCAAGGAGGTAATTGAGAATAAGAATGGAGGGTCATCATGGGCGAAAAAGACCAAAGACACCAAGATTGGGATGGGTCTGTACTATGATGAAAATAGCGCAATTGTTGAGGAAATAGATATTGCTATGGATGATTTTGCTTACGAGCTTAAACTCTGGAAATTTACTTTGATGGGAAATGTTCTTGGAGCAAAGCCTACTCTCAAGCAGATAACATAATTCGTGGATAAGAATTGGAATAATTCACAAGTTGTCCAATATTTCAAGAAAGGATGGTTTTCCTTTCGTTTTCAGAAGAAAGAAGACATGGATCAGGTTCTTCGAGGAGGGCCATGGCAAATTGGCCGTAATTCATTGATCTTGAAACAATGGAGTCCATCGTTTTTGCAGGAAATGGACAAAATCTCTGTTGTTCCGGTTTGGGTATTGTTTCCGGATCTGGATCCTTACCTATGGTCGGATTCAGTATTGAGTAAAATGGCTAGCAAAATTGGTAAGCCCCTTTATGCTGATTTTACTACCACATTCAAAGAACGATTGTCTTTTGCTGGAATAATGGTGGAAGTGGATGTCTCTACAGTTACTGCAGTCCATTACCTTTAATGTTCCTATTATTGGCAAATCTGTGCAACGAGTAGAGTATGAATGGCTTCCTTACTATTGCCATGACTGTGGCAAGTTGGGGCATGAAATTGATAGTTTCAAAAAAGAAAAACAGAAGGAAAAACAGGTGAGGGGTGTAACTACTCAAAGATATACCCCTAAGAAGGTTGACCCTCAGAGGCTAGGTGGTACCTCAGATGTTAGGCTCATACAGCAAAACCTCTCTGTAATGCATCAAGGATCCTCTGGGGAAGAGTCTACCAGTGGCCTGATTATCGCTGGCTCAGAACCCCAACAGCTAGGCGGTATCTCATCAAGTGTGGAGCAGGGTTCAGAGCATGGCAAGGCTGCAGAAGGCTCAGGATGCTTAGAGCTAGGCCTGGAAGTTTGTCATGCTACTGACCCTGGTTTCACGCCTGTTGTAAGGCGCTCAAGATGCGTTGGGATAGGCCCTAAGGTGAAAGGCGCTGGTAAGGACTTTGAAGGCGAGCAGTGTGGGAATCTTACTGATTTGCATACACCTAATAGGTATGCGTTATTGAAGCCGCATGATAATGTAGTGGATGTACAGGAAGAGAGAGATCTTTATCCTCCAATAGCACGTAGCATCCCACCTGACATTCCTACATGATTATAGCATCATGGAATATTAAAGGAGGGAATGATCTCCTAAAGCAAAATGAGGTAATGAAGCTTTTGAGGGGTAGGGGAATAGATGTACTTGGCCTATTAGAAACCAAAATTAAAGAGGAAAATGCAAGATCTGTGATAAATGGGAAATTAAAGGCATATGATGTAAAATGCAACTATGAATCACATTATAATTGAAGGATTTGGCTGATATGGAACCCTAACACGGTAAAGGTTAGGCCCCTTATTATAAACGAGCGGTTTATACTTTGTTCTGTAGAACGTTTGGCCTCTAGAAAAGAATGTTATATCACAATTGTCTATGGTAGAAATGATGCAGCTGGAAGGGAGATACTATGGGATAAGTTGAAGCAATTGAGGGATGATTATCATAGTTGAGTGGTAGTAGGAGACTTTAATATAGTCAGATCTTCTAGTGAAAAGGTTGGGGGTACTGAGCCTGACTTCCAGGATATGGATGCATTCAATACGTGCATCAATGCTAGTGGTTTGAGCGAATTATACGGTCAAGGGTGTGAATACACATGGACCAATAAGCAGGATCCGAACAGTAGAGTATGGACAAAGCTAGATAGAGCCCTAATTAATCAATCTCCATTGGGCTGGCACCTTCCATAACTCTTCTGTGCAGTACTTGCAAGCGGGAATATCTAACCATTCTCCAGTATTGGTAAAGGTGATTGCAGAGAACTCAAAAGCTAGAAGATTCAGTTTCTTAAATTGTTGGGCTAGTAACCCAAGTTACTATGATCATGTGAAGAAAGCTTGGAGTAAGAAGGAATATGGCACAGCGGGGTTCAGACTTTTTGCTAAAGTAAAAAATGTGAAAAAGAATTAAAGCATATGCATAAGGAGAGTTTCTCTAGTATTGGAAGGAGGATCTCAGAGCTAGAGACAAATCTGGAGATGTGCCAGCAGGGTTTGCAGGCTGATCCACTATCTCCGAATCTCATAGCAACTGAGAAACAGTTATCAAAGATGTGCTGGGTTTTAAAGAAAGCTGTATTAAGCATTTTGAACCAGAGGGCAAAGATGGACAATATTGTTTTAGGAGATGACTCGACCTCATATTTTTATTCTAAGTCGAAGGAGAGGAGACTTCAGCAAGTCATTGGTTCTATTACTGATGCAAAAGGGGGAATGAGAGAGGGGGAGCAAGAGGTTGCACATGGATTTATTGAGTATTACTGTGGACATGACGTAGGTCCACCCCGACGCGGCCACGCGCGGGTTTGGGGAGGCGAATGCATCTCCATATGAGAATGGATCGAATTGAAATTTAAGTCGAAATGAAGTCGCCACCGAACTTTGTGGGAGTTCGGACCCGTTCGAGCCCACTCTATGTCGTTGTGGACCGTACACAAAGTATGGCCCATTTCGATTTCAGAGTTTATTGGGCTCGTCCCTTTGCATTGCGTTACCGATACCGTCACTACCGGTTATCGTGTATTGAATGACTCTCGTGCGCCAACGGTATCGGGCATCCGGAAACCGAGGTTCTGAGTAAGGGGTGAGGGTACGTGTTGGGAAGCCCACTAAGGACACCCAACCTCGCCCGCACTTAGCGGCCTCTACTAAGACATCGTTTGACTTTCTAATATGCGCGTTAGTAATCCGGTAAAATGTTATGCAAACAACGTTTTACAAGATATAAAAATTGAATAGGTTGCTACGTCATTTTAATGCATCTTGATTCACGTCAAAGTGATTTAGCATGCGATGTTCATTTAAGGCAATAAATGGCAAACATCGAAAATAGAAAGCTCGTAAATAAATTACAAATTACACGGGCGGAATACAACCCGGAATTCACAATACAACGAGCAATAAAATAATAATCGAATTATATAACTAAAATGATAGCCAATAAATAGAAACCGACCCGTATATAGTAAATATGAACTAGACTGTGAGTCGTGTAAATGGACGAACTTTGATTGAATACGCATTATTTTGTGTACTAACCAAAGGACGGAGATATAGGACCTAGGCGCTAGCCCGATCCCAAATCCTTATGCCTTGTCCCAACTTATCATATCGATAAATTGGAGTCTAAATTAATCGTACGTCGGATACGACTAAGGAGTCGTCAACGCAAGATTAATAGTGAGACCGTCGATCAAAGTTGTTTATGTTCAATGATATGCATGTATTTTGAAAAGGAGATCACGTGATTGACTTTACACGTGACGACCAAGTCGCTTTTTAAAAGACGAGGCTCGGATGATAAAAAGGAGCTCTCGGTTTTCTGGGCTACAGGACCTACTCGATCGAGTCATGGTCTGACTCGGTCGAGTGTGTCCTCGAGGAGGCTACTGCCCAAAATTTGGGGTGCTACTCGATCGAGTTGCTTATGTACTCGGTCGAGTGGCACCTGTACGTGTTATGACTCGTTTCGTTTTATGTGTTTTAAAATCGATAATTAACCGAATCACATATAAATATGGCACGATTTATATGCAACTCGATCTTCGGTACTCGTAATGCGTATATTATGATTACGAGACCGTCATCGGAGATTTTGGAAAGGTGATACAAGAATTGTTTTGAATCAGACCGGGACAAAATTGGTTCCCTCCGCGTTACGTCATCTTTAATAATCCTTACGGATCATGCGATGCTCGGTTTAGCATCAACGGGTTTTGTACCGATCCTTGAAAATGGAATTAAGCCCGTTCAAATACGTACTATCACGATCGCGTTATGCCCTTGAGTGCGTAGGACGGTGCTCCTCGAAAGGGCGCCACCACTATTGCGGCTCGTAAAGGGATTAAACGGACTTTGTGCAATAGTCGTAGTTAAACGAGTTAAAATCCGATTTTTGATATTATGTATATATATATATACATATATATATATATATATATATATATATATATATATATATATATATATATATATATATATATATATATATATATATATATATATATATATATATATATATATATATATACGCGGTAGTGATATTATGTAAATAACGATAATTAAATGTTAAGTTGTTAGATGCGATAAATAAATGTTAGATGTTAGATGTTAGTGTTAGTAATATCGTCGTTACTATCGACATAATTGTAATACTAATACATAAACGTAAATAATAAAAAAACGGAAAAAACGAAAGAAAGAAAGGAGATGTCGGTGTTGAATGTTACACCCTCAACCTACATGCTCTTGCTTCTCGGGATACGGTTCCTCAGATGGCGGCAATGGCGCGGGAATGTCGAGATACGTAGGAAGAGTTGATGGTGTGTATGTATGGCTCGTTGTTGTGTGCCAAATTTGGATCGTTTTTCCTCCTATTTAGACCCGTTTTTCCTTCGTTTTGCGAGAATAAAGAGCGATTATCGCCGTATTTTGAGTAATTCTCGCATTAGCATCTCTGTTTTGCATTTTACGTGTTTTTGGTAGTTTTCTGTCTATTTTGATAGGATTTTCGACAAAAAACGTGTCCGAGCTCCTATGAGCATGAGAGAGAAAGGGAGATCATCCGAAAAGCAAAGCACACAACTTAAAATCCAAAGTCCAAACCCAAGAGGTGAAACCTTGAGCTCAAAGGAAAAAGTATAGTCCATTGTGCATCTTCACCGGAGAGGTCGAATTTCAAATGGATATATCTAGAGTTATAGACCTTGGATCGAAGCGATTTCAGTTGGAGGTGAAAGCTTATCTTCTTAGCTTTCCAACGACATATCACACGCCCCAATCGAAGATCAAATGAGAGATTTATGGCCCTCTGAAGTCACAGGGCAAAATTTCACCCGATGAGAATTTGACCGGGCGAAATTTCGCCCGACGGTGTTCCTCCCCAGATTGCCATTTTGGACAAAAAGTTCATAGGGTGAAATTTCACCCTATGAGATGACCGGGCGAAACGACCGGGCGAAATCTCGCCCACCGGGTGAAATTTCGCCCGATGGAGAAAAGCGCCAAAAATGGCGATTCGAGAAGAAAATCTCACCGGGTGAAATTTCACCCGGTGGTGCTAATGTCGTCAACCGCAGGGCAAAACTTCACCCTATGAAGACTTATTGGGCAAAGTTTCATCTCAAAGGACAAAGTCTCACTATTGGGCAAGGATTAGATTATGGGCTTTAGGTTAAATACCCATTAAGAGATTACTATATATATGTTACCCTAGTTTATTGCCCAAGTCACCTCTCCATTGTGCTAAGGAGGGAAGACATTACACCCTTCCACCATCCTATTACACCATCCATTAGTAGTAGTAATCTAGAAAAATCTCCAAAAATTCTAGTAGTTTACATAGTAATTAATAGTAGATCTACAAGTTTCCATCAACAATTATTTAGATTTCAAGGTTGTAAAAAGATTATTCAAGTTTTATTTGAAGATTTGTTGGGTTTATTGGAGGATTAGTGACAAGTTCTCCATTTTATTCATCAAAGATTCAATCTTTATCTATGATATCTTCTTATTTCTCATAGATCTACATAGTTGGTATAATTCTCTTCCACTCCCTAATCTCTAATTTAGTTTTTATGTTGTTTTCTCATCATTATCTTGTTTAGATCTAATTAATATGCATGTTGAAATGATTTCCATGATGAATTGTGAGTAGACTTCTTTGTTGGGGAATTAAGGAGGAGGATTTGGATTATTTTATTCAAGGTGATAAGTGTCATTTGTAATGCCTATTTCGTAATGTTTTGGTCCCATTTTCCTTGTAGAATCGCTCCTTGGGAGCGGTTTAGGGGCTTCTTATGCTTCCTTTAGTTCGTTTCAGGTTCCCGAGACCGATTTGGAAGAGTTGGAGCAATTCCGACTCAATACATACACATTTTGGAGCCAACGAAACTAAGGAACGATGACTCGATGCCTTGGAGTCGACCCCGAGACCTTGGGATCCAATCCCGAGCCTCCGAGACCCAATCCCGAGACCCGAGAGTCGGTGAGAAGCCCATGAGAGGCAAGGAGGGACCAAAGAGCTCTAAAGGAAGGCCTACAAAGACCCATCCCGTTCGGGATGGCCTCATCCCGTTCGGGATGAAGGGAGCATAAAGCGCGGCTACTGTGAGCCCATCCCGATCGGGAAGGTCCTTCCCGACCGGGAAGGATGGCCCATCCCGATCGGGACCAAGCCTTCCCGACCGGGAAGGGTCAGCTGCAGCTCCGCTTTCTTTCCTTTCTTCTCCCTTCCATTTGTAACCCTATATATACTCTTCCCTTGTTATGTAAAGCTTATGCACTCTTATATCCTTAAAACCCTAGACTACTTTAGGTTAGATTAGATTAGATTAGTGTAGATTAGTCGGTAATTAGTAGTTAATCTTAGTTTAAGCTTGTAATATTGGATCTCTTGAAGAATCCATCCAAGATTGACAACCTTGGTGGAATTATTTGGGTTTTCTTCTATACAAGTGTTCTCCTTTTCATCCATTGTAGTTGGTATAATCTTTCCTTCCTCTTTTCCTTTAATCTTTTATGTTTAATCATCCAAGCTCTCATCTTTAATTATAGTTCATCATTTTCACTAGTTAGTTTATGTTTGTTTTGTTTCCTATGATGATTCCTCTTGTTAGTGTTAGTTATAGTTTGATTATGTTAGAGTAGTGTTCTTGCTAGGGTTAGTAAGGTGACTAGGGTCTTAATTGGGTGATTAAGGGTTGGTTAGAGATGTTGGTGGAAGATTTGGGTTTCCTCTTGTTTAATGCACATCACATGTTTGTTGAATTGCTTGAATGACTAAGTATGTACGAATGCTTGTTTTCTTGCCTTTCTTTCGTGGGTGTTAGTTTGTTGTGGGTTCGGTCCCCTCACTAAGTTGCGAGAGGCCGGTGAGGACGACCCCTAGGCCGGTCTAAGTTGCGAGAGCCCGGACTCGACCTAGGACCATAGCGCGCTAGAACCCCGTTTGTGTTGTGTTTCGCCGAGATGGGTTCTAGGTGGAACCTCTAGGTGAGTCTAAGATGCGAGAGCCCAGACCAACCTAGATTACCCTACTACCTCCTTCGCTCTAGTCCTCCCTTGACCATTCCGTTACCCCTTTGACCCCGACCTAATCCTAACCCGTTTCCTTAGTTGTTCTCCCTAGTCTTAGTCTAGTCTTCTCCCTCCTTTCATTCTCTAGTTTAGCTTAGCTCGTTGACTTAGTCTCGTATTTGGGACGACCTTAGTCTAGACGCCTCTTACCGTCCCCGTGGATTCGACCCGACTTACCCTATCTACCCTAGTTAGGATTAGCCGGTTATATTATTGACGGTTGGGACGTGACGAATCTCTACCATCAATTTGGCGCCGTTGCCGGGGACGGTGCTAGTTTGGACTTTGTTATCCTATTTGCTTGACTTAGTCTTTGTGTTTGTGTTTTCTTTTTCTTTTTGGTTACTTTGCTTCTTGTGTGTGTGTGGTTTATTTCTCTCTTGTCTAGTGCCCAAAAAGCACTAGACTTCTCACGTTTGTTCTTAGTCTACAGTTTGTGCTTAGAGGTGGTGACTATCTTCTTCTTGCAACTTAGAGCCGCTTTAACGGACGGTTGCTAGAATGAGTGGTTTCCAACCGGGTATGAGCTACGATTTTCGAGCAAGCATTGGGTTTGATCTAAACTCCCCACACATGGAAGCCGATATGAGCTACCACTCTTCTTCCATGAACCAAGGGTATGACATGACGTCCCCCTACCATAATCAAGCTTCTTGGGGAAATCAAGACGGGTATGACCTTCAAGATTATGGAAATGGCTACCAACAAGTGAATGACTATCACTCCTACGATCATGGTGGCTATTACTCGAGTTATGATTGTGAACCCACCATGTTCAATCAAGATTCACCATATGGAAGCCAATACCCCCAAGACCCGCAATATTACCCTCCACCCCAACCACAATATGAACCCTATGACCCACAATACTACCAATCATCCCAACCTTGCTACCAACAATATGATGCCCCACCCCTTGGGCATCATCAAGATTTTCAAGGAGCTTTACAAGACTCCAATGACCACCAATCACTAAACTTGGAGTTGCATCAATCGATTCTTCAAATGCAAAAAGACCGACAAGAAATGGCCATCCTAACGAAAAAGAATTATGAACTCTTGGCCAAGCTCCAAAGGGAATTTGAAGAACTTCAATCGTCTACCCAAAAAGAGACGAATGAGGATGTGACCCTTGGTGAAGGCATTCTTGGTGAGGAATTGGAGGAGGATAGTGAGTGGGATGGTTTGGTGGAGTTTGTAGAGTTGTTGGGTGAGATTGTTAGCCTTGAGTTGCCCTTGTGCGATAATTCGGATATGCATCAAGAGCCCCAAACGAGTGAACCGAGAGATGACTTGGAAGAGATTGAAACCGCCGGTAGAAGTTTCGATTCTCCTATCCAAGATGATGTGGGGCCGAGTGATGAAGATGGGGAACCACAACTTGAGGAAAGTGTGGGGGTGTGCAATGAAGAGATGAGGCCAAAACCGCTTTTTGTGCCTCGATTCTTGGAGATGAAGCTTGCTTGTGATTGGAGGCAATGCTTAGGGAAGAAGAGATCGGTTGAGCTCGTAGGATGGAGAGACCCCGGAGACAAATTTGAAGATGATGTCGGGTCTTGGGAATCCTACTTCTTGCCTCCTCCTTGGAGGCCGTGGAGGTCGGTTAAGCTCGAACGCTTCTTGGGCCTTCACTACGATGTCGGTAGCGCGTTCGACTTGCTCCTCCATGCCCTTGAGGGCTACGGTTGAAGAACGGAGTCCACCATCCTAGGTTTGATGGAGTTCCTAAAAGAACCGTCATGTTGTATATTCCCCTCCTCTCTTCTTTAGAGTACTCGTGCTTGTAATTGTGTTTTATCTCTTGATTTTGGTAGTTTTGTGATATTCTTGTGATTGATTTGGTATTTTGATGAGCGATGTGAGGGAGTGAATTTGATGAGTACTTTGAGTTTATTATGTTAGGTGAAGTGAAGGTGACTCCTATAAAGGAGTGGTTGATGATGGAATTTGGTTTGCGAGCGAGGAAGTCGGTTTTTGAAGCTTATGATAAGCTTTTGGGCTTGGGGAAGCTAAGAAGACTCATCCCGACCGGGAAGAGGGCTTCCCGACCGGGAAGGAGCCATCCCGATCGGGATGAAGGTGCTAAATATCGGATTCACTGGAGTGCGTTCCCGACCGGGACGAGGGCTTCCCGATCGGGAAGGGTTTATCAACCCGATCGGGACCATCCATCCCGACCGGGATGGACCCCTTTGTCTCCACCCATCCATTATACCCCCTCCCAACCTCCCTACTCCTCCTTACTCCTATCTTATGACCCGTGCACCTCACCTTTCACCGAATCCACATCAATTTTCACTCCCCTCACACCTTACTACCCCTACCATGCATTTTATCGAGAATGAAGCGGAAAAGCAATGATGAAGACAAGCAAGCGCCTTTAGTGATCTATGAGACGATGGAGAGAGTGAGTTGCTAACCTATGGTACGACAACTATCCTTTCTTTTCCGTTTTTGTTGTTGCTTGTTTTCCTTTGTTCACTCCCCTTCCCTTATCATTTGTGTCATAGTGGCCTTTGAGGCCTTGCTAGTGGTTGCTCCCGACTCTCGATGACGTGACTATATCGAGAGTCATTTCAAAATCCAAATTTTTACAAGATTTTCACTTTCTTTTTGAGGATTTAGTCGGATTTAGGCGGAATCCGGGCTAGGTGACTTGATTACACCTAGCCCTCCCCTCCCATTTCCTTTTATTTCCTTCTTTTTCTTTCTTCCCCCATCCATATCTTTTTCTTGTCTCGGCCCATGGTGACTTGACTACACCCCGGCCGGACACCTTCTACCCATTTCTTCACTTTATTTTTGATTTCTAGCTTTATTTCCGTAGTTTCTTTTCTTTTTCTTTTGTCTCTCCGCACCCTACGATCGAGCATGAGGACATGGCTCGATTTAAGTGTGGGGGAGCGATATTCTAGTATAGTTTAGTCTATTTTCTTAGTTTTTTCGAAAAAATCTTAAAAATCCCTAAAAATTTGAAAATTTTTCACAAAAATCATAAAGATTTTTCTTTTGTGTTTTCCTTTTGTGTCTTTGTGTCGTGTATTTGTTTTGTTTTGTTGCGTTTGCCCTCTTTTCCTTATAGGTTGCTAAAATTTTGGAGAACTTTCGAGACTCCCGGTAACATCTTATCCCTTTTTCCTCTTTGTTCCTTGTGGAGTTTGGAGGAGATGTGTGTAGTGGTGTGCTCGGGTGGAGCTTTGTAAAGTTTGTGGACGATTTGGTGGCTTGTTTGGAAATTCGGGGTGGTGTTTGTGTTATGTATGTGTTCGTTTTGTTTTATTCTTGTTTTGTTCCTTTTTGTTTCTTTTCTTTTCTTTTTGTTTTCGTCATGTCTTCATTTTGTGCTGTGTTGTGTCTCGTGTAAATGGTTTTCGAAAACTCGGTTTAGAGGCTAGTGTGTGAGTGCTTACTTTCCCTTCCTAGTAGTATAAATCGAGTCTTGGACTTTAATTTAGTAGAATGACCCTAAATCAATGAATTCCTTGGTCCTTTACCTTGAGTCCACCTAGCTTACTAGGGATTTACTACGGGATTTGCACTTCTGACCATTATGACCACCCACGGTGTGAAAAGGCCTTGGTTACCGAGTCTTGTCCCCTAGGTGACCGTGTTTAGGATTGTTTGGTTAGTCCAAGTTTTCTCCACTTTTTGTGGGTTTGAAAGGGAATGCGCAACCCCGACTTACCCATTCACCTACCTCCTACACATTCCACACAAATAAAATGCAAATTGTTGATTCTCCCTTTCTTGTCATACAAAGGAAATGCAAAAAATGCCAAATCTTGTCATACAAGGGCAAAGAAAAGAAAAAGAAAGAAAAAAATGAAAGAAAGAAAAGAATGAAGAAAAAGAAAAGGCACAAAAGCCAAAAAGAAAATAGAAAAGAAGAAAAAGAAGTGGCATGGCAACAAACAAAGCAAAAACGTCGAAAAGAAAGAAAATGCCAAAAGAAAACCCGTCTCACAAAAAGAAATCCTCACAAAAATAAGCCTTTTTCCGACTTTTGCCGTGAAGAGCCTACCAAAGGACCGAGTCCCGAGGAAGGATGATAGCGGCATTAGTCGGTCTTCCCTCATTTTGCATATTTCCACCTTTTTACTTGGACTAGTTAGGCGGTTTTAGACACGGGACGACCCTCTTGGCTCACGCTAAAGGGGGCGGGGTCTCACTTACCTACAGTGTCGACTAACACTGTGGTTCTTCACCTTTCCACTCCGCCGATCGTCCCGTAGTACGTTTATAGAAAGTTAGGAGGACCTAGGTAAGTTACCAACGTTTTTGTTGCTTTATCGTCATACTATTAGGGTTTAGTTCACCTTGGTTTGTATGTCTAGCTTGGGAACGTTGTCACTTGCCTCGAGTCCTAAACCGGTGCTTCTTTCACCGCTTGTTTGAGGGAAGCGGTATTTCTTTTGTTTTGGGTGCAACCGATTATGTGTTGTTTGTGTGTTTGTTTGTTTATTTGCTTTGTGTCCGGTTGCATCCACAGTTTTGTCGCAAGACCCAACTTGCCTTGCGGAGTACACTTTTCCTCTAAGTGTACTCGCGTGAGTTGAAGGGGCGTAGGGTGCGCTAATACCCACTCGGATAGTTTAGTAGTAGTTTGTGCTTACTCGAGGGCGAGTAAGGGTTAAGTGTGGGGGAGTTGATAAGTGTCATTTGTAATGCCTATTTCGTAATGTTTTGGTCCCATTTTCCTTGTAGAATCGCTCCTTGGGAGCGGTTTAGGGGCTTCTTATGCTTCCTTTAGTTCGTTTCAGGTTCCCGAGACCGATTTGGAAGAGTTGGAGCAATTCCGACTCAATACATACACATTTTGGAGCCAACGAAACTAAGGAACGATGACTCGATGCCTTGGAGTCGACCCCGAGACCTTGGGATCCAATCCCGAGCCTCCGAGACCCGATCCCGAGACCCGAGAGTCGGTGAGAAGCCCATGAGAGGCAAAGAGGGACCAAAGAGCTCTAAAGGAAGGCCTACAAAGACCCATCCCGTTCGGGATGAAGGGAGCATAAAGCGCGGCCACTGTGATCCCATCCCGATCGGGAAGGTCCTTCCCGACCGGGAAGGATGGCCCATCCCTATCGGGACCAAGCCTTCCCGACCGGGAAGGGTCAGCTGCAGCTCCGCTTTCTTTCTTTTCTTCTCCCTTCCATTTGTAACCCTATATATACTCTTCCCTTGTTATGTAAAGCTTATGCACTCTTATATCCTTAAAACCCTAGACTACTTTAGGTTAGATTAGATTAGATTAGTGTAGATTAGTCGGTAATTAGTAGTTAATCTTAGTTTAAGCTTGTAATATTGGATCTCTTGAAGAATCCATCCAAGATTGACAACCTTGGTGGAATTATTTGGGTTTTCTTCTATACAAGTGTTCTCCTTTTCATCCATTGTAGTTGGTATAATCTTTCCTTCCTCTTTTCCTTTAATCTTTTATGTTTAATCATCCAAGCTCTCATCTTTGATTATAGTTCATCATTTTCACTAGTTAGTTTATGTTTGTTTTGTTTCCTATGATGATTCCTCTTGTTAGTGTTAGTTATAGTTTGATTATGTTAGAGTAGTGTTCTTGCTAGGGTTAGTAAGGTGATTAGGGTCTTAATTGGGTGATTAAGGGTTGGTTAGAGATGTTGGTGGAAGATTTGGGTTTCCTCTTGTTTAATGCACATCACATGTTTGTTGAATTGCTTGAATGACTAAGTATGTACGAATGCTTGTTTTCTTGCCTTTCTTTCGTGGGTGTTAGTTTGTTGTGGGTTCGGTCCCCTCACTAAGTTGCGAGAGGCCGGTGAGGACGACCCCTAGGCCGGTCTAAGTTGCGAGAGCCCGGACTCGACCTAGGACCATAGCGCGCTAGAACCCCGTTTGTGTTGTGTTTCGCCGAGATGGGTTCTAGGTGGAACCTCTAGGTGAGTCTAAGATGCGAGAGCCCGGACCAACCTAGATTACCCTACTACCTCCTTCGCTCTAGTCCTCCCTTGAACATTCCGTTACCCCTTTGACCCCGACCTAATCCTAGCCCGTTTCCTTAGTTGTTCTCCCTAGTCTTAGTCTAGTCTTCTCTCTCCTTTCATTCTCTAGTTTAGCTTAGCTCGTTGACTTAGTCTCGTATTTGGGCCGACCTTAGTCTAGACGCCTCTTACCGTCCCCGTGGATTCGACCCGACTTACCCTATCTACCCTAGTTAGGATTAGCCGGTTATATTATTGACGATTGGGACGTGACGAATCTCTACCATCACAAGGGATGTTGGTGGGTTGTTTACTTGTTAATTATCGATGTTAAGGTTTTTGTGTCTTTGTTTACTTAGAATCGCGACTAGGCCGACCTTGACTCATTTCTACCAATATGGGGAAACTCGGGGTAGAAATTACCTTAAATTGAGACTTACTCTTTCGTCGCGAAAGCGGGTTTAGGTAGGTTGGGTGAGGAAATCGAAAGGTGGCACTCTCCTTTTTAACGTTGTAACAAAAACTCGATCCCGAGACTATTAGACCCCATTTCCGAATCCCGACTCTCCCCAACACCTTTCCTATTTATTGACCCAAGCCTACGATCTCTCGACCTCTCTCGACCCAAAACCCCCCTTCTCGACCAAATCACTCCTAGACTTTGACTTGACCGACTACCTCTCGACCGTCCCTGTGGATCGATCCTCGACTTGCCGCTACTACGTAGTAGTATTCTGGGGTTTATAAATATTGTTTGACCGCATTGGATAAGCGACGATTCGACGCACATCACTCACTTTTTGTATGGATTTGCTTAGGGTTGTAGTGTATTATGAAGGGGACTTAGGGTTGGAAATGTAGGGTGTTTTGAGGTGTAAAGTTGGCTGAAATGATGATGGGAAAAGTTGGTTAATGTGATGGGTTGATGGGGTATTTATAGAAGAACCCCACGACCTAGGGTTACTCGATCGAGTGGCCCTAGTGCACTCGGTCGAGTGCCTTTGAGAATGAATCTAGTCCGGATTTTGAGGCTCCACTCGACCGAGTAGATCAATTTGGACGAGATATTTTAGGAATGATTGACTCTTGATTATTTTTTGAATTTTGCACTTGGGTGCAATTCTCTAGAAATGTATCAGGTTGACATTTTGTGATTCGTCTTTGACCGGGTTTTGACCCGGTCGCTAAAAGACGGGTTTTATTTTTGGTGTCGGTTTTGGCCCAAATTAGTCTCATTTTACTCGGAACGACTCACTGGGCCTGGATTTGAGGTTGGTTTTGAGAGATTTGTATCCCGTTAAATGCCCATGGCGGACATTACTGATTTCGAGCCCGTATCCGAGCGCGTTAGAGCACGTTAGCGTCCGATCATCATTGGGTGTTTTTTGGAAACTACTATAGACACCTGGCAGTCAAAATGCGGGTGTCTACAGAGCCCCCAAACTGACTGAGGCTTGGACAAGGCGAAAGTCAGAGTAGCTCCCAGGCCAATCGAGGATTAAAACCTGGCAAACTTCCGGTCGGGTCGTTTATAGTCCATTAGACTTGCGTAAAAGGGCTCGCCAGCCATAAGATAGAAATCATACCTGAGCTTGATGATAATACCTCCGTGGGGAATTTGGACTTGTCGCGTAAATCCTGGATGCGCCTGTGTGTAGGCCCATCCCGTGAAAGTGCCGCCTTTGGCTTCCGCTGGGGAGATTTAGAGGGTTGCATGTTGATGCGTGTCGTTTTTGCACTCAAAATTAAATTTTTATTTTCGCTTACAAACTCTAACTAGCAAGTAGAAGGGTAAGTAAAGGTCGAACCCACAGGGACTAATGTACTATCCTAGATCGATGTAATTATTATATTATTTATAATTTATAATAGTAGGTATAGTTATATAATTATAAAGGAGGGTTTTGTTGAGGTGAAAAATTTCTAATCTAGATTAAACTATTACGAAAGTAAACTAGACTAAATTAAAAAGACAAATAAATAACAACGATGTTTGATTCAAAGTTAAAGTTCAAATAACGAATTAATAGGAGACATGTAATTTTCTATCGATATTGGGTCAAATCATTGATTAACTTAATTAGTTATTGGATAGATTGGTAACTATTTAATCCCTTGTAAGCAAGTAAATTAACAGTTTTATCTTTCTTACTCGTTAAACTCCGTTAGCCACGCAAGTTTAATCCTAACTAAATTAAATCGACTCAACCATGTAAGCACGAATCAAGTCAATAAATTTAATCGCATTAAGAACACCAATCAATTAGGTCTTACGGAACCAGAAAGCTGCAACTCTAAAAGACGGAATTATTACTCAAAATTCTAACAATTATGATTAGACCAGCAAGTTGCAACCTAATCAAAATTACTATCTATTAACAATAGATTTAAGAGAACAATCTAGGTGATCAATCCAAATTAATAATCATAAATCACAAAGTTAATAATGAATTTCGAGTAAATACCCAATAACAATAATTAATCGTTAAACATAAAAATCCAATCTCATAAACCACAATATCAATAGTTAATTACACACTCCTATTGAAAAATTACTCCATAGTAAAAAGTAAAAAAATAAATAAAAGTGAAAGATTAAGAAATCTCATAAGAATCGGGTTGAAAATCGGATCGAAGGGTCGTTCTTCGTCCGCGTTGTCTGCTGCGCGCTTCCTCTGTTTTTCCTTCTTCAATTCTCTTTTCTCTGTTTTGTGATGCTTGTTGGTGTGCTGGTGTGCGGCACCCTGTCATCTTTTTTTTTTCTTTTATAATTTTCTCTTTTGTCTTCCTTTCCTTATATTTCTTCTTATATTCTAATGGACCCTTATATATCCATGTGTTAATTCAGTCCAATTCCCGAGTTGAATTCTTTTAATCTGATTTCGACCCATAAGACTTTGGATTTGAGTCTAACTTTATTCTATAAAGTTATCGGTCTCGGACTTAGCTTTCCAACGGGTCTTGAATCGTCCTATTCCGATATCGTATGAGTGAAATATCGTCGTCTTAAGACAGACCTGCAAGCATAAATACGATTTTAGTAGTCTTTTCCATCTTAAATCAAATGGGTCATTACTAATTAATTAAAATACACATTAAAACCCAATTTAGTACTTAAAATAATATAAGGCCGATAATAAATCAAAAATTACTAAAGTTATAAATTTTAGCTCAAATAATACAAAGACGATACTGAAAATATAATATTAAAGGGGTAAAAATACACATAAATATCGACTTATCAAATTCCCCCACACTTAGTCCATTGTCGTCCTCGACAATGAAAACTCAAGAGCTAAAACGAAAAACAAAACATAAACCTTAAAAAATATTTTAGACTAACCAAACTAGGTACGATCGACGACAAACTAAAAATATTTTATAAGTTAGTAAGTAAACTTATCAAAACTTTTTAAACTTAGATTAGTAACTAATATACACATAATTTTCTCCTCCACGGTAAACTATTCAATTAATTAATTTAACAATAATATTTTAAACCGCTTCTAAATCGAAATCATAAATAAACTCATTATCCTTCCCACTTATCTAACTACCTTCGAAAAATTGCATAAGAATTGACTCAAGAAGACGGGTTTCAGCAGTTTAAGGTCTTAGGGAGAGGGGATCTACTTTCGGTACATTCCTATTACCAGTTTAGTACGAGGATCGTTCTCCCGAGCACATAAGGCAAACTAGACACCTCGTCTCACTTTTCCCGCTCTTATTCTTCTTTTTCTTTTTTTCTTTTTCTTTGTATGATTTTTTTCTTCATTTTTTTTTCAAATTTTTTTTTTTCAATCAAATTTTTTTTCTTTTTTTTTTTTCAATTTTTTTCCCAGATCGAGTGACCCATGTAGCGAGCTTTCAACCAATGACTCCCGCCCTTCCGGACAAGGCATTAGGCATTCTCCCAATCCCGTTAGGACTAGGTTCCCCTCGGATTTACTAACTCGAGTCACAAGACCGATTCACTCACTTTTGAGGCATCTAATCTTTCTTATAGCCCTAATTAGGAGTCACCTACGAAAGTAAATTAATTAAAACAAGACCAGCTTACCGCTCGTACCTCCTGAGTCAACGAAAAAAATAGTTAAGGTAGCTAAACAAGTGGTATTCTTTATAATTTATTTGGAACTTCAATTTAAAAGAGACTTAAAATACCATCTATTATCAAATTAATTAATCCAAGTCTAATTGGGAGGAAAAAACCAATGTATACACAACTTTAAAATATATAATCATGTAAATTACGCTACTACTATTATTAGAGAAATTATTTAAAAAAATTAGATTAGAGTTCGTCGTCAACTTCCAAAGTCTAGGTAGTCAAATAAAAAACAAAGGTTAAAACTTTAAAGCTCAAATTTCTACCAAAATTTTGACAGCATTTCCCCTAAATATCGACATCTTCCAAAAAAAATTAAAAGTAATCTGCAAAACACATTCAACATAGATGGCCACCCGCCAACATGATATCAACAACAATTCCAAATTCCTTCAGTTTTCAATCACCTCCCCCCACACTTAAATATGACATTGTCCTCAATGTCAAAAGGGACATCAAAGAGCAAAAAAATTTGCACTCATAAACATAAATAAGAGGGATAAAGGTACTTAGCGGAGCTAGGGAAGTAGAAATATTAGCAGCTCCGCCATAATTATTGGAAAAAAAAATCTATGCATTCTCAACTCATCACATCTTCCGTAAAGTAGCTCGTTATTCTAACCTGCAAAATTCAAGCACTAGAACAAGACAAGTGAAATAGGAAGAAACGAAAATAAAACACCCTAAGTTAATTAGCAAAATAACCTACAAATTAAAATAAAACAAAAAAACAAGCTTGGGTTGCCTCCCAAGAAGCGCCTTATTTTACGTCGTGGCTCGACGTACTATTACATCTTAATTAATTTTCATAAATAGGATCTTCCAAGTCTATGATATCAACCCAATTAGCCGTAAAGCCTTCATAGTAAGGTTTAATTCAATGCCCATTCACCTTAATAATATTACCCGATTCACAATTCCTTATCTCAACTGCACCATGCCCGTATACTCTCATAACCTCAAAAGGGCCAATCCATCTCGATCTTAATTTACCCGGAAATAGTCTTAATCTAGAGTTATACAATAATACCTTGTCACCAATGCTAAAACTTTTCCTTGATAATAACTTATCATGATATTCTGTTGTTTTCTCCTTATAGATCATCGAATTCTCATAAGCATCATTCCTAATTTCCTCCAACTCTTGGATCTCTAATTTTCTATTAGCATATGATTTCTCATAATCGAGATTACACTTTTGAATAGCCCAAAAAGCTTTGTGTTCGAGTTCCACAGGAAGGTGACAAGCTTTTCCATAGACAAACCGATAAGGTGACATTCCAATAGGTGTTTTATATGCGGTTCTATAAGCCCGTAATGCATCACCTAATTGAGCACTCCAATCCTTCCTATTTGGGTTCACAACTTTCTCCAAGATATATTTGATTTCACGATTTGAAACTTCAGCTTGGCCATTAGTTTGTGGGTGGTAGGCCATAGAGACCTTGTGAGTAACATGGTACTTCTTAAATAAAGCCTCAATAATACGATTACAAAAATGAGTACCTCGGTCACTAATAATAGCTCTAGGAACACCGAATCTATTAAAAATATGATCTTTAACAAATTCCACCACAACTTTAGAATCATTTGTCCTAGTTGCTTTAGCTTCAACCCATTTAGAAACATAATCCACAGCCAAGAGAATGTAAGTATTACCAAAGGAAGATGGGAATGGTCCCATGAAATCTATGCCCCAAATATCAAATACATTATTCACAAACATAGTTTTAAGTGGCATCTGATCTATTTTAGAAATATTACCTGTTCTCTGACATCTATCACAAGATTTAACAAATAAGTAAGCATCTTTATGCAAAGAAGGCCAAAAGAAACCACATTCTAAAACCTTATGAGTTGTTCTCTTTGGACCAAAGTGACCACCACACTCAAAAGAATGACAAAATTCAAGAATAGACTTAATTTCATGATCTGATACGCATCTTCTTACAATGTTGTCAGCACAAATTTTAAATAAGTACGGATCATCCCAAATATAGTATCGTGAATCATGTTTAATCTTATCTTTCTGATGCCTACTTAAATTCTTAGGAAATTCCTTCGACACTAAGTAATTAACAATGTCTGCATACCAAGGTAATATAGTATTTAGTTCAAATAATTATTCATCAGGAAATAAATCAGATGAAGGTTCGATCAGTTCTTTATCATGAACAATTCTACTAAGATGGTCGGCAACAAAGTTTTCGGCTCCTTTTTTATCCCTTATCTCTAGATCAAATTCTTGCAATAGTAAAACCCAACGAAGTAATCTAGCTTTAGATTCTTTCTTTTTCAACAAATATTTCAAGGCAGAATGGTCAGAATATATAATCACATGGGTACCTAATAAGTAAGACCTGAATTTCTCAAGAGCAAAAATGACGGCATACATCTCCTTTTTAGTAACAGTGTAATTGCATTGAGCAGGATCAAGAGACTTAGAAGCATAATAAATCACATACGGCTCTTTGCCAACTTTTTGACCTAAGACAGCACCTACAGCCTTATCACTAGCATCACACATTATCTCGAAAGGCAAAGACCAATTAGGCGGTCTTATTATAGGTGCCGAAGTTAGTTTGTCTTTTAATGTGTCAAAAGAAATTTTACAATTTTCATTAAAACAAATGATGCATCTTTAGCAAGTAAAGCACATAAAGGCGATGCGATAGAAGAGAAATTTTGTATAAATCGCCTATAAAATCCAGCATGCCCTAGAAAAGATCTTATTTCACGCACACAAGTAGGGTAAGGTAATGAACTAATAATATCAACTTTTGCTTTGTCAACCTCTAGACCTTTAGAACTAACAACATGTCCTAAGACTACTCCTTTTTCCACCATGAAATGACATTTTTCATAATTCAGCACCAGGTTAGTTTCAATGCATCTTTTTAATGCTAGAGATAAATTATGGAGACACCTATCAAAATCATCACCAAACACTGTAAAGTCGTCCATAAAGACCTCCATAGAATTATCAAGCAAATCAGAGATTATACTCATCATACAACGTTGAAATGTGCCAGGAGCATTACAAAGTCCGAAGGGCATTCTTCTAAATGCAAAAGTACCAAAAGGGCAAGTAAAAGTGGTCTTTTCTTGATCCTCGGGAGCAATAGGAACTTGAATATAACCCGAATAACCATCAAGAAAACAAAAGTATGATTGCCCCGCAAGCTTTTCTAACATTTGGCCAATGAATGGTAAAGGAAAGTGGTCTTTTCTTGTGGCTTGGTTAAGTTGCCTATAATCAATACACACCCTCCAACCATTCGACACTCTAGTAGGTACTAATTCACCTTTACTGTTTTCTACCACAGTCATTCCTGTCTTTTTAGGAACTACATGAATTGGACTAACCCATTTTGAATCAGATATAGGGTATATAACACCTGCGTCACGCCACTTAAGAATTTTCTTTTTCACAACTTCCATCATTGTAGGGTTAAGCCTACGTTGGGTTTCTCTGACAGGTTTAGAATCATTCTCTAAAAAAATGTTATGCATACACAATGTGGGACTGATACCTTTAATATCCGCAATGGTCCACCCTATAGCCTCTTTGTATTTAGTAAGCACATTAATCAGTTTTTCTTCTTGTGACCCGGTAAGTAAATTAGAAATAATTACCGGCAAGGTATCATTTTCACCAAAAAAACAATATTTCAGATTACTAGGCAAGGGTTTTAGTTCCAAATCAGGGGCACATTGGACAGAAGGTATTAATTTAGGTGTATTTGCGGGTAAGTCAATACTAGCAACACTTTTCAACTTATCAATAGATATATTGTTATGAGTATGATCAAAATTATCTTTATCATTGAAATCGAACTCATATATGTTATTGAAAGTCTCTTGAGTAACTAAGTCTACTGTATCATGACTATCTATACAACTAACGACATCAACATCATTTGGGTGTTTCATAGTATCATAGACATTAAGTTCAATCGTTTCTCCATCAAACTCAAATGAAAGAGTTCCTTTAAACACATCAATCTTTGTCTTAGCAGTTTTGAGAAAGGGTCTCCCTAATAATAATGGTACATCTTTAGCATCAAAAGAGTTACCCATATCAATCACATAAAAATCAACGGGAAAAACTAACATATTGACCTGAACTAATACATCCTCTAAAACTCCAATAGGATAAGCATGTGATCTATCGGCTAACTGGATTACTATGTCAGTTTTAGCAAGGGGTCCTAATTTTAATGATTCATAGACAGACTTCGGCATAACACTTATTGAAGCTCCTAAGTCAACTTTATTCTTAAGCTCTTTGCCACTCCTTAGAGTTATAGCCTTAGATTCATCAATAATATAAGAGGAGTGTTTTGTATTCTCAATTTGTTATAATTTGTTATGAATATTACCGAGAGTAGTACACACTTGTTGCATTTGATTCTCTAATTGCTCATGGCGACTAAACGTTTGTGAATGTACTTCTCCTATTTGGATGGCTAATTGTCTAACAATATTTTCTAAAGACTGATTTTGAGCACTAACAGCACCAATTGCATTTTTGAATTCTTTAATCTCTTGTGCTTGCTCCCTTAATTGATTTTGCATTTTCTCTTCATGATCATTCTTTATTACATATTGTTGACTACTAATAGCCATGTTTGAAATCACTTTTCTCGCTTCTATAGGAGTTTTATCTACTAAAGACCCACCACTAGCAGTATCTATTAGTCGCTTCTGATCATCTAGCAAGCCATCATAAAAACTCTCAATCAAGACACTCTCACTAAGTTGGTGTTGGGGGCAAGAAATACACAATCTATTAAATCTATCCCAATAATCATGCAGAGGTTCATTTTCATCTTGCTGAATACTCAAGATTTGTCTTCTTATTGACCTACTTATATTAGGAGGTTGATATTTCTCAAGAAAAGTTTTTCGCATGCAATCCCAAGAAGTAATAGATCCAGACGGAAGATAAAACAACCAATCTCTAGCTAAATCATGCAATGTGAATGGAAATGCTCGAAATCTAATAATATCATCATCAATGTCATCCAACGATTAAGTAGCACAAGCAAGATAAAATTCCTGAATATGTCTTTGAGCATCTTCATTAGAAGTACCGTAAAATTTAGGGAGTATTTGGATAAAACCTGGATTAAGCTTAAACGGTTTTTCCAAAGAAGGAAAAATTATACTCGTCGGTGTCTCACCGGAGAAAAGTAACTGCTCCCTTAAACTCTTCTCGGCTGCCTCAGTCATCTTATATAACTCGAAGTGTATCTGATAAAAACAAGGGGGGAAATTAGTGAAGAAATAAAAATAACCAAAATAAAATAAAAATAATAAAACTAAAACTAATAATAATAATAATAATAATAATAATAATAATAAATAATTAACTCACTAACTAAAATCTAAAATAGTAAACAAGTAGTCCCCGGCAACGGCGCCAAATTTGATGCGTGTCGTTTTCGCACTCAAAATTAAATTTTTATTTTCGCTTACAAACTCTAACTAGCAAGTAGAAGGGTAAGTAAAGGTCGAACCCACAGGGACTAATGTACTATCCTAGATCGATGTAATTATTATATTATTTATAATTTATAATAGTAGGTATAGTTATATAATTATAAAGGAGGGTTTTGTTGAGGTGAAAAATTTCTAATCTAGATTAAACTATTACGAAAGTAAACTAGACTAAATTAAAAAGACAAATAAATAACAACGATGTTTGATTCAAAGTTAAAGTTCAAATAACGAATTAATAGGAGACATGTAATTTTCTATCGATATTGGGTCAAATCATTGATTAACTTAATTAGTTATTGGATAGATTGGTAACTATTTAATCCCTTGTAAGCAAGTAAATTAACAGTTTTATCTTTCTTACTCGTTAAACTCCGTTAGCCACGCAAGTTTAATCCTAACTAAATTAAATCGACTCAACCATGTAAGCACGAATCAAGTCAATAAATTTAATCGCATTAAGAACACCAATCAATTAGGTCTTACGGAACCAGAAAGCTGCAACTCTATAAGACGGAATTATTACTCAAAATTCTAACAATTATGATTAGACCAGCAAGCTGCAACCTAATCAAAATTACTATCTATTAACAATAGATTTAAGAGAACAATCTAGGTGATCAATCCAAATTAATAATCATAAATCACAAAGTTAATAATGAATTTCGAGTAAATACCCAATAACAATAATTAATCGTTAAACATAAAAATCCAATCTCATAAACCACAATATCAATAGTTAATTACACACTCCTATTGAAAAATTACTCTATAGTAAACAGTAAAACAATAAATAAAAGTGAAAGATTAAGAAATCTCATAAGAATCGGGTTGAAAATCGGATCGAAGGGTCGTTCTTCGTCCGCGTTGTCTGCTGCGCGCTTCCTCTGTTTTTCCTTCTTCAATTCTCTTTTCTCTGTTTTGTGATGCTTGTTGGTGTGCTGGTGTGCGGCACCCTGTCATCTTTTTTTTTTCTTTTATAATTTTTTCTTTTGTCTTCCTTTCCTTATATTTCTTCTTATATTCTAATGGACCCTTATATATCCATGTGTTAATTCAGTCCAATTCCCGAGTTGAATTCTTTTAATCTGATTTCGACCCATAAGACTTTGGATTTGGGTCTAACTTTATTCTATAAAGTTATCGGTCTCGGACTTAGCTTTCCAACGGGTCTTGAATCGTCCTATTCCGATATCGTATGAGTGAAATATCGTCGTCTTAAGACAGACCTGCAAGCATAAATACGATTTTAGTAGTCTTTTCCATCTTAAATCAAATGGGTCATTACTAAGTAATTAAAATACACGTTAAAACCCAATTTAGTACTTAAAATAATATAAGGCCGATAATAAATCAAAAATTACTAAAGTTATAAATTTTAGCTCAAATAATACAAAGACGATACTGAAAATATATTATTAAAGGGGTAAAAATACGCATAAATATCGACTTATCACATGTCTGTAGACACCCACATTTTGACTGCCAGGTGTCTATAGCAGTTTCCGACAAACACCCGATGATGATCGGACGCAAACATGCTTTAATATATTCGGAAACGGGCTCAAAATCATTGGCATTTGGCTTGGGCTCATTATGGAGTATATATCTCACAAAATCAACCTCAAAATCAGGCACAGTGGGTCGTTTCGAGTCAAATAAGACTAATTTGGGTCGATTCCGACACCAGGGGTAAAACCGTCTTTTAGCGACCGAGTCAAAACCCGGTCAAAGATTTTTCCGAGACACGTGAGTCAGCCGTGACACCTCACACGGCTGATCCACACTCCAATCCTACGAAAAATCAGCTTCACAAAATATTAAACAAATCCGTTTAAGGATAGAATTCGATCTCATGTAGGAATTCTATCCGAAAACCGAATCAAACACTCGACCGAGCTAGGATACTCGGCCGAATAGCCTACCAACCAGCCGGTCCCTTTCTTCCTTCACAAGAAAGCGGAATTCTCATTCCTCTCAAATTCCTATATTTCCTATCCTAAGCGGTAGTTCAAACTAAAAGCGTTTCTCCTAGCCAAGGTCGGGAACTCCCTATAAATAGCCCCTTGCACATACAATATTGACACACACACAGATCATCGATCAACATTCAGAATATTCATACACACATACATCAATTTCTACACTTAGCATCGAGAAAACCGATATTATTCCCTAAGGAAACCGGCCCCTTATACCCGACGCCCTTCACCGAGACCACGTCCGACACTAGACCGGCCAACTCTCACGTCCAAACCGAACCACCACAAACTCACCGACATCCACTCGACGCTCCTGTGCCCAAGCCACGTCCCGACGAGCTCTGATCCGAGTAAACTAAAACATGTAGGTTGAGGGTGCACCAAACTCGATTTCTCCTTCTTTTTCTCTTCTCCTTCTCGTCGTTTTTTTACGGGTCGTCGGTCCTTTTTAATACGGGTCGTTCGTCGTCTTTTATTTTTTTTCTAATATCGATATTACTAAAAACTATTTTCATATATCGAACATTCTTAAAAATATGATATCAACTCTATAGTTGAATATTGTATCAAAAAGAATTATATTAAATCTCGTCGAAGCAAAGAAAATCGTTACATCTTTTTACAAAATACAGCGATTTCAAACGCGAAGAGAATTAACATTTTTTTCGTTCAAATTCTTTTTTTCAAACAATTTTACAAAACTTTTTCTAAAATTCATTCCGAATATTCGATATCGATTTCATAATCGAATATTGGACACGACGAATATCGCAAGCATAGATCGAGTATAAACTAATTCGTATTTGTACGCGATTTATCAAATTAACGATTTTCGAACAACGAGCGAAACCGGGAAAGACCCGCACGCGAGTCGCGCCCCACCCAGGCGACTCGCGCACGGGCCTGAAACCCGCGCTTCTTTTTTTAGCTTTTTCGTTCGTATTTATTATTTATTCTACGAAACAATTTCAAAAAATTATATCTTTTCTAAAACTATTCCGAGTATTTTATATCGATTTCATAATCGACTATCAAATATAACGAGTATCGAAAATATTAAGTCGAGTACGAATTATGCAATATTCGTACGCGTTTTAATAAAAGCATCGATTTTCAAAAAACCGATTTTGAAAACAGCATGCCACGCGACCCGCTGGCATCCCGGACGAGCCGCGCGGCCGGCTGAGAAACGCGGCTCGTTTCGCTTTTTATTTATTTTTCGAACTTCGTTTTTTTATACAAAACAGCGTCTTTTAACGATATTTTCATATTTCGATTAATATCTTTCTCGATCTCGCGTATTTATTATATTTGCTATTTTATTTTTCACAAACCGATACTAACTCGTTTGTTCATCTTTTGTAGCAAATTCATTCTTTTTTATCGTTTGTTTTATTTTACTAAAACGAATCTCACATGCTAAATTCAACTTTGACGTTAAATTTTTCATGCATTAAACCGACTTAGCAACCCATTCAATTCCTCGCATGTTTAGGAAAACAATGTTTGCATATCATTCATCGTATTACTAACGCGCGTATTAAAAAATCATTCGATATCCTAGTAGAGGCCGCTAATGTGCGGGCAGGGTTGGGTGTTCTTAGTGAACTTCCCAACACGTACCCTAACCCCTTACTCAGAACCGTGGTTTCCGGATGTCCGAATCCATTGGCAACGAGAGTCATTCAATATACGATTAACCGATCAAGCCGGCATCGGTATTGAAATGCAAAGGGACGAGCCCAATAAACTCTAACATCGGAAATGGGCCGTATTTTGTTTACGGCCCACTACGACATAGAGTGGGCTCGAACGGTTCCGAATAACCATAAAATTCGGTGGCGATTCCAACTTCGATTTAAATTTCAATTTGACCATCTCATATGGAGATTCATTCGCCTCCCCAAACCCGCGCGTGGCCGCGTCGGGGTGGACCTATGTCATGTCCACAATTTGGCGACTCCGCTGGGGATCAACTGATGTGTTACTGACCATCGGCATCCTCAGGGTGAGACTCGAATAGAAATCGTTTGACTAGTACAATACGCGTTTTAGTTTTACGGCTCATGCATAACCCCATATTTTCCCGAGCCGGTACTGGTGACCGACGTCCTACTATACTATCGATGTAGTCCAAATTGGATATGTCGAAGGTGTCCATTAGCCGATTCGTATGGGTTTTACGGCATGTTCTAAGCTCAACTCGACTTAGGAAGTCCGCCCCGATTCTCGATAGGCTGTGTACACTGGTATAGACCCTTTCAGACTGACCGAGACTTAGAATTAGAGCATACATGGCGTCGTTATATTGTTTCCATGACTACATGCTACCTGATTTTTCTAAGTCTTTTTCAAAAACCATCATTTTCAAAATTGCATCCTTTTCAAAATATCCAATTTCAAAACCCGGGACATATACCGAATTTAGGATCCACGATTTTACTCAAAATAGCCTATTTTTAGCCGGTAATATGCCCATTTCAAAACTCGAAAATATTTTCGAACTTTCAAAATCCTCCCCGGTCCGCCTTTCCGTTTTCTTTTTCGAAAAAAAGGGCCGGACTTCTCTCCCCGATTTTATTCGGGCCTTCAAAAATCAATTTCAAAACCTTTCTCTTCTTAGGACTTCCCGTATTTAGCAGTGTCGGGTCGTGTCATAAGTCGTCAAGTCTTCTAGCGTCGAAACTCCGTCGATCTTATATCACGGATTTCCTCCCTATCCCAGTCCGCCTTATTATACTAAGGCAAGGCCTACCTACGTAGGACATACTCCTACAATGGTCGGCCCGTCTACACAATCGAGTCTAGAAGTCTGGGGAATGTCTCACGTGAACCTCCTTCCGAACGAGGCCCAGCCCACAGAGCTGGATCTTAAAGGAGGCCCACCTTTCACAAGTCATCCGTCTAGATATCTTTTCCGAGTCATTTCCTCTCTAGCTTCCCTTTCCCTTGCTCGGGATGTACTTTCGTTCTAGGATTTGGGGCTTTGCTGACTACACGGTGTTCTTACAGACAGGCCACCTTTCACCAGAAAAATGACGCAACAAGCCATTGACGAGTTGACCCTTTCGTTGGCTAAGCTCCAAGACCAACTGACGAAAGTGAGGGAGGATCAGATTGCCATCCTCACCCGGGTAAGCGCAGTCGAACATGGAACTCCTAGCGGTGGAGTTGAAGACGATGGGCCGTTAGCTAAACTGGCCAGCGCGGTCCACAAGCTGCAAGAACAAGTCCACATGACCACTAGCAACACTATCCACACGGAAAATGCTCGGGCTTATTCGCCCCTAACTGATGAATTGCCCGCTAACCTCAACCTAACGGGCCTACCCATGTTCGATGGGACTGAAGATCCGGTACTCCACATCCGGGCTTTTAAGGAGTTCATGGCAGTTAAGGGGGTCAAATCGACAATGTTCAAGCATCTCTTTGCTTCATCCTTGAACAAGCACCCGAGAGCCTAGTACTACAGGCTCGGTTCCAAGAAATACAAAACTTGGGACGATGTCGCAACGGAGTTCGCCCGAAACTATGCGGACAACACTGAGATCCAGACGACCATGCGTACTCTGGAGGTCATGGCCCAAGAGCCAAAAGAGGGTTTCACCAAGTATCTCCAAAGGTGGAGAGCCGAAAGTGTCAAGCTGGTCGACAAGCCCAACGAAAAGGTGTTAGTGGAGGCCTTTGTGAAAAACCTCCTCCCCTCTTACCGGATCCACCTTCGGTACGCTATCATACCCAATTTCGCCACCTTAACCGAGATGGGTACGAGAATCGAAGACGATTTAAGGTTAGAGAGCCTTACTAAGGCCTCTACCAAGGGTTATCAAGGAGCCAGTTCGTCTTCTGGCAAGCCCGCAACCACAATTGCGGCCCGAAGCATCTTCGATGAGGTTAATCTTCTGGATACCTCAACCAAAAAGAATACTCCAGCCCGAGTGTTCACCGACATAGGGACTACTTATGTCAACGCCTTACAAAGGCTATCCTCCAAGGGCCTGATCCAGCCAATAGGCCCAATGCCGGAGGTTCCTGTCGAAAAACGGTCTAAAAGCTACAACGCCCAGGCCTATTGCCACTATCACCGAGGCAACGGGCATGACACCGAAAAATGCTGGAAGTTGAAACATCTCATTCAAGATCTGATCGAGAGTGGGAAAATACCGTTACCCAGTGATAAGCCCAGTAACCAAAATAATCCTCTTGCTACTCACGCCATTTTCACTGGAGAAATAATCGATTGCACTCATATCATTTCCCCTTTCATTCCCCAAATCAACGGGATATGGAATGATGATGAAGACGATGTTTATTTAGCTCAGGGGGAGACCGTCCCCATCACTGTCGAAGAAATCAGGAAGGCCAGAACTAAGGCCCTGGCTGGCACACACGTCATCGCGGCCGGACCTTCGGCCCCGAGATCCGTCACTGAACCATACAAGACGGAGTCTGCACCTAGTCAAGCAACTAAAGAGGTCCGAACTGATCTCACTATATGGCAGCTTTTGGTCAGTTCTCAAGAGCATCGGGCAGCACTTACTAAGGCTCTCGATGAGATCAAGGTAGACTTGCTGGTTACCCCCACTAAGATGGTAGCCACCATTCTGCCTCACCTCAAGGGCAAGTCCGAAGGAGAAGGCCCACTTATCACCTTCTCTAAATCCGATCTGCCACCATTTGGGTCCACCCACAACCTGGCCCTATATATTACGGTGATTTGCCGAGGCAAGTACCTACCTATGACCCTAATTGATGACGGGTCAGCTGTGAATGTCCTTCCTTTAAGAACTGCTAAGGCTCTCGGCATTACCGAGGCTGACTACCTTCCTACCACGCAAACTATCCAGGCTTTCGATGGGAGCCCAAAATCCGTAGCTGGGGCCGTCAAACTGACCATCATAACCGGCCCAATCGAGAAGGAGCTCGAATTCCAAGTGATCGATGTCACCTCATCGTTCAATCTGCTACTCGGAAGACCCTGGATCCACGCGGTTAAAGCCGTGTCCTCCACTCTCCACAGGAAGGTCAAGCTACCTTTGCAAGACGGGGTCATCACCCTCGAAGCTACTTCCATAGCCGTGTGAAGCTGCAACACGGCTGGCTCAATCGACCCGCGAGGATTCAATTTCGTGGGAATGATCGATGAAGAGTATCTCTTTAGGCCCTATTTCACTACCAGCATCGACACAATGTTGCAAAACTTAAGCTACTTGCCGGGGGCTACTTCAAGGCCCGGTCTCCCGGCTGGCAAGATCATCGACGTCTTAAGCAATGAGGAGTCAAAATTTGGCTTAGGGTATGCCTTAACCCCAGAAAACGTGGTCCAGGCCGGCATCCAAAAGGCCTGCAACATTCTCAAGGGTACCTACTTGGACCCCTACACCCCAAAACTGACCGATTACTTTGTCTCCTCAGTATTCGGAGCTGTCCAGACGGGCCTCTATCAGCCCATCATAACTTATCCTGAGGTCAATTTCATCCCGGATGATATACATGCTCTCATCCAGGCCGAATCGAAAGAAGATTCAAACCAAGCCGAGCGCATGCTGGGGCTCTTATTCGGGGAAAGCAAGATCATCCCGACTCCTAAGGAAGAGTTGGTGAACCTGATCCTCCATAGCAGCAAGTTCGATCCAACCAGGCTGATCTCTGAAGTGGGTGCTGACACTGGAAAGAGGGCTTGGAGGAAGACGATCAAGTGGAGCGACAGCGAGGGTCGAGTCTACGAGCTCACTATTGGCGAAGGGGACATGCAAGGCGATAAGCAAATCCGAGTCTGAGTCAGAGTCAGAGTCGGAGTCTGGGTCTGAGTCTAGAGGGTCCAGTACTAGAGTCGAGTCTGTAACCCCTTTTCCTTCAGTCGTTCCATTGGGAGCCTCGGAGTCTGTCCCGAGAGCACTCCCTATACCGCCTGACCAGCGATCAGATGGCTGCTCTCTTTGAGCTATTTTCGAAACTCTCTATCAATAATAACGATAACCGTTCTGCTTACGACTTGTCTTATTTTCAAAACATTTTCAAAAATTTTATTTGCAATGACATTGAGAAACCCGACGAACATGTACCGCTACCTCCGCATCTAGTCGAGCAACTCGAACAAAGGGAATCCCGAGATCCGGTAATAGAAGAAACCGATTCCATCAGTGTAGAAACCCCTTTAGAGCCTCAGATGCTTAAGTTAGGTTTATCCCTAGACCCCGAGGAGAAGCAACAATTCACGGAGCTCCTCAACGAATTCAAAGACGTCTTCGCATGGTCCTACAAGGACATGCCGGGAATAGACCGGGAGATAACCGAACACTGTATACCCATCAAAGATGGGTGTAAGCCGGTAAAGCAAAAGCTCCGAAGGATGAGGCCCGAATGGTCTCTCAAAGTCAAAGAAGAAGTCGACAAGCAACTCAAAGCAGGCTTTATCCAAGTGTCTGAATATCCAGACTAGGTTGCAAACATCGTACCGGTACCCAAGAAAGACGGAAAGGTATGAGTTTGTGTAGATTTCCGGGACCTTAATAAGGCCAGCCCGAAAGACGATTTCCCGTTGCCACACATCGACATACTGGTGGATAACACGGCCGATCATGCCCTACTATCCTTCATGGATGGGTATGCCGGGTACAATCAAATCAAAATGGCAAAAGAAGACATGAGTAAGACCACCTTTACAACGCCTTGGGGGACTTACTGTTATACCGTTATGCCATTTGGGCTTATCAACGCCGGTGCCACTTATCAACGGACCGCCACTACCTTACTACATGACATGATGCATAAGGAAGTAGAGGTCTACGTGGACGACATGATCGTTAAGTCCAAAGAACGAAACGGGCATATTCAGGCCCTTAGAAAGTTCTTCACCCGACTACGCAAGTACAACATGAGATTAAATCCTCAAAAATGCAGTTTCGGGGTAACATCGGGCAAATTACTGGGCCATATCGTTAGCCAGCGCAGCATCGAGGTTGACCCAGCCAAAATCAAGGCTATTACCGAGATGCGGCCGCCTAAAACCGAAAAGGAGATTAGGGGGTTTCTCGGGAAAGTCCAATATATCAGCAGGTTCATTTCGAAGCTAACCATGGTATGCGAGCCCATTTTCAAAAAACTGAAGATAGGAGAACGGGTACTGTGGGACGACAAATGTCAATCAGCTTTCGATAAGATCAAAGAGATTCTGTCATCTCCGTCGGTATTAATGCCACCTCAGCACGGTCTGCCTTTGTCTTTATACTTGACAACGACCGAGACAGCCATGGGGGCTATGCTAGCCCAGATAGTCGACTCAGAAGAACGAGCTATTTACTACATCAGTAAAAAGTTCCTAGAGTACGAAGCAAATATACGATGCTCGAAAAGACGTGCCTAGCTCTAGTTTGGGCCACTAAAAAGCTCCGACACTATATGCTTAGTCACGAAGTGCACGTGTTATCTAGAATGGATCCAATCAAGTATCTGTTCGAGAAGCCCATCCTCAATGGCAGGTTATCTAGATGGACTTTAATGTTAGCTGAGTTCGACCTCAAGTTCGTACCGTTAAAAGCCATCAAAGGCCGAGTAGTAGCCGAGTTTCTCGCCGATAGTCCGGTATCCGAAGAGGGACATACCGATACTTGGGCCTTCCCTGACGAAGATATATTCCATACTGACACGGAGACATGGGATCTATACTTTGACGGGGCGTCCAACTTTCGAGGATTTGGTGTCGGGATTTTACAAATATCACCACGAGGGGAGCACACCCCGTTATCCATCAAGTTAGATTTCGACGTGACTAATAACGCAGCCGAGTATGAAGCATGCATTCACGGATTGCAAGCCGCCGCGGGTTTAGGAGTAACAAACCTCCGGGTCCACGGTGACTCATCACTAGTCATTAATCAAGCACTCCAGAAATGGAAAAATCGGAACGTAAATCTCGTAGCTTACCAGGCACGAGTAAGGGTTCTCGAAAAGCAGTTTCAAAAGGTGGAGTACATTTATCTACCTCGGGAAGAAAACCAGTTTGCAGATGCACTATCCAAATTAGCATCTTTACTGAATATCCCGGAACATCTGACCAGCATGCCGATTTGCGTCGAAAGATGGTCCGAGCCGGCATATATCAACGCAATCCAAGACATCGAAAAAAGTGGCCCAGAACCTTGGTACCAGGCTATTCTCACCTACTTGACGTCGGGAGAATATCCTCCGGGATCTGAAAACCGGGCCAAGAAAGCCCTACGAAGATGGGCCACTCAGTTCATCCGCACGGACGATGGAAAGTTGTACAAAAAGACGGCACAGGGGGCTTTACTCCTATGCATCGACAAAACACAGGACGAAAAAGTCATGGCAGAGGTACACGATGGCGAGAACGGCCCGCATATGAACGCCCATATGCTAGCTCGAAAAATCACAAGACTCGGGTACTATTGGAATAGCATGGAAGCCGACTGCCAGTTATATGTCAAGCACTGTCACAATTGTCAGATTTTCGGCAACGTCCAACATATGCCGTCATCTCTGTTGTATACGATGACATCACCATGGCCATTCTCGGCATGGGGGATTGATATAATCGGAAAGGTGAACCCTTCCGGGACAGGAGGTCACTGCTTTATTCTAGTGGCTATTGACTATTTTACCAAATGGGTTGAAGCCGAGTCATATCGTGTCTTGAACGCCAAGCACGTAGCAAAATTTATCCAAGATAAAATTATATGCCGATACGGGATCCCGCACGAATTCATTAGTGATCACGGGACCCATTTCCAAGCCGAAACCGCTACTTTGCTAGCGAAATATAAGATTCAAAGGCATACATCTTCGTCTTACCGTCCCCAAACAAATGGAGCGGTAGAAGCAGCTAATAAAACAATTGTCACCATACTTAAAAAGATGGCTGATAATTACCGGGATTGGCCCGATAAAATCCCTTTTGCCTTATGGGGGTACCGGACATCAATCCGCACCGCAACCGGAGTAACTCCGTACTATCTGACATATGGGATGGAGGCGGTCCAACCAGTCGAGTTAGAAGTACCGTCCCTGAGGATTCTACTCGAAAGTCAGGTGCCTGAAGCAGATTGGGTCCAAGCCCGATATGATTCGTTGACTCTTTTGGACGAACGACGATCCCGAGCCCTTAACAATATCCAGATATACCAAAAAAGGATAAAACGGGCTTTCAACAAAAGGGTTAGGCCCAGAAATATCAAAGAGGGCGATCTAGTCCTAAAATCTGTCAGGGCTTTGCTACCAGTCGACCCGAGGGGAAAATTCAAACCTAATTGGGCCGTAATGCTGACAGACTTGGATGGGAACGAATTTGTCAATCCAACCAACTTGGACCAGTTGAAGCGCTACTACCCCTAACCTTATCTCAATGTCATTTGCTAAAAGTTTATCTTTTTATAAATTTTCAAAAAAAATTAATTAAGCAAGTCAATAAGTTAGGATTACTGACCTACTGTCGCACCTCTCGAACTAATAGTTTTGATGTATTTCAAAAATTGCATAAATCTACGTCTGAACTACGGTCGGTTTGATTCCACTAATCGTGGATACGTAGGCAACCCCTCAAAAGGGTACAACCACTGCAATAACGAAAAGACAGGAACGGTTTTCACTAATATGTCTTTTATTATTTCAAAAAAAATGCCTCACGCAAAAATAAATCACACAAAAATCACACAAAAATAGTAGTAATACTTAAATAATAAAATTTAGGAGACTACTCGTACATTTTGCCTTTCCCCTTATCTTTTGGGTCACGCGGAGCCCGAGGCCGACAAGGTGGGGGCGAACGTTCCCTAATCACAAGTGGAACTTCCTTTACTCAAACCCGCTTCTTCGACTTCGGTTTCTCTGTCGCCTGCACCGGTCCGATCCGAGCCCGTACGTGCTCGGGTAGTCTATCCCGAGGACCAAGTCGGTCCTTAGCTGCCAGTCTTGGACCAAGTCTCCTTTCTAAATCCGTCTGAGGGCCCACTCTCCCCCATATACCTTTAGTGCTGGACCCTTTAGTCAAAGTCTTAGTCTCCCTTTCTGGCCTGACATCAGTCGGACCATCGTGGCCGAAATATCGCCATTATCAAAGAAACCTCGATTATCCTTAGCCTGTTCTCGGCGCAGCAAGTCAAAGGCTTCGTCAGTCTTTAAAGCAGCACGGGCTTTAGCAGAATCTGCCTGGGTCCACTTCGTATAAGAATCTGATACCCAGATCGAGGGAGAAGCCTTGGAAACGGACCAAGTGTGCCGGGTATACCATCTTTGCGCCCAAGTATCACACATCACGTCCGTTAGCTGAGTAGATTCACTCACGACCGCCTCGATTTCCGGGATTCTTTGTGTAACAGCCCTAAATTTTCGCGACAAAAATAGAAGAATAAAATAGGAAAATTTAAAGCCGTTACTCCGCATTTAGCTCACAGGGCCAAATGCAAGGCAAAATAATAGTATAAAAATTAAAAGAAATATAAATTCAATAGTTAATTTAAATAGAAACGTTGCAGCGGAAGACTTAAGTCCCACAAAATCCAAAACGGTTTAAAACAACCTCAACCCAAAAATTCAACATAAATATAAATAGTTTGGAGGTAAACGTTAAATAATAAAATCCTTCCTCGCTCAGCATCCTGAACCAAATGCACCCATGCAGCATATTAATTGTACCTATCAACTGTACCCAAAACACAAATAGGTACAGGTTCCAGCGGGGGAACGACCCAAAACAAAAGGACGTCAGCAAAGCTGAGTAAAATATATTATATGGAAAATGTAAACAATAATTATAATTTGTAGTAAACTGAAATCAGAGTTAAATATCATTGTCTCAATACCAAACCAAAAGTACTGTGAAAACAGTAGTCAAAACCAAAACCAAAATATATTGTTTCCACCTGTGTGCCAAGGTCCTACCCTTTTGCACGATCTAGAGGTACCACCTATGCTTAGCTAGACTTACTATAGTGCGCACTACTCACATTTGGGCAGTCAGTAGGATGAGGGTGCCAAAGGAGGAAGTCTAACTACCTAGCAAGTGGGGGGCCGGAAAACCCCACTTAACACAACTCGGGCCAGGAGTTCAGTTTCGGGACGAAATCCCAGGGATGTCTCAGACGCACCTTAACCTCATAGAACAACAGAGCTCCCAGAGTCTGTTATAACCACCAAAAGAATTGTACCTAAATAATACCGATATGTGACTTGTGTCACAAAATTCTAATATCCAAAATATCACAAGAGTGTCATAAAAATTCATCGTTGGCAAAATAATTATAAAATCATTTCAAAAATATAATTTAAACCAAACATGCTCTTTACTGTGAAAGGGTCAAAACGTCCTTACCTCTCAAGACGGACAATCCAAGCTAATATTAATCCAAAAATTCTTTCTCCTCGAAATCACAAACTACAAATAATACAAATCGATTTAAAGAACTAACCAATAATATTAAGACGACCCAAACTTACAAACCGATATAACTTGTCTGAATTCTCGTCCCGTAAGTAATCCATCAGATTATATATAACTGTCTTAAATCTGAACCTAAATCTCTGCCCAAACATTACCTACTCACAAAATCGTTGGTTTATGTCGAGGAAACGGTTTTTAACCAAAGTAAACAAAAGAAACTATAGAACTTAAAAATATTTAGAATACTTCACAATTTATCCCGATTTATGAAAACAAATAGGAGAAATTAGTTAAAAGACTTACAATATAGATGAATGAGGGAAAAGATCAAAGACCAAGTTTACGACGACGGACAAGGTTGGAATCGGAACAAGAACAAGGGGAATGGGGTAGAGAGTGGTTTGCGGCAGAATTTAGGAAAGGAAACAGGGGATTGAAGAATTTGGGTGGGGGTTTCAGGGTTACGTGGGTTTTTATATAATTTAGGATTTTCCTTTTTTTTTGTTTATTGCGTTTCAATCAAATTCGAACCCGATACAAAGTCGGTTTATAAAATAACGTTCCACTTTTTAAAATAATCCAAGACCGATTTATAATAAGAAGGCCCAAGATACTTAAAATTTTATAGCAACATTAAAATATTTTTCCAACTTAAAAACCCGATTTAAATAAAAGTAGAAAAGTCAAGCTTTATAATTGACTCGGAAAATAACGGGGTGTTACAGACTTCCCTCCTTAAAACAAAACTTCGTCCTCGAAGTTTAAACCCGTCCTCGAAATAAAGTCTGACATTACTCATGAATATCCAAAATGACCCGCTTACTCCATATATCCAAAATCCTCAAAATTCTTCATATATCTCCAAAATAAATCATTTACTCCGAATATCCAAAATTCGTCAAATTAAACACAACCTTAAATATATCTCACATTTCTAAATCCTCAAAATCCATAACTACATAATTCCTCAGATTTCAAAATACACAACTCACCACCACCTAAATCCACAAGATAAGATCACCTAATTCCATAAGATAATTCCAAAGTTCGAAACCACCAAAATTCTCGTACTCTAAGGTAAAAGTATCACTTGCCAAGTTAAGAGCATGTCGGAACAAAATATTTAAATAAATTTTGAAAATTTGAAATTTCACAAGTTCAATTTTTTTTTCCCACAAATGCAAAATGCACAAAATCAATCAATTACGTGCATTGAGCACAACCAAACAATCATATGTGTGTTAAACACAAGCAAACATAATATGTGCGTTGAGCACCAACAAACCACCAATATCCAAAATATGTGCGTTGAGCACAAACAACCAATAATATGTGTGTTAAACACAAGCAAACAATAATATGTGCGTTGAGCACCAACAAACCACCAATATCCAAAATATGTGCGTTGAGCACAAACAACCAATAATATGTGTGTTCGTTGAGCACAAACAAACCATAAATATATGTGAACAAATCAATTTCGTGTAATAACAAATAACCAATGATATTGTGCTTATTAAGCATATCAATGATAGCCAAAATATTCATGTTTGTGACCAATAAATAGATATTAGCATGAAATCACACAAGAACATGCTTAGTTTACCACAAAAACAAGTAGTCATGCATATTTCTACCCACCTTAAAATAAAGCTTCGTCCTCGAAGCACGAAAATTTACCTTAGGCAAAAAGATGAGGGTATTTGTCTCTCATGGTTGGCTCAAGTTTCTCCCAAAATATTGGAACACATATGTTCGCTACCTAATATAATAACCTTTAAAATCCAATGAAGTCCTATCACATAATATATATAAGCATCAGCAAGTTGCTTCTTCTCTCACATATCCTTCATGGGAATAAAATGTGCTCTCTTAGTTAATCTATTTATTATAATCCAAATCATATTATTACTTTCCTCCGACCTTAACAACCCCACTATAAAATCCATAAAGATTAAACTCCACTTCCACTCGGAAACTCCTAAAGGATCTAACTCATACTCCAGGCATCAGCCACCACATTGGCTTTTCTTACCTGATACTGAATCTCGATCTTATAGTCCTCAATCAAATCCAACCAGCATCTTTATCTCACGATTAGCTCCTAATGGGTAAATATATATCTTAAAATTTTGTGACCATAAAAACCTTAAAGGGCACACCAAACAAATAATGTCTCCAAATTTTCAATGTAACGACTACCGTTGCTAACTCTAAATCATAAGTAGGGTAATTTTTCCATAAAGGTTCAACTGCCTAAATGCATAAGCAATCACTCTCTTATTCTGCTGCAAAACACTAACTAATCCATTCTTAAAATGCATAGATATAAACTTCAGAAACTTCATTACCATCCGGTAAGGCCAATCCTAAAGTAGTGGTCAATTTTTCCTTTAAAATTCGAACGATTCCTCACATCCCCCATCCCAATGAAATTTTATGGCTTTCTACATCAGTGTAGTCATTAATCTATCTATTTTGGAAAAATCCTTCACATATCTCCTATAGTAACCAGCTAAACCCAAATGCTACGAATTTCAGTCACAGATTCCGATTTAGGTCACCTCTAAACAACCTTAGCAGGATCTACTGATACTCCATCCTTAGATATAATATTCCCAAAAATTACTCGTACCAGCCAAAAATCACACCTCAAAAATTTAGCAAATACTATTTTTCTCTCAAGATGTCTAAGATAATTCGTAAATGTTCCTCATTCTTCTCTTCATTCTTTGAATAAATACTATGTCATCAATGAATATCACAACAAATTTATCTACGTAAGTCCTCAAAGTTCGGTTTGCTAAGTCCATAAAAACATTAGGTGCACTAATCAACCCAAAAAGCATCACAGTAAATTCACAATAGCCATATCTAGCAGAAAATATACTCTTAGGTAAATCCTCAAACACTATCATCAATTGATGGTTCCTAAAAATCGTAATTTCAGAGAAAACATAGACTTCCTTCAACTGGTGAAATAAGTACTCAATCCTATATAAGGGATTTCTATTCTGTATAGTAACTTAATTCAATCCTCGATAATCAACGCACAACCTCAAAGTTTCATCCTTATTTTTCCACAGATCAGATAGGGACACCCCAACGCGACACTGTGCCTAATTTATCCTTTTTCCATCAGTTCATCTAGTTGTTTCTTAAGTTCTTGCCTTCCTAATGGTGTCATACGATATGGTGATTTAACGATTGGCCCCGTTCCTGTCACTAGGTCAAAATTCTTACACAACTTCTCTACTTGGAGACATTCTCGGTATTTCCTCGGAAAACACATCAACAAACTCACTCATTACTGGAACTTTACTCAAGTCAAGGATATTCAAACCTCAAATCTTTAATATAACACAAAATTAGCTCAGCTTCCCCAAATAAATGTCTTTTCACCCTCATAACAGAAATAAGCTGCACCGTAAAACCTCTCACACGACTCTTATAAGTACTCTCACATTTTAGGCCTTTCTAAGAAAATTTTACTATGTCCACAATCATTATTGGCCCGATGAGGTTTGAGCCAATCCATCCTAAAAATCACATCAAAGTTAGCTACTAGGAATTCTATAAGTCTGCCTCAAAATCATGATCACCCAAAAAAAACACACACATCCTTGTACATCCTTTTTACGATTTACTAAGTCCCCAAATTGCATGAAAAAAATCAAAATCCACAATTTCACTAGCTTCTACGCTCCATTTATCCACAAACATAGTTCACTAGAGTGAGATGCACCAGGATCAGATAAAACATGAACTGAAATAGACTTCACCAGAAAATTAACCGAAACAATATCTATATTCCCAACTTCCTCTTTATTCATGACCAAAAAGCTTCCAAAATTCCAGTAAATGATATCCCATTACAATTAGGCCTGAGATGTTTTATTCCAATAATAACGCAATTAGGGCTTGCCTCTATCACAGTTCAATCAGGTAAGGTAATAGCACTAAAGCAAGACAAATATAAATATATAAATAACATAATTCATGTGTATGCAATGCACCCAATCCACCCAAACACTCTTGGCTTATAAAGAAAGATTTTTGTTTTGTTTTGTTTTTTTTTTTATAAAGTAGTAAACATTTTTTTTTAAACCATTTCAAATTTTGCAAAATTTTTCGGAAAGACCTATTGCTCTGATACCAACTGTAACAGCCCTAAATTTTCGCGACAAAAATAGAAGAATAAAATAGGAAAATTTAAAGTCGTTACTCCGCATTTAGCTCACAGGGCCAAATGCAAGGCAAAATAGTATAAAAATTAAAAGAAATATAAATTCAATAGTTAATTTAAATAGAAACGTTGCAGCGGAAGACTTAAGTCCCACAAAATCCAAAACGGTTTAAAACAACCTCAACCCAAAAATTCAACATAAATATAAATAGTTTGGAGGTAAACGTTAAATAATAAAATCCTTCCTCGCTCAGCATCCCGAACTAAATGCACCCATGCAGCATATTAATTGTACCTATCAACTATACCCAAAACACAAATAGGTACAGGTTCCAGCGGGGGAACGACCCAAAACAAAAGAACGTCAGCAAAGCTGAGTAAAATATATTATATGGAAAATGTAAACAATAATTATAATTTGTAGTAAACTGAAATCAGAGTTAAATATCATTGTCTCAATACCAAACCAAAAGTACTGTGAAAACAGTAGTCAAAACCAAAACCAAAATATATTGTTTCCACCTGTGTGCCAAGGTCCTACCCTTTTGCACGATCTAGAGGTACCACCTATGCTTAGCTAGACTTACTATAGTGCGCACTACTCACATTTGGGCAGTCAGTAGGATGAGGGTGCCAAAGGAGGAAGTCTAACTACCTAGCAAGTGGGGGGCCGGAAAACCCCACTTAACACAACTCGGGCCAGGAGTTCAGTTTCGGGACGAAATCCCAGGGACGTCTCAGACGCACCTTAACCTCATAGAACAACAGAGCTCCCAGAGTCTGTTTTAACCACCAAAAGAATTGTACCAAAATAATACCGATATGTGACTTGTGTCACAAAATTCCAATATCCAAAATATCACAAGAGTGTCATAAAAATTCATCGTTGGCAAAATAATTATAAAATCATTTCAAAAATATAATTTAAACCAAACATGCTCTTTACTGTGAAATGGTCAAAACGTCCTTACCTCTCAAGACGGTCAATCCAAGCTAATATTAATCCAAAAATTCTTTCTCCTCGAAATCACAAACTACAAATAATACAAATCGATTTAAAGAACTAACCAATAATATTAAGACGACCCAAACTTACAAACCGATATAACTTGTCTGAATTCTCGTCCCGTAAGTAATCCATCTGATTATATGTAACTGTCTTAAATCTGAACCTAAATCTCTGCCCAAAAATTACCTACTCACAAAATCGTTGGTTTATGTCGAGGAAACGGTTTTTAACCAAAGTAAACAAAAGAAACTATAGAACTTAAAAATATTTAGAATACTTCACAATTTATCCCGATTTATGAAAACAAATAGGAGAAATTAGTTAAAAGACTTACAATATAGATGAATGAGGGAAAAGATCAAAGACCAAGTTTACGACGACGGACAAGGTTGGAATCGGAACAAGAACAAGGGGAATGGGGTAGAGAGTGGTTTGCGGCAGAATTTAGGAAAGGAAACAGGGGATTGAAGAATTTGGGTGGGGGTTTCAGGGTTACGTGGGTTTTTATATAATTTAGGATTTTCCTTTTTTTTTGTTTATTGCGTTTCAATCAAATTCGAACCCGATACAAAGTCGGTTTATAAAATAACGTTCCACTTTTTAAAATAATCCAAGACCGATTTATAATAAGAAGGCCCAAGATACTTAAAATTTTATAGCAACATTAAAATATTTTTCCAACTTAAAAACCCGATTTAAATAAAAGTAGAAAAGTCAAGCTTTATAATTGACTCGGAAAATAACGGGGTGTTACACTTTGAGCCCGACCATATTGCCTAAGTATGCGATCGGGATAAAGATGAATCGTCTGCCTAAAAGATAGGATCAGTTGATAACGGGTCCTATCTCGCAATTCTAACCCGGTCCAGACATAAATGGGCCACCAAGGTACGTCCCACGGATCAATGGGCCTCCATGGAAAGACAACAGCTCCTCCCAGAATTTTTGGGTAGTAAGGCGAGAAAAGTCAACAGTCCGTCTTCTGGTCATCACTTGGTTCGGGCGATATCGGCTTACATCTAGAGGAGGATCCAAGATCGACAGCCTCTCAAAAAGCCATAGCTGAAAAGTCAAAATCGCGAAAAGTCAAAGTCGGGAAAAAATTGTAAAAATCGCAAAAACGAGAAAAACGGGAAAATCGAGAAAAACCGCGAAAAAAATCGAAGACCGAAAAAATCGGATATTGCAAAAAAAAATCAAAAAATTGCGAAAATCGAGAAAAAAATCAGCCTAACTGTAGAAAACGGGTGCTACCGGTCAGCCTGATCGACGGATCCCTCTTACGATTATCTAAGCCCTGAATAATCTCCCCGGTAATCAGCCTAGCTGGGCTGTGCTCTGTCTCCATCAGGTCAGCTACAGCAAGAAGTCTGATATGGCCCATACAAGATAGCAAATCCATATGACCTTCAAAAGCGTAGACATGGAGCATGCAAAAAGTAAAGGCCCTACGGCTATATACCGGCCTGACCCGGACGTCATCTGGATTCATAAATTTCTCAGCCAGGTCGATCAAGGAAACTGTATCTCCTTCTATCATACGAGATACCTCCATATGAGAAAGCCCTAAGAATTCTCGTAATTTTCTCCTTATATCACGGACTGAAAACGGGACGGCAGGGCGAAGAATGGAATTCCACCCCCCTACAGCAGCTATTTCCTCAAGAATGGGACAAATTTCGCCTCGAGGAAACCTAAAAACATGATAAGTATCATCCCAGTAGGACAGGCAAGCATCCAAAAAGTGACGATCCACTTGCATCTGGCGGATTGTGGATAGCTGGGTAACGCCATTTTGGTTCAAAATAACTTTATCAGCATCTCTGAAAATTCGGGACCAATCTTGCAACATTCCGACTAATCGATCGATACCCATGATGAATTTCTAAAAAGAAGAAATAAATTTCTCAGGGCTTGTTTTTCTTTGAAGGAAGAAGAATTGTGTGAATTGTGAATAAATTGTGAGCAGGGAGAGGGTATTTATAGCATGAAATCAGATTCTGCTCTTCACTTTGGGATTCCTAATCCCAGGGGATTTAGCATACAGGCCTTTATCCTAGGATCTAGCTAAGTCATCCCGAGCATTCCTATTCCTTTTCGGAGTCAAAATACTTTAAAAATTCTTCCATCCAAAAATCCAAAAAAAAATCTTCTTCAAAAATTTTATTCTCCAGCGCGAGTCATTTCTCCTAAAAAATGTGTTACATGCAATTTTTTTGCATAAATCATTATACAGGACGACTCAAGCAAAACCGTGCAAACAACTCCCCAACGGCATAGACTTATACGACAAGTCCGATTCCCCACGGAGTTATCATCGTCAACTCAGGTACATTTCTAGTCTCCGGCCGGCGGGCCCTTCACGCAGGTCTAATGGACCTTAAACGACCCGACCGGAAGCTGCCAGGTTTTGATCTTTGATTGACCTGGTGGCTACTCTGACTTTCGCCCTGTCCAAGCCTCAGTCAGAGTGGGGGCTCTGTAGACACCCACATTTTGACTGCCAGGTGTCTATAGCAGTTTCCGACAAACACCCGATGATGATCGGACGCAAACATGCTTTAATATATTGGGAAACGGGCTCAAAATCATTGGCATTTGGCTTGGGCTCATTATGGAGTATATATCTCACAAAACCAACCTCAAAATCAGGCCCAGTGGGTCGTTTCGAGTCAAATAAGACTAATTTGGGTCGATTCCACACCAGGGGTAAAACCGTCTTTTAGCGACCGAGTCAAAACCCGGTCAAAGATTTTCACGACACACGTGAGTCAGCCGTGACACCTCACACGGCTGATCCACACTCCAATCCTACGAAAAATCAGCTTCACAAAATATTAAACAAATCCGTTTAAGGATAAAATTCGATCTCAAGTAGGAATTCTATCCGAAAACCGAATCAAACACTCGACCGAGCTAGGATACTCGGCCGAATAGCCTACCAACCAGCCGGTTCCCTTTCTTCCTTCACAAGAAAGCGGAATTCTCATTCCTCTCAAATTCCTATATTTCCTGTCCTAAGCGGTAGTTCAAACTAAAAGCGTTTCTCGTAGCCAAGGTCGGGAACTCCCTATAAATAGCCCCTTGCACACACAATATTGACACACACACAGATCATCGATCAACATTCAGAATATTCATACACACATACATCAATTTCTACACTTAGGCATCGAGAAAACCGATATTATTCCCGAAGGAAAACGGCCCCTTATACCCGACGCCCTTCACCGAGACCACGTCCAACACTAGACCGGCCAACTCTCACGTCCAAACCGAACCACCACAAACTCACCGACATCCACTCGACGCTCCTGTGCCCAAGCCACGTCCCGACGAGCTCTGATCCGAGTAAACTAAAACATGTAGGTTGAGGGTGCACCAAACTCGATTTCTGCTTCTTCTTCTCTTCTCCTTCTCGTCGTTTTTTTACGGGTCGTCGGTCCTTTTTATTACGGGTCGTTCGTCGTCTTTTATTTTATTTTCTAATATCGATATTACTAAAAACTATTTTCATATATCGAACATTCTTAAAAATATGATATCAACTCTATAGTTGAATATTGTATCAAAAAGAATTATATTAAATCTCGTTGAAGCAAAGAAAATCGTTACATCTTTTTACAAAATACAGCGATTTCAAACGCGGAGAGAATTAACATCTTTTTCGTTCAAATTCTTTTTTTCAAACAATTTTACAAAACTTTTTCTAAAATTCATTCCGAATATTCGATATCGATTTCATAATCGAATATTGGACACGACGAATATCGAAAGCATAGATCGAGTATAAATTAATTCGTATTTGTACACGATTTATCAAATTAACGATTTTCGAACAACGAGCGAAACCGGGACAGACCCGCACGCGAGTCGCGCCCCAACCAGGCGACTCGCGCACGGGCCTGAAACCCGCGCTCCTTTTTTTAGCTTTTTCGTTCGTTTTTATTATTTATTCTACGAAACGATTTCTAAAATTTATATCTTTTCTAAAACTATTCCGAGTATTTGATATCGATTTCATAATCGACTATCAAATATAACGAGTATCGAAAATATTAAGTCGAGTACGAATTATGCAATATTCGTACGCGTTTTAATAAAAGCATCGATTTTCAAAAAACCGATTTCGAAAACAGCCCACCACGCGACCTGCCGGCATCCCGGGCGAGCCGCGCGGCCGGCTGAGAAACGCGGCTCGTTTCGCTTTTTATTTATTTTTCGAACTTCGTTTTTTATAACAAACAGCGTCTTTTAACGATATTTTCAGATTTCGATTAATATCTTTCTCGATCTCGCGTATTTATTATATTTGATATATTATTTTTCACAAACCGATACTAACTCGTTTGTTCATCTTTTGTAGCAAATTCATTTTTTTTTATCGTTTGTTTTATTTTACTAAAACGAATCTCACATGCTAAATTCAACTTTGACGTTAAATTTTTCATGCATTAAACCGACTTAGCAACCCATTCAATTCCTCGCATGTTTAGGAAAATAATGTTTGCATATCATTCATCGTATTACTAACGCGCGTATTAAAAAATCATTCGATATCCTACTAGAGGCCGCTAATGTGCGGGCGGGGTTGGGTGTTCTTAGTGAAGTTCCCAACACGTACCCTCACCCCTTACTCAGAACCGTGGTTTCTGGATGTCCGAATCCATTGGCAACGAGAGTCATTCAATATACGATTAACCGATCAAGCCGACATCGGTATCGAAATGCAAAGGGACGAGCCCAATAAACTCTGACATCGGAAATGGGCCGTATTTGTATACGGCCCACTACGACATAGAGTGGGCTTGAACGGTTCCGAATAACCATAAAATTCGATGGCGACTCCAACTTCGATTTAAATTTCAATTTGACCATCTCATATGGAGATTCATTCGCCTCCCCAAACCTGCGCGTGACCGCGTCGGGGTGGACCTATGTCATGTCCACAATGTCCCTGTTTGAGTCGTACCTGTATAAGTCACATAAAATGCATGCAACACGTAGGTAGTAAAATGACTCGTGCTGGGGAAAATAATTTTTTGAATTTTTGAATTTTTGAATTTTTTGAAATTGAAATCCTGAAAGCAGCTCACGGGCTAGGTTTTCAAAATGGAAAGGGGTAGAAAAGAAATTTGCAGTTTAAATAGACCGAAATTTGACCTTGTCGAAAATGATTTTCTCAAATAGCTAAGTTTTGCAAATTTTAAAATGAGAATTTGAAGAGAGGGGTATACTGACAAACTCGACTCTGGACGTGACCGGACGAGTTGACAGACACGACTGAACTCTCGAGGGGTTGGACCGTGACTCGGTAGGGGGTGGGCCACCTAACAAGACTCTTAAATTGCGCTATTCCGTAGCCTAGGCGAGTGGCAACATGGTCGAATCCTCAGAATAGGAAGGATATGCTATGGGGGGACTGCAATAGTCTGTAATGAGACTGTTTCTGCAGGAATTAGCAGTAGCTGTGCTGTAGACTAGTGCTCTTTGAATTTTTGGTTTTGGGGTACAATCCTAAAGTGTGTGTTGCTTTGAGCCCCTGAAGGATTCTCGTCTTCGACTGAGCCAAGTACTAGGACACACTATAAAAAGGAGGCTAGATTTTAAAGTCATTTGGATTATGTGAGTGGATGGAGAACTTCTGCCTAGGAGAAGCCCCCAGGACGACAAAGCTAGCTGCTGAGAACATGACAGTGTCGTGACCGGAATGATAGTGCCTTTTTGAATTTGTGTCAATGTGGGCGGTTGTGCCTCTATTGAAAGGCTGCCTACGTATTCACGTGTAGTGAAATCAAACCAGGCTGTAGTTCAGTGTCGGAAGATATATTACGATGCCTAGTCTAATAGGACTTTGTGTGTAACTAGCCATATTGGTGCAGGCTAGGTGCATTCCCTAATGATGTCTTGATCAAAGGGCTAGAATGGTTAGGATATTGATCCTGTGACTGTGAGCGTTCTCCGAGGTAGCCCTCAGAGGTGGTGTGAACTATTTGGGCATGTTCTATGCCGACCGCAGGTTGAGTTCCCGTGTTTGGGGTTGGTAACTGGTTTGGATGTTTTTGAAAATGTGGAGCTAGGTTGAAAGTGGCTTTGATGCTTCGAAATATGGAGCTCGATTTTGTGAAGCTAAGGCTTCGATGGTAAGGTATTGTAATGTGGTAGGAAAGGGGGACGTCGATAATTTGGCTAGTTTAGTAGTTAGTTTATGCTTACCCGAGGGCGAGTAAGGGTTAAGTGTGGGGGAGTTGATAAGTGTAGTTTGTAGTGTCTAATTTGTTATGTTTTGGTCCCGTTTTCTTTGTGGAATCGCTCTTTCTGGGCTACTCATTCTTCCTTTAGTTCGTTTTAGGTTCCCGAGACCGTTCATGGAGAATTGGAACGATTCCGACTCGTTTCATACACTTTTGGAGCCAACGAAGAGAAGGAACGATCACTTGGTGCCTTGGATTCGATCCCGAGACCTTGGGACCCATTCCCGAGCCCCTTAGACTCGACCCCGAGCTCCGAGATTTGATGAGAAACCTATGAGAAGCAAGGAGGGACCTTAGAGCTCATATTGGAGGCCTAGAGACCCTTCCCGGCCGAGAACAAGTGCCTTCTCGGTCGGGAAGGAGTGCAAGAAGGAGCAGGCCACTGGAGGGGCCGTCTCGGCCGAGACCAACTCGTCTCGGGCGAGACCACTTCCATCTCGGCCGAGATGGATCCAGAAATGGGTTGTTTCGCTTTTCTCGCCTCCCTTACTCTTGTAACCCTATATATACCCCCCTCTTGTAATCTTATGATATGTTCTTCACTTCCCCTTAAACCCTAGATTATTTTAGCATAGATTAGGATAGATTAGTGTAGATTAGTCTTTAGATTATCGTTAATCCTAGATTAATGCTTGTAATTTGGGAATTCTTCAAGATCTCCACCAAGATTGACAACCTTAGTTGATTGTTTTGGGTTCTTCCATTTATGCAAGTTTTCTTCTTCTTTTCATCTTCTAGTATGGTATAATCTCTTTTCCTTTCTCTTAATCTTTGCTTTATTAATCAAGTTTGAATCTTTAGTTCTTGTTTACTGTTTTGTTCTTCATCTTTGTTGGTTTTACATATGCATCCTCTTGTTCTTGTTTTGATTCATCTTGTTAGTGTTAGTTTTAGTATAGATATGTTAGAGTAGATTCTTGCTAGGGTTAGTAAGGTGATTTGGGTGTTAATGGATGATTAAGGGATTGTTGGAGATGTTGGTGGAAGATTTGGGTTTCCTCTTGGTTTGATGCATATCACATGTTTGTTGAAATACTTGAATGACATGTATATGTGTATGCTTGTTTTCTTGCCTTTTCTCTTGTGGGTGATAGTTTTCTTGTGGGTTTGGTTCCCTCACTACGCAGCGAGAGCCCGGTGAGGACGACCCCTAGGTCGGTCTACGTAGCGAGAGCCCGGATGCGACCTAGGCCACTATAGCGCCCTAGTAACCCCGTTTGTCATGTGTGTCGCCAAGGTGGGTTTTAGGTGAAACCTCTAGGTCGGTCTACGTAGCGAGAGCCCGGACCTCACCTAGATTACCCTACTACTCCCTTCACTCTAGTTCTTCCTCGACCATTCCATTACCCCTTTGACCCCGACCTAATCCTAGACCGTTCTCCTTGTTTATTTTCTTTGCTACCATAGTTATAGCCTTAGCCTCCTCCCCTTAGATTAGCTCGTCTCGAACCTAGTCCTAGACCCGAGCATACCTTAGTCCATCCTCCCGTCCCTGTGGATTCGACTCGACTTACCCTAGCTACCTTAGTTAGGTTAGTTGGTTTTATTTGACGGTTGGGATCCACGACAAATCCCACCCATCACAAAGCCTTCAGTTTATTAATGGTGTTTTCCATGTCCTTATTCCCGGTTGTGGATACCATACTCTACTAGAATACCCACGTAATCAAAAATGTTGCTTCGGAACTTGAATGCACCAAGGCATAGGAAATAGCGCGGGAGGAGGGACAACTCTGGTTTGACTCGGGTTAGACCCTCATAAGACAAAAATGTAGGGTGCGATTCTCGGAGTGACTGTGATTAATCTCCCCGTCGGAGAATAGCCTCCCAAGTGAAACTAAGGATTCTGATAGGACTCAGATGGTGCGGCATCCGAATAACTCGAAAGTGATAGACGTGAGACACCACGTGTAGGGCATGACCCTTAGAGCAACCGTGATTGATCGCTCTGCTGAAGGGTAGCCCCCGAGTGAGATCGAGGTTTTGCTAAAACTCGAGCGTTGGACGAGTGACCCTTAGATGTAAGGATCACGAACCTTTTGTTATAGGGCTTGGCCTTGTAAAAGGTTGACTCTGAAAAGACACCTAGACGGGTGACTTATGAAAGGTGGGCCTCCCTTAGAATTCGGCATGTGGGCCGAGTCCTGTTCGAAGGAAGGTCCACGTGAGACATCCCCAGAATTCGGACTCGAGTGTGTAGACGGGCCTTCCTTTGTAGGAGTATGTCCTACGTAGGTGGGCCTTGCCTTAGTCTAATAAGGCGGACAGGGATAGGGAAGAACCTCGTGATGTAAGATCAACAGAGTTTCGACGCTAAAGACTTCGACGACTTATGACATGACCCGACACTGCTAAATACGGGAAGTCCTAAGAAGAGGAAGGTTTTGAAAATGAAATGTTTTTTTTGAAAATCCGAGAGAACTCGGGGAAGAGCCCGATTTTTCAAAAAAATCGAAAAGTGCATCGGGCCCCAAATTTGAAAGTTCGAAAATATTTTCGAGTTTTGAAATGGGCATAATACCGGCTAGAAATAGGCTATTTTGAGTAAAATCATAAGTCCTAAATTCGGTATGTGTCCCGGGTTTTGAAATTGGATATCTTGAAAATTGAAAATTTGACTGTCGAAAAAAAGAATTTCCGACGATTTGAAAATTAAAGATGAAATCCCGAAGATTTGAAAATCGAAAACGGCATCTCGAAGATTTGAAAATCGCGAATGGCATCACGAGGATTTGAAAATTGAAATTGAATTTTGAAGATTCGAAAATCGAATGGTGGATCGGAAGTTCGAATTTTGAAATGGGCAGCATGCCGGCTAGAAAATAGGCTTGTTTTGAGTCAAATCTTAAGTCTAATTTCGGCAGCGTTCCGACTCTTGAAAATTGGATATTTTGAAAAAAAACACGAGTCCCGAAACGGACAGTACTTCGGAATTTTTCAAAATTTTGAAAAGATGCATTTTTGGAATTTCGGAATTTTGAAAATCAAAATGAATTTCCGAAAATTTGAAAATCGAAAGAGGATCCCGACTTTTACAATTGGCGAAAATGCCGTCAGGCCCTAATTTTTTGAAAATTGAAAAATTTTGAATTTTTGAAATGGATAGCATATCGGCTAAAAATAGGCTATTTTGAGTCAAATCGTAAGTCCTAATTTCGGTAGCACTCCGGTTTTTTGAAAATTTGAATATTTTTGGAAAGATGCACTTTTTGAAATGACGGTTTTTTGAAAATGACACGGAAACCAAGTAGCACATAGTCACGCAAGCATTATAACGACGCCATGTATGCTTTACACTAAGTCTCGGTCGGTCTAAATGGGGTCTATACCAGTGCTCATAGTCTAGACGAGAATCGGGACAGACTTCCTAAGTCGAGTTAAGCTTAGAACATGCCGCAAAGTCCATACGAATCGACTATGAACACCTTTGACGTATCCAAGGCGGAGTACATCGTGGTATAGTGGGACGTCGGTCACTAGTACCGGCCCGGGAAAATATGGGGTTATGCATGAACCGTAAAACTAAAACGCGTATTGTACTAGTCAAACGATTTTTATTCGAGTCTCACCCTGAAGATGCCGATGGTTAGTCACTCATCAGTTAATCCGCAGCGGAGTCGCCAAATTGTGGACATGACGTAGGTCCACCCCGACGCGGCCACGCGCGGGTTTGGGGAGGCGAATGCATCTCCATATGAGAATGGATCGAATTAAAATTTAAGTCGAAATGAAGTCGCCACCGAACTTTGTGGGAGTTCGGACCCGTTCGAGCCCACTCTATGTCGTTGTGGATCGTACACAAAGTACGGCCCATTTCGATTTCAGAGTTTATTGGGCTCGTCCCTTTGCATTGCGATACCGATACTGTCACTACCGGTTATCGTGTATTGAATGACTCTCGTGCGCCGACGGTTTCGGGCATCCGGAAACCGAGGTTCTGAGTAAGGGGTGAGGGTACGTGTTGGGAAGCCCACTAAGGACACCCAACCCCGCCCGCACTTAGCGGCCTCTACTAAGACATCGTTTGACTTTCTAATATGCGCGTTAGTAATCCGGTAAAATGTTATGCAAACAACGTTTTACAAGATATAAAAATTGAATAGGTTGCTACGTCATTTTAATGCATCTTGATTCACGTCAAAGTGATTTAGCATGCGATGTTCATTTAAGGCAATAAATGGCAAACATCGAAAATAGAAAGCTCGTAAATAAATTACAAATTACACGGGCGGAATACAACCCGGAATTCACAATACAACGAGCAATAAAATAATAATCGAATTATATAACTAAAATGATAGCCAATAAATAGAAACCGACCCGTATATAGTAAATATGAACTAGACTGTGAGTCGTGTAAATGGACGAACTTTGATTGAATACGCATTATTTTGTGTACTAACCAAAGGACGGAGATATAGGACCTAGGCGCTAGCCCGATCCCAAATCCTTATGCCTTGTCCCAACTTATCATATCGATAAATTGGAGTCTAAATTAATCGTACGTCGGATACGACTAAGGAGTCGTCAACGCAAGATTAATAGTGAGACCGTCGATCAAAGTTGTTTATGTTCAATGATATGCATGTATTTTGAAAAGGAGATCACGTGATTGACTTTACACGTGACGACCAAGTCGCTTTTTAAAAGACGAGGCTCGGATGATAAAAAGGAGCTCTCGGTTTTCTGGGCTACAGGACCTACTCGATCGAGTCATGGTCTGACTCGGTCGAGTGTGTCCTCGAGGAGGCTACTGCCCAAAATTTGGGGTGCTACTCGATCGAGTTGCTTATGTACTCAGTCGAGTGGCACCTGTACGAGTTATGACTCGTTTCGTTTTATGTGTTTTAAAATCGATAATTAACCGAATCACATGTAAATATGGCACGATTTATATGCAACTCGATCTTCAGTACTCGTAATGCGTATATTATGATTACGAGACCGTCATCGGAGATTTTGGAAAGGTGATACAAGAATTGTTTTGAATCGGACCGGGACAAAATTGGTTCCCTCCGCGTTACGTCATCTTTAATAATCCTTACGGATCATGCGATGCTCGGTTTAGCGTCAACGGGTTTTGTACCGATCCTTGAAAATGGAATTAAGCCCGTTCAACTACGTACTATCACGATCGCGTTATGCCCTTGAGTGCGTAGGGCGGTGCTCCTCGAAAGGGCGCCACCACTATTGCGGCTCGTAAAGGGATTAAACGGACTTTGTGCAATAGTTGTAGTTAAACGAGTTAAAATCCGATTTTTGATATTATGTAGATATATATATACGCGGTAGTGATATTATGTAAATAACGAAAATTAAATGTTAAGTTGTTAGATGCGATAAATAAATGTTAGATGTTAGATGTTAGTGTTAGTAATATCGTCGTTACTATCGACATAATTATAATACTAATACATAAACGTAAATAATAAAAAAACGGAAAAACGAAAGAAAGAAAGGAGATATCGGTGTTGAATTTTACACCCTCAACCTACATGCTCTTGCTTCTCGGGATACGGTTCGTCAGATGGCGGCAATGGCGCGGGAACGTCGAGATACGTAGGAAGAGTTGATGGTGTGTATGTATGGCTCGTTTTTTGTATGGATTTGCTTAGGGTTGTAGTGTATTATGAAGGGGACTTAGGGTTGGAAATGTAGGGTGTTTTGAGGTGTAAAGTTGGCTGAAATGATGATGGGAAAAGTTGTTGAATGTGATGGGTTGATGGGGTATTTATAGGAGAACCCCACGACCTAGGGTCACTCGATCGAGTGGCCCTAGTGCACTCGGTCGAGTGCCTTTGAGAATGAATGTAGTCCGGATTTTGAGGCTCCACTCGACCGAGTGGATCAATTTGGACAAGATATTTTAGGAATGATTGACTCTTGATTATTTTTTGAATTTTGCACTTGGGCGCAATTCTCTAGAAATATATCAGGTTGACATTTTGTGACGGATTCGTCTTTGATCGGGTTTTGACCCGGTCGCTAAAAGACGGGTTTTATTTTTGGTGTCGGTTTTGGCCCAAATTAGTCCCATTTTACTCGGAACGACTCACTGGGCCTGGAATTGAGGTGGGTTTTGAGAGATTTGTATCCCGTTAAATGCCCATGCCAGACATTATTGATTCGAGCCCGTATCCGAGCGCGTTAGAGCACGTTAGCGTCCGATCATCATCAGGTGTTTTTTGGAAACTGCTATAGACACCTGGCAGTCAAAATGCGGGTGTCTACAATTACTCAGACCTTTTGGGGTCTAATAAACCTGTGCATCCATTAGATGAAAATATTGTTAAGGATGGAGCTATTGTGCAGAACACTGAGTGGCCTGCTTTATTAGTGGTACTAGATGAGGAGGAGATAAGGAAGACAATATTCTCGTAGGGGAAGACAAAAGCCCGGGGCCTGATGGCTTCTCCTCAGGTTTTTTTAAAAATGCTTGGCACATTATCAAGAATGATTTCTGTGAAGCGGTGTTTGAATTTTTCAAAAAGGGAAAAATGGTGAAGCAAGCGAATACCACATTGATAACCTTGATTCCTAAGAAGCAAGTGTGTCAAACTGTGTTGGATTATAGACCTATCTCATGCTGCTCAATGTTTTACAAAACTATTAGCAAGATTCTTACTAGTAGGATCAAAACTGTAATGGAGAATTTGGTGGGGTATGAGCAAGCAGCTTTTAGTGAAGGAAGAAACATCCAGGAAAATATAGCTTTAACACAAAATCTTATTAAGGTAAACGGAAGTTCCTAACACCTAGGTGCCTTTTGAAGATTGACCTCCAGAAAGCTTTTGACTCCATTTAGTGGGAGTTTATTGAAAATATGTTGCAGGGACTCAATTTTCCGCAAGTATTCATCACATGGCTGAAAGAATGTGTACAAGGATCATGGTTTTCAATCAAAGTGAATGGATCTTCTCATGGATTTTTCAAAGGAAAGAGTGGGGTTAGACAAGGCAACCCCCTTTCCCCTTACTTGTTTGTTTTAAGCATGGCAATACTCTCAAGGCGATTGAGGAAAGTGGGAGAGCAAGCGCAGGTCTCACTACACCCTAAGTGTAATAAATTAACCATCTCATCTTTGCAGATGATTTGATGGTATTTGCCAGGGGGGATGTTCCTTCTGTAGAACCCATAACGAGACCTCTGGACATATTTGCTATAGAATCGGGTCTGCAAGAAAATAGGGACAAGATTGAGGTTTATTTTGGAGGGGTAAGGGAGGATGTTAAAGCCATGATTCTTAAGGCTACGGGTTTCAGGGAAGGAAATTTTCCTTGCAGATACCTTGGCCTTCCACTTAATGCTATCACAAATAGGTTGAAAAATTACGCGGACCTGTTAGGGAAGATCCAAACTATTCTTACTAACTGGTCTGCTCATTATATCTCGTATGCAGGAAGAGTGCAGTTGCTAAACGTTGTCATATTTGGAACATTGAATTACTGGTCTACTAACACGTTGCTGCCAGTGAAGGTCATGGAGAAAATAAGAGTGATGTGCAAAAAAAAAAATTAGACTAGCAACCCATGACATAAAAGCATGGTATATAAAAGCTGGAGTAGTATTTACACTCCTTGGGAGAAAGGAGGATTCCAGATTAAGGACATGGTAGGATGGAATAAAGCATTGACAAGTCAGTTACTTTGGAACCTGGAAACTAAACAAAGGGGAATGTGGGGGAAATAGATGGAAGAGTATGTGCTAGAGGGAAAATCCATTTGGGACATACAAAAGAAGGAAAGATTTACAGCAACAACAAAGAGTATACTGCGCATAAAGGATGAACTGAGAGGATGGGAGCAACGGGAGATGCTACTGATTTACTTCACACATGGGTTGAGAATGGTAAATTCTGCCTTGCAAAGGCCTATGAATGGTTCAGGATAAGGAATCCCTGGATGAAGAGTCTACAACAAATTAAAGGAACACGAGTAATTCCTAAACATGGGGTCACTGCATCCATGGCCTGGCAATTGGTGTGTACTTTGTAAAGAGAACACAGAAAGCCATTGTCATCTTTTTTTTCCAGTGCCAATATGCTGTACAGGTACGGCGGGGGTTGCTAGAGTGGATGAATATCAAAGGAAGGAGTAATAGCTTGAAGGAAGAATTGGCTTGGGGATCACAAAAGAAGAAGATCGAGAGGAGACACTGGAAACATGAGTGGTATTGCACCACAATTGCAGCAGTAGTATACCATATATGGATTGAAAGGAATGCAAGGGTCTTACCAAACAATCCCTGCGCGTCCACTTACAGAACCGCCATTTTTGTGCCGATGCTCAGGTATTAACGCGACAAACCCTGTCCAGTAGATTGTCTGTCTACTCTTCTGCTGAGGTCACCTTTAAGCGTATGAGTATTTGGTTGTGTGGTGTTTGCCTTTCGACTCATTCGCTCACTTCTTGTTGTCGACATGAGGCGGGGGATTGTGTTGAGGCACCTGATTGTGGGGATGGATTCGTTCGTTTTATTCTGTATGATCTTCCACGCCCCGATTCGTTCCCTGTGCTGTTAGTGGGAGATATTGACCAGGACATGCCCCCTTGCCTTTCTTTGGCTTCTCTTGACCATTTGCTCTCTAAGGGGTTGCGTACGGTTAAATAAATCCCCCCTAGGTGTCGACTTGGATTCGCTCGGGTTTTGAAGGGTGCCCTGGATGATGTCGTTGGCTCCCCTTTTGATATTTCTCGCTGGGTTTCCTTGCTTGTCTTGCCTCTTTGTGTCTTGAAGACCTTTGCCCCAAGGAGTAGTTTGGAATGTAGAACTGCTATTAGACGTCAGCGTCAGGAAGAGGCTATTGCCGGAGCCCTTTACACTTGGGGTGGGCCGGGGGGAAGTTGTTGCTCTTGCGCGAAGCCCTAGCGGAGGTCTCCCCTTCTTTTTGTGTGGAGGAGGAGCTTGACTTAGGTGAGCTCAATATCCGTCAGTGTCGTAAAAAGATTTCTGATGGTCATTACACGGCCGCCTTTCGTGTTCTTTCTTCGTCCGGTGTAGCCCCGTACACTGATGCCACTCTCCGAGCTCTCCAGGATAAGCACCCGGATGCTCTTCCTCCTGCCCTTCCGTCTGAGCCTCCTGGCCATTGTCTTGATGCGTCGGTGTCTGTTGTTTTGGATATGATTCGGAGTTTCCCCCGGGGCACGTCTTGTGGGAGGGATGGGTTTCGGGCCCAACATCTGCTGGATTGTTTGAGTGGTGCTGCTATTGCCATTTCTGATGATCTGATTGCCTCTATCACCCGGGTGGTCAACCTTTTTCTCGAGGGGAAGTGTCCGCAGGTCCTAGGTGAGTACATTGCTAGTGCTCCGCTTACCCCGCTCGTTAAGCCAGGGGAAGGGGTTCGTCCTATTGCTGTGGGCACCATCTGGAGGCGCCTTGTCTCCAAGGTTGGTGCCTTCTTGGTTGGCCCATCTTTGAGTGGCTATTTTGAGGGCCTTCAATTCGAGGTAGGTGTTTCTAGCGGAGGTGAGGCTATTCTGCATTCCTTGAACCGCCTTGTCGAGGATCGCGGCACTGATGTGGGTCTCTCCATATTACTTGTCGATTTCCAGAATGCCTTTAACTTGGTCGACAGAGAGACTATGCTGGGAGAGGTCCGTCGTCAGTGTCCTGCCCTATCCCGCTGGGTTGAGTTTTGCTATTCCAGGCCAGCTAGCCTCTACTACGGGGAGCACTGCCTCCGTTCTTGACAGGGGGTTCAGCAAGGTGACCCTTTAGGTCCCCTCCTTTTCTCTCTGGTCCTGCATCCCTTGGTTCGTAGGATCAGGGATTCCTTTGATCTTTGCTTTCAGGCTTGGTACCTCGATAACGGTACTATTGTTGGGGATACGCTTGTTGTGGGGAAGGTTCTTCAGATGATCATGGAGGAGGGCCCCCGTTCTGGCCTCCACCTCAATGTTACGAAGACGGAGGTCTTTTGGCCTGTCGAAGATCCGAGAAGCAGGCGTGCTGGTGTTTTCCCTACCTCTATTGCCAGGCCCTTGCACGGTGTTAAGGTTCTGGGGGGACCGGTCAGCGTGTGCCCAGCTTTCAATGGCGTTCTTGTCTCGAAGAGGGTCGCCCGTACTATAGAGCTCATGGACTTGGTTGCTACGATTGAGGATCCCCAGTGTGAGTTACTTCTTCTTCGGGCGTGCACAGGTATTTCTAAGTTATACTTTGCTTTGCGCACTTGCTCTCCCCTTGCTTTTGGGTCGGCCCACCTTTCCTTCGACACTGCGCTCCGATCTAGCCTTGAGCGTATTGTCACGGCGTCCGAACCCGGTTTCGGGGAGTGGCAGTGGCGGCTGGCTACCCTCCCATTTTCCCTTGGGGGGCTCGGTGTCTTTGCCGCGGCGGATGCCCTTCACTTTGCCTTCCTTGCTTCTCGCCTCCAGTCTGCCGATTTGCAAGCTAAGCTGCTTCGTCCCTCCGAGATCGCTGCCCCCGGATTTGCCTTTGAGTCTGCCTTGAGTGGGTTCGTTGAGGCCACCGGTTCTGACTTCTTGAGTAACCCATCTGAGATCGCTGCCCTAAAACTTATGAAGAAATTGGCAGATATATATTTCACGAGGGTTCTTCAGCGGCAGAATCTATTTTCTCCTTGACTCCTCGACAGGTTGCCCTGTGGAAATCTTAGCAGGGGGACCATTCTTCGGACTGGTTGAGGGTTGTCCCTATTTCTGGGCTCGGGCAAACCATGAACGGTCGGACATATCGCAGTGTGCTTAGCTACCGCCTTGGAGTCCCTCTGTTTCCGCTTTCCGGGACCTGCTCTTCTTGCTCCAGGGGCCTCAGAGGCGATATTTTTGGTGATCACGCGGTTTCGTGTGCTGGTACTGTGGGGATTAAACATCCCCATAACCTTGTCCGGGACACACTGTTGGATATTTGCTTCCGGACCGGGATCTCTGCAGGTAAGGAGGTGGAGATTGGCCTCTGCGACGATAACGACAAGCCCTTGCGACCAGCCGACCTCCTGCTCTACTTGTGGGACAAAGGGCGTGATGTTTGTGTTGATCTGACTGGGTCCTCGCCCTTGACTCAGACTGGCCTCACCGCTTTCGAGCCCAGACGGGTCGTTGCTGATGCTGCCCGTCGTAAATGTGCCAAGTATCAGGCACGTTGCACGGCGATCGGGTATGGTTTCTTACCTTTCTCCTTCTCCTCTCTCGACGAGCTCGACACGGATGCTGTTTCTCTACTCCAGCGGATTCGGAAATTTGCTTTATCTCAGGATGCTGGAGCGCGTGCTGCAGTTCATATTTTCACTAGAATTAGCTTTGAAATCGCTAAGGGAGTGGGGGCCTAGATAGTATCTCGGCTTCCCTCTAACTTCTTGTAATTTGTTCTGGTGTTTAATGCAAGTTCCGTTTTTATAAAAAAATAAATAAATAATAATAGGGTGACCCTTTGGGTCCTCTGCTTTTTTCTTTGGTGTTACATCCCTTGGTTTGTAAGATCCGGGACTCTTTCGATTTGAGGCTGCAGGCTTGGTACTTGGATGATGGCACCATAGTTGGGGATACCTTGGTTTTAGGGAAGGTTTTGGAGCTGATTTTGGACGATGGTCCCCGTTCGGGACTTCATCTTAATGTCAGTAAAACCGAGATTTTTTGGCCTTCAGAAGATCCTAGGAGCAGGCTCCCTGGTGTCTTCCCCCTACTATCGCCAGGCCGATGCGTGGTGTCAAAGTCCTTGGTGGGCCTGTTAGTGCGAGTCATGATTTCAGCAGTGAGCTCGTGATGAGTAGAGTGACCAGAACTATTGCACTTATGGGTTCCGTCGCTCTGCTTGATGATCCGCAGTGTGAGTTGTTGTTGCTACGGGCCTGTACTGGTATCTCCAAACTTTATTTTACTTTGCGTACTTGCCCACCAGCTGTTTTTGAGTCGGCTCAGCTTGCTTTTGACGCAGCCCTGCGTTCTCATTTAGAACGGGTTGTTATTGCGTCTGGGCCGGGATTTGGGGATTGGCAGTGGTGGCTTGCCACCCTTCCCTTTTCCTTTGGGGGGCTTGGGGTGTATGCCGCTGGAGATGTCCTACATTATGCTTTTGTGGCATCCCGACTGCATTCTGCGGGTCTGCAGGCTACGCTGCTTCGCGCTGCGGGCATACTGACCCTTGGTCCGGCTTTCGATGCGGCCTTGTGTAGGTTTACGGAGGTTTTGGGTTCTGTTGGTGTAATCCTAGTGAGATCGCTGCCCCCAAACTTATGAAGTCTTTGGCAGATATATATTTCACGAGGGTTGTGGCTACTGCGGAATCGGATTTCTCCTTGACCTCCCGTCAGGTTGCCTTGTGGAAGTCTCAGCAAGGCCGTCATGCTTCTGATTGGCTCCGCACTGTCCCTATTTCTGGGCTAGGCCAGACTATGAACGGTCTGACGTACCGTTGTGTGCTTAGCTATCGGTTGGGCATTCCTTTGTTTTCTGTACCTGGGCCGTGTTCTGCCTGCTCTCGGTTTTTGGCGACAATATTTTTGGGGACCATGCTGTGTCTTGCGCGGGTGTTGTCGGTATTAAACATCGACATAACCTTGTTCGTGACACTCTTTTGGATATCTGTTTCCGTTCCGGGGTCTCGGCCGGTAAGGAGATCGATATTGGCTTGAATGATGATCATGACAGATCCATGCGTCCTGCAGATTTGCTTTTTATTCGTGGGACAGGGGGCGTGACGTTTGCGTAGATCTTACCGGGTCTTCTCCTTTGACTCAGTCCGGGCTTTCTGATTTCGCGTCAGGCCGTGTTGTGGGCGACGCTGCTCAGCGCAAATGCGCTAAGTACAGGGACCTATGCTCGGGGCTGGGGTATGGGTTTTTGTCTTTTTCCTTTTCTTCGCTGGGGGAATTGGAGGCGGATGCTATCGGCTTACTCAAGAGAATTCAGAAATTTTCGATAGCACAGGATGCCGGAGCACGCGCTGCTCCTTTTATTTTTACCAGACTTAGCTTTGCTATAGCTAAGGGGGTGCGGGCCCAGATTGTATCTCGGCTACCCACCAATTTTTTGTAAACTGTTCTTTGATTCATCAATAAAATTCTCCAATTTATAATAAAAAAAAATAAAAAATAATAATAATAATAATAATAATAATAATAATGATAATAATAATGATAATAATAATAATAATAATAATAAAAGCTTGATATTAAAATTATTTTTTTAAATAAAAAAATGGTAAAAACATTAGGCGTCAAAATTATTTATTCATGGCCCGTATTCTGATCTAACCCGACCCAACTCATATTCTGACTCGACTGGTATGACCCAACTCATGACCACCCGCGCGACCCGTTTGATAGGTTTACTCATCTACCATCTTCTTTTTCCTCAAAAATATATTATCATGTATTTCAACCTAGTAAAAAGGGAAATTTTACGCTTAAATTTGTATGAGTAGAGGAACTCTATGTGGTCTCCTTATACTCCCTCCGATTACCTATTTTCTTCCCCTTTATTTTTTGGGAGGAAAATAAGGAGGTATTATATTAATAGAATATAGAAGATAGAATGAAAAAGTAAGAGAGAGAAATATTATATTAATTAAAGGAGAAAAAGTTGGGGTGAAAAGTAGGAGAGATGAATATTATATTAATTAAATGAGAAAAAGTGGGGTGAAAAAGTAGGAGAGAGAAATATTATATTAGTTAATGAGTAGTGAAAAACTTTCCTTAAATGGAAAGAGGGAAGAAAATCAAACTCAGCCCAAAAAAGAAAGAGGGAAAAAAATAGGTAATCGGAGGGAGTATATACTAGTACTACCCACTGAATAGGTTCAGTTTTCTCATTGCTCCCCCTTTTCCTTCATTGTTGATCGATTAGTGTGGTTTTCTCTCTATGGTTTAGTCTTAATTTGATCGTTTTTTAACATATCAAGTGTGCATACGCGCATTTGATGTCAGTGTTTAACAATTATTTACCTATTGCTCAATATATTTGTTGGTGTTTTATTTACAAGAATTTGGGAGATATATATAGTCTTGGAATAGGCTACGATTGAATAAGGTATGTATGTGCTTTTGTACCCATCAAACTGTGCAAATCAGCAGCAATAATAGTAGTGTTATATTACCACGGTAGTAGTAAAGAGAAGGTAAGATCATATCTGGAAGAAGAACAGAAGTTGTGGCGTGACAGAAACGTCACTGTCCTAAAGTTCGATTTATGCCCCGTCTGCTACACACAGCCTCAATGACATTAAACTCCCAAGATTACATAACCAAACCGTTACTCCAGTGTAGGTGGAGAAACAAATGAATACCGCCAAGAATGTTGCCAATAATAAAACCGAGAACAGAGAGAAGAGAAAATGTATTTTCTGTGTGTCTAGAACTGAAATGAGAGGCGTAATTTATAGTAGAGCAGGAAGACGTGGTTCAGTGTACAACAATTAAGCAACAGTCAGTCTGACCATTAAAAAATACCCGCAAGCGGTGTGCCGCAGGCGCTTTAGCTACCAAAGCCCAGCCCGACATGTGTAGTATACATAGTCTCCACTTGTACACATCTAGTAAAACATTTTAAGTGGTCATATATAAACAAGTCCAAGAAGCAATAAATGAGCGATGTGGGATGCTCAAAATCATAAATGCTTCGTTTGAAGCAATAACTCCAACAAGTAGTAACAGTAGTTTGCTAATCTTGATAATGTCTGCTTAATTAGTGGTCAAGTTTAGTTAAATTGGTCGGTAGGCCAGGGGTGGATTAATGAATTGATCTAATGATACTCGGTATTTGATTAAGGGGAAATAGGGGTTATAATAGTAAAGTTTAGATTGGAATTAATGTTAGCATGAATTTCTTTATTAATCACCCTCTATTTGAAAACATGATAGTACAATATTAGTACCTTGGTGTTTAATCATTGCTACATAGTATATGACTCATGAATCATGCATGCTGTAATACAGAATTTCGCTCCATGGATTGTGGATATGATCGAGACCACTTTTTGTACCGTGTAAGGGGTCTGTACCGCCTTTTTCATTGAAATTTTACTCCATGTACTAATTGCTAAAGTGATTACTGTAATTCCCACCCTTGTTAATCGCTACATAGTACATGACTTATGTGATTACTGTTAGTGATTGTATTATATCAACAACTCTGAAACTTTACAAAGTACATATAGTCCAACCGAGGAACGCAACTTCCAAACTATGACTCACTAACAGTACATAGCATCAACTACTTCACTTAGCACCAAGCAACTACCAGCCTAAACTCTGACCAGGCAACCAGGCCTGATCCCGCGCCTTCACTTCATTCCTGATATTCGTTGTTAACCGTACAAGCCTTATAAGCATCTCGTTCATCCTCGCGTTGTTCCTTTGCGCCCAGACGAAGTAGTAACAGGCTGCAAGAATAGCAGTATTTTTCTTCCAGTCCGTCTCGTCCTTTGCAATTAATTCATTCATATCCATAACATGCCAAAACCAGTCCTCAACACAATTTATCACCCTCCTGCTGTACTCACATGAGAAGAATAAATGGTCAATCGTCTCAGGATAGGCTTGACACAGCCAGCATTTATCATTCTCGCTACATCCCATACCAAATAGTCTGGACATGGTGTCCATTCCCCCCATTTAAGCCAACCAAACAATGACTGAATGCTTTGGAATAATCCACTTACACCAGACAATTTTAGTCTACTCCTTACTCGATTGTTTGCATCTTAACCATTCATAACCACTAGCTATGGAGTACCCTCTTGAATCAGCCTGCCAGTCACTCACTATTCAGGTATCCATGCTTCATACAATCCTTCACTTTACATATACTCTTCCACGACCAATTATCAGCTGCTTTCGGGGCGTAATCATCCCAATTTTGCCCTTTCAGATGAACCTGATTCACCCACTTAATCCACAACTTATCAGGTTGGGTGTAAATCCAATTCACCAGTTTTGCGACAACAACCCTGTTCCAATTATCGACTTGCTTAATACTCACTCCCCCCCCCCCCCCCCTCCACCTTTGGAACTGTAATTCTATCCCATGCTACTAACGGTACTCTTTGATATTCACTAGACCCTGACCATAGAAAATTCTTACAGATGGCCTCGATTCTCTTAATAATTGCACTTGGAAGTATGAAAATGGACGCCCAGCATGAATGAAGAGTATTCAAGACTGCATTAATTAGCGTTATCTTACCCGCATAGGACAGTCTTTTTGCACCAAGACTCCTAATTCTTGCCACTATTTTATCAGTGAGGACCTTGCAATCATCTTTGTTTAGCTTCCCCGATTTAATTGGAACACCAAGGTATTTAAACGACATGCTTCCTTCTCTAAATTAAAGCCAGTCACGGAGAGTATGTCTTTCTTCAGTTCCGAATTAAGCCCACTGAAGTAAACCTTAGATTTACTACTATTTTTCTGTAACCCCGTTGTGTTGGAGAAGGTGGTGAACGCTTTTATCAATAGCAGAATAGATGAAGCGTTTCCTTTACAAAACATCAACAAATCGTCAGCAAACATTAAATGGGTCAATTCCAGCTCTTTACACATTGGGTGGAACTAAAATTGATTCCTAGCAATGGCGTATTTCAGAGTTCTCAATAAATACTCCATACAGAGCGTAAAGAGTAGGGGAGAGATAGGATCCCCTTGTCTTAAACCTCTTCTCCCTTTGAAGTATCCAAACTAATTACCATTGAGGGACAGAGTGAATGAAGTTGTGGATACGCATTCCATAACCAATCTGGCGAATTGAGGAGGGAAGTTTAAGGCTTGCATCATTTGATCTACAAACTCCCATTCCACCGTGTCGTATGCTTTTTGAAGATTATCTATCTTAAACATGCATCTAGCCGAGGAGCTTTTAGTAGCATATAACTTAACCAAATCTTGGCAAATAAGTATATTTTCAATGATAGCTCGTTGTTGGATGAATGCACCCTGAGTCTGGCTAATAATATCAGGAAGAACCACTGCTAATCTATTGCAAAGAATTTTTGATATGGCCTTATAAATAGTATTGCAGCAGGCAATAGGACGAAAGTGACTCACGGAAGTGGGTCTTTCATTTTTTGTAATAAGTGTAATCACTGTCGCATTAACTTGCTATAGCATTCTGCCCTTGTCGAAGAAATCTAATATAGCATCACATACCTCCTCTTCAACCGTGTCCCACGATGACCTGAAAAAATCGCTTGTGTACCCGTCGGGCCCTGGAGCTTTGTCTTAGGGAATAGAGCAAAATACCTTCTTTATTTCCTCTCTAGTGACAGGTAACAACAGCTCCTGCCAGTGAGCATTATTGCATACAGGACCAGTACTAATAATGGATCTTCTAACAGGCTCCGTCTCTTTTGACTTCCCTAATAGCTGCTGGTAATAATCTAGGAATGAGTCCTCGATATCAGCTTGTTTAGTGCAATGTTTACCAGACATACTATGAATCTCGCTCACTCTATTTCTGCAAATTCTTTGTCGGATGCTTGAATGAAAATAAGCCGTATTAGCGTCCCCATCGATAATCCAAGTGATTTAGCCTTCTGCCTCAGAAAACTCTGCCTATCCACCTGTAATTGTCTTGCTGTAGTAATCGCCTCCAACTCAGCCTTTATCAACTGTTCATCCATCGGGTTCCTACTCAATTCCTCCTGCAACCTCTCAAGGTCTTGAGAAGCTTTCTCAGCTTTGCACTCTATATCAGAGAAACAATCTCTATTCAACCTCTTAAGTATTGGTTTCAAAGTCTTCAGTTTCTTCACAACTCTGAACATAGGAACCCCATCAACATCTTTAGCCCAATGTTCCTTAACCTTATCATTAAAAGTAGAAGCACTACTCCACATATTAAAGTACTTAAAGCGAGGCTCTCTTGCTAGACTCTCTCCATTCTTTAGACTGAAGAGTACAAGGGAAATGGTCAAATGTTTATTCATGGTGAAAGTGAGCCACCACATCCGGGAAAGCATCCAGCCACTCCTTATTTATCAAGAACCTGTCCAGTCTACTGTACTTCCTACTACCGATATCTTGCTTATTAGTCCAGGTATAAAGTTACCAGTGGCTGGCATGTCAAATAAGGAGCAATCATCAAGGCAATCGATGAAATCCTCCATATCCTCATCCTTTGTAAGCCCACCCAATCTCTCCTCCCTAGCTATCACGGTATTAAAATCCCTAGCTACACCCCACGGCAATTGGCTTGTAGCAGCAATCATCCTCATTCTATTCCATAATGATTTCCTATCCTTGCCATCATTAAAAGCATAGACCATGGTTAGGTATAATTTCATCCCAATAGCCTTAATACTAACTAAAGTATGAATAAATTGGGCATCATACTCCAATATAGTAATATCAATAACTCCAGGTCTCCACATCAACAATACTCTGCCACCTTTATGATAACCAATGTTAGTAGTAAAGCTCCATCCATCTAGCAAAGACTGAGTAATATTCGAAATATTACCCTTATTTACTTTCGTCTCCAGGAGACCAAACAAAACCACTCCTTCTTTATTCATAAACTCTTTAACAATTTGTTGCTTATTTACATTATTGAGACCTCGTACATTCCAAAATCAAACCTTAATCATTAGATATAGGAATATGCAAGTTACCAATTTCTTTACCCGACTACCCCCTGACTGGTGTCTCATCTACTATTTCCACCATCTGGCTTTCAATCTCAGCATTCGCGTTCACTGCCCCTTCCTTCGCAGGTCTTTCATCAGTTCTCGGGACCCCTTGAATAACCTGCTTGAATGACCTCCTTGGACTGCCTGATACATCAGGAGCTGGTACACTAGCCCCCTTAGTAACAAGAATCCATTGCTTCTTCTTCTGCACATTTCCAGACGTAGATGCCTTAACTACAGTATTTTTCCCGCAGTTGTTTGCCTCATGTCCCATTGCCTTACACTTAGAGCAAATAGTAGGCTTCCATTCATATTCCACTTTGACAACAGTGAGCACCCCATCCTCATTTAAAAATTTAACTTGATCCGGGTACTCTTTCCCCACATTCAACTCAACCATCAATCTAGCAAAACCAAGTCTTGTTTTTTCGACCGTGGCCTGATCAGACTTGATGAATTTTCCTACTAAATTAGCTATAACAGGTAAACACTTCCCCCAAAACCGCAGGGGAATACCATGTAACCTGATCCAAGCCGGCACAACTTTAATGTCTTCCTTCATCAAGTCCACTCCATCTATCCATTGGTTAACAATGAGAGGTTTGTTATCAAACATGTGATAACCAACATTTAGCACAACCTCCTTCCCTTTAGCATCCTTAAAACGCACTAGGAAAATTCCGTTAGGCATAAAGGATACTTTATCGATACCATGATTCCTCCAAACTCTACGTACAAAACCCTCTAAAACCTCCCATGGAGGGTTCGCACCAAGCACATAACAGTATACAACCTGTGCCCAATATGAAACCTCATCTAATGTATCTTCCTTAGTAAACTGGATGAGTTGATCATCCACTTTTTCCATCTCTGACTCCTTTACCGGAGGAGGTACAACGCTCGTTTTTTTCCACGTTGGGTCACCCAAGGCATGTCCAAGTTATCATCTTCATCATCATAACTCAACCCCGGGATACCATTCACTTCATGCATTGGCTTCGTACGTTGCCCTTCATTCTCAGAAGGGCCAACAGGTTTCTTTGAACTATTTTCACGTCCATTCCCTTGAGATCCATTCATAGAACCCGCAGATGATTGTTTCAGCCGTGTTTTATGTGTCATCTTCACCTACTCGTTTCCGGCCTTTGTTTGCTACTCCTGCACGCATTTGTGGAGATAGATTACACTATAAAGTGATTAGTTCTGTTAAAATTGCAGACGACCAAAACATAAATACGGTTTTAAAATTACGTAATAGACTCCGGTTGTGTTGTGAATGGCGCTACACAAAGAGAAAAATCTGAACTCCGCCCTTGTGTGCTCTCATTTTTTCTTTCCTTACCTAGGGGTTTCATGGGATGGTTTGCCTAATTTTTTTCTTCCATGTTGTTACAAAGTACACAATACATTTGAAAGAAGAAGCGTACGTAGTAAAAACAATGCTTCTCTCTAAATCCTCTGAAAACACCGGGTCCTTAGAAGATGAAGAGCGAGACAGATCGACGAAGAAGGTCAAAATGCAATCACAGCCTGTAGATGAACATCCTCAATTGCATTCTTCTGATGTGCAAACAAAGACCTCCTACAAAGACATGCTGAACAGTGCCGACTGTTTTAATCGAAATGATTTTGCGGTAATACAAAATGAATCATTTGAAGATGAATACGATGAGGAAGAAGACATGGTCACAGAGGAGGACGATGATCCCACATGCCCAAACATTGTGTTGACAAAAGATGAAAAGAGAAGGATAAGACACCAATGGAAGGATACTCTAATCATCAAAATGTTCGACAAAAACATCGGGTATTACACTTTGTATCGTCAAATAAAAAGGAAATGGAATATCAAAGGAGAGCTAATTATAATGGACATAGGAAGTTCCTATTATGTAGCGCGGTTCACAAGCAGGGATGACTATGACTTCATGCTCTCGCTGTTGTGTGCTAAATTTAGACCGTTTTTCCCTCCATTTAGACCCGTTTTTCCCTCGTTTTGCGAGTCTTGAGTGCGATTATCGCCATATTTTGCGTACTTCTCGCATTAGCGTCCCTCTTCTGTGTTTTACATGTTTTTGGTAGTTTTTCTATCATTTTGATAGGATTTGGCACCGAAATCACGATTGAGCTTCCACGAGCACAAAAGAAGGGAAAACCGTCCAAAGAACAAAGCACACAACTTAAAGTTTAAAGCCATCCGATCGAACAACGAAGAATGAGACAAGATTCGAGGCCAGAAAAAATGACCGGGCGAAATTTCACCCAGTGAGACACCACCGGGCGAAATTTCACCCGACGGTGAAACGCCTCCCCCGAAGATTTTCCGAGCTTACCCACCGGGCGAAACTGACCGGGCGAAGTGCCAAAAACGCGAAAAATGGAAGAAAATCTCACCGGGCGAAATTTTCACCCGGTGGGAATTATCGTCAAGTCCGCAGGGCAAAGTTTCACCCCATGGAGATGCAAAGGAGATTGTCTCGCTAATGGAGCATAAAGTTGGATTTGGGCTTTAGGTTAAATACTCATTAAGAGATTACTATATATATGTTACCCTAATTTATTGCCCAAGTCACCTCTCCATTGTGCTAAGGAGGGAAGCCATTACACCCTCCACCATTCTATTACACCATCCATTAGTAATAGTAATCTAGAAAAATCCTCCAAAATTCTAGTAGTTGACATAGTAATTAATAGTAGATCTACATAATTTCCATCAACAATTATCTAGATTTGAAGTTTGTAAGAAGATTATTTAAGTTTTATTTGAAGATTTGTTGGGTTTATTGGAGGATTAGTGACAAGTTCTCCATTTTATTCATCAAAGATTCAATCTTTATTCATGATATCTTCTTATTTCTTATAGATCTACATAATTGGTATAATTCTCTTCCACTCTCTAATCTCTAGTTTAGTTTTTGAGTAAATTCAAAATTACTTCCTTTAAAATACCAACTTTAGAATTTACTCCCTTTTGAAATTTTTGTTCAATAACTCCCAAAATCTATCAAAAGTTCAAAATTTACTCCAAAATATAATTTTTGGACGAAAATACCCCTAACTTTTTTATGCCATATTACTTCACCTCACTCTCTACCTAAGGGCATTTTCGTCCTTAAAATAAATTTGGGAGCAATTTTTGAACTTTTGATAGATTCCGAGAGTTATTTTTAACAAAAATTTCAAAAGAGAGTAAATTTTAAAATTGGTATTTTAAAAGGGAGTAATTTTTAATTTACTCTTAGTTGTTACGTTGTTTACTCATCATTATCTTGCCTAAATCATATTGGTGTTGTTAGTTTCATTAGATCAAATTAATATGCATGTTGTAGTAATTTTCCCCTTAATAGATATTTTGTTGTCTTCCATAATGATTTGTGAGTAGATTTCTTGTTGGGGAGTTTAGGGATGAGGGCTTGGATTATTTGAATATAGGGATGTTGGTGGGTTGCTTGCATGTTGGTTTATCTTATTTATGGTGTTGTGCCATTGTTGTTTTAGTCTGGCCAACTAGATCGACTTTGACTAATTTCTATCAATATGGGGAAACACGGGGTAGAAATTACCATGACTAGGAACTTACCCTCATTCGTCGCGAAAGCGGGATTTTATGTGAGTTTATCAATATTGCGACAAAAACTCGATTCCGACCTTCTTAGACTCTAAGTACCGAATCCCGACTTCTCCCCAACACCTTTTCCCTAGATTGACCACCCTTAGCTATTTCTCTAGATATTCCTTTAGTTTAGACTCGACCCTAGAAAACCCCCCTCTAGACATCAAACACGACACTTTAAGCTTGACAAACACACACCGTTCCCTGTGGACCGACCTCGACTTACCACCATTACTCTACTAGTTTTTGTGTTATTCCGAGTCTTACAAATATCGTTTGATCCCCCGTCCTTCGTTAACGATCGATCCGATTGGGAGGTGATCAAAATGGCGCCGTTGCTGGGGAAGGGCTAGTTGATTGTGTTTTTAGTTGTTGTGTTTGATTCTTTTCCCTTCTCTCCTAGTACCGCGAGGTGCTAGGAGTCTCACCGTTTAATTGAGTTTTATGCCCAGGAACACGTCATCGCCCTTGTGGTTCGATCCGGAGCCGGAAAGGACTTTTAGAGCATTGCGTTTTCGAGGAAATAACTCAACCACCATCATTCCACATCCTTCATTATCACCTCCTAACCTTAATCACATCCTACCACATCCACCTTCTGCACTTTCTACATCACATAATTCCCCTCCAAACAATCCTTCCATACCTTCCACTTCACAAAATTCACCACCACCACCACCATCACCGAAAACACCACCACCTAATCAAGATTCATCCCCTCCAAATTCACCAAATCCACCAAATTCAAGTCCACCATCACCACGAATCCAACAAATGGCGACCCTAGGTTCACATTCCCAATTAACACATGAAGAAACACCTTCTCCCGTCGATTTCGGAGAGATTCCCGAGAACTATGAATTGAAAGCCTCTTTGACTAATGCGGTCCAACAAGATACTTTTCACGGTTTTTCTCAAGAAGATGCTCAAGAGCACATCGCTTCATTTAAAGAAAAATTAGTAGGAGCTCGTCTCAATGGCTTAACTTCATGTCAATTGCATCGTCTATTATTTCCGAAGACCTTGAGAGATGGAGCTCGTAGATGGCTTCAAGGCCATCCCGCTAATACTTTCACAACATGGGCTCAACTATCTAATGCCTTCTTGGAGAAATATTTTCCGCCGTCAAAGACTAACCAATATCGAATGGAGATACAAACGTTCAAGCAAGATGAATTTGAAAGCCTAAGCGAGGCTTGGGAAAGATTTAGAGATTTGTTGCGCAAATGTCCACATCATGGAATACTCGATTGGCTAACCACCCAAACGTTTTATAACACCCTTTCATCGAGAACCAAGGAAAACCTCAATTCGGCCACCGGAGAAGACTTCTCTTCTCTCACCGATGAGGCATCTAAGAATCTTATTGAGAAGATGGCAAGGAGTGATTCTAGAATGGTCAATCGAGAGATTCTAGAAAGAAAGTTGAAGTGAACTCATCTACGAGTTCTAACGAATTGAAATTCCAAACGGAACTTGAAGAATTGAAAAGGAGAATGGATGCCATGAATTCTAAGCCCACTCCTAGAGGTATGTACCAAATTCAAGGGAGTGTTCCTCCAAGGCAACCATCACCTCCAAAGCAATTAACATGGGAAGTTCAATGTGATCATTGGGGCAATCATAGTCACGATTCTAGCTTTTGCATTCCTAATGAAGAAGTTTATGTTCCACCGCCTCCCGCCCTTATCCCTCCATTGCCTTTTCCCGAATGAGCTAAGCCACACAAGAAAAATGCCCAATTTAGCCGTTTCGTGGATATGTTGAAGAATGTAGAGATAGCTTTACCTTTCACCGAGGTAATTTCTCAAATGCCCCTCTATTATAAGTTTTTGAAATATGTCTTGACTAAAAAGAGAACCATAGAGGATAAAGAATGTATCCCTCTCACGGGTCAATGTAGTGTCATTCTTATGAACGAAATGCCAAAGAAACTAGATGATCCCGGTAGTTTTTCCATCCCTTGTCGGGTAGGAAATGTTGTTGTTAATCAAGTTTTATGCGACCTAGGGGCCAGTGTTAGTTTATTACCTTATTCTATTGCTAAGAGACTTAGTGTGGGGGAGATGAGACCCACTAGTATGTCAATTCAAATTGCGGAGAGGTCCGTCAAGTACCCACTTGGGATACTTGAGGATGTACCCGTTCAAGTTGGTAAATTCTTCATCCCCTCCGACTTTATTGTCATGGATATGCCCGAAGACACTATTACCCCCATTATCTTAGGTCGACCTTTTATGGCTACCGGAGGTACTATAGTTGATGTTAAGAATAGAAAGTTGTCATTTAACATAGGGAACGAGTCGGTTGAGTTTCCCTTTCTCAAGCTCTTAAACAACCAATGATTGAACAAATGCATTCCATTGAAGTTATTGATAGTTTGGTTGAGTATAGCTTGATAGATGATGATAAGCAAGAAGAGGAACCATTTGACTCTCCACCTCTTGAAGAAGAATGTTTGCATGATGAAAAGGTAGAACCACTACCGGTGGGTAAGAGTATGGTATCTTCTCCTCCTAATCTTGAACTTAAACTACTCCCCTCTTCCCTCAAATATGCTTTTCTTGAAGGAACTAATTATCCTGTTATCGTCAATGCTACCCTTGATGGACCTCAATTGGAAAAAATTGATTGTTTTGAGAAAGCACAAAAAGGCCATCGGGTATAGCATTGCCGACCTCCAAGGCATAAGCCCAAATGTTTGCATGCATAGGATCATCCTTGATGATGACCACTGTCCTTCGGTTGAGGGTCAACGTAGGTTGAACCCCACCATGAAAGAGGTTGTCATGAAGGAAGTCCTCAAGTTGTATGAGGCTAACATTATATACCCAATAACCGGAAGCAAATGGGTTAGCCCCGTACAAGTTGTGTCGAAAAAAGGAGGAATGACGGTTGTTAAAGGAGAAAAGGGTGAGTCAATTTCCACTAGGACTATTAACGGTTGGCGCATGTGTATAGATTATCGTAAATTGAACACGGCCACCATAAAAGACCATTTCCCCCTTCCCTTTATTGATCAAACGCTTGAAAGATAGGCGCATCATTCTTATTTTTGTTTCCTCGATGGTCATTCCGGATTTCTTCAAATTCCTATTCACCCCGATGACCAAGAGAAAACCACTTTTACATGTCCCTATGGCACCTATGCTTATAGAAGGATGTCATTTGGATTGTGTAATGCGCTGGGAACGTTTCAAAGATGTATGATGGCTATTTTTTTCGATTTCATAGAAAAATCCATGGAAGTTTTTATGGATGATTTTAGTGTCCATGGTACATCTTTTGATTCTTGTCTTGAAAATCTTGATCAAGTGTGGACTCGATGTGAAGAGTATTGTTTTAAATTGGGAAAAATGTCATTTTATGGTTGAACAAGGTGTTGTCCTAGGTCATATTGTTTCTAATAGAGGAGTCGAAGTCGATAAGGCGAAAGTCTCCGTGATCGAGAACTTGCCACCACCTACAAATGTCAAAGGGGTGAGGAGTTTTCTAGGTCACGCCGGTTTTTATAGACGATTTATTAAAGAATTTTCCAAGATTGCTAAGCCTTCGACTTCTTTGCTTATGAAAGATGCACCTTTTGTTTTTGATGACTCGTGTCTTGAGGCCTTTTGTAGGATAAAGACCGCTCTTACTACCACACCGATTATCAAAGCTCCCGATTGGAATCTTCCATTTGAGATCATGTGCGATGCATCCGATTTTGCCGTTGGTGCCGTTCTAGGACAACGGGTTGATAAGAAGCTACATGTGATTTATTATGCAAGCAAGACCTTAGATGAAGCCCAATCGAGGTACACCACAACCGAAAAAGAGATGCTTGCCGTTGTCTATGCCATGGAGAAATTTCGAAATTATGTTACCGGTTCCAAAGTCATTATTCACACCGATGCGGTCATTCGTTACATAATGTCTAAAAAGGAGACAAAGTCCCGACTCTTTCGGTGGGTGCTCCTTTTACAAGAATTTGATATTGAGATTAAAGACAAAGCCGGATCGGAGAACTTGGTAGCGGATCATCTTAGTAGACTAACGGTTGGTAGAGAAAGCAATGAAGAAGATGGTATCCCCATCAATGAAGTTATGAGAGATGAGGCCTTGATGGCCGTTGAAACTATTACACCTTGGTACGCCGATATCGTCAATTTCTTAGTGTCTCATTATATTCCGGACGATTATTCCAAGCAAGAGAGGAATAAACTACGTTATGAAGCCCGACGCTATTATTGGGACGAGCCTTATTTATTTCGCCGATGTATAGATGGAATTTACCGACGATGTGTTACGGCCGAAGAAGGATATAATATTGTGACACCTTCACTCGACATCTTATGGTGGACACTTGGCCAACCAAAAGACAATTGCCAAGGTTCTCCAAAGCGGGTTTTGGTGGCCTTCCATGTTTAAGGACATTCGAGCTTTCATTCTCACATGCGATGCATGCCAACGAAGCGGCAATATTACAAGAAGAAATGAGATGCCCCTTCAACCTATCTTGGAGATTGAATTGTTCGATGTTTAGGGCATTGATTTCATGGGTCCGTTCACATCCTCTTTTGGTAACAAGTACATTCTAGTTGCGGTTGATTATGTCTCAAAATGGATCAAGGCCGTAGCTTCCCCCGCCAATGACTCCAAGGTTGTAATCAAGCTTTTCAAGAACGTGATTTTCCCGAGATTCGGTATGCCTAGAGCCATAATTAGTGATGGAGGCTCTCATTTTAGGAAGGATACCTTTGAACACCTTCTTAGGAAGTACGGTATCACTCACAAGATGTCCTTAGCCTACCACCCTCAATCAAATGGGCAAGCCGAGATCTCCAATCGTCAAATCAAGGGAATTTTAGAGAAAGTTGTAAATAGACACCGAAAGGATTGGTCATTGAAACTAAATGACGCCCTTTGGGCATTGAGGACGGCTTACAAAGCGCCGATTGGAACCACTCCTTATCGTCTTGTGTATGGTAAAGCTTGTCATTTACCGGTGGAGCTAGAACACAAAGCCAAATGGGCAATCAAAGAGCTAAACTTCGATGAGAGTGTTGTAGGAAATAATCGCCTTCTCCAACTACAAGAATTGGAAGAACTAAGACTTGAAGCCTACGAAAATTCGAAGATCTACAAAGAAAGAACTCGCCAATGGCACAATTCTCGAATTTTTCGTAAGGACTTCTCCGTTGGTGATAAGGTATTACTCTTCAACTCTCGCTTTAAGCTCTCCCCGGTAAGTTGAAATCAAAATGGTCGGGTCCATTTGAAGTGACCGGAGTGCAACCATATGGATCGATAAAGATATCTAGCCCGGAAACCGGGAAATTTATGGTTAATAGGCAACGTTTGAAGATTTATCATCCCGGTCATATTCGTGAGACCTTTGCTACTATGAAGTTTGGTGAGCTCCCATCGGGGAGCGTTGTTTGACCCTCTCTCGAAGTTGATGTAAGTTTGGTGGTATCCTCAACAACCACCTTGTATATATGTATCATATTTCTTTGAGTTTATTAGTTTTGTTAGCTTGAGAAGAATGATTGAAATTGGATTTCGCAATGGAGCATAAATTTGGATGAAGACCAAACTTTTGGAGAAGTTATGGAGCTTAATTGAAGACCACAAGCATGTTTGTGGGAAATATTGATTATGTAATGTGAGTCAAGTCATATATTTGAATCTCTAGGTGATTATTGAAGAGCCATGAAATGGCAAGGCGGAAAAACGCAGCAAAGAAGACCGCCGGGCGAAACTTCGCCCGTTGAGACTCGACCGGGCGAAACTTTGCCCCACGGAAAGTTGCCAGAAATGCCGGAACCGAAGAATATACCACCGGGCGAAATTTCGCCCGGTGAGATTTTGACATGGTGAAATTTCACCCGGTGGAAAAATGTTGGCAAAATCGATTTTCACGACGAAAAGTCGTCGGGTGAAATTTCACCCGATGGTGCCCGACCGGGTGAAATTTCACCCGGCGGCATGAACTGGCCGGATCACCTACACTATTTACTCACTCATTACATTTTCATCTCCCTCCAACAATTTACCTCAACATAACTTTCCCTCCAAACATTTTTACACCAAATTTTTACCACCAACTTTAAACTTACACTTTCCCTCCTCAAACACCCTTATTTATACCACCTTTTTCACCTCACTCATCATTTCACCCTTTCAACCATCACAAAATCATTAAACTACCTTCCATACACCATATTCAACCTCCATTCATAACTTCTTTCCATACTTGGGTGAATATTTATTTTGGGTTTTTGAAGAAAGGAGAAGCAAAATTTTTGGGATTTTTTTTGCAAATTATTATCATGGAGACAAGAGCTCAACGAGCCGCGCGTAAACAAGGTATGGCATCGACTTCTAATCCTTCTAAATGTTCATCTTCTAGTAAGTCCTCTAGGCCTAAACTTTTACCATGCCCTAATTCACCCCTTGCTCGTACCTTCTCTGAAAAAGCTTTTCAGAGTACGAAATGGCCTTGTCCATTCACAATGAAAACTCTAGGAATTAAGAACGATATTAGAGAGTTATCGTCTAGAATTGGTATTAGTAAACTCCTTGATTTTGTGCCTTGCACAAATAAAGACTTGACTTGTGAGTTTTTAGCTACCTTTACAATCGATAACCCGACCACACCTAAAGAGTTCAAATTTAATTTGTTTGGTAGAAATCACTGTTTAAATATTTTCGACTTTAGCTTAGCTCTAGGATTATCCTCATCGGGTACCGGACTAAGTAGACCCCTATGTGATTCGCAAAGTAGTGCGATTAGGAGAGACTTATGGAGGCGCATAGCGCCGGGTCAACGTGATTTCGAAGTCAATTTTAGTCTAACCGCTGAAATTCGTAACCCAGTCATTCGTTATTTCGCTGAACTCCTTTCTCACTGTCTTTTGCCATCTATCGACAATATCATTAACCTCAATGTGTGTGTCTTACAATTGATATGTGACTCTTTACTCGGTAACCCTTATCCCCTTCACCTACCTATTCTCGTGGTGTTACACTTTCATCAAATCATAATTGACCAACGCCCCTCTGTCAACTGTGGTGGTCTTGTGACCGTAATAGCAAGAAATTTGGGTTATGCGACCGACCATCTTAAACCACATGACCCCCGTGTCTGGCTTGACGAGGCTTATTTCCCTACTTGGATCTTTGATGTGCCTGATGATGGGAAGGTATTTGCCGTGGATCCCCACCGATCAAATAAATAACCGACTAATCCTAACTGGGTAGCTAGGGCAAGTCGGGTCGAATCCACGGGGACGGTAAGAGGCGTCTAGACTAAGGTCACCTAAATACAAGACTAGGTCAACGAACTAATCTAACTAGAATGATAAGGAGGGAGGAAGGCTAAGACTATGACTAAGGTGACGAAGAAAACGAATAAGGAAAAGGGCTAGGATTAGGTCGGGTTCAAGGGGTGATGGAATGGTCAAGGAGGAGCTAAAGTGAAGGGGGTAGTCGAGTTATCTAGGTGTAGTCCGGGCTCTCGCTACGTAGACCGACCTAGAGGTTCCTCCTAGAACCCATCTTGGCAAAACACGGGACAAACGGGGTTCCTAGCGTGCTATCGTGGCCTAGGTCGCATCCGGGCTCTCGCTACGTAGACTGACCTAGGGGTCGTCCTCACCGAGCTCTCGCTACGTAGTGAGGGAACCAAACCCACAAGCAAACTATCACCCACGAGAGAAAAGGCAAGAAAAAATAGCATATGCATCTACATGTCATTCAAGCATTTCAACAAACATGTACCATGCATCAAACCAAGAGGAAACCCAAAACTTCTACCAACATCTCCAACAAACCCTTAATCACCCATTAAACACCCAAATCACCCTACTAACCCTAGCAAGAATCTACTCAAACATATCTAATGCTAAAACCAACAAGAACAAGATAAATCAATACCAACAACAAAACTTGCATAATGAAACTAGTGAAACAATTGGCAATGAACAATATAATGAACAAAGATTAAAACTTGATTGATAAAACAAAGATAAAAAGAAGGGAAAAGAAGATTATACCTACTAACAAGATGAAAGGAAGATTGAAACTTGCATTAATAAGAAAAAAACCCAAAACAATCAACCAAGGTTGTTAATCTTGGATTGATTTTGAAGAATTCCCTTAATACAAGTGCTAAACTAAGATTAACGACTAATTACCGACTAATCTACTCTAATCTAAGCTAATCTATGCTAAAGTAGTCCAGGGTTTTTGGGAAAAATCCAGAACATCCATAAGAATACAAGAGGAAGGGTATATATAGGGACTGGGTCCCAAGGTCTCGGGGTCGAATCCAAGGCATCGAGTGATCGTTCCTTCATTTCGTTGGCGCCAAAAAGTGTATGTATCGAGTCAGATTTGCTCCAACTCTTCATGAATGGTCTCGGGAGCCTGAAACGAACTAAAGGAAGCACAAGTGACCCATAAACCGCTCCCAAGGAGCAATTCCACAAGGAAAATGGGACCAAACATAGTAAAATAGGCGCTACAATCTACACTTATCAACTCCCCCACACTTAACCCTTACTCGCCCTCGAGTAAGCACATACTAACTACTAAACTAGACGAGTGGGTATTAGCGCACCCAACGCCCTTTCAACTCACGCGAGTACACTTTAGAGGAAAATTATACTCCGCAAGGCAAGTGGGGTCTTGCGACAAAACTGTGGATGCAACCGGACACGAAACACATAAACTAACAAACATACAAACAAACACATAATCGGTTGCACCCAAAAGAAGACAAATACCGCTTCCCTCAATAAAGCGGTGAAAGAAGCACCGGTTTAGGACTCGAGGCAAGTGAAAACGTTCCCGAGCTAGCAATACAAACCAAAATGGACAAAACCCTAATAGTATGACGATAAAGCAACAAAAACGTTGGCAACTTACCTAGATTCCTCCTAACCTTCTAAGAACGTACTACGGGACGATCGGCGGGATGGATAAAGGATGAATCACGGTGTTAGTCGACACTGTAGGTAAGTGAGACCCCGCCCCCTTTAGCGATGAGCCAAGAGGGTCGTCCCATGCCCGAAACCGCCCCAACTAGTCCAAGTTAAAAGGTGGAAAATATTGCAAACTTAGGGAAGACCGACCTTTGCCGCTATCATCCTTCCTAGGGACTCGGTCCTTTGGTATGCTCTTCACGACAAAAGTCGGAAAAAGGCTTATTTTTGTGGAGTTGGGATCTTTTCGTGAGACGATTTTCTTTTTGCATTTTCTCTTTTCTTTTGCATATTTGCTTTGTGTGTTGCCATGCCATCTCTTTTTTTCTTCTTTTCTATTTTCTTTTTGGCTTTTGTGCCTTTTCTTTTTCTTCATTTCTTTTCTTTCTTTCATTTCTTTCATTTTCTTTTCTTTGCCCTTTTGGCTTGATTTGGCTTTTTTTGGCAATTCTTTGTGTAACAAGAAAGAGAGAATTCAACAAATTGCAATTTATTGTGTGGATATGTGTAAGAGGTAGGGAAATGGGAGAGTCGGGACGGCGCCTTCCCTTCAAACCCACAAAAAGGGGAGAACTTGGACTAATCAAACAATCCTAAACACGCTCACCTAAGGGACGGGACTCGGCAACCAAGGCCTTTTCACACCATGGGTGGTCATAATGGTCAAAATGCAAATCCCGTAGTAAATCCCTAGTAAGCTAGGTGGACTCAAGGTAAAGGACCAACGAAATCATTGATTTAGAGTCATTCTACTAGATTAAAGTCCAAGACTCGATTTACAATACTAGGAAGGGAAAGTAAACACTCCCACACTAGCCTCTAAACCGGGTTTTCGCAAACCTTTTACACACATGACACATTACACAACACAAAACAAAGACATGACGAAAACGAGAGAAAAAGAGACAAAAGGCAACAAAACAGAACAAGATATAACAAACACATAAACAAAACAAACACCACCCCGAACTTCCAAACAAATCACCAAATCAACCACAAATATGCACAAAGCTCCACCCGAGCACACAACTTCACACAACTCCTCCAAACTCCACAAGGAACAAAGAGGGAAAAGGGGTGAAGAGATGTTACCGGATGTCTTGAGAGCTCTCCAAAGCTAACGGTGATTAGGCAACCTATAAGGAAAAAGGGAGGCAAAACACGCACAAAAAAACAAAAATACGACACAACGACACAAAAAGAAAAAGACACAAAAGAAAATCTTTTTGACATCATGACACGAAAGTGTACAAGGGGAAGGGAACAAACACAAAGGAAAACAAGCGATAAAAGACGGAAAAGAAAGGATAGTTGTCGTACCAATAGGTTAGCAACTCACTCGCTCCATCGTCTCATAGATCAATATAGGTACTTTAATTTGCTTGTCTTCGTCATTGTCATCCCGCTTCAAACTTAATAAAACCGCATGGTAGAGGTAGTAATGGTGTGAGGGGGTGGGATTTGATGGGAAAGTCGGTGTAAAGTGAAGAAAAGGTGAGGTGAGGGTATGCATATGAAGTGCAAGGTCATATGATAGGTGCAAGGGTAGGTTGGGATGTTGGGAGGGGGTATAAAATGGTAGGGTGGGCTCACATGATGAAGAAGAGGCCAAAAGAGGAGTAGGGGACCATCCCGGTCGGGATGGATGGTCCCGGTCGGGATGACACACCCGTCCCGATCGGGAAGCCCTCAAATAATAACCAAATAACCTAACTAGGGTAGCTAGGGCAAGTCGGGTCGAATCCACAGGGACGGAAATGCATTCGGACTAATGGGTGCTACGGTCTTGGACTAGGTTCGAGACGAGCTAATCTAGGGGGTTGGCTAGGTACTAGTCTAAGGTCTAAAACAAGAAAAAGGAAGACAAAACAAGTAGCTAACGACTAAAGAAAGCAAAGAATGAAAACTAGGGTTAGGTCGGGTTCATGGATACGAAGAAAACAAAAAGGGGGGAACGGGGTCACCAGCATGCCTTCGAGGCCTAGGTAACACCGATCGGGCTCTCGCTACGTAATCGGTCTAGGGGTCGTCCTCACCGGGCTCTCTCTACGTAATGACGCGACCAAACTAACCAACCAAACACATACATACAAGAGATTATGCAAGAAAAACAAGGATTGATCGTCTCTAGTCTCACAAGCATTTCATCAAACATGTGGGAGTGCAAGGTTGATGAGAAACAACAAAAACAACATCTAGTACAATCCATCTCACCCTAATCATCCACAATCACAACCAATCTCCCTAATAACCCTAGCAAGAGTCTACTCCAACATATCTAAGCTAAAACTAACACTAACAAGATGAACTAAAACAAGAACAAGAGCATACATATGTAAAACTAACAAAAAGAATAAACAAAACAATAAACAAGATCTAAAGATTGAAACTTGGATAATAAAACAAAGATTAAGAGAAAGGAAAAGAGATTATACCATACTAGAAGATGAAAGGAAGAAAGAAAACTTGTATAAAAGAGAAAACCCAAAACAATCTTCCAAGGTTGTCAATCTTGGTGGAGATCTTGAAGAATTCCCTTAATACAAGGTTAAACTAGGATTAACGATAAATTAGAGACTAATCTACACTAATCTAAGCTAATCTATGCTAAAGTAGTCTAGGGTTTTTGGGAAAAATCCAGAACATCCATAAGAATACAAGAGGAAGGGTATATATAGGGTTATAAGAATGAAGGAGGATGAATTAAAGGAAGTCGTGCAGCAGCCCCACGGTCCCGACCGGGACGGGATCATCCCGACCGGGACGGTCTGGTCCCGACCGGGACGGTCTGGTCCCGACCGGGACGGACCCAGAACAGAATGTCTTCCTTTTGTGCACCTCAACCGGGACGGGTTGAGGCCATCCCGACCGGGATGAGCCTTGTAGGCCTTCTTTAAGCTCCTTTTGGTCCCTCCTTGCCTCTCATGGGTTTCTCATCGATTCTCGGGACTCGGGATTGGGTCTCGGAGGCTCGGGATTGGGTCTTAAGGTCTCGGGGTCGAATCCAAGGCATCGAGTGATCGTTCCTTCACTTCGTTGGCTCCAAAAAGTGTATGTATCGAGTCGGATTTGCTCCAACTCTTCATGAATGGTCTCGGGAACCTGAAACAAACTAAAGGAAGCACAAGTGGCCCATAAACCGCTCCCAAGGAGCAATTCCACAAGGAAAATGGGACCAAACACAGTAAAATAGGCGCTACAATCTACACTTATCAACTCCCCCACACTTAACCCTTACTCGCCCTCGAGTAAGCACATACTAACTACTAAACTAGCCGAGTGGGTATTAGCGCACCCAACGCCCTTTCAACTCACGCGTGTACACTTTAGAGGAAACGTATACTCCGCAAGGCAAGTGGGGTCTTGCGACAAAACTGTGGATGCAACCGGACACGAAACACATAAACTAACAAACATACAAACAAACACATAATCGGTTGCACCCAAAAGAAGACAAATACCGCTTCCCTCAATAAAGCGGTGAAAGAAGCACCGGTTTAGGACTCGAGGCAAGTGACAACGTTCCCGAGCTAGCAATACAAACCAAGGTGAACTAAACCCTAATAGTATGACGATAAAGCAACAAAAACGTTGGTAATTTACCTAGATTCCTCCTAACCTTCTAAGAACGTAATACGGGACGATCGGCGGGATGGAAAAAGGATGAACCACGGTGTTAGTCGACACTGTAGGTAAGTGAGACCCCGCCCCCTTTAGCGATAAGCCAAGAGGGTCATCCCATGTTCGAGAACCGCCTAACTAGTCCAAGTAAAAAGGTGGATAAGGTTTGCTAAATGAGGGAAGACCGACCATTACCGCTATCATCCTTCCTAGGGACTCGGTCCTTTGGTAGGCTCTTCACGGCAAAAGTCGGAAAAAGGCTTATTTTTGTGGGGTTGAGATCTTTTTGTGAGACGGTTTTCTTTTGGCATTTTTCTTTCTTTTGCATATTTGCTATTGTTTTGCTATGCCATTTCTTTTTCATCTTTTCTATTTTCTTTTCGGCTTTTTGTGCCTTTTCTTTTTCTTCAATCTTTTCTTTCTTTCATTTTCTTTCTTTTTCTTTTCTTTGCCCTGTTGGCTTGATTTGGCTTGTAAGCATTTCTTTTTGCAACAAGAAAGATGATTTCAACAATTTGCAATTTTATTGTGTGGAAGTGTGTAGGAGGTAGGGTAATGGGTGAGTCGGGACGGGCCCTTCCCTTCAAACCCACAAAAAGAAGGAAAAACTTGGACTAATCCAACGATCCTAAACACGGTCACCTAAGGGACGAGACTCGGTAACCAAGGCCTTTTCACACCGTGGGTGGTCATAATGGTCAAAAGTGCAAATCCCGTAGTAAATCCCTAGTAAGCTAGGTGGACTCAAGGTAAAGGACCAACGAAATCATTGATTTAGGGTCATTCTACTTGACTAAAGTCCAAGACTCGATTTACATTACTAGAAAGGGAAAGTAAACACCCGCACACTAGTCTCTAAACCGGGTTTTCAAAAACCGTTTACACACATGACACACAACACAACACAACACAAAACAAAGACATGACGAAAACGAGAGGAAAAGAAACAAAGACAACAATATAAAACAAAACAAGACAAGCACAAAAACAAAACAAACACCACCCCGAACTTCCAATGAAGTCACCAAATCAACCACAACTTTACAAAGCTCCACTCGAGCACACCTCATCACAAATCTCCTCCAAACATTACAAGAGATAAAGAGGAGGAAGGGATAAAAGGGTATTACCGGATGTCTTGAAAGCTCTCCAAAGCTAACGGTAATTAACCGACCTACAAGGAAAAAGGGAGGCAAACACACTCAACACAACAAAAGCACGACATAACGACACAAAATAAAAAGACACAAAAAGAAAATCTTTTCGATTTTTGCGAAAATTTTTCAAATTTTTAGGGTTTTTTAAAGATTTTTTTGAAAAACTACGAAAATAAAACTAACTACGCTAGAATATCGCTCCCCCACACTTAAACCGAGCAATGTCCTCATGCTCGATCGTAGTGTGCGGAGAGACAAAAGGAAAGAAAAGAAACTACAAAAATAAAGCTAAAAATCAACAATAAAATGGAGAAAAGGGTAGAATGTGTCCGGCCGGGGTGTAATCAAGTCACCATGGGCCGAGACGAGAAAAGATATGGATGGGGGAAAAAAATAAAAAGAAGGAAATAAAAGGAAATGGGAGGGGAGGGCTAGGTGTAATCAAGTCACCTAGCCCGGATTCCGCCCGAATCCGACTAAATCCTACAAAAAGGGTGAAAATCTTGTAAAATTTGGATTTTGAAAAGGACTCTCGATGTAGTCACGTCATCGAGAGTCGGGAGCAATAACTACCAAGGCCTCGTAGGCCACCATGACACCGAGACACCAAAGTATACAAGGGGAAGGGGATAAACAAGGGAAAACAAGCAACAACAAAAACGGAAAAGAAAGGATAGTTGCCATACCCATCGGTTAGCAACTCACTCTCTCCATCGTCTCAATGATCAAAAATTGCACTTTGCTTGTCGTTATCATTGCCATTCTTCTTCAAGCTTGAAAGTATCGCATGGTTAAGGTAGTAAACTTGTAATGGTGTGAGGGGGTGGGGTTGGTGTGAATCTCGGTGTAAGGTGAAGAGGGAATGAAGTAAGGGTAAGCATATGAGGTGTATAGGTCATATGATACGAGCAAGGAGGAGTAGGGAGGTTGTGAGGGGATATACAATGGTTGGGCGGACTCAAATGTCGAAGAAGAGGCACAAAGGGGAGTAGGGGACCATCCCGGTCGGGATGGATGGTCCCGGTCGGGATGATACACCCGTCCCGGTCGGGAAGCTCCCTTCCCGATCGGGATGACACTCCAGGAGACTCGATTTTTGTTACCCCCATCCCGATCGGGATGGCTCCCTCCCGGTCGGGACGACACACCCGTCCCGGTCGGGAAGCTCTCAACCCGTCCGGGATGAGTCTTCTTGACCTCCAAAACCCCAAAAGCTTCACCAAAGCTTCAAAAACCGATTCCCATACTCACGATCCAAGCTCTATCAATAGTCATTCTTCTCTAGGAATCATCTTCACTTCACACCTATCACAATAAACTCAAATACAACATCAAATTCCCTCCCTCACATCGCTCATCAACATTCCAAATAACAAGAATATCACAAAACAAAGAGTCCTAGAAACAAAATCACAATAAACACAATTACAAACACGAAACTAAAGAGAAGAGAGGTAGGGGAATGTACAACATGACGGTTCTTAAGGGACTCCGTCAAACCGAGGATGGTGGACTCTCATTCTTCAACCATAACCCTCAAGGGCTTGGTGGAGCAAGTCAAACGCACGACCGACATCGTAATGAAGGCCTAAAGAGTGCTCGAGCCAAGCTATCCTCCACGGCCTCCAAGGTGGAGGCAAGAAGTAGTCCTCAAAAGACCCGACATCATCTCTCGTGTTGTCTCCGGGGTCTATCCATCCTACGAGCTTTACCGACCTCTTCCTCCCTAAGCATCGTCTCCAATCACTAGCAAGCTTCATATCCTTGACACGAGGCACAAAAAGCGGTTTTGGCCTCGTTTCCTTGTTGCACACCCCCACACTTTCCTCAAGTTGTGGTTCCCCATCTTCATCACTCGTCCCCACATCATCTTGGAGCACTACAAGAAAATCATATTTTCGCAGCGATTTTTTTAGTATTTCGTGGCGATTATACTCGATGCAAAAGGTTTCCCTATCGATTGTGTATTCGTTAAGGTAGGCGGCGTTGCCGTAGCCTTTCGTGGCGAATAATCTATTCGTTGGGTTAGCTTATTAAAATCGAGGACTCGAGGCAAACTTTGTTCATATTTCTTAATACGGAGTATTAATATATCGTTATGTACTCTAGTCGTCTGATTAATTTCGAGTAAGTTTTAGTAAAAAAAAGGGTTTGTTTATTAGTCGGTTCGACTGCGAGCAAAAAGCTCGAATAAATGTCGGTTAATTTGTGCTAATAAATATTTTTTTTAAGGTGGCGTAAAAAAAATTTAACTTAATCCCGAACAATCGTTTGTGACCCGATTGGGCCCGAAAAGCCCGCAAGCCCGAAAAAGCCCGAACGGGATGGGCTTGGGCCTTACAAATTGGCCCGCTTGGGGGGGGGGGCCCGACCCGGCCCGACCCACTAGATGGACTGTAATTTTATGGCAAAGCCCGACCCAAACCCGGCCCAACCCGGCCCATGATCACCTCTAGTATTTTCCAAGTTATGTGTTTCTTATGGGATTATTAGGGTTTTTGTTCATGAGTCACTAGCGCGACATTAAGTGAGTTTTTTTAGTATCGATTATTATTTGTTACAGTAAATGCTTAGATACAAGGAGTAAATTTGTGAATTTATGTCGATTTTTCAATCGTCATGAAATAATCGTCACGAAAAGGCTTTTTTGTTGTAGTGGAGGAGAGAATCAAAACTTCTACCGGCGGTTTCAATCTCTCCCAAACCATTGTTTGGTTTACTTACAAGGGGCTCTTGATGCTTATCCACATTCTCGGACATGGGCAACTTGGGCTCATCAATTTCACCCAACAACTTCACAAACTCCACCAAATCATCCAACTCACTATCCTCCTCCAATTCTTCACCAACGATGCCTTCACCAAGAGCCATATCCTCATTCGTCTCTTTTTGGGTAGACGATTGAGGTTCTTCAAAGCAAGTTTCGCTCCTCATAAGGAATTCATTAACGGCTTCGTCATTGGGTTGTTCCCCTTCCCCAAATGAACATCCCTCATCAAGTTGTGAAGATCGAGTTAAGAACATTAGGGTTTGAGCCGTTAAAGCATTCAATCTAGTTTTACATTCCTCTCTTTCCCTTCGGAGTTCGGCCAAGAGTTCATAATTCTTTTGCGATTGGATGGCCATTTCTTGTTGGTTCTTTAGCATTTGAAGAATCGATTGATCTAACTCCAAGTTTGGCGATTGGTGGTAATTGGGGTCTTGTAATGCTCCATGAAGATCTTGATGATGCACAAGGGGTGGGGCATCATATTGTTGGTAGTGAGGTTGAGATGATTGGTAGTATTGTGGGTTATGGGGTTCATATTGTGGTTGGGGTGGAGGGTAATGTGGTGGGTTTTGGGAATATTGGCTTCCATATGGTGAATCATGATGAAACATGGTGGGTTCACAATGATTGCTCGAGTAATAGCCACCATGGTCATATGATTGATAAGTGTTTACTTGTTGGTAGCCGTTTACATATCCATGAAGTTCATACCCACTAATGTCTTGATTACCCCAAGAAGCTTGATTATGGTAGGGGGACGTCATGTCATACCCTTGTGTAGACACCCACATTTGGACTGCCAGGTGTCTATAGCAGTTTCCGACAAACACCCAATGATGATCGGACGCAAACGTGCTTTAAATTACTCAGAAACGGGCTCAAAATCATTGGAATTTGGCTTGGGCTCTTTACGGAGTACATATCTCACAAAACCAACCTCAAAATCAGGCCCAGTGGGTCGTTTCGAGTCAAATAAGACTAATTTGGGTCGATTCCGACACCAGGGGCAAAACCGTCTTTTAGCGACCGAGTCAAAACCCGGTCAAAAATATTCCCGAGGCACGTGAGTCAGCCGTGACACCTCACACGGCTGATTCATACTCCAATCCTATGAAAAATCAGCTTCACAAAATATTAAACAAATTTGTTTAAGGATAGAATTCGATCTCAAGTAGAAATTCTATCCGAAAACCGAATCAAACACCCGACCGAGTGCAAATACTCGGCCGAGCAGCACATACCAGCCGGATTCCTTTGCTTCCTCGACAAGCAAGCGGAATCCTCATGCCTTTCGACTTCCTGTATTTCCTATCCTAAGCGGTAGTTCAAACTCAAAAGCGTTTCTCCTAACCAAGGTCGGGAACTTTCCTATAAATAGCCCCTTGCACAACTCAAAATATATCGATCAACATTCAGAAATATTCATATACACATACATCAATTACACACACTTAGCATCGAGAAAGCCGATATTATTCCCGAAGGAAACCGGTCCTCCGATACCCGACACCCTTCACACGTCCCACTTAACCGAGCCACCACAACTCACCGACATCCACTCGACGCTCTTGTGCCCAAGCCACGTCCCGACGAGCCCCGATCCAAGTAAACAGAAGCATGTAGGTTGAGGGTGTACCAAACCCGACTTCTCTATTTCTCTCTCTTCTCCTCCTCGTTTTTTTCCTTTTCTTTGTCGTCTGTCTTTTCCTTTTACGGGTTTTCGGTCGTCTTTTTATGGGTCATTCGTCGCTTTATTATTTCTAATATCGATATTACTAAAAACTATTTTCATATATTGAACATTCTTAAAAATATGATATCAACTCTATAGTTGAATATTGTATCAAAAAGAATTATATTAAATCTCGTCGATGCTAAGAAAATCGTTACATCTTTTCTACAAAATATAACGATTTCAAACGCGGAGAGAATTAACATCTTTTTCGTTCAAGTTCTTTTTCTCAAACAATTTTACAAAACTTTTTTTTATTCATTCCGAATATTCGATATCGATTTCATAATCGAATATCGGATACGACGAATATCGAAAACATAAATCGAGTATAAATTAATTCATATTTGTACGCGATTTATCAAAATTAACAAATTTTCGAACAACGAACGGAATCGGGACAGGCCCGCGACAGGCCCGCACGCGAGTCGCGCCCCTCACAGGCGACTCGTGTACGAGTCTGAAACCCGCGCTCCTTCTTTAGCTTTTTTCGTTCGTTTTTATTATTTATTCTACGAAACGATTTCTAAAATTTATATCTTTTCTAAAACTATTCCGAGTATTTGATATCGATTTCATAATCGACTATCAAATATAACGAGTATCGAAAATATTAAGTCGAGTACGAATTATGCAATATTCGTACGCGTTTTAATAAAAGCATCGATTTTCAAAAAACCGATTTCGAAAACAGCCCATCACGCGACCCGTCGGCATCCCGGGCGAGCCGCGCGGCCGACTGAGAAACGCGGCTCGTTTCTCGTTTTTTTTATTATTTTTCGAACTTCGTTTTTTATACAAAACAGCATCTTTTTTAGCGATATTTTCAGATTTTGACTAATATTTTTCTCGATCTCGTATATTTATTATATTTGCTATATTTTTATTCACAATTCGATACTAACTCGTTTGTTCATTTTTTTGTAGCAAATTCATCTTTTTCATTATTTGTTTTATTATACTAAAACGAATCTCACATGCTAAAACAACTTTGACGTTAATTTTTCATGCATTAAACCGACTTAGCAACCCGTTCAATTCCTCGCATGCTAAGGAAAACAATGTTTGCATATCATTCATCGTATTACTAATGCGCGTATTAAAAAAAATCATTCGATATCCTAGTAGAGGCCGCTAATGTGCGGGCGGGGTTGGGTGTTCTTTGTGAACTTCCCAACACGTACCCTCACCCCTTACTCAGAACCGTGGTTTCCGGATGTCCGAAACCATTGGCAACGAGAGTCATTCAATATACGATAAACCGATCAAGTCAGCATCGGTATCGAAATGCAAAGGGACGAGCCCAATAAACTCTGACATCGAAAATGGGCCGTATTTTGTATACGGCCCACTACGGCATAGAGTGGGCTCGAACGGTTCCGAATAACCATAAAATTCGGTGGCGACTCCAACTTCGATTTAAATTTCAATTTGACCATCTCATATGGAGATTCATTCGCCTCCCCAAACCCGCGCGTGGCCGCGTCGGGGTGGACCTATGTCATGTCCACACCTTGGTTCATAGAGGGAGAGGAGTAGCTCATATCGGCTTCCGAGTGTGGGGAGTTTAGATCAAACCTCATGCTTGCTCGAAAATCGCGGCTCGTACCCGGTTGAGGACTTCTCAATCTAGCAACCGTCCGTTAAAGCGGCTCTAAGTTACAGGAAGAAGATGGTCACCACCTCTAAGCACAAACTGTAGACTAAGAGCAAACGTGAGAAGCCTAGTGCTTTTTGGGCACTAGACAAGAGAGAAATAAACCTCACACACACAAGAAGCAAAGAAACAAAAAGAAAAAAGAAAAACACAAAAACAAAAGACAAAGTCAAGTAACTAGGAAAACAAAGTCTAAACTAGCACCGTTCCCGGCAACGGCGCCAAATTGATGGGAAGGGATTTGTCGTGGATCCCCACCGATCAAATAAATAACCGGCTAATCCTAACTGGGTAGCTAGGGCAAGTCGGGTCGAATCCACGGGGACGGTAAGAGGCGTCTAGACTAAGGTCACCTAAATACAAGACTTGGTCAACGAACTAATCTAACTAGAATGATAAGGAGGGAGGAAGGCTAAGACTATGACTAAGGTGACGAAGAAAACGAATAAGGAAAAGGGCTAGGATTAGGTCGGGTTCAAGGGGTGATGGAATGGTCAGGGAGGAGCTAAGGTGAAGGGGGTAGTCGGGTTATCTAGGTGTAGTCCGGGCTCTCGCTACGTAGACCGACTTAGAGGTTCCTCCTAGAACCCATCTTGGCGACACACGTGACAAACGGGGTTCCTAGCGTGCTATCGTGGCCTAGGTCGCATCCGGGCTCTCGCTACGTAGACCGACCTAGGGGTCGTCCTCACCGGGCTCTCGCTACGTAGTGAGGGAACCAAACCCACAAGCAAACTATCACCCACGAGAGAAAAGGCAAGAAAAACAAGCATATGCATCTACATGTCATTCAAGCATTTCAACAAACATGTACCATGCATCAAACCAAGAGGAAACCCAAAACTTCCACCAACATCTCCAACAAACCCTTAATCACCCATTAAGCACCCAAATCACCCTACTAACCCTAGCAAGAATCTACTCAAACATATCTAATGCTAAAACCAACAAGAAAAAGATGAATCAACACCAACAACAAAACTTGCATAATGAAACTAGTGAAACAATGGGCAAGGAACAATATAATGAACAAAGATTAAAACTTGATTGATAAAACAAAGATAAAAAGAAGGGAAAATAAGATTATACCTACTAACAAGATGAAAGGAAGATTGAAACTTGCATTAATAAGAAAAAAAACCCAAAACAATCAACCAAGGTTGTCAATCTTGGATTGATCTTGAAGAATTCCCTTAATACAAGTGCTAAACTAAGATTAACGACTAATTACCGACTAATCTACTCTAATCTAATCTAATCTATGCTAAAGTAGTCTAGGGTTTTTGGGAAAAATCCAGAACATCTATAAGAATACAAGAGGAAGGGTATATATAGGGTTACAAGAATGAAGGAGGATGAATTAAAGGAAGTCGTGCAGCAGCCCCACGGTCCCGACCGGGATGGGATCATCCTGACCGGGACGGTCTGGTCCCGACTGGGACGGACCCAGAACAGAATGTCTTCCTTTTGTGCACCTCAACCGGGACGGGTTGAGGCCATCCCGACCGGGATGAGCCTTGTAGGCCTCCTTTAAGCTCCTTTTGGTCCCTCCTTGCCTCTCATGGGTTTCTCATCGATTCTCGGGACTCAGGATCGGGTCTCGGAGGCTCGGGATTGGGTCCCAAGGTCTCGGGGTCGAATCCAAGGCATCGAGTGATCGTTCCTTCACTTCGTTGGCTCCAAAAAGTGTATGTATCGAGTCGGATTTGCTCCAACTCTTCATGAATGGTCTCGGGAACCTGAAACGAACTAAAGGAAGCATAAGTGGCCCATAAACCGCTCCCAAGGAGCGATTCCACAAGGAAAATGGGACCGAACACAGTAAAATAGGCGCTACAATCTACACTTATCAACTGACCACCGCCTCGTCTCTCTTAACCATGACCGTGCCTTAATTATCCCCAGCAAGTACCGAACCAATATTATAACCCTCATAATTGGGACCTACCTCAGGTCCCTGTGAATTCCGACTGAACAACTCGGGGGATGTAGGAGTTTGGGAGTATGCCGGTGAGGGAACTCCCACGGCCTCCTTTGCGTCAAATGACTATTCGAACTAGACCCCCCCTACAAGAGTCGGTAGATTATGTGGTTCGTATGTGTTGTCGGTGAGTCTTAATCATCTACAATTGTATGTGAATTAATGTTGTTCTTTGTTCCATGTTCCATCATTATAACCATTGTGATTATTTTATCTTGAACAAAAATTGCAAGCTGTCCCACCGTCCCATTTAATGATTTTTGTGGCCGTCGTGGCCTTGGTAATGCTCCCGGTCTCTTGCCGATGAGATTACGCCATTGACCATTTGAAAAATCCAAACTCTTAATCAAATTTTCTCAATTTTTCTTAATCCGGGCTAGGTGACGTGACTACACCTATGCCCAATTTTTCACCCTTTCATTTTATTTTCTTTCATTTTCTTTTTCTTAGCCACTTGGCTAGGGTCTAGGTGATGTGATTGCACCTAGGCCCGCCACTATTTTACCGCTTTCCTTATTTTATTTTCCTTTTTCTTTTTCTCAAAAATTTTGAAAAATCCAAAAACATTCAAAAAATCATAAAACCCAAAAACATTTGAAAATTCATAAAATCCAAAAAGATTTTTCTTATTTTTCTTATCTTCCGTCTTTTTCGTTCTTCCCTACTTGTCCATTGAGGACAATGTACAGTTTTAGTATGGGGGAGGAATCTACTATCTTTATTTTTTCAAAAATCTTTTCAAAATCCATAAAAATTTGAAAAATTCGAAAAATCAAAAACATTTTCTTTTCTTTTTCTTCTCTTTTCTTGTTTCTCGTTATGTTTCGTGTCCCGTGTATGGTCTTGTTCTCTACTCCTACAGGTAACCACCACCTTAATAGCGCGATTTGAAGAGATTATGAAAGCACCCGCTTGGTAACTTCCTTCCTTCTTTCTTCTTTAAACTTGTAGAGGAGTTAGGTTGTTGCTATTTGGAGGCTCTCGAAGTGAGCATTTTGGTGTTGTGGTTGATTATGCTTGAATGTTTATGGAGTATGGAGTTCATGACCTTACTTGTGTTTTCTTTTATTTTGCTTTTATTTTCGTGTGTTCCGTTTTGTTTTGCTTTTGTATAGTGTGTCTAGGATTAAAACTTTTCGAAAACCCGATTACAAATCTTTTACAAGAGTTTACATTCCATTGTATATAACCCATTGTAGATTTTGGACCTTAGTCTAGTAGAATGACTCTTAGGCAATGAATTTGTTGATCGTTTAGCTTTGAGTCCACCTTTTCTACTAGAGGTTTACTTCGGGGTTTACATTTGACCACCTTGACCTCCCATGGAGGAGTTAGGGCCTTGGTTCCCGCATCCCGTTTTCTAGGTGACCTTGCTCGAATGACCATTGCACCTTTAGTCCAAATCCTTTCCGCCTTTTGTGGGTTATCCGGGAATAGCGCGCGTTCTCGATTACCTATTTTTCCTCCACCTATACATCATCACAGTAAGTATACACAAAAATAACCTCCAAGCTTGGTTACAAACCACATCAAAAAGCCAAAAAGGGCAAACTAAAGCAAGAGAAAAAGGGCACAAAAATATGAAAAACAAAGAAAAACAAAGGAGAAGAAAAGGAGCTTCAAACGAAAATCAAATTATCAAAAACGTCTCCTTCAAAAAAAAAAAAAAAAAAAAAAAAACCCTTTGATCGATTCGTCGCTGTGAAGTGCCAACTAGAGGACCGAGTCCTGAGGTCGAAAGATAGCGGTGATTAGTCGATCAACCCAATAATTGTGAACACTCCACCTTTTTTGGGCTAATTTAGGAAATTCGAGTTTTGGAACAACCCTCTTGGCTTGGCCAAAGAGAGCGGGTCTGCACCTACCTACAGTGTCGAACGTATCCATGGTTCACTTTTTCCACTCCGTTATACGCCCCGTAGTACCCCTTTAGAAGATTAGGCGGACCTAGGCTAAGTTATCAACATCTATATTGCTTAATTGTCATAGTATTAGGCTTCGGTCCATGTTTACGTGGGTGATTTATCTTGGAAGTCTATTGTTGTTTTAGATAAGTAATCGGTGTCTTTCCCCGCCATCTCGATGAGGGATTCGGTGTTTTATTTTTGCTTTGGATGCGTCTATTCTTTCGTGTTATGTGTTTTTGTGTGTTTAGTCGCATCCACCATTTTGAGCAAGCCCCAACTTGCCTTGCATGGGAGTACTTTACCTCATAAGTATTTCGATGTGAGTTGAAGGGACGGAGCGGGCCCGTTAATTGTCCCGTATCGGCTTAGCATAGTCTAGCTAGTAGTAGTAGTTTGTAATTTCTTTTTGGGTCTTTGCTCGAGGACGAGCAACGGTTTAGAGGGGGGGAATTGTTGTGTACTAAATTTAGACCGTTTCCCCTCCATTTAGACCCGTTTTTCCCTCGTTTTGTGAGTCTTGAGTGCGATTATCGCCATATTTTGCGTACTTCTCGCATTAGCGTCCCTCTTGTGCGTTTTATGTGTTTTTGGTAGTTTTTCTATTATTTTGATAGGATTTGGCACCGAAATCACAATTGAGCTTCCACGACCACAAGAGAAGGGAAAACCGTCCAAAGAGCAAAGCACACAACTTAAAGTTTAAAGCCATCCGATCGAACAACGAAGAATGAGACAAGATTCGAGGCCAGAAGAAATGACCGGGCGAAATTTCACCCGGTGAGATACCACCGGGCGAAATTTCACCCGACGGTGAAACGCCTCCCATGAAGATTTTCCGAGCTTACCCACTGGGCGAAACTGACCGGGCGAAATTTCGCCCACCGGGTGAAATTTCGCCCGATGGGAAGAAGTGCCAAAAACGCGAAAAATGGAAAAAAATCTCACCGGGCGAAATTTTCACCCGGCGGGAATTATATTCAAGTCCACAGGGCAAAGTTTCACCCCATGGAGATGCAAAGGGAGATTGTCTCACAAATGGAGCATAAAGTTGGATTTGGGCTTTAGGTAAAATACTCATTAAGAGATTACTATATATATGTTACCCTAGTTTATTGCCCAAGTCACATCTCCATTGTGCTAAGGAAGGAAGCCATTACACCACTCCACCATCCTATTACACCATCCATTAGTAGTAGTAATCTAGAAAAATCCTCCAAAATTCTAGTAGTTTACATAGTAATTAATAGTAGATCTACATAATTTCCATCAACAATTATCTAGATTTGAAGTTTGTAAGAAGATTATTCAAGTTTTATTTGAAGATTTGTTGGGTTTGTTGGAGGATTAGTGACAAGTTCTCCATTTTATTCATCAAAGATTCAATCTTTATTCATGATATCTTCTTATTTCTTATAAATCTACATAGTTGGTATAATTCTCTTCCACTCTCTAATCTCTAGTTTAGTTTTTACGTTGTTTACTCATCATTATCTTGTCTAAATCATATTGGTGTTGTTAGTTTCATTAGATCTAATTAATATGCATGTTGTAGTAATTTTCCCCTTAATAGATATTTTGTTGTCTTCCATAATGATTTGTGAGTAGATTTCTTGTTGGGGAGTTTAGGGATGAGGGCTTGGATTATTTGAATATAGGGATGTTGGTGGGTTGCTTGCATGTTGGTTTATCTTATTTATGATGTTGTGCCATTGTTGTTTTAGTCCGGCCAACTAGATCAACTTTGACTAATTTCTATCAATATGGGGAAACACGGGGTAGAAATTACCAGGACTAGGAACTTACCCTCATTCGCCGCGAAAGCGGGATTTTAGGTGAGTTTATCAATATTGCGACAAAAACTTGATTCCGACCTTCTTAGACTCCAAGTACCGAATCCCGACTTCTCCCCAACACCTTTTCCCTAGATTGACCACCCTTAGCTATTTCTCTAGATATTCCTTTAGTTTAGACTCGATCCTAGAAAACCCCCCTCTAGACATCAAATACGACACTTTAAGCTTCACAAACACACACCGTTCCCTGTGGACCGACCTCGACTTACCACCATTAGTCTAGTAGTTTTTGTGTTATTCCGAGTCTTACAAATATCGTTTGATCCCCCGTCCTTCGTTAACGACCGATCCGATTGGGAGGCAATCACTCGCAAGGGCCATGGATGATTGGCGACCACTATCTTACCATTAGAAAATGGGTCCCAAACTTTGTGGCTACGGATGAACCCATACGAGTTTTAACTACGTGGATTCGCATATCGCAACTTCCAGTAGAGTATTATCATGCCGATGTGATGTGACTACTATTAGACCTCCAACCCTTTGTTATCAAAATTCAAGTTGAATGGAAAAATATGGAATATTCAATATGAAGAACTGAAACTAATCTGCTACAAATGTGGAAAATTGGGACATGGGGAAGACAAGTGTGGAACTTTCCCATCACAGCTAGTGGATGATGAGTCATGCCCAAAAGATCAGTCAAAGTCGTGCAGTACAATAGATGTAAACAGGGCACCTGCTGAGCCAAACCAATTATATGGAGCGTGGATGCACGTTAAAAAACCGATACGTAAACGGAACACTGGAATTCAAATTGACAAGGGTAATAAACCTAATGCAGTCAACAAAGGGACAGTCATAGCACCTAAGGGAAACCGAGAAGGGTCGAGATTTGTCCATTTAGAGGTGGAAGAGGAGGTGACAGTGGGGGAAAGCAGCCAAAGTCCGGTAACGGAGAGGACTCTCCTCAATGCAGGAGAAAGAGAACGAAATCTCAGAGCAGATAATTCGAGGATCAAATCTGTGAAGTTTAAGGAAAGTTTCCTTAGAAGTAGGGAATCAAATCAATTAAAATCACAGGAAACAAATCCGGAAAATCAATCAAAAGATAGTGAGGAAGAAGTCCCTACTTTGGAGGACTCGGTTTGGGAAATCTCCCGTGATTGCAGCAACTCAAATCCTAAGAATCAGGGTACCTTTATAGGAAATGCAGATGTGAGTCAACCTTCCCAGTTTGGTGCTGAAAAACAAAAGATTTTTAAATCCAAAGATCTCACAATCTTTAAAAGAATTAAATCGTCTCCCAAAATTCAAAAATCTGTTGGGACCAGTCGAACTAAACCCAATAAATTTGATAAGGAGAATCTTATACTAGGGTCATCTCGTCTCAAAGTGACTCGAGGTCCCCTAAAGAAAGTCCCTCCCTCTCGTCTCAACTCACAGCAACTTCATCATGAGCAGCGACCCGCAGCATCCTGTGATCACCTCATGCGTGGTGAAGAACAACAACCCTCTTGCCCTATCAGTTCAGACCTGTTGTCCGAGAATATGCATGTTCCAATCTCCGAATCAAGTGACGTTTTTGTCAATGTCGGTGATGCAAGCAATGCCAATGCCATACTCGGCCCCGTGGAAAACGACAATGCCGCAGCCCATGGAGATCTTCATCTCTGTTAGGACTGTAAGGGAAGCCGTAACCAATCACACTGTTTTTATGGATTTACGGCCTAATAGAAAGTTCATAAATAGTCCACTCAAAATCATGACGTGGAATGTTCAAGGGGCGGCAAATAAGGCCTTTCTGAGTATGTTAAAGGAGCTCATAAGAACTCATAAACCCCACGTAATGGCGCTCTTGGAGACGCACATAAGTGGAGAAGCAGCACAAAAAGTTTGTGATAAAATTGATTTTGATGGCAAAACTAGGGTGGAAGCAGTCGGGTTTAGTGGCGGTATATGGCTGTTTTGGAATTCTAGTGAAGTCTCGGTGAACACTCTGGTAAAAAACAACCAATACATTACAGTAGAGTTAAGTAGAAGAGGAGAATCACCCTGGCTGCTGTTCACGGTGTACGCCAGTCCAGACAATTCCAAAAGAGAAGAGCTATGGCAGGACCTTGGTCAGATGGCATCAACTGTAAATCAACCATGGTTGTGTCTGGGCGATTTCAATGAAACGAGATTCCTCCACGAAAGAAATGGAGTTAGTAGTGACATGAGATGGAGATGTGATAAGTTCAATGCTTAGGTCGAAAACAACAACTGGATAGAACTAGACTTCGCATGCCCAAGTTATACCTGGAACAGAGGTAAATCGCAGACTACCATGAAATGGGCTCGGTTGGACAGAGCTTTATGTAATCCCTCCTGGAGAATGATGTTCGCAAAGGGCTTTGTACGCCATTTGGTCCAGAACCAGTCTGACCACTGTCCCATCCTTGTAAGCACCTCAGGCTTCGCTCAAATCCCACAGACATTGAGACCGTTCCGCTTTCAAGCTGCGTGGATGTGCCATGATAATTTTTCCGAGTTTGTTGACACAAATTGGAAAAAAGATTAGCCATTATACCCTTTCCTTGACTCATTTGCCAATCATTTGCTGACATGGAACAAGGACATCTTTGGTAATATTTTCAAACAAAAAAATGAATTGACTAGAAGGTTACAGGGTGTCCAAGCCAAATTGGCTAGTGGGTGGCCCACCCATCTTATCAAATTGGAGGAAAATTTGAAAGCAAAATTGGATGAGACCCTTCGTGAGGAGGAACTCCTCTGGTTTCAAAAATCTCGCATGGAGTACATCTGTGACGGAGATAGAAACACCAGACTTTTCCATCTTAGCACAATCATTAGGAGGAAGCACAATCGTATAGAGACTTTGAAATCAAGTACGGGGGAGTGGATTTGGGAAGCAGTTGTCATTAAACAGATGGTTTTTGACTACTATGTTGATTTGTTCCGTACACAGGGGGATGCAATTGACAGAATAGGGGTAACCAGTGGGTATTTTCCTATATTATCAGCAGGTGAAAAGAACAATCTCGATAGAGATTATGGAATCAGTGAAATACTCGGCGCGCTCCAAAGTATGTCTCCATTTAAGGCACCGGGTCCAGATGGATTCCAAGCTCTATTTTATCAGACACAATGGGATAGAGTAAAAGACAATCTATGCGAATTGATATTGAATAATGCCCTTCATCACCATATCTTTCCGTCACAGCTAGGAGAAGCCTTTCTCACATTAATCCCAAAGGTAGACCATCTCGAGAATGTAACCCAATTCCGACCCATTGGACTCTGCAATGTCACCTACAAGATCATTACCAAAATGATTGTAAGCCGGTTAAAGCCTGTAGTTCCTATTCTCATAGGACCGACACAAGTTAGCTATGTTCCTAAACGTCAAATTAATGACAATATTATTCTTGTTAAGGAGGTGTTGCATTCTATGAGAAAAAAGAAAGGAAAGCAGGGTTATATGGCTTTAAAGTTGGATCTTGAAAAGGCATATGATAGGTTGGAATGGTCATTCATCGCTCATACCCTGCAAGACATGGAAATTCCTGACAGAATGATTAAGACTATTATGACCTGTTTAAAGTCTTCATCTTTGAGCATACTATGGAATGGAGAAAGAACAGCGAGCTTCACTCCGACAAGAGGGATAAGACAAGGGGATCCTTTGTCTCCTTATCTGTTTACGATTTGTATGTTAAAGCTTAGCCAATTGATACAAAAAGCTCATAAAGGTCAACATTGGAGAGGTTTTCAGACGTCAAGGGGAGGACCAGTTTTGACACACTTGTTCTTCGCCGACGACCTCATCTTGTTCGGAGAAGCTAGTATCCAACAAGCTCGCGTAATAAGAAACTGTCTCGACGCATTCTGCACAGCCTCTGGACAGAAGGTCTCTCACCAGAAATCCAAAGTTTTTTTTTCGGCCAACACTGAAATAATTTGCAGAAATAGTGTTGCAAATGAACTCCAAATGGAAGAGGCTCAAGACTTAGGCATGTATTTGGGCATGCCTACGATAAATGGGCGAGTCACGAGAGCCACATTCGAACACGTTGTTAGGAGGGTTGATAAAAGACTCTCTGGTTGGAAAACCAAATGTCTTTCCTTGGCGGGATGGGTCACTCTAATTCAGTCGACCCTAGCATCCATTCCCTCTTATGCAATGCAATCACCCAAACTACCTCGTACGCTATGTGATGAGTTGGATCGAAAATCGAGGAAGTTCTTGTGGAGCGGAGATGAGGATAAGCGAGGTGTAAGTCTCGTAAAATGGGAAAATGTTACAAAAGATAAAGTGAATGGAGGACTTGGGCTCAAGTCCATGAGGCAAACTAATATCGCTTTAATGGCAAAACTTGGATGGAGTATCCTAAATGAACCAAATGCCTTATGGGCAAGGGTTCTAAGGCATAAATCTTGCAAAGGGAGATGTGATTTGGACATGTTTGAACAAAAACAAAATAGTTCAAATGTGCTGTAAGGCCTTGTCGAAGGAGTAAATGCATTGAAGAAAGGCTTTAACAGTTCGATTCGGAATGGAGAGACCACTCTATTCTGGAAACACGCATGGGTGACCCCTGCTCCACTTGAATAACTAGTTGTAGATTCAATCCCAGCTGAAACGGAAAATTTCAAAGTAGCGGATATGTGGACGGTTGGTACGGGATGGAATTGGGAGCTGGATGTGTTATCACAAGATGTTTTGAAAACTATTGCTTCCATAGAAGTACACCCGACAGAAGAAGATGACCTGATTTTCTGGGCTCAGTCGTCGAGTGGTGCGTTCACCATTAAATCAGCAGTTCAGCTACTGCAGAATCAGCAGCTTGAGGAAGGAGATGATATAAACTAAAGACTTCCTTGGAAGCTTCTTGTTCCTCATCGTATCCGGGTATTCGTTTGGCTTCTCTTACATAACCGAGTTTTGACAAATGTAAACAGAGTGAGAAGAGGAATGAGTGAGGACCCGATGTGCAAGGGCTGTGGTTTAGAAGAAGAGACATCTTTACATATGCTCCGCGATTGCAGGCATGCCAGAAAAGTATGGGCTTGCATTGCTTCCAAGGAGCAAATTCCATGTTTCACCATCAAGGGGGATCGATATCGGAGTGGATTCAAGGGAATATTTCTGGGAACACGCTTCAAAATATCAAGGATTGGCCATCAATATTTGCTATCTCTTTGTGGTGGGTGTGGAAATGACGTAATTGCAGAGTTTTTGACAGGGAGGATGATATCCCGGAACACGCTGCATTGTTCTTGGCAAACAAAATCAAAGAAAACCAGAGTGCACTCCACGGAGGCAAACATTTTGCACCTGAAAAGCCGATCCGAAGAACCGAAATGTTCGTAAAATGGGTAGCCCCGCCAGTTGACTGGATTACACTTAACATAGATGGGTCATCGAAGGGTAATCCGGGAAAAGCAGGTGCGGGTAGGCTGTTCAGAAACAGCACCGGAAGGAATCTATGCGCTTTCTCAGAAAATTTAGGAGTCGCCACGGTAACTAGAGCCGAAGTTATGGCACTTCGGCGTGGACTGCTCATGGCTAAGGAGAGGGGATATAAGAAACTAATCATTCAAACAGATTCCCAAGTGGTTGTACATCTCTTGAAACAGGTCAATGGAGTCCCGAATGCGCACTCACACATGATTCATATATGTACAACATTGATGGAGGATAATGCTTGGATGGTAAGGATCAATCATGTATATCGGGAAGCGAACCGATGTGCGGATTTGCTAGCGAGTCATGGAGCGAGACAAAATGTTCAGCTGATGAAATTCGAGTATGAAGATACTCCTGCAAACTTGTTTAATCTCCTCGAACAAGATTTGGGCGCGGTTCTATGGCCGAGATTTATTCCTAATTCGGTACACTTTAGTTCTAGTAGAATAATTGTATAGGGTCTAGCCCTCCTTTTCAAACCAAAAAAAAAACCAATTTTGATCCATTTGACATTTGTACTATTTTCAACTTTGATTTATAATTATATTTATTAAAACAATGTAATTACATCATCAATCAAACACCATGCATCAGAAATATGAGACATGCGAAGTATTATTGAACCCACCCGAGCTGAAATTGGTCACAATAAGTCGATAAGTGACATTTGTAACCATGCTTCGATCGTAATCATCAATATAAATATGCATGGAACGTATACAAATGGATGGAACGGAGGGAGTAGGAGAATATACGCGTACAAGTCAACTAGTGATAGTCAACTAGTGATGTCCCCCAAGAAATCACCATATATGCTTAAGAAGATGGAGCAAACATAGATAGATTAGAATTTACAAGTCATCGTTCCACGTTACGCAATATGAGAAACATGCTATATCCGGAATATGCCAACGTTTATACCAAGCTCCCTACAACTATCTCACTTAAAACGTTACGTAACATGCATACGTTTCCATATATTGATCGCCTCTTAACACTATATTATCCGTATGTAACATTAAATCAATTAAAAGAAGAAGAAAGCTAGAATCATCGAAAGGCAAATCAAAGACAATTAATTAGACACAAAATAATAAAATCATGGACGGCGGTGGTGATGGATCGAATAATTCGGGTCCATACCCGATCAAAACAATTGTAGTGTTAGTGCAAGAAAATCGATCATTTGATCACATGCTTGGGTGGATGAAGGAGCTTAACCCGGAAATTGATGGGGTTACGGGTCAGGAATCAAACCCATTGAATACCTCGGACCCAAATTCAAAACGGGTCAACTTTGGGAATGGATCAGTGTACGTAGACCCGGACCCTGGACACTCTATCCAGGACATTTACGAGCAGGTATTATTTGATCCATGCATATTCATTCATTCATTCTCTTTGTACTGTTAACGTGTTAAACAAATATCCCAAGATTCCCAACCAAATGACCCATGTTGTATTACCCCGGGATTTAAACACTACAGTGCGAATTTCTGGACTTAAGATAGTGGAGTATTAATTTTGTATCTAACGGTGGTTATGGCCCTTATGGCTCATTTTACTCATTTGGGTCCAAGTCCGGTCTTTGATTGAAGAAAACAAATGTCCTCTGCTTGACACGGTCATTTTAGGATTTTAAATTAATTATTTGGAACTGTAAAAAAAATACTTCGTAATAACTTTTGTTTTTGAGGACTATCATTTTGTCGTGGATTTGATCGGGAGTGTATATCGAATTCATGAATGAGTTACAAATACACATGACTAAGACGTTTTTGGGATATCTCTCATGTGACAATATATACGTTCTAAAATAAGTGGATATGGAAAAGTCAAAATTAGTACATTGTCTTGATATTAGCAAAACATTTTTGTCTTTTATATGCATACGAGTATAATATTCCTCATACTTGAACCGTTTTACGTTTATGACGAATATCTCCATTTAAAAAAAATTTCTGAATTTGTTTTATGTCAAGGTCGAAGTTTGCTAGAAAATATTGTGCCGCTTGAGCACTCATATCCGGGATGCCTCAAAAACCCATATTTTCCATAATTAATACGAGTACGAGTAACTAAAGCATTGATGAAGTTTAGCTTTTTCATTATTGAGTTGACTAAAACTTGTACGGAGTATTATATATGTATGAAAGGTATTTGGTGAGCCATGGAGTGTAGAATCAGCTCAAAAGCAGCTATCCCCAACAATGCAAGGGTTCGCCCAGAATGCAAACCGGATCCAGAAGGGGATGGAGAATGCGGTGATGAATGGATTCAAGCCGGATCTTGTACCCGTTTACAAGGAGTTAGTATCCGAATTTGGCGTGTGTGACAGGTGGTTTGCTTCCATGCCTGCTTCTACACAACCCAATAGAATGTTTGTGCATTCAGCAACATCCCATGGTTTAACAAGTAATGATACCAAGAAGCTCATTTCCGGGATGCCTCAAAACACCATATTCGATTCTTTGCATCAGGCCGGCCTCTCTTTCGGTATCTATTATCAGTACCCGCCTTCTACCCTCTTCTACAGGTACTTCATTCTAACTCAACCATACTTCACTAACACTGTTAGCTTCGGCCTGAAAGAACCGGGCCTTATTCATTAGCATTTTGCAGGAACCTTCGGAAACTCAAGTACTTGACTCATTTCCACAAATACGGCCTCACATTCAAGCGTCATTGCAAGGAAGGGAAGCTACCGAACTATGTGGTCATTGAGCAGAAATGGTTCGACTTATTAGGGATCCCAGGGAACGACGATCATCCTTCCCATGATGTATCAGTAGGTCAAAAGTTCATCAAGGAAGTGTATGAAGCATTAAGATCAAGTCCACAATGGAATGAAATGTTGTTTATAATCACTTATGATGAACATGGCGGGTTTTTCGACCATGTAGCTACCCCGACTGAGGGGGTTCCTAGCCCTGATGACATTCTTGGTCCTGAACCTTACCTTTTCAAGTTTGATCGCCTCGGTGTTAGGGTTCCGACACTCTTTATTTCTCCATGGATCGAACGTGGGACAGGTACTTGCTATAAGTGAGTTTTCTACTTAAAATCTTCAGCTTTAAGATTAATGTGTCTTAAATTTGAAAAATTGCAGTGGTGCATAAGGCTTCAGGACCACATCCTACATCAGAATATGAACATTCCTCAATTCCTGCAACTGTTAAAAAGATCTTCAACCTCAAAGATTTTTTGACTAAGCGTGATGCATGGGCTGGCACTTTCGAGGGAGTTCTGAATAGAAAATCTCCAAGAACTGACTGCCCGGGTAAATTTCACTAAACTGTCATATTTTTTTTTTACTGTTAAGGCAGGATGTTACAGCCGATTTACTTTACTACTGTTATTATAATGCAGTCACTTTACCGGAGCCAGTTAAACTGCGAGAGACTTTGCCACAGGAACACAGGCGTCTGTCTGATTTTCAGATTGAGTTGGTGCAAATGGCAGCATGCTTGACAGGAGACTGTAAAAAGAAGAGCTACCCGGATAAGTTGGTGGAGAAAATGACAGTGAAAGAAGGAGCTGAGTATGTGCAGGAAGCTTGGAATAAATTCTGTCGTGAGTGTGAGAAAGCCCGGAAGCGTGGGGCTGATGGTGATACCATCGTAACCTTGGACGGTGGACCCTCAGGAGGGACTCGCAGATTGGTGGACAAAGTTTTCACTTGCTTAGCTTGCAACAACTAGCAACTGAGCTTTACTCGCCTGAGCCTTAATCGTTGTGATATTCAATCGACCTTAATATATATATTCTTGTGTAAATACAAAATACCCGAAAGATTTAAGATGTTATTTATCGTACATACCGTTTACATTCTACTATCAAATATATTGTGAATATGGTGACCATTCTTTAGTTTCAAATAGTCTTAACATTGGCAAGATTGGCATTGAGAGGAATTGATCATTTATGACAAGGATGTGTCCTACACTTCTACTAACACTAATTGCCTTGTTTCAAAAAAATTTAAGTGTTTTTTTGGAAGACTATACATGCAAGGAGAACTCTATTTGTTTTTGTGAAGCCTTTTGTCAGGGTCCAAGTCATCCTGACTCATGCAACACATCAACGTTGCCCATCCAAGCAGAAGGCGTGCTCCTGCAAGGTTTAACGAGGTTTATCCCTGCTCAAGACAAAGCTCAACGAGAGTTCAGTCAGCTCATCAACAATTCGCCTAACCTCGGTCAGCTCCAAGTTACTCGAGGTTAGTTCATGTCCATAGACATGCTCGGGTTAGCGAAGATAAACGACGCGGTTCACTAACCATGCTTTCATGCGCCTCATGGAAACTAACAAGCGAAAGGGTGCAAACCAAGGGATCACTCATAACTTTTGGTCTAGAGGATGGGAGATGCTGTGTGGGTTCCTTGTTAGACACCTTTTATTAACACAAAAATCTTCTCAACACACAAAAATCTACTCCACACCCATTCCAAGTTTCAAAATAACTGGAACAAGTATGACAGTGTAACTCAACTTAAGAAGAGCATTAACAACTCTACCAACAACAGTATGTAGTTCAAATTGACAAAGCAACAACTACTGAAACCAAACATTCAAAACTCGAAAACAGAACTAATAAGAAGACATGATCGCGAAAAACAGTCTTGATTGCAAAATGATTTGAAGTCGGCTGATTCATTCTCTTATAAGAGACGACACTACAAACTACTACGGAGTACAATGACTGTCTGTCTGTCTGTCTACTACTGTATTAACCAACACCACCACATTCAAACACGGTTTCTTTCACTTGTTCAACTACTCTTGTCTCCTTCTTCAAGCTTCTTCTTAGCCGCCGCCTTGGCCTTCTGAGCTGCAGTCGCCTGGGAGTACAAGAAAGTCCCGAGAATGGCAATGCCGGATCCCAAAGCATTAAGAGGTCGAACCGGGTTCCTAAACACCAAAACAGTGGACACAATAACAACAACCCTCTTCATAGTATTCCCCACTGAGAATGTAAGTGGACTGATCTCATCCAATGCTTGATAAGAGGATTGATTATACAGATGATAAAACACACCAGCAATCAGAACCCACAAATAAAATGTCATTGGATTTCCAACTGATGCAATTGCATTGTGATACCCTGCAACCCATTGAGACCCCTCAACATAGATTGCAGCAGGAAACAAGTACAGAAATGAGATGATGCTGATACAACCATATAGATTCAACCCATCCACCTCCTTAAAACTCTGCAAACTCTTCTTAGAGTAAATGTTCCTGAGCACAAAACCCACATTGCTGATCATAGCACCCCACAACCCCTGCAAATTGAAGGAAACCTCGGTGACGGCGGCCAGAGAACATCCAAAGACAATGGGGAGGATGGAGAGCCATATGGAAATGGGGAAGGATTCTCCGAGGAAAGTGGAGAAGATGACTGAGAAAACAGGCTCAGCAGATTTGATTACATGTGTGAAAGAGACAGCGACTTTGGAGAAAGAGACGCATGCTGAAATGTGACCGACTGTGTGGAAAAGTGCGGGACCCAGAAGTGCGATTATGAAGGGTTTGGTGATCTTGGGACATGGCTGGAACTTGAATGCCCAGAGAAAGAGCATCCAGATTGAGCCGACCAGAAGCTGGAAAGAGGCTAACAGCCATGGGTATGAGAAGATGTTGAGGCATTTCTTGTTGTAGATGTTGAAGACTATGTTTTGGAAGTACCAAAGTCCAAAAACAAGTGCAAGTTTTAAACTTTTTGAGTTTTTATCAACTGGTGAAGGCTCTGCAACATCTGAAGAAGTTGAGGATCTGGGGACGACATGGGATCTCAGCTTTGGGATGTGGAGAATGGAGGGAGTGAAATGATGATGGGTTTTGATTAGATTTGTGGAAAATGAAGGAGGTGGTGATGAGGATCTAAGTTTGAGGGATGAAATTGAAAGGTGAGGAAGATGAGCAGGGGTTTTGTATGATTTAGAGGGGAGACTGAGAGGGGAGAAAGGATGGAGGTTGAGGGCAAGCATTTTGGCTGACAATGGAGGAGCAGCAGGAGCAGGGAGAAGAAGAAGAAGAAGAAGAAGAGAAGGAGAAGAGACTAAAGTGGTGACGGGGAAGTTGGTGAAGATTTATATACTGTGGTCAAACTCCTTAGTTTTAGGGCTTTTATGTTTCGTTGGTGTGACAGACATATAAATGAACACGAATTTTTTAGAGAGACGGTCTCTCAATAATTTAGTGAGAGATCACTCTTCAGTACTATTATATGTCATATTTGTACCCTTAAATATGATAACTTTGTTTTGTATCTGTTTTTATAACAACGTATCCTCTTTATATTTGTATATTCTTTTATGTTAATCGTACCTACTTCTATTAGGTTTGATTACTTCCATTTGTACTTAGTCTCTCATTAAAGTTAATAATCATTCAACACATTGACTTGAGTTTTACTCTGTAATTAAGTAAAATAGATGAGAAAAGTTGTACACTTGGGTTTTGAATAGTTGTTGACTAAACAGTAAAGTGTACACCTGCAAGTAAACCCAAATTCAAAAAAATCGATCAAAAATACTTCAATTGAAATGATCGAACATACAAAAGGATTAATGTGGAATAATACCCGAAATTCGACTCAATCCATATTGAATCGATATTGTACCAAACTTAATATAACCGAATGATACCCGAACTTGAATATAATCGAATCAATAATAACTGAACCGATTGACCGGACTAATAAGGATTTTTTATTGATTAATTCTTTCGATCTAGGTAAAGAATTGAATAGATAAGAAAGAGTAATGGTTTTACAAATTATTACCTACAATACAATTTGAAGGTATAACAAAATTCAAAATCAAATTATTTACGTGGTATTTTTTTTACTCAAGAAATTTATGACTCGAGACTCACCTGACCAGCTGACCTGCTATTGACTCAACCTGAACCGCACCCGACTCGAACAGAACTGAAATCTATAAATCTATAAAAGTGGTTAATCGAAATCGAACCGAAACTAAAATTTATGTTAATCGGATTATGATTGAACCAATTTAACCCGATCCAAAATCGAATCAAATGACCCATTTACCAAGTTTAGAAAGTGGACTGATGTGTGGGCTGGAGCCTGGACGGACCTACAAGAGTTGGATGTGTGGCCATCTTCATTTGCCGACCATCTCAAGGACCTCAGGAAGTTGATATTATCCGCCCAACATATATGGAATTAACATATTCTTGCTAATATGTTACTCCCATCGTTTAAAGGTTACCACGGATTATCTAAAGTATTTGGGTTGTAGTCTTGTAGTAAAATATTTGAAATTTTCTTCCTAATTGAGCGATATATATTTGATCCATTTTAATATTAAGTTCGATATGTCTGCCGCAAGGAAGATCAACTGATTGAGGAAAGGGGAAAACATTGAAAAAACCAATGTAGTACTAGAATATGTTGTTGTTTATCAAATACATGAAATTAGTATATTAACAATCCATCCTTATCAATCATCTATTTAGGATAGAATCGACTAATTTTCACCTAATACTCCGTATGTTGTTTATCTAACGAAGGCATAAACAAAGCTTGAATTTTAAGAATAGTTTTTCTAAGATTTACCTAGTAGTCGAGTACTAACCAATCAATGAAAAGCATGTGAAATGGGAAAATATCCCTCTCCATGTCCCATTTTTCTTTTTTTCTTTTTTTTTTCAGCTAAGACATATTGAGGGAAGGCTTAACTCTTGATTCCCACGCCCACTAGGCCATGTGCCTTTTTGTTAAGCCCTCTAGGAATGTAGGAAACATAAATACATCAGTGAAAAGACAAAAAAACATCATAGTGGAGATGGTCAATAATCCTGCAAATCTATGGTGAAACGTCTGTTAAACCACACAGTTGTTGAACGAGTCTCAGACAGTCAGTTGAGAGATGGATGTGGAGAAACCTTCGGAAGCGCGCCCAAAGAGTTGCCTGATGGAGGGCGAGAGCTTCAGCATGAAGCGGTGAGGATGCTCTAAATTTTGAGAACTCCCGAGCCACACAATCCCCATTGTAAGAGAAGACAACCCAACCTCCCGCAGCTTTACTATTATTCTTCCATGCTGCATCCGATTTAATGAGGATCATTGAACAGTCCATACTTGAGCTGATAATGCTGAACGGATGACTTCTTTTCACATTATTTAAAGCTGATAACTCGTCGTTCTGTGATAGATCATAATCCAAGCATGTGCGCAAATCATCCACCTTGACAAGCTGGGCCTTGAGAAGGGCGAAGAAACCACAGCTTGAGTAATTCGCCCCTTTGAATCTGACACGGTTGCGGATAATCCAAATTGTCCATAGGACGAAGACAAAATAGGTGACCCGAGATCGATCACTGTCCAAATTCCAAAGGTAGATAACCCAGTCGACAATCCAGTGTCGTATCTCAATATTGGACGACATGGTGGTGTTAATACCAAGATCGGAACCCATCCACAGGCGGGAAGAGATAGGACAATCTCGAAAGAGATGATTAAGAGTTTCGGTGACATCATCAGAGTTACAGAGGGGGCAACCAGAGGGGACCAACAAGCCCGCTTTTGGAATTCCGCACCAATGGGAAGGACGTGACTAAGAATTTTCCATAAGAAAGTTCTCAATTTTGTTGGCCCCTTAATTTTCCAAAGGTATTTGCGTGAGAAGATCTTCAACCTTTCCTCCAGCCAGAAACCAATCCATTTTTTCTATATATATTTACATACAACATACAACATTCAACTAATGTGGACATGCAATAGATAGTAGAGGTACTGGACCAACAGAAATCAACACGATGAGTTAGTTATACACACTGATCACTCAGAAATTTACACCATATAATCGTTTTGTGATGGGTTCGTTCAAAACAGTTTGTGCAAAAGCAATTTAATAAGATTAACATAAAACATAAGCCAATAATTAAGCCAAGCCCAACATATATAGTACAACAACTAACATATATAACATTCCAGGATTGATGTGGATTTGAATGTGAATGAGCAGGATGATGATGATGATCACTACTTCCACTTCTTGAACTTGTGTCGGCCGAACATCCCATGATGCTTACCAAACTTTCCGTGCTTGAACTTTCCATGATGACCATACCCGAAATGACCATGGCCATAACCGTGACCATAGCCATGGTGATGGCTGTGAGAAAGATGGTGAACCCCGTATAGCGCTGCAGCTGCCGCAGCTCCTCCTGCTACCATTCCCATGTTTGGTCCGCCATGCCCTGTTACTTCAATCCAACTAACCAGAATGAGGATAATGACATATACTAGCTTAGTAAAAAGAGGATGTGCGTGCGTGCGTGCGTGCGTACCTGAGTGATGGGAGGAGGAAGGATAGTAGCCAGAATGAGGAGGGTAGGGGCCTGGATGAGGATGAGGATGAGGAGGATAGGCTGCAGGAGGATAACCACCGGGTGGAGGGTACCCCGCGGGTGGATATCCGCCGCCTGGAGGGGGATAGGGTGGGTAGGACGACTGAGGCGGATAGTGATGATGACCATATGAGCCGTATTGAGGAGGAGGGGGGTAGGCACCACCACTACCAGGACGGTTGTATCGACCCATTCCATACCCCATAAGACCTGACATTAGACCTTTGTCTGTTGTATCATTGTTCCGGTCATCCATTCGATATGATCTTCAACCTCACCTCTTTATATGTTACTGTACGTATATTATAACCGAGTGTAAGTCCATCTTCAACAACAATTATGGAATTATATTGACCCCTCCGATCCATACGCCCATCTTATGACAAATGACTCCACATATTCTTCAATTTATCAAGAAATTGGTTTAAGGCCCTTGAAAAGATAGTCTTATTAGGCTATATATGGTTTTTTATAGGATTAGGAGTACTTCAAATAAGCTTGTGAGCCTAGTAAAAAGTGATCACACTAACTGGCATACGTCATTTTGATGGACTATTTGAGCCTGATATTCATGAATATTGATAATCTTTTATCATGATTAGATATTTGTGTGATTTTACAATATTTGGGGGATGAGACCTTCGTAGCTTGGAGCTTGAGGCCACACATTGCAATTGTACCTCAATCACTTATTTATACTACTAGTTTTGGAGAATTTTCTAGATTAATCATGCTTGCCTTCTTCTCTTGATTTTTCTAGGCTTATCTTACTCTTCAAATTTTAGATATATTTTGTCCTAGATTATTCTACAACTTTAACACATTTGGATGCTATCATACTTATATATACTCTGCAATGCTTTGAATTTAACAAATACACATCTAAATTATACAGTATTACCTTTGACGTCAAAATATAACAAAATAAATATGGAGATCAGGAAAAAAAATGCCCTTCCCCGTTAAAGAACAAGTAAGATGTACACTTAAAATTATTAATACTATAAAATTAATGTTGAATAAAAGACAAATATTTGCGCACGCGTAAAATTTAATTTGATGCAACAATAATAAATACGAGTAATAAATACGAGTAATAATTACAAATTAAACAATAAGAAGAAGCTAAGAAGCATAGAAGAAGATCAAGGACATAAGGCAGCAAAAATGCTTATCATCATATCAAGCATGCAAGCAAGGCAAGCTAATAAGCTACGTACCATTATTCCTTGACTTCATTTCATGCTTAATAATAAGATATAATGCCTCCGTATCGTTCTACTTTTATATTCATTGTGAGGAGTCATTTAATCAAAGGACAAGAAATGAGCAAGACGGTGGGATTACTATGTTTTGGTTTCTTTATTGATGCGAATTAAGTAACCATCTAACAATATATTACGGAATATTATTATAACTTTATTATGAACTAACGCATACGAAATAAACATGAAGAAGAATTATTGCTGCTATAATTTCATTCATAGAAATAAGATTAGAAATTAAAACAATAAGTAATAAAGTTGATATGCACCCTACTATATATGCATGCATGCATGTATGTAGTCTGAACAATAAGATTTGTTTGCAAAGATTTTCCACCTCTTTTTGTTGTTGTTGAATAATATGATATGATATGATGATAAAGAAAGAAGGAAGGTAAGCTTAGCTTGGGTGTCGCCTAAATATAGAAGAAAGACGATCGATGATGATATATATGATGTTTTGTTTCCTCACTAAATATATAAATAATACGAGTAGTTCCTACATACGGCATCAGCACCCCGCACGCGTTCTTTGGACGCCTATTTTATTCTTTCCAACGCTATTATAAAGGATTCCATTGGTTCCATAAGATGCAACAAAATGAAGCAACAAATGAACGAGAGGAGTGGAATATTATCTAGCTTTTATCATAATTTTAGATTTCCGAATGATAAGAACAAAAAAATCTGTCTTTTTTTCTTTTATAACACTTGTATACCAAGTGCTGAAATGCCCTAACTGCAATAATCTCTTTAGCATTATTAGGGCTGAGCAATTCGACACTAGCTAAGTTCAATCTGAATCTGATCCGAAATATCAGATATCCGTACCAATAAGTAAGCCGGAGGATATCTGATCTAAAAATTAACTACTACTACTACTATAGTAGGAAAGAAAGAAAGGCAGGGCGGGCGTGAGTGGGATTATGAGACGCAAGGGATATTTGTCATGGCGTTATCGTCTTCATTCAATCATTCAAACATAAATGACATACATTACATACGACTACTACATTCCAGTTGGTACTGATTACGATTATAGTAGTATTGCTTAAGCTATAAGTAAGTACGCACTGCTGAAACTTCTTAGCAACTTCTGCATTTTTATCCTAAAAGAGTGGTTACCACTTCATTTGTGTTTTCTTACTTGGACCTTTCTCACAATACTTAGTTTTATATCAAATTGGTGGGTTCAACCATTGCTACTTCCCATCCATTTTCATTTGGAAATAATAACGACGACGATGATGATGATGATGATGCCAACATATTGGTACTCCTACAGTCTTATGAGAATTTTTAAGTCAGGCAATAACTTCTTGATGATCACAAATTCTTGTATGATACGATCTCACACGGTAACTTCTACACAGAATTTTTTTTATGAGTGTCACTAAACTTGTTGAAAAAGCATTCCTATTACAGCACTCTAGTTCTATAGGCTATAGGCTACTCCTATGTGACTTACAGAATACAAACAGGGGACTTAATATGCATTAAGTCTCTGAAATGGAATTGTACGTGCACCACCTCACCAGTTGACGCAGTCAGTCATATCTCGTAGCATCCACCTCACCGGTTTTCTAGATGAAGTCCCGAGAACTAGGGCTCAACACAGACTATGTGGGGAGTCCAATGAAACGGTTTGGATCAGTATACATTTTAAAGTTTCAGATCCAAGTTTCAGGAGTAAATATCGAAAAAGTATCATATTTTGCTCACCCCTACCACAAAGGCAGAAACTATAACGGGGGATTATGAACCACCAATCCCCCCGAAATGAACATGCCCTCCACGTTGATCCCTTTCCCACAAATAGTTCCACAAAATAACTATAACTGGCCATTCAATAGACTTGTCTGTTTGATAAATGAAGCCTATAAATTAATCATGAAAATGATAAAAACATGTGATGAATCAGGTGTGAATGTGTAATATTGACTCTGAAAAAATGTTCTTATCCAGCAAAAGGGTTCTATAAACCATGATGAAGAAATATGGTCCAGACAATGACACGGACACTAAAGGTTTTGGGTTAGCATAATTTAAATACTATTATGAAAATTAAAATTCGGCATTGTTACCTCCTGTTACGACTGGTTGGCTTGTAGGAAAAAACAGCATGTTATACAGAAAAAGGTATCCACAGGGTAAACCTTTTCACTACTCGCATCACTAAATTAAACTCCGGAAACTCCCTGGAAAAAGAAAGGGCTATCCGAGATGATTAGTTGCTATTTGTCTCCCGGAATGTAGAATGAGAGTAGCTTTGATATTGATTGTATACCTGTTCAGCCTGCATATTGATATTTTTTGCGTTTTCAAACACAGGAATTTTCTTGGTTCTTTAACCGCTAAGGTCTTAGGTTCAAAGGTTTGGGGTTAAGAGTATCCAGGACTAGTCGTTAAGCCTAGTGCTTAAATACTCTACATCGAGCAATCTTTTCGGTCTCAGCTAGGCTCAAATGCCTGATTTTGTTGTCCTTTATCCATCCCTCCCCTTTAACAAAGAGTTCTTGAAGCTGATCTTCGTCCATCTTTAGCAACTTAAGGCCTTCACTCACACGGGGAAAGAAACCCTCCGGCCTCAAACACCAACTCTTAAATACACCAAATAAAACGTCTATATCACCGCCAAACCTTACGACACCACCCTCATGGAACTTAGCATTGCTTGTTAAAATACTGGTAAAAATCAAACGATCGATACCTTTTGCTACACCCTTCCATACCGTGATAAAATCTTGGCTATTCAGACCTTCTTCTAGCTTAGATATCTTCCCCTGCAAGTAATCAAGAGCCAGGACAAAAGACTGTGTCACTGTCCACCCTTCTTCAACCTTCTCCTGCCATTGCTTCTTATTTCTTACATAATCTCGAATTGGAGCGTCAAATCCCCTCAAAACAACATTTGTTATCTTATCAACCCACTCTTTTCTGAACTCCTCTAAGTTTCTGATTTCCTCCTCAAAAACACCATTTCCAGTTTCCTCGTTTGCACCACCAAAAAGACTATTTTCAAAGGGTTCACCTGAGTGATCATTCTCAAGTGTCATTTCAAGAAAGAAGTCATCATCAGACCTAACTTTCAAGACTGACACAATATGACGAGCAGAATTAATTGAAGTCAAAACTCGTGCCAAGGCATCATCATCTGCCAACGCAGTGAGCCCTTCCGCTTCTTGACATTTGGTAAGGAGGCAATCATAAAACTTCTGAACAATATATGCACCCACTAATCTCACAAATCTAAACCTCAAATGTACAGTAGGCAGTGACTTACAACGTTCAATAACCAATTCCACTTGTTCTAGCAGGATGAATGAAATAACCGGTGATTTATAATCATCCGACCCTGGAATTATGATTCCCTGAGTCCTAATTGTCCAATTCTTCTCATCATCCATCTCTGGCTTTAATTTGTCTAGAAGACTACCAAGTTCTATGTCTGCCCATACATCAAGCCAATCTGGTCGATCACAGAAAACGGACAGAGAAGACATCCTTTGCAATAGGCCATATTCAGCAGAATCTATAATGCCTGAGTTGGCAGCCAAAGCTTGAATTCGTTTATCAAAAGATATCATCAAATCAACCAGATGAAGCAATGATATCCTTGTATGCATCCCGACATCTGTTTTGTTTTCCTCATTTAGACGAGAACAGTATGCTGGGAATATCTCTTTTGCCAAGTAAGTTGACAGGGAGGTCACCAGACCTGAAATCCATTCCTCTCTGCAACTGTATCCTGTCAACATTGCTTTGTCGACCAATGGTTGCAACAACTCATCTACTGAGTCTATATAGTCCCTGGTAATTTTATAAACAAGGGCAAAAATGAATTCGGGTTTATCTACCCACCTCTGGAAATGAGTTTGGGATGCAAGAGACAGAGGATTAACAAGTTCTTCAATACCCCAAATTGGCTGGTATTGAGCAATAGAACTGTTATACCCCTTAACTTGCCGTGACTTTCTTCGTCGCTGTAATTGCTGCAGGCTGCACAAAGCAAGAAAACTTTCACTATAATTCTGCTTAAGCTCTCCATGCATTGCTGAAAGAGGGTTGGGCAATTCAGAGGTTCTGCGTGCATCCATATTTGACGAGCTCAATGTTGAAAGGGGAGGTGGCCAGCCAAGGGAAGAAAGAAGGGTGCGGTGATCAGCAATGGCCTGTGGTCTCAAAATGCCCAAGGCCTTATCTATTCTATAGTCAGCTGCAGATACGAGTTGAGCCCACTGAGGGTGAGCCTTCATCACCGTAGCTAAAACATCTTCTGCCATGTTTAGTGAAGCTACAGCATTGATGCGTAATTCCTGCATACCAGAAAAATTAATTACTCTGAAATATAGCACTGTATACAGATACGGTTTGTCTAGGTTATGATAGTCTCTGGCATAACCTTTGAACCTTGTATAGACTGTTTCTTCAAAGATTTGTTCATCACCGAAGATACTGCATCTTCGATTTCACCTACTAACCCATCAAGCTTCAAAGCAGTTTCTGAGAGTAAAGATCAGTAATATCAGTGCAGCCAAAGATGACAGGAAGATAGTTGAGTCTAGCAGATTTATGTCAACCAATGTCTCTATCTTAATAAAGTTGAGATATATTGCCATGTGAGGCAACTACTCAGTGAAAATTTTAGAATCAACTTAGCAAAAGAGAACACTTTTAAGTGGCTCCGCAGTAAAATTATAATCCTTATATCCAATTTATATTGTTACAATTTTGGCATTTCCTTTTTGCCTTTCCCAGAAAAAAAAAATGGCCTCTTTCTACATCTAGTAAAATGAAAATGTGAATTTATTATATTATATTATCCATAGTTATACTCGTATAACTTAACTTAAAAGGAGGGTATGGTGGTATTTGTACATGTAAAATTTTATCAGCCAAAGATAATAATGATATATCATCATCAAATCTTAAAGTGATCTTTAGTCAACTGGGGACTATATAAAAGCAAATGAGGGTGTAGTAGTCACCAGTAATTGGGGGTGAAGAGTGAACTTATTACTCGCATATTAATATCAGTGGGAATAATTTAGAAATTTGGAGGGGATAGCAAAAATACCAAATCCTGGCAAGCTCACTCCTTTTTTACTTCCAAGATTATTAAGAAATGCCGGAACATATGTTTGCTTACATATAACAGAATGTAACCGATTCACGATAGATTAAGGTACCAATTTCACTCCTCCCACAGCCCCACTCATTAGGTTACGAGAATGGGAGTAGTTGAGCACCACTCTCTATAGGTCTTAATATATAAAAATAAAAGCAACGCATTGGATGAATTATGGAATTTATGCAGTAGCATTGTTCTGGACAATCCTAAAGGTCAAGCAAAATTCCTATATTTTATTCAGTATTTACTATTGCAATGACGGTTAAATGATTAAGCAACGTATCCACTAATGCCACATTTAAGATGGTTGATAGGAAGGCTCATAACTTGGCTCATTTGAAGTCCAAGAGAGCAATGACAGCCTCAGGGACATATTTCAATCTATTCCGAAAATCGTAAAGTTGCATCTTTCTCCTTACCCTTTAAGCTTATATCTTTGAACACCTTCCGATATTCCAGCAAAACAGTGGAGTGGATACTCATTGCCAAAGATCTCTCAACTAATATTTTCAACACATTTCTCATTTTCAGCTTAATAGTTTGGCATTCCTATGATAAGCATCAAAATTCCATTGCCTTTTTTAACATCTGAAAAATCACTTCTTTCTCTATAAATTCGGATTCAGATAAACATACAATTAACACCTAATTACTACACAAATATTAGCTGCACTATCGAAAATTCGCCATCACAATAAGTAAAATCACAAAGCATTCATCATAAATCATCAAAAGACAGTAAAATCCTTTATTTGAAAGAAATCAAGATAACATTAATCAACTCACCAGCATAATCCCTCACCATCTCAACCCTAGCAACCTCCTTTGCAAGCGCCGGTAACTCCTCCGCCACCATTTGCTCTCCTCCTCCATCTACAAACACGTTAAAAACCAAAAAACGAAAATTGGCCTAAATCATACGATTAACGCATCAAGAACATAACCATACACATCAAAAATTGAGCTAAATTGAACGATTCGATGCTAACTTCAATCTGTCGAACATTCCTAACTCAAAACATCATTTTGCGCAAATACTTAACGAAATCAATTAATTGAGCAACAGACAAAACACCAAATTTGACCTAAATTAAACAATGAACGCATCAAAAGCATAAATTTACGCATAATTTCTCGAAATAGACCTGAATTAGAGTCGAAACAAGAGGAAACGGACTTGAGATCATCAAATCGACGTCGGACATGGCGAAAAGCGCCATCGATTTTATCAGAAGAAGAGGCGTAGGAGAGAAGTAACGCTTCGAGGTGGCGAGTTAGATCGGCTAGTTTGTCAGTCAGTTGCGAGCACTCGGCGTCGAGTTGAGCGACTCGGCGAGTCGATTCTGAGAGATTGAGATTGAGGTCGAGTTTGGGGTGGAATGTGGAGTTGAGAAAGGATACAACGGCCGGAGAGAGTTTTGATGTAGCCGGTAATGTCACCGGCGACGGCAACTGAGGTGACGACGACGACGACATTGACTAAATTTGGTGGGTTTTGTGTTCGATTGAATTGTTGTGGTTTGGGTGATTAATCAAGTTTTGATCTCATTTTGGAAAGGATAGACGGGTAATTAGACCTGTGAAAATTAGTCCGGGCAACAAATCAGGTTGTGTTTGTGTCATAGGTAAATGGGTCACGAACCATTCAACCCAAACTCGACTCATCTAAGTTTTATGTCGTATTTGTAATGACCCTGTAACCACAAATTTTGTATCGCAGCTAACTGAAATACAAAACAAGGAAAACAAATAAATTTTATTAATTATTTATCAAAAGTTTGTGTACAATCTCTAATTTATCCTCTGATTCTGACGCCGTTTAGGGAACACGTGTACGCGGTACACGTGAGGGACGCGTGCGTAGCTGACTTGTGTTGCCTTGCGCGCGTTGTAACTTGATATTCTTGAGAGGGTCGCGATGACTTGAATCTCCCTTGAATGTTTGAATTTGTCTTGGATCTTCTGAGCAGGCGGCGCGATTTATCGTGCTTATTGACTGCTTGCGACGGATTTGATGGAGAGCTTGTAGCGACTTTGTGTCTTGTTCTCTCTGGATCCTTTGTTTCAGAATTCTCCAATTCTCTCAAATGAATGAGAAGGACTCTATTTATAGGGTTTTGATTTCTCCTTGGTGGACTTAGTAGTCACAAGCCCATTTATGGGCTTATTAGTGACATTGGCCCAATTTGTCTTCTTTTCGGGTTTAATGATCCAAATAAGTCTATTTGTAATTTGGATCGACCCATATTTCATTTACTCGGGACAAAATAATTAAATTGAGTTAAAATTTCGTATTAACTCAAAATAATTAATTAATTAATTTAATTTATTCGGCACTTTAATAAATTTTTAGTGCCTACAAATTGCCCCCTCGGGATCTTGTCACGTACACCGTTTGGGTGTTTTGGAGTGACAGGGTCTCGAAATTTTTTTTTTGTTTGGCTTTGACTTGGAAGTCGATGAGCACCGGACTTGTCGTAGGTAGCTCTACTACTTTTTTTTTTTTCGTCGCCCTGTCATTATCTGACTTGATGGACGACCTGAGATCCTGTGAATTTTCTTGACCTGGAAGTCTCCGGGACATCACGACACTCTTGTGAGGAGTCATGGAGGGAGCATACGGAGTTGTTACGAGGTGAACCCGTTCGGGTCATCACGACGCTCACGTGGAGGACGCACCCGAGTTGTTACGAGGTGAACCCGTTCGGGTCATCACGACGCTCGCATGGAGGAGAAGCGCCCGAGTTGTCACGAGGTGAACCCGTTCGGGTCATCACGACGCTCGCATGGAGGAGAAGCGCCCGAGTTGTCACGAGGTGAACCCGTTCGGGTCATCACGACGCTCGCATGGAGGAGAAGCGCCCGAGTTGTCACGAGGTGAACCCGTTCGGGTCATTACGACGCTCGCATGGAGGAGAAGCGCCCGAGTTGTCACGAGGTGAACCCGTTCGGGTTATCACGACGCTCGCATGGAGGAGAAGCGCCCGAGTTGTCACGAGGTGAACCCGTTCGGGTCATCACGACGCTCGCATGGAGGAGAAGCGCCCGAGTTGTCATGAGGTGAACCCGTTTGGGTCATCACGACGCTCGCATGGAGAAGCACCCGAGTTGTTACGAGGTGAACCCGTTTGGGTCATCACGACGCTCGCATGGAGGAGCCGCGGAGTAAGCCTCGTTTGAAGACCGTCATCACCTGAGTTGTCATGAGGGGACCCGTTTGGGCCATCATGACTTTCTTGTGAGCAGCCCCACTTGATGAAGAGTTTTATGAAGCGTCGTTCAGTGAAGCTTTGTTTGATGACGACATTTTTCTTTAGCCGTTCACAGTTATTTTGGAGAAGGTGGCTGCACTCAAGCTACATGTTCACTCGGGTTGCCTACGTACTTGCAAAACACAGATGATGTTTTACAAGATCAAGCCTACGTAGTTCATGGGATAACTTTTTGTGGGTTTTGTTTTTTGTGTTTTTTTTTTTGTTTTGTTCTGTTTTTTTTTTTTTTTTTTTTTTTTTTGTGCAGTTTATCCTCTTACTTAGGAGCTTTGTCTGCCGTTTATCCTCTTGCTTAGGAGTTTTCCTTGCAGTTTAACCTCTTGCTTAGGAGATTTTTTTTTTCGTTGCTGTTTTATCTCTTGCTTAGGAGTCTTCCTTGCAGTTTAACCTCTTGCTTAGGAGAGCTTGCAGTTTAACCTCTTGCTTAGGAGGGTTTGCAGTTTAGCCTCTTGCTCAGGAGGGTACTTGCAGTTTATCCTCTTGCTTAGGAGCGTTCCTTGCAGTTTAGCCTCTTGCTTAGGAGAGTTTGCAGTTTATCCTCTTGCTTAGGAGAGTACTTGCAGTTTATCCTCTTGCTTAGGAGCGTTCCTTGCAGTTTAGCCTCTTGCTTAGGAGAGTTTGCAGTTTATCCTCTTGCTTAGGAGAGTTTGCAGTTTAGCCTCTTGCTTAGGAGGGCTCTTGTTCTTCAAAAGGTAGAAGATGTTTCGCCATCGTCCACCCTCACATTGGCGCTTGATGGAGATGAGATGTTTTCAACCATTCCACTTTCATGAGATTTTAGAGACTTTTGCTGATTTGTGAGAACTACAACCCGTCTTTTTGCTTTCAGGGGTTGCGCTTGAGTGATGTCTACTATCTCCATACGCTTCATGCAAGAAGGGACGAGACTTTTGATATTACTGGTTATTTTCATTTGCTTGACATCTTCACCCGAGGAAGGCACATTACAACTTGTCCTTGTGAGTACCCCTAGGTGATTAAAGACTCCACTTGAAGGCGGATCTAAGTGCTTGAGCATTGATGTTTTTCCGCTTGAAGTTGATGGATGGACGACAAAATTATTGCCCCCTTCATATGCGCCTAGCCTATTGAAGATGGACAGACAATTATTTAGGGGAAGTTGATGTCTTTCCTTTGTCGCAGCTCTTCCCAACCGATGGAATACCGAAGAACGTGATCTCTTCGTGGGTGGGCGTGTCCTATCAAAGACTGAGAGTTTTGATGGACGTGCTTTACTTTCATCTCCATTCTCTTCACTTCTCAAGACGGAGGCCGTGTTGACACTGACGTGGTTGATAGTCTTTACAGAAAAGAACTTTCTTTCTTTTGGAGGATACATTTTATTTCTCCTCCCTTGTTTTCTTTGATGATGGACATGCTGTGATTCGAGTTTCTTTTGCCCCCTTGATTTCTTGTACATCGTTGTCTCCCAGGTCGCAGTGGTTTGATTGATTGCTACTGCTTCTTCAAGATCCAAGACGATTTTTCCTTCTTTAACAAGCTGCATGATCTTTTCTTTAAGAGTTATGCATTTTTCAAGAGGATGACTGATCAACCTGTGATAGCGACAGTAATTCTGATTGCTTGTCATGTTAGCCTCTTCAGGTCGTTTTGAGTCCGGTAGCTGTATCACGTTCTTTTTGAGGAGGTCATCCAACATATTTGACAAGTCAGAATCATCAAACGGATACTTTTTGCATAGTAGCTCTTTTAAAGTAGATCCATTATTCTTGTTGTCCGATCTAGGATTTTTCGATGTCTTCGTAGGTACATTGCTGACGTTGATGGCCATGGACTCTTTAGACGTCGTGCTGATGCCCTTCACTAGTCTCCTTATGGTTTTGTCTCCAAGGACGTGTTGCCTTATTTTGCTTATGGCCGTTGATTGTGATTTCCATGTTATGAGCTCGCGTTGCTAACTCCTGGAAGCTTTTTGGTTTGATCCCATTCAAGATGTAGAGGAGATCCCAGTTCATCCCGTTGATGCACATTTCGACCGCTGAAGTTTCATTCAAACGCTCCTTGCATTCAAGACTGAGGGCACGCCAACGGTTGATGTAGTCAATGACAGGTTCATCGTCCCACTGGGAAGTGTTTGTCAGCTCGCTCATGCTTACAATGCGCCTGGTGCTGTAGAATCTATTGAGGAATTCATCTTCCATACGACTCCAGCTATCGATTGATTCGGCTTCCAAATCCGTGTACCAGTCAAAAGCGTTTCCCTTGAGAGAGCGCACAAACTGTTTGACTAGACGATCACCATCGGTTCCAGCGTTGTTGCATGTCTCCACAAAGTGCGCGATGTGCTGCTTCGGGTTACCTTTTCCATCGAACAGCTGGAACTTTGGGGGTTGATATCCGGAAGGCATGCGCAGGTCGTCAATCCTTTTGGTGTAAGGCTTGATATATCTTCCAGTGGAAGGGCCTTCACCGAGTTGGACCTTGATTGCGTCAGCTATCATACTCTGTAACTGCTCCGAGGAGTAAGTACCGGTCTCTTTCTTTGGAGGCTTCTCACCATCCTTTTTCTCATTTGGAGGTTTCTCACCATCCTTTTTCTCGTCATCTTCATCCTCCTTTTCGACGTCGCTTTCGTGAACGGTGTCCTTGTCGGTGTCACTGTGCTCCTTGGAGTTTTTCTTCTCGCAGAGCTCGCTCGCTTCTTTTTGAAGATCCTCGATCTTCTTGTTCTTTTCTTCATTCTCCTCTTGCATTTTTTCAACAAGCTTGGTCAGCTTCAAGACTTGATCTTCAATGCTGGAACCACTAGCCATCATCACCGAAGCGCTGATAGGAGTGACGACTTCCTTCTTCCTTGGCGATGCCTTAGGCTTGCGCGGGGAGGCGGTGTTGCTCTTGGAGACTCCATCCTTGCGGGAAGGAGAAGAGGCTGCAATTATGGCTTCGGCGGCAGCAGCAATTGAGGCAGCAGAGATCTTACGCGGCCTAGTAGGGACGTGGGCAGCGCGTAGGCTGGCAGCAGCGGCGTCGAGGGTAGCCTTCTTCGCCTTCGCCCTGGTGACCATGCCAGCAGATTGTTGGAGAATGTCAGCGTAGGCCTTACTAGGGGTGTTGAAGGTGTTGCTTTGTTTGGTAGACATCTTCTTGAGAAGTAGTCTTGGTTGGTTCGGCGGTAGAGATGAGAGGTAGATATTTTCACGTCGGGTTCACCAAAATTTGTAACCACAAATTTTGTATCGCAGCTAACTGAAATACAAAACAAGGAAAACAAATAAATTTTATTAATTATTTATCAAAAGTTTGTGTACAATCTCTAATTTATCCTCTGATTCTGACGCCGTTTAGGGAACACGTGTACGCGGTACACGTGAGGGACGCGTGCGTAGCTGACTTGTGTTGCCTTGCGCGCGTTGTAACTTGATATTCTTGAGAGGGTCGCGATGACTTGAATCTCCCTTGAATGTTTGAATTTGTCTTGGATCTTCTGAGCAGGCGGCGCGATTTATCGTGCTTATTGACTGCTTGCGACGGATTTGATGGAGAGCTTGTAGCGACTTTGTGTCTTGTTCTCTCTGGATCCTTTGTTTCAGAATTCTCCAATTCTCTCAAATGAATGAGAAGGACTCTATTTATAGGGTTTTGATTTCTCCTTGGTGGACTTAGTAGTCACAAGCCCATTTATGGGCTTATTAGTGACATTGGCCCAATTTGTCTTCTTTTCGGGTTTAATGATCCAAATAAGTCTATTTGTAATTTGGATCGACCCATATTTCATTTACTCGGGACAAAATAATTAAATTGAGTTAAAATTTCGTATTAACTCAAAATAATTAATTAATTAATTTAATTTATTCGGCACTTTAATAAATTTTTAGTGCCTACAGACCCTCTTATCTAAATGGGTCATCAAGCCTCTACCCAAACCCGTTAATTTTGTGTTGGGTTCGTGTCGTGTTATTGTTTCCCAGCTCTTAACTGAAAAGGCTACCTCGGGTCGGATTACTTGTCGAGTCGGATACAAATTGGATTATGCACTTCTTATTAATATCATTGAGGTGATTTTTACAAAAACTTGTACGGGACAGTCTCACAATAACGTTATTGTCAAACCTCTCACACGAGGGAAGTTACATTTTATTTTATTTTTAATTTTATTAACGTATGTCTCACACTATTTTAGCACGACACAGTCTCACAAGAGACTAATTTGATACAGATTCAAAGAGCAATAACACTTCTTCTGGGACAATGCTTAGTTGTGGATTAGCTTGTTATTTACTCATATAAGGATTATTAGCATTCTTGCTACAGTATTGATTAGGCTGGTTTCTAAGCGTGATGGTAGTGAGTTTGATTTCCTCATAATTCGGTAATAATCATTTTGTCATGCCCTTCACCATGGAGACGACTTCAACAACTGTGATACAGTCCGCAGGAAGCTTCTCAATATTAATGGAGAATGAAAGCTTCGAGAAGAGAATATAACAAACTACTTTGAATTAGAAAGAGAATATAAGGAATGGATGCAATGAGATTTGTATTATGAATCTGAATGAATGGAACAATAGGCATGATCCAGCCTTTATACAACTGATTTGCCAGCTCATCCTAACAAACTCTAACAATATGTTCTAACAACTTTTGCCGTCTTTTCTAACATTGTTACAATTCTGTTATGTATTGTGATTATTCTACTACAAATTCATTATACTACATCTTATCTTCCCCCATTAAGAGAGACTTGTCATCAAGTCTCACTTAAATCTTTTACGAATTCTGGATGAGCTTGTTCAAAAGCTTCAGCAAACTCCCATGTTGCATCATGACTAGGAAAGCCTTCCCACTGCACCAAGTACTGAACCTCAGCTTTATTCTGCCTCTTGACCACCCTCATGTTCAGTACAGCCGCTGGTTTAACCGGCTCCCCACTATTCAGCTCTTGCATCCATCCTGGAATATGAGGTGCAACAGGTAATATTCCCCTAAATGCCTTCAGCTGTGAGACATGGAATATCGCATGTATCTTAGCTTCAGGAGGTAGAATTAGCTTGTAGGTTACCTTTCCAACTGTATCTTCAACTTGAAAATGGCCATAATACTTAGGAGAAATCTTTTCGTTCTCCCTCCTTTGTACGGTGGTCTGTCTATAGGGTTGAAGCTTTAACCATACCCAATCTCCAATTTTAAACACTCTTTCGGACCTTCTTTTATAAGCTTGTGTCTTCATTCTATTCTGGGCCTTCAGTAATTGTTGCTTGAGTAACCCCAACATTGTCTCTCTACGTTGCATAGTCCTGTCAGCACCCTCTACCGGCGATTCCCCTGGCAAATAAGGAAGATAAACTGGAAATGGTTGATTATATACAGGCTCATATGGGGTTAACTAGGTCGCAGTGTGGAAAGTGGTGTTATACCACCATTCAGCTAATGGTAACCATAAGGACCAGTCTTTAGGCTTCTCCCCCACTCATACACCTTAAGTACGCTTCAATGCATCAGTTCACCACCTCTGTTTGCCCATCCGTTTGGGGATGATATGCTGAGGAAAGTAAGAGCTTGGAGCCTTGTAATTGAAATAGAGCCTGCCAAAATTGACTTGTAAATACTGCATCTCTATCACTCACAATGCTTCTTGGCCTACCATATAGTTTGAAGACATTGTCCAGATATGATTGTGCCACTTCCACAGCAGAAAATGGGTGAGATAAAGCCATAAAGTGTGCATACTTGCTCATTCTGTCCACTACCACGAAAATAACTTCTCTGCTCTGAGATTTTGGGGAGTCCAGTAATAAAGTCCACGGATATATCCAACCAAATCTCTTTAGGAATAGGCAATGGTTGCAAAAGGCCTGGATAGGCTGACTGATCATACTTATTTGCTTGACAAATGATACAATTCCTCACAAAAAGACTAATGTCCTTGGTCATCCCCTTCCACACAAACAATGTTTTTATCCTCCTTGTAGTGGCATCTCTCGCCGAGTGACCACTCTGAGAGGAACTGTGTAACCAATCCAAGATCGAATTCCGCAAGTCCATATCAGGGCCAACTATTATCTTCCCTTTCCTTCTCAATAATCCATCCTTTAATTGATATGTCTGATCCACTAAGACCCCAGTGGAGAGTTGGTGATATAAGTTGCGTAAGAAATCATCCAACTCATAACTCTGTTGGATTTTTTGAGGCAAATCAGAATGAACTTCTGACAAAGAAATGCATAGCAATTCACTTCCAGGCAGTCTGGATAATGCGTCAGCTGCCAAATTCTCCTTTCCCGACCTGTAGTGGATCTCATAATCAAAACCCATAAGTTTGAAGAGCCAAAACTGTTGAAAGGGTGTTGAAATTTTCTGTTGTAGTAACCATTTAAGGCTTTTTGGTCGGTTTTAATGACAAATTTCTGACCAGTAAGATACTGCTCCCATTTTTGGACTGCAAAAACGATAGCTAACAGTTCTTTCTCATAAACTGATAATCGTTGCCACTTTGGACTAAGGGTCTTACTTATATAAGCCAGAGGATGGTCCCCTTGCATTAACAGCGCACCAATACCGCAATTGGAGGCATCAGTTTCCACCACAAAGAGTTTGCTAAAATCAGGAATAGCTAGAACTAACGCAGTACTAAGGGCCACTTTGAGTTGTTGAAATGCAGTAGCAGCTTGTTCATTCCAACTAAATTCCCCTTTCCTCAATAGTTGTGACAAAGGATGACTAATAGTAGCATAATTCCTTACAAACTTCCTGTAATACCCTGCCAGCCCAAAAAAACTCCTCAGTTCCTTTACATTCTTTGGATCAGGCCAATTTATAATTGCTTGGATTTTCCTCATATCAGTTTCCACTCCCTGACCCGATATAAAATGCCCTAGATACTCCACTTTTGCAATGGCAAAAGAACATTTACTCCCTTTTGCATACAAATTGTTGCTTTCCATAAGCTCAAACACGACCTTTAAATGCTGCCAATGAGCTTCCAAAGGACTATACACCAAAATGTCATCAAAAAAGACAAGTACACATTTCCTTAAGAAGGGCTTAAACACATTATTCATCCAATTTTGGAAAGACACAGGCGCATTAGTCAACCCAAAGGGCATGACCAAAAACTCATAGTGGCCTATATGTGTTTTAAAAGTTGTTTTAAACACATCATCATCACAAACTCTTAACTGATGGTAGCCTGCTCGTAAATCAAGCTTAGAAAAGACCTGAGTACCTGCTAGCTCATTAATGAGTTCATCCACCACGGGTATGGGAAACTTATCTTTGAATGTTCGTTTGTTAAGCTCTCTATAATCCACACACAACCGCCAAGAACCATCTTTCTTGCCTACCAGGACAACAGGAGAAGCAAATGGACTGCAACTAGGTTGAATTATACCTTGGTCCAGCATTTCTTGTACCAATTTTTCAATGACATCCCTTTGTTTAAGAGGATACATATAAGGCCTGATATTAAAAGGCTGAGCAGCAGCCAATAGAGGAATCCTATGGTCATATACACCCATAGTAGGAGGCAAGCTAGTAGGATCCTCAAACACCCTCTTATATTTTTGCAATAACATTTGTAATGCTACTGGATGTTCCGACTCTAATCCCACTTCATGAGAACAACACAAAATCTTACCAGGATCCCCTTGTATGTCAGAAATCTGTAAGAAGCATAATTGAGTGGCATTATTTATTAGCTTCAAGGATGGTGCTCCCTTGATCGTTTTGACTTCTTTTGGAGCTAACCCCCTTAGTACATGCTTCTTATTGCCAAAGGTAAACTCCATTTTCAGCTGCTGAAAGTTCCAGCTAACTGTTCCTAGTGTACTCAACCACTGTACCCCAAGTACCATATCACAGCCTCCCAATGGTATAATCAACACATCAATTGTGAAGTAGGTATTCTGTAGTTTCTAGGAGAATCCTTTACACATAAGTTGACATGGGAATTGACTCCCATCTGCCACTGTAACAAATTGAGGCTGAATCTGAGTCATCTTACATCCTAATTTAATAGCCATCTCTTGATCTAGGAAATTATGCGTGCTCCCTGAATCGATCAAGATATGAATGACATTTCTCCCCCACATACCTAGTGACCCTCATAGTCTGAAATCCTTGACTCCCTGACATTGCATTCACTGAGATACAAGGTTCACTTGTTGTGATGTCATAGTCAATGCTATTAGGCTCACTTATATCTCCCTCAGGTGACTCTAGATCGTCCTCCTGCCCTTCCATTTCTATTGCAAATAATTGAGTTCCCTTATGCTTGCAGTTGTGATTTCTATCAAAAGGTTCACTACAAAAATATCACTCCCCTTTTATTTGTTTTTCTGCTCTCTCTGCTGCGCTGATGAACCTAGTGGTTCTTGGAACATTAGATTGGGTATTGTTCACAGCAGGTGTAGCTAATAAAATTCCCTTCTGTGGAATTCTGGGTAAACTTTGATTAGGTATGGTTTTTGAAAAGGGGGTAAAATTCTGATTCCCACTCCAAAAATTAAACTTCTGAACATTCAAGGACTCCTCCTACAATCGTGCATATTCTAATGCAGATGCCAAATCTTTGGGCTTAAAGGCTTTCAAAGAAGGTTTCAACCCTCCAATAAAGCTATCCAGAAAATATTATCCCGGCAATAATGGATTTCGTTGCAACATCAGACCTCTTAGAGTCTCAAAAGCATCCAAGTAGTCATCAATAGTTCTAGATTGCGTCAATTTATTAAACTCCTCTACTTTATTTCCAGCAATTTCCTCTTTAAATCTAGCACACACATCAACGATGAAATCATCCCATTCCACTACTTGTCTTCTGGCTACAATATAACTATTGTACCAGGATTCCGCTCTTCCCAACATATACATACTTGCTAAATCAACACGTTATTGTTCATCCAAGATTTTACACAAATTGAAGTATTTAAGACATTTTTTTTATCCAAATTCGAGGATTAGTGCCATCAAATGAAGGAAATTCGAGTTTTGGTGTAAATCGGAGATTGTTTCTGTTACCTTGAGACGTATCAGGTTGATCGTCTCCTGTTCTTTGAACTTCTTTATCTTTCAGCAGCTTCACCAATCCCCCCAAAACCATCGATTGTTCCTCTAATTTCTGCTCCAATGTCAAAATTCTTCCCTTCATAGCTGACCTCTGTTGCTGCGATTTGTTCTTACGCGTTAGAGGTGCCAGATTTTTTGCTTCAGCAATTCTCAGAATCGAGAAATTGCTCTGATACCAATGATACAGTCCGCAGGAAGCTTCTCAATATTAATGGAGAAGGAGAGCTTCGAGAAGAGAGTATAACAAACTACTTTGAATTAGAGAGAGAATAGAAGGAATGGATGCAATGAAATTTGTATTATGAATCTGAATGAATGGAACAATAGACATGATTCAGCCTTTATACAACTGATTTGCCAGCTCATCCTAACAAACTCTAACAATATCTTCTAACAACTTTTGCCGCCTTTTCTAACTTTGTTACAATTCTGTTATGTATTGTGATTATTCTACTACAAATTCATTATACTACATCAAACAGGCAGAAGAACGTTTTGCTTGCACACAGTAGTTGAGATAGCATCGGGAAAGAGCGCCTCTGCAGGTATACTGCATATCATGGCTAAGCTTAGGTATACTGCGAAAATCGACCCTCAACTCAAAAGTGGATTCATTTGCCAAACGGAGATCAAGGTCTAGAGCAAGAGCAACATCTTTAGCCTCTTGAGTTCGTTCCCTTGGATGTCCCTCGGGTAGAATCTGCATGTTAGTCTGCCAAGTACCACTCATAGTAATAGACTTATTAACTCTAGAATCACGTAACAGATATCTATAGCATCATCAATGTAATGATCTGGTCTTACATAGCCAGAGGACCAGCCAGGAGCTAGAAGTCTCAAAACTAAGTGATTTATTGCCAGGTCCACTGTAGCGTCAGGACACGTACCATGCTTCAGTAGCCCACCATCCAAGGCAAAAAGTTGTTTCTTGGAATGTGAAAGGACTTTTCTTGCAATTTAAAATTAGAAGCTCGGAGATGATGACGATGATGATGAATGGAAAGTTCTTAAAGCGAAAAGAGTCGCAGGAAAAGGAATGATTTTTTTTTTTTTTTTGCCAGCAGGAATGAAGAAATTGATGATGAAGTTAAGGATTATATGCATTCTTTCGAGAGAGTTAATAGAACTCGGAATAATTCCTTTCATTTGATACCCCGTACTTCATTTACACGTACTTAATTTTTTACATGAGGTAGACTAAAACAGTTGCTGAATAAATGCTTATTGCAGGTAGACTCTTCGTTACAAGTATCAAATTATGTCTTGTATTCTCTATTCTCTCTAATTGAATACTAGTATGACACAGTTAGGGCACAGTATGACTTTTCTACCATAAATAGCTTTGTACTTCCCTCATACATATACCCCCTCTCCCCCCAAACACAGAGGAATACAAAATTGAAGTAATAATAAAAAAAGAAGGGAAAACTCTACAAACCAAAGAAACAATCCTAATGCTTGAGCAAGTGATTTTGAGTCTTTAAGAGAACAAGTATTGTTCCAAATGTTGCGTTCTCTTCTTACTCTGCAACTTCCTAAATGCCGATGACTCAATTTGCCTGATCCGTTCTCGGCTAACCCCCATCAACTCACCTATCTCTTGCAATGTCTTCATCCTTCCGTCTTCCAGTCCAAACCGCCATCTTATCACCTGACCCTCCCTTTCACTCAGACTATCTATCACTTTCTCCAGATCCTGCCTCATGAATTTCTTCACTAACAAGTCCTCTGACGTTTCTGCTTCAGGATCCGCTATTATTTCCTGGTTCAATAGGGTGGTTAATGGGTTAGTTTCACAGGTAAGATTGTCTCAAGATCATTTTTCGTGTTCCGCCATCAGATCAGATGCATACCGAAGGTTTAAGATTCATGTCCGACCCAATCTTCTGATCAAGTGACCTTGGAGCCTTAGGGGTCATTAGCACAGCATTAACCCTTTTCATCGATAACCCTGTCGCCTCTGCCACTTCCTCATCATCAGGCTGTCTCCCCTTTTCACTAATCAGCTGTTTTCTAGCCTCTTTCACTCGATACGTTGCCTCCACCATGTGAAACTGCATTCAAATGATGAGCGTTTCTTAACCTTGAGATATTATTCTTTAAATAATGCAACATGTCAGAAATCAACAAAATTACACCATTGCCTTAAAGGCTCCCCACAAGTTTCACGACAAGGGGGTCGTCTGTATGCAACATTAATGCTATGCCAAAAAAAAACAACGGAAATGAAGTTACGAGTGGAACTCACTGGCAGCCGTATTGTCCGGGACTGATCAGAAAGAGACTTTCTAACTGCCTGCTTAATCCACCAGTGTGCATATGTTGAAAATTTGAAACCTTTTGAAGCATCAAACTTTTCTGCACCTCTTATAAGTCCTCGACATCCTTCCTGTAAGTCATTGAATTCATCATTTTTACAAGATCATCTTATCCCGTTTAACCAATCCCAAATATTTTGGGACTATTACAGCAAGACAAATCCTATCTCAGTTAAAAGAGAGGACAAATTTTTCGTGGGTAAAATGCTCCAGGGAAGTACAATGATATCTCTGACACCAAAATCAACAATAGTACACCATAATGCATATCCACGATCATCCCAAACACTAATATGGAGTAGTATGGAAAAAAAGTGGAAAAACTCATACAAAGAAGCAAATTGCAAAAGCTATGCATTTTCATCCCAAAAATAAACTCAAATTTAAGTATAGGTAAAGAGATTGTCGATACCTGAACAAGATCTTGAAGATTCATTCCAGCTCCCTGATAGTTTTTGGCAATTGATATTACAAGCCTAATGTTGCTTTTGATCATCTTGTCTTTGCACATGGTACCATGGTGTACACGAGTCCTTAGAGTTCTTTGATCAACACCAGCTGCAGCCGCCCATTGTACATAGGACGGCTCATTCCCACATTTTTCTAGAAGCTCATCATACAGTTTTTCCAGTTTTAGCAATTCCTATTAGAGTTAGTGACTTATGGTATCAGTACATAGCCCCAACCTCAACAGAAAAAGTCTGCTGCCTTGGAAAGACGACAGAAAACTAGGTTGCAAAGATGCAAACCACTTTTCCAAAAGACAATGGCAGGTGAAAAGCTAGCAAATACACTCCGATACCCTATCGACCATCCCACAAAGGCACAAATGCCTCGATGAATTCAAAATTTAGATTAAAGATTTTGTATTACTTTCTTCCTGATTTTCCCATAGCAGAAATTTCTTTCTTCAGTGAATTGAAAAAAGGAGTTAATTTGTTCTTCTTTTCATGTGCATCTATCTATTCACAGATGGCTATTATAGGATGACCCCTCAGTAGTCGGAGCTGAAGCTGCTCAAACTTTTGGAAGTATGGATTTTCTACGTTGCACCATGTGTTTTCTCAAAATCCAACATGTAACATTGGTTATATAAAGAGGATTTTTCTAACATGTGCCTCAGCGCCACATGTTAAGGGGCTAAGTAAAGAAAGATTGATATGGATAATTATCTAAGTGGTAAATCATCTAATATAATCCTAAACTAAATGAATACGGAGTAGCTTTTACTTTTTAGAGTAAACCAAGCACTCTAATCAGTCTCTTTCAAATATTTTGTTTAGACACTTCAGATTCGTGGCATTCGCCCATGCCATCTCTCCTTAAATATACCGTAGCATAGTAGCTCTACTATAAAAAAAAAATTAGTCAATTCCCAAATTAACAAACCTGGATTCCTGCTGACAGCTTTATCTCTTCAGAAGCGTTAAGAAGTTTGGAAGTGTTGGTAGTTCCCCTCAAGTAACGTAGCGGATCATTATAGTCCACTTCTTGAACAGTCGTGCGCTTTCTCCGGCTATTGGAACCCACTTTGATGGGGACCACACTGGATGCACCCTTTTCGGCAGCCCGTGTTCTTTTAGCCTTTCTTTCTACTTGACGTGTTGATCTAACTGCTACACTTTCAGCAAGTTCTGCCTCCAGGAGTTGAAGCTCCTCTGGAGACGGCTCCATGTCATCCGGCTCAATGTTTGAGCACTGTGTGAGGCCATCTTCTCTAAGAGCATTGTCTGAATTCTCGAAAATTCCCATGTTCCCGAGTTGGAGGGGTTCACCTTCTGAGAGAACAGGTTGAGTAGTGCCACTGCCAGCCATCAATGCGGCATCCTTTGCAAGCTTGGCTGCTGCCCTGGCTAAAGCAAGTGCCTTAGCAGCAGCTGCAGCAACAACAGCTTCTTCATTCTCTATTACAGTTTCAGTTCTCAATGTTGAATCCTCCAACTTATCCTGGGACTGAAAACGCAAAAAAGGCGAAAACATAAATCACGTATCTAACTGGACTAATTCTACCGTTTATCTTAAAGCTTCTCAAGAGAAACAAAAGAGCTACTACCTAACCTTCTGAACAACCATCCACGGTGCTGTTGCACAAATTTTAAGAAATGTGATATTTAAACAATTTAGCTCGAAACGCAGATGATCAGATATCGAGGAGAATATGGATGATCAGATATTGAGGAGAATAGTAATGAGTTATGTGTGATTCTAGTTGAAATATCCGTAGTGATTGTGCATGGTAATGGACTATTGGCGCTTTACCAGCAAACACTAAAGATGATAACAAACAGAAATAAGAGGGTGACACTATCATTGGTGCTGAAGTGAAACAATCAACTCAATACACATAACAATTCAATAACATCCCTCACTTTCTTGACTTCATAGTTCAAACTTGTAACAAAGAAGCCGCAAGGTTATACACTTCATCAAGACTACAGCCACACTTTTCGGTGAAGACATCGCAAACACATTCACTCAATTTTCATTATGCATCATACACTCGGTTTTGACTAACATTTTATTTTAGGTAAAGAAACAAATTCCCTATCAAAAATTTATGTTTCAGCATGAAAGTAATAACAAAATTAAATTCAAGAGATACAAGATATACAGCGAAGTCAAAGACGAACTATTCTTTGGAATCGAATGATGAAAGAATTTTTAAAGTCTCCTGAATTAGTCGCTCTTCATTTTATTATGAACTAGCAGTCACTAAATGCTTCGGCACAAATTTCTCAACGGTCTATATATTTCAACCCCTTACCTAGTTACCCACCATATGCAGGACCCTGAGCTACTAGGACAACATCACATATAAATTGTTACGCATTCGCAGCATTGCCCGTAGACAAAACACAGAATGAACCACAACACAGGATTACAACATAACAACAGTACGAAAAGGTCTCACCTCAGCAGGGTTACCCAAAGGATTGATATAAGTCAAAGAGCCATAAACAGGAAGTGGATTTGAATTAGACTGAACATACGCCAAACGTAGCTTCTCTATATCAAATCTCACAGTTTCAGTAGCTGTTAATGGTGGTGGCGAAGTAGACACCGCACAATGAGTGCGAAAACAAACTGTTTCTCTACTTCTCACTGCACAAATTTGTAGAATCAAAATTAATAATCATCAAACCAGTCAATTGGATTATCCAAGATACACCCTTTGATCCAATAACAACAACAAAACACTCTAATAAATGTTGAAATACAGTCATGGGCACTCACTAACTATAGATTCTTCTAATCAAATAAATCAAATTCAAACATTTGGATTATTATGGCAAATGACCAGAATACAGTTATACAACTAATCATGATTAAAGACAACTGGGTTAACCAAGATACACCCTTTGACTCAATACCATGGGCACTCATTTATCAGAGAGATTTTCAATCAACGACATCGAATTCAAACATTTGGATCATTTTATCAAAATGGGTCATATGAAATTCAATAGAAAAGGTAAAAATACTTCAAACCCAATCAGAAAGACTAGTTCTTTCAATGTGAAACAGCAAAGATAAAATAATGGGCACTCATTCATCATATAGATTTTTAATCAAATACATAAAAATTCAAACTTTTGGATCATTATACCAAACGGGTCTGTGAAATTCAACACACCGAACTGTAAAAAAAACACACAAAAAAAAAAAGATTACTTGTTTTAATGTATAATAACATGACATCATCACCATCAAAGATAAGCTTGGAAAATTGGGGATGAGAAAGAGAGCATACAGAGTGAAGTAGGATGAAGAATGGAGGAAGGGTGGCATTTGAAGTGTGGTAGTAAACATGTCATTCTTCTTTGATGCTCCCACTCTCCTGTATCAAAGCAGTAGCAGAAAATACAGAGAGGAGAAGAGAAGAGAAGAGAAGAGAAGAGAAGAGGTGGGAGAAAGGAGAGTGAGTATCGTTGTTGATGAATGATGATGTGAATGTGAATATGAATTGAGAAGGCCGCCCAAATGGATAAGGAAATCGGTTGAATCAATAATATTTGCTTCCTACTTTGGCCTATAATAATTCAACCCTTTCTTTTTCACTTTTACCCACCCAGAAAGTAAAAATCAACACAAATCTCTTTATACTTAATCCGATTTTTTTTTTTTTTCCTTTGGTTCTTTTCAACTCATTTTCAGCCCGTTTAAGATCAGTTCAGTTTCTATCAGCTCAGCCCAACTCAGCTCCTACAAACTCAGCTCACCTCTAATATTTTCAGTCCAGCTCCAATATTTTCAGCTTCTAAAATAATACTTCAATAATAATGATAATGATAATAATAATATTTTCAGCTCTAATATTTTCTAAGCTTTCTTTCTCTCTGCGAACCTGTCCCCCTACGGTCTTCGACTCGGCTAAGAACTTTGATGCGGCATTGTGGTCTAGCCTGGAACGCATTGTCACCGCGTCCGGCCACGGGTTCGGGGACTGGCAGTGGCATCTTTCCACACTGCCCTTTAATTTCGGAGGGTTGGGTGTGTACAGCGCCGGGGATGTCCTGCACTATGCCTTTTTGGCTTCTCGCCTTCAGACCTCTGAGTTGCAGGCTACGCTCCTTCAGCCTTCAGCTGTCTCTACTCCCGGGCCGACCTTCGATGCGGCCCTGGCTCTGTTTAGCGAGACCACCGGTTCCGACCTTTTCCGTAATCCTAGTGAAATCGCTGCCCTCAAACTCATGAAGAAATTGGCAGATATATATTTCACGAAGGTTGCTGCTTCTTTTGAATCGGTTTTCTCCTTGACTCGACGACAGGTGGCTTTGTGGAAGTCTCTGCAGGGTGCTCACACGTCTGACTGGTTGCGTGCGGTACCTATCTTCGGGCTGGGACAGACCATGAACGGGAGAACTTATCGCTCTGTCCTTAGCTATCGGTTGGGTGTCCCTTTGTTCCCGGTACCCAAGCCATGTTCTGCTTGTTCCCGAGTTTTTGAGGGGGACATTTTTGGTGATCATGCTGTGTCTTGTGCTGGTACTGTTGGTATTAAGCATAGACATAACTTGGTTCGCGACACCCTTTTGGACATCTGCTTCTGATCTGGTATTTCGGTCGGTAAGGAGGTCGATGTCAGTTTGATTGATGGGCACGACAGGCCCCTACACCCGGCGGATTTGCTTCTTTATTCCTGGGATAAGGGGCGGGATGTGTGTGTCGATCTGACAGGGTCGTCCCCATTGACTCAGTCTGCGATGATGGATTTCCTGCCTGGTCGTGCGGTCGTTGACGCAGCTCAGCGTAAGTGCGCCAAGTACGGAGATTTGTGCACCAAGATTGGTTATGGGTTCCTGCCTTTCTCTTTCTCTTCCCTAGGGGAGCTCGATGCGGAGGCCGCTGCTTTACTCAAGCGGATTATGAAGTTCTCCATCGCTCAGGATGCGGGGGCTCGCACAGACGCCTTTATTTTCTCTAGACTTAGTTTCGCTATTGCTAAGGGAGTGGGTGCCCAGATAGTATCTCGGCTACCCACTAAATTCTTGTAATTTGTTTCGTTATTAATGCAAGCTCCGGTTTATAATAAATAATAATAATAATAATAATAATAATAATAATAATATGATTATTATTATTATTATTATTATCATTATCATTATTATTATTAGCAGGGGGAGAAGATGCAGCAGAAGAGCTCTGCCGAAGTTGGAGTTCTAAGGGCAAGTATGATGTCCGATTAGCCTATGATTGGTTTAGAGAGAAGATGCCTACTGTTCCTTGGATGGCAAGAATGAAGACGGGATCAACAATCCCAAAGCATAGGATTATTACTGCAATGGCAGGACAAAAGAAACTGGCAACAGTCGACTGTATGCAACATAGAGGTCTACAATATGTCAATAGATATGTACTTTGTCAACAGGAGTAGGAAACGCATCAGCATTTGTTTTTCAAATGCTCGTTTTCAAGCCTGATCTGGCAGAACTTACTGAGCTGGATGCAAATTACAGGAAGAAGTCTTATGCTCAATGAAGAACTCAACTGGATGGTGAACAAGAAGGCAATGAAGCATTGGAAAAATGATTGGTATAGTGGATGTTTGACAGCAGCAGTATATTGCATTTGGCAAGAACGTAATAGCAGGATCTTTGAGAATCAAAGGAAGTCTCATCAGAGCATTGTTGGGCAGATTAAATTCGAAGTTATTACTAGACTAAGAAGTAGGAAGATTGATTTAGCTTATAAACATTTGATGTGTTAGAGGATTGTTTCATTTCTTTTGCTTATTGAGCATTAGAGGATATTTCTTTTTTTGTAAGATCCTGTTTCATTAAATAAAATGAGGCATACTTTCTCTTGCAAAAAAAATGCAAAATAATAATAACAATAATAATAATAATAATAATAATAATAATAATAAATAATAATAATAATAATAATAATAATAATAATAATAATAACAACAACAACAATAATATATTATTTATTTATTTATTTATATGAAACAGAAGTTGCATTAAGATCGAAATAAATTACAATAAGTCATTATTATTATTGTTGTTGTTATTTTTATTATTGCATTACGATATTAATGCAAATTTCTTTTTATAAAAAAATAATAATGATGATAATATTATTGTTGTTGTTGTTTTTGTTTTAATTACTCATATCTCTTAATATTAATAATAATAATAATAATAATAACAAATTATTATTATCATTGTCATCGTTGTTGTCATCGTCATCATCATTGTTATTATTATCGTTATTATTATTATTATTATTATTATTATTTTCTATTTATTTTTATCATCATTGTTATTATAATAATTATTAATTAATATTATTATGCACTCCATAATATTTTGAGGTCATGAAATAGATATTACATTCAAATATCTACAACTCTGTCTCAATGCCATTACGATTAATTTACGTTTTTTTACACTATTTTTGAATAAATAGAATATCTAATATATATACCATACAATATAGCAATTTGTATTGTATTAAGATTTAAGAAAATCAAAATTTAAAATTTTGTAATTACGTAATCAAAGATATATACATAATAAATTTTCTATTGAAGAAAAACAAACTTGAAAATCAAAACGCTATATTTAGTAAAAGTAAATTTAGGATTTGCGTTTATAATAATAACGGTGATATGTTGAATTGGTGAAGATAATTATCACAAATATTTTAGTAAACTTACAAAAATTGTAAACTATATAAACGTTGTAAATCACTATTATAATTCAAGCGAATATATATTTCTTGAGCATTATATTTATCTCTTCTTTATATTATATTGGTGTTGGAATTTGCAAGTTCCTACCCCTACATATGGTATCAAAGCCATATTGGCATATATTTATTGGTTATTTGAATTATGGCGGCGGCAACAAATAACACATTTCAAACTCAACTTCCAAAGTTGAATGCAAAAAATTATGATAATTGGTCTATCCAATTAAAAGTATTTTTCCATTCTCAATATTTGTGAAGTATTGTGGAGAAAGGATTTACAAGATGCTCTGATACCAGTTTGTTGTAACGGAGGCGTCCCGTTACCAACGGGGTTTGTTAACTACGCGAGAAGAACAAAACAAATAGCAAACAATAATAGACTGACACACAGATTTACGTGGTTCACCAGCAAACCCACTGGCTACGTCCACACCGATAAGGAGACCAAATTCACTATTGTGGAGATAATAGTACAACAGTAGACCGTAATACACGCGCTTAATAACTCACAGCTAAAGCCAGAAGTACTACCAATTCTACCAACCAGATAGTAATCTCAAACTGGAAAGAGACTACCCAGACCGAGTTCGACCTGCGACGAACTCACCGACGAGACGAAGGACAGACGATCTTGCGGCCAACCAAGATCCGAATAAACTCCAACCGTCTCCAACGAAGACGAGATCAATAGAACCATCAAATAGTAAGGACTCGGAACAAACTGAGTTTTCCCCCAAGAAAACCTCACAGATCAGCCCTCTATATTGTGCTCTCAAATCATCTCTCTGTCCTGCCTCAGATATTGCCCAACAAAGGGCAATCAGATATTTCCAGAATTTAGTAAGTCCAAACCACGTTGGAACTTACTATTCGGAACTAGATAAGACAAACCCACCCCATCTTCATTACCACACCTGTTCGGAAACTTGATTGACCGCTCACGGGCCAAACTCTGCTCCTTCTGAACTGGTAATGAAGAAACTGATGGTTCAGATTCAGATTCAGATTCAGACTCAGATTCATACTGTAGTGGTTGATCTTCAGACTTTGCTTCACTCTCCTCAAGAGTTACTTGCTGCTCCACCTGTTTATCAGTACTACCACTACTACTTCTATCTTCCTCCGATTTCAGTGATGATATCATCCGACAGGCTGAACTCTCCTCCAGAACGGTCATCTCAGCGGTGACTGTGTCGTCTTTCTTCACGAATGGCGCCCACCGTCTCTGTTGTTTTAACAACGCCCGCATTTTGATCTGCCACAGACTAAAACTATTTCTCCCATCAAAACTCTCAATTTTAACGCTCATCCCAGACATCTTTCTCACAGATCAAATTAACCTGAAGCTCTGATACCAGTTTGTTATAACGGAAGAGAAAGACAAACAAATAAGAACGTAAAATCGAGAGACAGACAGATTTACGTGGTTCACTAACAACCTGTTAGCTACGTCCACGGGCAGAAGGAGGGGATAGTTTTATTAATTTGAGGAGAGGTTACAGATTTCAGAATGATATCATAATTTCTAGGGTAGAGGTATGAGAGTTTATATACTACTTTCAACCTAAACAGAAACCCTAAACAGATTAGGAAACCCTATACAATAAGGAAACCTAGGTCAGATACTCATATATTGATTAGGAAACCATATACAATAAGGAAACCTAGGTCAGATACTCAGATATTGATTAGGAAACTCTAATCAACCAGATATTAATTAGGAAACTTTCCTAATTAAACAGATTCAGGTCAGAAACCAATTCGAGATCCGAAAAGACAATTGCTAGGCACTTATTTCCTAATAATAAGTGATGCAAGTGCATTTTACGCACTATCACAAGAGGCTAAAACCACTTTGGTGGAAACTAGGAAAAAATGATCAAAAGGCATTATACCATATTTTTCATGCAGTGAAGGAGCCTATATTTTTGAAGATATCTTTGGCAGAGACATCACATGAAGCGTGGAAAATTCTACAGAAATCCTACAAAGGTGATGATCGGGTTAAGCAAATACGTTTGCGAACATTGAGAGGTGAATTTGAGTCATCGAGCATGGAGGAATCTGAGTCAATCTCGGAATATTTTGATCTTGTCCAATCAATTGTTAATCAAAAGAAGATTAACGGAGAAAATATTTCAGATGAAAGGGTAGTTCAGAAAATCATACGATCATTAAATGGTGATTTTGATAATGTCGCTTCCGCTATTGAAGAAGCCCATGATTTATCAACCTTATCTATTGAAAGTTTGTTGGGTTCGTTGTCCTCCCATGAGTAGAGAATGAGGCAACGAGGAAAAGGTTCTAATTCGGAACATGCTTTACAAAGTAGGGTGAATGTATCAAACCGTGGTGGTTATCATGGTGGCCGTGGACAAGGTCGTGGTCGAGAAGAGGTGGAAACAACTCTTTCTATAGAAAATATAAGAAGGTAGAAAACAATTCTACGTAGAGATAAATCAAAAACGCTATATTTAGTAAAAGAAAATTTAGGATTTGCGTTTATAATAACGGTGATATGTTGAATTGCTGAAGATAATTATCACAGATATTTTAGTAAGCTTACAAAAATTGTAAACTATATAAACGTTGTAAATCACTACTCCCTCCCCACCACTAAGATTTTCACACTTTCCTTAAAAGGAAACTCCACTAAGATTTTCCCACTTCAAAAATTTCCTTATTCATCCATTATACTCTCTTTCTATTGGTTACTTTTTGTGATTTGACATCTTGAATCCCACCCAACAATTTACCACCTTTCATTACCCATTTCTTAATCCATGTGCCATTTATAAATGGGAACATCATTGTGGTGGGGAGGGAGTATTATAATTCAAGCGAATATATTTTTCTTGAGCATTATATTTATATCTTCTTTATATTATATTGGTGTTGGAATTTGCAAGTTCCTACTCCTACATCTATTGCCAAGTATGAAAAAAACAAGAGTTTTTCTATGGGCTACCCCTCAACTATTGGCTTTTCCAAGTGGTACCCCCTGTCTTTTTCGAATTACAAGGTGTACCCCTAAACTTCGTAATTACTCTATATTGTAACCAAAGTTAAAAAATTTCCAACGAAAATTTCTCAATTGATGATATAAGTAGTGATTATTCCCTATTTTACTTTCATCAACCATGATATATTTCTTCAATTTGCATCCTTTACTCGAAAAACTTCATTCCACTACACTACGATAGGTCGACGTCGGCCGACAACAGAAGTGCGTTGTGATGAGCATTTGGTGGCTTGGTGAATGGTAAAGAAAAAAAAGGTGGTTTGAAGCATCAAATTGGATTGATTAATATGTTATTATTTATTTTTTTAAAAATAATTATAATACATTTATCACTTTGGTTATGATATGGAGTGATAAGTAAAGTTTAGGGGTACACCATGTAATTCGTAAAAGGCGGGGTACCACTTGGAAAAGCCAATAGTTGAGGGGCACCCATAGAAATAAATTGAGGGAATATTATGTTATTGTTATTATTATTACTATTACTACTATTATTATTATTACTTAATTATTTATTTAATTAATTAAATTAATTAAATTAATTATTGTTATTATTATTATTATTATTATTATTATTATTATTATTATTATTATTTATTGGTGTTATAAATTTATTTTTTTCATTTTTTAAAATTATTATTAGATAATTTATATAATTAGTTATTAGTTTCAGCTTAGTTTAGTTCAGCTCAGCTTCTATCAGTCCAGGTCAGCTCCTATCAGACCAGCTCAGCTCAGCTCAGCCCTGTTTCAGCCGAAAAGAACAGGGCCTTATTTTCTTATTGGACTGGAACATCCTTTCTTCCCTGTTTCTATTTTAGGCAATCAATATGTGGTCTAGAATTACCCTTACATTTCTCTCTCATTCTTCTTCTCTTTTGAGCCACACATTCCTACACCCTTATTTTTCACCCCAAAGTCAAATGGAAAGATAAATAAAAATCGGAGAGAGTATAAAATAAGGCACCAAAAACCCTTAGGTGGATGGCACCCTTCTTTGATCACCATTTAAGAATAGTGCATTTTCTTCCAATTTTGTTATTTCATGGGTAATTAGTACAAAAGATTGTAGATTAGGTGTGAATGCAATCGTAAATACTGCATTCATTACTCCATCGTAATTACTGCATTGTTGCATCACCCAAGAGCATCCACCATTTACTGCATCTCCACATTCCAATAACCATTTACTTCACCTCCTCATTCCAATTTCTCCATCGTCTCAATCAACCTTGAAGAGGATGAAACTACACAACTATACAATTACAATCATTCTCGATGTAAATCTTTCTCAATCAACATTACCAATTGTAGACACCCACATTTTGACCGCCAGATGTCTATAGCAGTTTCTGAAAAACACCTAATGATGATCGGACGCAAACATGACTTAATACACTCGATTTTCGGACTCGGAATCAATAGTAGTTGGCACGAGCTTTTAGCGGAGTAAAAATCTCACCAAACTGACCTCAAATTCAGGCCCAGTGGGTCGTTTCCAGTCTGGGTCAAAACCGATACCAAGGGCAAAACCGTCTTTTAACGACCGGGTCAAACCCCGGTCAAAGGCATTTCCGAGCCATAAAAATCTGGCACATCACCTCGAAAATCCAACTCAAAGTCAAATACCCACAAAAATCAGCAATGAAGAAGAGTTAAGCAACTTAAACTCTCCTAAAAAGACAAAACTCGATCTCTAAGGAGGTCTTCCATCCGGCTAGACCCACTCGATCGAGTGGACCAGCTCACTTGATCGAGTGGATTCATAAAATCAGCCAAACCGGGTGTTTTCTTCCCTTACAAGTAACCTTTTCCTATCCAAAGACGGAATCTCAGTTCACCCCAACCGGTTGTTTTCTTCCTTTAATTTGCAAGCCATCTATCTCCTATCCCAAGTCGGGTATTTCATCCTATAAATACCCCACCCCGCAACACCATTTATCATCAATTATTCACAACATCCAACACATCCATAACATCCTGACATTAATTCACAACCCGAAATTCTAGGCGATTTTAGGCAAACCATACACAAACACCAACCCAAAATTCTAGGCAATTTTAGGCAAACCATATACAAACCCGAGAGAAAAACTCGTCAAATCCCCTCCCTAACCATACACACCATAACTCTCCTATATACATCTTAACGCTCCCGCGCCTAGGCCGCTACTACGAGTCCGTTTTCAAGATAATTAAGCATGTAGGTTGAGGGTGTTACAAAATCCCGACTTCTCCCTTTTCTTCTCTTTCTCTCGTCCGTCCGGTTCTATTTACGGGTCGTCGTCGCGGCTTTTTTTTTTTTTTTTTTTTTTTTTTTCATCAAATCATGTTAAGCATAATCCCGTTGAAGCCGAGTAATGATCACATGGTCCGAAAAGACTAGTTACGACATTACAACGTGGAGGAATTGTTTCGTCTTAATAACATAAAAAAACGATTTATAAAACGTCTTTTTCAAAATCCACTCTAAATATTCGATATTGATTCTATAGTCAAATATCGAATACGACGAGTATCGAAAATTGAATCGAGTATAAATCATATAGTATTATATTTCCACGCAATTCAGCAAAATCATCGATTTTTCAAAAATAAAAACCGGACAGCAGTCCGTACAGGGAGCACTTGATCGAGTGCCTAGCCCACTCGATCAAGTGACATCCCGTGATCCGAACCAGAAACTTTTTTTGAGACGACTCGATCGAGTCCATCAATGACTCAATCGAGTGGCCCCTGGTATGTCAAAACCGTGAGTCTTTCAGCTACTTTCAAGTCCTGATAAAATTATTTAACGACTTCGGTCGTCACGTGTCAAGTCTATCACGTGTTCGCCTTTTCAAAACCATGCTTCGTGTCATGTTTACATCTTCTAATTCGTTCTCTTCGCTATTATCGCAATTATTGTATCGTTTGTCGCATTGTATTCCCGGGTGGTATGCCGCTCGTATATTGTAATCTGTTGTCGCACTTTTTTCTTATTTTGTTGTTTGTTTTATTGTACTAAAATGAACATCGTATGCTAAAGGAACTTTGACGTTAGTTTAGATGCATTTAAATGACGTAGTTGAACATAATTCACATGCTTAGTAAAAAACGCTCCTTGCATATCATTCAACCGTCAAACTAACGCGCGTACACCAAAAACGAACGATATCTTAGTAAAGGCCGCTAAGTGCGGTCGGGGTTGGGTGTTCTTTGTGAACTTCCCAACACGTACCCTCACCCCTTACTCAGAACCGTGGTTTCCGGATGTCCGAAACCGTTGGCATACGAGAGTCATTCAATACACGATTACCGATAACGTCGGTATCGGTATCGCAATGCAAAAGGACGAACCCTATAAACTCTGAAATCAGAATGGGTCGTACTATGTGCCCGGCCCACTACGACATAGAGTGGGTTCGAACGGGCCCGAACTCCCACAAAGTTAGGTGGCGACTCCACTTCGATTTAAATTTCAATTCGAGATCAATCTTACCATGAGATTCATTCGCCGCCCCAAACCCGCGCGTGGCCGCGTCGGGGTGGATCTATGTCATGTCCACACCAATTTTTGCTCTACATATATCAAATTATATTTTTTTTATCTCTTCATATTTCAAATCTTTCTTACAAATCAATTTTCTGATATTTAGTTGATTTCATGTACTGAGTAATTTTTTTTTCTTAATTCATTCGAAATCAATCTTATTATTTTTGTGATTTGATTTGATGCAGATGATGAAAATATATTAAAGAGAGATAAAGATGGAGATATTATAAAGAAAATAAGATAAAAATGAAGAAGGTATAGAGTACTATACTCCGTAAAAATTAAATAAAACCCAACTAAATTTTTCGTATACAATACCTTCTTCATTGTATCTTATTACATTTTTTTAGATCTTATTACTTTTTTTTTTGCGGAAAAGACAGAGGCAAAGAAGGAAGGCATTGGGATTTGAACCCCCACCAACTCTACCAAGAGTCATCCTCCTAACCAGTGCGCCACTCCAACTTCAACCACTCCTTACTTAGTAAAACTGTACAAGTACTAATAGTTAGTATTTTTTTTAAAAAAAATAATTGAAAAACCGAAGGGTGCGCACCCCTAGGTCCACCATTGCTATGGAGGATGGCAAAATAAAAATAAAAAAGTAAAATATTCCATAGGCGTTGGAAAATAGGATGGCGTATTGATTACATGCAAGGTTCTGACAAATCCGCAACTCATGAACATCCATCAGTATAACACCCTTTCAGCATTGCAATGACTTCAATCAAAGGTTACTATTGTCACAGCTGACAGCTTACTTCAGTGGCGGACCCAAGAATTTAAGAGAGGGGGTTCACTTTTTTTTTGGGACGTGCTAAATCATACACGCAAATTACTTCTTTGTACACGCATATTCCGTCTTTACCCTTCTCACTTCTTCCCCTCCATCATCGAATTTTAAAGAAAGGAAAAAAGGGGGAAAATCTGGAAAATTTTCAGATCAACTCCCAACTCCCAAAGTCCCAACTCCCAAAGTCCCACCTCCCACCCAGCCAATCACCCCTTCACAACCTCGTGTTGCCCATTGGCCTTTCGCCGACCGGCCTCCCGACCTTTACCTACTCTTCTCACGAGCCGACCTGCTATCCTACTCACCTTGTCGTCGTTCTCCCCTACGACCACCTCGATCCGCCGTCCTCCATGCCGGACACCTCTCCTCACGTACGTCGTCGGCCTCCCCTTTGAAACCACCACCCTCCACCGCGTGTTCTTCCTATTTCTCCTACCTCCGATAGTATTGACACTCAATCGAAAAAAACGAAAACAAAAACGGATTTTAAAAATAATACTTCGTACAATACTAATACATTAATATCAAAGATAAAAGTAGATGAAATTTAACTAATGAATTGAAATAATTATTGTTTAATTAACTAATTCAGATTCCTAATTGGTTTTTTTCTTTATGAAATTGGTTAGGGTTAGGGCAATTGAGAAGTTTTCTCTGAACCAAATATTTGAAAAGGGTAATGAAGGAAAATTTTGTGACAAAATGTGTACAACGTAGTAAAAAGCGTGTATGAAATAGCAATTCCGTTTTTTTTTTGCGAATACTATAAAAAATTACTTAAACATAAATTTATCATGTCGTCTCATGATTACACATCATTAGTTAAACTATACTCCGTAAATATTAAATAAAACCCAACTAAATTTTTCGTAGCTAATGTGAAATAGGTGAAACACTATGAAATTTATAACGCAATAAAGAAATAACAGTAAACCAACAAATAAATACTCTCTCATTTTCATTGATTTCTACCCCTTAAAAGTGACATATGGAGTATTTCTTAAGAAAAATAATAAAGAAATCAAATAAATTGTTGAAAAAGAAGATGTGAAACATATCAATGAAAAGAAGGAAGTAATATAAAAAAAAAATTCCTAAAATTAGGGTTACATGATTGGGAATTATATATAATTAAGTCTAATTGATATTAACAAACAAAAGCCAAAATTGAAATAAAAAAAATACTCCGTACTCGAAATACTCGAATACTTATAATCCAAATAAAGAATCAATTAATCAATCAATCAATCAATATATATAATTAAAGGAGGTTTTTTTTTATTTTACAATCAATATTAACTATATTATTATTTTATTTCCTGGTTTTGAGTAAATATGAGGTTAGAAGTAGACTTCTTAATTCTAACCTAAGACAGATTTTGAGTGAAAGTAGAATTCTTTTTTATAAACAACACAAGTCTACTAATTATTAATTACATTACCATAATTACTATACGCAACATGGGTAATATGTCATACTATATACTCCCTCCGAGTTCCTATTATTGTCCCAAAAGGTTTTGGGGTGAAAAATAAGGAGGGGAAATGGGTGGTTGAAAAAAGAAGTAGGAGGAGAGATAAATGAGAGAATAATTGTGAACCACACATTAATGGCCTAAAAAGAAAAGTGAGACAAAAATCAAACTCAACCCAAAAAGAAAAGTGAGACAGTAATAGGAACTCGGAGGGAGTATAACAATAACAATAATGCATGAGCTTATAATTGATTGATTATGTAACACGTATAGATGATTATCATTATATTGAGTATATTGATTATTATCAGTAATAGTCTAAAATAATAATTTTTGATTGAAAGTAGAATTCATACTTCTAACCTTATAAGACGTATATTTTTTTAATGTACATAATTTTTTAAAATAACTTTAAACATGTCGGGTGAAAATACTAAATACGGGTCGGTTTAATTATGGATCGTGTTATATGGGTCCGAAACAGGTTATTGTCATAATACGGATAGTTTTGAATGTCGATTTTTTTTATCTCTTTTTATTTATTTTAATAGTACTTCGTACTTCGTATTATTTTTATACTCCTTAATTATGATGTTTATTTTTCAATTATTTAACCTCCAAAAAAATCCTAACCTCCAAAAAAACCTTGGGACTACCACCATTAATTGGTGGTAAGCCCCCCCCCCCCCAATTTAAAGTTATTATATCGTTGTAGTATTGTTATCAGTATCAGTATTATAGTTATAATAAGTCCTCTCCTATTGGAGAGTTTCGTCCCCATCAATTGTTGAGTTTCATTCTCTCTTTTAGGAGAGATGTTGAATCTATGATAGCAGAGAGGACGCGGAAGATCAGTACCACAATCGTTCATTATATGGTATCTCAAGTTATGTCAGAGTGGCGGTTACAATCTATCACGTTAAATGAAATCAATTCTCTTCAAAACCTTGGAAGATCCAAAGACCCTCTTGTGAAAAGCTGTATCATTAAACAACGATATGTTGAAAGAGTATGTACAGAAGCGGAGATCAAAACCTTAGTGAGAGATCTTTGTTTTATTGAGAATTTATTTTACTCAAATTTTATAGTATTGAATCCGTTCAATTTCGATATAAATTGTAGATGTCGTATGAATTTTTATTAATGAAATGATCTATCCGCTAAAAAAAAAGTATACATCGCACAGACTTTATATTTCAATAAATTTTTAAAATTATTTTATAATTAAAAGATAAAAAATTAAATTGAATATTAGCTTATAGTTTTATTTAAAATATCGAGTCATAGATCAAGATTTAGAGGTCTTGACTCTTAACCTACGAAAAAACAAGTTGTCCGGTCAGGTTTTGTCTTATAGTAATGTTACTATATATTTAACTGGAGAACACAACTTTTGTCTCCAATGTACAATTGTACAGGAGAGTAAGTTACTAAAAATGCTAGATAATTTAAGTTAAGATTAGAGATAAAATTATATTCAAATAAAATCATAATATATACGGAGTAATAATTAATTTCTCCCTCCTTTTTTTTGATTAACCCCACTTGGGTTTGGTACAAAGTTAAAGAAAAAGTGAAAAAGTAAGAGAAAATTGGTGATATGATGCATGTAATGAGAAAAAAATACTACTCGTAATTAATATATTTTCACATGAAAAAATGGGGCTAACTTAAAAAAAAATTCCAAAAGAAAATTGGGCTAAACCAAAAAAACTGGAGGGAGTATATATATCGAATTGCTAATAGATTAAAATTAAAGTTTTAACAAAATCTAGACATAGAATGAATAGATTGGCTGAAATTACGCTTTTACACTTTGTAGTCTCTTCTTTCCAATGGGTTGAACGGGTCGAGCCATTATGTCTCTAAATTAACAGATAATTTTGGACTAAGTATTCAAAAAATTGGGTTCCTGATGACCCAAAAACAACAGGATGGGTGAAACGGGTTTGTGGGTCAGGTCGAATTTAAAGCGAGATGGTTGCATACATGCAAATATATTAGATGTAGTAGAGTCAAATGGTTAGCGAGTAAAAGACATCTTCTCTATATTAAATCAGAAACTAAGGAACAGTTTTCAAGAGCAGCTCCATCCTCCATTTCAAAATAAGTCCCAAGTTTTACTCAATTGGATTTTCTACCATTTCAATCCCAATCCTTTACCCGATTTCAATTCAGCAATTTCAATCAAATCTCAACCACCTCAATCCAACAACCCGGCTCATTGAATGCTTTGAGTCATCATTGATCTTCCCATTCTCGGTAATCAGGGACATTAATTAGTTGTTTTTCCTCCTTCATCATCGATTAATCCTCCTCATTATTGATTAAGGATACTTATTGATGCCTCCTCGATTGCCGTCTACATGGGTCTCGGAGCATTGTACTCCGGAAATGGTGATTTAATTTATGGCCGTCTCATCGTCTTCATTCACCTTCCTCAGTCACTTCCAATAATCGAATATATATTATGTTAAGCAGGTTTGTTGATTTTCCATCTCATCCTGCCACCATTCCTGTAATCCTCTGTGTAACCCAGTTGTTTTATCTTCGTTCTCTGTTTTCATATCTTTATCGATCGCTCTTTATTTCAATATGTGTGACGTACGCAGTGTTTCAATTGCCAATCTTTGTGAGGGTGTTCGAGTGAAGGATTTAAACGTGAGGGTAATCAATAGATGGAATAGGCTGAATTTCAATGATAAATCTGTCATCGACTCAATTGAGTTGCTGCTTATTGACGACAAGGTTGTTTACTATGTATTTTTCGGGACATTATTACAACACCTTCGTGTACATGTTTCAAAATAAAGTCGTTAACGTTTTGTCCATTTGTTCGCTCTTTTCTGTATTAGGATGACTTGGTTCAAGCTACCATTAAGAAGTCTTTGATTAGCATGTTCAAGGATAAATTCGTTGTCAAGGAGGCGTACAACATTCGTAGTCTCACTGTCATGTCTAATACTAGATCCGAGCGGGCTACTACCCATGGTTGCAGGCTGCATGTTGAATTCTGCACTAAGGTCACTCATTTGCCTAAAAATTCATCCATTTCTTTGAACATATACCGTTTCACCAGGTTTGAAGATATCGTCAATGGCAAGGTCCCAATGAATCAGTACATAGGTCCCAATTTCTCCTCCTTTCCCCACTTATATTGACTTTTTTTTTTTGGTTTTTTCTCACGTCTTATAATGGTTAACCCGTTTTGCGGATATTGTCGGCAAGGTGTATGAAATTGGTCCAATACAGGAAACAAAGAAGGCATACAAGTGCAGGAACATCAAACTTGAAGATGTTGAGTATGTTAACCTATTGGATTCCTATTTCGTTGTGTTAGTTTGTTGTCAGGCTACCATTTTATGTGCACTTGAATTCTATTATGCATTAACGGCTCACTCTTTTCTTTCTTTCCAGTGGTGTCGTTCTTCAATGCATACTTTGGGCTCCTCATGCTACTAATTTCCCGGAGGTTCTGCAACTTCTTCCATGTTCGCAGCAATCCAAAGTTGTTGTTCTGAGAGGAGTAGAGACGAAGCTTTTTGACAGTAACATATATACTTAAGCAGTGTTACATTTGATCTATTCCCTCATAACATCAGTGATGAGGAAATCTAACAAGTCATCCTGTATTTCTGTCAGATGCTTGGGTTGTGCAGACCACATACAACGCTACAACTTACGAATTTAATCCAGCGATCCCTGAGGTGGAAGCTTTCCATGAAAGATTAGTCATTGCAATGTCCTTTGTAGCTTGAACCACTAAGTCAAGTGCAGTTGCTTTCACCTCTATCGGGTTAATATTTTGAATTTTTTGACCAGCCTATCATCTCAAGCTCCGAGCAACTCACTCCAAATCATAGAGGAAGGTCCTGAGGAAGAGATATTCAACTTGCCCGTCGACGGTGTTCTTTCAATTTCACAGATTGTTGAAAACGAAAAGGTTACCGCCTAATCTCAGCGATTTAAAATTCACTTCATTTTCGTTTATTATTTTATTTGTGGCCATTGTTTAACTCCTAACATACATGCTGGGTCGTTCTACACGTACTGTGGCAACTATTTTGGACATAGACTCATCAGCTGGATGATACTACCGAAGTTGCAGGTCTTGCAGGACTAAAACAGTGAAGAACGACAAGGGTAGGTGGCTATGCAAGAACATCGGATGCGAGGGAAGCAAAAATGGATACATGAGTTGCAATACAAAGTAATTGGGACACTTGAACTGCAATTAATTCTTCTATGTTTTGTACAACCCATCAATCTAGGATTTGGTATATTTTGTTGTTTTCACATCTGTCACAGATTTCAGTTGAAGTTCGTCGTACAAGATTTTTCTGGAATAGAGTGCAACTTCGTTGTCTTCGATAATCAAGTTGAGCAGTTCCTTTACCACAATGCTATTGAGCTAATTGCTAAGATGGAGAAGGTACTTTACCTATCATAAAACACCCTATTTATCTTGGAGTTATCGTTCTTCACATTTCCATTTTCACCTTTTTCGTGTACTTCACTTCTAGAAAGGAGAAGGTCATTCTATGCCCAACGAGCTTTCCATTTTCCTCGATCGACGCTTTCTATTCAAGATTAAAATAGATGAAAATTTCAATGTCAAGCAATTTTCCAAGTCATACACTGTATCGTGGATGTCCGACAATGCTGACAAGATCCACCAGTGGGTCATGACATATGAGCAAGCTCTTAAGGCACATACATATTTACCTACATGCAAATCAGAAACAAATTGTTTCGTTTTTGTGAATGCTTTAAATGAGTACAAGTTTCTGCCAATTTCTATGGTAATAGATTGAGATGGACACCTTCACTTTAAACACAAGGAATGTTCGCCGTTCGTCAACCCCCACAGGCAGTCGACCAGATGAAGATGATGATGCAGCAACGTCCTTGAATGGCTCTAAAGACTTTGATCCTAGATCTACTGAGGTAAATTGATCACATACATTTTTTTTAGTTACAAGTAAATCTCTTACATTCCACCAATATTCTGATCACTTTATTACTTCACGTACTCTCAGGTCATTGATTGTGTGACCGCATCAATGACATCTAGGTTTACCCCCTTGAAGAGGAATGGATCGGCACTTGAAGCGCAGTCCCTTGATTTGAGTTGTGGTGCAGATGATGCTGCTTCTGCTACTAAGCAGATACTTGCCATAAAGAAGGAAAAATTAGCCTGACAGATTTCCAATGCTTGGATATTTCATGTTATTTGTTAACTTTGAAAACCCTTTTGACCAGTTTTAAACTTTTCTTCGTACTACAATAACTGTGTTGAATTTTTGAACTCTCTTCTCTATTGTACTGAGGAAGAGATGTGACAATTTCTTTAGTCGATGCCATTTCCTACATTATCTGCTGGTGTTGATGAATTTGTGTTTATACAGGACAACGTTTTCCTCTTCTCTGTTTTTCTCGCACAGGACCTCTATGTGCACCCTTTATCAGTTGACTCTAACCACTCTACAGGTCATAATCAAGTGTGTGATTTATCTACAAGTTGTACCAGTACTTCGCAGCACAGAAGTTGCACTTGCAGTTGATTCGGGTTATCGGTCAGTTACTTTCCACCTCAGAGCATATGCATCAACATTTGTTCAAGGACCTTGCCTCAGTCGGGCATTCTATAGTGCAAGTTACGTTCGACAATATCTGAGATCAATCTTCTACAACTCGCCACCAGCTGATGCAGTATCTGTCCACAAACCAATACTGCAGTTGAATTAATACAATTGTACTCTACCATTATTAATTACGGATCACGTTGATTCGTAGATGTAATTTCCTGTTATATTGAAACGTTAACTTCTCATTTTGATGCACCAACTATTTGAATATGTAACGTCCTTTGCTCCAATTATGTAAATAATTTAAACGAGCATTTGCAGTTAAACCACAATTCCATTTTTAAATTTACGATTCTGTCGATAACAACTTGACTTCTTGGGTTACCAGATTAACGTCTCCAAACACCAATTTTATTTTTCAACACATATGTCTTCAATATATTTTAAAATTAACTACCGGGTTTCGTGTCGAAAGTGAACAAAATCGAGTTCACATGTTTTTATTAAAATCTCCACTTACATTCATTCCATTTCCATTAATTTATCATGACTTTTGTTGCAGCCATGACACATCATGATTTATAGATTTACGGTTCTGTAATTACAGATCTTGTTTTTTTGTTGCCGAGGAATGTGTTTCCGAATTGAGACGGTATAAGTATCTTATGATAAAAGGTTGTGTATGTGTACTTCAAGTTCATTACCTTCTTCTAAATATTTAACGTATCTTGCCATGATTGAGGAATATCTGTCACGAGCATTTTAATTTACACAAACATTTTATTCTTAGATGTAACATACTAGTAATACGCATCGTAGGTATGGGTGTCAAGAAATGTTAATCAGGAAGCATATAATGGTTGTATCTTATGATAAATCGTTGAATACTTCACAAATTTGAATCTGTATACTCCAATATCATATTCCCGACTTTTTCGAGAACTTCAAGTCTTGCTTTGTCTAATTAACCTTTGAACAATAGACAGTCATCCGTATTCACTTAACGGATCCCTATCAACATCTACAGTCTTATTCATTCCAGACATATTTTGTGTCGAGCAATACAAATAAAAAAGCAGATTATTGATGGGAAGAGTATACACGGTCTTAAACGTGTCGATAACAACTTGACTTCTTGGTTTACCAGATTACGTCTCCAAACACCAATTTTATTTTTTAACACATATGTCTTCATTATATGGTAAAATTAACTATCGGGTTTCGTGTTGAGGATGAATAAAATCTACACATGTTTTTATTAAAATCTCCACTTACATTCATTCAATTTCCATTAATTTATCATGATTTTTGTTGCAGCCATGAGGTCTCCCACACAACTATCCGTGATACTATTTTGTATACATTTGTTGCCTCTAAACTTACATCAACACTAATATCTTCTCATTTGGTGCTACATGGATCGTCGTCCGACTTCATCTACACATGCCATCAACTCGGCCAAGTCCAAGAAAAAGTTTGTTCGAGACTATGTCCCCGTTCGCTCAGAGGCTGACTTTTGTGAGAATGCAAGCAGTAAAGAGAACGACTGACGGAAGAGAAAATATGTGAACGGTGAGCAAATACAAGTAGAAGTTTTTCATTGTCTTTACATTCAAGCATATTTTAGTTTACCAGTCTTTGGTTTTCATGCTAGATCTTACTTTCTTTTCCATTTGCAAATACCAGCTCGGAGGTCCCCTTTTCAAGATGTTACGAACACATTGAATGGTCACGCGACGGGTTCCAATTCAGGAACTTCGCAATGTAATCTACAGTCATATAATTCTAGACCTTTGAATGAAAATGTGCAGTCCACACGTCCCCAAGATACCTCAGGTTCATTTTATATTGTTATTTCATCAAATACATTGACACATCATGTCCTCTTTACATGGCAATATGGCAGCATATCTTTGACATTGTTTTCCTGCTTCTGCTCACTACATGTACCCGCCTTTATGCAGTTCTTATTGACTGTCATGTTCAGAACAGCTCCGCGGAAACTAACGTATGCATTAGTGAACTTTCGGAGAACCGAGGTGAACTATTTTCCACGGCATAGATCTTACGCTCACCTGTTTTGTTTGATATCTTTCCCTGTGAAAATAATTTGGGTCACTTGGCGGTCGACATTCGTAACCCTTACAGTTTGACTTCATTGTACAAAGTGCAAATTGGAATATGTTATGAGAAACCATCAGTATAGTTTCTGTAATTTGTATCTTAACTCCAGTTCAACTAACATAAATTGTGTTATCAGGGAAGCATGTTGTAGCAGAGCTTCAAGATCATTTAACCGCATCCTGCGACAAATATCCAGGTAGAGTAGTCACATAGTTATCATTCCGTATGCATTTATCCATTGCGTAGCAGTTCCATTACTGTACTTACAAATCTGGGTTCATACTATCTCTCGAATGGTAGTATAGGTTCTTTAAATTTGACAGTTCCACAAGATGAGCTGGAAGCATTCCATCGAGATAAAGACGCATATGAAGACGGTATACCTTTCAGAAATGATCACCTTTTTCTATATTGTATTTCTATATCATTGCTGTCGTGAGACGTACATTTTGTAACTTGACTTTGCAGCAATCGGTTTGGAGAAGTACCTCATAAAATATCTCACAGCGCAACAGGCGAGAAGGGATACAAAGCATATTCTGGTTGATAAGAGGCAGGGGCATAGTTCCTTTCAGGATGCCATGTACACTGATAACGATCCTTATCGAGAGTGGAGGTCCAAACTTGCGCGTCGTAAACATGTCATCAAGTTCCGTGAAAGGAGAGACCGTAACTTTCTTCGTCCGTTGCCTGAAACTACTTCCCAGTCTCCTGTATCTGAACTTACACAGGGTAATCTTCCTAACTATTCCGTAAACAAAAATCGTCGCGCTCTATCGAGCAGGACTGTTTTCTTCAGTAAGTTGACCACCGTGTTTGATCATAAACGTTGTAGCTTCAATCGGCCGTGTAGTTGATGATATCAGGGAGTCCTGCCTAAATGATTCTAGAACGCCGAAGAATTTAGTTTCCAGCGAAAGGTTCAGCCAATCCAGTCTCTCTGATTTGATAATTAAGAGCTAGCCTAGCACGTGACATATTTGGCGTCTCATCCACTTCCGATGATCTAGAAATTACAGGTTCGCCCGAAACACTACCGCGTCCACGTAGATTGTAGTTTCTGTCACTGTAAATGTTTCATTTTTCACAATTATGCGTAGGTTGGGAAGGGTACGAGGACCTTGGTGACCCTATTTACAGTTGTCAGAGATGTTCTGCTGAACTGTGGTACGGGGAGCGTGACAGGATGGATCGAACACCTCAAAATCCAACATTTTCCATATGCTGCAAGGATGGCAAAGTTGAATTACCATACCTTACGGAGCCCCCCAAGCTAATAAAGGATCTTCTCCATGGTGTTCACCCCAAGAGTCGTCATTTTAAGGACAATATTCGGATGTACAACTCCGCGCACTCATTAACGTCAAGCGGGGGCAAGATAGATCATTCTGTTAATGAAGGTAGGAGACCCTACACTTACCGGATTGGCGGCCAAAATGCGCATTTAATCGGTAGCCTACTGCCTAATGATGACCAAACACCAAAATTTTGTCAACTTTACATCTACGATACTGAGGACGAAGTGAACAACAGGAAACGAGCTTTTAGGTAATATTCCTCAACTTCCCTTCTCAGAAATTCCTTGCTTCCTTTCTTTTTTAAATGTCGTTGCCCCAAAATATTATTGATATTGTACCACCTTCTAGGGGCCAGTCCGGAAGAGCTGATAGGTTTGACGACGCCCTCATGCTTGATATTAGGTCCATTTGATGATTACAATCCTCTCGCTAAGTCCTTTCGAATGGCTAGGGATACCATATTGAACCTCCAGGACAACCTTCAAGTTAGGCTAAGACTTATTGGTGGCCGTCATACAGATGGCCGCACATACAACCTTCCCTCAGTGTCCGAAGTAGTTGCGCTTATAGTCGGTGACATTGACGAGGCCATTGAGAGCAGAGACATTGTCATTGTCTGCAGCGAATATCTGAACTTCACCCATCGTATCTAGCACTTCAGTACCCATTATTTTTTCCACAGGGAGAGGACGGTTACCGGCTAGGAATTAAGCATTGCCAGCTCTCCATCGATGTATGTCTTAATCCATAAACTGCCCATGTCAAGACAACACTGAGAGAGTGGTTTGCATTTCGTTTGCAGGATCGTCCATCTCACTTTGAACTGAACACTTTGTTGCAGGGAGGTAGGTTGTTCCAGCAGTTGATTGTCGATGGATATACCATGATCGAATCTCAACGAATAACCTACCTGAAGTTCAATCAGCCAAAACTACGGTCTGCCAATTACAAGCAGCTGAGTAATGCAGTTGACAATGGAGAAACAGACACATCGTCACAAGGTGTCAAGTACATTCTTCCGTCAATTTTTGTCAGAGGTAAAGGTTATATGAGGGAGACCTATCAAGATACGATGACAATATGTCGTTGGTGTGGTTATCCCGATTTGTTTATCACATTTACGTGCAATCCTAAGTGGCCCGAAATAACCCGTTTTGTACAGAAGAGAGGTTTGCAGCCTGAGGACAGACCGGATATAGTTTCCCGTGTATTCAAGCAGAAGTTGGAACTTCTCATGAAAGACTTGAAGGATAATCACGTATTTGGACGGACCAGGGCTGGTACGCTGCCCCTCCTTAAGTTATCTTCTTCTCTTCTATTTATTTTTCGATGCTAATATTCACTTCCGATTTTCAGTTGTCTACACAATTGAGTTCCAGAAGCGAGGTTTGCCCTACGCCCATATCTTGCTATTTCTCGAGAGGGATGACAAGTTCCCGGAGGCAGCTGATGTCGACTCCGTTATTTCTGCGGAGATACCCGATCCATTGGTCGACCCTTCCTTGCATGAGGCAGTTAAGGATCTAATGATTCATGGTCCGTGCGGCCTCGCCAATCCAAAGTCGCCGTGCATGACTAATGATGTATGTACTAAAAGATTTCCAAAGGCGTTTTGTAAACGCACAACTGTTGACGGTGACGGTTACCCAATGTACCAGAGGAGGGACAATGGTATTAGAGTTGAAAAGGGTGGTTTAAGCGTGCACAATAGATTTGTTGTTCCGTATGATGCCCAATTGCTCACAAGATACCATACCCACATTAACGTTGAGTGGTGTAACCAGGCACGATCCATTAAATGTCTATTCAAGTACGTGAACAAGGGTTATGATAGGGTCACTGTTGGTGCATCCTTCAGGACGAATCCCGATGAAGTATATCACATTCAGGAGTACTATGACTGTCGGTACGTTTCCCCTTGCGAGGCTGCCTGGCGCATCTTCTCCTTCGAAATTCATTATAGGACGCCTCCAGTCCTTCGTTTCGAGTACCATTTGCCGAATGAGCAGAATGTTGTATACAACGATGATGACCCTCTGGCGGAAATTGTTGCACGATCCAATGGTGCTAGAACAAAGTTCACCGCTTGGTTGGAGTACAATGCAGACCATTGTGAATCGAGAGGACTGACATACTCCGAGTTTCCTACCAAGTATGTTTGGCAGAAGGAGGGCAGGTGTTGGACCCCCCGTAAGAGGGGATTCAGTTTAGGTAGAATGTGTCATATGTCGCCAAATGGTGGGGAACGATACTATATGAGGCTGTTACTCAATTTCGTTCGTGGTCCTACATGTTATGCCGACATTCCTACTATCAAGGGCGTTGTATATGATACCTACAAGGATGCGTGCTATGCTTTAGGCTTACTCGGTGACGACAAGGAGTATGTCGACGCTATAGAGGAAGCCAGTTACTGGGGCAGTGGTGTGTACTTGAGGAACATGTTTACCACCCTTCTGTTTTCTGGAAGTTTGGTTAAACCAGAGGAACTTTGGGAGAAAACCTGGCACCATCTCTGCGACGACATTCTGTCCAAGCGACGGAAAGAACTCCTCAATTTTGGTTAGTTATTATCAGCCATCACAATCCTCAGTCTCGATGTTCTACAGTAATTGTGTTGAAGAATTACGCTTTATCTGAAATTGAGGCTATCCTACTTGGTAACGACAGCTCTCTTTCAAAATTTCCAAATATGCCATTTCCTGATCAGGACATATTTCGTGTTGATTCAAATAGGTTAATTTCCGATGAACTTTCGTATGACTGTGCTGCTCTGAAGTCCGAGTACGTCTCCTACATGTCAACTATTACAGATGAACAGAGAGCAGTGTACGATGCAGTCGAGTCTGGTACTGGGCGTCTTTTTTTCCTATACGGCCACGGTGGAACGGGAAAGACTTTCATCTGGAAAAATCTTTGCGCTGATTTGCGAAGCAAGGGCCATATTGTCCTCCCGGCCTGTTGCGTCAAGTGATATTGCTGCAACCCTTCTTCCTAGAGGCTGCACTGCCCATTCTAGATTTAGTATACCCATTAATGTTGATGAGAAGTCAATGTGCCCTGGAATTAAACCGGGGTCCGACTTGGCTGAACTTCTCATCAAAGCGAAGCTAATTATATGGGATGAAGCCCCAATGGTTAGTCGATATTGTTTTGAAGCCCTTGATAGAAGTGTTAGGGATATCACGAGATTTGTCAACCCATCTTACGCGGACAAGCCATTCGGAGGCAAGGTCGTTGTTCTTGGTGGAGATTTCAGGCAAATCCTACCAGTTGTTCCCAAGGGTAGTCGATAGGATATTGTCTATGCGTCTATTTGTTCGTCTCCTATTTGAAGAGATGTGAAGGTAAAATCTGTCGAATGAGATCTCTTTTAGGAATTGTTGTGACCTACCTCCGTCGTATGTAGAACCCGAAATTACATTATATAATATTCACCGGTTCTCATATCCCTTTGCAGGTTCTTCGGTTGAATACAAATATGCGACTTCAGTCCGGTCGCTCTAGAGGCGAAGTTGATGAAATCAGGGAATTCTCTGAATGGATATTGAATGTAGGTGATGGTCTCGAAGGGGGTTCTAACGATGGCGTAGCAACCATAAAGATACCAGACGAGTTCCTCATCCATCCTGGTGCAGATTCCGTTGCAGCAATTGTTGGTAGCACATATCCTGACTTTGAAAACAAATACAAGGACACGGACTACCTGCAGGAAAGGGTTGTGCTTGCTCCAACTCACGACGTAGTTGAGAAGGTTAACGCTTATGTACTGTCCATTTTACCCGGAGACGAAGTTGTGTACCTAAGCTCAGACGAGATAAGCAGTGGCGAAACCTGCAGTGCCATTCTCGATCTGTACTCTACCGAATATTTAAACACAATAAGGTCGTCGGGCCTGCCAAACGACCGGTTGTGTCTAAAGGTTGGAGCAATAGTAATGCTATTGAGAAATCTAGACCAAGCAAACGGTCTATGTAACGGGACAAGGTTGGTTATATCGAAACTCGGTGATCGTGTACTCGAAGCCAAAGTTATATCAGGGATCAGAAAAGGAGAAATGGTGTACATACCAAGAATTAAACTGTCACCCTCAGACGAGACTAAGGCCCTGTTCTTTTCAGCTTATTTTCAGCCCGTTTCAGACCAGCTCAGTTTTTATCAGCTCAGCCCAGCTCGTATCAGCTCAGCCCAGCTCCTATAAGCTCAGCTCAGCTCAGCTCTAATATTTTCAGCCCAGCTTCAATATTTTCAGTTCTTAAAATAAATAAATAATAATAATAATATGTATTATTATTATTATTATTATTATTATTATTATTATTATTATTATTTATTTATTTATTTATTTATTTATTTATTTATATGAAACAGAAGTTGCATTAAGATCGAAACAAATTAGAATAAGTTATTATTATTATTGTTGTTGTTGTTATTGCATTCGATATAAATGCAAGTTTCTTTTCATAAAAAATAATAATAATGATCATAATATTGTTGTTGTTGCTGTTATTTTTATTACTTGTATCTCTCAATGTTAATAATAATAATAAATTCCATCATGTTACAGAAAAAATGACCGGGCAAAATTTCACCCGGTGAGACACCACCGGGGGAAATTTCACCCGACGGTGAAACGCCTCCCCCGAAGATTTTCCGAGCTTACCCACCGGGCAAAACTCACTGTGCGATCTACATAGTTTCCATCAACATAGTTTCCATCAACATAGCTTACCGACCGGGCAAAACTAGATCCTCCATAATTCTAGTAGTTTACATAGTAATTAATAGTAGATCTACATAGTTTCCATCAACAATTATCTAGATTTGAAGTTTGTAAGAAGATTATTCAAGTTTTATTTGAAGATTTGTTGGGTTTATTGAAGGATTAGTGACAAGTTTTTCGCTTTATTCATCAAAGATTCAATCTTTATTCACACAATCTTCTTATTTCTTATAGATCTACATAGTTGGTATAATTTTCTTCCACTCTCTAATCTCTAGTTTAGTTTTTATGTTGTTTACTCATCATTATCTTGTCTAAATCAAATTGGTGTTGTTAGTTTCATTAGATCTAATTAATATGCATGTTGTAGTGATCTTCTCCTTAGTAGATATTTTGTTGTGTTCCATAATGATTTGTGAGTAAATTTCTTGTTGGGGAGTTTAGGGATGAGGGCTTGGATTATTTGAATATAGGGATGTTGGTGGGTTGCTTGTATGTTGGTTTATCTTATTTATGGTGTTATGTCATTGTTGTTTTAGTCCGGCTAACTAGACCGACCTTGACTAATTTCTATCAATATGGGGAAACTCGGGGTAGAAATTACCATGACTAGGGACTTACCCTCATTCGCCGCGAAAGCGGGATTTTAGGTGAGTTTATCAATATTGCGACAAAAACTCGATTCCGACCTTCTTAGACTCCAAGTACCGAATCCCGACTTCTCCCCAACACCTTTTCCCTAGATTGACCACCACTAGCATTTCCCCTAGTTGCTCCTCTAGATATTCCTTTAGTTTAGACTCGACCCTAGAAACCCCCCTCCCCTCTAGACATCGAACACGACACTTTAAACTTTACAACACACTCTGTTCCCAGTGGACCGACTTCGACTTACCACGATTACTTGTTTGTTATTGTGTAATCTCGAGTCTTATAAATATCGTTTGACCGCGTTGGATAGGCGACAATTCGACGTGCATCAAAATGGCGCTGTTGCCGGGGAACGGCTAGTTATTGTTGTGTTTTTAGTTGTTGTGTTTGATTCTTTTCCCTTCTCTCTTTTCCCTAGTACCGCGAGGTGCTAGGAGTCTCACCGTTTAATTGAGTTTTATGCCCAGGAACACGTCATCGCCCTTGTGATTCGATCCGGAGCCGGAAAGGACTTTTAGAGCATTGCGTTTTCGAGGAAATAACTCAACCACCATCATTCTACATCCTTCATTATCACCTCCTAACCTTAATCCCATCCTACCACATTCACCTTCTACACCTTCTACATCACATAATCCAACTCCAAATAATCCTTCCATACCCTCCACTTCACAAAATTCACCACCACCACCACCACCATCACCGAAAACACCACCACCTAATCAAGATCCACCTCCTCCAAATTCTCCAAATCCACCAAATTCAAATCCACCATCACCACCAATCCAATAAATGGCGACCCTAGGTTCACATTCCCAATTAACACATGAAGAAACACCTTCTCCCGTCGATTTCGGAGAGATACCCTAGATCTATGAATTGAAAGCTTCTTTGACTAATGCGGTCCAACAAGATACTTTTCACGGTTGTTCTCAAGAAGATGCTCAAGAGTACATCGCTTCATTTAAAGAAAAATTAGTAGGAGCCCGTCTCAATGGATTAACTTCATGCCAATTGCGCCGTTTATTATTTCCGAAGACCTTGAGAGATGGAGCTCGTAGATGGCTTCAAGGTCATCCCGCTAATACTTTCACAGCATGGGCTCAATTATCTAATGCCTTCTTGGAGAAATATTTTTCGCTGTCAAAGACTAACCAATATCGCATGGAGATACAAACATTCAAACAAAATGAATTTGAAAACCTAAGTGAGGCTTGGGAAAGATTTAGAGATTTGTTGCGCAAATGTCCACATCATGGAATACCCGATTGGCTAACCACCCAAACGTTTTACAACACCCTTTCATCGAGAACCAAGGAGAACCTCAATTCGGCCGCCGGAGGAGATTTATCTTCTCTCACCGATGAGGCATCTAAGAATCTTATTGAGAAGATGGCAAGGAGTGATTCAAGAATGGGTCAGTCGAGGGATTCTAGAAAGAAAGTTGAAGTGAACTCATCTACGAGTTCTAATGAACTGAAATTCCAAACGGAACTTGAGGAATTGAAAAAGAGTGGATGTCATGAGTTCGAAGCCTACTCCTAGAGGTATGTACCAAATTCAAGGGAGTGTTCCACCAAGGCAACCATCACCTCCAAAGCAATTAACATGGGAAGTTCAATGTGATCATTGTGGCAATCATAGTCACGATTCTAGCTTTTGCATTCCTAATGAAGAAGTTTATGTTGAAGAGCCAAATGAAGTCCAAACTATACAAGTATATGGGCAAAGACCTCAATTTGATCATTTTTCTAATACTTACAATGCCGGCACGAGGTTTCATCCTAATTTCTCTTATGGAAATCAAAATGTTCAAAACCCGATGCCACGCGCCCAAGGGAGTCAAATGAGGTCATTCAATCAAAGTCAACAAAGGCCCTTTAATCAAGGTCCTCCAAAGATGCCCCCATATGTGCCTCCTCATCAAAGGAGCAACTTCAATCAACAAGGTAGCAACTTCCATGTTCCGAACAACTACAACAATTACCAAAATCAACATGGTAATCACTTTAATCATGGATACAATCAAGGGTTCCAAGGTAACTTTCAAGGAAATCAAAGTTACAACCAACCACCATTCAATCAACCCTCTCAATCTTATGGCCAATCAAGCAATTCTCAATTTGGTCAAGGAGGACCCTCATTGGAGAACTATAATGATTTGCAAAGAACCGTTGGCCAACTATGGAATGAACATCAAGATACTAAGGCAAGGCTAAAGGTTTGGGAATCACAAGAAGCAAAGAAAGCCTTAGCCACACCAATTCATCCACCCCATGGTTTGCCCGATCAACCCCAAAGCCTAAGAGATCCTTCACACCAAGCAAATGCCGTAATTTTGAGAGGTGGCAAAGAACTTGAGGACCCATATAAGAACTTGAACTTGAACACCAAGAGTACTCCATCCAAAGTGAATCAACCAAGTGCAGCACAAGAATCATCTCCCACTTCCCCCAAACAAAACCGGGGAATACAAGCGGAGTTTGATATCCTCCAAAATGCGAAGAATGAATTAAGAGAACAAAGAAAAAAGAAAGAGCAAATGGAAGAAGAAGCCAAAAGAAAAGAGACGGAGCGATTAGCCGAAGAAGAAGAAGAATCCAATGTTCCACCGCCTCCCGCTCCTATCCCTCCATTGCCTTTTCCCGAACGAGCTAAGCCACACAAAGAGAATGCACAATTTAGCCGTTTTGTGGATATGTTAAAGAAAGTAGAGGTAGCTTTACCTTTCACCGAGGTAATTTCTCAAATGCCCCTCTATTCTAAGTTTTTGAAAGATTTCTTGACTAAAAAGAGAACCATAGAAGACAAAGAATGTATCTCTCTCACGGGTCAATGTAGTGCCATTCTTATGAACGAAATGCCAAAGAAACTAGACGATCCCGGTAGCTTTTCCATCCCTTGTCGGGTAGGAAATGTTGTTGTTAATCAAGCTTTATGCGACCTAGGGGCTAGTGTTAGTTTGTTACCCTATTCTATTGCTAAAAGACTTAGTGTGGGGGAGATAAGAGCCACTAGCATGTCGATTCAACTTGCGGATAGGTCCGTCAAGTACCCACTTGGGATACTTGAGGATGTACCCGTTCAAGTTGGTAAGTTCTTTATCCCCTCCGACTTTATTGTCATGGATATGCCCGAAGACACTATTACCCCCATTATCTTAGGTCGACCTTTTATGGCTACCGGAGGTACTATAGTTGATGTTAAGAATGGAAAGTTATCATTTAACATAGGGAACGAGTCGGTAGAGTTTTCCCTTTCTCAAGCTCTTAAACAACCAATGATTGAACAAATGCATTCCATTGAAGTTATTGATAGTTTGGTTGAGTATAGCTTGATAGATGATGATAAGCAAGAAGAGGAACCATTTGACTCTCCACCTCTTGAGGAAGAATGTTTGCATGATGAAAAGGTAGAACCACTACCTGTGGGTAAGAGTATGGTATCTTCTCCTCCTAATCTTGAACTTAAACCACTCCCCTCTTCCCTCAAATATTCTTTTCTTGAAGGAACTAATTATCCCGTTATCGTCAATGCTACCCTTGATGGGCCTCAATTGGAAAAACTTTAATTGTTTTGAGAAAGCACAAAAAGGCCATCGGGTATAGCATTGCCGACCTCCAAGGCATAAGCCCAAATGTTTGCATGCATAGGATCATCCTTGATGATGACCACCGTCCTTCGGTTGAGGGTCAACGTAGGTTGAACCCCACCATGAAAGAGGTTGTCATGAAGGAAGTCCTCAAGTTGTATGAGGCTAACATTATATACCCAATAAACGGAAGTAAATGGGTTAGCCCCGTACAAGTTGTGCTGAAAAAAGGAGGAATGACGGTTGTTAAAGGAGAAAAGAGTGAGTCGATTTCCACTAGGACTATTACCAGTTGGCGCATGTGTATAGACTATCGTAAATTGAACACGACCACCATAAAAGATCATTTTCCCCTTCCCTTTATTGATCAAATGCTTGAAAGATTGGCGCATCATTCTTATTTTTGTTTCCTCGATGGTCATTCCGGATTTCTTCAAATTCCTATTCATCTCGATGACCAAGATAAGACCACTTTTACATGTCCCTATGGCACCTATGCTTACAGAAGGATGCCATTTGGATTGTGTAATGCGCCGGGAACGTTTCAAAGATGTATGATGGCTATTTTCTCCGATTTTATTGAAAAATCCATGGAAGTTTTTATGGATGATTTTAGTGTCCATGGTACATCTTTTGATTCTTGCCTTGAAAATCTTGATCAAGTGTTAGCTCGATGTGAAGAGTATAGACTTGTTTTAAATTGGGAAAAGTGTCATTTTATGGTTGAACAAGGTGTTGTCCTAGGTCATATTGTGTCTAATAGAGGAGTTGAAGTCGATAAGGCGAAAGTCTCCGTGATTGAGAACTTGCCACCACCTACAAATGTCAAAGGGGTGAGGAGTTTTCTAGGTCACGCCGGTTTTTATAGACGATTTATTAAAGACTTTTCTAAGATTGTTAAGCCTTTGACTTCTTTGCTTATGAAAGATGCACATTTTGTTTTTGATGACTCGTGTCTTGAGGCCTTTTGCAGGATAAAGACCGCTCTCACTACCACATCAATTATCAAAGCTCCCGATTGGAATCTTCCATTTGAGATCATGTGCGATGCATCCGATTTTGCCGTTGGTGCCGTTCTAGGTCAACGGGTTGATAAGAATCTACATGTGATCTATTATGCAAGCAAAACCCTAGATGAAGCCCAATCGAGGTATACCACAACCGAAAAAGAGATGCTTGCCGTTGTCTATGCCATGGAGAAATTTCAAAATTATGTTACCGGTTCCGAAGTCATTATTCACACCGATCATGCGGCCATTCGATACATCATGTCCAAAAAGGAGACAAAGCCCCGACTCTTTCGGTGGGTGCTCCTTTTACAAAAATTTGATATTGAGATTAAAGATAAAGCCGGATCGGAGAACTTGGTAGCGGATCATCTTAGTAGACTAACGGTTGGTAAAGAGAGCAATGAAGAAGATGGTATCCCCATCAATGAAGCTATGAGAGATGAGGCCTTGATGGCCGTTGAAACTATTACACCTTGGTATGCCGATATCGTCAATTTCTTAGTGTCTCACTTTATTCCGGATGATTATTCCAAACAAGAGAGGAAGAAACTACGTTATGAAGCCCGACGCTATTATTGGGACGAGCCTTATTTGTTTCGCCGATGTATAGATGGAATTTACCGACGATGTGTTACGGCCGAAGAAGGATATAATATTGTGAAGCACCTTCACTCGAAATCTTATGGTGGACACTTGACCAACCAAAAGACAATTGCCAAGGTTCTCCAAAGCAGGTTTTGGTGGCCTTCCATGTTCAAGGACATTCGAGCTTTCATTCTCACATGCGATGCATGCCAAAGAAGTGGCAATATTACAAGAAGAAATGAGATGCCCCTTCAACCTATCTTGGAGATTGAATTGTTCGATGTTTGGGGCATTGATTTCATGGGTCCGTTCACATCCTCTTTTGGTAACAAGTACATTCTAGTTGCGGTTGATTATGTCTCAAAATGGATCGACGCCGTAGCTTCCCCCACCAATGACTCCAAGGTTGTAATCAAGCTTTTCAAGAACGTAATTTTCCCGAGATTCGGTATGCCTAGAGTCATAATTAGTGATGGAGGCTCTCATTTTAGGAAGGACACCTTTGAACACCTTCTTAGGAAGTACGGTATCACCCACAAGATGTCCTTAGCCTACCACCCTCAATCAAATGGGCAAGCCGAGATCTCCAATTGTCAAATCAAGGGAATTTTAGAGAAAGTTGTAAATACACACCGAAAGGATTGGTCATTGAAATTAAATGACGCCCTTTGGGCATTGAGGACGGCTTACAAAGCGCCGATTGGAACCACTCCTTATCGTCTTGGATATGGTAAAGCTTGTCATTTACCGGTGGAGTTAGAACACAAAGCCAAATGGGCAATCAAAGAGCTAAATTTCGATGAGAGTGTTGTAGGAGATAATCGCCTTCTCCAACTACAAGAATTGGAAGAACTAAGACTTGAAGCCTACAAAAATTCGAAGATCTACAAAGAACGAACTCGCCAATGGCACGATTCTCGAATTCTTCGTAAGGACTTCTCCGTTGGTGATAAGGTATTACTCTTCAACTCTCGCTTTAAGCTCTTCCCCGGTAAGTTGAAATCAAAATGGTCGGGTCCATTTGAAGTGACCGGAGTGCAACCATATGGATCGATAGAGATATCTAGCCCGGAAACCGGGAAGTTTATGGTTAATGGGCAACGTTTGAAGATTTATCATCCCGGTCATATTCGTGAGACCTTTGATACTATGAAGTTTGGTGAGCTCCCATCGGGGAGCGTTGTTTGAGCCCCTCTCGCAATTGATGTAGGTTTGGTGGTATCCTCAACAACCACCTTGTATATATGTATCATATTTCTTTGAGTTTATTAGTTTTGTTAGCTTGAGAAGATTGGTTGAAATTGGATTTCACCATGGAGCTTAATTTGGATGAAGATCAAGCTTTTGGAGAAGTTATGGAGCTTAATCGAAGACCACAAGCATGTTTGTGGGAAAAATTTGATTATGTAATATGAGTCGAGTCAATATTTGAATCTCTAGGTGATTATTGAAGAGCCATGAAATGGCAAGGCGGAAAAACGCAGCAAAGAAGACCGCCGGGTGAAATTTCGCCCGGCGAGACTCGACCGGGCGAAATTTCGCCCTACGGAAAAGTTGCCAGAATTGCCGGAACCGAAGAATTTACCACCGGGCGAAATTTCGCCTTGTGAGATTTTCACCGGGTGAAATTTCACCCGGTGGAGAAAAAGTTGGCAAAGCGATTTTTACGACGAAAAGTCGTCGGGTGAAATTTCACCCGATGGTGCCGACCGGGTGAAATTTCACCCGGCGGCGTGAGCTGTCCGGATCACCTACACTTTTACTCACTCATTACATTTTCATCTCCTTCCAACAATTTACCTCGACATAACTTTCCCTCCAATAATTTTTACACCAAATTTTTACCACTAACTTTAAAACTTTCACTTTCTCTCCTCAAACACCCTTATTTATTCCACCTTTTTCACCTCACTCATCATTTCACCCTTTCAACCATCACAAAATCATTACACCACCTTCCATACACCACATTCAACCTCCATTCATAACTCCTTTCCATACTTGGGTGAATATTTATTTTGGGTTTTTGAAGAAAGAAGAAGCAAAAGTTTTGGGATTTTTCTTGCAAATTATTATCATGGAGACAAGAGCCCAACGAGCCGCGCGTAAACAAGGTATGGCCTCGACTTCTAATCCTTCTAAATGTTCATCTTCTAGTAAGTCCGCTAGGCCTAAACTTTTACCTTACCCTAATTCACCTCTTGCTCGTACCTTCTCTGAAAAAGCTTTTCAGAGTATGAGATGGCCTTGTCCATTCACAATGAAAACTCTAGGAATTAAGAACGATATTAGAGAGTTATCGTCTAGAATTGATATTAGTAAACTCCTTGATTTTGTGCCTTGCACAAATAAAGACTTGACTTGTGAGTTTTTAGGTACCTTTACAATCGATAACCCGACCACACCTAAGGAGTTCAAATTTAATTTGTTTGGTAGAAATCACTGTTTAAATATTTCTGCCTTTAGCTTAGCTCTAGGTTTGCCGGGTACCGGACTAAGTAGACCCCTATGTGATTCGCAAAGTAGTGCGACTAGGAGAGACTTGTGGAGGCGCATAGCGCCGGGTCAACGTGATTTCAAACCCAATTATAATTTTACCGTTGAAATCCGTAACCCAACCATTCGTTATTTTGCTGAAATCCTTTCTCACTGTCTTTTGCCATCTATCGATAACATCATTAACCTTAATGTGTGTGTCCTACAATTGATATGTGACTCTTTACTCGATAACCCTTACCCCCTTGACCTACCTATTGTCGTGGCGTTACACTTTCATCAAATTATTATTGACCAACGCCTTACCGTAGACTGTGGTGGTCTTGTGACTGTAATAGCAAGAAATTTGGGTTATGCGACCGACCATATTAAACCACATGACCCCCGTGTCTGGCTTGACGAGGCTTACTTCCCTACTTGGATCTTTCATGTGCCTGACCACCACCTCGTCTCTCTTAGCCATGACCGTGCCTTAATTGTCCCCAGCAAGTACCGAACCAATATTTATAACCCTCGTAATTGGGACCTACCTCCAGGTCCCTGTGAATTCCGACTGAACAACTCGGGGGATGTAGGAGTTTGGGAGTATGCCGGTGAGGGAACTCCCACGGCCTCCTTTGCGTCAAATGACTATTCGAACTAGACCCCCCTACAAGAGTCGGTAGATTATGTGGTTCGTATGTGTTGTGGGTATATATGTGTGGAGTCGGTGAGTCTTAATCATTTACAATTGTATGTGAATTAATGTTGTTCCTTGTCCTATCATTATAATCTTTGTGATTGTTTTATCTCGAACAAAATTGCAAGTTGTCCCACCGTCCCATTGAATGATTTTTTGTGGCCGTCGCGGCCTTGGAAATGCTCCCGGTCCCTTGGCTATGAGATTACGCCATTGACCCTTTGAAAATCCAAATTTTTAATCAAATTTTCTCAATTTTTCTTAATCCGGGTTAGGTGACGTGACTACACCTATGCCCAATTTTTCACCCTTTTCGTTTTATTTTCTTTCATTTTCATTTTCTTAGCTACTTGGTTAGGGTCTAGGTGATGTGATTGCACCTAGGCCCGCCACTATTTTACCGCTTTCCTTATTTTATTTTCCTTTTTCTTTTCTCAAAAATTTTGAAAAATCCAAAAACATTCAAAAAAATTGTAAAACCCAAAACATTTCAAAAATCATAAAATCCAAAAAAAAAATTCTTATTTTTCTTATCTTCCGTTTTTTTGTTCTTCCCTACTTGTCCATTGAGGACAATGTACAGTTTTAGTGTGGGGAGGAATCTACTATCTTTTATTTTTCAAAAATCTTTTCAAAAATCCATGAAAATTTGAAAAATTCGAAAAATCAAAAACATTTTCTTTTCTCGTTTCTCGTTATGTTTCGTGTCCCGTGTATGTCTTGTTCTCTACTCTTACAGGTAACCACCACTAAATAGCACGATTGAAGAGATTATGAAAGCACCCCCTAGGTAACTTCCTTCCTTCTTTCTCCTTTAATTTTGTAGAGGAGTTAGGTCGTTGCTATTTGGAGGCTCTCGAAGTTGAGCATTTGGGTGTTGTGGTTGATTTTGTGTGCTTTAATGTTGATGGAGTATGGAGTGCATGACTTTACTCGTGTTTTCTTTTATTTGCTTTCATTTTCATGTGTTCTTTTGCTTTTGTATAGTGTGTCTAGGATTATAACTTTTCGAAAACCCGATTACAAATCTCTTACAAGAGTTTACATTCCATTGTAGATAACCCATTGTAGATTTTGGACCTTAGTCTAGTAGAATGACTCTTAGGCAATGAATTTGTTGATCATTTAGCTTTGAGTCCACCTTTTCTACTAGAGGTTTACTTCGGGGTTTGCATTTGACCACCCATGGAGGAGTTAGGCCTTGGTTCCCGCATCCCGTTTTCTAGGTGACCTTGCTCGAATAACCATTGCACCTTTAGTCCAAATTTATTCCATCTGTTGTGGGTTATCCGGAATGGCGCGCGTTCTCGATTACCTATCTTTCCGCCATCTATACATCATCACAATAAGTTTACACAAAAATAATCTCCAAGCTTGGTTACAAACCACATCAAAAAGCCAAAAAGGGAAAACCAAAGCAAGAGAAAAAAGGCACAAAAATATGAAAAAGAAGAAAGAAAAAACAAAGGAGAAGAAAAAGAGCTTCAAATGAAAATCAAATTATCAAAAACGTCTCCTTCAAAAACAAAAACAAAAACAAAAAAAAAGCCCTTTGATCGATTCATCATCGTGAAGTGCCAACTAGAGGACCGAGTCCCGAGGTCGAAAGATAGCGGTGATGAGTCGATCCACCCCAATAACTGTAAACACTCCACTTTCTTATTTGGGCTAATTTAAGAAATTCGAGTTTTGGAACGACCCTCTTGGCTTAGCCAAAGAGAGCGGGACTGCGCTTACCTACAGTGTCGAACGAATCCATGGTTCACTTTTTCCACTCCGTTATACGCCCCGTAGTACCCCTTTAGAAGATTAGGCGGACCTAGGCTAAGTTATCAACATCTATATTGCTTGATTGTCATAGTATTAGATTTTGGTCCTTGTTTACGTGGGTCATTTATCTTGGAAGTCTATTGTTGTTTTAGGTAAGTAATCGGTGTCTTTCCCCGTTGTCTCGATGAGGGATTCAGTGTTTTATTTTTGCTTTGGATGCGTCTAATCTTTCGTGTTATGTGTTTCTGTGTGTTTAGTCACATCCACCATTTTGAGCAAGCCCCAACTTGCCTTGCATGGGAGTACTTTACCTCATAAGTATTTCGATGTGAGTTGAAGGGACGGAGCGGGCCCGTTAATTGCCCCGTATCGGCTTAGCATAGTCTAGCTAGTAGTAGTAGTTTGTAATTTCTTTTTGGGTCTTTGCTCGAGGACGAGCAACGGTTCAGTGTGGATCAGTTGTTGTGTGCTAAATTTAGACCATTTTTCCTCCCATTTAGACCCGTTTTTCCCTCGTTTTACGAGTCTTGAGTGCGATTATCGCCATATTTTGCGTACTTCTCACATTAGCGTCCCTCTTGTGCGTTTTACGTGTTTTTGGTAGTTTTTCTATCAATTTTGATAGGTTTTGCTACAAAAATCACGATTGAGTTTCCACGAGCACAAGAGAAGGGAATATCGTCCAAAGAGCAAAGCACACAACTTAAAGTTTAAAGCCATCCGATCATACAACGAAGAATGAGACAAGATTCGAGGCCAGAAAAAATGACCAGGCGAAATTTCACCCGACGGTAAAACGCCTCCCCCGAAGATTTTCCGAGCTTACCCACCGGGCAAAACTCACCGGGCGAAATTTCGCCCACCGGGTGAAATTTCGCCCGATGGAAAGAAGTGCCAAAAACGCCAAAAAAGGAAGAAAATCTCACCGGGCGAAAATTTCACCCGGTGAGAATTATCGTCAAGTCCGCAGGGCGAAGTTTCACCCCATGAAGATGCTAAGGGAGATTGTCTCACTAATGGAGCATAAAGTGGATTTGGGCTTTAGGTTAAATACCCATTAAGAGATTCCTATATATATGTTACCCTAGTTTATTGCCCAAGTCACCTCTCCATTGTACTAAGGAGGGAAGACATTACACCATTCCACCATCTTATTACACCATCTCCTTAGTAGTAGTATTCTAGAAAAATCCTCCATAATTCTAGTAGTTTACATAGTAATTAATAGTAGATCTACATATTTTCCATCAACAATTATCTAGATTTGAAGTTTGTAAGAAGATTATTCAAGTTTTATTTGAAGATTTGTTGGGTTTATTGAAGGATTAGTGACAAGTTCTTCGCTTTATTCATCAAAGATTCAATCTTTATTCATGCAATCTTTTTATTTCTTATAGATCTACATAGTTGGTATAATTCTCTTCCACTCTCTAATCTCTAGTTTAGTTTTTATGTTGTTTACTCATCATTATCTTGTCTAAATCAAATTGGTGTTGTTAGTTTCATTAGATCTAATTAATATGCATGTTGTAGTGATCTTCTCCTTAGTAGATATTTTGTTGTGTTCCATAATGATTTGTGAGTAGATTTCTTGTTGGGGAGTTTAGGGATGAGGGCTTGGATTATTTGAATATAGGGATGTTGGTGGGTTGCTTGTATGTTGGTTTATCTTATTTATGGTGTTATGTCATTGTTGTTTTAGTCCGGCCAACTAGACCGACCTTGACTAATTTCTATCAATATGGGGAAACTCGGGGTAGAAATTACCATGACTAAGGACTTACCCTCATTCGCCGCGAAAGCGGGATTTTAGGTGAGTTTATCAATATTGCGACAAAAACTCGATTCCGACCTTCTTAGACTCCAAGTACCGAATCCCGACTTCTCCCCAACACCTTTTCCCTAGATTGACCACCACTAGCATTTCCCCTAGTTGCTCCTCTAGATATTCCTTTAGTTTAGACTCGACCCTAGAAACCCCCCTCCCCTCTAGACATCGAACACGACACTTTAAACTTTACAACACACTCTGTTCCCAGTGGACCGACCTCGACTTACCACGATTACTTGTTTGTTATTGTGTAATCTCGAGTCTTATAAATATCGTTTGACCGCGTTGAATAGGCGACAATTCGACGCGCATCACCACTCATTCCGTCTGCTGTATTCCTGAAGTCCGATCTCCCCCTCCCAACCCTCTCGAAGCACTTCTGTAGTTTGAATGCACTCCTGTACCTATGCTCGCCACTGAAGAACTCGATTGCGATAGCCCGCTTGAAAACTCCAGGTTTCCCCTTCCATACATGGTGGACTTTCCTGACAGGGTATCCCAGCTTCAATAGTTCATCCTTAACGCACGCGAAACTCTTTCCGGTTACCTCTCCGTCGGCCGTGACTTCGTATGGCAGATTGTGCATGATGACGGTCGGTGGGTAGATTAATTTTTCAGCCATTGTTTCGAGATTTTGGCTTTTCTTCTATTGTGATGTTTTTTCCAGGTTGAAGATTGAATTCGATTTGGGAATGATCATAAATTTCGTCGTTTTGCATGCTAAATATCTTATGAGAGATACGGTTAAGTGGTTGTGGGTGATTGTGATGTCATAATTACTGCATAGGGGTAATTGGGTAATTACCCTTGGAAAACGGAAGAAGTAGCCCATTTGCTTGTCAATTGAGTTAATTTGTCATCATTGCACTTTTGCTCTATCAACTTTCCTTCATACCAATTGAGTTAAACGAGTATCTTTTTGTTCATCAGTGCAAACGTAGGCAGTCACGTTTATTTGGATACCGTATTCCGTTTTTACCCGTGGTACGTTATGTTGTACGTCAAAAAAAAATTCAATGCGTATACTAAATGTTTCCGATATTATCTGTTATATTTGTCGGACGTCAGTGTCACCGTGTAGTAGTAAGGTACGCCATTTAGTCGTTGCCCAACTAATTATTAACATTACGTTGATGAGAACCTTTCAAATTCCTTTGTGTTGAGTACTTACGAACTAATTACTTTCCTTGACTATTTGACCTATGTTGTGATTAACTAATATTCGACATTATTTCGTAACACGATGAGTTCCACTCAGACGATGTTCGTTAAATTAATTTGTTAGATAACAATTTTATTCATACACGTTCAGATATATATCCACATTTGTAATTAGTCCATCAACTAACGGACGACCTCCAGATTCCGTTAGTATTACGTATTTAGTACAACTTTGAACTATTTATTAATTTCTCCAAAATACATTGTGTAAGTGCTCAATTAGTAATTTCACCCGTAACGTTTGGTGGCACTTTATTCATACTATCGAAACCGTGTCAAAGTTTTGATGACGTTGAGCAGGAAATTCGTGATCAAATTGAATTACTGACCAACAAACACACTACTTCGCAAAACATTCGGAATTAGTACTTTTACCAACACCATAAAAAAATCGTAGATTACCGACTACTAAATTCTTAACATGCAAGGCAGTTACATATTAACCAAAAACTTCTCACCAACCAGTAATGCACGCAGCAGTAGTATCAAAAATAACTTCCAAACCGTCACCATGTAGTTAATTGTCGGAGAAGAGCATGTAGTTTTCGTTCAATGCGTTAATAACATATTCTTAAATTTCATTTACATAACTAATTACACATTTTCTGCCACTCGACCTACATGTAACTTCTACTCCCTCCGAGTTCCTATGTTCTTCCCCTTTCTTTTTGGGAGGAAAATAAAGAAGGGGAAATGTGTGGTTAAAAAAGGAGGAGAAAGAGAGAGAAATGAGAAAGTAAATGTGAACCACATATTAATAGCCTAAAAAGAAAATAGGGAAGAAGATTAAACTCAGCCCATTAAGGAAAGAGGGAAGAACACTAAAACTCGGAGGGAGTATGTACAGCGCAACTTAATCAAAATACTTACTTCCCTTCTCGTTCATCTAATCGATGTAGAAATTCCTGTAAATTTTGTTCAAAGCGTCCATAACATGTCCGTAGGTCCCAAATTCCTCGGCCTCGCCCAAATACGTTCCAACATAACGGCACCATATTGACACCATACGGTAGTCCGTTTCCGTTGACAGATACTTCTCATCCTCCAAGAAGCAACCCAGCAATGTGGGCCGGCTTGGTGATCCCATTGGTAGGTCATTGCTTCCTTGGTCATCTCTTCATTTTCAAACTCCCTTTGAAGTTTGTAGGCCTGGAAATAGTTTGGCAGCCTCGCTCCGAACTCAACTACAACCGCCCTTTCGAAATCAAGCGTCGGCGATATACACGGATCTAACCTAATCACATCATAACCAAGGTAGTTTAGTCTCATTTTCAGAATGTGCAAATTCTGGCAAATATACCACCCGTCCTGCACGTCGTATGGCATGTTGTCGAGGATGCACTTAGGCGGCCACATCAACTGTCTATACATTTTGATTCATTAGCAAAAACAGTTTGTGGGGATGGTTTTTTCTTATTATTATGGAGAAGTTAGATGTGCATGCAAGTTCAACTTTTTTCTAAAATGAAGTAAATGAAGTTGTCATATTTACTTTGATTATATGTTGTGATGATAATGACTCTTCGACTCCGGTATAGTGTATTTATCTATGGGTTTTCGTTTGTCGATAATAGCACTAGCACATACGACTCATTTTAATTACGACAATTTTACACCTTCAGAACTGATCTTACCGTTGCTGACGGAAAGATAGTATCTGGGCCGTCATTGGATTGGGTTAGTCATTTCTATGGTTAGTGTCATTAAGCAAGCCCACTGGACCACTGTACTTGGGCCATGTGAACCCTTCTCCACTATTCTTCGAACAGCAACAGTTGGGGGAGTATACAAGGGATTATGGTCCATCCCAAATTTCGATCCATCACCCTTTTATGCAGCCCAAAATAGTAGATGACCGGTAAATGTGTACGTATTTCTACCCAGCCCGCCGAACTAATAACACTGTCCTCTCAGTAACGGCGCGTGCGAAATGACTAGCGCCTCCAATTGTATAATCGTGTTAACATCCACACAGAAAAAAAAACAAGATAAGATTTTTCTGTGTTAAAATTCGTTCTATTTAAATATATGTAAGAACAAACGAACTTTTCAGACGAACGAGAAATTGTAAGAATGCCAAACGACATCATTATTTACATTTGCGATGATTACTTGGGACATGTAGGTAGATGTCGTGTAACCTACTAACGATTGCGTAGGTGGAATGATCATTTTACATCATGGAGTAGAAAGTGGAATGATCAAGGCATCTTGAAGAGATTGCGTAGTTCCTGCTATAGGTTGTTCATTATTTCGATTACTTAATAACACCTGACTTTACTTAAACACTCTTAACGAATAACTTAATTCCAGTTGTTATATCATTCAACTCTTTATATAACTAAAAGCGAACAACCCGTGAAATTTTTCACGGGTAACACACTAGTTATTAGATAAACTCATTGTTCGGAGATGAGTTGTCATGGTCTCACAGACATATTAATATTGCTCACTGGCGCAAAATGGTATTTTCATGAGTGTCATTTGTGTCACTCAGGTAACTAATGTGAACACCAGAATCGTCGAGTGAGTCGGGTCAAATACGGGTCCCGTATCGGGTTATGGTCAAAATAAGGGACACAAATAGTTTCGAACGCCTAATTTTTTACCGATTTTTAAGTAAAAATATAGTATTTTTGATATTAAATTTTTATTTATTTAATACTATTAGTATTATTTTCTTTAAATTATAATTTTTATATTAAAAAAAATAAACAAAATTTTCTTAACTGGTCTCACTTCTTGATTTCTCTCGGGGTCGTCCCCTTAAGATAAACATTGATAAGCAGTGTCAGATCTTCGAAATGACAATGATTTGAAATAATCATAATCACTTCATCGCATAATTAATACTCCATCCGTCTCACTAAAAGAGTCACCCCACCTTCTTAGTGCGAATTATGGTGGATATAAATCTGTGGTGGAAAATGAAAGATGGAAAATAAGTGAGGTCAGAACCAATATTAACCACAAAAATCAGACAAAAAAAGAATAAAGCAAAAAGTGACTTTTAGAGAGATAATCCAAAACGGAAAGAGTGACTCTTCTACAAAGATAGAGGGAGTACTACTATGTATGTTTTTTTTTTAATCTCCCAACCGGGAATTACTTAATTAATTCAGAAAAAGCGATACAGCTAGCAGTAGGCGGAAGCCCATCGTTCCAGATAACATTAGACGATCCGACCAGTGTAGCATGTGCAAGTTCATGCGCCACACCATTACAAGCACGTCTCGTAAAACACCGACAAATAGAGTTAAAACTAGGACTAAGCTTTAAAATATCTTCAATCACTAAGAAGACACCACTCCTCGCGAGAATTAATGGCCTCAATCACCGTCAACGAGTCGCTTTCCACCACTATATCTCTATGGCCCTGGCGTCTAGCTTCTTTCATGCCTTCCAATATAGCCACCGCTTCAGCAATCTCGGGTTGCCATACCTCCTGCCGTCAAATGGAAAAACTCCATAGAACCCTACCCCATCTGTCACGGCCAACACCACTCAGCCCCACCCCCATCCCCTCCTTCGACCCCGCATCGACATTAACTTTCACTTGCCCCTCCCCCGGTGGTCCCTATCTTTCCGTTCTCGTTCTCGGCCCACCATCCGCTTGAGGCCCATACGTGTCCCCCTCCCCATCCTCATTCCCTTCGGCTAATTCCGACATAATATCCGTAACTCTCCGAACCACAATTTCCACCCTTGCAGGAACATTATTGAACACATGGTTGTTCCTCGCTTCCTAGAGCCGCCCAACACGCGTCATAAATAACCCGTAATTGGCCATCCCTAGCTCCTGCCACCTTGAATCCACCCAATCCCGAACCCTCATGGCCCCATCTTCTTCCCCCACCCCAATCCCTAGACTATCCCAAACCTGACTAGCAAGACCACAATCACGAATTAGGTGAAGACAAGACTCATAATTAGAATGACACAATGGACACATAGCATCCTCCGACCCGACTCGATTCGAAATATTTACCTTAGTTGCGATCGTGTCCCTGCAAAGCTGCCATAAAAAGAGTTTGACTCGAGGCAACACCGGGACCTTCCACAATCTATTCAATAACCATCTTTCTCGACTCTTGTCCGAGCAATCTTCCATCTGCTACTCCTTCCCGTCAAGAAGCTGGTACGCTGATTTTACGGAGTAAAGTCCATCCTTACCCAGGCCCCAGAACCAAATGTCGCGCATCTCCGACTCACACGGCATGATTTTAGTAATAGCCTTGTCCTCAATGGGTAGGAATAAAGTCTCCAACTTAGCAACATCCCAGCCCCTAACCCCATCCGTAGTGAGAAGGTCCACCACTCTCAACCCCTGCATCCCTTCCGGACACGGAGATAGAACTCGACCCCCATGATTCCCGGTTACCCATGCGTCTCTCCAGACGAGTGTATCTTCCCCATCGCCAATCCGTCGTCTCAGTCCTTTACGCAAGACTGACCTTGCATCAATAATACCACGCCAAGTAATGCTCGGATTTGAACCAACCGAGGCATTCAAAAAAATCACTGTCAGCGTAATATTTACTACGCATCAGACGAGGCCATAAAGCATCTGGTTCCGTAACTAATCTCCAGGCTTGCTTTCCGAGCAGGGCTAAATTGCACTTATTAAAGTCCCGGAATCCAATCCCCAAACTCCTTTGATCTGCACAATCAATTCCAAGCTACCCATGTAATACGACGGGACGAGTCGAGATGGCCCCACCAAAACTTCGAAATAATGGAGCTCAGCACCTCACAAAATTGCGTTGGAATTTTGAACACACTCATTACATAGGTCGGGAGCGAATTGGCCACAGCCTTTATAAGAATCTCCCGACCTGCCCTAGACAAAGTCTTCCCACGCCACACGTTCAGCCTTTTGTGAATTTTATTTCGAATAATGTCAGTAATAGCCTTCTTCGATCTTCCCACCATGGTGGGTAAGCCTAAGTATCTGTCCTGAACCTCTACTTCTTCAACCCCAAGAATCCTAGTGACAGCTTCACGCCTCACCTGAGAAACCCCCTGCCCATAAGAAACCGTCGTCTTAGCCAGATTCACAAGCTGGCCGGAAGCTGTCTCATAGGCCCGATGTATCCTATTTAGACTCGCCGCCTCTCCTTCGTTTGCCTTGAGGAAAAAGATACTGTCATCTGCAAAAAAACAAATGGGAAATAATCGGGGCCGTCGATGCAATTTTGATACCATGGGGCGACCCCCTCTCAATAGTCCGTCTCGTGAGGTTTGACAGTACCTCAGCACAAAGAATAAACAGATAAGGTGAAAGCGGGTCGCCTTGTCGGAGACCACGGCCTGGGCGAAATTCTCGAGTAGGAGAGCCATTGATAAGAACCAAAAACGACACCGTGGAGACGCATTCCATAACCCGACTAACCCGGCGCTGCTCAAAACCCATAACCGACAAAGTCTTCGCTAGAAAATCTCATTCGACCCGATCATACGCCTTTGCATATCTAACTTAAGAGCCATTGACCCATTTGAAGCTATAGAATTTTTTAAATAATGAAAAAGTTCAAACACAATCAACACATTGTCCGTGATCAACCATCCCGGTGTGAAGGCACTCTGGTTCTCAGAAACGATCTCCCCCAAGAACAACTTGAGCCGGTTGGCTAACACTTTGTCAACTAACATGTAAACCACGTTACACAAGCTAATCGGGCGAAAATCTTGAATTTTATCCGAGGCCTTTTTCTTGGGTATTAACACGATATTAGTCTTGTTGAGTTCTCTCGGCATCGGATTACCGCGAAGAATGCCCAGTACTGTTCGGGTCACATCAGCTCCGACAACATGCCAGTAGGTATGGAAAAACAACCCATTCATCCCGTCCGGCCCCGGGGCCTTGAGGGGGTGCATTTGATTAAGAGCGTCTACAACTTCTGCTTCGATATACTCATATCGCAATGACGTATTCATTCGTTACTCTATTATGCCCAGTACTACTATGTATGTTAAAATTTAAGTTTTAGCAAAATCCAGACATAAAAATAGATGACTAGAAATTGGCTTTTAGACTAAAATTTTTGTAGTCTCTTCTTTCCAACGAGTTGAACAGGTCGGGCTAGATCATGATCCAAAAGCGGATCATTTCGGATTCGGGTTAAACGGGGTGCGAGTTAAAAAACGGGCTCATGCCTCTAAAAACGTCTCAGGTGGGCCAAGTCAAATTTAAAGCGAGATGATGACATGCATACAAATATATTCAATTCGAAAGTCAAATGCTTAGAGAACAAAAGACATGGATAGGCTCAATGTTCCATATGAGTTGTCACACACATTAAAATTGCTTAAAGTGACCAGATATTATGATGAGCATCGTTTGTTTTAGCTATGTAGCTAATGTACACACTAGACCTGTCACTGGTTTGGGTATACGGGTCAAGCTCAGAAATAAATTTGAACGCCTAATTTGTTACGGCTTTAAAGTAAAAAAAAATATAGTATATATATTAAATTAGAGTCAGGTTTATAGGTCGAGTGAAGTTTGACAGGTCTAACCGTCTAAGTATAACATCATAACCCGCGTCTGCTACTTTTCGTATAAAATACATGCAAACGTGGAGTGCTAATCCTCTAAAATGATAATTATTTGAAATAATCGTAATCGTTCCATCGTAGCCAATAATTATAAAATGAAGTATTAAGGTTGATTTAATAATGTTATTGTTACACTCGTGCATCGCACGGGCATCAAAATTAGTTAATGGTAAAAACCAACAAATAAATACAGTAACATTTTAAAAATTTCGTAATATGTTCCACAATTTGGAGGATTTAAATTAACAAGTACTCCGTAATTGACATCACAAACCAAAATCGAAAAATTATAAATACAAGTACTAATAGAACCTTGAGGATTGGGAAAACTGAAAAGAAGAATAAGTGAAGATGAAAAGACAGGGGGCAGAAAAGGAAGGCAGTGAGATTTGAACCCCCACCAACTCTACCAAGAGTCATTCTCCTAACCAATGCGCCACTCCAACTTCAACCACCACTTACTTAGTAAAAATGTACAAGTACTAATAGTTAGTATTTTTTAAAAAAAATGAAAAACTGAAGGGTGCGCACCCCTAGGTCCGCCACTGCTAGGGGGATGGCAAAATAAAAATAAAAAAGTAAAAAATCCCATAGGCGTTGGAAAATAGGATGGCGTATTGATTACATGCAAGGTTCTGAAAAATCCGCAACTTATAAACATCCATCAGTATCACACTATTTCAGCATTGCAATGACTTCAATCAAAGGTTACAGTTTTCACAGCTGACAGCTTACTCCAGTGGCGGACCCAGGAATTTAAGAGAGGGGGTTCACTTATTTTTGTGGATACTATAAAAAATTACTTAAACATAAATTTATCATGTCGTCTCGTGATTACACATCATTAGTTAAACTATACTACGTAAATATTAAATAAAACTCAACTAAATTTTTCGTAGCTAATGTAAAATAGGTGAAACACTATGAAATTTATAACGCAATAAAGAAATAAAGGTAAACCAGTAAATAACATATGAAATTGATTTCTACCCTCTTAAAAGTGACATATGAAGTATTTTTTAAGAAAAATAATAACGAAATCAAATAAATTGTTGAAAAAGGAGATGTGAAAACATATCAATGAAAAGAAGAAAGTAATATAAAAAATTCTCAAAATTAGGGTTACATGATTGGAGAATTATATATAATTAAGTCTAATTGATATTAACAAACAAAACCCAAAAATTGAGATAAAAGAAATACTCCGTACTCGAAATACTCGAATACTTATAATCCAAATAAAGAATTAATGGTAAAAATCAACAAATAAATACAGTAACATTTAAAAAAAAAAATCAAAATTATGTTCTACAATTTGGAGTTATATTTAAATTAACAATACTCAATAATTGACATCACAAACCAAAATCGAAAAATCGACATAAAAAAGTACCAAAAGAACAAAAATAATCTAACTACAAGATTAGGATACAAAATTGACAATTGAGAGAAGAGAATTTTGAAATTAGGTTTGAAAAATTATAAATACCAGTAGAAGAAAATGTGGGGAGGAAAAGACATGGGGCAAAAAAGGAAGGTAGTGGGATTTGGTCCCCCACCAACTCTACCAAAAGTCATATCTTAACCGTGCGTCACTCCAACTTCAACTGCTCCTTACTCAGCAAAAATGTACAAGTACTAATAGTCAGTATTTTTAAAAAAAGAAAAAATTTGAAAAACCGAAGGGTGCGCACGTGGGTGTTGTGCGCACCCCTAGGTCCGCCACTGCCTCATACGAGCTAAAAATACCAAATTACACTTTTTAACTATGGATATTCAACAAACATTATAAATCATGTTATATTCACTAAACATTATAAACCGCTTACAAGTTTCGCCTTTAGTTTGTAATACGGAGTATAAGACTACAAGTGTAATACACGTGATAAATCACGAGAGTCGATTGATCTTACTTTTTAAATTTGAAGTATCGTAAGGTTTATTATCAATATTGAATGCGTATATTGAAGCAATAAAAATGATTTGTATACATTACATGATTATTATACCTTTGTCACTTAAGTGTTTTGATATTAACCTTCTAATCAACTAATTCACATCTAATACCGTACACTTAGCCTTTTTTTAATGTAAAATTATGCAATACCGTATATTGATAAGGCTAGTATTATACTCGTTTTTGTAATTCATTCTTCAACTTCGTTAACCGTCTACGACAAATTGTACAATTATTTATTAGTTGAACCAATACTTAACATAACCAACATTACGTATTTGGACCCTAAATCTCTCTTCTGCAATTTCTAATAACAATTAAGATACCACAACTTGTAAAAAATTTCACGGGTATTACACTAGTTTTAGATTACTTGTCAACTGTTCTTCTAACATTAAACATCTCACTCTAATCCACTCATTAAGACCCAATTGTCCATTTCTCAATTAAATGCGTGCTTTTATAAAAATAAAATATAAATATTTTCTCAAAGCAAAACTTTTATATCAAAATTATTCAAGATAATGAGCAAGTTTCCTTTTTTTAATTGCGCAAAATAATGTAAATGCGTTGAAATTATTCTCTATAAAATGACCATTAGATCATTCTACCGGATATGAAACAAAATAATATTGTCGATCTCATAAACCCCGATATCTATATAATTTTGATCAACTTTGTCTCATGTTTGAGATAATGTTAGAGCAACTTATTGAACAATTTGTGTGAGAACGAGTCTGACAGAAGTGTAAAAATATTGGAGTATTAATTAATTGATGATGATGATGGTTGGCAAAACGGTGAGCGATAATCTCGCACAGGCAAGAAGCGATGAGCTTGCCAGAGTCGTCTGCAAATTTTGTCCCTTAAGTTAGTTTTTTTTTAATTAAAATATTACTCCAAAGTAGGTTTTATATAAAATGAAAAATACTTACGTATTTAATTGTGAAATGTTTTTTATTACGGAGTATTATAGTCGTGATTAGTGTCGTTAACTTTTGATTAGTTATAATTAGTTAATTAATTAAGTCCATATGAATACATTTATCATTTATAGTTATTAATGTATTATAATAGACCCATTGAATGGGTTGCCACTATAGTTTGCAAAACATGACCCGATCTGACAAGTCGATTTGACTCACCAGAAAATGTCGCGACTCGAAACCAATCTAACCAGACAGGTCGATTTTTTTCTCATATAAAAATGATCATTAGATCACTCTATTGGATATGAAACAACATAATATTGTGGATGTCATATTGAAACCCCGATTGCTATATAATTTTTTTTTGAAGTAGATTTCTATATAGTTTTGATCAACTTAATCTTACGTTTGAGGCCATGTTAGAACTTAGAAGGAGTCATTATCGAATGAAAAGTAGCTCAAGTCAAGTGATGACTAGGGATGGCAGTGGGTCCAAGACCCGACCCAGACCCGGCAGGTCGGACCCGAATGGGTCGGTCTGGGTCTAAAATTTTCAGACCCGATGGACATGGGTCGGGTCTGGGTCCTCCCTAAAAAATTCAGGTACGGGTACAGGTCTGAGTTTTGGGACCCGGACCCAACCCGTAGACCCGTTAAAAAAAAAATAATTCAATTTATTAAAACATACCGACTTCTGAGTTCTGAGTTATAAAGAAAAACCCTAAAAACACTTCTCATTTCAGCCGCATACCTCTCCTTCATCTCCTCATTTCATCTCCTTCATCTCCTCATTTCAGCTGCATACATTCCGTTCATTTCCTTCGTCTCCTTCTTCAAACACAGATCTAGAGACAATGTTCGTGCCTTAGAAAAACAACGTGGCTTATGATCTTTTCAGGTTTGTCTAGAAATAGGACGAAAGAGTACCTTACTTTCTTGCACCTGATATCGAGAGCTTATGGTATCCTTTATTTATTAAAACAGAGACCAAGGCAGCTGAGGTGGCACAGCTCATTGGTCTCCTCAGCCCACATTAATCCAGAGTTATTTTAGGCAATTACGCAAAATCTTCCTAATCAAGCTATCTTTCTAATCAAGCTATAATATGTTGCATTCGCACTGAATTAACCTAGACATTATACCAGTTAAATTATCCTTTAATATTACAGTATCCCTAATGCATCTATTAGGGTATCCTTAATATTTGCAAACATTTTTCCTGATTTGACTTTTTTTTAAAAAAATTATGTTCATTTCAGATACTATTTTGTCCGTCAATTTTTATATATTCTTTAAAACACTAATTAATTTGACACATACCTCCTGATAATGTAAGGCATCACTAACAATGAGGTGACCATATCAATGGGGTTTTGAACCCACAACCTTCAAACCAATTTTTAACATCTTAACCAATGCACCATTTCAATATTCATTGTTAAAATTGTATAAAAACAATACATATACTTTATAGGCTTGAGAGAATTACAGAGTAATTAATTCACATTTCCCTATAATTCACACTTGAGACCTATATTGCTTTCATATATCTAATTAATTGAAAATCTAAATTCACAAGTTAATTTTCGAATAAGTCCTACATTGTTCATTCATTTACATGTCATTAGAAATCTTTGGATGACATTGTTGATTATGACGCTTACTAAATCTAAAATGTCTTAAACGAAACCCCGTGATTATTCACGAGTATTCCACTACTTTATTTCGATTTCATTTTGTACATGAATAGTTAAATACTACTCCTATAAAATACTCAATATAAAAGGTTATGGGAGATCGTTTGACAGGAGATCGTTTGACAATATGTCAATATGTATCTGGACGGGATACATTTACCTTTTACATTCTGTTTAAAAAAATTAACAGAGGGTACAAAAATGGATGTAGAAATAAAAACACTAAATTAAGTAATGATAATATTTTAGGGTCGCAACCCGACCCGTTGAGTCAACGAAAATTAAAATTGATAAAATATTTATATTTATATACTTCAATATATTTATCTTTGTATTTATAATTAAGCAATTAATATTTTAAATGAAAATATAAACAAATTTTCAATTTAATACATACGAGTATTTTTTTAACCATTTAATAATAAAATAATTCAATGTTTTCTTTTAAATATAAACATTATAGTTCAAGAATATAAAAATAGTGTTATACTCTTAAATAAATAAAAATTTGATGAGAAAAATATTTTTGAGCTTAAATCGTTGGTATATTTTATTTTAATTAAATATTCTTATTGATTAATTGATAATAATGATAATATTATTATTATTATTATTATTATTATTATTATTATTATTTATTAATTGATCAAGGTATCTTTTTAATCATATTGTGTCGGTTAAATTTCTATGTCGTTTTGTAGTGGTATACTCCAATAAGGAATAAATTAGATGGGTCAGCTAAGTTGAAGAAAAAGTGAGAAGTTGTACGGAAATTGGATGTGTTTTAAGTCTCGAGTTTTGAGATTGAATGTGTTTTAAATCTCAAGTTTTGAGAATTTCACCTCAAATACACATTTTATTCTCACTAAAGAAAATTTTATTTTATTGTTCCAATTTCTTTTGATCGAAGAATTATGCACGTTGAGTGAGGAGTTGTACAAGGATTCTGCCCTTATCATGCAATAACTAGGGGCGGCTAAGAGGGGGTTCAGGGTAAGCGGCGAAAGTGGATCTCCAAATACTTTGAGTTGATTTGCACAAGATACAAAAGACGCCTTATTTATACAATGGAACATCATCAACTTTCTTACTCTTCGTGTTAATGAAGAAATTTTGGAGTGATAATCCGAGAAAGATAATTTTAGGGATAATTAGATAAGATCAGTGAGGTATCTAAATATGTAAGAACACCAACTTGATTGTGTGTGGTGATTTCTATTATTGGTTGTCCTTTTTTTAATATTTTGTATTTTAATTTGTATCAAATTTCCGTGAAAATATGTTGTTCAGTATTTAAAATTACTTTAAAGTAATTCACGGTCAAGTTATTCATAAAACATGCCATTTCTAAACTATTGATTCTACGTAACGTATACTTTTTCGTTTTTTCAAGTCAAATTTGTGTCCACGGACCCACATGAGTTCTAAAACTTAGATACTGACCATACCGTAAAAATATTATTTCTCTAAATTCAATAATTTCACAGATGTACCACGCAACAATGTCTTTCTTTTATTCTGCTTATTAATTTTTTTCGATATGTTCTAATGGCAAAGAAAACGTTTCAACCCGTGAATTTTCACGGGTTAGTACACTAGTGCTACTATTATTGTGCAGTTTCATGTAGACATTGAACTCTCGAAGTCTCGAGTTAATACATCATATCCACTGAGCTAAGGAACCCGCCGATGCCGTCGAGGAACCCGTTGATTCATAATTAAATTCGTATTTTTCTACGAAATTTTCATCGAAACAATGAATAATACAACAACGCAATAATTAAGTCGGACCCGCGGGTAGACCCGGACCCGGTCCAGACCCGACTAATTCGGGTATGGGTCTGATAATTTTGGACCCGTTCGGGTCTGGGTTGGGTCTAGGTCCAGGGTTGAAACTCCAGGTCCGGGTCCGAGTGGACCCGGCCCAAACCCGACCCGTTGTCATCCCTAGTGATGACCCATTTTGCAGCAACTAAAATGAGATAACATCTTCTTCTTTATATTAAAGAAGGGACCAAACCCTATGATGTGGCAGGCTAATTAGCCTAGGTTTAGCAAATAATCCAACCTTAAACAATGCCCTTAATCACTCCTTTAGGACTAAATGAAGGTTTGTTAGTGTGAGACTGTATTTGCGTTCACACTTGCAGTGAGTAATTAAAAAAATCAATTGATTGGCTGATTCAAATCAAGTCGAAACAATTCAATGGTGTCTCGACAATTGAGTAAAGCAATTAAGAATCCCACATGAGATTACAATGCAAAATGAAGTTAATGTCATGTAGTTTACAATGCAAATCAATAATTCTTCACAATTTCAAGGTTATTCAACCTATTGGAATTGGAATAACCTTTCGGTTTTCCCTTGACAACTCTCCCATTTTAGTTTCTTTAAATAAATAGTGTCTCTAATCATCATGTACTTTTCATCAACTTCATCAAATTATACCGTTATTTCTTTTGTCCTTTTTGCTCTAAATGGCACGGTAAAGTAAGAAAAAAAAGGAGAGATCCGCAATATGTCTTCATCCAAAGTCGTATCCATAGCCGGTCTCGAGCAAGGCGTTAGAGCACCCCAGATCAATGTGAGCAGAGGGGAATCTAGCTAGTAGCAAAGGGTAGCACGCGCTACCCCAAACTTACATAAAATGATTATAATTATCGACTTTTGCTACCCCAAATTTCGTAAAGTTGAAACATTTTCATATATCGTGAGCAATTATAATGAACTCGCTACATACCTCAAAATTGTCAGTCTAGATGAGAGTTGTACATCAATGGAGGAGGCCAAAAATGAGAGACAAAACCAAGTTAGACGCCGTCGAATACTTACTCATAGATGCCAATGTAAGTTGCTCACATGTTGTTATATTTTTATAGATGCAAAGTTGTCTAATACTTACATATAATTTGTTTTGTAATATACGGTGAATAATTGTATATTTCTTCCACTAATTGTATTAATTGGTGCATGTCAGTATCTAAATTAAAAATTCACTGTTCCATAACTAAACTAGAATTAAAAGCTTCTGTGTTAAAAGCAAATGAAATTGTTTGTAGTGTTTATGTGAATTATAATCATTTGTATCAAATCATTTGAAAATCTCAATTTTCGTCTACTATATTCATTTCGTCTATTATGCATTTACTCAATTTTCGTCTACACTTTCTGTCAATTAGTTTACAATCATGCTTTCAATCCATTTTTTCCCTCTCATTTCAATTATTTTCTTTCGTATGCATGACATCAGTTTGACAAGTTTCTTGGTGTACTTTATTGTATTTATGATTTATTGTTACCCGTATTACTCCCGTACATTAGTCATTCGTATGGTTTTACATAATACTGAATCACCAGATTTAAAATTAGTAAATACAATATGTCAGTAGCTTCTATGTTATTAGCATGCCATCAATTCGGTTTCTTTAAACACCAAATGAACACAAATTAACACTAATAATAATTTATATTTCATTCATAATATAGTTAACTAATACATCCGACATACATAGCAGATTTTTTTTTAAAAATAAACTTAACCTAAAACATGCTAACTGTCTACAATACAAATATGAAAAATTGTTGTTAGTACAACATAATGTATTATCTAAACAGTTTTACTTCAACACACATAATATATTACTTTTCCTAATAGATTGCTTATCCTTGATCAAGTTTTTTTTGCTGCAATTCCCACTAAACTGAACATACAATAGCTTCTTAAATATAGTTTTTCACCAGATGCACTTAACATCTTTAAATATTTCCTTGATTGTTTTTTCAATTTCATCATAAACATCAGTTTTATCTGGCAACACCCCGTCGATGCTTACAGAAAGATCAGATCTTCAATCGTCGATGCTTATTAATACGCCATTGATTTAAAGTTTTGTGGTTTTTATTTCTGCTTAATCAAAGATGTCGGCGTTTCTTTTGTCACTCGATGGGTAGGCGAAGGCGATGAGGATGAGATGGGGGTGTAATGTTTTTGAAACCTAACTTTTATATCCTGGACCCTAATTTCGTTTATTTTCCATTTATGTTTGCCGTTTAGATGCTAAATCAAGTACTCGATTTGTACTGTCCTAAAACATTTTTATTTATTACTCCGTATAAGTTATTATTACTCTTTTCTAAATCCGTTTTTCAATTACGACTTACCTGAAAAATAATTTCATATGTACGACAACGTTTCTTTCTTTTCTATACTATTGTTGTTAAACAGCTAACTGTGGACATGACATAGGTCCACACCGACGCGGCCACGCGCGGGTTTGGGGAGGCGAATGAATCTCCATATGAGATGGTCAAATTGAAATTTAAATCGAAGTAGGAGTCGCCACCGAACTTTGTGGGAGTTCGGGCCCGTTCAAACCCACTCTATATCGTAGTGGGCCGTGTACAACATACGGCCCATTTCCGATGTCAAAGCTTACTGGGTTCGTCCTTTTGCATTATGATACCGATACCGACATTATCGGATATCGTGTATTGAATGACTCTCGTTGCCAATGGATTCGGACATCCGGAAACCATGGTTCTGAGTAAGGGGTGAGGGTACGTGTTGGGAAGTTCACTAAGAACACCCAACCCCGCCCGCACTTAGCGGCCTTTATTAAGATATCGTTCGTTTTTGGTGTACACGCGTTAGTTTGACGGTGGAATGATATGCAAACATTATTTTCCCTAAGCATGTGAGAGAAAAATAAATGGGTTGCTAAGTCATTTAATGCATATTAAACTAATAATGTCAAAGTTATTTTAGCATGTGAGGTTCGTTTTAGTCTAATAAAATAATAGAAATAAATAAATTGCCACAAACACGAGAAAACGAGTTAGTAATGATTGAATAAATTGAATAAAGATGTAAATACGATAATATACATGATTTTGAAAAAGATTCAATGACACGTGATGGATTAACACGTGTTGACTGAGGTCGAAAAAGTATTTATCGAAATCTGAAAATACGTCGCGAAAGTCGCTTTTTTATGTAAGACCGAAAAGAATAAAAAAGACGAGAAAACGAAAAAAAAGGATCGGCCATCCAGGCTTCCGCGCGAGTCGCCTGGAAGGCGCGCGACTCGCGTGGGAGTCTGTCCGGTTTTTTTTGTTTTTCGAAAATCGACAATTTTTATAAATCGCGTACAAATATGGATTAATTTATACTCGATTTATATTTTCGATATTCGTCGTATTCGATATTCGATTATGAAATCGATATCAAATAGTCGGAATGTTTTTAGAAAAGGTTTTTTAAAAAAGTTTGTTTTGAACGAAAAGAGAAAAAAAAGAATTTGAACGAAAAGAAAAACATGTTAATTCTCTCCGCGTAAAAAATCGTCGAATTTTGTTTTGAGAAAAGATGTAACGATTTTTAGCATCAACGAGATTTAATTTAGTTCTTGTTAGGTACGATATTTGATTAGAGAATCAATATCGTATTTTAAGAACGTTTCGTTTTATAAAAATATTTTTGTAATATCGATACTAGAAAAATAGGAAAAATGTGACAACGACCCATATTAAAAAAATACGACCGACGACACGACACAAAAAACGAAAAAAAACATGGAGAAAGGAAGAGAAAAGAGGAAGAGCCGGGTTTGATTTTACACCCTCAACCTACATGCTTTGTTTTCTCGGAATAGAGCTCGTCGGAAAGTGGCTTAAACACGGGAGCATCGAGATGATGTGGGATGAGTTTGGGTGTCGTTTTGGTCGTGTGGGATGACGGATTTCGGCCGGCTTGGGGTCGGATTTGTCGGGTCGAGGTTGCTCGGTAATTGTTTGGCATAACGAGGTTGTATATTTTCTGAACTTTGATGATCGATAATGAATGCGTTTTAGATCGTGTATGGGAATAATTGATGTGTAATTGTTGTGTAGGAGGGTGTATTTATAGGAGAGGTTTCCTGGCTTGGATGGGATAAGTACTCTTGCTTAGGTGACAAGAAATACCGGTTTGGATAGGAAATGTAAGAGTTTGAAAGGGAACGAAAGTCCCGTTTCTTGGTGGGGAAGCCGAGTATCTCGGCTGTCTTGGGGCTGTTTCGGCCGAGTGTTTGAGCTCGGTCGGTAAATTGATTTTGGTTTTCGGATAGAATTCCTACTTGAGATCGAATTCTATCCTTGAATGGATTTATTTACTATTTTCGGGGCTGATATTTTGTAGTATCTGAGCCTAGCCGAACTGATGAGGTGTCACGGATGGTCACTGTACCTCGGGAAAAAATATCTTTGACCGGGTTTGACCCGGTCGCTAAAAGACGGTTTTGCCCCTGGTGCCGGATTCGACCCAAATTAGTCTTATTTGACTCGAAACGACCCACTGGGCCTATATTTGAGGTTGGTTTAGTAATATTTGTACTCCGTAATAAGCCCAAGCCAAATGTCCATGATTTCGAGCCCATATCCGAGTTCGTCAAAGCACGTTTGCGTCCGATCATCATCGGGTGTTTGGCGGAAACTACTATAGACACCTGGCGGTCAAAATGTGGGTGTCTACAGAGCCCCCACTCTGACTGAGGCTTGGACAAGGCGAAAGTCAGAGTAGCTACCAGGACAATCGAGGATTAAGACTTGGCAGACTTCCGATCGGGTCGTTTATAGTCCATTAGACTTGCGTGAAGGGCTCGCCAGCCATAAGATAGAAATCATACCTGGGTAGATGTCAATAATGTCGCGGGGACTTTGCCTGAAAAGTCTTGGGTGTGTCTGTTTACAGACATATCCCGTCTTGAAGTTGTGTGGGAGCTTGCCTTGTAAGCTCTGGGTGTATTTGCTTGTAGATACATCCTGTCTTGGAATTGCGTGAGAGCTTGCCTTGTAAGCTATGGGTGTATTTGCTTGTAAATACATCCCGTCTTGGAATTGCGTGGGAGCTTGCCTTGTAAGCTCTGGGTGTATCTGCTTGTAGATACATCCCGTCTTGGAATTGCGTGGGAGCTTGCCTTGTAAGCTCTGGGTGTATCTTCTTATAGATACATCCCGATTCCTGATAAGAATGCTTGGGATGACTTGATTCCTGATCAGATTCTGACACGGACTCCTAAAATCCTCTGGTTAGGCCTGTATGCCTAGATGAAGTACGATAAAAATTTCTATTCTCGTGGTGACTAGGAAAGGGATTTTCTCAAATGACTATGTTTTGCAAATTTTAAAATGAGAATTTGAAGAGAGAGATATACCGACAGACTCGACTCTGGACGCGTGAGGACGAGTTGACAGACACGACTTTGACTTTCTAAGGGTTAGACCGTGACTCGGTAGGGGATGGGCCACCTAAGATGACAAGACTCTTAAGTTGAGCTTCCGTAGCCTAGGCGAGTGGCAACATGGTCGAATGCTCAGAATGAGACTGTTTCCGTACGACAGGGCTTTGTGGTAGCAATGCCGAAGACTGGTGTTTTTTTGAATTTTTTTGGTTTCGGGGTATGTTCCCGAAGTAGGTATTGCTTCGAGTCCCTGACAAATTCTCGTCTTCAACTGAGCCGAGTACTAGGACACTCTATAGAAAGGAAGCTAGTGTTTGAAAAGTATTTGGATTTTTGTGAGTGGAAGGAAAACTTCTGCCTAAGAGAAGCCCCCAGAATGACAAAGCTAACTGTTGAGAACATGACAGTGTCGTGACCGGAATGATGATGCTTTTTGAATTTGTGGGTGGTTGTGCCTCCGTTGAAAGGCTGCCTACGTATTCACATGTAGTGAAATCAAACCAAGCCATAGTTCAGTGTTGAAAGATGTATTATGATGCCTAGCTTATTAGGGCTTTGTGTGTAACTAGCCATAGCAATGGTGTAGGCTAGGTGCATTCCCAATGATGTCTTGACCAAAGGGCTAGAATAATTAAGATGTTGATTCTGTGACTGTGAGCATTCTTCAGGATAGCCCCCAGAGGTGGTGTGAACTATTTGGGCATGTTCTATGCCGACTACAAGTTGAGTTCCCGTGTTTGGGCTGGTAACTGGTTTAGATGTTTTTGGAAATGTGGTGCTAGGTCGTAAGTGGCTTTGATGATTCGAAATCTGGAGCTCGATTTTGTGGAGCTATGATGGTAAGGATTTGCCGTGGGTCCTAACCGTCAATAATAAACCGACTATTCCTAGTGGGTAGCTAGGGCAAGTAGGGTCGATATCCACGGGGACGGTAGAGTAAGGTCTAGACTAGGTCCACTAAAAACTAGGCTAAGTCACACAAACAAACACAAAGTAAGCTTTAAATGACTAAGTGTGATGGAGGAGAAGTGGGAACTAGACTAATGATCGAACTAATGAATAAACTAGAAGAGAGATATCTAACTAAAGAAGATGGACTCAAATATGGAAAGAAGTGGGGTAGGTCGGGTTCATAGAGGTAGAAGGATAATTGGGGTGATCAAGGGTATAGGTGTCTCCTATTTGCTAGAATCGGTCCGAGCTCTCGCAACTTAGACCGATGCCAAGGTGAGTCCGGGCTCTCGCAACTTAGACTCTAGTCGGCACTCTTGTGACTATGACTATTCTCGACATTCCCACAAAATAAGCAATCAATGAGAAGATGAATACAAGCATGGGAAGCATGGACACTACAACTCACACAAGCATATCAACAAACACATAGAGTGCCTACAATGTGACTAACAACAAAGATACAACCTTTTCCCCTTAATCAACCCTAATCATCCATAATCTACCCCTAATCCCCCTACTAACCCCACAAAGAAACTACTCACTCATAATCAAAGAGAAACTAACAATTATAAGAGAAAACAAACTCACAAACCAAACATCCATTATGAACAATGAGAACAATAACAATAACAATATAAAAAGATTGAAACTAGATTGAATAAACAAGGATTAGAGTAGAGAAGATTATACCAACACTAATATGATGAAAAAGATGAAAACTTGCATTAATGAGAAACCCAAATATAATCCCAAGGTTGTCAATCTTGGAATAATCTTCAAGAATCTTCTTAATACAAGATTAATTACAATGATTAACTAAAGATTAAGGAGAGATTAGAACTAATGAATGAGAGTGAATCTAGGGTTTAGAGGCTTAAACTAAGGTAGGTTAACATCAGATGTCTTAAAATTACAAGAAGGGAGTATATATATGGGTACAAGAATGAAGGAGAAGAAAAGAAGAATGCGGGTGAGCTGTAGCCCATCCCGATCGGGAAGGATCATCCCGATCGGGAAGGGTTCTTCCTTCCCGATCGGGAAGGGCTCAACCCGACCGGGAAGGACTCACAGTAGCGCTCCTAAACGTGCATCCCTTCCCGATCGGGAAGGCCACCATCCCGACCGGGAAGGGTCTTGTATGCCTTCCTTTAATGCTCCTTGGTCCTTCCTTGCCTCTCATGGGCTTCCCACCGATTCTCGGGACTCGGGATCGGGTCTCGGAGGCTCGGGATTGGGTCCCAAGGTCTCGGGGTCGATTCCGAGGTCTCGAGTCATCGTTCCTTTATCTCGTTGGCTCCAAAATGTGTATGTATTGAGTCGGAATCGCTCCAACTCTTCCAATTCGGCCTCGGGAACCTGAAACGAACTAAAGGAGGCATAAGAAGCCCATGAATCGCTCCAAAGGAGCGATTTCACAAGGAAAAAGTGACCAAAACACAACAATTAGGCACTACAAACTACACTTATCAACTCCCCCACACTTAACCCTTACTCGCCCTCGAGTAAGCACATACTAACTACTACACTAACCGAATGGGTATTAGCGCACCCTACGCCCCTTCAACTCACGCGAGTGCACTTAGAGGACAAGTGCACTCTGCAAGGCAAGTTGGGTCTTGCGACAAAACTGTGGGTGCAACCGGACACAAAACAAACAAACAAACGAACACACAAACAAACACATAATCGGTTGCACCCAAAGCAAAAGAAATACCGCTTCCCTCAAAAAGCGGTGAATGAAACACCGGTTTAGGACTCGAAGCAAGCACAACGTTCCCAAGCTAGACATACAAATCAAGGTGAACTAAACACTAATAGTATGACGATAAAGCAACAAAAGCGTTGGTAACTTACCTAGGTCCTCCTAACTTTCTAAAAACGTACTACGGGACGATCGGCGGAGTGGAAAAGTGAAGAACCACGGTGTTAGTCGACACTGTAGGTAAGTGAGACCCCGCCCCCTTTAGCGTGAGCCAAGAGGGTCGTCCCGTGTCCAGGACCGCCTAACTAGTCCAAGTAAAAAGGTGGAAGTATGCAAAATGAGGGAAGACCGACTAATGCCGCTATCATCCTTCCTCGGGACTCGGTCCTTTGGTAGGCTCTTCACGGCAAAAGTCGGAAAAAGGCTTATTTTGAGGGGATATGTTTTTGTGATACGGGTTTTCTTTTTTTTGGCATTTTCTTTCCTTTTGACGTTTTTGATTTGTTTTGCCATGCCATTCTTTTTCTTCTTTTCTATTTTCTTTTTGGCTTTTGTGCCTTTCTTTTTCTTCATTCTTTTCTTTCTTTCATTCTTTTCTTTCTTTTTCTTTTTCTTTGCCCATTTGGCAAGATTTGGCATTTTTTGGCACTTTCATTGAATAACAAGAAAGGGAGAATCAACAATTTGCATTTTATTGTGTGGATATGTGTAGGAGGTAGGGAAATGAGTGAGTCGAGGGTCGCGATCCCTCTTCAAACCCACAAAAAGTGGATAACTTGGACTAATTAAATAATCCTAAACACGGTCACCTAGGGGACGAGACTCGGTAACCAAGGCCTCTTCACACCGTGGGTGGTCATAATGGTCAAAAGTGCAAATCCCGTAGTAAATTCCTATTAAGCTAGGTGGACTCGAGATAAAGGACCAACGAACTCATTGATTTAGGGTCATTCTACTAGATTAAAGTCCAAGACTCGATTTATACTACTAGGAAGGGAAAAATAGACACTCACACCCTAGCCTCTAAACCGGGTTTTCGAAAACATTTACACACAAGACACACAAGACACACAAAAAATGAAGACACGACGAAAACAAACGAAAGAAAAAGAAACAAAAGTAAGAAACAAAAACAAAACAAAACAAACACATACACAACACAAACACCACCCCGATCATCTAAACAAGTCTCCAAATCCACCACGACTTTACAAAGCTCCGCCCGAGCATACAACATCACAACTTCTCCAAACTCCGCAAGAGGTAAAGAAGAGAAGGGATAAGATGTTACCGGGAGTCTTGAAAGCTCTCCAAAGCTAGCGGCGATTAAGCGACCTATAAGGAAAGGGAGAGGCAAAACACGCACACAACAAAACAAAAATACTACACAATGGCACAAAAGGAAAATACACAAAAGAAATTTTTTTTTGATTTTTGTGAAATTTTTTCAAATTTTTAGGGTTTTCGAAGATTTTTTTCGGAAAACTAAGAAAATAAAACTAACTATACTAGAATATCGCTCCCCCCACACTTAAATCGAGCCATGTCCTCATGCTCGATCGTAGGGTGCGGAGAGACAAAAGAAAAGAAAAGAAACTATGAAAATGAAGCTAAAAATCAAAAATAAGGCGAAGAAAAAGGTAGAAGGCGTCCGGCCGGGGTGTAGACAAGTCACCATGGGCCGAGACAAGAAAAAGATATGGATGGGGGAAGAAAATAAAAAGAAGGAAATAAAAGGAAATGGGAGGGGAGGGCTAGGTGTAATCAAGTCACTTAGCCCGTATTCCGCCTAAATCCGACTAAATCCTCAAAAAGAAAGTGAAAAACTTGTAAAATTTGGATTTTTCGATTGACTCTCGACGCAATCACGTCATCGGGAGTCGGGAGCAACTACTACCGAGGCCTCGAAGGCCACCATGACATCAAGACACATAAGTGTATGGGGGAAGGGGATAAACAAAGGAAAACAAGCAACAACAAAAACGGAAAAGAGAGGATAGTTGCCATACCATAGGTTAGCTACTCACTCTCTCCGTCGTCTCATGGATCAATAACGGCGCTTGCTTGTCTCCATCATCGCTTTTCCGCTACATTCTTGATAACGCATGGTAGAGGTAGTAATGGTGTGAGGGTGGTGGGATTTGATGAGAATCATGGTTTAAAGTGAGGAGGAGGTGAGGTGAAGGTATGACAATGAAGTACATGGGACGATTGGTAGGGCTAGGGAGCTAGGGAGGTTGGGAGGGGGCATAAAACGGTTGGGTGGACTCGATTTGCGAAGAAGAATCACAAAGGGGGAGCATAAAACCTTCCCGGTCGGGAAGGTTGTTCCCAATCGGGATTGCTCACCCTTCCCGGTCGGGAAGCCCTCATCCCGATCGGGATGAGCTCACAGTAAGCTCGAAATGTGGTGCGCTCTTCCCGATCGGGAATGCACCCTTCCCGGTCGGGAAGCTTAACCCTTCCCGGTCGGGACGCCTCCTCCCGATCGGGATGGGTCTTCTTCGACCTCCACGATCCCAAAAACTTGTTCCAAGCTTCAAAAACCCAATCCTCTCGCTCACAACCATAGCCAATCTCCTCTAGGAGCATCTTCACTTCACCTATCAATCAATACTCAAACTCTCTCCCTCACAACGCTCGTCAATCAATCCAAATAACAAGAATTCACAAAAATCCAACTAGCTACAAGAAAAAGATATATACAATGAGACGGTTCTTGTGGAACTCTGTCAAACCAAGGTGGAACAATCTTCATTCTTTTTCAACAATACTCCAACCGGTTCCATCTCCATCAAGAGCGCGTAGGAACAAGTCGAAGGCCCTCGAGAAGTCTTCAATCAAGCACGTCATATAGCCAACCACATCCCAAGGCTCCTCATGGCCTTGCTTTGACGTTCCCGGGACATCCCGCTCTTCCAAGTTCAACGGCTTGAACTTGTACTTTTGGTCCTTGGGGATATACCCAAACGTCCACCGGTCATCATGTGGCCCCAAGGGAGGCTCATCTTCTTCCTTGCTTAGCAACTTGTCGTTAAGCCCATGATTCGGGCACTCATCTTCCTCCATATTGGAGTCGTCATCCTCAAGTACATAAGAGTACTCCTTCAAGCTTTGTCCCGATCCTTCCCCTAGATCGATGTCTTCCGTGGCATGGATCATATTACATGTCTCGGTCATAGGCGAAGTGTTGCCTTGGAGGTCAAACACTAACTCCTCGTCGCCTAGTTGAAAAGTGATCCTACCCTTCTTCACATCGATCACGGCACCGGCGGTGTGTAAAAATGGGCGTCCAAGGATGATGGGAGTGTTAGCATCCTCCGACATGTCAACCACAATGAAGTCGACCGGAATGAAGAACTTCCCTATTTGTACCGGCACATCCTCTAACATTCCCAATGGTCGGTTAAGAGATTTATCGGCCATTTGGAGTGTAATGGACGTACACTTCAACTCCGTCATCCCTAATCGCTCACAAATGGCGTAGGGAATAATGCTCACACTCGCGCCCAAATCACACATAGCTCTTTTGATCGTGTAGTTGCCGATGGTGCATGGGATAGAGAAACTACCCGGGTCCTTCAACTTTGGAAGCGTGGAACCTTGAATAAGCTCGCTCACCACCCTAGTGAACGCTACCGTCTCTTCCTTGTCGATGGACCTCTTCCTAGCCAAGATTTCTTTCATGAATTTACCATATGCCGGGATTTGGGTAAGTAACTCGGTAAACGGGACGCTAACATCCAACTTCTTCACGATATTAAGGAACTTGTCGAATTGAGTGTCTACCTTAGTCTTCATTTGCCTAGATGGGTAAGGCAACTTGATTTGGTACTTGTTTTGATCAATTGGGGTGGACTCTTCAAAGGACACTTTCCTTTTTCCCTTGTCTTTCTCTTGAAGGGGAGGAGGGTTGTCTTCTTGAGGTTTCTCGACCTCCCTTGAGACTTGCTCCTCAATTGGAATGTCAACGCTCAACTCTTCTCGATTTGGAGATGTCATTTGCATTGTCGGTTCTTGTATTGGCTCTTGCTCATTAGGTGAAAAAGGGGGTTCATAGGACGTACCACTCCTCGTAGTAATAGCATTTACATGCTCAAATTTTGGTGTTTCGCCTTGAGGAGGTAGTTGCCCCTTTTGTCTTGAGGAGCTCCCCGAAGCTAGTTGAGATATTTGATTCTCAAGTATCTTCATACGGGTATCTCTCATTGCGTTTTCCCCTCGAATATAAGTGAAGAGCTCATGATGATGCTTTGATATTTCTACTTGACCTTGTTGCAAATCTTGATTACTCCTTTGTAATTCCGTCATTGACTTTTGAATGTCAAAATCCCGAGGTGGGGACGATGGATTATGCGGAGTATCGGTGAGGGCCAATGGACTACCGTAGTCATGAATAGGAGACCGACTCCTAGGCTTGCCTTGTTGATTGCCTTGTGTTGCTTATTGTTGTTGATGGTTCCCTTGGAACCCATGAGAATTGCCTTGATTAAGGCCTTGGTTGTGGTTTTGTTGACCTTGAAAGTTTCGGTTTCCTTGGAAACCGCCATGATTGAAGTTCCCTTGATGGAAATCTTGCTTGTTGTTGAAGTTGCCTTGGTTATTTTCCTTGAAATTGTTGAAGGGTCTTTGGTTACCCACATAACCTTGGTAACTTTCATGGTTGTCCCGTTGTAGACACCCGCATTTTGACTGCCAGGTGTCTATGGTAGTTTCCAAAAATCACCCGATGATGATCGGACGCTAACATGTTTCTACGCGCTCGAATACGGGCTCAAATCCATTAATCGCTGGCTAACACACTTACAGAGTACAAATATCACAAAATCAACCTCAAATCCAGGCCCAGTGGATCATTCCGAGTCAAACAAGACTAATTTGGGCCGAAACCGACACCGGAATTAAAACTGACTTTTAACGATTGGGTCAACCCCGGTCAAAGTCGTTTCCGAGACACACAAAACAACCCATACAACCATCAAAAGTCCAAGTCAAACGTCAAAACCCATCAAAGTCAAGGTCAAGGTCCAAAACAAAGAGACCCGTGCGACCCATCTAGGCCACTCGATCGAGTGACCTATCCACTCGATCGAGTGGGCCTGCTTTGAGCCCGGCGGCTGGCATAACGGGCCACTCGACCGAGTTGGCCTCTTACTCGGTCGAGTGCCCTAAACCGGGTGCCCTAATCTTTTCTATATATACACCCCATGCAACACCCCTTTACACAACTTTTGACCTCTTACAAAAACTCTAATCTTCTACAACCTTAGCAAGCTACACAACCCTAATCCGACGCATCTACAACAAACCCTAGAAAAACCCTAGGAAAACCGACTTTAGCAAACCCTAAACCTAGTTTTAGGAATTCAACCCGAGCCACCACAACTTAGCCTCCATACACCTCGAAGACTCCCGTGTTGTAGTGATAGGGGTAGTCGTATCCCTAATTAAAGATACCCTAAGGTCCACTAACTAATGTAGATAGTGAAGTAGGGGTCGAACCACCAGGAGACGGGACTCAATTACTTGCTCTAAGGTCTAGACTAAAGATTGCGGGTCACTGTTTTTTCGGTTTGTTTGAGTGGACTAACAACTAATTGCTATAAGGTAAATCAATAATAAAAAGGTCTAGGGTCTCAGGTTCACAATGAATGTCAATCGGGTCAGGGAGTCAATTAACAGGTCAATAATCGAACTGTCTAAGGTGTAGGTCCGGTCGGTACTACTACAAACTTTAGAACTAAACTTAACCTGCGGTCGCTAGAATTAAGCTAGCTACCCAAAATATCGTGACCTAATTAGTCCTTAACCCGGTCGGCGAAAAGTCCTAATTGTGATACTAACTAATTAATCCTGGCCAGTAATTAATCAATCAGAATTAAAAACAATATTCAGGCGACAGTTCATATAATCAGAGACAGGTCAATTTTCTATAACCCAATTAACACCCATCGATCCCCTTAAACCCTAGATAAAAATTAGCTACTCATGATGATCGTAAATAAACTAACAAAACATGAATTGCAATTAAACATGATGAATGTTAATTAAATTAAACTACAAGACTGAAATCAGATAACTATGAAAACTAAGAACGAATTCAGACAGAAATTAAACTAGAGATTAAGACAAGAATTAAAAACTAGAGAATTGAAATTGAAATTAAAATTAAAATTAAAGTAGCGATACCAAACAAATTCAGATCTGAAAAAGGAAGAACGGAGTATGATGAATCTTGCGAAGAAAGACGGAATGAACGTAGTCTTCTCTCTAAACTAATGTAACGTCAAGTGTGTAAAAATAATAGAATCAAAAGTAGTCTGACAATCCTCTTCCAACTGATTTAAAAGAAATCAGTTGGACTTACAAACAGGCCCATAATTCTAATTAAAAGAAAAATCCAATCCGCGGCCTGAATGCAAGGCACTCGATCGAGTACATGCGTGCACTCGATCGAGTACATGCGTGCACTCGATCGAGTGGATGCGTGAACGCTTCAGGTTGACTTTGGATATATGGCACTCGATCGAGTGCTCTACGCCACTCGATCGAGTGGATGCTGCTGAGCTCTTGATCGAGTTATTCCTTTACTTCTCGGCTTTTCGTATTCTTCCTCGTCTTCCGTTCTCGTCTCGGCTATCCGGGTTATTATTCCAAAATATGCTCAAAATTGCACTTAACCTACAAAATAGCACGAGGACCGACAGTATCGACTTTCTAATAGAAATCGACATTAATCAATTAAATATGGAAGAAGAAAAGCTCAAAAACGGTTGTCGGGGGACAATAAAATACGATATAAAATGCGTTGATCAAACTCCCCCAAACCAAACATTTTCTTGTCCTCATGCAAACAACTAAGATGTATACAAATGAGGACAAACGAGGACAAGTGATGTGAAACACGACTCAGAGCTGAATTACAATCATTCTCCTAAAATCGACGAGAAAACATGTAATACATAAGAATGCAACGAGATCAATAATCATGCCATAATCAAACAATTGCCTGCCAAACTTTCAATCTTGCGCGACCAATAATGTCGGACTTCCTTACGATTGTCGCTCGACACTCATAAGTACGGGTAAGTATATATGTAAAGATAGGAAAGAATAAAGACACTCACTCGACTTATGAAATATGCATGCAATCGAACATGAAATCAATCTCCCCAATTAAACACGTGTTCCACCAATCAGGACCATAGTACATGCCAAGGACTTGCAAAGGGTGGCTTATATGTGAGGGAATAAAATGGATTGTGCCTAAAGCACGTATGGAAATGTGGGGCTAAGACCAGTAGTCGCAGCTGCACAATAAAAACTATCCATCCAAAAACCTCAACTATGAGTTCTGACCACTAACTAGAGATAAAACTCAAAAGATCGTAAGAGGGAATTTTGTCATCCTCCTAATTATAATTCAATTCTAGTTACAAAATCTCGACCGTTCCCCGAAATATTATAAGAAGCATATATGTTTTTTTCTCTTTTTTTTTATTCCATTTTTTTCATTTTCTTTCTTTCTTTCTTTTTCATGCTTCTATATTTTTTCCAATTCAGACAAGGGGAAGGCGAATACAGAGTCACGTAACAATATTACCCACTAAGATCCAAAAGGTATAGAAATCCAAATTATGACCGAGTAGTGGAATAATTCTCAATTAAGCTCACTGCGACTGTCCTGGTAAGGTAGGCTATTCTGGGTTGTAGCTAATTGATATAAATATCATGAAAACTGGCTTACAACAGCTGAAACTGGCTAAACAGAGGAAAAATAACCTAAATCTACAAGGTAGTAAAAATGGGTCATTTTGGCTATGTGGAGCTCGTCAAAAACAGAAATGCCTTTCCTCATGTACCTCCTCCTCAAACCAGACACGTATTCAATATCAAGAGACAGACGTCATATTTATGCAAATATATGTTACACATCCCATAAGGAGAAACCACTCAATTCCTAAATATAAATGAGACCAGTTATGGATGTTACTGGCCTAGGAAGCTCTAAACCTCAGAATTTTTGTGGTTTGCCAACAAAATGGTCAAATTTACTCTTTTGGCAATTAACGGTTCAATAGGCAATCATATCAAAATCATCTCATCTCAAGTATTACATGCATTCAGGTACGAATTTAGCTGTCAATTAGGAGAGGTCATGTAAAATGCAATGTCATCATCGCCGTTTTGCATGTTTCACAACAGACACAAGACAAACACAAAGCACACAAAAATAAAATCTTTTTGGATTTTTCTGATTTTTTTCAATTTTTTCAATTTTTTTGGATTTTTAAAATTTTTGAAAGCACACAACAGAAAATAAAAGTACACAAAAACACACAAATTCTCCCCCAAACCTAAATGTCACAGTGTCCTCAATGTGACTCTACAGCATATATGACAAACAAATCCACAGCCAATCCTAAGGACAACTCGGACCTAAGGGGAAGAAAAAATCTAAGAAAACAATAAAAACAGAAATAAAAAGGAAAGAAAGTACCGTATATACAATGGTAGCTCCCCCAAACCGGCTAATCAGCCATCTCATCGTCTCCACCGGTCCCAGATGGACCGGCTCCAGTATCGCCCTGGCCTGAGCCGCTAGCACCACCTTGCTGACCCGATTGTCGCAAGCCCCTCAACCACTGTGCTTCTAGGCCGCCATAGGTGTGCCCGTAATCCGGACCCCAAGCAGCTGGATCAACCCCATAATCGTGGAAAATACCACTAGTATCTCCCGGACCTCTCCAGTAGGACGGGTGCTGAGGCGCCGAGATGCCTTGAGTAAGCATGTACTCGTGGATCTCGCGGTTGACGATGCTCTGATTAATCCCCTCGTGTACCCGTCTCTGGTGCTCATAAACTGGATCATACATAAATGGATACGGGTGCGGAAACTCGGCACCCGGAGTCTGGAACGGGAAGGTCGGGGTAGGTGTAGGTGTGACCCTAGAGGGCTCGGTCTCGTCGGGTTCGGTCTGTACGCGAACCCTACGTCGAGGGGGTTGGGCACCCTCCTCGAAAATGAAGAGCTCCTCGGGAATGAGGTAGCTCGGTGGGTCGGGTATGTCCTCGCCTACGGGAGTGGGTGGTAATGCAAGTAGTGGGGGTAGGATCGTCCCTTCGACAACCGGGATTTTCATCCAAACCTTGTCTCGGACGCGCCACGAAAATTCCGGGGGATTGCCCCGAATCCACTTCAAAGTGGAGAAGAGGTAGCCACGGTCTAGCAAAGGGACGCGGTCGGTGAGACTCTCAAAAGTGACTGACTCCCCAAAACCCCTAATATAGCGCTTTGCTAGCGCGGTGACGATGGCTCCACAACCGATCGGTCCAGAGCCATTGATATGGCGCTGGATTCCGACACAGATCATACCCGGTGCACTAAACGCCTTCAGGGATTGCCTAAAGGGGTTTAGGTAGTGTCCCAAAATCAACACCTCCAATGAGTGAAGTTTACTCATGTCGGAGCGTGGAAAAACCACATGACTCAAAATCCGCAAGAAAAGGCGGATAGTAGGGTGTGGGATGGCGTTGAGTGCCATAGCGGTGACAAGTGCACTACGACCCGAAAATAACTTAAAGTAGGGGGGTGCTTTCGAACCCTCGGGTATGTCTAGGATGTCTTCAGCTTGGTTAGAGGTAAGTCTAAGACACTCGGACAATGTACTAAGGTAGATGGATTGCTCCTCGTTGTTTAACCGAAAAGATATCATACTCTCTTGTCTATCAAATTCAAAAGAACTTAAAAATTCTAAAGTGAGTACTCGGTAAGATAACTCACGTAGTGTCCATAAGCCACCGAATCCGGTCATGGACAAGAGATGCGATAATTGATCGTTCAAACCGAGCTCGATTGCGAATTGCGACGAGCAGCACCGGGTAGCCTCCATCGTCCTAGGTATCAAGGTAACTAAACGAGCTCTTTGGGCCTCGTCCCTGCATTCAATTTCTTCATATCCCGGCACAGGCTGAACAGCAGGCTGCCTTGCATTCCTGTTCCTGTTGTTGTTTCGGGGTGGATTCCTTCTTCCTGCCATGACTATAGCATAATAACAAAACCGAATTATACGAAAATCCCACAAAAAACACAACATCTCGGCCAAAATCAGACCCTATACACAAAAATCGATTTTTGAGCATAAAGTGGTGAAATCAACACAAAATCAAGCATGCAATGGGATTAGTATATAACTAAGGATGAAATTAAACTATAAAATCAAGAAAAGAAGCAAGGAAATCAAAAATCCCGTAATATACCTCAAGGGTGACGGTTTGGACGAGAATAGGGGAGAAAGGGACGAAAATTTCAGAAATCGACACCAAGAAACACAAAGAAACACTCCTAATTGCAATTTAGAAGCAAAAATCGTGAGATTTGGTGAGGAATTGATGAAATAAGAGTGATTTGGGTGAATTGGGGGTTAGGGTTCTTAGGTAATATGAGGGGGGAGGGGTTTGAATGTAGAAAACTGATTTGCAAAAAAAAAGAGTAGGAAACAATTAAAGGAGGACGAAAAACCGAAGTTGGACCCGGTTCAGGGGCACTCGACCGAGTGCAAGGGCCACTCGGTCGAGTGACCACTGCACCTGCTACACCTCGCCTTTTTCCCATTAAATTGCTTCCAAATTCTGAAATTAAATCAATTAAACCGTAAAATTCCCTCGTCCTCACTCGATAAATCATACTAACTCCCAATTTGAGCTACCAAGCTAAAAATAAAAAAAATGCGGAAAGGGAAATTACAAATTTATACAAGTGGTGCGGGTTGCCTCCCGGTTAGCGCTGGTTTTTACGGTCCCGCTCGACCGGTTTACCTCAATTTGATTAGGTGGAATCGAGAATGTCGTTGAGGTCCATGGCCTCTACAACACCGACGTACGCACCTTCGTGATAGAGCTTGAGGCGTTGACCGTTCACCTTGAATATTTCGCCCTTGTCGGTAGTGAGTGTAACCGACCCGAATTTATTCACTTCAGTGACCGTGAACGGTCCAGACCATCGGTATTTAAGTTTCCCGGGAAAGAGTCGAAGTCGGGAATTGAATAAAAGTACCTTATCGCCGACATGGAACTCTCGGGGGATAATGCGCTTATCATGCCATCTTTTGGTCCGCTCCTTATAAATTCTCGCGTTATCGTAAGCATGGAGACGAAATTCATCTAATTCGTTCAATTGCATGAGGCGCTTCTCTCCGGCTAGCTTCGGATCGAGATTGAGCTCCTTTAAGGCCCACATAGCCTTAAACTCGAGCTCGACGGGTAGATGGCAAGCCTTGCCATAAACAAGCCTATACGGGGATATCCCGATAGGAGTCTTGAATGCGGTCCGGTAAGCCCAAAGGGAATCGTCGAGCTTCGAACTCCAATCTTTTCTCGAAGTATGGACAACCTTCTCGAGAATAGACTTGATCTCGCGGTTCGAGATCTCGACTTGTCCACTAGTTTGTGGATGGTAAGCTAGCCCGGTACGGTGATGAACACCGTATTTCTTTAGTAGCTTAGTGAGTTGGCGTTCATGAAAATGTGAACCGCCATCACTAATAATAGCCCGTGGGACCCCAAAATGCGGGAATATTGTCTTCTTAAAGAGCCGGATCACCACGTTAGCATCGTTAGTAGGTGAAGCGATGGCTTCCACCCACTTAGAAACATAATCTACGGCGACCAAAATATACCGATTCCCATAAGAAGAAGGGAATGGTCCTTGGTAATCTATACCCCAAACATCAAATAGTTCTACTTCAAGAATCCCGGTTTGAGGCATTTCGTGTCGCCGAGAAATATTTCCCGTTCGTTGGCAAGCATCGCAAGAACGGATAAAAGTGGTGGCATCCCTGAGAATGGTGGGCCAATAAAAACCCGATTGCATTACCTTTGCGAAGGTCTTCGAAGGACCATGATGTCCACCATAAGGAGAGGAATGGCATCTAGTGAGGATAGAATGTACCTCACTCTTGGGAATACATCTCCTAAATAAACCATCTGTACATTCTCGGAAGAGATACGGGTCGTCCCAGAAATACCTCTTCACATCATGTAGAAATCGCTTCTTCTGCTGATACTGAAGGTCGGGAGGTAGAGTACCTCCAACTAGGAAGTTGGCATAATCAGCAAACCATGGAGTGTCCATGGTAATAGCGAGCAAATGGTCGTCGGGGAATGAATCGTCAATTGGAGCGAGATCCCCACCATCATATCTTAGCCGGGATAGGTGATCGGCTACGACATTCTCGGCCCCGGACTTATCACGGATCTCTAAGTCAAACTCCTGCAGTAATAGGATCCATCTAATAAGTCTCGGTTTGGCCTCCTTCTTCTCTAGAAGGTACTTCAAGGCCGCATGATCTGTATATACTATCACCTTCGAGCCAATGAGATAGGCCCGAAACTTGTCTAGAGCATAGATGATGGCTAATAACTCCTTCTCCGTGGTAGCATAATTGATCTGCGCCATATCTAACGTCCGACTAGCATAGTAGATCGCATGTAAAGCCTTGTCTTTCCTTTGCCCGAGCACGGCCCCTACAGCATAATCGCTAGCATCGCACATAACCTCGAAAGGCAAATCCCAATCGGGAGCTCGGATAATAGGTGCGGAAACGAGAGCCTGCTTAATCCTGTCAAAAGCTCGAGCACAGTCGTCAGTAAAAACGAACGGGGCATCTTTGAGGAGCAGCTGAGTCAAGGGCTTGGCAATCTTGGAGAAATCTTGGATGAAACGGCGGTAAAAACCCGCGTGACCAAGAAAACTCCGCACACCCTTAACATTAACGGGGTATGGTAATTGCTCAATCACCTCGACCTTCGCTTTATCCACTTGGATGCCGCGTTCGGACACTAAATGACCCAAAACGACTCCCTCAGTCACCATGAAGTGACATTTTTCCCAGTTTAAGACCAAGTTGGTCTCCTCACAACGTTGCAAGACCCGTGTAAGATTAAGTAAACATGCATCATATTCAGTGCCATATACACTGAAATCATCCATGAAGACTTCCATGACAGACTCGATAAGGTCCGAAAATATGGACATCATGCAACGTTGGAAAGTGGCCGGGGCATTACAAAGGCCAAAGAGCATCCTTCGGTATGCGAAGGTGCCGTAGGGACAGGTGAAAGTTGTTTTCTCCTGGTCGTCTGGGTGAATTGGGATTTGGAAAAATCCCGAGTAGCCATCTAAGTAGCAGAAGTACTTATGGCAAGCAAGACGCTCTAGCATCTGGTCAATGAAGGGGAGGGGGAAATGGTCTTTCCTAGTAGCTACGTTTAGCTTACGATAGTCAATGCACATCCTCCATCCAATCACTAATCGTGTAGGAATAAGTTCATTTCTCTGGTTCGTGATAACCGTGGTCCCACCCTTCTTAGGGACCACTTGGACTGGACTGACCCATTTAGAGTCGGAAATGGGGTAGATAATGCCGGCATCTAGGAGTTTCATAACCTCCTTCCTAACCACATCCTGCATGTTCGGGTTCAACCTACGTTGTCCCTGAATGGATGGTCTATGGTCTCCCTCTAAGTGAATGCGATGCATGCAAAACTCGGGACTAATACCCCGTAGGTCATCAATACTGTACCCAATAGCCTTCTTATGCCGTCGTAAGATGACTAACAACTCCGAAAGTTGGCTATCTGTGAGTGCAGCGTTGACAATTACGGGGTTTAGACCCTTATCATCTAGAAATGCATATTTCAAATTAGAGGGGAGGGGTTTTAGTTCAGGTTTACTTACCTCGACCTCCTTTTTAGGGGTGCCGAGACTGTATACCTTCTCTATAGTGCTCTCCTTGCCGTTTAGCATTCGTTCCAGCTCATCCACTTCCACGCTCCATGATTTCTTCTCGGCATCAGCATCGCCGGATGTTAGCAATTTCTCCAAAGGGTCCCTGCCAAGATAGTCGTCAATATAATTTTCTATTTCTAAATCAATGACATCTATGCTATAGCAAGACTCTTCTATCATGGGCTTCTTAAGAGCTTGATCGAGACTAAAAGTCACGGTGTCATCTCCTACGGAGAGTGTGAGCTTCCCATTCTTGACATCGATGATCGCCCCCGCCGTGTGTAGGAAAGGCCGACCGAGGATAATGGGTATTATGGCATCCTCAGCCATGTCTAAGACAACAAAGTCTACGGGAATAAAGAATTTCCCTACTTGGACCGGAACATCCTCTAAGACACCTAAAGGATATTTGACCGATCGATCAGCCATCTGCAGAGTCATATTAGTACATTTCAAAACACCCATATTCAATTTCTGACAAATAGAATACGGCATGACGCTGACGCTAGCTCCTAGATCACACAGGGCCTTATCGATAGCTAATGTCACTATAGTACAAGGGATAGAAAAACTCCCTGGATCCTTGAGCTTTGGCGGGGTACGACTCTGTAGTAGCGCGCTGCATTCCTCTGTGAAAGCAACTGTCTCAGTTTCACTAAAAGACCGCTTACGAGTTAGTATTTCTTTCATAAACTTCGCGTAAGCAGGAACTTGAGTGATCAAATCGGTAAAAGGAACACTTACCTGCAGATTCTTAACGACTTCCATAAACTTACCGAACTGTTGATCGAGCTTTGTCTTACGCTGTCGGTGGGGAAATGGAAGTATGATCGGAATCGCAGGCTCCTTTGCTTGAGATGGGGACGCTTGAGAAGAATTAGCATCCTTAGTTGCAACCTGGGAATGAAAAATAGCGGGATTAGGCGTTACGGTTTCCACTCGATCGAGTTCAAGCTGACTCGGTCGAGTATTAGTACACTCGGTCGAGTCACCTGAAGGCACTCGATCGAGTGGTGTCACTGGGTGGCTACTGACCCCTTTTGGAGGGTCTACTCGATCGAGTGGGCTGATACCACTCGGTCGAGTGACCTCCAACTCGATCGAGTCAGGTGTGACTCGGTCGAGTTGACTACGGGACTGCTCACTGCCAGATTTTTTGGGGTCTACTCGACCGAGTGAGGTGGTGTTACTCGATCGAGTAGCCTCAATTCGTGGCCTACTCAACACTTCCTCGGCTAGCTCTTGCTTCTCCAACTCGGTCTCATCAACCACAACATACTCCTCGGGCATCTTCGGACCGTCATAATGGGTTCCGCTTCTCAATGTGATCGCATTGGCTTGCTCGTGTGATTGTTCGCCTTGAGGAGGTAAAGTACCCGGTGGCCTAGCTTGCTTTTGGGCAGCAAGTTGTGCTACTTGGGTATCTAGCATCTTGTTATGTGCAAGTATCTGGTTGACTTGAGTTTCTAGCTTGTTATGACTTTGGATACCTTGCATCAATAATGCTTTAATCTCCGCAAACTCGGTGTTGGTTGGAGCTTGAGCTTGAGCTTGGTTTTGGTTTTGTGGGATCGGTTGGAATTGTTGTTGGTTCCCCCACCCTTGTTGATTACCCCAAGGTTGGTTATTACCCCACTGTGGTTGGTTACCCCACCCTTGTTGTTGGTTACCCCACCCTTGTTGGTTACCCCAATTTTGTTGCCCTCCTTGGAATTGTTGACGGTTATTGCTATGGCTTTGGAAGGGTCGGTTATGGGGTGCTACATATGGGATGGTTTTGTTACCGCCGGGTGGTGGTGGATTGAGCACATTTTGACTCCTATAGGACAGCAAGGATTTGTCATAGCCCGGTTGGTTCATATAGGGTTGGTGTGGTCTCATGGATTGAAATGCATTCGTCGTTTCTACTCTCACACACTCTTGGGTATAATGACCCACATCCCCACAACTCTCGCAAACAACCTCAGACATGGCATTGACTTGGTACATACCGCCTTGTTGTTGGTGGTTTTGGGTTCTAGCAAGCTCCATGGAGTCAATCCGCTTAGTTAAAGCGGCTAGATGGCTAACTATGGCATTTGATGACTCGGAGTCACCACTCTTTCCCCGGGTATTACCTCGTGGATTTCCCCAACGTGAGTGATGAGTAGCCATATCTTTAATCAATTTCCATGCTTTATCATCATCGACGTTGTTTTGGAACCTGCCATTAGCCGCAGAATCGAGCGTAGCTCGGCAATCGTCATATAAACCATTATAGAATTGATTGCACAAAAACCATACCTCGAATCCGTGATGTGGGCACTCCTTAACTAGCTTTTTAAACCTTACCCACGCCTCGTAGATATTCTCGTGCGATGTCTGCCGGAAGTTAGTAATCTGACTCCTCAACATGTTGGTCTTCTGCGGCGTGTAGTAGTGCTTGTAAAAAGCTAAGGCTAGGGAGTTCCACTCTGTGATTCCCTCGGTCTCTTTGTCTAGATCAGTGATCCAGTCTCTCGCGTTATCGCGTAGGGAGAACATGAATAGCATCTCCATCACCTCTTCTTGTGTCACTCCCGCGGGGAGTGGTATAGTTGAGCAATAGTCGGTGAAGAGCTTCATGTGCTTCGCCGGGTCTTCATCAGGACCTCCACCGAATTGATTGCGCTCCACCAATGTAATAAAGGCGGGGCGAATCTCGAACTTACCCGTAGTGGCAGTGGGCCTCTTCAACGGTTTCGGTAGGGCACTTTGCTCCGGCTCGGAATGGCTAGCAAGTTTGGGAGGCATCTTGACTAGCGGTGTCTCGGGGGCAGTAGTGGAATTATCCTCTTCAAAGGACAGTGCTTCGGATATATGCTCGTCGTCCGCATGTTCCACAGAATTTGATCGTTCTGTCTCAACAATCTCCTTGTAGAATTTCCTGGACCTGCGGAGAGTTCTCTCTGGTTCAGGATCGAATGGTAGTACGTAGCCTGAAATTCGAGAGGACCTGGGCATACGAGGAAACTACAAAAAAAAATGTGAGAAACGGTCTCAAGGGACTGAAGTTCCTCGAGACAAGCAATCTAGAGACTAAAACACAAAACAAGTAAATAAATAACACCGTCTCCCCGGCAACGGCGCCAAAATTTGATAGGGGTAGTCGTATCCCTAATCAAAGATACCCTAAGGTCCACTAACTAATGTAGATAGTGAAGTAGGGGTCGAACCACCAGGAGACGGGACTCAATTACTTGCTCTAAGGTCTAGACTAAAGATTGCGGGTCACTATTTTTTCGGTTTGTTTGAGTGGACTAACAACTAATTGCTATAAGGTAAATCAATAATAAAAAGGTCTAGGGTCTCAGGTTCACAATGAATGTCAATCGGGTCAGGGAGTCAATTAACAGGTCAATAATCGAACTGTCTAAGGTGTAGGTCCGGTCGGTACTACTACAAACTTTAGAACTAAACTTAACCTGCGGTCGCTAGAATTAAGCTAGCTACCCAAAATATCGTGACCTAATTAGTCCTTAACCCGGTCGGCGAAAAGTCCTAATTGTGATACTAACTAATTAATCCTGGCCAGTAATTAATCAATCAGAATTAAAAACAATATTCAGGCGACAGTTCATATAATCAGAGACAGGTCAATTTTCTATAACCCAATTAACACCCATCGATCCCCTTAAACCCTAGATAAAAATTAGCTACTCATGATGATCGTAAATAAACTAACAAAACATGAATTGCAATTAAACATGATGAATGTTAATTAAATTAAACTACAAGACTGAAATCAGATAACTATGAAAACTAAGAACGAATTCAGACAGAAATTAAACTAGAGATTAAGACAAGAATTAAAAACTAGAGAATTGAAATTGAAATTAAAATTAAAGTAGCGATACCAAACAATTCAGATCTGAAAAAGGAAGAACGGAGTACGATGAATCTTGCGAAGAAAGACGGAATGAACGTAGTCTTCTCTCTAAACTAATGTAACGTCAAGTGTGTAAAAATAATAGAATCAAAAGTAGTCTGACAATCCTCTTCCAACTGATTTAAAAGAAATCAGTTGGACTTACAAACAGGCCCATAATTCTAATTAAAAGAAAAATCCAATCCGCGGCCTGAATGCAAGGCACTCGATCGAGTACATGCGTGCACTCGATCGAGTGGATGCGTGAACGCTTCAGGTTGACTCTGGATATATGGCACTCGATCGAGTGCTCTACGCCACTCGATCGAGTGGATGCTGCTGAGCTCTTGATCGAGTTATTCCTTTACTTCTCGGCTTTTCGTATTCTTCCTCGTCTTCCGTTCTCGTCTCGGCTATCCGGGTTATTATTCCAAAATATGCTCAAAATTGCACTTAACCTACAAAATAGCATGAGGACCGACAATATCGACTTTCTAATAGAAATCGACATTAATCAATTAAATATGGAAGAAGAAAAGCTCAAAAACGGTTGTCGGGGGACAATAAAATACGATATAAAATGCGTTGATCATGTAGCCACGCTTACGAGCCTTAGTCCGAGACAGAAACATGTAGGTTGAGGGTGACAAACCTCCTTCTTCTTTCTCTTCTCTTTTCTCCGTTTTTTTCGTTTATTATTATTATTAGTAGTAGTATTACGGTATTATTATTATTATTATTATTATTATTATTATTATTATTATTATTATTATTATTATTACTACGGTATTATTATTATTATTATTATTATTATTATTATTATTATTATTATTATTATTAGTATTACGGTATTATTATTATTATTATTACTATTAATATTATTATTATTACGTTGTTATTATTATTATTATTATTATTATTATTATTATTATTATTATTATTACTATTACGTTTGTTATCATTATTATTTACCTTGTTATCATTATTGCATCAAAATATTAAAATACTCATTGATTTGTGTCGAGTAAGAAGGATATCGGGATAAGAAAACACGAACATACAAGTGTACTGCACACAGCGTTGACGGTCGCTTATCCCGGTACCCCGATTATTTGATTATTGAGATTAGTCAACTTAAACAAGAATTCGTCTTTATTTCTCGTCATTATCATCTTTAATATTGCATTCATCGAATTTTCTAAAACCAATTTTAATAAGGGTCGAAACCCGTTGACACGGATCCGACATCACGATCTCTAGGGATTTATCGATGTCGGAGAAGTCGAGGGAATCAAGTTCTTTTTATTATTTAATCAAAGAGTCAATCTTTCTAAATCGCATTAAATCAACTTAGGGCAATTTTCGTTGATGCTAAATAATTGTCAAAACAATTCTTTAGAATTATGACATTATTAACGCGGAGAAAATTTAATCACATCTCAATAATCAATTTAAAACGATTTTCGACATAAAACATGTTTTTTCACAAACGAATTTTAATTCGTACAGAGGGCACTCGACCGAGTGCCTAGCCCACTCGGTCGAGTGGCACCTCAAAATCGGGTCAGAATGCTCATCAGAACACCCACTCGATCGAGTATCACAATGACTCGGTCGAGTGGCCATGTACTCGACCGAGTTAGTCAATAACTCAGCCGAGTACGGTCTTTGACGCAAAACAGAATCAATTTTTTTAGGGTCCACTCGATCGAGTCCATCGACCACTCGATCGAGTGACCTTATAACGACTCAAATTACGAGTCTTACATTGTTCTATTTTTCAAACTCGGTAGTATTTTACGACTTAGGTCAACATGTGCATAATTAATCACGTGTATACTATCTTTTTAAATCATGCATCCTCATATTGCATCTTTTCAATTCAATTCAATATTTGCAAACCGTTATTATTCGTTATATCGCTATATCGTTACTAACGCGTTTTCTGTTTCTTTTGTCAATTTAATTATTGTTCGTTTATTGTACTAAATGAACCCGCATGCTAAAATACAACTTCGACGTTAATTTTAGTTGCATTAAATTGACATAGAAACCCACTTTTCGATTCCATTCGCATGTTTAGGGAAAATAAATCTTTGCATATCATTTTCCCGTTTTACTAGCACGCGTATTAGAAAGTCATTCGAGTTCTTAGTAGAGGCCGCTAATGTGCGGGCGGGGTTGGGTGTCCTTTGTGGGCTTCCCAACACGTACCCTCACCCCTTACTCAGAACCTCGGTTTCCGGATGCCCGAAACCGTTGGCGCACGAGAGTCATTCAATATACGATTAACCGCTCAAGTCGGCATCTATATCGCAATGCAAAGGGACGAGCCCAATAAACTCTGACATCGGAAATGGGCCGTATTTTGTATACGGCCCACTACGACATAGAGTGGGCTCGAACGGTTCCGAATAACCATAAAATTCGGTGGCGACTCCACATAGACCTAAATTTCAATTCGATCCTTCTCATATGGAGATTCATTCGCCTACCCAAACCCGCGCGTGGCCGCGTCGGGGTGGACCTATGTCATGTCCACAATTTGGCGACTCTGCTGGGGATTAATTGATGCGTGACTTACCATCGGCATCCTCAGGGTGAGACTCGAATAGAAATCGTTTGACGAATACAATACGCGTTTTAGTTTTACGGTTCATGCATAACCCATATTTTCCCGGGCCGGTACTCGCGACCGACGTCCCACTATACCATTGATGTACTCCAATATGGATATGTCAAAAGGTGTCCGTAGTCGATTCGAGTGGGTTTCGCTGCATGTTCTAAGATCAACTCGACTTAGGAAGTCCGTCCCGATCAACGTCTAGACTATGTACACTGGTATAGACCCCCTATAGACCGACCGAGACTTAGTATAGAGCATACATGGCGTCGTTATAATGCTTGTGTGACTACATGCTACTTGGTTTCCGAGTCGTTTTCAAAAACCGTCAATTTTTCAAAATTGCACCTTTTTCAAACCATTCAATTTCAAAACCCGGGACACATACCAAATTTAGGACTTATGATTTTACTCAAAATAGCCTATTTTCTAGACGGTGTGCTGCCCAATTCAAAACTCGAAAAGCATTTCGAACTTTCAAAACCCGTGGCCCAATACCCTCTTCGTTTTTTCGAAAATTGGGCCCTCAACCGAGTTTTCTCGGACCCTTTCCAAAAACAATCAATTTTCAAAACCTTCCTCTCCTTAGGACTTCCCGTATTTAGCAGTGTCGGGTCGCGTCTTAAGTTGTCAAGGTCTTTAGCGTCGAAACTCCGTCGATCTTACATCACGAGTTTCTTCCCTATCCCGGTCCGCCTTATTAGACTAAGGCAAGGCCCACCTACGTAGGACAAACTCCTACAAAGGAGGGCCCGTTTACACAATCGAGTCAACCTTCCTTCGGACAGGACTAGGCCCACATAGCCGAATCCTAAGGAAAGCCCATCTTGCACAAGTCACCCATCCAAGTGTTTTTTCCGAGTCAACCTTTTACAAGGCATAGCCTTATAACAAAAGGTTCACGGTCCTTACGTCTAAGGGTCACTCGTCCGACACTTGAGTCTTAACAAAATTATCGATCCCACTCCGGGCTACCCCTTAGCAGGGCGATCGATCACGGTTGCTCTAAGGGTCATGTCTTACACGTGTCTCACATACTCCACTTTCGAGTCACTTAGGTGCCACACCATCTAAGTCCTTAAGTCTCACTTGGGGGCTATTCTCCGACGGAGTGATTAATCACAGTCACTCCGAGAATCGTGTCCCACACATTTGTCTTAGGGGAGTCTAACCTGAGTCAAACTGGGGCCGTCCCTCCTCTTGCGCTATTTCCTATGCCTTGGTGAGTTCGAGTTCCGAAGCAACCTTTCTGATTACGTGGTGTTCTTACAGACAGGCCACCCGAAACCAGACATCAACGCAAAATGGACGAGTTGAAAAATGCTCTGGCCAAGATTGAGAGCCAACTGGCTGCCATCCAGGCTAACCAAGCAACGATAGTCACCCGCCTAAGTGTCGTGGAAAAAACGGCCCCAGTCGAAGGAGCTGAGCCCAATGGGCCCATGGCCGAATTGGTCAGTATCGTTCGTAGGCTCGAGGAACAAGTTCACCTATCAACGAACAACTCGATCCACACCGAGAATGCTCGTATTTATTCACCTCTGGATAACGAGCTTCCTGCTAACCTCAACTTAACGGGACTTCCTATGTTTGAGGGTACCGAAGACCCGGTCCACCACATCCGGGCTTTCAAAGACTTCATGGCGGTGAAGGGGGTGAAGTCAACTATGTTCAAGCACTTGTTCCCTTCTTCCCTGGAGAAACACCCCAAAGCCTGGTACTACAGGCTCGATTCCAAGAAATACCCGACTTGGGATGACGTTGCAACGGAGTTCGCTCGGAACTACGCTGATAATGTCGAAATCCAGACTACAATGCGTACTCTGGAAGTGATGGCCCAAGAGCCCAAAGAAGGGTTCACTAAATATCTTCAAAGATGGAGGGCCGAGAGTGTAAAGTTGGTAAACAAGCCCAACGAGAAGACACTAGTGGAGGCCTTCATCAACAACCTCCTACCTTCTTACCGCGTCCATCTTAGGTATGCCGGCATTTCAAACTTTGCCGTACTTACCGAAATGAGCATTAGGATTGAAGACGATCTTCGACACAATGAAGATCTGGGTGAAGTTTCTACTAAAGGCTATACTGGACATCAACTCGAGTCCTTAAAAGCCGACGACTAACGACAACATTATCCGAGAGTCCGGATCTGATTTGAGTCCGAGTCTGAGTCCGAGTCTAGGATGTACTATTCCCTTCGAAGTCAAAGTCAGAGTCAGAGTCAATTGTATTCTGTCCTCCCTTTCAAAATCCAATAAAATCAGCTTTCCTGTTTCTCAAATATACTTTCCTTACGTGTTTCCGAGAACATGATGAACACCATCATACACTGTGAGCACATGCACGTGACTATTATAGGCACATCTATAATGACTGCAGGAAACCAAGCCCGTGTTTTCCTTTTGCCTATTCCATGTCTGGTATAGGAAAGCCACATAACTACCCTTAGCAGAAGTATATCGAATCCTATGACAAATCTAGGTAATCTCCTAGTTTGGGTTCAAGACGGGAGGCAAGCCCATTTCCCACAATAAAACACCCCTCCAATAAGACTGACCAATCCCTACCTTAGGTGTTAGTCTGACCGGCAAAAAAAGAAAGAAAAAAAGCAAAAGGCCAAAACAAAGAAAAGCAGGCCATCAAAAAAGAGAAAACTGGACACAAAAAAAAATCGAAAGTCCATGAAAAAAAAAAAGCAAAAGGCCAAAAAAAAAAAAAAAAAGCAGGTCATCATCAAAAAATTCAGAATACCCATGACCGTGGTCAACGGTCAATTCAAGTGAGAGCCCCACGATCAGGGTACGGTCAAAGTTATCAAAACCCATGATCGCGAGGTCAATCAAAAATCAAATACCCATGACCGTGGTCAACGGTCAACTCAAGTGAAAATCCTTTGACCGTGGTACGGTCAAATTCAAAATTATCAATACCATCCAATAGGGGAGTGACAATCAAGCTGGTCAGCTAACACCACATCTAGCCTTCCCACATTACAACCCTCAAGACCTCCCCGAGACCCAGGCCAGAGACAGCCCGGAATTTTGAGGATTCAAGCTCCATAGGATACCCCTAACCACTAGGGCCAGACATGGAAACCAGATCTCGCATTATCAAACCGGCTCTCGAAGCTTTAGCTCCACAGAACCGAGCTCCAGATTTCGAGTCATCAAGGCCATTTACTTCATTATCAAACCGGCTCTCGAAGCCTTAGCTCCACAGAACCGAGCTCCAGATTTCGAGTCATCAAGGCCATTTACTTCCTAGCACCACATTTCCAAAAACATCCAAACCAGTTACCAACCCCAAACACGGGAACTCAACTTGCAGTCGGCATAGAACATGCCCAAATAGTTCACACCACCTCTGGGGGCTACCCCGGAGAACGCTCACAGTCACAGGATTAATATCCTAACCGTTCAAGCCCTTTGATCAAGACATCACTGGGAATGCACCTAGCCTACATTGTCATTATGGCTAGTTACACACGAAGTCCTATTAAGACTAGGCACCATAATACATCTTTCAATCCACTGAACTACGGCATGGTTTGATTTCACCACACGTGAATACGTTGGCAGCCTTTCAACAGAGGCACAACCACCCACTTTGACACATTCAAAAAGCGTCATTATTCCGGTCACGACACCATCGTGTTCTCAATAGCTAGCTTTGTTGTCCCGGGGGCTTCTCTTAGACATAAGACCTCCATCCACTCACAAAATCCAGATGAATCCAACAAAAAATCTAGCCTCCTTTCTGTAGTGTGTCCTAGTACTCGGCTCAGTCGAAGACAAGAATCTGTCAAGACTCGAGGCAATACCCACTTTGGAAATGTATCCTAAAATAGGAAATCCAGAAGGGCACCAGACTAAAACAGTCTCATTACAGACTACTGCAATTTCCCCATAGCATATTTATCCCATTTCGATGTGCGACCGTGTTGCCACTCGCCTAGGCTACAGGATAGCGCAACTTAAGAGTCTTGTTAGGCGGCCCACACCCCTACCGAGTCACGGTCCAACCCTTAGAGAGTCCAGTCCGTGTCGGTCAACTCGTCCTGTCCAGAGTCGAGTCTGTCGGTAGGTCCCTCTCTTCAAACTCCATTTTGAGATTTGCAAAATTTAGCCATTTGAAAAAAAGATCCTTTTCGACAAGGTCAGATTTCAGTCTATTTATACTGCGAATTTCTTTTCTATCCCTTTCCATTTTGAAAACCTAGCTCGCGATTGCTTTCAGGATTTCAAATTCAAAATTCGAGTTTTAAAAAAAAAATTCAAAATCATTGTCCCCAACACGAGTCATTTTACTACCTACGTGTTGCATACATTTTATGTGACTTATACAGGTACAACTCAAGCAAGGACATGCAAGCCAATCAAATCTCCCCAGCAGCATTTCCCAGGATGACGCGGGATGGGCCAACACACAGGCGCACCCAGGACTTACGCTACAAGTCCGAATTCCCCACGGGAGCATTATCATCAAGCACAGGTATGATTTCTGCCTTATGGCTGGCGAGCCCTTCACGCGAGTCTAACGGACTATAAACGACCCGACCGGAAGTCTACCAGGTCTTAACGGGCTTGGTAGCTACTCTGACTTTCGCCTTGTCCAAGCCTCAGTCAGAGTGGGGGCTCTGTAGACACCCGCATTTTGACTGCCAGGTGTCTATGGTAGTTTCCAAAAATCACCCGATAATGATCGGACGCTAACATGTTTCTACGCGCTCGAATACGGGCTCAAATCCATTAATCGCTGGCTAACACACTTACAGAGTACAAATATCACAAAATCAACCTCAAATCCAGGCCCAGTGGATCATTCCGAGTCAAACAAGACTAATTTGGGCCGAAACCGACACCGGAATTAAAACCGACTTTTAACGATTGGGTCAACTCCGGTCAAAGTCGTTTCCGAGACACACAAAACAACCCATACAACCATCAAAAGTCCAAGTCAAACGTCAAAACCCATCAAAGTCAAGGTCAACGTCCAAAACAAAGAGACCCGTGCGACCCATCTAGGCCACTCGATCGAGTGACCTATCCACTCGATCGAGTGACCTATCCACTCGATCGAGTGGGCCTGCTTTGAGCCCGACGGCTGGCATAACGGGCCACTCGACGGAGTTGGCCTCTTACTCGGTCGAGTGCCCTAAACCGGGTGCCCTAATCTTTTCTATATATACACCCCATGCAACACCCCTTTACACAACTTTTGACCTCTTACAAAAACCCTAATCTTCTACAACCCTAGCAAGCTACACAACCCTAATCCGACGCATCTACAACAAACCCTAGAAAAACCCTAGGAAAACCGACTTTAGCAAACCCTAAACCTAGTTTTAGGAATTCAAACCGAGCCACCACAACTTAGCCTCCATACACCTCGAAGACTCCCGTCTTGTAGCCACGCTTACGAGCCTTAGTCCGAGACAGAAACATGTAGGTTGAGGGTGACAAACCTCCTTCTTCTTTCTCTTCTCTTTTCTCCGTTTTTTTCGTTTATTATTATTATTATTATTAGTATTACGGTATTATTATTATTATTATTATTATTATTACTACGGTATTATTATTATTATTATTATTATTATTACGGTATTATTATTATTATTATTACTATTATTATTATTATTATTACGTTATTATTATTATTATTATTATTATTATTATTATCATTATTATTATTATTATTATTATTATTACGTTTGTTATCATTATTATTTACCTTGTTATCATTATTGCATCAAAATATTAAAATACTCATTGATTTGTGTCGAGTAAGAAGGATATCGGGATAAGAAAACACGAACATACAAATGTACTGCACACAGCGTTGACGGTCGCTTATCCCGGTACCCCGATTATTTGATTATTGAGATGAGTCAACTTAAACAAGAATTCGTCTTTATTTCTCGTCATTATCATCTTTAATATTGCGTTCATCGAATTTTCTAAAACCAATTTTAATAAGGGTCGAAACCCGTTGACACGGATCCGACATCACGATCTCTAGGGATTTATCGATGTCGGAAAAGTCGAGGGAATCAAGTTCTTTTTATTATTTAATCAAAGAGTCAATCTTTCTAAATCGCATTAAATCAATTTAGGGCAATTTTCGTTGATGCTAAATAATTGTCAAAACAATTCTTTAGAATTATGACATTATTAACGCGGAGAAAATTTAATCACATCTCAATAATCAATTTAAAACGATTTTCGACATAAAACATGTTTTTTCACAAACGAATTTTAATTCGTACAGAGGGCACTCGACCGAGTGCCTAGCCCACTCGGTCGAGTGGCACCTCAAAATCGGGTCAGAATGCTCATCAGAACACCCACTCGATCGAGTCTCACAGTGACTCGGTCGAGTGGCCATGTACTCGACCGAGTTAGGCAATAACTCAGCCGAGTACGGCCTTTGACGCAAAACAGAATCAATTTTTTTAGGGTCCACTCGATCGAGTCCATCGACCACTCGATCGAGTGACCTTATAACGACTCAAATTACGAGTCTTACATTGTTCTATTTTTCAAACTCGGTAGTATTTTACGACTTAGGTCAACATGTGCATAATTAATCACATGTATACTATCTTTTCAAATCATGCATCCTCATATTTGCATCTTTTCAATTCAATTCAATATTTGCAAACCGTTATTATTCGTTATATCGCTATATCGTTACTAACGCGTTTTCTGTTTCTTTTGTCAATTTAATTATTGTTCGTTTATTGTACTAAATGAACCCGCATGCTAAAATACAACTTCGACGTTAATTTTAGTTGCATTAAATTGACATAGAAACCCACTTTTCGATTCCATTCGCATGTTTAGGGAAAATAAATCTTTGCATATCATTTTCCCGTTTTACTAGCACGCGTATTAGAAAGTCATTCGAGTTCTTAGTAGAGGCCGCTAATGTGCGGGCGGGGTTGGGTGTCCTTTGTGGGCTTCCCAACACGTACCCTCACCCCTTACTCAGAACCTCGGTTTCCGGATGCCCGAAACCGTTGGCGCACGAGAGTCATTCAATATACGATTAACCGCTCAAGTCGGCATCTATATCGCAATGCAAAGGGACGAGCCCAATAAACTCTGACATCGGAAATGGGCCGTATTTTGTATACGGCCCACTACGACATAGAGTGGGCTCGAACGGTTCCGAATAACCATAAAATTCGGTGGCGACTCCACATAGACCTAAATTTCAATTCGATCCTTCTCATATGGAGATTCATTCGCCTACCCAAACCCGCGCGTGGCCGCGTCGGGGTGGACCTATGTCATGTCCACACCCGTAAAGGAGGTGGAACATAGGGACGATGTTGTTGTTGATGTTGAAAGGCTTGTTGTTGGGGGACTTGTTGGGAAGCTTGGAATTGATTAGAATAAGGGGTACCTTGCTTGAACGCTTGAAAGGCGTTCACTTGCTCGATACTCCCATGGCAATACATAGGATCATGTCCAACAATTCCACAAGTGTCGCACATCCCAAAGTAAGGTGTAGGAGGTGCGAACCCCAAAGCATTCACATCTTGAATCGCTTGATGGTGGGATGAACTCGAGCCTTGGACTTGGTTGAGGTGGCTTTGGAGCTTCTTGTCAATAGTCTCCATGTGTGTCTTCAATTGAGCTCCAAGGTCAATGCTTAGCTTAGTGATAGCATCGACCTCATGCATGCCTCCTCGGTGTGCCTTCCTAGGCCTAGAGTATTGCGAATTATGCACCGCCATCTCTTCGATTCTCGCCCATGTTTGGTCGTCATCGACCTCGGTAAACCTACCATTGGAGCCCATGTTGAGAATGGCTCTCGAGTCCTCATAAAGTCCATTCCAAAATTGTTGCACTAAGAACCATTGTGAGAGTCCATGATGAGAGCACGATCTTACCAAAGACTTAAACCGCTCCCAAGCTTCATATAGACTCTCCTCATCCCTTTGTTGGAAACCGGTGATGGAGGCCCTAAGCATATTGGTCTTTTCCGGAGGGTAAAACTTCTGGTAGAACGCCAAGGCAAGCTTTTTCCAAGTATCGATCCCCATGGTTGCCCTATCGAGACTCTTGATCCATTGCTTCGCCTTTCCAATAAGAGAAAACGGGAAGAGTACCCATCGAATTTGATCTTGAGTAACCCCGGTTTGAGATATAGCGTCACAATAATCGGAGAAAGTCTCCATATGTTGATGCGGGTCTTCGGTGGGCAAACCACTAAATGGGCTCCTCTCCACAAGTTGGATGAATTGAGTCTTTGCCACAAAATTCCCGGTATAAGCTTCCGGTAATGCACTCGGTCCCGGCAAGACATCCTCGGTGAATGTGGAGTGAGAGGAAAACTTAGGCATTCTTGGATGTAAGGGAGAGGATGGGGGTGTAGAGAGTGTTGATGTAGATGAAGAGGGGGGACTAGGAGAAGAATCACCGAAGGGATTGATGAAGGTCCCTCCGGCCGTCTCTCGAGGTGAGTTGCTCAAGTCGGCTCCTTGGGCTTGCCCTTGATGAGTGGTGCTCGCACTTGGTTGGGAGATCCTAACTCGATTAATCGTCCGTTGGCGAAAGGCTCGAAAGAGTCTCTCCGGCTCTGGATTAAAGAGATAGAAGTCGCCTCCCCTCCTAGGCATACACTACACACTAGAACAAACGTAAGAACACCTAGTGCTTTATGGGCACTAGGCAACGACAATAACAAACACAACTAGAGACAAAGAGAAAAAGAAGAGATAACACTAAGGAAAGAAGAAAAAATCAAGAGAATATTCACAAGAGAAGATGGGAGAGCACAAAGAGGGGTAACTAAGTCTAGAAATAAGCAAACTAAGTCTAAACAATGCACCGTCCCCGGCAACGGCGCCAAATTGATGGTAAGGATTTGCCGTGGGTCCTAACCGTCAATAATAAACCGACTATTCCTAGTGGGTAGCTAGGGCAAGTAGGGTCGATATCCACGGGGACGGTAGAGTAAGGTCTAGACTAGGTCCACTAAAAACTAGGCTAAGTCACACAAACAAACACAAAGGAAGCTTTAAATGACTAAGTGTGATGGAGGAGAAGTGGGAACTAGACTAATGATCGAACTAATGAATAAACTAGAAGAGAGATATGTAACTAAAGAAGATGGACTCAAATATGGAAAGAAGTGGGGTAGGTCGGGTTCATAGAGGTAGAAGGATAATTGGGGTGATCAAGGGTATAGGTGTCTCCTATTTGCTAGAATCGGTCCGGGCTCTCGCAACTTAGACCGATGCCAAGGTGAGTCCGGGCTCTCGCAACTTAGACTCTAGTCGGCACTCTCGTGACTATGACTATTCTCGACATTCCCACAAAATAAGCAATCAATGAGAAGATGAATACAAGCATGGGAAGCATGGCCACTACAACTCACACAAGCATATCAACAAACACATAGAGTGCCTACAATGTGACTAACAACAAAGATACAACCTTTTCCCCTTAATCAACCCTAATCATCCATAATCTACCCCTAATCCCCCTACTAACCCCACAAAGAAACTACTCACTCATAATCAAAGAGAAACTAACAATTATAAGAGAAAACAAACTCACAAACCAAACATCCATTATGAACAATGAGAACAATAACAATAACAATATAAAAAGATTGAAACTAGGTTGAATAAACAAGGATTAGAGTAGAGAAGATTATACCAACACTAATATGATGAAAAAGATGAAAACTTGCATTAATGAGAAACCCAAATATAATCCCAAGGTTGTCAATCTTGGAATAATCTTCAAGAATCTTCTTAATACAAGATTAATTACAATGATTAACTAAGGATTAAGGAGAGATTAGAACTAATGAATGAGAGTGAATCTAGGGTTTAGAGGCTTAAACTAAAGTAGGTTAACATCAGATGTCTTAAAATTACAAGAAGGGAGTATATATATGGGTACAAGAATGAAGGAGAAGAAAAGAAGAATGCGGGTGAGCTGTAGACCATCCCGATCGGGAAGGATCATCCCGATCGGGAAGGGTTCTTCCTTCCCGATCGGGAAGGGCTCAACCCGATCGGGAAGGACCCACAGTAGCGCTCCTAAACGTGCATCCCTTTCCGATCGGGAAGGCCACCATCCCGACCGGGAAGGGTCTTGTATGCCTTCCTTTAATGCTCCTTGGTCCTTCCTTGCCTCTCATGGGCTTCCCACCGATTCTCGGGACTCGGGATCGGGTCTCGGAGGCTCAGGATTGGGTCCCAAGGTCTCGGGGTCGATTCCGAGGTCTCGAGTCATCGTTCCTTTATCTCGTTGGCTCCAAAATGTGTATGTATTGAGTCGGAATCGCTCCAACTCTTCCAATTCGGCCTCGGGAACCTGAAACGAACTAAAGGAGGCATAAGAAGCCCATGAATCGCTCCAAAGGAGCGATTTCACAAGGAAAAAGGGACCAAAACACAACAATTAGGCACTACAAACTACACTTATCAAGCTAAAGCTTTGAGGGTAAGGTATTGCGATGTGGTAGGAAAGAGGGAAGTCGAGTAAAAATGACTCGGACTTCGATTGGGCAGGTTGATAATGCGGGATCTGGTTTCCATGTCTGGCCCTAAAGGTTAGGGTGTATCCTATAGAGCTTGAATCCTCAAAATTCCGGGCTGTCTCTTAGCCTAGGTCTCGAGAAGGTCTTAAGGGTTGTAATGTGGGAAGGCTAAATGTGGTGTTAGCTGACCAGCTTGATTGTTTCTCCCATATTTGATGGTATGGGTTTTGATAATTTTTGAATTGATCGTTTCACTTGAGTTGATCGTTAACTACGGTCATGGGTTTTTGAATATTTTTGGTTGACCTCTTAGTCCCGGTCTTGGGATTCTTCACTTGGATTGACCGTTTGACCTTGGTCATGGACGCTTTTTTTTTTTATGATGGCCTGCTTTTTTGTTTTGGGCCTTTTGATTTTTTTTCTTGGACTTTTGATTTTTTTTGTCCAGTTTTTTTTTCTCTTTTTTTCTGTTGGTCAGACTAACACCTAAGGTAGGGATTGGTTAGTCTTATTGGATGAGTGTTTATGGTGGGAAATGTGCTTGCCTCCCGTCTTGAACCCAAACTAGGAGACTACCTAGATTTGTCATAGGATTCGATACCGCTCCTGCTAAAGGTAGTTATGTGGCTTTCTATGTCAGACATGGAACAGGTAAAGGAAAACACGGGTTCAGTTTCCTACAGTCGTTATAGATGGGCCCATAATAGTCACGTGCATGTGCTCACAGTGTATGACGGTATTCATCATGTTCTCGGAAACACATAAGGAAAGTATATATGGGAAATAGAAAAGCTGATTTTATTGAAATGTGAAACGAGGGCAGAATGCAAATGACCCTGACTCTGATTTGGAAATGAGGATGTAGGGTATCCTAGATTCGGACTCAGACTTAGACTCGAATCAGATCCGGACTCGGATGCTCGGTTGTTGTTTTTTGGTAAGGTCTTCGACAGGTGCCATGACTCGCCTAAACTCGGCTTTGCGCAAATGCAAGAGAGGGAGTCAAACTAGACATGGCTCGGGGTGACGGGAATGACTAAGACTCTTGGACTGGGATACTCGAACGTTGACCTAGACAAAGTAACGACCGCGACTTGGACTCGAGATGCGGAAGGGTGAGTCCGAAAATGGGGGCGACCGTGTTTGACCGTGTCGCGTGCTTGGACCAACCGTGGTGACCTAACCCTAGATGACTCGAGTGTTCGTAGCATAGGTTCGACTCGGAGAAGGCATCATAAGGACGCCGGTGTAGGATGGACGTAAAGTACCCCTTAAGGTGACCGTGGTCGACTGCTCGGAAGGACAGCCCCCAAGTGAGACTAAAGACTCTGGTAGGACTCAGATGGTGCGACATTTAAGTGACTCAAAAGTGGGGTAGTGTGAGGCACGTGTAAGACAAGACCCTTAGAGCAACCGTGATTGATCGCTCTGTTGCTGAAGGGTAGCCCCCAAGTTGGATCGAAGACTTTGTTAAGACTCGAGTGGTGGACGAGTGACACTTAGATGTAAGGATCACGAACCTTTTATAATATGGCTATGCCTTGTAAAAGGTTGACTCGGAAAAGACACCTAGACGGGTGACTTGTGAAAGGTGGGCCTCCCTTACAATTCGGCATGTAGGCCGAGTCCTGTTTGAAGGAAGGTCCATGTGAGATATTCACCAGACTTTGGACTCGAATGTGTAAACGGGCTTTCCTTTGTAGGAGTATGTTCTACGTAGGTGGGCCTTGCCTTAGTCAAATAAGGCGGATTGGGATAGGGGGAAACTCGTGATGTAAGATCAACGGAGTTTCGACGCTAGAGATTTTAATAACTTATGACAAGACCCGACACTACTAAATACGGGAAGTCCTAAGAAGAGGAAGGTTTTGAAAAGGGAAATTTGGATTTTAGGAAAACCCGAGAAAGTCGGATTAGATGGCCCGATTTTTTTGAAAACCGAAAAAAAAAAAATCATGTCGGGCCAGATGTTTCGAAAATTTTGATAAGGTTTGGGCAGCATACCGGCTAAAAATAGGCTATTTTGAGTCAAAATCATAAGTCCTAAATTCGGTAGCTTTCCGGGTTTTGAAAATGGATGATTTTGAAAAGATGCAAGTTTTGAAAATGATGGTTTTTTGAAAAGACGATAAATAGATCAAGTAGCACGTAGTCATGAAAACAGTATAACGACACCATGTATGCTCTTAATCTAAGTCTCGATCGGTCGAAAGAGGGTCTATACCAACGACGATAGCTTTCTCGCAAATCAGGACGGTCTTCCTAAGCCGAGTTGGTCTTAGAACCTGCCGTAAAACCCATGCGAGTTCCGCCATCGAAGTCTTTAGTGCGCCCATTTAGGAACGCACCGTGGTATAGTGGGACGTCGGTCACAAGTAACCGGCCCGGGAAAGAATTGGGTTATGCATGAACCATTGAACTAAAACGTGTACATTACTATTCGAACGATTTCTTTTCGAGTCTCATCCTGAGGATGCCGATGGTAAGTGACTCATCAGTTGATCCCCAGCGGAGTCGCCAAATTGTGGACATGACATAGCTCCACCCCGACGCGGCCACGCGCGGGTTTGGGGAGGCGAATGAATCTCCATATGAGATGGTCAAATTGAAATTTAAATCGAAGTAGGAGTCGCCACCGAACTTTGTGGAAGTTCGGGCCCGTTCGAACCCACTCTATGTCGTAGTGGGCCGTGTACAACATACGGCCCATTTCCGATGTCAAAGCTTATTGGGTTCGTCCTTTTGCATTATGATACCGATACCGACATTAACGGATATCGTGTATTGAATGACTCTCGTTGCCAATGGATTCGAACATCCGGAAACCATGGTTCTGAGTAAGGGGTGAGGGTACGTGTTGGGAAGTTCACTAAGAACACCCAACCCCGCCCGCACTTAGCGGCCTTTATTAAGATATCGTTCGTTTTTGGTGTACACGCGTTAGTTCGACGGTGGAATGATATGCAAACATTATTTTCCCTAAGCATGTGAGAGAAAAATAAATGGGTTGCTAAGTCGTTTAATGCATATTAAACTAATAATGTCAAAGTTATTTTAGCATGTGAGGTTCGTTTTAGTCTAATAAAACAATAAAAATAAATAAATTGCTAAAAACACGAGAAAACGAGTTAGTAATGATTGAATAAAGATGTAAATACGATAATATGCATGATTTTGAAAAAGATTCAATGACACGTGATGGATTAACACGTGTTGACCGAGGTCGAAAAAGTATTTATCGAAATCTGAAAATATGTCGCGAAAGTCGCTTTTTTATGTAAGACCCGAAAAGAATAAAAAAGACGAGAAAACGAAAAAAAAGGATCGGCCATCCAGGCTTCCGCGCGAGTCGCCTGGAAGGCGCGCGACTCGCGTGGGAGTCTGTCCGGTTTTTTTTATTTTTCGAAAATCGACAATTTTTATAAATCGCGTACAAATATGGATTGATACTCGATTTATATTTTCGATATTCGTCATATTCGATATTCGATTATGAAATCGATATCAAATAGTCGGAATGTTTTTAGAAAAGGTTTTTTAAAAAAGTTTGTTTTGAACGAAAAGAGAAAAATAGGAATTTGAACGAAAAGAAAAACATGTTAATTCTCTCCGCGTAAAAAATCGTCGAATTTTGTTTTGAGAAAAGATGTAACGATTTTTAGCATCAACGAGATTTAATTTAGTTCTTGTTAGATACGATATTTGATTAGAGAATCAATATCGTATTTTAAGAACGTTTCGTTTTATAAAAATATTTTTGTAATATCGATACTAGAAAAATAGGAAAAATGTGACAACGACCCATATTAAAAAAATACGACCGACGACACGACACAAAAAAAAGAAAAAAAACATGGAGAAAGGAAGAGAAAAGAGGAAGAGCTGGGTTTGATTTTACACCCTCAACTACATGCTTTGTTTTCTCGGAATAGAGCTCGTCGGAAAGTGGCTTAAACACGGGAGCGTCGAGATGATGTGGGATGAGTTTGCACTACAACAGTTTAAGTATTGGGCGACTGAGCTTAGCTACCGTCATCTGTAGCTATAAAGAGACGCGCGACTGTTAACAGTCGCTAAGCGATTGTCGCTACATACAGTTAGTCGCATCTAGCGACTGATTTCAGTCGCTAAATAGAAAAATTAGCTACTGAAATCAGTCGCTGTTGTACCTGAAATAGGCCGGTTATAATTATTATTTTTCTAGCCAAAATCTGCACAATAGAACAAACCAACAACCACAATACATCCCAAACATCATTCCAAACGTTACGCAAGCTTCACACTCCAAATTTGGCAACCAAGTACGCAAACGTCGTGAATACACTAAATTAAAAGTGTTGTCACAAACTGTTTTTTTAACAAGCATTCAGAAACTACAAACTGTTTTCAATCCACTCACCTAACAGTGAAACTAACTGACGCACCACTACCACCCCCATTGTTTGGGTCTCTAGGATCCGGGGGTCAAGGAATGGGGCCGGGGTTACAGTTATACTGCTCCATGCTCCTAAGGCGCTGTAGCTCTTGCAGAATTTGCAGGTTAACTGACTCCTGCATCTTCAACCTCTCATCCTGTTCCTTCCGCTTCTCGGCCATAGCCTCCTCTCGCGCTCTTTCCTCCTGCAGTTCCGACCTAATCTCAGCCATTTCGGATGGCATACACTCCGTCGAGGTCGCATGGCCCCCCCGAACATTGGGTGGTGTCCAATACAGGGAATGAGCGTTCACCGTACCGTACACCGCTCCCTTTTGGTACCCCTCCACGACTCTGAACCAAATCGTGCTCGGGTCCACACCTTCATTCTCGGGTGCTCTAGTGGCCTCCTTATACGACCTCTGAAAGAAAATGAAGTCGTGATTAGGTGGGTTGTGTGAAGAAAAAAAAGTAACGAAGTCTTATGTTTTAAACTTACCCAAATGGCCATATCCTTCTTCGTGGCGAATGTTCGACCGTCAGTATCGTCCCCCTTGCTCTTCGTCTCGAGAAATAGTTGCACCGGCGGAGGGAATTCTCCGGTTTTCTTCTTCACCTATTGACAGTACATGTAGAGTTCTCATTTATATTTATAATGAAAACATTAAATAAGAATCCAAAATAAAAATCAAAGTTAAGGAAATACTAACATTCATGGCCCGCTGGTGCATCGACTGCGACCCACCATAGTGGGTGCGCTCAGCAAAGCCCTCGGGGTCCCCTCCCCGCCTCTTGTTCTTTTTCGCCTTGATGGATCTTGTAAGGAACTTCGGGTCGGAGCGGGCTGTTCTGAACTGTTGGATGGCGTCACCTACAATTTATACACTTTGAGATCAATAAGTGCTTTGAAGATATATACAACTTCCTATTCAAGTACTAACACTAATTCAGTAATCGAACCTTTAAGGTATTTCTGTAACTTCTTGTCGCTCGCCATCTTATACATCATGTCTTTGTATCTGGCCTTTGCGACATCCATGTACCTGTCTCTCACAGCCACCTCGAGACCCTCGTTGTAGAAGTGTTTCAACTGCAAGATCGTTTGTTGTCATTGTCTTAGTAATCTGTAAACAGTAACAGATAATTAATAAAAAAACAGAAAATGGTGTACCTTGAAGTTGGAAAACCACTTCTCCCGTTGCCACAGAGGCAACTTGGTCCAACTCGTGCAGTAGGTAGTCAAATCATTCATAAAACTGTCCTTCACACCAGTCACCGTCGCACGAGTACGAAACATACACCAAAGAGTGAAATAAGATGATGTCTCACAAAAGAAAAAGGAAATATAACGTCTCACCATGTGTTCTCCGGGCTAATAATAAGTCGTCCGCCGTCTGTATAATGAAGCCCTTGATCCTGTTGTGGTTGTTCTGGTTGCTCCTCGTCGTTCTCCCCTTGGTTATCCTCCTGATAAGTGTAGTTTGTAGTGCCTAATTTGCTGTGTTTTGGTCCCGTTTTCCTTGTAGAATCGCTCCTTGGGAGCGGTTTATGGGTTACTTATGCTTCCTTTAGTTCGTTTTAGGTTCCCGAGACCATTTGTGAAGAATTGGAGCAAATCCGACTCAATACATACACTTTTCGGAGCCAACGAAGTGAAGGAACGATCACTCGATGCCTTGGATTCGACCCCGAGACCTTGGGACCCAATCCCGAGCCTCTTAGACCCGATCCCGAGTCCCGAGAATCGGTGAGAAACCCATGAGAAGCAAGGAGGGACCAAAAAGTTCTTATTGGAGGCCTACAAGACTCATCCCCGACGGGAATGGCCTCATCCCGTCCGGGATGAGGTGCACGAAATGCAATGGTTCTGTTCTGGGTCCGTCCCGGTCGGGACCAGCCCTTCCCGGTCGGGATCAAGCATAACACCGCGCTGTGTTATCAATAACACCAGGCTGTGTTATTGCTCTTCCCGGTCGAGATCAATCCGTCCCGGTCGGGACCATGGAGCTGCAGCACGCCTTTGTTTATTTTCCTCTCCTTCATACTTGTAACCTTATAAATACTTCCCTCTTTTATTGTTTACACATCTTATCCTACATTACATTAGACTCTCTTAAGCCTCTCTACAACTTATAAACCCTAGAATTTAGTGTTCCTCCATTTAGATTAATCTTCCTTTAATCTTTAGTTAATCTTCCTTTAATCTTAGTTTAATCTAGTTTGTAACTAGTCTTGTATTAAGTGGGTTCTTAAAGATTTCTCCAAGCTTGACATCCTTGGAGTTGATTTGGGTTCTTATTTATACAAGATTGCATCTTTTTCTTCCTCTTGTTGTTGGTATAACTTTCTTTACTCTTGTTCTTGTTTATTTAATCAAGTTTGAATCTTTATATTTTGTTGATTGTTATTGTTCTTGTTCTTCATTATGGATGTTTGGTTTATGATGTTGTTTTCTCTTGTTATTGTTGGTTTCTTCTTGATTATGAGTGAGTAGTCTCCTTGTGGGGTTAGTAGGGGGATTAAGGGTAGATTATGGGTGATTAGGGTTTGATTAAGGGAAAAGGTGACTCTTTTGTTGTTAGTCACATTATGGGCACTCTATGTGTTTGTTGATTTGCTTGTGTGAGTAGTAGTGGCCAATGCTCCCCATACTTGTGCTCATATTCTCATTGTTTGTCTATTTTGTGTTGTGTTGAGGTTAGTCTTAGACACGAGAGTGCGGACTAGGGGTTAGACGCGAGAGCACGAACCTACCTCGGCATCGGTCTACGTAGCGAGAGCCCGGACCGACTCTAGCAACTAGGAGACACCTATACCCTTAATCACCCCAATTACCCTACTACACTTAAGAACCCGACCTACCCCACTTCCTTTCATATTTGATTTCATCCTCTTAGTTAGCCATCATTTACTCTAGTTTGTTTGTTAGTTTGATCATTAGTTATTTCATTTTAGCATTGTTTAGATAGTCATTGTTAGCCTAGTTATACCTCTTCCACCACCATAGTTTACCAATTAATGCTTTCTTTGTGTTTGTTTGGTGATTTAGTCTCGTTTTTAGGCCAACCTAGTCTAGACTCTACTTTACCGTCCTCGTGGATATCGACCCTACTTGCCCTAGCTACCCACTAGGAATAGTCAGTTTATTATTGACGGTGGGACCCACGTCAAATCCCTCCATCACCTCCTCTCGTCGGTTCTCCTCCTGGTCCTCCTGCTGCTGGGACTCCCTGTTGCTGTTGCTGCTCGAACTACCGTACCGCAGCCTGCTGCCCAACGTCATATCTACATACATATAGTAGTAGAAAGTTAGAAATTGAAATCATAATATTGAAATAATTTGACTACAATATGTAATGCAGATTACTATGTACAAATAATATAACTTATTAAAACTATACCCCACTAAAAATCATCGTCACTCTCGTTGTCATCTTCCACTTGCCTACTCGAACCAACGACATCCTCTTACTCGAACTAACTATTAACACCCTCTAAAAATTCAGTTCTGGAACGTCGTCTCTTATCTAATCTTTCCTCATACATCCATTTTCGTTCCTGTCGCTTCATTTTTTTATCTAAAAAAATTGAGACAATAACCACATACAAATTATTTTCTCTTAAGTAATTTACTAATAAATACACACTACTCACATATTTTGTAAAATTCTCAATTCACCTAAACATAGTACTATTTGCACCTAATCATCTATAATTACGTCACTAAATCGACATAATTGTATTTCAATTCCAATTTCCTAACACATCAAAACAACCCAATTCATTCAACTACGTAACCGCAAACCCTAATTTTATACTAACAATCTACCTATTTCAAATTGGGGAACCTATTGGTAGGGGTGAGCAAAACCGGATATCCGATCCGATTTTGCAAACCGTATCGGATATCCGGTTTTAAAAACTTAAAATTTTGCGATCCGTATCCGATCCGGTTTTTTCAGGATATCCGGTTTCCGGATATCCGGTTTTTTCGGATATCCGGTTTTCGGATATCCGGTATCCGGTTTTATATTTTTTTTCAATTTTTCTTTTTTTTTTAAAACAATTTTTCATTTTTAATTAAGACTAGTTAATTGTTTTTAAGCAACGTTACGTTTTATATAAATTGATATAACAAAAATACATAAAAAAAAAAAAACTAAAAAAAATGATATATATGACTTGCAGTACCAATGTACCATTGTTCCAAAAAAATATGACGTTTCATTACCTAAAATCATAAATTCACTAATAGTTTTGTTTTTTTACCTATGAGAATAATTGGTAAGTTTTGAATTCTTTATTGTATAATGCATATTAGGATTATATTTTTCATATTTTTTATTGTTTTTAAAAAACCGGATCGGAAAACGGATATCCGGTTTCAATTTTCCCCGATACGTATCCGCTACGATTTTAAGGAAAACCGTATCGTATATACGGTTATAATTGAAAGCGTATACCGTATCGTATACGTATAATAAAACCGTATCGTATATTTTTGCTCACCCCTACCTATTGGGCGATTAACATTCTAACTACACTAAATATTCCAACACTAACAACAACACTACACTATAAAAACATCTAACTCAAAAACTAATCTATTTATATCAATAAATAAAAAAATTAACAAATAATTTAAATTAAGTATAGATAAAAAAACATACCGTAACTAAAAAAATGGAGGAATGAAGAAGGAAGGAGTGGAATGAAGAAGGAAGGAGTGGGAGACGGGTTAGAGAGAAGGGAGAGGGTTTGTAGTGAGAGAGAGTGAAATGAGTAATGTGCGAGGAGGAGGGTGTTGCTCGCGTATAAAAAAAAATTCACAAAGATTAGCGACCGAAATCGGTCGCGCGTCTTTTTTTTTAGCAACTGATTTCAGTCGCTAGGTCACAGATTTAGCGACTGAAATCGGTCGCTATTTAAGTAATTTAGCAACCGAAATCAGTCGCGCGTTCATTTATTTAGCGACTGATTTCGGTCGCTGAAGTTAATTATTTTTTTAAAAATCCGTCTCCTCGTCCAGCGACTAATATCAGTCGTGCGTTGTACTTTCAGTCGCAAAATTAGCTACTGAATTTATCAGTCGCGCGTGATTGGTAGCTATATGAAGTATTTCTTGTAGTGTTGGGTGTCGTTTTGGTCGTGTGGATGACGGATTTCGGCCGGCTTGGGGTCGGATTTGTCGGGTCGAGGTTGCTCGGTAATTGTTTGGCGTAACGAGGTTGTATATTTTCTGAACTTCGATGATCGATAATGAATGCGTTTTAGATCGTGTATGGGAATAATTGATGTGTAATTGTTGTGTAGGAGGGTGTATTTATAGGAGAGGTTTCCTGGCTTGGATGGGATAAGTACTCTTGCTTAGGTGACAAGAAATACCGGTTTGGATAGGAAATGTAAGAGTTTGAAAGGGAATGAAAGTCTCGTTTCTTGGTGGGGAAGCCGAGTATCTCGGCTGTCTTGGGGCTGTTTCGGCCGAGTGTTTGAGCTCGCTCGGTAAATTGATTTTGGTTTTCGGATAGAATTCCTACTTGAGATCGAATTCTATCCTTGAATGGATTTATTTACTATTTTCGGGGCTGATATTTTGTAGTATCTGAGCCTAGCCGAACTGATGAGGTGTCACGGCTGGTCCGTGTACCTCGGGAAAAAAAATCTTTGACCGGGTTTGACCCGGTCGCTAAAAGACGGTTTTGCCCCTAGTGCCGGATTCGACCCAAATTAGTCTTATTTGACTCGAAACGATCCACTGGGCCTGGATTTGAGGTTGGTTTAGTAAGATTTGTACTCCGTAATAAGCCCAAGCCAAATGTCCATGTTTTCGAGCCCATATCCGAGTTCGTCAAAGCACGTTTGCGTCCGATCATCATCGGGTGTTTGGCGGAAACTACTACAGACACCTGGTGATAAGTGTAGTTTGTAGTGCCTAATTGTTGTGTTTTGGTCCCTTTTTCCTTGTGAAATCGCTCCTTTGGAGCGATTCATGGGCTTCTTATGCCTCCTTTAGTTCGTTTCAGGTTCCCGAGGCCGAATTGGAAGAGTTGGAGCTATTCCGACTCAATACATACACATTTTGGAGCCAACGAGATAAAGGAACGATGACTCGAGACCTCGGAATCGACCCCGAGACCTTGGGACCCAATCCCGAGCCTCCGAGACCCGATCCCGAGTCCCAAGAATCGGTGGGAAGCCCATGAGAGGCAAGGAAGGACCAAGGAGCATTAAAGGAAGGCATACAAGACTCTTCCCGGTCGGGATGGTGGCCTTCCCGATCGGGAAGGAATGTACGTTTAGGAGCGTTACTGTGGGTCCTTCCCGGTCGGGTTGAGCCCTTCCCGATCGGGAAGGAAGAACCCTTCCCGATCGGGATGATCCTTCCCGATCGGGATGGGCTACAGCTCACCCGCATTCTTCTTTTCTTGTCCTTCATTCTTGTACCCATATTTATACTCTCTTCTTGTAATTTTAAGACATCTTATGTTAACCTACCTTAGTTTAAGCCTCTAAATCCTAGATTTACTCTCATTCATTAGTTCTAATCTCTCCTTAATCCCTAGTTAATTATTGTAATTAATCTTGTATTAAGAAGATTCTTGAAGATTATTCCAAGATTGACAACCTTGGGATTATATTTGGGTTTCTCATTAATGCAAGTTCCCATCTTTTTCATCATATTAGTGTTGGTATAATCTTCTCTACTCTAATCCTTGTTTATTCAATCTAGTTTCAATCTTTTTATATTGTTATTGTTATTGTTCTCATTGTTCATAATGGATGTTTGGTTTGTGAGTTTGTTTTCTTTTATAATTGTTAGTTTCTCTTTGATTATGAGTGAGTAGTTTCTTTGTGGGGTTAGTAGGGGGATTAGGGGTAGATTATGGATGATTAGGGTGGATTAAGGAGAAAAGGTTGTATCTTTGTTGTTAGTCACATTATAGGCACTCTATGTGTTTGTTGATATGCTTGTATGAGTTGTAGTGGCCATGCTTCCCATGCTTGTGTTCATCTTCTCATTGATTGTTTATTTTGTGGAAATGTTGAGAATAGTCATAGTCACGAGAGTGCCGACTAGAGTCTAAGTTGCGAGAGCCCGGACTCACCTTGACATCGGTCTAAGTTGCGAGAGCCCGGACCGACTCTAGCGATTAGGAGACACCTATACCCTTGATCACCCCAATTATCCTTCTACCTCTATGAACCCGACCTACCCTACTTCTTTCCTTATTTGAGTCCATCTTCTTTAGCTAGATATCGCTCTTCTAGTTTATTCATTAGTTCGATCATTAGTCTAGCTCTTACTCCTCCTTAATAGTTTCCTTTTATCGCTCCTTTGTGTTTGTTTGGTAATCTAGTCTCGTTGTAGGCCGACATAGTCTACGCTTTGATATACCGTCCTCGTGGAATCGATCCCGACTTACCCTAGCTACCCACTAGGTTAGTCGGTGTTTTATTGATTGGCTAGGGACGTGACAAATCTTTACCATCACCTGACGGTCAAAATGTGGGTGTCTACACTAACGTAGTACGATAACAATGTAGTACAAATATATGTATATTTAAATCTCATTTGGACGCTATCGACGGTTATATTACACTCCGTATACTGTATATGTACGATTATATCTCATTACGGTTTAACAAGTTACGAACTTTTTAATGGTGTCTAACTAACAATTTATAATCTTTTTTTTCTATAATACGAAGTCGAAACTACTTGATACGGAGAAGTAGGTAAAGTGTTATTTACATTGTTTTTTTATTTATTTATTTACATTGTCTTCTTCTTTAACTGACTTTGTATTATACTTGAATTCCTTTACTATTATATCAACGCAGCTTCTTTCTTCTTTCTTTAGTATAGTCACGTAAGTCATCACCACTAATTTTCACCTGAATTACATTATCACTTTATTTATATCGTATACTAATGAGTTCAAGTTACGTATATACTATTAAACCACTACTTATTAATCGATAATATAGGTACAACCACATCGTACTCATTTTTTTCGAACAATCTTTTCTCTCACGTTCAAAAAAATGTGGACAATGAGCGAGTGGCCAAGGGCTAAACCCGGGAAATGAGATTAGATAGAGAGCGTTAAGTCTCTCATCATCATCATCTCCGATGCTCCACTGGAAGCCCACCATGTTAGCACCTCCATTAATCTCATCAACTTCATCTTCATGCCTACTAACCTATAAATTCAAATTCACCTCTGTTCGCTCTTCCTACTCTCCTCCTGCTATCAACAACTCCAAACCCTCTGTATTCCCCGACCCCCCTTCCAATTCAATTCTCTCTACTAATTCCAAACCCAAGTTAAAGGGCGATGATGAGCACAGGACGAAGAAGAAGAAGAAGAAACCGGATATGGAGGATGAAGAGGATGAGGAGGAGGAGGGTATTTCTCAAATTCAAGTGCCTAGAAATAAACACATCGCTGTTTCTAAATCCCACCTTCTGAATTCTCTAACCACCTTCCTCTCTACTTCTCACCATTTTCCCAACATTGATCATGATGGCGGTGGTGATACCAGTAATAATGGTGGAGAATCAATGGCGTCTCACTTCATCCTTCTTGCCTCGTATATCTCTATTATCTATACCTCTCCTTTATTTTGGTTTCTTAGCTATTTTTTCAATGAATTGCGAAGCGAGCAGATCAGTATGGACTGTCCAATACTATTAGTGTGATAAGTTTGCAATATCCCTTTTGTTTGAGTTGCCCATGTTGCCCTTTTTGCTAGCCTATATTGTTGTTGTTGTTGATCGTCATTGAATATGTTTTCTTATCTCTTCTGTGTAGATGCTTGGACTCGATTCTTCATGCTGAACATAAAAGAATTTTGGAAGAAATGCGGGCTGATTACTTTTCTTCGCATTCTGTGAGAAATGTGGAGGATTCCCCTCTTGACGAAGTTGAAATGGAGAGACAGGCTGATAATGGGGAGAATGTTGATTTTGTTGAGGGTCGAGGGAATGGGAGTGTATCAACTACTAGTAAAGATGGCAAATTGGGTTTAGATGACAAGCAAATGACGTTTCTGAATGGGTTCGACTTGAGGCAACTGTTTCGTGGTCCAACATCTAATAATCCCCAGAAGGATCCTCAACAAAACTCCAGGTAAATGTCTCCAATTGCTTTCCTTCCACCCTTCCAGCTGCCTGCTTCATTTCAGGCACACATCTACATTTGCTCCTTTATTACTACAGAGTAGTTTGAAAGTGTGTAATTCTCGCTTTAGAAGTTATCCCTCTTTGATACTCATACAAAATGCCTGAGTCATTGAGTCCGACTATTATGATAGCTCAAAGTGTTGCAATATTGTAATACGGAGTACCTTTTTATGTGGATGATATCTTGCCTACATTAAAAATCTCTAGGGACTGTAACAAAGACCTGTGCTTGGAGGTCCTACTCATTTAGTCCTCTACCTCCTGCATTATAAAAAATCTTGTTTGTTTGGAATTTAAGCGCCATTATGGGTAACATATGACACAATCCAGCTAGATCAAGAGCATGGAAAAATGGTTGAAACCATTACAATATGACGTACCCTTTCTGACCAAACCATGCGGTTTAGTCCGGATTCAAGCTGGGTAGGACCTCAAGGGTAGTAAAGCTCTCCCTCATGAGTTTTTAACATTGCTCCATCCCAGGATTCGAACTAGAGACCTTTGGTTAAGCTACACAACCCACTACCAGTTCATCGAAGTGCACACAGATCTTTCTTATGCCTAGTTTCAAGTGGCGATTACTGGCACCTTCTTGTAAGCTTCTCTGGTGCTTTCATTGCCTATAAGGAGAGAAGGGTGGCTCATGTTACAAGATACTATGTGGGAAGCTGAATCTTTAAGATTTTGTCGGAGTTTTTGTTAGATATTTGTCAATATCTTTTGGCAATGCTATCGATTGCACCAAATTGCCATAGAATTAGTTTTTGTAGTATCTTATCCGATTATTAGTTGCTTCCATACACATAATTAATTTTCATAGTATCCTATTCAGTTGTTAGTAGCTTCTATATGCATCCATTGTTTGTATATTACTGCAACGGGATCAATGCTCTTACTTGTGAAGATTAGATCCTTCCGCTGATTTCTTGTATGCTTGAGTAAACGAAACATGGCCTGGGTTATATATTATTTTATGCTCATCGCATGTATGTCATTGTTAATGAAATAAATCCCGTCCTTCAGGCAACATGAACTTACTGTGCAGTACTTCTGAAGTTGCAGCTGCAACTCGTTTTCAGCGCTCTTTCATGAAGCTTCTCCAGGATGCACAATTTGAAGAGCTTTCTGCGAGGGATTTGATGCTGACATCAGCTCTAAATACTGATTATCTCCTTACTTTACCAGTATATGTTGATTGGAAGAGAGCTTTTGAGTCCAATGCAATTATATTCAGGTGACAAATTATTGAGATTATGCATTGCCTTGAGCTGTGTACGCGCATTCTTCAGACTTTGCTAGTACGTAAAAGTGTAAAATAGAATATTTTGGCTAAGAGAGAGTTTCAAGAATAATCAGGATCAAGTTTCATCATTTTACTATATATTTTGCAATAATAAAGGTAGAAAATACACGCTGATAAAATTTGGTGATAGTTGGAAAGCTTATGCTATTGTAGGTGAATGTCGCACTCAATTCACAAATTTTTTTTTTTTGTTGGAGGATAACTTTGCTGCTTAAGAGTTTTTATTCCGGTGATCTTTTTTGTTGTATTTTCAGGCGGGGCTACAGTACGGAGAGGGAGAAAGGATTGCTTATTGTAGAAAAGCTGGATTATTTGCAGTCGAAAGTTCTTCAAGCAGCTTTTGGCCTCATATCAAAACCTTTGATCCAAATTGGAATTTGGATAAAAGAGGTACGTGTTTCTTGTACCTAAGATCAGCATTAGTCTATTATGTTTGTCCAGTTCAGATGTGGCTGTTACCTGTAGCCTGTATGTTTATCTGATTCAGTTGATACAAATTATTGACTTCAAATCTATTCGCTTCAAAATGATATGATGCTTGCAAATATTCTGCCTTACTCCCATTTTCCCACTCTTTTCTATTGAAATACACAATTTTTTTAATTTGTTTTGCACCTTCCCTGGAATAGTACTATTTCTTTTACCCTTGTAATTTGAATTCAAGTAAGACATATATCACCGCTCTCCTTAACAATTGTTTCACACCAAGTTTATATAGACTCATCTCAGTTCCTGTCAGATTTACCTACCCGACCCTCTTCTGTTAGTGATATGTACTCATGGCACTATTCTCCAGGCGATTGAAAATGCCGGTCAGAATGAAGATATGTCACTTATGATTAAGAGGATTGGGTTATGGGCTCAAGAGACATCTGTAAATCAACAGGCATACACTTCTGAGAAAGAAACTTCAGACAATACACCGAAAGCTGATGATGATTTGGATGAGGACTTGCCCATCTGGCTAGCAGCACAAAAGGCCGTTAGTCGTTATGAAGGTTTTTTATCATCCATAGGGCCTCGTCGTAGACTAATAAGGAAGTTTCTTTCTTGGATTGGCCTTCTACCAACAATACCAGAAGTTCCCCTTGAATTTAATGGTGAAAGCAGTGTGGTTTCTGAACCACACATGCGGTATGTCCGCATTGAAGTTGTTTTTTTCTTATCCAAATGGAAAATGTGGCATACAGAACAAGTCTTAGTATGAGATTGTCTCACATGTGAGACCAAACCCACATACTATTGTATGCATCATTTGATTATAGAGTGAATGAGTTGGTTTCATATGGAAGAATGTGTCATATACAGGATTTTGTACATTAGAAAATGGTTTTCAACGTTAATTTTTGTGTGAACGTTAAAAACGGACACTTAAAGAGCATTTTTTATGCAGGCCAGTTTCATTATCTAGAATCTCCCTTAATGATATATGGAGACCGGCTACACGTCAGTATTGTGGAAACAATTTGTGGACAATGTTGAAAGTTGGTTTCTCAATCATTTTCTCAAGGTCAATTCTGCAGGTACTGCTACATTTTTCGGTGTTTCTGGTTTTGGTGCCTGAAATTACTTATTTGTCTCACAATCTTATGTCTTTGACTGGGCTTGTGTGTTTTTTGCCGGGAGCTATACACTTTTTAACCAATTTTTTCTACTGTTGTGGATTTTGATCCCAGGAACCTGCTTTCGAGGAATTGATTTTGCTGTATACTGAGGAGCCTTCAGATACAGGAGATACAGAAAAATCTGAGATTCCATCACTGCAACTAAAGATTTATGAGAACATTCCCGTGCCTGACTTACCGGTAACTTCTATAGCTACTCATTTTTATTTGTAGCGCATATGTAATACATTTAGAACTTCAAAAGTTCAACTTCTCCGTGGCTTACTATCTTAGAATTCGTACTCATTATGCAGGTTATTTTTCCGCATAAAAAGCTATCGTTCCGCATAATAGACACCGTAAGTAATGCATTACCTTTGTTTTTATGGATCTGTAATACTTTTGCTGTTGTTAGCTCCAGTCAAGGAACAAAAATAAGGCATCTCTCACCATTGACCATTGAACCATTGACCAACACCCATTGTGTTATTTTTTCACTTCTGTAAATCTTACTTTTTCAGTCCATTTTCGATGTTATTACTTATTAGTCTGTTCTTATAGCCTCTTTTTCCGATAAATGAAAATTCTCCCATTTACCCACCTATCTCCCTCCCCGGAAAAGCACTAGAGTACCACTCTGTAAGTTGAGCCGGAAAAATATTGGTAACAAATCAATGTTAATTTGCAGTACTCGTTCTGTTTCAGGATGCTCTTCCCATTTTACTTTTTAGTTGAATGCTTGAAGACTTTGACCACACATGTCTTCAAAAAAAAAAAATGTATACTTGTAACAATTACTTGTAACGTGTTTACAATGCTCACCAAGAAAAAAATTACTATGTTATATCCTCAACCAAAAAAGCTAACAAATATTTCTTATTTTTGAAAAAAATGGTCAGAATGTTATCTTGGAGACGGCATAAAGTGGTTATATTTCCAAACTATCGGGTCATTTTTCTGTTGGGTGTTGTTTAATGGAAATTAAAGACTTGAAGTAAAGACAACATGAAATTCGATCACGTGATATAAGAGGGCATTAATTTAGGCTGATGCTATTTTGACTGTCCTTTTGGCTAAATCCACAGAGCTATAGGGAGAAATTTCCTCCAACTACTTCTTTTGTTGTGTGTGTTACTCGTGGCAGAAAGTGAAAAACGTTGTGTTGAGGCATCGATCCCCCCCCCCCCCCCCCACTTTACTGGGGCTCGATTTTCCCTATAAGATAAAATAAAATGTCCTTTGTTTCTTTAGTCATCGACTAGATACTTCCATCATTTAATTTGCTTGATTTCCTCTCGCTGAAATAGTGATTACAACTGATCATAAATGATGAGGGCCGAGAGGCCTATTTTCTATTTTTCTTCTCCTAAAGTATTGAATAATCAGTTTCTACTTTCAATGCAATCTTCTTTCTTTCGAAGTTTCTGTCATTCAACTTCAGTTCAACAACATAGCCTAACTGCTCGTATTATTGTTCAGTGATGTGAAATCACAATTCATGTAGGTTACAGGCTTTCATTTTGTCTGATGTGCATTTTGGTGAACTGTATAGCATTAAGTATATACTTCTGTTTGAAGGTCACACCGTCCAGTGAGGTTGCAACTGTTTGCTTCCCATGTAGGTACGCCTAGATGTTGCATCAATAGTCGGACTTTTGGCATACGGAATCAATTACAGATTTGAGAATTTCTTATCTTCTCCGTAAGTCTGTCTATTATTTTTTTTGGGGGGTTTTCAATTGGAGTTCTCTGCTATGTATGCTAAATTACAATGTGGCAAATACATAGGGTTTTGAATGTGCGCAACACCTTCACATGATGGCAAAACAAATACAAAATAATCTCTTGCTTATAATTGAGATGTAGGTGAAACCAACTGCACTCAATAAGACAATGTCTCCCTTTCAGGTCAGCTATAATGCTAGATGTCATTGCTGCAACTGCGCTCATTGTTTTTGCGATACGAGTTGGCCTAGGATACAAACAGACGTGGGATAGATATGAGGTAATTTTGTAACATTCTGTTTTCTAGACTTGGAAATGGGGGAATGCACAGTTCTCTTCAGTGAGTCTTATATAAGACACTTGTGACTTGTGAGACCAGTCCAAAACACTTGCGTATTCATTATTTAAATATATATATATATATATATATATATATATATATATATATATATATATATATATATATATATATATTGTAAATTGGCGAGACTTACATGTAAGATACTAAGATTGTTTTATATAGGATTTTATATATTCTCTCTAACCAAACTCCCTGCTAATTTGATCGTGTGATTCCTTATTTGGTCAGCTTCTCGTCAACAGGACGCTGTATGAAAAAACCTTAGCCAGTGGTTTTGGTTCAGTTCACTTTCTCCTTGATGCTTCGGAGCAACAACAAGTGAGGCCCGTTTCTGTGATGTCAACTCGCTTCATTTGTAGAAATATTTGATTTCCAGCCTTCAGTTTTTATTTTTTTACTCATTTGGTTTCTTGCGGTATTAACTATCCACAGTACAAGGAATGCATTCTGGCCTATGCAATCCTGCTCAAAACAGAGAAGAATCAGGTCAATATTTATTCTACTGCAGGTTTTTTAGTTTCTTTCAACTGCTCATATCAATAATGCTTTTGCCAGTCTCTTCACTTTTAGCCGAAACTTAAAATACTTGAGTGCTGTTACTGAATTGTTGAAATCTCTTGGAGATGCAGTTTCCTTGTCGGAAATCCCTCGGAGAAGAATGTGAAAGATTTTTGTACAAAACATTCAGAGAAAAGGTACCTGTAACTTGTAATCATATAAACATCACTTAAATCTTAGTCCCTCCGTCCCGATCAATAGTTTACCCTTTCCTTTTATGGATGTATCAACCAATAGTTTACATTTACATTTTTGACATGTTTACACTCTAGTTTATCTTTAATACGGAGTAATATTTAAAACAGTCTCTCACTCTTTCTAGCTTACTATATAAAGCATATGTAAACTTCCTATTGGAATAATCATACCCAAATTCGTTGTGAACATTTTTCAGGTCCAGATGCCAGTTGATAAGGCTGTGGATATGCTCATAAAGTTTGGCCTCGTGCAAGAAGAAACAATAACGGGGAGAAGTATTTTACAAGTTGTGCCTTGTTCAATCGCATACGATACCCTTAGAGAACGTTGGGAATGTTTGTTGCGCTGAAAGTTTGTTACAGGGTAGCTGTAGCCACAGTTATGTGAAATCTCGCATTCCTCTGGAGCAGAATGACGGTAATCTGATATTGTGGTTTTGAAGTAGCTATTGAATGATACAAGTTTGCAACATCGTATTCATTTCTATCATGAGCTCGAAAATAACCACCATCTGACATGGGAGCGCCTTTTTCGTGGCCACCATTAAGGTTTCGTACATACCATTTTTAAAACACTTCATATCCATGTAAGTTGTACCGTTACAGCAACAATGCCCGGCTATTGAAACTTTCAAGTCAAGACAATCATTATTGTGCGAGTACATAATAGACCTTCTGTTGGTCTTGGGTCTTTTTTCTTTGATTGAGGTATTAGAGTCGAGTCAATGACACCCGAATTAAAACCTAAAGGAATTATGTCAGGAGCTTAAGCCCCCACCCAAGGGAGCATGCCCGTATTCCGACATGCTAAGGGAAGAGAGGCTTTCTGAGATCGAGATGCGTGCGCATCTGTTGTTTCCTTTTATGCTGCTGAACTATTACATTTACATGTGATGAAGCTTTTGAGATGCATGCTCTCGTGTACGTTGAATACTTGAATTATGGTATCACTAAGAGCAAGTCCAACAGCAAGCTCAAATCAATATATTTAGTATGAGATTCCTGAAACTAGTTGACCTGAACGGAGAAATACAACCTGGTGACTTAAATGGTTGAAGCTTCAAAATGAAATCAAATATGCGGAGTAGTTTTTATCTGAGGAATGATAATAACCCAACAGACACTGAACACAGCATGTGACACAAACCGCTCCAGATCCATAACGAACCAACCAATTGATCTTGTTACTGATCGCGAATAATGAGTTTAGAATTCCAGATGTACAGGTGACCAAATCACGATATAGAATGAAGTCTTGAATAGTTAAGCACAAATCACCAAGACAAAATTTAGCACAGATGATCTTCATTACTTGTTTGATAGAAATTCAGTAAAATTGCTAGTAAAACAAAGAGACGAAAAAGCAGTAATATGAGCAATACAAAGCATGGCACACAAAATCAGGGATGAACTCAAGGCTTCTGGCCTTCCTCTGCCGCTGCTTCAAAGGTTTCTCCAGCAACAAGATCGGGGACCTCGTCATCGTCCTCCTCAACAGTATTTAGCCCACTTCCTTCTGGGTTTGCATTAGGCCCACCCTTCTGGAACTGCTCCGCCAGCTTCCTCAAGTTGTCCAAGTTGTCGGGACCTGAAATACATGGCGAGGGTATATTAATCCAGTTTTAGTCCATTGAGGACGGTTTTATAACACTCTAGTGCAAGCCAACCCACAAAAAAATGAGATAAAGAGCTTATAATAATTTTATTACAGGTCGTCTAATAAGAGTATACAACAAGAAACCATTTACAACATGATTAACTAGACGACATACCCAATTGGTTGATAATTCCTGGTAGAATATCTTGCAATTCTGAAAAAAAATAAAATTAAACAAAGAAGTTATGCAGCAGCGGTGAATTTATTAAGAAAAATAGTTAATCAAACTTTTAGTTGATAAGCAACCCGAATATCAAAAATATCAAAGAGCTTACTCTTAATTTGTGGCGAACCACTGACAACCCAAGTATTAGCCGCAATAGAAGCTTGAACTGAGAAGAGACAAAAGAACTCATCATGTTAAGAGCGAATGACTAACAAAACAGCTGCAACATCAGCACAATTTATCACGGCAAATAGAACAAGCACATTAGAGTACAAACATTAGGTCTCCTCACTCACCTTTAGGGGTTTGAAATTGGATAACCTGGTCATCCTTGAAAATATTGACTTCCTCAATGGCAGGAATGGCGTTGACCCCTATTCTCTTTAAGGTACTTTGCAGCCTTTTGTCATCTGTTGTAGTAGTTTTGTGAACAGCCTTCTTCTTTCTGCGAACAAAACAGATCTCAGAAGGAATTCATACACTTATAAACTCAATCCCACGTAGACAAATTAGTTATGCAACACTTAGCGCATTACGTTTACCCAAATTCTAGGAAGAGACAGTCTCTCAATAAGTTATTGAGAGACCGCTTCTTTATGTTTGTACACTAATGTTTCCTAGTTTTTCTACTACTACATACTCCGTGTATAATTTGCTGATACACTTGCTCAGAAACATAGACTAGCCCAGGTCAAGCCAACAATTTATCAGTACCAAAGGTGTTCCTTAGAAGATGTAAAAAAACCAGCCTGAAATCTCAATATTTTTAAGTCAAGGGATTATATAACAGGAAATAACACTACAATAACTTGTCATTATATTAAGGAACAGGAGCATTTTCATACTATGATAGTATGATGGTTACCCAATCTTCTCAACTAAAAAAACACAGTCAAAGGTAAGCCACGAAAGAGATTTAGCTAAGTTGTTCGTAAAGAAAACTCCCAGATATTGTAGTTATACCTTCTAACGCTGCCCTTGCCACCTGTGCGAACAGCACCAGCCATCTTCATTAGCTTCTCTACATTCATCTAATAAAAGGGAGGCGATAAAAAGGTTAATCCTTTGTGAATTACAGTAGAAATCATTTTGATCCACTATCTTCTTATAATGACAAGATAATGCAAAAAACACGACAGCCTTCGCAACCTATACAACTAAGCTAAATCATACTGACAACTGAACACAAACACCAACAAAACTTCACATTTACCATCCCGTAAATATATACTTCCTCCGTATCTTAATGTTCTTCTCTTTTCAATAAAACACGTCTCACATATATTAAAGAAAGAGGAGAAAGACGAAGAACATTAAGATATACTGATGATACAACACAAACTCCTAAGACTTTTTCACATTCATCAACAGTAAAGATATAACCTTTGTAACAAAATGCAGATACCGCGAAAAAAAGAACAAATCCCCGAACCATAGAGCTTGTTTACCCTTCATAATCGGCCATAGTTATTAAATGGAAAAGGGGAATGAATTCAATAATATTCCACAATGAGACTTCATTTCAACAAATAACAAAAATATGACAAGATTATCATGAGATCGTCTCATTACAAGTATTAATGTAACAAAGCAGAATCTGCAGAAATCAAATCAATAAATCCCCACAAATACCTTCAAAACCCTAAAAATTCATGGTCACGTAAAACCCTAGAAATGGTAGTAATAACAATAAAAACAGAAAAATAAATAAGATAGAAGAGTAACAGCAAAAAAGAGATGATTGAGAGACTAATTAATAAACGGAAGGGAAGAAAATACCTTGAAGGTGAGATTTAGGGATTAGAGAGAGAGAGAGGGGAAGGGGAGATGAGATAGACGGCGAAGACAGGAAGGAAGCGAAGGACTAGGGTCACTCGCTCCTTAATAGAGTCACTTAACAGGGCTTTTTTTATTGGGTAACTCGTTTCACTCACTCATATCACCCCTTTCCAATATGGATCTGCCTTCTTCCTATTCATGGGTCGGGTAGCTGCGGGTTCGACCCGGGTCTAAACCATAAATAAAGATTGTCCATGTGAACGGGCCTATTTTTAAGCACAAGCCCAGCCCTAGGGGGCTTTTCGGGCTCATATGACCTTCTCCGACCCTAAAATTCAAGGTACCGTAGAAAATAAATATTTGAATATCATCTTTTAATAATTTAAACTTACTTCGTAGGTGTTTTGTTTATAAATTTTATAATTTTGTTAAAAGTTAATGATAAACTAGTTTTACGGGTCAGTAATATCAAATTGTGATATATACTCGTATTTAAAATTTGAAGTATTAACGGAGTTAAAGTGACGTTGTGAGAGTTACTTATCCAGTTATCCCCTCATGTTCAAGAAAAAAAAAATCAATAAGATATAAGTCGAAGTCTCGATAATTTCACACATTATTGTCATTTCGTATTTATAATCATTCATTCATGTCATATATTTCACATTTTCATTCATAAACAATTATACTATACACCCCTTAAGTAAGTGTGTGGACATGACGTAAGTCCACCCCGACGCGGCCACGCGCGGGTTTGGGTTAGGCGAATGCACCTCCATATGAGAAGGATCGAATTGAAATTTAAGTCGAAATGGAGTCGCCACCGAATTTTATGGTTATTCGGAACCGTTCGAGCCCACTCTATATCGCCATGGTCCATACACAAAGTATGGCCCATTTCGGTTTGAGAGTTTATTGGGCTCGTCCCTTTGCATATCGATATAGATGCCGACTTGGGCGGTTAATCGTATATTGAATGACTCTCGTTGCCAATGGATTCGGACATCCGGAAACCACGGTCTGAGTAAGGGGTGAGGGTACGTGTTGGGAAGCCCACTAAGGACACCCAACCCCGCCCGCTCTTAGCGGCCTCTACTAGGACATCGTTTGACTTTTTAATATGCGCGCTAGTAATTCGGTGAAATGTTATGCAAACAGCGTTTTAGCTAAGCATGCGAATTAAATGTGAGCTACGTCAATTTAATGCATCTAATTTATCGTCGAAGTGATTTAGCATGCGAGGGTTCATTTAAAAGCGGTAAAACGCAAATAAATAAAGCAAAGCAAAAATAAATCGATTACAAGTTACACGGGCGGAATACAACCCGGAATTCACAATACGGCGTACAATAGAATAGAATAACCGAAATATACAATTGAAATGACGAGCAATAATTATAAACGGACCCGTGTGTAAACTAGACCGTGATTTTGTGTGGGTGGACGAACCTTAATTAATTACACATTTTATTGCATGTTAATCAAGGGACGGAGGTTCGAGACCTAGACGTGGCGCTAGCCCGATCTCGAACCTCGATGCCTTGTCCCGATTTATCACCTCGAGAAATGGAGTCTAAATTAATTATACGTCGGATACGACTAAAGAGTCGTCGACATAAAATTAATAGTGTGAGACCGTCGATCAAAATCGTTTATGTGTCGTGATATGCATGAATTTTGGAAAAGCTACGTGATTGACTTTGCACGCGTCGACTAAGTCGCTTTTAAAAAGACGAGGCTCGAATGATATAAAAAGAGCTCTCGGTTTTCTGGGCTACAGGACCCACTCGGTCGAGTCATGGCCTGACTCGGTCGAGTGTGTCCTTAGACGTAGCTACTGTCCATGATTCAGGGTGCTACTCGATCGAGTAGCAGGTGTACTCGGTCGAGTGGCACCTGTACGAGTTGTGACTCGTTTGTTTTAATGTGTTTTAAATCGATAATTGGCCGAGTCAAATAAAAATATTGACGGATTTAAATTTAACTCGGTTTGTCGGTATTATAATCATGTCTTATATGATTATAATACCGTTATCGGAATTTTGTAGAAAAGGTTATTGTTTGATAAAAATTTGATTAGTGACGGAATTGCGCCCCTCTACGTCACGACGTCGATATTAATCCTTACGGACTATGCGACGTCGGTTTTCCTGTCAACGGGTTCCGTACTAATCTTTGAAATGGATTCATACGCGTTCAACTACGAATGATCGGGATCGTGTTAATAAACGAACCTTAAAAAAATGATCATCGTAATCAAACGAATTAGGATCCGAGTTTTGATATTATTATATATATACACGGTACATACGATATTATAGTAAAATATAATAACGATGATTAAATGCGAAAGGTAAAATGTTAGCGTTAGTAATCATGTCGTTACTATCGACTAAATATAATACTATTAGCATAAATAAAAATGTACGAATATATTAATGCTAGTGTCACTACTACGATTACGATTATAAATACGATAAATGAAAATGAGATTAGAAGAAAAGAGATCGAGATGGGGTTTAGGACACCCTCAACATACATGCTTAGTAAGGACCTCGGAAATAGACTCGTAATAGCGGCACGGGCTTGGGAGTATCGAGGATGTATGCGAGTTATGGTGTGTATATGTGTGTGTATGCTTCGCCGGTTCTCCGAGGGACGAGGGGCTCGGGTTTTGTGTGTCTTGCCTAGGTTGCTAGGGTCGTAGTGTTGTGTAGTGTAATTGCAAAGGTGTGTTTGAAGGAGTATCGGTGTTCCAAAATTATGATGGATGAATCTTGTTGAAGTCTCTGTTGTGCATGGGGTCATGGGGTATTTATAGGGAGCCCCGACCCCGGGTCACTCGACCGAGTGGCGCGGGTGCACTCGGTCGAGTGCCCTCGTGAATGAACCTGGACGGGTTCAAAGAGGCTCCACTCGATCGAGTGGCCAATCCACTCGACCGAGTGGATCAATCAAGCCGCAAAATTTAAGGCTTCATTAGCCTTAATTTGATTGTGATTGATTTTAATTGATTGTGATTAATTTTGGCTGATTTTTGGATGAGCTTGGTTGATTTTCGAACCTGGTGCATGTTTCGAGGATGCATCCGGTCGTTTTTGTGTGTCGGGTTTGTCTTGACCGGGTTTTGACCCGGTCGCTAAAAGACGGGACTTATCTTTGGTGCCGGTTTTTGGCCCAAATTAGTCTTGTTTGACTCGGAACGACCCACTGGGCCTGAATTTGAGGTCTGTTTTGTGAGATTTTTACTCCACTAAAAGTCCATGTCGGATATTATTGATTCCGAGCCCAAGTCCGAGTATACTAAGTCATGTTTGCGTCCGATCATCATCGGGTGTTTTTTGGAAACTGCTATAGACACCTGGCGGTCAAATTTTGGGTGTCTACAGAGGCCCCACTCTGACTGAGGCTTGGACAAGGCGAAAGTCAGAGTAGCTACCAAGTCAATTAAGACCTGGTAGGCTTCCGTTCGGGTCGTTTATAGTCCATTAGACTCGCGTGAAGGGCTCGCCAGCCATAAGTTAGAAATCATACCTGAGCTGATGATGATAACTCCGTGGGGAACCGGACTTGTCGCATAAGTCCTGGGTGCGCCTATATGTGGGCTCATCCCGTACCATTCCGGGGAAAATGCCGCCTTGGGCTTCCGCTGGGGAGATTTAGAGGGTTGCATGTCCCTGTTTGAGTCGTACCTGTATAAGTCACATAAAATGTATGCAACACGTAGGTAGCAAAAATGACTCGTGCTGGGAAATAATGTTTTTTGGATTTTTGAAAGTTTTGAAATTTTTGAACCTTGAAATCGAAATCCTGAAAGCAACTCACATGCTAGGTTTTCAAAATGAAAGGGGTAGAAATGAAATTTGCAATTTAAATAGACCGAAATTTGACCTTGTCGAAAAGGATTTTCTCAAATGGCTAAGTTTTGCAAATTTTAAAATGGAAGTTGAAGAGAGAGGTATACTGACAGACTCGACTCTGGACGTGACCGGACGAGTTGACAGACATGAATGAACTCTCGAGGGATTGGACCGTGACTCGGTAGGAGGTGGGCCACCTAACAAGACTCTTAGGTTGCGCTATTCCGTAGCCTAGGCGAGTGGCAACATGGTCGAATCCTCGGAATGGGAAGGATGCGTTATCGGGGAATTGCAGTAGTCTGTAATGAGACTGCAACTGCACAACACGGCTTAGCAATGTTGTTGTCTAGCGCTCTTGAGTTCTTGGTTTCGAGGTATAGGCCCGAAGTGGGCGTTGTCTCGAGTCCTGACAGATCCTTGTCTTCGACTGAGCCGAGTACTAGGACACACTATAGACAGGAGGCTAGTTTTTGAAAGTATTTGGATTATGTGAGTGGATGGAGAACTTCTGCCTAGGAGAAGCCCCCAGGACAACAAAGCAGACTGTTGAGAACAAGACAGTGTCGTGACCGGAATGATGGCGCTTTTTGAATGTGTGTCCATGTGGGTGGTTGTGCCTGCGTTGAAAGGCTGCCTACGTATTCACGTGTAGTGAAATCAAACCATGCCGTAGTTCAGTGGATTGGAAGATATATTATGGTGCCTAAGCTAATAGGACTTTGTGTGTAACTAGCCATAGCGATGGTGTAGGCTAGGTGCGTTCCCAATGATGTCTTGATCAAGGAGATAGAATAGTTAGGATGTTGATCCTGTGGCTGTGAGCGTTCTCCGGGGTAGCCCCCAGAGGTGGTGTGAACTATTTGGGCATGTTCTATGCCGACTGCAAGTTGAGTTCCCGTGTTCTTGGTTTGGATGAGAAGAGTTGGGATGGGATTTTAACGAGTTCTGCTCTCGGGGATTTGACGAGTTCTGCTCTCGGGGATTTTTAACGAGTTCTTTTCTCGGGATTTTTAACGAGTTCTGTTCTCGGGATTTTTAACGAGTTCTGTTCTCGGGATTTTTGATGAATTTTGATCTCGGGTCTTTGGTGAGTTTTGATCTCGGGTCTTTGATGAGTTTTGATCTCGGGTCTTTGGTGAGTTTTGATCTCGGGTCTTTGGTGAGTTTTGATCTCGGGTTTGTGTATGGTGATTGTGAATTCTGTTATGTAAAGGGGAAGTCGAGAAAAATAGCTCGAACTTCGATTGGGATAGGTTTCGATAATGCGGGATCTGGTTTCCATGTCTGGCCCTAATGGTTAGGGGTATCCTATGGAGCTTGAATCCTCAAAATTCCGGGCTGTCTCTGTCCTGGGTCTCGGGAAGGTCTTGAAGGTTGTAATGTGGGAAGGCTGAGTGTGGTGTTAGCTGACCAGCTTGATTGAGTATTGATAACTTTGAATTTGACCGTTTTTACTACGGTCATGGGTTCTTGAATATTTGTTGGCTGACCTTTTAGCCCCGGTCATGTTTTTTTTTTTTTGAATTTTTTTTTTTTTTTTTTTTTTTTTTTTTTTTTTTTTGGGTTGACCTCTTAGCCCCGGTCGTGGGATTCTTCATTTGGATTGACCGCTTTAGCCTCGGTGATGGGTGCTTCTTTTTTTTTACGATGGCCTTCTTTTTGTTTTGGCCTTTTGCTTCTTTCCTAGACTTTTGTTTTTTTTTTTCGTCCAGTTTTTTTTCTTTTTTTTTTTTTTTTTTTTTTTTTTGGCTACCCCCGATGGCGTTGTGGGCGGATATGGGGGTGGGCCCATCGGTTGGATTAGGCTTGTGGAGCTAAACCTTTGTAAGGTGTAAGCCTAGTTGGTGTTTGTGTGAGTGCCAACTCGCGATGGAGTACTCTGCGGTAAACATGGTGGTTTGGATCTCGGTATTGTCATCATAATTTCGAGCAGGCTTGGTGGGAGTATCGTCCCAAGTTGGGTACTTCTTGGCATCAAGTCTATAGAGTCACGATGCTTTTTTTTTGCTTCTGGTCAGACTAAACACCTAAGGTGGGGATTGGTTAGTCTTATTGGAGGGGTGTTTATTGTGGGGAGATGGGCTTGCCTCCCGTCTTGAACCCAAACTAGGAAACTACCCGGATTTGTCATAGGATTCGATACCGCTCCTGCTAAGGGAAGTTATGTGGCTGTCTATGCCAGACATGGAACAGGTAAAGGAAAACATGGGTCTCAGTTCCTGCAGTCATTATAGATGTGCCTATAATAGTCACGTGCATGTGCTCACAGTGTACGATGGTGTTCATCATGTTCTCGGAAACACAAAAGGGAAGCATATATGAGAGATTGAAAAAGCTGATTTTATTGAAAAAAAAGAGGACAGAATACAGTCGACTCTGACTCTGGAATTGAAAGAAATAGGACATCCTAGACTCGGACTCAGACTCGGACTCAAATCAAATCTGGGCTCTTGGATGAGGTTGTCAGTAGTCTTCGGCTTCTAAGGACTCAAGTGGATATCCAGTATAGCCTTCGGTAGAAGCTTCACCCAGATCTTCATTATGTCGAAGATCGTCTTCAATCCTGATGCCCATTTCGGTAAGCACTGCAAAGTTTGAAATGCCGGCATACCTAAGATGGACGCGGTAGGAGGGTAGGAGGTTGTTGATGAACGCCTCCACTAGTGTCTTCTCGCTGGGCTTGTCTACCAGCTTAACACTCTCGGCCCGCCAACGTTGAAGGTATTTGGTGAAACCTTCTGTTGGATCTTGGGCCATGACTTCTAAAGTCCGCATGGTAGTCTGAAGTTTAGTGTTATCAGAATAGTTTTTAGCGAACTCGGTAGCCACATCTTCCCAAGTGGGGAATCTTTTTGCATTAAGCCTATAGAACCAGGCTTTTGGATATTTTCCGAGAGATGTGCCGAACAGATTGATGAACATGTCGGCTTTGACCCCCTTGATTGCCATAAATGCTTTGAAGGCTCGGAGGTGTAGTAATGGATCCTCCGTCCCTTCGAATATGGGTAACCCCTCTAAGTTGAGATCTGTTGGTAGTTTCTCACTGATGGGTGTATAGTCTCGGGAGTTCTCAATATAAATGTTATTCCCTTGAAGAGCGTGGAACTGTTGTTCTAGCCCACGCACCGTGCAGATCAGTTTGGCGAATGGCCCAGTATTTACCGACCCAGAATCGAGGTCTTGCCGTTCAATGGCAGTTAGACGAGCATTTATGGCCTCTTGGTTGGTTTTCAGGAACCCTATATGGGTTTCGGTTATGGCCTGCCTACTAACCATTGTCTCTAGCAAAGCCTTCATTTCATTGATGGTGTTTTCCATGTCCCTATTCCCGGTTGTGGGTGCCATATTCTGCGAGAATACCCACGTAATCAGAAATGTTGCTTCGGAACTTGACTACACCAAGGCATAGGAAATAGCGCGGGAGGAGAGACAACTCTGGTTTGACTCGGGTTAGACTCTCCTAAGACAAATACGTGGGGTGCGATTCTCGGAGTGACTGTGATTAATCTCCCCGTCGGAGAATAGCCCCCAAGTGAGACCAAAGACTCTGATAGGACTCAGATGGTGTGACATCTAAGTGACTCGAAAATGGGGTACGTGAGACAACACGTGTAAGACATGACCCTTAGAGCAACCGTGATTGATCGCTCTGCTGAAGGGTAGCCCCCGAGTGGGGTTGAAGGTTTTGTTAAAACTTGAGTGTCGGACTAGTGACCCTTAGACGTAAGGACCGTGAACCTTTTTTATAGGGCTATGCCTTGTAAAAGGTTGACTCGGAAAAGACATCTAGACGGGTGACTCGTGAAAGATGGGCCTTTCTTAGGATTCAGCGAGTGGGCCGAGTCCCGTTTGAAGAAAGGTCAACGTGAGACATCCCCAGACTTTGGGCTCAATTGTGTAGACGGGCCCACCCTTGTAGGAGTATGTCCTACGTAGGTGGGCTTTGCCTCAGTCTAATAAGGCAGACTGGGGGTGGGGAGGAAACTCGTGATATAAGATCAACAGAGTTTCGACGCTACAGACCTTGACGACTTACGACATGACCCAACACTGCTAAATACGGGAAGTCTTAAGAAGAGGAAGGTTTGGAAAAAAAAAATTGATAGTTTTGGAAAACCCGAGAAAATCTCAGGGAAAGGCCCGATTTTTCGAAAAAAATCGGAAAGGGTATCGGGCCTTGGTTTTGATGGTTCGAAAATATTTTCGAGTTTTGAATTGGGCGGCATACCGGCTAAAAATAGGCTATTTTGAGTAAAATCATAAGTCCTAAATTCGGTATGTGTCCCGGGTTTTGAAAATTGGATATCTTGAAATTTGAAAATTTGAATGTTGGAAAAAGGAATTTCCGATGATCTGAAAATTTGAAGATGAGATCCCGAAGATTTGAAAATCGAAAACAGCATCTCGAAGATTTGAAAGTTGAAAATGGCATCGCGAGGATTTGAAAATTGAATTTTGAAAATTCGAAAATCGAATGGTGGATCGGAAATTCGAATTTTGAAATGGGCAGCATGCCGGCTAAAAAAAAGGCTTGTTTTGAGTCAAATCTTAAGTCTAAATTTCGGCAGCATTCCGAGTTTTTGAAAATTTGAATATTTTTGGAAAGATGCACTTTTTTTTTGAAAAGACGGTTTTTGAAAATGACACGGAAACCAAGTAGCACATAGTCACGTAAGCATTATAACGACGCCATGTATGCTTTACACTAAGTCTCGGTCGGTCTGAATAGGGTCTATACCAGTGTTCATAGTCTAGTCGAGAAACGGGACGGTCTTCCAAACTCGAGTGGAGCTTAGAACATGCCGCAAAGTCCATCCGAGTCGACCATGAACACCTTTAACGTATCCAAGGATGAATACGTCGTGGTATAGTGGGACGTCGGTCACCAGTACCGGCCCGGGCAAATATGGGGTTATGCATGAACCGTAAAACTAAAACCCATATTGTACTCATCAAGCGATTTCTATTCGAGTCTCACCCTGAGAACGCCGACGGTAAACCACACATCGGTTGATCCCCAGCGGAGTCGCCAAATTGTGGATATGACGTAGGTCCACCCCGACGCGGCCACGCGCGGGTTTGGGTTAGGCGAATGCACCTCCATATGTGAAGGATCGAATTGAAATTTAAGTCGAAATGGAGTCGCCACCGAATTTTATGGTTATTCGGAACCGTTCGAGCCCACTCTATATCGCCATGGTCCATACACAAAGTATGGCCCATTTCGGTTTGAGAGTTTATTGGGCTCGTCCCTTTGCATATCGATATAGATGCCGACTTGGGCGGTTAATCGTATATTGAATGACTCTCGTTGCCAATGGATTCGGACATCCGGAAACCACGGTTCTGAGTAAGGGGTGAGGGTACGTGTTGGGAAGCCCACTAAGGACACCCAACCCCGCCCGCTCTTAGCGGCCTCTACTAGGACATCGTTTGACTTTTTAATATGCGCGCTAGTAATTCGGTGAAATGTTATGCAAACAGTGTTTTAGCTAAGCATGCGAATTAAATGTGAGCTACGTCAATTTAATGCATCTAATTTATCGTCGAAGTGATTTAGCATGCGAGGGTTCATTTAAAAGCGGTAAAACGCAAATAAATAAAGCAAAGCAAAAATAAATCGATTACAAGTTACACGGGCGGAATACAACCCGGAATTCACAATACGGCGTACAATAGAATAGAATAACCGAAATATACAATTGAAATGACGAGCAATAATTATAAACGGACCCGTGTGTAAACTAGACCGTGATTTTGTGTGGGTGGACGAACCTTAATTAATTACACATTTTATTGCATGTTAATCAAGGGACGGAGGTTCGAGACCTAGACGTGGCGCTAGCCCGATCTCGAACCTCGATGCCTTGTCCCGATTTATCACCTCGAGAAATGGAGTCTAAATTAATTATACGTCGGATACGACTAAAGAGTCGTCGACATAAAATTAATAGTGTGAGACCGTCGATCAAAATCGTTTATGTGTCGTGATATGCATGAATTTTGGAAAAGCTACGTGATTGACTTTGCACGCGTCGATTAAGTCGCTTTTAAAAAGACGAGGCTCGAATGATATAAAAAGAGCTCTCGGTTTTCTGGGCTACAGGACCCACTCGGTCGAGTCATGGCCTGACTCGGTCGAGTGTGTCCTTAGACGTAGCTACTGCCCATGATTCAGGGTGCTACTCGATCGAGTAGCAGGTGTACTCGGTCGAATGGCACCTGTACGAGTTGTGACTCGTTTGTTTTAATGTGTTTTAAATCGATAATTGGCCGAGTCAAATAAAAATATTGACGGATTTAAATTTAACTCGGTTTGTCGGTATTATAATCATGTCTTATATGATTATAATACCGTTATCGGAATTTTGTAGAAAAGGTTATTGTTTGATAAAAATTTGATTAGTGACGGAATTGCGCCCCTCTACGTCACGACGTCGATATTAATCCTTACGGACTATGCGACGTCGGTTTTCCTGTCAACGGGTTCCGTACTAATCTTTGAAATGGATTCATACGCGTTCAACTACGAATGATCGGGATCGTGTTAATAAACGAACCTTAAAAAAATGATCATCGTAATCAAACGAATTAGGATCCGAGTTTTGATATTATTATATATATACACGGTACATACGATATTATAGTAAAATATAATAACGATGATTAAATGCGAAAGGTAAAATGTTAGCGTTAGTAATCATGTCGTTACTATCGACTAAATATAATACTATTAGCATAAATAAAAATGTACGAATATATTAATGCTAGTGTCACTACTACGATTACGATTATAAATACGATAAATGAAAATGAGATTAGAAGAAAAGAGATCGAGATGGGGTTTAGGACACCCTCAACATACATGCTTAGTAAGGACCTCGGAAATAGACTCGTAATAGCGGCACGGGCTTGGGAGTATCGAGGATGTATGCGAGTTATGGTGTGTATATGTGTGTGTATGCTTCGCCGGTTCTCCGAGGGACGAGGGGCTCGGGTTTTGTGTGTCTTGCCTAGGTTGCTAGGGTCGTAGTGTTGTGTAGTGTAATTGCAAAGGTGTGTTTGAAGGAGTGTCGGTGTTCCAAAATTATGATGGATGAATCTTGTTGAAGTCTATGTTGTGCATGGGGTCATGGGGTATTTATAGGGAGCCCCGACCCCGGGTCACTCGACCGAGTGGCGCGGGTGCACTCGGTCGAGTGCCCTCGTGAATGAACCTGGACGGGTTCAAAGAGGCTCCACTCGATCGAGTGGCAAATCCACTCGACCGAGTGGATCAATCAAGCCGCAAAATTTAAGGCTTGATTAGCCTTAATTTGATTGTGATTGATTTTAATTGATTGTGATTAATTTTGGCTGATTTTTGGAGGAGCTTGGTTGATTTTCGAACCTGGTGCATGTTTCGAGGATGCATCCGGTCGTTTTTGTGTGTCGGGTTTGTCTTGACCGGGTTTTGACCCAGTCGCTAAAAGACGGGAATTATCTTTGGTGCCGGTTTTGGCCCAAATTAGTCTTGTTTGACTCGGAACGACCCACTGGGCCTGAATTTGAGGTCTGTTTTGTGAGATTTTTACTCCACTAAAAGTCCATGTCGGATATTATTGATTCCGAGCCCAAGTCCGAGTATACTAAGTCATGTTTGCGTCCGATCATCATCAGGTGTTTTTTGGAAACTGCTATAGACACCTGGCGGTCAAATTTTGGGTGTCTACAAAGTGAGGTAATATTAGGGTGTGAATTATTCTTAATCTTGATTTTAGTAAAAAAAAATCAAGAATATTTTATAGTATTCACATGAACTTTCCGCCATATACAATTATTAGATTGTTTTATTATATTTATTTTTCAATGACATCAATTCAATAGTGACATTATATATAGATAAGCAAATATGATTATATCTATATGGTGTATTGGATGTAATTAGATCTTTTAAAACTTGACCCGACTTGCTGGATCCAATTTTTAGGGTCATCAACCCGTTTTTTCAACCCGCAACCCGTTTGACATGCACCTGTTATACCCCATAAATTTAGGGTCGAAACCCACCTCAACCCATTCGACCCGTTTGGTCAATGGGGATTTATTAAAATTAATAAAATATTAATATTTTAAATATTATACGTGAATTTATTATTAAAAACGAATACTTCTAATATTTTAAATTACAAAGATAAACAAATATTTAATCTAATATAACTTTTTTAATCATTTAATAATAAAAATAATTATTAAAATAAATTTCAAAATTGATTTTAATATAGAATTTAAAATATAAACATTAATTATAATTAAAGAGTATAATGATAATACTATTAAAAAAAATAAAATAATTAATATAAAAAATATTTTTTACTTAAAAAAGGATAAAAAATTAGGCGTTCATAACTATTTGTTACCTGTATTTTAACTCTAATGCGACCCGTATACGACCTCATTCGTATTGCGGCCTGACCCATATGACCCGACCCACTTGACCCGTTTGACAGCTCTACATATAATCAATTAAAAATATTCGAACTCTTAATTGGTATATTAGATATACCTAACACACAAATATATTTCAGTTCTTTTCAAACTTATTATATTTACGATATATACGTACATGATTAATAAGTTAAATCAATTAAAATATATAGATTTTGCTTAATGTTTGCAAATTTCAGTATTAAAAATTAATATTGCAATTGTAATTTTATGTTGTGAATAAGTAAGTGAAAGAATATTAGGGTGAATTATTCTTATATTTCATTTCATATAAAACTCAGAAATATTCTATAATATAGAGTATATATGCAAATAAAAAATACAGAGCAAGAATATTATATGTGCTAAATATTACTCCGTATATCGCCACTATAAAATGATAAGAGATTTTTTTTAAAATCTTAACTAATATAATACTTCATCCGCATCTTCTCCGACCCTAAAATTCAAGGTACCGTAGAAAATAAATATTTGAATATCATCGTTTAATAATTTAAACTTACTTCGTAGGTGTTTTGTTTATAAATTTTATAATTTTGTTAAAAGTTAATGATAAATGACAATGTCGACCTACATATATCACTCTGAATTGATACGGGGTATAATGAATAACTTATTCAATACGCACACTCAATAAACAATTCTTCTTATTATTACTCGTATCATAAAAGAAAAAATATACTTTATATTATACTCTGTACCAAATTATACCTACAATTTTGTTACAAAAAAACAATGCAATTCTTATACCAAAAAAAAAAAATCGTTTATTAGTTTGGATTTAAATTACTAATTGTTCAATCTTTCGGTTTCAAGTGTTTAATCTCAATTATGAAATTAAAGCTTTATTTTCATTACAAAGCTTGACTTTATAATCTATATTTTGCATTATTTTATACAGTTAGTTTTATTTACATTTATATATTTGTGTTTAAAATTTTATTAGTCATTATGGACTCGTAAAACCTTTTATCTAGTTCAAAAAGGTTATGTCAAGTTAACAATAATTCAGGATCACAAACACCAAAACACGAAACACAAATGTCGATTACACCACCGTATCACATGAACTAGTGGACAATTTTATTAGATCCTTCACGCCTTCGAAACATGCAAAGGTCTGACCCGACCCTCTTGATATGGAACAATCAACCCAAAATCATGACCCAAGGTGGAGCAGCAGACAACTTTCTATCTGTTCGGGAAAGCAGACCTTTGGTTAGGGCTGTGAGTGAGCCGAACTATTCGATCCGATTCGTAAAGCTCAGCTCGAAAAAAGTTTGATTCGTATTTGATTCGGCCGATCAAATATAGGGCAAAATCATAATTTGGTATTCGGACCAAATCAAGCCAAATATTCAGCTTGATTCGTTTCAATCCATTACTTGTTCCATTTTTTCAGTCCATTTAAATTCGTGGTTCATTTAGAAAATTTATCCTAAAATTTTATCTAAAATTTGATATTTACGGTCCATTTTACTTAAATTTACGGTCCAATTTTCTTAAAATTACCGCCCAATTGAAAGTAATGGAACTTAACCTACCTTTCACCTCGCCAGTTGCCACCTTCCTCACATATTCACATAATCAGATATTCAGATCTAACATAATATTCACATGCTCATCTTCATCAGACATCAAACCTAACATATTCAGCATATTATTCACCCAGTTTTCCAGATTCATGTACATGTTGTTCTTCATCCTTCATCAAACCTCGTCAGCTTCATCAATCATCAATGTCAGACTCACATACTCATCCGGTCATCCCTGAACATCACTAACCCCCGATTCTTACGGATTGTAAGGTACTCACTCTACGCTTTAAGGCTCGATTAATGCATTCGTGAGTCTGTGATTTCATTTTTTTTTAAGTATTTTGATTTGATGTTGATTTCAATCAATTTATAGGGTTTATTTCATTGCATAATTTGAGGTTTTTTTTCCTGTGTAAATTAATGATTTGTAGTATTCGAGTTTTGTTCATTAGGTTTGTTTCGAGTTACTGCCATTTTGGCTCATTAATTCGGCCATTTCAGTTCTGTAAATATACTTGGGGTTTATTAATTACATCAAATTTGTTTCTATTTATACAATCATACGATTTATACTGTAATTTATTGGTGAAACCCTGTAGTTTAGTCATAGGTTTCAACTTTTGATTAATCCTTATTGGTGACTGTTACTCCGTATTTAGATTCATTCTTTAATTTACTGGTGTGTAACTTGACACCGTTTAGGTTTGTAAGAGATTTTTAGTTTACACTTTCAATTAGGTCGAATGAAACTCTAGTGTTTTAGTAGTTATTGTTAGTCGAATTCTAGCTAGTGACTTTTTAAAATAATTCCAGCGATTGATTATGTTTGATGAATCGCTGGATTCTAATCATGCCTTTGTCTTTTTGTTGATTCATCAGATTCTCCACATTTAGTAGTTTCTGATGATGAGGTGGGAAATGAGTATAATGTTGAGTCTGACTCTGATGATGATGTTGTGACTTTGATTTCTGGGATGGGTAAAAGCGGCTTTGGTATGGTGGACTTGTTGAAGTCAGTTCAGGAGGGTCTTAATGTCTGCAATGAAGTTGTACCTCAATCTGTTGATGTTAGTGACGATGAAAATCCTTCGTCTACTCATGTTCTCGAAACGGACGCTAGATCAAATGTCTGGATCCACATTGATACTACACTACTAGAAATGCGCTGTTTAGCAACCGGAAAATACCGACCGACAAATATGTAGTCGGTAAAAGTTATTACCGATCGATTACGGTCGGTAAATTACCGAATGAAAGTAACTCGGTCGGTAAATAAGTATATCAGTCGGTATTTGTATGTATTACCGACCGATATATTTATTTTACCGACCGTTTTACAGTTGGTCGGTGAGGTTTGTGAAATAACCCCCAACTTGTCCATCAGCTCTCATTTACTAACCCCAACCCCAATTCAACGCGCGACCCGGCTCTCCCAACCCCAAAACCTTACTTGTCATTTCCCTCGCTGGACGCCGATCGTTGCCCGCTCCTTTTCCGTCGGACCTGACCCTTGCCGGCCGCCGTCCTCTCTACCGAAGCCGCCACTGTTAATCTAGGTTTGATTTTTTTCCTAAAAATCCCCAAATTGATTAAACTTTGATTTTTAATTGATTTTGTTGTTTTAATTTGTTTAGATTTCGTATATATTACTGTTGTATACATATCAATTGGTGTTATATTTGATGAATTAATGTTAGGTTAGGTTAATTTACTTAAATTGTTAGTTTTAGATGAAATTTGTTGATTATGGTTAGTTTTACACATCAATTAGTGTTATTAGTTTATTGTTATTCATCTACTAATCTTATTGTAGTTGATAAATTCATATAATTAGATGTTAGTTTAGCTTAATTAGCTTAAATTAGGGTTTGGTCGTTTAGGATGAAAGGATGCAAAAATTAGTAAATTCATATTATTATTTGAAGTGTGTTTTTGATGTTGTAGCTTAAATTGATATAATTAATGATATTCTTGATGTTGTAGTACAATTTGTATAGCTTAGTTGTAGCTTAGTATAGTTTAGTGTCCTAGAATAGTAGTACTCAACTTAACTCCGTAGTTTAGTATAGTTTAGTTGTAGCTCCGCTGTTAAAAGTCTTGTTGATCTCAGATGAAGGTTGGAGTGTATGTTTCCTTTCTTGTTGATCTCACAAATTTGGTTATGATATACGGAGTAGTAATAAGTAATAAAAGATGTTTGGCAAGTTGTATTATTGGGGAATGTGGATATTTGTCCTTCCTTCTATTCCTTTGGTTGTCATGTGTATCCAAACAAAAAATTATAGTTGCCTAAATGCTTCTTTCATATAATGTCTCAACTCTTAGAAACATGTTCTTGCTTTCATATAAGCTAGCTATAGTGTGCAATTAAATTAGTTCAGAAATTGGTTGAACTAATTAAGTGTCGACGGAAGGTATAAAATAAGAGGTCTTAAGTAGAAAGTGGTTGAACTAAGTGGTCAAGCAAGACGGTAAACAAGTTGTTTGGCATTAAGAAAGAGCTTGAAAAGGAAAAAGAATAGGTTCCCTTAGAACTTGCAAAATATGAAGACATGTTTGTATGTTTCTATTACTAATATGATCTAGACTCTAGAGTAAAACGACTTTTATACGGAATACTACTCTTTAATCATCTTTCTATGTTTCTACTCATAACTATGTGTATTTTTTTTAATATTAGTGTGTAGACTCCGCTGAGGTTGAAAACGAACCTCGGGAATTTGCTAACAGAATAATCGACAAGTCCATGGATTAGATTGATCAATTGGTTGTGTTTTTGAGTTATTCATCTGTAATACACGGTAATATTATTTATTTGTCTGTTCTGACATTGTGGTTTGATAACATGTTGAAAATGTTCTCAATTTGAACCTCGGCAGGTATCTCTAGGATTTGTGTACTTGGCTTTAAGCGGAGCAATCACTGCATTCAAAAGTAAGTATACTGAACTTGTCTAATAATTTGTTTACATAATTTTTGTTGTCCTATATGGTTTTAGTAAATCGTTCGATAGGTTTTATAGAACACTAGCGGTAGAGACCGGCCCTAAGCGTTCTATAAGTCATATTGCAACGGTGTTATATCACAACTTTTTTGTAGTAGTAGAGTACAAAAGTGATTAATTTTTCAGAATCCAAAGGCTTTTGGTTTGGAACAAATTATGTGGAGGATTGTTTTTCTTTCTTTGATATGAGTATGTAACAAAAGCTCATTGAAATTTAACACCATTTAAGTGATTAATCGTTTTTTCGTTTCTTCAAATTAAAAGACGGAGAAAATGGACAAGGAGCCCAAACACCACAGCTCTTCTTTGAAGATCATAGCAGAAAACGAAGAATCCTTATGTAAGTATCACCGGTGTAAGGTAGTTTGTTTTTATTATGTAATACTACTAACAACTAACTGTATTTGTTTTTGACATAATGTAGACACACTATAAAAAATTGCATCAAGACATTAAGATGAAGGGAACAAAGTAACGCTTGATCAAGTTTGGTTTGAAGCACCGGATTTATTACAAATAGTTGTTGCTTGAAACCTCCATTAGTATGGATAGTTTGTAGTTTAATTTGCTAATGATTTGTGATTTATTAATTTGTACTTAGTACATAGTGATATGGAGTTCTAAAAATGTAAAACATTGTTTAAGAAATAGTTTTATTTAATACAGAGTACAGTATTATTTTGAATATCAAGAAGCATTTGATTGTCATTTGCATTGGAATGAATGTACCAAAAATGGATGATGATGCTGAGACTATAGGTAAATGGCAAGTGGCAACAAACACTAGGTATTTAATGTCAAAAGTCAAAACAATGTCCTTTTTAGTGTACAACTTACCGACTGATTTTGACATTACCGACCGAAATCGGTCGGTAAATACCGACCGACTTTGACATTACCGACCGACATCTGCTCTAAAACCGGCAAGCCTAGTATTTTTGCACCGACCGATTATATATTTAGCGACTGATAAATCGGTCGGTAAAAAAAATTACCGACTACAGTTTCCGACCGATTTGTATTGGTCGTTGTGGTTTGATAATCGGTCGGTAATTGAAATTACCGACCGATTTGACAGTTTACCGACTGATGTAATCGGTAGGCAGAGGGGAATCTAGCTAGTAGCAAGGGATAGCACTCGCTACCCCAAATTTACGAAAAACTGATAAAATTATCAATTTTTGCAACCCCAAAGTTCGTAAACACGAGACCTTAATATAAATATAGAAGAAAACATGCAAACTCGCTACCCCAAGATTTTCGTTCTAGATTTGCCCCTGAGGTAATCAACACTTTTCTTGTAGTATTACACTACCTTCTGGTGAGAAAAAGCATAAATGTAAACATTGCATGAAATTACTATCCTTTCAAACCAAAGGTACTACTTCTCACTTTTGACTGATGTGTATCCTTTCAAGCATAAGAATTTTCCAAAACCAATCCATCAAGATAAGTATAAACAATCCCAACTTTCCGGTGTTGTTTCTGAGTACCCATTTAATATTGTTGAACATAAGGTTTTTAATGCATTCCTTAGGGCTTATACTCCTTACTACAAAAAAATAAGTAGATGGATGGTGAGAAATGAATGCTTTGCCATTTTTGATAAAGAAAGGGAGAAATTAAAAATCATGTTAGCCAAAGTGAGTAAAGTTAGTTTAACAACGGATTGTTGGTGGTCATGTGTACAAAGAATAGGGTATATGGTTGTGACAGGGCATTATATTGATCGGAATTGGACATTACAAAAGAGAGTGCTCTCTTTTGTAAATGTCCCTCCACCACACAATGATCCTTCATTAGCCAAAGAAGTTCATAGGGTGTGCAATGTATATGAGATTAGTGATAAAATTCATTCTATAACTGTTGACAATGCTTCTGCTAATGATGTTTGAATTTCAATTCTAAAAAAAGATCACAATAATCATTCAAATTTTGCTTTGGATGGGAAGTTGTTCCATGTTAGATGTTGTGCTCATATTATAAACTTGTTAGTGAGGGATTGTTTGAAAGAGATTGAGCATATTATTGAGGTTGTTAGAGATGGTGTCAAATTTATCTTTAGCTCGGAAAATAGGCTTTTGGCTTTCAATGAACATAGAATAAATCTTAAGTTGCCTCCAAATAAGTTAGTATTAGATAACAACACTAGATGGAATTCTACTTATGTTATGTTATCTATTGCTTACACTTATAAAGATTGTTTCACTAAATACGGAGAGGATGATGAGTCTTTCGAAAGATATGTGCCTAGTGATGAAGATTGGACAAAGGTTCATGAGGTTTGTGAATTCCTTGAAATATTTCTTGATGTTACAAATTTGATAAGTGGGAGTAATTATTCAATCGTGAATTTATTCTTCTTGGAATTAAGTAGGATAAAAGAATTGATCAATGATCAAATGGATGAATCATCAAGAAAACATATGCAAGATATGGCTTTCAGAATATCCCTTAAGTTTGACAAATATTGGGATGAGTGTGATCTGCTCTTATGTTTAGGTTCCATATTAGATCCTAGGTATAAAAAGGGAATGATAAGTTTTGTCTTTCAATCCATGTACCCTGGTTCATATCAGGAAAAGATTGAGAAGGAGGAGGAACAATTTAGTGAGTTGTATGAACAATATGCCCAAGTCTATGGTGATCCTAAAGGAAAAGGACAAGAAACATGCAATTCACATATGAAACGACCTCCTTCCTCTACCGTTGGAAAAAGAAAATTTGATGATTTTATGATGAAAATGCACTCCAAGGGGAAGGAGAAAGTGACTTGGAAACATATTTTGAAGAAATTTGTTTTCCAAATGTTGGAGATTTTGATGCTTTAACTTGGTGGAAAGGAAATGAGGGAAAATATTGCATCCTTTCTAAGATGGCTATGGACATGTTGTCCATTCCAATCACTACAGTAGCCTCTGAGAGTACTTTCAGTGCTGGTGGGAGAGTTATTAATAAGAGGAGAGCCTCTATGAGAAGAGACACTATAGAGGTGTTACTTTGTGGTGGTGACTGGATTAAAGAGGCATATGGAATCAGAAGTTCTAAGGAGGTATTATTTTTTATTTACTTGTTATGATTTTTGCTTTCTGCTATAATACTCCTATCTTGATGCAATGTTTTTATTAATGGTTAAGGAGGTGTTATATTTATTAATGTTTTTGTTGTAATGTTTGCTAACTAATACTCCTATCTTTTAATCACTGGGTAGGGCAATGATGACCCGATGGAGTTAGAATATGATATGAAAGATCCAAACTCAGGTAATTCCCTTGTAATTTCAGTTCTCTTTGTTGGCTTGTTTTACTTTGTTATAGAAAAATGATGAGATATTTCTGAACTATGAATTCCCATTTCTTATGAATTTGATGTCTTTCTATAATTTCAATAGATGTGTCGAAAGAGCTCAATAAAGAGCCGAATGTTGATTTATCGTCAGAAATTTCACAATCATCGCTTGCAAAGACGCAAAGAAATTTGCAAAAGAAACCGTCTTCGAACACTAAGAAGCAAAGAAAAACTTGAAACTAGATTTGATTTGGAAACTTATTATTTTTGGATGAATTTATATTGTAATAGATACTAAAGTAGGGATTTTATTGCTGGTTAGCTTGCATGAGGAGTAAGGCCGTAGCTCTAAACTAAGCTACTGTAAGATTTATTTTGTTTGTTGCTTGTTGAATTAGTTGGCTGCTGCCACTATACTAAGAATGGTACCAAATCATTTTGTGTGTAAGGTTTATATGTAAGGTCGTATAATTTTGTGCTTCTATTTAATTTTTTATTTTGTTGGATCAAATCAAATATTATTCGATTATTCGATTCGAAATATCAAATACCAAATCAAATAATGATTTTCATTATTCGACAGTATCAAACCAAATCAAACGTCGGCTCGAAATTTTTTTGAACCAAACCAAATAATAGCATTATTTAGTATAGTTCGACTCGATCACAACCCTACCTTTGGCGACATACTTGTCAGGTTAAGCTGATGGCAGAGATAGCAGGTTTTGGTTGGCAGAGCTTTAAGGAGAAGCTCAGGCAGGAATTCTTTCGTGAGCAAATCCAAAGTTCAAAATGGCTGGAATTCGAAAACTTTGAGATGCATGACAGAGGGCAAGACGGTGCAAGAATACTATAAACGCTTTATGGAATTGCCAACTTATTACCCCGATTTGCATGCAATTGAGTGATGTGATGCTGACATCTCGTTGGACAAGGAGTTGTGGTGTAGATCTTGACTAGAATTCAAGAAGGGATTATCATAGATGTCCTGGATGAGTACCTAAGGGCTGACCATGCTGAACGGTTAGTCAATTTGACCGAGAAGAAGTTTGGGAAGAGGAAGGCAAACTTGGAGGGGGGCTAGTTAGGGCGAGTCAAAGAGGAGCGGACAAAACCACTTCGAGAACCGCTTGAACTATTCGAGGGAAATGATTTCAGTGGCCGAACAGCATCTTGGAGCTCCCAAGAGGATCCTAAAGTATGTCGCTGGAATAGTTGAGTTAGGAATCTGGTATGAGACCTCAGAAAACTTGAAATTAGTTGGGTATACTGCTAGTGATTGGGCAGTCAATCTTGATGACAGAAGGAGTACATCGGGCTCAATATTCACACTAGCTAGGATCAGGTGCCATCACATGGAGTTCCAAGAAAGAAGATACAATGACATTACTATCAACTGAAGCTGAGTGTATTGCTTCAGGAGCAGCAGGGAGACAAGCAATGCGGCAAAAAAAATTGTTAATTGATATAGAAAATGAACGGGTAAATAATGCTAGTGAGTTGTGGTGTGATAACAAGTCTGCTATTGCAATGACAAAAAAACCGAGCATCATGCTAGGACTAAGAACTTTGAAGTTCAACATCATTTCATCAGAAGCTAGTTAACGAAGACATGCTGAAGTTACAGTTCTACATGCAACACTAATATGTTCACTAAAAGTCTGTCCCAAGCCAAGCAACAGTTCTTCAGGGAGAAGATTGTTGTACGGAGAATTAGAATCAAGAGTAGGTGTTGAAATACGATTCAAATACACTCTTGAATTAGTGATAGAAGTTAGTCCAACACTTAGGAATAATATTGTTAGTGGCCTAAGTTAAATACATGTTTTTTTGCTTTGGAGTAATGCCCCTAAGTTTAGGAATTATCTTTGATGTGTATTAAGGTATTTGTTAGCCTCAAAACAATTGAGTCTTGTACTATTTATAATGTTATTTTCTGTAAAGACAAGCTTATCACTACAAAGGACCATCTTAATACAGAAGTATAACCAAGAAGGATTCATTCCTATGTATCTAAGAGAAAGAAGGAAATGATTGAGCGATGAACCTAATGCTTAGTAGAGTACACAATAGAGTCAAAGGTAGACTAAGACATTTTGTATTGTCCATTGGATAATAACTTGCCTTACTAGTCCTTAACCAAGCTTGTAACCTATACAAATACATTCTCATTGTACTGATAAGATTTATACAAAAATATAATACAAAAACTACAATTCTACCCTTGCAGCTTAACTATTCAGTTTTGTCTTCTAATTCCTGAGTATAACATTAAACTCTTCGTGGTATCAGAGCCATAGGAAGGAGGAGACAGATATCTAACTCTTGATGAGCATTAACTGATCTCATTGGCACAGAAGCAAGCACTTGCTTATTTATAACACCCTTGCATTTTGTTTTTTTGGTAAAAATGTAGGTATATTAATTCCAAAAAATCTGTCACGAAAAATAGCCTAGTACTACAGCTATAGCACTAGACCATCTATCCATGTCTGATTTGTACACGATAACACACCATGTCTTAAATACTCAACTCTACTCCGAATCTCCCGTTGGATAGTCCGAAAAACCGCCTCAGAAGAGACAAGGACACTATATGTCCTACTTTTATTGCGCTGACACTAAATATGATATATAACCGCATTCCACGCTGCTCGAATAATATTTCTCTGAAATCTCGTGCGTCTAACTCAGACAATCCTCAGTAATTGTCCTGTAGCCTGAATACCCATCCAATAACAGGCAAGCTGACATACCCTGCCACTATACCCACACTCAAAAAATAAGTGAGATATGGACTCATGCTGCTGCTCACAAATACAACAATCCGCCTTAATGTTCAAACCAAATCTGATCAGCCTATCTCTCGTCAACAGCACCTCTCTAAAAGCCAGCCATGCCACCACTCCATGTTTAGGAACAACCCATCTGCACCACACTTGCTCGTGACAGTTCACCTTAGGACTCTTATTACACATGGATAGAATAGGGCCTATGTCCCCCTTCCACTTACCGTTTACAAGATACTACTGCAAAGCACTTTTTACCTTACATATCATCTTCCAACCCCTTACCGTTAACTTTTTTTTTTACCTTACATATCCTGGATAGAATAGGGCCCTTGCAGTTTGTTAAGTCCAAATCAACTCATAAGTTTCTCTTTTCTCACCTGAAACATGGCTAAACCAATTGAAAATCCTATCTCAAATAAGTATGGTGGAGAGGCCTCAAAATCTCAAATTCACTTACCTTCATGGATCCAACATATCCTCTCTACCTGCATCCCGCAGAGAGTGCTCATCCCTTAGTGGTTGACACAAAACTGTCAAGCATTGAGAATTACTTGGAGTGGAAAAGACAAATGGAGATAGCCATTTGCTCAAAGAGAAAGCTCCAATTTCTGACTGGAGTCACCAAGAGGGAACTGATGATCTCCTAAGGCAGAAAGCATGGGACACCTGCAACAACTTTCACATCTCATGGATTATACACAATGTGGAGAAACCCATTAAGAAGTCAGTCCTGTTCACCAAACAACTAAGGAGATATGGTACTACCTTCAAAAACAGTTTTCTGTCAGCAATGGGGCTAGGAAGTTCAAGTTGAACATGGAGCTTGATGAACGGGAGCAAGGAGACAAAACCATCTATGAGTGCTTCACGGAACTCAGGATTTTGTGGCAAAATTTTGAGATCATGTCAGATTGGCCCCGTATAACTCAAATCACAGGTGAAATAAATGCATGGATAGAAGTACAATTTGGAGAGCTTGAAGAAAGGAGACTATTTCAATTTCTGAATGATCTAAACTCATGCTATGCAACAATGAGAACCAACGTTCTCATGATGAATCCCTTGCCTACTGTGGAGGAAGTGGCAGCACTGTTTCAACAGGAAGAAGCACAAAGGAAAAATTACAGGAGCATAGTTAAGGTGGAACAAGGCAATGCGGTATTCTTTGCTGGTCAAAAGGAAGGTGACAGTTCACTTTACTGTCAAGTGTGCAACAAGAAAGATCACACTAAGAATAAGTGCTGAAGAGTTGTACGGTACCCTAATGACCATCCTGTATCTAAGAAATTCTCAGAAAAATCTCAAGAAAACAAGGCCAACGGAGGATACCAGACCCCAGGGTTCACGAGAGGATACAAATCTGGGATGGGTAGGGGCAGAGGAAACCCAAGATACACCAAGCAAAGGAGAATGATTGTAAATATAATGATAGAAGAAGGTCACAGTGAAACTGGAGGAGCCATAACCCTGACCACCCAACAATTTGCTTAACTTATGAGTAATCAAAAGAGAAAAGAAATTGGTTATCCTGAAACTAAAGATGAACTGGAGGCAAACTTTGCAGATATGGCCTATTTAAACTATAACTATGCTTCTAACACTCCCTATGAGTGGATAATAGACTCGGGTGCTTCCAATCACATGGTATATGATCTAACCATTATGACTAATACAAGGGAATTGAAAAACAAACCAAGAATAAACCTACCAAACGGAGAAACTTCAACTGTCTTACATGTAGGATCTTATATATTCCTAAATGGTCTCACCTTGAACAATGTTTTGTTTGTACCCGAATTGAGGCATAATTTTCTGCCAGTCCAATAACTAATAAGAGATGAGAATTGTCATATAATATTTTATGCCAATATGTGTGTCATACAAGTCTCTCATACCAAGACTAGTAAGGGTATTGGAAGAGAAAACAAGGGAGTGTACTATCTGTTAGATAGTGATAAATCTATTTCTAATGTAGCTCTAGATCTGAATGTAACCACCAGCTTTGCTATCTGTAATGGAACTATATCTAGTAATGTGTTGTGTCAAGAAAAGGAAACTATTGACATTATGTCTAAGTCAGGTAATGATCCTGATAAGTTATGTAAGGAGGTGCTAATTTTCAATGAAAAGAACTCTCATATCTAGCCTTTGAGGCTAGGTCATGCATCTGATAGTAAACGAAAGTATATACCTCATATTGCTAAACAATCTCTGCAAACTGCAACACGAATATGCATGGCCTGTTCCATGGCAAAGCAAACTAAATTACTCTTTCCAATTAGAACACAAACCACAGTTACAAAGGCATTTGACTTAGTTCATGTAGATGTATGATGACCATACAGGAAAGAAACCAGAAATAAACAAAGATACTTCCTTAGCTTACCTTGGTGGATGATCACAGTAGAGCAACCTGGATGTATCTTATGGTACACAAGTCTGAAGTGGCTAAATTACTGGTTAATTTCTACAAATTTGAAAATCAGTTCAAAAGAACCATCAAGATACTCAGGTCTGATAATGCTATGGAAATAACAGAAAGAGACAACAAGACATATCTGCAATTAAGGGCATCTGGCAAAAGACTAGCAGTGTTGACAGACCACAACAAAATGGGGCAGTGGAGAGAAAACTGACATAGAGATTTGTCGCAAATCTCCACTGATCAAACAAGAACCTAACTCTCCTAACTTGGTAGCTAGAGTAAGTTGGGTATCGAATCCTGTGGACATGACATAGGTCCACCCTGACGCGGCCACACGCGGGTATGGGTAGACGAATGAATCTCGTGGTAAGATTGTTCTCGAATCAAAATTTAAATGATAATGGAGTCGCCACCGAACTTTGTGGGAGTTAGGACCCATTCGAACCCACTCTATACTTCGGCGTATCGCGCACAAAGCACAGCTTGCCTTATAGTACTAGAGCTTGTGGGGTTCGTCCCTTTGCATAACGATACCGATGTCGAATTATCGCATATCGTTCATCAAATGACTCTCATTGCCAATGGTTTCGAACATCCGGAAACCGAAGGTTCTGAGTAAGGGGTAGAGGTACGTGTTGGGAAGCCCACGAAAGACACCTAACCCCGTCCGCACATAGCGGCCTCTACTAAGATATCGATTAGTGTTTAAGTACGCGTGTTAGTAAGGTGATGGAAATATATGACAACCATTGTTTTAGGCTATACATGTGAAATATGTGTTTGCTAAGTCCTTTAATACATCTTTAGAATTTTGTCAGAGTTGAATTTAGCATGTGGGTTCATTTATAAGCGATAAATGACACGCAATGAATTTAATAACTTGAAAGTAGAGATTACAAGTTACACGGGCGGAATACAACCCGATATTCACAATACGACAAACAATTAAAATATAGAGTTAGAAATGGTAAACGTAAACTATAAACGGACTCTTAAATAGAAACGCAAATAGAAACCGTAAAGCAAACGAGTGGACAGACTCCGATCAGTTACGCATTATGTTGCGTATTGATCAGAGGACAGAGGCTTGAGCGCGCGAGCTCGTGCGACATGGAAGTCAGGCGCATGGAGCTTGGCGTCCCAGTCTTCAGGCGCGAGCACTAGGGCTCCCCAACCGACAGCGTACGGGACCAAAGCGTGATGCTAGCTTGATCCCGAGGCCTTGAAGTCTTGTCTCGACTTATCCTAATGAAATTTGGTCGCCTTGATTCATCGAATACCGAGTCCGACTAGGGAGTCGTCGGTATAGGATTAATATCGCAAGACATTCATTCAAAGTCGTAAAGGGAAAACGATAATAGGTTGAAAATTGATATGGGATGTGGACTTAGGAGGAAATACATGATAGATTAACACGCATTGACTTGTGTCACAAGTGTAATTCCATAGGTAAAACTCGTATCATTGTTTGACTACGTTAAAAGTCTACGATACCTCTTTTTGACCTTAATTGGGTACTTGCCCTTAATTGTCCCGATTTATGATTTGAATCGAATATATCGACTTAACACGAATATCGGCGTTATTGTCGGGTCTCGTGGACTGTACGACGCTCAGATTGACATCATTAGGTTTCGCATTAACCCGATTTTTGGTGACTCTTCATGTATGAAATTCGATTACAGAATAGATATCAAATATTTTGGAGCAACGATAATTAATGAAAGCGAAAACATACGACGGAGGATTCCGCAATTGCATCATAACCCGAGGGTCAGGTGCATGCCTTGGGGCGCCCTGATCTTCAGGCGCTTGGGTGGCGCGGCTCAAGTGTAAGGCGTCACCACCCTAGCGCCCTGTCTAATGGTTATGTGGAGTTTGGGCAAATATTTTAGTCAGATGCGCTCGTTTTAAAAGAAAATCGATTTGGATTAAACGATTTGCACTATTCGACATCGACATTGATAATGGGTCCATGATGTGCGAATTTGGCATCATATGACATTTATTCCGAATTGATAACGACTTGTCCTTGTAGGCACTAGGTCCTAAGTATCTCGACATCGTAATTTGATCATTAGGATCTACGATGTCGATACCGTCATTGGACGCCCACTCGAATCCTGTGAAAATTGTTTTGATTATATATACGCGGTAGTGATAGAATAAAAACGTAAAAGCGTTTTAGGGGGTTGACTTGCCTTAAACAACCAAATACGCGAGGTGACGAGATAAGCGACCGGCGACGCGAGTGCAATACTCTTGTGTTCGGGTTTCCTTATTTCATCACCCTTAGTACTCGGCACATAAAAGGATGAGTATTTTATCGTCACAAAGTTAATAGTTAGATGTTAGGTACAAAAGATAAACGTTAGTATGAGATAATGAAATGTTAGTATAGTTAGAATACATTAAATAAATGAGTTTAGAGATTAGAAATGGAATTTGGACACCCTCAACCTACATGTCAAATGCTTTGAAATACGGGCTCGCGAAGTATCGTCGTAGACACGGAGAGCGATTCGAGGTATATAGGTAGAGTTAGGGTGTGTTTGTTGCGTTTCGAATATGTGTGAAGGAGGTAGAGCTCTCGCACTTTTGTATTCGGGATGAGAAAATGAAAATGTCGACCCTTGAAATGGTGCACATAAGGGTGTATTCAAAGAGTTCTGCGAAATATTTTGATTTCGAAATTCATGCGCTTGAAGGCTAGCGCCTTGATATTGAGGCCCCTGATCACTTGGGGCGACCCAGTTCTGAGACGCATGGGTACAAATAGTTGAAATCGTGCGTATCAGAAGTTTCTCAAAATACGGATTGATATCCGTATTATTTGAGGTAAATATGGATTCTATTTTGACTTTAATTGATTGTGTATTTGGACGCCATTGTGGCTCTTTTGGTTTTTGGGTCGACTTTGACCAGTTTTGACTCGGTCGACAAAGACGGTTTTGCCCCAGGTTGCGGTTTTGGCTAAAAGTAGCTTTATTTTATTGGAAATGACCCACTGAGTCTGGATTTGAGCTCGATTTTGAGAGATTTGTAATCTGATAAGTGCCCACATTGGATACTATTGATTTTGAGCCCGTATTCGAGCGTATTGATACATGCTAACGTCCGATCATCATCGGGTGTTTTGTTAGAGACTGTTACACACACGAGCAGGTAAAATGCGGGTGTCTACAAATCCATAGGGACGGTGGGCTAAATAAAAAGTCTCGGTCTAGTTAAAGCTTTAGTCGGAGAAACGGATTTTGGGTTAAGATATCTAAACTAATGAACTAAACTAACGATAAAGAAAAAAACGGTATCTAATATAATAAAAGAGACTAGAGTCAAGGTCAACATAGTAGTCTCAAGAGAGTTGTTGGACTAATAAAATAGTTGATTAAGGTCAGTAATAGGCATAAGATAGGCTCTCTCGAGTCTCTATCTACCATATGATGATCCTAGCGGGCTCTCGCTACTTACTAGGCCGACCCACCCCAAATAAACGTAAGTCTAACCTAAACACGACTTTCAATCTTAAGTTTAGGTTAATTGGATCCGATTTATAACGTTCAACAACGAAGATTAACGAGAACTAGTCAATCAATAATTAAATAATTAACAAACAACAAAACCCCAAATAAGACGTACCAAGTTCCCTTAACTCTAGAAATTAAACTACTCCGTAAACATAATTAAAATTTTATCTAATTAATCTACTCACTAAAATAAGCATATAATTAAAGAACATAGACTACCATTCTAAACTAAATAATCATTGAAAGCAATTAAACAATTTACTCAAAATAAAAACAATAAGATGAGAAGAGAGAAGAAAATTATACCAAACTTGAATTAATTAGAAGAAATTGAAGTTGAATAACCAAAAAAATTAAGTCTTAATCAAGAGTAATTGCCAAGCTAATCTAATTGAAGAACGGAGGAAATATCTAAGCTTCTAAGTATCTCTTACGGACTACTATGGCGTATGTGTCTTTTCAATCAAAAATAACATGGATGGGGGTGGAGACCGCTACCCCCAACTAAATAAATAGATCTCTCCGGCTCCCTCCCCATGCTAGTGTGTGATGTCCTTTTTTTTTTTCCCATGAAGATCGTGGGCTTTGTAGGTTCATGCACGGGTTGGTCTTTTTTGACCTCTTCAATACTCGTCTTTCGTTTCATTTTTGTTGTCTTTTAACTCGTCTTGACCCGTCTTTACTTGGTTATTCCCGAAATGATACCTACAAAATAGAAACGGGATAGAGCAGTACCAAATTCTCAGAAAATAAAATTGTTCCTAAAAAGATAAAATAAAACTACTAACTATGAAATAACCTATAAAATGAGCTAATCCCTCCGAGTTCCTATGATTGACCCATTTGCTTTTGGGGTGAAAAATAAGGAAGGGAAAATGAGTGATTCAAAAAGAAGAAAAAGAAAAAGAAATGAGTGGGTAAATGTGAACCACTCATTTATGGCCTAAAATAGAAAGTGGGTAAAAGATCAAACTCAGCCCAAAAGGAATACGTGTCAATGATAGGAACTCAGAGGGAGTATATGACAATTAACGCACACAAAATTGGACTAAATAATGGATAAAAGTAGAGTTAAATCACTGTTAAAATATCACTTATCATCTCCTTGAGATTAGTAAGGCTATCAGCAGGTTCAGCTCTGGGTTGTCCTTATCATTTTGGGGTGATTGTGTGTTCACTGCAACCTACATCATCAACAAACTTCCCTCTCCACTTGAGAAGAACAAGACACCATATGAGATTCTATTCAATCAAGCACCAAACTATGAGGCAATGAAAGTGTTTGGATACCTAACCATGACATACAACCCAAGCAGGGACAAAGACAAGTTCTAACCTAGGGGCATCCAATGCATTTCATAGGATACCTTCTATCTCAGAAAGGCTACAAGGTGTATGATATTGTGAAGAAATCTGTCTTTGTATTCAGAGATGTCAAATTCTTTGAAGGAGTATTTCCTTGCAAAATTGAGAATTTTGCACGACTATCCCCAGTCTGCACTCAGGCACTTATCAGAACAGTTACTCCCTCCGTGTCTAAGATATGTTCCCCTAGGGTTTTTGGGAGAAAAATAAGGGTGCGAGAATGTGTGGCTTAAAAATGAAGAAGTAAGAGAGAGAAATGCGTTGGTGACTATGAACCACATATTCATAACTTAAAAAGAAAAGATGGAAGAAAAAATGACTCAGCCCAAAAAAGAAAGAGGGAACATAAGTCAGACTCGGAGGGAGTATATTCCCAATGTAAGAGATTCCACAGACTTTATTGAGTCTGTTGTACCATCTGTTGAACCAGTTGAACTCACTGGTGTTGAGACTGGACAGAACAATGAACCAGTTGAGCTAGCATAGGGTCACCCCAACACCACTGAATTTGAACCTCCAGAGGATGCAGATGTATCAAGAAGGACTATGAGGGAGATGAGAGCTCTAGAATGGGCAAAAGACTTCATAATAAACAATCCAGTCGATCACGACTCTTGTTCGATCACATTGCAATATTTTCCGGCTACATCTGGATAAGCCCTTTGCTGGCCTGGTCATATAAGCCTTGCTGCAGCAACCTCAGACTCCTCAACATTTCAGGAAGCCTGTAAAGACCCCAAATGGATCCAAGCAATGCAACTAGAACTGCAGGCTCTCCATGAGAATAATACAGGGGAACTAACCTCATTACCTAAAGGTATAAAGGCTATAGGATGCAAATGGATCTACAAAACAAAAATCAATCCTGATGGGTCCATTGAGAGACACAAGGTCAGACTTGTTGTACAAGGATTTAGACAAATGTATGAGGTAGATTATGATGAAACATTTGCTCCAGTAGCAGATATGTCCACGGTTAGGGCTCTACTATCAGTTATTTCCATCAACAATTGGGAAACTTGTCAAATGGATGCGGCCAATGCTTTCTTACATGGTGATCTAACGGAGGAGATATATATATGAAGTTACCTCAGGGATACTATGATGGTGTTCTACAGCCTCATACGCAGGGGATAAGGAGAAGCGTGAAGGGAAAGTCTGCAAACTTCTGAAGTCCTTATATGGCCTTAAACATCCCCCTAGACAATGGTTCCCTAAAATCTCCCAGACTCTCTTCACCTGTGGATTTCTCCAATCCCTGCTGATTATTCTCTCTTTGTGAAGCAACAAAATGGATACACCACTATTGTGTTGATATATATATGTAGTGGATGATATGGTCATTGCCGGTGATAATTCTCATGAAATACAATTACTCAAAGACCATCTTAACACTTCATTTCATATGAAGGATCTTGGTGAGCTCCACTACTTTCTAATATTGGAAGTAACTAGGAGTGAAACTTGCATTTTTATATCTCAACATAAGTATACCATGGATCTCCTTGAAGCATTTGGTGTTGCCAAGTCCAGAACCATTCAATTGGCGGTTAATCCCATACTTAAACTTGAACTAGGGAAGGGCACTCCTCTTTCTCAACCTGATCTCTACAGAAAGCTGGTGGGTAAACTGATTTACCTCACCATCTCCAGGCCTGACATTGCTTTCTTAGTCAACTGTTGAGTCAATTCTTGCAACAGCCTACGTCTGACCATATGCAAGCAGCTAGGAGGGTGCTCAGGTACCTCAAAGCAACACTGGGTCATGGTATTATGTTTGCCAGCAATTCTGCAGTGCAAATCACAGCTTACTGTGACTCTGACTTGGCCTCATGCCCATTCAGTAGACGATCCACCACTGGATATTGTATTATACTTGGTGACTCACCCATTTCCTGTAAATCCAAAAAGCAATTTGTGGTATCTAGATCATGAGCTGAGGCTGAGTATAGAGCCACGGCCACGACAACATGTGAGGTCGTTACTTAGCTATTCAACTTTTACAGGACTTAGGACTCAAGTAGCACTTAGGACCAGCGCATCTCAGGTCTGACAACCAAGCTTCCCTTGCCATGTTAATCCAGTCTATTATGAGCGCACAAAACCTATTGAAGTCGTCTCTCACTTCATTTGAGAAAAATTACAACAAGGATTACTAACAACCTCCTATGTAAACACCAAGGATTAAGTAGCTGATGCCTTCACCAAATCTTGCCCCATCAATCAACATCACCACTTATTGTCCAAAATGAGAGTTACGTCCAAACTTCACTCACATCTTGAGGGGTTGTGTAAAGACAATCAAACTTATCACTACAAAGGATCATCTTAATACCCAAGTGCAACCAAGAAGGACTCATTCCTATCTAAGAGAAAGAAGGAAATGGTTGAGTGATGAACCTATCTAATGCTTAGTAGAGTACACAATAGTGTCGAAGATAGACTAAGATGTTTTGTATTGTCCATTGGATAATAGCTTGCCTTACTAGTCCTTAAGGCCATGTCCACCCACGGAGAATTGGGGTCTCCATGGGTAGGAGGGAGAAAGAGGGACTCCTCCATTCATGGAGAGTCAATTCTCCGTGATGGAGATTGAAAATTTACCCGTGCCGACGGAGATGAAAAAGAATGAGGGGAAGAGAGAGGCAGTGGGGCAGGGAGCAATTACTTTTTGTGGTTTGTGTGAGGTGGTAGGCCAGGGGCATTGAGCAGGAATTATTAATTTTCCATATAAATCATATTTTGGTGGATGGGTGGGGTATGATAAATGAGATGAATGTGGTGGGGTATTTTATGGAGAGAAAATTGAATCCATGGATGAAAGAATTCTTTTTTATGAAGATAAACTGGGGTAGAGAAAGTGAGGTGAAAGGAGTGAGGTCCTCTATGGAAAAAAAAATTTTATCCAAGGATGAATATGGCCTAACCAAACTTGTAACCTAAACAAATGCATTCTCATTGCACCGATAACATTAACACAAAAACTACAATTCTGCCCTTGCAGCTCAACCATTCAATTTGGCCTTCTAATTCATGAGTAGCATTAAACTCTTCATTTTCCTTTACGGTTAATGAATGCAAGAAGCCTTCCTTTCCATTATCTCAAAATATTACAACAGCTTCCAACAAATTCTGCATAAATTAAATAAACATTATCTGATGTGATCAAACATAATCCGATCCAATCTAGTGTAGATATGAAACGCATAATGTCCGTACATAACAGGGCAAATAAATGTATGCTCTCCACAATCACATTACACTCAATTATACTAGCTACTTCAAACATAATCTGATGTGACAAAAACCATCCAGGCCAAATAACGAACCTTTATTATCCCTGAAAACTTAATCTAACATCACACCCACACACTAGTCTTTCTTCTAAGTAACCAGGTTATTCATTTCCATGGTACGGTGTGTTTTCAAAGGAAGGAGGGAGAAGCCCCTTTGCTCTGCATGTCTCAACAGCTCCTTTGTACATCTCCTTCAACCCGTACTTGAATTTGAACCCCAAATCCCTCAGCTTCTTCGACGAGAAATGTACCAACTCCATATCCTCCTTAAAACCCTTGAATCTACACATAATTAATAAATATGCATCAACATCTTTGAACTAACCAAGCATTTTGGACTACACATCAATGAATTTCTTAGCTAGCTAGGTTAACACAGTGTGTATGTAAACATACGTGGTGGGGACGTTGTACTCGGGGTACTCTTGTCTTAGCATCCTTGCAATGTCGAAAATGGTTGCATCACAAGCAGACGCGATGTAGCGACCCTGCGCCTTTGGGTTCTCATACAGGAAGATGTGTGCCATACAAAGGTCATCCAAATGCACAAATTGCCCTTGCTTTATGATTGTATAGTGATCTTCTTTTCCTGAATATATATAAGTTCAGTAATCCTCTGTTATTACAAGTACTCGATCTATATGTATTATCATATATAGTTGACGACGTCCTTTCATTATTATTATTATTATTATTAGTATGGTATTGGAAAATGAATGGTAATGAATTACTTGTAATAGGAGATAAAGCAGTGATGAGGCTAGGAGGCATAGTTGGCATGATAAAGGGTCCAACGACTAGAGGTGGGATGATACTGATGAAGTCCAGATTGTTGTCAGCTGCGTACTTCCAAGCCGCTTTCTCTGCCAGTGACTTCGACACAAAATACATCTGAAATTATATAGTCCTTAATAATTAAATCGTTAATTTTCTACTTTAAATGTTACTCCGTATGAGTTAGCTATATAGATAGGGTGTTACATACATACGTACGTACCCATCCGGTCATCTTAACAGAGCGGGCGAAATCAAGATCACTCCAACAAGTTTCATCGTACTCCGGTTTTTGTGTTTCCTCCACGTTCACAGTTCCGGCCGACGATGTGAACACCAACCTTCTGATTTTGGCCTTCACACATGATTTCATTATGTCTAACATTCCATTTATGGTCGGCTTTATCATCTCATTCTGTCGCCAAAAACAATTAAACATGCATTATTTACACCAAAAATATTATATTAGCCTATTAGGGAAGGGAAGGGAGTATGTATGGATGTTGGTTGATATAACCTCGGGATCCTTGGACTCGAAGTCCATAGGAGTTGCGACATGAAACACTCCGGTGCATCCATCGACCGCCTCATCGAAGCTTCCTTCTTCAGTAAGGTCCGCTTTCCATAGTGTCAACTTAGTATTGGCATCGGGTAAATTCAACAAATGTTGCACCTTTTTCACGTTATCTACCAAATCAAGCAAACATACGTAATAAAAAATGAACTTTTTGTCACCTTCGTATAATGCTTAATCATGTCTCTATAGTAAGAGAAATTGAGAAGAAGTGACTGACCAGGGTCTCGAACCGTGGCTCGGACAGAGTAGCCACGTTCGAGGAGTCTCATGATAAGCCATGAACCAATGAAACCAGATGCACCCGTAACGCAAACGGTCTCACCTTGCACTCCCACAATCTCATCTTTGTTAACTTCTGACTGGGTACTCAATGAAGATACCATATCGTACAAGGGAAACTCAATAACAAGCACAATAAAGTATGATACTTATGAATTAATAGCACGTTATAATAAAAGCGAAAATTATGTTTTAGGTCTTAAATGGCCCATTACTACGGAGTATATAAAGAATGAACTTTCGGGGGTGTTTTAGGAATAAAGCAAATAAGAAATGTAAATTTTTGTATTTGACAAGGTAAGACCCCTTCGTAAACTTGTGACAAGTCAAGTATCTTACATACGAGTATAATATTGTTTTGTTCATTAATATAAAAATCTCACCACATATTATCGTGAGATGGTCTCATATGAATTCTTGTGACGAATGATACTCCGTTTTTGCCATACATACTACTATGAATTTGGGAGAATGTTTGGGGGGAAAAGTTGTAACACGTGACGGAGCTACCAGTTGATGGTAAGTTCAGATGATTGGTAGGTTTAATAACTGAAGTGTAGAAGGGAGGATGAGTTGACTGGTTGTCGTATGCATGGGTGGTGGTCTGATCGGGTTTATGCGTCTCTGTTTCTCCCCCTTGTACAATTGTATCCTTATTAAAAATATGAGTAATATGGGAGACACTACCTGACATTTAACCCTATTTGTAAAGAAGTGTCTAATATTTTATTTTTTGCGAAATACTACCTTAACTTTGATGATGATAAGGCGCCACCGGGTGGCGTCGAATTTCGGCGCCACCTTAATTAAATAATAAGAATATTAAAAGTATGAAAAATGAGATTTCATTTTTGCGCCAAAAATCTTAAGGGTAAGTACGGAATTTTAATTCTATTCAATATATACTTATTCAATTAAGATTTAATTCTAGATAAATTAACATTTGTCTCTTATTATTTTATCCAAATTAATCTTCGATACAACGTACTTATTATGTTTCATCACCATTAAAGTTTTCATCAATATATTCTGTAACTTGTAAATTTTGAATGAAAGATAAAAATCCGATACGATTCATAAGCAAATATGACAACAAAAATTCATTATAAAATTTCGGTATATATGTATGTGGACAGACATAGGTCCACCCCGACGCGGCCACGCGCGGGTTTGGGGAGGCGAATAAATCTCCATATGAGATGGTCAAATTGAAATTTAAATCGAAGTAGGAGTCGCCACCGAATTTTGTGGTTATTCGGAACCATTCGAGCCCACTCTATGTCGTAGTGGGCCGTATACAAAATACGGCCCATTTCCGATGTCAGAGTTTATTGGGCTCGTCCCTTTGCATTATGATACCGATACCGACATTATCGGATACCGTGTATTGAATGACTCTCGTTGCCAATGGATTCGGACATCCGGAAACCATGGTTCTGAGTAAGGGGTGAGGGTACGTGTTGGGAAATTCACTAAGAACACCCAACCCCGCCCGCACTTAGCGACCTTTACTAAGATATCGTTCGTTTTTGGTGTACACGGGTTAGTTCGACGGTTGAATGATATGCAAACATTATTTTCCTAAGCATGTGAGAAAAATAAATGGGTTGCTAAGTCGTTTAATGCATGTTAAACTAATAACGTCAAAGTTATTTTAGCATGTGAAGTCGTTTTAGTCTAATAAAACGATAAAAAACAAATGAAAAGCTACAAACACGAGAAAACGAGTTAGTAACGTTTGAATAAATCGAATAAAGACATGAATAAATAATATGCATGACTCGAAAAAAGTTTTAATGACACGTGATGGATTAACACGTGTTGACCGAGGTCGAAAAAAAGTATTTATCGAAATATGTCGCGAAAGTCGCATTTTAATGTAAGATTCGAAAAGAATAAAAAAATAGAAAAGCGAGGAAACAAAAAAAAGGACCCGGCGAACCAGGCTGCTGCGCGAGTCGCCTGACAGGCGCGCGACTCGCGTGGCAGCCTGTTCGGGTTTTTTTTTATTTTGTCGAAAATCGTTAATTTTTATAAATCGCGTACAAATATGGATTAATTTATAGTCGATTCATATTTTCGATATTCGTCGTATTCGATATTCGATTATGAAATCGATATCGAATAGTCGGAATGATTTTAGAAAAAGGTTTTGAAAAAAACGTTTATTTTGAACGAAAAGTAAAACAAAGAATTTTGAACGAAAAAGATGTTAATTCTCTCCGCGTTTAAAATCATCGAATTTTGCAAAGAAGGTAATGATTTTATTAGCATCAACGAGAATTAATTAATTTAGTTCTTGTAGAGACGATATTCGATTAGAGAATCGGTATCGTATTTTAAGAACGTTATATAAAAAATAGTTTTTTTAGTATCGATTATTAGAAATAAATAAAAATATGTGACGAACGACCCATATTAATAATACGAAACGACCGACGACCCGTAAAAAAAGTGACGGACGAAAAAAAGGAAAAAAGACGTGAGAGAGAGAGAGAGAAAGGAGAAGAATCGGGTTTGATTTACACCCTCAACCTACATGCTTTAGTTTCTCGGTATAGAGCTCGTCGGACGGTGGCTTAGGCACGGGAGCGTCGAGATGATGCGGGTGAGTTAAGGTGGTGCGGATTTTTGGACGTGTGATGGGATGGGTTCGGCCGGATGGGGGGTGACTTCGTCGGTACTTCGGGATAGTATTTCGGTATTCCTTCGGATGAGTGTCGAGACTATTTTTTTGCTAGATATCGAGTATGTGTGTGACTAATAATTGTTGTGAAAATCGTTGGTGAAAAAGTTGTTTTTTGTGTTGAATGTGAGGTCCTATTTATAGGAGTCGAGGTAGTCTTGCTTGTGTGACAAGAAATACCGGTTTGGATAGGAAACACGAGAGTTCGAAAGGGAATGAAAGTCTCGTTTCTTGGTGGAGAAGCCAAATATCTCGGCTGTCATGAAGAGTTGGCCGAGTGTTTCGGCTGTGTGGGATGTCTTGGCCAAGTATCTGGAGCTCGGTCGGTGTTTGATTCGGTTTCCGGATAGAATTCCTACTTGAGATCGAATTCTATCCTTAAACGGATTTGTTTAATATTCTTTGAGGATGATTTTTGTAGTATTTGGGACTGAATCATCCGTTTGAGGTGTCACGACTGACTCGTGTGTCTCGAGAATATTTTTCGACCGGGTTTTGACTCGGTCGTAAAAAGACGGTTTTACCCCTGGTGCCGGAATCGACCCAAATTAGTCTCATTTGACTCGAAACGACCCACTGGGCCTGGATTTGAGGTTGGTTTTGTAAGTTATGTACTCCGTAATAAGCCCAAACCAAATGTTCATGATTTCGAGCCCATATCCGAGTCCATTAAAGCATGTTTGCGTCCTATCATCATCGGGTGTTTGGCGGGACCTACTATAGACACCTGGCGGTCAAAATGTGGGTGTCTACAGAGCCCCCACTCTGACTGAGGCTTAGACAAGGCGAAAGTCAGAGTAGCTACCAGGCCAATCGAGGATTAAGACTTGGCAGACTTCCGATCGGGTCGTTTAGAGTCCATTAGACGTGCGTTGGTGGGGTTCGCCAGCCATAAGATAGAAATCATTCCTGGATAGATGTCAATAATGTCGCGGGGACTTTTCTTAAAAAGTCTTGGGTATGTCTGTTTACAGACAATCCCCATCTTGAAATTGCGTGGGAGTTTGCCTTGGAGGCTATGGGTGTGTCTGTTTACAGACACGTCCTATCTTTGAATTATGCGGGTGCCTTCATTGGAGGCTATGGGTGTACCTGTTCACAGACACGTCCCATTCTTGAATTATGCGGGTGCCTTCATTGGAGGCTGTGGGTGTACCTGTTTACAGACACGTCCCATCTTTGAATTATGCGGGTGCCTTCATTGGAGGCTATGGGTGTACCTGTTTACAGACACGTCCCATCTTAGAATTGCGCGGGAGCCTCCATTGGAAGCTGCGGATGTACCGCTTACTGATACATCCGATTCTTCAGTAAAAATGTTGCTTGAATTTTCACTGGGAATTTTCTTTTGAGAATTCTCCGGGAGTCTTGGGATACCTGTATGCTTTGCATGCAACATTCAGATAAAACATCGACTCACGCTGGGGAAGAAAATGATTTTTGATTGATTTTTGGAAAGAAAATGATGAAAATTTTTGAACTTTTTTGGAAACGCTGAAATTTTTTGATTTTTTTTGGAAATTAGAATGCTTGGGATGACTTGATTCCTGATTAGATTCTGACACGGACTCCTAAGATCCTCCGGTTAGGCCTGTATACCTAGATGAATTAGGGATAAAAATTCCTACTCCCGTGGTGACTAGAAAAGAGATTTTCTCAAATGGCTAATGAGAATTTGGAGAGAGACATACCGACAGACTCGACTCTGGACGCGAGAGGACGAGTTGACAGAACACGACTGGACTCTCTAAGGGTTGGACTGTGACTCGGTAGGGGGTGGGCCACCTAAGATGACAAGACTCTTAAGTTGCGTTATTCCGTAGCCTAGGCGAGTGGCAACATGGTCGAATCCTCAGAATGAGCCTGTTTCCGTACGACAAGGCTTTGTGGTAGCAATGCCGTAGACTGGTGATCTTTTGAATTTTTTTTGGTTTCGGGGTATGTTCCCGAAGTGGGTATTGCTTCGAGTCCTGACAGGTTCTCGTCTTCGACTGAGCCGAGTACTAGAACACACTATAGAAAGGAGGCTAGATTTGAAAGTTATTTGGATTATGTGAGTGGATGGAGGTTTTCTACCTAAGAGAAGCCCCCAGGATGACGAAGCTAACTGTTGAGAACATGACAGTGTCGTGACCGGAATGATGACGCTTTTTTGAATTTGTGGGTTGTTGTGCCTCTTTTGAAAGGCTGCCTACGTATTCACGTGTTGTGAAATCAAACCAAGCCGTAGTTCAGTGTTGAAAAATGTATTATGGTGCCTAGTTTGTTAGGGCTTTGTGTGTAACTAGCCATAGCAATGGTGTAGGCTAGGTGCATACCCAATGATGTCTTGATCAAAGGGCTAGAATAATTAGGATGTTGATCCTGTGACTGTGAGCATTCTCCGGGGTAGCCCCTAGAGGTGGTGTGAACTATTTGGGCATGTTCTATGCCGACTACAATTTGAATTCCCGTGTTTGGGGTTGGTAACTGGTTTAGATGTTTTTGGAAATGTGGTGCTAGGAAGTAAGTGGCTTTGATGATTCGAAATCTGGAGCTCGATTTTGTGGAGCTAAGGCTTCGAGGGTAAGGTATTGTAATGTGGTAGGAAAGGGGAAAGTTGAGTAATAATGACTCGAACTTCGATCGGGGTAGGTTTGATAATGCGGGATCTGATTTCCATGTCTGGCCATAATGGTTAGGGTATCCTATGGAGCTTGAATCCTCAAAAATCCGAGCTTTCTCTAGCCGAGGTCTCGGGAAGGTCTTGAGGGTTGTAATTTGGGAAGGCTAGATGTGGTGCTAGCTGACCAGCTTGATTGTTTCTCCCCTATTTGATGGTATGGGTTTTGATAATTTTGAATTGACTGTTTCACTTGAGTTGATCGTTAACTATGGTCATGGGTTTTTGAATTCTTTGGGTTGACCTCTTAGCCCCGGTCATGGGATTCTTCATTTGAGTTGACCGTGTTTGGTCGAGGGATGTTGATAATTCTTTTTTTGATCATGGCCAGCTTTTTTGTTTTGCCCTTTTGCTTTTTCCTTGGACTTTTGATTTTTTTTTGTCCAACTTTTTTTTGTCGGTCAGACTAACAGATAAGGTAGGGATTTGTTAGTCTTATTGGATGGGTGTTTATTGTGGGAAATGGGCTTGCCTCCCGTCTTGAACCCAAACTAGGAGACTACCTAGATTTGTCATAGGATTCGATACCGCTCCTACTAAGGGTGGTTATGTGGCTTTCTATGTCAGACATGGAACGGGTAAAAGGAAAACACGGGTCTCGATTTCCTGCAGTCATTATAGATGTGCCTATAATAGTCACGTGCATGTGCTCACAGTGTATGACGGTGTTCATCATGTTCTCGGAAACACATAAGGAAAGTATATATGAGAAATAGAAAAGCTGATTTTATTGAATTTTGAAAAGAGGACAGAACGCAAAAGACTTTGACTCTGATTTGGAAATGAGGATGTAGGGTATCCTAGACTCGAACTCAGACTTAGACTCGAATCAGATCCGGACTCGGATGCTCGGTTGGTTGTTTTTTTTGGTAAGGCCTTCGACAGGTGCCACGACTCGCCTAAACTCGGTTTTGCGCAAATGCAAGAGAGGGAGTCAAACTAGACGCGACCCGAGGTGACTGGAATGACTAGGATTCTTGGATCGGGATACTCGAACGTTGACCTGGACAAAGTAACGACCGCGATTTGGACTCGAGATGCGGAAGGGTGAGTCCGAAAATGGGGGCGACCGTGTTTGACCGTGTCGCGTGTTCGGCCCAACCGTGGTGACCTAACCCTAGGTGACTCGAGTGTTCTTAGCATAGGTTCGACTTGAAGAAGGCATCATAAGGACGCCGGTGTAGGATGAACATAGGGTACCCCTTAAGGTGACCGTGGTTGACTGCTCGGGCGGAGGACAACCCCCGAGTGAGACTAAAGGCTTTGATAGGACTCAGATGGTGTGACATCTAAGTGACTCAAAAGTGGGGTACGTGAGACAACACGTGTAAGACCTGATCCTTAGAGCAACCGTGATTGATCGCTCTGCTGAAGGGTAGCCCCCGAGTGGGGCTGAAGACCGACTCCTAGACGGGTGACTCGTGGACGGTGGGCTTTCCTTAGGATTTGGCAAAGTGGGCCTAATCCCGTGTGAAGAAAGACCTACGTGTGAGCTGTTCCCCAGACTTTGGACCTTAAGGTGTAAGTGGGCTTCCCTTTGTAGGAGTTTGTCCTACGTAGGTGGGTCGTGCCTTGACTAATAAGGCGGACTTGGGATGGGGTAGAAACTCGTGATGTAGGATCGACAGAGTTTCGACGCTATGGAATCTAACAGCTTATGACAAGACCCGACACTGCTAAATACGGGAAGTCCTAAGAAGTAGAAGGTTTTGAAAAGAGGAATTTGGATTTGAAAACCGAACGAGGTCGGATAGGATGGCCCGATTTTTTTTGAAAATCGAAAAAAAGTGTTAACGGGCCAAGATTTTGGATTTTTGAAAAGGTTTGGACAGCGTACCGGCTAAAAATAGGATATTTTAAAATCATAAGTCCTAAATTTGGTAGCTTGCCGGGTTTTGAAAAATGGATAATTTTCGAAAAAGATGCAAGTTTTTGAAAACGATGGTTTTTGAAAAGACGAGACATGGATCAAGTAGCACGTAGTCACGGAAACAGTATAATGACACCATGTATGCTCTTAGTCTAAGTCTCGGTCGGTCGAATAGGGTCTATACCAACGACGATAGCATTCTCGCAAATCAGGACGGTCTTCCTAAGCCGAGTTGGTCTTAGAACCTGCCGTAAAACCCATGCGAGTTCCTCCATTGAAGTCTTTAGTGGGTCCAAGTAGGAACGCACCGTGGTATAGTGCGACGTCGGTCACAAGTAACCGGCCCGGGAAAGAATGGGTTATGCATGAACCATTGAACTAAAACGTGTACATTACTATTCGAACGATTTCTTTTCGAGTCTCACCCTAGGGATGCCGATGGTAAGTGACTCATCAGTTGATCCCCAGCGGAGTCGCCAAATTGTGGACATGACATAGGTCCACCCCGACGCAGCCACACGCGGGTTTGGGGAGGCGAATGAATCTCCATATGAGATGGTCAAATTGAAATTTAAATCGAAGTAGGAGTCGCCACCGAATTTTGTGGTTATTCGGAACCATTCGAGCCCACTCTATGTCGTAGTGGGCCGTATACAAAATACGGCCCATTTCCGATGTCAGAGTTTATTGGGCCCGTCCCTTTGCATTATGATACCGATACCAACATTATCGGATACCGTGTATTGAATGACTCTCATTGCCAATGGATTCGGACATCCGGAAACCATGGTTCTGAGTAAGGGGTGAGGGTACGTGTTGGGAAGTTCACTAAGAACATCCAACCCCGCCCGCACTTAGCGACCTTTACTAAGATATCGTTCGTTTTTGGTGTACACGGGTTAGTTCGACGGTTGAATGATATGCAAACATTATTTTCCTAAGCATGTGAGAAAAATAAATGGGTTGCTAAGTCGTTTAATGCATGTTAAACTAATAACGTCAAAGTTATTTTAGCATGTGAAGTCGTTTTAGTCTAATAAAACGATAAAAAACAAATGAAAAGCTACAAACACGAGAAAACGAGTTAATAACGTTTGAATAAATCGAATAAAGACATGAATAAATAATATGCATGACTCGAAAATTAATGACACGTGATGGATTAACACGTGTTGACCGAGGTCGAAAAAAAGTATTTATCGAAATATGTCGCGAAAGTCGCATTTTAATGTAAGATTCGAAAAGAATAAAAAAAATAAAAAAGCGAGGAAACGAAAAAAAAAGGACCCGGCGAACCAGGCTGCTGCGCGAGTCGCCTGACAGGCGCGCGACTCGCGTGGCAGCCTGTTCGGGTTTTTTTTATTTTGTCGAAAATCGTTAATTTTTATAAATCGCGTACAAATATGGATTAATTTATACTCGATTCATATTTTCGATATTCGTCGTATTCGATATTCGATTATGAAATCGATATCGAATAGTCGGAATGATTTTAGAAAAGGTTTTGAAAAAAACGTTTATTTTTAACGAAAAGTAAAAAAAAGAATTTTGAACGAAAAAGATGTTAATTCTCTCCGCGTTTAAAATCATCGAATTTTGCAAAAAAGGTAATGATTTTATTAGCATCAACGAGAATTAATTAATTTAGTTCTTGTAGAGACGATATTCGATTAGAGAATCGGTATCGTATTTTAAGAACGTTATATAAAAAATAGTTTTTTTAGTATCGATTATTAGAAATAAATAAAAATATGTGACGAACGGACGAAAAAAAGGAAAAAAGACGTGAGAGAGAGAGAGAAAGGATAAGAATCGGGTTTGATTTACACCCTCAACCTACATGCTTTAGTTTCTCGGTATAGAGCTCGTCGGACGGTGGCTTAGGCACGGGAGCGTCGAGATGATGCGGGTGAGTTAAGGTGGTGCGGATTTTTGGACGTGTGATGGGATGGGTTCGGCCGGATGGGGGGTGGCTTCGTCGGTACTTCGGGATAGTATTTCGGTATTCCTTCGGATGAGTGTCGAGACTAGTTTTTTGGTAGATATCGAGTATGTGTGTGACTAATAATTGTTGTGAAAATCGTTGGTGAAAAAGTTGTTTTTTGTGTTGAATGTGAGGTCCTATTTATAGGAGTCGAGGTAGTCTTGCTTGTGTGACAAGAAATACCGGTTTGGATAGGAAACACGAGAGTTCGAAAGGGAACGAAAGTCTCGTTTCTTGGTGGAGAAGCCAAATATCTCGGCTGTCATGAAGAGTTGGCCGAGTGTTTCGGATGTGTGGGATGTCATGGCCGAGTATCTGGAGCTCGGTCGGTGTCTGATTCGGTTTCCGGATAGAATTCCCACTTGAGATCGAATTCTATCCTTAAACGGATTTGTTTAATATTCTTTGAGGATGATTTTTGTAGTATTTGGGACCGAATCATCCGTGTGAGGTGTCATGGCTGACTCGTGTGTCTCGAGAATATTTTTCGACCGGGTTTTGACTCGGTCGTAAAAAGACGGTTTTACCCCTGGTGCCGGAATCGACCCAAATTAGTCTCATTTGACTCGAAACAACCCACTGGGCCTGGATTTGAGGTTGGTTTTGTAAGTTATGTACTCCGTAATAAGCCCAAACCAAATGTCCATGATTTCGAGCCAATATCCGAGTCCATTAAAGCATGTTTGCGTCCTATTATCATCGGGTGTTTGGCGGGACCTAGTATAGACACCTGGCGGTCAAAATGTGGGTGTGTACAATGTAGTGTATTGATTTTCATAGTTTGATATTAGACCTGTCAAACGGGTCAGATCAGAATATGGGTCGGGACATACGGGTCCGGGTCGGGTTAGGATCAGAATACGGGTCAGAAATAATTTCGAAACCCTAAGTTTTTTTTACCGTATTTTAAGTATAAAAAAGTATTTTCGATATTAATTTTATTTATTTATTTTAATAGTATTATTATTATTGTTATATATACTCTTTAATTATAATGTTTATAACGTAAAAAAACATCAAAATCAAAATTGTAAATTATTTTATATTAAATAATAAAAAAAGTTGTATTAAAGTGATTATTTGTTTATATTTGTATTTTAAAATGTTAAAAGAATTAATTTTTTAATTATATATCCAAATATAATATATAAATATTAATATTTTTTGAATTTAATAAATTATCGTTGATCCAACGGATCGAAACGGGCGAGTTGGGTTTCGGTCAAAAATTAACAGGTCATTTTGGGTTTGGGTCGCTGGTTGAAAAAAACGGACATATGACCCTAAAATGGGTCGGACGAGTCGGGTTTTCGGGTCACATAGAATTTTAAAATATTTTTTTTTTCTTTTTACGGCACTTAATTTGTTTTGTTTCAGTTACTTATGTACATTAAATTTTGCTCATTTATATGTACCCGTTATAATACAACGAAATTAATGCTTAACTCTCTTAAGTATAAGATTGATGTTCCACTTTATATGATATAATCATGACTTTCATTAGTTAAAACTTTGTACAAAATTCGAATGAAATTGAGGGCATCAATATATCATAGGATTAAGTGATCAAATAGTTGCGAATAAATACATAGTTCATCTTATAGTTGACTACAAAAGTGTTAAAAGAAGATATTTCCGATAACTAATTTTATATGTTCTAGAATCTAGATCATGGCTATATTTAAATAATTAGATTTTTCAATTTGATGTTCCTAAACTACCCTTTATTATCACTAATTGCTTTTAAATTTATATTTTAAATGAGGGAAATGAAAATAACTAACCAAATTACCATAATACCCCGGGTGGCGCACAAAATGAGCGCCACCGGGTGGCGCCATCTCAGTATTCTAACTTTAATGGGTGTTGTCAAACACTACCAATTGACGGTTTCCGTTAAAATTCCGTCAAAGAGGGGCCCATGTTCGAAGATATTAGGCAGTGTTTGACAAAAAAAAACAAATATAAGGTACTTCTTCACAAAGAAGGATAAATAATTTAAATATTAGGTAGTGTTTACCAAAAACAAAATGGAATAGAAAATAAGAAAAAATTGATAAATGACGCGCGAGTCCCCTGCCCGGGTTACTACTCCGGACTTTAATTCTTATATATCTTCACATCCCGACTTGGGATTTCGGCAACCCCGTCCACGACTTTCGTTCTGACAATGGGGTTTATTTTGGGAAAACGGAAAAGAAAGCAAAATAAAATAAGGAAAATAAGGAGGCGGGAGGAGAAGTGGAGAACTGCGTACAACTTAGAACATAATTCCTATTAATTTTTTATTTTTTGAAAAAATAAGGTGGGTTCCACTATGACGAAACGGAAATTGTCAATTGGTAGTGTTTGACAACTCCCATTAAGGTAGTGTTTCACAAAACATAAAAGGTTATATTAGTAGTGTCTCGCAAATTACTATAAAAATGAAATGGGATTACATAAATCTAGTAAAAAATCATTTGATTAAATAAATCTCATTTTACATAAATAAAATAAGCCTTTTGTTAGTGCGTGGAGTGTGGATTCATGTGTTCTACTCGTCCTTTCCAATCAATCAATACATATATTTTCCCAATTAGGAAAAATTACAAAATATTATCATGTATTTAACGTATTTTATAAATTATCATCATGTATTTTAATTTTTACAAATTATCACCTCCACTTTATCGTATATGTTAGAATATGTGACTTGAAGTTGGAATTTCCTACCTTGGTGGTAGGGATGGCAACGGGTCGGGTCCACCCGGATCCAGACCCAGACCCGAAGTTTCAACCCTGGACCCAGACCCGAACCAGACCCGAACGGGTCTAAAATTATCAGACCCATACCCGAACCGGTCGGGTCTACCCGCGGGTCCGCCATTATTCATTGTTTCGATGAAAATTTCGTAGAAAAACATGAAATTAATTTCCGGAAAAACCTACGTAATGTCTTGAGTCATTCCTTATGCATAAAATTTTAAAAAAGTGTTTACAAACCACGGATATAAATGATGAAAAAAAAAAAATGTCTGGATCTGTGTCTTGGGGTGTCTGGATCTGTGTCTGAAGAAGGAGATGAACTGATGAAGTTTTTCTAGGTTTCATTTTCTAACTAGGAAGTCGGTAACACAGTAACTCATTAGGTTGAGATGAATTGATTTTTTATTTTATTTTTTAACGGGTCTACGGGTCGGGTCCGGGTCCCAAAAGTCAGACCCGTACCCATACCCGAATTTTTTGAGGAGGACCAGACCCGACCCATGCCCATCGGGTCTGAAAAATTTAGACCCAAACCTGACCCATTCGGGTCCGACCCGTCGGGTCCGGGCCGGGTCTTGGACCCACTGCCATCCCTACTTGGTGGTTTGTCCCACATCTAAGAAAATAATAGAAAAGCGTGGTACATGTACAAATTATATATTGTATTTTGTCGCAGATCGAAAGATTAGGAAAGGTGAGGGGATTCTATTCATATAAATAGGAGTCTCCCCTCCACCTTATAATCCATCCAAAAATATTTGAGTCTCTTAAGTCATTACTTAGAAAGAGTTCATATGAGTTTATAATTTGCATTCTCGACATAGTAAAAGTTTTTCCCCTTCGCATGTGGACGTAGCTAACAAGTTGGTAGTGACCCACGTAAATCTCGGTGTCTTTCTTTTTATTATTGCCGCGTTTGTTTAGCTTCCGCACAAAAAACTGGTATCAAAGCTAAAGGTATCTCGGGTATCCGTGATCTCGGGAAATGGCGGCGATGAGTATGAAGATTGAGAAGTTCACGGAGAGGAATAGCTTCGGGCTATGGCAAATTAAGATGAAGGCCTTGCTTAAGCAGCAAGGTATTTGGAGACCCTTGACGAAGGGTATTAAGGCTACAGCGTCATCAGCCGAGGGGGCAGAACCTACAGGGGGGTGGGGGCACAACTGCCGAATTGGAGGTGATGGAGGAGAAAGTTGTAATTACCTAGAAAATCTAACGTAATACAGTGGCGGAAACACTATAGAGCCGGGATTAAAAACACACTGTAAATATGTCATAACAATAAAAAAGGGTAAAGTCAAACAGTAGGCCATAAATAAAAGTGGCCAAAATTTAAAACAATCCATACACGGGTTTGAACAATCCATAATACAGTGTCATTATAATAAACAAGAAGGATCCACAACTGCTCGTTAGCCCACACCTAGCGAAAACACGTATACTTGCCATGTTAAAAACATAATAGGCACAATCAGTGAGAAACAACGTCAATGTTCTCCCAGCCGTATAACAGGATTTTAAAACTGTAATTACTATTATAGAAGAATAGTAAAAACGGAAAACAGTAAAACAGTAATCATAAAAATAAGCTTTCAGTGAAAAACTTCACGTATCGAAACAATATTATAAAAAAATGAGTTTTCCGGAGAAAATATAAAACATTTGCCAACCAACAAACCAAATTATATCGATAATAATAAATTATTCAAAATGGCGTTATGATAGGATTAGTGTTGAAGGCTAGACTTTCACCAGGAGAATACTAAAAACTAGTTACGATAACTTAGTTCAAACAAATCAAACTTCGATCTCTAAGTAGGCTACTCAACCATAATAGGACGGCGACTTATAAATGCGTGGCCCTAGTTTAAGATGATATGTACACCATCATAAATACTCGGTTCAAGCCGATGGCGTCTTACACTGCGAGGCACGAGCTTAAGAAAATATACACACACTCCCGAACACCATATATGCTCGGTTCAACAACCTGTGTATCCCATAAAGACACACCAGCCTTATACTAGTTGATGGCAAAAACGTAAACCCCAAAATACATTACTCTAAACCTGATGAGAGGATTTTGCTGTCAATCCTACCGATCAAGTAAAACCAACTATTCCTAATTGGGTAGATAGGGCAAGTCGGGTCGAATCCACAGGGACGAGGTGTCGGACTAAGGTGTGCTACGGTCTAAGACTAGGTTCAAGGCTAACTAGACTAGGCGATGACTAAGGTAGACTAAAGACTAAGCAAAACAAGCAACTAATGACAAATGGAAGCAAATAAATCAACAAGAAGGAAAACTAGGGCTAGGTCGGGTTCATGGATGCAAAGGAGATCAAAAGGGGAAACGGGGTTACTAGCATGCCTTCGTAGCCTAGGTTACGATCGGGCTCTCGCTACTTAAACGGCCTAGGGGTCATCCTCACCACGCTCTCGCTACTAATGCGGAAACCAAACCAATCAACCAAACGAACACATACAAGAGAAGAGGCAAGAAAAACAAGGATTGATCATCTCAAGTCTCACAAGCATTTCATCAAACATGTAGAGTGCAAGGCAAATAGGAAACAACAAAAATAACAACTAGTACCACCCATCTCACCCTAATCATCCCTAATCACACCCAATCCCCCTACTAACCCTAGGGGACAACTACTCAAACATATCTATACTAAAACTAACACTAACAAGAGAAACAATGACAAGAACAAAAGGAACATTCATAAAGAAGAACAAGGAGGATGAACAATGGACAATACAATAAACAAAAGATTCAAACTCTACTAACAAAGAAGGATTAATAGAAAAGAAAGAAGAAAGATAATACCAAACTAAGAGGAGGAAAAGATAAACACTTGCATAGAAGAAAACCCAAACAATTCCACCAAGGTTGTCAATCTTGGTAGATTCTTCAAGAGATCCAATAATACAAGAGTAATCACTAGATTAAGGAGTAATTAAGGACTAATCTACACTAATCTAAGCTAATCTAACTGATAACTCGTGATTTTACCTATTTTTGTCCCGCATTTATACTCTTATTTAGCCGGTTTTATTATTCGTTTTGTCATTATTTAGTCGTTTTGGGTTCAATTAGTTTACTAGTCGAGTTTAGCACAGTTTAGTTATATTTATCATATTTCTCGAGAATTTGGTACTGCGCGTCCACGTTTATATTTGTAGGTACCGACTCGGGGTAAACAATACAAAAAATCGAGAAAGACGGAACGAAACGAGTCAAGACGGAACAAGACGTGTCGAGATGGACCAAACTTAAAGAGAAGTAGTGAAAGGTCAAGTGGACCTTGGACCCACTTCAACTCTCCTGCTCTTCTTCACCTCATCCTCTTCGATCCCCCTTTCAATCCTTCATCCACCATTTACCACCTCCAACCTCCATTTTCAATTCCAATTCACTTTCACTCTTACATTCTACACCTTCATTAAACAATCCCCATCTCCGGCCAGATTCCAGAACCACCGTCGCGCACCCATCTCCGGCGCGGCAGCGGTGAACTCCGACCGTCACTCCGGCGACCCGAACTCAACCAACCACCACCAGATTCCGCCGTCGACATCCCTGCACCGGCAGCAGCAGCGCGCGCTCCACGACCTGTGCCCGGACAGCCACCGTCCTCTCTCCGTCTTAATTCGATTTTGTCGGATGAATTTTGGGTGTTTTAATTTTAGAATCAAAAGACAATTTAGCCCTTTCTTTTACTCTTTCTACTTCATTTAAGTGAAGGGTAGATCGGTCTTTTTCTCTATTTTATAGGATATTATTATATATACTACTAAACCCTCATTGTTTGAGAGGGGGGGCTGATTTTGGATATAGTTAGATAGAGAGTAGAGGGTTTTAGAGTAGCAGGAGAATGAAGAAACAGAGGCAGCCTCTCTTCCTCTTTTGTTTATTTGATCTTAAGTTTGGTTTTAATTAATTTACTTAGTTTATCTAATCGTTTCTTCTTCAACATTCAACTTCTAGTAATTCTTCTCTTTTGGTATAATTTTCTATCTCTTTTTTTTTGTTTATTTTGATTTTCTCTTATTTCATGTTTAGATTATTAATCACATAAAGTTTATGTCTTTATAGTTTATTATGTTTAGAAATATGACTCTAGGTGTGTGTTTTATATTTATGTTGACTAATTAGTTTGTTTTATGTTAGATTAGTTTTATTTTATTTTATTAGTCAAGTTCTTGTCTTTATTGTGTTATTATACTTTGTCTTGTGACTAAAGTAATTATTTGTGTGTTTTGTGTTGTGTTGACTATGTTTAGTGAGTAGTCTTTTTCTAGGGGACGATTTGACCCCGATATGCCTAGATTGTGGGTTTGTATTCCGTATTTGGATTGTTTGGGATAAATGGGAATTGGGTAGTTTGGGGGATCGGGAATCGACTTGGCATTTGGTTGTGTTTGAACCCTTGACCCTTGTCCACCGACGGGAGTCGGTTAGGTCTAGGTAGTAAACCTCGTCTCTTGTCATGCCTTGCCCCGCCTAGTTGAACACGGGAGTGAGAACTTGGTAGGGTACCCAAATTATCGGTTTAGACTCTTCACCTTGGGAGAGGGGAGAGAAAGGACCGGGATTAGACGCGGACTTAATGAGCCGACTCACGAACCCGGGAGGGAGGTGATCGGTTTTAGCTTAGTTGGATTACGAACCCGGGAGGGAGGTAGCCAACCCCAAGAGGCGTTCCACTATTCCTATCATCCCTAGCAATCCGATGCTCGGTATTCCTTACCCACGATTATGACATGTTGGAGGTTAAGTCGGACCCTAGGCCTTTCTCTATTGAGTAACCGTCGTTTTTAGTTTTCGTTTGTTTCATATTTAGTTTTCTATTTTCTTTTTGTAGTTGTAGATCACCAATCCTACCTCTCTTTCGACTTAGATAAACATTTAGGGTAAACACCACTAGGCATCACTTTGCTCCTTGTGGGATCGACCCTCTATTGTGCTACGATTACATCGTACGCTTGCGAGGTATTTAAAACTCCAACAAGTTTTTGGCGCCGTTGCCGGGGAGCAATTAGCAGTACTAGTAGTTTTTATTCTTTCGTTTAGACTAAGTCTTGTATCTTTGCACACCCCTTGTCTCCTTGATATATCTCTTTGGGTCTTGCACTTAACAATGTCTACATTCAATATTTGCCAAAATGAAAATGAACCATTCCATGTGTATCTTGCTAGATTCAATGATTATATCTCTCGTGTTGGTTCTTTTGGCTACTCTCTTTATAGTTGGGAAGCACGTTGTGTTTTGTGTGATGGCATGAATCTTGAAACTCGTAATTTGGCAAATTACATGAGCTTTAATCGAGTCTTTCATATGAATGATTGGGAATTTTGGGGTTTCATAGGATTCTTGACAACCAAATGTGAAGAGCTAGCCCACAAAGAGATTTTATGTGCACCCTTTGATGTGAATGTTATTGTGACAAGTAGTGGATGTGTGTTGGAAACTTTTTTGTTTCCAAAAGATTATGAATTATGTGAATCAAGCATTGTTGATGACGATGTTGAGGTTAAATGGGATGATAATAATGTTGACACATTAGACGAACCCATTTTTGAGATATTTCTTGAGGAAATTCATGAGTCTACTCATTCTATTCTTGACGAATCTTTTATTCCTCTCATTTATTTTCCTCTTGATTTCCATGTCCCTTCTTATGAGTCCATTGTCTTTGAGGATGCATTTTCATTTCATCTTGATTGTTTTCCTCAAGACTTTCTAGCCCCCACTTATGAATCAATGTTTGAAGATTTACATGGAAGTGGTGTGATTTTGGACAAGGAAGGAGGCGTTTGGAAGAGTGACATGTTGGTCAAGGAGACTAATCATGTCTTTTATGTGGTTTATAGTCTACCTCTAGTGGAAAAACAAAGAAGAAATGTTAGGGATGTTGGATACTATGATGAGTTTAGAAACATGAGTGGCTTAGGATACCGATTGTGGGATCCCGGTTAGATTTTAAGCTTAATTGTAGGTTTGGCGGTCCTTAAAACCGCGCTTCTTGGGAGGCACCCCAAGTTTCTTGTACATATTTATGTTTTTGTTTGTTTGTGTTTTTGTTTGTAGGTATCTATAGCAAGAATGAAACCACATGGGAGGATAATGACTTAGTGACATGAAATCGATCAAGTGTGGGGAAGACTTATACTCTAAAAGGTATTCTCTTACCCTCCCTTTCCCTCCCTAGTTTTGAACATTGAGGACAATGTTCGTTTCAAGTGTGGGGAGGTAGATTCTTGATTGATAGTTTGTTGTGCTTGAGGATTTGTGGTCGATACTCTTGTTGGAGATTTCTTGGAGGCGTTATTTGTTGTAAATATGTGTTGTTTTGGGATTGTAGCTTTCGGTGGATTGTCTTGTTGTTTTTGGTTTCTCGTTTTTGTGTTTTGTTTCGTTTTTGTCTTTTTCTTTTGTAAAAATTGAAAATTTTGAAAAAATCCTAAAAAGTGAAAAAAATGAAAAATTCCAAAAAGATTTTTGTTTTTCGGTTCACTTGTTTTCCTTGATAAAGTTATTTTTCTAATTCTCAACTTCTTTAAAGAGTATGAATATTCTATTACTTATTGGTTGTTTATTAGTATTATATATTAATTGTCCTCCTACTATAAGTCGCTCGGGATGTGTACTTCACTTGTTTTCACCTTCCACCTCCCGTGTTGTGATTTTGGCTTTGTATATTTGTCTAGGTGACTATTTACCCAAGTGACGATCTATCATTTTTTTTCGATCTATATCTCACAAAAAAATACTCCACAAAATAAGTGTTGATATTGAGTTTGTATTCATTTTTCATCAAAAAGAGCTCAAAACATCAAATACAAGCAAGCAAAGAAAAATCTTCGAAAACTCAAAAAGAAGAGAATAAGGGGGAGAAGAAAAGAAAAAAAAAATGAGAAAAAGAAAAAAAATGAAAAATGAAAAACAAAAAATGAAAAAAGAAAAGAAAAGAAAAGAAAAGAAAGACGATCCCTCCCCGAGTATTTTTGTTTATCCATATTTCTCATTTTGGATCGTTTCATGTGTCACTTGGGTGATTAGGACGACCCTAGCCCTTTGTTTATTCAAGGGGTCGAGACTTGTATACATTTGTCGATAACCTCATGGGAGAACTCCTTCCATTTCCGCCTCACATCCCGACATAGCATGGACCGAGGCCAGGAGATATGTAATAATAATTTTTGCAACCGATTTAGTAATTTTAACATTCATATTCTATATTTTAGTTGGATTTTAGAATCGTGACTTTTGATTTGGGAAACTTGTGACTCGTTTGTTTTCGTTTTTGTATATATTATGTGTTTTTTTATATTCGCGATTTTATTTATAGGTCGTAGTTAGTATATTTGAGCTTACTCGAGGACGAGTAAGAGTTAAGTGTGGGGAGGTTGATAACTCGTGATTTTACCTATTTTTGTCCCGCATTTATACTCTTATTTAGCCGGTTTTATTATTCGTTTTGTCATTATTTAGTCGTTTTGGGTTCAATTAGTTTACTAGTCGAGTTTAGCACAGTTTAGTTATATTTATCATATTTCTCGAGAATTTGGTACTGCGCGTCCACGTTTATATTTGTAGGTACCGACTCGGGGTAAACAATACAAAAAATCGAGAAAGACGGAACGAAACGAGTCAAGACGGAACAAGACGTGTCGAGATGGACCAAACTTAAAGAGAAGTAGTGAAAGGTCAAGTGGACCTTGGACCCACTTCAACTCTCCTGCTCTTCTTCACCTCATCCTCTTCGATCCCCCTTTCAATCCTTCATCCACCATTTACCACCTCCAACCTCCATTTTCAATTCCAATTCACTTTCACTCTTACATTCTACACCTTCATTAAACAATCCCCATCTCCGGCCAGATTCCAGAACCACCGTCGCGCACCCATCTCCGGCGCGGCAGCGGTGAACTCCGACCGTCACTCCGGCGACCCGAACTCAACCAACCACCACCAGATTCCGCCGTCGACATCCCTGCACCGGCAGCAGCAGCGCGCGCTCCACGACCTGTGCCCGGACAGCCACCGTCCTCTCTCCGTCTTAATTCGATTTTGTCGGATGAATTTTGGGTGTTTTAATTTTAGAATCAAAAGACAATTTAGCCCTTTCTTTTACTCTTTCTACTTCATTTAAGTGAAGGGTAGATCGGTCTTTTTCTCTATTTTATAGGATATTATTATATATACTACTAAACCCTCATTGTTTGAGAGGGGGGGCTGATTTTGGATATAGTTAGATAGAGAGTAGAGGGTTTTAGAGTAGCAGGAGAATGAAGAAACAGAGGCAGCCTCTCTTCCTCTTTTGTTTATTTGATCTTAAGTTTGGTTTTAATTAATTTACTTAGTTTATCTAATCGTTTCTTCTTCAACATTCAACTTCTAGTAATTCTTCTCTTTTGGTATAATTTTCTATCTCTTTTTTTTTGTTTATTTTGATTTTCTCTTATTTCATGTTTAGATTATTAATCACATAAAGTTTATGTCTTTATAGTTTATTATGTTTAGAAATATGACTCTAGGTGTGTGTTTTATATTTATGTTGACTAATTAGTTTGTTTTATGTTAGATTAGTTTTATTTTATTTTATTAGTCAAGTTCTTGTCTTTATTGTGTTATTATACTTTGTCTTGTGACTAAAGTAATTATTTGTGTGTTTTGTGTTGTGTTGACTATGTTTAGTGAGTAGTCTTTTTCTAGGGGACGATTTGACCCCGATATGCCTAGATTGTGGGTTTGTATTCCGTATTTGGATTGTTTGGGATAAATGGGAATTGGGTAGTTTGGGGGATCGGGAATCGACTTGGCATTTGGTTGTGTTTGAACCCTTGACCCTTGTCCACCGACGGGAGTCGGTTAGGTCTAGGTAGTAAACCTCGTCTCTTGTCATGCCTTGCCCCGCCTAGTTGAACACGGGAGTGAGAACTTGGTAGGGTACCCAAATTATCGGTTTAGACTCTTCACCTTGGGAGAGGGGAGAGAAAGGACCGGGATTAGACGCGGACTTAATGAGCCGACTCACGAACCCGGGAGGGAGGTGATCGGTTTTAGCTTAGTTGGATTACGAACCCGGGAGGGAGGTAGCCAACCCCAAGAGGCGTTCCACTATTCCTATCATCCCTAGCAATCCGATGCTCGGTATTCCTTACCCACGATTATGACATGTTGGAGGTTAAGTCGGACCCTAGGCCTTTCTCTATTGAGTAACCGTCGTTTTTAGTTTTCGTTTGTTTCATATTTAGTTTTCTATTTTCTTTTTGTAGTTGTAGATCACCAATCCTACCTCTCTTTCGACTTAGATAAACATTTAGGGTAAACACCACTAGGCATCACTTTGCTCCTTGTGGGATCGACCCTCTATTGTGCTACGATTACATCGTACGCTTGCGAGGTATTTAAAACTCCAACAAGTTTTTGGCGCCGTTGCCGGGGAGCAATTAGCGGTACTAGTAGTTTTTATTCTTTCGTTTAGACTAAGTCTTGTATCTTTGCACACCCCTTGTCTCCTTGATATATCTCTTTGGGTCTTGCACTTAACAATGTCTACATTCAATATTTGCCAAAATGAAAATGAACCATTCCATGTGTATCTTGCTAGATTCAATGATTATATCTCTCGTGTTGGTTCTTTTGGCTACTCTCTTTATAGTTGGGAAGCACGTTGTGTTTTGTGTGATGGCATGAATCTTGAAACTCGTAATTTGGCAAATTACATGAGCTTTAATCGAGTCTTTCATATGAATGATTGGGAATTTTGGGGTTTCATAGGATTCTTGACAACCAAATGTGAAGAGCTAACCCACAAAGAGATTTTATGTGCACCCTTTGATGTGAATGTTATTGTGACAAGTAGTGGATGTGTGTTGGAAACTTTTTTGTTTCCAAAAGATTATGAATTATGTGAATCAAGCATTGTTGATGACGATGTTGAGGTTAAATGGGATGATAATAATGTTGACACATTAGACGAACCCATTTTTGAGATATTTCTTGAGGAAATTCATGAGTCTACTCATTCTATTCTTGACGAATCTTTTATTCCTCTCATTTATTTTCCTCTTGATTTCCATGTCCCTTCTTATGAGTCCATTGTCTTTGAGGATGCATTTTCATTTCATCTTGATTGTTTTCCTCAAGACTTTCTAGCCCCCACTTATGAATCAATGTTTGAAGATTTACATGGAAGTGGTGTGATTTTGGACAAGGAAGGAGGCGTTTGGAAGAGTGACATGTTGGTCAAGGAGACTAATCATGTCTTTTATGTGGTTTATAGTCTACCTCTAGTGGAAAAACAAAGAAGAAATGTTAGGGATGTTGGATACTATGATGAGTTTAGAAACATGAGTGGCTTAGGATACCGATTGTGGGATCCCGGTTAGATTTTAAGCTTAATTGTAGGTTTGGCGGTCCTTAAAACCGCGCTTCTTGGGAGGCACCCCAAGTTTCTTGTACATATTTATGTTTTTGTTTGTTTGTGTTTTTGTTTGTAGGTATCTATAGCAAGAATGAAACCACATGGGAGGATAATGACTTAGTGACATGAAATCGATCAAGTGTGGGGAAGACTTATACTCTAAAAGGTATTCTCTTACCCTCCCTTTCCCTCCCTAGTTTTGAACATTGAGGACAATGTTCGTTTCAAGTGTGGGGAGGTAGATTCTTGATTGATAGTTTGTTGTGCTTGAGGATTTGTGGTCGATACTCTTGTTGGAGATTTCTTGGAGGCGTTATTTGTTGTAAATATGTGTTGTTTTGGGATTGTAGCTTTGGGTGGATTGTCTTGTTGTTTTTGGTTTCTCGTTTTTGTGTTTTGTTTCGTTTTTGTCTTTTTCTTTTGTAAAAATTGAAAATTTTGAAAAAATCCTAAAAAGTGAAAAAAATGAAAAATTCCAAAAAGATTTTTGTTTTTCGGTTCACTTGTTTTCCTTGATAAAGTTATTTTTCTAATTCTCAACTTCTTTAAAGAGTATGAATATTCTATTACTTATTGGTTGTTTATTAGTATTATATATTAATTGTCCTCCTACTATAAGTCGCTCGGGATGTGTACTTCACTTGTTTTCACCTTCCACCTCCCGTGTTGTGATTTTGGCTTTGTATATTTGTCTAGGTGACTATTTACCCAAGTGACGATCTATCATTTTTTTTCGATCTATATCTCACAAAAAAATACTCCACAAAATAAGTGTTGATATTGAGTTTGTATTCATTTTTCATCAAAAAGAGCTCAAAACATCAAATACAAGCAAGCAAAGAAAAATCTTCGAAAACTCAAAAAGAAGAGAATAAGGGGGAGAAGAAAAGAAAAAAAAATGAGAAAAAGAAAAAAAATGAAAAATGAAAAACAAAAAATGAAAAAAGAAAAGAAAAGAAAAGAAAAGAAAGACGATCCCTCCCCGAGTATTTTTGTTTATCCATATTTCTCATTTTGGATCGTTTCATGTGTCACTTGGGTGATTAGGACGACCCTAGCCCTTTGTTTATTCAAGGGGTCGAGACTTGTATACATTTGTCGATAACCTCATGGGAGAACTCCTTCCATTTCCGCCTCACATCCCGACATAGCATGGACCGAGGCCAGGAGATATGTAATAATAATTTTTGCAACCGATTTAGTAATTTTAACATTCATATTCTATATTTTAGTTGGATTTTAGAATCGTGACTTTTGATTTGGGAAACTTGTGACTCGTTTGTTTTCGTTTTTGTATATATTATGTGTTTTTTTATATTCGTGATTTTATTTATAGGTCGTAGTTAGTATATTTGAGCTTACTCGAGGACGAGTAAGAGTTAAGTGTGGGGAGGTTGATAACTCGTGATTTTACCTATTTTTGTCCCGCATTTATACTCTTATTTAGCCGGTTTTATTATTCGTTTTGTCATTATTTAGTCGTTTTGGGTTCAATTAGTTTACTAGTCGAGTTTAGCACAGTTTAGTTATATTTATCATATTTCTCGAGAATTTGGTACTGCGCGTCCACGTTTATATTTGTAGGTACCGACTCGGGGTAAACAATACAAAAAATCGAGAAAGACGGAACGAAACGAGTCAAGACGGAACAAGACGTGTCGAGATGGACCAAACTTAAAGAGAAGTAGTGAAAGGTCAAGTGGACCTTGGACCCACTTCAACTCTCCTGCTCTTCTTCACCTCATCCTCTTCGATCCCCCTTTCAATCCTTCATCCACCATTTACCACCTCCAACCTCCATTTTCAATTCCAATTCACTTTCACTCTTACATTCTACACCTTCATTAAACAATCCCCATCTCCGGCCAGATTCCAGAACCACCGTCGCGCACCCATCTCCGGCGCGGCAGCGGTGAACTCCGACCGTCACTCCGGCGACCCGAACTCAACCAACCACCACCAGATTCCGCCGTCGACATCCCTGCACCGGCAGCAGCAGCGCGCGCTCCACGACCTGTGCCCGGACAGCCACCGTCCTCTCTCCGTCTTAATTCGATTTTGTCGGATGAATTTTGGGTGTTTTAATTTTAGAATCAAAAGACAATTTAGCCCTTTCTTTTACTCTTTCTACTTCATTTAAGTGAAGGGTAGATCGGTCTTTTTCTCTATTTTATAGGATATTATTATATATACTACTAAACCCTCATTGTTTGAGAGGGGGGGCTGATTTTGGATATAGTTAGATAGAGAGTAGAGGGTTTTAGAGTAGCAGGAGAATGAAGAAACAGAGGCAGCCTCTCTTCCTCTTTTGTTTATTTGATCTTAAGTTTGGTTTTAATTAATTTACTTAGTTTATCTAATCGTTTCTTCTTCAACATTCAACTTCTAGTAATTCTTCTCTTTTGGTATAATTTTCTATCTCTTTTTTTTTGTTTATTTTGATTTTCTCTTATTTCATGTTTAGATTATTAATCACATAAAGTTTATGTCTTTATAGTTTATTATGTTTAGAAATATGACTCTAGGTGTGTGTTTTATATTTATGTTGACTAATTAGTTTGTTTTATGTTAGATTAGTTTTATTTTATTTTATTAGTCAAGTTCTTGTCTTTATTGTGTTATTATACTTTGTCTTGTGACTAAAGTAATTATTTGTGTGTTTTGTGTTGTGTTGACTATGTTTAGTGAGTAGTCTTTTTCTAGGGGACGATTTGACCCCGATATGCCTAGATTGTGGGTTTGTATTCCGTATTTGGATTGTTTGGGATAAATGGGAATTGGGTAGTTTGGGGGATCGGGAATCGACTTGGCATTTGGTTGTGTTTGAACCCTTGACCCTTGTCCACCGACGGGAGTCGGTTAGGTCTAGGTAGTAAACCTCGTCTCTTGTCATGCCTTGCCCCGCCTAGTTGAACACGGGAGTGAGAACTTGGTAGGGTACCCAAATTATCGGTTTAGACTCTTCACCTTGGGAGAGGGGAGAGAAAGGACCGGGATTAGACGCGGACTTAATGAGCCGACTCACGAACCCGGGAGGGAGGTGATCGGTTTTAGCTTAGTTGGATTACGAACCCGGGAGGGAGGTAGCCAACCCCAAGAGGCGTTCCACTATTCCTATCATCCCTAGCAATCCGATGCTCGGTATTCCTTACCCACGATTATGACATGTTGGAGGTTAAGTCGGACCCTAGGCCTTTCTCTATTGAGTAACCGTCGTTTTTAGTTTTCGTTTGTTTCATATTTAGTTTTCTATTTTCTTTTTGTAGTTGTAGATCACCAATCCTACCTCTCTTTCGACTTAGATAAACATTTAGGGTAAACACCACTAGGCATCACTTTGCTCCTTGTGGGATCGACCCTCTATTGTGCTACGATTACATCGTACGCTTGCGAGGTATTTAAAACTCCAACAAGTTTTTGGCGCCGTTGCCGGGGAGCAATTAGCGGTACTAGCAGTTTTTATTCTTTCGTTTAGACTAAGTCTTGTATCTTTGCACACCCCTTGTCTCCTTGATATATCTCTTTGGGTCTTGCACTTAACAATGTCTACATTCAATATTTGCCAAAATGAAAATGAACCATTCCATGTGTATCTTGCTAGATTCAATGATTATATCTCTCGTGTTGGTTCTTTTGGCTACTCTCTTTATAGTTGGGAAGCACGTTGTGTTTTGTGTGATGGCATGAATCTTGAAACTCGTAATTTGGCAAATTACATGAGCTTTAATCGAGTCTTTCATATGAATGATTGGGAATTTTGGGGTTTCATAGGATTCTTGACAACCAAATGTGAAGAGCTAGCCCACAAAGAGATTTTATGTGCACCATTTGATGTGAATGTTATTGTGACAAGTAGTGGATGTGTGTTGGAAACTTTTTTGTTTCCAAAAGATTATGAATTATGTGAATCAAGCATTGTTGATGACGATGTTGAGGTTAAATGGGATGATAATAATGTTGACACATTAGACGAACCCATTTTTGAGATATTTCTTGAGGAAATTCATGAGTCTACTCATTCTATTCTTGACGAATCTTTTATTCCTCTCATTTATTTTCCTCTTGATTTCCATGTCCCTTCTTATGAGTCCATTGTCTTTGAGGATGCATTTTCATTTCATCTTGATTGTTTTCCTCAAGACTTTCTAGCCCCCACTTATGAATCAATGTTTGAAGATTTACATGGAAGTGGTGTGATTTTGGACAAGGAAGGAGGCGTTTGGAAGAGTGACATGTTGGTCAAGGAGACTAATCATGTATTTTATGTGGTTTATAGTCTACCTATAGTGGAAAAACAAAGAAGAAATGTTAGGGATGTTGGATACTATGATGAGTTTAGAAACATGAGTGGCTTAGGATACCGATTGTGGGATCCCGGTTAGATTTTAAGCTTAATTGTAGGTTTGGCGGTCCTTAAAACCGCGCTTCTTGGGAGGCACCCCAAGTTTCTTGTACATATTTATGTTTTTGTTTGTTTGTGTTTTTGTTTGTAGGTATCTATAGCAAGAATGAAACCACATGGGAGGATAATGACTTAGTGACATGAAATCGATCAAGTGTGGGGAAGACTTATACTCTAAAAGGTATTCTCTTACCCTCCCTTTCCCTCCCTAGTTTTGAACATTGAGGACAATGTTCGTTTCAAGTGTGGGGAGGTAGATTCTTGATTGATAGTTTGTTGTGCTTGAGGATTTGTGGTCGATACTCTTGTTGGAGATTTCTTGGAGGCGTTATTTGTTGTAAATATGTGTTGTTTTGGGATTGTAGCTTTGGGTGGATTGTCTTGTTGTTTTTGGTTTCTCGTTTTTGTGTTTTGTTTCGTTTTTGTCTTTTTCTTTTGTAAAAATTGAAAATTTTGAAAAAATCCTAAAAAGTGAAAAAAATGAAAAAATCCAAAAAGATTTTTGTTTTTCGGTTCACTTGTTTTCCTTGATAAAGTTATTTTTCTAATTCTCAACTTCTTTAAAGAGTATGAATATTCTATTACTTATTGGTTGTTTATTAGTATTATATATTAATTGTCCTCCTACTATAAGTCGCTCGGGATGTGTACTTCACTTGTTTTCACCTTCCACCTCCCGTGTTGTGATTTTGGCTTTGTATATTTGTCTAGGTGACTATTTACCCAAGTGACGATCTATCATTTTTTTTCGATCTATATCTCACAAAAAAATACTCCACAAAATAAGTGTTGATATTGAGTTTGTATTCATTTTTCATCAAAAAGAGCTCAAAACATCAAATACAAGCAAGCAAAGAAAAATCTTCGAAAACTCAAAAAGAAGAGAATAAGGGGGAGAAGAAAAGAAAAAAAAAATGAGAAAAAGAAAAAAAATGAAAAATGAAAAACAAAAAATGAAAAAAGAAAAGAAAAGAAAAGAAAAGAAAGACGATCCCTCCCCGAGTATTTTTGTTTATCCATATTTCTCATTTTGGATCGTTTCATGTGTCACTTGGGTGATTAGGACGACCCTAGCCCTTTGTTTATTCAAGGGGTCGAGACTTGTATACATTTGTCGATAACCTCATGGGAGAACTCCTTCCATTTCCGCCTCACATCCCGACATAGCATGGACCGAGGCCAGGAGATATGTAATAATAATTTTTGCAACCGATTTAGTAATTTTAACATTCATATTCTATATTTTAGTTGGATTTTAGAATCGTGACTTTTGATTTGGGAAACTTGTGACTCGTTTGTTTTCGTTTTTGTATATATTATGTGTTTTTTTATATTCGTGATTTTATTTATAGGTCGTAGTTAGTATATTTGAGCTTACTCGAGGACGAGTAAGAGTTAAGTGTTGGGAGGTTGATAACTCGTGATTTTACCTATTTTTGTCCCGCATTTATACTCTTATTTAGCCGGTTTTATTATTCGTTTTGTCATTATTTAGTCGTTTTGGGTTCAATTAGTTTACTAGTCGAGTTTAGCACAGTTTAGTTATATTTATCATATTTCTCGAGAATTTGGTACTGCGCGTCCACGTTTATATTTGTAGGTACCGACTCGGGGTAAACAATACAAAAAATCGAGAAAGACGGAACGAAACGAGTCAAGACGGAACAAGACGTGTCGAGATGGACCAAACTTAAAGAGAAGTAGTGAAAGGTCAAGTGGACCTTGGACCCACTTCAACTCTCCTGCTCTTCTTCACCTCATCCTCTTCGATCCCCCTTTCAATCCTTCATCCACCATTTACCACCTCCAACCTCCATTTTCAATTCCAATTCACTTTCACTCTTACATTCTACACCTTCATTAAACAATCCCCATCTCCGGCCAGATTCCAGAACCACCGTCGCGCACCCATCTCCGGCGCGGCAGCGGTGAACTCCGACCGTCACTCCGGCGACCCGAACTCAACCAACCACCACCAGATTCCGCCGTCGACATCCCTGCACCGGCAGCAGCAGCGCGCGCTCCACGACCTGTGCCCGGACAGCCACCGTCCTCTCTCCGTCTTAATTCGATTTTGTCGGATGAATTTTGGGTGTTTTAATTTTAGAATCAAAAGACAATTTAGCCCTTTCTTTTACTCTTTCTACTTCATTTAAGTGAAGGGTAGATCGGTCTTTTTCTCTATTTTATAGGATATTATTATATATACTACTAAACCCTCATTGTTTGAGAGGGGGGGCTGATTTTGGATATAGTTAGATAGAGAGTAGAGGGTTTTAGAGTAGCAGGAGAATGAAGAAACAGAGGCAGCCTCTCTTCCTCTTTTGTTTATTTGATCTTAAGTTTGGTTTTAATTAATTTACTTAGTTTATCTAATCGTTTCTTCTTCAACATTCAACTTCTAGTAATTCTTCTCTTTTGGTATAATTTTCTATCTCTTTTTTTTTGTTTATTTTGATTTTCTCTTATTTCATGTTTAGATTATTAATCACATAAAGTTTATGTCTTTATAGTTTATTATGTTTAGAAATATGACTCTAGGTGTGTGTTTTATATTTATGTTGACTAATTAGTTTGTTTTATGTTAGATTAGTTTTATTTTATTTTATTAGTCAAGTTCTTGTCTTTATTGTGTTATTATACTTTGTCTTGTGACTAAAGTAATTATTTGTGTGTTTTGTGTTGTGTTGACTATGTTTAGTGAGTAGTCTTTTTCTAGGGGACGATTTGACCCCGATATGCCTAGATTGTGGGTTTGTATTCCGTATTTGGATTGTTTGGGATAAATGGGAATTGGGTAGTTTGGGGGATCGGGAATCGACTTGGCATTTGGTTGTGTTTGAACCCTTGACCCTTGTCCACCGACGGGAGTCGGTTAGGTCTAGGTAGTAAACCTCGTCTCTTGTCATGCCTTGCCCCGCCTAGTTGAACACGGGAGTGAGAACTTGGTAGGGTACCCAAATTATCGGTTTAGACTCTTCACCTTGGGAGAGGGGAGAGAAAGGACCGGGATTAGACGCGGACTTAATGAGCCGACTCACGAACCCGGGAGGGAGGTGATCGGTTTTAGCTTAGTTGGATTACGAACCCGGGAGGGAGGTAGCCAACCCCAAGAGGCGTTCCACTATTCCTATCATCCCTAGCAATCCGATGCTCGGTATTCCTTACCCACGATTATGACATGTTGGAGGTTAAGTCGGACCCTAGGCCTTTCTCTATTGAGTAACCGTCGTTTTTAGTTTTCGTTTGTTTCATATTTAGTTTTCTATTTTCTTTTTGTAGTTGTAGATCACCAATCCTACCTCTCTTTCGACTTAGATAAACATTTAGGGTAAACACCACTAGGCATCACTTTGCTCCTTGTGGGATCGACCCTCTATTGTGCTACGATTACATCGTACGCTTGCGAGGTATTTAAAACTCCAACAAGTTTTTGGCGCCGTTGCCGGGGAGCAATTAGCGGTACTAGCAGTTTTTATTCTTTCGTTTAGACTAAGTCTTGTATCTTTGCACACCCCTTGTCTCCTTGATATATCTCTTTGGGTCTTGCACTTAACAATGTCTACATTCAATATTTGCCAAAATGAAAATGAACCATTCCATGTGTATCTTGCTAGATTCAATGATTATATCTCTCGTGTTGGTTCTTTTGGCTACTCTCTTTATAGTTGGGAAGCACGTTGTGTTTTGTGTGATGGCATGAATCTTGAAACTCGTAATTTGGCAAATTACATGAGCTTTAATCGAGTCTTTCATATGAATGATTGGGAATTTTGGGGTTTCATAGGATTCTTGACAACCAAATGTGAAGAGCTAGCCCACAAAGAGATTTTATGTGCACCATTTGATGTGAATGTTATTGTGACAAGTAGTGGATGTGTGTTGGAAACTTTTTTGTTTCCAAAAGATTATGAATTATGTGAATCAAGCATTGTTGATGACGATGTTGAGGTTAAATGGGATGATAATAATGTTGACACATTAGACGAACCCATTTTTGAGATATTTCTTGAGGAAATTCATGAGTCTACTCATTCTATTCTTGACGAATCTTTTATTCCTCTCATTTATTTTCCTCTTGATTTCCATGTCCCTTCTTATGAGTCCATTGTCTTTGAGGATGCATTTTCATTTCATCTTGATTGTTTTCCTCAAGACTTTCTAGCCCCCACTTATGAATCAATGTTTGAAGATTTACATGGAAGTGGTGTGATTTTGGACAAGGAAGGAGGCGTTTGGAAGAGTGACATGTTGGTCAAGGAGACTAATCATGTATTTTATGTGGTTTATAGTCTACCTATAGTGGAAAAACAAAGAAGAAATGTTAGGGATGTTGGATACTATGATGAGTTTAGAAACATGAGTGGCTTAGGATACCGATTGTGGGATCCCGGTTAGATTTTAAGCTTAATTGTAGGTTTGGCGGTCCTTAAAACCGCGCTTCTTGGGAGGCACCCCAAGTTTCTTGTACATATTTATGTTTTTGTTTGTTTGTGTTTTTGTTTGTAGGTATCTATAGCAAGAATGAAACCACATGGGAGGATAATGACTTAGTGACATGAAATCGATCAAGTGTGGGGAAGACTTATACTCTAAAAGGTATTCTCTTACCCTCCCTTTCCCTCCCTAGTTTTGAACATTGAGGACAATGTTCGTTTCAAGTGTGGGGAGGTAGATTCTTGATTGATAGTTTGTTGTGCTTGAGGATTTGTGGTCGATACTCTTGTTGGAGATTTCTTGGAGGCGTTATTTGTTGTAAATATGTGTTGTTTTGGGATTGTAGCTTTGGGTGGATTGTCTTGTTGTTTTTGGTTTCTCGTTTTTGTGTTTTGTTTCGTTTTTGTCTTTTTCTTTTGTAAAAATTGAAAATTTTGAAAAAATCCTAAAAAGTGAAAAAAATGAAAAAATCCAAAAAGATTTTTGTTTTTCGGTTCACTTGTTTTCCTTGATAAAGTTATTTTTCTAATTCTCAACTTCTTTAAAGAGTATGAATATTCTATTACTTATTGGTTGTTTATTAGTATTATATATTAATTGTCCTCCTACTATAAGTCGCTCGGGATGTGTACTTCACTTGTTTTCACCTTCCACCTCCCGTGTTGTGATTTTGGCTTTGTATATTTGTCTAGGTGACTATTTACCCAAGTGACGATCTATCATTTTTTTTCGATCTATATCTCACAAAAAAATACTCCACAAAATAAGTGTTGATATTGAGTTTGTATTCATTTTTCATCAAAAAGAGCTCAAAACATCAAATACAAGCAAGCAAAGAAAAATCTTCGAAAACTCAAAAAGAAGAGAATAAGGGGGAGAAGAAAAGAAAAAAAAAATGAGAAAAAGAAAAAAAATGAAAAATGAAAAACAAAAAATGAAAAAAGAAAAGAAAAGAAAAGAAAAGAAAGACGATCCCTCCCCGAGTATTTTTGTTTATCCATATTTCTCATTTTGGATCGTTTCATGTGTCACTTGGGTGATTAGGACGACCCTAGCCCTTTGTTTATTCAAGGGGTCGAGACTTGTATACATTTGTCGATAACCTCATGGGAGAACTCCTTCCATTTCCGCCTCACATCCCGACATAGCATGGACCGAGGCCAGGAGATATGTAATAATAATTTTTGCAACCGATTTAGTAATTTTAACATTCATATTCTATATTTTAGTTGGATTTTAGAATCGTGACTTTTGATTTGGGAAACTTGTGACTCGTTTGTTTTCGTTTTTGTATATATTATGTGTTTTTTTATATTCGTGATTTTATTTATAGGTCGTAGTTAGTATATTTGAGCTTACTCGAGGACGAGTAAGAGTTAAGTGTTGGGAGGTTGATAACTCGTGATTTTACCTATTTTTGTCCCGCATTTATACTCTTATTTAGCCGGTTTTATTATTCGTTTTGTCATTATTTAGTCGTTTTGGGTTCAATTAGTTTACTAGTCGAGTTTAGCACAGTTTAGTTATATTTATCATATTTCTCGAGAATTTGGTACTGCGCGTCCACGTTTATATTTGTAGGTACCGACTCGGGGTAAACAATACAAAAAATCGAGAAAGACGGAACGAAACGAGTCAAGACGGAACAAGACGTGTCGAGATGGACCAAACTTAAAGAGAAGTAGTGAAAGGTCAAGTGGACCTTGGACCCACTTCAACTCTCCTGCTCTTCTTCACCTCATCCTCTTCGATCCCCCTTTCAATCCTTCATCCACCATTTACCACCTCCAACCTCCATTTTCAATTCCAATTCACTTTCACTCTTACATTCTACACCTTCATTAAACAATCCCCATCTCCGGCCAGATTCCAGAACCACCGTCGCGCACCCATCTCCGGCGCGGCAGCGGTGAACTCCGACCGTCACTCCGGCGACCCGAACTCAACCAACCACCACCAGATTCCGCCGTCGACATCCCTGCACCGGCAGCAGCAGCGCGCGCTCCACGACCTGTGCCCGGACAGCCACCGTCCTCTCTCCGTCTTAATTCGATTTTGTCGGATGAATTTTGGGTGTTTTAATTTTAGAATCAAAAGACAATTTAGCCCTTTCTTTTACTCTTTCTACTTCATTTAAGTGAAGGGTAGATCGGTCTTTTTCTCTATTTTATAGGATATTATTATATATACTACTAAACCCTCATTGTTTGAGAGGGGGGGCTGATTTTGGATATAGTTAGATAGAGAGTAGAGGGTTTTAGAGTAGCAGGAGAATGAAGAAACAGAGGCAGCCTCTCTTCCTCTTTTGTTTATTTGATCTTAAGTTTGGTTTTAATTAATTTACTTAGTTTATCTAATCGTTTCTTCTTCAACATTCAACTTCTAGTAATTCTTCTCTTTTGGTATAATTTTCTATCTCTTTTTTTTTGTTTATTTTGATTTTCTCTTATTTCATGTTTAGATTATTAATCACATAAAGTTTATGTCTTTATAGTTTATTATGTTTAGAAATATGACTCTAGGTGTGTGTTTTATATTTATGTTGACTAATTAGTTTGTTTTATGTTAGATTAGTTTTATTTTATTTTATTAGTCAAGTTCTTGTCTTTATTGTGTTATTATACTTTGTCTTGTGACTAAAGTAATTATTTGTGTGTTTTGTGTTGTGTTGACTATGTTTAGTGAGTAGTCTTTTTCTAGGGGACGATTTGACCCCGATATGCCTAGATTGTGGGTTTGTATTCCGTATTTGGATTGTTTGGGATAAATGGGAATTGGGTAGTTTGGGGGATCGGGAATCGACTTGGCATTTGGTTGTGTTTGAACCCTTGACCCTTGTCCACCGACGGGAGTCGGTTAGGTCTAGGTAGTAAACCTCGTCTCTTGTCATGCCTTGCCCCGCCTAGTTGAACACGGGAGTGAGAACTTGGTAGGGTACCCAAATTATCGGTTTAGACTCTTCACCTTGGGAGAGGGGAGAGAAAGGACCGGGATTAGACGCGGACTTAATGAGCCGACTCACGAACCCGGGAGGGAGGTGATCGGTTTTAGCTTAGTTGGATTACGAACCCGGGAGGGAGGTAGCCAACCCCAAGAGGCGTTCCACTATTCCTATCATCCCTAGCAATCCGATGCTCGGTATTCCTTACCCACGATTATGACATGTTGGAGGTTAAGTCGGACCCTAGGCCTTTCTCTATTGAGTAACCGTCGTTTTTAGTTTTCGTTTGTTTCATATTTAGTTTTCTATTTTCTTTTTGTAGTTGTAGATCACCAATCCTACCTCTCTTTCGACTTAGATAAACATTTAGGGTAAACACCACTAGGCATCACTTTGCTCCTTGTGGGATCGACCCTCTATTGTGCTACGATTACATCGTACGCTTGCGAGGTATTTAAAACTCCAACAAGTTTTTGGCGCCGTTGCCGGGGAGCAATTAGCGGTACTAGTAGTTTTTATTCTTTCGTTTAGACTAAGTCTTGTATCTTTGCACACCCCTTGTCTCCTTGATATATCTCTTTGGGTCTTGCACTTAACAATGTCTACATTCAATATTTGCCAAAATGAAAATGAACCATTCCATGTGTATCTTGCTAGATTCAATGATTATATCTCTCGTGTTGGTTCTTTTGGCTACTCTCTTTATAGTTGGGAAGCACGTTGTGTTTTGTGTGATGGCATGAATCTTGAAACTCGTAATTTGGCAAATTACATGAGCTTTAATCGAGTCTTTCATATGAATGATTGGGAATTTTGGGGTTTTATAGGATTCTTGACAACCAAATGTGAAGAGCTAGCCCACAAAGAGATTTTATGTGCACCCTTTGATGTGAATGTTATTGTGACAAGTAGTGGATGTGTGTTGGAAACTTTTTTGTTTCCAAAAGATTATGAATTATGTGAATCAAGCATTGTTGATGACGATGTTGAGGTTAAATGGGATGATAATAATGTTGACACATTAGACGAACCCATTTTTGAGATATTTCTTGAGGAAATTCATGAGTCTACTCATTCTATTCTTGACGAATCTTTTATTCCTCTCATTTATTTTCCTCTTGATTTCCATGTCCCTTCTTATGAGTCCATTGTCTTTGAGGATGCATTTTCATTTCATCTTGATTGTTTTCCTCAAGACTTTCTAGCCCCCACTTATGAATCAATGTTTGAAGATTTACATGGAAGTGGTGTGATTTTGGACAAGGAAGGAGGCGTTTGGAAGAGTGACATGTTGGTCAAGGAGACTAATCATGTATTTTATGTGGTTTATAGTCTACCTATAGTGGAAAAACAAAGAAGAAATGTTAGGGATGTTGGATACTATGATGAGTTTAGAAACATGAGTGGCTTAGGATACCGATTGTGGGATCCCGGTTAGATTTTAAGCTTAATTGTAGGTTTGACGGTCCTTAAAACCGCGCTTCTTGGGAGGCACCCCAAGTTTCTTGTACATATTTATGTTTTTGTTTGTTTGTGTTTTTGTTTGTAGGTATCTATAGCAAGAATGAAACCACATGGGAGGATAATGACTTAGTGACATGAAATCGATCAAGTGTGGGGAAGACTTATACTCTAAAAGGTATTCTCTTACCCTCCCTTTCCCTCCCTAGTTTTGAACATTGAGGACAATGTTCGTTTCAAGTGTGGGGAGGTAGATTCTTGATTGATAGTTTGTTGTGCTTGAGGATTTGTGGTCGATACTCTTGTTGGAGATTTCTTGGAGGCGTTATTTGTTGTAAATATGTGTTGTTTTGGGATTGTAGCTTTGGGTGGATTGTCTTGTTGTTTTTGGTTTCTCGTTTTTGTGTTTTGTTTCGTTTTTGTCTTTTTCTTTTGTAAAAATTGAAAATTTTGAAAAAATCCTAAAAAGTGAAAAAAAATGAAAAATTCCAAAAAGATTTTTGTTTTTCGGTTCACTTGTTTTCCTTGATAAAGTTATTTTTCTAATTCTCAACTTCTTTAAAGAGTATGAATATTCTATTACTTATTGGTTGTTTATTAGTATTATATATTAATTGTCCTCCTACTATAAGTCGCTCGGGATGTGTACTTCACTTGTTTTCACCTTCCACCTCCCGTGTTGTGATTTTGGCTTTGTATATTTGTCTAGGTGACTATTTACCTAAGTGACGATCTATCATTTTTTTTCGATCTATATCTCACAAAAAAATACTCCACAAAATAAGAGTAATAGAAAAGAGAGAAGAAAGATAATACCAAACTAAGAGGAGGAAAAGATAAACACTTGCATAGAAGAAAACCCAAACAATTCCACCAAGGTTGTCAATCTTGGTAGATTCTTCAAGAGATCCAATAATACAAGAGTAATCACTAGATTAAGGAGTAATTAAGGACTAATCTACACTAATCTAAGCTAATCTAACCTAAAGTAGTCTAGGGTTTAGTGGGTAATGTCAAGGATAAAGAAAAAGTACAAGAGGGAGGTATATATAGAGTTGTAAGAATAAGGGGAATGAAGTGTTGAAGCGCGAGGAGAAACAGGGGGCTCACGGCCATGATGAGGGGGCTCACGGCCATGAGGCACCCCCGTCATGGCCATGATGGTCATGGGTCACGGCCATGACGCCCTGCTGTAGCTCCCTTTCTCTCTTCTTTGCTTCCCAACTCACTACACGGCTATGTAGGCTTCTGACAAGGCCATGTAGGCCCCTACTTGTTCCTCCTAGGCTTCTTATCGACTCTCGATGCTCGGGAATGGGCTCCAAGGACTCGGGATCGAGTCTAAGTTACCGAAACATCGTCGCTTCTCTTCATTGGTTCCATATGCATCGGAAACGAGTCAAAATCGTTCAATTTCTCCAAGATAGGCCTTAGGAATCTAAAACACGCTATAGGAAGCGTAAGTAGCCTCGAAACTGCTCCAAAGAGCGATTCCACAAGAGAAACCGAGACTAAACACGAGAAATAAACAATACAAATCACACTTAACAAAACCTCACACTTGTTTTTATTTCATAACTCCAAAACAAAGTCATTATTGATATTCAAAAGATATAATCGTTATAAATAATATGGAGATAAAAGGAGTAATCATTATATTTTAAAAGATAAAACTTTATATTTTAGGAAACTTCTATTTTTAGAAACTTTACTAAAATAGCTTCATATCAAAATATCAAAAAAATTAGTTCATACTAATACAACATTTTTAGTAAACGATATAGATTTATAAAACTAATACTTCTGGTCTTAACAATATTAATTGTTAAGGTGAAAACATTTGGGTTTATTAAATTATTGAAATATCATACGAGTGTTTATAAAATGATTAAAAATGTGTTAAACATTTTAATACTACTAATAAGAGTGTTTTCAAAATTTATAAAACTAAAATTCTCTAATTATTATTAGTTTCGACAATACGATCATAAATAGAATTTTACGGGAAATGTCGAAATAAATATTTTAAAGTCTTTTATTTAATTAAACCATTGGACATATTTAGCAAATATTGATAATTAGAAAATATTCGGGTAGCTATTTTAAGACTTCTATTGATAATTAGAAAATATTCGTTTTTGTTTGAAATACATTTTTTTCAAGGCTATTTTCACCAATAACTCCTTTTCATTTACGATTTATTATTTTTAATAAAACTCGTATTGTTTATTAATAAATTTAATTGTTAAAAACAATTTGAAAGGTTTCTAAATTTCATTGCGTTCCTAAAACTATTTATACTTTATCTATATTTATCATTTCGTTTCTAAATTGTACCTATTCTAAAATTTATTGTTTTAACTCAATTTTCATAAATATTTGTAAAGTACTATATGTTCACTAATTACGTTTGATTTATACATTTGGTAACGAACTTAGAAATATATTATGTTACGATAACGACGATATTAATAAAATGTTAATTTTATTAGAAATGTTATTTTTCGTACAGTTAACTTATCCTAATAGTTTACGTATCTCCCTATAAATATATTATTTCTATTTTAAGTAAGTTTCTAAAATTAAGAAGTTTCTATTTTGATAAGTGTGTTTTGTAGTGCTTATTTCTTATGTTTGGTCCCGCTTTCTCTTGTGGAATCGCTCTTTAGAGCGGTTTCAAGGCTACTTACGCTTCTTCTAGCTTGTTTTAGGTTTCTAAGGCCTATCGTGGAGAAATGGAACGATTCCGACTCGTTTCCGATGTATATGGAACCAATGAAGAGAAGCGACGATGATTCAGTGACTTAGAGACTTAGACTCGATCCCAAGTCCCATGGAGCCCACTTGATGATATCCCAAGCACCGAGCATCGATAAGAAGCCTAGGAAGAGCAAATAAGGACCCATCCCGGCCGGGACCACATCCATCACGACCGGGATGAGAAGACAAGAAGAGACGGCTCACTGTGGGGCCATCCCGGCCGGGAGCACCACCAATCCGACCGGGAGCACCACCATCCCGACCAGGACCACCCCATCCTGACCGGGATCACCTCCTTCCCGGCCGGCAAGGGCCCAGCTCTGCCCGATTTTCATTCTTTCGCCTCCCTTACTCGTGGAACCCTATATATACCCCCCTATTGTATTGTTTTAAGCACTCTACCTTACACCACTAAAACCTAGACTACTTTAGGTTAGATTAGCTTAGATTAGTGTAGATTAGCTTAATCCCTCCTTAATTACTCTTCTATTAAGCCTTAATCTAGTTAGTTACTCTTGTATTATTGGAATTCTTGAAGAATCTACCAATCTTGACAACATTGGTGGATGTTTGGGTTATCTTACATGCAAGTTTTCATCTTTCCTTTCATCTTCTAGTTGGTATAATCTTTCTTCTCTCTTTTCTCTTAATCTTTTATAATTAGTAAAGTTTACATCTTTATTCATTGTTTGCTGTTCATCCTTATTTGTTCTTCATAATGAATGAGGTTGTCCTTGTGTTTGTTTCCCTAGTTTATGTTAGTTTTAGTTTAATTATGTGTGAGTAGTTTTCCCCTAGGGTTGGTAGGGGATTGGGTGTGATTAGGGATGATTAGGGTGAGATGGGTGATACTAGTTGTTGTTTTTGTTGTTTCCTATTGTCTTGCACTCTACATGTTCGATGAAATGCTTGTGAGACTTGAGATGATTACTCCTTATTTTTCTTGCCTCTTCTCTTGCATGTTCTTGTTTGGTGATGGGTTGGGTTCCTCTACTAGGAGCGAGAGCGTGGTGAGGAGATCCCTAGGCCGTTTAAGTAGCGAGAGCCCGAATGTAACCTAGGCTACAAAACATGCTAGCAACTCCGTTTCCCCTTGGTCTCCTTGGCATCCATGAACCCGACTTAGCCCTAGTTTCCTTCTTATTGATTTACTTCGCTTCCCATTATCCTTAGTTGCTTGTTTTGCCTTTTTATTTCATGTTATAGACTTTAGTTTAGTCATTAGTCAATCTTAGTTATCACTTTAGGTTGTCTTGAACCTAGTTTTGGACCATTGCACCCATTAGTTCGGAACTCCCGTCCCTAAGGATCTCGACCCGACTTACCCTTGCTACCTAGCTTAGGTTCGTTGGTTTTATTTTGACCGGTAGGATAGACGACAAACACCTGCCGTCATATTTATTGAAAGTTTCCTTTTAATTTAAAATATTTATCTCTTTTATCTTCCTAATATTTACAATGATTATCTCATTTGAATATCGACAATGACTTTGTTTTGGAAGTTATGGAATAAGAACAAGTGACGGGTAGAGTAATACGGTCTAGGGTATACGTTTTTCTATCGACTATAAGACTGGTGTATCTAGCTATTGATGATGCATTCGTTGTTGAACTGGACATAGTTGTTGTCCAAGAGTGTGTATTCTTACCTTAAGTTAGATATCGCATCGTGTTAGTCGTCGTCAGTTCAACTGGGCATATTTGTTGCTCACAAGGGGGTGTATATTACTTATACTAGGATCTCGTTGCACGTAGTTCTATATATTATGGTCGAGTTGCCTAGTTAGAGACCGAAGTTTGGTTACTAAGTTCTCGAAGCTAGTTTAGTATGGTCCTAGTGAAAGTCTATTCCGTTGCACTGATTGGTTTCAACAACGTCATTTTGATTTATTTTTTTTTTAAAAAAAGAACGAAACTTGCATTAACATCAGAACAAATTACAAAAAGTTAGAGGGGAGCCGAGATACTATCTGGGCCCCCACTCCCTTAGCAATAGCAAAACTAATTCTAGTAAAAATGTGAACTGCGGCACGCGCTCCAGTATCTTGTGACATAGCGAATTTACGAATCCGCTGGAGCAGAGAGACAGCCTCCGTGTCGAGCTCACTGAGAGAGGAGAAGGAGAAAGGGAGGAAACCATACCCAATCACCGTGCAGCGTGCCTGATACTTGGCACACTTACGACGAGCAGCATCAGCAACGACCCGTCTGGGCTCAAAAGAAGTCAAGCCGAACTGGGTCAAAGGGGAGGACCCGGTCAGATCAACACAAACATCGTGCCCCCTGTCCCACGAGTAGAGCAGAAGATCGGCAGGTCGCAAGGGCTTGTCGTCATCGTCGCAGAGGCCAATTTCCACCTCCTTGCCTGCAGAGATCCCGTCCGGAAGCAAATATCCAACAGTGTGTGTTGTGTGCTAAATTTAGACCGTTTTTCCCTCCATTTAGACCCGTTTTCCCTCGTTTTGCGAGTTTTGAGTGCGATTATCGCCATATTTTGTGAACTTCTCGCATTAGCGTCCCTCTTGTGCGTTTTACGTGTTTTTGGTAGTTTTTCTATCAATTTTGATAGGTTTTGCTACAAAAATCACGATTGAGCTTCCACGAGCACAAGAGAAAGGAAAACCGTCCAATGAGCAAAGCACACAACTTAAAGTTTAAAGCCATCCGATCGAACAAACGAAGAATGAGACAAGACTCGAGGCCAGAAAATATGACCGGGCGAAATTTCACCCGGTGAGAAACCACTGGGCGAAATTTCACCCGACGGTAAAAATTGCCTCCCGAAGAATTTCCGAGAACTCCCCACCGGGCGAAACTGACCGGGCGAAATTTCTCCCACCGGGTGAAATTTCGCCCGATGTTGAAGACGTGCCGAAAACGCGAGAAAAGAAGAAAATCTCACCGGGCGAAAATTTCACCCGATGGGAATTACTGATGAGTCCGCAGGGCGAAGTTTCACCCCATGGAGATGCAAAGGGAGATTGTCTCACTAATGGAGCATAAAGATGGATTTGGGCTTTAGGTTAAGGATCCATTAAGATATTACTGTATATATGTTACCCTAATTCATTGCCTAAACTCACCTCTCCATTGTGCTAAGGAGGGAAGACATTACACCCTTCCACCATCCTATTACACCATCAATTAGTAGTAGTAGTAAAAATCCTAAAAAATTCCTAGTAGTTTATATAGTAATTAGTAGTAGATCTACACAATTCTCATCAACAATTGTTTAGATCTCAAGTTTGTAGAAGATTATCCAAGTTTTGTTTGAAGATTTGTTGGGTTTTATTGGAGGATTAGTGACAAGTTCTCCATTTTATTCACCAAAGATTCAATCTTTATCTATGATATCTTCTTATTTCTTATAGATCTATATAGTTGGTACAATTCTCTTCCACTCTCTAATCTCTATTTAGTTTTTGTGATATTTTCTCATCATCATCTTGTTTAAATCTAATTAATATGCATGTTGTGATGATTTCCATAATGATGTGTGAGTAGATTTCTTGTTGGGGAGTTTAGGGATGAGGGCTTGGTTTATTTGAATATAGGGATGTTGGTGGGTTGCTTGCATGTTGGTTTATCTTATTTATGGTGTTATGTCATTGTTGTTTTAGTCCGGCCAACTAGACCGACCTTGACTAATTTCTATCAATATGGGGAAACTCGGGGTAGAAATTACCATGACTAGGGACTTACCCTCATTCACCGCGAAAGCGGGTTTTTAGGTGAGTTTATCGATATTGTGACAAAAACTCGATCCCGACCTTCTTAGACCCCAAGTACCGAATCCCGATTTCTCCCTAACGCCTTTCCCTAAATTGATCACCTCTAAACCATCATCGTACTAATCCTTCTAGTATAGACTCGACCTCTACAAAACCCCCCTTCTTAGGCATCAAACACGACACTTTAAACTTCACAACACATACCGTTCCCTGTGGACCGACCTCGACTTACCACGATTACTTGTTTGTTTTTGTGATATTTCCGAGTCTATAAATATCGTTTGATCCCCCGTCCTTCGCTAAAACGACCGATCCGATTGGGAGACGATCAAAATGGCGCCGTTGCCGGGGAGCGGCGAGGAGTTGTTGTGTTTTTAGTTGTTGTGTTTGATTCTTTTCTCTTCTCTCTTTTCCCTAGTGCCGCGAGGTGCTAGGAGTCTCACCGTTTAATTGAGTTTTATGCCCAGGAACACGTCATCGCCCTTGTGGTTCGATCCGGAACCGGAAAGGACTTTTAGAGCATTGCGTTTTCGAGGAAATAACTCAACCACCATCATTCCACATCCTTCATTATCACCTTCTAACCTTAATCCCATCCTTCCACATTCACCTTCTACACCTTCTGCATCACATAACCCCACTCCAAACAATCCTTCCATACCTTCTACTTTACAAAATTCACCACCACCACCACCACCACCATCACCGAATACACCACCACCAATTCCATCCCCTCCAAATTCTCCAAACCCTCCAAATCCAAATCCACCATCACCACCAATCTAACCAATGGCGACTCTAGGTTCGCATTCTCAACTCACACATGAAGAAACACCATCTCCCGTCAATTTCGGAGAAATTCCCGAGAACTACGAATTGAAAGCTTCTTTGACCAATGCGGTCCAACAAGATACATTTCATGGTTTTTCTCAAGAAGATGCTCAAGAGCACATCGCTTCATTTAAAGAAAAATTAGTAGGAGCACGTCTCATTGGGTTAACTTCATGCCAATTGCATCGCTTATTATTTCCGAAGACCCTAAGAGATGGAGCTCGTAGATGGCTTCAAGGCCATCCCGCTAATACTTTTACAACATGGGCTCAACTATCTAATGCCTTCTTGGAGAAATATTTTCCGCCGTCAAAGACTAACCAATACCGCATGGAGATACAAACGTTCAAGCAAGATGAATTTGAAAGCCTAAGTGAGGCTTGGGAAAGATTAGAGACTTGTTGCGCAAATGTCCACATCATGGAATACCCGATTGGCTAACTACCCAAACGTTTTACAACACCCTTTCATCGAGAACCAAGGAAAACCTCAATTCGGCCGCCGGAGGAGATTTCTCTTCTCTCACCGATGAGGCATCTAAAAATCTTATTGAGAAGATGGCAAGGAGTGATTCTAGAATGGGTCAATCGAGGGATTCTAGAAAGAAAATTGAAGTGAACTCATCTACGAGTTCTAATAAATTGAAACTCCAAACGGAACTTGAAGAATTGAAAAGGAGAATGGATGCCATGAATTCTAAGCCCACTCCTAGAGGTATTTACCAAATTCAAGGGAGTATTCCTCCAAGGCAACCATCTCCTCCAAAGTTATTAACATGGGAAGTTCAATGTGATCATTGTGGCAATCATGGCCACGACTCTACCTCTTGCATTCCTAATGAAGAAGTCTATGTGGAAGAGCCAAATGAAGTTCAAGCTATACAAGTATATGGGCAAAGACCTCAATTTGATCCTTTTTCTAATACTTACAACGCCGGCACAAGGTTTCATCCTAATTTCTCTTATGGAAATCAAAATGTTCAAAACCCGATGCCGCGAGCCCAAGGGAGTCAAATGAGGCCATTCAATCAAAGTCAACAAAGGCCTTTTAACCAAGGACCTCCAAAGATGCCCCCATATATGCCTCCTCATCAAATGAGCAACTTCAATCAACAAGGTAGCAACTTCCATGTTCCTAACAACTACAAAAATTACAAAAATCAACATGGTAATCACTTTAATCATGGATACAATCAAGGGTTCCAAGGAAATTCTCATGGTAACCAAGGTTACAATCAACAATCATTCAATCAACCCTCTCAACCTTATGGCCAATCAAGCAATTCTCAATTTGGTCAAGGAGGACCCTCATGGGAGAACTATAATGATTTGCAAAGAACCGTTGGCCAACTATGGAATGAACATCAAGATACCAAGGCAAGGCTAAAAGTTTGGGAATCACAAGAAGCAACAAAAGCCTTAGCCGCACCAATTCATCCACCCCATGGTTTGCCCGGTCAACCCCAAAACCCAAGAGATCCTTCGCACCAAGCAAATGCCGTGATTTTGAGAGGTGGCAAAGAACTTGAGGACCAATACAAGAATTTGAACTTAAACACCAAGACTACCCCATCCAAGGTAAATCAACCAAGTACACCACAAGAATCATCTCCCTCTTCCCCCAAACAAAACTGGGGAATACAAGCGGAGTTTGATATCCTCCAAAATGCGGAGAATGAATTAAGAGAACAAAGAAAGAAGAAAGAGCAAATGGAAGCCGAAGAAGCCAAAAGAAAAGAGGCGGAGCGATTAGCCGAAGAAGAAGAAGAATCCAATGTTCCACCGCCTCCCACTTTTGTCCCTCCATTGCCTTTTCCCGAGCGAGCTAAGCCACACAAAGAGAATGCTCAATTTAGCCGTTTCGTGGATATATTGAAGAAAGTAGAGGTAGCTTTACCTTTCACCGAGGTAATTTCTCAAATGCTCCTCTATTCTAAGTTTTTGAAAGATGTCTTGACTAAAAAGAGAACCATAGAAGACAAAGAATGTGTCTCTCTCACGGGTCATTGTAGTGTCATTCTTATGAACGAAATGCCAAAGAAACTAGATGATCCCGGTAGTTTTTCCATCCCTTGTCGGGTAGGAAATGTTGTTGTTAATCAAGCTTTATGCGACCTTGGGGCTAGTGTTAGTTTGTTACCTTATTCTATTGCTAAAAGACTTAGTGTGGGGGAGATGAGACCCACTAGCATGTCGATTCAACTTGCGGATAGGTCCGTCAAGTACCCACTTGGGATACTTGAGGATGTACCCGTTCAAGTTGGTAAGTTCTTCATCCCCTCCGACTTTATTGTCATGGATATGCCCGAAGACACTATTACCCCAATTATCTTAGGTCGACCTTTTATGGCTACCGGTGGAACTATAGTTGATGTTAAGAATGGAAAGTTATCATTTAACATAGGGAACGAGTCGGTTGAGTTTTCCCTTTCTTAAGCTCTTAAACAACCAATGATTGAACAAATGAATTCCATTGAAGTTATTGATAGTTTGGTTGAGTATAGCTTGATAGATGATGATAAGCAAGAAGATGAACCATTTGACTCTCCACTTCTTGAAGAAGAATGTTTGCATGATGAAAAGGTAGAACCACTACCGGTGGGTAAGAGTATGGTATCTTCTCCTCCTAATCTTGAACTTAAACCACTCCCCTCTTCCCTCAAATATGCTTTTCTTGAAGGAACTAATTATCCCGTTATCGTCAATGCTACCCTTGATGGACCTCAATTGGAAAAACTTTTAATTGTTTTGAGAAAGCACAAAAAGGCCATCGGGTATAGCATTGCCGACCTCCAAGGCATAAGCCCAAACGTTTGCATGAATAGGATCATCCTTGATGATGACCACCGTCCTTCGGTAGAGGGTCAACGTAGGTTGAACCCCACCATGAAAGAGGTTGTCATGAAGGAAGTCCTCAAGTTGTATGAGGCTAACATTATATACCCAATAACCGGAAGTAAATGGGTTAGCCCCGTACAAGTTGTGCCGAAAAAAGGAGGAATGACGGTTGTTAAAGGAGAAAAGGGTGAGTCAATTTCTACTAGGACTATTACCGGTTGGCGCATGTGTATAGACTATCGAAAATTGAACACGGCCACCATAAAAGACCATTTACCCCTTCCCTTTATTGATCAAATGCTTGAAAGATTGGCGCATCATTCTTATTTTTGTTTCCTCGATGGTCATTCCGGATTTCTTCAAATACCTATTCATCCCGATGACCAAGAGAAGACCACTTTTAATTGTCCCTATGGCACCTATGCTTATAGAAGGATGCCATTTGGATTGTGCAATGCGCCGGGAACGTTTCAAAGATGTATGATGGCTATTTTCTCCGATTTTATTGAAAAATCTATGGAAGTTTTTATGGATGATTTTAGTGTCCATGGTACATCTTTTGATTCTTGTCTTGAAAATCTTGATCAAGTGTTAGCTCGATGTGAAGAGTATAGACTTGTTTTAAATTGGGAAAAGTGTCATTTTATGGTTGAACAAGGTGTTGTCCTAGGTCATATTGTTTCTAATAGAGGAGTTGAAGTCGATAAGGCGAAAGTCTCCGTGATTGAGAACTTGCCACCACCTACAAATGTCAAAGGGGTGAGGAGTTTTCTAGGTCACGCCGGTTTTTATAGACGATTTATTAAAGACTTTTCTAAGATTGCTAAGCCTTTGACTTCTTTGCTTATGAAAGATGCACCTTTTGTTTTTGATGACTCTTGTCTTGAGGCCTTTTGCAGGATAAAGACCGCTCTCACTACCACACCGATTATCAAAGCTCCCGATTGGAATCTTCCATTTGAAATCATGTGCGATGCATCCGATTTTGCCGTTGGTGCCGTTCTAGGTCAACGGGTTGATAAGAAGCTACATGTGATTTATTATGCAAGCAAGACCCTAGATGAAGCCCAATCGAGGTACACCACAACCGAAAAAGAGATGCTTGCCGTTGTCTATGCCATGGAGAAATTTCGAAACTATGTTACCGGTTCCAAAGTCATTATTCACACCGATCATGCGGCGATTCGTTACATCATGTCCAAAAGGAGACAAAGTCCCGACTCTTTCGGTGGGTACTCCTTTTACAAGAATTCGACATTGAGATTAAAGACAAAGCCGGATCGAAGAACTTGGTAGCGGATCATCTTAGTAGATTAACGGTAAGTAAAGAGAGCAATGAAGAAGATGGTATCCCCATCAATGAAGCTATGAGAGATGAGGCCTTGATGGCCGTTGAAACTATTACACCTTGGTACGCCGATATCGTCAATTTCTTGGTATCTCATTTTATTCCGGACGATTATTCCAAGCAAGAGAGGAAGAAACTACGTTATGAAGCCCGACGATATTATTGGGACGAGCCTTATTTATTTCGCCGATGCATAGATGGAATTTACCGACGATGTGTCATGGCCGAAGAAGGATATAATATCGTGAAGCACCTTCACTCGACATCTTATGGTGGACACTTGGCCAATCAAAAGACAATCGCCAAGGTTCTCTAAAGCGGGTTTTGGTGGCCCTCCATGTTCAAAGACATTCGAGCCTTCATTCTCACATGCGATGCATGCCAACGAAGTGGCAATATAACAAGAAGAAATGAGATGCCCCTTCAACCTATCTTGGAGATTGAATTGTTTGATGTTTGGGGCATTGACTTCATGGGTCCGTTCACATTCCCTTTTGGTAACAAGTACATTCTAGTCGCGGTTGATTATGTCTCAAAATGGATCGAGGGCGTAGCTTCCCCCACCAATGACTCCAAGGTTGTAATCAAGCTTTTCAAGAACGTAATTTTCCCAAGATTCGGTATGCCTAGAGCCATAATTAGTGATGGAGGCTCTCATTTTAGGAAAGATACCTTTGAACACCTTCTTAGGAAGTACGGTATCACCCACAAGATGTCTTTAGCCTACCACCCTCAATCAAATGGGCAAGCCGAGATCTCCAACCGTCAAATCAAGGGAATTTTAGAGAAAGTTGTAAATACACACCGAAAGGATTGGTAATTGAAATTAAATGACGCCCTTTGGGCATTGAGGACGGCTTACAAAGCGCCGATTGGAACCACTCCTTATCGTCTTGTGTATGGTAAAGCTTGTCATTTACCGGTGGAGCTAGAACACAAAGCCAAATGGGCAATCAAAGAGCTAAACTTCGATGAGAGTGTTGTAGGGAATAATCGCCTTCTCCAACTACAAGAATTGGAAGAACTAAGACTTGAGGCCTACGAGAACTCGAAGATCTAGAAAGAAAGAACTCGCCAATGGCATGACTCTCGAATTCTTCGTAAGGACTTCTTCGTTGGTGATAAGGTATTACTCTTCAACTCTCGCTTTAAGCTTTTCCCCGGTAAGTTGAAATCAAAATGGTCGGGTCCATTTGAAGTGACCGGAGTGCAACCATATGGATCGATAGAGATATCTAGCCCGGAAACCGGGAAGTTTATGGTTAATGGGCAACGTTTGAAGATTTATCATCCCGGTCATATTCGTGAGACCTTTGCTACTATGAAGTTTGGTGAGCTCCCATCGGGGAGCGTTGTTTGACCCCCTCTCGAAATTGATGTAGGTTTGGTGGTATCCTCAACAACCACCTTGTATATATGTATCATATTTCTTTGAGTTTATTAGTTTTGTTAGCTTGAGAAGATTGATTGAAAATTGGATTTCACCATGGAGCATAATTTGGATGAAAATCAAGCTTTTGGAGAAGTTATGGAGCTTAAATCGAAGACCACAAGCATGTTTGTGGGAATTATTGATTATGTAATGTGAGTCGAGTCATATATTTGAATCTCTAGGTGACTATTGAAGAGCCATGAAATGGCAAGGCGGAAAAACGCAGCAGAAAGACCGCCGGGCGAAACTTCGCCCGGTGAGACTCGACCGGGCGAAACTTCGCCCTACGGAAAAGTTGCCAGAATTGCCGAAATCGAATAAGTTACCACCGGGCGAAATTTCGCCCGGTGAGATTTTGACCGGGTGAAATTTCACCCGGTGGAAAAAGACGGCAAAATTGATTTTCACGTCGAAATGTCGTCGGGTGAAATTTCACCCGATGGTGCCCGACCGGGTGAAATTTCACCCGGCGGTGTGTCTTGGCCAATCACCTACACCTTTTACTCACTACATTTTCACTTTCCCTCCAACAATTTAACTCAACATAACCTTCCCTCCAAATATTTTTACACCAAATTTTTACCACCAACTTTAAAACTTTCACTTTCCCTCTCAAACACCCTTATTTATACCACCTTTTTCACCTCACTCATCATTTCACCCTTTCACCCATCACAAAATCATTACACTACCTTCCATACACCATATTCAACCTCCATTCATAACTCCATTCCATACTTGGGTGAATATTTATTTTGGGTTTTTGAAGAAAGGGGAAGCAAAAGTTTCGGGACTATTCTTGCAAATTCTTACTATGGAGACAAGAGCCCAAAGAGCCGCGCGTAAACAACGTATGGCCTCGACTTCTAATCTTTCTAAGCATTCATCTTCTAGTAAGTCCGCTAGGCCTAAACTTTTACCGTGTCCAAATTCACCCCTTGCTCGTACCTTCTTTGAAAAAGACTTTCATAGTACGAGATGGCCTTGTCCATTCACAATGAAAATTCTAGGAATTAAGAACGATATTATAGAGTTATCGTCTAGAATTGGTATTAGTAAACTCCTTGGTTTTGTGCCCGTCACAAACAAAGACTTGACTTGTGAGTTTTTAAGTACCTTTACAATCGATAACCCGACCACACCTAAGGAGTTCAAATTTAATTTGTTTGGTAGAAATCACTGTTTAAATATTTCCGACTTTAGCTTAGCTCTAGGGTTGCCCTCATCGGGTACCGGACTAAGTAGACCCCTAAGTGATTCGCAAAGTAGTGCGACTAGGAGAGACTTGTGGAGGCGCATAGCGCCGGGTCAACGTGATTTCGAACCCAATTCTAATTTTACCGCTGAAATCCGTAACCCAGCCATTCGTTATTTCGTTGAATTCCTTTCCCACTGTCTTTTGCCTTCTACAGACAATATCATTAACCTTAATGTGTGTGTCTTACAATTGATATGTGACTCTTTACTCGGTAACCCTTATCCCCTTGACCTACCTATTGTCGTGGCGTTACACTTTCATCAAATTATCATTGACCAACGCCCCTCTGTCGACTGTGGTGGTCTTGTGACCATAATAGCAAAAAATTTGGGTTATTCGACCGACCATCTTAAACCACATGACCCCCATGTCTGGCTTAACGAGGCTTATTTCCCTACTTGGATATTTAATGTGCCTGACCACCGCCTCGTTTCTCTTAGCCATGACCGTGCCTTAATTGTCCCCTGCAAAAACCGAACCAATATTTATAACCGTCACAATTGGGACCTACCTCCAGGTCCCTGTGAATTCCGACTGAACAACTCGGGGGATGTAGGAGTTTGGGAATATGCCGGTGACGGAACTCCCACGGCCTCCTTTGCGTCCAATGACTATTCAGACTAGACCCCCCTACAAGAGTCGGTAGATAATTTGGTTTGTTTGTGTTATGGGTATATATGTGTGGTTTATGTCGGTGAGTCTTAATCATTTTCAATTGCATGTGAACTAATGTTGTTCCTTATTCCCTGTCCCATCATTATAATCATTGTGATCATTTTATCTTGAACAAAATTGCAAGTTGTCCCACCGTTCCATCAAATGATTTTTGTGACCGTCGCGGCCTTGGTATTGCTCCCGGTCTCTTGGCGATGTGATTACGCCATTGACCCTTTTGAAAAATCCAAATTTTTAAATCAAATTTTTCTCAATTTTTCTTAATCCGGGCTAGGTGACGTGACTACACCTACGCCCAATTTTTCACCCTTTCATTTTATTTTCTTTCATTTTCATTTTCTTAGCCACTTGGCTAGGGTCTAGGTGATGTGATTGCACCTAGGCCCGCCACTATCTTAACGTTTTCTTTATTTTCTTTTCATTTTCTTCTTCTCAAATTTTGAAAAACCAAAAAACATTTAAAAATTATAAAAACCAAAAACATTTGAAAAAAAATCATAAAAATCCAAAAAGATTTTTCTTAATTTTCTTTTCCATCTTTTTCGTTCTTCTCTACTCGTCCATTGAGGACAATGTACAGTTTTAGTGTGGGGGAGGAGTCTACTATCTTTTATTTTTCAAAAATCTTTTCAAAAATCCATAAAAATTTGAAAAATTCGAATAATCAAAAACATTTTCTTTTTCTTTTTCCTTCTTGCTTCTTGTTATGTTTCGTGTCCCGTGTATGGTCTTGTTCTCTACTCTTACAGGTAACCACCCCCTTTATAGCGCGAATTGAAGAGATTAAGAAAGCATCCGCTTGGTAACTTCCTTCCTTCTTTCTTCTTTAATTTTGTAGAGGAGTTAGGTTGTTGCTATTGGAGGCTCTCGAAGTTGAGCATTTTGGTGTTGTGGTTTATGCTTGAATGTTGATGGAGTATGGAGTTCATGACTTTACTTGTGTTTTCTTTTATTTGTTTTTTTCTTTTCGTATGTTTTGTTTTGTTTTGTTTTGCTTTTGTATAGTGTGTCTAGGACTAAAACTTTTCGAAAACCCGATTATAAACTTATTACAAGAGTTTACATTCCATTATAAATAACCCATCGTAGATTTTGGACCTTAGTCTAGTAGAATGACTCTTAGGCAATGAATTTGTTGATCCTTTAGCTTTGAGTCCACCTTTTCTACTAGAGGTTTACTTCGGGGTTTGCATTTGACCACCTTGACCACCCATGGAGGAGTTAGGCCTTGGTTCCCGCATCCCGTTTTCTAGGTGACCTTGCTCGAATGACCATTGCACCTTTAGTCCAAATCTTTTCCATCTTTTGTGGGTTATCCGGAATGGCGCGCGTTCTCGATTGCCTATTTTTCCTCCACCTATACATCATCACAATAAGTTTACAAAAATAACCTCCAAAGCTTGGTTACGAACCACATCAAAGAGCCAAAAAAGGGCAAACCAAAGCAAGAGAAAAAGGGCACAAAAATATGAAAAACAAGAAAATAAAGGAGAAGAAAAGGAGCTTCAAATGAAAATCAAAATGTCAAAAATGTCTCCTTCAAAAAAAAAAAAAAAAAAAAAAAAAAAAAGCCCTTTGATCGATTCATCATCGTGAAGTGCCAACTAGAGGACCGAGTCCCGAGGTCGGAAGATAGCGGTGATGAGTCGATCCATCCCAGTAATTGTAAACACTCCACCTTTTTATTTGGGCTAATTTAGGAAATTCGAGTTTTGGAACGACCCTCTTGGCTTAGCCAAAGAGAGCGGGACTGCACTTACCTACAGTGTCGAACGAATCCATGGTTCACTTTTTCCACTCCATTATACGCCCCGTAGTACCCTTTAGAAGATTAGGAGGATCTGGGTAAGTTATCAACATCTATATTGGTTAATTGTCATAGTATTAGGCTTTGGTCCTTGTTTACGTGGGTGATTTATCTTGGAAGTCTATTGTTGTTTTAGGTAAGTAATCGGTGTCTTTCCCCGCCGTCTCGATGAGGGATTCGGTGTTTTATTTTTGCTATGGATGCGTCTATTCTTTCGTGTTATGTGTTTTTGTGTGTTTAGTCGCATCCACCATTTTGAGCAAGCCCCAACTTGCCTTGCATGGGAGTACTCTACCTCATGAGTATTTCGATGTAAGTTGAAGGGACGGAGCGGGCCCGTTAATTGCCCCGTATCGGCTTAGCATAGTCTAGCTAGTAGTAGTAGTTTGTAATTTCTTTTTGGGTCTTTGCTCGAGGACGAGCAACGGTTTAGTGTGGGGGAAATTGTTGTGTGCTAAATTTAGACCGTTTTTCCCTCCATTTAGACCCGTTTTTCCCTCGTTTTGCGAGTTTTGAGTGCGATTATCGCCATATTTTGTGTACTTCTCACATTAGCGTCCCTCTTGTACGTTTTACGTGTTTTTGGTAGTTTTTCTATCAATTTTGATAGGTTTTGCTACAAAAATCACGATTGAGCTTCCACGAGCACAAGAGAAAGGAAAACCGTCCAATGAGCAAAGCACACAACTTAAAGTTTAAAGTCATCCGATCGAACAAACGAAGAATGAGACAAGACTCGAGGCCAGAAAATATGACCGGGCGAAATTTCACCCGGTGAGACACCACCGGGCGAAATTTCACCCGACGGTAAAAATTGCCTCCCGAAGAATTTCCGAGAACTCCCCACCGGGCGAAACTGACCGGGCGAAATTTCGCCCACCGGGTGAAATTTCGCCCGATGGTGAAGACGTGCCGAAAACGCGAAAAAAGAAGAAAATTTCACCGGGCGAAAATTTCACTCGATGGGAATTACTGATGAGTCCGCAGGGCGAAGTTTCACTCCATGGAGATGCAAAGGGAGATTGTCTCACTAATGGAGCATAAAGATGGATTTGGGCTTTAGGTTAAGGATCCATTAAGAGATTACTATATATATGTTACCCTAATTCATTGCCTAAACTCACCTCTCCATTGTGCTAAGGAGGGAAGACATTACACCCTTCCACCATCCTATTACACCATCAATTAGTAGTAGTAGTAAAAATCCTAAAAAATTCCTAGTAGTTTATATAGTAATTAGTAGTAGATCTACACAATTCTCATCAACAATTGTTTAGATCTCAAGTTTGTAGAAGATTATCCAAGTTTTGTTTGAAGATTTGTTGGGTTTTATTGGAGGATTAGTGACAAGTTCTCCATTTTATTCACCAAAGATTCAATCTTTATCTATGATATCTTCTTATTTCTTATAGATCTATATAGTTGGTACAATTCTCTTCCACTCTCTAATCTCAATTTAGTTTTTGTGATATTTTCTCAACATCATCTTGTTTAAATCTAATTAATAAGCATGTTGTGATGATTTCCATAATGATGTGTGAGTAGATTTCTTGTTGAGGAGTTTAGGGGTGAGGGCTTGGTTTATTTGAATATAGGGATGTTGGTAGGTTTCTTGCATGTTGGTTTATCTTATTTATGGTGTTATGTCATTGTTGTTTTAGTCCGGCCAACTAGACCGACCTTGACTAATTTCTATCAATATGGGGAAACTCGGGGCAGAAATTACCATGACTAGGGACTTGCCCTCATTCACCGCGAAAGCGGGTTTTTAGGTGAGTTTATCGATATTGTGACAAAAACTCGATCCCGACCTTCTTAGACCCCAAGTACCGAATCCCGACTTCTCCCTAACGCCTTTCCCTAAATTGATCACCTCTAAACCATCATCGTACTAATCCTTCTAGTATAAACTCGACCTCTACAAAACCCCCCTTCTTAGGCATCAAACACGACACTTTAAACTTCACAACACATACCGTTCCCTGTGGACCGACCTCGACTTACCACGATTACTTGTTTGTTTTTGTGATATTTCCGAGTCTATAAATATCGTTTGATCCCCCGTCCTTCGCTAAAACGACCGATCCAATTAGGAGGCGATCAGTGTGTCACGGACAAGGTTATGGCGATGTTTAATCCCCACAGTACCCGCATAGGAAACCGCGTGATCCCCAAAAATATCCTCTCTGAGGGCCCTGGAGCAGGAAGAGCAAGGCCCTCTTTGCGATGTTTATTATTATTATTATTTTATTTATTATTATTATTATTTTATTTATTATTATTATTATTATTATTATTATTATTATTATTATTATTATTATTATTATTATTATTACTATTATTATTATTATTATTATTATTATCATCGATTGGTTTTGACTTGAAGGTTGACAGATGCTATAAGTTTCTCCGAAAACTTATTTTCATTATTACCGTCTCACGATAATTTATCGTGAGACCCACTAATAGAGAATAAAAATTACTATAATAACCACCTTAGATGTGAGAGGTCTCACAATAAACTTATTGTGAGATCGTCTCATATAAGAAATTGTGTTTCATTATATCATTTTAATGTTTTCCATTTTAATATATTTTGATATAGTAATACTATTATTTTTCATATGATATAATATGGCTGAGAAAACGTCCGAGTTACTATTCACTGATGTGACTGTTATGTTTATAACATGACAGACATTCACTGTTGGGTTTTGGGTGTTAGCTAGCGAGTAGCGTGGATTCTACTCTATCTTTTTATGTTACTTCTTGATGATGTAAATCATTTTTAAGAAATTTTCATTTTAGCCCTTTTGTAAAAAGTGATCTTTGTATTGACTGACCGTTCTTTTATTAAAAAATATAACATCAGTATGTTTTAATCTCAACTCTATAGTGTTTCCGTCACTGTATTGTGTTAGAATTTATAGGGTATTACAAGTTCGGTCCAAAAAGAACCAAAAGGGAAAGTGAATCAATTGGATTTGAATGAACCAAAAAGGAATACGTATCCCTTGGATATGAATGGAGAGAGTACACGTTTATTCTGGGAAGTGAGTGACAATAGTATGAATTATTATCAAATTAAATGAAGTTCAGATTAGGTTTTAAAAAAATTAGGTTTTAAACTTAACTCAAACCCTTCTCCCTTCTCCCTCCTCCCAACAAAAAACCCTAGCCTCCAAAAAAAAACCTTGGGGCTACCACCATTAGTTGGTGGTAAGCCCCCAATTTTTAATTAATTATCGGAATTGCTATTTCATACACGCATTTTACTACCCTGTACACATTTTGTCACAAAATTTTCCAACACTACCCTTCTTATAGTTCATGAGAAATCCTCCCGTTCTTTCCCTGCCTAAACCTAACAATATTTGGGAAAAAAAATCATCAATCACAAGTCTCAATTAGTCAATTAACAACTATAACTTCAATCTATCATTCCTATTACGTAGATTTCTACTATTTTGGTTTTAATTTTTTCAAATCCTGTTTTTGTTTTTCGTATTTTTTTTATTGAGTGGATCGGTATTATCGGAGGCGGAGGACGGTGACTGTAGAGGGGAGGTCGACGTGGATAGAGGTGGCCGTGAAGGAATAAGAAACGTAAATAGATTTTGAGTGAAATGTTTTGTATGTGTGTTATTCCACTGAAATGTGTACATTATATGTACTAAACAAATCCTATAGTTTAGGAAACAGTATCAAAACTTCCTAAACAATATGCTATAAATAAGCTATACAATATGCACAAAATACTCTAGCTAGTTATTCGGTTTGACCGAATATTCCGTCTAACACCCCCCCTCAAGTTGGAGCATGGGGATCCGAAATGCCCAACTTGCCCAACAGTTTTAAAAATGGAGAACGGCCAAGAGCTTTCGTAAGAATGTCGGCAAGCTGAATCTTGGTGTTAATATAAGACGGTAAAATAGTAGCCCGAAGAATTTCATCACGAACGAAGTGACAATCAATTTCAATATGTTTAGTACGCTCGTGAAAGACGGGATTATTTGCAATATGCAAGGCGGCTTGGCTATCACATTGTAACGAGACAGCCGATTTATGCTCAAAACCTGAACTCCGAAGCAAACCTTTTAACCAGAGTATTTCACAAGTAGCGGAAGCCATAGCTCGGTATTCTGACTCAGCAGATGATCGCGAAACAGTGGCCTGCTTCTTCGTTTTCCATGAAATTGGAGAACCGCCAAGGAAAATAAAATAGGCCGTGAGGGACCTCCGAGTTAAGGGGCAGCCAGCGTGATCCGCATCACAATAAGCTTCGAGCACCAATGGAGCATTAATTCGTAATAAACTTCCTTGACCCGGATTCCCTTTTAAATAACGAACCACTCGAACCAAAGCATCCCAATGTGCCTGTGATGGCGAGGCCATAAATTGAGATAAGATATGAACGGAATAACTTAGCTCGGGACGAGTAAGTGTGAGATAAATCAATTTTCCTGCAAGACGGCGATATTTCGAAGGGTCCGCGAATAAAGGTGCCACAGAAAGAGCAAGATTATGGTTCTCTTTGATGGGAACAGTAGCCGGTTTTGCACCTAGGAGACCGGTTTCTGCTAGAATATCAAGTGTATATTTTCGTTGGCAAAGAAAAATACCACTTGAATTTCGTGCCACTTCGAGACCCAGGAAATATTTAAGCTTAACTAAGTCCTTCATTCGGAAACAAGTACTCAAATACTCTTTAAATTTAACAATAGCGACACTATTATTCCCGGCAATCACTAAGTCATCCACATAAACGAGAATATTTATGACCACGTCATCTTTTCGATAAATAAATAATGAGTGATCGGAAGGACTGTGAGAAAACCCATACGAACATAAAGCAGTAGCAAGCTTAGCATACCAGCACCGTGGAGACTGACAAAGCCCGTATAACGACTTATGGAGTCGACACACTTTGCCATGTAAACCATGACTAAAACCGGGAGGAAGGCGCATATAAATTTCTTCGGATAAGTCCCCATGGAGGAAGGCATTTTAGACATCCATTTGATGCAACTCCCAGTTATTTATCGCGGCCAAAGTAAGAAAAGTTCGAACAGTCACCATTTTAACTGTAGGAGCAAAGGTTTCAACAAAATCGATACCTTCTTCTTGATGATTGCCAAAAACAACCAATCGAGCTTTGTAACGCTCCACCGAGCCATCCGACTTGCGCTTAATTTTGTAAACCCACATCGAACCAATAGCCTTTTTATTTGGTGGTAAGTCAACGATGGACCAAGTACGATTTGCTTCAAGAGCATCAATTTCTTCTTCCATTGCTCGTTTCCATTTGGGATTACAAACAGCTTCTTTGAATGAATTAGGTTCCAATTCATTAGAAATAGCTGCAAGAAAACATTGATGGGCCGGAGAAAATTTATTACAATTAACATAATTAGCAATAGGATATAGAGTACCTGTGACAGACGTAGTGGTGGGTGATTGCTGAGAAGGAACCAAAGTCGTGTTAATGATTTCATCAATTTTATCCCAGCTAACATAATCTTTATTTCGGGAATTATCAAATTTTGTCCGTCGACCACGACCCATATCTTCGACGTGAACCTCAGTTTCAGGTTCTGAACCCGTGTCCTCACCAATGACAACAGTGTCGGTACCCGTACCCGTGTCAGTTGGTGTAGTATCCGTCGAAATATCACCAGTCCTCCCCTCGACATCAGGCACAATAGGAGCAATAATCGAGTCATCGGTGCAAGAGGCCTCCTCGACAACCTCAATGTCGCCGCTCTCAGAGGCTATAGTCGCAAAAGGGAATTGATTTTCAAGAAATTGCACATCCCGAGACGTAAAATATTCGCCGGATTCAAGATCATATAAACTCCACCCCTTTTTGCCAAAAGGATATCCAAGAAAAACACAACGTCGAGTACGGGAATCAAATTTGTCACGGGTATGTAAATTCTTTGCATAACATAAACAACCAAATACCCTTATTAAACTCAAATCATGTTCCTTTTGAAAAAGACGTTCAAAAGGCGTTTTATGATTCAAAATGCGAGTTGGGGTTCGATTGATCAAATATGCGGCCGTCAAAATACACACACCCCAAAAATCAATAGGCAAAGAACTTTGAAACCGTAAAGCCCGTGTGACATTTAAAATATGTCTATGTTTCCGTTCTACCCGAGCATTTTGTTGAGGCGTTTTGACCGTAGAAGTTTGGTGAATTACCCCATGTTCCCTAAAATAAGGAATAAGACCACGAAATTCCGTCCCATTATCACTCCTAACAACTTTAATATGGCAATTAAATTGACGGGTAATGAGAGCAAAATAATCACGCATGAGACGGGGTACTTCATCTTTGGTTTTCATCAAATAAACCCAAACACAACGAGAAAAATCATCAACAATCGATAAAAAATAACGGGAATCACAAGCCCGATTAGGTTGATACGGTCCCCAAACATCACAATGTATCAAATCAAACAAATGATCGGCATTATTCTCGCTTAACGAAAACGAACTACGAGTTTGTTTAGCCCTAAAACAAACATCACAAGAATCAAACGAAATATTACGAGGAAAATCAGGAAGATACTCCATAGCCCGAGATGAAGGATGCCCCATCCGTTGATGCCATAATTCCATGCTAGCATGTCCCGTCACAACATTAACACGAGTTGGTTCCTTCATAGGTAGCAAAAAGAGTCCGTCCACAAGCTCACCCACCCCAATCGTCGTCAAAGCAGGGTCCTGAATCACACATTGCAGATTAGTAAATTGAACTGTAACATGTTGAGACGATAGGAGTTGTGAAACTGATAACAAATTGCAACGAAAAGAAGGAACGAATAAAACATTGGTAAGACATAAATTGGCATTAATTTGTATCGTTCCAGCTTTGTGGGCAATTAAGCTAGCACCATTAGGAAGGCCGATATTGATAGGTCGAATCGAATGAATCGAAATAAATAAACTTTCGTCACAACAAACGTGAGTAGAAGCCCTTGTGTCAAGGATCCACGAAATAGCTTTCTTACCATTGAGGCGAATCGTATTAGCAACGACCTTTGACTCACTCTCGACAGCATTAACTTGAGGTGTGGAGGTGCTTGACGGCTCCCCGGAGCGAATGCTGGAGCGACGAGGCTCACGGTCAGGAGGGTAGCCATGTTTCACCCAGCAGCGACTCTCGGTGTGGCCCTCCTTAGTACAATGGGTACACTTGTATCGAGGACGACAACCCTTTGATACTATGGACTGCTTGTTGTCACGGACAGCACATGCCATAGGATTTGCAGCATCATCACGAGGTTGAGTTAAAATGTGAACCTCTTCTTCTTGAACAAGACGGGAATAAACCAATTGAATCGAAGGAAAGGGTTTGGAACCGAGAATTTGGGAACGAACCGTAGCATAAAATGGTTCGAGACCCATAAGAAAACCCCTGACCTGATCCGCTTCCCGTCGTTTGCGCAAAGTCGAATTCAAGTCGCATTGACAGCCAGAACAATTGCATGAAGGCAGAGCATCAAAGTCATCAATATCATCCCAGAGTTTCTTCATTCTCCCATAATAATCCATGATCGTCTCATTTGGCTTCTACTTGCAATCGGACAATTCGCTCTGAATTTGATAGATCTTAATCTCGTTCCCAACAGTGAACCGCAGACGGATGTCTTCCCATAGTTCGTGTGCGGTCTCACGGTACGAGATAGATGAACGAATGCGAGGTTCAATCGTATTGAATATCCACGCAACAATAAGATAATTAACCGCCGTCCAATCCTCCAAATCATTGGAATTAGTCGGTTTCTTAAGAGTTCCATTAATGAAACCAAGTTTCCTCTTTGCTCCTAACGCAACCCGAAAGCCCTTCGCCCATTCCTCGTAATTTGGTCCGAGAAGAATGACATGAGTAATTTTCGATCCCGTACCATCATGAGAAGAGACGGCATAGATCGGGTTGGGAGTGTGAGAGTTAGAAGGGTCCTTCTCGGGAGCCATCAGATCCGAGTAAGGTGCACAAAAAATTTGAAAAATCAACAATGGTGGTTTACAGGATCAACCTCCTGATACCATGAAGGAATAAGAAACGTAAATAGATTTTGAGTGAAATGTTTTGTATGTGTGTTATTCCACTGAAATGTGTACATTATATGTACTAAACAAATCCTAAAGTTTAAGAAACAGTATCAAAACTTCCTAAACAATATGCTATAAATAAGCTATACAATATGCACAAAATACTCTAGCTAGTTATTCGGTTTGACCGAATATTCCGTCTAACAGGCCGGCGTGGTGGGCATGACAGTTATTATCCACCAATGGAGAGAACGACAGCAAGAGAGTGGGGGTAGGTGAGGGCGGCTGGTAAGGAAAGTGGGCGGGGGTAGGGTGACCAGCAAGGGTCGATCGGCATGGGGTAGTGAAAGGGGCGACCGGCTTGAGGATGGTGGTGGACTGGTGGTTGGCTGGGATGAGAATACTGTGAAGTTAGATCTGCATTTTTTTCTCTAAAATTGAATGAGGAGATAGAAGAAGTGACAGGGGTAAATACGGAATATACGCGTACAACGTAGTAATTTGTGTCTATGATTTAGCACGTCCCTTAATTATATCGTTTTAATATTAGTATTATTAATATTTTAGTTATAATAAGTCCTCTCCTTTTGGAGAGTTTCGCCCCCATCAATTGATGGGTTTCGCTCTCTCTTTGAGGAGAGATGTTAAATCTATTACAGTGAAGAGGACGCGGAAGATCATCAGTGCTATAATCGTTCATCATGTGGCCTGGTATCTCAATTTATGTTAGACCGGCGACTACAATCTATTGGGTTAGATGAATTGATTCTCGTCAGAACCTTGAAAGATCCGAAGACCCTCTTGTGAAAAGCTATATCATTAAACAGCGATGCGTTGAAAGAGGATGTGCAGAAGCGGAGATCAAAATCTTAGTGAGAGATCTTTGTTTTAACGAGAATTTATTTTACTCAAATTTTATAGTATTGTATCCGTTCAATTTCGATATAAGTTGTAGATGTCGTATGACTTTTTATTAATGAAACGATCTATTCACTCAAAAAAAAAATGAAGTTCAAATTATTTTGAGAAGATCACTCGTAGTTGGGATTATTCATGTTAAATATCATTTAATTAATTACTTAATTAACCAAAGCACAATTTGGAAAAATTATCGCAAAAATATTTTAATTAGCAACAAATCTTTGTATACGCATAACCTCATATTTATTTCCATTTCTATATCCTTGAGTAATTGGTTTTAAATCGAATATAATATTTGAACATTTTGATCTAATATTAAAATTATATATAAACGGTTTCCAAAGTGCGACAGAAAAATACAAAAACTTGACACGGTTAAATAATCTCCATTCAATATAACCACTAAAGTTAAAACCAAAATCATCGATTAAAATAATCATTTAAGAAAATAATGAAAGAACATATTTTTATTTTAGTGGTGTTATTGATGACATTGTTAGGGGAATTAGTGAAAGGGGATGATCCTAATGGATTTATTAGAAGAGAAGGAGTGCAACTTAAATTAAATGGACTTCCATTTTACAGAAATGGATTTAATGCATATTGGTTCATGGTTGAGGCAGCTAATCCATCTCAAAGATACAAAGTGACAAATGCATTTCACGAAGCTGCAAATTTTAGCCTAACAATTGCAAGATGTTGGGCTTTTAGTGATGGTGGTTCTAGACCTCTTCAATTCTCTCCTGGCTCTTACAATGAGCAAATGTTTCAAGTAATTAATATTCTTTCTTTATTGCACTTGTTTTCCCACTTCATGAGTACTTCAATTTTTTTTATTAAAGTAAGATGATTTAATTTTCATTGCTTTATTGTAATGGTTTGTTTTATTGGGTGATTGAAATGAAGGGATTGGATTTTGTGATATCGGAGGCAAGGAAGCACGGAATAAGGTTGATATTGAGCTTGGTGAATAATAATAATGATTATGGAGGCAGGCAACAATATGTAAACTGGGCTCGATTGTCTAATGCGGATGAGTTCTACATCAATGCTATTGTTAAGGGGTTCTACAAAAATCATATTAAGGTAATCAATTTCATCCTCAACCTTTGGGGAAAATGCTAGTATAATTGTCTAGTTCTGATGTCAATTTCATTAGTTTGGAGGAAACAATCACATTGCATGCAACATATTTCGAAAAATGATTTTTCACCTTTAGAGCAAATGCTAATAAGTTATTTCGACCGGAAAAATCATGAGGATATGCTCGAAGAAGTAACATAAATAGTAGTTAAATTTTCAATTTATCATGATCTTATTCTGGTGAATATAATCTTTCTCTAAATAGTTTATTAGCATGCTATATATCAAGGGTTATATCATGGGAATAAACCAAACTATTACCCATCTTCTTAGAATAATTCCAAGTACATGTAATCTAATAATAATCCTAATTTTAAATATCATATTCTTAAACTATACTCGGTGAATATTTACTTGTTATAGCAAGTTAAAAGTGACCTAATGTTTCTTTCTCCTCTTTTATCTTTCGTTACCAGCTTCGTCACCATCAAAACCAACTTTACCACCAATATACCATCATTAACTCCTCAAATTCAATTTCGCACTAATCAATAACTCTACCAAAGAAGAAGGTTTAGCTCACGTGGTTAGAGCTTCCTTACCCTGATCGAGAGGTCAGGGGTTTGATTTTCATCTGCCAATAAGTGCGCGCTTCGTTATACCAAAAAAAAATATAACTCTACCACCAATTCCTCCTCATGCTTTGTGCGAGTGTGCGATCATCAAAACCAACTCCACCATCCGTAAACGAACCGACTCGGATCGACCGGTCTATACGGTCTGATCCGGTTTGGGTTTGGACGGTGAACACACCCCTAGGAGGGTCTAAGGGATGGTTAAGAGAAAGATTAATGTTAAATTTCAGAGAGTGGTGATCGGTAAAATAAGTAACAGGTCATTTAGACTGTTATGAGAGAAAGTACCCAAAGTTCGGATGATTATTAAATTACACGTATTTAGGATTATTCTAAGAAGATGGGTAATAATTTGGATTACTTCCATGAAATAACCCTTATATCAATCTATGTTCCGGAAAAAAAGAATCAATGTTTAATTTTTATGAATCTAAATATTGAAATTTAAAAGCTACTCATGGGCTCACTCATTTATTTTTTGGGAATACATTTATACACTTGCAGTAGTTATTATCCGATTAAATATTCCAATGAAAAGCTGATGTATTCATCTGATTTAGTTTATCATTGCATAGTAACTCTTCAAGCATGGTGCATTACGTTGTGCTGGCTAGGGTAAGTGGAAAAAATGGCCTAATCGGTACATACTGTAACTGTAGTACTGAGTAGTAACAATAATGGAAGTTTTTATGCCTGTGAATCCTGAATGACAAATATAATTAATTATAGTATGTGTTATTGTGAAACAGAGGGTTCTAACAAGAGTGAATACTATAACTAAAATTGCTTACAAAGATGATCCCACAATTATGGCTTGGGAATTGATTAATGAACCTCGTTGTAACTCTGACTTATCAGGCAAAACTTTTCAGGTTTGTTTTACCTATGTTTTCCACATCTATTATTATTAGGGTTATTGCATGAGAATAGTTCAAACCATTACCCATTTTAATCTCAACTACCACTAATCTCATAATAAATCTAACTTTTGTTACTTCATATTCTCAAATTAGTTCGAGTGACTTCCAACTTGATGAACCGATTAACTTTTATACTTATTCACCCTTATACTCCCTCCCATCCATTCAATTCTTTACGTGAGAGCCGTTTTTGTGAGAAGAAATGGTAGATCTATGTGAAGAATTGAATTGATGCGAGGAAGTATAATATACCCTCTCCTTTGATAAGTCTAACCTCCCACAACCCTATATCTTCGTCATCCTCACGTACATTTAACATAATTTATTGCCACATCCAACACTAAACTCCGTCAGTATCACCTACAACATTGCCCCAAATCCAGCACTAAACTCAATCACTACCAGCCTACATGGCTGGAGGTTGAGGTAGTTATCGACGGTGTTTAGTGTGGCAACAAAAACTTTGGCTGATGAGGGTCGATAATTGATCTTGTTTGGTGTTCTTTTTATGATACCAATAAGGAGACATAAGGTGAAGATGTATCAGTGGTTTTTTGATGATACGACATTGATACCAAAGGAAATGTGGTAGAGGAGAGAGAAACAATAGGTTAAATATGACCAGTTATAACTTATAACAGGTAAATATTCAATGAGTCTAATTTGAAAATAAGTAACTTAGAGTTTGGATTATTTTGGGATTATACGTATTTGAGATTATTTTGAGTAGGTGACCAATAGTTTGGATTATTCTTGTGAAAATATTTCTTAATATGATTATACGGATTAGATAAATTAGTTTAACATAAATCCATGCATAAGTCCAATGTACATTGTCTACATTTTCTACGAGAAATGGATGGTTTATTTCCTTTTATTTACTAAAATTTCATTTAAGGACAATCTACCATTCTGGATTTTATAAAAAAAATTAATGAGAAAAGTAATTGAGGGAGAAATGTAATATAATACTCCGTATAATAGAATAAATTAACAATTATTTACTTCAAAAACACACTAATTAAAATTTAGTCCCTTTTGAATTTTTTTAATATTTAACTCCCAAAAAGATGTTTCAGTTCAAAATTTGCTTGCATCTCTGAATTTCGGCGAGTCTAATTTTTGGTTGACAGAAATACCCCTATCCAAATACGACTCACCCTTACTTTCTTTCTTTTTCCTTCATTTCAGTTTCCTTTCCTAATCAACCTAATCAACTTCTACTTGAATTCCCCCAAAAAATAAAATAAAAACTACTTCAACTGTATCAAAAATCGACTTCTACTCCTGTAAACCTAAATCAAATATCTCGAGCATATCATTGTTGCTTCCATTACTTAAGAAAAGGAAGCATTTGAATATCAAAACGTACTTGCAAGTGATGAAGGAATGTGTAGTCTATCCTACCAACAAATAATAACTTACGAACCTAAGCTAGTTAGCTAGGGTAAATTGAGTCGATTCCTCAAGGATGAGAGTAAGACTAAAGCATACGAGGATTCTAGGCTATGTTCAAGGGTAACACAAGTGATTGATTTTATTGGTAACTAAACCAGAGTTTATAATCTAAGATAATGCAAAGTAAACAAAGAGTAATAATAAAAATCGAGATTTAACAATAGGAGAAAAGACTAGTGCTAGATCGGGTTCATAGACGTTTAGGAGATCAAAGGGAAACGGAGGTGCTAGAATATAGTTTAGTTGCCTAGACTACATTCGGGCTCTCCCTACTTGAACGAACTAGAAGTTACCTCACCATGCTCTCGCTACTAGTGAAGGAACCCAACTAAATACCATACAATAACATGCAAGAAAGAAAGCAAGAAAAACAAGGAATGATCATTTCAAGTCTCACAAGCATTCTACAAACATGTTAAGTGCATAGCATTAGGAAGCAAAAAAAAAAAAACATCAAACACCACCAATCTCCCTTCAATCATCTTTAATCAACACCCAATCCCCTTACTAACCCGAACAAGAAACTATTCACTACTCATCCCAAGGCAATCCACATTCACAATCAACACAAACAACATTTCATATACATCCATATTGAAAGGATGAAGATAAATTAGCATCAACAATGATTGGAACTAATTGAAACTATATTAAGCTAGGGAAAGATAAGGAAGAAGATAAATATACCAACAAATGGAAAGTAGAAGGAAAATAAAGGATTTTTTATTAAATGATCAGCCCAAAGAAGTGGAATTCAGTGTTGTCAATAGAGAAATCCTCTAATCGCTCTTCAATAATACAAAGTCTCAACAAGGATTAACTAAGATTAAGGGATGATTAAGGAAAATTAGGGAAAGATTACACTAGATTAGGCTAATTCTATCTAGGGTTTTGTACTTACAAATGAGTACAAGAGGGAGTATTTATAGGGTAGGAAGAAAGGGGAGGAAGCGAGAAATTGAAGCGGAGCTAGCTAGGAAAGGGCATCACGACCGTGTTGTAGGTGTCACGACTGTGACACCTCCTTCGTCAAGGTCAGGGCGCTTTGCTCCCGGCCGGGCAGTTTTCATCGACACGGTTGTGTCTTTGTTGACATGGTCGTGAAGGGCAACAGTAAACCGACTTCTTTTGCATCTGATGTCACGGTCTGTGTCCCTTAGAGACGCCTCTAGGGATGTCACTACTTGCTTCTACTCGGCTTCTTAGCTATGCGTAGTGCTCTAGGTCGTGTCGAGGGGAACTTCTTCGAGGGACTCGTGATCAATTTGAACCCTTCAAGTATGGCCTCTTGGAAATGAACGACCCTAGAAACCTAAAGCACACTAAAAGAAGCGTAAGTAGCCTCGAAACTGCTCCAAAGAGCGATTCTGGCAAAAGAAAGCGGAACAAAACACGTGAAAGAAGATAGGTAAATTAAGCAGAACAACAAGCTTCAAGATTATTACTATTGTGTGGGATGAAAGATTTGGTTATCGATTTGGAAGTTGTTGGGTAGAAATTTTGACAATTCAGCAAGGATGAGGATATAGGGGGGGGGAAAGAAGGGTAAAAATATAAGGAAGGGGTAGTTTGGGTATAATATGACAAAAATAAGACAAAAAATTCAAATTGGTTGGAATGCAAAAATGCAAGCAATTTTTGAACTTTAACGTCTTTCTGGATGTTAAATATTAAAAGTTTTTTAAACGGGAATAAATTTTAATTAGCGTGTTTTTTTTGAAGAGAGTAATTATTAATTTAGTCAATGTAATACTACTCTGTATTGCTTTGTGCGAAGAAAGTGGAATGAAATAGAAGGACCCGTACTCCATCTACCAACTAGTGTAACCTGTTTGTTATTCGATACCTCTTTTTATATTATGTCTAATAATAATAACGCTATATTGTACTCTTCATTTATACCTCAGAACTGGGTTAATGAAATGGCTTCATATTTGAAATCAATAGACCCATCCCATCTCCTGGAAATCGGGTTGGAAGGATTCTACGGCAGTTCGACACCGAATAAGATCAACATCAACCCCAACAGTTACCAATTCGGAACCGACTTCATTGCAAACAACCAGATCCCTGCTATTGATTTTGTTACTGTTCACTCTTACCCGGATCAATGGTAATTCATTCCATTACCCCAAACGTCGTCTAGTCTGTAAATTCTACGCATCTTTTACATAGTAGTTGAAGAACTTGAAGTAGAGACTCTATATATGATATTTCAAGTGCAACTCCATATTTCTATACAGGTTCACAAATCTACCAAGCACTGTCCAACTCGGATTCTTGAAAAATTGGGTGGATAGACACATTGAGGATGCTCAAAACATCATAAAGAAACCAATCATGTTTGGAGAATTTGGAAGATCATACAAAGTGCAAGGTTACAGTGATGCTGTCAGAGATCAGTTCTACAGTATCATCTACAATCGCATTTATGTATCCGCCAGAAGGCACGGGGCTGCCTTCGGTGGATTATTTTGGCAGCTCTTATCCGAGGGCATGGACAATTATCGAGATGGATACGAAGTTGTTCTCAAAGAAAGTGGTTCCCTTGGTAAACTTATTTATGAACAGTCACATAAATTGTCAGCTGTCGGGAAATGATCACGGCCTTTTAATTTGTAGAAAACAACACAGTATCGATCGATTAAGTACCATTGGGAGATTGTACAGGAAATAATTATAGTTTCAAACTATCTAGACACAACTTCAGAACATCTTCAGTTACAGGTTTTAAGAAATATATGTACACGAGGGAATAAAATTGTGGTTTGATGGTGAAAGTCTATTGCATGTTGAGAATTCAAGATTATTGTTAACATATTATCCCTCCCTTTTCGACTAATTTAACATTTCACCATCTTCATCTTTACCATCATGTCTTTTACAGTTTCATTCTTTAATATCACTATGATGCTTAATTTAATGTCGAACCCGTGGTTTCGCCTATCTGTGCGCCAACAAGATTTTGATTGGTCATGTCAGTAGGTCATCATCATAATAATAATAATAATAATAATAATAATAATAATAATAATAATAATAATAATAATAATAATGTGTAGTTACGAAGGAAGATGAACTTCAAAAGCTCTGCTTAATATAGGGTACGCAGTGTGGTATGTAGTTATGATTTACAAATTACTAACTCTAACAAAAGTTTTATTGATGGGATATTATAATGGGTTACAACCCTATAGTAAAACAAATACGAGTAGTCTTTTATTATAACTTTATTCACACATTTTTACGATGAATAACATTCTACCTTTATAGTGTTTAATTTACTAAATATAACAAAATGAGATTTCTTCTCATTTTCATCCATGTATACACAATTTACTTAAAAGTCATTAAAAGTAAATCATAGTAATAATTATAACAATCTTAATTATTTAATTAATCCTTTACTAATTAATGTTTGATTTTCTACACACCCCTCAAACTTTAATTATCATTTCAAGCATCCCCCTAACTTTATAGAAGTATCACTGTGCCCCGTGAAATTCTGTTTCAATTTTTATCGTAAAGTTAATATATTTTCGATCAAGTATCGCGTTAATTTTAGAAGATATGAAATACATAAAAGTGATCATTGTCAATATTATAATACATAAATTTATTGCATCGGACAATTATTGAAAGTGGACGTAAAATTATACCGTTAATGTAGATGTTGCATCTCATTTCTATTGATTGTAACCGCGGACTGATGGTGTTAAGTATCGTTGGTCTAATGTATTTACATGTGATCAAAACGGGTAACGAAGTGAGTTGGTTACTAATGAAGGAGTTATGTCCACTGTCCTACGGATTAATCCGCTTAAGTCTATGTATTCGATATGCCTTGCTAGAGGTCAATGTCGGGTTGACATGTAAATAGGTTACGTGTCTGGTAGTCTTAAGTGGCCCATTGGGTCACACACAATATGTACGGGATATTATTAATATATATCGATATATTAAATATATCGGGTCAGTAGTAATACATTTCTTGAAAGGGATGCAATATGATGTGTGTGCGACACATTGTATGAATTTCGTATTATTAAAATTGCTAGGCAAATGTGAGTACTCCGATTTGATTGGAGTATGGAGCAAGTATCATCGTTCTCAATGTGTTAATTCAAATTTGTTTGTTTTCTATTGAGATGAAGAAAGACAGTGTGTACAAGAGGCTAGTGGGAGTGCATTCATCATTATGATTTGGTATGTAAGTGACATACTTCTCTAACTAAACGACATTTGATTGCTTTGCAAGAAATGTGTTTATTATGTGCTCATGTGACGAGTAGATAGATACTAATCTAGTGAGTGTCACTAGAATGCTATCTAAGAATTGTTCCTTTGCGCTTAAGAAGCAAAAGGGGAATTATTTAAGAGATGCGCATGATGTGATAAGTGAATTATTGTAAACAAGTTACAACGATTCATGCTTCCAAATAGACAAAGATGACGTGAGATTGTAATCTCAGTAAATTTTGTTTTGGATTAGAAGTTATGTGTTGGAACAGTTCCAAAGGATAAATTTGTGACTAGTATTATAATTAAAGTTAGTGTTCTATTGATTTTGAAGCAAATAGACGTTTGATTATGAATTAAGCACACACTCAACTTTCAAGTTTATGAAGCAATTGTTGCTTATGAAACTAACAGTTTGCCTTAACTGAGAGAAGGTAGATTGGTCATATGCTTGTAAATAACCGATACAAATGTTGTATGTCCCGAAACCTCCTCTACATAAAGATCATATTGGTTATGATCGGTATAAGATGCATGAGCGAGTGGTCTTAGTACTTTTAGAGGTGTTTGTTTTAGTGGGAGTCATTATGATAATTAGTATATGTCTGACATATTGTCATTTTGTTAATGTAACCGAGTTTTGTCCTTAAATAATTTACATTGATGAAATAGATCACTAAGTACGTGACTTAGTCTTGGAACTCTATTTGGATGATGTAATTATTTTGTCTCTAGTCAGGGTATTGGGTTGGGACATTTGAATACCCTTAAATGACTAGTGTGTGAGTTGGTTGATGACTAAGTTCCTTGAGTCATAAGTATTGAGATACTAAACCAGGCACACAGGTGTATGTTAAGAACATGCATTAGACAGACCCGTCGAAAAGGATTTTACTAAGATTTCGCTTTGTGTCAGTAAAGTTCTTTGCAAGTTATGAACTTGTACGGTCTTTAGACCTGAGTCTTTGACTATTCTGTACATGTGATGTGTATGCTTTGATACTATTCCTCGTCAGCTATGAAAGGGGGCTATGGATGGTTATTGGGCATGCATGGATCATATGATAGGATGTGGTTAGACAAGAGGGGATTTGTTCTTCCTTTATTGAAAGGAATTTATTGTTTCTTGGCCACTCGAAGAGTGTGACTTGTGCAAATGCGTGGCCGCGCTCAGATAGGATGATTGTCATCTATCTGCTATTTTAACAAGTCAACTCAAAGATTCGAGTAAAAGATTGAGACATGTGAGGATGACACTTCTTCTTACCTCATTCTCAATTGGAGACAATAGTAGGAAAGAGACTTAACGTCGTTCTCGAGAGGACATGTGCAAGTGGGAGACTGAAGGAGTTATGTCCACTGTCCTACGGATTAACCCGCTTAAGTCTATGTATCCGATATGCCTTGCTAGAGGTCGATGTCGGGTTGACATGTAAATAGGTTACGTGTCTGGTAGTCTTAAGTGGGCCCATTGGGTCACACACAATATGTACGGGATATTATTAATATATATCGATATATTAAATATATCGGGTCAGTAGTAATACGGACCTAGCTGCGTTGTCGGGTTATGGTAATTAGAGTTATACTAATAATCTAATTATGGTAATTAGAGTTATGGGAATAACCTAATTCTACCTTCTCATCTTCTATATAAGGAGGTTCATATGATGAACCAAAATATAGAATAAAGAGTATTGACTCATAATATATTCGTCTTCTAAAGAGTTATAAGAGAGATATAGAGAGAAGTTGTGAGACGGTCTCACGTACCTTTATACTAGAATATACGTCGCAGTTCCGTACCCGTGTGGATACCAAAGGAGGCATCACGTTTGGGTTGCTTTATTCTGTCCGTGGATATTATTTATTCTGTCCGTGAAGATTATTTATTCTGTCCGTGGAGATTATATATATTTCTGGGTTTATTATACTTCTTATTAATACGTTGTTCCGCTGCAAATAAGGTATAATTATTATCCCTCTACTTTTGTCTTTTCGGTTAATACTCGTAACAGGTGCTTTGGTTTAAGGGTTGTAACCCTAGAGTGGTATCAGAGCCTCTATTACGTAGTATTAATCTAATTGACCTGAATTTATGGCTCATAATTGATTATGAAGAATTCTACCCGCGTATTATTTTGATTTTAATTTCGTCTCTAGAATTGTTATTCTCAATATTGTGTCTGATCTCCGCCTTATACGTGATAAGGAGTTTCTTGCTTTGGTGCTTCAATTCGTCACTTGTCGTATGGTCATGAATTGCATGTTGATGCTGCCACGTTCTTGATGAATTGCTTCATGGTTTGCTTACAAGTTTGTTGTTTTATCAATGATTAATGGTTAAGATTGATACTTTCATGCCACAATGATTAATTGTACTAAAGGTTTTAGCCGTTTGTTTTCGGTGACTCTTTCATGCGGGATATTGTAGTTAGTTTATCATATTTTGTTCATATTTAGGATTTGTTATGATTTATGAATTTAAGCTATTAAATTCTAAAATTGATCCTTAAAATTAATTTAATATCTAATGTCAATTATGTTTTAACTAGTGTGATACCCGTGAAAATTTTCACGGGTTGTGGTTCCTAAATTGTTAATAGAAATTGCGTAAGAAAGATTTATGACCCGACTACGAATTGTTGGTTAGGTTAACTATTGGTCGAACTAATAAAAAAATTGTACAATTTGTCGTTGATTGTTAACGAAGTTAAAGAATGAATTATAAAAAATGTATAATAGTATACAAGTGTTTGGTATTAGATGTTAATTGGTTGATTAGAAGGTTAATATCAAAATAAGTAGGTGACAAAGTATACTAAATATTATTAGGATACGACGACCTATTTCTATATATAGTGTGATACCCGTGAACACTTTCACGGGTTGCAGTATTTTTATTAATATTTCCTAATGGAGGAAGGCGGGATTGGTCTTCGATGTGCGAAAGAGGGTGATCATCCATATGCGTGTTAATAGGTATACGAATGATCGAACAACATACATCGAATACGTTGAAATGTTTGTATTATAAGTCCATGGACAGCATTATATAGCGTTATACCCGTGAACATCACGGGTTGAGCGGGTTTTAGCACTACAAGAATAATTGTCCTTGGCGTCCACCTGGTGGGCACCGACAGTGGACGCTATAAGGCGACGGACGTCCGCAAACAGACGCCATAGAGCGGATGCCACGCCTGCTCGCCTTTTTTTAAAACGGGCGTCCACTATTGGACGCCAGAACAAATGGCGACCGACAGTCGACGCCAACGCGGCGACCGACTGTGGACGCCATGTGTCTCTGAGTGGCGTCCACAGTCGGACGTCTGGGGCCTGAAGTTGACGACCGACTGTGGACGCCACCCACGAACAACCTGCGTCCGCAGTCGGACGCCATTATAGTGTCCCCTGGCGTCTGCTATGACGTCCGGTATCGGACGCCATTTACGCTGTTGCATGACCGTAAACATGCGTTCAATGTTTAGCCAAAACCTGCAAAATAAACCAAAACTCAACCACAAATGTCGACTATCCACAATACCTTAACCACATTCAAGCTCAGTCAACCAAAAGAGTTCATCTCTCGACTCATTTATGCTGAAAAAACTTATATAAACAGATTTAACGTACGGTTTGAAGGTACACAAGTGTAAAGTAGTTCAAAGATACAGTTAAAACAACAACAACAACAAACAATCAACTAACTGTGAATTGAAACTAGCTGCAGCACCAGAGTTACCGCCACCCCCGCTAAAGGGGTCTCTGTCGTCTGGAGGGGTTGGGGGAGGACCTTGGTTGCATTTGTCGAACATGGGCTGAAACATGGCCATCTGTTCCTGCATTTTCCTGATGTGTTCCGCCTGCTCCTTCAGTTGCTCCTTCATTTGCTCCTTCTCCGGATCGGGCTGCTGAGATCCGGCCGGCGTGTACTCCATTTGTGTGGAGGTGCTCAGACGCGATGTGGGAGGTCTGAAGTACATACCGTGTGCATTTCCCACACCGTACACACTCCCTTTCCTGTAACCCTTGACGACCTTGAACCAAGTCTCGTTCGGGTTGACTTCCTCAACATCAGGATCAGCCTCGAGTCTCTCCATCTCTTGTTGGTAGGCGTCCTGCGTACAGAAGAACGATTTCAATTTAAGTTATTATTAGATGAAATTATTGAAGATAGTTATCCACCACCTACAGTCGATTTAGTACTCACCCAGGTCGCCTGATCCTTTTTCGACTTGAAGGTAGTCCCTGTTTCATCGGTCTGTCCATGCATGTCGTAGAATATATCCGCCGCGGTTGGCTCCCTCCCGAGCTCAGCACGCAGCTATTAAATTAGTACGAAAGTTAGGCAAATATAAATTACGCAAACGTAGTTTACGATTATTCAAGGAAGAGTACGGTATTAATTAGTAGAAATCATACTCTCTTGACACGAGCGAAAGAAGACTGAGAACCCCGATGATGTGTCGGGTTCGCGCGGCCCTCACGGTCACAGTTCGCCAACTTGTTCCTTTGGGCAATTTCGGACCTCACCTTAAACTCTTTCTGATCGTGGTAGGCAATCCACCTCTCCAATGCCTCCCCTAAAATATGACGACCCAATATATTATTTAATACAGTGAAAGATTGAAGTTAGATTGTTTATTTGTTAAAATTGATTACCCAAAGAAAAATAACTAACACCTTTAAGGTCCTTCAACGGAGTCCCCCGCGTACGTCGTTTATTCATCACACAGGCGAAACGTCGTGTGCACGTTTCATTATACCGTTCCCAGACCCTACCATCAAACTCTGAGGCCCAGCTGAACTTGAACTATACAGTCAAGACAGATTAATAAGTAGTATGAAAAATATTTACAAAGTCCAGATTATAAAATAAAAACTCGGGAGCAAAAACAATCCACGTACCTTGAACTGGTTGAACCACCACTCTCGTATCTCAGCCGGTACCTGAGACCAATTAGCATACCCTTGCCCTTTGTCGACCATGAAGCTGTTGGTACAGCCTTTGACGACCTCTTTGTGCAGAAACCTGCACCGAGTCGAGAAAACCATATATGCAGTCAATCATACAAAATGTAGTACAAAAATGAATATTTACAAAAGAATAATCAACAAGTTAGATTATATTACCATGTGCCTGTTGGCTTGAGAACATACCGCCCCTCCTCGTCCTTCTCCAGCACCTCATCCGGCCCCTGTTGCTGCTCCTCCTCCTCCTGCTCAGCGGTCTGCTCCGGTCCCGTTTCGGGGACCACCTCCTCGTCCTCCTGCTGAGTGCTGGACGTGTGAGCAGACCTACTACCCCCACCACGTCTCCTAGTCGATCTACCGCCTGCCATTATATTAACCTGTCAAAAAATTAAACAATGTTAACAACAATTAGCCATGTCATCAACAATTTCATTCTAACTTTATTCAAGTAAAATAGCCTACTATAGTAAACATCAAAATAACTTAACCATGTAAACATTTAAACATACAACAACTCTAGTAGTCACCGTCGCTGTCGTCATTTTCTTCAGCCTCATCCTCCTCAGTCTGATCCTCCTCCTCGGTCTCCGAGCCCCGAACTTGATCGTCCTCTGAGTTCTCTTCATCGTGTCCGTCATCCTCCTCAAGGTTCTCCGGAACATCCCTGACCATGTACTCTCTAATTTGTCCATCATCATCGTCATCCTCAAAATCTTCCTCTGCCCCTTCATTCTGATCTTGTACGGAGAATATGTTCTCTTCAATAGAAGATAAGCGTGTACCACTTGAAGCCGCATCTTCCTGGAACAGAGAACTGTCTATTTGTCCCCGTGGTTTAGTCGTAAAGACTGCCCACCATTGACTTTGATTTCTGTCATTTCTCGTGTAAGGAGAAGGAGCAAAATAGACTTGCTTCGCCTGATGCGCGAGTATGAACGGATCGTACGTAGGATATTTCCTTGTGTGATTAACTTCCACAATCTTGTAACGTTCATGCACTCGGGTTCCGTTCACGGAGCTGTCTTTCCACTCACACTTGAATACTACAGCTCTATACCCTCGTTCTTTGCCAGCGTAACACAACTCAAAAATATCCTCCAAAATACCATAGTACTCATCACCATCAAGAGATGACACACTCACGCCAAAATTGCATCTAGCCTTGTTCTTCCCGTAGTTGAATGTGTGAAAATTGAACCCGTTCACCGAGTACCGGTTCCAGGTTTTAACCACTCGCACTGGACCGAATGCCAAACTTCTAACCAAATCATCACGTATGTCTAAGGCAACTACGTGATCCTTGAGCCACTTCGGGAAATGTTCGTCGTGCTTACTCCAAACGTCGTCAGGGTTCACGGCAGGGTTCGCAGCGACATATTCAGTTACAAATTGTTTCTCATAAGGCTCTAAGATCTCACAATTCGAAAGTAGGTAAAGGTGCGCTCGGTTGTACTCTTTCTCATCTAGTGTCCTAGAACCCTCAACGGATGAAGTTCCTTCGTCGTCCTTCTTTTGAAAAAATTCGGGTATAGTGGGGTCAATGGACACCGAATGTCCTAGGTTCAGGTTCTTGGTTTTTGTTTGCACATCTTTATCGAAGTAGAGGGAGCAGAAGTTTGCAATCTCTTCTGTCAAATATGCATTACAAATAGAACCTTCTACCCTAGCCTTGTTACCAATTTTCTTCTTCAAATGATTCAGGAACCTAAATAAACAAGTTATATATTTCAATCAATACAAATTAGTTAAGCTTACTTTTTTTTTTAAATGAAGTTACTAAAAGTTACGTACCTTTCAAATGGGTACATCCATCTATACTGGACAGGTCCTCCAACCTTAGCCTCGTAGGGCAAGTGGACGGGTAGATGCTCCATGGAATTAAAGAATGACGGTGGAAAGATCATCTCAAGTTTGCATAGTATTTGCGGAATTTGATCCTCGAGCCGAGACATGTCCTCAACTGATACTGTAGAGGAACACAAATCTCGGAAGAACTGAGATATCTCAGTTATGGAATTCCACACCGTCAGTGGCAGAAGGTGCTTTAGTGACACCGGAAGCAACCTCTCCATGAAAACGTGACAGTCGTGACTCTTTAACCCTTGAAGCTTCAGGTTCTTAAGATCAACACAGCGTTTGAAGTCGGAGGCGTACCCATCAGGGAATTTCAACTTCTCTACCCACTCCAACAACGCCTTTCTCTGAGCCTTGTCAAGTGTGAACAAGGCCCTTGGTTTCGACCCATCCCGTTTTATGTGCAGTTGAGGACGGTCACAAAAAATTCTTTACATCTCGCCGGGAGCCTGTAGTGTCACAACTCTTCCCCTCCACATCCATAACCGTGTGAATCAACTGCTCGAAGAAGTTTTTCTCTATGTGCATCACATCTAAATTGTGACGAATTAACAAAGTCCTCCAATATGGTAGGTCGAAGAATATGCTACGTTTAAACCAACCATTTTTCAACTTCTTGAGATCTTTGAACTCCTGCTCGGTTCCGTCAACAGTAGACGGGTAATCAGAAATCAACTCCCATATTTCATCTCCTGGGAGTCGATCAGGTGCGTCGTCAAGCACCTCCTCACCCTTCTTGAACGCCTTCTTATTCTTCCTATATGGGTGACCTTCTGGTAGGAACTGCCGATGACAGTCAAACCAACTTATTTTACTAGAATTTGGAAGATAAAAAGCTTTGCTCTCACCCATACAACACGGACATGCTTTCTGACCCGCAGTAGACCACCCCGAGAGCATACCGTACGCGGGAAAGTCGTTTATAGTCCACAACAAAGCTGCTTTCAACTGAAAGTTTTGTCTCAGAGAGACATCATAAGTTTCCACCCCTACCTCCCACAGTTGTTTCAGTTCCTCAATAACAGGTTGCAAGTAAACATCCAAATGGTTTTTCGGGTTTTTGGGTCCGGGAACAATAAGAGATAGGAAGATGAAAGGTTGCTTCAAACACAACCAAGGAGGTAGGTTGTAAGGTGTGATCATCACTGGCCAGCAAGAGTACGATTTACCAAATTGACCGAACGGTGCAAATCCATCAGTGCACAACCCAAGCCTTACATTTCGGGGTTCTAACGCAAAGTGGGGATGTAGTCTATCAAAACGCTTCCACTCCTCACCATCACTCGGATGACACATCTTCCCTAGTACCCTAATGTCCTCCTTGTGCCACCGCATTTGCTCAGCTATGGTTTTTGTGGCGTACAATTTCTGAAGCCTAGGTGCAATAGGGAAGTACGTAAGCTGACTTATTGGGATTGGTTTCTTACCCCTGACACTACTTTTCCCTTTTCTACCTCTCAGAACAATATCCCCCTCGACCATCTTATACCTACCCTTACCACATCTCCTACATTCATCAAGCATCGCATCGTCCTTCCAAAATAACATGCACCCATCTGGACAAGCGTCAATCTTTTGATGCGGGAGTTGAAGTCCCTTCACAACCTTTTTGGTTGTGTAGAATGATCGGGTCATGATATTGTCTTTTGGAATAACTCTCTCGAGTAAGGCAGCAATACCATCGACACAAGCAAAGGGCAGGTTGAACTCACATTTAAGGCTAACTACCATAGACGCGACTTCTAACAAAGTCACATCGCACCCTCCGTATAACGGTTTCTCCGAAGCTTCCAACATGTCAAAAAACGCCTTCGCTCGACGGTTAGGCTCTTGTGGGTTAGGTGACTCCTGTGGATTGGGTGAGTCTCGTGGGCTAGGTGAGTCTCGTGGGTTAGGTGAGTTAAACAAGTTGCACTCCACAACATCAACTATCATACCTCTCAATCCCCCCTCATCGTGATGGTTTTCGGTTCCCTCAGACTGAGATGACTCACCATGACAAATCCAATAATAGTAATCGGGTGAAAAACCACTATAGATGACATGTTCCTTCACTACAAGGACCTCAAGAAATTTTAGGTTCTTGCATTTAGTACACGGACACCTAACCTCCCCCCTCGATGCGTAGTCTACCGACTTTTTAGCGAACTCGACAAATGACTCGACACCCCTCAAAAATTCGACGGTTGGACATCTCTTTTTATCAAGTCTTCCCTCGTACATCCATTTCCGTTCAATTCTCTTCATTTTCTATGTTCAAAAAATATATATAACATATTAAAGTTTAATTTCCCTACTTTAATTTATAACTTACTAAATGAATATTTAATCACCATTTAATTTAAACTTAATTTCTCTAACTAATATGTCAAAGTAAACCCAAATGTATTATTAATTTAGAATTGACCTTACAAAAATTTAGTAAACTCAATTCCTTAAAAAAATTAGTCACCGAATTTAATCACAATTTAATCCCAATTTACAAAAACCCTAGCTAATTTATCAATATAATGTAAACCCAATTTAACCGAACAAAACACAACAATTCATGGCTTAGGGCACACAGAAACAGCTTAAACAGGTCAAAAAAGGGTCAAATTTTAGGATACAGATATCAAAATTCCGAAAGCGCCGCTAACACCTATTCACAACCCCGATCAAGATAGAAGTGGTTTCGGGAAAATCCGGCATGATTACGACACCTTTTGGTCCGTCTTAAGTCACACAAAACCTCACGGGCTTAAACCAAATTGATCAAACCCTAGTCAAAATAGTGATGGGCAAAAATAATCTAACTAATCGAGTTTGGAATAAACTAATCAACCTAATCGAACTTGGCCTAAACTAATCAACCTAATCGAAATTTAGACCTAAACGAAATTAACTAATAACTATCAACAAATAACCCTAACAATGAAGAATATGAACTAATTAAATTAAATAGAAACGAAATAAAGTAAGAAAACATACCGAAAATAAGGAAGAAAGGATGAAAAATTGAGATGGGGAGGGATTTGGGTCGGCGAGTGTAGAGGGAGAAGGTAGAGAGCGATTTTTTTTTTTAGGAAATGAAGGGGGAGAGGGGGGGCAGCGGGTATTTGACGCCATACTGAAGACAGATGGCGTCCGCTGTCGGACGCGACATGCGGACGTCAATTGTCCTCCGACAGCGGACGCCATTTTGCCTAAATGGCGTCCGACTGCGGACGTCTTTTGTCCTCAACTTCAGCCATCCTCATCTTCAGTCGGACGCCAAGTTCGGCGTCCGACAACGGACGCCCGTCGAACTTCTCGGACGCCATTTAAGCGTCCACATGCCAAGGACGCCAATTAGGCGGACGCCTAGGACAGTATTTCTTGTAGTGTAGGCACGTTAATGCAAAAAAAAGATCTTCTACACACAGTGACACGTAAATGAAATGACGATATCTGAATAATCGGACATATAATTATTTCTGACACGTATTTTGACCAAACACGGCCCATGATCCGTGAAAAATCACGGGGTTGAGGCGTTTTATTGGCATTAAAAGGGAAAATCATAATCCATATGCGGATGAGTTGTGGATGAATTGAATTTTGACGCATAAGATTTCACAGTTTGTTTAATATAGAAGTCAAAAAACCCCGTGAGTATGTAGATAAAGGACAATCCTGGAGAGTTTATGATAAATGTAAATTTTATCGTAAGCATAAGAAGAACAAATGAAGTCACAATGAGTACTTGTACAACATGCATTTGGCACCATTCATACAAAATACGAAAAGTATTTTAATCATAGGTAAAATTAAATATCATACAAATGTAAAACATGAAATCTCTCATTTATTCAACTCTTTACCTAGGGTCATCATTTAAAAACAAAACATAATGTCATCAATTTTCAATTTATGGAGCAACACTTTCATTTTTTCCATATATTCTTACAACTTATTGAAATTATTTTGTTCAAATAATGAAATTTGATTGTATTACTTTCAAGTGAATATGTGACTTATTTGCAAGCCTAAGTCGAATAATTAATGTTCGTAAACTATTTGACCGTCTAAGTAAAACTAAATAAATTTTTTTAGACAATTATTATTTACATGCATGACTCGACCCACGACCACGACCCTATATATCCACCCGACCCGTGATAAATCATAGGGTTATTATGTACGCAACTTAAAAACGCATTCGCTCACACAAACTATATATTCATATTGTAACACCCGTGATTTATCATGAGGGTTTCGGTTTTTTCCATTGAACTCTAAAATTGATTATATATTCATATTGTAACACCCGTGATTTATCATGAGGGTTTCGGTTTTTTCCATTGAACTCTAAAATTGATTCATTTATGAATCTGGGTGGAAAAATACTATTTTGATGATACCCGTGAAAATTCATGATCATCCAAATGTAGAGAAAGCGAAGTTTTGTATTTGACGATGACGACAAATTTGACTGTAATTTTAAAATCAAAAAATAAAATAAAAAAGAAAACAGTAGAATTTAGTATAGAATAAATGGCAAACAACGAACAGACAAATCATATTTTACAATGCCCTTCAATTAGTTGAAACATTAATTGAAAGTGGAGGTTTACCGAGATGAATTAATTGATTATTTGAAAGTGGAGTTTTAGCATTAATAATAATGTAATTAGTAATTGATTCTTTAATGTTACCGAGATTCATTTAATACTTGTATTTATATATTTTTTTTTTTGGTAAAATGTAAGTATGTATTAAAAAATAACGTTCATTGTACAAATAAATGGCTACATTAAATTATGCAGCCATCTCGCATCTCTAGTTCGTATTGGGTATTTAATCTTAGCCAAAATTCTATTTCTAACATCCAACTTAATCATCTTAACAACATGTATGGGACGTTGGACCGCACCATCAACTCGACACAAGTTGCGCTGCCTCCAAACGTGATAAATCATGGCGTTGATCAGTACCCGAATAATATTGCATTGCAATTTAGTACCGCGAACCTTACACGCCCAGCTTAACGCCCCAGAATACGGGATCAATTTCTTCGTCCACTCACGCATGCTTTCCACTATCTTGGCACTCCACTCACAATCAAAGAATAGGTGCTCCAAGCTTTCTTCATGTAAATCACATATAACACAGCGGTCAGAGTCAGCAACCCCAAATCTAACCAGATTAATCCTAGTGTTTAAAGCCCTCCTAAAAACAAGCCACGAAATGAAGCTATGTTTAGGAATGCTCCAACCACTCCAGACAAGGCGGGCCCAAGGCATTTTCGGCTTGTGAATCCGAATACCTTCGTAACCCTCCGAGATCATGTAACAGGATCGCGACCCATGCCACAGACCATTCACATACATGTGTTTAATTTTTTTCTTAGCCTGACAGATCTTTCTCCAAGCCCAAGTGACATCGGTGTTAGGTAGATACTCACGCCAATCCCGCCCTTTCAAGTAGACTGCATTCACCCATCTCACCCAAAGCCGATCCGGTTGATCAAAAACCCAAGAAGCTAACTTAGCCACCGCAGCCTGATTCCACACAGTCAGGTCCCGTAGGCCCAACCCTCCTTCCAATTTAGGACAGCAAATCTTCTCCCAACTTACCAGCGCCCTATTATTACCCTCCACTCCGCTATTCCAAAGGAAATTGCGACAAACAGAAATAATTCTGGACATAACATAGGCCGGGATAATAAACACCATCGCCCAATAATTGTGGAGTTGAGACAGCACAGTCTGAACTAAAGTCAGTCGACCTGCATAGGAAAGTTTACGCGCCCCAATACTCGATATACGCGCAATGATGCGTGCAACTAAACATTCACATTCGATTTTCCCAATTCGGGTACTTTGGATCGGAAGGCCTAAATAACGAAATGGGAACGTACCTTCAACACAGCCTGAAAAGAGCAGGATAGAAGCTTTCGTACCCGCGTCCACCCCTGCGAAATAGGCTAGGGATTTACCTGCGCTAATAATCAGGCCTGAGGCCTTACTAAAAGTAGCGAAGGCCCTCCACAAAAATTCCATCGAATTAGAATCTCCTTTGCAAAAGAGCAGGAGATCGTCCGCAAACATGAGGTGAGTCAGCTTCATCGGGGCACACTTCGGGTGATATCTAAATTTCTTGTCAGTCTTCCCATGAATAAGGATACGCGAGAAATATTCCATACAAATAGTAAACAGTAAAGGTGACATAGGGTCACCCTGCCTAAGGCCTCTCTTCCCCGGAAAAAAACCGAAGGAGTCACCATTAACACAGAGCGAATATGAAACAGTGGAGAGACATTCCATGATCAGGCGACGGAAATGATCCGGGAAATCCAAGGCCCGTAGCATTTGGTCGACAAAATCCCATTCCACACTATCATAGGCCTTGTGTAAATCAACCTTGAATAAACATCGCGGAGAAACATGCCCTCGTCCATACATTTTAACAAGGTCCTGACAGATCAAAATATTCTCCACAATACTCCGACCCTCAATAAAACCACCCTGCGTAGGCGAAATAATCTGAGGAAGAACCTTGGCCAAACGCGAGCAGATTATCTTAGCAATACATTTATACACAACATTGCAACACGCAATAGGCCTAAATTCTTTCACAGACTGAGGTCTGCTCACTTTAGGAATTAAGGTAATGATAGCACAGTTCAGCTGTTTCAGCAGCTTACCTGAAACGAAGAAGTCCTGAATCGCGCTAACAAAATCTCCTCCAACAATATCCCAAGCATCAATAAAAAACTGACTCGTGAATCCATCCGGACCCGGAGCCTTGTCCCGATGAATATCATGAAGAGCCTTCTTGATTTCCTATTCAGTCACACAGGCTAGGAGAGAATTTTTATGTTCTGTCGAACAAATATTCCCCATACGCACCATATCCACACAAACCTGCTCAACCGGTTTCGAGTCACCCAACAACGACCGGTAATACCGCAAGAACGCATCTTCTATCTCAACTTTACTCGAACACTCCACTCCCTCGGCATCAACTAGCTTGGAAACAGCATTATGAGCCCGTCGAGCTCTCAAAACACCGTGAAAGTATGCAGAGTTTATATCTCCTTCCTTAACCCATCTCTGTTTCGACTTTTGGGCCCAAAAATCCGCACGCGCTGCTTGGAGAACACGCACCGCCTCATTTGCAACCACTTCTTCCTGCAGTAAAGATGCAGCGCGGTCAGTCCGCATACGAATCTGCAGCTCGTTGAGCTCCATTTCAGCGACGCAACACCGGCTCTCAATGTCGGCAAACGATGTGGCGTTCAGGCTTTTCAGTGGCGCTTTAAGTTTCCTCAGGTTTGTGACCAAACGAAACATCTTTGTCCCTGCAATAGTATCATCCCAATTTGTCGCAACACAATTAAGAAAATCAGGAGATCGACTCCACATATTCATGTATTTGAAAGACCGATTCTTCCTACTCGGGGGATTCCCAAGTTGGACGATACACGGACAATGGTCGAAAGTCCCTTCAGGAAGGAAGTTAGCAAACCCGTCCGGATACAACCTCACCATATCATCGTTCACCAAGCATCTATCAATTCGACTAAATACTCTAGTCTCCACCACCTTGTGTTTGTTATTCCAAGTGAACCAAGAGCCACTAGCCCGAAAGTCACCAACCTCACAGTTCGCAATGCAGTCCCGAAATTGGTTCATTTCTTCATCCGACGAATTTCCCCCGAGTCTTTCCCGGGCATCAATAACGCAATTAAAGTCACCCATAATCATCCAAGGACCCTTATGAGCGTAGGACTCCAACTTGCGCCAAAGGACACTCCGCTCCGACACAGAATTATAAGCATAGACAAGGGTCAATAAATAATTCTTCCCTGAAGGTGGCGTGACCTTGACGTGAATACTTTGAGCGGTGTACTCCAATATCATCAAGTTAACCTTGTCATGCTTCCAAAGAAGCCAAACGCGGCCACCCTCATCACAATGACTGTTAGCAGTAATACTCCAGTCAGAGAAAACATTTTGGAGCACCTTGGCATAAGCCTTATTCTTTATTTTAGTTTCCAGCAAACCAAAAACATCAACCTGTTGTTTCCTAACAAACTCACTAATAGTACGCTGCTTATTTATATTACACATGCCGCGTACATTCCAAAACCCAATATTATGTATCTCCATGGACAACTAATTCCAACCCCTCCCCTTCATTTCTCACTGCCGCTTCTTTTCTCGGAGATCCTATAACCATGTCAACATAAGACACCCCTTCCTCTATCCCTCGATCAGGCTTCGACACCCGACTAACCGGCCCACCCGGTCTATGTGTAGGCTGTACCGCAGCAGCGGCAGACGAGCTGCCCACAACAGGAGTTGCTTTTGATTTGGTCATCACAATTCTCACGGGCTGTGGTTTTGACCCGTGCCCCCCTTCGATTTTCTTTTGTTTCAAGTCTTGCCTAGCCTTTCTCAACTCATCTTTCCTACATTCTAAGTTCTCATGGCCATACCCTTTACACTTCGTGCACCACATGGGTTTCCATTCATACTTGACACGAATTTCTATCACATTCTCCTTCTCATCTAGGATTTTGATTTCACTCCTAAATTTTTGACCAACCTTTGCCATGACCATGATTCTAGCATACCCAAGTCTAGTCCGTTCCTCCGTAGCCAAGTCAGACTTGACATACGGTCCCATAAGCGAGGCTATCCTAGGCAAACATCTACCCCAAAATTTCAAGGGCAAGTCATGTAGTTGTATCCAAATTGGCACTTCAAGAACATCGCTTTTATCTAATTTGGCATCCGGGGTCCATTCTTTCACAATGAGCGGTTTATTGTCAAACATATAAAGGCCATGGTCAAGAACTTTTACCTTAGCAGCTTTGTCCTTGAAACGGACTAAGAAGATACCATTCGGGAGGAAGGATATCTTGTCAATTCCAAGGTCTTTCCAAATCCGCCTCACAAACCCTTCAACCACTTCCCAGGGCGGGTTAGCACCCATGATGAAACAATAAACTGCTGAACTCCAATATTCAATCTCGTCATCCACATCATCCTCAGAGAACCGTAGAAGATCTTCATCATCCTCCATGTCGATAATTCGCTTCCCATTCCGCTGTTTCCAACCCCATGCGTCCTCTGTTGTTTCGACCCCTGTTTCCGGGACGAAATCCGGCACCTCCTCATCCTCCAGATCAGAGACGTAATTCAGTCCCGGAATTTCAATCACCGAATTGTTCAGTCTGGTCGAAGGACCGTCATCCAGTTTCGAGTTTTTCAGAACTTTTCGAAGCATTTCCTCTTTTGCCTTTTTAGTGACAGGCTTCATAGCCTTAGCACCTCTTGAACCAGCCGTAACCTTCTGTTTCATTCTCGTTGCACAAAGTACTTGGCGGTCGCCAGCCTGGTCGGCGACAGGGCCGGAAAACGCCGCAAAATAACGCCGCCGGAGATCGCAAATAGCACGTCGGGAATCTCCAGAGAAGTTTGTATGTTGGTTTCTTCTTTAATGGAAACAATTGTATTTTTTTATAAATCTACAAAGTCTTGATACCTTAATAGCATTAATTTGGGCGTGTTAATTTGTCCAACTAATTGTTTTAAAAATAAATTAATCAATTCTCTAATTAATATACTAAAAATTATTAATTACTTTATTTACCGTGAAATCAAATCTTGATGAAGGACAATTTTCTTGCGATAAATAAATTCGTAGTACTTATAAAAATTTATATTAGATATGAAAAAAATTATCAATTCTAAAATTTAAATTACGGAAAATAATGAAAGATGGTTTTTGTTAGTACTTTGGAAAATGAATATTCGTAATATTTATACATCATTGAGATAAGAATTAATACTCGTAATATTTTGATACATTAATTGAGGGTGGAGGTCTACCGAGATGAATTAATTGATTATTTGAAAGTGAAGTTTTACCACTCACAACGGTATAACTTGTAATTGATTCTTTAATATAATTTTCGAGGTCAATTTAACTGAAGACTTACTAATTTAATTGGAGGCCAATTTTCAAGATTTTGATATTTAGGGGAAGGAATAAAAATTTATAGGGAAAGATAAATATAGAGGAAGTAAACTACAAATTTTTATGAAGAGTTGAAATATTTGTACGGAGGAATGAAAAAGAGAAATGGAAGAGGTGAATGTTATGGAAAAAATGAAAAAGTAATTGATTTGTCTTCTTATTTTAAAACTAATTATTTATGAAATAAATTAATCAATTCTCTAAGTTATTCTCCTTTAATAAAAAAATAATTTGATACGGAACAATTCCTTACAATTAATTAATCATAATAAAACGAATTAAGACAGAGTGATGAGTATAACTATATAATTACAAAAAATATTTAAATCATAATAAAAATTAGAAATAAAGTTGAACTGATAAAATTGTTATATATAAACTCATAATCTGATTCATATACGGAGTACAATGTACTGAAACAAATGAAAACAAAATCATGCTTAATTACATAATTATGCACAAATTTAGGAGTCACTTGTGAATAAATGAGCTGGGTTTGAAACAATCGAATATATATGACAAATTTTACGCCCATTACACTGGATTATTTATGACCCGGAATCGATGTCGACTTCAAGTTTTGTAAGGTTGAGATCTTTGCGTATCTCCTTTTTCACTTATATATTATCGACCTACAAAACAGTAATTGGGCAAACAAGGTTCAGATTAAAATTCTAATATTAAAGTACTATAAAGTTAAAAAAAGTCAAAAATTAAAAATATTTTTAAAAAAATAGTAAAATAAAAACTTACAAAAATCTAAGAAATTAAAAAGTCGAAAAATAACATATTTCGTACTAAATTAAAAATGATCAAAAAATTCTAAATTAAAAACGTCAAAAATTTTAAAAATTAAAATACTTTGAAATTCTAAAATTAAAAACATCAACAAAGTTTACCCTAACTCTCATTACAACGTCAACAAAGTTTACCCTAACGTCAACAAAGTTAAAATTCTTAATTAAAAAATTACTTCATCTTATTCAACTAAAAAAAATCAACTTGATAATCTATATAGAGTATATGATACTATTGAAATTCATATTATTAATTACTAACATTAAGAAGGTTAATCAATAACTATGAGTTGTAATCATCTCATACCAATTCGACGGCTAGCTCCAGTGATCCAAAACACCTGCAAAATAAAATGAAGAAAATACAAATAAAATCAATCTTGATCAACCATATATGGAGTACAAAACTATTGAAACCCAAATCATTGATCACTAACATTAAGAAGATTAATCAATAAAAATGAGCTATAATCATCTCATACCAATTCCACTGCTATCTTCAGTGACCCAAACAATCTGCAAAACAAAATGAAGAAAATACAAATGAAATCAATCTCAAATTTATTTTTTAAAAAAAAATCACAATAAACAGATAGAACAAAACTGATCACTATAATTAAAAACAAAAACTCAAAGCAAAACCACTACTTAAACGATTGAATATGAACAAAATAATTAGGTCAACCCAGCACAACACTTGGGTATATAAAATAATTTGGAGTATAATTTGATTGAATATATAAAATCAAATGATGTTGGAAGAAAAAAAAAGTCCTAGTACGAAGAACATAAAAAAACATAATTAGTATTACCTATTTCGATTTCTTTGGAATTCAAGTGTAAATCTTTTATTTGATTAAGAGTTGAACATTCTATTTCCTCTCATGAAGATTTTAGGAAGATTTGTAACGAATTAATTTGAATTAATAGTACAGAGTATTTAAGATTGTAGAAAAAAACGGTAGATTGCTATGAAATGAAAGGACAATTTTTTTTGGAATAAAATATAGTAATTTTTTTTGTGTGGGAGTATTTTGTTTTTTTGATTTCGAAATTCCATTGTTTTCAAGTGCATTGTTTTCAAATAGTTTGGAAGGGATGAGTAAATAATTTTTGTGGCATAAATCAATGGTGATTGTTATCGAGATTGATTGTTATTGTGGAGTTATCTTCGAGATTGATTGAATTAATGGTGTTAGGTTGATTGAAAAATGAAAAGTGCAGTAAATCTCAATTGAGTTGAGTAAAAACGAAAAGTGCAATAAAAATTCAGAGATTGGGTAGTTGTGCCAACATTAAATGCAGCAAAGACCTTCCTAATACACTGTACACTAACTAAAATGCTTGAAATCAAAACATGCAAAAAGGAGACTTATTCTCAAATGGACTCATATGGAGGGTGACACCTAATGGTTTTTGGTCCTTGAATTTATATAAAGAAGATTTAATGTACCCTAAATTGACCCACTATATAATCTCAAATTTCTTTGTTGACGATGAGACTAATTAGATTAGTCAAGACTCGATTGAAATTGGGAACGTAAAATTACTTGAATTTATTCTTAACGATGAGTCCTAATAAGATTAAGACAAGACTCGGTTAAATTATGGTGGTGACGGAACGGAACGAGGCCAACTCGGTTGGCACGAGTATGACTCGGTCGGGATGAGTGTGACTCGGATGACACGGGTATATCCCGATCAGAACGGGATGACCCGGGCCGCAAAGGTTTGACCAAGACGACACAATATTTACTCGGACGACATGGTGTCGAGTCGGGTGACGCTTTTAAGAAAAGTCATTTTCTTGCGTTTGTGTGTTGATTCTGAATCAAACATGGATTATATTTTATTTTTCCGAAACAATGAAAAATTAGTTTTCTAAATCGGTAAATAATGTTATGCATTGTAATTATCATATTATAATAAGTGGGTCGGGAAACGAGTTTCTCGAGTCCTAATTGATTTTGATGAATTGTTCATCTATATGACAATTATAAGTTGCAGATCGATTGTGAATCGAGTTTTGTATATTCGTTCAATTTTCCCGGGTGGGGAATTGTTCTTCATAGTTGGAAAAATGAAAGATAGTGGTGGAATTGTTCAAACCAAATAGCAATTACGTATTGTGATATGATTACGAATCAAAATATGGGATCTTTTAACTTGTTTTATGCACAATTCACTAATAACAATTGAATAATTATGTCATACGATGCATGAGGTTTGTTATTTGAGACTTGTGACTTGTGTGCTTAGAACTGATAGGTTGCCTTGTAAGTTGACCTAGTGGCATGGTTAGGACCCATATGCATTTAATCCCTAGCACAAATATTAAGTATTGCCTTTCCAGAATTGACCACTACAACAATTTCATATCATTGGTTGAAGTGACTGCCTAAGCGGTGCTTTGCCGATGTGTGTGGACTGAGTAGGTGGGTAACAGTTACCCACAGGTTCAGTCTGGTTTGCTTAACATTGCTATCAAGTCGGACTTGGGCTCTGAGGCAAATAGTTGGTGTCATATGATGACTAATTCCGACGAACCAAGAATTACATATTGATGTAATTGACAAGTTTGTTGTCTACCTTTACTTTTGGAGCTTGAGCAGTGAGCCCAAGTTCACTTGAGCGACAAAAGGTTTAGGATCTTGAAATATTATGCGAACTTGAGGGTAGTTTGCATGATTTTATCTTAAAAATGCTTAAGATTGTTAATATTAATTATCGTTTTTCTTTGCATATAATTGTAGTTGTAATTTAGTTCCTTTATCACATTTATTAAAGATGAGTTTGAATTGTTCAACCTTGTTGATTGGTATCTTGAGAATCGTTCTCAAAATTAGAGATACGGATTTTGTGCTTGTGAATGATAATTCCGGCAGATTATGACCAATGCTAATATACAGTATGGACTGTATAATTAGAGTTATGGAGATAACTACTATAAGTACCAAAATCAATTGTTTCAATAAAGGGAACCGTTCTAATTAAGTGAGAAAATGTCGAAGATGATCTAATTAATCCATGTCATACGATGACGTGATTATATTGATAATCAAGAAATTTTGGATGTTTCTTTCTAGAGAATTAGGAATCGTTTCAATTAGTCCTAAGTTTAGGTCACTTTATTATGAATAAACATGTGACTTAATAAGGTTTTTCACCTTTTAGCATGAGATGTTAAAAGACGATTGAGCATTGTATCAAGAAGGCAAATAGTACTAATGTTCTATGAGTTCATTAAGAAAATTGCTTGAGATAATGATTATTGATTCTAAGATGTTGGTTAAAGTAAGAGAAGAATAATTGTTATCATACCCAAACTTGTTACCAAATTTAGATTAGGTACATTTTTATTAGTCATTAATGTAATGACAAATATATGACATTGCATTGGTAGATAGCTTTCTAGAAGTGTCTAGAAATTCTGCAAATCAATTGAAGTATGACTTCAGATGTGTATGTTACTGAAGTAATAGTTACTTTCATTCCGCTATTTTGGTATAAGATACTAAAATGCAACTATTACATTGTGGATGTGATGGCTCAAAGAGAGTGGAATAATGATATATATAAGTGAAGTGTTTTATGATTGAAATGGACAAACGTTGTTGTTTCATATATAAAAGGAAAATCACTTAATTTTATCATAAAGCTAAATACTGGAATTGAATAATTGTTATTCTTGTACTAGTCATAAGCAAGAATATTGATTCTGTTTCATGTATGGGCATGAAAAGTTTTAATAAAAGTAGAACAATTGTTGCTCTATACCTTGCAAGAATATGAGGTACAATAAGGCTAAACATGATTGTTGAGCTCTACATTTCTAGTAGGTAATGCTTTTATTTGTAACATAACGACCAAAAGGTTCAAGTCCCTCGACTCAAGTTTTACCTATTATGGCATTGTCCATAATCCATGAGAAAAGAAACATAAGAATAGTTTCACAATGATGAAATTATAAACCTTATTGATAAGGATCAATTGAGGTAAATGGATCTTGTTAAGATGGATAAATGACATTAGAAGTGACTGCTATTATTTGTAATGGAAGGGTACTTAGACTTGTTGGATCACACATATACAGATACGTGTGAGTTTAACTAGTAGTGTTGCAAAAATGGGTAACATGTATGGTTTTGTTCATTTGATGAATTTTGAAACTGAATGCTTTGAATTGTTCAAGGAAATTCAGATAAAAGTACAAGATCAACTTGATAAGTTGATATGAGTCGTTCGATATGATTGAAACAGGGAGGAATTGAACTAAAAGATTGCGATCATCTTAGAAGTAGTGAAAAGTGTTTCAAACTACATCAAACCATATTTGATATGATTTGGTCTATGATGAGTTATGCAGACTTTATTGACGCTTTAGAAAGTTATGCACTATAAAAGTCTTTGTACAAATGTTGATGAGATTGTCCATGAAAATCGGAGAATAGACACCATATGAGATATGGATTGAAAATGTTCTTAAAAGTCTTTTGTTAATTATCAAATTAAGTTTAAAGAAAATTGTTTTCTAGAACTTAGACTCAATTATGGCATGTGTTTTATTAGGGGTATTATGTTAATTCTACAAACCATCCAAAGAACAAAACTGTTTTGTTGCATGGAGTGGTATGTTTCTTTTAAAAATATGTGATTTCTAATAGAAACAATGGGAGTAGAATCGACCTTGAATTGTTCAAAATTAACAGGAATTCTCTACAACTGTTGAAGAGAATATTGATGCATTCATGAAAAGTCACGATCATCTTAGCTGTAAAATATTACCCTACATAGGTTTGACCTATGATGAAACAATAATGGGCAAAGACTCCAAAACTCACATAAAATCTAAAAGATTCTACATACCATAACTACCAAGTATAGACTTTGGTTAAATGGGTCTTATAGTGAAGAATAGTCTTCAATATAAAGACAATGTAGATTGATATAAGAGTATCTATGAAGCATAGTAGGTAGTTAAGAATTGATCTCATAGTATTGACTATGGAAAAATTCTTTTTACAACATTATGCTTAAGTCTATTAGGATTAATTTAGCATTTTAAATGTCATCACTCATTATGATGAGTTTTGGACATATATATGTGAAATACATTTCTTGAAAGGGATGCAATATGATGTGTGTGCGACACATTGTATGAATTTCGTATTATTAAAATTGCTAGGCAAATGTGAGTACTCCGATTTGATTGGAGTATGGAGCAAGTATCATCGTTCTCAATGTGTTAATTCAAATTTGTTTGTTTTCTATTGAGATGAAGAAAGACAGTGTGTACAAGAGGCTAGTGGGAGTGCATTCATCATTATGATTTGGTATGTAAGTGACATACTTCTCTAACTAAACGACATTTGATTGCTTTGCAAGAAATGTGTTTATTATGTGCTCATGTGACGAGTAGATAGATACTAATCTAGTGAGTGTCACTAGAATGCTATCTAAGAATTGTTCCTTTGCGCTTAAGAAGCAAAAGGGGAATTATTTAAGAGATGCGCATGATGTGATAAGTGAATTATTGTAAACAAGTTACAACGATTCATGCTTCCAAATAGACAAAGATGACGTGAGATTGTAATCTCAGTAAATTTTGTTTTGGATTAGAAGTTATGTGTTGGAACAGTTCCAAAGGATAAATTTGTGACTAGTATTATAATTAAAGTTAGTGTTCTATTGATTTTGAAGCAAATAGACGTTTGATTATGAATTAAGCACACACTCAACTTTCAAGTTTATGAAGCAATTGTTGCTTATGAAACTAACAGTTTGCCTTAACTGAGAGAAGGTAGATTGGTCATATGCTTGTAAATAACCGATACAAATGTTGTATGTCCCGAAACCTCCTCTACATAAAGATCATATTGGTTATGATCGGTATAAGATGCATGAGCGAGTGGTCTTAGTACTTTTAGAGGTGTTTGTTTTAGTGGGAGTCATTATGATAATTAGTATATGTCTGACATATTGTCATTTTGTTAATGTAACCGAGTTTTGTCCTTAAATAATTTACATTGATGAAATAGATCACTAAGTACGTGACTTAGTCTTGGAACTCTATTTGGATGATGTAATTATTTTGTCTCTAGTCAGGGTATTGGGTTGGGACATTTGAATACCCTTAAATGACTAGTGTGTGAGTTGGTTGATGACTAAGTTCCTTGAGTCATAAGTATTGAGATACTAAACCAGGCACACAGGTGTATGTTAAGAACATGCATTAGACAGACCCGTCGAAAAGGATTTTACTAAGATTTCGCTTTGTGTCAGTAAAGTTCTTTGCAAGTTATGAACTTGTACGGTCTTTAGACCTGAGTCTTTGACTATTCTGTACATGTGATGTGTATGCTTTGATACTATTCCTCGTCAGCTATGAAAGGGGGCTATGGATGGTTATTGGGCATGCATGGATCATATGATAGGATGTGGTTAGACAAGAGGGGATTTGTTCTTCCTTTATTGAAAGGAATTTATTGTTTCTTGGCCACTCGAAGAGTGTGACTTGTGCAAATGCGTGGCCGCGCTCAGATAGGATGATTGTCATCTATCTGCTATTTTAACAAGTCAACTCAAAGATTCGAGTAAAAGATTGAGACATGTGAGGATGACACTTCTTCTTACCTCATTCTCAATTGGAGACAATAGTAGGAAAGAGACTTAACGTCGTTCTCGAGAGGACATGTGCAAGTGGGAGACTGAAGGAGTTATGTCCACTGTCCTACGGATTAACCCGCTTAAGTCTATGTATCCGATATGCCTTGCTAGAGGTCGATGTCGGGTTGACATGTAAATAGGTTACGTGTCTGGTAGTCTTAAGTGGGCCCATTGGGTCACACACAATATGTACGGGATATTATTAATATATATCGATATATTAAATATATCGGGTCAGTAGTAATACGGACCCAGTTGCGTTGTCGGGTTATGGTAATTAGAGTTATACTAATAATCTAATTATGGTAATTAGAGTTATGGGAATAACCTAATTCTACCTTCTCATCTTCCATATAAGAAGGTTCATATGATGAACCAAAATATAGGATAAAGAGTATTGACTCATAATATATTCGTCTTATAAAGAGTTATAAGAGAGATATAGAGAGAAGTTGTGAGACGGTCTCACGTACCTTTATACTAGCATATACGTCGCAGTTCCGTACCCGTGTGGATACCAAAGGAGGCATCACGTTTGGGTTGCTTTATTCTGTCCGTGGAGATTATTTATTATGTCCGTGAAGATTATTTATTCTGTCCCTGGAGATTATATATATTTCTGGGTTTTATTATACTTCTTATTAATACGTTGTTCCGCTGCAAATAAGGTATAATTGTTATCCCTCTACTTTTGTCTTTTCGGTTAATACTCGTAACAGGTCCTTGGGTTTAAGGGTTGTAACCCTACAACTAATACATTGAGAAAATAAAAATACTAATACATTGAGAATAATATAAAAATACTACGCCCTCCAACCCACTATGATTAACCCACTTATTATTTTAATCCCTCGCATTTGAATAAAAGTGGGTAAATCGTGGGTTGGAGGGAGTACCAACTATGCAAATACTTGAAGTGTGTTGTCAATGTTATTTTAGTTATAATACAATACTTAAATTAATTCTCATAAATGAGAACAACTATTTATTTGTAAATAATCATGTAAATATAACGAGTAAGGAAATTTTGAAAGTTGTTGATTAACAGTTTTTATATTTATTAATGTATTTATTTATGATATTTATGTTTTTTTAATGAAGGCAGATGAAAAGATTTTTTTTTTTAAAAACCTATTAGTGATTAATTCATAATGTTTATACTTCTTTTATAAAGGTAAATGATTTTTTTTAATAAACAATTAATTAATAATTTAATTAATAAAAATTTAAAAATAAATGTAAATAAGCAATTTTTGATGAAATAATTAATAAAAAATTTAAATAACCGTTAAATAATATATATTTTTATATGGGCAAATGAAAAGTTTTGTAGATGAAACAATTAATAATTTAATTAATAATGCATATTTGTTTAATAAAGACAAATGAAAAAAAGTTATGAAAAATTTCTTAATTTAGTTAATAAAATTTAATAAATCATTTAATGATATATTTTTTGAATAAAAGACAAATGAAAGGTTTTTGATAAATAAAAATTAAGATGAAACAATTAATAAGTTATTGAATAATGCTTATATTTTTTTATAATAAAGACAAATGAAAAGTTTCTGATGAAATAATAAATAATTAAATTAATTAAATTTTTAATAATAAAGGGAATTGAAAAGTTTTTGATGTAACAATTAATAATCCAATCAATAAAAAATTTAGTTAGTTCTTAGGTTTAATTTTAGTTTATTTTTCTTAAGTTATCTCCGCTTTGTATTAATCAAAGTGACAAACACAATAGAGTGTCTTACAAAAAACCGAAACCCTCAAACAAAATAACACTTAACCACTAAGCGTATCAATAATAGATTGCGTATGGGAGAGTTTCGAGTAATTTATTTAAGTTACTTATATAAATTTTAAAATTTGTAGTATTGTTAATCTCATGATATATGAAAATACTTTCTCATTTTAATTATAATATTCTTACTGAGATTTTGGGTTAAAATTTAAGAATTTAAACCTTTAAATTTAGTATAAATATAAATAAGATGCTAAAATTTTTACATGTCATAAATAATAAAGTGGAGTAATATTTTCAAAATTATATATATATATATATATATATATATATCTCAAAAAGTTATGTTTGAAGATCATTGCAGTTGAAAAATAAGATGTAGTCATTTTTAAAAAAATATATGCAAAGCGGAATATTAAAAATTTAATTAATAAAAAATATAATAAACCAGATGTCGTCATGTAGAAAAAAAAGTTAATGAGGAAGGAAACTCTTTAGTTAGATTTTATATTGTTTTGATAATTAAAATATTGAATAATGTTGATTAGTTTGAGACTCAAATGTTAAATGAATTACTCTAACCATTTATAATATGTTACTTAAAATTAACACTCAAAATATTATTTTTGTAAATAATTTTTTGGAAAAATAATTGATTCTTATTCAATAGAATTCCAAAAGAAGTCATACAAGCATCATTTTTCTAAATAATTATTTCCATTTTAAACATCAAAAAAAGTTTACTCTTATATAAAAAAATCATGGGATTTAAAGTCAACAAAAAAATTCCATATAAACATAACCGTCATAGAGAACAATAAAGATATAACATTATACCTAAATCATTAGAAATTGAGAACTTGACAATTGACTTCACAAATGGTCTCTGGATAAAAAAACACAAAAGATAAAATTAGTCTTAAAATTAAAGTTAAGAAACAACAAATTCATTTTATAAAATAAAACTGAAAGAATCATTTAAAAATAAAGTCAACGAAATTTGGATACGAACTTCCAAATATTTTATGTCATCCATTCATTGTTTTATATTCTTTTTTCACATTCTGTAATGAATAAGGTAATTAATAAAAAAAAAAATTAATTGTAAGGGTAAATGAAAAATATTTGTTGAAAAAATTAATAATCTAACTAACATAAAATTTAATAAGCCATTTAATAATATGTTTTTAATAAAGACAAATGAAAAGATTTTTGGTTAAATAATTAATAAAAAAATTTAAATAAATATAATAATTTAATTAGAATATTTTATTAACAAAGACAAATGAAAATTGGGGATGCTCAAATTTTAACCATGCCCATCACAAAGGCGGGAGATAAAACAAGCGCTTTTTGATATTGACCCTAACAAGAGCAGGAGGCCTGATGGCTTCTTATCAGGGTTCTTTAAATCAACATGGCACATTATTGAGAAAGACTTCTACAAAGCTGTCCTAGACTTCTTCCAAACTAGCCATATGGCCAAATAGGTGAACGCAACTATATTAACACTTATTCCTAAGAAAGTTGTACCTGCATCTGTTAAAGATTTCAGGTCTATCTCTTGTTGCTCTACTATCTACAAGACTATTAGTAAAATTTTGACAAACAGGCTAAAGATCGTCATACCAAAATTGGTTGGCTTAAAACAGGCAGCCTTTGTACAAAATAGGAGCCTCTTTGAGAATGTCATGCTAACTCATAATTTAGTGAAAGGATATGGCAGATCTGGCATCTCCCCTAGATGTATGTTGAAGGTGGACATATGCAAAGCTTTTGACACAATCCAATGGGAATTCATTATTAATATGTTGAAGGCTCTCAATTTTCCCTAACAGTTCATAACTTGGATCAAAGGTTGCATTACTAGCTCTTAGTTCTCAGTCAAAGTTAATGGTGAGATTCATGGGTTTTTCAAAGGGCAAGGTGGTATTAGGCAAGGAGATCCTTTGTCTCCTTTCCTTTTTGTATTGAGTATGGAGGTGCTTTCCCGGTTTCTCAGGAAGATTAGAGATGGAAATATATACAGTCTCACTTCATCCTAAGTGTACTAAGATGGACCTAACACACCTTGTGTTTGCAGACGATTTGATGGTTTTCATAAGAGGGGATATTCCATCTGTAGAGAAGGTTAAGGATACTTTAGATGCGTTCTCTAAGTGGTGTGGGTTACTGTGGACATGACGTAGGTCCACCCCGACGCGGCCACGCGCGGGTTTGGGTAGGCGAATGAATCTCGTGGTAAGATTGTTCTCGGGTTCGAAATTTAAGTCAAAATGGAGTCGCCACCGAATTTTGTGGTTATTCGGAACCATACGAGCCCACTCTATGTCGTCATGGGCTACACACAAAGTAAGCCCACTTCGATTTCAGAGTTTATGGGGCTCGTCCCTTTGCATTGTTATATCGATACCGTTTACACCGGCTTTCGTATATAAAATGACTCTCGTGCGCCAAGGGTTTCGGACATCTGGAAACCAAAGGTTCTGAGTAAGGGGTGAGGGTACGTGTTGGGAAGCCCACTAAGGACACCCAATCCCGCCCGCACATGGCGGCCTCTACTAAGACACCGTTCGTGTTCGTTTACGCGCGCTAGTAAAACGACTAAATGATATGCAAACAGCGTTTTCGGGCTAAGCATGTGAATTTTGCGTTAACTACGTCATTTAATGCATCTTAATTATGGTCGAAGTGATTTAGCATGCGAGGTTCATTTATAAAGCGTAAAGCAAATAAATAAATAAAGCTCGAAAGGAAATAAAATAACGTACAAGTTACACGGGCGGAAATACAACCCGGAATTCACAATACAACAATACATAAAAATACTAAACGAAATAATAAAAGATAAGAAAAATAATAGAAACGGACCCGTATGCAAACTAGACCGCGGAAATATGTAGATGGACTAACCCCGATTAAATACACATTATGTCGTGTACTAAACGAAGGATGGAAACATGAGACTGTGGCATATTGCTAGCCCGATCTCATATCCCGTAGTCTTGTCCCGACTTATCATGTCAAAAATTGATCAAAGTCGTTCTACGTGTCGTGATGTGCATGGTTTTGAAAATAGGAAGGTCACGTGATGGTCTTTACACGTGATGACTAAAGTCGATAAAAGGACGGGGCTTGAAATGTGTGTCAAACCCCTCGGTTTTATGGGTTACAGGACCCACTCGATCGAGTCGTGGGCTGACTCGGTCGAGTGCGTCCTTTACGTAGCTACTGCCCATTTTTGTGGGTGCTACTCGATCGAATAGCATACGTACTCGGTCGAGTAGCCCATGTACGAGTGATAACTCGTTTCGTTTCATGACTTAAAATCGATGGTCGGCCAAACCAAATACGAATATCGCATGATTCGTATTTAACTTGGCCTCCGGTACTATAATCGTGTATGAACGATTATAATGCCGTTATCGGAGTTTTAGGAAAATGTTTATCGTTATACTAGAAAATTTGAATTAGTGACGAAATCTTCCCTCTACGTCACGACATCGGAACTAACTCTTTCGAGTTATATGATGTCGGTTTTCGTGTCAACGGGTTTCGCACTAATTATAGAAATGGGATTAAATACGTTCAACTATGACCGATTGCAATTGCGTCACGCCCTTGAGTACGTTGGGGCGGGGCTCTTCGAAAGGGCTCCACCTCCGTCGTTGCTCGTAAAGGGATTAGACGGACTTTAGGCAAACATCATAGTCAAGCGGATTTAAAATCGAGATTTGATATTAAAATATATATACGCGGTATGATGACGATATTAGTAATGAAAGATGATACAAAAATGAAAATGCAAAAAGTATAATAATGTTAGTGTTAGTGTTAATGCTACGATTATGATTGCAATACAAAATGCGATAAAATAAATGACAAAGAGACGAGATAGGAGGGATCGAGATGGGGTTTAGGACACCCTCAACATACATGCTAGGTAGGAACCTCGGAAATGGACTCGTAAATAGCGACGGGACGCCGGAGTATCGAGGATGTACGCGAGTTATGGTGTGTGTGTGTGTGTGTTATGTCGTTATTTCAAGGGACAGAGGCTCGGGTTTTGTGTGTTTTGCTTAGGGTTTCTAAGGCTTGATGTGTAGGTGAGTTGTGGCTGAAATGTAGGTAAAATGTAGGTTAAAACCTTAGGAAAAATCTTGTGAAATGAGAGGGGGTCGTGGGGTATTTATAGGCGTTACCCCACGACATAAGGGCACTCGATCGAGTGGCCCTAGTGCACTCGATCGAGTGCCTTTGCAAATGGGCCAAACCCGGTCTAAGGCGCTCCACTCGACCGAGTGGGTCTATCCACTCGATCGAGTGGATCAAGCAAATCGAGCTATTATAGGAAGGGGTTGACTTTGTTGATTTGTTTGTTTTTATTTGAATTTAGACTTGGCGCCAGCTTCTAGAAGCTGAATGTGGCTGATTTGTGAGACGGTTTCGTCTTTGACCGGGTTTTGACCCGGTCGCCAAAAGACGGGATTTATTTTTGGTGTCGGTTTTGGCCCAAATTAGTCTTATTTGACTCGGAACGACCCACTGGGCCTGAATTTGAGGTTTGTTTTGTGAGATTTCTACTCCGTTAAAAGTCCATGTCGGATATTATTGATTCCGAGTCCAAGTCCGAGTATACCAAGTCACGTTTGCGTCCGATCATCATCGGGTGTTTTTTCGGAGACTACCATAGACACGTGGCAGTCAAAATGCGGGTGTCTACAGAGCCCCCACTCTGACTGAGGCTTGGACAAGGCGAAAGTCAGAGTAGCTACCAAGTCCGTTAAGACCTGGTAGACTTCCGGTCGGGTCGTTTATAGTCCAGTGGACTCGCGTGAAGGGCTCGCCAGCCATAAGCAGAGGGTCATACCTGTCCTGATGATGATAGCTTTGCGGGGAGTCAGACTTGTAGCATAAGTCCTGGGCGTGCCTATACGTGGGCCCATCCCGTACCGTTTTGGGGAAAATGCCGCCTCGGGCGCTCCGCTGGGGAAATATGTGAGCTGTACGGGCTTGCTTTGGAAGCCTTGGGTCGTACCTGTGCCGATGATGATGCTCCGTGGGGAGTAAAGCTGGCCTCTTTTGGGGAGCAGGTGTACCCGTATGCCGACACATCACACCTTGGATGTAGCATACCGGGGAAAAGCTGACTTCGTTGGGGAATAGTTTTGCGGGGACTTGCTTCTGAAGTCTGGAGTGTACCTGTATGCTAACACATAACAACTTGTATGTAACAGATAGGCAAAACACTGACTCGTGCTGGGGGGATAAAAATATTTGAACTTTTGAAGGGACAAAATTTTGAAAAGAAAATTTTCTATCGCGAAGTAATTTTATCACAGAAAAATTTTAGAGACTCTTAGGAAAGCTCGGGACAGCTTGATTCCTATTCTGGGTTCTAGTTTGAAATCAGGCCTGCGCGCGCATAGGGCCCAGTCTGCTGAGGAGGCAAAGTAGTTAGGTTTTCAGTTAGGTTTTCTCATTATAAATATGAGAATCCCTGCTTCAGTTTTCTGCATCTCAACTCAAATTCTTCTTTTCCTTCTCAAACTCTTTTAGACTTTCAAGAAAGCAAGAAATTCCTGTCATGGGTATCGATCACTTGACAGCTATGCTTCTCGCATGGTCCCAATATTTTCGGGATGAGGAAAAGGTCCGTCTGACCCAGATGAGAATTGTCAATCTATTCCCTTTCCAGCGTCTAATAACTGACTCGCATTTCCTGGACGCCTGCCTATCGTTTTGGGACACCACCCATCACGTATTCGCGTTCCCGCGGGGAGAAATATGTCCTTTAACCGAGGAGGTTGCGGCTATAGGTGGTTGGAGCTCTGCTGTTCAGCCAGCTATTCCTCCGTTCTACCCGGATCCAAGAAGGAGATTAAGGGAGTTTTTGGGTTTGTCTCATGCTGAGACAAATCGGATGGTGCGGGGAGATACCGTTTCCCTGTTTGACCTGGCCGACAAGTTCATGAATCCCCGGGATGTGAGGGCCACCCCTGCTCACAGGCGTAGGGCATTCGCCTTTTGCATGCTGCACTGCTATGTTTTCGAAGGGCTGATGGAACTTGACTCATGCAGGGGTCAAATCAGGTTGATTGGAGTGGTTGACCAGATGGAGACTGGTCATAACCCTGCTTGGCTAGCCACTGGAGAAATCATCATGGGTCTGGATGCTAGGCGGCTTGACCCAACTCGACCACTGACGGGGAGTACCCGTATTCTGCAAGTATGCATCTCGATATTTTTTTTTTCGTGCGATTTTTCTGATGTCTGTAAGTCACTCGATCGAGTGGACCTGTCACTCGATCGAGTGACACTCATATCGAGCTACTGCCTGTTTTCAGAGGGCTAACTCGATCGAGTCACCTGCCGCATTCGATCGAGTGGACCCTGGCGAACCATTCTGTTGCTTATAAAATTTGTGTATTCTTTTCAGATATGGCTGTCGGAGCGGTTATCGATTATAGAGACCCCTCCGAGCATTCCCAATTATCGGAGCAGTCAGATTAGCTCTCGAAGGCGACGAATAAGCTCGAGTCATCAAATAAACCGAGCTTATTGGGATGAAGAGTTGGTGTTTCACGGGGGTCCCTTGATTAGGTGGACCGTCGCTTGGTGGTTCCTCTCGAAGTTGGCTGGACTGGCCAAGAGAGACCAAGCTCGCTACCTGGTGATTCTGTCCCTAGACTGGACAGTTCATATTTACCCGGACCGTCTCCTGAGGCAGTTCGGTTTGTCTCAGCGCATCCCTGAGACTGAAGCCATTATCAGCGTCTCGCTCCAATTGACGGACGCTATGTGCGACACCTGGTTGCAAAGATGGTTCACTCGTCCTACATGGACTATACCCAGCCCTTGCCAATCCGCTTGGGTGTCTCGGGCTTATCAGAAATGGACTTCTGAGGAGTTCGAGGAAGCTCGCAAGGCCTTGAAGCTTGATGAGGCCTTTGAATTGGTCCATCGCGAGACGGCGAAGGACAATAGGGACTTCTTCACCGGGGGAGATATTCCTGAAGCTACAGTCCGGGAGGAATCGGGTCTTAAGTCACAAACTAAGACTCGATCTAAGGAAGTCGGTTCTAGCAGCACTCGGGGCAGACTGACTTGGAGAGACGCCTTGGGCCAAGGTTGGCGGCCCGGGACCAATTAGGTCCGCGTGACCGGCTCCCTGAGCCCGTGAGGGCCCGACTTGGGTCTATTGATGTGATAGAGGAGTCGGGCTCAAACAATCGAGCCCGAGCTAGAGAGGTTCCTGTGGTGATTCGGGAACGCTCTCCTCCGCGTCGTCGCCAGTGGACGGCTAAGGAGGCCAAGGACAAAGGGAAGGGCAAGATGCCCTAAATGCCGAGTCCTTTAGCTTTATTATTATTTAAGTACTATTATTATTTTGTGTTGTGCTTTTTGTATTTTTTTTTTTGAATTCCTGCATTTTTGTAATTTCCCGAGTTTGTCGGGATTTTTTGAATTAATAAAAGAAGTTTATTATTAAACCGCTCCTGTTTTTTCTCGATTGCATTGGTTGTACCCTTTTGAGGGGTTGCCTAGGTATCCGCGATTAGCAGAATCAAACCAAACGTAGTTCAGGCTTAGTAAATTTGCAATTTCGAATTACACCAAGACTATTGGTTCAAGATGTTTGCGACAGTAGAATAAGTAATTCTAGCTTATTGACTTGCTTTTTGAAAAGAATGATTTTTATAAAATTTGCTAATGACATTGAGAAGAGGCTAGGGGTAGTAACGCTTCAGTTGGTCCATGTTGGTTGGGTTGACAAACTCATTCCCGTCTAGGTCCGTCAGCATCACTGCTCCCCCTGATAGGATCTTCTTCACAAGATATGGTCCAGCCCAATTGGGTTTGAATTTTCCCCTTGGGTCAACTGGTAGTAGAGCCCGGATTGACTTAAGGACTAGGTCGCCTTCTTTAATGTGTCTGGGCCTTACTCTCTTGTTGAAGGCCCGTTGGATCCTCTTCTGGTAGATTTGGATATTATTGAGGGCGCGAGATCGTCGTTCGTCTAGTAGAACCAACGAGTCATATCGTGCTCGAACCCAGTCAGCTTCGGGTACTTGGCTTTCTAGCAGAATTCTGAGGGATGGTACCTCTAACTCAACTGGTTGGACTGCCTCCATCCCATAGGTTAGGTAATACGGCGTTGCTCCGATTGCGGTGCGAATTGATGTTCGCTATCCCCATAGGGCAAAAGGTATTTTGTCGGGCCAGTCCCGGTAATTATCAGCCATCTTTTTGAGTATGGTGACAATTGTTTTATTAGCCGCCTCTACTGCTCCATTAGTTTGAGGGCGGTAAGGCGAGGAAGTATGCCTTTGGATTTTATACTTGGTCAGCAGGGCTGCAGTCTCGGCTTGGAAATAAGTCCCGTGATCACTGATAAATTCAGACGGAATCCCATATCGGCATAATATTTTGTTCTGGATAAACTTGGCGACATGCTTAGCATTGAGAATGCGATATGATTCAGCTTCGACCCATTTGGTGAAATAGTCGATGGCTACCAAAATAAAGCAATGCCCACCGGTACCAGAGGGATTTATTTTCCCGATTATGTCAATACCCTATGTTGAGAATGGCCAGGGTGACGTCATGGTATACAGCAGTGATGACGACATATGTTGCACATTGCCAAAGATTTGACAGTTATGACAATGTTTGACATACAACCGGCAGTCGGCTTCCATGGTATTCCAGTAATAACCGAGCCTCATGATTTTCCGGACCAGCATGTGGGCATTCATATGTGGGCCGTTTTTACCATCATGTACTTCGGCCATAACCTTTTCAGCCTTATACTTGTCAACACAAAGGAGAAGAGCCCCCTGTGCCGTTTTTTTGTATAACTGACCGTCGTCGGTAAGGATGAACTGGGTGGCTAGCCTCCGTAAGGCTTTCTTGGCTCGACCTTCGTCCCGGGAGGATATTCTTCGTTTTTCAGGTACGTTAACACAGCCTGATACCATGGTTCGGGATCAGTTATCTCAATGTCTTCGATGTCGTGGATGTACGCCGGCTCGGAGCGTCTTTCGACGCAAATCGGCATACTGGTCACGTGGTCGGGAATGTTCAGCAAAGATGCCAATTTTGAGAGTGCATCTGCAAACTGATTCTCTTCCCGGGGTAGGTATATGTACTCTACCTTTTGGAATTGTTTCTCGAGATCCCTTACTCGTGCCTGGTAGGCCACGAGATTAGCATTTCGAGTCTTCCATTTTTGGAGTGCTTGGTTAATGACCAAGGATGAGTCAACATGTACCCGGAGATTTGTGATCCCCAGATTGGCGGCGACTTGTAGCCCGTAAATGCATGCTTCGTATTCTGCTGCATTATTGGTAACATCAAAGTCCAGTTTGATGGAGACGGGAGTATGCTCCCCTTTTGGTGAAATTAGGAGGATCCCGACTCCGAACCCACGAAAATTGGAAGCTTCATCGAAGTATAAATCCCAAGTTTCAGTATCAGTATGGAAAATATCTTCGTCTGGGAAGGACCAGGCGTCGGTGTGTCCTTCTTCGGTTATCGGGCTGTCGGCGAGAAATTCAGCTACTACTCGACCTTTAATAGCCTTTAACGGTACAAACTTCAAGTCGAACTCTGCCAGCATTAGAGTCTATCTACAGATTCGACCGTTGAGAACGGGCTTTTCGAAGATGTATTTGATCGGGTCCATTTTGGATAACACATGGACCTCGTAACTGAGCATATAGTGCCGGAGTTTCTTAGTGGCCCAGACTAGAGCCAAACACGTCTTTTCGAGCATGGTATATTTGCACTCATACTCTAAAAACTTCTTGTTGATGTAGTAAATGGCTCGTTCTTCGGAGTCAACCGTCTGAGCCAGCATAGCCCCCATGGCTGTCTTGGTCGTCGTTAGGTATAACAACAGAGGCAAGCCGGGGTGAGGAGGCATTAAGACCGGCGGAGCAGACAGAATTTCCTTGATCTTGTCGAAAGGAGCTTGGCACTTGTCATCCCATAGTACCTGTTCTCCCACTTTCAGTTTCTTGAAAATTGGTTCGCACACCATGTTCAGCTTGGAAATGAACCGACTAATATACTGGACTTTCCCGAGAAATCCCCTTATTTCTTTTTCGGTTTTGGGAGGTTGCATCTCGGTAATGGCTTTGATTTTAGCTGGGTCGACTTCGATACCTCGTTGGCTAACGATATGACCCATTAATTTGCCTGATGTTACCCCGAAACTGCATTTTTGAGGGTTTAGCCTCATGTTGTACTTGCGTAGTCGGGTGAAGAATTTTCTTAGGGCGGTGATGTGACCGTCCCATTCTTTAGATTTGACGATCATGTCGTCTACATAAACTTCTACCTCTTTATGCATCATGTCGTGTAATAAAGTGGTAGCGGTCCTCTGATATGTGGCCCCGGCATTAATGAGGCCGAATGGCATGACGGTGTAGCAGTAAGTACCCCAAGGTGTTGTGAAGGTAGTCTTACTCATGTCTTCTTCCGCCATCTTGATCTGATTGTACCCCGCATACCCGTCCATGAATGATAGAAGGGCATGATCGGCTGTGTTATCTACCAGTATGTGGATATGTGGTAACGGAAAATCATCTTTCGGGCTCGCTTTGTTGAGATCCCGAAAATCAACACATACCCGCACCTTACCGTCCTTTTTAGGAACCGGTACGATGTTTGCCACCCAGTCCGGATACTCGGACACTTGTATGAAGCCGGCTTTGAATTGTTTGTCGACTTCTTCTTTTACCTTGAGAGACCACTCGGGCCTCATCCGACGAAGTTTTTGTTTGACCGGTTTGCACCCGTCTTTGATTGGTATGTGGTGCTCGGCTATTTCCGGTCTATCCCCGGCATGTCCTTGTAGGACCATGCGAAGACATCCTTGAACTCTTGGAGGAGGTTTATGAACTGTTGTTTCTCCTCGGGATCTAAGGATAACCCTATCTTAAGTGTCTAAGGCTCTAAGGTTGTTCCCACATTTATGGACTCGGTTTCTTCGATCACCGGGTTTCGGGACTCCCTTTGCTCTAGTTGCTCGATCAGATGTGGAGGTAAGGGTACCTGTTCGTCTGGTTTCATAATGTCATAGCATAAATCATTTTTGAAAGCAGAATTTAAAAGAGACAAGTCGTAAGCAGAACGGTTGTTATTATTGATTGAAAATTTGGAGAACAGCTCAAAGAGAGCAGCCATCTGATCATTGGTCAGTGGCGGAATTGGTAAGGCCTTTGGGACAGACCCCGAAGTGCCAGCAGCAAGAATGATAAAGGGGAGAGGGGTTACAGGAGTGATTCTAGCACCGACTTCCCTAGACTCGACCTCAGACTCTGACTCAGACTCCGACTCAGACTCGGACTCAGACTCAGATTCAGGCATGTCTCCCTCTCCAGTGACCAGCTTGTAGGTTCTTCCCTGACTGTCAGTCCACTTGACAGTCTTCCTCCAGGCCCTGTTTCTCGTCTCGGAATCAACATTCGAGATCAGCTTGGTCGGGTCAAACCTGTTGCTGCGGAGGATCTGGTTGACCAGGTCTTCCTTTGGAGTTGGGGCTATGATGTCTTCCCCAAATAGTAGCCCTAGCGCGGGCTCAGCATCTTCAGCTCCGTTGGATTGGATGAGGGCGAACACATCATCCGGGATATAGTTGCAGTCCCGGGCCAAGTGGGTACCGAGCTGCACAGCATTCGGCTGGTACAGACCAACCTGAACAGCCCCAAATACCGGTGTGACAATGTAGTCAGCCAACCGTGGGCTGTAAGGGCTCAAGTGGATACCCTTAATAATGTTGCAGGCCTTCTCAATTCCTGCTCGGACAACATTATCGGGAGTTATGGCATACCCGAGACCAAAGTGAGACTCTTCATCTTTGAGAACCTCGATGATCTTCCCAGCTGGAAGATCGGGTCGAGAGGTAGCCCCCGGAAAGTACCCTAGGTTTTGGAGCATCGTGTCGATGCTCGTAGTGAAGTAAGGCCTGAAGAGGTACTCTTCCTCGATCATCCCCACAAAATCGAACCCCCAGAGGTCCGTGCGTCCCGTGGCGTTACAGCTAGCCACAGTCATTGGTGTTGCCTCTAAAGTGATGACATCGTTAAGCAGAGGCATCTTGATCTTTCGGTGGAGGGTGGAGGACACCGCCTTGACCGCGTGGATCCAAGGCCTACCTAGGAGCAAGTTGAATGACGAGGTGATGTCGATCACCTGGAATTCGAGCTCCTTTTCTATCAGGCCGGTTATGATGGTCAGTTTCACGGCCCCAGCTACCGACTTTGGGCTCCCATCAAAGGCTTGGATGGTTTGAGCAGTCGGGATGTAATCGGCCTCGGTAATGCCGAGGGCTTTGGCGGTCCTTAGTGGAAGGACATTCACAGCGGACCCGTCATCAACTAGGGTCATAGGGAGGTATTTTCCTCGGCAAACCACCGTAATGTAAAGGGCCAGATTGTGGGAGGCCCCGAATGGCGGTAGGTCGGCTTCAGAGAAAGTAATCATCGGACCTCCTTCCTTGGCTTTGCCCTTCAGGTGGGGCAGGACCGTGGCTACCATTTCAGCAGGGGTAACCAAAGAGTCAACCTTAATTTGATCGAGAGCCTTTGTAAGTGCTTCTCGATGCTCTTGTGAGCTGACTAGGAGCTGCCATATAGTGAGGTCATCTCGGGTCTTCTTCAGCTGCTTTACGAGGGCCGTTTCAGCAGTTGGCTCCTCGGGGGCGACTTCTGTCCTGAATGGCTCAGTGACGGTTGTCGGGATAGGGGTGTCCCTAGAGCTAGTGGCTTGATAGGGACGACCAAGGTGGTTACTGGTTAGGACTCGGGATTTAGTCCTTCGAATCTCCTCGGAGGTGATTGGGACAGCTTCCCCTTTGGCGAGGTAGACGTCATCCTCGTCGTCAAACCAGATCCCGTTCACTTGCGGGATAAAGGGAGAGATAAGGTGAGAGCAATCAATCACCTCCCCGGTAAAGATGGCGTGGGAGCTGAAAGGATTCTCCTTGTTGTTGGGCTTATCTCCGGGTAGCAGGATTTTAACGCTTTCGATCAGGTCCTGGATCAAGTGCTTCAGCTTCCGGCACTTCTCGGTGTCATGCCCATTGCCTCGGTGGTACTGGCAATAGACTTGGGAATTGTAGTTCTTGGAGCGTCGCTCGACCGGAACTTCAGGAGTTGGGCCTATCGGTTGGATTAGGCCTTTAGAGGATAGCCTTTGTAAGGCATAAGTATAGGTAGTACCTATATCAGTAAAAACCCGAGGTGGGGTGTTCTTCTTGGACGGGGCATCTAGTAGATTAACCGCGTCGAAAATGCTGCGGGTTGCAGCCTGAGGCTTGGTAGTGGAGGAAGAAGCCCCTTGGTAACCCTTGGCAGCGGCCTTAGTGAGGCCTTCCAGTCTTAAGTCATCTTCGATCCTCATACCCATTTCAGTAAGGGTGGTGAAATTGGGTATGATCGCATATCGGAGGTGAACCCGGTAGGATGGGAGGAGGTTCTTGACAAAAGCCTCCACCAAAGTCTTCTCGCTGGGCTTATCGACCAGTTTCACACTCTCGGCCCTCCAGCGTTGAAGGTATTTGGTAAAACCTTCTTTCGGCTCTTGGGCCATAACCTCCAGAGATCTCATTGTGGTTTGGATCTCGGTGTTGTCAGCATAGTTCTGAGCGAACTCAGTGGCCACATCATCCCAAGTAGGGTATTTCTTCGGGTCTAGCCTGTAGTACCAGGCCCGAGGGTGCTTTTCAAGAGACGCAGCAAAAAGGCTCTTGAACATGATAGAGTCCACCCCTTTGATGGCCATGAACTCCTTGAAGGCCCGTACATGTAGTAACGGATCTTCACTCCCTTCAAACATGGGCAAACCGGTGAGGTTCAGGTTTGCGGGCAGCTTGTCACTTAACGGGTTATACTCGCGACTATTCTCCCGATGGATATTGTTACTCCCAGTCAAATGAACTTGCTCTTCCAATCGGCGAACCGAGCTAACCAGTTCAGCCAAAGGTTCCGTAACCCCCGTATTTGGAGTCCTTTGCTCCACTGCAGCCAAACGAGTGATGATAGCAATTTGACCAGCCCTCATTTCATGCAGTTGGGCTTCGATGTCGGCTTGTTTGTCAATCATGGCGTCCACAGAGGTTTTCAGACTGCTTAAAATAGCTTCCATCCTGCGAGTGTGTCTGGTTACCGGTGGCCTGTCTGTAAGAACACTGCGTAATCAGAAACCGAACCCAGATCTTGGAACCATAAAAAAAAGTACATCCCGAGCGACCCAAAAGAAAAGGACTAAGTGGAAAAGACTCGAGAAAGACATCTAGACGGATGACTCGTAGGTGGTATGACTTCCTTAGGATTTTGGCCTAGTCCCGTTCGAAGGAAGGTCCATGTGAGATTATTCCCCAGACTTTTGACTCGAGTGTATGGACGGACTTTCCTTTGTAGGGGTATGCCCCACGCGGGTTGGTCGTGCCTTGACAAATAAGGCGGACTCGGGAAAGGGGGGAAACTCGTGGTATATGATCGGCGGAGTTTCGACGATATAAACCCTCTACGTACTATGCAAAGACCTGACACACGGATATACGGTAGGTCCTATAATAGGGAAGGTCTATTTTAGGAAAGTTGGAGGTTTGAAGTTGGAATATGTAAAGGGTGAATTTCCGATAGTTCGAAAATGGAAAGCGGAATTTCAAAAACCAAGATTAGAATTTTGAAGAAAATTCAGAAAATCAAAACGGTGTCGGAAATTCGAGAGTTAAAACGGACATCATGCCGACTAAAGAAAAGGATATTTTGAGTCAAATCGTTGATCCTAAATTTCGGCGGCATTCCGAGTTTTGAAAATTGGACATTTTGAAAAAGGTGAGCCCCGGAATGGGTTTCAAATTTGGGCGTTTTGGAAAGTCGGGTCCCGAAATGGACAGTATTTCGGGTTTTTCGAAAGGTGGGTATTTTTGGAAAGATGCAATTTTGAAATGACGGTTTTTTGAAAAATGACACGGAAACCAAGTAGCACGTAGTCAAACAAGCATTATGACGACGCTCATGTATGCTTTACGCTAAGTCTCGGTCGGTCAAAATAGGGTCTATACCAACAACGATGGCTTTCTCGTGTTGAGGACGGACTCCCTAAGCCGAGTTGGTCTTAGGACATGCCGCAAAACCTAGACGAGTTCCACCATCGATGTCTTTAGCGCACCCATGTGGGAATGCACCGTGGTATAGTGGGACGTCGGTCACAAGTAACCGGCCCGGGCAAATTTGGGTTATGCATGAATCATTAAACTAATGCGCGCACACTAATCTACGAACGATTTCTCTTCGAGTCTCACCCTAGGAACCCCGATGACATGTGGTACATCAGGTGTCCCCAGCGGAGTCGCCAAATTGTGGACATGACGTAAGTCCACCCCGACGCGGCCACGCGCGGGTTTGGGTAGTCGAATGAATCTCGTGGTAAGATTGTTCTCGGGTTCGAAATTTAAGTCAAAATGGATTCGCCACCGAATTTTGTGGTTATTCGGAACCATACGAGCCCACTCTATGTCGTCATGGGCTACACACAAAGTAAGCCCACTTCGATTTCAGAGTTTATGGGGCTCGTCCCTTTGCATTGTTATATCGATACCGTTTACACCGGCTTTCGTATATAAAATGACTCTCGTGCGCCAAGGGTTTCGGACATCCGGAAACCAAAGGTTCTGAGTAAGGGGTGAGGGTACGTGTTGGGAAGCCCACTAAGGACACCCAACCCCGCCCGCACATGGCGGCCTCTACTAAGACACCGTTCGTGTTCGTGTACGCGCGCTAGTAAAACGACTAAATGATATGCAAACAGCGTTTTCGGGCTAAGCATGTGAATTTTGCGTTAACTACGTCATTTAATGCATCTTAATTATGGTCGAAGTGATTTAGCATGCGAGGTTCATTTATAAAGCGTAAAGCAAATAAATAAATAAAGCTCGAAAGGAAATAAAATAACGTACAAGTTACACGGGCGGAAATACAACCCGGAATTCACAATACAACAATACATAAAAATACTAAACGAAATAATAAAAGATAAGAAAAATAATAGAAACGGACCCGTATGTAAACTAGACCGCGGAAATATGTAGATGGACTAACCCCGATTAAATACACATTATGTCATGTACTAAACAAAGGATGGAAACATGAGACTGTGGCATATTGCTAGCCCGATCTCATATCCCGTAGTCTTGTCCCGACTTATCATGTCAAAAATTGATCAAAGTCGTTCTACGTGTCGTGATGTGCATGGTTTTGAAAATAGGAAGGTCACGTGATGGTCTTTACACGTGATGACTAAAGTCGATAAAAGGACGGGGCTTGAAATGTGTGTCAAACCCCTCGGTTTTATGGGTTATAGGACCCATTCGATCGAGTCGTGGGCTGAGTCGGTCGAGTGCGTCCTTTACGTAGCTACTGCCCATTTTTTTGGGAGCTACTCGATCGAGTAGCATACGTACTCGGTCGAGTAGCCCCTGTATGAGTGATAACTCGTTTCGTTTCATGACTTAAAATCGATGGTCGGCCAAACCAAATACGAATATCGCATGATTCGTATTTAACTTGGCCTCCGGTACTATAATCGTGTATGAACGATTATAATGCCGTTATCGGAATTTTAGGAAAATGTTTATCGTTATACTAGAAAATTTGAATTAGTGACGAAATGCTTCCCTCTACGTCACGACATCGGAACTAACTCTTTCGAGTTATATGATGTCGGTTTTCGTGTCAACGGGTTCCGCACTAATTATAGAAATGGGATTAAATACGTTCAACTATGACCGATTGCAATCGCGTCACGCCCTTGAGTACGTTGGGGCGGGGCTCCTCGAAAGGGCTCTACCTCCGTCGTTGCTCGTAAAGGGATTAGACGGACTTTAGGCAAACATCATAGTCAAGCGGATTTAAAACCGAGATTTGATATTAAAATATATATAGGCGGTATGATGACGATATTAGTAATGAAAGATGATACAAAAATGAAAATGCAAAAAGTATAATAATGTTAGTGTTTGTGTTAATGCTACGATTATGATTGCAATACAAAATGCGATAAAATAAATGACAAAGAGACGAGATAGGAGAGATCGAGATGGGGTTTAGGACACCCTCAACATACATGCTAAGTAGGAACCTCGGAAATGGACTCGTAAATAGCGACGGGACGCCGGAGTATCGAGGATGTACGCGAGTTATGGTGTGTGTGTGTGTTACGTCGGTATTTCGAGGGACGGAGGCTCGGGTTTTGTGTGTTTTGCTTAGGGTTTCTAAGGCTTGATGTGTAGGTGAATTGTGGCTGAAATGTAGGTAAAATGTAGGTTAAAACCTTAGGAAAAATCTTGTGAAATAAGAGGGAGTCGTGGGGTATTTATAGGCGTTACCCCACGACATAAGGGCACTCGATCGAGTGGCCCTACTGCACTCGATCGAGTGCCTTTCCAAACGGGCCAAACCCGGTCTAAGGCGCTCCACTCGACCGAGTGGGTCTATCCACTCGATCGAGTGGATCAAGCAAATCGAGCTATTATAGGAAGTGGTTGACTTTGTTGATTTGTTTGTTTTTATTTGAATTTAGACTTGGCGCCAGCTTCTAGAAGCAGAATGTGGCTGATTTGTGAGACAGTTTCGTCTTTGACCGGGTTTTGACCCGGTCGCCAAAAGATGGGATTTATTTTTGGTGTCGGTTTTGGCCCAAATTAGTCTTATTTGACTCGGAACGACCCACTGGGCCTGAATTTGAGGTCTGTTTTGTGAGATTTTTACTCCGTTAAAAGTCCATGTCTGATATTATTGATTCCGAGTCCAAGTCCGAGTATACCAAGTCACGTTTGCGTACGATCATCATCGGGTGTTTTTTCGGAGACTACCATAGACACGTGGCAGTCAAAATGCGGGTGTCTACAGTTACACGCGAGTATTGAGAAGACGAAGATCTATTTTGGAGGGGTAAGAGGTGATTTTAAAAACTTAATCTTGAGCAAAACTGGGTTTAGAGAAGGGTAATTTCCCTTCAGGTATTTAGGTGTGTCCATACATCATGCTAGACTCACCGTCTATATGTATGGAGGCTTGATTACGAAGCTCCGGAATGCCATCTTGCATTGGTCAAATAGAGCTCTCTCATATGCTGGAAGAATTCAGTTACTTAACTCAATCGTGTTTGGCCTCCAAAACTTTTGGTGTACCAGTTTTCTCTTGCCTGCAGGTGTAATACATCACATTAATAGGTTATGCAAGGACTTATTCTGGGGTATTGCTGATCGAAAAAAGAAAACTTGTCTATAAAAGTTGGGAAAGCATCTGCAAACCCTGGCAAGAATAAGGCTTTAACTTAAAAGATCTCTCAACTTGGAACAAAGCCCTTATGCTCAAATGGCTATGGGCTTTGGATCGACAAGAGGGCTCCATCTGGGTGCATTGGATTAACAAATATCACCTTGAAAATCAATCCATTTGGACGATTCAAGCAGCGGACAAGCATTCAGGGAGCCTCCGAGGCATCATACACACCAGGAATCACCTAATCCTGCATACAGGTAGCCCGCACGCTGCGCAACACCTACTGCATCAATGCACCAGGAACAATATCTTTAATGTGGCTCTAGCATATCAATCCCTCAGGACAAACTACCCCAAGCTTAGCTGGTATGCAACTTGTTGGAACAAGAGGATGTATCCGCGTCATAGGATCTTCCTCACCCAGGCATATCAAGGGAAGCTAGCAACATTGGACAACATTATCCAAAGAAGGGGCTTCCCTTTGGCAAATAGATGCTCACTTTGCTATCAGAATGAGGAGTCTGCTAGACATCTCTTCTTTCAGTGCAATTATGCACAAGAGGTCCTAGGTAGAGCTGTCAAAAACTGACCCGACCCGAAAAACCGCCCGAAAAAAAACCCGGGAAAAATCGTCCAAAAATTACCCGACACCCGAAAGTGACCCGACCCGAAAAAACCCGAAAAATCTAGGTCGGGTCGGGTAATGGGTTGACCCGTTTTTTTAAAAACAACAAAAAATAATAAACTACCGGGTACAATTTACCCAGCAGGCCATCAATCATTCAGTCTCCTACTCTCCTTACTCCCCTTCTTTACTCAGTTTACCTTTACCCTAATTTCACATCTCTCTCTTACCGCCGCTCATCTCCATCTATCCTAGCCTAACCCCTCCATTTCCATGCAAGAAGCAGCAGATTAAGGTATCTCCTCGCCTAATCACTAACTATGTAGTCATATTAAACATGGATCTGTATGTGTATTGGTGTTATGATAAACATATATATAAAGTTATTATATATTTATGATTAGGTTAATTATGTCCCATCTTCGCAATACTGGTCATGGTCATGTAGTTTTAGGGATATTGAGGTTTATGAGTGCTATCAAACTGATTTAGGGTTTATGCAAACATGTTGCTTGTTTTTTCCTGATGTCTGTACTCTTCGATTAAATTTAGTTAAAACATATATAATATGATAAGCATATACTGATATACCAGTATGATAGATTTGTTACTTCGGAATCTAAAATTTTAATTAATAAATTTTACTTGATTTTCATAAATTTGAAATTAAACTCATAAATTGAATTTGTTAAAACGTAATGAAGAGGATTACTCAACGATTTGTAACTTCTAAGTTCCTACCTGAATGCAATGCAATGTGTGAGTGACATATGTTCAACAAAAAGCACATAATCTCCAAATAAACAAACTGAATTTGCCTTTTGTGAATAGACTATGTATGTATGTATGTGTATGGTATAGCATGAATTGTGTGATTCTTGAGTGATTTTGCGTGATCCTTTTGTGAATAGACTACTCCATATTTCTTTAGTGTTGGGTCACTCTTCACTTGACAATCTGCTTATTAGCATGTATCTATGGAGATGGGTTTTAGCATGCATGTATGTCTCAAGATTTTCAGCATGAATAGACTATGTATGTATGTGCGCTTCTCTTTGATTAGTGTGTGCTCTAACACATAATTGCACCACCCAACATTCCTAATTAGTAATTACATCATCCTATTTTTATTGTCCTTTTCATGATTACGATCGTCTTTTAAGCGAAGATCTCTCACAAGTCACAACCTTCTTCCAATCTTAACTATGTAGTCTATTTGTATCATCACTATGTAATCATTGTTCTTGACGTTTCAGGCTCCTTTTAGCACATAATGGCACCGGGTAAACGTGGACGTGGGAGAGGTGTTGTAGGTTTTACACCCAGAACAAGAGTCACTGGAATGACACCACCTTTGAGTCGAACTCTTCAAACTCAATAAGGTTCCTCTTCTTCTATGTCTCTAGGTACATATTTAAGTATTCAAGTTAGAACTATTTTTTGTCTATAAAAGTGCTTTTCTTTATTTATGTCAATTTATTTATTTTGTAGGTGTGGTAGGCCCTTCTTCTTCACTAGTTAAAGAGAACATGGAGACTTATTCTGGCTCATCAGATGAGATTTCAAAAGAGAAAATGGTCATCTTCTGTGTGGGATCATTATTTGAACTGCGATGGAAAAACTTATGGGGATAGCATTCCAAGAGTTTTTTGCAAGTATTGCAAAAAAGGACCATTGTTGGCTGGTTCAGGTAATGGTACCTCTAACTTTAGACGTCATACCGAAACATGTGAAGCTAGACCACCAGGAGTATGAGGTCCCGTTGTATTGGGGGTTGGTGGATCTAAGCAAATCATTCACTTTTCTTACAAGGAGAAAGTGGCATTGGCAATTATAAGACATGGTTATCCTTTCACATATGCCGAACATGAAGGTAATAGAAATGTTCAGTTCTATTTGAATGATAATGTCAAGTTCATCTCTAGGAATACCGCTAAAAATTATTGCATGAAAATCCACAAAAGAGAGAAAATATCACTTAAAAGTGAGTTAGCTAAAGTGAATGAGAAGATTTGTTTGACTTGTGATATGTGGACGTCATGTGTGGATCAAGGATACCTTTCCTTGACCGCTCATTATGTCGATGATGATTGGAATTTGCATGCTAAAATTCTTAATTCTACCATTTAGAACCACCCCACGATGCTTTGAGCTTGCATAATAAACTTTTAGAGTTCATTAAAGATTGGGACATCACAAAAAATGTTTATAGTGTCCCTTTAGACAACGCGAGATGCAATGATATTATGCAAAATTTGTTAGTCGCTAGTCTTAAAGTGCATGGTCCTTTGGTTTGTGATGGGAAATACTTTCATGTGCGTTGTTGTGCTCACTTCTTGAATTTGATAGTACAAGCGGGTTTGAAGTGTATTGATGGTGGAGTTGCTAAAATCAAGAAACTAGTTACTTATATTGGTTGTTCCGAGCGTCGTGGTTTGAAATTTGAGGAGAATGTTAAAGTTTGCCTTCTTGATTGTTCTAAGGGTCTTTTCATGGATTGTCCAACTAGATGGAATGCAACATTTAAAATGTTGTGTAGAGCCCTTTTATTTTCGTGAAGCTTTGGTAAACATGAGCTTGTCATCTCGGTATGATCCGACTTTCCTCCCTTGCCTACAAACGAGGAATGGTCGAGAATCAATAAAATATGTGCTCTTCTAAAGCCATTTGACGATATTACAACTCTTAATTATGTCGGGTAGAAAATATCCAACATCCAACTTGTATCTCAAATGTGTTTGGAAAATCGAGAGTCTATTGTTAGATTATTGTTCATGTGAGGATGAATTTGTGAAGGTTATGGCTCAAAAAATGAAAGTGAAATTTGATAAGTACTGGGAATCTTATAATACTATTCTATCTTTTGCCGCAATTTTCGATCCTCGGTATAAGTTTGAGTTTGTGATGTACTGTTTTTGTACTCTTGATGAAGCAAGTGCTGAAATTAAGTCTAATAATGTGAAAGTTGAGCTGTATAAGTTGTTCGATGAGTATGTGAAAAAGGATCCGTCAAGTCAAGCAATTCCTCAGCCTCAAGGAATCCACGATGAGATGCCGGTGAGTAAATTTTAATCGATGTTTTCATTTTTAATAGTAGACAGCAACTTCATGTTGATTATCTTATTAGTAGACAACAACTTTTTGCTTGATTTTTTTGCAATTTCTCGATTTTTTGCTCCTGACTTAGTAGTAGACAGCAACTTTTTCACATTGTTATGTTAGAATTTTCTTATTAATAACTTCATGTTAATTCTCAAAGGGATTCACTGCCTTTGCGGATGAGTTTCGATGAGAGTCCAGCACACAGTTGGACATGTACTTAGATGAGGCGGGGCTCCATCATACCTTAGAGATTGATGTTCTAGAGTGGTGGAAAGTTAATGAGAAACGATTCTCTATCGTTGCTTCCATGGCAAAGAACATATTAGCTATTCTAGTGACTACTGTAGCATCTGAGTCTGCGTTTAGCATAGGGAGTAGATTGATTACTAAATGGAGATCGTCTCTTAAGCCGGAAACTGCAAATGCTTTACTTATCACTACTCGTACTTGGCTGTACGGATTTGAAGTCAAAGAAGGTATATATTATATATTTATACAATATAGAATAAGAATGTAATTTTATCGACTTGGATTTTTTCTTTATTATTAGAATTTAACTACACGTTTACTTATATTAATTATTCTCATAGAGTCGTAAATTTTTGTTTTTTTTCCTCTCAGTAACTAATGAAAATTCAGAACTCGAGGGATTCGAGTATGATTTTTCGAGGCTAAGCATCAATGAAAATGCGGATAATGATGAGTTTGAGGACAATGATGAGTTCGAGGACGATAGCTTTGAGATGGGACTTCACGGTAATGCATGATGGAAGAATAAGAAATCAAGAATCGAGATGTATTATTATATCTTAGTCTCTTTTATTTGTGGTTGTATTTTGGATTATCAATTATGAATTTATGATCGAGGTTAACAATGTTTTCTTTTACTTCCTAGTTCCTACTCACTAGAGTCACGAGACTCACAACATTTGCTAGATAATTATGGTTAAGTAGGAAAGTTAAAGTTTGTATGAAACTTAGTAACTTATCCTTTAGTCATTTTGTATTTGTGGTTCTAAAAATTGACAATGGTTTAACTAGTAAGTTATGTCATTTAGTAGAAGTCCGGTGTTATGATTATTTAGTCGATGATTTACGATTTGAAGTTGTCATTTTACTGCAAAAAAAAGGATATAAATTTTCAACATGATATATAATTAGTCAAATGACTCGAATCTTGTAGGCTAGTCGTTAGGTACTTGGTTGAATAAGATCATAGAAATTATTAATAGTCTAATTTTATTTGATCGACATCATATAAAAATATATTTCGTAATCTTCGGTGGACGTAACATGTAAGAAATAAAATAATTTTTTAAATTTTTTAAATTTTTAATTAAAAAAAAAGATTATTTGAAAGACGTTAATAAACCCGTATTTGATCCGAAACCCGACCCGAAACCCGTATAAACCTGACCCGTATAAAACCCGTATTTGTCCAACCTGAAATACACCCGACCCATATTTTACCCGAACCCGAAACCCGACCGCCCGACCCGTTCGACAGGTCTAGTCCTAGGTTTTATTCTTGACTGGTGTGGAGCAGCACCCTTGACGAGTCTGACTGCCCTGTTGCACTGGTCTTCCCACATGAGAAGGAATAAACACTGGAGGAACTATTGGATCCGCTGATGTGTAGCTGCTACTGTCTATTGCCTTTGCAAAGAAAGGAATGGACGTATTTTTGAGGGCTCGGGAAGGGATGCTACTAAATTAGCTCAAGAAATACAATATAGTGTTAGTGTCATGATGCTTCATAATACGAATGAATCACTCCTTGATGAAGTAGTTGATGGTCTGCAATGTTGATTAGTCCCATTAGTGGATAGATTCTTTGTAAGATAAAACTCTTGTATGATTTGTTATTATATGAGTGTACTACCTTCTTGCAAAAAAAAAAAGACAAATGAAATTTTTTGACGAAATAATTAATAATTTAATTAATGAAAATTTGTAATTATAAAGGCAAAAGAAAATTTTGATGAATTAATTAATAATTGAATTAACCATTGAATTAATAAAATTTGATAAACCATTTAATTATGTATTTTTTTAAGAATAGCAAATGATTTTTTTAATAATCAACTATTAACGTAATTAATGAAAATTTAAATAAATAAATTTAATAATAAAGACAAATGATTTTTTTTATGAACGATTAATAATTTTAATTATAATATTTTTTTTAAATAAAGACAAATGAATTTTTTTTGACGAAACAATTAATAATCTAATTAATAAATAATAAATTTTAATAAACCAATTATAAAATATTATTTAATAGAGCCAAATGAAAAGTTTTTGTTGAAATAATTAATAATTTAATTAATAAAAAATTAAATATATAAAATTTTAAAATTTAATTAAATTAAAATATTTCTAATAAACAATGTAATATATGTGTCATGTGGCAAAAATTTTAATAGGGAGAAAGTCTTTTAACTATATACTCTCTCCTTTTTAATATGTTCTTCCTATGGGTTTTGGACACAAATTTTAAGAGAATGAGAATATGTAGTGGAGGTTGAGTAAAGTAAAAGATGGCTAAATATTAACCAAGTATTTCTTATCAAGAAATAAATAGGAACATCTTAGAGAAACGGCTGAAAAGGGAAAGAAAAAAGATCTTAGTGAAAAGGAGAAAGAAAAAAAAATCTTAGTGAAAAGGAGAGGGTATATAGATATAGATATAGATAAGACAAGTAGGGTTGACGGTAAAACGATCACCCTGTGGATATCCATCCATCTGAAATTAAATGGTGGGATATGGATGATGATTTTTTTTTTTGTTTATTTAGGGTGAGATATGGATATGGGTGAATTTAGGGTGGGATATGAATATTTGTCCCTCACCCGCTTAACCACCCGCTGGATATCCTTTATTAATGGACTATATACTAGTATTATTTTCAAAAAAAAAAAAAGGTAAATCACTACAAAAAAAATAGCCATAGCAAGGGACAATTCCGTTGTAAAAGGCAGTTTGCAACGGATTTGCAACGGAATTAGGTCCTCACAAATAGTGGTTGCAAAAATGACGAATTCTGTTGCAAATCCCTTGCAAACTGTCTTTTGCAACAGACTTGCAACGAAAATAACGGTGGTTGCATGGCAATACAGTTCGTTGCAAATCCGTTGCAAGACCGTTGCAAAAGACAAAAATTGCAACGGATGTCCCTTGCAATGGTGAATATAATCCCTTACAATTCACTTGCAAACTTTGAATTTGCAACGTATTTGCAAGGGAATTAGCTTTCATATACAATTTTCATTTTGGTGTGTCTCTTGCAAATTCATTGCAAAATTCAATGTTTGCAAGGGAATGTCCCTTGCAAATGTGCTGTATTGATGCATCCCTTGCCTGTTTTTGGCTGCCCAAAATGCCAAAATTTCATAAAAACATTTAACAATGAATATTTTTTTACGGTTCCACAAATACCCGAATTTGTCTTCAAAATCTTCAATACCAATAAGACAACACAACTCAAGAAAATATATCTTGACTGCTCTAACTGAATTCAACAACCATAAAGTTCTTCGAGTAGATCAAAGTAAACATCACAAATCTTTTGAAAACATTAAAAATTTGTCAATGGTAATTTACACCAAAGACAACTAAACAACCTAACAGATTGAGATATACGGGGTAAAGTTAGGGAAAGAAGCTAATCTAGCATTATCACCACCACCACCACCACCACCACCATCATCATCCCCTGATCCAGGGGGACAATTTTCGGGTTCGCAGTTTGGGTTAAAGTTTCTCTCCGATAACCGAGACAAATATTGTTCTATTGCCTCCACTCTTTTATCCCCTTTTTTTTTTCTGAATTAGGCCCTTTGAGTAGTCATAGCTGCCCGTGGAGGCTGAAGTTGGCTCGTATATGTGACGTGCAGCATCTACAAGCCCGTATACCCTCCCTTTCTTATCAAACCCACCTTTAACTTCAAAGAACAAGTCAGCTGGGATGATCGTAGCCCCCTTACTCTCCACTTCAGCCTTTTTTATGGAATAACTCCTGTATGAGAAAATATAATAAGATCTATTATTCTTTCATTAGATCATTGAATGAAATAATAATTTTTATATTTTTTATTTATACTTATAGCTACTTCGCTCGCTTTTTTGCTCACCCAACCCTTTTTGGGATGTTTCTTCGCTTTCTCCAAAACTTCAATGGCCATTGGAATTTCTTGAGTGTCTTTTTCCTACAAATTAAACATTAGGACATCAAACTCTTAATTATTTTTACATATCAAATGCATTACCATATATACTAACTTACAACTTAATTTAAAAAATTATATACTTCATATATCTACGTATCGTTTTGAAAAGAATATGCGTGACTCTACAAATTTTATACATGTAAGTGAACGCTACATCAAACTTTATACATGTAAGGGTATTAAATTTAAAAACTATAAATTGAGTAGAGGACTAAGAATTTAGGAAGAAGATTACCATATCGTCCATAAATTGTAGGGTGCTTCTTCGACCCATTATGTGGTGGTCGGTGCCTTTCCCTTTTCATCAGCTCCTGATTTACGGTTGGCAGAGAACTTGCTTGATCTTGCTTGAAACGTTGGGTTGTTTGCACGGTCCTTGATTTTGGCGTACACCTCAGCAGTCATCCAATCTGGCTTCTTTGAACTAGTGTATGCACGATTGACAAGCTGAAGTAACCTACTCATAATAGCCGTTCGCCACGCATCCCATACTACGTCAGTGTCTTCTTCATCGAACCAAGCATTTTTCTGCAACATTAAAAAACATAATTATTTTAAATGATTAGTATTTTCATAGATTATATGAACATTTACTTGCTTTAAAAAAAAAACAAGTCGATTAACCTGAAACCAATTCCACCATTTTTTTTAATGTCATCCGAAGCTTCACTCCAATTATGAGCATATTCGTCGACGTTGCAATGACGTTGTCAGTAATTATCTTAAAAAAAAATTCATTACTGAACCTGAAATGTTAAAAAATCGATCCTCAGTAATCAAAATAACATGCACTTTGAAAAGAAATATAAATGTAAGCCTATTAATATATTTGGACTTACCATACTCCGTTTTCCTCAGTTCGATCCAAGCGAACTGCATTGGAAACTCTAACAATCGATTCCGATGATTGTCCATATCTTATGTGGCTGCTTGTACCCCTCCTTCTTGTTGGTGCCATAATTGTAGACAATACAAATATATCAAATTCACAGAAATAAAAGTGTTGAACAATTAAAATGAATTCTAAATTGTGATTTCATTGATAATTAAGTCATACAACATCTACAAGTTGTCATGAAAGATAAGCAGGAAGATACATGATTCAAAGTTCTAATTAACAACCCCCTTACCCAACTACCACTATGAATACAAAACTTGTAAGAAAAAAAAACTAGTCATCATCATCACTTGAGGAAGAGCTGTTATCGTGGTTTTGAAAAAGTAAATCGATAAAGTCTTCGTCCTCTCCTCCATCATCACTTTCCTCTACCCATATCTCCTCCTCCTCCTCCTCCTCCTCTTGTTCTTCTTCATTTCGTACAAGCAATTCTCCTTCCTCCTCTAAAAACTCAACATCGTATGTCTTCAAGTTGAGTTGTCGATAGGATTGTGTTCTCGGTGATTGAATCTTCCTGAAAGACGGTTTCATCAACGAGAGCATGAATTTGCGATCTTGCCTTGGTTTTGAATACATCAGACCATTGATCTTTATCTCTTTTTATACTAGGATAAGAAGCATAGTAAACTTGTTCCACTTGATATGCCAACACGAATGGGTCATACTGTTTAATTTTTCTACTCCGGTTGACGTCCACCAATTTATACTCCTTATGTACACTTACGCCTCTTTCTCCGTTATCTATCCAATCATATTTGAACAAAATAGTGTTATAAGTACGTATGTTGCCCGTATACGGTATACGACAGCTCGATAACTTCATCAAGTGTTCCGAAGTAATGATCAAATCCTTCAATGGAACTCACACAAACACCATTGTTAATTGACGTCTTTTCGATATCGCTCTTGGCGTCGTGGGCACGTAATTTGTAAGCGTTAATAGTGTATCGCCTCCATGTTCTCACTTAGCGAGAAGGTCACACAAAATATCGAGTTACTGAAATCAATTGACACACACACACACACTGTAACACCCCGTATTTTTCAAATAGAGTTTAAATTTTAAACATTTATTTAAACCAAGTCTAACGTTTGAAAATTTATTTTCGTAAATAAAATATTTTATTTTTGTTAAATTAAGAATTATTCCGTATTAAAACATGAGAATTTATTTATCGAATTATTAATTTTTTTTTTGTTAAATAAAGTTTTAAAACTTTTTAATGTTGACCTGTCGTTTTAACATTTTCTCGTCGCGTAAAAATTTAATAATTTATCGAATTCTTAAAATAATGATTTCTTATAACTATTGTCTGATCAAACTATTTACCGTCTTACAAATTCGTTTTTAAAAATAAATTTTACGGTTATTTTAATTCCATAATCTTATATTTTAACTTTTTAAGAAAGAAAGAAAGACATTTGTACAAGAAACGGACCGGGACTCGAAAATCTTAGATCTCTTATTTAGAGCACCATTTACCATGGAGAAAAAACTCTCCATGGGGATGGATGGAGAGAAAGGGTGGTTTTTATCATGGAGATAGTCTCCATCTTGGTGGAGAGTTTTGCTTTTCTCCTTCAACATGGAGAAAACCACGGAGAGAAGGTGGGCCAGAATTGTAGAAAAAAGCATTGTTGCGTGGGCCATATCAAAAGCAACTGCTCTTTTCTTTGCAAAGCAACGGATACTTTGGAGGAGAAAGTAATTATATTTAATGGTGTGAAAGGTGTGGGTCCCATTATAGAGAGGTTGATGGAGAAAAATTGTATCCATTGTAATTGAGGATTTTTTGATGGAGAAAAAAAGGTAAAGAATAGTGGAGAGAAAATATGGAGAAAAAAGTATCCATTGTAAATGATGCTCTAACTAACTTCCTACTTCCATACGGAGTACTACATATAATACTCTACTACTTCTCCTACTCTACTCTATTCGTACTATATATATATATATATATATATATATATATATATATATATATATATATATATATATATATATATACAAACACGGAGTACTACACGTATATTACTCCGTATTACACTACTCCTACATACTCTCCGTACTATATTACGTACTACTTCTACCTACTATACTATACAACGTATTTCCGCAATATATATTTACTCTCTCGTCCTTTTCTATAATTGGAGCATCGGGAATGAGGAGTTGCCCAGTATTTGACGAGATCACTTTTCTAGTACCGTATTTGGGTCAAATCATTTCGACCCGAAGATTTCTTTAAAGGAGGAAAAAGACAACATTTCTTACGTAAACGATATTATTGACCCAGACGACCTTTTATTCTTAATAACGTTAATAAATATTCCGTAATAGCTATTAAGGTAACCTGACTTTTCATCTAACAACATTTCTTATATATAAGTATATTGTGTTACTAACTTAATAAATTGCTTATTTAAATATTTAGGCTTGTTTGTACGACTAAATTACTTATGTATATATAAAAATGTTACGTGCTATTTTATTATGACTAAATTTAACTTGACTAAATTATCACATGTGATAAGTGTAGTTTGTAGTGCCTAATTTGTTGTGTTTGGTCCTGTTTTCCCTTGTGAAATCGCTCTTTGGAGCAATTTCTGGGCTACTCATACTTCTTCTAGCTTGTTTTAGGTTCCCGAGACCACTCATGAAGAATTGGAACGATTCCGACTCGTTTCCTATACTTTTGGAGCCAACGAAGAGAAGGAACGATCACTCGGTGCCTTGGATTCGATCCCGAGACCTTGGGACCCATTCCCGATCCTCTTAGACTCGATCCCGAGCTTCGAGAATCGAGGAGAAGCCCATGTGAAGCAAGGAGGGACCTTAGAGCTCTTATTGGAGGCCTACAGAGCCTTCCCGGCCGAGACCAAGTGCCCTCTCGGTCGGGAAGGAGTGCACATTTGAGCAGGCTGCTGTTTAGGCCTTCCCGGCCGAGACCATGATCCGTCTCGGTCGGGACCACCTTCCCGGCCGAGACCATAAGTCTTCCCGGTCGGGAAGAGAGGGCTGTAGCCGCGCCTCTTCTTTTCATCCTCCTTCACTCTTGTAACCTTATAAATACTCCTCCCTTGTATTGTTTAAGTATCATACATTATCATACACTATCTTAGACCTCTCTACAACATTCAAAACCCTAGATTTAGTTTCTCCTCTCATTAGTTTAATCTTCCCTTAACTTTTGTTAATCTTAGATTAATTTAGTTAGTTAATCTTGTATTAAGGTTCTCTTGAAGAATCTATCCTTGACAACTTTTGGTGGAGATTTTTTTGGGTGTTCTTTTAAGACAAGTTCTCATCTTTTTCATCCTCTTGTAGTTGGTATAATCTCTTTTCTCTTAATCTTTGTTTATTTATCAAGTTTTAATCTTTACATATTGTTTATTGTTCTTGTTAGTTCATAATGGATGTTTGAATTATTATGTTGATTTCTCTTGATAGTGTTAGATTTATTTGGATAATGAGTGAGTAGATTCTTTGTGGGGTTAGTAGGGGGATTAAGTGTGGATTATGGGTAATTAGGGTTTCATTAAGGGAAAAGGAGAAATCTTTGTTACTAGTCACATGTTGAGCACCCTATGTGTTTGTTGAATTGCTTGTTTGAGTTGTAGTGGCCATGCTTCTCATGCTTGTTTTCATCTTCTTATTTTGTGATCGATTTGTGGTTGAATGCTTATGTTTTGGGTAATACTTTGCATGAGCATTCGGGTCTAGTCTTTGACACGAGAGTGCGGACTTGGCTTTGACGCGAGAGCGCGAACCGACCTTAGTAACTAGGAGAAACCTACACCCTTGACCTCCCAATCATCCTACTATACTTATGAACCCAAACTAACCCTACTCTCTCCCATATTTGATTTATCCACCTCTTTAGTCATCATTTCTCTAGTTTGTTAGTTTCTTTAATTTTTAGTTGTTTCACTTAGTTCTTGTCATATCTAGTGTATTGCTAGTCTAGTTTAACACCTCTCCATCATCATAGTTTGTCAATTCTAGTCATCTTTGTGTTTGTTTGTGACTTAGCCTCGTTTTTAGGTAGACCTAGTCTAGACACCTTATAACTGTCTCCGTGGATATCGAGCCGACTTCCCTAGCTACTAGTTAGGTCTAGTTGTTATACTTGATTGGTAGGACCCATGGCAAGCCCTACCATCAATTTGGCGCCGTTGCCGGGGACGGTGCATGTTTAGACTTAGTTTGCTTATTAGCTAGACTTAGTTACCCTTCTTGTGCTCTTCTTCTATCTCTTGTGCATATCTTGTAGGTTTTTCTTGTTTTTATAGCTTTCTTTTCTCTTGTCTTCCGTTGTGCTTGTTTATTGTCTTTGCCTAGTGCCCACAAAGCACTAGGTGTTCTCACGTTTGTTCAAGTGCGTAGTACATGCCTAGGAGGAGAGGCGACTTCTTTCTCTTCAATCCAGAGCCGGAGAGAATCTTTAGAGCCTTTCGCCAACGAACGATTGATCGGGTTAGAACCTCTCAACCGAGTACTAGCAATACCATTGAAGAGCAAGCTCAAGGATCCGACTTGAACGAGATACCTCGAGAGACGGCCGAAGGGAATTTCATCAATCCCTTTGGTACTTCTAGTCATTCCTCTCAACCTAGTTCTCCTTCTACATCTACTTCAACACCGTCTACACCATCATCTCCCGCCAATCCAACAATGCCTAAGTTCTCTTCTCACTCAACCTTTACGGAAGACATTTTGCCCGGTCCAACCGCTTTACCGGCCGCATATACCGGCAACTTTGTGGCAAAAACGCCATTCATCCAATTGGTCGAAAAGAGTCAATTTATTGGGTTACCAACCGAAGATCCTCATCAACACATGGAAACCTTTTCGGATTATTGCGATGCTATCTCACAAACGGGAATAACCCAAGACCAAATCCGGTGGGTATTATTTCCTTTCTCCTTGATCGGTAATTAAGGCTAAGCAATGGTTCAAAGGGTTAGACAAGGCGACTCTTGGTATTTATACTTGGAAGAAGCTAGCCTTAGCTTTCTACCAACAATTTTATCCCCCGGAGAAGACAAATCTATTGAGAGTCTCTATCACGGGATTCCAACAACGTGATGAAGAAAGCCTTTATGAATCGTGGGAAAGATTCAAAGCCTTGATCCGCTCTTGTCCTCACCATGTTCTATCACAATGGTTTCTTGTTCAACAGTTTTGGAACGGGTTATATGAAGATTCATGGGCCATACTCAACATGGGATCGAATGGAAGGTTTACCGAGGTGGATGATGACCAAACTTGGTCGAGAATCGAGGAGATGGCGGTGCACAACTCCCAATACTCTCAAGGCCTAGAAAGGCGAATCGAGGAGGAAGGCACGAGATCGATGCCATTACACAACTAAGCATTGAACTTGGAGCTCAATTAAAAACCCAAATGGAATCTATAGACAAGAAGCTCCAAAGCCATTTTGATCAAGGTTAAAGTGCAAGTGCCTCTCACCAACATTCAACTCAACAAGTCAATGCTTTGGGAGTTGTATCTCCTACATCTTACTATGGGATATGCGATATTTGCGCGATATTTGGACATGAGTATCTACATTGTCGGGGTAGTATTGAGCAAGTGAACGTCTTTCAAGCGTTCAAGCAAGGTTCCCCCTATCCTCACATGTTCCAAGCTTCCCATCAAGCTTCCCAACAACAATCTCTACAACACGTACCGTCCATATGTTCCACCTCCCTTAAGGGACAACAACCAAGGCTACCAAGGTTATGTAGGCAACCAAAGGCCATTCAACAACTTTAAGCAACATAACCAAGGTACCTTCAACAACAATCAAGGGTTCTAACAAGGGAACTTCAATCAAGGTGGTTTCCAAGGAAACCAACACAACCAAGGACATCAAAACTACAACCATGGCAACACTCAAGGCCTTAATCAAGGCAACTCTCATGGGTTCCAAGGGAACCATCAACATCAACAAGGGTCTCAAGGTACTCGACAAGAAAGCAAGCCAAGGAGCCAGTCTCCAATTCATGATTATGGCTCTCCCTTAGCCCTCACCGATACTCCACACAATCCACAATCTCCACCTCGAGATTTCGACATGCAAAAATCTATGTTGGATGTGCAAAAGAGTAACGAAGAAATGCAAAGAAGCCAAATGGAGATGCTAAGAAACCAACAAGAATTCTTTGCCCATCTTCAAAGGGAAAACATAGCAAGAGATGCTCATATGAAGATGCTCGAAACCCAAATAGCTCAAGTAGCTTCGGGAAGCTCTTCAAGGCAAAAGGGGCAACTACCTCCTCAAGGTGAAACGGCGGAATTTGAGCATGTGAATGCTATTACCTTGAGGAGTGGTTCATCTTATGACTCCCCCTTATTCCCTAGTGAGCAACAAGCAATGAAAGAAGTTGTATCTCCAACTCAAGAAAATTCAAGCTTGGGAAATCCAATGGAGGAACAAGTCTTGTGGGAGATTGAGAAACCCCATGAAGACAAGCTTCCCCTACTTCAAGGAAGAGACAAAGGAAAAGGAAAAATGCCATTTGAAAAGTCCAACCTTAATGAGGAAGACAAGGTACATATCAAGTTGCCTTTCCCAACAAGGCAAATGAAGACCAAGGTGGATGTTCAATATGACAAGTTCCTAGATATTGTGAAGAAATTGGATGTGAGTGTCCCTTTTACCGAGCTACTTACCCAAATCCCGGCATATGGAAGATTCATGAAAGAAATCTTGGCTAGGAAGAGATCCGTCGACAAGGAAGAGACCATAGCGTTCACAAGAGAGGTGAGCGAGCTCATTCAAGGTTCTACACTTCCCAAGTTGAAGGATCCGGGTAGTTTCTCAATCCCGTGCACCATAGGCAACTTGAAGATTGAGAAAGCATTATGTGATTTGGGTGCGAGTGTAAGCATCATTCCCTATTCCATTTGTGAGCGACTTGGGATGAAAGAGCTCAAGTGTACTTATATTACACTCCAAATGGCCGATCGTTCACTCAACCGACCATTGGGGATGCTAGAAGATGTGCCACTAAGAATAGGGAAGCTCTTCATTCCGGTCGACTTCCTTGTACTTGACATGCCGGAAGATGCTATCACTCCCATTATCCTTGGGCGCCCATTTCTACATACCGACGGTGCTATGATTGATGTAAAGAACGGTAGGATCACATTTGAGCTAGGCGACGAGAAACTCGTGTTTGACCTTCAAGGTAACACCTCGCCTACTAATGATGAGTCTTGTAATATGATCCACGCCATGAAAGACATCGATCTAGGGGATGAGTCGGGTGAAAGCTTGAAGAACAACTTCTATGGAATTGAGGATGATGATTCCGAGCTTGGGGCGGATGAATGCCCATATCATGATATTGAGGGCAAGTTGCAAAGCAAGAAGAAAGTTGAGCCTCCCTTGGGGCCACATGAAGATAGATGGACGTTTGGATATATACCGAAGGATTGAAAGTACAAGTTCAAGCCCTTGAACTTAGTAGATCGGGATACCCCGGGAACGTCGAGGTTAGGATGTGATGATCCTTGGAGTGGAGATTGGTATACCACTAGCTTGATCAAAGATTTCTCGAGAGCCTTCGATTTGTTACTCCGTGCCCTTGATGGCGATGGAATTGGCTATAGTGTTGTTGAAAAAAATGATTCAAGAATGCACCATCCTTGGTTTGACGGAGTTCCAAAAGAACCGTCCCATTGTATATATCTCTTTCTTATTCTTTCAAGTTTTGTGAAATCCTTGTAATTTGGTATTTTGATGAGGGATGTGAGGGAGGGATTTTGATGAATGTTTTGAGCTTATTTGATAGGTGTGAAGTGAAGATGAATCTTAGTGAGGAGTGGTTATTGATAGAACTTGGATTGTGAGCAAGGGAATCGGTTTTTGAAGTTTTGGACAAGCTTTTGGGGTTATGAAGAGTTAGAAGACTCTTCCCGGGCGAGAAGAGAGCATCCCGACCGGGAAGGATGAGCCATCCCGACCGAGAAGGAGTCATCCCGATCGGGATGAGAGTACCAAAAATCGAGTTTTCTGGAGTGTCATCCCGACCGGGAAGGGTATGTCATCCCGACAGGGACCAATCTTCCCGACCGGGATGGTACCCTACTCCTCTTTTGGCCTCTTCTTTGTCATGTGAACCCACCTTACCACTTATACCCCCGCCCAACCTCCCTACCTATCCTTGCACATATCATATGACCCCTACACTTCATATACATACCCTCACCTCATCTTATCTTCACTACATACCGAGCCTCACATCAAATCCCACCTCCGTGTACCTTTTTACTTCAACCATGGAATTATATCGTGAATGGAGGGGAATAACTATGACGAAGACAAGCTTTGCGCCATTAATGATCATTGAGACGATGGAGCGAGTGAGTTGCTAACCGATTGGTATGGCAACTATCCTTTGTTTTCTGTCTTTTATTGCTCGTCTTCCTTTGTTTGTTCCCTTCCCCTTATACACTTTTGTGTCATGGTAGCCCTCGAGGCCTTGGTAGACATTGCTCCCGACTCTCAATGACGTGACTACATCGAGAGTCATTTCAAAATCCAAATTTGCAAGAATTTTTCACTTTTTCTTTGATTTTACTTTCTTTTGTTAGGATTTAGTCGGATTCGGGCGGAATCCGGGCTAGGTGACTTGATTACACCTAGTCCTCCCCTCCCATTTCCTTTTATTTCCTTCTTTTATTTTATTTCTTCCCCCATCCATATCTTTTCTTGTCTCGACCTATGGTGACTTGACTACACCCCGCCCGGACACATTCTACCCTTTTCTCCGCTTTTCTTTTTGATTCTTAGCTTTATTTTCGTAGTTTCTCTTCTTTTTTTAGCTTCTCCATACACTACGATCGAGCATGAGGACATTGCTCGGTTTAAGTGTGGGGGAGCGATATCCTAGTCTAGCTTAGCTTTATTTTCGTTGTTTTTTTCAAAAAAATCTTAAAAAACCCTAAAAATTTGAAAAATTTCACAAAAATCATAGATTTTCTTTTGTCTTTTCCTTTTGTGTCGTTGTGTCGTATATTTGTTTTGTTGTGCGTGTTTTGCCTCCCTTTTTCCTTGTAGGTCGCTTAATCACCGCTAACTTTGGAGAGCTTTCAAGACATCCGGTAACATCTTTTTATCCCTTTTTCCTCTTTGTCTCTTGTGGAGTTTGGAGGAGATTTGTGATGATGTGTGCTCGGGTGGAGCTTTGTAAAGTTTGATGTTGATTTGGTAGCTTGTTTGGAAATTCGGGGTGGTGTTTGTTATCTTTGTTTTGTTTTGTTTTGTTGTCTTTGTCTCTTTTTCTTTCGTTTTTGTCGTGTCTTCGTTTCGTGATGTGTAGTTGTGTCTAGTGTGTAAAAAGATTTTCGAAAACCCGATTTTGTGGCTAGTGAGCAAGTGTTTACTTTCCCTTTCTAGTAGTATGAATCGAGTCTTGGACTTTAGTCTAGTAGAATGACCCTAAAAAATAATTTCGTTGGCCCTTTACCTTGAGCCCACCCAGTCTACTAGGGATTTACTACGGGATTTGCATTTTGACCATTATGACCACCCACGGTGTGAAAAGGCCTTGGTTGCCGAGTCCCATCCCTTAGGTGACCGTGTTCGGAATTGTTTGATTAGTCCAAGTTTTCCCCTTTTTTGTGGGTTTGAAGGGAAAGCGCGCTTCCGACATACCCATTCCTCTACCTCCTACACATATCCACAAAATAAGATGCAAATTGTTGAAATCTCTTTCTTAGGTGCAAAAAGAAATGCCTACAACTCAAATCTAACCAAAAGGGCAAACAAAAGAAAGAAAGAAATGAAGAAAAAGAAAAGGCACAAAAAGTCAAAAAGAAAATACAAAAGATGAAAAAGAAATGGCATAGCAACACAAAAAGCAGAAAAGGCAAAAGAAAGAAAATGCCAAAGAAAATCACCTCACAAAAAGAATCCTCACCCCTCAAAAATAAGCATTTTACCGACTATTACCGTGAAGAGCCTACCAAAGGACCGAGTCCCTAGGAAGTATGATAGCGGTAATGGTCGGTCTTCCCTCATTTTGCAAACATATCCACCTTTTTACTTAGACTAGTTAGGCGATTTTGTACATGGGACGACCCTCTTGGCTCATCGCTAAAGGGGGCGGGGTCTCACTTACCTACAGTGTCGACTAACATCGTGGTTCATCCTTTTTCCATCCCGCCGATCGTCCCGTAGTACGTTCTTAGAAGATTAGGAGGACCTAGGTAAGTTACCAACGTTTTTATTACTTTGTTGTCATACTATTAGGGTTTTGTTCATTTCGATTTGTATGATTAGCTTGGGAACGTTGTCACTTGCCCTGAGTCCTAAACCGGTGCTTCTTTCACCGCTTTTTAGAGGGAAGCGGTATTTATTTCTTTTTGGGTGCAACCGATTACTTGTTTGTTTGTATGTTTGTTTGTTTATGTGTTTTTGTGTCCGGTTGCATCCACGGTTTTGTCGCAAGACCTTACTTGCCTTGCGGAGTGCACTTTTCCTCTAAGTGTACTCGCGTGAGTTGAAAGAGCGTAGGGTGCGCTAATACCCGCTCGGTTAGTAGTCTAATTTCTTTTAGTTTTAGTTAGTTGGTGCTTACTCGAGGGAGAGTAAGGGTTAAGTGTGGGGGAGTTGATAAGTGTAGTTTGTAGTGCCTAATTTGTTGTGTTTGGTCCTGTTTTCCCTTGTGAAATCGCTCTTTGGAGCAATTTCTGGGCTACTCATACTTCTTCTAGCTCGTTTTAGGTTCCCGAGACCACTCATGAAGAATTGGAACGATTCCGACTCGTTTCCTATACTTTTGGAGCCAACGAAGAGAAGGAACGATCACTCGGTGCCTTGGATTCGATCCCGAGACCTTGGGACCCATTCCCGATCCTCTTAGACTCGATCCCGAGCTTCGAGAATCGAGGAGAAGCCCATGTGAAGCAAGGAGGGACCTTAGAGCTCTTATTGGAGGCCTACAGAGCCTTCCCGGCCGAGACCAAGTGCCCTCTCGGTCGGGAAGGAGTGCACATTTGAGCAGGCTGCTGTTTAGGCCTTCCCGGCCGAGACCATGATCCGTCTCGGTCGGGACCACCTTCCCGGCCGAGACCATAAGTCTTCCCGGTCGGGAAGAGAGGGCTGTAGCCGCGCCTCTTCTTTTCATCCTCCTTCACTCTTGTAACCTTATAAATACTCCTCCCTTGTATTGTTTAAGTATCATACATTATCATACACTATCTTAGACCTCTCTACAACATTCAAAACCCTAGATTTAGTTTCTCCTCTCATTAGTTTAATCTTCCCTTAACTTTTGTTAATCTTAGATTAATTTAGTTAGTTAATCTTGTATTAAGGTTCTCTTGAAGAATCCATCAATCCTTGACAACTTTTGGTGGAGATTTTTTGGGTGTTCTTTTAATACAAGTTCTCATCTTTTTCATCCTCTTGTAGTTGGTATAATCTCTTTTCTCTTAATCTTTGTTTATTTATCAAGTTCTAATCTTTACATATTGTTTATTGTTCTTGTAGTTCATAATGGATGTTTGAATTATTATGTTGATTTCTCTTGATAGTGTTAGATTTAGTTGGATAATAAGTGAGTAGATTCTTTGTGGGGTTAGTAGGGGGATTAAGTGTGGGTTATGGGTAATTAGGGTTTGATTAAGGGAAAAGGTGGAATCTTTGTTACAAGTCACATGTTGAGTACCCTATGTGTTTGTTGAATTGCTTGTTTGAGTTGTAGTGGTCTTGCTTCTCATGCTTGTTTTCATCTTCTCATTTTTGTGATCGATTTGTGGTTGAATGCTTATGTTTTGGGTAATACTTTGCATGAGCATTCGGGTCTAGTCTTTGACACGAGAGTGCGGACTTAGGCTTTGACGCGAGAGCGCGAAACGACCTTAGTAACTAGGAGAAACCTACACCCTTGACCTCCCAATCATCCTACTACACTTATGAACCCAAACTAACCCTACTCTCTCCCATATTTGATTTATCCACCTCTTTAGTTATCATTTCTCTAGTTTGTTAGTTTCTTTAATTTTTAGTTGTTTCACTTAGTTCTTGTCATATCTAGTGTATTGTTAGTCTAGTTTAACACCTCTCCATCATCATAGTTTGTCAATTCTAGTCATCTTTGTGTTTGTTTGTGACTTAGCCTCGTCTTTAGGTAGACCTAGTCTAGACACCTTATAACCGTCTCCGTGGATATCGACCCGACTTCCCTAGCTACTAGTTAGGTCTAGTTGGTATACTTGATCGGTAGGACCCACGGCAAGTCCTACCATCAACATGTTTAGTTTATTTACTTATCACCTTTACATTTCTGTTTATATGAGAAATTGAAAAAATGAATAAAAGAACTTAGATTAATAAAATTTACTTATATCATTTTCATTGTATTTGATTTATTTACTTCTATTTGCTATGTATGTTTATTCTATGTACTTTATATTTTGTATAATTGTAATTTTAGTCATATTTAATTTTCTTTAGCACTTTTACATTTGTCTATATATTATAATAATAGAGTAAATTAGTAACTTGTAAAATGTTTTATTTTAATAAAACTTTACTTATTAATTTTATATAGGTAAAAGTTTATAAATTTCATTTTCTAAAATAAATGGATTTATTTTATTCCAAACTTTTACATGATATTTATAATATTAAAAAAATTGATTTTACGTCAAAATTTTGTAAATCGATTAAGTACGACTTAATTTATATTTTTAATAAACTTTTATATTTTTCAGAAACTATAAATTTTAAAATAATATTTTATTATTATTATACCTTAAATTTTATTTTTATATAAAACTTCATATAAAAGAATTTACTATTTTAAAATAAAAAATATTATATGATATTTGGGATATGATGTTTCGGGTGACACTTGAGGATTAAAGTATAACGTTGTCATACTGAAAGTAAGTATTTGAGGATTTTACTGTTTCAAATGAGTCCGACCAATTATTGAAGGTCATCAAATAATGTATTACTTGTTCACGGGCGACTTTTATATAAAGTTTACGATGCGAGTCTAGGACAAATAGCTTGTGTTGGATCCTACCATGCGTGGTGTTTCGACTGCACTTGTAATGAAAAGCAGACTCGGAGGCTGCGGTCCGAGACTCGACCAAGTGTTTAAGGTAGTCGTCCTACGGCAGTGAGAGCTGCGGTTCAAGAGTCTGCGTAGGGTATGTGGCGCACATATAGACAAGTACTTGATCAGTATTACCACCTAGGTAGCGGGGGCAGAACAGGATTCTGAAAACTGTAGGTTCCCTCTTGGTGATGCAGAGAATGTAATCATCAGCTTTCATTTCAGCCCAGAGCCCCGTTTGAATAAACGTATAATATAATAGAAGTTCGGGCCCAATTGAGCCTTATGGGTGAGATGTAAACCTCATAAGATCGGTTCGGTCTACGAGTCGGTAACACGGTTACTTCTATTTGTGAGATGCAAGCCAATATGGAGTAGCGGTGATACTAGGAGCCACGACTCGTGTGTTTATTCTCTGTTTACGTGAAAAATGATTTTAAAATCAAATGGCTGCCAATGTCTCATCTTTTAAACTTTACCGTTTTCATCACCTCACATGTTGGTTAATTGAAGTAAAGGAAACTATCTATTACGTGATATCCTTTAATATTTTTATAAGCATATTATTTGTTATTCACATGATTGTCTTATGTGTTCGAGGTGAAGTTAGATGAACGGCTTGGTTGCTGTCCCGCTCAGCGTCCACTGTTTTATTTTTTTTTCAGGTCTAAGACGTTGGGGAATTGAGCGAGAGAGATTTAATAATATGTTTGTATAAAATACTCCCTCCGTATCTATATGTTCGTCCACTTTATTTGATATATGAGTGGAGTATTATATTGAAAGTGGACGAACATATAGATACGGAGGGAGTACAATTTATATTCTGTACTAAATGAATCAAGACTATCTAATTAATAGTCGTTTGTTGTAAGGATCCGTAGCGATCCGGATTTATTTACTCTGATATAATTTTAATTAAATGACTTAGATAACTTTCCGCATTATCTATTAATTTAAGTCACCAAAATCAAATGAGTGCACCTAACTATTCTATAATTGGTAGAACTCCACAAACAAAACTAATGTCATTACACACTCCACAAACAAAAACAATTAGGAAGAAAATTCAATTGATGATTAGAAAATATACCTAATCAACGGCGGATAACGGAATACGTCAACAACAAGAACTCTGGCAGGAGCAACTCGCAGGTCGCCAGCAACAGAAGAAATTTTGGCGTCGGTGACATGAAATTACAGGAAAAAAAAAGGAAATGGTGTCAGGATGTCGCCGGGAAAGGCGAGGATGCCATAGAGGGAGGAGGGTGACAGTGAGGTCACCGATGAATCACCACAAACAAAAATAGAAAAATAAAAAGAGGGAGGAAAGTGAGGAGGAGGACAAACGAAGTGGGAGAGTCGTGGCAGAGGAGGGAGGCGCCGGCAGAGAAGGGAGGCCTCGGTAATCGCCGGCAGGAGGGAAGTGGCAGTCGGAGAAGGGAGGGAGTGAGGTAAGGTGAGGATTTTGGGTTGGGGGTTAAGTTACTAGGGTTAGGAAATTGGGAGTTTCATTATCGATTTAATTATACAAATGAAGTGAACAAGGGGATTACAAGATGGGTGGGCCTTGTTTATGAGAGGTTGCAACAGATAGTTCGTTGCAAATGTGAATCTCCAATGGACTTTTCCGTCGCAAATAATGATATTCTGTGCAAGCTTACGCGCTAAGGGGAACACACCTATGAAACCGTTGCAAATTTGTTGATCCGTTGCATGTTTTCATATTCCGTTGCAAGTCCTTTGCAAAAATTTATTTTAGAAAGTAATGACTTTTCCTTGCAAATATCCCTTGGCATGGCTATTTATTTTTGTAGTGAATAAAAAAATAATTTTCTATAAGATTTTTGGGCTTGTATCTGCATTTTAAGAACAAAGACCACAATACTTTTGTGCTCACTCTATCAATCAGTACGTTACTCTACTTTCTAAGGCCGTAATCTTTTATCCATTGGTTTCCTGCATACCGATTTTATACCTAAACACCCATATGTACTTGTGGAAATTTGTATTCGATTTTAAAGTTATATGCTCATTCACCAATGTAAAATACGTTTTGTTTAATGTTTTACGCATTCTATATATTATATTAAATAGAAAACAAAGCATTCTCCATGCTCTATACAACCAATACTCAATTCTAAGGTAACAAGCTTGGCATGATGTGATTGGGTAGAAATTGAAAAGGAGAGAGTTGAATACATAATCATAGCCAAAGTCGGTTATTATTAGTTAGAACCTTTCAACTTCTTCCTCATTGAGTTAGTATGGGCGGCGGAAAAAGTCGGGGTCCTCGTGGCCAAATAATTTTCGGATGCCGTAATCCGATTCCAATTCCGACTCCGATTCGAGTAACTTACTAATGTCGGACTCTGATTCACTAGTCTCACAGTATTTGTAACCTTGAACCGAAACCAAGCTTTCCTTACAAGCGAAAATATGGAATAAATCTTACGGTTAATTTAAAAAGCAACAAATAGATTATTGGGATTTATAATATTTTCTTGGAATCAAATACAACAATTGGCAGATAGTGATACAACTGGAAGAAAAAAAAAACAGAAAGAAAATACTTCTTCCAGTCTTTTTATATCTTTTCTTGGATATTTGGCACAAATTTTTAGTATTGAATATAAAATGATAAATTTAAGAAATATTGGGTAGATTAGTAAGTGTGTAAATATGAAATAATAAATGTGTAAAATGTTGTAAATAGTAAAGGTAGTATGATAAAAATTATGAACAAAAATGGGAAAAAATTAAATAGGAAGATAAAAAAAAAAAAAAAAAAAAAAAAAAAAAAAAAGTGGACCTGTGGACATGACATAGGTCCACCCCGACGCGGCCACGCGCGGGTTTGGGGAGGCAAATGAATCTCCATGAGATGGTCAAATGGAAATTTAAATCGAAGTCGGAGTCGCCACCGAATTTTATGGTTATTCGGAACCGTTCGAGCCCACTCTATGTCGTAGTGGGCCGTATACAAAATACGGCCTAGTTCCGATGTCAGAGTTTATTGGGCTCGTCCCTTTGCATATCAATACCGATGCCGACTGGGCGGTTAATCGTATATTGAATGACTCTCGTTGCCAATGGATTCGGACATCCGGAAACCACGGTTCTGAGTAAGGGGTGAGGGTACGTGTTGGGAAGTTCACTAAGAACACCCAACCCCGCCCGCACATTAGCGGCCTCTACTAGGATATCGAATGATGTTTTAATACGCGCGTTAGTAATACGATGAATGATATGCAAACATTGTTTTCCTAAGCATGCGAGGAATTGAACGGGTTGCTAAGTCGGTTTAATGCAACTAAAATTAACGTCAAAGTTGTTTTAGCATGTGAGATTCGTTTTAGTATAATAAAACAAATAAAAAAAAAATTGCTACAAGATAAACAAACGAGTTAGTATCGATTTGTAAATAATATAGCAAATAAAATAAATATACGAGATCAAGAAAATAAATATTAATCGAAATCTGAAAAATATCGTTAAGAACGTTGTTTTGTATAAAAAACGAAGTTCGAAAAAATAATAAAAAGCGAAAAAAAACAGCCGGCCGCGCGGCTCGCCCGGGTCACCGGCGGGTCGCGTGGTGGCCTGTTTTGAAATCGGTTTTCGATAATTTTATTAAATCGTGTACGAATATTGTCTAATTTGTACTCGACTTAATATTTTCGATATTCGTTGTATTTGATAGCCGACTATGAAATCAATATCAAATACTCGGAATGGTTTTAGAAAAGATATAAATTTTGAAATCGTTTCGTAAAATAAATAATAAAACGAACGAAAAAGGCTAAAAAAAAGACTTCGGGTTTCAGGCTCGTGCGCGAGTCGCCTGGGCATGGCGCGACTCGCGTGCGGGTCTGTCCGGGTTTTTTATTTTTTGTTCGAAATTGCTAATTTTGGTAAATCGCGTACAAAATATGAATTAATTTATACTCGATGTTATTTTTTCGATATTCGTCGTATTCGATATTCGATTATGAAATCGATATCGAATATTCGGAAAAAAGGTTTTGTAAAAAAGTGATTTGAAAAAGATGTAACGATTTTAAATATCGTCGAACTTTTAATATAATTCTTTTAATACGATATTCAACTAAAGAGTTGATATCATATTTTAAGAATGTTCGTTAGTGTGAAAATAATTTTGATATTATCGATAAAAGACTCGACGAAAGAAAAAAAAAAACGACTCGACTCCTATGTAAAAAAGACGAGAGAGAGAGGAGAAGGAAGAGAAAGAGATCGGGTTTTGTGCACCCTCAACCTACATGTTTTAGCCTACTCGGATCAGGGCTCGTCGGGACGTGGCTTGGGCACTGGAGCGTCGAGTATATGTCGGTGAGGTGACGGTGGTGCGGCTCGGTTTGGGCGAGTTTCGGGTGAAGGGTTTCGGGTTTAAATGGACCGGTTTTCCTTCGAGAATATTATCGGTTTGTCGACGTTAATTTTTTTGATGTGTATTTGATGTGTAGGGATGCTAATGATTGATGATATTTGCTAGTGGTTCATGTTAATAATTGATGCTTGTTCGTGTCCCTTTTCTGAGTTGTGCAAGGGGCTATTTATAGGGATATTCCCGACCTTGGCTAGGAGAGTTTGAACTACCGCTTAGGATAGGAAACGTAGAAGTTGTAAGGCATGAGAATTCCACTTTCTTGTCAAAAAAGGAAGGGGATACGGCTGGTTGTGTGTTGCTTGGCCGAGTGTTTGTACTCGGTCGGGTGTTTGAATCGGTTTTTGGATAGGAAATGTAAGAGTTCGAAAGGAATGCGAATTCCGTTGCTTGGTGGAGAAGCCAAAATCTTGGCTGATTTGAGGAGTATTTCGGCTGATTTAGGTGTCTTGGCCGAGTAATTGGTGCTCGGTCGATATCCTATTCGGTTTCCGGATAGAATTCCTACTTGAGATCGAATTCTATCCTTAAACGGATTTGTTTAATATTTTGAAAAGTTGATTTTTGTAAGATTAGAGTGGGGATCAGCCGTGTGAGGTGTCACGGCTGACTCACATGTCTCGGGAAAATTTCGGACCGGGTTTCGACTCGGTCGTAAAAAGACGATTTTACCCCCGGTGTCGGAATCGACCCAAATTAGTCTTATTTGACTCGAAACGACCCACTGGGCCTGATTTTGAGGTTGGTTTTGTGAGATAATGTACTCTATAATGAGCCCAAGGCAAATGCCAATGATTTTGAGCCTGTTTCTGAGTATTTAAAGCATTTTTGCGTCCGATCATCATCGAGTGTTTGTCGGAAACTGCTATAGACACCTGGCGGTCAAAATGTGGGTGTCTACAGAGCCCCCACTCTGACTGAGGCTTGGACAAGGCGAAAGTCAGAGTAGCTACCAGGCAAATCAAAGATTAGACCTGGCAGACTTCCGGTCAGGTCGTTTAAGGTCCGTTAGGCCTGCGTGGAGGGCCCGCCGGCCGAAGACTAGAAATGTACCTGAGTTTGATGATGATAACTCCGTGGGGAACCGGACTTGTCGTATAAGCCTATGCCGCTGGGGAGTTGTTTGCACGGTTTTGCTTGAGTCGTCCTGTATAATGATTTATGCCAAGTTTGCATGTAACGCATTTTTAGGAGAAATGACTCGTGCTGGGGAATAAAAATTTGAAGAAGAGATTTTTTTTGAATATTTTTTGGATGGAAGAATTTTGAAGGATTAAAGAATTTTTTTTTGACTCTGAGAAGGAGTAGGAATGCTCGGGATGTCTTAGCTAGATCCTAGGATTAAAGGCCTGTATGCTAAATCCCATGGGGTTAGGAATCCCAAAGTGAGGAGGAGAATCCGATTTCATGCTATAAATACTCATCTCCCTGCTCATAATTTATTCATAATTCTCACGACTCCCTTCCTTCCTTTTAAGAAAAATAAGCTCTGAAAAAACTTAGTCCTCTTTTTTAGAAATTCATTATGGGAATCGATCGATTAGTCGGAATGCTGCAAGATTGGTCCCGAACCTTCAGAGATGCTGACAAGGTTATTCTGAACCAAAACGGCGTTGCCCAGTTATCCGTTATTCGGCAGATGCAAGTGGATCGTCACTTTCTGGATGCTTGCCTATCTTATTGGGATGATACCTATCATGTCTTTAGGTTTCCTCGAGGTGAAGTCTGTCCTATTCCTGAGGAAATAGCTGCTGTAGGAGGGTGGAATCCTATTCTTCGTCCTGCTATCCCCTTTTCAGTTCGTGATCCAAGGAGGAAATTAAGAGAATTTTTAGGGCTTTCTCATATGGAGGTATCCCGTATGCTAGAAGGAAATACAGTCTCCTTGATCGATCTGGCTGAAAAATTTATGAATCAAGATGACGTTCGGGTCATGCCGGTATATAGCCGTAGGGCCTTCACTTTTTGTATACTCCATGTTTATGCTTTCGAGGGTCATTTGGATTGGCTATCCTATATGGGCCATGTCAGACTTCTTTCTGTAGCGGATCAAATGGAGACCGAACACAGCCCCGCCTGGCTGATTACCGGGGAGATTATCCAAGGTTTAGATAATCGTAAGAGGGACCCATCGATCAAGCTGTCTGGTAGCACCCGTCTTCTACAGGTAGGCTGATTTTTTTTTTTTCTTGATTTTCGCAATTTTTGATTTTTTGCAATTTCCGAGTTTTCGGGTCTTTGATTTTTGCGCGGTTTTCGCGTCTTTTCTCGATTTTCTCGGTTTTTCCGATTTTTGCGATTTTGCGATTTTTTTTTTTTTTTTTTTTTATTTTTTGAAATTGACATTGACTTTTTTTGCAATTTTGACTTTTCAGCTATGGCTTTTTGAGAGGTTATCGATCCTGGATCCCCCTCTAGACGTAAGCCGATATCGCCCAAATCAGGTGATGGCAAGAAGACGAACTGTTGACTTTTCTCGCCTTACTACCCAAAAATTCTGGGACGAGCTGCTATCCTTCCATGGAGGCCCATTGATCCGTTGGACCGTACCTTGGTGGCCTATTTATGCCTGGACCGGATTAGAGTTGCGAGATAGGGCCCGTTATCAACTAATCCTATCTTTTAGGCAGACGATTCACCTTTATCCCGATCGCATACTTAGGCAATATGGTCGGGCCCAGAGAATCCCGGAGATTGAAGCGGTCGTGAGTGAGTCTACCCAGCTAACGGACGTGATGTGTGACATTTGGGCGCAAAGATGGTACACCCGGCACACTTGGCCCGTTTCTAAAGCTTCTCCCTCGATCTGGGTATCAGATTCCTACACGAAGTGGACCCAGGCCGATTCTGCTAAAGCCCGTGCTGCTTTAAAGACCGATGAAGACTTTGACTTGCTGCGCCGAGAACATGTTAAGGATAATCGAGGCTTTTTTGATGATGGTGATACCCCGGCTACGATGGTCCGATTGATGTCAGGCCAAAAGGGGAAGACCAAGACTTTGACTAAAGGGTCCAGCTCTAAAGGTACATGGGGGAAAACGGGCCCCCAGACGGACTTAGAAAGGAGACTTGGTCCAAGACTGGCAGCCAAGGACCGACTTGGTCCTCGGGATAGACTACCCGAGCGCATCCGGGCTCGGATTGAACCCGTGCAGAGGGCGGAGAAGCCGAAGTCGAAGAAGCGGGTTCGAGCAAAGGAAGTTCCACTCGTGATTAGGGAACGTTCGCCCCCGCCTCGCCGGCCTCGGGATCCGCGTGACCCGAAAGATAAGGGGAAGGGAAAAATGTACGAGTAGTCTCTTAAATTTTATTATTTAAATATTACTACTATTTTTGTGTGATTTTTGTGATTTATTTTTTGCGTGAGGCATTTTTTTTTGAAATAATAAAAGATATATTAGTGAAAACCGTTCCTGTCTTTTCGTTATTGCAGTGGTTGTACCCTTTGAGGGGTTGCCTACGTATCCACGTTTAGTGGAATCAAACCGACCGTAGTTCAGTCATGGATTTTTGCAATTTTCGAAATACATCAAGAATATTAGTTCGAGATGTGCGACAGTAGGATCAGTAATCCTAACTCATTGACTTGCTTAATTTTTGAAAATTTTGTATAAAAAGATAAACCTTTAGCAAATGACATTGAGATAAGGTTAAGGGTAGTAGCGCTTCAGCTGGTCCAAGTTGGTTTGGTTGACGAATTCATTCCCATCCAAGTCTGTCAGCATTACGGCTTCTCCTGATAAAACCTTCTTCACTAGATATGGTCCGGCCCAATTAGGTTTGAATTTTCCCCTTGGGTCGACTAGTAACAAAGCCCGGACAGATTTTAAGACTAGATCGCCCTCTTTGATGTTTCTGGGCCTAACCCTTTTGTTGAAAGCCCGTTTTATCCTTTTTTGATATATCTGGATGTTGTTAAGGGCTCGAGATCGTCGTTCGTCTAAAAGAATCAACGAGTCGTACCGGGCTTGAACCCAATCTGCTTCAGGTACTTGACTTTCGAGTAAAATCCTTAAAGATGGTACCTCAAGCTCGACGGGTTGGACTGCCTCCATCCCGTATGTCAGATAGTATGGAGTTGCTCCAGTTGCAGTACGGATTGAGGTCCGGTATCCCCATAAGGCAAAGGGGATTTTATCGGGCCAATCCCGGTAATTATCAGCCATCTTTTTAAGTATGGTGACAATGGTTTTATTTGCTGCCTCTACCGCTCCATTTGTTTGGGGACGGTAAGGTGATGACGTATGTCTTTGAATTTTATATTTTGCTAGCAAAGTAGCGGTTTCAGCTTGGAAATGGGTCCCGTGATCACTTATGAATTCGTGCGGGATCCCGTATCGGCATATAATTTTATCTTGGATAAATTTTGCAACGTGTTTGGCGTTCAAGACACGATATGACTCGGCTTCGACCCATTTGGTAAAATAGTCAATAGCCACTAAAATGAAGCAGTGACCTCCCGTCCCGGAAGGGTTCACTTTCCCGATTATATCGATTCCCCATGTTGAGAATGGCCATGGTGATGTCATGGTGTATAATAGGGATGACGGCATATGTTGGACATTGCCGAAAATCTGACAGTTGTGACAGTGCTTGACGTATAACTGACAGTCGGTTTCCATGCTATTCCAATAATACCCGAGTCTTGCGATTTTTCGAGCTAGCATATGGGCATTCATATGCGGGCCGTTCTCACCATCGTGTACCTCGGCCATAACCTTTTCGGCCTGTGTTTTGTCGATGCATAAGAGCAAGGCCCCTTGTGCCGTCTTTTTGTACAACTGTCCATCGTCCGTGCGGATGAACTGAGTGGCCCATCTTCGTAAGGCTTTCTTGGCCCGGTTTTCAGATTCCGGAGGATATTCTCCCGACGTCAAGTAGGTAAGAACAGCCTGGTACCAAGGTTCTGGGTCGGTTATTTCGATATCTTGGATGGCGTTGATATATGCCGGCTCGGACCGTCTTTCGACGCAAATCGGCATGCTAGTCCGATGTTCCGGGATGTTCAGTAAAGATGCTAATTTGGATAGTGCATCTGCAAACTGGTTTTCTTCCCGGGGCAGATAAATGTATTCCACCCTTTGAAACTGCTTTTCGAGAACCCTTACTCGCGCTTGGTAAGCTACGAGATTTGCGTTCCGAGTTTTCCATTTCTGGAGTGCTTGATTAATGACTAATGATGAGTCACCGTGGACCCGGAGGTTTGTTACTCCTAAATCAGCGGCGGCTTGCAACCCGTGAATGCATGCTTCGTATTCGGCTGCGTTATTAGTCACGTCGAAGTCTAACTTGATGGATAACGGGGTGTGCTCTCCTTGTGGTGAGATCAGCAAAATCCCGACACCAAATCCTCGAAAGTTGGATGCTCCATCAAAATATAGATCCCATGTTTCTGTGTCGGTATGGAATATATCTTCGTCAGGGAAGGCCCAAGTATCGGTATGTCCCTCTTCAGGTACCGGGCTATCGGCGAGGAATTCGGCTACTACCCGGCCCTTGATGGCTTTTAATGGTACGAACTTGAGGTCGAACTCAGCTAGCATTAAAGTCCATCTAGATATTCTACCGTTGAGAATGGGCTTTTTGAACAGATACTTGATTGGATCCATTCTTGATAGTACGTGAACTTCGTGGCTAAGCATGTAATGTCGGAGCTTTTTAGTGGCCCAAACTAGAGCTAGACACGTCTTTTCGAGCATCGTGTATTTGCATTCGTACTCTAGGAACTTTTTACTGATGTAGTAAATGGCTCGTTCTTCTGAGTTGACTGTCTGGGCTAGCATAGCCCCCATGGCTGTCTCAGTCGTTGTCAAGTATAACGACAAAGGCAAACCATGCTGAGGTGGCATTAATACTGGCGGAGATGACAGAATCTCCTTGATTTTATCGAAAGCTGTTTGACATTTGTCGTCCCACAGTACCCGTTCTCCTATCTTCAGTTTTTTTGAAAATGGGCTCACATACCATGGTTAGCTTCGAAAGGAACCTGCTGATATATTGGACTTTCCCGAGAAACCCCCTAATTTCCTTTTCGGTTTTAGGTGGCTGCATCTCGGTAATGGCCTTGATTTTGGCTGGGTCAACCTCGAGCCGCGCTGGCTAACGATATGGCCCAGTAATTTACCCGATGTTACCCCAAAGCTGCATTTTTGAGGATTCAGCCTCATGTTATACTTGCGTAGTCGGGTGAAGAACTTCCTAAGGGCCGGAATATGCCCGTTTCGTTCTTTGGACTTGACTATCATATCGTCCACGTAGACTTCCACCTCTTTGTGCATCATGTCATGTAATAAGGTAGTGGCGGTCCGTTGATAAGTGGCACCAGCGTTGATAAGCCCAAATGGCATAACGGTGTAACAGTAAGTCCCCCAAGGTGTGGCGAAGGTGGTCTTACTCATGTCTTCTTTTGCCATTTTGATCTGATTGTATCCGGCATACCCGTCCATAAAGGATAGAAGGGCATGGTCGACTTCTTCTTTGACTTTGAGAGACCATTTGGGCCTCATTCTTCGGAGTTTTTGTTTTACCGGCTTACACCCGTCTTTGATGGGTATACGGTGTTCGGCTATCTCCCGGTCTATTCCCGGCATGTCCTTGTAGGACCATGCGAAGACGTCTTTGAATTCATGGAGGAGGTCCGTGAATTGTTGTTTCTCCTCGGGGTCTAAGGATAAACCTAACTTAAGCATCTGAGGCTCTAAAGGGGTTCCCAGATTGATGGAATCGGTTTCTTCAATCACCGGATCTCGGGACTCTCTTTGTTCGAGTTGCTCGACTAGATGCTGAGGTAATGGTACCTGTTCGTCGGGTTTCTCAATGTCATTGCAAGTAAAGTTTTTGAAAATGTTTTGAAAATAAGACAAGTCGTAAGCAGAACGATTATCGTTATTATTGATAGAAAGTTTTGAAAATAGCTCGAAGAGAGCTGCCATCTGATCGCTGGTCAGAGGCGGTATGGGGAGTGCTCTCGGGACAGACTCCGAGGCTCCCAGAGGGATGATCGAAGGAAAAGGGGTTACAGACTCGACTCTAGTACTGGACCCTCTAGACTTTGACTCAGACTCCGACTCTGACTCTGACTCGGATTCAGACTCGTCGCCTTGCGTATCCCCTTCGCCGGTAGTGAGCTTGTAGACTCGACCCTCGCTGTCGGTCCATTTGATCGTCTTCCTCCAAGCCCGCTTTCCAGTGTCGGCGCCTACTTCAGAGATCAGCTTGGTTGGATCAAACTTGTTGCTATGGAGGATCAGGTTGACTAATTCCTCCTTAGGGGTAGGAATTATCTTGCTTTCCCCGAACAAGAGCCCCAGCATGGGCTCAGCTTGGTTCGAATCTTCTTTTGATTCAGCCTGGATGAGAGTGAAGATATCATCTGGGATGAAATTGACCTCAGGATAGGTTATAGCGTGCTGGTAAAGGCCCGTTTGGATAGCTCCGAATACTGGAGTGACGAAGTTGAGTTTCGGGCTGTAGGAGCCCTTGAGGACGTTGCAGGCCTTCTGGATGCCGGCCCGGACCACATTTTCCGGGGTTAAAGCATATCCCAAGCCGAATTTCGGCTATTCATTATTTAAGACATCGATGATCTTGCCTGCCGGGAGACCAGGCCTTGAAGTAGCCCCCGGTAAGTAACCCAAGTTCTGCAGCATTTTGTCGATGCCGGTTGTGAAATAGGGCCTAAAAAGATATTCTTCATTGATCATTCCCACGAAATTGAATCCTCGCGGGTCGATTGAACCGGCCGTGTTGCAGCTTGACACGGCTATTGGAGTAGCTTCAAGTGTGATGACCCCGTCTTGTAAAGGTAACTTGACCTTTCTATGAAGAGTGGAGGATACGGCCTTGACTGCGTGGATCCAAGGCCTTCTAAGTAGCAGATTGAACGATGAAGTGACATCGATCACTTGAAATTCTAGTTCTTTTTCGATTGGGCCGGTTATGATGGTTAGTCTGACAGCCCCAGCAACTGATTTCGGGCTTCCATCAAAGGCCTGGATAGTTTGTGCAGTAGGAAGATAGTCGGTCTCGGTAATGCCGAGAGCCCTAGCAGTCCTTAAAGGAAGGACGTTTACAGCTGACCCGTCATCGATTAGGGTCATGGGTAGATATTTGCCCCGGCAAATCACCGTAATATATAGGGCTAGGTTGTGGGTAGCCCCAAATGGTGGTAGATCGGACTCAGAGAAGGTGATAAGCGGGCCTTCTTCTTTGGACTTGCCTTTGAGGTGAGGCAGGATGGTGGCTACCATTTCAGCGGGGGTAACCGACGAGTCCACCTTGATCTCATCGAGAGCTTTAGTAAGTGCTGCCCGATGTTCCTGAGAACTGACCAGAAGCTGCCATATGGTAAGATCAGTTCGGACCCTCTTCAGTTGCTTGACTAGGGCCGTGTTAGTGTCTGGTTCTTCGAGTATGGAGTCCGTCTTGGCGGGCTCAGTGGCGGATCCCGGGGTTGAAGATCCGACCGTGATGACATGAGTACCGGTCAGGGCCTTGGTTTTGGCCTTCCGGATCTCTTCGGCCGTGATGGGGACAGTCTCCCCCTTGGTCAGATAAACATCATCTTCATCGTCATTCCATATCCCGTTGATTTGAGGAATGAAAGGGGAAATGAGATGAGTACAATCGATTATTTCTCCAGCAGAAATGGCGTGAGTAGCAAGAGGGTTGTTTTTGTTACTGGGCTTGTCGCTGGGTAACGGTATCTTCCCACTCTCGATCAGATCTTGAATGAGATGCTTTAATTTCCAGCATTTTTCGGTGTCATGTCCGTTGCCTTGGTGATAGCGGCAATAGGCCTGTGCGTTGTAGCTTTTGGACCGCTTCTCGACAGGGACCTCTGGCATTGGGCCTATGGGCTAAATCAGGCCTTTAGAAGATAGCCTTTGTAAGGCGTCGGCATAAGTAGTCCCTATGTCCGTGAATACTCGGGCTGGAGTGTTCTTTTTGGTCGAGGTGTCTAGCAAATTAACCTCGTCGAAGATACTTCGGGCCGCACTTGTAGTTGCGGGCTTACCGTAAGATGAACTGGCTCCTTGATAACCCTTTGTAGAGGCCTTAGTAAGGCTCTCTAACCTTAAGTCGTCTTCGATTCTCGTACCCATTTCGGTTAAGGTGGCGAAATTGGGTATGATAGCGTACCGGAGATGGATCCGGTAAGATGGGAGGAGATTTTTCACAAAGGCCTCCTCTAATACTTTTTCGCTGGGCTTGTCGACCAGCTTGACACTTTCGGCCCTCCACCTTTGGAGGTATTTGGTGAAACCCTCCTTTGGCTCTTGGGCCATGACCTCCAGAGTACGCATGGTTGTCTGGATCTCTGCATTGTCCGCATAGTTTCGGGCGAACTCCGTTGCGACATCGTCCCAAGTTTTGTATTTCTTGGCGTCAAGCTTATAGAACCAAGCTTTTGGGTGCTTTTCTAGCGAGGAGGCAAACAGATGTTTGAACATGTCCGATTTGACTCCTTTTAGGGCCATAAACTCCTTGAAGGCTCGGATATGTAATACCGGGTCTTCGGTTTCGTCGAACATTGGGAGGCCTGTCAAGTTGAGATTGGCAGGCAGCTGATCGGTCAGGGGAGAATAGAATCGGGCATTCTCCGTATGGATCGAGTTGTGGGTCGTCAAATGGACTTGCTCTTGCAGTTTGAGGACTGCGCTAGTCAATTGGGCTAAAGGCCCATGAGCTTCATCTTCACCCTTTGGCTTGTCCTGTTCTATGGCACTAACCCGGGTGACAATGGCGATATGGTCGCCCCTGATTTGGTCGAGCTGTTCTTGGATCTTGGCCAATGCGGTGTTCAGTTGATCAATTGAGTCCTTAGTCATGGTTCGAGTGTGAGGCGGCCTGTCTGTGAGAATACCACGTAATCAGCGACCAACCCAAATCGTAGAACTAAAGCACATCCCGAGCAAGGAAAAGGGAAACTAGAGAGGAAACGACTTGGAAAGGACATCTAGACGGATGACTTGTGAATAGTGGGCCTTATTTAGGATCCAGCTGTGTGGGCTGGGCCCTGTTTGAAAGAAGGTTCACGTGAGACATTCCCCAGACTTCTAGACTCGATTGTGTAGACGGGCCGACCCTTGTAGGAGTATGTCCTACGTAGGTGGGCTTTGCCTTAGTATAATAAGGCGGACTGGGATAGGGAGGAAATCCGTGATATAAGATCGACGGAGTTTCGACGCTAGAGACCTCGACGACTTATGACATGACCCGACACTGCTAAATACGGGAAGTCCTAAGAAGAGGAAGGTTTTGAAATTTGATTTTTTGAAAGCCCGAGTAAAATCGGGAGAGGAGTCCGGCCTTTTTCGAAAAAAACGGAAAAGGTGGGCCAGATGACGGGTTTGAAAAAGTTCGAAAATATTTTCGAGTTTTGAAATGGGCATAATATCGGCTAAAAATAGGCTATTTTGAGTAAAATCGTGGATCCTAAATTCGGTATATGTCCCGGGTTTTGAAATATGATATTTTGAAAAGGATGCTATTTTGAAAAAGACGGTTTTTGAAAAGACTTGTAAAATCAGGTAGCACGTAGTCATGAAAACAGTATAACGACGCCATGTATGCTTTAATTCTAAGTCTCGGTCAGTCTGAAAGGGTCTATACCAGTGTACATAGCCTATCGAGAATCGGGGCGGACTTCCTAAGTCGAGTTGAGCTTAGAACCTGCCGTAAAACCCATACGAATCGGCTAATGGACACCTTCGACATATCCAATTTGGACTACATCGATAGTATAGTGGGACGTCGGTCACCAGTACCGGCCCGGGAAAATATGGGGTTATGCATGAACCGTAAAACTAAAACGCGTATTGTACTAGTCAAACGATTTCTATTCGAGTCTCACCCTGAGGATGCTGAAGGTCAGTAACGTATCAGCTAATCCCCAGCGGAGTCGCCAAATTGTGGACATGACATAGGTCCACCCCGACGCGGCCACGCGCGGGTTTGGGGAGGCGAATGAATCTCCATGAGATGGTCAAATGGAAATTTAAATCGAAGTCGGAGTCGCCACCGAATTTTATGGTTATTCGGAACCGTTCGAGCCCACTCTATGTCGTAGTGGGCCGTATACAAAATACGGCCCAGTTCCGATGTCAGAGTTTATTGGGCTCGTCCCTTTGCATATCGATATAGATGCCGACTTGAGCGGTTAATCGTATATTGAATGACTCTCGTTGCCAATGGTTTCGGACATCCGGAAACCACGGTTCTGAGTAAGGGGTGAGGGTACGTGTTGGGAAGTTCACTAAGAACACCCAACCCCGCCCGCACATTAGCGGCCTCTACTAGGATATCGAATGATGTTTTAATACGCGCGTTAGTAATACGATGAATGATATGCACATTGTTTTCCTAAGCATGCGAGGAATTGAACGGGTTGCTAAGTCGGTTTAATGCAACTAAAATTAACGTCAAAGTTGTTTTAGCATGTGAGATTCGTTTTAGTATAATAAAACAAATAAAAAAAATTTGCTACAAGATAAACAAACGAGTTAGTATCGATTTGTAAATAATATAGCAAATAAAATAAATATACGAGATCGAGAAAATAAATATTAATCGAAATCTGAAAAATATCGTTAAGAACGCTGTTTTGTATAAAAAATGATGTTCGAAAAAATAATAAAAAGCGAAAAAAAAACAGCCGGCCGCGCGGCTCGCCCGGGTCACCGGCGGGTCGCGTGGTGGCCTGTTTTGAAATCGGTTTTCGATAATTTTATTAAATCGTGTACGAATATTGTCTAATTTGTACTCGACTTAATATTTTCGATATTCGTTGTATTTGATAGCCGACTATGATATCAATATCAAATACTCGGAATGGTTTTAGAAAAGATATAAATTTTGAAATCGTTTCGTAAAATAAATAATAAAACGAACGAAAAAGGCTAAAAAAAAGACTTCGGGTTTCAGGCTCGTGCGCGAGTCGCCTGGGCATGGCGCGACTCGCGTGCGGGTCTGTCCGGGTTTTTTATTTTTTGTTCGAAATTGCTAATTTTGGTAAATCGCGTACAAAATATGAATTAATTTATACTCGATGTTATTTTTTCGATATTCGTCGTATTCGATATTCGATTATGAAATCGATATCGAATATTCGGAAAAAAGGTTTTGTAAAAAAGTGATTTGAAAAAGATGTAACGATTTTAAATATCGTCGAACTTTTAATATAATTCTTTTAATACGATATTCAACTAAAGAGTTGATATCATATTTTAAGAATGTTCGTTAGTGTGAAAATAATTTTGATATTATCGATAAAAGACTCGACGAAAGAAAAAAAAAACGACTCGACCCCTATGTAAAAAAGACGAGAGAGAGAGAGGAGAAGGAAGAGAAAGAGATCGGGTTTTGTGCACCCTCAACCTACATGTTTTAGCCTACTCGGATCAGGGCTCGTCGGGACGTGGCTTGGGCACTGGAGCGTCGAGTATATGTCGGTGAGGTGACGGTGGTGCGGCTCGGTTTGGGCGAGTTTCGGGTGAAGGGTTTCGGGTTTAAATTGACCGGTTTTCCTTCGAGAATATTATCGGTTTGTTGACGTTAATTTTTTTGATGTGTATTTGATGTGTAGGGATGCTAATAATTGATGATATTTGCTAGTGGTTCATGTTAATAATTGATGCTTGTTCGTGTCCCTTTTCTGAGTTGTGCAAGGGGCTATTTATAGGGATATTCCCGACCTTGGCTAGGAGAGTTTGAACTACCGCTTAGGATAGGAAACGTAGAAGTTGTAAGGCATGAGAATTCCACTTTCTTGTCAAAAAAGGAAGGGGATACGGCTGGTTGTGTGTTGCTTGGCCGAGTGTTTGTACTCGGTCGGGTGTTTGAATCGGTTTTTGGATAGGAAATGTAAGAGTTCGAAAGGAATGCGAATCCCATTGCTTGGTGGAGAAGCCAAAATCTTGGCTGATTTGAGGAGTATTTCGGCTGATTTGGGTGTCTTGGCCGAGTAATTGGTGCTCGGTCGATATCCTATTCGGTTTCCGGATAGAATTTCTACTTGAGATCGAATTCTATCCTTAAACGGATTTGTTACATATTTTGAAAAGTTGATTTTTGTAGGATTAGAGTGGGGATCAGCCGTGTGAGGTGTCACGGCTGACTCACATGTCTCGGGAAAATTTCGGACCGGGTTTCGACTCGGTCGTAAAAAGACGGTTTTACCCCCGGTGTTGGAATCGACCCAAATTAGTCTTATTTGACTCGAAACGACCCACTGGGCCTGATTTTGAGGTTGGTTTTGTGAGATAATGTACTCTATAATGAGCCCAAGCCAAATGCCAATGATTTTGAGCCCGTTTCTGAGTATTTAAAGCATGTTTGCGTCCGATCATCAACGGGTGTTTGTCGGAAACTGCTATAGACACCTGGCGGTCAAAATGTGGGTGTCTACAGGACCATAAAGAAAATTGGGAAAATATTAAAAAAAAATGGAGGAAGTAATTAAAATCTGGGAATTATAATTAAAAAAATATTGTTCGGAAGTTTTAAACAACTCTTCTAGTTTCTATATCTTTACAAAAATGTTAGTTTTAATTAGTTACTAGTTAGTTAGCATGTTGTGTTAGTGAGGTGAAAAGAACATGTTTGGGAGGTTAGGTTTAATTAGAAAAAACAGAATGTCATCTTTGCATGTTCAATCCCTTACGTCATAAAAGAACGAGTTTGAGAATCGAATTCATTCACACTAACATTACTCATTCACATTAACATTATTCATTCACACTGTACTATTTTCTGGCCTATCCTTATGTTATGAAGATGCAAATAATTACAACTCAATTAAATTCTCTTCTAATTCTACAACAGACACCCTCACAATCGATCTTAGTCACCTACCAGCACCAAAGAAAGCCAAAAAAACATACAATGGGTTATCGAACAGATACGTCAATCTGTGCGAGGAGAAACATATTACGATGGCATTCCAATGATGGCACAACGCACTGAACCGACTCAATATAGTGTAGTCAGTCTGGTTGGATTGGGGGGAAATGAACAATTGTCCATTGCAATCCGAAAGTTGGATTTGTACACCATTACTTACGCTGACCCAGAAGTCCACAATGCCTTCTTCTTTGATGATTGCAATGACATTGAAGCGTCCATATTCCCTACAATAGATGTACCTTTCGCGAAGATGATGTTTATCTTTTCATCCTATGGTAGCTGGAAAAGAATGCTAAAATATATAGGTTTCAACTCCAAATGTCATTAGAAAAGTTAGTTTTCTCAATGGGGCGGTTCATGGGGGCTCAAACCAACGGCAAAAATTAAGCAAGTTTCTACTCTACGTCGTTCAAGCCATAGCATTAGTTTTTTGACATCAAAATGCACTTTCCTAAAATATCAAAATTTCCGTATTAATCTAATATCTAATACTGCATGATACAAAGTACAATACTCCCTCCATTTTCTTGAGTTAGCTTCATTGGGATTTGGCACGAAATTTAAGAAAAGGTGAAAAAGTAAAAGGAAACTGATGATATGATGCATGTGATGAGAGAGAAATTGAGATAAAAATATTTCTTTAAAAGTAAATGGGGCTAACCCAAACAAATACCCAAAAAGAAATAGGGGCTTATTCAAGAAGAAGGAAGGAGTATAATATAATACAATATAATACTCCGTATAATACAATATAATATAATACAATATAATATAATATAATTATAATATAATTATAATAATCATTAATCTCATATAATACTCCGTATTAATCACTCTTAAATACTTCTTCCAGTCTTTTTATATCTTTTCTTGGATATTTGGCACAAATTTTTTGTATTGAATATAAAATGATAAATTTAAGAAATATTGGGTAGAATAGTAAGTGTGTAAATATGAAATAATAAATGTGTAAAATGTTGTAAATAGTAAAGGTAGTATGATAAAAATTATAGACAAAAATGGAAAAAAAAATGGGAAGATAAAAAAAAAAAAGTGGACCATAAAGAAAATTGGGAAAATATAAAAAAAATAGAGGAAGTAATTAAAATCTGGGAATTATAATTAAAAAAATATTGTTATCGGAAGTTTTAAACAACTCTTCTAATTTATACTCCCTCCGAGTTCCTATTATTGTCCCATAAGGTTTTAGGGTGAAAAATAAGGAAGGGGAAATGAGTGGTTGAAAAAAGAAGGAGGAAGAGAGAGAAATGAGAGAGTAATTGTGAACCACACATTGATGACCTAGAAAGGAAAGTGAGACAAAAATCAAACTCAGCCCAAAAAGGAAAGTGGGACAATAATAGGAACTCGGAGGGAGTATATCTTTACAAAAATGTTAGTTTTAATTAGTTACTAGTTAGTTAGCCTGTTGTGTTAGTGAGGTGAAAAGAACGTGTTTGGGAGGTTAGGTTTAATTAGAAAAACATAATGTCATCTTTGCATGTTTAATCCCTTACGTTATAAAAGAACGAGTTTGAGAATCGAATTCATTCACACTAACATTACTCATTCACATTAACATTATTTATTCACACTGTACTATTTTCTGGCCTATCCTTATGTTATGAAGATGCAAATAATAACAACCCAAATAAATTCTCTTCTAATTCTACCACAGACACCCTCACAACCGATCTTAGTCACCTACCAGCACCAAAGAAAGCCAAAAAAACATACAATGGGGTTATCGAACAGAAACGCCATTCTGTGCGAGGAGAAACATATTACGATGGCATTCCAATGATGGCACAACGCACCGAACCGACTCAATATAGTGTAGTCAGTCTGGTTGGATGGGAGAGAAATGAACAATTCTCCATTAGAATGCGAAAGTTGGATTTGTACATCATTGCTTATGCTGACCCAGAAGTCCATAATGCCTTCTTCTTTGATGATTGCAATGACATTGAAGCGTCCATATTCCCTACAACAGTTGTATCTTTTGCGAAGATGATGTTTCCCTTTTCATCCTATGGTAGCTGGAAAAGAATGCTAAAATATATAGGTTTCAACTCCAAATGTCATTAGAAAAGTTAGTTTTCTCAATGGGGCGGTTCATGGGGGCTCAAACCAACGACGAAAATTAAGCCAAGTTTCTACTCTACGTCGTTCAAGCCATAGCATTAGTTTTTTGACATCAAAATGCACTTTCCTAAAATATCAAAATTTCCGTATTAATCTAATATCTAATACTCCATGATACAAAGTACAATACCCCTCCATTTTCTTGAGTTAGCCCCATTGAGATTTGGCACGAAATTTAAGAAAAAGTGAAAAAGTAAGAGGAAAGTGATGATAGGATGCATGTGATGAAAGAGAAATAGAGATAAAAATATTTCTTTAAAAGAAAATGGGGCTAACCCAAAAAATATACCCAAAAAGAAATAGGGGGCTTATTCAAGAAGAAGAAAGGAGTATAATATAATACAATATAATACTCCGTATAATACAATATAATATAATATTTCGTATAATATAATTATAATATAATATAATAATCATTAATCTCATATAATACTCCGTATTAATCACTCTTAAATACTTCTTCCAGTCTTTTTATATCTTTTCTTGGATATTTGGCACAATTTTTTGTATTGAATATAAAATGATAAATTTAAGAAATATTGAGTAGAATAGTAAGTGTGTAAATATGAAATAATAAATGTGTAAAATGTTGTAAATTGTAAAGGTAGTATGATAAAAATTATGGACAAAAATGGGAAAAAATTAAATGGGAAGATAAAAAAAAAAAAGTAGACCATAAAGAAAATTGGGAAAATATAAAAAAAAATGGAGGAAGTAATTAAAATCTGGGAATTATAATTAAAAAAATATTGTTATCGGAAGTTTTAAACAACTCTTCTAGTTTCTATATCTTTACAAAATGTTAGTTTTAATTAGTTACTAGTTAGTTAGCATGTTGGGTTAGTGAGGTGAAAAGAACGTGTTTGGGAGGTTAGGTTTAATTAGAAAAAACAGAATGTCATCTTTGCATGTTCAATCCCTTACGTTATAAAAGAACGAGTTTGAGAATCGAATTCATTCACATTAATATTACTCATTCACATTAACATTATTTATTCACATTGTACTTTTTTCTAGCCTATCCTTATGTTATGAAGATGCAAATAATAACAACCCAAATAAATTCTCTTCTAATTCTACCACAGACACCCTCACAATCGATCTTAGTCACCTACCAGCACCAAAGAAAGCCAAAAAAACATACAATGGGGTTATCGAACAGATACGCCAATCTGTGCGAGGAGAAACATATTACGATGACATTCCAATGATGGCACAATGCACCGAACCGACTCAATATAGTGTAGTCAGTCTAGTTGGATTGGGGGGAAATGAACAATTGTCCATTGCAATCCGAAAGTTGGATTTGTACACCATTGCTTATGCTGACCCAGAAGTCCACAATGCCTTCTTCTTTGATGATTGCAATGACATCGGAGCGTCCATATTCCCTACAACAGTTGTACCTTTTGCGAAGATGATGTTTCCCTTTCCATCTTATGGTAGCTGGAAAAGAATGCTAAAATATATAGGTTTCAACTCCAAATGTCATTAGAAAAGTTAGTTTTCTCAATGGGGCGATTCATGGGGGCTCAAACCAACGGCGAAAATTAAGCCAAGTTTCTACTCTACGTCGTTCAAGCCATAGCATTAGTTTTTTGACATCAAAATGCACTTTCCTAAAATATCAAAATTTCCGTATTAATCTAATATCTAATACTCCATGATACAATGTAAAATACTCCCTCTATTTTCTTGAGTTAGCTCCATTGGGATTTGACACGAAATTTAAGAAAAGGTGAAAAAGTAAGAGAAAAGTGATGATATGATGCATGAGATGAGAGAGAAATAGAGATAAAAATATTTCTTTAAAAGGAAATGGGGCTAATCCAAAAAAATACCCAAAAAGAAATAGGGGGCTTATTCAAGAAGAAGAAAGAAGTATAATATAATACAATATAATACTCTGTATAATACAATATAATATAATACAATATAATATAATATTTCGTATAATATAATTATAATATAATATAATAATCATTAATATCATATAATACTCCGTATTAATCATAACTAGTCTACTAACCCGTGAAAATTCACGGGATTTTGACGTTTTCATTATCATTAGAAAATATCGAAGATAGTTAATAAGCAGTGTAACATAAAGACTTTATTGCATGGTATCTTTGTTAAATTAACGAATTTAGAGGAATAGGGTAATACTCGTGAAAATTCACGGCGTTGAAGTGTTTTTTTGCATCAAAAAGGCAAATTAGAATCCATATGAAAATGAACGGAAAGAAGATATTGGTTAAAAATTATGTAAAAGAAATGACTTTTGATGCAGACGATTATTATAGTCTCTTCAATGTCTAAGTCAAATAACCCCAGATGAGTAGGTGAATTTCACCCAATTTCAAAGAGTGTATGATAAATAATGTAGAAGATATCATAAGTATAACGACATAAGACGTCGAAATGAGTATTTGTAAAATAGTCGTTTCACACCATTCATACAAAAAAAAGAAAATGAAAACAAATTATACTTTAGAAATAAGGAATTTAAATTCATAGTTACCCATGTACTGTATGTCATTAACAATTGAGGTTTATCATTTATTCATTCAACTTCACTACAATTCTCATATTACATTAATTAGTTTTATTAAATAATTTTGTCATTTCCAAACTCCCCGAGAAGAAAAGTACTAATTCAATTAGTGATGAAGTAATCACCGTTTTTCCTAAATTACTTGTTTGGTTACGGTAATTACTTTTTCTAATTATTTTTTAATTGAAATTAAATAATTAAATTAGGGTTTTGTTACTTTTTTCTTCTAATTATTGTTTTATTGAAATTAGTGGAGCAAATTAGGGGATCGATCATTAGTCCTAATTCAATTAATGCAAGCATGAACCCAATGAAGCAGGAACGAATTGATAGCCACACACATACCGAGTTAGTCTGGGCGGTGAAAAAATCGGGGTCGTCTACATCCAACGGCAACAATAAGACGATGTTTGGTAGCGGGAATCAGCTCGATTTCGTTGTACATTTGGATGGTGTAATGGGAAAGGCAAGCACCCATTGTTATAGGTGGTGGATTATAAGGGAGGAAGATGAAGAGGATGAGAGGTGATTGAAATTTATTGCTTCACTTTGGATTCTACATAATCAATGAGGAAGAAGTTGAGGAGTTCTTCACTTTGGATTCTACATAATCAATGAGGAAGAAGTTGATGAGTTCTTCACTTTAGATTCTACATAATCAATGAGGAAGAAGTTGAAAGGTTCTAACTAATAATAACCGACTTTGGCTTTGATTATATATTTAACTCCCTCTTCAATTTCGACCCAATCACATCTTGTCAAGTGTGTTACCTTAGAATTGACTATTGGTTGTATAAAGCATGGAGAATGCTTTGTTTTCTATTTAATATAATATATAGATTGTTAGCTTAGCTTGTAGGATAGCTTCACTTATGTAGTTTTCCTGTATTGTTGGTTTGATATTCTTTGTACAAAATAAGCACTGTAACTATTATTTTTGATGAATGAATTACTCATATTTCACCAATATATATATGACTTTCCTTACAAACGCAATACATAGATCTTGATCGAAGAATTATGGTGGTTTGAAATCGGAATTCCAGGTAACAATTACCTAACATCAATCCAAGATCACAAGCATAGTCTATATTATATAATAAAGCAAAGAAACAAGCGCATGTTTTTCCCGCCTAAGTATTCTACATCCATATTATACAAAATGTTTTTCCCACCTAAGTATTCTATTACACAAAGTGTGTGTACAAAATGTTTTTGGTAATCTATTAGATACTCGGGAACCAGCTTGCCCGACTTGTACCTGACCCCGTAGGCGTTGCACAGCGTCTTCGGGCCCATGGACCCGGTCCGCCATCACGGGGTCTTGTCCGTGGCACAATGCAGGCACCTCCTCACCTTCCCATTCGGCAGGTCCAAACCCGACTCATACCCCGACCCAGTCCCAGACCCGGGCCGGACACTCACTTTTTCTTGCAGACGATCTTTGTGGGCTTGGGCTCGGTTTGGAGTGGAAGTGCCTGGTCGGTTGCGGAAGACCCGTCCGATTGGACTATTAGGCGGGAGGTCCAGTTACAAGGGGCAACACGTGACCTCTTGGAGCGGCCTTACCGGGTACGGGTACGGGTATTTCCGGATTGAAGGTGGTCTTGTTAGAGAATAACATTTGCCGAAAATATAGGTAATATTTTCATTAAAATATACATTTACGGACTTAACTCAATAACCTTCATTGCTTCTTAATTTCATATTATTTTCTAAAATCAAAAGAACAAATTTGAAAGATGTTAAAATTAATAAATCTTTAATTTAGTATCTGTAAATAATAAATCCTTATACATATATCGTGAGTAAATGAACGAGTGTTATGATAAGGTTGCTATCATCCTCCAAGCAATACAACCCTTCACCAAGCAACGTATCCCTTTGTATCAATCCAATATCTATATATATGTGTATCGAGTCATGTATTAAGTTTTACGAGTAGACGAATATACAATCTCTTTGCATACAATTTATGGTTTCTCTTGTACTCCTATTCTATACTTGTACAGTATAATTATATCACGTTATCAGCACGATCGTCTTTTAAGATCAACAATCACTTAAGGAAATATCTTCATTGTTCATATGAGGGTTGATTGCAAAGGACAATTGGAATTGGTTTTATTTTTCTTATATTTGATTCTTATCTACAAATTCTGCCAGTTTATTTGAATTATGTCGAATCTTATAAAACTCGAGTTTGAGGCCCTTAATATTATTACCGGAAAGAATTATATGTCATGGGTATTAGATGCCGAAATGCATCTAAACGCAAAAGCACTAGGTAAAACGACAAAGGCATGATATATATTTCTCCACCATCACCTCCATGACGATCTTAAAAATGAGTATTTGACGGTTAAAGACCCACAAATCCTTTGAAGTGATCTGAAGGAAAGGTATGACCACCAAAAAACCGTTATATTACCGAAGGCTCGTTATGATTGGTTGCATTTGCGTTTCAAATATTTTAAATCTGTAAGTGAGTATAACTCCGCCATGTTCAGAATTACTTCTCAATTGAAATTATGTGGTGAGAAAATTACCGATGGAGATATGTTAGAAAAAACGTACTCTACGTTTCATGCTAATAATATCGTCCTGCATACACAATATTGTGAAAAAGGATTTAAAAAATATTCTGAACTAATATCTTGTTTATTGGTGGCGGAACAAAATAACGAGTTGTTGATGAAAAATCATGAATCACGTCCTACTGGCTCTACTCCATTTCCTGAAGCGAATGCGACATATTATAATAGAGATGATGCTAGTAGTAGTGATCGCGGGCGAGGCCGTGGTCGTGATCGAGGACCATGGCGAGGTCGTGGACGTGGTTATGGTGGATATCTTAGAGGCCGTGGATGTTATTTCAAAAGAACACGATCCCACCCATAGTGGAACCAAAAAGAAGAACAAAATGTGGACAATAAAAATGAGAATGTGACCAATATATGTTTCCGATGTGGTGGGAAAGATCATTGGTCTCGCGTTTGTCGTACACCAAAGCACCTAATAGATCTCTATCAACAATCAATGAAGCAAAAGAGAAAGAATGTTGAGACAAACATAGTGATAGACGATGGTGAAGGTGACTTTGATTATGATGATACAAACGATGGTGAAGGTGACTTTGATTGTAATGATACAACCCACTTAGATGCGGTTGATTTCTTTCCGATCAATGAAGGGAATAATTAAATAATGAAAGTATTACCATGATTTTTATGATATATCAAACTTATTAGTACCATATCTATATTTATTTTATTTTTACTATTTATTCCGTACTTCGTAAAAGTTTGATTTTATGATTATACTTTGTATATGTTTTTATGGTTTTTAAATATTTTATGGACATGATATGTGTCTTAATGGATTTTTATTATAGTTTTAATTTACTAGTTATATTATTTATAGTTCATCGTTATGAAGTATTATGTATTAATCTTTTGGCAATTTTACTAATTTATTTTGTAACCTGAAGTTCGCGAGAATATTATACTCCCTCCTATTCAGAGTATTCCTCCCTAATTTTTTTTGGGGGGAAACCAATGAGGGAGTAAAATAATAATAAATGGTGGAGATAAAGTAAGAGAGATGAATAGAAAGTGAGGTATGAAGTGTAAAATGTGGGGTATAAAGTGAAAAGGTGTTGAGTTTAAGTGTGGAGAAAAAGAATAAAGAATTGAAGGAAGAAAAAAGAATGATTAAAATTATTTCCAAAAAAGGAAAGTGAGAAGAAAACCAAACTAAGCTCAAAAAGGAAAGTTGGAGGAATACTCAGAATAGGAGGGAGTATTAATCAACCGCCAAGTATGACGTAGCATACTCAATATACGCGTAAAACGGATAAATTACGCTGTTTGAAATACTCAAAGAAAGTATAATATAGTCATATTCCCGGAAGGAAAATTGACGGGTCTTGCCTATTTATATGAGACACCAGTTGTGTCATGTCACATCTATCATTTTGTTTTGGCCAGATGAAAAAAAAAATTGTTGTGCACATACAATAGAATATAGTTAAACAGAAGATTAACATGATGAAATGTTAAAAATGTGACCAATTGAGGCCATCTGGGTTCTTGTTACACCCGTTTTGATAAACCCGTAGTGTATCTTGAAAGAAATGCAATGAATGTGCTGAAACTCTCTTGTGTATTATCAAAATTATATTTGAGGCAAGACAATAATACACTGAGATAGCAAATTATGTTGGAAATCCAAATACTACTCGTAATTGGATAATGAAAATAATGGACGTTTATGTATGGGTTAATTATATGCAATGTGACTTGTAGTCACAAAGAATTTTACGAGTAGCTCATGTAAACAGAATTCACAACTTTAGTATATGTGGACATGACGTAGGTCCACCCCGACGCGGCCACGCGCGGGTTTGGACCTACGTCATGTCCACAATTTGGCGACTCCGCTGGGGAATAAAAAATTGGATGATTGAAAAAAAATTAGAAAAAATTTAGAATATTTTTTTTTTTGAATTTTGACAGACTGCTCGGGATGACTAAATTCCTGTGTCTGTGAGGAGGAGTCAAGAGTCGGGCCTGTATGCCTAGGCCCATTTGGGCCAAGGAGGCACAGCTGCAGGGGATTCGCCAGGGTTTTGATGTTATAAATACAACACCCTGTCTTCTTTCTTTTCATAACCCTCAAATCTTCTTCTCCTCAAGAAAAACTCATCTCCTTTAAGAAATTTTATCATGGGTATTGACTGTCTGACTGACATGCTGCAAGATTGGTCCCACCATTTTAGGGATGCGAGCAAGGTAGCCCTAAAGCAGTCGGATATTTTTCAATTGTTCACGTTCCGCCAGATGCACGTGGACCGTCATTTTCTTGACGCCTGTCTGACCTTATGGGATGACACTTATCACGTTTTCTCCTTCCCTCGGGGCGAAATCTGTCCTCTCCCCGAGGAAATTGTCGCCATAGGAGGGTGGAACCCACTGCTCCGTCCTGCCGTCCCCTTCTCAGTTCGGGATCCTAGGAGGAAACTAGGGGAGTTTTTAGGGCTCTCCCACGCTGAAGTATCCCGTATGACTGAAGGGGATACTATTTCCTTGCTTGCTTTGGCTGAGAAATTCATGAACCCGTATGACGTCCAGGTTTCGCCCATTCATAGTCGCAGGGCGTTCGCTTTCTGTATGCTTCATGTGTATGCCTTTGAAGGCTATCTGGACCTGCTGTCTTGTATGGGCAGCGTTTGTCTTCTCGTCAATGCCGACCTTATGGAGACGGAATATAGTCCCGCATGGTTGATCACGGGGGAAATTATTCAGGGCTTGGACAACCGCAAGAGGGATGAGTCAGCCCGTTTCACTGGGAGCACCCGCCTGCTGCAGGTATATCGCTTTTTTCTTTTTCTTTTTGATTTTTAATTTTTTCGATTTTTTTGATTCGATTTTTTTTTTTTGTGATATACTGCTACAGAGGGCACTCGACCGAGTCAGCCTAGCACTCGATCGAGTGCCCTCGTAAAGGAGTCTACTGCCTCGGTTTAGGGGTGTCACTCGATCGAGTGACCCCGGCACTCGATCGAGTGCCTCTGGGCGGATGTCTAAGTCGTTCCGGAATCTTACGAGTGTTGTTTTTCTTTTCAGCTCTGGCTATTTGAGAGGTTATCAATGATCGAGCCTCCTCCCAACCCGAGCCAATATTGGTTCAACCAAGTGATGACGAGGAGACGGCCTACTGACTCATCCTGCCTTATTACCCAGAAATATTGGGAGAAAGAATTATCATTCCATCGTGGTCCCTTGATTCGATGGGTGGTTTCATAGTGGCCCATCTACTCCTGGACGGGTTTGGCGCCCGGAGATAAGGCGCGCTACCAGGTGATTCTGTCCCTCAGCCAGACAGTTCACCTCTATCCTGACTGCATACTCAGGCAGTATGGGTGGACTCAGCGCATCCCGGAGAACGAGGCAGTTGTGAGTGAACCTACCCAGCTGACCGACATTATGTGTGACACCTGGATTCAGAGGTGGTATACCCGACTTACTTGGTCCGTTCCCAAGTCGCTCCATTCTATCTGGGTGTCCCATTCTTATGAGAGGTGGACCAAGGCGGAGACTGCCGAAGCTCGCGCCGCCCTAAAGGTTGATGAAGCCTTCGACCTACTTCGGCGAGAGAAGGTCAAGGATAACAGAGACTTCTTTGCTGAAGGGGAGGCTCTAGCCCCGATAGTCCGTCTAACGCCGGGTCAGAGAAGAGGAGCTAGGACTCGAACCGGGGGGTCCAGTGCTAGAGGTGCTTGGGGGGAAGTGAGCCCCCAGACAAACTTGGAGAGGAGACCAGAGCCCAGACCATCAGTCCAGGACCGACTTGGTCCTAAGGACAGGTTGCCGGAGCACATACGGGCTCGACTTGGGCCCGTAACAATAGCTGAAGATCCTCTGTCGAAGAAGAGGACTCGGGCCAAGGAGGTTCCCGTGGTCATCCGGGAACGCTCTTCCCCACCCCGGCGACCTCGGGCTCCACGAGACCCGAAGGACAAGGGCAAGGGCAAGATGCCCGGATACTAGTCTCCATCGTTATTATTATTTAGATATTATTACTATTTTTGTTGTGTTTTTTTTTTCGTGGCTTTTCGTGGTTTTTGTAATTTTGAATTACCGAGTTTATCGGTTTTTTTTTGGAATAATGAAAATACTATATTAGTGAAGCCGTTCCTGTCTTTTTCGTTATTGCGGTGGTTGTGCCCTTTTGAGGGGCTGCCTACGTATCCACAGTTAGTGGAATTAAACCAAACGTAGTTCGGGTATAGATTTTTTGCAATTTCGAAATACATCAAGACTATGAGTTCGAGATGTGTGACAGTAGGATAAATAATCCTAACTTATTGACTTGCTTATATGTTTTGAAAAGAATGCTTTTAAATAATTTTGCAAGTGACATTAAGATAAGGTTTAGGGGTAGTAGCGTTTCAGCTGGTCCAAGTTGGTCGGGTTGACGAATTCATTCCCGTCCAGGTCCGTTAGCATTACTGCTCCCCCTGATATAACCTTCTTCACCAGGTATGGCCCAGCCCAATTGGGTTTGAATTTTCCTCTTGGGTCAACCGGTAGTAAGGCACGAACCGATTTTAGGACCAAATCCCCGTCTTTGATGTTCCTGGGCCTAACTCTCTTGTTAAAGGCCCGTTTAATTCTCTTTTGATATATTTGGATGTTATTGAGAGCCCGAGACCGTCGTTCGTCCAAAAGAACCAACGAGTCATATCGAGCTTGAACCCAATCTACTTCGGGCACTTGGCTTTCCAGTAGAATTCGGAGAGATGGTATTTCTAATTCGACCGGCTGGACTGCCTCCATGCCGTACGTCAAATAATATGGAGTTGCCCCGGTTGCAGTACGAATCGACGTCCGGTACCCCCATAGGGCAAAGGGTATTTTGTCGGGCCAGTCCCAATAATTATTAGCCATCTTTTTAAGTATGGTGACAATCGTTTTATTAGCAGCCTCCTCTGCCCCATTTGTTTGAGGACGGTAAGGCGAAGATGTATGCCTCTGGATTTTGTATTTTGCTAGCAAAGTAGCGGTTTCGGCTTGGAAGTGGGTCCCGTGATCACTGATAAACTCGTGTGGGATCCCGTACCGGCATATGATTTTATTCTGGATAAATTTGCTACGTGCTTGGCGTTCAAGACACGATATGACTCAGCTTCGACCCATTTGGTGAAATAGTCGATAGCCACCAAAATAAAACAGTGACCTCCCGTCCCGGAAGGGTTTACTTTCCCAATTATGTCGATCACCCATGTCGAAAATGGCCATGGCGAGGTCATGGTGTACAGTAGAGACGACGGCATGTGTTGAACATTGCCGAAAATTTGACGATTATGGCAGTGTTTGACATATGATTGACAGTCGGTCTCCATACTGTTCCAGTAGTATCCGAGTCTCACGATTTTTCGGGCTAGCATATGGGCGTTCATATGCGGACCATTTTCACCGTCGTGTACTTCGGCCATCACTTTTTCGGCCTGTGTTTTGTCGATGCATAGGAGCAAAGTCCCCTGTGCCGTCTTTTTGTATAACTGAACGTCGTCCGTACAAATGAATTGGGTGGCCAGTCTTCGCAGGGCTTTCTTGGCCCGATTTTCAGTTCCCCGGGGATATTCTCCCGTAGTCAAATAGATTAGGACAACCTGATACCAAGGTTCTGGATCGGTGATCTCGATAACTTGAATGGCGTTGACATATGCCGGCTCAGACCGTCATTCGACGCAGATTGGCATACTTGACATATGTTCTAGGATGTTTAGTAAGGATGCCAATTTGGAGAGTGCATCTGCGAACTGATTTTCTTCACGTGGGAGGTAGATATATTCTACCTTCTGGAATTGCTTCTCTAGAACCCTTACTCGCGCTTGGTAAGCCACGAGATTGGCATTCCGAGTTTTCCATTTTTGAAGGGCTTGATTGATGACTAAGGACGAGTCTCCGTGAACCCGGAGATTCGTAATTCCCAGATCAGCAGCCGCTTGCAACCCGTGGATGGATGCTTCATACTCGGCCGCGTTATTAGTCACATCGAAGTCCAGTTTGATGGATAACGGTGTGTGCTCTCCTTTTGGCGATATTAGGAGAATACCGACCCCAAATCCTCGAAAGTTGGATGCTCCATCAAAATACAAGTCCCATGTTTCGGTGTTAGTATGGAATATGTCTTCATCTGGAAAAGTCCAAGTATCGGTATGTCCTCCCTCAGATACCGGACTATCGGCGAGGAACTCGGCTACCACCCGGCCTTTGATGGCTTTTAATGGTACAAACTTGAGGTCAAACTCGGCTAACATTAAAGTCCATCTGGACATTCTTCCATTAAGAATGGGCTTCTCGAACAAGTATTTGATCGGATCCATTTTGGACAGGACATGTACCTCGTGACTAAGCATGTAGTGCCGGAGCTTTTTAGTGGCCCACATAGGCATGTTTTCTCGAGCATTGTATATTTGCATTCATATTCTAGGAACTTTTTACTGATGTAGTAAATAGCCCGTTCTTTTGAATCGACTGTCTGGGCCAGCATAGCCCCCATGGTTGTCTCAATCGTCGTTAGGTATAATGACAAAGGCAAACCGGGTTGAGGTGGCATTAATACCGGCGGAGCAGACAGGATCTCCTTGATTCTATCAAAAGTCGTTTGACATTTATCGTCCCATAGCACCCGTTCCCCTATCTTCAGTTTCTTGAAAATGGGTTCACACACCATGGTTAGCTTTGAAATAAATCGGCTGATGTATTGGACTTTCCCGAGAAACCCCCTTATTTCTTTTTCGATCTTAGGTGATTGCATCTCGGTGATGGCTTTGATTTTAGCTGGGTCGACCTCGATGCCGCGTTGGCTAACGATATGGCCCAGTAATTTGCCTGATGTTACCCCGAAACTGCACTTTTGAGGGTTCAACCTCATGTTGTACTTACGCAGTCGGGTGAAGAATTTTCTTAGGGCAACAACATGCCTGTCTCGGCTTTTAGACTTAACAATCATGTCGTCGACATAAACCTCCACTTTCTTATGCATCATGTCATGTAACAAGGTCGTGGTTGTTCGTTGATAAGTGGCTCCGGCATTAATGAGCCCAAACGACATAACGGTATAACAATAGGTACCCCATGGCGTCGTGAAGGTGGTCTTTCCTATATCTTCCTCTGCCATCTTGATTTGATTGTACCCGGCATACCCGTCCATAAATGATAGAAGGGCACGATCGGCTATTTTATCCACCAGTATGTCGATGTGTGGCAACGGAAAATCATCTTTTGGGCTGGCCTTGTTAAGGTCCCGGAAATCTACGCATACCCGTACCTTGCCGTCCTTCTTGGGTACCGGCACGATATTTGCCACCCAGTATGGATATTCAGACACTTGTATAAAGCCCGCTTTGAATTGTTTGTCTACCTCTTCTTTGACTTTGAGAGACCACTCGGGCTTCATTCTTCGAAGCTTCTGTTTTACCAGCTTACACCCATCTTTGATGGGTATGCGATGTTCAGCTATTTACCAATCTATCCCCGGCATGTCCTTGTAGGACCATGCGAAGACATCCTTGAATTCTTGGAGGAGGTTTGTGAATTGTTGTCTCTCCTCGGGATCTAAGGATAACCCTATCTTAAGCATCTGGGGCTCTAAGGTTGTTCCCACATTGATAGACTCGGTTTCCTCGATTACCGGGAATCGGGATTCCCTCTGTTCTAGCTGCTCGATCAGATGCGGAAGCAAGGACACCTGTTCGTCGGGTTTCTCAATGTCATTGCAGAAAATATTTTTGAAATTGAAAGTATTTTGAAAATAAGACAAGTCATAAGCGAAACGGTTTTCGTTATTATTGATGGTGAATTTGGAAAATAGCTCAAAGAGAGCGGCCATCTGATCATTGGTCAAAGGCGGGATTGGGAGCGCTTTCGGGACAGATCCCGAGGCTCCGGTGGTAGTGACTACAGGGAGGGGGGTTACAGTTTGGACTCTAGCACCAGACCCCTTAGACTCGAATACAGATTCAGACTCAGACTCAGACTCGGAATCGGTGTCTGGCATGTCTCCTTCCCCGGTGGTCAGCTTGTAGACTCGACCCTGGCCGTCGGTCCACTTGATGGTCTTCCTCCAGGCTCTTTTCCCGGTATTAGCACCGACCTCCGAGATCAGCTTTGAAGGATCGAACCTGTTGCTTCGAAGGATCAGGTTCACCAAGTCTTCCTTGGGGTTCGGAACAGCTTTGTCTTCCCCAAATAGGAGCCCCAGCATGGGCTCGGCATTGTCAGCATCCTCCTTGGATTCAGATTGGATGAGGGCAAATATGTCATCCGGAATGTAGTTGCATTCCCGAGCTAGTTTAGTCTCGGGATGTGTGGTAGTTGGTTGATATAGGCCAACTTGAATAGCCCCGAATACCGGTGTGACGAAATAGTCAGCCAACCTCGGGCTATAAGGGCCCAAGTAGGTACCCTTGATGATGTTGCAGGCCTTCTCAATGCCTGCTCGGACCACATTTCTCGGGGTCACAGCATACCCCAAACCGAAGCGAGATTCCCCATCATTCAGGACCTCAATAATCTTCCCAGCCGGAAGATATGGCCCTGAAGTAGCCCCCGGTAGATATCCCAAATTTTGCAGCATTGTGTCGATGCTCGTGGTGAAGTAGGGCCTGAAAAGATACTCTTCTTCAATCATCCCTACAAAATCGAACCCCCAAAGGTCGGCGCGGTCCGTGGCGTTACAGCTAGCCACAGTCATAGGGGTTGCTTCTAGAGTGATGATGCCGTCTTGCAGGGGCATTTGATCTTTCGGTGAAGAGTAGAAGATACCGCCTTTACAGCATGGATCCATGGCCTTCCTAGGAGTAAATTGAAAGAGGAGGTGACATCGATCACCTGGAACTCTAACTCCTTTTCAATTGGACCCGTCACAATAGTCAGCTTAACGGCCCCAGAAACCGCCTTTGGGCTTCCATCGAAAGCCTGGATAGTATGGGCAATCGGTATGTAGTCGGCCTCAGTGATTCCGAGTGCTTTGGCAGTCCTTAAAGGGAGGACATTCACAGCAGACCCGTCGTCAACTAGGATCATTGGAAGGTACTTACCCCGGCAAATTACCGTGATATATAGGGTCAGATTGTGAGAGGCCCCAAATGGCGGTAGGTCGGCATCTAAGAAGGTGACTAATGGGCCTTCTTCTTTGGACTTGCCTTTGAGGTAGGGCAGAATGGTGGCTACCATTTCAGTAGGGGTAACCTGGGAGTCGACCTTGATCTGATTGAGAGCCTTAGTAAGGGCCTCTCGATGTTCTTGCGAGCTGACCAAGAGTTGCCATATAGTTATATCAACCCGAGCTCTTTTCATTTGTTTGACAAGAGCCGTATCGGTGCTTGGCTCTTCAATGGCCTCTTCCGTCCTGGCAGGTTCAGTGACGGTTGCCGGTACTGAGATGTCCTTGGAGCTAGTGGCTGAATAAGGACGACCGGCGGTGGTGAGGTGGTTACTGACTAAGGCCTTGGACTTAGCCCTCCGGATTCTTCGGGAGTGATAGGGACAGTTTCCCCTTTGGTGAGGTACACATCTTCCTCATCATCGAACCAGATTCCATTGATTTGTGGAATGAAAGGAGAGATAAGGTGAGAACAGTCAATCACCTCACCGGTGAAGATAGCATGAGAGCTAAAGGGGTTGTCCTTGTTGCTTGGCTTGTCCCCGGGTAAGGGTATCTTCCCGCTCTCAACCAAATTCTGAATCAGATGCTTCAACTTCCAACATTTCTCGGTATCATGCCCATTGCCCCGGTGATATTGGCAATAGGCTTGGGCATTGTAGCTTTTGGAGCGTTTTTCAACTGGGACTTCAGGAGTCGGGCCTAACGGTTGGACCAGGCCCTTGGAAGACAACCTTTGTAAGGCGTATGTATAGGTAGTCCCTATATCAGTGAATACCCTAGGAGGGGTATTTCTTTTGGACGAGGCATCTAACAGGTTAACCGTGTCAAAGATACTTCGAGTTGCAGCCGGGGGCTTGGCAGTTGATGAGGAAGCCCCTTGGTATCCCTTGCTAGAGGCCTTAGCCAGGCTCTCTAGTCTTAGATCATCTTCAATTCTCATGCCCAATTCAGTAAGAGTGGTGAAATTGGGGATGACAACATACCGAAGGTGGACCCGGTAGGAAGGGAGGAGGTTCTTGACAAAGGCCTCCACTAAAGTCTTTTCACTGGGCTTGTCGACCAGTTTCACACTTTCGGCCCTCCAACGTTAGAGGTATTTGGTAAAGCCCTCTTTAGGTTCTTGGGCCATAACCTCTAGAGACCGCATTGTGGTCTGGATCTCGGTGTTGTCAGCATAGTTCCGAGCAAATTCCGTAGCCACATCATCCCATGTCGAAAACTTCTTTGGGTCTAGCCTGTAGTACCAGGCCTTTGGGTGTTTCTCAAGAGATGCAGCAAAGAGGTTTTTGAACATAGAAGAGTCCACTCCCTTAATAGCCATGAACTCCTTGAAGGCCCGTACATGTAGTAACGGTCTTCAGTCCCTTCAAACATGAAGTTCGCGGGTAGTTTATCACTTACCGGGGAGTACTCCCGACTATTCTCCCAATGGATATTGTTACTTCCAGTTAGGTGAACTTGTTCTTCTAATCGGCGAACCGAGCTAACTAGTTCAGCCAGAGGTTCCGTAACCCCGGTATTCGGAGTCCTTTGCTCCACTGCAGCTAAACGAGCAACGATGGCAATTTGACCGGCCCACATTTCTGTCAATTGGGCCTCAATGTCGGTTTGTTTGTCGACCATGGCATCCACGGAGGTCTTCAAACTGTTCAGAGTTGCTTCCATTTTGCGACTGTGTCTGATGGACGGCGGCCTGTCTGTAAGAACACCGCGCAATCAGAAACTAAACCCAGACCTTGGAACCAAAATAGTACATCCCGAGCAGGGAAAGACTAAAAAATGACTTGAAAGAGACTTTTAGACGGGTGACTCGTGGATGACGGACTTTCCTTAGGATTCGACGGGTGGGCCGAATCCTGTTTGAAGGAAGGTCAATGTGAGACGTCCCCAGACTTTGGACTCAAATGTGTAGACGGGCCCTCCATTGTAGGAGTATGTCCTACATAGGTGGGTCTTGCCTTAGTCTAATAAGGCGGACTGGGATAGGGAAGTAACTCGTGATGTAAGATCGACAGAGTTTCGACGCTAAAGACCTTGACGACTTACGACATGACCCGACACTGCTAAATACGGGAAAGTCCTAAGAGGGAGGAAAGATTGAAAAGGATTAATTTTGGAAAGTTCGAGAAAACTCGGGGAAAGGCCCGATTTCTTTCAAGAAAATCAGAGAGTGAATCGGGCCTTGGTTTTGAAAGTTCGAAAATATTTTCGAGTTTTGAATTGGGCAGCATACCGGCTAAAAAGTGGACTAATTTGAGTAAAATCATAAGTCCTAAATTCGGTAGTTTTCCGGGTTTTGAAATTTGAATATATTTTTGAAAAGATGCATTTTTAAAATGACGGTTTTTGAAAATCGACACGGAAACCAAGCAGCACATAGTCACGCAAGCATTATAACGACGCCATGTATGCTTTACACTAAGTCTCGGTCGGTCTAAATGGGGCTATACCAGTGCTCATAGTCTAGACGAGAATCGGGACGGACTTCCTAAGTCGAGTTGAGCTTAGAACATGCCGCAAAGTCCATACGAATCGACTATGAACACCTTTAACGTATCCAAGGCGGAATACATCGTGGTATAGTGGGACGTCGGTCACCAGTACCGGCCCGGGAAAATAGGGGTTATGCATGAACCGTAAAACTAAAACGCGTATTGTACTAGTCAAACGATTTCTATTCGAGTCTCACCCTGAGGATGCCGATGGTTAGTCACTCATCAGTTAATCCCCAGCGGAGTCGCCAAATTGTGGACGACATGACTAGGTCCACCCCGACGCGGCCACGCGCGGGTTTGGTTAAGCGAATGCACCTCCATATGAGAATGGATCGAATTGAAATTTAAGTCGAAATGGAGTCGCCACCGAATTTTGTGGTTATTCGGAACCGTTCGAGCCCACTCTATATCGCTATGGACCACACACAATGTATGGCCCATTTCGGTTTTAGATTTTATTGGGCTCGTCCCTTTGCATTGCGATACCGATACCATCTATACCGGTAATCGTGTAAAGAATGACTCTCGTGCGCCAACGGTTTCAGGCATCCGGAAATCGAGGTTCTGAGTAAGGGGTGAGGGTACGTGTTGGGAAGCCCACTAAGGACACCCAACCCCGCCCGCACTTAGCAGCCTCTACTAAGACATCGTTTGACTTTCTAATATGCGTGTTAGTAATCCGGTGAAATGTTATGCAAACAGCATTTTAGCTAAGCATGCGAATTAAATGTGACCTACGTCATTCTAATGCATCTAATTTATTGTCGAAGTGATTTAGCATGCGAGGGTTCATTTATAAACGGTAAAACGTAAATAAATAAGACAAAAGCAATATAAATCGGTTACAAGCTACACGGGCGGAATACAACTCGGAATTCACAATACAACAAGCAATAATATAGAATAATCGAAATATACAAAAATGATAGCCAATAAATAGAAACGGGCTCGTATATAGTAAATATGAACTAGACCGCGAGTCGTGTAAATGGACGAACTTTGGTTGAATACGCATTATTTTGTGTACTAACCAAAGGACGGAGATATAGGACCTAGGCGTGGTGCTAGCCCGATCCTAAATCTCGATGCCTTGTCCCAACTTATCATATCGGTAAATTGGAGTCTAAATTAATCGTACGTCGGATACGACTAAGGAGTCGTCAACGCAAGATTAATAGTGAGACCGTCGATCAAAGTTGTTTATGTGCAATGATATGCATGTATTTTGAAAAAGAGATAACGTGATTGACTTTACACGTGACGACTAAGTCGTTTTTAAAAGACGAGGCTCGGATGATAAAAAGAGCTCTCAGTTTTCTAGGCTACAGGGCCCACTCGATCGAGTCATGGTCTGACTCGGTCGAGTGTGTCCTCGAAGAGGCTACTGCCCATGATTTGAGGTGCTACTCGATCGAGTAGCTTATGTACTCGGTCGAGTGGCACTTGTACGAGGTATAACTCGTCTCGTTTTATGTATTTTAAAATCGATAATTAATCGAATCACATATAAATATGGCACGATTTATATGCAACTCGTTCTTCGGTACTCATAATGCGTATATTATGATTACGAGACCGTTATCGGAGATTTTAGAAAAGATGATATAAAAATCGTTTTAAATTGGACCGAGACAAAATTAGTTCCCTCCGCGTTACGTCATCTTTAATAATCCTTACGGATTATGCGATGCTCGATTTAGCGTCAACGGGTTTTGTACCGATCCTTTGAAATGGAATTAAGCCCGTTCAACTACGTACTATCACGATCACGCTACGCCCTTGAGTGCGTAGGGCGGTGCTCCTCAAAAGGGCGCCACCACTATTGTGGCTCGTAAAGGGATTAAACGGACTTTGTGCAATAGTCGTAGTTAAACGAGTTAAAATCCGAGTATATATATATATATATATATATATATATATATAGAGAGAGAGAGAGAGAGAGAGAGTAAAGATCAAGTGAGTCCTCTTTTTCTTTTTGAGTCCATAAGTCCTATTTAGAGCCATTGATTTAGATGGGATGGATGGTGGTGATTGAGTCTAGTAATTAAGGTAATATATAACATATTTAGGAAAAAAATATAATAAAATCCTCTCTCCTCCCTTAATTATCTCCAACCACCTAACTCACTTGATTATGTTTCATCACATTCAATTTTTTCATTCAAATTCACCCGCCTAACTAAAACTCTTCATCTTCATCATCCCAAACTCAATCTCTCGATTTCTGATTTCTTTCAAAACACACACCCGCTCATTCTTTCATCTTCAACTCAAGCAAGGCTACACACCCGTGTTACATTGACGTATTATAAGTGTTACTTTAATGAACAAATGATGTTACTCCAAGTAATTAATGGTGTTATTTTTTGTCTCATGGTTAAATAATGTTATTATCATCAATTACTCTGACGCATTATATATCGTTCTTTAAAGAACGACAATCGTTAATTTGGTAATGAATGGTTCCAATCCAAGTTATCATCAATTACTTTGGTAATCATTTGTTTAAACGCCGCTGTCCTCAGTTACTTTAATGCATTATGTCTGTTACTCTAACTGACGGAAGGTGTTACTCCAATAGAACAAAGATGTTACTCTAACCCAATGCACATGTATTAAATAAAATATAGAGTTAATTGCTAGGTAGCACAATGCTACTTGTAAAAAATGTGTACAAAATCAGTTATTCTTGTAAACAAAAAAAGAAAAATATTTTTATCATGACCAAAAACACAAGTATTCTCAAAACACATGTTCCTCCTTATTTTCTTCAGTGTCTTCCTCAGTTTCCTCATCTTCGTCGTCGTCGTCATCCACTTCATCCTCCTCATCCTGATCCACCTTTATCAGTGTTGTCCTGTGCATTCGCATCACTTCCAATATCACCTGCACAAAAGTAAACAACGTGTTACTCCCATGCAGCCAATGTGTTACTTCAACTCTTACGTTGTGTTACTCTAACTGGTAAAGTACGTTACTCTAACATCATCATCAAAAACTGTTTCTCAACGTTCAGTGTGTTACTGTAATTACAATTAAGTGTTACTGTAACGTTAATACATATGCGTTACGCCCATGCAGTCAATGTGTTACTTCAGCTCTTACGTTGTGTTACTCTAATTGGTAAAGTACGTTACTCTAACATCATCATCAAAAACTGTTTCGTAACGTTCAGTGTGTTACTGTAATTGCAATGGAGTGTTACTGTAATGTAGAGCGTATGTTACTTCAACGTCGTGACTGCGTTCATAGAAAACAAAGCAATATTATCAGTGGACCTCATTGAAAACCCAAATAACAAGCATAAAACTCTGGAATCAATATCAATTAACCATCAATATGAATCTATAATGAATGAAATGACAATGAAAACAATATCAACATGAAAATTGACGTAAAAAGGGAAGCCAAATCGACATGAAGTATCAATTAACCATCAATATGAATCTATGATGAATGAGATGACTGCGTTCATAGAAAACAAAACAATATTATCAGTGGACCTCATTGAAAACCCAAATAACAAACATAAAACAATGGAATCAATATCATCAAAACCCTTTTCCTGAACGTTCATTTGTGTTACTGTAATTACAATTAAGTGTTACTTTAATTCAGAAGGCATGTTACTTCAACGACGAATCTGCGTTAATTGATATCAAAAAAATAGTATCAATGGATATCAGGGAAAATCTTGAAAAAAACAATAGAGACCTGTAATCTATGGAGATCGAGATATCAAAATACCATTGATATGAAACTATGAATCAAAACGCAATGACATTAAAAAGACGCAAATTTGATGCAAATAAAGTCGAAATGTCAATGAAAGCACTATAAACATGAAGATCGACGTAAAAAAAACGCAATTTGACGCGATAAAACATTGATATGAAAACGCAGATTGAAAGCAATATTACTATTGAAATCCGTGAAGAAAAAACGAATAAAAACGTGAATGAATCACTGAAACTCACCATTGTTATAATCGATTAGTTGCTTATCAACCGTTGAAGACGATGATGCGGTCATTGAATCCATTGTAGCAGAATTTCGAGATCAAAAACGATGAATTAGCGTGAATGAAGAAAGGGTTTTTTGGTTTTTTAGGTGTGAATGAACGTGGAATGGAAATGAACGTGAATGAAAATGAACGTGAATGATAGGAAGTTATTTGTTTCCTAAATTCTTGTGAGTTATTTTAGGAACGTAAATCTCCCCTTTTTTTTTTTTTTTTTAATTGGATGAATCTTGTCCATCCATCCTCATCCCATCCAATGGATGGGATGAGGACTTAGGGACTCACAAAGAGTAAGGGACTCATAAGAGCCTTACTATATATATATATATATATATATATATATATATATATATATATATATATATATATATATATATATATATATATATACACGGTAGTGATATTATGACGAAATGTAAATAACGAAAATTAAATGTTAGGTTGTTAGAATACGATAAGTAAATGTTAGATGTTAGAATACGATAAGTAAATGTTAGATGTTAGATGTTAGTGTTAGTAGTATTGTCGTTACTATCGACATAATTATAATACATAGACATAAACGTAAATGTACATAAAAAGAACGAAAAGAAAGGGAAGAAGGAGAAGTCGGTGTTGAATGTTACACCCTCAACCTACATGCTCTTGCTTCTCGGGATACGGTTCGTCAAATGGCGGCAATGGCGCGGGAACGTCGAGATACGTAGGGAGAGTTGATGGTTTGTATGTACGAGGTTTGTATGGAGAATTGTTTTCTTAGTTTTTATGAGTTTCGATCTCGGAATGCATGTAGACGGATGTGTGTAGGGTGATGTCGAGAATGGTGATGATTTGTGACTTAATGTGGCTGAAAAGTATAGCTTTTGAAGGTAGTGAATGCTTAGGAAAAGTTGTGAAATGTGATGGATGGATGGGGTATTTATAGGAGAAACCCCACGACATAGGGTCACTCGATCGAGTGGCCCTAGTGCACTCGGTCGAGTGCCTTCAAAGACGAGTCTGTTCCGGATTTTGAGGCTCCACTCGATTGAGTGGGTCAATCCACTCGACCGAGTGGATCAATTAGGACGGGATATTTTAGGGATGATTGACTCTTGATTGTTTTTGATTATTTTTTGAATTTCGCTATTTGGCGCAGGTTTCTAGAAGCGCACCAGGTCGTTTTTGTGTGTCGAGTTTGTCTTTGACCCGGTCGCTAAAAGACGGGTTTTATTTTTGGTGTCGGTTTTGGCCCAAATTAGTCTTATTTTGCTCGGAACGATCCACTGGGCCTGGTTTTGAGGTTGGTTTTGTGAGATTTGTATCCCATTAAAAGCCCATGCCGGACATTACTGATTTCGAGCCCGTATCCGAGTGCGTTAGAGCACGTTAGCGTCCGATCATCATCGGGTGTTTTTTTTGGAAACTACCATAGACACCTGGCAGTCAAAATGCGGGTGTCTACAGTATTATGTGAACATGGTGATCTCTTGAATAGACAATTTTAAGTCAGCACGTGGAAAACCAACGGCGTTATATCTAGCTCCCCAATATATTATTCGGATAAAGAGTAACAATTGATTAAAATTTGTGAAATATTATGAGAAGAAATCAAAGGTGGATATTAGTCCCCATAAATCTATCAAATAATGACAATATTTTTTACCACCTTAGGGGGAGATTGGTAAGGGAAAGCTGGTAAAAACAAACAAGTAATGTTGATTCCCAACTGAACCGAAGTTCAGATATATGTATAAGAATGATGTATATAAGTGTATCAATTTGATCGCACGCATTTTCTTATCAAGATATGTTATTATTGAGACCCTTGCCAAAATCATGAATTAATCACCAATGATTTGTAGGATTCGATTCATATATTAAAAGTAAGAAAATGGCAAGCACGTGCAGTTGGTACTCATGTTTCGAGAATAATGAATGTCCCAGAAGTGACATAGATATCTGAATGATAATAGATGGCCTACATAAAATATTGGTACCACTAAATAATTGAATTCCGATATCATCAAACAGTACTGATAATATAAGAAATTATATCGATATATTTACTTTTGGACCGAATAATATTTGACGCGCAATGTATAATGGACACTAGTGGGGATCTTATATAAAAGTCCATCTAGAAAGTCGACATATAATTTATCGTTAAAATGAGCTCATGGACATGAAATCCACCTATTGACCCGAAGTCAATCAAATTATGAATATTGGTTAAAAATCCCGTGTAATTTACATTTGGTCTTCATGTGCATGTAAATAGAATTTCATTTTTGTTTCATACATTATCATCATTAGCTTAGGACATGTATCATAAAACATTGTTTATATTATATTACATACATGCATATTATTATTAAATGTTTTATTGCAAGATAAATATATAGAATTATAAACATTGTTATCATGATCTATGACTCCTTGAAGGAGCTTGTTTTAAATGATCGTGAAATTGAGATTCATAAATGGATTGATTATATAGAGATCCTAAGATTATGTATCACTTCGACGCTATGATGTGAAATTATCCTTAGGAAATGTGAGTGAAATGACTTATTTGCTAATCAGATTGATTCTCCAGAAGAGATCAAATGGATGGATAATTATTGCTACACTCTTTTTCCCTTCGACTAGGATTTTTGTCCCACTTGATGGAAATATAAGGTCGTCACTATAGGGGCGATATATAACTAGAGAATGTACGTTGTTGTGTCGTGGTATGAAGGCCACTGAATGAGAAACGAAACCGCCTCGACTACGGTGCAAATCGGAATGGGCGTCGTCCCCCAAGGTCACACAACACTCCTAAAAGGTTGTGTACTCAACTATTAGGAGTTGGAACTCGATGATATACTCAGAATTTGTCAAAGAGATTTGGATGATGGAGTATATAATGTGTCTCATATTCATTCTCTTATATCACTTTATATAAGACCAACATGAGACTAAAATCAAAAGGTATCCAAAGCAATTTATGATAGGAAATGAAATGTCATTAATATGAAGATAATGATATTCATAACCATCGTCTCAATTGGTGTCAATATGCTACTTAATGGAGATACCCTTACTATGCAACAATGGTCAACATATTATCTTTGCATTATTTCTAACACCATTGAGTTTTACCTAGAAAAGTTTTTAACGAGGTAGTTGTGCTCATGTTGTTCATATTGAGAATGATTGAAATGGTTTTAAACGAATGAAATGGATCGTTAGTGAATTATTCATATATGATGAGTTTTGAAGAACATGAAGCTTACAAGTATCACGAAGTTTTATTAATCGAAGATATCAAGTTTATTAGCTACAATGGAGTCTACATCGAAGATCAAGAGTTATCCGAAGATTAAGTTATGCAATGATGAGGGGGAGTAATGCAAATTGTACTTTTTTTCCTGCCAGAGGCGGCCCAGAGGAGGTTCAGGGCGAGCAGGGGAACTGGGCCTCCAATTTTGTTGGGCCTCATAATCCTCTTTCTGAGTAGTTACTCTATATATAAAATTATGACATAATATCCATACATGGTGCTTGTAGTGTGGTGGTTTGTGTCTACTCCCTCTACATGAAAGGTCATGGGTTCAAACCTTGTTGGATGCTATTCTATTTTTTTTATTTAATATTACATCCATACAAGGGCCTCAAACTCGAGACTCGAATTGGGCCTCCAAATCTATTAAGACGCCCCTGTTTCCTGCACCATGGTTTTTCCCACTGGGTTTTCCTGGTAAGGTTTCCCACTGGGTTTCAAACCTTGTTGGATGCTATTCTATTTTTTTTTTTTTTTTCTAATATTACATCCATACAAGGGCCTCAAACTCGAGACTCGAACTGGGCTTCCAAATCTATTAAGACGCCCCTGTTTCCTGCACCATGGTTTTTCCCACTGGGTTTTTCTGGTAAGGTTTTAATGAGGTAACATAATAACATGTTATATTTTTTTGATGATTAACATCTAAGGGGGAGTGTTATGATATGGCTGTTATCATCCCCCAAACAATACAACCTTTCCCCAAGCAACATATCCCTTTGTATCGATATGTATGTATCGAGTCATATATTACGTTTTACGAGTAGACGAATATACAATTTCCTTGCATGCAATAAGTTACGGTTTCTCTTGTACTCCTATTCTGTACTTGTACAATATAATTATATCAAAGAGGTGTATACTAATTAATTAAAGAATAAACTAGTAAAATGGCGAATTAGTCTCGTTTCTTGTGTGATATAAGGAGAAATTTACTGCGTCTTCATGCATCATGCACTCATGCATGCAATTGTGGTTGACATATCCGCTTTCTTTGGAATTAAAATCATCGAATTACGTTAAGTAACCAAAAGAACAATAATAGCCACCAATTCAAGTGTTTTGCAAACATCCTTTCATTTGATAACTAATAATTTTATACTACAGGTACATCCATGCATATCTCACGATTCATTTACAAAAATTCTTTCATTTGACAAGTTAGATAACATTTTCATATTCGTGTCTTTATGATTTTAAATCATATCTAATATTTGAACGTTTTCATCTAAACTTAAAACATATACTGAGCATGCATGTGATTAAGTTATACCAAAAAAAAAAATACGAGTAAAAACTTAGTATTGTTATTATTTCTATGGAATTAAATTTTTTTTTTTGAGCGAATAAATCATTGAATTAATTACTACGCAAAGAACAAAGACACCAATTGTGTTGAAAAAATCCTTTCTTCTTATAAAGAATCTTATTTAAGTACATGCATATATATCTCACTAATTTGTTTACAAAAATCCTTTCGCTTCATACATAATAATCTCACAATTGATTTACATTTCCATATCTGTGTCGATCTATACGATTTTAAATCATATTTAATATCTTAACCTTTTCATCAAAACTCAAAACATATATGTATTGAGTATATGAATACGTTTCTAATACGTGGGAAAAAAAACTTAGTATTACTACATAATATATCTTCTATTTAACAAAAAAAAAACCAAAATCATCCAGGATACTAATCAATTAAGAGAAGAGAGAAAAGGTGAGAAAATGAAAGAGGGGATATTTATTTTGATGGTGTTTGTGTTAACATTGTTAGGGAAAATAGTGAAGGGGGATGACAATGCATTTATTGAAAGAAATGGAGTGCAATTTACATTAGATGGGCGTAAATTTTATGCAAATGGTTTTAATGCATATTGGTTCATGGTCGAGGCCTCTAATCCGTCACAAAGACAAAAGGTGACAACCGCATTACGAGATGCTGCAACTTATAGCCTAACAATTGGAAGAACTTGGGCTTTCAATGATGGCGGTCCGATGCCTCTTCAATCTTCTCCTGGCTCTTACAATGAACAAATGTTTCAAGTAATTCTTTTATATTCTTCCTTTATTACACTTTCTTTGACATGCTTATTTTAATTTTTGAGTTTAAGGTTATGTATGACTCATGGTTATTTTATTTTCCATTTTATGTTTACATATATCACACAATATTGATGATATATACTCCCTCCGTTTCATTGAAAGCTTCCACTTTTCTTTTTTCGTAAATTTCTTTGATAGCTTCTATTTTCTTTTTTGGTATAACTCTTTCTCTCTTACCTAGGTGGCCCACCTACTTTACCCCCTCTCTACTTTTGAATATTTTATTATTATCCTTAAAAAATGGGCCCTTTTTTAGGTGGAATCTTTCATTGAAACGGAGGGAGTATATATAAAGGGAGTGGATGCGAAACTATAACAATATTCATCTACGGCTCATTATTTACAATGAGCGACAAGTCTCCATCGCTAAAGTTTATTAGAATTAATCTGATTGAGAAACTTGATTTGAATTTCTTGAAACTCAGATCAACCTTATTTGTCCAATACAATAATACGTCGGATAAGAATTAATAGAATTAATAGAGGATAATGTAGTATGATATCCAAGTAGATTTAGGAAACACAATAAGACAATATTGTGTGAAGATTTAGGAAATATAATAGGACAATATTATGCGAAGATTTAGAAAATATAATATGATAATATTATGCGAAGGTTTAGACAAAATAAGACAATATTGTGTGAATATTCTTGATATTATTATCCAGGATATAATTAGGAGTGATAACATTAAGATATGATTTAGTTTTTTTAAAGTTGGATACGATATCTTTATGATACTATGTATATGGGTCTATTTGTATTCATGACAAACAAGTTACAATAATACAAAAACATCTTTATATTTTATCAAGAATTAAAACAATCATACACATTGTTAACTAGCAAACCTCGAACCGAAGATCATTCTTGACAATATATTCACTTAATTTGATTTAATACATGATATTGAGTTAGCCAAATTTTGATCAAATAATTTACGCGATTTAATTTCAAATTTCCATATAGGAAAAAATGTTTTAATGTATATTGAAAAAAAATGGTCAAATGGTTTTATTTCAAATTTAAGTTATGATTTTTTATCAGAAGACACCAAACATTTAGTTTTTCTATCAATAAGACACCCATATAATTCTTTTTTTTGCCCAAAACCACCGGACACCAAAACACAAATTCCGTAAAAAACCTCAAACATACGTTAGTTCTTAACGAAGCTTCCTCTTAATCAACCCACATTTGATTAATCAACATCTTCATCCTTAGGTTCTCACTCCCTCCTATTTCTCCCTTTCTTTCCCTTCCTTTTAAGCACAAAAATTAAGCCTCCTTTGGTTCATCCGGCAATTAAAACTTTCTGTAGGAAGTTGTAATTCTCATGAACTTACTTCCCACATCAACTTACCGAGAATTTACAAATATTTGTTTGGTTGCTATCCTAGAATTCACATTTCATATGAATTGAATTTCCGTATCTTGTTTGATTGCACTCATCCAATTCCCATGATTTTGTTTATAAAGACTATTATGCCCTTTTTATTAATAAAGGATATAAAACTTATAAAATACGGAGTAACTTTTTTTTTCCAAGAACTTATGAAATAGCAAAAATTGTCTTTCGCATGATATGTAATCGTAACAAAATTACGTTATCAGCATAAAAAAGAACATTATTTTTTTAAAAAAAATTCTGGGTTACATTAACATCACTGTTACGAAAAAAAAAAACATTACCACCATTTTTATGACTATGTAATAAATAGCATAATAAAAATATTGTTTCATTAATCAACTTATTATACTATTAAAAAATGAATTAAGTAAAACAAATGATTATAAAGATGGAAAGTTGAGTGAAAAAGTAGCTCATAAAGTAAGAAATATGATGAGTGCATAAGGGTAAAAAAAATCATTGGCATGAGTCGGGATGTGGGAAGTGCAACTCACGGAGGGGGCTTGGTGAGCAAGTTCCCACATCATCTAGGAAGTGCAACTCATGATGCAAGTTTGAGTTCCTAACCAAACAACTCCCTCAAATTGTATTTCATGGGATCTTCCACTTCCCGGGAAGTGGAAGAGTAACCAAACGAGGCATGAGAATATTCTAGTCTTTGTATATTACACAAATTATGTTACCCATGTAATCCTATATATAGGAACATTGTTCATCAATAATAACTTATGCAATTCATTATCAACTTCATCTCTTCTTTCGTAATTCTATTACGGTTTCAGAGTCAGCGTGACCAAAGGTCACAAGTTCGAATCCTTCCAGCTTCCAATATCTCGAACTACTCAAGTGGAAGCACATGACCTGTATAAGGGGCCTGTGCACTAACCACTCTTCAAGCCCAGTGAAGATAGTAATAGAATATAAAGATAATAGTTGGGCCTCAACCAACCATCACCTTAAGGTTTTGGTTGAGTTGGTTCATCTAACATGGTATCAGAGCATAGATCTAAATAATTGGCCTGAATATACCCGTCTTACGCTGCTCTCCCTATTAAAATGCTTCGATATATTTCTCCCTTCTCTTTCACCCGTAATACATTCCTTCACCCTCACTAAATCCAAATTCAATCCCTTCACCTTCAAACCCAATTTGTATTTTAATTCTTCAATTTCACCTTAAATTTCTTGGTACCTTCCAAATTGCCGGCGAGTTTACGCATCATAGACTGACGAGTTATGCATCGGATATATTTTCCGTCAATTTCTTTCTCTTTCAAAAAAAAAAGAAAAAAGAAAAAAAAAATAATCCTCTCTTTCTACCGTCCTATGCACCTCACCCCTACTCTCATCAAATCAATTTTCTAACTTCAAATCAAACACTTCTTCCAACTTTTCCCTTAATCTCCAAATCAATTTCTCTCCGCTTATTACTTTCGTCTCAATATCTTCGTTTTAAACTTTTAATACAAATACTTATAAGCAAGTTTAATTTTCTATTTGGTCAAATATTTTGTCGAGTAGTTTTGGACAAAATTGTTCTCACCCAAGATTGTCGAGTTTACGCACCCTGATAATTTACCATTCAACTATCATTATGTTCTTATACCCTGAACTGACGAGTTACGCACCTTCACCCGAGACTGGCGAGTTACAAACCCGAGCCTGACGAGTTTACGCACTCGATAGTCGTTCCTCCTATTTTCTACAAGATTGGACTTTCTGTTCCGTCGTTCACCTTGCGGGATCCATATTAGCAAGGTCCTCTAATGAATTTGAGAGACCATATTCTAAATGTCAATTTAAGGCCCTAAAATACGAGATTCTTCTAATGTAAAATTTCTAATTGAATATCAATATTATTGCCAAAAACTAATTTAAAAAAATATAAAGAAATTGAGGTTCCCAAGGATCCAAACCACTACTACATTTCGTCGTCGACATTTCAGCCACGTCGTCGGCGCTTTATACGTGAATTTACTCTTTTACCCTTCCATAATTGTGATTAATGATATTAATTAAGTTTCTTAATTAATCTAATTAATATTTCCGTGTAAATTAAAATTACGGTTTTTGTAATTTTGAACAGTTTTTGAGGCACGTGTCTCAACGTAACTCTTTTACCCTTGTGTAATTGTGATTAATGAATTTAATTAAGTTTCTTAATTAACGTAACTATTATATTCCCGACTAATTTGAAATTACGGTTTTTTGAACTTTTGAATGGTTGTTGAGACACGTGTCTCAATGTAACCCGAAAATATGTTCAAAAGTTTAATCGTGTTAATGAAACTCGATAATAAAACGGTTTTTTTTTTTGAAAACCGTCATTTTATTATGTTACGGATTATGTTATACGGAGTATTATATATCCTCCCTCACCCACAACAACACTAATATTATTAATAATATTAAAATTGTGTTAATAGGCGATTTTAGGGGGTTTTAGAATTAAATATAGATAATATTGTAGTAAAAATTATCAATAATGTTCAATTGGTTTAGTGGTAGAGAGGTTCATTTGTGTTTGAGAGATTGTGGGTTCGAGCCTTGACAATTGCAAATTTTTGGTAAACCGTAACAACTAAAATCGAATAATTCATTGATTACTTAACCACATACTAGCTACGGGTTGATTAAATTATCAACCTAATCACAATTATAATGAAACTAATCGACCTAAATAAAATCATTTACAAAATATAAAAATTCTCGAGCTTTATTGAGACACGTGTCTCAAAAACCGACCTAAATAAAATCATTTACAAAATATAAAAATTCTCGAGCTTTATTGAGACACGTGTCTCAAAAACCGTCAAAAATTATCGAAACCGTAATCTTAAAGTAGTCGGGAAATATTAATTAGATTACTTAAGTAAAATAATTAATATTGTTAATCATAATTAAAGAAGGGCAAAAGAGTACAATCACATATAAAGCGCCGACGACGTGACTGAAATGTCGACGACGAAAAACAACACTCATCCAAACCACATCTGCCAAGGCATTAATACAACTTTCTACCACTGTATCTAACCTATTTTTCCTTTGCTAGATTGAATCTAAAACATTATAATCATAAGTCGAAAGATTTTGGACCCCAAAAACATTGGGCCCCTGTTCTTAGAATACTTTGAACACCATGTTAGACGGGCCTACATATTAGAGATATTATTAGAATATCTCTAGAATATTGTAGAATATTATTAGAATACTATTTACAGATATTATTGGTTTAATATATTAGTTTAGAGATGTAATTCTCTTATAATCTTTAGTTTAGGTAAATCTATCTCTTAGAATATTCTATTTTTTTTATGAACGAGTGAACCCGCAGCCGCTACCTTTCTGGTGCGCACGCATAACCTTCAAACCACATACACCAAGGTAAAGTTTAGAAGGCATAATCCCAAGCGATACAACTCCCACAAGTTCGCGCTTTCAGGGGCTTGAACCTGAGACCCTTGGGCCGATGACCACAAGTTTTAACCACTAGGCAACACCCTTATGGGCAATATACTACACAAATTATGTTACCCATGTAATCCTGTATATAGTAACAACCGTTGTTCATCAATAATAACTTAGGCAATTCATTATCAACTTCATCTCTTATTTCGTAATTCAATCAAGTAGACCCTAAGCTCGATACAGACTCATTCATCTCAATCCGACCTAGACGCTTTCAATTTAATCTATTACTCGTACTCCCTCCTATTCACTCTTTTCCTCCCCAATTTTTTTTGGGGGAAACCAAGGAGGGAGTATAATAATAATAAAGAGTGGAGATAAAGTAAAAGAGATGAATAGAAAGTGGGATATGAAGTGTAAAAGGTGGGGTATAAAGTGAAAAGGGGTTGGGTTTAGGTGTGGAGGAAAAGAATAAAGAATTGAAGGAAGAATAAAGAATGATTAAAATTATTTCTAAAAAAGAAAATGGGAAGAAAACCAAACTAAGCTCAAAAAGGAAAGTGGGAGGAAAAGAGTGAATAGGAGGGAGTACTAATTTACCACCCAATGTCACCATTTGGTCAAGATATCATTCATACCACGACTCCACGAGATCCTTAATCTAAGAAAATTGATGGAATTGCTTAGAAAGTACAATTGTTATATATATATATATATATATATATATATATATATATATATATATATATGTTTGATACGATGAGAGGATTTATTTTACAAAATAAGTGATGTGGGCACCAATTAGTAATAAAGTACGAAGTAGTTGATAATTGGACATCCATATATCAGACGGTACCTCGTAAGTAAATACGAACAAACAATTATTGTATCTTGTTGTCCCAAAATATTTAGGTAGTGAATTTTTTTGTATTAAAAATCGGTCAATATTTAATTGAAAGTGATTATTAAGTCACGTAAACTACTCGTAATAAATTTATACTCCGTTGCATGATACAACAATTCTATAGTATATTTTGTCTTTATTTTTAATGTTTTATTGTCAATTTTTCATACATCAATTAACTGACTTATTATAATGACGGTTTTGCTTATTTGGTGATTGAATTAAAGGGCTTGGATTTTGTGATATCGGAGGCAAAGAAATACGGAATAAAGCTGATACTAAGCTTGGTAAATAATTACAAAGATTATGGAGGTAGACAACAATATGTAAAGTGGGCTAATGCATCTTCGGAGGATGAGTTCTACACTAATCCTATTATTAAGGGATTCTTCAAAAATCATATTAAGGTACTATCAATACCATTTCTAGATGTTCTATTCTTTAATTTGTGTAATTACTTAGTTTCGCATGGAAATTAATTTGATTTTTAAGGGGAAATCACATCATGTAATGCGTTCTAAAATGTACAAGTTTTTGCGTTGTATTCCATAGTATATACCAATCACCATACATGTATTTATAATCAAGAGACCTTGCATAATTGCACAAGGTTTTTGTTGGCAAAAAAAATAGTTGTTATTTATGTTCGCTAGATAATGTATTACTCCCTCCATCCTAATTAATTGTTTGCCTATTCCATATTGGAGGCGTCTCAATGAATTGTTTGCCTTCTTATTTTAGGAATGCTTTTTATATGTAATTTGATCATTGGCTCCACATGTCACATCCTAATTGGATCTCTTTCCCTTGGTGCCAAAACTAAAGGCAAACAATTCATTGGAACGGAGGGGATATGAAACTAGCATGCTTGCATGCTCTTTCCTTGCTAGCACAAAAAAAAAAAAAATTGCACGAAGTCTATACTAGTTCAATTTAAAATCTCAAAGTATTCATACAGTCGATGTTCCATAATCTTCATGCATGCTTTCTTTCTATGTATATACAAGGCGGGCTAGGCGGCCACTTTGCGATACACTAGAGCAATTAGTAGTACAAGTTTCTTAATGGCATACGACTATATAATTATAGGAAAAGTATATTGTATCATCGACGGATAGGCCACCATAACCCAAGTAATAAAAGTATTTAACTTTTTGGGAGTATTTAATTATAATTGATGTTGTGAAACAGACTGTATTAACAAGAGTGAATACTATAACTAAAGTTGCTTACAAAAATGATCCCACAATTATGGCATGGGAGTTGATCAATGAGCCTCGGTGCAGCTCCGACTTAACAGGCAATACCTTTCAGGTTTGTTATTCTATCTCTCTTTTCCTAATATTATTAATGTTTTTTTTAATAAATAGGAGAATTTTATTGATGGATCAAAAGCAGTTTATTATTATTATTATTATTATTATTATTATTATTATTATTATTATTATTTTATTATTATTATTATTATTATTATTATTATGGAAAATTGATATTATTATTAAAAAAGAAACTTGTATTAAGATCGAAACAAATTACAGGAAATTAGCGGGTGAGCTAAATATTAGCTAGACACCCACTATTATTATTATTATTATTATTATTATTTATTTTTTAAAACCGGAGCTTGCATTAATAACGAAACAAATTACAAGAAGTTAGTGGGTAGCCGAGATACTATTATTATTATTATTATTATTATTATTATTATTATTATTATTATTATTATTATTATTTCAACGTATTTGTAAATATGAATTTTCCGTGAAACGGAGTAGGTAAAACGATTTTACACAAGTTTGTAGACAGGGTCAATAAATCTTGATATGTTAGAAAGTTAGAGGAAATAATAGTGTTGCATTCTACTCTACATATTTCAGAGTTGGGTTAGCGAAATGGCTTCATACTTGAAATCCATAGATCCAAAGCATCTCCTGGAAATCGGGTTAGAAGGATTCTACGGCAGATCGATCCCGGATAAGATCAAAATCAACCCTAATAGTTATCAATTTGGAACTGACTACATTGCAAACAACCAGATCCCTGATATTGATTTTGTTACAGTCCACTCTTACCCAGATCAATGGTAACTCGATCTTCACGTTTACTTAATTACAAACATACGGATTATTATGTAAATTTCATGCAATACTTCTTTTACTACTATAGTACTCTGTAACTGATATCTAAGTCGTAATTCCGTACAGGCTAAGCAATGCACCAGACAGTGCCCAACTGACATTCCTGGGAGAATGGGTGAGTAAGCATATAGAGGATGCTCAAAACGTCATTAAGAAACCAGTTATGTTTGCAGAGTTTGGAAAATCATACAAACTGCAAGGTTACACTGCAGCTGGCAGAGATAAGTTCTACGGTACGATCTACAACCAAATTTATGTGTCCGCCAGCAAAGGTGGGGCCGCCTCGGGTGGATTGTTCTGGCAACTCTTATCTTCGGGCATGGACAACTATCGAGATGGGTACGACGTTGTGCTAACACAAAGCGAATCCATTGGTAAACTTATCTATGAAGAGGCGCATAAATTATCAAATCTCAGTGTATGACAAAATAAAGAACAGAAAACTACTCAGTATTGGCTGATTATGCTCAATAAGTGGATTACATACGAAAGAATTTGAAATTTGGTTAATATTATTAGTGAAAATTATACATTACAGCCTTATAAATTTTTTTTTTTTCAATTACAGACTTATAAAAAAAAATCAACAATTACTACCTAATAAAGCATTTTTCATTTGCTTTTGCTACTTTAAATGAACTCCGGTGGATCAGTAAGCTGATTGTGTTTCGAAAGTTGTGAACAGACCAAAATACCCCTCAGTTAAAAAAACCGTTTTCACTTCATTGACCCTCATCAAACCCCTTAAGCTCTTCTACCCACTCCGTACGTCTCCCCCACCAAATCATCCTCTAGCCCTAATCAATCTGACAAATCCAACAAAATTCCGTACAAAATTGAAACACAGATTTGCAATTGAAGAAAACAACAAATCTACATATAAGCTTTCAATCGATTCAATCGTTAATTTAGGGTTTTCAATCAATTCTTACAATAAAACCCAGATTTGCATTTAAATTTTGTAGACACCCACATTTTGACCGTCGGGTGTCTATAGTAGTTCCCGCCAAACACCCGATGATGATCGAACGCAAACGTGCTTTAATGGACTCGGATATGGGCTCGAAATCATGGACATTTGGTTTCGGCTTATTACGGAGTACATATCTTACAAAACCAACCTCAAATCAGGCCAAGTGGGTCGTTTCGAGTCATATGAGACTAATTTGGGTCGAAACCGGCACCAGGGGTAAAACCGTCTTTTAGCGACCGAGCCGAAACCCGGTCGAAAATATTCTCGAGACACACGAGTCAGCCGTGACACCTCACGTGGCTGATTCGGCCTCCAACTGCTACAAAAATCAGCTTCAAAAAATATTAAACAAATCCGTTTAAGGATAGAATTCGATCTCAAGTAGGAATTCTATCCGAAAACCGAGTCAGATACCGACCAAGCTCCAAATACTCGGCCGAACCCCTCCATTCAGCCGTGGTTTCCTTGCTTCCTCCCCAAGCAACGGACTTCTCGTTCCTTTCAACTTCTTACATTTCCTTTCCAAACCGGTGTTTCTTGTTATCCAAGCAAGATACCTCTCCTAAACCTCCGCGCCTATAAATAGGACCCTCCATTCAACATTGAAAAGACAACAATTTTTTTCATCAACACACGACAATCATTAGTCACACACATACATCCTCGACATCTACCAAAAATAATCTCGACACATCCGAAGGAGCGCCGAAATACTTTCCGAAAAACCGACGAAACCGACCCCACCATCCGGCCGAAACCCGTCACCTCACACATAAAAAAATCACACCATCCTAAACTCATCCACATCATCTCGACGCTCCCGTGCCTAAGCCACCGTCCGACGAGCCTTATACCGAGAAAACAAAGCATGTAGGTTGAGGGTGTAAATCAAACCCGACTCTTCTCTTTTCTCTCCCTCTTTCTTGTTTCTTTCGTCCTTTTGCGTCGTGTCGTCGGTCGTATTTTAATATTGGTCGTTCGTCGCATATTTTTCATTATTCCTAATAATCGATACTATAAAAACTATTTTTACGTATAACGTTCTTAAAATACGATATCGATTCTCTAATCAAATATCGTATCTAACAAGAACTTGTGGACATGACGTAGGTCCACCCCGACGCGGCCACGCGCGGGTTTGGGTAGGCGAATGAACCTCCATATGAGAAGGATCGAATTGAAATTTAAGTCGAAATGGAGTCGCCACCGAATTTTATGGTTATTCGGAACCGTTCGAGCCCACTCTACATCGCCATGGCCCATACACAAAGTATGGCCCATTTTGGTTTGAGAGTTTATTGGGCTCGTCCCTTTGCATATCGATATGGATGCCGACTTGAGCGGTTAATCGTATATTGAATGACTCTCGTTGCCAATGGATTCGGACATCCGGAAACCATGGTTCTGAGTAAGGGGTGAGGGTACGTGTTGGGAAGCCCACTAAGGACACCCAACCCCGCCCGCACTTAGCGGCCTCTACTAGGACATCGTTTGACTTTTTAATATACGCGTTAGTGATTCGGTGAAATGTTATGCAAACAGCGTTTTAGCTAAGCATGCGAATTAAATGTGAGCTACGTCAATTTAATGCATCTAATTTATTATCGAGGCGGTTTAGCATGCGAGGGTTCATTTAAAAGCGGTAAAACGCAAATAAATAAAGCAAAGCAAAAATAAATCGATTACAAGTTACACGGGCGGAATACAACCCGGAATTCACAATACGGCGTACAATAAAATAGAATAATCGAAATATACAATTGAAATGACGAGCAATAATTATAAACGGACCCGTGTATAAACTAGACCGTGACTTTGTGTGGGTGGACGAACCTTAATTAATTACACATTATATTGCGTGTTAAGCAAGGGACGGAGGTTCGAGACCTAGACGTGGTGCTAGCCCGATCTCGAACCTCGATGCCTTGTCCCGATTTATCACCTCGAGAAATGGAGTTTAAATTAATTATACATCGGATACGACTAAAGAGTCGTCGACATAAAATTAATAATGTGAGACCGTCGATCAAAATCGTCTAAGTGAAGTGATATGCATGAATTTTGGAAAAGCTACGTGATTAACTTTACACGTGTCGACTAAGTCGCTTTTAAAAAGACGAGGCTCGAATGATATAAAAAGAACTCTCGGTTTCTGGGCTGCATGACCCACTCGGTCGAGTCATGGCTGGACTCGGCCGAGTGCGTCCTGGAGGACGCTACTGCCCGTAATTTAGGGTGCTACTCGATCGAGTAGCAGGTGTACTCGGTCGAGTGGCATCTGTACGAGTTGTGACTCGTTTGTTTTAATGTGTTTTAAATCGATGATTGGCCGAGTCAAATAAAAATATTGACGGATTTAGATTTAACCCGGCTTGTCGGTATTATAATCATGTCTTATATAATTATAATACCGTTATCGAAGTTTTGTGAAAAAGGTTATTGTTAGATAAAAAAATTTGAGTGACGGAATTGCGTCCCTCTACGTCACGACATCGATATTAATCCTTACGGATTATGCGATGTCGGTTTTCGTGTCAACGGGTTCCGTACTAATCTTTGAAATGGATTCATACGCGTTCAACTACGAATGATCGAGATCGTGTTAATAAACGAACCTTAAAAAAAATGATCATCGTAGTCAAACGAGTTCGGATCCGAGTTTTGATATTATTATATATATACACGGTACATACGATATTATAGTAAAATATAATAACGATGATTAAATGCGAAAAGTAAAATGTTAGTGTTAGTAAAAATGTCGTTACTATCGACTAAATAAAATACTATATGCGTGAATAAAAATGTACGAATATATATATACAAAAAAGACGAGAAAAAGGAGGGAAGAAGGAGAAGTCGATGTTGAATGTTACACCCTCAACCTACATGTTCTTGCTTCTCGGGATACAGTTCGTCAAATGGCGGCAATGGCACGGGAACGTCGAGATATGTAGGAGGAGTTGACGGTGTGTGTATGAGGTTTTGTATGGAGACAGATTTTAACGAGTTTTGCTCTCGAAGTGTGTATAGGCGTGATGATGTTTGAGGGTCGGATTATGGCTGAAAATGAGAGGTTTTGGATGTGTAAAGTTGGCTGAAAATTATGGTTGAGAAGTTGTTGTTCTTTGTGTCAATGGTTGACGGGTATTTATAGGGGCCTCGACACATGGGTCACTCGACCGAGTGGCGCGGGTGCACTCGGTCGAGTGCTCTCGCGGATGCACCTGGACCGTTTTTGTGAGGCTCCACTCGATCGAGTGGTCAATCCACTCGACCGAGTGGATCAATTAGGCCGTGCTAAATCGGGAAGGATTGGCCTTGATTTGCTCTTGATTGATTTGGAATGATTTTGGCTGATTTTCGAACCTGGTGCATGTTTCGAGAATGCACCCGGTCGTTCTTTGTGTCGGGTTTGTCTTGACCGGGTTTTGACCCGGTCGCTAAAAGACGGGAATTATTTTTGGTGTCGATTTTGGCCCAAATTAGTCTTGTTTGACTCGGAATGACCCGCTGGGCCTGGTTTTGAGGTTGGTTTTGTGAGATTTGTATCCCGTTAATAGCCCATGCCGAACATTATTAATTTCGAGCCCGTATCCGAACGCATTAGAACACGTTAGCGTCCGATCATCATCGGGTGTTTTTTGGAAACTGCTATAGACACCTGGCGGTCAAATTTTGGGTGTCTACAGAGCCCCCACTCTGACTGAGGCTTGGACAAGGCGAAAGTCAGAGTAGCTACCAAGTCAATTAAGACCTGGTAGACTTCCGGTCGGGTCGTTTATAGTCCATTAGACTTGCGTGAAAGGGCTCGCCAGCCATAGGATAGAAATCATACCTGGGCTGATGATGATAACTCCGTGGGGAATCGGACTTGTCGCATAAGTCCTGGGTGCGCCTATATATGGGCTCATCCCGTAACATTCCGGGGAAAATGCCGCCTTGGGCTTCCGCTGGGGAGATTTAGAGGGTTGCATGTCCCTGTCTGAGTTGTACCTGTATAAGTCACATAAAATGTATGCAACATGTATGTAGTAAAAAATTACTCGCGCTGGGGAATAATGTTTTTTGAATTTTTGAAAGTTTTGAAATTTTTGAACCTTGAAATCGAAATCCTGAAAGCAACTCACATGCTAGGTTTTCAAAATGAAAGGGGTAGAAATGAAATTTGCAATTTAAATAGACCAAAATTTGACCTTGTCGAAAAGGATTTTCTCAAATGGCTAAGTTTTGCAAATTTTAAAATGGGAATTTGAAGAGAGAGGTATACTGACAGACTCGACTCTGGACGTGACCGGACGAGTTGACAGACACGAATGAACTCTCGAGGGATTGGACCGTGACTCGGTAGGGGGGTGGGCCACCTAACAAGACTCTTAGGTCGCGCTACTCCGTAGCCTAGGCGAGTGGCAACATGGTCGAATCCTCGGAATGGGAAGGATGCGTTATCGGGGAATTGCAGTAGTTTGTAATGAGACTGCAACTGCACAACAGGGCTTAGCAATGTTGTTGTCTAGCGCTCTTGAATTCTTGGTTTCGAGGTATAGGCCCGAAGTGGGCGTTGTCTCGAGTCCTGACAGATTCTTGTCTTCGACTGAGCCGAGTACTAGGACACACTATAGAAAGGAGGCTAGTTTGAAGTCTTTTGGATTATGTGAGTGGATGGAGAACTTCTGTCTAAGAGAAGCCCCTAGGACGAAAAAGCTAGCTGCTGAGAACATGATAGTGTCGTGACCGGAATAATGGCGCTTTTTGAATGTGTGTCAATGTGGGTGGTTGTGCCTCTATTGAAAGGCTGCCTACGTATTCACGTGTAGTGAAATCAAACCAAGCCGTAGTTCAGTGGATTGGAAGATATATTATGGTGCCTAAGCTAATAGGACTTTGTGTGTAACTAGCCATAGCGATGGTGTAGGCTAGGTGCGTTCCCAATGATGTCTTGATCAAGGGGATAGAATAGTTAGAATGTTGATCCTGTGGCTGTGAGCGTTCTCCGGGGTAGCCCCCAGAGGTGGTGTGAACTATTTGGGCATGTTCTATGCCGACTGCAAGTTGAGTTCCCGTGTTCTTGGTTTGGATGAGAAGAGTTGGGATGGGATTTTAACGAGTTCTGCTCTCGGGGATTTGACGAGTTCTGCTCTCGGGGATTTTTAACGAGTTCTGTTCTCGGGATTTTTAACGAGTTCTGTTCTCGGGATTTTTAACGAGTTCTGTTCTCGGGATTTTTAACGAGTTCTGTTCTCGGGATTTTTGATGAATTTTGATCTCGGGTCTTTGGTGAGTTTTGATCTCGGATCTTTGGTGAGTTTTGAGTTTTGATCTCGGGTCTTTGATGAGTTTTGATCTCGGGTCTTTGATGAGTTTTGATCTCGGGTTTGTGTATGGTGATTGTGAATTCTGTTATGTAAAGGGGAAGTCGAGAAAAATAGCTCGAACTTCGATTGGGACAGGTTTCGATAATGCGGGATCTGGTTTCCATGTCTGGCCCTAATGGTTAGGGGTAACCTATGGAGCTTGAATCCTCAAAATTCCGGGCTGTCTCTGTCCTGAGTCTCGGGAAGGTCTTGAAGGTTGTAATGTGGGAAGGCTGAGTGTGGTGTTAGCTGACCAGCTTGATTGTCACTCCCCTATTGGATGGTATTGATAATTTTGAATTTGACCGTATCCTGGTCAAAGGATTTTCACTTGAGTTGACCGTTGACCACGGTCATGGGTATTTGATTTTTTTGATTGACCTCTTAACCCCGGTCATGGGTTTTTTGAATTTTTGCTGGTTGACCTCTTAGCCCCGGTCATAGGTGCCTCTTTTTTTTTTTTTTTGACAATGGCCTTTTGCTTCTTTCCTAGACTTTTGTTTTTTTTTCGTCCAGTTTTTTTTTTTTTTTTTTTCACGGCTACCCCCCGATGGTGTTGTGGGTGGATATGGGGGTGGGCCCATCGGTTGGATTAGGCTTGTGGAGCTAAACCTTTTGTAAGGTGTAAGCCCAGTTGGTGTTTTTGTGAGTGCAACTCATGGTGGAGTACTCTACGGTAAACATGGTGGTTTTGATCTCGGTATTGTCATCATAATTCCAAACAGGCTTGGTGGGAGCATCGTCCCAAGTTGGGTATTTCGGGCATCTATAGAGTCACGATGCTTTATTTACTTCTGGTCAGACTAAACGCTTAAGGTAAGGATTGGTTAGTCTTATTGGAGAGGTGTTTATTGTGGGAAATGGGCTTGCCTCCCGTCTTAAACCCAAACTAGGAGACTACCCGGATTTGTCATAGGATTTGATATGCTCCTGCTAAGGGTAGTTTTGTGGTTTTCTATACCAGACATGGAACAGGTAAAAGGAAAACACGGGTCTCAGTTCCTGCAGTCATTATAGATGTGCCTATAATAGTCACGTGCATGTGCTCACAGTGTATAATGGTGTTCATCATGTTCTCGGAAACACAAAAGTGAAGCATATATGAGAGATTAAAAAAAAGCTGATTTTATTGGATTGAAAAAGAGGACATAATACAGTTGACTCTGACTCTGACTTTGAAATTGCAAGAGATAGAACATCCTAGACTCGGACTCAGACTCGGACTCAAATCAAATCTGGACTCTTGGATGAGGTTGTCAGTAGTCTTCGGCTTCTAAGGACTCAAGTGGATATCCAGTATAGCCTTCGGTAGAAGCTTCACCCAGATCTTCATTATGTCGAAGATCGTCTTCAATCCTGATGCCCATTTCGGTAAGCACTGCAAAGTTTGAAATGCCGGCATACCTAAGATGGACACGGTAGGAGGGTAGGAGGTTGTTGATGAACGGATCCACTAGTGTCTTCTCGCTGGGCTTGTCTACCAGCTTAACACTCTCGGCCCGCCAACGTTGAAGGTATTTGGTGAAACCTTCTGTTGGATCTTGGGCCATGACTTCTAAAGTCCGCATGGTAGTCTGAAGTTCAGTGTTATCAGAATAGTTTTTAGCGAACTCGGTAGCCACATCTTCCCAAGTGGGGAATCTTTTTGCATTAAGCCTATAGAACCAGGCTTTTGGATATTTTCCGAGAGATGTGCCGAACAGATTGATGAACATGTCGACTTTGACCCCCTTGATTGCCATAAATGCTTTGAAGGCTCGGAGGTGTAGTAATGGATCCTCCGTCCCTTCGAATATGGGTAACCCCTCTAAGTTGAGATCTGTTGGTAGTTTCTCACTGATGGGTGTATAGTCTCGGGAGTTCTCAATATAAATATTATTCCCTTGAAGGGCGTGGAACTGTTGTTCGAGCTCACGCACCGTGCTGATCAGTTTGGCAAATGGCCCAGTATTTACCAACCCAGAATCGAGGTCTTGCCGTTCAATGGCAGTTAAACGAGCATTTATGGCCTCTTGGTTGGTTTTCAGGAACCCTATATGGGTTTCGGTTATGGCCTGCTTACTAGCCATTTTCTCCAGCAAAGCCTTTATTTCGTTGATGGCATCTTCCATATCCCTATTCCCGGTTGTGGGTGCCATACTCTGCGAGAATACCCACGCAATCAGAAATGTTGCTTCGGAACTTGACTACACCAAGGCATAGGAAATAGCGCGGGAGGAGAGACAACTCTGGTTTGACTCGGGTTAGACTCTCCTAAGACAAATACGTGGGGTGCGATTCTCGGAGTGACTGTGATTAATCTCCCCGTCGGAGAATAGCCCCCAAGTGAGACCAAAGACTCCGATAGGACTCAGATGGTGTGACATCTAAGTGACTCAAAAATGGGGTACGTGAGACAACACGTGTAAGACATGACCCTTAGAGCAACCGTGATTGATCGCTCTGCTAGAGGGTAGCCCCCGAGTGGGGTTGAAGATTTTGTTAAAACTCGAGTGTCGGACGAGTGATCCTTAGACGTAAGGACCGTGAACCTTTTTTATAGGGCTATGCCTTGTAAAAGTTTGACTCGGAAAAGACATCTAGACGGGTGACTCGTGAAAGATGGGCCTTTCTTAGGATTCGGCGAGTGGGCCGAGTCCCGTTCGAAGAAAGGTTTACGTGAGACATCTCTAGACTTTGGACTCGATTGTGTAGACGGGCTCTCCTTTGTAGGGGTATGTCCTACGTAGGTGGGCCATGCCTTAGTCAAATAAGGCGGACTGGGGTAGGGAGGAAACCCGTGATGTAAGATTAACGGAGTTTCGACGCTAAAGACCTTCGACGACTTATGACATGACCCGACACTGCTAAATACGGGAAGTCTTAAGAAGAGGAAAGTTTTGAAAATGATAGTTTTGGAAAACCCGAGAAAATCTCAGGGAAAGGCCCGATTTTTCGAGAAAATCGGAAAGGGTATCGGGCCTTGGTTTTGATGGTTCGAAAATATTTTCGAGTTTTGAATTGGGCAGCATACCGGCTAGAAAGTGGGCTATTTTGAGTAAAATCATAAGTCCTAAATTCGGTATGTATCCCGGGTTTTGAAAATTGGATATCTTGAAAATTGAGAAGATGGTCCTGAAATTGGACGTGGGCCAATAGGATCGGGCATTTTGAAATGTTAGAATGGTTGCGAGTAAATTCGCATTTTGAAAAATAGGGAGACGGTCCCGTTTTTTGAAATTGGCAGCATGCCGACAGGACCGGTTTTTTTGAAAAGTTGAATTTTTGAAATTTTGAATATCGAAAATAAATTTCCGAAAATTTGAAAATAGAAAATAAGATCCCGAAGATTTGAAAATCAAAAACGGCATCTCGAAGATTTGAAAATTGCGAAGGGCATCACGAGGATTTGAAAATCGAAATTGAATTTTGAAAATTCGAAAATCGAATGGTGGATCGGAAATTCGAATTTTGAAATGGGCAGCATGCCGGCTAAAAAATAGGCTTGTTTTGAGTCAAATCTTAAGTCTAAATTTCGGCAGCTTTCCGAGTTTTTGAAAATTTGAATATTTTTGGAAAGATGCATTTTTTTTTGAAATGACGATCTTTTGAAAACGACACAGAAACCAAGTAGCACATAGTCACGCAGGTATTATAATGACGCCATGTATGCTTTACACTAAGTCTCGGTCGGTCTAAATAGGGTCTATACCAGTGTTCATGGTCTAGTCGAGAAACGGGACGATCTTCCTAACTCGAGTGGAATTTAGAACATGCCGCAAAGTCCATACGAGTCGACCATGAACACCTTTAACATATCCAAGACTGAATACGTCGTGGTATAGTGGGACGTCGGTCACCAGTACCGGCCCGGGCAAATATGGGGTTATGCATGAACCGTAAAACTAAAACGCATATTGTACTCATCAAGCGATTTCTATTCGAGTCTCACCCTGAGAACGCCGACGGTAAGCCACACATTGGTTGATCCCCAGCGGAGTCGCCAAATTGTGGACATGACGTAGGTCCACCCCGACGCGGCCACGCGCGGGTTTGGGTAGGCGAATGAACCTCCATATGAGAAGGATCGAATTGAAATTTAAGTCGAAATGGAGTCGCCACCGAATTTTATGGTTATTCGGAACCGTTCGAGCCCACTCTACATCGCCATGGCCCATACACAAAGTATGGCCCATTTTGGTTTGAGAGTTTATTGGGCTCGTCCCTTTGCATATCGATATAGATGCCGACTTGAGCGGTTAATCGTATATTGAATGACTCTCGTTGCCAATGGATTCGGACATCCGGGAACCATGGTTCTGAGTAAGGGGTGAGGGTACGTGTTGGGAAGCCCACTAAGGACACCCAACCCCGCCCGCACTTAGCGGCCTCTACTAGGACATCGTTTGACTTTTTAATATGCGCGTTAGTGATTCGGTGAAATGTTATGCAAACAGCGTTTTAGCTAAGCATGCGAATTAAATGTGAGCTACGTCAATTTAATGCATCTAATTTATTGTCGAGGCGGTTTAGCATGCGAGGGTTCATTTAAAAGCGGTAAAACGCAAATAAATAAAGCAAAGCAAAAATAAATCGATTACAAGTTACACGGGCGGAATACAACCCGGAATTCACAATACGGCGTACAATAAAATAGAATAATCGAAATATACAATTGAAATGACGAGCAATAATTATAAACGGACCCGTGTATAAACTAGACCGTGACTTTGTGTGGGTGGACGAACCTTAATTAATTACACATTATATTGCGTGTTAATCAAGGGACGGAGGTTCGAGACCTAGACGTGGTGCTAGCCCGATCTCGAACCTCGATGCCTTGTCCCGATTTATCACCTTGAGAAATGGAGTTTAAATTAATTATACATCGGATACGACTAAAGAGTCGTCGACATAAAATTAATAATGTGAGACCGTCGATCAAAATCGTCTAAGTGAAGTGATATGCATGAATTTTGGAAAAGCTACGTGATTAACTTTACACGTGTCGACTAAGTCGCTTTTAAAAAGACGAGGCTCGAATGATATAAAAAGAACTCTCGGTTTCTGGGCTGCATGACCCACTCGGTCGAGTCATGGCTGGACTTGGCCGAGTGCGTCCTGGAGGACGCTACTGCCCGTAATTTAGGGTGCTACTCGATCGAGTAGCAGGTGTACTCGGTCGAGTGGCATCTGTACGAGTTGTGACTCGTTTGTTTTAATGTGTTTTAAATCGATGATTGGCCGAGTCAAATAAAAATATTGACGGATTTAGATTTAACCCGGCTTGTCGATATTATAATCATGTCTTATATAATTATAATACCGTTATCGAAGTTTTGTGAAAAAGGTTATTGTTAGATAAAAAAATTTGATTAGTGACGGAATTGCGTCCCTCTACGTCACGACATCGATATTAATCCTTACGGATTATGCGATGTCGGTTTTCGTGTCAACGGGTTCCGTACTAATCTTTGAAATGGATTCATACGCATTCAACTACGAATGATCGGGATCGTGTTAATAAACGAACCTTAAAAAAAATGATCATCGTAGTCAAACGAGTTCGGATCCGAGTTTTGATATTATTATATATATACACGGTACATACGATATTATAGTAAAATATAATAACGATGATTAAATGCAAAAAGTAAAATGTTAGTGTTAGTAAAAATGTCGTTACTATCGACTAAATAAAATACTATATGCGTGAATAAAAATGTACGAATATATATATACAAAAAAGACGAGAAAAAGGAGGGAAGAAGGAGAAGTCGATGTTGAATGTTACACCCTCAACCTACATGTTCTTGCTTCTCGGGATACAGTTCGTCAAATGGCGGCAATGGCACGGGAACGTCGAGATATGTAGGAGGAGTTGACGGTGTGTGTATGAGGTTTTGTATGGAGACGGATTTTAACGAGTTTTGCTCTCGAAGTGTGTATAGGCGTGATGATGTTTGAGGGTCGGATTATGGCTGAAAATGAGAGGTTTTGGATGTGTAAAGTTGGCTGAAAATTATGGTTGAGAAGTTGTTGTTCTTTGTGTCAATGGTTGACGGGTATTTATAGGGGCCTCGACACATGGGTCACTCGACCGAGTGGCGCGGGTGCACTCGGTCGAGTGCTCTCGCGGATGCACCTGGACCGTTTTTGTGAGGCTCCACTCGATCGAGTGGTCAATCCACTCGACCGAGTGGATCAATTAGGCCGTGCTAAATCGGGAAGGATTGGCCTTGATTTGCTCTTGATTGATTTGGAATGATTTTGGCTGATTTTCGAACCTGGTGCATGTTTCGAGAATGCACCCGGTCGTTCTTTGTGTCGGGTTTGTCTTGACCGGGTTTTGACCCGGTCGCTAAAAGACGGGAATTATTTTTGGTGTCGATTTTGGCCCAAATTAGTCTTGTTTGACTCGGAATGACCCGCTGGGCCTGGTTTTGAGGTTGGTTTTGTGAGATTTGTATCCCGTTAATAGCCCATGCCGAACATTATTAATTTCGAGCCCGTATCCGAGCGCATTAGAACACGTTAGCGTCCGATCATCATCGGGTGTTTTTTGGAAACTGCTATAGACACCTGGCGGTCAAATTTTGGGTGTCTACAGAACTAAATTAATTAATTCTCGTTGATGCTAATAAAATCGTTATACCTTTTGAAACAAAATTCGACGATTTTATACGCGGAGAGAATTAACATCTTTTTCGTTCAATTCTTTTTTTTACTTTTCGTTCAAAACGAACTTTTTTTCAAAACTTTTTCTAAAAACATTCCGACTATTCGATATCGATTTCATAATCGAATATCGAATACGACAAATATCGAAAATATGAATCGGGTATAAATTAATCCATATTTGTTCGCGATTTATAAAAATTGACGATTTTCGACAAAAAAAAAAACCCCGACAGACCACCACGCGAGTCGCGCGCCTGTCAGGCGACTCGCGCGGTGGCCTGATTCGCCGGGTCTTCTTTTTTTCGTTTCCTCGCTTTTCTATTTTTTATTCTTTTCGAATCTTACATAAAAAGCGACTTTCGCGACATACTTCGATAAATACTTTTTTTCGACCCCGGTCAACGCGTGTTAATCCATCACGTGTCATAAATCTTTTCTAAAAAATCATGCATATTATTTATTTACGTCTTTATTCGATTTATTCAAACGTTACTAACTCGTTTTCTCGTGTTTCTAGCAATTTATCTATTTTATTGTTTTATTAGACTAAAACAAACCTCACATGCTAAAATAACTTTGACGTTATTAGTTTAACATGCATTAAACGACTTAACAACCCATTTATTTTTCTCACATGCTTAGGAAAATAATGTTTGCATATCATTCAACCGTCGAACTAACCCGTGTACACCAAAAATGAAGGATATCTTAGTAAAGGCCGCTAAGTGCGGGCGGGGTTGGGTGTTCTTAGTGAACTTCCCAACACGTACCCTCACCCCTTACTCAGAACCATGGTTTCCGGATGTCCGAATCCATTGCCAACGAGAGTCATTCAATACACGGTATCCGATAATGTCGGTATCGGTATCGTAATGCAAAGGGACGAGCCCAATAAACTCTGACATCGGAATGGGCCGTATTTTGTATACGGCCCACTACGACATAGAGTGGGCTCGAATGGTTCCGAATAACCACAAACTTCGGTGGCGACTCCTACTTCGATTTAAATTTCAATTTGACCATCTCATATGGAGATTCATTCGCCTCCCCAAACCCGCGCGTGGCCGCGTCGGGGTGGACCTATGTCATGTCCACAATTTGGCGACTCCGCTGGGGATCAACTGATGAGTCACTTACCATCGGCATCCCTAGGGTGAGACTCGAAAAGAAATCATTCGAATAGTAATGTACACGTTTTAGTTCAATGGTTCATGTATAACCCAATCTTTCCCGGGCCGGTTACTTGTGACCGACGTCCCACTATACCACGGTGCGTTCCTAAATGGACCCACTAAAGACTTCGATGGCGGAACTCGCATGGGTTTTACGGCAGGTTCTAAGACCAACTCGGCTTAGGAAGACCGTCCTGATTCGCGAGAAAGCTATCGTCGTTGGTATAGACCCTATTCGACCGACCGAGACTTAGACTAAGAGCATACATGGCGTCATTATACTGTTTCCGTGACTACATACTACTTGATCCGTGTCTCGCCTTTTCAAAAACCGTCGTTTTCAAAAACTTGCATCTTTTTTGAAAACTATCCATTTTTCAAACCAGGAAAGCTACCGAATTTAGGACTTGTGATTTTGACTCAAAATAGCCTATTTTCTAGCCGGTATGCTGTCAGAACCCTTTCAAAAAAAAAAAATCGAAAATCTCGGCCCGATAAACCTTTTTTTCGAATTTCAAAAAAAAAGTCGGGCCTTCCAATCCGACTTTGTTCGGGTTTTTCAAACCCAAATCCTCTTTTCAAAGTTTTCTTCTTAGGACTTCCCGTATTTAGCAGTGTCGGGTCTTGTCGTAAGTTGTTAAGAGTCCATAGCATCGAAACTCCAGCGATCTTATATCACGGGTTTCTACCCCATCCCAGTCCGCCTTATTTGTCAAGGCACGGCCCACCTACGTAGGACAAACTCCTACAAAGGGAAGCCCACTTACACAATCGAGTCCAAAGTCTGGGGAATAGCTCACACGTAGGTCTTTCTTCACACAGGACTAGGCCCGTTCTGCCGAAATCCTAAAGAAGGCCCACCGTCCATGAGTCACCCGTCTAGGAGTCGGTTTTTTTTGGTCTTCTTTCCGAGTCTAGTCTTTTCTTCTGGCTCGGGATGCACTCTTCGATCTGGGTTCGATTCTGATTACACGGTGTTCTTACAGACAAACCACCTCACACCCGAACCATGACCAAGGACTCTATTGATCAACTGAACGCCTCGCTGGCCAAGATCCAAGAACAACTTGACCGAATGAGGGGAGACCAGATCGCTATTGTTACCCGGGTAAGCGCCATGGAACAGGATAGGCCGAAGGATGAAGATGAAACTCATGGGCCATTAGCCGAATTGACTAGCGCGGTCCTCAAGTTACAAGAGCAGGTCCATTTGTCGACCCACAACTCGATTCATACGGAGAATGCTCGGACTTATGCACCCCTAACCGACGAATTGCCCGCCAATCTCAACCTGACGGGCCTCCCAATGTTCGACGGAACTGAAGACCCGGTATTACATATCCGGGCTTTCAAGGAATTTATGGTCCTTAAGGGGGTTAATTCAAACATGTTCAAACATTTGTTTGCCTCCTCGCTCGAGAAGCACCCGAAATCCTGGTTCTATAGGCTCGATTCCAAGAAATACAAGTCTTGGGATGACGTGGCAACGGAATTCGCTCGGAACTACGCCGACAAGACGAAAATCCAAACCACGATGCGCACCCTGGAAGTAATGGCTCAGGAACCAAAGGAAGGGTTTACGAAGTACCTTCAACACTGGAGGGCTGAAAGCGTCAAACTGGTCGATAAGCCCAGTGAAAAAGTCCTAGTTGAAGCCTTTGTCAAGAATCTCCTGCCCGCCTATCGGATCCATCTCCGGTACGCCATCATACCTAGCTTCGCGGTCCTAACCGAGATGGGAACGAGAATCGAGGATGATCTAAGGTTGGAAAGCCTCACTAAGGCCTCCACCAAGGGATACCAAGGGGCCAGCTCGTCGACAAGCAAGCCCACATCTGCCGCAGCTACTCGTAGCATTTTTGACGAGGTAAATCTACTTGATACCCCGTCCAAGAAGAATACCACACCCCGTGTATTCACCGACATAGGTACTACCTATGCGAATGCCTTACAAAGGCTCTCATCGAAAGGCCTGATCAACCCGATAGGCCCAACACCTGAGCTTCCAGTCGAGCGTCGCTCCAAGTTCTACGACATCAAAGCCTACTGCCAGTACCATCAGAGCAAGGGACACGATACTGAGAAATGCTGGAAGCTAAAACATCTTATCCAGGATCTCATCGAAAGCGGGAAAATCCCCTTACCTGGAGGCAAGCCCAACAACAAGGACAACCCGTTGGCCACTCATGCTATTTTCTCCGGGGAAGTCATGGACTGCTCACATCTCATTTCCCCGTTTATCCCACAAATCAACGAGATCTGGTGCGACGATGAAGACGACGTCTATCTTACTAAAGGGGAAGCTGTCCCCATCACACCCGAGGAGATCCAGAAGGTTAAGTCCAAGGCCTTAACCAGCAGTCATGCCCTCATCATCACCGAGCCGTCACCTAGGGTGGAGCCCGCCCCGGAGGAGCCAACTACTGAAAAGGCTCTTGTGAAGCAGCTGAGCAAGACTCAAGTTGACCTCTCTACATGGCAACTCCTAGTTAGCTCTCAGGAACATCGAGAGGCACTCACTAAGGCCCTCGACCAAGTCAAGATTGACTCTACGGCTACCCCAGCTGAAATGGTAGCCACGGTTCTGCCCCACCTAAAGGGGAAAGCTAAAGAAGAAGGCCTGCTTATCACCTTCTCAAATGCTGACCTACCACCATTTGGGCCAACCCACAACATGGCCCTCTACATCGCGGTAATCTGCCATGGAAAATATTTGCCCATGACCCTAATCGATGACGGGTCCGCAGTTAACGTCCTCCCCTTGAGAACTGCCAAAGCCCTCGGTATCACCGAGGCCGACTACATTCCTACAGCTCAAACCTTTCAGGCTTTCGACGGAAGTCCAAAGTCAGTAGCCGGGGCCGTGAAGCTCACTATCATAACGGGCCCGATAGAGAAGGAGCTGGAATTTAAGTGATCGACGTGACTTCTTCCTTTAACCTTCTTTTAGGAAGACCCTGGATCCACGCGACCAGGGTTGTGTCGTCCACCCTGCATCGGAAGATCAAGCTACCTTTGCACGATACCGTCATCACTCTAGAAGCCACACCTATGACTGTGGCTAACTGCAACACCTCGGGCCGCACCGATCTTTGGGGGTTCGACTTCATAGGGGCTCTCGAAGAAGAATACCTTTTCCGACCCTACTTCACGGTTAGCATCGACCGGATGTTGCAAAGTCTGGGCTTTCTACCGGGGGCTACATCAAGGCCCGATCTTCCCACAGGAAAAATCCTCGAAGTCCTCGATAACGGGAGGATTCAAACCGGTCTGGGTTACACCCTGACCCCGGAAAATATGGGTTAAACCGGAGCCGGCAAAGTCATCTTCGTCACACCAGTGTTCGAGTCCGTCCAAACAGGCCTATACCGGCCTGCAACCACGCGCCCTGGGACCCACTTGGCCCAGGTCTGCAACTATATACCAGACGACATCTTCGCCCTCGACCGATCCAAAAACGTTAAGAATGCTGAGCCCGCACTGGGGCTACTTTTTGGAGAGGAGCTCGCGGCCCCAACGTCGAAGGAAGAACTTGTCAGTCTCATTCTTCGCAGCCGCACCTTTGATCCATCCAAGCTGATCTCGGATGCTGGATCCGGGACAGGAAAGAGAGCCTGGAGGAAGACTGTCAAGTGGACTGACAGTCAAGGAAGGACTTTCAAGTTAATCACAGGGGAAGGAGAAATGCCAGAATCTGAGTCTGAGTCTGAGTCAGAATCCGAGTCTGAGTCTGAGATTGAGTCTAGTGAGTCCGGTGCTAGGGTCAGTCCTGTAACTCCCCCTCTCCCTTTAGCTTTTCCTGGTACTTCGGGGTCTGTCCCGGGCACCCTACCTATCCCGCCACTGACTAGCGATCAGATGGCAGCTCTTTTCGAGCTATTCTCTCAATTTATGAATAATAACAACCGTTCTGCTTACGACTTGTCTCATTTTCAAAATTTCCTTAATTTTCAAAATTTTCTGTGCAATGACATTGAGAAACCCGACGAACAGGTATCCTTACCTCCACATCTGATCGAGCAGCTAGAGCAAAGGGAATCCCGCAATCCAGTAATCAAAGAAACTGAATCCATCAACGTGGGAACAACCTTAGAACCTCAGATGCTTAAGATAGGGTTATCTCTAGATCCCGGGAAGAAACAACAATTCATTAATCTCCTTCAAGAATTCAAAGACGTCTTCCCATGGTCCTACAAGGACATGCCGGGGATAGACCGTGAAATAGCCGAGCACCATATACCGATCAGGGAAGGGTTCAAGCCGGTTAAACAGAAACTCCGACGCATGAGGCCCGAATGGTCCCTCAAGGTCAAGGAGGAAGTCGACAAGCAATTCAAGGCTGGGTTCATACGAGTCTCCGAGTATCTAGATTGGGTTGCGAACATCGTACCAGTCCCTAAAAAAGACGGTAAGGTACGTGTCTGTGTAGACTTTCGGGATCTTAACAAGGCGAGTCCGAAAGACGATTTCCCGTTACCACACATCGATATACTGGTGGATAACATAGCTGATCATGCCCCTCTATCATTCATGGACGGGTATGCCGGGTACAATCAAATAAAAATGGCAGAAGAAGATATGGATAAGACCACCTTCATTACACCTTGGGATACTTATTGCTATACTGTTATGCCATTTGGTCTCATCAATGCCGGGGCCACCTATCAACGAACCGGCACAACTTTATTACATGACATGATGCATAAAGAAGTGGAAGTTTACATGGACGATATGATCGTCAAATCCAAAGACAGGGACGGTCACATCACCGCCCTGAGAAAGTTCTTCACCCGATTACGCAAATACAACATGAGGTTAAACCCTCATAAATGCAGTTTCGGGGTAACATCTGGCAAATTACTAGGTCATATCGTCAGCCAACGCGGTATCGAAGTTGATCCAGCCAAAATTAAGGCCATCACCGAGATGCAACCCCCTAAAATCGAAAAGGAGATAAGAGGGTTTCTCGGAAAAGTCGAATACATCAGCAGGTTCATTTCAAAGCTAACCATGGTGTGTGAACCGATCTTCAAAAAGTTGAAAATAGGGGAACGGTTACTATGGGACGACAAGTGTCAAGCAGCCTTTGACAGAATCAAAGAAATCTTGTCTTCACTGCCGGTCCTGATGCCACCTCAACCCGGTTTACCTTTGTCACTGTACTTAACCACGACAGAGACAGCCATGGGGGCTATGCTAGCTTAAACGGTCAACTGCGAAGAACGAGCTATATACTACATCAACAAAAAGTTTTTAGAGTACGAGTGTAAGTACACCATGCTCGAAAAGACGTGTTTAGCTTTGGTCTGGGCCACTAAGAAGCTCCGACATTACATGCTCAGCTACGAGGTACAGGTACTGTCTAGAATGGATCCAATCAAGTACCTTTTCGAAAAGCCCGTTCTCAACGGCAGGATATCGAGATGGACCCTGATGCTGGCGGAATTCGATCTAAAGTTCGTACCGTTGAAAGCCATCAAAGGCTGAATAGTAGCCGAATTTCTCGCCGATAGTCCCGTAACCGAAGAAGGACACACCGACACTTGGTCCTTCCCGGATGAAGATATTTTCCATACTGACACCGAGACATGGGATTTATACTTCGACGGAGCATCCAATTTCCGGGGATTTGGAGTCGGGATACTTCTAATCTCGCCAAGAGGGGAACATACTCCCGTGTCTATCAAATTGGACTTTGACGTCACCAATAACGCTGCTGAGTATGAAGCATGTATTCACGGGATACAAGCCGCCGCCGATTTAGGGGTCACAAACCTCCGAGTACACGGCGACTCATCTCTGGTCATTAACCAAGCGCTCAAAAAATGAAAAACCCGAAATGCCAATCTCGTGGCCTACCAGGCACGAGTAAGGGATCTCGAGAAACAGTTCCAAAAGGTAGATTTTACATATCTACCTCGGGAAGAAAATCAGTTCGCAGATGCACTTTCAAAACTGGCATCTTTACTAAACATTCTCGATCATGTGACCAGCATGCCAATCTGTGTCGAAAGGCGATCCGAGCCAGCATATATCCACGACATCGAAGACATCGAGATACCTGATCCCGAGCCATGGTATAACGCTGTCCAAGCATACCTGACAACCGGGGAGTATCCACCCGGGGCCGACAATCGAGCCAAGAAGGCCTTACGTAGGCTAGCGACCCAGTTCGTCCGTACCGACGACGGACAACTTTACAAGAAGACACCACAGGGGGCTCTCCTTTTATGTGTCGATAAGGGTAACGCCGAGAAGGTCATGGCCGAAGTACATGACGACGAGTGTGGTCCTCACATGAACACCCAGATGCTAGTCCGGAAGATCATGAGACTCGGATATTACTGGAACAGCATGGAAACCGATTGCCAGCTATATGTCAGACATTGCCATAATTGCCAGATTTTCGCTAATGTGCAGCATATGCCGCCATCCCTGCTGTACACCATGACGTCACCCTGGCCATTTTCAACATGGGGAATCGATATAATCGGAAAGATAAATCCCTCAGGAATCGGAGGACACTGCTTCATTTTGGTAGCTATCGACTACTTCACCAAATGGGTCGAAGCAGAATCTTACCGTATCCTCAACGCCAGCCATGTTGCCAAATTCATCCAAAATAAGATAATATGCCGGTATGGGATCCCTCATGAATTCATCAGTGACCACGGGACCCACTTTCAAGCCGAAACGGCAACCTTGTTAGCCAAGTACAAAATCCAAAGACATACGTCTTCACCTTACCGGCCCCAAACCAATGGAGCGGTGGAAGCGGCTAACAAAACCATTGTCACCAAACTCAAAAAGATGGCTGACAATTATCGGGATTGGCCCGACAAGATACCATTTGCTCTTTGGGGATATCGGACCTCGATTCGTACTGCGACCGGGGCAACACCGTATTACCTTACATACGTGATGGAAGCGGTCCAACCTGTCGAGTTAGAGGTACCATCACTCAGAATCTTACTCGAAAGTCAAGTACCCGAAGCCGATTGGGTTCGAGCACGATATGACTCGCTAGTCCTTTTAGACGAACGACGATCTCGTGCCCTCAATAACATACAGATTTATCAAAAAAGGATCCAACGGGCCTTCAATAAAAGGGTGAGGCCCAGGAACATCAAAGAAGGAGATTTGGTTCTCAAATCTGTTCGAGCTTTATTACCAGTAGACCCAAGGGGAAAATTCAAACCTAACTGGGCCGGACCATATTTGGTAAAGAAGATTCTATCGGGCGGAGCAGTGATGCTAACGGATCTGGACGGGAATGAATTTGTCAACCCAACTAACCTGGACCAGCTGAAACGTTATTACCCTTAAGCCCATCTCTCTCAATGTCATTTGCAAAAGTTTTAAAAAAAAAAAACGTCTTTTCAAAATAAACTTTTAAAGACAAGTCAAAAAGTTAGAATTACTTATTCTACTGTTATAAACATCTTGAACCAATAGTCTGGATGTATTTCGAAATTGCAAATTAAGTCTGAACTACGTTTGGTTTGATTCTGCTATTTGTGGATACGTAGGCAGCCCCTCAAAAGGGCACAACCACTGCAATCGAAAAAAAACAGGAACGGTTTTTAATAAACTTCCTTTATTTATTTCAAAAAAATTCAATCACAAAAAAAAAATCCAAAAAAAAAACACACAAATAGTACTAATATTCAAATAATAAAAAAATCTAAGGCATTTTTCTCTTTCCCTTTCCCTTATCCTTAGTCTCTTTTTCGGTCCACCGGCGTCGACGCGGAGGTGAACGCTCCCGAATTACCAAGGGAATTTCCTTAACCCGGGCTCGTTTCTTCAAACTTGACTCCCCGGTCACCTCGGTCGGCCCTAGCCGGGCCCTTACCCTCTCGGGTAACCGGTCCCTCGACCTTAGTCTGTCTCGGACCGCTAGCTTTGGTCCGAGTCTTCTCTCCAAGTCGCTAGCACCGGTCTCTTTAGCTCGAGTCTTAGTTTTTGACTTAGAACCCGACTCCGGCCCGACAAGGGTTGTTGGAACCTCCTCTTCATCGAAGAACCATCTATTGTCTTTTACGGATTCTCTGCGGGCCAAGTCAAAAGCCTCATCAGTCTTCAAAGCTTTACGGGCTTCTTCAGATTCTTCGGAAGTCCATTTGCGATATGATTCAGAAACCCAAGCAGTTTGACAAGGGCGAGGTATATTCCACATGACACGGGTAAACCAGCGTTGTAACCACGTGTCACACATAGCGTCTGTCAATTGGAGCGAAACGCTAACGATTGCTTCAGTTTCGAGGATCTGTTGGAAAGAACCGAACTGCCTTAGAAGACGATCTGGGTAAATATGGACGGTCCAATCCAAAGACAAGATCACCAGGTAACGGGCTTTATCTCTTTTAGCTAATCCCGTCATCTTCGAGAGGAACCACCAGATCACGTTCCATCTAATCAAGGGCCCACCATGGAATTTTAGCTCTTCATCCCAATACTTCCGATTTATGTGATGACTCGAGCTTATCCGTCGGGACCGTGAGCCAATCTGACAACTGCGATATCTGGATATGCTCACTGGGGGCTCTATAATCGACAGGCGCTCGGATAACCAGATCTGCAAAATTTTCGAAAAGTCAAAAACTTTCGAAAAATAAAAAAATCCGAAAAAAAATCAAAAAATTTTTTTTCGGAAAATTCGAAAATTTCGAAAAAAATCGAAATTTCGAAAAATAAAAAATTTTCGAAAACAATTTTTTTCGAAAAATTCAAAATATATATATATATATATACAAAAAATATATATATTTTTTTTTCGGATAATTTTCGAAAAAAAAGGGGTCAAATACCTGCAGAAGACGAATGCCGCCCGTTAATTGCCGATCCGGGTCAAGTCTCCTAGCGTCGAGGCCCATAATAATCTCCTCAGTTATCAGTCAGGCTGGGCTATAACCTGCCTCCATCTGATCCACTATGCTGATCAGCCTGATTTCACCTAGACATGAGCCAGCATCTATCCGACCTTCGAAAGCGTATCGATGCAGCATACAAAAGGCAAAGGCCCTACGCCTATGGGTAGAAGAAATTCTGGCACCATTTGGATCTATGAATTTATCAGCCAAGTCAAACAGGGAAGCAGAATTTCCCTTTACCGTACGAGATGTCTCAGCATGAGACAACCCAAGAAAATCCCTCAGTCTCCTCCTTGGATCAGGATAAAAAGGAGGAATAGCAGGATGAGCGTTTGGGCACCAACCCCCTACGGCTGCAATCTCTTCGGGAAGGGGACATATTTCTCCCCGGGAAAAAGCAAAAACATGGTGAGTAGTATCCCAAAAAGATAAGCAAGCGTCCAGGAAATATGCATCCACCTTGAGTCGCTGAAGCGGGAACAAACCCACAATTCCCATCTGAGTTAGCTGAACTTTATCTTCGTCTCGAAAATTCTGGGCCCACGCATGAAGCATCGCGGTCAAATGTTCAATACCCATAGCAGAAAATTTTGTTTTGTCTTAAAAAGTGTAAAGGGATTTTAAGATAGAAGGAAATATTTGGGTTGGAATATGAGAAGATTAAGGCCAAGAACTCTCTATTTATAATAGAGAAACCCCTTTTCCTAGTCACCCCTGGAATAGGGATTTTTATGATGTTCCCTACTTCATCTAGGCATACAGGCCTAACCAGAAAATTTTGGCAGTCCATGTCAGAATCTGATCAAGAATAAAGTCATCCCAAGCATTCCTATTTCCAATTTTTTTAAAAAATTTCGGCATTTTTTAATTTTCAAAAAAATCTTTCTCCAAAAATCAATTAGTCAAAAAATCATTTCCTTCCCCAGTGTGAGTCGGTATTTTATCTGAATATTACATGCAATTTACAGACAGATATCCCAGCTCCCGAGGAATTCTCCAGTGGAAAAGCACAAGCGACATTTTTGGATGTATCTGTAAACAGGTACACCCGTAGCCTCCAATGCAGGCTCCCGCGTAATTCTAAGATGGGATGTGTCTGTAAACAGACACACCCATAGCTGCCAAGGCAAGCTCCCGCGCAATTCAAAGATGGGATGTGTTTGTAAACAGACACACCCAAGACTTTTTTAGAAGAAAGTCCCCGCGACATTATTGACATCTATCCAGGTATGATCTCTATCTTATGGCTGGTGAGCCCTTCACGCAAGTCTAATGGACTCTAAACGAGCCGATCAGAAGTCTGCCAGGTCTTAATCCTCGATTGGCCTGGTAGCTACTCTGACTTTCGCCTTGTCCAAGCCTCAGTCAGAGTGGGGGCTCTGTAGACACCCACATTTTGACCGTCGGGTGTCTATAGTAGTTCCCGCCAAACACCCGATGATGATCGGACGCAAACGTGCTTTAATGGACTCGGATATGGGCTCGAAATCATGGACATTTGGTTTAGGCTTATTACGGAGTACATATCTTACAAAACCAACCTCAAATCCAGGCCCAGTGGGTCGTTTCGAGTCAAATGAGACTAATTTGGGTCGAAACCGGCACCAGGGGTAAAACCGTCTTTTAGCGAGCGAGCCGAAACCCGGTCGAAAATATTCTCGAGACACACGAGTCAGCCGTGACACCTCACGTGGCTGATTCGGCCTCCAACTGCTACAAAAATCAGCTTCAAAAAATATTAAACAAATCCGTTTAAGGATAAAATTCGATCTCAAGTAGGAATTCTATCCGAAAACCGAGTCAGATACCGACCAAGCTCCAAATACTCGGCCGAATCCCTCCATTCAGCCGAGATTTCCTTGCTTCCTCCCCAAGCAATGGATTTCTCGTTCCTTTCAACTTCTTACATTTCCTATTCAAACTGGTGTTTCTTGTTATCCAAGCAAGATACCTCTCCTAAGCCTCCGCGCCTATAAATAGGACCCTCCATTCAACATTGAAAAGACAACAATTTTTTTCATCAACACGCGACAATCATTAGTCACACACATACATCCTCGACATCTAGCAAAAATAATCTCGACACATCCGAAGGAGCGCCGAAATACTGTCCGAAAAACCGACGAAACCGACCCCACCATCCGGCCGAAACCCGTCACCTCACACATAAAAAAACCACACCATCCTAAACTCATCCACATCATCTCGACGCTCCCGTGCCTAAGCCACCATCCGACGAGCCTTATACCGAGAAAATAAAGCATGTAGGTTGAGGGTGTAAATCAAACCCGACTCTTCTCTTTTCTCTCCCTCTTTCTCGTTTCTTTCGTCCTTTTGCGTCGTGTCGTCGGTTGTATTTTAATATGGGTCGTTCATCGCATAATTTTCATTATTCGTAATAATCGATACTATAAAAACTATTTTTACGTATAACGTTCTTAAAATACGATATCGATTCTCTAATCAAATATCATATCTAACAAGAACTAAATTAATTAATTCTCGTTGATGCTAATAAAATCGTTATACCTTTTTAAACAAAATTCGACGATTTTATACGCGGAGAGAATTAACATTTTTTTCGTTCAATTCTTTTTTTTACTTTTCGTTCAAAACGAACTTTTTTTCAAAACTTTTTCTAAAAACATTCCGACTATTCGATATCGATTTCATAATCGAATATCGAATACGAAGAATATCGAAAATATGAATCGGGTATAAATTAATCCATATTTGTACGCGATTTATAAAAATTTGGTGGGGACTCCTACTTCGATTTAAATTTCAATTTGACCATCTCATATGAAGATTCATTCGCCTCCCCAAACCCGCGCATAGCCGCGTCGGGGTGGACCTATGTCATGTCCACAAATTTAGTTTTTCTTACATGAATTAAGTCTATTGTTTAGTGTAATTGTTGTTTAGGGTTTCTCAAATTTGTTTTAATTAGATTAAATGTTAGCTAACTAGATCAAAAATAATGGAGGGGTAGAAACAGTAAAGAAGGAGAGTGAAGATATTGAAGAACAACAAGATAAAAATTGAAAAACAATAAGAGTGATAAAGTTGATGAAAGGGTGAATAGACTCAGTAAATAGATGCAGGGGCAAAATGGTCACGTAATTAGACAAAATATATTTTTGGACGAAAATCAACCTAATAATCTACCGGAGCTCGCTTAAGATAGCAAAAGTAAATAGAAAGTGTTTTATTAGATAGTAATTGTTGAATTTTTTTTATAAGTCTGTAATTGAAAAAATTTGATTTTTATAAGGTTTCAATGTGTAATTTTCGCATAATATTACAAGGAAAAAACATGATTGTATTCATGAACAAGCGGTGTCCTACACCCGTTTAAACATAATATTAAGGTTTAAATAAACATAATATCGAACATATATTCTAAATATGAGGATGATATCAAAACTAGCATTTTTATCCGTGTAATGTACGGATGGTTTTAAAACTGTATCATAGATGAAAAATGATTGTCATCCTAACCGCTAAAACTGTATGAAAAATGGTTTAAAAATTGTAGGTCACATTGTCTCATCATAACCCACTAATTTTCTGTCATGTTAATATGTCGAGTAAGTGATTGTCATTTGTAGCCATACCGCTAATAGGTCGACATATATATTACCCACTAACTCGTAAACAAAAGGGAAAAGAGAGCTCGTAGTATGTCGACATACAAAGAATATTGCATACAAACCAAATATGTGTAATATGTACTTCGTATTAGCTTTTAAAGTTTCGAGATTAAATAAATTTATCCATATTTTAAAAAGTACTCTGTATAAATTATCACATGATTACTTAAGTAATCTATATATTATATTAAAAGGAAAACAAAGCATTTTTCATCCTCCATTCCCCCAAATCTCAAAGCTAAAGCAAGCCAAGTGTCGCGATACTATTGGATGAAAGATGAAAAGGTATGAAGCTCAAGCAAGCCACGTGTCGCGATACTATTGGATGAAAGATGAAAAGGTATGAAGTGGAAGATGAAAATGAGGAAGGAGTTATGGAGGAAGTTATGGAGTGAAAGATGAAAATGTAGGAGTTATTAAGTGGAAGATGAAAATGAGAGAGTTATGAAAAAGATGAAAAGGTATGAAGTGGAAGATGAAAAGGAGGAAGGAGTTATGGAGGGAGTTATGGTTGAAAGCTTAACACTTTTAATTCACCACCTATATCAATGGATGCTTCCCTTCCCATTACACCATTCAAGTGCTTCCTGCAACGAGCATGATCAATTCCCACCCTATTACCGTTGAGAAATTAAATCGCATGATCCGAAGACGTGTAGTCGTCGAGACAAGAATCCAAAACAACCTCCACCCACCTACGTTCTATTTGATACGTCTTCCACATCAACGATACTCGGGTGTAGTAGTGAACGTGACTTTATGGGGTGATGCGTCCGACTACATTACAGAGGAAATTAGCCGACAAAGTGGACATAACATGGTCGTAGTCATCACATCTGTAAGGATCATAAATTATGAAGGTAATAAACTTTTCTTTATCAACTTTTATCGTTCATCTCTTTGAATATATGTAAATTTACATGCTTAAGTTTGACACATATGATTTCTCCGCATTCCGTCTTAACACTAAATAGTACTTCTCCATTCGTCTCGATGGTTTATAACCCCGTGATTTAGTACAACTATACAAAGTCGAAGGGACATAGGTAAGCTCCTCCTGTTAAGTTACAAACCTTTACACGTGGAATTTTACTCAAGTGGGACTACCAAATACTTACTCCCTAACAAAAAAAATAGAGTAATTGAAGGAACCGTACCATTATTACATTGGCTCAATTAAGATTATTCTTCCTGATACACAAGGTTAGGCAATTAGTTAGGCCTGACTGTCTTGCTAATTATTAACAAATCTTTAGTTGGGTTGAGTTATATTCATTCAATTTCAATTACTCGCTTAAAGTTGGAATTTGGCTTATTTCAGTAGTATCTACTGTATCTCACTTCTCACCTCACCAGTATGGCAGTATGAATGATGAATCTCTTGATTTTGACTAAAGATAGTTAAGCATTTGTAACTGCAAGTTTGGAGCTTAATTGAAACATCAGATGGCTATATACGCTAACGACTTTTCTAACATGTTTCTACTGGACACACGTTAATATACTAATCTATATCTATATATTATATTAAATAGAAAACAAAGCATTCTCCATGCTCTATACAACCGATAATCAATTCTAAGGTAATACACTTGGCATGATGTGATTGGGTAGAAATTGAAAAAAAAAGAGTTGAATACATAATCAATGCCAAAGTCGGTTATTATTAGTTAGAACTCTTCAACTTCTTCCTCATTAATTATGTAGAATCCAAGGTGAAGAACCCATCAACTTCTTCCTCATTAGAACCCTTCAACTTCTTTCTCATTGATTAGGTAGAATCCAAAGTGAAGAACCCATCAACTTCTTCCTCATCCTTCAACTTCTTTCTCATTGATTAGGTAGAATCCAAAGTGAAGAACCCAACAACTTCTTCCTCATTGATTATGTAGAATCCAAAGTAAACCAATAAATTTCTACCACCTCCCATCCTCTTCATCTTCCTCCCTTATAATCCACCACCTATAACAATGGGTGCTTGCCTTTCCCATTACACCATCCAAGTGTACAACGAAATCGAGCTGATTCCCGCCGCCAAACATCGTCTTACTATTGTCGTTGGATGCAGACGACCCCGATTTTTTCCACCGCCCAGACTAAATCGGTATGTGCGTGGCTATCAATTCGTTCCTGCTTCATTGGGTTCATGCTTGCATTAGACTCTTCTTAATGCTACTCATTATTAGTAGGAGTCAATCGATACAACCTGTGGACATGACATAGGTCCACCCCGACGCGGCCACGCTTGGGTTTGGGTAGGCGAATGAATCTCCATATGAGAAGGATCGAATTGAAATTTAGGTCTATGTGGAGTCGCCACCGAATTTTATGGTTATTCGGAACCGTTCGAGCCCACTCTATGTCGTAGTGGGCCGTATACAAAATACGGCCCATTTCCGATGTCAGAGTTTATCGGGCTCGTCCCTTTGCATATCGATATAGATGCCGACTTGAGCGGTTAATCGTATATTGAATGACTCTCGTGCGCCAACGGTTTCGGGCATCCGGAAACCGAGGTTCTGAGTAAGGGGTGAGGGTACGTGTTGGGAAGCCCACAAAGGACACCCAACCCCGCCCGCACTTTAGCGGCCTCTACTAAGAACTCGAATGACTTTCTAATACGCGTGCTAGTAAAACGGGAAAAATGATATGCAAAGAGTATTTTCCCTAAACATGCGAATTGAATTGAAACGGGTTTCTAAGTCAATTTAATGCAACTAAAATTAACGTCAAAGTTGTATTTTAGCATGCGGGTTCATTTAGTACAATAAACGAATAATAATTAAATTGACAAAAGAAATAACAAACGCGTTAGTAAACGATGTAATGATATAACGAATAATAACGGTTTATGTAAATAATGAATAAGATGAAAAGATGCGAATATGATGATATATGTTTTGAAAAGGTAGCAATACACATGATTGATTAAACACGTGTTGACATAAATCGCAAATTACTACCGAGTTTTGAAAATAGAATAATGTACGACTCGCGTTTTTGAGTCGTTATAAGGTTACTCGATCGAGTGGTCGATGAACTCGATCGAGTAGACCAAAAAAAAAAGGTTTCTGTTTCGCATTATGGACCATACTCGGCCGAGTCATTGACCGACTCGGTCGAGTACATGGCCACTCGACCGAGTCACTGTGAGACTCGATCGAGTGGTAGTCGTGTTTAGCGTTCTGCCCGGATTTTAGGGTGTCACTCGATCGAGTGACTAAGGCACTCAGTCGAGTGGCACCTGTACGAAACCGGTTTGTTTGCAAAAATCGTGTTTATGTCGAAAATCGTTTTGAATTAATTATTGAGATGTGCTTAAATTCCCTCCGCGTTAATAACGTAATAATTCTAACGAATCGTTTTGACAATTATTTTAGCCTCAACGGAAATAAAGTTTAAATTGAATGTAGTTAATTTGGTAAATCGATGTACTAGAAATAAGAATAAAAAGACCGAAAAAAAAGAAAACTTGATTCCCTCGGCTTTTCCGACATCGGATAAATCCCTAGGGATTGTGATGTCAGATCCGCGTCAACGGGTTTCGACCCTTAAAAAATAATTGCTTGAAAGAATGAATGTGCGATAATAATCGTAATAATAATAATAATAATAATAGTCATACGTAATAATAATAATAATAATAATAATAATACTGCATAATAATACGTAATAAGAATAATAATGCATAATAATACGTAATATTAATAATAATAATAATAATAATACGTAATAATAAAATATAGTAGTAATAATAATATATAGTAATAATAATAATATATAGTAGTAGTACGTAATAGTAATAATAATATATAGTAGTAATAATAATAATACGTAGTAGTAGTGCGTAATATTAATATATAATAATAATACATAATAATAATATGTAATAATAATATATAATAATAGTAATAATAATGCAAAAAAACGAGAAAAGAGGGAAAAGGAAAGAAAAAGGGGTTTGTCACCCTCAACCTACATGTTTCAGTCTCGGTACGGACTCGTAAACGCGGCTTTAACACGGGAGTCTTCGAGGTGTATGGAGGCTAAGTTGCGGTGGCTCGGATTGAATCCCTAGAACTAGGTTTAGGGTTTGCTAAAGTCGGTTTTCCTAGGGTTTTTCTAGGGTTGGTAAAAACGTAGTATGTGTGTAGGATGCTAGGGTTTTTTTGTGTGATTGTAGATGTCCTAGAGTGTACTAGGGTATACTAGGGTTTTTGAGGTTGTGAAAGTTGTGTTGATGGTGTGCATGGGAGGGTGTTTATATAGAAGAGATTAGGGCACCCGGGCTAGGGCACTCGACCAAGTAGGTAGCCAACTCGGTCGAGTGGCCCGTTATGTCAGCCGCCGGGCTCAAAGCAGGCCCACTCGATCGAGTGGATGGGTCACTCGATCGAGTGGCCTAGATGGGTCGCGCGGGTCTTGTTTGGACCTTGACCTTGATGGTTGTATGGTTGTTTTGTGTGTCTCGGAATCGACCTTGACCGGGGTTGACCCAATCGTGAAAAGCCGGTTTTAATTCCGGTGTCGGTTTTGGCCCAAATTAGTCTTGTTTGACTCGGAATGGTCCACTGGGCCTGGAATTGAGGTTGATTTTGTGATTTTTGTACTCCGTGAGTGTGTTAGTCAACGATTAATGGATTTGAGCCCGTATCCGAGCGCGTAGAAACATGTTAGCGTCCGATCATCATCGGGTGATTTTTGGAAACTACCATAGACACCTGGCAGTCAAAATGCGGGTGTCTACAGAGCCCCCACTCTGATTGAGGCTTGGACAGGGCGAAAGTCAGAGTAGCTACCAAGCCCGTTGAGACCTAGTAGACTTCCGGTCGGGTCGTTTATAGTCCGTTAGACTCGCGTGAAGGGCTCGCCAGCCATAAGGCAGAGATCATACCTGCGCTCCGTGGGGACTTTGGGCTTGTCACGTAAGCCCTGGGTGTGCCTGTGTGTTGGCCCATCCCGTGCTATCCTGGAAAATGCTGCTGGGGAGATTTGATGACTTGCATGCCTTGCTTGAGTCGTACCTGTATGAGTCAGGTAGAATGCATGCAACACGTAGGTGGTAAAATGACTCGTGCTGGGGAAAATTATTTTGAATTTTTTTTTTTTGAAAACTCGAATTTTGAATTTGAAATCCTGAAAGCAATCGCGAGCTAGGTTTTCAAAATGGAAAGGGATAGAAAAGAAATTCGCAGTATAAATAAACTGAAATCTGACCTTGTCGAAAAAGATCTTTTTTCAAATGGCTAAATTTTGCAAATTTCAAAGTGGAATCATAAGAGAGGGACCTACCGACAGACTCGACTCTGGATACGACAGGACGAGTTGACTGACACGGACTGGACTCTCTAAAGGTTGGACCGTGATTCGGTAGGGGTGTGGGCCACCTAGCAAGACTCTTAAGTTGCGCTATCCCGTAGCCTAGGCGAGTGGCAACACGGTCGTACATCGAAATGGGATAGATATGCTATAGGGGAACCGCAGTAGTCCGTAATGAGACTGTTTTAGTCTGGTGCCCTTCTGGATTTCCTATTTTAGGATACATTTTCAAAGTGGGTATTGCCTCGAGTCCTGACAGATTTTTGTCTTCGACTGAGCCGAGTACTAGGACACACTACAGAAAGGAGGCTAGATTTTTTGTTGGATTCATCTGGATTTTGTGAGTGGATGGAGGTCTTCTGTCTAAGAGAAGCCCCCGGGACAACAAAGCTAGCTATTGAGAACACGATGGTGTCGTGACCGGAATAATGACGCTTTTTGAATGTGTGTCAATGTGGGTGGTTGTGCCTCTGTTGAAAGGCTGCCTACGTATTCACGTGTGGTGAAATCAAACCAAGCCGTAGTTCAGTGGATTGAAAGATGTATTATGGTGCCTAGTCTAATAGGACTTTGTGTGTAACTAGCCATAGCGATGGTGTAGGCTAGGTGCATCCCCAGTGATGTCTTGATCAAAGGGTTTGAATGATTAGGATATTAATCCTGTGACTGTGAGCGTTCTCCGGGGTAGCCCCCAGAGGTGGTGTGAACTATTTGGGCATGTTCTATGCCGACTGCAAGTTGAGTTCCCGTGTTCGGGGTTGGTAACTGGTTTGGATGGGAAGAATTGGGACGGGATTTTAACGAGTTTTGCTCTCGGGGATTTTAACGAGTTTTGCTCTCGGGGATTTGACGAGTTTTGCTCTCGGGTCTTTGACGAGTTTTGCTCTCGGGGATTTTAACGAGTTTTGCTCTCGGGGATTTGACGAGTTTTGCTCTCGGGGATTTGACGAGTTTTGCTCTCGGGGATTTGACGAGTTTTGCTCTCGGGGATTTGACGAGTTTTGCTCTCGGGGATTTGTATGGTGATTGTGAATTTTGTTATGTAGAGAGAAAGTCGAGTAAAATGGCTCGAACTTTGATCGGGATAGGTTTTGATAATGCGGGATCTGGTTTCCATGTCTGGCCCTAATGGTTAGGGGTATCCTATGGTGCTTGAATCCTCAAAATTCCGGGCTGTCTCTGGCCTGGGTCTCGGGGAGGTTTTGAGGGTTGTAATGTGGGAAGGCTAGATGTGGTGTTAGCTGACCAGCTTGATTGTCACTCCCCTATTGGATGGTATTGATAATTTTGAATTTGACCGTACCACGGTCAAAGGATTTTCACTTGAGTTGACCGTTGACCACGGTCATGGGTATTTGATTTTTGATTGACCTCGCGATCATGGGGTTTTGATAATTTTGACCGTACCCTGGTCGCGGGGCTTTCACTTGAATTGACCGTTGACCACGGTCATGGGTATTCTGAATTTTTTTTGATGATGACATGCTTTTTTTTGTTTTGGCCTTTTGCTTTTTTTTCATGGACTTTTGATTTTTTTTTGTGTCCAGTTTTCTTTTTTTGATGGCCTTCTTTTTGCTTTGGCCCTTTCTTTTTTTTTTTTTTTTTGACTTTTGATTTTTTTTGTCCAGGGCTCTTTCGTTTTTTTTTTGCCGGTCAGACTAACACCTAAGGTAGGGATTGATTAGTCTTATTGGAGGGGTGTTTTATTGTGGGAAATGGGCTTGCCTCCCGTCTTGAACCTAAACTAGGAGATTACCTAGATTTGTCATAGGATTCGATACCGCTCCTGCTACGGGTAGTTGTGTGGTTTTTTCTATACCAGACATGGAATAGGTAAAAAGAAAACACGGGCTCGGTTTCCTGCAGTCATTATGGATGTGCCTATAATAGTCACGTGCGTGTGCTCACAGTGTATGATGGTGTTCATCATGTTCTCGGAAACACGTGAGGAAAGTGTATATGAGAAAGAATATTGAAAGCTGATTTTATTGAATTTTGAAAAAAAGATGACAGAATACAGTTGACTCTGACTCTGACTTTGACTTTGACTTTGGAATAGAACATCCTAGACTCGGACTCAGACTCGGACTCAAATCAGATCCGGACTCTCGGATGATGTTGTCATTAGTCGTCGGCTTCTAAGGACTCGAGTTGATGTCCAGTATAGCCTTCAGTAGAAACTTTACCCTGATCTTCCTTGTGTCGAAGATCGTCTTCAATCCTAATGCCCATTTCGGTAAGTACGGCAAAGTTTGAAATGCCGGCATACCTAAGATGGACGCGGTAAGAAGGTAGGAGGTTGTTGATGAATGCCTCCACTAGTGTCTTCTCGTTGGGCTTGTCTACCAACTTCACACTCTCGGCCCTCCATCTTTGAAGATATTTAGTGAACCCTTCTTTGGGCTCTTGGGCCATGATTTCCAGAGTACGCATTGTAGTCTGGATCTCAATATTATCGGCGTAGTTCCGAGCGAACTCTGTTGCCACGTCATCCCAAGTCGGGTATTTCTTGGAATCGAGCCTGTAGTACCAGGCTTTGGGGTGCTTCTGGAGGGAGGAAGGGAATAGGTGCTTAAACATGGTGGACTTTACCCCTTTGACCGCCATGAAATCTTTGAAAGCCCGGATGTGATGGACCGGGTCTTCAGTACCCTCAAGCATTGGAATTCCCGTAAGGTTGAGGTCAGCAGGTAGCTCGTCATTCAAAGGTGAATAAGTACGAGCATTTTCGGCGTGGATCGAGTTGTTCGTCGATAAGTGGACTTGCTCTTCGAGCCTTCGAACAACCCTGATCAAATCGGCTATGGGCCCAGTGGGCTCAGCTCCTTCAACTGGGGCGGTTTTCTCCACGGTGCTTAGGCGGGTGGATAAAGTCGCTTGGTTAGCCTGGATGGCAGCCAGTTGGGTCTCGATTTTGGTCAGAGCATTTTTCAACTCGTCCATTTTGCGTTGATGTCTGGTTTTGGGTGGCCTGTCTGTAAGAACACCACGTAATCAGAGAGGTTGCTTCGGAACTCAGACTCACCAAGGCATAGGAAATAGCGCAAGAGGAGGGACGGCCCCAGTTTGACTCGGGATAGACCCTCCTAAGACAAATGTGTAGGGTACGATTCTCGGAGTGACTGTGATTAGTCACTCCGTCGGAGAATAGCCCCCGATGTGAGACTAAGGACTTAGATGGTGTGGCATCTAAGTGACTTGAAAGTGGGGTACGTGAGACACGTGTAAGACATGACCCTTAGAGCAATCGTGATTGATCGCTCTGCTAAGGGGTAGCCCGGAGTGGGATCGATAATTTTGTTAAGACTCAAGTGTCGGACGACTGACCCTTAGACGTAAGGACTGTGAACCTTTTGTTATAAGGCTATGCCTTGTAAAAGGTTGACTCGAAAAAACACCTGGATGGGTGACTTGTGAAAGGTGGGCCTCCCTTAGAATTCGGCATGTGGGCCAAGTCCTGTTCGAAGGAAGGTCCACGTGAGACATCCCCAAACTTTAGACTCGATTGTGTTGACGGGCCCTTCATTGTAGGAGTATGTCCTACGTAGGTGGGCCTTGCCTTAGTCTAATAAGGCGGACTGGGATAGGGAAGAAACTCGTGATGTAAGATCGACGGAGTTTCGACGCTAAAGACCTTGACAACTTAAGACTCGACCCGACACTGCTAAATACGGGAAGTCCTAGAAGTAGAAGGTTTTGAAAATTGATGATTTTTGAAAAAGGACCGAGTGTACTCGGTGAATGGCCCAAATTTCCGAAAAAGAGGACGAAAAGTCATTGGGCCACGGGTTTTGAAAGTTCGAGTTTTGATTTGGGCAGCATACCGGCTAGAAAATAGGCTATTTTGAGTAAAATCATAAGTCCTAAATTCGGTATGTGTCCCGGGTTTTGAAATTGAATAGTTTGAAAGGATGCAATTTTAAAAAGTTGACGGTTTTTTGAAAACGACTCGGAAACCAAGTAGCACGCAGTCACACAAGCATTATAACGACGCCATGTATGCTCTATACTAAGTCTCGGTCGGTCTATAAGGGGTCTATACCAGTGTACATAGTCTAGACGTTGATCGGGACGGACTTCCTAAGTCGAGTTGATCTTAGAACATGCCGTGAAACCCACTCGAATCGACTATGGACACCTTTCAACATATCCATATTGGAGTACATCGACGGTATAGTGGGACGTCGGTCGCGAGTACCGGCCAGGGAAAATATGGGTTATGCATGAACCGTAGAACTAACACGCGTATTGTATTTGTCAAACGATTTCTATTCGAGTCTCACCCTGAGGATGCCGACGGTAAGTCACGCATCAGTTAATCCCCAGCGGAGTCGCCAAATTGTGGACATGACATAGGTCCACCCCGACGCGGCCACGCTTGGGTTTGGGTAGGCGAATGAATCTCCATATGAGAAGGATCGAATTGAAATTTAGGTCTATGTGGAGTCGCCACCGAATTTTATGGTTATTCGGAACCGTTCGAGCCCACTCTATGTCGTAGTGGGCCGTATACAAAATACGGCCCATTTCCGATGTCAGAGTTTATCGGGCTCGTCCCTTTGCATATCGATATAGATGCCGACTTGAGCGGTTAATCGTATATTGAATGACTCTCGTACGCCAACGGTTTCGGGCATCCCGAAACCGAGGTTCTGAGTAAGGGGTGAGGGTACGTGTTGGGAAGCCCACAAAGGACACCCAACCCCGCCCGCACTTTAGCGGCCTCTACTAAGAACTCGAATGACTTTCTAATACGCGTGCTAGTAAAACGGGAAAAATGATATGCAAAGAGTATTTTCCCTAAACATGCGAATTGAATTGAAACGGGTTTCTAAGTCAATTTAATGCAACTAAAATTAACGTCAAAGTTGTATTTTAGCATGCGGGTTCATTTAGTACAATAAACGAATAATAATTAAATTGACAAAAGAAATAACAAACGCGTTAGTAAACGATGTAATGATATAACGAATAATAACGGTTTATGTAAATAATGAATAAGATGAAAAGATGCGAATATGATGATATATGTTTTGAAAAGGTAGCAATACACATGATTGATTAAACACGTGTTGACATAAATCGCAAATTACTACCGAGTTTTGAAAATAGAATAATGTACGACTCGCGTTTTTGAGTCGTTATAAGGTTACTCGATCGAGTGGTCGATGAACTCGATCGAGTAGACCAAAAAAAAAAGGTTTCTGTTTCGCATTATGGACCATACTCGGCCGAGTCATTGACCGACTCGGTCGAGTACATGGCCACTCGACCGAGTCACTGTGAGACTCGATCGAGTGGTAGTCGTGTTTAGCGTTCTGCCCGGATTTTAGGGTGTCACTCGATCGAGTGACTAAGGCACTCAGTCGAGTGGCACCTGTACGAAACCGGTTTGTTTGCAAAAATCGTGTTTATGTCGAAAATCGTTTTGAATTAATTATTGAGATGTGCTTAAATTCCCTCCGCGTTAATAACGTAATAATTCTAACGAATCGTTTTGACAATTATTTTAGCCTCAACGGAAATAAAGTTTAAATTGAATGTAGTTAATTTGGTAAATCGATGTACTAGAAATAAGAATAAAAAGACCGAAAAAAAAGAAAACTTGATTCCCTCGGCTTTTCCGACATCGGATAAATCCCTAGGGATTGTGATGTCAGATCCGCGTCAACGGGTTTCGACCCTTAAAAAATAATTGCTTGAAAGAATGAATGTGCGATAATAATCGTAATAATAATAATAATAATAATAATAATAATAGTCATACGTAATAATAATAATAATAATAATAATAATAATAATAATAATAATAATACTGCATAATAATACGTAATAAGAATAATAATGCATAATAATACGTAATATTAATAATAATAATAATAATACGTAATAATAATATATAGTAGTAATAATAATATATTGTAATAATAATAATATATAGTAGTAGTACGTAATAGTAATAATAATATATAGTAGTAATAATAATAATACGTAGTAGTAGTGCGTAATAGTAATATATAATAATAATACATAATAATAATATGTAATAATAATATATAATAATAGTAATAATAATGCAAAAAAACGAGAAAAGAGGGAAAAGGAAAGAAAAAGGGGTTTGTCACCCTCAACCTACATGTTTCAGTCTCGGTACGGACTCGTAAACGCGGCTTTAACACGGGAGTCTTCGAGGTGTATGGAGGCTAAGTTGCGGTGGCTCGGATTGAATCCCTAGAACTAGGTTTAGGGTTTGCTAAAGTCGGTTTTCCTAGGGTTTTTCTAGGGTTGGTAAAAACGTAGTATGTGTGTAGGATGCTAGGTTTTTTTTGTGTGATTGTAGATGTCCTAGAGTGTACTAGGGTATACTAGGGTTTTTGAGGTTGTGAAAGTTGTGTTGATGGTGTGCATGGGAGGGTGTTTATATAGAAGAGATTAGGGCACCCGGGCTAGGGCACTCGACCAAGTAGGTAGCCAACTCGGTCGAGTGGCCCGTTATGTCAGCCGCCGGGCTCAAAGCAGGCCCACTCGATCGAGTGGATGGGTCACTCGATCGAGTGGCCTAGATGGGTCGCGCGGGTCTTGTTTGGACCTTGACCTTGATGGTTGTATGGTTGTTTTGTGTGTCTCGGAATCGACCTTGACCAGGGTTTACCCAATCGTGAAAAGCCAGTTTTAATTCCGGTGTCGGTTTTGGCCCAAATTAGTCTTGTTTGACTCGGAATGGTCCACTGGGCCTGGAATTGAGGTTGATTTTGTGATTTTTGTACTCCGTGAGTGTGTTAGTCAACGATTAATGGATTTGAGCCCGTATCCGAGCGCGTAGAAACATGTTAGCGTCCGATCATCATCGGGTGATTTTTGGAAACTACCATAGACACCTGGCAGTCAAAATGCGGGTGTTTACACAACCCCATTCTAACATAATTGACATAATATTGTTATTGTAATAATAAGTTGATCGATGAGTTGATGTAGTATCATATCAACACGTCGATCATAGATTTAAAGGCATCTCTACATCAATCATAATCTAATACACAACTAATAATGGAAAATAATAGAAGAACACTAACACAGACAACAACAAATGTGAAACATCAAAATTAGAAACAAGACAACAAAGGGTAAGAGCAATAATAGATTGTTATGTGTGTTGGACTTTGTTTCCAGCTTGCTATATAGTGGTACTATGTATTAAAGCGCTAAAATTGTTATCCCATGTATATGTCACCTTTTGTCTATGATATAATAATACCTCACATTTTTCCAAAAAAAAAGGGCAAGAACAACAAACTCAACAATGTAGACGAGAGAAAACAATGTAGAAACTAGCACAAGATTGAACAATAAAATACGATATCTCACTATTTGTATAATTTCAAGTACAAAAAAAAATCACGTACAAAAGTTGAGAAAGCAAAAAATATAAAATAGGAGAAAAGAAAAATGTAGAGAGATGGGGGATGTTAGAGCACTATCTTATCTATTTATTAATTTATTAAAATTCAAACAAACCATCATCATTCATCATTTATCTAAGGGCAATAGCAGCAATAGTTGTAGTTCCATACACCATATTTTCATTGTCATGAAGGTACATCTAACCGTGTTTGAAACTTTCTATTTCACCGATCAATGGTAAAAGTTTCATATATTTATTGTGGATTCCCTTTTTTCTCTCAATTTACATGTATGAAATCGATTCCATACTTTAGAAACCGATTTCATATAAGGAACTTTATTCTCTAACTCAATGACATGAAACTCCTTATATGTTATCATTGCTATTGCCCTAATACTATCTTATACTCCCTTTGTTCATAATCTTTTGCCCAATTTCATCATTATTTGTAAGAGTATTTTAATGAAACGGGGCAAAAAATAGTGAAAGAAGGGAGTAATAATGTCATGTGTTCTGCTCTGTTTAGGCCAAGCAACTAAACCAACCGACAAATAAAATTAAGAAATGAGGGAGTCTGTTAAAAAACAAAGACAATCAATTAACAAAATTTTTAATTAAAAAAACTCAATCAATTAATAAAGAAGAGAGAAAAGAGGAAAAACTTATCAACTCCACCTTGCTTCATCATCCTCTTCCATTCATCTTCCCCTTCCATAGTTCATAATTGTATTATCACCTACAACAATGGATACAAAAGTTATTATAGAGCATGAACCTCAATATGTCACCCAAGTGTACAACCAAAGCGACCCGATTAGACCTACAACCAAACCTCAATATGAACCTCAGTGTACCACCCAAATAGAATTAGAGTTTCGCGGTAAACACACCAATTAAAAAGGAGAAGAGAAGGCTAGACAAGAAGTAAGCGAACAATTATTATGTACATCAACTACGAGCACTTCATAATACATTGCTTATATTTTAAGAACAAAACTAACACACCCAATGTGTTATAAGTCTGAAGGGGTAGTAAAAGAAGTATCCGTAACAATAGAAACCATAGAAGAAAAGAGACCAATATTAGATTTGAAAATCTCAACTAAAGACGCGAGGAAAAACTAAGAAAGATCAAAGTCATAATTCAAGAGGATTACGTTCTCCAATAAAAGTTAAAAAATGAATTATTAGTTATGCAGTACATCTTATAGCGTTATATCTCATTTTCGCCAATAATCACTTGCTTAAGTTTTTACAAACACACTTTCAGTCTAATTCACCTGCTACACATATGGTGACATGTTTGATGTATGTTTCGACACTTTTACTCCCCTTTTTTCCCACCATTCATTTAACATGCATGCCATATATATTTCTGTAACTTGAATCGTTCAATCTTTCTAACCTCCCTCTTATTCAGAATTTAGGAATGTCTGGGGAAGTAACTAAAATTACAAAGACATGAAATCAAAACAAAAAATGCATAAATTAATAATAAAATAAATATTGGACAATGAAGCAAAAAAACTGAATTGCGATTTGCAAAGGCCATAAAACAATATATTCCCGTGCGGTGCACGGGTATGGCGACTAGTTTGTGCACGGGTATGGCGACCCAAATTAATATACATTAACTATGGAAGGAATCATAATTGCTCAAGTATGGTAAATATGAGTTAGTATTTCAACTTACTGCGATAATATGAATTATTTGTAATGATTAAAACTAAACACAAAATACGCGTAAACGGTGTCGCGTGTGAGACAAACTTATTTTGTAAGTCAATTTATTTGTTATTTGATAAATTAGTAAACTTTTCATACGAAAAAACCGTTATACGGTTTTATGTCGTATAACAGGGTTACCATGTATAACATGTATAAAAACTCAAGCGTGTTTTATAATATGTCCATTGAAGAAGCTCTTCAAAATGGACAACTTAATGGACATTAACAGTGTTTTTGGTAAATACTCTCGTGTTTAATTTACAAATACCGATAAGAATATATGATAATGATTAATAATGAAAGATACTCCGTTTTTACTTAGGACAATAATGTACCGAAAAATTAATATTGCAATTTAACATTCTTTGATTGTTTAAGATATTAAATTAAGATAAAATATTTGTTTAAATTATAATTAAATTGTTATTAATGTGGTAATGGTGAATAATAAAATTTAATTACATATGGTAACTTTGTATGGAGATGACATGTGGCAATTACCATATTGGGGGTGGTTATTGCTTTAAAATAATATATGATTTTTTATCGTTTGATGCTTTTTAATAAAGTACTTATTCATTTAACGTTGCTTTGAAATCAACTAGTATTCAGCCCCGTGAAAATTCACAAGGTTGTATTAATATTAATATTACTCTGTACTCAGTTACGTATACGTAGTTCGTTATATGATTTTTTTACGAAGTTAGAATAATTAAATAATTGGTTTTGACTCATAACTCAACCCATAGAGTAATGCAATTTATAGCAAATCAAACGTTGTACGTACTAGTTATGTAGCATATCAAAATAATTCTTACAGTATTGTGAGATCTCTCACATGAGAATTTGTGTAACAATAGTTAGTCTCATGAATTGTGTAACAAAGAGTAAAATATAAGATTAACTTTCTTAAATTTTGTTAACCTTTTATTTCAAAAACTTGTACTTAGTATTTTCTTAATTCAAATCTTTGCGACATACTCTGTATCATTTTATGATAAAATTTCATGATGACACACATGTCATTTTTTACTTACGTATTACAGTGAAATATAAATGTTAACCTGTGCGGTAATCGCATGAATTGCGTTTAAACAATTTGTTATATCGAAAAAAACTTTAAAATATTGATCATAATCTTACGGCATTTGTAGGAATTTTTTTACTATATCAATTTGTTTTTTAGTTTTGTTTTATTAATGATGATCAATTCGACAATATATTGAATCTATGATAATTTGTATAGTTATTGATGCTAATTTTAATGGGTGATTTCATTTTAATTTAATAAGAGGTTATTTTATTATAATTGTACATTAGGTAAATTCTCCTCAAATTAATATTTTACTCCCTAAAAAGTTGTGGTGCCGACACATCATCGTTTTTTGGTGATGATGAATGTGAGGCTTTATTTGACATTACTTTAGTAAAATAGGGATAAGGATGCTTCTCAACGGGTCCACGTCATTGTTTTTGCTTTTCATACTGCACAAGGATAACTCGCGGCTCCCAATCACAATTGTGGGGATCTGTGGACATGACATAGGTCCACCCCGACGCAGCCAAGCGCGGGTTTGGGCGGCGAAATGTTTCCCATGTGAGATAGTTTTCGGGTTGAAATTTAAATCGAAGTTTGGAGTCGTCACCGAAATTTGTGGGAGTTCGGGCCTGTTCGAACCCACTCTATATTTCGGTGGACCGTGCACAAAGTACGACCCACTTTAATACTAGAGTTTGTGGGGTTCGTCCCTTTGCATTACGATACCGATGCCGAGTTTTTGGGTATCGTATATCGAATGACTCTCGTGCGTCAACGTTTTTGGGCATCCGGAAACCGAGGTCCTGAGTAAGGGGTAAGGGTGCGTGTTGGGAAGCCCACAAAGGACACGCAATCCCGCCCGCACATAGCGGCCTCTACTAAGATATCGATCGATTTTTGAATACGCGCGCTAGTGATTCGGTGAAATGTTATGAAAACAACGTTTTACAATATGTAAGTATAGAGAATGGGTTGCTACGTCATTTAATACATCTCGGTTCACGTCAAAGTGGTTTAGCATATGATGTTCATTTAACTAAATGGCTAACATCAAAAATGGAAAGCTCTTAAAGAATTACAAATTACACGGGCGGAAATACAACCCGGAAATACAATACAACGAGTGCAAAAATTGGAACAATCAAATTAGTAACGGTAATATGGATAGATTAGAATGATAATGCAATGCATGATTTTGAAGAAGTTAACACGTGATTCTCTTGACACGTGACGACTAAAAGTCGTAAAAAAGAATTGTCGGGACTCTACGCCATTTTAAAGCTCACGCTTAAAGCATAAGAAAGTCACTCGATCGAGTCATTGAGGGGACTCGATCGAGTGCCCTTTACGTAGACCTCCTGCCCATATTTTGGAGGGTCACTCGATCGAGTGACCTTATGGCACTCGATCGAGTGTCCCTGTACGAGTACTTTACTCGTTTTGAAAAGGAGATTGTTTCGGATTTTTATGTTTCGAATCGAGATGTAATTATACTAAATATAAATATTGTCCGATTTATATTAGCATGAATCTTGAGAGCTCACCATACTCGACGTTCGGTTATAGAACCGACATCTAGCATTTAGAGCAAATTTTGCAAAATCAAATTAGATGGAACTAAAACGAATGTCAATTCCCTCCGCATCACGATGTCGTAATTAATCCTTTCGGACCGTGTGACGATCGATTCGGCGTCAACGTGATTCGTACTAGTCAAATTTATCGAAGATTCTTTCAGACGCGATTATTCAACTACAGAGTCGATATTGTGCCTTTAGAATAATGTTTTAAAAAAAATGGTATCGAACACGTTTAAAGTCAAATTTCGGCGATCGCATCACGCCCTTAATAAGTGTTTAGGGCGGCGCTTCTCGAAAGGGCGCCACCTCCAATACTACTTGTAAAGGTATTAGAAGGATCTTAAACAGAATTTGCTTTTAAGCGTACTCAATGCGAAAGCAGTTTAAATATTATATAGTTATACACGGTATTAGTAATGATGATTATAAAAATGTTAGACGAGATTAATAATGCGATATTAAAATAAACAAAAAAAATTAAAGCATTCATTTTTAGGAGTTGATTCCCTTCAAACAACCAAATATTCGGAGTGACGGGATAAGCGACCGGCAACGCAAGTGCGATACTCTTGTATTCGTGTTTCCTTATTCCGTCATCCCTCACATTCGATACGTAATAGACGAATATTTTAATAGTGTTATAATAAATGAAGTGCTAGCGACAAAAATTAAAAATGCAAAATAAATTAAAAAACGAAGAGGAGAAGAGAGGAAAGAGATGTCGGGATTTGAATTACACCCTCAACCTACATGCTTTAGTCTCCGAATACGACTCGTCTAGTAGCGGCAAAGGCGCGGGAGCGTCGAGATATGTAGGCAAGTTATGGTGTGTATGAATGGGGAGAGGATTTGATGAGTTTTGCTCTTGGTCTTTGACGAGTTTTGATCTCGGGATATGCTTGTATGTGTATGAGTGAGATGAGTTGTAGAAGATGATGCAAGAGGTGGCTGAAATGTGTATTGTTTAAGGGTTGCAAAGTGTGTCAAAAGGTTGATAAATGAAGGGGGATGATGGGGTATTTATAAGGAGGACCCCGGTTTAGAGTCACTCGATCGAGTGGTGTAAGTGCAGTCGATCGAGTGCCCGGTTCAGGAGCGGTTCGACCGGTTCACAAGCTTTACTCGATCGAGTGGGCCTAAGCCACTCGATCGAGTGGCTCAAACTGGGTGGAGGGAAATTAGGAAAGGATTTTGACCTTATTTTGAATTGATTTGGTTGATTTGGTTGGTTTGTCTTGATTCATTTTGTGTATTTGGACACAGCGTGAGGCTGGTTTCGTCTTGGGATTCGACTTTGACCGGATTTTGACTTGGTCGCTAAAAGACGGTTTTATTTCCGGTGACGATTTTGGCTCAAATAAGTCTTATTTGATTGGAAACGACCCACTAGGCCTGAATTTGGGGTCGGTTTTGTGAGATTTGTACTCCGCTAAAAGCCTATCCTAGATACTATTGATTACAAGCCCATATTCGAGCACATTAAAGCACGTTTACGTCCGATCATCATCGGGTGTTTTGTCGGAAGATGCTATAGACACTAACGGGCAAAATGCGGGTGTCTACAGAGCCCCCACTCTGACTGAGACTTGGACAAGGCGAAAGTCAGAGTAGCTACCAGGTTAATCGAGGATTACGATCTGGCAGCCTTCTGATCGGGTCGTTTATAGTCCATAAGACTTGCGTGAAAGGGCTCGCCATCCATAAGATAGAAATCATACCTGAGTTCTATTATCTGGGATAGCTCCGTGGGGACTTGCTTTTAGATTCCTAGGTGTACCTGTTTGCAGACACATCCCATCTTGGAGCTGCGCGGGGACTTGCTTCTGAAGCTCTAGGTGTAATTTTTTGCAGACACATCCCATCTTGGAGCTGCGCGGGGACTTGCTTCTGAAGCCCTGGGTGTATTTGTTTGCAGACACATCCCATCTTGGAGCTGCGCGGGGACTTGCTTCTGAAGCCTTGAGTGTATCTGTTTGCAAACACATCCCATCTTGGATGTAATATTCTAGGAGAGACACCGCCTCGGGTTTTCTGCTGGGGAGTAAAGGAGTTGCACGAGGACTTGCTTTTGAAGTCCTGGGTGTACCTGTTTGTAGACACATCCCATCTTGGATGTAGTATTTCAGAAGAACATAGCCTTTGATGTTCCGTTGCGAAGCACAAGCTGGTACCTGAAATGTTAGATACATAGGCAGAAATAACAGATATAGCAGATAGCAAGACAACACATAGGAAATGTAGTTAGCACCTATAGACTGGCTTGCGTTGGGGAAAATATTTTTGCTTCATTTTGAAATCAAAGTCCTGACAGCAACTCACTGCTAGGAGATAGGTTTTCAAAATTGAAAGGGTTAGAAATTTGCAGTTTAAATAGACCGAAATTTAACCTTGTCGAAAAGGATTTTCTCAAATGGCTAAGTTTTGCAGATTTCAAAGCGAGAATTTGAAGAGAGAGACCTATCGACAAACTCGACGATGGGCATGACCGGACGAGTTGACAGACACGACTTGGACTCTCGAAAGGGATTGGACCGCGACTCGGTAGGGGGGTGGGCCACCTAAGATGAAAAGACTCTTAAGTTCCGCTATACCGTAACCCAGGCGAGTGGCAACACGTTCGATCTTCAACATGGGAAGGATGTGTTATAGGGGAATTGCAGTAGTCTGTAATGAGATTGTTTCTGCACGACGGGACTTAGCAGTAGCAATGCTGCAGCCTAGTGCTCTTTTGAATTTTTTGGTTTTAGGGTACGTTCTCAAAGTAGATGTCGCTTCGAGTTCCTGACAAATTCTCGTCTTCGACTGAGCCGAGTACTAGGGCACACTATAGAAAAGTGGCTAGATTTTTGAAATTTTTTTGGATTTTGTGAGTGGATGGAGAACTTCTGCCTAAGAGAAGCCCCCGGGATAACAAAGCGAACTGTTGAGAACATGACAGTGTCATGATAGGAATGATGGTGCTTTTTGAATTTGTGTCAATGTGGGTGGTTGTGCCCTTGTTGAAAGGCTGCCTACGTATTCACGTGTAATGAAATCAAACCAAGCCGTAGTTCAGTGGATTGGAAGATATGTTATGGTGCCTAGTTTATTAGGGCTTTGTGTGTAACTAGCCACAGCGATGGTGTAAGCTAGGTGTATTCCCAATGATGTCTTAATCAAAGGGCTAGAACAGTTAGGATGTTGATCCTGTGACTGTGAGCATTCTCCGGAGTGGCCCCTAGAGGTGGTGTGAACTATTTGGGCATGTTCTATACCGACCGCAGGTTGAGTTCCCGTGTTTGGGGCTGGTAACTGGTTTGGATGTTTTTGGGAAATATGGAGCTAAGCAATAAGTGGCTTTGATGATTTGAAATCTGGAGCTCGATTTTGTGGAGTTAAAGCTTCGAGGGTAAGGTATTGTAATGTGGTAGGAAAAGGGGAAGTCGAGTAAAAATGACTCGAACTTCGATCGGGATAGGTCTGATAATGCGGGATCTGGTTTTCATGTCTGGCCCTAATGGTTAGGGTGTATCCTATGGAACTTGAATCCTCAAAATTCTGAGTTGTCTCTTAGCCTAGGTCTCGAGAAGGTCTTTGAGGGTTGTAATGTGGGAATGCTAGATGTGGCGTTAGCTGGCCAACCTAATTGTCACCCTTCTATTAGATGGTATAGCATCGATAATTTTTGAATTGACCGCACTCCGATCATGAGACTTTCTCTTGAGTTGACCGCTAACTACGGTCATGGGTTTTTTGTTTTTTTTGGTTGACCTCTTAGCCCCAGTCACGGGATTCTCCATTTGAATTGACTGTGCCCCGGTCAAGGGATTGACCGTACTCTGGTCGAGGGAATGACCGTATCTGGTCGAGGGATGTTGAAATTTCTTTTTTACCATGACCAACTCTTTTATTTTGGCCTTTTGCTTTTTCCTTGGACTTTTGATTTTTTATTTTGTCCTTTTTTTTCATGGCTATCCCCCCTATGGCGTTGTGGGTGGATTCGGGGTTGGGCCTATCGGTTGGGTTAGGCCTTTGAGGCTAAATCTTTGTAAGGTGTAAGCATAGTTGATATTTGTGTGAGTGCAACTCGCGGTGGAGTACTCTTCAGTAAGTATGGTGGTTTGGATCTCGGGATTGTCAGCATAATTCAGAGCAAGCTTGGTGGAAGCATCGTCCCAAGTTGGGTATTTTTGGCATCATGTCTATAGAGTCACGATGCTTTTTTTTTCTGGTCAGACTAACGCCTAAGGTAAGGATTTGTCAGTTTTTATTGGAGGGGCGTTTATTGTGGAAAATGGGCTTGCCTCCCGTCTTGAACCCAAACTAGGAGACTACCTAGATTTGTCATAGGATTCGATATCGCTTCTGCTAAGGGTAGTTATGCGGCTTCTATACTAGACATGGAACAAGTAAAGGAAAATATGGGTCTCGGTTTCTGCAGCCATTATAGATGTGCCTATAGTAGTCACGTGCATGTGCTCACAGTGTATGATGGTGTTCATCATGTTCTCGGAAACACATAAGGGAAGCATATATGAGAGATAGAAAAGCTAATTTTGTTGAACTAGAGAAGAAGACAGAATACAACTGACTCTGACTTTGATGAGGATGTAGGGTATCCTAGACTCGGACTCAGACTTAGACTCGAATCAAATCCGGACTTTCGGATGCTCGGTTGGTTGTTTCTTTTTGGTAAGGTCCTCGATTGGAGAGAACGACAAGTGAAACGATTCGCCTAAACTCGGTTTTGCGCAAGTGCAAGAGAGGGAATCAAACTAGACATGGCCCGACGCGACGAGAATGACTAAGATTCTCAGACCGGGATACTTGAACGTTGACCTAGACAAGGCAATGACCTTGGCTTGGACTCGACCATGAGACTTGAGCTGTATGAGGGTGAGTCCGAAAATGGGGCGACCGTGTTTGACTGTGTCGCGTACTCGGACCAACCATGGCGACCTAAACCTTTAGGAGACCCGAGTGCTCGTAGCATATGTACGACTCGAAGAAGGCATCATAAGGACACCGGTGTAGGATGAACGTAAGGTACCCCTTAAGGTGACGTGGTCGACTGCTCAGGTGGAGGATAGCCCCAAGTGAGAATAAAGACTCTGATAGGACTCAGATGGTGTGGCATCTAAGTCACTCGAAAGTGATACACGTGAGACACCACGTGTAGGACACAACCCTTAGAGCTATGCTGAAGGGTAGCCCAGAGTGAGACCGAGGACTCTGATAGGACTCAGATGGTGTGGGATCTAAGTGATTCAAAAGTGGGGTACGTGAGACAACACGTGTAAGACATGACCCTTAGAGCAACCATGATTGATCGCTCTGCTGAAGGGTAGCCCCCGAGTGGGATTGAAGATTTTGTTAAGACTCGAGTGTTGGACGAGTGACCCTTGGACGTAAGGGTCACGAACCTTTCGTTATAAGGCTATGCCTTGTAAAAGGTTGACTCGGCCTCGAGGAAAGGCATACGGGGTAAGGGAAGAAACATGCGATGTGAGATCGGCAGAGTTCCGACGCTATAGACCCTTGACTTGACTTGAATAAGGATGACCCTGTGATTAAGGCAGACCCTTAAGTTAAATGGTTCTTGAATTAAGATGACTCGACCAACGGATGACGAAAGACAGGCGAGATTCCCTCAGGAAAGGTCGTGGGGACCGTCTCGTTGGAAGGAAAGATCGCGTGGGATTTTCTAGTTAGGACTCGAGTGTTTAGACGAACCTTCCATTTACGAGTGTATGACTCGTGTTGGTTGGTTATGCCTTAAGAATAATTGGAACAATCGAATTAGTAACAGTAATATGGATAGATTAGAATGATAATGCAATGCATGATTTTGAAGAAGTTAACACGTGATTGTCTTGACACGTGACGACTAAAAGTCGTAAAAAAGAATTGTCGGGACTCTACGCCATTTTAAAGCTCACGCTTAAAGCTTAAGAAAGTCACTAGATCGAGTCATTGAGGGGACTCGATCGAGTGCCCTTTACGTAGACCTCCTGCCCTTTTTTTGGAGGGTCACTCGATCGAGTGACCTTATGGCACTCGATCGAGTGTCCCTGTACGAGTGCTTTACTCGTTTTGAAAAGGAGATTGTTACGGATTTTTATGTTTGGAATCGAGATGTAATTATACTAAATATAAATATTCTCCGATTTATATTAGCATGAATCTCCAGGGCTCACCATACTCGACGTTCGGTTATAGAACCGACATCTAGCATTTAGAGCGAATTTTGCAAAATCGAATTAGATGGAACTAAAACGAATGTCAATTCCCTCCGCGTCACGATGTCGTAATTAATCCTTTCGGACCATGTGACGATCGATTCGGCGTCAACGGGATTCGTACTAGTCCAATTTATCGAAGATTCTTTCAGATGCGATTATTCGACTACAGAGTCGATATCGCGCCTTTAGAATAATGTTTTTAAAAAAAATCGTATCGAACACGTTTAAAGTCAAATTTCGGCGATCGCATCACGCTCTTAAGTGTTTAGGGCGGCACTCCTCGAAAGGGCGCCACCTCTAATACTACTTGTAAAGGGATTAGAAGGATCTTAAACAGAATTTGCTTTGAAGCGTACTCAATGCGAAAGCAGTTTAAATATTATATAGTTATACACGGTATTAGTAATGATGATTATAAAAATGTTAGACGAGATTAATAATGCGATATTAAAGTAAAAAAAAACATTCTTTTTTAGGAGTTGATTTCCTTCAAACAACCAAATATTCGGGGTGATGGAATAAGCGACCGGCAACGCGAGTGCGATACTCTTGTATTCGTGTTTCCTTATCCCGTCATCCCTCACATTCGATACGTAATAGACGAATATTTTAATAGTGTTACAATAAATAAAGTGCTAGCGACGAAAATTAAAAATGCAAAATAAATAAAAAACGAAGAGGAGAAGAAAGGAAAAAGATGTCGGAATTTGAATTACACCCTCAACCTATATGCTTTACTCTCGGGATACGACTCGTCTAGTAGCGGCAAAGGCGCGGGAGCGTCGAGATATGTAGGCAAGTTATGGTGTGTATGAATGGGGAGAGGATTTGACGAGTTTTGCTCTTGGTATTTGACGAGTTTTGATCTCGGGATATGCTTGTATGTGTATGAATGAGATGAGTTGTAGAAGATGATGCAAGAGGTGGCTGAAATGTGTATTGTTTAAGGGTTGCAAAGTGTGTCAAAAGGTTGATAAATGAATGGGGATGATGAAGTATTTATGAGGAGGACCCCGGTTTAGAGTCACTCGATCGAGTGGTGTAACTGCACTCGATCGAGTGCCCGGTTCAGGAGCGGTTCGTTCGGTTCACATGCTTTACTCGATTGAGTGGGCCTAAGCAACTCGATCTCGATCGAGTGGGTCAAACCGGGTGGAGGGAAATTAGGAAAGGATTTTGACCTTATTTTGAATTGATTTGGTTGATTTGGTTGGTTTGTCTTGATTCATTTTGTGTATTTGGATGCAGCGTGAGGATGGTTTCGTCTTGGGATTCGACTTTGACCGGGTTTTGACTTGGTCGCTAAAAGACGGTTTTATTTCCAGTGACGGTTTTGGCTCAAATTAGTCTTATTTGATTGGAAACGACCCACTGGGCCTGAATTTGAGGTTGGTTTTGTGAGATTTGTACTCCGCTAAAAGCCCATGCCAGATACTATTGATTACGAGCCCATATTCGAACACATTAAAGCACGTTATTTACGTCCGATCATCATCGGGTGTTTTGTCGGAAGCTGCTATAGACACTAGCAGGCAAAATGCGGGTATCTACAGGATCAAACCCAAGACCTTCAATGCTAACACAAAGCATATTCAATGCCAATAAACCAACTTCATCACCATGCTCCTCTAACTAATAAATAATAATTAATCCATAAATATAGTTCGTACTTCCTCCTTATTGAATAAGGTTGAATTTGACACAAAGTTTAAGAAAAGATGAAAAAAATAAGAGAGTAATGTTGATATGAAGCATTTGATAAGAGATAAATAGAGATGAAAATATTTTCTTTATAGGAAATAGGGCTAACTAAAAAAATTTATAAAATGAGTATATGGCTTATTCAAGAAGAACGGGGGAGTAATAAATTACAAGTTGCCCATTTATAAATAAATTACCCCGTAAGTAATTATACACAAAAATTCAACAACTTTGAGGTGGTTGTACATACAACTGATGGTATAATACTATTTTCCATGTATTGCAATGTGCAATTAGAAATAAACGTTACGATTAAGAAGCATACAACAAAAGCTTGATACACTAATTGGTTAAACCTGGATTTTATTTGACGCTAAAAACTACAAAATTATCTTAATGTTCACAAAATATTATATTGAAAATATGCGAAATACAGAATTCCAGGTGGTATAAGAAGGTTTTGTTAAACAAAAAGAAACACTTTTTTTTAATAAACGACAAGTATTGTACTCCTTCCGATTGTCTATTATCTTCTTTTTTTTCTTATTGGACTGAGTTTGATTTTCCCTCTTTCCATTTAATATTTCTCTCTATTACTTTTTCATTCCATCTTTCATTTTTTAATAATATAATACTTCCTCCTTATTTTCCACCTCAAAAAGAAATGAGAAGAAAATAGGCAATCGATTAGACAATTTAAACAAGTTCCATTTGATTGTCTGCATTTACTTTTTTACACATGTCAATGCACGTTTTCTTTTGTCTACATCTTTAGTTACGTATTTCTAAAAATTAAAAAAATTTGATATTTATAACGTACTTGATTAGACAATTTAAACAAGATCCCCACATGATTATGTTTTATCTTATACTAGTACAAAACCCGTGTGTACACACGGTTTTTTAATTAATTTTTGTTTATTTATAGAGTTTCGTGAGCCGCATGAAATATATTTATTTTATCATCCAATATTATAGGAATATATTAAATACAATGAACTTTTAAACTGTATATATCTTAGCTTATTTGTATATCTACTCCATAAAACAGTATTCCTATGAAAATTTAATCGCAACTGAATTCTAGGTTATAGTTCACCTAATTTGAAGTCAGGTATTCTATCCTAATTTGAAGTTAGTTATCATATCCTAATTTACAGCATACCCGTATAATTATTGTTATTTTATTTATTGAGTTAGATGTGAACAATATATAAGTATCAAATATTTAAATTATTTTTTTGCTAAATTATAGCATATCAATTATTCTATCCTACTTTATACCGTATGAGCAAGTGAATTAATTTGGGTCAGATATGTTATTTAGTCTCTCATCATAATTGTTTGGGCCCTTATATGATAAAATTGGACTGATTTAATACGAAGCCCAGTTTACTAAGTTATGAGAGATTTTAGGCGGGAAAGTTGAAAAGACTATATTGCCCTTTGGTTTTTGTTTTAGTGAATAGGGGATATTAGAAGTTACATTGACAATTTCACTCACCTATGAATAGTGCCCAAAAGTAAATGCAAACAATCAAATGGAACGGAGGGAGTATTAAGTACTCCAGCTTGTATTAAACACACTATTGTATTGCAAAAGTCCTCTTATTTTACAAAGAATCCTCCCTATATTCATAAATGCATGATTTCATAAATTCATCACTATTGCCATATCCTTATAGATATAGTTATTTTAAATCACATTTAATATATGAAGCTTTAACAATTTAATAAAAAAGAAAATCAATATATATATATATATATATATATAAAACAATTTCCAGAGTCCAATAAAAAATACAAAACTTGATACGATTAAATAATCTATCTTCCATTTACCTACAAAGATATAAACCAAAATCATCAACAAAAGTAATCAGTTAAAAAGAAAAGGAAAGGGGCAAAGATGAAAAATAAATTATTTATATTACTTGTATTTTTGCTAACATTGTTAGGTAAATTAGTGAAAGGGGGTGACAATGGATTTATTAGAAGAGAAGGACTACAATTTAAATTAAATGGTCGTGAATTTTATAGAAATGGGTTTAATGCATATTGGCTAATGATTGCAGCTTCTGACCTATCTCAAAGACAAAAGGTGACAAATGCATATCAAGAAGCTTCAACTTTTAGCCTAACAATTGCTAGAACTTGGGCTTTCAATGATGGTGGTCCTAGACCTCTCCAATTCTCTCCGGGCTCTTACAACGAACAAATGTTCCAAGTAATTATTGTTCTTCCCTTATCACACTTTCTTGATTTTTTTCACTAACATTGATACTTTAATTTTCTTTTTGGTTTTTCTCGTATGTATTCTTATGTTTCTGCATTTTGTCACTTCTACTCAGTTTTTTATCTTCGTGTGTCCCTTTATGTTATCTCATCTATCCCCACATATAGGGATGGCAGCGGATTCGGGATCCGGTCCAGATCCGCAAAATTCCGGTCCACATGGATGGGATATGGATCCTAAAATTTCACATTCGTTGGATATGGATCGGATTCGGATCCGTTATTTTTAAACGGATCTGGATCTAGATCTTGCTAAGAAGATCCGGATCTGACCCACAAATCCGTTTGATATAGTTTCCATTCCACATACAGCCCAATAGTTTTTTAGAATAATGAGCAGTGTGCATGTGAGTTTGATATCTACGCCTTCATTGAATTAGATGCCAGTAATGTTTTAAATTTCATATCAGGCAGGTGGTATGTTGATTAGTATGTACAGTCTTGAACTTTAGAACTTAATTAGGACTTGAGTATCTTTTTGGCAATATCCAGATCCGAAACTAATATAAGAAATTAAGAACCAGGCAGGGTGGTATCTTAGTTGAGAACATCTGACAGGGGTGGATCTAGGGGTGCGCACAGCACCCCACGTACGCACCCTTCGATTTCTTTTTTTTAATAGGAAATACTGAAAGTAAAGGACTTATACTAATTGCGCGCATTATGTACACAGTAGTAAGCTTGTGGCGCATTGGTAGAAACTGAAACCTTCGGTGGAGTTGGCGCGGGTTTGATTCCCTTTAACCACATTCTTTATTTTTCATTTTAAACCGTCAATACCTCAAACTTACAACTAACTGCAAGTCTGCAACATTCTTAGTCGTTTCTCCTCAATTATCTTACCACTACCACACCCGAAAAAATATCCATCGATTTGCAGTGTGGGCTTGCGTTACCTAAGCTTCGCTCACTCAATTTTAAATCCTCATTCTCAATTCTTGATTTTGATTTCCATGTTCGTAGTTTAGATGTTGGGTTTCAAGTTTCTTTCGATGCCAATTTCAAATTTTGTATGGAGTAACTGTTAATTTACTTTATAGTTAATACGTAATATAACTACTCCACTATAATTCCCTTTAACCACATTTTTTTTTCATTTTAAACCATCAATACCTCAAACTTACAACTAACTGCAAGTCTGCAACATTCCTAGTCGTTTCTCCTTAATTATCTTACCGCTACCACACCCGAAAAAATATCCATCGATTCGCAGTGTGGGCTTGCGTTACCTAAGTTTCGCTTACTCAATTTTAAATCCTCATTCTCAATTCTTGATTTTGATTTCCATGTTCGTAGTTTAGATGTTGGGTTTCAAGTTTCTTTCGATGCCAATTTCAAATTTTGTATGGAGTAACTGTTAATTTACTTTATAGTTAATACGTAATATAACTACTCCACTATAATTCCCTTTAACCACATTCTTTATTTTTCATTTTAAACCGTCAATACCTCAAACTTACAAATAACTGCAAGTCTGCAACATTCCTAGTCATTTCTCCTCAATTATCTTACCACTACTACACCCGGAAAAATATCCATCGATTCGTAGTGTGGGCTTGCGTTACCTAAGTTTCACTTAATTAATTTTAAATCCTCATTCTCAATTCTTGATTTTGATTTCCATGTTCGTAGTTTAGATGTTGGGTTTCGAGTTTCTTTTGATGCCAATTTCAAATTTTGTGAGATTGGGGAGCCAGGAGGCGTCCACATCTATAGTAAACTATTGCTATGCAAACTCGTACTTTCTCTACCTACTCGCCAACTTCTGCTGAGGCTTGTGGCCTCCTTCACGCCTGTCGTTGGGCCCTTGATTATGTATATCTTCACATAATCATCAGGACTGACTGTCTACGCCTTATTGAAGCTTCGCGGCTGAGACCCTCCCTCTCAACGACCTCCGTGGAATCATCTTAGACTTTCTGGACTGTTCAGTGTTTTTCCATTGTTTAAGTGTTGAATACATTCCTAGATCTCTTAATAAACGTGCTCATGGGCTAGCCATTAAAGCACGACAGAAACGTTAATTCTCTTATGTACTGGCCGGCAAAAAAAAAAACAAATTTTGTATGGAGTAATTATTAATTTACTTTATAGTTAATACGTAATATAACTATTCCACTATAATTTTCTACTAGATTAAAACCCGCTGCACGAGTTAGTTGTCTTAATTACATTGTAAAAAAAGTTATATAGAAATAAAATATCTCATACGAAAATTAAAAAAAAAAAAAAAAAAAAAAAAGGTAAATTGATATTTTATACCTTAAATAACATCATTTTCAAACTTTACACTTTGAATAACTTTCTATCAAATTAATACTCCGGTATTTAATAGATTATTAAGACAAATTAATATTTAATAACACATATTTAAACTTTCTTCTAACAAATTTCGCTAAGAATCAATAATGACTTCAATTTATAATCATAGGATCACCTCTTCAATTTATTCATGATAATCATTCAATGTGGTACAATTATACTAAGGAGTATTTCCTCCTTCCTTCTATCTTCTTCCATATTCTATTTTTGTCTGCCTTTCAATCTTCTTCCCATCGTAAATATTTCCTATTTAGTCCAACTTCTTATTTCACACAGTGACATTATTCTTTCATTGTGAGACAAACCATCTACTAAAAAATACATCTTTCAATGACATTACTCTTTCAATGTGAAATAATTTTACTTAATTTTATAGTCTTAAAAACTCCTTATTTATTTTTTTGTTGAGATTTAAGGACGAATGATTACTTTTAATTATGTAATGAAATTTCATTGCCATATTATATAATTTTTTGAAGTGGGATAATTTTATGATATTAATGGACGAATGATTACTCTTAGTTATAATATAGAACTTAATCAATTCATCATAATTTTTCGATGTTGAATGATTTTACTCAAGTTTATAGTATTACAGAACTTTTTTTTTAAGACTCAAAAAGTATGATAATTTACATAATTAAGTTTATGGTTTTAAGAGCTCTTTTTAAGACTAAAAAAGTGTTTTTTTCTATCGAAATTATTAAGGTCGAACGATTACTCTTATTTATATAATAGAATTCGATTACCTTATTATAATTTTGGACAAATGATTACTCTTATTTATATAATAGAATTTCATCACCTTATTATAATTTTTCGATGTGAGGTAAATATTATGTAAGTTCTCAAGTGTTTTGTTAAGACTCAAAAGATTTTTTATTAATATCTAAGAACGAATGATTAATCTTATCTTATTTATAATACTAAATATAAAATTTTATCACCTCATCATAAGAAATCGATTGATTAATCATATTTATAATATAAAATTTCATCAACTCATCATAATTTTTCGATGTGGGATATTTACTTGAGTTTACCGTCTTAAGACTCAAAAAAGTTTTGGTTGATATCTAACGGTGAATGGTTACTCTTATTTATAATATAAAATTTCTTATTTATAATTTTTTGGTGTGAGATAATTTACTGCCTTAAGAGTTCTTTTTAAGACCAAAAGAACACATGATTACTCTTATTTATAAATATAGAATCATCATCTTATTTTAAATTTTAATATAGAATCATCATCTTATTTTAATTTTTTCGATGTGGGATAATTTTATGTTTGTAGCCTTATTAAGAGTCATTTTAAGACTCAAAAGTTTTTTTGGTCGATATTTAAAAACAATGATTACTCTTATTTATAATGTAGAATTCCATAACCTCATCACAATTTTTTGATGTGGGATAATTACTTAAGATTTATAATCTTAAGAGCTCTTTAAGACTAAAAAGATTTTTGGTGTATAATCAATGATTACTCATATTTATAATATAAAATTTCATCACCTTATTAATAGATTGTCGATGTGGGATAATTTTACTTGTGGGATAATTACTTAAGATTTATAATCTTAAGAGCTCTTTAAGACTCAAAAGATTTTTGGTGGATAATCAATGATTACTCATATTTATAATATAGAACTTCATCACCTTATTAATAAATTGTCGATGTGGGATAATTTTACTATTATTTGTATTGAAGGTGATTATTCTTATTTATATACTCCGTAATAGAAATTCATCACCTTATTATAATTTATCAATGTGGGATAATTATTGGTTGATGTCACCTTATTTGGAAGTTTTTTGAAGAGTCAAAAGATTATTTGTTGATGTCTATGAACGAATTATTAATAATCTTATTTATAATGTATAAAATTTTATCACCTTATTATAATTTCATCACCTTAATGTATAATATTAACAGCTTTTCTAAGACTCAAAAGATTTTTGGTTGATGAAACTTTATAATTTTTCTAATGTGAGATAATCTTACTTAAGTTTATAATTGTAAGTTATCTTTAATAGAGTGAATTAAAAATTACTCCCTTTTAAGATGTCGATTTTAAAATTTACTCCCTTTTAAAATTTTTGTTAAAAATAACTCTCAAAATCTATCAAATATTCAAAAATTGCTCCAAAATATAATTTTTGGACGAAAATACCCGTAACTTTTTCATGTCATATTACTTCACCTCACCCTCTAGCCAAGGGTATTTTCGTCCTTAAAATAAATTTGGGAGCAATTTTTGAACTTTTGATGGATTTTGGGAGTTATTTTAACAAAAATTTCAAAAGGGAGTAAATTTTAAATTTGGTATTTTAAAAGGGAGTAATTTTTAATTTACTCTCTTTAATACTCAAAAGATTTTTGGTTAATATAGACAGGCCCGTCCAATGATATTTGGAGGCCCTGTTCCAAGTATTATTTGGAGGCCCCATATTAAAGATTGTCTCGTATATTTTTAGGTCATTTTAATACCCGCCGTCTCGGTCATTCCTATTATATTATTTGTGACGAATATTTTAATCAAAGGACAACAAATGATCGGGACGGAAAAATTATACTCTGTATATTATTACTACTAGTAAATAGATTCAATTTTGAAGTGATTTTGAAAATTTTAAATATTATGCGTGTCATGAATCATGACCCATGAATATTACTCCGTACTATTATTTGCTATAATAGTTAGGTGGTTATATAGATACTTGAAATTTACGACACATAGATACTTCATTTTTTACCTACGGAGTATTAAGTAAATTTTTTGATAAAATAGTGTCTCGTAAACATAAACTTATAATACTCGTATACTCCTAAATAAGATCACTTGTATAATAATTACTCCGTATAATAGTTGTAATTAAAACGACCATCATAAATTAATAAAGATATCTATGTGAAAGTTCATACAAATATTTTTATTCAAGGAATAAAATAAACACATAAAAATGGAGTGATATAATAAAAAAAACTAAGAAGACGAGATTAATGATTAATGAATGTAAGGCTGAGAAATTAATACCCAAATTTTTAGAAAAAAAACAAAGAAAAATTAAAAAGGAAAAACAAGACATACTAGAGGTCGAACCCTTGACCTCCCAACACAGAGAAATTTACATGACTAGTTTCAACCACTACTCCAACGACATAATTACTATCATTTATGTAGCCAAAATCACTTTATTTCTAGTGTTATTCTGTTGAGGCCCTTTTATGGGCTGGGCCTTTGTTCCCAGAACAGTCTCAACAGCTTGTTAGACGTGCCTGAATATAGAAGTACATGATTACTCTTATTTATAATATAAAGTTTCATCACCTTATTATAATTTTTCAATGTGAGATTTATTTTAAATAAGTTTGTAGTCTTATTAAGAGATATTTTAAGAATTAAAAGTTTTTTTATTGATACTTAAGAACGAATGATTACTCTTTATTAATAATTATAAAATTCGTCAATTTGTTATAATTTTTCAATGTGGGATAATTTATTTAACTTTTAGTCTCCTATCACCTCGTCATAATTTTTTCGATGTGGGATAATTATTTAAGTTTATAGTCTTAAGAGCTATTTTTAAGACTAAAAAAATACATATTAATTACTCTTATTTAAAAGTTCTTTTTGGTCGATATTTAAAACCAAATGATATAATATAAAATTTCATCACCTCACCATAATTTTTCAATGTAAGATAATTTACTTATAATCTTAAGAGCTCTTTTTGAAATTCAAAAGATTTTTTGATAGATATCTAAGAACGAATGATTACTCTTATTTATAATATAGAATTTCATAACCATATTATAGATTGTCGATGTGGATAATTTTACAACTGTTATATGTACTAAATCATCGCATAATATGAAACAAAGAATATGAAATCTATACTCTAATAATGATTTAAAATATGAAACAAATAATAATGATTTAAACAAAACAAAAAAATTATCCCACATCACATAAACAAATAATGTTAAAAAAATTTAGTCTTAAAAATCTTAGTTCTTAATATATATTGATTCATCAATTTATTAATTTTTCGATGTGGGATAATTTATTTAAGTTTATAGTCAACCATCAGGTTTTTTTAAGACTAAAAAAATACATCGTTACTCTTGTTTATAATATAGAATTTCATCACCTCACTACAATTTTTCAATGTGGGATTATTTTAAATTTGTACTCCTATATATTAAAAGTTTTCTTTAAGACTCAAAAATTTTGTGATCAATATTTAAAACTGAATGATTACTAAAATTTATAATATAAACTTTCATAATTTTTTAATATAGGATAACTAATTGAGATTTAATTACTCTTATTTATAATATAGAGTTTCATTATCTTATTATAATTTGTCGATGTAGGATAATTTTACAGTTGTTATATGTGATAAATTCATCACATAATGTAAAACAAATAATATGAAATTTATACTATAATGAAAGCATTTTTTACCACGAATCTAATTATTTCATTTTTATAATTTATTTTACGATAATGTTTTTAAAAAATGAAGTCTAAAGGTTTTTACGTCAGAATTGTAAAACATTACATTAATATAATAAATTAAATATATATTATAATAATTAAAAGATTCTCTAATTGATTTTTTTTATGATACTTTCCTAATTTGGGGTTTGATTTTATATATATATATATATATATATATATATATATATGGGTTCCGGTGAGGCAGGGTAACTCCTTACCCCCATTGAGGCACAATCTATATACGTTATTAAACTCACTATATACACACACTTAAGAACTCAATATATACAGTAAAAAAAATGTTATATACACTCAAATAAAAAAATGTTATATACACTCAAATAGTTATTATGTACACCAATTAATCAACAATGGAACATACATCAAAATAACTGTTATATACACTAAAAAAACTCATTATATACGCTATTAAACTCACTGCGTATATACACTTAAGAACTTAATATATACAGTAAAATAATTGTTATATACACCCAAATAATTAATATGTACATCAGTTAATCAACAATGGAACATACATCAAAATAACTGTTATATACACTAAAAAAACGCATTATATACGCTATTAAACTCACTACATACATATATATACACTTAAGAACTAAATATATATACAGTAAAATAGTTATTGTTATATACACTCAAATGGTTACTATGTACACCAATTAATCAACATATATACACTTACCTTAAAACAGTTATTATGTACACTGAAATTGTTTTTATATACACCAATTTTATTTTAAATTCTGATTATTTTTTTTTTTTCGGAAAAAATTTTTTTTTTTGGAAAAAAAATTCCGATTTTTTTTTTCGGAAAAAAACAAATTTTTTTTGGAAAAAAATATTCCGAAATTTTTTTGTTTCCAGAAAAAAAAAAAAAAAAAAATTTCCCGAAAAATATCGATTTTTTTCCCCGGGAAAAAAATTTGGGCAAATTTTTTTTATGTATGAGTTTTTGTTTTAATCTTAGCCTTTAATTTGATTTTAATCTAATGGTTGAGATTGTGCCTCAATGGGTGCGGCGAGTTGAGCTGCCTCAAAGGATCCTAGATCATATATATATATAAGGATCCATTGAGGCAGCCAAACTCCCTGCAACCATTGAGGCACAATCTGGACCGTTAGATCTGATTGAGATCAACAGAGCAGGCTTGATCAAAACAATAAATCATACATATAAAAAAAAAGAATTCCCAAATTTTTTTTCCCCGACAATTTTTTTTTCGAAAAATAAATCATTGTACATATTTCTATATTAGTTGTACATAACTCATCTAAATTACTACTTCGTGTTTTGTCGTACATAGGTCACTACGTAATGTATATATTTACTTATCAGTTGTACATAATAATTTCATCACGTGCAACACATAGTAACTAAGATTTATGTACAACACGTTGTAACTTATCTACATCAAGGCAGATACTGTTTTAACTATGAACAATTTTCAACATGTACAACACAAAGTAACTTATCTACATCAAAATAGACAGTGCTTTACATATGCTGTATGAGTTATATATAATAAATTTTAACTTATCTACATCAAAACAGACCCTACTTTTACTATGTACGAATTTCAACTAACTATAGTACTCACTTACTGTATTAGTTATTACCCCACTAACTAATTGCTCAATTTCGCTAAAAAAATCGATCGCATTTTCCTAAAATCGGTATTTCAATGGCGGATCTCGGTTCACATACCGAGATCTCCTTCGCCGGAACTTTTTTCAGCAGCGCATTTGCCGCTTGTTTCGCCGAGGTGATTTTATTCACTTTAATCATGTGTTCAATTATTAGGTTATGTTTTTTGAATCGCTGATTGTAGAATTGTTTCATGTTTATAGATTTATTAATGTTAATTTATTTGCTTTGTTAATTGTTAAACTGAGACGTGTTTGTTGTAGTAATGGCGAATTTGAGATTGAATCGCTGATTGTGTAAATCGTGTTACTTTGTTTAATTAAGTAATTTCAGTTTACTGCGTTGTTAATTGCTAAATTGAGCTGTGTTTATTGCAGTATTAGTAGCGAATTTAACCTCGAATCACTGATGTCTAGAATTAGATCAGATCTTAATCTAATGGTCTAGATTGTGCCTCAATGGGTGCGGCGAGTTGAGCTGCCTCAAAGGATCCTAGATATATATATATATATATATATATATATATATATATATATATATATATATATATATATATATATATATATATATATATATATATATAGAGTAAAGATCAAGTGAGTCCACTCATCATAATTGAGTCCGTGAGTCCTCATCTCCACCCTTAAACTAGAGATAGATGAATGGTTAGGATTTGTTTTGTCAATTAAGGAAATAACTGACAAAATCTTTGCAAATATTTTATTTTCTCTCTCTCCTCTCTAATTATGTACTCAAATCTTCTCTCCTATTAATTTTTTTTTCACTGATCTTCTTTCTCTCACACAACACATTTCTTCAAAATGAATTTTTTCCAGTTTACAAATCCTCCCGCATAATTTACTCTCCGTTTTGACGCTGTTTATTTTGACTCATAGATTGTGTTACTTTGACTCATACAATGTGTTACTGTAATTCATGAAGTGTGTTACTCTAACTCGTAAAATCTGTTCCGTTGCATATAATAGTCTCTTGCATACACAGGAGTCGTTCCAATTAACCAAAAGAATAATATTTGTTTTTTATTAAGGATATTCCAAAACAAAAATTGGTACAAGAGTTCCAACTAAATCAACTTCATTACAATTCCAATGTTTCACATCTATTACTCATAATCTGTGTTATTGTAACACATTAAGTATGTTAATCTAACGAATAATGTATGTTACTCTAACAATATACTGTCCTACTTAAAATTCTGATTCTTCTTCATCCTCCTCGTCCTCTTTTTCATTATCTTCATCAGAAACTTTGATTTAATCTAACCACCGCGCCATCTTTTTGTTGTGAACCTTCTCACATCAAATCCACAAGCCAATTCGCAGATTTTATAGAAGTTTACTGTCTCATCCACATCCTTGAAGATCTGCCCTATATATGGAGGAAACGCTCACTCACATCTCTACACCATTCGTGCATGTGCTTTTGCGTCTACTGAAACACAATAACAGTGCCAATAAACGTAGATTTTATAAAACTCCACCGCCTCTTCGATTGTTCCGAATACTTGCTTCATGTACGGAGTGAAAGCCTCACCAACATCTCTGCACCATTCCTGTGCATTCGATTCTTGGCAAATGCCACCTGCACAAAATTAAACAACGTTACATGGGACATGTGTGTTACATCAATTCATATGTTGTGTTACTGTAACGAATATAGTATGTTACTTTAACATCATCATCAAAACCATTATTCTAAGCGTCCAGTGTGTTACTGTAATTGCAATTAAGTGTTACTGTAACTCAGATTGTATGTTACTTCAATGACTTTTCTACGTTAATACAAAACAAAACGGTAGTATCAATCAAGCATACGCTAAATCTAGAATCTATGCTAAAACAAGAGCGATGAACCACTGTTATTAATCCATGATTAATCAAATGAATAAAATATCACCTTGTGCTTCTTTGCCAATGCCACCTGCAAAAAAATAAAACAACGTTACATCTATGAAACCAATGTATTACTTCAATTGACAAGTCTTGTTACTCTAACTAATACAGTACGTTACTTTAACATCATCATCAAAATCCTTTTTCTAAACGTTCAATGTGTTACTGTAATTACAATTAAGTGTTATTGTGACTCAGACGTTATGTTACTTCAATGACGTTTCTTCCTTAATACAGAACAAAACGGTATTACTAATTGTACATCATGCAAAACCTAAATAAGAAACATAATTAAAACCCTGGAATCTGTAAAGATCGAGAGAGCAACTAACTATTGACAGGAAACGATGATGAATGAAATAACAATGAAAGCAATATCAACATCCAAATTGACGTCAAAAAATAACGCAAACATGAAAGTTATAGCAACAATGAAAATTGACGTCAAAGAAATATTGAAACTCACCATTGTTATACTCGATCAATTGCCCATCAACTGTTGAAGAAGATGATGGTGTCATTGAATCCATTGTAACGCGTTTTCGACCACAGTATTGATTGAATGAATGGATGAACGTGATGAAGAAAGGATTTTTTTTTCACGGTTGAATGAATGAATGAGCGTTATGAATGATGAATGAACGTGATAAAGTGGGTTATTGTTTCCTAAATTCTTGGGAGCTATTTTAGGAACGTAAATCTTTTTTTTTTTTTTTTTTTTTTTTAATGCAACGCATCTTGTCCATCCATCCTCATCTCATCCAATGGATGAGATGAGGACTCATGGACTCATATATAGAGAAGGACTCATAAGAGCCTTACTCTATATATATATATATATATATATATATATATATATATATATATATATATATATATGAGATCTCATAAGGCCATCACTTTTTTTAAGTCCATAAGTCTTATTAGTGGCCATTAGATTAAATAAGATCAAAGGCTAAGATTAAAGTATGAAACAAGTCATTATGATTACCTAACCTAGCATTTAATAATGATATTTAACACCTAGAAAAAGTCATTGTTGCTCTCTAGAAAGAGTCATAATTGCTCTCTAGATAATCTAGATAATTGCATTGATGAGAGTTTGTGCTTTTAATTGCATATATAACCATTGCTATGAAGAATTGAAAATTGTTGAACATCTACCGCCTAATAATTCAATTCAGTTGTATTTTTATACCTTGTACTGCATGTGTCGAAACTCTAATTCAATTACTCTATCACTTCAGCACCATTTTTGAAAACTTCAGCTTCCGTAACTAATGAAATACTCACTTGAGTACCTAGTGAGTACTCCGTATTTCATTAATATGATCTGAAGTTACAAAATATATGAACTGAAGTTACATGATATATAAACCGAAGTTACAATAATATATAAACTGATTAATGACGGATAATGTAGTAAGAATGAACAAAACAATTCGGAATGATCAATTTCCTCCCACGTTTCTCCTTAAACACATCAAAATCAAAAACGTTATTCACAAAACGCAAAAATTATTGAAATATTCAAGAAACCTAATTTGATGGGAAGAACATATACAATCAGATGTTCTAAAGCACAAAACTAATTGCATTTTCGTTATTGGTACATTATAATTTTATTGATCTGAAGTTACAAAACATATGAACTAAAGTTGCAAAACATATGAACTGAAGTTAAAAAATATATGAACTGAAGTTACAAAATATGTGAAGTTACAAATATTTATTTAACTTATGTTGTTATGGAGATGAAGTTACAAATTTATCAGTTAAAGTGACGTTATAAAGTAACTGAAGTTGCATATTGACCAATTAAAATGAAGCTACAAACTGAAACAATTGAAGTGACGGATCAATACAGTTGAAGTTCCTCTAGATACACTTAGAGTTACGGATGCTGAAATTTTAAAACAAATGAGTTGAAGTTATAAAAGAAATGTGTTGAAGTTTCAATACATACAATTGAATATTTACAACAGTACGAAAACAAAAGTTTATTACAACAGTACGAAAACAAAAGTTATGTTGTTATAGAGATGAAGTTACAAATTTAGCAGTTAAAGTTATACTATTATTTCTCCGCCTGTTTCTGTCTCTCATTTAGGCTCGATACAAGCAACGCAAGCCTACGCCCCTTACATTTCACAGTAATATTACCGACTTCTTCCTCCTCTTCTGCGTCGACACTCTCAACCTCGACAATTTCCTCTTCGGACGCCATATACGCTACCACATACAATGAACAAAAAATGCATAGGAATTAATAAGCATGGTATAATCTAAAAACTAAACTATTAACAAACAAATGAAACGGAAATCTAATAACAAACCATGAAGAAAATGACTGACAAGCAATCAGAAATGCATTATTGTAGCATTATTAACCATACAAAATCACAAATGCAGTATTAACAGTACAAAATCACAAAAAGAAATCAGTAAACAGACCCAAAAAGACCCAAAAATATGATGAGTTAGACACAAAAAGATTAATTAGCAAAAGTCATGACTCAACGCAAAAACCCCCAAATTGTGAATAATTAAACCCTAATTTCGTTAATTAAACTCGCAACAATTAAACCCTAATTTCCCTAATTTCGCAACAATTAAACTCAAATTGTGAACAATTAAACCTTAATTTCGCAATTAAACCCTAATTTCGCTAAAACCACCTAATTAAATATGATGAGTTAGACCCAAAAAGATTAATTAGCAAAAATCATGACTCAACGCAAAAACCCCCCAAATTGTGAACAATTAAACCCTAATTTCGTTAATTAAACTCGCAACAATTAAACCCTGATTTCCCTAATTTCGCCACAATTAAACCCAAATTGTGAACAATTAAACCCTAATTTCGCAATTAAACTCGCAATTAAACCCTAATTTCGCTAAAACCACCAAAACTCGTCAAAAAGAGTCTACGAAACTTTGATTATCGAACATACCTTTACCTGCGAAAGGAGGAGAAATTGATCGAGAATAGGGTACTTCAACCAACAAAGAAACCCGATTAGAGTGATCTGATGGGATAATGGAGTGGGAATAGAGTGAGCAGGAATATGGTGAAGTATAATGAAGGTGGGAATATTGAGGGGGAAGTAATGGAGTGAGAATAGAGTGAGTGGGAATAGAGCATGCTTTGGGAACAGAGTGAGGTATAATGAAGGTGGGGATATTGAGGGGGGAAGAAAAAGAGGACTGAGTAGTAAAGTTAATTTTTTTTTTCAAATTAAATGTCAAGTAAGATCTCGGCCATCCATTTTATTTTAATCCAATGGCTCATAGTAAGCCTTATGGACTTATAAGAGGAGAAGGGACTTATATGATCCCCTCTCTCTCTCTCTCTCTCTCTCTCTCTCTCTCTCTCTCTCTCTCTCTCTCTCTCTCTCTCTCTCTCTCTCTCTCTCTCTCTCTCTCTCTCTCTCTCTCTCTCTCTCTCTCTCTCTCTCTCTCTCTCTCTATATATATATATATATATATATATATATATATATATATATATATATATAGAGAGAGAGAGAGAGAGAGAGATTTAGGTTCATGTGAGAACCACTCCTTCAATGAGAACCGTGAGAATTATAATATGAGTCATTAGATCATAGTGTTCAATCTCATTCGTTGGATCCTTCAAAATTATTCAATCCCATCAATTAATCACAATTGCTTGATCCTTCAACCCGTAAGGTCGTAACTTCTTCTCCTTCTACAAAATTCATCGACCCGTAATCCTTTAATCTATAATTCTTCAATCGACCATTGAATCCGGTTTTCAATCCATCGATTTTTCAATCGACTTTTCTTCAATCCATCAATTCATCACAATTGGGTATTGAATCCTAGTAACCTAAGTAACTTTTAATTTTTTTTATTAAATTAATTATTTTATGAGTTAACTTATTCGATTAAATTCATTATTTCATTACAATAGTAATAGTATTATCGTTGGCAAATATAATTGCAATAATCCCAGCTATCGTTTTTTATCGGGTTTTTTTTTTCCAAATTTCATCATTGACTTAGGAGTTCATCTAAATATTGTCATTTAATTTCCTTTGTATAGATTTTATATGGAATACAACACTTCTTCTTCAAGCCCTACTCGATTTAATTTTCTTTTTCAATTTTAGCGTACCATTTTTCAATTTTAGCATACCATTGTCGTACCCTCTATTAATTACTCCCTCCGGTTTTTAATTTTTGCCCCATTGCCTTTTTCACACCAATCAATGAAAGTATAAAAATAATGATAAAGGGAGCAATGATGATGCAAATGAGGTGACTAGACATGTGTGTGTCATAAAGTTAGGATATAAATGGTATATTTAATTTAATTATTTTTTGATGGCAAATGGTGTAAAAAGGTGAATACATAAGAACATTTTGGTAAAATATACAACACAAATATGAAAAGTTGAGAAGTAGGGCAAAAAATAAAAACCTGCCATATAAGGAATACGGGGCAATAATTAAAAACCGGAGGGAGTATGATGTATCCCTTTTCAATTTTAGCATGCCTTTTCTTAAATTTATCGCACCCTTTTTCAATTTTAGCGTACCCTTTTAAAATTTCAGCGTACCATTTTTTCTATTTTAGTGTACCTTTTTTCTATTTTAGCGTACCATTTTTCAATTTCAATTTTAGTGTACCCTTTTTCAGTTTTAGTGTACCCTTTAAATTTTAGCGTACCCTTTTTCACTTTTAGTGTACCATTTTTCAATTTCAATTTTAGCGTACCATTTTTCACTTTTAACGCACCCTTTTTCAATTTCAATTTTAGCGTACTCTTTTTCTATTTTAGCGTACCATTTTTTCTCGATTTCAATTTTAGTGTACCTTTTTTAAATTTTAGCGTACCATTTTTCTCTTTTATTGAAAAAGTAATTGTCGATTCATCAAATAAACCAATACATCAGAGGAAGTAAAATGTATTGGGGAATTATGACTATTATTATTCATATTTATTGAAAAAAGAATACTAACACTTTCTACTCCGTATATAAAATTAATTGTGATTTGAAATATAATAAAAGTATGCGATGAAGTCGGACGGTCTCTATTTATAAAAAAATTCTACAACAATTGCATGTTAACAAATCAATTAATATCAGTTAGAAATAAGATACCAAAATCAATTCAATTGTTTTTGAAAAAAAAAATCAAATCAATTGTAAGTTGCACAAAAATCAAATCAATTACAATTTGCTCTGAAAGAAATTCCTACGTAATAGAATATGCATTCCACTTGTCAACTAAACGAGCATCTCATGTCAGCATGATCTAAATCAAAAAAAGCTGATTCAGTAACAAAACGATGCGAGTAATGTCAATCGTTAGATCTCATAAGATCTAATGGTTCTAAGAGATTCTCACAGTTCTCATTAATGTATAGGTTCTCACCGGATCTTGACTCTCTCTCTCTCTCTCTCTCTCTCTCTCTCTCTCTATATATATATATATATATATATATATATGGTGAGCCGAAATCGTATGCTCCCAAAGATATTATTTATGCACTTATAACCACAAAACTAAGACAATAGTGTAGGGAAATAAGGGTCGGTCCACAGGGAAAACAAAGTAATTTAAGTGAATTAAAACTAGAAATCAATAACTAATAAAGGGGGTGATTAGGTGATTGAAGTAACTAAAACTAACTAATAAGCGAAGAACGAAATCAATAATAATAATGAATGAACTCAGATAATTAAAACGATCTCGGGTAAGAATTTTCCACAACTAATTATCCAATTGATCATAGACTAACAACTTTCTCCTAACTCTTGAGCAAACTATCGTGGAAAGTAAATCCCGAATCTCACGCGGATATTATTTGACTCGAAACGCGATGATCAAATAACCTAATTATCAAACAACCTAATACACGCGATTAAGTTTAATTCAATAATAGCATTAACGAATTGAGAACGATAGAAGTGACGACCAATAAAACACGCGATTATTAGTTCGAATCACAAGTTAAATCTCTCTCTAACCTAGATATGATGAAACGCATCCAATATTAAGGCTAAAGATTGTTACTTTATCTAACGGTTTTGAACAATTACGGATTCAATCGCTAGAATAACAATAGATTGAAAATTGCAAAGATTAATTAGCTACTTTAATCTAAACATTCAACAATCATGCAAATATGAACGGAGAAATAACAATACTCAAGAGATAGAATAAAGGAGAATTAGAGTCTCACAATTGAATAATTAGAAGCTTCAAATCTTAATCCGATAAGAAAGGCTTAGTTCCTTATGCTAGGGTTTTTCCTCTTCTAATTTCTAATTGAACGTGCTATTGATTGATAATGAATAATCAATCCCCCACTTAACTTAATACTAGTCTCCTAATAATAATAATAAAAAAAAATAGAAAGATATAAAGTTTCCTAAATAAAACAAAGTCTTCAAAACGGAATAAATTAAGGCGGAATAAAGCTGAGACGCGTCACGGAAACAGGCTGTCGCGCGACTCGCATAGAGGCTGCGCGACTCGCCCGCCCGCGCGACTCGCCTGGTGGCCATGCGACCCGCCTGGCGGTCTGTTCGCCTTCACAGTTTCTTTCGTCGCTTCCTCGCTCCGTGTCTTCTATTGGGCTCTCCAATTCTTCATGAGTCATTCATTCTTGGCCCAACTACGATTGAGATCAAAATCCTCCAAATAGCTCATATTACATTCGTACCAAAATAACACAAATATACCACAAGATACTCGATTAAGCTCACAAAAATACACAAAAACCGTCGTAATAACTACGACTAAATCCGGCCCATCAAATATCCCCACGCTTGAACCTTTACTCGTCCTCGAGTAAAACTCAAGGAACACAAATAAACACAACCATCACCGATCCAAAATACACGGGAATAACATTACACACATCGGCCCTCACTCGTCTTCCACCAAACTCCCTCGTTTTGAGACTATGCACAAGTTAATCTACCATTTGAATGAAACTCAACTCCAATGTTCAAGTGAATCAACACACCCAATACCAAACTACTATCATCGACTCAAATCATTAAAATAAGGGATATTAGCAAATAAAGATAAGCTAATGTCAATATCTAACGCCCCTTATTTCTCCAATCCTAGAACGGATCACACGTGCTACTAATGTCACCGATGGTAAAAATGTATACCACAATATTCCACAACCCACACATGTGATCAATCCTAAACGCCTCTAATAGTTCAATACATCAACCAAAACATCACCAATCGCAAAAGATATAGTGCTACGACCACACCGCACCGCGATTCTTCTCACCTTAGCCAACTATCCTACCCTTCCGACCTTCTATGTCGCCCTTCTTATGACGCCAACACCAAAAATGGAGAAAGTAGTAGTGATTTTTTTTCCTAATTCTCTCATTTTGCCTAGAGCGTCCGCCCTTGCGGATTTTCACTCTAACTTTCATTTTTCCTTACACTACTCTCGTGGCACGCAACTCGATTTTTCTTTTTACCCGGAGCGCCCTTTCGGATTTTCACTCCGTCCTCGGCCACATTCCCATTCTTGCCTAGGCGCCCTTTCCGGGTTTTCACCTAGCCGGGTTTTTTCCTTTTCGCTTTTTTTTTCAGTTTTTTTTCTTTTTTCAATTTTTTTCAATTTTTTTTTTGAATGAAGTAACGAAAATAAAGCATATCACATAAGTACAAAGCTATTACAAATCGGACGATTCTCCCTCCCCACACTTGAATGAAACATTGTCCTCAATGTTACAAAGGACACACTAAAATGAAAAGGGAGAATGAACATTATTGGAGTAATGTCGATCAACCTCACACCACAACTTCTCCCTACACTCATCACTCGTATCACGAAAACAGCACAAGGAGCTCCTAAATATGAGCTAAAGCAACACCAACCACCGTCTCAAACAATAGCAATTAGAATAACCGAAACCCAAAGTCTCACGACATTGACCACAACATTAATTCAAAGTAAGCGACTACGTTCACCATGAAAACTTCGGCCTTCAATATTAGCTCCAACAACAATCGACATCTTCATCGAAATCAGTCACAGTTCAAGCGATGAGATCGATTCAACGGATCGACCTTCGTCCGTGTTCGAGTCTCATCGGCTCAAAATCCCCAATCTCGTGCTCCAATTCGACCAGAGAACTCCCAATTCGTCGACTTGAACTCAGGGAAAGCACATCAGTCACACTTGACCGTCAAAACTCAAAAACGTAATTAGCATGACGCATACGTACACCCTCCAAAAAGCTCCGTCAATTTGAATTGAAATCAACCCCAATTTCTAGGATTTAACTAGAGAACTCGAATTGGGTGAAACCAAGGGAGTTTAGGGGAAGAAATAGTGTAATTGGAGTGGATAAGTGAAGAGAAATGGGTGAGAATTAATGGATAATGGAAGAAAAGAGGGAATGGAGGTGAGATTTGAGGGTGGAAAAGGAAGGAGATAAAGGGAGGAAGAAGATGGTGGATTGAATTAGGGTGTGAAGAGGAAGAAGATGGGCAATGAGCGTGTTTTCTGATTATTTTTGTTTTTTTTTTTTTTTTTTAAGATTAGAAACATACATGTAGGCTGTAGGGGATGAGCATTGCGCGGCTCGCCCGATGTCCACGCGACTCGCGCGGGTCACTGGAACTTCGGCCCTTTTTCGAATTTTTTTTTTAATTTTACTTCGATTTCGAGGGACCGCCATGCTAGTCGCCCCGGGCTCGTACAAGGCGCCCCAACTCCTGAAATTAGTCTATTTCGTTCCTACAAAATACTAAAAAAATTCATCACACTCAAAATGAAAAATAAAAATAACATCGACCTATTCGACAAAAATACAAAAAAAAATGATTACTTAACTAATATTATAAAACACGACCCTTAATAAAATAAAATAAAATAAAAATATATAATAAGCGGGTTGCCTCCCGGAAGCGCTCTTGTTTTACGTCGTTGACTCGACGTGAAAGCGGAATCTTCATTAATTGGGTCGAAAAGATCAATTCTCTCGACTGCTCCCTTCATCCAACTTCAAGTGAAGTCCACAAACTAACTTATTCAAAAACAAAAAAAAATCATCAAATAACAAAAAGCGGGTTGCCTCCCTTAAGCGTTGATTTAACGTCCCGCATGACGGAAAGGGGTCACACAGCACTACCCCTTAATATGGTAACCCATTTTTTATCAAGATCGGAACAAGTTAATGCTCGTAGGAGAAGGTCAAACAAGCTAGCAAAAGAGTTAGTGAAAGCCGTATAAAACATTATAATAAGAATATACCATACACACCGCATAGATATAGAGGTACATAGAACGTCGGACTCATGGTATGGTTCTCGAGATAACGGCATCATCTCAAACAATTTTTCTGTGTCCCTACTCATGGTCGTGTCTTTCAAATCCCATAATATATCACCCGATTCACCACCCAAGGAGGGATCAATAAAATATGTGGGTAACGGTAAGTCTGATACGGGTTCTATATGAGGCACAGTCAATAAATACGAGTCACCTTCCTCTCCCTCATCATCTAGTGGGGCACCCTCGACATGAGTAAGGGAAATAGGATACTCAATTTTGGTCACATTATCACTAATAATCGATTCATATTTAGGAGACTCAAAGTATTGGGGAAGTTCAAGAAATAAAGTGGTTATCTCTAATTCTCGAGCATTGTTAACCAGAACATCAATTACATCCCATTTTTCATTACGACCTAACTCAAGAAATCTACCATCACTTTCAACTTGTAAATCGATTTGAGTTGCTATGGTAAATCACTACCAAGAGTTGTTCGTTACTCAAAGGTAAATATTTGCGTTCTAGCACATACTCCGTGAGTCTTTCCAAATAGTGATGTAGTAACTCATTATCAAGTTGGGGACACGAAAAACTCATTTCTAGATGACAAACAAAAAGACCCTTAATTAAAATATATATTTACAATAGACACGAAAACGAATAATCACACAAAAACAACTAATTGCCTTCCCCGGCAACGACGCCAAAATTTGGTGAGCCGAAGTCGTATGCTCCCAAAGATACTATTTATGCACTTATAACCAAAAAACTAAGACAATAGTGTAGGGAAATAAGGGTCGGTCCACAGGGAAAACAAAGTAATTTAAGTGAATTAAAACTAGAAATCAATAACTAATAAAGGGGGTCATTAGGTAATTGAAGTAACTAAAACTAACTAATAAGCGAAGAACGAAATCAATAATAATAATGAATGAACTCAGATAATTAAAACGATCTCGGGTAAGAATTTTCCACAACTAATTATCCAATTGATCATAGACTAACAACTTTCTCCTAACTCTTGAGCAAACTATCGTGGGAAGTAAATCCCGAATCTCACGCGGATATTATTTGACTTGAAACGCGATGATCAAATAACCTAATTATCAAACAACCTAATACACGCGATTAAGTTTAATTCAATAATAGCATTAACGAATTGAGAACGATAGAAGTGACGACCAATAAAACACGCGATTATTAGTTCGAATCACAAGTTAAATCTCTCTCTAACCTAGATATGATGAAACGCATCCAATATTAAGGCTAAAGATTGTTACTTTATCTAACGGTTTTGAACAATTACGGATTCAATCGCTAGAATAACAATAGATTGAAAATTGCAAAGATTAATTAGCTACTTTAATCTAAACATTCAACAATCATGCAAATATGAACGGAGAAATAACAATACTCAAGAGATAGAATAAAGGAGAATTAGAGTCTCACAATTGAATAATTAGAAGCTTCAAATCTTAATCCGAGAAGAAAGGCTTAGTTCCTCATGCTAGGGTTTTTCCTTTTCTAATTTCTAATTGAACGTGCTATTGATTGATAATGAATAATCAATCCTCCACTTAACTTAATACTAGTCTCCTAATAATAATAATAATAATAAAATAGAAAGATATAAAGTTTCCTAAATAAAACAAAGTCTTCAAAACGGAATAAATTAAGGCGGAATAAAGCTGAGACGCGTCACGGAAACAGGCTGCCGCGCGACTCGCATAGAGGCTGCGCGACTCGCCCGCCCGCGCGACTCGCCTGGTGGCCATGCGACTCGCCTGGCGGTCTGTTCGCCTTCACAGTTTCTTTCGTCGCTTCCTCGCTCCGTGTCTTCTATTGGGCTCTCCAATTCTTCATGAGTCATTCATTCTTGGCCCAACTACGATTGAGATCAAAATCCTCCAAATAGCTCATATTACATTCGTACCAAAATAACACAAATATACCACAAGATACTCGATTAAGCTCACAAAAAATACACAAAAACCGTCGTAATAACTACGACTAAATCCGGCCCATCAATATATATATATATATAGAGGTAGGTTCAAATAAGGGCAACAACTATTTTAAGGGCATAAGGTCAAGTGTTAAAGTTACACAAAAAGTGCTTAAAGTTACACGAGATGAGTGATAAAGTTACACTTTATTACTTGAAGTGATAAAAGAGCTGAATGTTATAGCTACATATCAATTTTAAACAAATGCAACTTTATCGTATGTCATGTGTAACTTTAATATACACTTACTGAAACATGTTGCCCTTATTTGATCCTACCTCTATATATATATATATATATATATATATATATATATATATATATATATATATATATTGTAGACACTCGAATTATCTTGTTATTTTTTTCTTGCAAATTTAGATTTCTGGTTTGCTAAAAAAAATTATGCACCCCATTCCTAAATCCTGAGTCCGCCACTGAGATCCGGCATGGTGGTTGTATAAGAAATTAAGAGGTGCTATAATAAATTTATAAGAGTGGTAAATTGGTAATTAGAATTATTAAACGATAAATGAGTACACTTAGCATATCTGAAATTTTAATTAAGAACTTCGATCTGCAGATTATCCATATTTGGTTCGGATCCATCAGATCTGGACCGGATCTTGATCCACTGATAGAGATGCGGATATGGATCTGGATTAATGCGGATCTGGTCCGTTGCTATCCCTACCCGCATATGACCTTACTAAGTTTTTCTATCACTTAGTCATTTAGTAGTCGAAATTTGAGAAGAATTCAAGACTCACTTCATTAAAGAGGTGAAGAGGTGAATTAATTAGGTTATCAATTTAAAATGTAAATTAACATTGTTAAATAAATCAAGCTAAGGCCAGTTTAAAATATAGTCGATAAAAGTACAAATTTTTAACCACGAGTTAGCAATATTCTAAACAACCTACAACTCAAATCAACGGTGATCAGAATTTCGTGTTATGATCATAAAACAAAGTGGGAAAAAAAATTGAAAAAAAATAGTAGAGAAAAGTATGCATTAAAACATCAAACACAAGAAATACACAGTTAATGTATAAGGGACTAAGTCCACCCAAGCCTTTAATTTTAACACATACTCCCTCCCATTCTTTGGATTCCTACCATAAGTTGATTATATGTGAGTAGTATTTTAATCAAATGGTAGGAATCCAAAGAATGGGAGGGAGTACTAACTAGTGCATGGACCCGTGAAATTCATGGGAGTTGTTTGGGATAAATTCCGCTTCCTCAAGAAATGACGTGGAATACTTACGGTCAAAAAGTCAAAGGATCATATACAAAGAAACTACGGAATAACACTCGAAAGTCAAAAGTCAAAGTCATAAAAGTTGGGAACCCGATACAAGGGAAAGTCAACGAGGCAACGCAGGAATAAAGTCCAGCAACAACATTGGGCCGAGCAGCAGCCAAATCCCAAAAGTGGGCCGAAGATAGCCCAACCACCAAAAATAACCCTACCCCAAACAAAGGACCCAGTCAACCAACAACTCCCTAGATTCTAGGGTAGTGCCACCAGAGCAGGAGAGAAATCAGGAGAAAGAGAAGAAAAACGTTACATACAACGACCTAAGGGAAAGGGAGGAGATATAAGCGCAACGACAAGAACAAAGGGATCATAAAACCCGTCTTCCAAAAACCTCAACTCCAATAAAGCATACTAGCAACATATTTCATCCGATAGCCTAAAATCAATACTTGTATTCTTTATTCGTTCTCTTCATTCATAGTAGATACTTGGCTGGATTCCGACTCCCCCCGCGGTTTTTCCCACATTGGGTTTCCGCGTCACCAATCCTCGTGTCTCTTTACTTTCTTTGTCATTCGTTCATTTGCAGATTCGATTCATTCTATTAGTTAGCGAAACGTTGGCCCGATCACTTTAACCCGCAACTTAAATCGTAATCCGGTAAATTTTTACCAAAACAATTTGGCGCCCACCGTGGGGCAAAGTGATCGTTTGCTAGCCAAAATTCTACAGTGAAGTAACCTACCATCATGTCTGGATCCGATCAAAACCTTGTCAGTAGCCAAGATGCCTTCATCCAGCCTGCTGGAGGAACGCCGTCCTCAGGGGCAGCAAGCCCGTTCATCGCACCATCCACTCAGGCGACCCCTGTCAGTCTGACGGCAGGGCATACACCAGCAACCTCCAGACCACCTCAAGGGCCCCCAACATCAAGGACGCTTAACCCTTTCAGAACTAGTAAAGAGGGTGCGTCATCCAAGACACCGGCTCATGGAGGGTTGTATGGAGATGCCCTCAGAATTCCGTCAGCCCCAGATCCTGTGATGGAGATACTTCAGGGGATCAACACTCTGCAGCAAGCGATGAAGACCTTGCAGAAGGACAACCGGGACATCAGGGCTCAGATAAAAGCGGCATCAAGACCACCATCCGCTCCAGTCCAGCCGTCGCCAGAGATCCTGCCTATGATATCTGGAGGAGAGCCAAGCTTCCACAGAGAACCCGCCGTCAGTGGGCAAACCTCCAGGGCGATTCCTCAAAAGGTGGTCACTAGGCTGGATCTGGAACTATCACCACTCATCCAAACCGTTGTGCCACAAGGGCTAGGCTACCTGACCCATGGGCCCACACCCGACAGATCGTGCGTCTCAGGTAATCTCTTCTCCGGCATTGAAAACCGAGAGACTAATTCATTATCTCTTACAGGTACCCCAGTCCATCAAACGCCAGGATGGCAACCAGCGCAATCACCAGGAATGTATCCCTTGTCCAACAACCAACCCACTAGAGGGGCGTGGGCAAGATCTACTCCCAACCAACAGGCGCCAAGATCGCAGCCAGAAGCGCCAGTCAACCCGTCGACTATCGGCAACAGTCCGCTTCCTGGAGTAACCTGGCCATCCAGAGCCTCGTTCCAGCAAGCACCAGAGTGGCAGCCCGGACCTGAAGTAGTTGCGTTCCCTCCGCCGCCTCCTCCAAACAGTCTACACCTTGGAGGACCCCAGACAGGAAGTACACCCTTCAGTTTTTTCCCTCCTTCCTCTAACCCTCTTTCAGGAACTAATAGCGCTGCAGACCAGCAGTACCAAGAACTGAAAGAGCTGAGGGAGCTGATCAACAAAATTCCTGGAATGTCGCGCCCCCTGGAGAGAGCAGCCAGAGACAGCTATGCAGACTCACCCTTCATTGATGATCTGGTCTACGTTGCTGTGCCCAAGGGCTTTGTGCCACCAGCCATGACGCTCTATGATGGCACTGCAGACCCCTTGGATCACATCAACCAGTACAAGCAGAAAATGATGGTGGTAATCGCCACAGGGCCTCTGAAGGAAGTCTGCATGTGCAAAGGGTTTGGCTCCACCCTCTCAGGAGCAGCCCTCCACTGGTTCGTTGGCCTGCCGAACAGAAGTATCACCTCCTTTGCTGATCTGGTTAATGCCTTCAACCAACAGTTCGCCAGCAGCAGAAAGCCAGAGAAACAGACTAGTGATCTATATCGGGTGGTGCAGAAATTCGAGGAGTCTACGCGAGATTTCCTCAACAGATTCAACAGGGAGAAAATGACTATTTCCAGATGTGACGTGGCCACCGCCATAGAAGCCTTCCGTCAAGGGCTTCTCTAGGATTCGGATCTTTACAAAGATCTCACCAAGTATCCTTGCGCTACATTCGAAGATGTGCAAACTGATGGTGAGGGATTCGTCACGTCCCAACCGTCAATAATATAACCGGCTAACCTAACTAGGGTAGATAGGGTAAGTCGGGTCGAATCCACGGGGACGGTAAGAGGCGTCTAGACTAAGTCGGCCCAAATACGAGACTAAGTCAACGAGCTAAACTAGAGAATGATAGAGGGGGAGAAAGCTAGACTAAGACTAAGTCTAAGGAGAAAGCAAACAAAGGAGAACGGGCTAGGATTAGGTCGAAGTCAAAGGGGCAATGGAATGGTCAAGGGAGGACTAGAGTGAAGGAGGTAGTAGGGTAATCTAGGTTGGTCCGGGCTCTCGCAACTTAGACTCACCTAGAGGTTTCACCTAAAACCCATCTCGGCGATACTCAACACACTCGGGGTTCTAGCGCGCTATGGTCCTAGGTCGGATCCGGGCTCTCGCAACTTAGACCGGCCTAGAGGTCTTCCTCACCGGGCTCTCGCAACTTAGTGAGGGGACCGAACCCACAACAAACGAACACCCACAAAAGAAATGCAAGAAAACAAGCATTCGCACATACTTAGTCATTCAAGCAATTCAACAAACATGTGATGTGCATCAAACAAGAGGAAACCCAAATCTTTCACCAACATCTCTAACCAACCCTTAATCACCCAATTAACACCCTAATCACCTTACTAACCATAGCAAGAACACTACTCTAACATAATCAAACTAAAACTAACACTAACAAGAGGAATCAAAACAAACAACAAAACTATCATTATGAAACTAACAAGAATAAGAACAAACTATAACAAAGATGGAAACTTGAATGAAATAAACAAAGATTAAGAGTAAAAGGATGAGAAAGATTGTACCAACTACAAAGGAATGAAAAGGAGAACACTTGCATAGAAGATAACCCAAATTCATCCACCAAGGTTGTCAAGCTTGGATGGATTCTTCAAGAGATCCTTAATACAAGCACTAATCTACGATTAACTACTAATTACCGACTAATCTACACTAATCTAATCTAATCTAACCTAAAGTAGTCTAGGGTTTTAAGGATATAAGGGTGCATGTATTATGATTACAAGAGGAAGGGTATAAATAGGGTTACAAATGAAAGGAGAAGAAAGGAGCATTCACGGGCCTGAACTGGGCTCATCCCGGTTGGGATGAGTTGGTCCCGATCGGGATGGGCCACCCTTCTCGGTCGGGAAGGACTTTCCCGATCGGGATGGGCTCACAGTAGCCGCTCTTCATGCTTCCTTCATCCCGAACGGGATGAGGCCATCCCGAACGGGATGGGTCTTTGTAGGCCTCCCTTAAGAGCTCTTTGGTCCTTCCTTGCCTCTCATGGGCTTCCCACCGATTCTCGGGACTCGGGATCGGGTCTCGGAGGCTCGGGATTGGATCCCAAGGTCTCGGGGTCGATTCCAAGGTCTCGAGTCATCGTTCCTTTATCTCGTTGGCTCCAAAATGTGTACGTATTGAGTCGGAATCGCTCCAACTATTCCAATTCGGCCTCGGGAACCTGAAACGAACTAAAGGAAGCATAAGAAGCCCATGAATCGCTCCAAAGAAGCGATTCCACAAGGAAAAAGGGACCAAAACACAACAAATAGGCACTACAAACTACACTTATCAACTCCCCCACACTTAACCCTTACTCGCCCTTGAGTAAGCACAAACTAACTACTACACTAGCCGAATGGGTATTAGCGCACCCTACGCCCCTTCAACTCACGCGAGTGCACTTAGAGGACAAGTGCACTCCGCAAGGCAAGTTGGGTCTTGCGACAAAACTGTGGATGCAACCGGACACAAAACACATAAACAAACAAACATACAAACAACACATAATCGGTTGCACCCAAAACAAAAGAAATACCGCTTCCCTCAAAAAGCGGTGAATAAAACACCAATTTAGGACTCGAGGTAAGCGACAACGTTCCCAATCTAGCAATACAAACCAAGGTGGACTAAACCCTAATAGTATGACGATAAAGCAATAAAAACATTGGTAACTTACCTAGGTCCTCCTAACTTTCTAAAAACGTACTACGGGACGATCGGCGGAGTGGGAAGTGATGATCCACGGTGTTAGTCGACATTGTAGGTAAGTGAGACCCCGCCCCCTTTAGCGTGAGCCAAGAGGGTCGTCCCGTGTCCAAGACCGCCTAACTAGTCCAAGTAAAAAGGGTGGAAATATTGCAAAATGGGGGAAGACCGACTAATGCCGCTATCATCCTTCCTAGGGACTCGGTCCTTTGGTAGGCTCTTCACGGCAAAAGTCGGGAAAAGGCTTATTTTGAGAGGATTTCTTTTTGTGAGACGGGTTTTCTTTTGGCATTTTCTTTCCTTTTGACATTTTCATTTGTTTGTTGCCATGCCATTTCTTTTTCTTCTTTTCTATTTTGTTTTTGGCTTTTGTGCCTTTTCTTTTTCTTCATTCTTTTCTTTCTTTCATTTTTTTTTTCTTTTTCTTTTTTTTTTCTTTTCTTTGCCCTTTTTTGGCAAGATTTGGCATTTTTGGCACTTCTTGACAATTAAGAAAGAGAGAAACAACAAATTGCAAGTTATTGTGTGTGTATGTGAGGAAGGTAGGGTAATGGGTAAGTCGGGGGTCGCGATCCCTCTTCAAACCCACAAAAAGTGGAGAACTTGGACTAATCAAGACAGTCCTAAACACGGTCACCTAGGGGACGAGACTCGGTAACCAAGGCCTTTTCACACCGTGGGTGGTCATAACGGTCAAAAGTGCAAATCCCGTAGTAAATTCCTAGTAAGCTAGGTGGACTCAAGGTAAAGGACCAACGAACTCATTGATTTAGGGTCATTCTACTAGATTAAAGTCCAAGACTCGATTTACACTACTAGGAAGGGAAAATAGACACTCACACACTAATCTCTAAACCGGGTTTTCGAAAACGGTTTACGCACAAGACACACAACACACAAACAAAGACTCAACGAGAACGAAAGAAAAAAAGAAAGAGCAACAAAACAAGAACAACACAAAACGGACACATACGCAACACAAACACCACCCCGATATTCCACACAAGCCATCAATCAACCACAACCTTTACAAGCTCCACCCGAGCATCCTTCATCACAATCTTCTTTAATACTTCACAAGAAATAAAGAGGGAAAAAAGGATAGAAGATGTTACCGGATTTCTTCAAAGCTTTTCCAAAATTAACGGTGATTAGGCAACCTATAAGGAAAAGGGAGGCAAAACAAACACAATACAACAATAACACGACACAAGGACACAAAATGAAAACACAAAAGAGAAAATCTTTTTGATTTTTGTGAAATTTTTCAATTTTTAGGGATTTTTAAGATTTTTCGGAAAAACTAAGAAAATAAAACTAAACTATGCTAGAATATCGCTCCCCCACACTTAAATCGAGCCATGTCCTCATGCTCGATCGTAGGGTGTGGAGAGACAAAAGAAAAAGAAAAGAAATTACGAAAATAAAGCTAAAAATCAAAAATAAGGTGAAGAAAAAGGTAGAAGGTGTCCGGCCGGGGTGTAGTCAAGTCACCATGGGCCGAGACAAGAAAAAGATATGGATGGGGGAAGAAATAAAAAGAAGGAAATAAAAGGAAATGGGAGGGGAGGGCTAGGTGTAATCAAGTCACCTAGCCCGGATTCCGCCTAAATCCGACTAAATCCTCAAAAAGAAAGTGAAAATCTTGTAAAAATTTTGGATTTTTGAAATGACTCTCGATGTAATCACATCATCGAGAGTCGGGAGCAAAACATACCAAGGCCTCAAAGGCCACCATGACACAAAGGGGAAGGGGATAGACAAGGGGAAAACAAGCAATATAAGACGGAAAAGAAAGGATAGTTGCCGTACCGACCGGTTAGCAACTCACTCGCTCCATCGTCTCAATGAACAATAAAGGCGCTTGCTTGTCTTCATCATTGCTTTTCCGCTTCATTCTCGATAAAACGTATGGTAGAGGGTGTGAAGGGGGTGGGATTTGATGTGGATCCGGTGAGAGGTGAGGTGTACGGGTCATATGATAGGAGGAAGGAGGAGTAGGGAGGTTGGGAGGGGGCATATGGATGGGTGGAGACAAAGGGACCATCCCGGTCGGGATGGATGGTCCCGATCGGGTTGATGAACCCGTCCCGATCGGGAAGCTCTCGTCCCGGTCGGGAACACACTCCAGTAAGTCCGGATTTCAGCACCTTCATCCCGATCGGGATGGCTCCTTCCCGATCGGGATTCTTCATCCTTCCCGATCGGGAAGCCCTCTTCCCGGTCGGGATGAGTCTTCTTTGCTTCCCCAAGTCCAAAAGCTTATCAAAGCTTCAAAAACCGACTTCCTCGCTCGCAAACCAAACTCCATCATCGACCACTCCTTTCTAGGAGTCACCTTCACTTCACCTATCACAATAAACTCAAACAAAACATCAAATTCACTCCCTCACATCGCTCATAAAAATACCAAATCAATTACAAGAATATCACAAAACTACCAAAATCAAGAGATAAAACACAATTACAAGCACAAGTACTCTAAAGAAGAGAGGAGGGGAATATACAACATGACGGTTCTTTTAGGAACTCCGTCAAACCTAGGATGGTGGACTCCATTCTTCAACCATAGCCCTCAAGGGCATGGAGGAGCAAGTCGAACGCGCTACCGACATCGTAGTGAAGGCCCAAGAAGCGTTCGAGCTTAACCGACCTCCACGGCCTCCAAGGAGGAGGCAAGAAGTAGGATCCCCAAGACCCGACATCATCTTCATAGTAGTCTCCGGGGTCTCTCCATCCTACGAGCTTCACCGAACTCTCCCTCCCTAAGCATTGCCTCCAATCACAAGCAAGCTTCATCTCCAAGAAACAAGGCACAAAAAGCGGTTTTGGCCTCATTTCCTCGTTGTACACCCCCACACTTGCCTCAAGTTGTGGTTCCCCATCTTCATCACTTGGCCACACATCGTCATGGAGGAGAGAATCGAAACTTCTACCGGCGGTTTCAATCTCTTCCAAACCATCTCTCGGTGTACTAGCAAGGGGCTCTTGATGCATATCCACATTATCGCATAAGGGCAACTCAAGGCTAACAATCTCACCCAACAACTCTACAAACTCCACCAAACCATCCCACTCACTATCCTCCTCCAATTCTTCACCAATGATGCCTTCACCAAGAGTCATCTCCTCATTCGTCTCTTTTTGGGTAGACGATTGAGGTTCTTCAAAGCAAATCTCTCTCTCAAAGGGAACTACATCGGCGGCTTCGTAATTAGGTTGCTCCGCTCTCTCAAGTGGGCACCCTCCATCTAAATGTGATGCTCGGGATAAAGACATTACGGTTTGAACCGCTAATGCATTTAAATGAGCATTCCTCGCCTCGTTTCCCCTTCGAATTTGGGCCATTAATTCCTCTTGTTGTTTTCGCAATTGAATGGCCGTTTCTTGAAGGCTCCTTTGCATTTGAAGCATCGAATGATGAAACTCCGAGCTTGGCATTTGGTGGTCATTGGGGTCTTGTAAAGCTCTTTCATAATCTTGATGATGCCCAAGGGGCGGGGCATCATATTGTTGGTAGCAAGGTTGGGGTGGTTGGTAGTATTGTGGGTCATAGGGTTCATATTGTGGTTGGGGTGGAGGGTAATATTGTGGGTCTTGGGGGTACTGGCTTCCATATGGTGAATCTTGATTGAACATGGTGGGTTCACAATCATAGCTCGAGTAATAGCCACCATGGTCGTAGGAGTGATAATCATTCACTTGTTGGTAGCCATATTCATACTCTTGAGGATCATACCCATCTTGATTACCCCAAGAAGCTTGATCATGGTAGAAGGACGTCATGTCATAGCTTTGGTTCAAGGAAGAAGAGTGGTAGCTCATATCGGCTCCCGAGTGTGTGGAGTTTAGATCAAACCCCATGCTTGCTCGAAAATCGTAGTCCATACCCGGTTGGAAACCACTCATCCTAGCAACCGTCCGTTTAAGCGGCTCTGAGTTGCAAGAAGAAGATAATCACCACCTCTAAGCACAAACTGTAGACTAAGAACAAACGTGAGAAGTCTAGTGCTTTTTGGGCACTAGACAAGAGAGAAATAAACCACACACAGAAGAAGCAAAGTAACCAAAAAGAAAAAAAAGAAAACACAAACACAAAGACAAAGTCAAGCAAATAGGAAAACAAAGTCTAAACTAGCACCGTCCCCGGCAGCGGCGCCAAATTGATGGTGAGGGATTCGTCACGTCCCAACCGTCAATAATATAACCGGCTAACCTAACTAGGGTAGATAGGGTAAGTCGGGTCGAATCCACGGGGACGGTAAGAGGCGTCTAGACTAAGTCGGCCCAAATACGAGACTAAGTCAACGAGCTAAACTAGAGAATGATAGAGGGGGAGAAAGCTAGACAAAGACTAAGTCTAAGGAGAAAGCAAACAAAGGAGAACGGGCTAGGATTAGGTCGGGGTCAAAGGGCTAATGGAATGGTCAAGGGAGGACTAGAGTGAAGGAGGTAGTAGGGTAATCTAGGTTGGTCCGGGCTCTCGCAACTTAGACTCACCTAGAGGTTTCACCTAAAACCCATCTCGGCGATACTCAACACACTCGGGGTTCTAGCGCGCTATGGTCCTAGGTCGGATTCCAGGCTCTCGCAACTTAGACCGGCCTAGAGGTCGTCCTTACCGGGCTCTCGCAACTTAGTGAGGGGACCGAACCCACAACAAACTAACACCCACAAAAGAAAGGCAAGAAAACAAGCATTCGCACATACTTAGTCATTCAAGCAATTCAACAAACATGTGATGTGCATCAAACAAGAGGAAACCCAAATCTTCCACCAACATCTCTAACCAACCCTTAATCACCCAATTAACACCCTAATCACCTTACTAACCCTAGCAAGAACACTACTCTAACATAATCAAACTAAAACTAACACTAACAAGAGGAATCAAAACAAACAACAAAACTATCATTATGAAACTAACAAGAATAAGAACAAACTATAACAAAGATGGAAACTTGAATGAAATAAACAAAGATTAAGAGTAAAAGGATGAGAAAGATTGTACCAACTACAAAGGAATGAAAAGGAGAACACTTGCATAGAAGATAACCCAAATTCATCCACCAAGGTTGTCAAGCTTGGATGGATTCTTCAAGAGATCCTTAATACAAGCACTAATCTACGATTAACTACTAATTACCGACTAATCTACACTAATCTAATCTAATCTAACCTAAAGTAGTCTAGGGTTTTAAGGATATAAGGGTGCATGTATTATGATTACAAGAGGAAGGGTATAAATAGGGTTACAAATGAAAGGAGAAGAAAGGAGCATTCACGGGCCTGAACTGGGCTCATCCCGGTCGGGATGAGTTGGTCCCGATCGGGATGGGCCACCCTTCCCGGTCGGGAAGGACTTTCCCGATCGGGATGGGCTCACAGTAGCCGCTCTTCATGCTTCCTTCATCCCGAACGGGATGAGGCCATCCCGAACGGGATGGGTCTTTGTAGGCCTCCCTTAAGAGCTCTTTGGTCCTTCCTTGCCTCTCATGGGCTTCCCACCGATTCTCGGGACTCGGGATCGGGTCTCGGAGGCTCGGGATTGGATCCCAAGGTCTCGGGGTCGATTCCAAGGTCTCGAGTCATCGTTCCTTTATCTCGTTGGCTCCAAAATGTGTATGTATTGAGTCGGAATCGCTCCAACTCTTCCAATTCGGCCTCGGGAACCTGAAACGAACTAAAGGAAGCATAAGAAGCCCATGAATCGCTCCAAAGGAGCGATTCCACAAGGAAAAAGGGACCAAAACACAACAAATAGGCACTACAAACTACACTTATCACAAACCAAAGCGATGGCAGCCATCAGACTAGAGGAAGATTCGGGCCCCAGAAGGGCTACATATGGTTCTGAGCATGTCTCCAGGAAGGCACCAGCAGAGAAGAGAGGCGAAAGATCCAAGCCCTACGACAGAAATGTGCACAAGATCTCTGAAGAAAAAGATTGGAAGGAGAGCCCAGGACTCCCACCTAAAATAAGCGAGTACGGGTTCTCTACCAACCTTGCTGGTCTGCTCAGGGCCCTAAAAGAGTTGGGGCGCAAAGTCAGGTGGCCCAGGAGACAAGAGTATACTAACGACCGTCGGGACGCCAGCAAGAGGTGTGAGTTCCATGATGATATTGGGCACAACACCGAAGAATGTGTCCTCCTCAGGAAGGAAGTGAAGTTCCATTATGATCAGGGAAACCTGGACTATCCGGTATCCAGAGGCTCCAGCAGGATAAATGCGGCAGACCAAGTGTTGCCCTCGCCTCCTCCACTGTGCAACAGAATTGTCAATGTAATCACAGGAGGATCGGAATTGAGCGGCCTAACTTATTCGGCGGCCAAAAGGCACGCTTCCCAGTCCAGAGGAGATAGGCCAGAGCACTCCTGTAGAATCAGCTGTCCGGACCTTCCAGCCGTCACCTTTGATGAATCTGATGCGGAACCCTCTCCGGAGTCCCACCATGATGCCCTAATCATCACGCTCTTCATAGGGAACTGCACTGTAAGGAAGATACTGGTGGACATCGGAAGCTCTGTCAACCTTATCATGTTGGAGACTTTGCAGAACATGGGACTCAGCGAGGAGGACCTAAGCAAAAGAGCAGTCCCCCTCATAGGCTTCAGTGGGGAAACCAAATACTCCCTGGGAGAAATTACAATTCCCACCTATGCTGGAGGAGTAAACAAGCAGGTACGGTATTTGGTCATTAACGGTCCGTCCACTTACAACATGATCCTAGGAAGACCGTGGATACATGAGATGAAGGCCATCACATCCACCTACCACCAATGCTTGAAGTTCCCCACGCCCTGGGGAGTGCAGAAGATCAGCGGTGATCAGAGGGAGGCCAAAGACTGCTACAGAGTGGCGTTGAAGAAAATGGCAAGTCCTCCAGCATAGCAACTACATAGCCTTCACCTACCTCTGCAGGAGTATCTTGAGCCCCCTCAGACGGAGATAGATGAAGTCAACTTAGACAAACAACACCCAGAGCGAAAAGTGCTAATCGGGTCAGAATGCACAGGTAATATCCGACAAAATCTTATTGAATTATTAAAAACTAACATAGATTGTTTTGCTTGGTCCCATGATGATATGGTAGGAATAGATCCGAGTATCATAACTCACAGGTTAAGCGTGGACCCGAGCTACAAACCAATCCAGCAGAAGAGGAGGAAGTTCGCTCCAGAGAGGAACCAAGTCATAAACCAGGAGGTAGATAACTTGCTGGCTGCCGGAAAAATTAGAGAAGTAAAGTACCCAGAGTGGCTATCCAACGTGGTAGTAGTCCCAAAGAAGAACAGCAAGTGGAGAGTATGCGTCGACTTCACCGACCTGAACAAGGCATGCCCGAAGGACCCATTCCCCCTGCCACATATAGATGCCATGGTGGATGCCACAGCAGGTCATGAGATGTTAACCTTCCTCGACGCATGGAGTGGATACAACCAAATCAAGATGCATCCAGCAGATCAGGAGAAAATTGCGTTCAGATCTGAGAGAGGTATATATTGTTACAATGTTATGCCTTTTGGTCTGAAAAATGCAGGATCCACCTACCAGAGGCTGGTTAACATGATGTTCAAGAAGCAAATTGGCAATACCATGGAGGTGTATATTGATGACATGGTCGTCAAGTCTAAGCAAGCCTCGCAGCACACGGCACACCTGGAGGACGCTTTCAACACCCTGAGGGAGTACAAGATGAAATTAAATCCTTCCAAGTGCACATTCGGAGTATCCTGTGGAAAATTCCTGGGGTACATGGTCACCTAGAGGGGAATTGAAGCTAGTAAAGAGCATATCAAAGTCATCCTGCAGTTGGAGTCTCCACAGAAACCGAAAGATGTGCAGCGGTTGACCGGAAGAATTGCCGCCCTGAATAGGTTTATCTCCAGGTCCTCGGACAGGTGCCGTTTATTCTATGATATCCTGAGGAAGGCTCAAAGATTTGACTGGACGGAGGAGCATGAGAAAGCATTCAAGGAGCTAAAGCACTACTTGAGTACTCCACCACTCCTGTCAAAGCCGAAACCTGGAGAACCGCTCTTTCTGTACTTATCGGTGACTGAGGTGGCGGTTAGTGCAGTATTGGTAAGGGAACATGAAGGAGCGCAACATCCTGTCTACTATGTCAGTAAGTCTCTGCTTCCTGCAGAGACTAGGTACACGTCCCTTGAAAAACTTGTACTTGCACTTGTTACAGCATCATATAAACTGCGTCCTTATTTTGAATCACACATTATATCTGTAATAACAAACTACCCACTGAAAACTATTATGAGAAAACCTGAGTTGTCAGGTAGGATGGCAAAGTGGTCTATGCACTTGAGTGGCTTCGACTTGAGGTTTGTCCCCAGAACAGCAATCAAGTCCCAAGCGTTAGCAGATTTCATATCTGACTTCAGCCCAACGCTGCAGACACAAGCAGAGAAAGACATTATTCTTCTGGAAGAAAACAAGGGCGAACAGGTGTGGAAGCTCAACGTAGATGGCGCCTCAAACATGAGAGGATCCGGAGCAGGGTTGGTGCTCAGGTCACCTCAGGGAGATCTCATAGTCGAAGCAGTCCGATGCGATTTTCGAACAATGAACAATGAAGCAGAGTATGAAGCTTTAATCTTGGGTCTCCAGTTGTCCCTAGATCTTAAAATCAAGCAACTGGAGGTGTATGGTGATTCCCAGTTGATAGTCAACCATATGAATGGTTCATACGCGGCGAAGGATTCCAAGATGATGGCTTACCTTGAAGTGGCAAAAGATCTCTCCTTGAGGTTCACAGAGTTTCAATCAACCAAGTTCCGAGGGAGCAAAACGTGGAAGCAGACGCCTTAGCAACTCTGGGGGCAACCTTCAAACCAGGAGAAGTATCCACCATACCCATAGTCCATGTGCTGGAGCCAGCAATCTGGAGAGGCGCACAGGAACAGGAAACACCAGAAGGGGATTCACCAGATCGAGGACTGCAATGGTTTCAAGAAGCAAGGATCTGCAGAACCACAGCAGAACCGGAGGAGATCTCCGACTGGAGGAAACCCTACAAAGACTGGCTGCAAGATGATATCCTGCCAGCAGACAAAAGAGAAGCCCGAAGTTTCAGGATGAAGGCATCCAGGTATACCCTCATTGATGGCGTGGTATTCAAGAGATCGACCGCCGGACCATACCTAAGGTGCCTAAGCCAGGAGGAAGCAGAGATGGTAATGCATGATCTCCACAGCGGAGAGTGTGGAAATCATGCAGGGGGCAAGAGTCTATCCAACAAAGCACTTCGCCAAGGCTACTATTGGCCAACAATGCGCAGGGACGCCAAAGAGAATGTTAACAAATGTGACGCCTGCCAAAGACATGCACCGGTCAATCACCAGCCAGCAGAACCGTTGCATCCAATAATCTCTCCTTGGCCCTTCATGAAGTAGGGAATGGATATTGTGGGCAAATTGCCAAGAGCACCAGGAAATAAAGTCTTTATGCTTGCAATGACCGACTACTTCTCCAAGTGGATAGAAGCATAAGCGTTTCCTCAGGTGACTGAGAAGCAGGTTATATCCTTTATTAAACGTAACATTATCTGCAGGTTCGGTGTTCCCTCAGAGATCATCTGCGACAACGGGTCCCAGTTTATTGGCAATAAAATGGAGGCCTATTGCGCCAGGTGGAATATCGCTCTAAACAAGTCTACTCCCAGAAATCCTCAGTCCAATGGTCATGCGGAATCCAACAAAAAAATTGTGATAGATAACCTGAAGAGGAGACTGGAGGAAGCAGGGGGCAGATGGGTAGAGGAGCTTCCCTTGGTGCTATGGTCCGACAGAACCACACCTAAGGTGGCTACAGGGCAGAAACCTTTTAGCTTGGTCTTTGGTGATGAGGCGGTCATCCCTGCAGAGGTGAGGGTACCCACTCACAGATATGGCTGCATAACAGAAGAAAGAAACCAGGTTGAAATGGCAAACAACTTGGACACCATAGACGAACTCAGAACTGATGCCCAGATCAGAATGGCCTCCTACAGGCAGACGGTCGGCAGAAGCTACAACAAGAATGTCAAAGTCAGAATCCTGCAGGAAGTAGACCTGGTCCTCAGGAAAGTATTCCAGAACACCAGAAACCAGCAAGCGGGGAAATTCGCTTACAATTGGGAAGGGCCCTACCAGGTGGAGAAAGTAGTTGGAAATGGAGCCTACCGACTTATGACCATGGAAGGAGAAATCATCCAAAACCCTGGAACATAGTACACTTGAAAAAATACTTCTTCTAAGTAAAAGTCACCAGAAGCATGGGCCACTGTCGCTAGAACTAAGACATTCAATCTGCCAGATACACCTCCACCAGAGCCCAGGTTCAATCTCATCTTTCGTCTTTTTAAATCTACTCTATCTTTCAAAATATTTCCTGGTTGCAAAGTCTTTCAAGATTTTTCGTCTTTTTAATTTCCGCATACACCCGAAAAATTTGAGTACCTTTTGAGAAAGTCTCAAGACTTAGCTCATTTTCATATACCTCAAAATTTAATTCGATTTTCGTGTAACTCAAAAAGTTAATTCGATTTTATGCCTTTTTCATATCTCAAAATTTGAAACTTCTTTCATATGTTTTCAAGATTTAATTCTTTTTCTTCCACACCCTCAAATTTTGAGTTTCTTCTCACATGTTTTCATTTTATACCTTTTTATGTACCACTAAAATTGAATCTTCCCCCTTCACACTTTTTCTGAAATGTGATTCCCTCTCACGCAACACTTTTTACAACATGACATTTTTGTCAAACTTCTCTTCAACTAAAATTGACAGCTGATCTGGTGGAGTGTATAACTTCTACAGAAGGCGTGCGTCTTGTGCTAAGTGCTTACAACCAGGACATCACAGTCTCCTGCGCCACTTAGCACCCACGGAAAGCGTGGCACCTCCGACTGAGTGGGCAAACAAAACCCCAGGCCACCAACAGATGACAGCAACAACAACAAATCAAACACAGAAATATAGCAAAGTAAGCAGATAAGCAATAAAAGCATTGTATCCAAGCAAGTTCAAAAACATTCTGCTCCCTTGAGCAGAGATGAAAATCCAAATATTCTGCTCCCCTGAGCAGAAAGAAATTCAGAATAGATCAAAATATTTTAACAAAATATTTTTTGCCACGCAGGGCAAGAACAACAAGAGTAATAGGCTGAACAGCCTAGATATTTTTCCCCTCAGGAGGGAGAGAGGCGAGGGGCTCCACCACCACAGCATCAACAATTGCGTCCACGGGTCCGGGTGCCTCCTGAGCTGTTGGGGGAGAAGAAACTGACTCCTCCACTACCTCCTCTTCCCCTTCAGCAAGCATCTTCAGATCAAAGCCATTGGGGAACTCCTCCTTCATCCTCTTCTCCAAGGCAGCCAGGTCCTAGTTCACATGCTCCCCCGCAAAGTAGGCGTTGACCATCTGGATTTCGGTACTCAGAGCAGACCAGCTAAGAGCCCCTACCATATTCTCCTGCAATGTCGTCACCTTCTCCTGGAGACCGGAGTTGACATCCTAAACCCTAGCAAGCTCAGCCTTCATCTCCTCCACGGCCACCTTCTGCTTCCCCTCCTCAGCAAGCTGTCTGTTGGCCTGATCCAGCTCCCCCTTCAGCTTTGCAGCCACGTCCCTCAGCTTTGTGGCCTCCTCCTTGGTTTGGTTAGCCTCCTCCTCTAGCTTCGTGGCCCTCTCCTTGGCCTGATTACCCTCCTCCAGCAGACGAGCATTGTCCGACTGAAGTTGGCTCCCCAAATCCCTGAGGTGGGATATGCCAGCTTTCAAGAAGAGACCCATCTGGAGAGTCTGATCAACACCGCAACAGTCAGTAATGCAATCTAAGTTGAAATTAACTCAAAGCCAGGAAAACAAAATCACCTCAAAACCGTGAGCGACGATATGGGCTGCCGTCTCGATCAGAGGCTCCCTAGCCATCACGGCCTCAGAGCCAGGGAAGAGAAACTGATCCAGAACAGACAGGTCCGACAGATTTCTGATGGTCCCGAAATCCCTAGGAAAGGTCATCACGACATCGTCGGAACCACACTCAGCGGAATGTGGAGCGGAGGGCTGAGGGGAGTCAGGCACATGAATCGCAGGTGTCTCCTCTGCAGAATTAACCCGTGCTGAGGGGGAGAGACCGCGCTTCCTCTTTGAGCTGGTAGAAGGAGTAGGAGAAGAACCAGAGCCCCTCCTAGAAGATGAGCGAGTAGCCATGCTCTTCCTTCTGATCCGGTCCAGGGTCATAGGAGTTTTTGCACTGCCTAATGAAGGCAGAGGCACAACATAAGTCCCACAAAAAAAAACAGAAAGAAAAAGAAAGGCAAAGTATAAATCTACTCAGCGAAATGACCCTCACCAGAAGACATGGTGTCAGCAAGAGGAGGACAGACGGCGTTACCAGAGGGGACGAAAAGGTTGTTGAAGGTAAGTTGTTCAGAACTTAGGCTGGAAAGCTTGGCAGCGAAATCGAGAATCGGCGTCACCTTTTCAAGCTGCTGTAGACCTACAACACGAAGTCAGTAAGAACCGTAAGTGTGCAAGAAAATTCAAGAACTGAGGACACGATGAGTACCTGTGACGGATCCCCACTCGGAAAAGAGATAATCACAAGGAAGGGGGGGAAAGGGAGTCAGCCTTCACGAAGATAAAGTCTCTGAACCATTCCGCGTCAGGAGGGTTGGGGGGAAAGATTATGCCGGGAAAGTTCTTGTCCTTTACACGCATTTTCACCTGACCACATCCCAGGGGCCTCACCTGGAACACGGCGCAGACATCGCGCAAGGAGAAATCCTTCTGATGGCGATGGTTCAGGACACAGAAGGACAATAGCACCCTCCAGGTATGGGGGGCCAATTGACACGGGGCTAGTTTGTAATGGGTCAAAAGCTCTTGGACAAGTGGGGGAAATGGAAAACGAAGACCTAAGAGAAGCGGATAGGCATACATGCAGATCCATCCTAGTAGGATGAAGTCCGCCTTCTGCCCAGAAGAAGGAGTGTAAACCTCGACCCCTTCACCAAAACCGAAAACCTCTCTGATGAAGGAGAGGTCCCCGTCGGTAAAAATGGAGTCGCAAGAATGTTTCTTGCCTAGAATGTTGGAGGGGGAAAACATCATCGGCGATGACGATGGAGAGGGAGCAGATGATTTGCCCCGATTCGATTTAGAAGCCATGGATGAGACGGAAAAATAACGAATAAGGACAAGAGAGAGTCACCTGAGCACGAGAAAGGCACGGCGCACGACGACAGCGGACGGCAGAAAACGAAGAAGTAAAAGCGGTTTGAATTTTGAAAAGAGATTTGAGTTATGAGAGAGGTAGAGGGAGTAGGAGTAAGTAGAGGAAGGGTAAGAGTGAATGGAGTAAAGAGGGGGAAGTAGTATGGGGAAGCGCGAGTAATTATGAAGGGAGGGGAATAAAGTCATCATAAGGGAGGAGAAGAGTCAGTTAGGAAAACGAGAAGAAGCAGACTAAAAGACAAACTCTATGAAGGAAAATCGTCACCAGAACCATGAGCAACGATCACAAACGAAAATTCCCGCCTAAGATGAACTTAGTCGGAAATTTGGGGGCATTTGTTTGGGATAAATTCCGCATCCTCAAGAAATGACGTGGAATACTTACGGTCAAAAAGTCAAAGGATCATATACGAAGAAACTACGGAATAACACTCGAAAGTCAAAAGTCAAAGTCATAAAAGTCGGGAACCCGATACAAGGGAAAGTCAACGAGGCAACGCAAGAATAAAGTCCAGCAACAACATTGGGCCGAGCAGCAGCCAAATCCCAAAAGTGGGCCGAAGATAGCCCAACCACCAGAAATAACCCTACCCCAAACAAAGGACCCAGTCAACCAACAACTCCCTAGATTCTAGGGTAGTGCCACCAGAGTAGGAGAGAAATCAGGAGAAAGAGAAGGAAAACATTAGATACAACGGCCTAAGGGAAAGGGAGGGGATATAAGCGCGACGACAAGAACAAAGGGATCATAAAACTCGTCTTCCAAAAACCTCAACTCCAAAGAAGCATACTAGCAAAATATTTCATCCGATAGCCTAAAATCAATACTTGTATTCTTTATTCGTTCTCTTCATTCATAGTAGATACTTGGCGGGATTCCGACTCCCCCCGCGGTTTTTCCCACATTGGGTTTCCGCGTCACCAATCCTCGTGTCTCTTTACTTTCTTTGTCATTCGTTCATTTTCAGATTCGATTCATTCTATTAGTTAGCGAAACGTTGGCCCGATCACTTTAACCCGCAACTTAAATCGTAACCCGATAAATTTTTACCAAAACAGGAGTCCATACGGTTTCCATTTATTATGTTTGTCATGGCACCAGGTTTTATCGTTGACCCAAATTCCTTGAACACGTGGTCATCAACTCATCATGCAAGTAGTTGCTCGGTGTGTTATCAATGTGAACGTCATAAAAACTAGATACATTACTGCGATCATATCCCTCACACATGACATCTTGCTCTTCATCATCCGCACCCGGTGCATCCCGTCTACTCCTTACAGACAGTACAGCTGACCACTTATTATCCATAGGATCGGTAACATAAAAAATTTGTTCAGCTTGTGATGCCATTATGAATGGATCATCCTTATTCCCAACCTTATCAAAATTTACCAACGTAAGTCCCGATTTGTCATCCTTTCAAAAGGGGAAGTGGTTTTTCCTTGTTTAAAAGAAATGCAACGATATCATATTATATTGAGATTGAGTACACCACTATTAACATCAACCCATTCACATCAAAACAGAGGTTCAGCGAAATCTGTGTAACCTAATACCAATATTTTCTGGATTATTATACCTTTTTTTTTAATCAAAGCGCGGGTATTTTATTAAATCAAATCAACCTTCGACAACTCAATGACAGTTGTCGGGAAGTCCGAGACAAATACAACCTCTTCACCCATGGTAGCACAAAATCGAGCCATCCAATGAGCCACTGTGTTCCCATCGCGCTTTACATGACTACAAGTAGAAAATTTAAAACGGTCCAATAACGTCGTCATATCATCGAAGCAATTCCCGAGCGGGCTCCTCCACCTTCCGCGATTTTTCACGTTGTGAATAATGTTATGCGAGTCACTCTCAAGAATAATCCTTTGATGTCCCTCCTCATAAGCCTTCATGAGACCCAAGCAAGCTGCTCTAGCTTCCGCAATTTTCGGGCTCCATCGCGCTCCCACCCTCTTGCACCCCACCTTCACCAACGCACCCGTCTCATCTCGTATTACAAAGCCAAGCCCAACCTCCCGTTCATTAAGGATGGTAGCGTCCACATTGATCTTGACCCATCCATGAGCTGGTTTCGTCCACCTATTCCCACATTGTTCATGAGATGTGACGCTACCAGGTGAATTTGGGGAGGATCGGGTTTCGAAAATATCCTTGCTGGATTATTATACCTTAATACTGCATATTCCCTCAAGTAGGACGTTTGTCCTTTAAACTAGCAAAGTGCATTGCCTCAAATTCTGAACAAACACCACTATTTTGCACTATGCTCAGCTCATCTTGTTTTTTGGTGAAAAAATTACGTCCATTATTGGCAAAACCATTCAAAAAGGCTGCTTTTACATTTGGAGCTAAACCAGGACGGAGTACTCTAGGGGAGAAGTCATCACCACTATCGTAATCAGTTAATTAGATAACATTCCTAAGACACTCTCCGAAACTCTTGTTATGTTCAATTGCAATCCACTTCTCGATCTTTTTTAGGTGAGCATTTTTCAGCTCATCTTGGTGTCGCTGAATATGAGGTTGGATTTCATCATCGTTGATAAGAACGTACATGTGTGTTAAATGCAACATGTCGGGTGTCAGGTCATTTTCAACACGGCTCCTTAAATCTTTTCCCGTCATGCATCCATTCATTGTGACGATTCTTAGGAAGTCCAATTAACTCGTCAGTTGAAAGGTGTGCATAACAATATGAAAGAGCTCCGTCGAAAATATCACGCTCAACAATACAACCTTTCGGACGGAATAGATTTAAAGTGTACTCCCTGTACACTTTCATCAACCTTTCAGAAGGATATTATTGTTATCTCAAGTACACGGGACCAAGGTATAAACTCTCTCTAACTAAGTGAACAGTCAAATAAATCATGATAGTGGAATACGAGGGTGGAAAATACATTTCCAACAAGCAAAGAGTGGTGACGACGAGGTTCTACAAAGTATCCCCCTCAGTTGGATCAATGACTTTGTCATATATGGACTGAAAGAACATGCACAATCTAGTTATATCATTTTGAATCTTTTCAGGTAAAATAGAACGATTGGCCACAGGTAATAATTGTTGCATCAAAGTGTGACAGTCCCGTGACTTTAACCCAGTCATTTTTAAGTCATTTATGGATAAAAGGCTCCTTATGTTCGATGAGTAACCTTGTGGCGCCTTTATTTAGAGTAGGCATGCACAAAATTGTTTTTTCTCATCTCGTGAAAGGGTATGACCAGCTGCCGGCAGACACGTACCATTTTTTCCCTTATGGTGCCAACTCGAGCCTAATTCCCATCTCCTTTATATCTTCCATAGTCGCCTTGTTGTCTTTGATCTTACCCGAAATATTCAAGAGTGTACTTATTATATTATCACATACACTCTTCTCAATGTGCATGAAATCTAGACAATACGTTGCCTGGAGGTTACACTAGTAAAGAAATTTATCAAAGAATATAGATCGCTTCTTATACTCACAACCTCACAGGTAGGCAACTTAGTAGACGTTATTACTCTTCATATAAGTTGTCTCAATGTCTTTGACTTTCTGATATATATACTCCAGGACCACCCAAGGTATGAGGTTCACGATGTTCTTGGTGCCCATTGAAGACCTTTTCTTGCCTACGATACCGATGATCACGGAGTAAGAACCTTTGATGTCCAACTATGCGTACTTACAAGAGCGAGGAGGACAAGTACTCAGCTTCAATATCCTTCTCACGCGACGGGCAAGCCTTTTCCCATGCACCATATGCCCACAATGGTTGTCGTAAGCCGGATAGTCATTTATTGTACAAAAAAACATTGCTCTCAAATTGAAACTCTCATACATATATTATACCCATCGTACACCTCTATTCCTTTATCCCACATCGTTCGCATGTCATCTAGAAGAGATGTCAAATAGACATCAATAATGTTTCCAGATTTTTAGGGCCAGAAATTAGCGAAGAGAACATTAAATAATTTCATTTCATGCACACATATGGAGGTAAGTTGTAGATAGCTAACACTACTGGCCACTTACTATGTTGGCTACTCATGTTTCCGTAAGAGTTCATTCCATCTGTGGAAAATGCAAGACGTAAGTTTCTGGGATCATTTTCGAATACAGGATACATAGCATCAAGTGATTTCCATTCTAAACCGTCCGCCGGGTGTCTTAACCTCCAATCGTTAATTCTCCCAGATTTATGCCAAGTCAAAAGTCTTGCGTTTGCTATTGGCAAACAACATTTTGAATCTAGGTATCACTGGAAAACAACACATCACTTTAGCTGAGATCCCTTCCTTACCCTTATAACTCCACACCATTACTTAGTCGTGATTATCCGTTGTTGTTGTACTATAGTAGAAACCTGGGTTTTTTAATAAGAGCACAGATCCTTACACAATAGCACGAGCAGAATCAAGGGTATTAAAGGCATAGCAAGACTCCTCTAATTTTGTATTTTTGGTTTGGTTAGTCTTGCTAACGGTCACACTGCCCCCAGGCTCGTCTTTGAGGGATGGCAAGGTGGGCTGCTGAAACGGGCCTCATTTTGTGAGGGCTTCGATTAAAAAAAAACAGTTTAGTCTATATATTTACTTTGAATTGCTTTCTATTAGCAGTTGCATCATCTTGGTTCAGTGGTTAGAGTTTAATGGTCTTGTTCATGTGTGTGTGGGTTCGATTTCCCCATCTGAGCACTTGTCTATTTTTTTATAAAATCATTAATATACATAAATTTATTTATTCTCAACGGAATCTTTCTTCTTTCATTTTTAATGCTACCTCCGTCTGACAAGGCTAAAGTCGTATCACCTATATCAAAATAATGCTAACGAACAATTAACAGATAGTTAGAAGTAGATAAGGGTCAAATCCACAAAGAGAGAAATGAAAATCGCTAATTATCTAATAGTCGATTCTAAACTATTTTAATTCCGGTTTATTTGATTTTTATCTAAACTAATACAATAATGTAAATTAATCGAGGTTTCAACAATATTAAAGAGGTCTAGGGCTTTTCGGTTCACTATGCAATTAAATTGGGTAAAGCTAATTAATCATTCATTCAATCAATCAAAGTTATTCAGGGCAAAGACATGACCTTTCAGATCTTTTGTCAACCTTAAGATAGATTCTGATGGGCTCTCGCAACTAACTAGATTATCCTACCCACTTACTTGTAAGTCTACCCTTACCAGGCTTTCGATCTTAGGTTCGGGTTTCTAAACATTCAACTAGTTCAACGTCTCAAACTAGCAAAAATCGATACACGACAAGTAGTAAGGAAATGGCATATGAATGATCAATCAAATATATAATTAAGCTAACATCCCCAATTCAATTAACATAGATCACCTTCAACTCTAGATGAATTATTTAGCTACTCAAACTAAAGGTGAAGCGATAAAAAAATTAAGCATAATACAATATGAAAATAAGGAAATAAGAAAAAGACCAATTACGTAGAACTAAAAGATTAAAGATCTAAAAGTATGGCTACAAACTAGAAGAATTTAGATGCTAATAAAAAGTCTAAACTAAAGTAAAGAATATGAAAACGTAATTACAACTGACCCTGAAGAGGGTAAATATACTAATAATAAGAAGTCTTACATCTCCTCATTTTCTAAATAATTAGGAAAAACTAACAAACTTAGAATATCACGTAAAATAAGAGTTATGGTAAGTTACGGAGTCCAAAAATATAAATCTCACAAAACGGCTTCAAACCGGTCGGTTCGGGTCTCTCCCGACCGGTTCAATGCTGCTCTGACCGGTTTGGGTCCGTCCCGGCTGGTTTGGGTGTCTCAACACTGCGCGATGAATTTAAAATGCTCGTTGTTTCTTCGTTACTTCTCGGATTTGAACGTGTAATATACTGTTGGAAAGCCAAGAGAAATAGATTTCCAACGCCACTTAAATAACCTCGATCGAAATTATAAAACTCAAGATATTCAGGTTTGAAGTTGACTCTTGTTTAGCGATCACTCTTTCTTCTTGATTTGCATTCGTTCGAGCTTTCCAACTTATTTCTTTGCCGTTTCTTATTGTTTCTTCACTCACGTCCTTATTTAAGTATTCACTTAGTATCCTCTAACTTTTATCACTTAGTATTCACTTTCAATTTGTGAAAAAAAATTAGACATGCGTAATATAAAAACCCAAAATCAGAGTTTCGTTCAGGGCCATCCTAAATGTTTACGACGACCCTACTGCCCCCTGTCATCCACTTCCCCTTCTTGACGTCTATCCCCGCATCCGTGATGCATACAAATGGTCGACCCAGAATAGTGAGAGTATGAATCCTCCAACATGTCAAGGAATAGGAATTCAACGATATTAAAAAGTTGCCTACTTTGATGAGCATATTCTCTAAATATGGTCGTTTTAGAGAACGACCCGCCAATTTCAAAGTCATAGGCGGTGGATTGCAACACACCAAGTAAGGCATGAGCTCACACTAGCTAGAACCAAGCTCACAAAGGGTCTTATCTATTTTATGTGTGCCTATAGTCCAAGGGATGAAATATCTACCGAGGTCCCTAAGTCTAGGGGAAACTTGTTTTGTAGGAGTGAACTACACTACTCCATTAATAATTATAGTCTCAACCTCACAAAAACACTTTTTTGTTAATTACTAGTTGGGATGACCGACGTTGTTCGGGCATTGTCATTCCGGTTTGCATTAACATAGATTTTCTTAAAAGATGCATTATTTTTAAGAGACACAAATTGTTACGGTTATAATTTAATGTACCTATATATTATGTTAGCTCATATCTCAATTTGATTAAAATATTCCACACAATGAATATAAAAACAAACAAATGAATAAAACGGAGAAAGTAGTTTACAACATTACTCGTATATGATCATAATGTATAATTTGTTAATATGTTCATTTCGGGTCGAAATTTGATACAATCCGTTCTTTTTATTGAATTATATATACACTACTTTTATAATCAGAGAAACTTTATTTTATAATTATTTGAAGTATAAGTATGATAGTTAAAGAATATACGGAGTAATAGGTACGATATTCATATTGATTTTTAATGACCCTAATCCGATTCGTGACCCGTATAAATATAACCTAACTTGTACATACCAGATTTGTATTTGATCAAACCCGTATTCTAACTCAACACGAGGTCGGACCCTACAAATCCGTTTAAGAAGTCGAGTTATTAAGATAACAAATATAGAAATAAAAAACTTAGGAGGGTAAAAAACAGAAGAATAATTTTCAAAAACTTAGGAGAGTAAAAGTGGCATAAAAATTTACGCAAATCTTTACTCCCTTTTTTTAATAGTAGCAATAATAGTAAGATATAGTGAAGTAATGATGATTGATGAAATGAAATAATATAATGATAAGTAGTAAAATACAGTTAATGGTAATTGTAAAATTTTCAAAGTGGAGGAGCAATTTGGTCCATGAAAAATTACACAAATTTTATGTGCACTTGACTTCTTCCCCTTTTTATATAGGTAGTAGAAAACCTTCTTCATTAACTTATAATATGAAGTAGAGCTGATCAAATGACCCAAGCACAATGATCTAGCCCGACCCGGCCAAATTTTTTAAAGAGTTTGGCCGCCGTGTTGGCCCAAAAAGGTCCGCCGGTCCGAACTAAGCCCAGTATAAATTTAGGGCCGAGTATGGGCCAATCTGAAAGCCCGAACTTTGGCCCGGGTCGGGCCCAATTTTTAAAAAAATATCACACATAATATATGTTTTTTAAGTTTTAAACTTATTTTATGTGAGAATTCATGTGTTTCTCAATCCCAATTAAACCTAATTTTTTTTAAAAAAAAAGTTGTACAATTTTTGTATGGAAATCTATGTTTTGTATGTGTTCACAATTATTATACACAAACATTAATATAGTGTATATATTTGTACTATGGAACAGAGTATGTTAGTTTGCCCCATAATAATACGAAAAATTTTCCAACATCAAAACTATGTGTGAAATGTGTAGTTGAGGTTAACTTTGTTCTTATTCCTTAGTATTAATAAATCATATTATTAATTTATTATTATATACTCTAGTTGTCTAATTAATTGCGAGTAATTAATAGTAAAAATGAGTATGTTTATTAGTCGGTTTGACTACATGCCAAAAGCTCAGTTAAAAGTTGGTTAAATTGTACTGTACTACGGAGTAATAAATATCTTTTATTTCAAGATGACATAAAAAAAATATCAAAGTAATTCCGAGCAATTGTTGTGACCCGAATGGGCCCGCAAGCCCGAAAACCCCGAATGGTCTGGGTTTGGGCCTTCCAAAGAGGCATGTTTGTTAAGCCCGGCCCGGCCTGTGAAATACTTGAGAAAATTGTTGGGTGAAAGTAATACTCCGACTCGGAACCGACTCGGCCCGATTTTTTTAAGGGTTTGGCTCTCCGTATTAGCCCAATCTATGGGCCAATCTGAAAGCCTAAACTTTGGCCCGACCCGGGCCGAATTTTAAAAAAAAAATATCACACATAATATATGTTTTTTAAGTTTTAAACTTAATATATGTGAAAATTCATGTGTTTCTCAATCCCAATTAAACCTATTTTTTTTACTTTATGTCTTGACCCAGTGGTTATGACTAGGTACTGCGACTAAGTGCGCTCTTCGTTGAACCAAAAAAAAACCTATTTTTTTTATAAAAAAAAAGTTGTGCAATTTTTGTATGGAAATCTATGTTTTGTATGTGTTCACAATTATTATACACGAACATTAATATAGTGTACTCCCTCCGATTTTTTATTATCTTCCCTATTTTCTTATTGGGCTGACACCCTTTCTTCCCTATTTCTATTTTGGGCCATCAACATGTGGTCTAGAATCACCCTTATATTTCTCTCTCTTCTTTCTTTTATTTTGAACCACACATTCCTACACTCTTATTTTCTTCCCCAAAAACCAAAGGAGAAGATAATAAAAAATCGGAGGGAGTATATATTTGTACTATGGAACCGAGTATGTTAGTTTGCTCCATAATAATAAGAAAAAAAAATTCAACAACAAAACTATGTGTGAAATGTGTAGTTGAGGTAAACTTAATCATATTATTCCCTCAAAAAAAAAAATCATATTATCATGTTATTATTATGTACTCTAGTTGTCTAATTAAGTACGAGTAAATTAATAGTAAAAATGAGTATTTTTATTAGTCGGTTTGATTACATGTCAAAAGCTCAGTTAAAAACTGGTTAATTGTACTAATAAATATCTATTTTTTCAAGATGATTAAAGTAATCCCGAGCCATCGTTGTGGCCCGAATGGTCCGGGTTTGGGCCTTCCAAAGAGGCATGTTTGCTAAGCCCGGCCCGTGAAGTACTTAGAGAAAATTGTTGGTGAAAGTAATCGTTACCTAATACCTATACGTTCTTACCACATCAAGGAACTTACCAAATTCGCTTTCCTTGCTGTCCTCTGTTTTCTTGGCTAACCTCCGAAAAATGGATGCTTGATCTCCATTAAATAATTATTAAATGGGGGTCCTTGGCTACCTTAGCTGTCTGTCTTGTTCTCAGCTTCACCAAGTGTGGCTCCTCGCCTAACAGTAACACTGCCTATGTGAGACAATGTTAATATCACCCCATAATCCAATAGTCATTATATCTCGTACTCATGTACTCCCTCCATATCGTTCATTGTCTTTTATATTCATCGTGAGAATATTTTATATTCTATTGTTCACTGAATTCCCATTTTTGAAAAAAATATTCCGATAGGTTTTCAATTAATATGAGAGGGCAAATATAATATAATTGTAAATGGTTGATTGAAAATGAAGGGGTTGGATTTTGTGATATCGGAGGCAAAGAGGTACAAAATAAGGTTGATACTGAGCCTGGTGAATAATAATAATGCTTACGGAGGCAGACAACAATATGTAAATTGGGCTAATTTATCTTCCGTGGATGACTTCTACACTAATCCTATTGTCAAGGGATTCTACAAAATGTTAAGGTAATCATCTCAATATTGTTACCTCGTACTGTATATGATTCTATCCTTGTCCTTTACTCTAGTATGTTAAAAATGTTACTTTGAAACAAACAGGCAGTTCTAACAAGAGTGAATACTATAACTAGAGTTGCTTACAAAGATGATCCTACAATTATGGCCTGGGAGCTCATCAATGAGCCTAATTGTACCTCTGACTCATCTGGCAATACCTTCCAGGTTTATTCTACCTACTATTTATTTATTTCTTCTTAATACGGATCCGAGTATAAAACTCTGTTACAAGGATTATTAGGTAAAGTGGTTTTCCACAAGTGATGTGCTCTTCTTCACATTTCAGAGCTGGGTTAATGAAATGGCTTCATACTTGAAATCAATAGACTCGGCCCATCTCCTGGAAATCGGGTCAGAAGGATTTTACGGGTGGTCAACACCGGATAAGATGAAAAACAACCCGTACAACTATCAATTCGGAACAGACTTCATTGCAAACAACCAGATCCCTGCTATTGATTTTGTTACCGTCCACTCTTACCCAGATCAATGGTAAAAATCCTAATCCTCGCATTTACTCGCAAACATTTGTAACTTCCATGCATCTTTAACTCTTGAGTAGGGAGATTTATTCCATACAGACATACAGTTAAAAACAGTAGTAACTGATCCAAACAACATTTTCATTGCAGGCTAAATAATGTACCAGGCAGTGCCCAGCTGCAATTCCTGAAGAAATGGGTGCGTCAACACATAGAGGATTCTCAGAACATCATTAAGAAACCAGTCATATTTGCAGAGTTTGGAAAATCGTACAGAGTGCAAGGTTATAGCGAAGCTGACAGAAATCAGTTCTACAGTATCATCTACCACGACATTTACTCGTCTGCCAGCAAGGGCGGAGCTGCCTCAAGCGGACTCTTCTGGCAGCTCTTATCCCAGGGAATGGACAATTACCGAGACGGCTATGATGTTGTGCTGAAAGAAAGTGGGTCCCTCGCTCAAATTATTTATAAAGAGTCGCGGAAATTGTCAAGTCTCGGGAAATGAACAAAAAGAACTACTAATACCCAGCATCAACTGATTGAGAACCATTAGGTTATGCAGGAGATAATAAGTCTCTTAAGTTCAGTTTTGTTATTATTATAATATATACATGAGGGAATAAACTCATGGTTTCACATCGGAATTCTAAAGCATGCCGAGATTATTGTTAACATAAATACATACTATCCCTCGGATTTCAGCTACTATGGCATTTTCACGATCTTAAATCACCAGTCTGTCTTTTATGGTTGCGTTCTTTAATATCACAGTGATGCCTGACCTGATGTAGAAACCATCACCTGGTCTATCTGCTTCGTCTACTCCCTGGAGGATGTTATGTATGTCAGTCGTTTAAAACAGCATAAGAATAAAGTGTAGTTACAAAGAATGATGAACTTAAAAAAAATGGATGGCCTAATAAAGGTTACTAGATCGTCTTACATCCTTGTTTGTAATAATCACATCTCTTCCGATTTTTGCATTCTTATCAATAATGCAATTCCTACACATAACACATACAAAGTTAGTCAATAAAAGTACACATACAGCACCAAACTTTTCCTTTACACTTTCAGTAAGTCTTAGTGTAAACTCTAAGTTCACATTGCCACATCAAAAGATATCGTAACAGTGACCGTGCATCAACCACGCACTAGCCTTCAATCAAGGCTTCCTCTATTCTGTATCAAGTATTAAAAAAATGAATGAAGTGAAAGATAAACCTAATTTTAGTGTTTTGTCCAACACCAATGGGAACCTTTCCCTCAGCAAGCAGGGATGCAATTTCTGATTCAGTTTGATAGTAATCGGCACCCATCATCATAGCATCCTGGTTATCAAAAGGTAGTTTTTAGTTTACACGTACTGAAGCTACGTACAATATCTTTTGGAAGAAGAGTATACGACCCACCTGAAACTCCACGCCTGACTCTAATCGAGATCGAATTCCGACTATGGAGTGTTCGATACTACACTCATGTATAAAACAACCGTGGGATATTATTGAATTCACAATCTGTGAAAATGGACAGGTAGAATAGTTAAACAATCAAAACATAAAGTAAGGTGACAAGAAGACTTTTGTTTGTTGTGAAGTAAGCCATGGACAATTTGAAATTTTGAATGATAGGATCATACCTTGCATTTATCTACCTTAGTAGGAGGCAGAAATCTGGCCGATGTGTAGAAAGGTGTCTTTGGGTCATAAAATTGAAATTTGGGAGGCTGCTCAAAGAAAAACACTTTCCTAGTATCAGATTACTACAACCTTGACAGTGGAGTAATCAACGGAGTAATTGACCATATTTTTATGAAACAAGACGATATGCATATGCAGGGAGAAACTTTCAATGCAGTAAAGCAATCATTTTGACCTTGCCGCCTTCTGTAAGATGTATATATAGAATGAGAGAAAACAGACCTGTTCTGTGAGGGCTAAATTTGCATCAAAGAAAGACTTTATGGTTCCAATATCCTCCCAGTAATCATTGAACAAATAAGCCTGAAAGCATCATCCAATTTTCAAGAAGAATTTATGGCAGACTATATATGACAAACAATAAATAGGATTGGGACATTGTAGAGGTAAGAGTTGGTTCACCTGGACATTGTGCTCTCCGACAGCCGCAGGAATAATCTCAGAGCCGAAATCATTGCTTGAGGGATACTTACCATCTAGGAGCTCCCTGAGGACATCAATTTTGAAAACATACACACCCATTGATGCAATATATGGGTTTGCTGCGGCTTCATTCTCTGACAGTCCGAGAAGGGTGGTATCAACTTGCTGCATCAACAAATATAGAAACATGATCATAAGAAAACAAAGGGGTGGATGGGGATCAGTAACATGCAAGACTGGCGATTAATAACACGTTAGCTTATGCCCCGTGGAAATGCACGGCTTTCATAGGGCTTTGTGTAAGCAATGAAATTAAATTTTAGAATGACTTAATTTTTACTAGTCATTATAGAGAAATATATTGTGATATTTTAGATATAGATGTTTGATAGGCTGTTCTATATTGGGTTTTCCAGTATTCATTGTAAATTATTGATTTCGCATTGTGTAGATAAATTTTTAGGGAAAACGAAAAACAAATCACGGAAAAAAATATTTGTTTTTATACCATAGCATGCAGATCAGGTCCCTTGGGTTTCTCTGCGAAGTGGACAATTCTTCCAGTCTCGTCAATCTTCATCAACCCATAATCTGATGCACGGCTGCAAATGATAGAAAATCTCACATGAATACAAACTATCGCATGTAAGTCAAGTATCTTCAATGGTGTCAAAAACACGAAAACAAGAATGTATACCTGTCATCCATGGGAATACATGAAACAGTAATATCAGCATTGGTGTCAATGTGCTTCTGTTATAGAGAATGGCACATAAGTTAGAATGAATCACAAACAACTTAGCAAATATGCCCATTCATCAAACTGAAAATGAGCATTACCTGCACAAAGTCCATGTAATCCATTCGGTAAAGATGATCTCCAGATAAAATGATTATATTTTCCACATCCTTGTACTTTAAATCCTACAGAAATTATTTGAAAGGTTCTTTCTTAGTGATCAATCCTGATGCTTAAGTCTCTCTGGAAATTTTAACAGGGTACCAACCAAGTACCTCAAACACCCAGAAAAACTGTCTCACTGCATCAGCTGTACCCTGGAACCATCTCTTTCCAGCCTCTCCAGGCGTTTGAGTAGCCGCCAGAACCTACGTAAAAGCACTCAACATTATTTCTAGCTAGTTTCTTTTTATCCATGCATACACTAGCTCTAAACCACGAGCAAGGTGGACGGTAGCTGGCATTTATTTTCAGTGAAAACAGACTCTGAATGGTAGTCTAAGTCACCTACCTCGACAAACCCATCACCAAGATTCACACCATCTCCAAAATTATATGTTCGAGCAAGGTGACGATTGAGAGAGAAAGAATTAAACTGAGTAAGAATGAACATCTTTCTTATTCCACTATTGATGCAGTTGCTCATAGGAACATCAATGAGCCTATAACATCCTCCTATTGGAACCTGCAAACCATAGCATCTATATCAGTCATATTGAACACAATTTCTTTGACCAGGATGTTAAGAGAAGTTATCACTTGTCATAAAAATAGCATGGAAACAGTGTCAGTTTGCAAAAATAGGCTCATAAGCATTCGATTTAGTGAACCGTTTAGCCTTATTTGTTGATTGAATATAAATCGTAGTAGGTCGGAAGTTTATCATACCGCGGGCTTGGCCCTCCTGCTGGTAAGAGGAAACAAACGAGTTCCGGCACCTCCACCCAATATAATTGCAGCCACATTTTTGGGGTCTGCCTTTGGAGATTCAAATAATGTAGGCTCAAACTTCTGCAAATGAATATAGCATCAAAAACACATGAAAAAAATCACTTGATACAAACAAAACCTTAAGTAAGTAAGAGACATATACATATATATAAAAGGATGTTACCATAGAGTGTTTAAGATTTTGATTAAAATCAGAAGTGAGAAGAGAGAAAGCAACTCCAGGTTTAGTGATGTTTGTTGCATTTGTATCAGCTGACCTCAAATGCTTGGAAAAAGAAGCTCTTAGATCTTTGGTTTTGAAACATTGGGTGATTCTCTCCCCTAAGAAACGTTTGTTTCCTGCTGCTGCTGTTGCTGTTGCTGTTGCTGTTGTTACATTATAAGTATTGGGGTTTAAGACTGCAGCACTTGATTCCATTGTTTATCTTTCTTTCTTTCTTTCACTATTATTACTTCCTACAGATTAGATTAAAGAAATCAAATAAACAGTGTCAGAAAGCTAAAGATCTCAACTTTAACAAGTACACTTTATGGCAAAAAGTGTCAATTTTTGTGTGACTAATATTAAATTCAACCACTAAGATTCCCAACCCAGATCACAAAAAATATTGTAAGAAAAGTATGACTTCATTTTACAGGAATAACCCAGATCATAGAAAGACTCTATTCAGTATTCATTCATTCATAAAACACAAAATGAATCAAATAGGAAGTGGGTTTGTGTGAGTTGTGACATACTCCACTCCACTCCACTCCAGTTTGATGAACAATGAACAATGAACAATAAACTTACTTTGTTATGAGCTATAGTAATAATGTTGTATGCCAAAATGCAAAAGTAGAGACTAATAAAAGAAACAAAAAGTTACTAACAATTTTGAACCCCTTCCCATTCCCATTCCCTTTCCCCTTGTGGCCTTGTGTAACAAAGAATATACCTCCAAAAATGGTGGTTAATGGAAAATCAAAGAAAATAGGACTACTCCCAGTCCCAGTCCCAGTCCCAGATTCAGGGATTGTAGAGAGAAGATTATTACTACAGACTACAGTACAGTGTACAGGGGAATTCTTTGTTTATTTGCCAAGGTCAAGAATCACAAGATACACTCACTCTAAAGTGCACCTGTGTCACTGCATAAGTACTCACTCCACATTACCACTACATTTCTACGTAATCAAGTACGACTAGTATAAATGTACGTAATCCCTTTTTATAATGCTCATTGATTCATTGTGTTTTTAATGACTAGACAAAATTTATCAATTCATTCCTAACATTATTTATCAAACTCTCCACGCTTTTAAAACTCCGCTACCTCAATTTTTTCACTAACTTAGTCTCAAACTACTCTCCACGTTTTCACTAATTTTTTCACTCCATACTTTGTCCTTAACATTCGCCTCAAACTTTAATTTACTCTAATTTTGTTCTCAACTTCTCTAAAGAATAAAGAACAATGGACGCGTGTTAATTATTTATTGTGTCATACGTTAGACTATGTTTATCCTTTATCTCCTTCACCAAGATCCAAAATATTTTAAATTACTTTTTAATCGCAACTACTCTATCAAAATCACGTTATTAAAAAGGGACAAGTGGTAAGGTCGAGAAAAGCTGAAAGAGGTCGTCTTCCTAGGGATGGCAACGGACCGGATCCGTATGGATCCAGATCCAGATCCGCACCCCTATTAGCGGATCCGGATCCGATCCAGATCCAACAAATCCCAAAAGTTTTTCACCCTCCTCTTTCACGTATTTTCCAACCTCTAATAAACCGTCAGACTCTAAAAGTATCTTTTTTTTTTTAGCGAAAAGATCATTTCATTAATAAAAAGTCATACATCATCTAAAACTTATATCAAAACTGAACGAATATAATCCCATAAAATTTGAGTAAAATAAATTCTCATTAAAACAAAGATCTCTCACTAAGATTTTGATCTCCGCTTCTGCACATCCTCTTTCAACATATCGTTGTTTAATGATACAGCTTTTCATAAGAGGGTCTTTGGATCTTCCAAGGTTTTGAAGAGAATTGATTTTATCTAACTTGATAGATTGCAGCCGACAGTCTGACATGAATTGAGATGTCATATAATGAACCGTTGAGACACTGATCTTCCGCGTCCTCTCCGCTATCAAAGAAATAACATCTCTCCTAAAAGAGAGAGCGAAACCCATCAATTAATGGGGACGAATCTCTCCAAAAGGAGAGGACAATTATTGTAGATATAATAATAATAATTATACTAATATTAAAGCTATATAATTAATTAATTGGGGGGCTTACCACCATTAATTGGTGGTAGGCAGGGGCGAATCCAGGATTTATCCGTAGGGGGGGCATTTGAAAAAATTTACGGTTTGTATTTTGAATTTTTTTTATAAGTGAATTTATACCGTAAAAGTAATTGGTGGAAAACCAAGTTTTGTTTTATAAATTGATGTTTGTTTTGAATTTTTTTTGATTCGTTTAAGAAAACTTACAAAAAAATACTTCGTATGTATTAGACAGAGTGACTAGGAAATGTATATTCTCTTCGTCTAACTCATTTATTTGTATTTGATTAAAAAATAATCCCCACAGATATCTAAATTAAAGGGAGTTGAAGACTTAATCGTATACTCTTATTAATTATAATATTTCGAGATAACGGTGCATTAAGATTATGTAGATCATTGGTTCAAATGAGCAGCTGTAATCAACTTGATAAGAGAGGTTTTGGGTTCGAATCTTACTATTTACATTGTTTTGATTGAAAAACTCCAAAAAAAAATTGAATGTGGACAATGGGATTCGAACCCCTCACCTAAGAAGGGAATGAGAAGCATTACAACCACTGAGCTACAACCACCATTGTGATTAGGGAAGTTAAACATACTTAATTATTTCTGGAATTTGGGTGAGGGCAGTCGCCCACCCATGCCCTCACCCAGATCCGCCCCTGGTGGTAGGCCCAATTTTTTTTTGGAGGTAAGAGTTTTCTTTGAAGGAGGGAGAAGGGTTTAGAGAGAAGAGAGGAATACTCTAAAAGTATAAAGTTAAATATTTAGTTTTAAACAATCAATTTAAAATTTTGTCAAGACTTTAGTATAGAATAAATTATTAGGAGTTTTAAGATCATCATAATTTTACCTTAATTATGGTCACTAGCTAAGTGCCTAAGTGATTCAAAAAATTATTTCTTATTTTGAGTTCCTTTTTTAACGAGGTGTGAATTTCTGGCAACTCCGTGACAAAGACGATTACATAGGCCATGACCGTTAATGAATAATTTTTGAGTTTTTTTGTCAAAAGGCACCTAACATTTAGGGTTTTTGTAAATATGGCACCTAAAGTTTTTTTTTTTTGCCCAAAAGCACCTTAAATGTTCATTTCTTGGTTAAAAGGCACCAAATGTCAATTTCCGTCAAAAAAATAGAAAGAACCGTTAAAGTTGACGGCTTTACTCTTAAATTATCTTCATTCATCCTTAATCAACCTCCTCCCCTTATCAAACTCAATCAACTCTTTCATCCCTCTTCTTTCACACAAATTATCTTTTCTTTCTCATCCTCTTTATTCCTCCAAAATACTCCATTTTCCCTCCAAAAAACTTTATTCCCAAAATACCCCATTTATTCCCCTTAATTAATCCCCACATTTTGACATTTATTGATTTTTCACTTTTGCATCTTCTTAATCAACATGTCAACTTCAAATTCTTCCTCTCAGCAAACAATTAAATGTTGTTGTGTCATTCCAGTGACCATGTAAACATCATGCACAAACAATTTATGACATGCAAGTTTTATAATGAAGAAACGGGTTTGCGTGGATATTCATTTTTTAAGTGGGTTGATGTCGGTATGACCTATTTGCAAAGGAGTGTGATTAACAACTTGATAAAGGAAAATAAGTTGCTCAAGAATGAGATTAAACTAGTGAACAAGGGTTCATTGCTAATACTCGAAAATTAACAATAATTAACACATACTTCAAAATTATACTCGAAAATTAGGGTAACTAACATAAAAAACGAAATTGAACTCAAAATTAGGGCAATTAAATTTGTTGTTGATGATTTAGGTTATTAATTTACTTGTAATTTAATTAAATTATGAAAAATCATAATAAAAAATTTACCAATTGAGAGTTTGATTGAAAATTCAAGAAGCATAAAAGTGAAGAGGAAGGATGAGGGCTTGAATGAGCTGATTTGAATTGGTTAATTAAGAAAGGAGAGTATAACAAGAGTTTAAGATGATTATAGTCGTCAACTTTAACGGTTCTTTTTATTTTTTTTGACGGAAATTTACATTTGGTGCCTTTTAACAAAAAATTGAACATTTAAGGTGCTTTTGGGCAAAAAAAAAACTTTAGGTGTCATATTTACAAAATCCCTAAATGTTAGGTGTCTTTTGATCAAAAACTCATAATTTTTTTTCTTCATAGAGGACCCCACCCTTTCCACCTCACTTTCTCTACCCAACTTTACCTTTCAATAAAAAATTCATCCATAAATGACCCCACCACAATTATACTACCTCACATACGGAGTATTAATTTTACTCATCTTTCTATTTAGGGATCTTCTACGCGGTACCCTATGTTTTTCACTTTTCTACATGGTACCCCTACCTTTTCTATGTCTATACATGGTACCCTTGAATTTTATTATTAATTTAACTAGCGCCCCGATTTTTTTTTCCTATCAATTTTTGTCGTTAGATTATGTTTTTAGCTTAGGATTAAGACTTCAATATCATTTAACTTAGATAATTAACAAGTAATTGAGCTTAATTGAAGTGTTATCATTTGATTTGACAATATAACGTCAAAAATATAATTCGTTTAAATTTGGAGTATAAACTGCAAACACGTACAAAATTGTTAGTTTAAGTTTAATTATCGGTTAATTAGGTATGTTAGATGACGTTTAACTTTTAATCTTGAGCATAAAAAGGTAATTTGTTGCCAAAACATGACGGAAAAAAAAATTAGGTGTACCAATAAAGATAATAATAAAGTTTAGGGATACCAAATAAACTTTTAGTAAAGTACAAGGGTACCATGTGTGCATGTAAAAAGTATAGGGGTATAAGGTAGAAAAGTAAAAAGTTCAGGGGTATCACGTAGAAAATCCCTTCTATTTAATTTACATTAACTATCTCATACTCCGTATTATTTTTAATTTACGAAATAATAAGTGATTTTAAAAATAAGCAATTTTAATTATAAGTAGTTAATAATTAGCGATTTTAATTTATGAGATAAAAAACGAGTACGTTAATACGCTATAAATAAGTAGTTAATAATAACTTACATGTTATAAATATTACGTATAAATTATAATAATAACTTACTATACATGTTAACATAAAATGTGTTGCTTTTAATTGCTCCCTGCTCCACACCTCTCCCTTCCCCTCGCTTTTCTATCCCTGCCCCCACCAACTCTCTCTCTTCCACTCACAAATGACACTCTCTGTCCCAACGGATGGAAATGCCATCTCCATCGTGGAGAATCCACCCTCCATGGATGGAGGACACTATCTTTCTCCCTCCTACCCATGGAGACCCCAATTCTCCATGGGTGGATGTACATGCCCTTAGGAGTCCTTTATATGAGATGGTCTCTTGTATATTTAGGAGTACTCTATATAATGCACTATTTATATATCACCAAAAAAAAGTATAGAAGACTGTTGAATAACATTAGGGTGAAAATCTCAGCCCATAGTTTCCTCTGCAAAACATCCCTCCACTCATATGTTGCAACAGTAGTTATGAAATAAATTCCTCCCATACATACATTAAATGTGTGGAAGAATTTCCTTCCAAATGTCAGCTATGTATACAGTATATTTGTACTATAAATACGTGATCTGATGAATGAGAATAAACACACTTACTCTTAATATTTCTCTTTCAATATTTATTTCTCAACATGTTATCAGCACGAATTTGCTCCAAGTTTATAAGGTAGTATTTTAAATCATTATTTGGTTAACAATAGTTACTAACCTCTTTTAAAAGGGATAAAAAAATGGATCACCATTATTTTGGAGTCTCCATTACCCTTAATTGTATCACAAATTGTAATATATATATATATATATATATATATATATATATATATATATATATATATATATATATATATATATACTTAGAGAACCTAATAATAATTGACCTAATAATTTACTGATTATCCCCCCTTTTCATCCCCAACCCGAACCACAGCCTAGCGAACCACCGGTCACCCATCTTAACCAAAATCGACCAAGGAAGCAACCGGAAAAGTATCACGAAACTCATCACTGCTTACCCGGACATATGGCAGGACCATCTCGCCCTAAGAAGGCGAAAGGTATAGTAGAGTCCTCGGAATCCTCCGAGTCAGTCAAACTCACAGGCGCAAAGCGCCGCCACACAGACATTAATGACCCGACTTTCAACATCGACGACCTTTAATCTCACCTAGACCACCGATGTCGGTCGAAATACGATAATGAACGTAGTACCCATCTTGCTAATCATAACAATAAACATAATGTAATTTTCTTTAAAAAAATGAGGAATGGGGAGAAGAATGCATAAGGATGTAGTTATTTGTGTTGATTTTATTCAAGTGGATGTGTGGTTTTTATTGTAGTAGCTAGTATCACTAGTGTTAGTGTAGTAGTATGCATGTGAAGTGTACATGCACGTGAAGTATGACATTTGCATGTGAAGTATGACCTTTTGCATGCATGTGAAATAGTAGGCATGAAAAGTATGAATGTGATTATGTGAAGTATGTATGCATGCATGCGTAAGTTACTCTTTGGTTTATAGTAAGTATTTTTTTTTAAGTATATTATTCTTTTGATCTTTTAGTACTCCTATCAAATATACTCTTGCATTTATCCTTTCTAAACTTTTATATTATTTAGTTGATGAATCCAACTGTTTCTACTCATATACATTAAATCTTCTCCGTAATGGTACAAATTTGCAAAATAAGTATGATAATTTTAACCTCCACCGACGCTACAGTACTTTTAACCCTTATAAAATCCACAAAATCTTATCACCTTACTCACTTCCCTTATCCTCTCCGTCTTTATCATTCTTAAAAAAAACATAAAAAAAGAAAAAGAAAGAACATCCAAATAATAAATGGATAAAGACAGAGAAGACGACGACACCATACGCTCTATTACGCAAAATCTTCGAGAGTTAGAGGATCTATTTAATGTACTCATGTTTCTAATAGTCATGTTAGTCGCCTTTTTCATATTTCTATATATCAATAAATAGTTTGTGCCTTATAAATCAATTAATTACCACTAATCTAATGTGAACTTCGTTAATTATGTTCATTTATTTTCTTTCTTTCCCCTATTTTATGCATTCGGCCCATATATTTTCATTGTTTTATCTATTTTTTTTACTTTTATATACTAATATTAATGTTAGTACCTAGTGATTATTGATATATGAATACATTACTTTACTATAAATTACCTATGATTATTATACTAACACCCGCAAAACATATATATATGTTAGATCTAAAAGAAATAGAAAGAAAATGACTCAGATTGCAAAAAGGGAATTCGACATCGTTGACTTATCTGGTGAAAAGTTCTTACAATGGAAAGACGATGTCATTGCCCATTTAGGGGCAAAAGCCCTTGAACATACGGTTGAGAAAGGTAATTCGGCTACCCACCAGGAAAAACAAAAGGCTCATATATTTATACGACATCACATGAATGAAGGCAAAAAAAATGAATATTTGAGGATCAGAGATCCATCTGAATTATGGTCCCTTCTTGAGGAACGGTTCGGACATCAACAATATGTCCTCCTCCCAAAACTTCGACATGAATTGCAAAATTTGCGTTTCCAAGATTTTCCTTCGGTAGACGAATATAATTCTGCTCTATTCCGTATTGCATCACAACTAGAGTATTGTGGGGAACAAGTTAGTGATTTCAGTAAAATAGAGAAAACATTCTCTACTATGGGTAAAAGAAACATGGATTTTCAAAGAAGTATCAGAATCAATAAAATTGAAAAATTTACGGACCTAATTGCAATACTTTTAGTTGCTGAACAACATGACGAAGTTCTATTAAGAAATGACAATTTGAGGCCAAGTGGCTCTGTTGCTATACCAGAGGCGAATTTGGCCGGACCCGGACGCGGCCATGGCAGTGGCCACGGACGCGGACCCGGACGCGGACGAGGTCGAGGAGAATGCGGTTATGGCCCCAACAGAGGTCAAAATTCATTTAAATATACGCGCTCGGGAAAACAAAATATTAATTCTGATACCTCGGAAAAATATAAGACCACCTGTCATAAATGTGGCATGAAGGGTCACTGGGCACGCACATGTCGCATCCCAAAACATTTTGTCGACCTCTATCAAGCATCCATCAAGAAAAGGAGGGAGGAGACACATTTTGTCACATATGTCATACCATTAAACTCTGAGATGTCTGAATCAAATTTAGATGAAACTGACCCGCTCGAGTCAGAAATGATTGAAACAACTAATTGGTTCCTTGATGATGGTTGATGGGGGTCGGTAGCCTGCTGCGGGTCGCCCGCCATCTGGGCCCTGTGCGTTCATTGTGCAGGGAGCAGGCCGTCTTCGCCGGGAAGGTCCGACCACTGGAGTGAGGGAAATGAGAGGTCAAAGAAAGTCGGACGATTACTATCCGAGTAACACCATAATCATAAGATCCGAATCCGAAGTCGGGTCTATTGTTTCCGTAACCGGACAATTTGGTGCCGTCTGTGGGGAAGAATTTGGTTGTGCTCACGAGTTACCCACAAAAATCAACTATAACCAAAAAACATGCCTGAAATCAATGAAGCCAGTTCGGGGGCGGTCTGACGGTCCCACCGATGATCCCCCTCTACGGCATGCCCCTTCCAGAAGTAACACCCGCCGCCACGATTCCAGGGGTAGGCAGGGCCAGTCTCCAAGGAGCAGTTGTAGCCGGGCAGATGGGCCAGTAGAGGCCTAGCTTGAACCTCACCCCTGCCCAGGTCATTCAAACTGCAGCATTCTTCTCAGCCATGCTCTATCAGGAGTTTACTTCGGAAGACCTGGTGGGTAGGATCGCCACAACTCCCAGGCACCTTCACTTCGAAAGTGGGGAAGGGGCTGGGGGCACAAGGCGAACCGCTGCCAGGAATGCCCAGAGAAAGGCAAGAAAAACCGCTCAAGGGTATGCGCAGGTGCAGAGACGCATTACTGCAGGAAATAAGGAGCATCCTACTCAGCAACAAGCATTTTCTATACACACCACTGAGTCCACGGCTGCCATCGAAAAAAGAGGCTTATCCCAAGATCTTCGAGAGCGGATGAAGCCTAGAGAGCCAGCCTCTAAACGCCTCGGAGAGAAGCAGGGCGGGGTCTTTTCTCGACTAACGCCAGCTGAGTCCCAGCAAGCCCCAGGATTGTCCCAGTGTCTGCAGTCAAGGCTCAATCATGGGCAACCGCTAGGGTCAAGACACCGTCAAGATATAACCTTGAGCAACCCCGGAAAAAGCGGCACAGACACCACTCCCCCGCTGAAAGGGAGGATGAGGCCATGAGTAGGCAGCCACCCCGACACCGCTCCCCGGTACTGGAAAACCGACCCCTGGAAAATGGGACAACCACGGTTACCACTCTGTCGGGAGCAGGTCAAGGATGGTGGGCAGACCTACCAAGACTCCGCTTCACCCTGATGTGAAGGAGTACCCATCCCTAAAATTAAAATGCCCTCTGTCAAGTTCGATGGAACTACCGATCCGGAGGATCACCTGGCAGCGTATGAAAGTCATATGGGGATGTACGATGCCGACGATGCGGTCTAGTGCAAGATCTTCCCTACTACCCTGGTAGGTCTAGCCCAAGGGTGGTTCAAAGATCTACCGCAAGGATCAATCAGTTACTTCATAGAACTTGCAGAGGCCTTCTTGGACCAATATGCAGGGAACAAAAGGCGCCGGCTAACCCGTTTTGATCTGATGACCCTCAGGCAGAAGAAGGGTGAGACAGTCAGGGACTACTTAAAGAGGTTCGACCTGTCCTACCAACAAGTCAAGGAAATTGACGACTCGACTGCAGCATACGCATTAACCATCTCGTTGCTCCCAGGGGAGATGAAGAACCGAATGATTAGGGCCCAGCCAGAGACCCTGGCCAAAGCCCGAAAGATTGCCGATGGCTTCATGCTGTAGGAAGAATTCCACAGCCTGCCGGATACCCCCACAGGGCCTTCCAGGCCGCAGGGGGGACCGCAGGGTGGACGCAGCAGGAGTGAGCCAGGCAAGAAAAGAGCTGAGGAGGGTGACACTCCGAGAAAAGAGCGCGTGGCCTATCAACCAAGGTTTGACAGCTACACAGCTCTCAATAAGTCGAGGGCTAAAATTTTTGAACTGGAAAAAGAGACAGCCAAGTGGAACCGCCCGAGTAAGCCGCGCAGCCCCAAGGGTGACCCCAATAAATTTTGCACGTTCCATGACTGCGCCGGACATACTACCGAGGAGTGCCGCCACCTAAAGGATGAGATAGAAAAACTCATCAGGAATGGTTGGCTGAGCAACTATGCTGCGAGAAACAAGAACCAGAAGGAGGTGGCGGACAAGCCTGAAGGTTCAGTGCAGAACCGCCTGGTAATCCACGTGGTGTTAGGAGATGTAGAGGGCCAGACAAGCAAAAGAGGCCAAAAAAGGCAAATCCGTGAACTGCGAAATCAGATATGCTATGCTGAGAAGGCTGGGAGTCCGAGGGGCCTGACCCTGAGCATCACCCCCCTAGGATGCCAGGCGGATAGTCTACCCTCACAGTGACCCCCTGGTATTATCTCTCGAGATTAGCAATCACATTGTGAGGAGGTGTATGGTGGATACAGGCGCCTACACCAACCTACTATACAAGGACGCGTTTGACAAAATGAATCTAGAAAAGAGGCACCTCAAGCCTGCCCCTGGATCGCTGTACGGGTTCAGTGGAGCAGGCGTACTTCCCATGGGGATCATCGATCTACCGGTTACTTTCGGAGAGGGAGCCTCCGCCAGGAATATCAGGGCGTCATTTGTTGTTGTGGATGCAAAATCTGCATATAATGCCCTGATAGGCGGGGCTACCCTAGACGAAATCGAGGCTGCCATATCCATCAGAGCCCTGACCATTGCCTACGTAACAGACTTCGGCAATGAGGGAAAGGTGTACGGGGACCAGGAGTCAGCCAGACAATGCTACTTCGTGGCCCTACAGACCCACGAAACTAAGAGAAAAGGCAAGCGAAAGGCTAACAGCTCCCCCAGCAGGGAAGGAGAGATTCCAGCTGGCCAGCAGGCAGCGGACCACCTTGAACCCGGGGGAGAGAGCATACTGGTGGACCTGGAGCCTAAAAGGCAGGTCCTCATAGGGGCTGACCTGGAAGATTCCTATCGTGAAGAATTGATCAAGGTCTTGAGAGATAACAGGGACGTATTCGCCTACTCGGTAGATGAAATGCCGGGAGTCGATACGACACATATTATTCACAAGCTGAACATAAGTCCGGAAGCCCGCCCTGTAAAGCAGAAAAAGAGGAGCATGTCGGCGGAAAAAGATCAGGCCATCAAAGAGGAAATCGAAAAAATTTTGAAGGCCGATTTCATAGAAAACTGCGATTACCCCGAGTGGTTAGCCAATGTGGTGATGGTAAAAAAGTCTTCAGGAGCATGGCGAATGTGTGTAGACTTCACAAATCTTAACAAAGCCTGCCCGAAAGACTGCTATCCCCTCCCAAGGATAGATCAGCTGGTAGACGCCACCACCGGGTATACCACGCTTAGCTTTTTGGATGCCTTTTCAGGCTACCATCAAGTATACCTCTGGCAGCCTGACAGGGTAAGGTGCGCATTCATCACTAGCGTTGGAACTTATATGTATAAAATGATGCCGTTCGGGCTAAAGAACGTAGGCGCCACCTACCAGCGGCTGGTCGATAAAGTTTTCAAAAATAAGAAGGGCAGGAATCTGGAGACCTACATAGATGACGCGATTGTAAAAAGTAAAGGGGGTGCTGAGCATTTGAAGGATTTGCAGGAGACTTTGTCCTCCCTGCGCACTTACCAGATGAAGCTTAACCCCAAAAAGTGCACATTTGTGGTCCGCTCCGGAAAATTCCTGGGTTTCCTAGTCAGCGCCAGGGGAATAGACGCGAACCCTTAAAAACTCCAGGCCGTCTTAGATCTCCCAGAGCCAAGGACTATAAGGGACATCCAGCGCCTGACAGGCAGGATGGCTGCCCTGGCACGGTTTATCGCCAGGTCAGCCGATAAATCAACACCTTTCTTCAAAATCTTGAAAGGCAACAAGCAGTTTAAATGGGAAGACAAACAGAGAGAGGCCTTCAGGCAACTGAAAGAGCACTTGAAGAAGCTGCCTACCTTGGCAAGGCCGATGGTAGGGGTGAGCAAAACCGAATATCCGATCCGGTTTGCGAAACCGGATCGGATATCCGATTTTAAAATTCTGAAATTTTACTATCCTGATCCGATCCGAATTAAACCGGATATACGAAAACCGGATATCCGGTTTTTCCGGATATACGGAAACCGGATATCCGGTATCCGGTTTTGAGTTTTCTTTTATTTTTTATTTTTCTTTAAGTGCACATAAACTGATTTTTTATTTTAAGGTCGTAACGAATGTTGCGTTCATTGTTATACAAAAATAATACGTAAATAAACAAGAAAAATATCTAAAAATAATTTAATTATCACAATCATCCCGAATATTCGAATACTACTAATAATTCTCCGATAATAGAGTCATATGCAAACAATCTGCTTTCTTCAAACAAGAAGCTTGAAGATCAAATCTTTTCCACACAAATCAACCCAAAACAACAACAATTGACAAACAAATGTAGTGAACAATCAAACAAAGAATCAACCTTAATAAGCATGAAACGTGAAATGACGGCCTGAAATATGAAGTAGTGAGAGCCTGAATGTGAGAGACTGAGAGTGGCGTTGTGGCGGAATAAAAGAGTGAGATCGAGTGTTGGGCTTTTTTTGTTTTTAATCCATTATTAAGTCATTTAGTTTTAGTATTATAGTTTGTTAATTTTTTATTTTTTATTTTTATATTTTTGAAAACCGGATCGGAAACTGGATATCCGGTTTTCAATTTTGCTGATACGTATCCGCTACGGTTTTATGAAAAACCGTATCGGATATACGGATATTCGTATCGGATATACAGAAATCTGTATAATTGCAACCGTATACCGTATCGTATACGGATAATAAAACCGTATCGTATTTTTATGCTCACCCCTAGCCGGTGGCAGGGGAAAAGCTCTTCCTCTACATTGTCGTAACAAGCTCAACAATAAGCGCGGTAATTCTAAGGGAGGAAGCAGGTTCCCAGCAGCCCATATATTTCGTGAGCCATGCCCTGGGGGCAGCAGAAAAGAACTACCCAGTGGTAAAAAAGGCAGCCTACGCAGTCGTCATCGCAGCCAGAAAGCTCAGGCCATACTTTGACGCCCATCCTGTCGTAGTACTGACCGACCAACCCCTGAAAAAGGTCCTGGAAAAGTTTGAAAAATCCGGAAGATTGCTAAAATGGGCCATAGAATTGAGTGGATTGGGGATATCATACCAGTCCAGGACAGCCATCAAGGCGCAGGCCTTGGCGGATTTCTTGGCAGAATATTCCCATTCAGAATAAGACGATCCACCCGCCGGAGAGTGGGTAGTATACACTGACGGATCCTCGACAGCCCATGGTGCAGGGGTAGGTATTGTGCTCACCAGCCCTGAGGGGGCAGATTTCGAGCACTCGTTCAGGTTCACCTTCCCTGCGTCTAATAACGAGGCCGAAGACGAGGCCGTACTGGCAGGCATTAATTTGGCCAAAGCTGCAGGGGATGAGAGAATTGTTCTAGCAACAGACTCCCAACTTATTGCCAATTAGATTAATGGAGAGTACGAAGCCAAAGACCAGGCCATGGCCGCCTACCTGGAAAAGGTGAAGCAGGAATTATCAGGGTTGAAGTCCTATGAAGTCAGGTAAATCCCCCGGTCCCAGAACAACCGGGTAGACGCCCTGTCAAAGTTGGGCAGTTCTAGCCTGCAAGACATAAGAAGGTCAGTCTGGGTAGACGTGGTCCAAGAAAAATCCACCGCCCCCTGCCAGCCAGTCAGTGTCATTGAAGAGGCAGGGCCTGAAGATTGGATTACCCCAATCATCCAATTCAAGAATTACGAAACCCTTCCATCTGACCCTGTGCAAAAAAGAAAGATTCCGGCGAAGGCCGCGTGGTTCATATTAATCGGTGAAGAACTGTACAAAAAATCATTCTCCTCACCTCTGCTCAGATGCCTGGGGGCAGGGCAGGCCGCAGAAGTTCTAGATGATATCCACTCAGAAATCTACGGCCACCACATAGGAGGGAGGTCACTAGCACAGAAGACCCTGAGGGTAGGCTACTACTGGCAAACCCTGCTAGCTAATGCAAGAGATCTAACCCGAAGGTGCAGAAAGTGCCAGCTGTTCGCCCCATCAATTCATGCTCCGGCCTAGGAACTCAGGCCAATTTTGTCGCCCATTCCCTTCGCCTAGTGGGGAATGAACATATTGGGCCCCTTTACTGTGGCAACGGGGGGCCGGAAGTTTTTTATAGTAGGGATTGATTATTTTACCAAGTGGATCGAAGCCGAAGCAGTCTCAAACATTACCGAGCCTGCAGTCAGGAAGGTAATTTGGAGAAATATCATAACCAGGTTTGGCCTGCCAAAGATGCTGGTATTCGATCATGGAAGATAGTTTGACAACGACCCCTTACGGGCTTGGTTGGAAGGTCATGGCATAGCGGTCGCCTACTCTGCTGTCTGCCACCTGCAAACTAACGGGCAGGCCGAGGCTGCCAACAAAAAAATTCTGAATGGGCTAAAAAAGATGGTGGATGAGCTCAAAGGCAGGTGGGCGGACGAATAACCAAGCATACTGTGGTCAATTAGGACCACCCGGAAAGAATCCACGGGTCAGACCCCATTCGGCCTGGTCTACGGGGCGGAGGCCCTGCTGCCCATTGAGGTGCGAATTCCCACCCTGCGATCCCAACAGTATGACAGGGCGGATAATGAAGCAGCAATGACCGAGGCTCTGGACCTAGTAAGTGAAGTAAGGCAAGAGGCCGACGTTAATATTGCCACCTACCAGCAGCGGATGAGGAAAGCGTACAACAAAAAGGTGAACGAAAGAAGTTTCCAAGTAGAAGACCTGGTTTTGAGAAAGACGCAAGCAGTCAGAAGATTAAGAGAGCATGGGAAATTAAGTGCCAATTGGGAGGGCCCGTATGAGGTCACCCGGATCATGGGGCCAGGAACGTACAAGATCGCCCACCCTGCAGGACAAGAACTGACCGCCCACTAGAACATAGATACCCTGAAAAGGTACTATGTCTAGCTTATGAGACTAAGGAATTTTCTTGTTTTCTTCAAAATTGGCGGAGAACGGTCAAGGAAAAAAGTGTCGACGGCTCTGACCATGGATGTTTTAAAGTTTTTTTTCCAAAGAAATGAAAAGATTCTTGAATTCATACTCGTTGTCTGTTCAAAATTGCATTTCACACACAAACGAGTAGGGGCAATAGGGGGAGGCCCCCTGTTGCTAGAACCAAGGAAAATGGACCCCCCAACAAAATATCTAAGTCCCCCTGCCTACCTCTGGGCAGGCAGGGGGCAGGCCCCCTGGACTTCGGCAAAGAAGTCAGGGTCAGGCCGGGCCCCACGTGCCGAATGAACAAGGAATGGGGGCATCCCCCAACCTTGTATAAAAAACGCAAAGTCCCCCTGCCTACCTCTGGGCAGGCAGGGGGCAGGCCCCCTGGACTTTGGCAAAGAAGCCAGGGTCAGGCCGGGCTCCACGTGCTGAATGAACAAGGACTGGGGGCATCCCCCAACTTTGTATAAAAAACGCAAAGTCCTTCTGCCTACCTCTGGGCAAGCAGGGGGAAGGCCCCCTGGACTTCGACAAAGAAGCCAGGGTCAGGCCTGATCTTGAAAGAAAAACAGCAAGTAAAACAAAGAAGGTACATTCATAACAAATACAGAAGAATTTGACAGAGATGAACAATAAAAATCCAGGCACAAGAAAGTTAAAATACTACATCAAGCCGGCAGCCGGCGCGCAAAAAAGATTGAAGTATTAACGAGGAAGCAAAGGCGCAACAGGGTAGGGGCAAGAGCTCTCAGAGGACGACTGCCCCGTGTGTTAGACATTGGGGGCATCTTGATCAGGATCAGTAGCCTCCTCAGGCGATCTATTGGCCCGGGCCTCATTCTTAGCAGTATAGAGGTCCTGAAAGGCATCCTCATCAAAATTTGGGAGCATCTCCCTAATAACCTCCATAACAAACTGTAAAGACAAAGAGGCTCCGGCATCAAAATTCGTCGCCACTGCAACGTTGGCTTCCTGAATGATGGTGTCCTTCTCTTTCTGCCATTCCTCGCCCTGTGCCTTCAAATCGCCCTGCGCCTTCTAGAGGTCCGAGTTAGCCTTGGTCAAGCAATCCTCCAACTCAGGAATCTTTTTCTTAGATTGCTTTAGCTCAGCAACCGCCTTCATGGCCTCCTCCAGCTCGACGACCGTTTTCTTTGCTTGTTCCAGCTTTGCCTCCAGGCTAGTTACCTCCCTCACAGCCTGTTCACCCTGAGCCTTCCAATGTGCTGCCTGGTCCTTGGCCTCCCCCAGGTCGCCCTCGCACTTTGCCAGCTGGTCCTTCAAGCTGGCGATAAGGGTAACATCCCTCTCAACCATCGCCAGGCGATCAGGGAGAGGGAGCCCAGGAGTAACGACTAACTCTTCATCGCTGAAACGGCTGAGGGCCGCCAGCTCGGTGGAAGCCTGGAACACCCTGGAAGTACGCTGGATATACTGAATCACCTGATTGGTAGTGGAAGTCACGGACTTAGTAAGGTGATCCGCCAATACAGCGCTAGAGTCGGAAAGCGGGGCGAAAACGTCAAGACTGTCGCCGGCGGTATAATGAAACTCAGTATTCTCTTCTGAGAAGAGAGTGCCTGGAACATCATGAGCAGGGCGCTTGGGGTCAGGCGTATTGACATCAGTCTCTAGATCCACCACTGGCGTAGCATCCGTGGGTTCCCTGTTTTTCCTCTTCCTGCTCACCAGGGGAGTGCTCTCCCCAGTTTCCTTAAAGCTAGCTAGTTTTGACCCCAAGGGAGGGTGAGTCCCTGCAGGAGAACCTCCCTGTTTGCTAGCAGGGGAGGGGGTGGCCTCTGAGGCAGCCTCCCTCTCCACGTCTCGGAAATCAGAAAGGGGAGCTGCAGACTTTGCAGGCGTTGGCTTGGGAGGAAGAGGAAGTCTCGCTCGGCTGGCAGATATATTCTTCACGTACTTCATCAGGGCTTTCCCGCCTTTCTTATAGCTGGAAGGAAGGGAGGGGCGTTTTACGGCGATGGTAAAGTCACTGTTCAGTCCAAGGTCCCTCACCTTCTTCTTTGACCAGAGACAGGTGGCGAGATCTGCAGGACAAAGGAAAGTTAGTCAGAAGAATACAGAAGAATAAGGCTGAAAGAGGACACAATATCATTGGTATCCCTGAACTACCTCCTCTGAGGCCGGGGGTTAGACCCACTCGGGTCAGATAGTCATCGGTGGCTATGAGCTCTGCATGGAGAAGCCAGAAGTCAGGACCAAATACGCTTGATTTGTCCTTGGAGGAGGCAAACCTCTTGACCAGTTCCAGGTCCTTGTCGGTCAATTTTACCTCAAGGGCCTTCCCCCCAACGCCAGGGTGATACTCCTGGCGGGTCTCCAGTCGAGTATGAACATGATCCCTGAAGTGTCGTGGAATCCTCCACCCTGTGGCGTTGTGCACTGATAAGTGTAGTTTGTAGTGCCTATTTTGTTGTATTTTGATCCCATTTTCCTTGTGGAATCGCTCCTTGGGAGCGGTTTATGGGCTACTCATGCTTCCTCTAGTTTGTTTCAGGCTCCCGAGACCATTCATGAAGAGTTGGAGCGATTCCGACTCGATACATACACTTTTTGGAGCCAACGAACTGAAGGAACGATCACTCGATGCCTTGGATTCGACCCCGAGACCTTGGGACCCAATCCCGAGCCTGTTAGACTCGATCCCGAGACCCGAGAATCGGTGAGAAGCCCATGAGAAGCAAGGAGGGACCAAAAAGATCTTAAAAGAGGCCTACAAGGTCCTTCCCGGGCGGGATAATGCCTTCCCGACCGAGAAGGAAGGTGCAAAAACAAGTGCCACTGTCTTGAGCCCGTCCCGGCCGAGAAGGAACTCGTCCCGGTCGGGACCGTCTCGTCTCGGGTGGGACCAATCTGTCCCGGGCGGGCCGAAGCACTGGCAGCCCGTGTTCACTTCTTTTCTTCTCCTTACTCATTGTAACTCTATATATACCCTTCCTCTTGTAGTCTTATGAGATATACTTCATTACCTACTAAACCCTAGCATAGTTTAGCATAGATTAGCATAGATTAGCATAGATTAGTGTAGATTAGTCCTTAGTTAACCGTTAATCTTAGTTTAATCCTTGTATTAAGTGAATCCTTCAAGATCTCCACCAAGATTGACAACCTTGGGTGATTGTTTTGGGTTTTCTCTTTTATGCAAGTTTTCATTCTTCCTTTCATCTTCTAGTTGGTATAATCTTCTCATCCTTTTACTCTTAATCTTTGTTTATTCATCCAAGTTTCAATCTTTGTTCATTGTTATGTTTATTGTTCATTAGTTTCACTAGTTTCTTTATGTATGTTTGGTTGTTTGAGTTAGTTTATCTTGTTCTTGTTAGTTTTTCCTTTAGATATGTTTGAGTAGACTCTTGCTAGGGTTATTAGGGTGATTGGTTGTGATTGTGGATGATTAAGGGTTTGTTGGAGATGTTGGTGGAAGTTTTGGGTTTCCTCTTGGTTAGCTGCATGGAACATGTTTGATGAAATGCTTGAATGACATGTAGATGCAAATCCTTGTTTTTTCTTGCCTTTTCTCTTGTAGGTGGTGGTTTGCTCGTGGGTTTGGTTCCCTCACTACGTAGCGAGAGCCCGGTGAGGACGACCCCTAGGTTGGTCTACGTAGCGAGAGCCCGGACGTGACCTAGGCTACGATAGCACGCTTGTAACCCCGTTTGTCATGTGTGTCGCTAAGATGGGTCAAGAACCTCTAGGTCGGTCTACGTAGCGAGAGCCCGGACTACACCTAGATTACCCGACTACCCCTTCACCTTAGCTCTTCCTCGACCATCCCATCACTCCATGAACCCGACCTAACCCTAGTCTTCCTTCTTAGTGTTATCCTAGCTTCCCTTAGTCGTTAGTTACTTGTTGTGTCTCCCCTTTCCTTGTTTTAGACCTTAGCCTAGTCCTTAGCCTCCCCCTAGATTAGCTCGTCTCGAACCTAGTCCTAGACCGTAACACCCATTAGTCTAAACCCATTTTCCGTCCCTGTGGATCGACCCGACTTGCCCTAGCTACCCAAGTTAGGTTAGTTGGTTATTATTTGACGGCGGGATCCGCGACAAATCCCTACCATCAAACGTACAAGAAATTATCTTTCCAGTCCTTCAGACTGTTCAAAACTGGCCAGACCAAAGAAATTTTTTTCTGCCTGAGGATAGAAAAATATCCAGAGGAGCCCCCACCATCAAAAGAGGCCACCATTTGCAGGCCGGCCATGAACCTCAAAGCATCGATTGAGGGCCCCTCGCCCAGGAATAAACAGGTCCATGTGTAAGCTATTAACGACCTAACCGCCACGGCAGTTAATTGGGCGATGGTCACATTCATTCACCTGAAAATCTTCTCCAGAAAAGGGTGCAGAGGAAAGCGCAGGCCAAACTCCAAGCACTTATGATAAACGGCTATGCAGCCGTCAGAAGGGCAGCACACAGTGTCCCTCTCTCCAAGGACAATGACTGTATACCCCTCCCCAAAATTATAAAATCATTCGATAGCCTCGGCAGCGTTTGTCTCTAAAATCAAGTCCCGGTTCTTGGACGCCGGGTAGGTTTTCAGGGGAATTTTGTACTTAGCCTTGTCTAAATAATAGGTCCTCCCCGGCTCCCTGGGGATGAGTGGGCCGGCGATTGTGTAGGTATCAATCTCCATCGCCTCGTCATTAGAATCAATGACGTCAAAGGGAGCAGGGTCAGGAGAGTTGGTGCCCCCACTCCCCTCCAAGTGGTCCGCCTCGGTCATTCTAACGCCAGGCCCCCCAGAGAAGGAGGCAAGGTCAGTTCTAACCCCATCCCTACCCTCCGCCCTTTCAGCCGAAGGGTCAGTAAAAGTAAGAATATGAGCGCGGCGACTGGTCATGGTGACTAAGGAGAAGGAAAAACGAAGAAATGAAAAGATGAAGACTGAGGATAGGATTCTGACCTAAATTGATGGCCGCCGGATGAAGGTGCAAGAAAAGAGCTTCTCAGTCTAAAGCGTTTTAGCGAAGAAAGAATATGAAGAAGGGTTTTCTGGGTTTTCAAAAGTGTAAAAGGGGGAAATGGGAGGAGTAGGAACACTTTTATAGGCGAGAGAAAACGAAGGGTCTCCCATCCAGAAGACTTCCCCGAGAAAAGCCCCCACGTGTCACACATTTTAAAAACCCAACTACCCATCGCTTCCCAAGAAACCTCGAAAAGGCAACAGAGGTGAGAGGGTAATTATTGCATGACGTCATTCATCCAAAAAAAAAAACCAAATAAATACATGAAATTCAAAAGCCCACTTCTTCTTTCTAATTGAGCAAAAGGCCCAGAAAGGGTCCAGATTACAAAGCGTGGAGAGAACAAGTTACAAAAGGAGCCTGACAGTTTGGATCAACCCGCCTGCATACGCAGGGCAGGCCTAATCATCATCGAAACCCGGAGAGTAATCCCCGGGGCTGTCGTGATCACCTACGTCGGATCCCCAGTCCCAGTCATCAGAGTCCTTGAATGGATCATCAGGGCCCTCTTATTCATCCTTGCCAGATGAGTAGCCCTGGCCTTCGCTATCCTCTGAGTCGTGACTACTCACGTCCCAGTCCCTGCCATAAGGGGCCACCCTGGTACCTCCAGGAGAGCCATAGTCCCTCTTCCTCATCAGGGGAGAGGAAGGACCTGACTCAGGGGAAGAGTTCAATTCAGGGCAATGAGGATCGAATTGCTCTGGATGTAACCAAGGGAAACATCTATTGCATCCCCTATAAAAGCAACCTCCCGCCTGGGAGCAGCGTCTGGGCATGGGCCCAGCAGGAGGCGAAGACTTTTTGGGACACTTGTCAGCCCTGGATGAAGACTTTCCCCCGGTAGCCCGCGAAGGGCAAGAACGAGTCCCTCTACTGCGACGAAGGATCGAATGAGCCAACCTAGAGTATCTCAGCCTCGGACGCCCTCTGAAGAAAAAGACGTTCACGTAAACTCCGCAACGAAAAACTATTTTTCTGATCCAAGACATTTTCTCTTTGAATGATGGGGAGAAGAAGAGTGAGGATGAGTTACGAAAATGGTGAAGAAGGTCGAAATTTATACAAAAGCAAAAACAGAGCATTAATGGCGTCCCAACCATCCCTACAAGGAGAGGAGCCAATCATCAACCTGACACGCTGCTCAAGAGACCACTTTACGAGAAAAGCAATCATGAGGAAAGACATTCCAGCTCTTTTGCATACCCAGAAGTAATCGAGACCTTTCCCTCGGGAACGCGCGACACATTAAATGTCAAAGAGGAATTCAAAAGGTCAGCCTCCCGCCATCCCAGTCAAGAAATCGCCTGCTGAAGGGAAGCCCTGCTCCCCCACGGCCGGCGAGGGCCAATTGATGGGGGTCGGTAGCCTGCCGCGAGTCGCCCGCCATCTGGGCCCCGAGATGGCCCGACCCAAGAACAGAGGAAGGCCTGCCCAGCAGGCCAACGAGCAAGATAGCTAAAGAGCCTCAAAAAGGGCGACCTTAGTCGCTCTTCTGCCCAGCAAGGCCATGCCCCCTGCTGGCTTGGGCAGTCAAGCCCTGCCTGCCAGTCTCCAGGGCACTCTCGCCCCAGGTAGGGCCAGGAGAACATTGGAATCCCTCCGTCGCCTGCCTAAGGTAAAAGGGAATGAGTGGACGAGGTGAACCCACGTGTCACTTGCCCGTCCACCCATTTCCCCTTTCTCTTCTTCTCTGTTTCCTCTCTCTTGAGAAAAGGTATAAATACTTTGCCATTTCCCACGTATAAAAGGTTGGATTTTCTCTCTATAGACTCTCACTCTAAAACCGCCACCTCACTCCTCACGAGTAAGGTTTCTCAAGGAATTTACGGACTGACTTAGGTATCGGAGAGGGTTCCCTCGGACACCTTCGAGGCCCTGTGCATTCATTGTGCAGGGAGCAGGCCGTCTTCGCCGGGAAGGTCCGACCACCGGAGTGAGGGAAAGGAGAGATCAAAGAAAGTTGGACGATTACTATCCGAGTAACACCATAATCATAAGATCCAAATCCGAAGTCGGGTCTATTGTTTCCGTAACCGGAACAATGGTGATGGGAGCAGTGGATTCTAGATGATCTCCACTATGCAGTACAACTATATATATATATATATATATATATATATATATATATATATATATATATATATATATATATATATATAGATTTAGGATCGTATGAGAACCACTTGTATAATGAGAACCATGAGAACTAATTACATCCATTAAATCAACTGATGAACCTATAGATGGGATGTGGCCACAGCCCAGGTCCGAAACATTGCTTAATTATTATTTTTGACATGAAATACTCAATTTCATGTTGTGTCTCAGTTGGTTGGGAATGGATGTACTGGTTAGGAGGTTATGGGTTCGAATACCCACACTTGCATTTGAAGTTTTACGTAGCACTGTAGCAGTCTAATAAATATACTTCCTAAATTTTAATTTTGGAAACAAATTTCAATTTTATTCTCATTTTTTTATATGTTTTAATCAAGGTAACATTTCGTTTTCATTCTCAATCTTTTTAAAAGGGTTTAATTGTGGAAATACATTTTAATTTCATCCTCAATCATTTTAATTAATAACTTGGATTTCATTTTCTTTCTCAATTTCATTCAATTTTAGCATTACCCTTTTTTCACTTTTAGCGTATCATTTTTCAATTTCAATTTTAGTGTACCATTTTTTTCTATTTTAGCGTGCCCTTTTTTCTATTTTAGCGTAGCCCTTTTCAATTTCAATTTTAGTGTACCCTTTCTCAATTTTAGCGTATCCTTTTTCAATTTTAATGTACCCTATTTCAATTTTAGCGTACCCCTTTTCAATTTTAGCGTACCCTTTTTTTATTTGAGCGTACTCTTTTTCTTGTTTTAGCGTACCCTTTTTCACTTTTATTGTACCATATTTCTATTTTAGCGTACCCTTTTTCAATTTCAATTTTAGCGTACCCCTTTTCAATTTTAGAGTACCCTTTTTTCATTTTAGTGTACCATTTTTCTATATTAGCGTACCCTTTTTCAATTTCAATTTTAACGTACCTTTTTCAATTTTAGCGTATCCTTTCTCAGTAAAGATTTAAGTTCATATGACGCCAAAGATCAAAGCTTCAAAAGATTGTCAGAACCTGAAACCACTGATTGACTTAATGAACAAGACCATCGGAATAAGTACTCCAACAACTTAACCACACAAAATTAAAAAAGAAACAAAACGGAAAGAAACTGAACTGAGAAAATTAAGCCAAAAATCACATCTTCAAAACATCAACATAAATTGTTGCCACTAATTGAATTACTGAACAAGATCGTCAAATTAGCAATGCTTCACATAGATTCCACTAACAATTTAACTAACACAAACACACTAACAATTTCGTAAAAAACTAAGATGAAAGACATCAAATTGACCAAACTGTGATAACAAAACATTATTTCTAATGAATGCAAGGAAATCTGATAATTAACTGCATCACCTACAAACTGTAATAACAAAACTACGTAAATCTTTGAATTTACAGTTTCTGAATTCATCTTCTCTAGTAATCTGGGTTAGTACAATCAACAAGATTAACCTTTTTCTTGAATCGTAACCAATAATCAATACCTAATTTACCCAGAATCGAATCTTGCTCTACTCTAGTTCTAGGGTTGGTGGTTTAATTGAAAAGTTTCAATGAAATAAAATTGAATTGTTGAAGTTATGAAGAATTCACCATGAATGATTCCAGCTTCGATCTACATAAGATCTAAGTTGAATTTGTTGATTTTAGTGATTTTGGTGATTTTGTTGAATTTGTTCTTCAATTAATGAAAGTCTAGAAGGAATGGAGTGAAGGAAGATGGGATTTTATTCAGAGATCAGAGTGAATGAAGGGGAGTTACCCCTGCAAAATTTTTATTTTTTTTGTTTAGAATATTAGCCGCATGATTTAAATAAGATCTAAGGGCAGTGAGCGGTTCTCACAGTTCTCATTGTAACATAGGTTCTCACCCGATCTTGACTCTCTCTCTCTCTATATATATATATATATATATATATATATATATATATATATATATATATATATATATATATATATATATATATATATATATATATATATATATATATATATAGGGGTTCAGGGGAGTTAGCAACTCTTGGAGAGTTGCTTAGTGTTGATCCCCTCCATCCATTCATCCTAAGATGGATGGTGGATGGATTGGGTTCAATTATATATAAAAAAAAGACAGTAAATTGACACAACAGCAGTGGAGAGAGGGAAACATCCCCTCACCCAAATCAATCCCTACATTACTTCCCTCATACACTTCTCAATCCCCTCATTTTCAATTCATTAATAACTCCGACCATACTCCGTCAACTACTCCGACCATACTGCGTTTTTAACCCAACATACTCCGTCAGTAACTTCGATCATCATACGAAGGTATGTTCATCTTCATCTTCATGCTTCTTTTTCTTCATCATCTTTGTTCGGGCCAAAAATTTGCACCTTCGGAATGCAACGTGGCATGCTACGAGTGGACGGTCAAAGGGTCATGAGTCAAAGGTCAATAACAAAAAGGTCCGCAACCTACGGATGAAAGTCAAAACCGAAGACTAAAATACGGAAGTAAAAAATTGTCAAAGACCGTCAAGTCAAGCAAACCCGGGGTAATATAATAAGATGACGGGCTGAACAAAACATAAGAGAAAATCAAACCATGGGCCACTTAAATCAAGCGGGCCCAACGAACAAGAAGATGGACTCAGCCCATATAAAGAGGAAGAAGCAACAGTTGTTGCTCCTAAAAAGGAGGAAACCCTCCTAAAGACTAGGAGGAAAGGGGGAAGGAAAGAGTAACGGTTGTAACAGTAAGCAATCAAGGGCAATAAAGGAAAATTAAATGCCAAGATTCCCAATAATGGGGAAGATCACAGCCAGCAGTAGTATAAAAGAGGAGAAAGGAAGAAGAGAAGGGACATTCGAACACATCCACCCAAGTCTACAACACTCACGGTCAATCATAGCCAAATATATAGTCAAATTCTTTGTATTTGTATTTCTTTCTCCACTCTTTCCCATTGATAGTAGAATTTTGGTGGGATTCCGACTCCCCCCGCGGTTTTTCCCACAGCGGGTTTCCGCGTCACCAAAACCTTGTGTGTGTTCCTTCTTCGTTCGTTATTTTTTGTTCGCTAGATCCGATTCAATTTCGTCAACCATAGTTATAGGACGATCGCTTTGACCTGCAACCGAAATCTTAGACCCGGTAAATTTTTACCAAAACAATTTGGCGCCCACCGTGGGGCTAAGTGATCGTTTCCTATAAACCAAATCCTACAGTGAAGCAATCTCGTGTCATCATGACCGGATCCGGCCAAAGTCCTTCCAGCAGTCAAGGAGCATCCACCCAGTCCTCAGGAGGAGGATCGTCCCCAGGATCAGTAGAGCCGGCTTTCACGCCCCTCACCCTGGCAATTCCCACCAGCCAAATGGTGAAACCCACGCTGTCGGTGTCTAGGCCCCCTCTAACGCCTAAGATCTCTGGGGTCACCAGCTCCTCCAAGGCCAGGAAGGAGAGCATACCAACCAGAACCTTGACTCCAAGAGGGTTCGTAGGAGAAGCTTCCAGTGGAGCGGGGTCACCAGACCTGATGCAGAATATGCTTTAGGGAATCAATGCTCTGCGCCAGGCAGTAGAAACCCTGCAGAAGGACAATCAAGACATCAAGGCTCGGATCTCGGCAGCAGACAAGACTCCAGTTGCATCGCTCCATATGTCACCAGAGATACCGCCCCTGATGCCTAGAGGAGAGCCCAGCACCCGCAGGGAGTCAATGACCAGTAGGAAGACCACCAGAGAAGTTCCCTCAGAATTGGTCACCAGACTAGAGTTAGGATTGGCTCCACCAGGCCCAGTCATTGAACCCCAAGGGTTGGGTTACCTGACCTACGGCCCCACACACGACAGATATCCTACCGCAGGTAACCTTCTCTCCAACATCGAAAGTCGAGAAACTAACTCACTATCATTTGCAGGCACACCTGTCCACCAGGCGCCAGGATGGCAATTTGTAACTCCACCAGGGATGACCACCTTATCCAACAACCAGTCCTCTGGGGGAGTGTGGACAGTGCCTACCCCCAACCAGCAGACACCAGGATGGCAGCCCGGATCCACGACTGCAGCAGCACTTTTGCCTCCTCCTCCTAGCAGTCAACACTCTGGAGGACCTCATGCAGGGAGTACTCCTTTCAGTTTTTCTCCTCCTGTTTCTAACCCTCTTACAGGAACAATCAGCACAGAAGATCAGCAATGCCAGGAACTGAAAGAATTGAGGGACCTGATCAACAAGATTCCTCGAATGCCACGCCCCCAAGAGAGAGCAGCTAGGGACAGCTACGCAGATTCACCCTTCATCGACGATCTAGCTTGTGTTGCTGTACCCAAGGGCTTCACGCCACCAGCCATGACACTTTATGATGGCACTGCAGACCCCCTAGATCACATCAACCAGTACAAACAGAAGATGATGGTGGTGACCGCTGCGGGGCCCCTGAAGGAAGCCTGCATGTGTAAGGGGTTTGGCTCCACTCTGTCAAGAGCAGCTATACATTGGTTCGTCGGCCTGCCCAACCGAAGCATCACCTCCTTCGCTGACCTAGTCAATGCCTTCAACCAGCAATTCGCCAGCAGCAGAAAACCAGAGAAGCAGATCGACCAGTGACTTGTATCGGGTGGTGCAGAAGTTCGAAGAATCCACACGTGACTTCCTCAACAGATTCAACAAAGAGAAAGTAACAATCCCCAGATGTGATGTGCCCACTGCCATAGAAGCCTTCCGCCAAGGACTCCACTAGGACTCGGATCTGTACAAGGACCTCACAAAATACCCGTGTGCCACGTTTGAGGATGTGCAGACCAAGGCAATGGCAGCCATCAGATTGGAAGAAGATTCAGGCCCCAGAAGGGCTACGTATGGTTCTGAGCATGTCACCAGAAAGACGCCAACAGAAAAAATGGGTGAGAAATCAAAGCCCTACGCCAGGAACGTAAGCAAGGTTTCTGAGGAGAAAGACTGGAAGGACAATCCGGGATTACCACCCAAAGTAAGTGAGTATGGATTTTCCACCAACCTTGCTGGGGTGCTTAAGGCTCTGAGGGAGTTAGGACGCAGAGTCAGGTGGCCCACGAGACAGGAGTACACCAATGACCGAAGGGACGCCAGCAGAAGGTGTGAATTCCACGACGACATTGAGCACCACACCGATGAGTGTGTTCAGCTCAGGAGAGAGGTTAAGTTCCAATATGACCAGGGGAACCTGGATCACCTCAGGTCTAGAAACTCCAGCAGGATAAATGCAGCAGATCAAGTATTGCCTTCCCCACCTCCAATATGTACCAGAATTATCAACGTAATCACAGGAGGATCGGAATTATGCGGGCTGACCTACTCAGCAGCCAAGAAGCATGCTTCTCAGGCCAGAGGAGACAGACCAGAGCACTCCTGCAAAATCAGCTGCAAGAATCTTCCAGCCGTCACCTTTGACGAAACTGATGCAGAATCTACTGCAGAAATGCACCATGACGCGTTAATAATCACTCTCACCATAGGGAATTGCACCGTGAAGAAGATTCTGGTGGACACTGGGAGCTCAGTCAACCTCATCATGTTGGAAACCCTCCAGAACATGGGGCTCAGCGAGAAGGACCTAACCAGGAAGGCGGTTCCCTTGATAGGTTTCAGTGGTGAAACCAAGCACTCTCTAGGAGAGATCACCATTCCTACTTATGCTGGAGGAGTGAACAAGCAAGTGCGGTACCTAGTCATTGATGGACCCTCCACCTATAACGTGATTCTAGGAAGGCCTTGGATCCATGAGATGAAGGCAATTACCTCAACCTACCACCAATGCCTGAAGTTCCCTACACCCTGGGGAGTGCAGAAGATCAGCGGAGATCAGGAGGAGGCGAAAGGCTGCTATAACACTACAAAAATGAAGGGTCTGTCGCGGCGGATTTATCCGCCGCAAATAACGATAATCCGACGCGAAATCAAGTTTGCGGTGGATTAAGCGACGTGAAATGCCGCCGTTAAATTTCGACGCGAAAAGGAGTATATGTGTCGGCTTTTCCGACGCGAGAAACTATGCGTCGGACTTCTGGCGGATTGGGCGACGCTTCCAAGTCAAAGGGGGATCCGTAGTCAACTTTCCAAACGTCGGAAATAGGTTGGTTTGCGGCGGATTGTCCCATGCAAAAATGGGTATATGCGGCCAACTTGCGTGGGATTTTCCCTTGCAAAGTGGGTGTGTGCGACCAGGTTCGCGTGGGAAAATCCCACGCAAAATGGGTATGCGCGACCAGTTTGCGTGGGAAAAGCCCACGCAAGCATCTGTATATATAAACTCACAATTACCGAATATTGAACGTCCCCAAAATGAAAAGCGACCTGAAAAAAAGAAAAGCACATCACGTCCAACCAAATGTGCTCCTCCCGAGCAAATTCCACATCGAAGTTTCTACGCAGAAGCAGCAGAACCAGAACATGTTCAATGATGGAAAAGAAACTAATATATTACCGAGTCTACCTAATCCCAAGTTCACCACTTCACAACTTCACAAGTCTACCTAATTTCCAAGTCCACTTAATCCCCAAATTCACAAGTCTACTTAATTTCCGCGTCTACTTAATTTCCAAGTTCACAAGTCTACCTAATTCGAAAGAAACTAATATATATTACGTTAACAAGTTCGAGGACTAGTAATTAGAAAATCCATATCACCGAGTCTGCCTAATGGGTCGCGTCTACCTCCATGTTACTACCAAACGCGTGTCCATCGTCAGCGTTGTCGTCACGACTCTGACCCCGTGGCATGGAACCGCAGCCTTCGTCGGACATAGCGATCCTCTCCTTCAACATCTCTATCGTCCTCCTCTGGTCCTGCATCTCGCGCTCATGCTGCAGCTGCCGTTTCTCCATTCTCTTCAAGTCCTCTTTCATTCTCATGTTCTCGGTCCGTTGCTGGGTGGCGGCGGTGGGTACGTACGAGTCATCAACCGCGGTGCTGGTATGGTTCATGCACGGTTTGAACAGTTCTTTGGCTGCACTTCCAACCCCGAACACACGTTTCTTTTTGTTGAACCCCCCCGAGGCGTCATGGTATAAACGAAACTCGTCCACACGTGATATCCCCTCCCCTCCTTGGGACATCGCCTCTTTCCTCGCTCGTACAAATTTTTGCTGAAATGACATTCAAATGTAAGATTATAAGTAGCTTAACACCAAATGATGAAGTTGAGATAATTTAATCTGATTTAAATTCTATTGTTGGAGAACTTACGTCCACCTCATCTGCAGTGGGATCAACCCATTGACCTTTCTTGTTCTTCTTTATCTTGTGAAGCAGCTGAATCGAGGTCGCATCCGGTCCCTTCAAAATAAAATGTCAGAACACAGTACAAACCATGTTATATTGAGCACAAAAAACTAATAATTTATTTTCAAAATGCATACCATTTTATTGAAAGCTTTTGTCGCGCTATTACGCCCTAGGCAGTTGGTCCCTTTCGCTACTCCGTCTTTGTTTCCGCCACGACGGTTCGCTTTGTTCACTTCCACTTTCTTCAGGAATTTAGGATCCATCGCCCTACGTTGCAGCTCCTGGTACTTGTTCTCCAGGATCCAAGTAGGCCTATCCTTCGCCTTCATTGCTCTCTGGAAGATGTCGGAGAGACGCTTCTTGATCCTTACCTCGTACGCATTTCTCAACTCATAGCCCGGATCGACCCTCACTCGTCTCTGTTTGCAAAAGACAAACAAGTTATTAAAAAATTAACAAATTACTTAAATAGTTCAAGTAGTAGCCCAAAATAGAATAAAAAACACTCACTGCGAAGTGGGAGTACATGGCGTCCCTCGCCTGTTGGAGTGCCTCAGTCCAGTTCCTGTAAACGCCAGGGGCGTTCATGTAAGTGCCGATGATGGACTCGCGTAGGTACTTGACAATGTCATCATCTTCCCACCTACGACAATTTAACGAATTAGTAGTATATCGTAAATGAAATAAATATCATATGTTAGGAAAACATTAATACAATACATGAATTCTTACCAAACGCCGGTTTCGTTCTGCGAAAGGTATTTCTTATCGGCATCTGGTATATCGTCGTTGTTCCCAGCACCTGCCATTATTACGTTTCCGCTACGAGTACCATAGTTGCAGAACGTGAAAACACATTAACAATGTACAATACTAATACTAAAGGTACATACACACAGAAAATGCAATACGTTAACCAATCTATAATACGTACATCTGTTTGCGCAAAATGTTTTTAATTAGTTACAAAGAAAATAAACAAATTAAAGTTACGGTATTAAAGTGATAATAGACACTACTCATCGTCGCTACTATCATTCTCCTCATCCGTGTTCACTTCATTGAAACCGTCTTCCTTGATCTCATCATCATCCCATTCACTGTCGACCTCTTCCTCATCTGCTTCTTGAGCAACGACCTGTTCCTCATCCTCATCCTCACCCTCACCCTCAGGCACGATCCAATTGTGAAACTCATCTTCTTCCTCTTCCTCGCCCCCATCCTCTTCACCGACATTCCCTACTTGTTCCTCAACATCATCAGTGTCATCAGTGTCTGAAACTACGATAGATGAAAGTGGTTGTACATTAGGAACGACATCTTCTTGGTATACGTTATCGTCGGTGATTGGGTTGTCAATTTGTGATCTCGCCTTGATCTTAAACACCGCCGACCATTGTGTATCCTTTTTTCCCTTTGGATAAGGGGCAAAGCAAATTTGATCGCTTTGGTACGCCAACACAAAAGGATTGTGCCCTCGCAGTTTTCTTGAGCGATTCACATCTACAAGATTGTATAACTTATGAACATTAACACCTTGTGCGGAGTTATCAATCCAATCACATTTGAATAGTACGGGTTTACAGGTCCTGTCACTGTCAAAATAGTGGAGCTCAATCACCTCTTCTAGTGTTCCATAATAATCTGACCCTTCCGTGGAACTCACACAGACGCCGTTACTAATTGTAGATTTTGGGACATCGACACCATCTTTGAAAGCACGAAACTTGTACCCATTTACTGAATAGCGCTTCCAAGTCTTCACCCGTGAAGAAGGGCCAGTCGCAAGAGTTTTCATGAGGGGGTCGAGCAACACTTCAGGCTTTCATGAAGATATAATAAGTCAATAAATTATTTTAGTAAACAGTTTCGAGTAACTTAAAGTCACAACTATCATTTTCATGTACTTGATCCCGTAGCCAAGTGGAGAACAACGACTCATATTTGCTCCAAACTGCGTCACATGATCTAACCTCTGCATGTTTGGTCATGATGTACGCCTCGAATTTCCTAAATTTGTTTCGAGTCAGATGAAAAAAAATAAGATTATTTTATGGGGTTTTAAATTATCAAAACAATAAAGAGCTACTGCACTACATCTGTCACTTACTCCTCGTACGGCCTTATGATTGCACCACAGTTTCTTATGACGTAAGTGTGCGCTTGATTGTACTCAACCTCAGTGAGAAATCTTTCCTTACATTTGCCCGTAGTGCTGCCCACATCCTTTCGAAATGGTTCTAAAGTGTCATCAGATTCGTCATTGTCATTGACACCGACATCAATATCCTTCGCTTTTGTGTCAATATGATCTTGAAAGTAAAAGGAACAAAAATTTGACGTTTCCTCCAACAGATAAGCGTTACATATTGACCCTTCCACCCGAGCTTTATTTCCAATTTTCTTTTTAAGATGATTGAGGAACCTGCATAACAATAATACAAAGTATAATTACTTTCATTTTAGATGCTACGAATTGGGCACAGTTGTTAACGCAATCGTACCTTTCAAATGGATACATCCAACGGTATTGAACAGGGCCCCCAACTTTCGCTTCAAATGGAAGGTGAACTGGTAAATGTTCCATTGAGTTAAAGAAAGACGGAGGAAATATTTTCTCCAACTTACAAATGATCTCAGCAATGTTCTTCTCCAACCGATTAATGGAGTCCACGGAAATGGTAGGTGAACACAAATCGCGGAAAAATTGACTAATCTCAGTTATGGCATTCCATGTGTTTACAGGGACTAACTGCTTCAATGCTACAGGCAACAACCTCTCCATGAAGACATGACAGTCATGACTTTTCATGCCATGCAATATCATTTTCGAATGGTCTACACACCTAGACAAGTCAGATGCGTAACCGTCCGGGAACTTCAACCCAGATACCCAGTCACATAACGCCTTCTTCTCACTTCTGTCCAATACGAATGACATTGACGTGGGTCGACTGAAACACAGTTCCTTAAAGTCGGCTTTGCCTTTCGGTCCGAATGACGTCTTATTAGGTACATCCATAATGGTGTTCATAAGTTGCTCAAAAAAGTTCTTTTCAATGTGCATGACATCTAGGTTGTGCCTAATCAGCAGAGTCTTCCAGTATGGAAGTTCCCCGAATATACTTTGTTTCCACCATCCTTCTTTTTTATCTTTCAACTTCTTCAACTCGTCGAAAGAAGCATGAACAATGGTAGGATAATGTTTTACTTCCTCCCATATTTCATCGCCTGACAACCTGGTAGAGGCGATTGAACTTTCACTGAGTCTTTTCTTTAGAAAACCTTTGCAGTTCTTTCTAAATGGATGGTCGACTGGTAGAAATTGTCGGTGAGAGTCAAACCAACACACCTTAGAACTTCTTGGCAAATAAAAGGATTTTCTGTTCTTACCTTGACAATAAGGGCAAGCACGATAACCCGTTGTACTCCAACCGGAGAGCATCCCGTAAGCAGGGAAGTCATTGATGGTCCACATTACTGCTGCCCTCAGATTAAATCCCTTCTTCGTGGACACGTCGTACGTGTAAACCCCTGTCTCCCATAAACATTTTAATTCCTCAATCAAAGGTTGGAGATACACGTCCATATTTGACTTCGGGTTCTTAGGTCCAGGAACGATGAGAGATAACAACATGAATTGTCTCTTCGAGCACAACCAAGGAGGGAGGTTGTAGGGTGTCACCATAACTGGCCAGCACGAGTAAGATTTACCGAATTGTCCGTACGGGGAAAACCCATCAGTGCATAAACCTAAGCGAACATTGCGCGGCTCTTTTGAAAACTCGGGATGTTTAAGGTCGAACGTTTTCCAAGCTTCACCGTCACTAGGATGCACCATGGTACCATTTACCCTTAGTCGTGAGTTTTTGTGATGCCAACGCATTTGCTCGGCTATGTTCCTTGTCGCGTACAAGCGTTGTAATCTAGGACCTAGCGGGAAATAAGTCAATACCTTACTCGCTACTCTATTTCCCCTCGTATTTTTTGTCTCACTCTTAAATCTATCCGCGCCACACTTTGTACACTTCTCGTGATCGGAATCTGCCTTCCAGAACAACATGCACCCGTGGGGGCAGGAATCGATCTTCGTATGAGGAAGTTGAAGACCCTTTAACACTTTCTTGACCTCGTAAAAATTTCGGGACATGACATTATCCTTTTTGGGGAGAAGGTCAGCTATAAAAGATATCCAACTATCGAGTAATCTTAAAGACATGTTACCTTTACACTTAAGGGTCAACATTCTTGAAGCGGCTTGCAACAAACTCATGTCACTCATGTCGCAAACCGGTAACTCAGCATTTTTCATCATTTCGAAAAAGGATAGAACTTCTGGGTTGGGTTCATGTTGAACTTCTTCATCGCTTATGTCGTCTGGGTTACGCTCCGCCTCCATTATGTCCTCAACGGTCGGACATAACGCATCCTCCACGAACTCTCGATATGGGTTACTACTACCTGCTCCGTGACTCTCACTAACGAGATCAGAATCCTCACCGTGATACGTCCAGACGTAGTAGTTTGGAACAAACCCGTTTTTGTAGAGATGATCTCTAACATCATGGGCATGTAGTATGGCAAAGTTTTTGCATTTACTACAAGGACACCTAAGTTGTTCTTTCGTGTAGTGGACGTTACTATTTATGGAATAGTCGATAAATTTCAACACACCGTCTTTGTATTCATGTTTAGGCTTCTTGCGCTCATCTAATCTCTCGTACATCCACTTCCTTTCTACTCTCTTCATTCTTTGTGAGGACAATATATATATATGTCCATGCAAAGTACGTAGAAATTATTAAATTAGTTGAGCGTGGGGAAGAACATTCAACGACGCCTAATATTATGGACATTATCTACAGAACAATGTAAACCAAGTGCAGTCAATTGAACATGCTTTCATAAATCCGTAAACCCATTTAGACATGATTTCGAAACAGTTTCACCACCTTGGGACCTTATCACTCCAACCTAAACCCATCCTTGTACGTTCCATGCCACTGATAAACACAAAATTTTGTTATGCCGATAAGAAAAAAATCCGGCAGCAATTCGCCCCAGTTCTCCAAATGAACTATGTGGAAATATGAAAAGTCCACATGTGCATTCGGAGAACAATGAGGGAATTGCCACAAGATTTTTTCTTATCGACATAACAAAATTTCGTGTTTACCACCTAAGTGACATGAAAAGTACAAAGACAGTCCCAAAATGGGGACTGTTCAAGAATTACTCCTAACAAGTAATTCTTGAACGGGTACTAGGTAGGTCTGAGTAGATGTATAACATGTCTTACCAACAATACGTAACCTAAACTGTAAACAACAACAACAATCATGTATCAACACCCAACAAATTACTACTAGTAGTATTAGTAGTAGTATTAGTAGTAGAAGATTAGTAATAGTAGTAGTAGTAGTAGTAGTAGTAGATTAGTAGTATTAGTAGTAGTAGTAGTAGAAGAAGATTAGTAATATTATTAGTAGTAGCTAAGTAGTATTAGTAGTAGTAGTAGATTAGTAGTAGTGGTGGTAGTATTATTAGTAGTAGATTAGTAGTAGTAGTATTATTAGTAGTTAAGTAGTATTAGTAGTAGTAGATTAGTAGTGGTGGTGGTGGTGGTAGTAGTATTAGTAGTAGATTAGTAGTAGTGGTGGTAGTAGTAGTAGTAGTAGATTAGTAGTATTAGTAGTAGTAGTTAAGTAGTATTAGTAGTAGTATATTAGTAGTATTAGTAGTAGTAGTAGAAGAAGAAGAAGATTAGTAGTATTAGTAGTATTAGTTAAGTAGTATTAGTAGTAGTAGTAGATTAGTAGTGGTGATAGTACTAGTACTAGTAGTAGATTAGTAGTAGTAGTAGTAGTACATTATTATTAGTAGTAGTAGTAGTAGTAGTAGATTAGTAGTATTATTAGTAGTAGTTAAGTAGTATTAGTAGTAGTAGATTAGTGGTAGTATATTAGTTGTATTAGTAGTAGTAGTAGTAGTAGAAGATTAGTAGTATTATTAGTAGTAATTAAGTAGTATTAGTAGTAGTAGATTAATAATAGTGGTGGTAGTAGTAGATTAGTAGTAGTAAATTAGTAGTATTAGTAGTATTATTAGTAGTTAAGTAGTATTAGTAGTAGTAGATTAGTGGTAGTATATTATTATTATTAGTAGTAGTAGTAGTAGATTAGTAGTATTATTAGTAGTAGTTAAGTAGTATTAGTAGTAGTAGTAGATTAATAGTAGTGGTGGTAGTAGTAGTATTAGTAGTAGATTAGTAGTAGTAAATTAGTAGTATTAGTAGTATTATTAGTAGTTAAGTAGTATTAGTAGTAGTAGATTAGTGGTAGTATATTAGTAGTAGTAGTAGTAGTAGTAGTAGTAGATTAGTAGTATTATTAGTAGTAGTTAAGTAGTATTAGTAGTAGTAGTAGATTAATAGGAGTGGTGGTAGTAGTAGTATTAGTAGTAGTAATTTAGTAGTACTAGTAGATTAGTAGTATTATTAGTAGTAGTTAAGTAGTATTAGTAGTAGTAGATTAGTGGTAGTATATTAGTAGTATTAGTAGTAGTAGTAGTAGTAGTAGTAGAAGATTAGTAGTATTATTAGTAGTATTATTAGTAGTCGTGGTGGTAGTAGTAGTATTAGTAGTAGTAAATTAGTAGTAGTAGTAGTAGATTAGTAGTATTATTAGTAGTATTACAAGTAGTAGATTAGTAGTAGTGGTGGTAGTAGTAGTAAATTAGTAGTAGTAGATTAGTAGTATTATTAGTAGTATTAGTAGTAGTAGTGGTAGTAGTAGATTAGTAGTAGTAGTAAATTAGTAGTAGTAGTAGATTAGTAGTATTATTAGTAGTACTTATGTAGTAGTAGTAGTAATAGATTAATAGTAGTGGTGGTAGTAGTATTAGTAGTAGATTAGTAGTAGATTAGTAGTAGTAGTTAAGTGGTATTAGTAGTAGTAAATTAGTGGTAGTATATTAGTAGTAAGTTATATAAGTTTAGTGAATTTTTATGAGAGATCGTCTCTCTAAAATTTTTATGATATACTCCAATATATATAGATATAGAGAGATCGAGGTCACACTTGATCAAATGAATGGGAGTGTAAATGTATAATGGAAAAACCATGCATATCATGTTTGGAGTTGGGTTATGTAAGAAAATGACTTCCAAAGGGGTTGCATTGCATATACTCTATCATTTGTTGGTGATTAAGATATTTAATTAATTACCGGTAATGGCCTTTCTTTTTAAGGTGGTGGGTTGGTTAGGTATATTTTAACTAAGTTTTGTTTAACCTTATTTAGTTAATTTTTTTCATTTAGTTCAGTTTAGTTCAATTCATCTCCATTAGATTCAAGTCGGCTCAGTCTTGTTGTTAGTACAATTACTTCCTTTTTTCATCTCGATTATTTATATATTATTTTATTTTTTCAGTTCAATTATATTCAACTTCGATACAATTCAATTCACACTCACTCACTTCACATTACAATTCAATTTCATCTATTCAATACGGAGCATCATTGCATCCAATTCAGTACGTACTGTCTGTACTTGTTTATAATGCTCAATAGGCGTCGTAGTATACTAGTATCATTGTATTTTATTCATCGAGATTTGATAATTAAGTCTAGTCTTAAATTATTGAAGCCGCATCATGATTTCCCATGTACATAATCAATTAAACAACAATTGGTAATTAATTAATTAATTAATTAAGAATGATGATGCAGGTATGTATGTGCGCTTAAACAAATATTGCACTGATATCGGGATTATTATTGCAGATCACAAAATATATAGTTGACCTTAGTTTGCTTCAATATATTCGATCTGAGAGGACAATTCATTCATTTTGTAATAGTATTTCATTTGGAGTTTCAGTTCAACACAACCAACAACAACAAACCACAACAATAACATTAACAATATCAATAACAAATATTTAAAAAAAATTAACAGTTTGAACATACTTTGATGGAGAAAAGACGGAAAAATGAACCGAAGATGAGGAGGGCGCGCGGCAAGGGGGATGGCAAGGCAGTGGAAGGGCGCGCCGGCAGTGGCGCCGGCGGTGGATTTCGTCGCCGGTGGATGTCGTCGCCGGCCGGTGGGGAAGACGGGAAGGGGGAGGGGAATTGGGTAGATTAGGGTTTAGGGGAATCGATTTGGGGAAATCGATTTGGGGAAATTGATTTGGGCTGTTTCTTTATGTGTCCGCGTCTTTTTTTTTTTATATATATGGAATACTCTGCAGCGGACAATCCCACGCAAGATCCGCCGCGAGTCAGCATCTATGCGTCGGATTTTCCGCCACATAGCAGGATTAATTTTTATAATTAAACGTCCCCCCTGCGTCGGTATAAGGTATACTATGCGGTGGATTTTCCGCCGCATAATTGAGCGCGAAACTCCCCTCCTTAGGCGCCCTTACCCTACGTCCATTTTGCGTGGGGTATTCCCACGCAAGTCATTCGCGTCGCCTAATCCGACGCAAATCCGACGTGATCAGAAACATGTGTCGGATAATTAGTCCGCCGCAAAACGTCCGCCGCAATTTCATCTACTTTTTGTAGTGTAAGGTGGCTCTCAAGAAAACCGCAAGTCCTCCAGTATAGCAATTAAAGAGCCTTCACCTGTCTCTGCAGGGGTATGTCAAACCACCTCAGGCGGAGGAAGATGAAGTCAACTTGGACAAATAACACCCAGAGCGAAAAGTGTTAATCGGATCAGAATGAACAGGTAATATCCGCCAAAACCTCATTGAATTATTAAAAACTAACATGGATTGTTTTGCTTGGTCGCATGATGATATGGTAGGTATAGATCCGAGCGTTATCACTCACAGGCTAAGCGTGGACCCAAGCTACAAACCAGTCCAGCAGAAGAGAAGAAAGTTTGCTCCAGAGAGAAATCAAGTCATAAATCAGGAGGTAGATAACCTGCTGGCTGTTGGAAAAATAAGAGAGGTAAAGTATCCAGAGTGGCTATCTAACGTGGTGGTGGTCCCAAAGAAGAATGGCAAGTGGAGGGTGTGCGTTGATTTTACCGACTTAAACAAGGCATGCCCAAAAGATCCATTCCCTCTGCCACACATAGATGCCATGGTGGATGCTACAGCAGGCCACGAGATGCTAACCTTTCTTGATGCATGGAGTGGGTACAACCAGATCAAGATGCATCCGGCAGACCAGGAGAAGACAGCTTTCAAGTCTAAGAGAGGTATATATTATTACAACGTAATGCATTTTGGTCTGAAGAATGCAGGTTCCACCTACCAGAGACTAGTCAATAAGATGTTCAAGAGACAGATTGGGGACACAATGGAGGTATATATTGACGACATGGTCGTCAAGTCAAAGCAAGCTTCGCAACATACAACACACTTGGAGGATACCTTCAACACCTTGAGAGAATACAAGATGAAGTTAAATCCTTCAAAGTGCACATTTGGAGTGTCATGTGGGAAATTTCTGGGGTACATGGTGACCCAGAGGGGAATTGAAGCTAGCACAGAGCAGATCAAGGCCATCTCTAGCTGGAATCCCCACAGAAGCCAAAAGACGTGCAAAGGCTGACTGGAAGAATCGCTGCTCTGAGCAGATTTATCTCCAGGTCTTCAGATAGATGTCGGCTGCTCTATGATATCCTGAAGAAGGCCCAAAGGTTTGATTGGACAGCAGAGCACGAGAAGGCGTTCAGCGACCTGAAGCACTACCTCAGCACTCCACCTCTGCTGTCAAAACCGGAACCTGGAGAGCAGCTCTTCCTATACCTGTCAGTAATTGAGGTAGCAGTTAGTGCAGTACTGCTGAGGGAACACGAGAGAGCACAACACCCGGTATATTACGTCAGTAAGTCTCTGCTTCCTGCAGAGACCAGGTACACATCCCTTGAGAAACTCGTACTTGCACTTGTTACAATGTCTTATAAACTTCGACCTTATTTTGAATCGCATGCTATTTCCGTAATAACAAATTATCCACTAAAAACTATTATGAGAAAACCTGAGTTATCAGGAAGAATGGCCAAGTGGTCTATACACTTGAGCGGCTTCGACCTGAAATTTGTCCCCAGAACTGCGATAAAGTCCCAGGCGTTAGCAGACTTCGTATCCGACTTCAGCCCAGCACTGCAGATCCAGGCAGAGAAAGACATCCTCCTCCTTGAGGAGGACAAAGGCAAACAGGTGTGGAAGCTAAATGTAGATGGCGCCTCCAACATGCGAGGATCTGGAGCAGGATTAGTTCTTAAGTCTCCTCAGGGGGATCTCATAGTCCAAGCAGTACGGTGCGAGTTCCGAACAACGAACAACGAGGCAGAATATGAAGCTTTAATCCTAGGTCTCCAGCTGGCTTTAGACCTCAAAATCAAGCACCTGGAGGCATACAGCGATTCCCAGCTGATAGTCAACCACATGAATGGTTCGTATGCAGCTAAGGACTCCAAGATGGTGTCTTATCTTGAAGTGGCAAAGGAGCTCTCCCTTAGGTTCGTAGCCTTCTCAATCAACCAAATCCCTAGGGACCAGAACGTGGAAGCAGACGCCCTAGCCACCCTGGGGGCAACCTTCAAACTAGGCGTAGTTTCAACCATACTCATTGTCCATGTACTGGAGCCAACAGTTCGGATAGGCACACAGGAATACCAGATGCTGATGGAGGAGGGAAATTCACCAGACCAGGGGTTGAAGTGGCTGCAGGAAGCAGGAGTCTGCAGCACCTCAGCAGAACAGGAAGGAATCCCAGATTGAAGAAAACCCTACCAGGAGTGGCTGCAAAATGACATTCTGCCGGCAGATAGGAGAGAAGCCAGGAGCTTTAGAATGAAGGCATCTAGGTACACCCTCATTGATGGTGTTATGTTCAAACGATCAACTGCTGGACCATACCTGAGGTGCCTAGATCACCAGGAGGCAGAAGTTGTTATGCATGACCTCCACAGTGGAGAATGTGGAAATCATGCAGGGGCAAGAGTCTATCCAACAAAGCACTCCGCTAGGGTTACTACTGGCCGACAATGCGCAAGGACGCGAGGGAATATGTTAAGAAGTGTGACGCCTGCCAGAGACATGCACCAGTCAATCACCAGCCAGCAGAGCCGTTGCACCCAGTAATTTCTTCCTGGCCCTTCATGAAGTGGGGGATGGATATTGTTGGCAAGTTACCGAGAGCCCCAGGAAACAAAGTTTTTATGCTGGCCATGACAGACTACTTCTCCAAATGGATAGAAGCAGAAGCATTTCCTCAGGTGACTGAGAAGCAGGTTATATCCTTCATAAAACGTAACATTATATGTAGGTTTGGCATTCCTTCAGAGATCATCTGCGATAACGGATCCCAGTTTGTTGGCAACAAGATGGAGGCCTAATGCGCCAGGTGGAACATCACACTAAGCAAGTCTACCCCCAGAAACCCTCAGTCTAATGGTCAGGCGGAGTCTAGCAACAAAATTGTGATAGACAACCTGAAGAGAAGGCTGGAGGAGGCAGGGGGCAGATGGGCAGAGGAACTCCCCTTGGTGCTGTGGTCTGACAGAACTACACCCAAGGTGGCTACAGGACAAACACCTTTCAGTTTGGTCTTTGGTGCTGAGGCGATCATCCATTTAGAAGTGAGAGTGCCTACCTACAGATACGGCTGCGTAACAGAAGACAGGAACCAGGTGGAGATGGCAAGCAGCTTGGATACTATAGATGAGCTCAGGACTGATGCCCAAATAAAGATGGCCTCCTACAGACAGACAGTCGCCAGAAGTTACAACAAGAATGTCAAAGTCAGAGTCCTGCAGGAAGGAGACCTAGTCCTCAGAAAAGTCTTTCAGAACACAAGGAATCAGGGAGCAGGAAAGTTCGCCTACAATTAGGAAGGACCCTACCAAGTGGAGAAGGTGGTTGGGAACGGAGCCTACCGACTTATGACCATGGAAGGGAAAATCATCCAAAAACCATGGAACATCATACACCTAAAGAAATACTTCTTCTAAATGGGCCACAGCCGCCAGCAATTTGGGCCACTACCACCAGAAACATGGGCTACAGCCGCCATAAACATGGCATCTATTCTGCCAGGTGCACCTCCACCGGAACCCAGGTTTAATCTTTTCAAATCTTGCAAACATATATTTAAATTTTCCTGTCATTCTTCTGTCTGCCTTACTTTCTTTTCGCAAAATTTAAAATTTTCTCTTTTGACTTCCTTTTTACACGTGTCGTCAAAATTCAAATTTCTTTTGCATCAAAGTTTGATTTTCTTGTTGATACATTTTCGAAATTTGATTTTCTTTTGCAGCAAAGTTTGATTTTTTGCATAGGTCATCAAATTGATCTTCTTGTGCATCAAAGTTTAATTTTCTTTTCATACGTCTTCGAAATTTAATTTTCTTATCACATGTCTTCAAAATTGGATTTTCTTCCTTCACATATTTTCAGAATTTTGATTTCCTCCCGCGCATACCTTCAAACATTGCATCTTTACCAACTTTCGTCAGCTTTCTCCAAACTAAACTGGTGACTAATCTGGTGGAGTGCACGATTTCTACAGAGGCGTGTGTCTTGTGACTAAGTGCCTACAACCGGGACATTACAGTCTCCTGCGCCACTTAGCACTCACGCAAAGCGTGGCACCTCCGACTGAGTGGACGAAATAAACCCCAGGCCACCACTATATCAAAGGTCGACCATACAAACATAAGGCATGCATACAACAGAAGGTAGTTAGACAAAACTACAACAAACGATTACAATCAAACGTAAACAATCACGATCAAAAGCAAACGATTACGACCTTCTGTTAAGGCCCGAGGTGCCACAAAATACTAACACACTTTGCTCCCCTGAGCAAAGGCAAGGTCATCACGTAAATTTTTTGCAAACACTAACAGAAGTTCACACCACGCAGGGTTCACAAGCCGAAGACAAAGCTCAACAAAAGAGGAGTAGCATCACTCCAGCAGAACTTGTTCCACAGCCTAGACATTCTCCTCTGGTGGAGGCGGAACTGTAGCAGATCCTCCTGCAGAAACATGGATCTCTGATGAACAGCAACAAAACCACTCCCAGGATCATCAACGACATCCTCCTGGTCCACACTCTCTTGCCCACCAGCCTTCTGGTCAGCAATGGGGAAGTCAACGGACTCCTTCAGATCCTCCGCTTCCACATCAGAAAGAGCATCCAGGTCAGGCACCACATGAAATTCCTCATCCAGTCGCTTCTTCTTTACAACCAGATTCTTATGCCAACAATCTACGAACCAAGTCCAACTCCTTTGGAGAACCTTTTTCTAGCACAGACCTGGGACTAGGAAGTAGCATATGATCCAGAAAAGTCATATACTCTGCAGACTTACCGAAGCCTTCAGGAAATTTGAGCACCACTCCAGCAGAAACATCATCAACGGATCTGGGGGCAGAATAAGAGGTAGACTCAGAAAGGTCTGCCACCAGAGGTCCACTTTCTGCAGGAGTAATTTCTGAGAGAGGGGACGGATTACACCTTCTCCTAGAACCAGCAAGACCAGCTGAAGCAGAGCCAACTGCCTACAACTGAAGCAAACGGAAATTCCCGCCTAAGATGAGCTTAGTCGGAAATTTGAGGGCATTTGTTCGGGCCAAAAATTTGCACCTTCGGAATGCAACGTGGCATGCTACGAGTGGACGGTCAAAGGGTCATGAGTCAAAGGTCAATAACAAAAAGGTCCGCAACCTACGGATGAAAGTCAAAACCGAAGACTAAAATACGGAAGTCAAAAATAGTCAAAGACCGTCAAGTTAAGCAAACTCGGGGTAATATTAGATGACGGGCTGAACAAAACATAAGAGAAAATCAAACCATGGACCACTTAAATCAAGCGGGCCCAATGAACAAGAAGATGGACTCAGCCCATATAAAGAGGAAGAAGCAACAGTTGTTGCTCCTAAAAAGGAGGAAACCCTCCTAAAGACTAGGAGGAAAGGGGGAAGGAAATAGTAACGGTTGTAACGGTAAGCAATCAAGGACAATTTAGGAAAATTAAATGCCAAGATTCCCTATAATGGGGAAGATCACAGCCAGCAGTAGTATAAAAGAGGAGAAAGGAAGAAGAGAAGGGACATTCGAACACATCCACCCAAGTCTACAACACTCACGGTCAATCATAGCCAAATATATAGTCAAATTCTTTGCATTTGTATTTCTTTCTCCACTCTTTCCCATTGATAGTAGAATTTTGGTGGGATTCCGACTCCCCCCGCGGTTTTTCCCACATCGGGTTTCCGCGTCACCAAAACCTTGTGTGTGTTCCTTCTTCTTTCGTTATTTTCTTGTTCGCTAGATCCAATTCAATTTCGTCAACCATAGTTATAGGACGATCGCTTTGACCCGCAACCGAAATCTTAGACCCGGTAAATTTTTACCAAAACAATCTTCATCTTCATCTTCATAATCATCATACGAAGGTATGTTCATCTTCACCATCTTCATCTTCATCTTCATGCTTCTTTTTCTTCATCATCTTCATCTTCATCTTCATGCTTCTTTTTATTTTTCAAATCTTTTTTTTTGTATTTATAATATTATTCATTTTTATTATCCACACAAAAAAAACAACTTCATCTTTAAGATGAAGTTTGAAGTTGAAGTTCTTTTTTTGTGGGATGAATGAATGTTGAAGATGAAGATGAACAAGTTATTTAGTGCGTAATGTTCTTACAGAATTGCAAGACCACACACTTTCAGTTGTATAGTCACACTCATTATGTTGTAGAATCACGCAGCTGTACACTCATTGTAGTCACATATTCAGTTGTATAGTCACACTCATTATGCTGTATAGTCACACTCTTTATGTTGTAGAATCACTCAGCTGTAGAATACCTTAGGATTAAGGTATCATGCGTTTAATCATCTTCATCTTCATGCTTGTTTTACTTTTCATACCTTTTTTTTGTATTTATAAAATTATTCATCTTCATTATCCAAAAAAAAATGAAGATTAAATATGGATTAAAATGAAGGTTGAATATGAATTAATGAAGGTTGAATATTTAATGAATGTTATAATTTAGTTGTATAGTCACAGAGATTATGTTGTATAGTCACACAGTTGAAGTTGTATAGTCATAGGGGGTGTTCGATTGTCGGCGGATCCGCAAAAAATCAGCATATTTGGATGGATTAGCATGTTTGACCATAAAATCCGCCAATTTAAGTGTTTGGTAAATGGTAGATTCAAACGGCATATTCGAGTCCAATCCGCCAATTTACAATATGCTGCTAGTAGCAGCGTATTCACTTAGCATATTACAATTTTCTATTTTTTTTACCTCCTTACCCCTTTGCCAATCAAACCCCACCTTCATCATTCTCTTGATTCACTTTCATAATTCATCTCATAGAGTACGTCTTTATACCTCTCCAGCGTTTAGAATTATCGACCAACACCGGAATTTTATACCTCCAGATATATTGCAAGATGTGCCTAATCATGACTCGCAAGCTCCGGTTGAGGCTTCACGAAATCAAGACACATCAACTCTCCGTGATAATATTAGTTCAACTTTAATGTCTAGTAGAAGAAATTGACGATATTAATATTTTAAAATGGTTGGTGTGATGTATGTTTGGCATATTTTAATCAAAATTTTGCTTATGTCCTTTATTGTCATTTTACAAATCAATTAATCAATCCGCTAATCTAAAACAGCTAATTACCAAACACTACTAAAGCAATTCTGCTAATTAAATCTGCTAGTCAAATCTGCTTTTTAAATCTGCTTCTGCCAATATTAATCTGTTGTTTACCAAACAGGGCCATACTTGTTATGTTGTAGGATCACAGTCATTATGTTGTAGGATCACACTATTTATGTTGTATAGTCACACGGTTAAAGTTGTATAGCCACACTCATTATGTTGTACAATCATGCAGTTGTACAGTCATTGTAGTCACATATTCAGTTGTATGTGTGATTTAGATTGATTGTGTGTTTTGTTGCAGCGAAATGATTGGTGGAAAGAGGAATGTTGGTAAAAGGGGCGGTGGGAAGAAGAAGGTCGTGGAAGATATAGCAACCGGCCACGTAATTGGACAATGTATTGTTGCGAAGATTAAAATGAAGGTTGAATATGGAAGAATCAAGATTGAATATTTAATGAATGTTTAAATAATTTACTCTGATTAGTATGTATAATCATCTTTCTAATTATGAATGTGACTTTGCTAATGATGATTGAAGAAAATAATTGACTATATGGCTTTTATTTTCCATTTTATGGTTTCAGTTTTGTTGTCACACACTTTAAGTTGTACAGTCAAACAGTTGATGTTGTATAGTCACACTCATTATATTGTAGAATCACACAAATTCTTGCAGTGATTAGTGTATGTAATCATCTTTGCTAATGATGATTGAAGTATAAATAAGTACGAGTATAATTTAGTTGTATAGTCACATAGATTATGTTGTATAGTCACACAGTTGAAGTTGTATAGTCATACTCGTTATGTTGTAGGATCACAGTCATTATGTTGTAGGATCACACCGCTTATGTTGTATAGTCACAAAGTTAAAGTTGTATAGTCACACTCATTATGTTGTACAATCATGCAGTTGTACAGTCATTGTAGTCACAAACTCATGTTGTGTGATTTAGATTGATTGTGTGTTTTGTCGCAGTAAAATGGCTGGTAAAAGGGGCGGTGGGAAGAAGAAGGTCGTGGAAGATACAGTGGCCGACCACGTAATTGGACAACGTATTATTGCGCACGTACCGGAGACCATCTTTAAGCTCTTGAGCGTTTATATGGGATAAAATATTTGCTTTAGGATGAACGTACTATATGTAAAGGATGTTAAGTGGGTTAGAATGTTTTTATGTTTGACGTCCTATAGGTAAAGGATGGACTTTTTCTAATGTAAATATATTTCCATCGCTATTTTCTGGTTTCATAATTAATCACGCGAGATCTATAGCAAAATCATTTATCCTTACACCTTTAAAACCACGCAGCTGTGCACCAATTGGTTTGTAGCCAAAAGTGGTCGTATTTGTATAGTCACATTCGCCTTGTTGTATAGTCACACTCGCTATGTTGTATAGTCACACACGATTTTGGTTTTTCATTTTGTATAGTCACACTCGTCATGCAGTAGAATCACACTCATTAAGTTGTAGAATCACACTCATTTTGTGCATAATGTCAAACGTAAACATGCATAATGAGTGTGACTATACAACATAATGAGTGTGACTATACAACTGAAAGTGTGTGACCTTGGTAAGGTTCGCCAACTCTTCATCCCGTTAGAGCAGGAGCTGATTCTCGGGACTCGAATTTGTAATAGCTCGACAGAGGATCGATGGTATTGGGGGCCGGATAAGATGGGTTGTTACACGGTCAAATCGGCTTATCGCTTACTTACCGAGAATGTCTTAGAGGAGCAGGGGCCATCGAATCGTGCAGAGGAAAGAAAGGTATGGAATTGCATATGGAAGGCAAAAATTCTTCCCCGAGTAAAATCCTTTTTCTGGCAACTTTGTTCCGATGCTTTGCCTACTAATTACAATATTGCTAGTCGCGTGCGCCATGGTGATGCTCTTTGTCCTATTTGCTCTTGTGAGGTGGAGACAAGTCTCCACCTTGTTAAGGGATGTGGGTGGGGGGGAGGGGTTTGGGATGGGTTAGGGGGTGGAGATAAAGAAGGAAGATGGGTATGAGAGGGTGAGGGAGTGGGTGGAGGATGTGTGGAGGGAGTTGGAGGACGAAGAGTGAGGGAAGTTCATGGTGGGATGTTGGGCTATATGGGAGGCGCGTAATAAATGGGTATTTGATGGGGTTTGGGTGAATGGGGACAAGGTTGTCAAAAGAATGGAGGATGTGCTAAGGGAGTTTGAGGAGGCGGGAAAGGAAGAGAAGGAAAGAGGAAGAAGAAGTCGGGCAGGAGAGGATCATGGAAGTACGGAGGTGGTCGGGTGGAGTGGGCCAGACGAGGGAAGGGTGAAGATCAACTGTGATGCTAGTAATTGGAATGAGGGGTTTGGGGTGGGTTTCATTTGTCGGGGAAGGGCGGGACAATTCCTATGGGGAGGGAGTGTGGGAAGAAGAGGAGGAAGAGAGATACGGGAATCGGAGGCCGAGGCTTTGTTGGTGGGATTGCACGAAGCTGGACGACGGGGTCATCGACGGCTCATCGTGGAATCCGATTGCTTGGAGGTGATTACAGTGCTCGAGAGCGGGATAACTGGACGGAATAATTTCTTCAGGTTGATAGAAGACATCAGGGAGGCGAGTTCGAGGTTCGAGGAGGTTCTTTGGTCTTTCATACCGAGACAATATAACGGTGTAGCTCATGAGGCGGCTCGATACTCTTTCGGGCGGATTGAGACTCGTATTTGGGTGGATAATCTCGCGGAATACATTACTGATCTTATTCATTTAGAGGCTATTGTTTCTATGTAATCCCGTTTGTCAGGTTGTCAAAAAAAAAAGTGTGTGACCTTGCAATTCTGCAAGAACTTTACGCACAAAATGAGTTGTTCTTTTTTTAATTAAAATTTTAAATGCATCTTATAAACATGAAATCAACTATAAAAGAAATCAACATGAATGGAGGTTGAATATTTAATGAATGTTTAAATACTTTTGTATGTGACTAATAGTTTCGTTTTTTTAGAATGTCGTTACTGAGGAGAGTCACAGTCGTCCACTCATCCATATTCAACTTTTTTGTTGATAATGAAGATGGATAATTTTATAAATACAAAAAAGTATGAAATATAAAACAAGCATGAATATGAAGATGATTAAATGAATGATACCTTAATCCCAAGGTATTCTACAGCTGCGTGATTCTACAACATAGCGAGTGTGACTATACAGCATAATGAGTGTGACTATACAACTGAATATTTGACTACAATGAGTGTACAGTTGCGTTATTCTACAACATAATGAGTGTGACTATACAACTAAAAGTGTGTGACTTTGCAATTCTGCAAAAATATTACGCATGATGAAGATGATGATAGGATGAAGATGAAGATCTTCATCAAACTTCCGTCATTCATCTAGCTTGAAGATGAAGATGTTCTTATTTTTTGTTGGATGAATGAAGCTTGAAGATAAGGAAACTTTTTTTTGTTGAATGAATGAATTTTGAAGATGCGGATTTTTTTTGTTGAATGTTGAAGATGGTACGGTGATACTTTTTTTGTTTGATAGATGAAGATGAAGATGAGAAAGATAAGAGAGCATCAAGTGGTAAGGGGTGAGAGTAGTTGTAAGAGGTGAGAGTTTGATTGAGGGGAGGGGGTGGTTTTCTCCTTTTCTCTCTCCACTGCTGCTGTCAGTAAACTGACATCTCCTATTTTTTTTTTAACACTTCATCCAACCCAAGATCAATGGCCAACAACACAACTTCCCAACTTCCCAATCCACACCCAACTCCCCTGATCCCATTTCTCTCTATATATGTGTGTGTGTGTGTGCGCGCGCGCGCACTGCTGCCTTATTTCCATTATGTATTTTGTATATTTGTCCTGTTTGCTTATCATCTCAAATAAAATATAATATATTGGTTGTTATTTCACTTTCTAATAATAAGCTCCACTGGAGATTTATTTAATGCACGATTTGCAGATTGTCATTTTGACGAGTATACATTCCCAGTATTAGGGGGAGAAAAGAAGGTGGACCAACGATCTACAGAAATCATATGGAACACAGATTTAATATCATATCCTGATCCAAGGAATGGTTATTGTAATATAGAAGTACAAAAGATAATTCATTTGCAAAATATTGCAAATCAATTACCCGATGCATTCACAAACTCAAAGGGAATCACAAAATCCCATATACCTGAGGTAAATGCTCCAGCCAGAATTAACATCCCCGTAGATAGTTCTGAGAAATCAATAGCCGAACAATCTACGACACGAAAGAAACGTGGGAGGCCACCTAGTTCAAAAGACTAAGGCCGAGAAAATCCAAAAAATTAAAGGAAATACCTGGTAAAGGTACAGAAGAAGATGAACAAAATATGAAATCTTAAGAAGAACCCACACCAGAAAATATAAATGATAATCATGAAATCTCAATAAGTTATGTTCATACAGGAATTGAATATAACAGAATGAATGTCGATATAAACGACATATTTGTTCACTCAATAGCGACAGAAATCATGAACGAAAAAGTCGATATTAAACCAAAGTCCGTCAACGAGTGTCGAAAAAGACATGATTGGCCAAAATGGGAAGAAGCAATGAAGACAGAATTAAAGTCTTTTGAGAAAAGAGGAGTTTTCGGCCCGGTAAGTCGAATACCAAATAATTTAAAACCTGTAGGGCATAAGTGAGTTTTCACTAGGAAAAGAAATGAGAAAAATGAAATTGTAAGGTACAAAGCAAGACTTGTTGCACAAGGTTTCTCACAGAAGCCATGAATAGATTATGAAGAAACATATTCGCATGTAGTTGATGCAACAACCTTAAGATTCTTAACCGGACTTGCAGTATCCAGAGGATTACATATGCGTATTATTGACGTAGTGACGGCATATTTATATGGGTCACTTGACACTGATATCTACATGAAAATCCCCGAGGGAGTAACAATGTCAAGGGATCACAATCCTAATCTGACTCGTGAGATGTTTTGTGTAAAACTTCAGAAATCCTTGTATGGATTAAAACAGTCTGGAAGAATGTGGTATAATCGATTAAAAGAGTACCTTACAAAAGAAGGTTACAAAAATGATCCCATAACCCCATGCGCTTTCATTAGAAAAACAATGAACGGTTTTACAATCATTGCGGTATATGTTGATGATTTAAATATCATCGGAACGGCTGATGAGCTTGAAGCTGCTGCAAAATACCTAATGAAAGAATTCGAAATGAAAGATCTTGGACTGACAAAGTTCTGCCTCGGCCTGCAAATTGAACACCTCAAGGACGGGATCCTGATCCATCAAGAAAATTACACGCAGAGAGTTATACAAAGATTTGGAATGCCTAGATCGCACCCCCTAAGTTCTCCAATGGTCGTTCGAACTCTTAGTATTGAAAAGGATGAATTTCGACCACGGGAAGAAAATGAAGATATCCTAGGAGCTGAAGTACCATATCTTAGTGCAATAGGCGTGCTAATGTACTTGGCAAGTAACACTCGACCAGACATAGCTTTAATTTTTCAGTCAACCTATTGGCAAGATTCAGTGCATCACCCACTAAGAGGCACTGGAATGGAGTTAAACATCTGTTAGATATCTTCAAGGAACCCAAGACTTGGGTTTGTTCTACCCTAGAAGGAAAGATGCTACATTGATTGGATATGCAGATGCTGGATACTTATCAAACCCACACAAGGCAAAATCACAAAGAGGGTATGTTTTCACGTATGGTGGCACGGCCATTTCCTGGAAGTCAACAAAGCAAACTTTGACTGCAACATCATCAAATCAAGCCGAGCTAATTGCGCTCTACGAGGCTTCTAGGGAATGTGTATGGTTGAGATCCATGATACAACACATCGAAACGAATGTGAAATTAAGACAAGTGATCAACCAACCACAATATATGAAGATAATACTGCATGCATTACCCAAGTGAAAGGAAGCTATATCAAAGGAGATAGGACTAAACAAATAGCACCAAAGTTCTTCTTCGCACATGATCTGCAAGAACAAGGCGTAGTTAACATCCAACAAATTCGCTCGAACGAAAATTTAGCAGATTTATTAACAAAATCATTGCCATCGAAGCAATTCCAAGAACTCGTTCGCCAGGTCGGAATGTGCCGATTGAAGGACAAATGTTGAATTAAGGGGGAGTATTATATGTGCTGCACTCTTTTTCCCTTCGTCAGGTTTTATCCCACAGGGTTTTACTGACAAAGTTTTTAATGAGGCAGTATCATCCAACGTTGCGATCCATATGGGTGATATTTTCAAGGGGGAGTGTTGAATAACATTAGGGTGAAAATCTCAGCCCATAGTTTCCTCTGCAAAACATCCCTCCACCCATATGTTGCAACAGTAGTTATGGAAGAAATTCCTTCCATACATTAAATGTATGGAAGAACTTCCTTCCAAACGTCAGCTATGTATAAAGTATATTTGTACTATAAATACGTGATCTGATGAATGAGAATAAACACACTTACCCTTAATCTTTACTCTCAATCTCTACTCTCAATCTTTCTCTTTCAGTATTTATTTCTCAACAAAGACATCTTATATAATGAGATTTTGATCATGTGGAACCGCGGAGTAAAAGTGGACCAACGGAGCACAAGATACCAAAAAATGAAAGTGTAAACTATTGATCGGAATGGAGGGAGTAATTATTATCATCCAAGTCCCGACCATCAGACCATAGTCTTTATACCTCCAATAATTTTGATTTTTCAAATTTTATACCTTATATATAATTTTCTTTCAAAACTTATATTTACTTATTCTATTAATCTCATAATCAATACCTCTAAACTTATTTCCGTCAAAAATTAACGAAATGAATTAGAAATATCTCATTTATCCTCGTTAAAAATTCAATTCACCAATCTCATACACTTTCATTTCCCCAAATTTCTTTTGTATGTATGAACATACCCTAACTCAATTTGTTTTTTTCCAGTAAATTTAAAACATAATTAAACTTAAATTGTAATAATTTAATTCAACCCAAATCTTCTACCCCTACACCAATCCCCGTATTACAGTAGCAATTTTGATTGAATTTCTTCCTCCAATACACCACATGTTCGATTTTGTAATGATTGTTTTTGCAATTTCGTAATTAATTTATTGCAATTTCGATTAAATTGTTGTTGCAATCTTCTATGCGGAAAACTAAAATATGGAAGACCCTAATTTTTTTTATTGAAATTTGTAATAAAGCAAATTTACAATTTAAAGTAGAAAATAGATAATGATTATTGATTAAAACATTAAGTAGATAAAAATTGATCCATTAAATTGTGATTTGCATACTAAAGTGAGAAGATGACAAAAAAACGAATTTACTTTTTTCATATTTGTATAGATGTATGTTACTCAATCCTCCCTACAATTTCCTAATTATTCTTATATTACCCTTCTTTATTCCAAAAACAATTGAGGGCTTAATTTCTTTTCTAAAAGACACCTTTTAATCCAAAATCTTGGTTAAACCTTGTAAATTTCATAAATTGATTCGTCATTATTTGAGAATTCAAAATGAATTATAGTTCAGGAATTGATATTTTATTTTAATTAAAAGTTATGATTTGGATCGATAATTAGGGTTACTTAATTTTAGAAAGTTATAGGGTTTAGGGTGGTAGGAGGTGGGGTCGTCGGTGCTTGTAGAAGAGAGGCGGCGGTGACAACTAGAGGAAGGTGGAGGGATCGGTGGGAGGAGGGTGGAAGGTGGGGGTGCGTTAAGGGGTGGTGGTGTTGTGGCTGTTTAGGGTTTAGGGTGACGTGGGAAGGTGGCTGGAGGAGGGGCGGCATCGGCAGCGGGAGGAGGAGGAGGAGGGTGGGTGGCAGGGGTGGAGAGGGTGGTCCGCCGACGACGCATGGGTGGTAAGGGTGGGTGGGTGACGGTTTTTTTTTTCTTTTTTTAATTTATACTGTATTGTAATTTTAATTTATACTCCCTCCGTTTCTATGATTTCTTCCACCTTAAAAGTGGCACATTTCTTAAGAAAAACAATAAAATAAGTAAAAGTAGAGAGGGAGTACAGTAAGTGGGCCACCTAGGTAAGAGAGAAGTGTGATAGAAAAAAGGAAGGTGGAAGAAATCAAAGAAATGGTTGAAAAAGAAAATGTGGAAGATATCAAAGAAACAGAGGGAGTAATTAATTTCTAATTTGAATTGCATTGTATTATTTTGTAATTAATTTTTTTTATAATTATCGCTTTTTTTTTTGTATTGTTGTAATTCTAGTATTTTTATTTTTATTATTATTGTATGATTTCATTTTCTTGTACTATATTTTCTTATTGGAGTAATATTTTTAAAAAATATTTATTGTTGGATTTAATATCGTCTTTAAAAACACGAGTATTAAAAATTGTTGAAAAAATAAAAAAACATTAATCGTCTTTTTGAAAAAACGGAAAAAGGCGGTAAAAAGTGGGGGTGGAAATAAACGACCAAAAATAAAAAAAATAAAAAAATTGGTCGCCAGAATGGCGGCCGGCGTGGTCGCCAGTGTACTGAGGTGGTGGAGGGAGATGAAATTGGGGAGTTTTGAGATTTTTGGGTTTTCTCTCAAAAAGTTCTCAAATGTAAGCGAAATGAGATGGATAATAATGTAATTAAGTACAAATGAGTAACATGCAAGTATGAAAAAGTACGACCAAACAAAAAATAAAAGATAAAAAGTTAGATGAACATGAAGATAGAGATTAAGGCTATGTTTAAAGGGAGTCTGAGAACGAGTCTGAGACTTAGATTTGTTGAGTCTGAGAGTCCTACCTGGTTAATGTGGTTGGTATGAGACTGAGGTTCAGACAGATCTAAGTTTGAAGGGGATCTGAAGTTGAGTCCGAACAAAAGTCTGAATCTCAGATTCTTTGAGTCTGAGACTCATACTAAAGTGGCTGAGACGTTCTGAGACTCAGATAAGCCTGAAGTTGAGTCTTTGATTTCAGACTCGGTCATTCAGTTTAATTTAGTTTCGTTCATTTTAGTTCACATTTAGTGTTTAGTTCAGTTCAAACACGTTATAATATTAATAATAATTAATAATAATAATAATAATAATAATAATAATAATAATAACATTAGTACACTGATGGGCAACGTCTTGGGGGCAAAGCCCACGTTAAAGCAGATGCAAGATTTCGTCGCCAAGAATTGGAATCATATACAGGCTCCGGTGGTTCAATACTTTAAACGGGGATGGTTCACATTCAGGTTTGGAAGTCAAGATGCCATGGATGCTATCCTCAAAGGAGGACCATGGCTAATGGGTCCGAATTCGATAATTCTCAAGCAGTGAAGTCTGACATTTTCGCAGGACATGGATAAACTTTCTATTGTCCCAGTTTGGGTAATTTTCCCAGATCTCGATCCTTTTTTGTGGTCTGCAACTGTTCTTAGCAAAATGGCGAGTAAAATTGGAAAACCAATGTATGCTGATTCAACAACTACATACAAAGATCGACTCTCTTTTGCAAGAGTTTTGGTTGAAGTAGATGTTTCGAAGGAATTACCAACTTCGATAATAATTAACACTCCTTTTTTCTGGTAAGCTGATGCAACGAGTGGACTATGAATGGCTTCCATTCTATTGTGTGGGATGTGGTAAATTGGGGCATCTCAAAGCAGCTTGCAAATGGGAAAGGAAGAAGGCACAAAAGCAAGGAGTTAGCAGGCTTGTAACCCGTTATACGCCTGTCAAGAAGGCCTCTCATGGGATAGGTGGTACCTCAGCAATAGGAGAAGTTCCTCTTGTCTCTGCTGTAATGCACTCAGGACCCCATGAGGGAGAGCCCAATGGAGGTCGAATCACTGGCTCTGGACCCCAATTGCTAGGCGGTAGCTCAGCTGGTGTAGGTCTTGAGAAAGGACAGCTGGTTGCACATGTTGACTCAGAATGCGAAAATCTAGGTCAAGCTGAACCTTCTGATCCTAACTCTAACTTTACACCGATTGTAAGGCGCTCAGGATGCATTGGGAGAGGCTCAAAGGTGATAGACTCCAGTTGGTGCTTGAAGGAAAGAAGATAAATAATAGCATGATTGCACATCATTCTCCCAACAGCTTTGAACTGTTGCAGTCTGACAGTTTGGAGATTGATGAATCTGAGGAAATTCAGGAGATTGAGATTGTAGAGGAATTCCCTTTATTAGTGGAGCCATTGCCACCTGACATTTCATCATGAAAGTTAGCTCTTGGAATATTAGAGGAGGAAATGACACCCTAAAGCAAAATGAAGTTTTACAGTTAATTAGGGGTAAGGGGATTGATTTTCTGGGGTTACTTGAAACCAGGATCAAAGAGAAAAAAAGCAAAGGCAATAATAAGAGGAAAGTTTAGTAGCTATTCTGTTTACTGCAACTACAAAAGCCATCATAATGGGCGTATTTGGGTTATTTGGAACTCTAAGACCATTAAGGTTGAAGTACTGTCTGAGAGCAAGCAATTTGTTCACTGCCAGATTCGTCACTTTGCTAGTGGTCAATAATTCTTTATCACTGTGGTCTATGGCCTGAATAAAGCTCAAGAAAGGGATGATTTGTGGTATCAATTGACTAATTTGGGTCTGAAGGCTAGCTGGTTAGTGCTGGGTGATTTTAATATCGTAAGACACATTGGGGAAAAAATGGGTGGGTCTACTCCTGTTATTGCTGATATGGAAGACTTTAACAACTGTACCTCTTCATGTCAGTTGCAAGAAATGGTTGGTTAGGGTTGTGAATATACATGGACCAATAAGCAAGATCCTAATGCTAGAGTTTGGACAAAATTGGACAGAGCCCTAATCAATCTCCATTGGGCTACTGTTTTTCCTAACTCTTATGCTACATATGCTAACTCTGGAATTTCTGATCATTCGCCAGTCATAATACAGCTGTTTCCTGAGATGAAGGTGGTGAGAAGATTTACTTTTTAAAATTGCTGGACTAAACATCCTGAATACCAAGAGATTGTGAGGTCTAATTGGAGAAAGCAGGTCTTTGGAACAGCCGGGTACAAGCTATTTCAAAAGCTCAAAAATGTTAAACAAGGTCTGAAAATTTTGCATAGGAAGAACTTTTCATGTATTGAGGAGAGAATCAGGGAAGTGGACAAGAAATTGGATGAATGTCAGGAAAAATTGCAACATCAACCGTTCTCCTACGATCTAATCCAGGAGGAGAATGAACTAATTCAAAAGTCCAGACAGTTGAAGCAGGCAGAAATAAGCATTCTACATCAACGAGTAAAAATGGATAACATTGGCCTTAATGATGATGCTACATCATATTTTTACTCAAAATTAAAGGAAAGGCGACAACAGCAAATCATTGGTAATATAGAGGATGCTAATGGCCATCAACGAACGGGTATGGCAGAGGTAGCGAATGGATTTATAGACTATTACAAAGAGTTGCTTGGTACAAGGAAGCAAGTGCATGACTGGATCCTATGATATTTCAACAAGGAAAGATTATCCAACCTACTGATTGGAGCAATATGTTATTAATCCCTTCAGAGGAGGAAATAAGGAATGCAGTTTTTTCTATGGGAGATGATAAGAGTCCGGGTCCGGATGGATTTTCCGCGGGATTTTTTAAAGCTTCATGGAGTATTGTCAAAGCAGACTTCTGCAATGCTATTTTAGAATTTTTCAGAACGGGTAAAATGGTGAAACAAGCAAATACAACTTTGATCACTCTTATCCCGAAAAAGCAAGTATGTACATCTGTTCTCGATTATAGACCTATTTCTTGTTGCTCAGTCGTTTACAAAACTATAAGCAAGCTGTTAACTCTGAGGATGCAAGAAGTGCTTCAAAAAATAATTGGACCCGAGCAAGCTGCTTTCTTGAGAGGTCGGAGCATTCATGAAAATATAGCACTTTCTCAATCTTTAATAAAGAGTTATAATAGGAAATACATAACACCTCGAAGCTTAATGAAGATTGATCTCAGAAAAGCTTTCGATTCATTACAATGGGAGTTTATTGAGAACATGCTAAAAGACTTTAATTTTCATGATCAGTTTATCCAATGGATCCTAGCATGTATAACAGGCTCTTGGTTCTCATTGAAGGTCAATGGTTCTTCCCATGGATTTTTTAAAGGTGGGAGTGGGGTTAGGCAGGGAGACCCATTGTCTCCATATATATTTGTCTTAAGCATGGAGATATTTTCTCGAAGACTCAGGTTAATAACAAAGCAACCTGAAGTCTCCTTTCATCCGAAGTGTCGAAAAGTAAATTTGAACCATCTAATTTTTCCTGACGACTTGATGGTTTTCATGCGAGGAGATACACCATCTGTTAAGGCTGTATTGGTTGCATTGGATAGATTTGCTATGGAATCTGGTCTAATGGCGAATAGAGAGAAAACTAGTACTCCCTCCGATTTTTATCTATCTTCCCTGTTTCTTTATTTGGCTGAAACATCATTTCTTCCCTATTTCTATTTTGGCCCATCAACATGTGATCTAAAATCACCCTTACATTTCTCTCTCTTCCTTCTTTTATTTTGAACCACACATTCTTACCCCTTATTTTCTTCCCCAAAACCAAAGGGGAAGATAATAAAAAATCGGAGGGAGTATATTCTTTGGGGGTGTTTGTGATGATATTAAGCAAGAGATCATGGAGGTTACTGGATTTGCACAAGGTGAATTTCCTTGTAAAAGTATCTTGGTATTCCTCTAAATGATATTAACAACAGGCTTGAGCATTACATGGGGCTTATTCATAAGATCCAGGACGCTATGACTAGCTGGTCTGCTAACTGCTTGTCCTATGCGGGCAGAATCCAACTCCTAAACTCTGTGGTATTTGGCCTCATGAATTATTGGAGTGTCAACGTGCTGCTGCCAATAAATGTCAATACGAAAGTGAAGCAATTATGTAGGAATTACTTTTGGACTGGTTCTTTAAATTCAAGAAAAATTATTTTCAAAAGTTGGGATAGTATATGCTCTCCTTAGGAAGAGGGAGGATTTAATGTCAAGAATTTGCAAGCTTGGAACAAAGCACTAATGTGTCATTGGATATGGAAACTAGTGGCTCCAACAGGAGGAGTATGGAAAGAATGGATTCAGAAATACATCCTGGGGGTCAAAGTGTTTTGGAATTTGCAGCCTAAAGAAAGATTTACTGCTACACTAAAGAGCATGCTAAGAGTAAAAGATTTTATGCTGGTTCAAACAGGTAATGCTAAGACTGCAGCTGATATGCTGAACAGTTGGGCTAAGAATGGGAAATTTTGCACTAATTCAGCGTATGAATGGTTCAGAAGTAAGAATGTTCGGCAAAGATGGCTTAGTACATTGAAGGGGAAGCATGTGATTCCTAAGCAAAGTATTATAGGTTCGCTAGCAGCTCAGGGATGCTTGGCAACAATGGATAATTTGCAGCAACGGGGGGCAGTATATCCCGAACAGATGCGTGCTATGTAAGAGAGCAGTAGAGTCGTCGCATAAGCACTTGTTCTTTAGGTGTGAATATGCTAATGTCATATGGCTAGAGCTATTGAATTGGATGGACATTGAGGGCCGAAGTTCAGATCTAATCACAGAGCTGAAATAGGGACAATCAAGAGGAGCAAGGAAGCATAGGAAGCAATTATGGTTCAGTTCAGCACTTGTAGCAATTGTGCATTGCATATGGAAGGAAAGAAATGCGAGAATCTTTACTGATACAGCAAGAACTCACCAACAGTTGATTCAACACATTAAGTTTGAAGTTGTTACTAGATTAAGAAGTAGAGATCATTGTATACATAGGAGATTTATATTTTTTTTTTTTTTTTTTTTGCCAGCAGTAAAAACATCGACGGTTACATAACGTTTGAGTTCTCAGAACTCATGTTACAACCTTTATTAAGCCTGAAAACATAACTTAAAGAAACATAAAACATAGGATAAAAGCGTCGGGGGTCCACATAGATGGGATAGTGGACATCGGAATAATGGTCACGACCAGAAGTACCATATGCATCAACACAGCTAACCTTCCAAAACCGTCGAAGAATATGAGCTTCAGGGTGGGAAGAACCGGGTGCACATACGCTCTTGCGAAAAGAGCATAGAAAGAAGAGATGAGATGCGAGACGACGAGGTCTGCCCTCGGCGGAGTAAAAACTCCTACACCTGGGAGATCGAAACCTTGGATCATAAAACCAACAGCATGAGAAAATCAGGATGCTAAGAGAAAGTACGGAGAGCACGACGAATCCTTCAACCAAATTCCTATCCCGGATCACTAAGAAGCGTCGTCTTCTGAAGAAGGCAACCCACATCGAACACACAAGAGCCATAACAATAGCTAACTGACAATGGCCATTATTGCTACCAATCTGAACGACATAACTTAAAAAGACAAAGCAACGATCGATCCCGCGAGGGAGATTTATTGAAAATAGTAAAATAACAGCTACTAAGACAAATAAAAGACTTAAAATTATTTGTAGCATCAAAAGAGGAAGAAGCCAAGAGCCCGACCACACTCCAACCACCAACACCCACCCACAATCAATCAATCCAACTTAGAACCCAAGACCAAACCCAGAAAACAGACAGCAGAGACGCAAGGAAACCGTCAAAAGAAGCTGAAGACAAAAAAAAACGAGAGAACCCACCTAAAATGAGAGGAGACCACCCTGAGAACAAGCCCACTACCAAACCATCACAAAGAAATGACAGTAAAACCAAAAAAAACAAAAGAGACCAACAAAACCGACCTTGAAGACACAACCACCGGAGGATGGGGGAGGGGGGCAAGGGGAGGGGGGAGACATCCTCCGGCGAACAGCATCAAAAGGGGTTGGTCAAGACAAGAGCACGACAAGGAGACGGCCGGCAGCGGCGGCCGATAACGACGACGGCGACGGCCGGCAGCGGGGGAGCAGGGGACCAACAACTCATAGAGGGACCAACAACAAGACGAAAACTAACACATAGAAGCGACTTCCGACGGCGACGGCGACCTGAGACGAAGGGGATCTGGGATCGGGCAAGGGGTTGAGATATCTTGATTGATTGGTCGGAGGTAGGCACAACCGACCATACCTCCGGCCAGGTGCGTGGGTGGGTGAGGGAGAGGGAGATGAGGTAAGGCGGCGGCTGGGGAAGAAGGGTTAGGGTTAGGTTTTTTTTTTTTTTGGATTTCCCCTTCTCTCTAAAGGTTGCTTTTTATAGGAGATTTATATTGTGATTACATATAGATACATGTTATAGGGGATATTGTTTTTTGTAAGGCTAGTCTCTTTATTTGCCCTTAATGGATGAATAAAAGAGTCATAAAATCCTTGCAAAAAAAAAAATTAATTATTATTATTATTATTATTATTATTATTATTAAATATTAATATTAATGATATTTAATAATAATAAAAATTAATATTAATATAGTAATAAAAATTAATATTATTTTTATTGTTATTGTTATTAATATTATTACTATTAAATGTTAATATTGATATTCTTATTAAAATATTAATATTATTATTATTATTGTTATTATTATTATTATAAATATTATTATTATTATAAAATATTAATATTAATTATATTTTTATTATAATTAATATTAATATTAATACAAATATTATCATAATATTAATAATTATTATTACAATTATTATTACTAATAATTATTATTATTGTTATTGTTATTATTATTATTATTATTATTATTATTATTATTATTATTATTTCTGTATTTCAGTCTATTTTAGTTCAGTTCAATGCGCACTTCAGTCGAAAAGACATGGCCAAAATAATTTGTATCAGGTGATATGGTTGTTTAGATGATAAAACTCAATTTCGTATAATAAATGATAAATAATACTGTACGTAGTAATAAAAAAACGGATAATGAAGTGGTGGTTATAGCCGACCAAATCAAGCAAAACCTAATTCGACCTGAACAAGACCAAACCCGTCCCAAACCAAACCCGAACCAATGATCCGACCCAGAAATGACCTGCACCTGACCCAGACCCGACAACTAAACATGACAAAACTAACTCAACCCAAATGTCCCGACCCAAATAAGCTAACCCGAACCCAATCTGACACCCGAACTAAAGATCTGAGGTTGACCCGTAACCTAAATTGACCATAGCTAACCCAAAATTGACCCGATTATTATTATAAAAAACGAGTCGATATCCTAAAAAAGTTGAAAATAGTAAACCCGAAATGATCCGGACGGACCCAAAGTCAACCCAAAACTCACCCGACCCAAACCCGACCCGGTTGACTTGTCTACCGACAACCCAACCCGAACTCGACCCACCCGCTCGATTGTCGCCTTTACTAATGACCACTCAGAAATAAAATTATTCGTATGTCACATGATTTATTTAACGATTATTTATTTAATTGTAATATTATTCGGGTATAAAATAAACGTAGATATTGAGGTAAATAATAAAATAAAATAAAATAAGGTAAATAAAAAATAATAAAGTAGGTAGAAAGTTGAGGTGGGTAAATAAAATAATAATATAAAATAAGGTAGGTGAGATGAGAAAGTATGAGATGACTTTGTGGATAATGTATACTTTTGTAGTGAGGTTGTGTCTATTTCTGAAGAATGTAAAGTGAATGGAAAGTTGAGGTGACCGAGTCTGAAGAAAAAAAATGGGTATGTGGATAAACGTAATCTAATGAAAAGCAAATTTGACTTTGAAATGACTTAATGAGGTGAGGGGTAAAAGTGGAAAAGAAAATATGAAAATTGTAACTAAATCATTCCGGGGGACGGTTTCCGTTAATTTTTTTACGGAAAGGGTTGAGGTATTAATTACGTAATTATTAGAATAAGTAGGTATAAGTTTTGAAAGAAAATTATGTAGGTAAATTACAAAAGTTTGAAAATTAAAATTATGGAGAGAGTAAATTTTTTTGGAAGTGTAATTAAAAAATGAAAGTTGAAGATCTAGCCATCCAAGTCCTCAGCATAGATCTAACCTTCAAAGTCTCACTCTTGATCTCAACATGAAAAAAGCAGAATTTGGGTCGCAGATTTGCAGTCATCGGTGGAAGAGGAGTACAGGATATTAGGATCGCACGTGGGTTGCTGCCAACCTAATCTCCATTTGCCTGCATTCCAAGACTGCTTACTCTCTCCTTAATGAATGACTCATGATTCGGGACTCATCATTAGAGAGCATCGTCGACGATTGAGGCCTACACGTACCTCTAATCCAACTACTTTCTCAACTCAGTTTCATCTTTTATAATCCCTCCGTTCAAGTCCAAGCTTCCCCTTCCTTGTTTTGACACTATTCACAATCAAGGATAACTTTCGATATTCACGACAATTTATTAGAAAAAATATATTCATGTGAGATCTTGTTTGATTCGTTTTTAAAAGTACATTATTAATATCCAATTTTCATAATTTTTACTAATATGTTACGAAAGATATTAACGATGCAAAATGTGCGTTGGCAAACGTGAAAAAGCAAAAGGGAAGCTTGGACTTGAACGGAGCTACTCCCCTTTGTTTCAATCAATCATTTACAATTTTTGGATATTATTTTAATTGAAAAAAATCTTCGATATAAGATAAAATATATATATATATATATTCATGTGACTATGTGATATTTTGTTTAAATTGTCTAATTATGAATATCAATTTTTTTTTAGAAATGTGTAATCAAAGATGTGGACAAAAGAAAATGTATTTTTGTTTACGTGTATTAATAGACGTATGAAATTGATTGGAACGAAGGGAAATATATTCAGGCCAATATCTATTAATCGTATCTTTAATCACACCCAAAATTAATCTCGGGCAATTCAAATATTTTGGATTCAAGTCATGACAGTTTCTATTAAAATAAATTATTATGTCTTAAAATAAATCACATTATTTTGGATATTATCATGTTTAGTTTAATCACGTCAGCTTAAAATAAATTATTATGATGTCTTGTACGTGTTACACGACCTAACTCCATTTTTTCTTAGCCTAACCCAACTTGTTTATTCAGAGTATATGATTTTAATACGTAGTATGCATTTTATCTAAATAATGTGCTCAAATTTTTTGTACTAAAAAAAATAGAATTTGTACTTTATTTTTAATTAGTTTTGTCTACGACATTTTGCCAGAAAATCTGTGGTCAGAAAAATGTAATCAAAAACGAAAGTTGCACATTGATTTACACTAAGTGGCTGTTAAACTCTAATTGTTACAAAGGATTGAACTTGAATTTAATCTAATAAAACAATCATATTAAAGTAATATCGAAAATATGTGTGTTTCTATGTGTCATTCATCTGTCAAATGGTACGTGTATATACTCGAGCTATGCCAATGTGAATACTTCGTATATCGATATCAACCATTATTTGGTTGCTACGAATAGGCTAAGATACTTTCCTACTTAAATACACCTACTTATAATACACGAGAATCATATATTCTCAAGATAGGCAATATATCGATGATATCGAATATATTTGGCTGTTACCTCCCCTCAAGTAGGAGCATGTAAATTTGAGATGCCCAACTTGGACAAAAGAGCTTCAAACTTCGTACTACCCAAAGCCTTAGTAAAAATGTCAGCAAGTTGCGAAGCTGTATGCACATAAGACGGAGTGATAGTACGACCTTACTTGAACAAAGTTTCTTCTATAGATTCGTACCTCAGTATCCCTGAGATCTAAAAAAAAAAAAAAGACGAAGTGATAGTACCACGAATAATTTCGTCACGAATAAATTGACAATCAATATCGATGTGCTTTGTGCGCTCGTGAAAAACTGGATTATTAGCAATATGTAAAGCAGCTTGATTGTCACAATGTAAAATAACCGATGTAGAATGATAACCCCAAGACTAGTAAGCAAGCCCTTTAACCATAATATTTCACATGTGGCTGCAGCCATAGCTCGATATTCATCTTCAGTAGAGGAACGAGAGACAGTCACTTGCTTCTTCGTCTTCCACGACACGAGAGAACCCCCAAGAAAAACGAGATAAGCAGTAAGAGAGCGACGAGTAATAGGACAACTAGCCCAATCAGCATCACAATAAGCTTCAAGAGTCAAAGAAGTACCAGTACAGAGAAGTATACCTTGACCAGGGCAACCCTTCAAATATCTAACTACTCGGAGTGCGGCGTCCCACTAAGATTGAGTGGGATGTTGCATGAACTGAGCTAAAATATGAACAGAATAGCAGAGTTCAGGTCGAGTAAGGGTAAGATAAACCAACTTCCCCACCAAACGTCTATAGGCAGCTGGATCAGATAAACTTGCGTCAGTGGCAAGAGTTAGACCATGATTTTCTTCTATAGGAACACTCGCGGACTTACAACCCAGAAGACCAGTTTTCGTTAAAAGATCTAGTGCATATTTCCGTTGACACAGAAAAATACCGCTAGAATTCCGGGCTACTTCGAGACCAAGGAAATATTTTAACTTACCCAAATCTTTCATATGAAAACATTTATTGAGATAAGTTTTGAAATCGGAAATGGCTTGAGTATTGTTACCTGCAATAACAAGATCATCGACATACACAAGAATATGCAACTCGATATTATTCTTGCGATAATTAAACAAAGAATGGTCCGATGGGCTTATAGAAAATCCGTAAGCACATAAAGCTTTGGCAAGTGTTGCATACCAACAACGGGGAGCTTGACGGAGACCATATAAAGACTTTCGGAGCCGACAAACTTTACCTGAAACGCCATTACTAAAACTGGGAGGAAGACGCATATACACTTCTTCATCGAGTTCTCCGTGAAGAAAAGCATTATGGACGTCTATTTGGCGGAGTTCCCAATTATTAATCGAGGCAATTGTAAAAAAAGTGCATACCGTTACCATCTTGACAGTTGGAGCGAAAGTCTCCATAAAATCGATACCGTCCTCTTGATGATTACCAAGAATAACCAAACGAGCTTTATAACGTTCGATTCCTCCCTCGGAATTATATTTAATCTGATAAACCCACATACATCCGATGGTCGTCTTATTTTCTGGTAAATTCTCCACCGTCCAACTGCCGTTGGACTCTAAAGCGGCAATTTCTTCTGCCATAGCGGCTCGCCATTTTTCATCCTTTATAGCTTTCTTAAAGGAAGTTGGCTCCGTTGCACGAGAAATAGCTGCAATAAAGTTACGATGTCTAATAGAAAAAACATTACAACTCACATAATAAGAGGATACTGAGTACCTGAGACGGGAAGGGGGGTGGATGACGTGTCCGGGGGAATCGATGACGTGTCAATGTACTCGGTAGTATTTGCCCAACGAACGTAATCTTGATGACGGACATTATCGCGTTTAACCCGTTGTCCGCGTCCAAGCAGAGGGCTGCTGTCATCCTCATTAATTGTACTGCCAGACGGAGGATTTTCATGTCCACTGTCAATAGACTGCGAGGAATCAGGATGACCGACGACTACATCCGAGGAATTATCCACACTAGTAATAATAGGAATTTCTGCCTCTACTGTCATGTTTGTTGCATCAGGTGCAGTAAGTTCAGTGTGTATAGGAGTAGGAGTGATAGGTGGAATGCTAGTGGGCCATGTAGCTACAGAATCATGCTTTACTACAAATTCTTCCTCCGTATACATATTATTTTGTTCCACTAACTCAGAATTATTAGCAAATGGAAAGACGTTCTCCACAAATTGAACGTCTCTGGATGAAAAATACACTCCTGTGTCGATGTCAAACAAAAGCCAACCTTTCTTCCCAAAAGGGTAACCAAGAAATATGCATATATCGTCGACTACGACTAGCAAACTTATCACGGGCATGAATATCCTTAGCATAACACAAACAACCAAAAACTTTGAGCAAGTCTAAACTCGGTGCTTTCCCATATAGCATTTCAAAGGGTGTCGTGCCATTGAGAACACGAGATGGGGTTCGATTAATTAAATAAGCGGAAGCTAACACACATTCTCCCCAAGAATCAACGGGTAAACTACTTTGAAAACGCAATGCACGAGCAACGTTGAGAATATGCCTATGTTTGCGTTCCACACGAGCATTTTATTTAGGAGTCTTAACCATCAATGTTTGATGAATCATACCCTTTTCACAAAAATAATTAGTAAGACCTTTAAACTCAGTACCGTTATCACTACTGACGATTTTAATGACCCGATTAAATTGTCGTTCGATCAAGGCAAAAAAATCCATCATAATACGAGGTACTTCATCTTTAGTTTTTAAAAGGTAAACTCAAACGCTCCTCGAAAAATCATCGACAATAGTCAAGAAATAACGGGAATTGCAAGCACGATTAGCACGATACGGACCCCAAACATCACAATGTATCAATTCAAACAAAGTACCTGCTTTATTAAAAAGCGTTTATTTTTAGGAAAAATCGATAAATGCTCCATTGCTTGGTAAGATGGGTGCCCTAACCGTCTATGCCATAACTCGACATCTTCGGTGCTTGTAATAGCATTGACACGTTTGAATTCCCCCATGACCAAGTAATAGAGTCCGTCAATCATCTCACCCACACCAATCCTCGTCTTCAGGGTACGGTCTTATATCACACAATCATGATTAGTAAAATTGATGCTTAAGTTTTGAGATCCGAGCAACTGTGAGACGGATAATAAATTACAATTAAACAATGGAACAAATAAGACATTTTCCAGAACAAGAACTTTGTTGATATGCACTCGACCAACCATCCGTGCTTCTAATTTTACGCCATTCGGTAATCCCACTTGAACCGGAGTAATGGAACGACATGAAGTAAGTAAAGTAGCATCACAACAAATATGGATCGAAGCACCAGTGTCGACAATCCAAGAGTGAATAGGCTTACCATTCAATCGCACCATATTTGAAGTAAAAGAAGGCTCACCGGAGACCACGTTGGCTTGTAAATTCTGTTCATTTTTGTCGACTCGTTGTACCGCACCAGTTTCAGGTCGAACATTATGACGACCGGGCTCACGCCCTGCGGGATAACCGTGTTTTAGCCAACATCGGTCCTCCAAATGCCCATTCTTCGTACAAAAAGTGCACTTCAAGATAAGTTTGCTACCTCCCCCTGTTCTAGGTTGTCCTCCTTTCACTGAAAAGGCCATTGGAGGAGCATTAGCAATACGTTGAGTCAGGTTCCGTACTTCTTCTTCATGTACTAGACGTGAATATACACTATGCAAAGAGGGCAAATGTTCAATGCCTAAAATGCCAGATCGAACATTTGCATAATATATTTCGAGTCCCATTAGAAATTTAAGAACTTGACTATTTTCACGTCGAGTGCGAAGCGTCTTGTTCAGGTCACACTTACACCCCGTGCATTCACAGGATGACAAAGCATCGAAATCATTGATTTCGTCCCACAACTTTTTCAACCGACCATAATAATCCATAATGGATTCCCCGGTTGCTTGTTTACAATCAGAAATTTCAGCATTTATTTGATAGATTTTCATACCGTTTCCAAGAGAAAATTGGTGACGGATGTCTTCCCACAACTCATACGCTGTTTCCCGATAGCAAATCGACTTACGTAAGTCCTTGTCGATTGAATTAAAAATCCAAAAGACAATCATATAATTGACAGTGCTCCAATCTTCAAGGTCCTCGGAGTCATCGTCCGGTTTCTTGAGTTTGCCACTAATGAAGCCCAACTTCCGTTTGGCTCCCAACGAAACCCGAAGTGCTTTTGCCCATTCTTCATAAATGGTCCATTTGAAGGTCACGTGTGTGATAACCGTGCCTGGGCCATCATTTGAAGCAAGAGCGTAAATTGGGTTCGGGATACGAGGTGTCGATTTCTTATCGTCCACCATTATTGAGTGTTTATGTGTCCTCGAAAGTGAGGCTCTGATACCATAAAGTAATATCAAAAATATGTGTGTTTCTGTGTGTCATTCATCTGTCAAATGGTACATGTATATACTCGAGCTATGTCAATGTGAATACTACGTATATCGATATCAACCATTATTTGGTTGCTACGAATAGGCTAAGATACTTTCCTACTTAAATACACATACTTATAATACACGAGAATCATATATTCTCAAGATAGGCAATATATCGATGATATCTATCGATATATTTGGCTGTTACATATCGATACCGATTTTATGAAAGACAAAATTCTTTGGTCAAGATTTGGTTGGCTTAATTAGTTGTATTATTTATTATTAGTAATTGATAGGGTCGGTCATCAGCTCGGCCACACTTGGTTGATCAGCCACGACCCTTCTACCCACACTTGGCAATGTATGACAGCCACATGACAGTGTTTGAAACAGATGTTGTCGTATGGTGCAGGATCTTCCCCGCCACCGTAACTGGCTTAGCCCAGTCATGGTTTAGCTAGAAGGTTGTCATCGGCATCCATCTGTACCTTCAGGGAGCTCAGCCAAGCTAAGCTTTCATCAACTACTACAGTAGTACGCCAACAACCGATGAAGGCAGATCGTTATTGTGGATCTAATAACCATGCATCATGGAGCCAGTGAAACTATTAGAAAGTGCGTGAGATGATTCGATCTGGAGTGCCAACAAATAAGAATGGTAGACGCTTTGACAACAGCGTACGCACTAATAACTCACACGCGAGTAGATGGGTCGGTGAAAAGTAAGCTCCTACGGGATAAGCCGACAACTCTGGTCGAAGCGAGAAATAAAGATAGCCAAAGGTTACATGATAAAGGAGGAATATCACCACCGGTACAATGAAACACGAACACCAACAATGCAATGAAAGGATAGGGCTGGTAGCCCTACCGTGGTGACAAGGAACCAAAACTCGGCCGAGGAAGACTCGACTAGAGAAAGGAAAGGGGGCGTACATGCCCGGGTTCAAACACTATACAACCCCCATCCGACAAAGAGCAGAGATCTTCGAGGTCTAGAAAAACAACGAGAAATGGAGCTGACCTCGAAAGATAATCAACCCTAAAGGGAACCAAAACAAGTATTAAATCTTCCTCCATAGCAAAGGGGCACACCACTCAAAAAACTCATCTGCCATGGATGGGTGGCAGCCTATGAAGCTAGAGGAAACTGCCAAGAAAAATGTGCGAAAGACAAAAAGAAAACAGAAGAAAGAGAAATTACGTCAAGATTATACATATCAGTAAGAGCGCTCATAATCAAATACATAACGAACGAAGCACAAGAAGAAAAGTTGTATGAGGAGAAAGAGTCGGCCAAGACATGCAACTCGATTGCTCAACAAGATCACCATACAAAATGAAAGGTATGGAAAAGACAACAGCTGATTCCATCTTCAACGATAATGAAGCATCGACTTCAAAAATGCCCCAGGAAAGCAGAAAATACCAACCCACTCCAGGACGCTTGAGCCGGGAGGAGAGTATGTTGCTTGTGTCACAGGAAGATCAACTTGTTCTAGTCGGAGTCGACTTAGATCAAAGCTACAAAACGAAGCTGATACCAGTTATCTTTTCAATTAGTTTGACAAACAAATACTCCCAAACTCACTCTCAATTACTCCCTCCGTTCAAATCGAACATTCCCTTATTCCTTTATGGGACGTTCAATTCCAAGCTCCTCTTTCCATTTTAGTCATTGTTTTAATATTAAACAAATATTTTAAATCTCATATATTTACATAAGTGCCCTTATCCACCCTACATTTAATATAAAATAAATATTTAACTTTTACACATTTGTACTTTTAATAATAAATCATCAATTTCTTAGAACTTGTACGAAAAAACAAAATAGATGGATGGACTTGAACGGAGAGTAAAAAATATCCAAATCCGGTAAAATGAGCCCAACAAACCAATCCACTAATATAGGCCCATCAACTCCACATTCCACACCCTTCTTCATCCTCACAAAACCGACCACCATTTATCCAAATTCCAAATCCATCCACTCACAAATCAAAACAATGGCACTAACCCTATCCAATCAATTCCTCGTCTCAACCCGACCCATTCTAACCCGGTCGAAACCCAAACCCACACCCGCCTCCTCGGGCCCACTCCAAATAAGCTGCCGGAAGAAGGAGCTGCACCCGGAATTCCACGACAACGCGAAGGTGTACTGCAATGGGGAGCTGGTGATGACGACAGGTGGGACCCAGAAGGATTACACGGTGGACGTGTGGTCGGGTAACCACCCGTTTTACCTGGGTAACCGGTCGGCTGTCCTGGTGGACGCCGACCAGGTTGAGAAGTTTAGGAAGAAGTTCGGGGAGTTGTCTCAGATAATGGAGATTCCTGTTCTTAAGGGTGAGATTATCTTGCCCCCTAGGAGGAAATCTGCCAAGAAGAAGAAGTGATCTCATCTTTATGATGATTTCATTGCTTGTGTTTTGGTTTTGTGTACCGAGTATTTCTTAATTCGATGATTTCTTAAGTAATGCATTTATGCTTATTGTTTATTTTGTGTATAACATTTGATGACTCGGTTTTTCTAGCGTCTGCCCTCCTTTTCATTCATCAATCATGCAACAATGGACATATTGAGATTGGGTATTTAAGTATCAGTGTTGTTGGTGTTTACATGTTATTCGTGAAGATTGTTACTGGATGCTGCTGTAGTGTAAAACTCTATATGCAGCATTACAACAACGCTTATAACGCGACTAACTGCCTGCTGTCTTTGGAACAAGAAAGAAAAGCGGTTGAAATCTCATAATTCAGTTATCAAACATGAAATAGTTTCCATAGAAGTATAGTAGTAGCAGTAGTTGCCCCCTTCTGCTATATGAAATCCCTGACATTTTCTGTATAATGAATTCTGACCACTGACTATATGCTTGAGCTTGTCTTACTGGTTAGCGAATAGTATTAGCTTTGAAGTTATAGTTTTGGTTCACTGAAAGCGCTTCCGAGTTCTTACTATACAGCTATTGTAGATGTCTAAATGCATCGGGTTTTAGGCTTGTTTGAAACACTCTTACTGTGGTGTTTCAACATGAATGGTTGTCTGATTCAGTGAGTTTCCCTTCCTGTAAAGACTATTAAGATGTCTGATGTCAATATATCGAGAGATAGGCCATATCGGAAAACCATGTACGGACAACACCTTAGTTTGACTCCATGTACTCGGGCATTCTGTCACGACACAACACCTTAGTAGGAGTTAAGGTGTCTTCCTATGTACTCCTTAGCCCTTGCCCTGCAATATGCAAATTTTTGAGACATGATGATCTTATAAATCGATAATGCTCCATTTTTCTGGTTAGAACAGTTGTAGAGCATCAGTTATGTCACCCTGAGGAATCCATAGATAATTTGGGACCAGGGTTCCTGTTACTATATTAGTCTATCAGGAAGTTATTCAATTCCCTCTGTTTTCTTTGTGACTTGATGCAAGATCGTGTGATACACGGAGTATGGGCTCACATATCTTCGTTTCTTGAGAATGAGTCAATAGAGTCTGAGACAGGTTGCTTGATAGTAAAGGTGGATTAGCAGCATGACCTTGGAGTTAATAAAGTTGTTGCGTTGATCTAGCCTGTGTGATGAAGCATTTCTGAAACACTTCTGTAACTTGCTTGCCCGCTTCTTCATGGGCTTTTGTTGATCGATCCCATCTTCCATCAGTGTTCTTAAGCATAAGACATCTTGAGAAGTTTCTTGGAGTTACAACTGGTTGTAGAGTTGTACACCAAACTATAGTCTGCAGTGGGTTTGGGTGGGAGATGACCACTTGGTAATTAGGGTTATAGCGGAACAAGTGAATTAGCGGTTTAGAGGAAGAAGATGACCGTAGTTATTATTTGTGTATTAATCAAATTCATACGAGTTTCTTGAAGTTCTCCATCTCATTGCTACATCGCTTTATACTTGTGTTGACTATAGCTTCGGATCACTGTTGCTTGGTGTTTGAGAGATCATCTTAATGACACAAAGGATCTTATGCCGTCGAAAAACCAGCTTTGTAACTCTGGTAGCAATACTTTCTGCAAAACCGAGGAGTCGCATGCCTTTGGGGTTCCCATTAGTGTGGCTTGGCTTGGCATGGCATGGCGAAGATGTGTATGTTCATAATGGAAACAAAGATAAGAAGTCGAGGGATAAACCGCTTTTCACTTAGATATATCGATTTGGGCACGAGCCTATTTGAGAAAATCAATGCTTCATGGAGACTAAACTTATGGTTGACTGATTTTGTGCTCACTTGAATAGCTACATAGTATTAAGAACAGTTTTAAATGGAATATGTCACGTATAGAAGCACCACCCACTAACGATTTGCATCCTGCTTAGCGTGGCGAATATACTCAACATCTAGAGAGCCAGGGATAAATGAATCCAATTCTTGAATCGTGCCTCCACCACTTGCCGCAAGCCAGTAATGTGAGAGCTAGTAGATTTACCATTCTCACCAAAATCATCCACATTCTCCCTCACCATTCCTTCGCACCCTCTTTCCTAAAGGTGAGATGGACATGAAAGGAAAGGTGGTCTTATAACATTTGTCACCCACACCCAATGACCCAACTAGGGTCTCAAGCTTGCTACTGACGGCCTTCGATTGGTCTTGCAGATCGAAGCCCCACGGGAGTATAGACAATCTTTCTAGTATTCCATTGAATTTTCATTGTTTTTCTATTTTCCTTATCCCCAAATAGCAAAACAAAGCTCATGGTTTAGCGATAATGGATTTTCGAATTTACCTCCCTCTTTCTTTCTTAGCTTGCAAAAAAAAAATATATATATATGGGCTCAAGCAAGTAAGAAATGTATCTATGAAAGCAAATTCTGACTTTAAAATTGTGACCAATTATTTCGTTAGTTTTAAGGTTAATCTTCATATTATATGTGAATATATACCATTAAACAAAAAACATGTCTTTGGCAAAAAAAAAAAAAAAAAAAAAAAAAAAAGAACGTATTTTAAACGAAGGGACGGACTTCAATCGTAAATCCTAATCTATCTCAAGGAATCAATCAATGACATGCATAATTCAAAGGAATTTTTTTAAATTACACCCTTTCATGTACACATTTTTAACACTTGTTATCCATATACCCATCATTTTCCTCAAACTCGGCCAACTCAGCTTTCCATTCACTTTTCATTCATCAGACTCAGACTCAAACTCGCTCCAAAAATATACTTTATCCACAGACTCATCTCAGACTTTCTCCCCTCACCTAACTTATTTTATATTATTTTTTATTCATCTCACCCCAACTTTTTACCTACCTTATTTTATTTTTTTATTTACATCATCTCACCTCAACTTTCTACCTCACTTATTTTATTTTTTTATGTACCTCAATATCTACGTTTATTTTATAACTCGATTAATTACTCGAATAATTACAATTAAATAATTAATTGTTAAATAAATCTTGTGACATACGAATACATTTATTTCAAAGTAGTCATTATTAAAAGTGACAATCGGACGGGTGGGTGGAATACCTTTATGTTTTCTTTTACTAAAGTACAACCTTTAGTAACACTTCAGATCATTAAGGATACAAAATCTTTAATCTTACCTAATTTGAATATAAATTTATTTTAGATAATGAATGAATTATTTAAATAATTTGATTTCCCAGTAAATTATACAGTAATAAAGGCCAAAATAATATTGTGATTTAAATTTAATTTGTGCTATGCTTTGTTGATTATTTATTTCTAATGATATGCGTCGTTAAATTGCGATTTTAAATTATTTAGACAAAGTCGAAAAATATTTCGCTATCCCATACTTCATTTCTTGGAGTCACCCCAAAGATGAGTTATCTGCCTTAAATATATAACGGATCAAATAACACTCAACTTGGATGAATAAGACAACATTTTTACTTTTAAGCCCTTTGTTTTTGTCTTTAACTTCAATTCCTTACTCTTTCTGTTACGATCATTTGTTATACTTTGATTGAAATAATTTTCACAAATAATATAAAATGACGATAAATGATCGAGATGGAGGGATTATCATTTATAATAATTATACCCGTTTTAAATAAGAATGTTTCGATCATTTGTTATACTTTGATTGAAATAATTTTCACAAATAATATAAAATGACGATAAATGATCGAGATGGAGAGATTATCATTCATAATAATTATACCCGTTTTAAATAAGAATGTTTCGATCATTTGTTATACTTTGATTGAAATAATTTTCACAAATAATATAAAATGACGATAAATGATCGAGATGGAGAGATTAACATTTATAACAATTATACCCGTTTTAAATAAGAATTTGCGTTTTAATCAAGTATTAGGTGTAGGTGAAAAGGAGAGGAAATAATGAAGAAAGAAAGGCATGCTTTGGGAATTGTGAGGGTTGCAAAGAGTCAATAGAGCCGGAAAGATGGGGGTCATTAGTGTATTTTTTTTAGGAAATGAGTGCCATCTCCAAATATAATGGGACCTTTAGCATAATCTCTGTTAGCGTAAATAGACGATGCATTTGTTTGTTTATTAATTCCACAAAAAGATTAGACATACAATGGGTGTATGAGGGGGTTTGTACACCACCAGTAAAAGATTGCCACGTGTTCATTTTAGAATTTTATTTTTTCATTTAAATTTTGTAGATTCCCTCATTAAATACACCATATTAAATGCATTGATTTATTGGATAAATTATGTTTAGTAATTATTAACCTTTATTTTTCTTTTCAGTTTTTTCAGTATTTCGTATTTTTTTACTTTTACCGTATATGTACGTATATTCTGCTCGTATATTTCTAATCTCTGTATTTGTATTCGCTGTACATGTATGCTTTATGCTTGTACGGTACAAGTTGTACCTTATGTTTACGTATTTTATATTTGTATGTTGTAAAATGTTGTGTTGTGGAATATTTCTTTTTTTAATATGAATTTGTTTGTACGTTTCAGTTTGTATGTTACGGTAGACAATTTTTTTTGTTGATTTATTGTGAACGGGTCAAACGTGTGAGGCAATTTTTTTTTACGGAGAAAATAAAAAAATATGTAATCAGGTTATATAACTAAGTGAATAAATATTACGTGTACGTACTACAAATTGTGTAGTCGTGGAAATTTACTGACGATATACAATCTCCCCGAAATTCATTTAAAAGTAATTTAAATGTCATTAGTTAAAAAAAATTCTTTTGAGACCGTCCCGACAATTTGAAACGTAATTAGGGGCTTCGAACCAACAAAACAGAAATAAAATGTAGAAACAAAATCAATTTAAATGTTTACGTATTTTATATTTAATGTTTTAAAATATTGTGTTGCGGAATATTTCTTTTGTGTAATTTTTTATATGAATTTGTTTCAACGTTTTAGTTTGTATGTTACGGTAGACTATTTTTTTTTGATTTACTATGAACGAGTCAATCGTGCGAGGCAAATTTTTTTTACGGAGAAAATAATAAAATATGTCGTCATGTTATAAAACTATGTGAATAATTATTACGTACGTAGTAAAAATTGTGTAGTCGTGTAAATTTACTGACGATATACAATCTCCCCGGAATTCATTAAAAATCAATTTAAATGTCATTAGTAAAAAAAATTTAAAAAATGTACGCCTTGTATATTTTTAGGCCAATATCTGTACGCCTTGTATGTTTTTCATATGTATTTTTGTATAATTTTGTAGTTTGTAGTTTTGTACGCCGATTAGTTATACGATGTTAAAAAATAGTTTTAGTATTTATGTATATACATATGTTATATCTTAATTTTGATATAATTTGTAATTCTTATTATTATATTCCAACAAAACATTTAAGTAGTAAAAAATTTAATTATAGTGCACATTTGCCTTTTAATCGGCTTTTGTGTTCGACGATACTTAAGACGAAACACCGTAATTTCTGATGCCCAACAGGCCCATAGGCGTCAAAAATTACAAAAATATGTTACACTCAAGGCTCGAACACACAATCACTTGAGCACAAAAGAGCCTCATTGCCACTAAACCAGTTAAACATTGCTGATAATTTGCACTAAAATATTATCTATATCTGTTTCTAAAACCTCCTAAAATCGTCTATTAATACAATTCTAATACTCATTAGTAATAATATTAGTGTTGTGGTGGGTGCAATTAATGTTGTTGGCTAGATCAATTAATGTTGTAGGCTAGATCAATTAAAAAATATTTTGTGTTAATTTTTTACCGATGTAAATACCTTCTACTTAGGTAGTTAACCCGTATATTGCACTCGTTTTTCAAACATTAAGCATACAAAGTACAAGTAACGAGACATAGTATGTTCAAATACTAATACGGTACTATCCACATTTCATACGGAGTAGTATAATATAAGTCGCTTTATGGATAAAAATTTTTATAAGTCTTTTAATCATTTATTATGATTTTACATTCTCAATAACACTAATGAGTTAATAACAAGAGAAAAGGTAATTCAAACACCATGATTGGTTAAAAAAAAAAATATATTTCCAAGGATCATTAATTAGGCATATTTAAAAAATGGAATAAAACATATATATTTCCAAGGATCATTAATTAGACATATTTAAAAAATGGAATAAAAAATCTGCTGGAATTGGGATTCAATCTCGCGACCTCCCCATTACAAGGCTAGCTTTTTACCACTTGACCAAGAGATAATTAGTACAATTAATTATGCATAAATAGTCTATATTATGAGGCATTGAGGTCCTCTTGGCTTTAGGCCGGGTGAAGAAATAATAGAAAACTGTCATCATCAAGGCTCGAACACTGGCACTTCAGAAATATAACCAACCCAACAACCAATTAAACAACAATGTATTACTAAAATAATTTGCACTTGAATTGCATTTCACAAACTATCTCGGGCTACGGCCCAAGTGTAAAAAAATACGGAGTAGTAAACTTAAGAATTTACAAAATTAAAAAATTAAAGAAAATTAAAATTAAAGAACAAATACTTTCAACCCGTATACATCCGGAATACACCTAATATAGTTACACTACTAAAAAATTACCTTCTGAAAATATTGTATGTAAAACATCTTAAATTTTTTTTTCTATAAAAATTTTTAAATAAAAAAAAAGTGCAAACAAAGTTTACAAAACGTAATAGAGCATAAATAAAAATGTATAAATAATGTATAAATACACTACAAATATGTATTCGGGTATACATACACAAAAGGTATAAATAAATTATTATACTAAGACGGTATAAATACATAACTATAACATACATATAAAATACAGTTTAATAATACGTAACAAAATATATTTGGGTAAAAAAATACACCAATATAACACTAACGTATAAATATATTTACAATACAATACCGTATAAAAATACACATATAATATGAGATATAAAAATACATGTATAAAAACAAGAAGTATTAAATTTGAAGTTAATAAAATAACAAACAAAAAAAAGTAATTAGGTGAGAAAAGTAGTTGAGAGTTAGGTGGGAAGATCAATTAATAAGGAATCTTCCAAAAAGGTAGATTCTTTAGAGTGAATAGGTGGCAAGCATATATTGGTGGTGTACAAACTCACCCATACACCCATTATATCTATATCACTTGCCTTAATTCCAGCAGTAAAATTGAGCCAGTGTGTGTGGTCTCTAGCCTTTTTCAGAAATTAAAACCTGCAATTTTCACCACATTTGTTAATTATTGTTGGCTCCCTTTCCCTATGTGATGGCCTGGCCACTAATTACCTCCTTTGTCAAATCATCATTTGGCAATCATGCAATAATCAATGGCCTGTCAAACTGAAGTTGATACTACTTCCACCTTTTAATTTGCACAAACTTAACTTAACTACCTATCCACTTGCATTCATATTTTTAACTACCAAATACTTCCACCACCTTTAACATGCATTCATATTTTGGAGTATTTGTTACGTAGTAATTTACTTGCTTAATAGGAGTATTGTATGACTCATACGGTCCTATATAAGAACCAATGAGAAGATTATACAACTAGCTAGTTGTATATAGGTACATGCATGTACAACTGCCTTTATGATTTTGAAATTTATCACAAATGTTTCGAGTTTTATTTAATTTGTCGTAAATTTTATGAGGTTTAGTGTAAAATTGTCGAGTTAAATCACATAAATGTTTAAGTTCAAAAATTTACAACTTAGCTCAAAAACTTGTATAAACTCAGTAAATATATACGAAATCTCAACAATTTTGCATTGGTTGTACAATGGTGCATAATCCTATTTTCCGCATCGAACCCCCATTCCATGCCCTTTGACGCGACCCTTCCTCCCCTGCCCCCTCCCCGACCCCAACACTACCCCTTGTCTCCCCGACACCACCACCACCTCCCTCACAAGCCCCGCCTAAACCTCCACAATTGTTGCTGTGTCGAGTTCCTCATCCACGTAGGCGATCTCCTCAACTTTAATTTGCTGCCAGTCTGCCACCCTCACAAAAGAGTCAGATGGACAATTAGACATTACGGATTTTTATTCTGATATAGAAATATAAGTAGATGAATAGATGATGGGTGTCAAACTGTCATCTGTTTTTTTTTCCAATGAATTTTTTTGGTTTGTTAATGCGAATTTTAATCTAGATCCTTTATTTATTAAAGCAAGCACCATGCACAATGACGTGGCGCTGCTCTTTGTTGAGTATTTTGAAATACTCAAACCTCATTCATTCAACCTTTTTATGGCAAGTCTTGCAAGCTAAATCATCCGGGCTTCACAATCCGGGTCAAGCAATCCGAGCTTAGCAGTCTTGCTTTCACACTCAATTAACCTGGCCAAAATTACATCCTCATTAATCCTGGATCAAACAAGTAAACAACTTACACCCACATGCAAGTATGCAACTACTGCACATATCATTTCTGTCAAACCCTAATCTCAATTCCACCATTTATGGACATATCATTTCCGTACTCATGACCTTCACGGTCAACATTAGAAACAAACTCCTTTACCACTACACCACTCCAATTTTTGTTGTCAAAAGCGTATAAACATAGTATTACATATTCAGGGTCTTCACTTGCTTGAGTCATTCATATTTTTAATTAATTTCCTAATAAATAAATATTATTCATTTTCTAAAATATATAAATATAGTAATTTTTATCGCAGGGAAATTATTATTCATTTTTTAAAATTAATTCTTATATCAATAATGTATATATAAATATTACGAGTATTTATTTTCTAAAATATATTAGTACATACAAAAGTATACAAAAAAATCGTTTCTAAGTCTTTTCGTAATTTAAATATTACTCAATTTTCTTCTTAGGGAGTTTGGATATGACAAAATAATTTGATAAAAATAATTAATGTGCTATGAGAATTGTAGTGATGTTGAATGAATAAATTGGTCTGAATGATTAGTGTAGACACCCGCATTTTGACTGCCACGTGTCTATAGTAGTTTCCGAAAAACACCCGATGATGATCGGACGCAAACGTGACTTGGTATACTCGGATTTGGGCTCGGAATTCATAATATCCGACATGGACTTTTAACGGAGTAAAAATCTCACAAAACAGACCTCAAATCCAGGCCCAGTGGGCCGTTCCGAGTCAAATGAGACTAATTTGGGCCAAAACCGACACCAAAAGTAATTCCCGTCTTTTGGCGACCGGGTCAAAACCCGGTCAAAGACGAAACCGTCTCATAAATCAGCTAGGTTCAGTTGGCGCATAAATCAAAATTCAAAAAAAGCAATCAAAACAAACAAGTCAAACATTTCCCCTTTTATCTCGATTTGTTTGGTCCACTCGATCGAGTGGATTGACCCACTCGATCGAGTGGAGCGCCTTAAACTGGATAAGGCCCATTTGCATAGGCACTCGATCGAGTGCACTAGGGCCACTCGATCGAGTGCCCTTATGTCGTGGGGTAATGCCTATAAATACCCCACGACATCCCCTCATTTCACAACTTTTTCCTTAAGGCATTTAACCTACATTTACCCTACTTTCTCCCTGCATACCTACACTACAAACCCTAAGCAAAAACACCTCAAAATCCGAGCCATTTATACCTTGGAAACCGACACAACACACATACACATCTATACACACCATAACTCGCGTACATCCTCGATACTCCCAAGCTTTGTCGCTATTCACGAGTCCATTTCCGAGGTCTATACTAGCATGTATGTTGAGGGTGTCCTAAATTCCCTTTCGATCTTTATTTACTCCGTCATTTTGTTCATTTTTATTGTATTATAGTCATGATCGTCACAACACTAACACTAACATTTTTGCATTTTTATATCTTTGTTTTATTTCATTTTATCGTCATTAACGTTAATAATACCGTGTATACGTAAACTAGTATCAAAATCGGTTTTAAAACGTTGGACTACGATGATCACTTTTGGTCCGTCTAATCCCCCTTTACGAGCAACGACGGAGGTGGAGCCCTTTCGAGGAGCCCCGCCCCTACTCAAGGGCGTGACGCGACCGTGATCGGTCGTAGTTGAACGGATTAAATTCCTTTTCCATAATTGGTACGAAACCCGTTGACACGAAAACCGACATCACGTAACCCGAAAGGGTTAGTTCCGATGTCGTGACGTAGAGGGATACATTTCGTCACCAATTCAAAATTTCCTAATCTAACGTAAACGTTTTCCTAAAGCTCCGGTGACGGTGTTATAATCGTTCATACACGATTATAGCATCGGAGGCCGAATTAAATACAAATCGTGCGATATTTGTATTTGATTCGGCCAATTATCGATTTCAAGTCATAAAACAAGGCGAGTTACCTCTCGTACAGGGGGCACTCGATCGAGTGCCATAGGCCACTCGATCGAGTAGCACCCCAAAAAGTGGTCAGTAGCCACGTTAAACGTGCACTCGACCGAGTCACACCACCACTCGGTCGAGTGGGTCCTGTAACCCACAAAACCGAGGGGTTTGACCCACAAGTCAAGCCCCGACCCTTTATCGACTTAGTCATCACGTGCAAAGACTATCACGTGACCATCCTATTTTCAAAACCATGCACATCACGACACGTAGAACGACTTTGACCACCTTTTGACGTGATAAGTCGGGACAAGACTACGAGATGTGAGATTAGGCTAGCAATATGCCGCAGTCTCATATTCCCGTCCTTCGTTTAATATGCGACATAATGCGTATTTAATCGGGGTTAGTCCATCTACATATTTTGAGGTCTAGTTTATATACGGGTCTTTTCCACTCAGTCCTTTCTTTTTGGGTTGCTCGGGATGTACTGTTTCCTTTGATTCCAAGACTGGGTTCGGTTTCTGATTACGTGGTGTTCTTACAGACAGGCCACCATCAACCAGGCACACTCGCAGAATGAAAACTGCTTTAGCTGATCTGAAAACCTCTGTGGACGCCATGGTCGACAAACAAGCCGACATCGACGCCCAACTGAATGAAATGAGGGCTGGACAAGTTGCCATCGTCACTCGATTGGCTGCATTGGAGCACAGGACTCCAAATGCCGGGGCTATGGGGCCCCTGGCTGACCTAGTTAGCTCAGTACGCCGACTAGAGGAACAAGTTCACTTGACTGGGAGTAATAACATCCATCGGGAGAATAGTCGTGAGTATAACCCACTGAGTGACAAGCTGCCTGCAAACCTGAACCTCACCGGTTTGCCCATGTTCGAAGGGACGGAAGACCCGTTACTACATGTACGGGCCTTCAAGGAGTTCATGGCCATCAAAGGGGTGGACTCTACCATGTTCAAGAACCTCTTTGCTGCGTCTCTTGAAAAGCACCCTCGGGCCTGGTACTACAGGCTAGACCCGAAGAAATACCCTACTTGGGATGATGTGGCCACCGAGTTCGCTCGGAACTATGCTGACAACACCGAGATCCAAACCACAATGAGATCTCTGGAGGTTATGGCCCAGGAGCCGAAAGAAGGTTTTACCAAATACCTTCAACGCTGGAGGGCCGAGAGTGTGAAACTGGTCGATAAGCCCAGTGAGAAGACTTTGGTGGAGGCTTTTGTCAAGAACCTCCTCCCATCATACCGGGTTCACCTCCGATATGCTGTCATACCCAATTTCACCACCCTTACTGAAATGGGTATGAGGATCGAAGATGATCTGAGACTAGAAGGCCTCACTAAGGCCGCTGCTAAGGGTTACCAAGGGGCTTCTTCCTCCACTACCAAGCCTCAAGCTGCAACTCGCAGCATTTTCGACGCGGTGAATCTACTAGATACCCCATCCAAGAAGAACTCCCCACCTCGGGTTTTCACTGATATAGGTACGACCTATACTTATGCCTTACAAAGGCTATCCTCAAAGGGCCTAATCCAACCGATAGGCCCAACTCCTGAAGTTCCGGTCGAACGACGCTCCAAGAACTACAATGCCCAAGCCTATTGCCAGTACCACCGAGGTAATGGGCATGATACCGAGAAGTGCTGGAAGCTGAAGCACTTGAATCAGGACCTGATTGAAAGCGGTGAAATCCCGCTACCCGGAGATAAGCCCAGTAACAAGGAGAACCCTTTCAGCTCCCACGCCATCTTTACCGGGGAGGTGATTGATTGTTCTCACCTTATCTCTCCATTTATCCCGCAAGTGAATGGGATCTGGTTCGACGACGAAGATGATGTCTACCTCACAAAAGGAGAAGCTGTTCCCATCACCGCCGAGGAGGTTCGAAAGACTAAATCCCGAGTCCTAACCAGTAACCACCTTGGTCGTCCCTACCAAGCCACTAGCTCTAGGGACGCCCCTATCCCGACAACCGTCATTACGGAAGTCGCCCCTGAAGAGCCAACTGCTGAGACGGCTCTTGTGAAGCAATTGAAGAAAACCCGAGTTGACCTCACTATATGGCAACTCCTGGTTAGTTCTCAAGAACATCGAGAAGCACTTACAAAGGCTCTCGATCAAATTAAGGTTGACTCTTTGGTTACCCCTGCTGAGATGGTAGCCAGGATCCTGCCCCACCTAAAGGGCAAGGCTAAGGAAGAAGGACCGGTAATCACTTTCTCCGAAGCCGACCTACCACCATTTGGGGCCACCCATAATCTGGCCCTCTACATTACGGTGGTCTGCCGAGGAAAATACCTCCCCATGACCTTAGTTGATGACGGGTCTGCTGTAAACGTCCTTCCCTTGAGGACCGCAAGAGCCCTCGGCATTACCGAGGCTGACTATATCCCGACTGCTCAGACCATCCAAGCTTTCGATGGGAGCCCAAAGTCGGTAGCTGGGGCCGTGAAACTGACCATCATAACCGGTCCGATAGAAAAGGAGCTCGAATTCTAGGTGATTGATGTCACCTCGTCATTCAACCTGCTCCTGGGTAGGCCTTGGATCCACGCGGTCAAGGCGGTGTCCTCCACCCTCCACCGAAAGATCAAGATGCCTCTGCTTAACGATGTCATCACTTTAGAGGCAACACCAATGACTGTGGCTAGCTGTAACGCCACGGGTCGCACGGACCTCTGGGGGTTCGATTTTGTGGGGATGATCGAGGAAGAGTACCTCTTTAGGCCTTACTTCTCTACGAGTATCGACATGATGCTCCAAAACCTAGGATACTTTCCGGGGGCTACCTCTCGACCCGATCTTCCAGCTGGGAAGATCATTGAGGTTCTCAAAGACGAAGAATCTCACTTTGGTCTCGGTTATGCCATCACCCCCAACAATGTTGTCCGAGCAGGGATCGAAAAGGCCTGCAACATCCTTAAGGGTATCTACTTGAGCCCTTATAGCCCACGGTTGGCTGACTACTTTGTCATACCGGTGTTTGGGGCTATCCAGGTTGGTCTATACCAACCCAATGCTATGCAGCTCGGGACCCACTTGGCCCGGGACTGCAACTACATCCCGGATGACGTGTTCGCCCTCATCCAATCCAACGGAGCTGAAGATGCTGAGCCCGCTCTAGGGCTACTATTTGGGGAAGACACCATAGCCCCAACTCCAAAGGAAGACCTGGTCAACCTGATCCTCCGCAGCAATAGGTTTGACCCGACCAAGCTGATCTCGGATGTTGGTTCCGAGACGGGAAACAGGGCCTGGAGGAGGACTGTCAAGTGGACTGATAGTCAGGGAAGGATCTACAAGCTGGTCACCGGAGAAGGAGACATGCCTGAGTCTGAGTCCGAGTCTGAGTCGGAGTCTGAATCAGAGTCTGAGGTCGAGTCTAGGGAAGTCGGTGCTAGAGTCAATCCTGTAACCCCTCTCCCTTTTATTATTCCTGCTGCTGGCACTTCGGGGCCTGTCCCGAGTGCCCTACCTATCCCGCCACTAACCAATGATCAGATGGCTGCTCTCTTTGAGCTGTTCTCCAAATTTTCAATCAATAATAACAACCGTTCTGCTTACGACTTGTCTCTTTCAAATTCTGCTTTTAAAAATGTTTTATGCTATGACATTGAAAAACCAGGCGAACAGGTACCCTTACCTCCGCATCTGATCGAGCAACTAGAGCAAAGGGAGTCCCGAAACCCAGTGATCGAAGAAACCGAGTCCATAAATGTGGGAACAACCTTAGAGCCTCAGACACTTAAGATAGGGTTATCCTTAGATCCCGAGGAGAAACAACAGTTCGTAAACCTCCTCCAAGAGTTCAAGGATGTCTTCGCATGGTCCTACAAGGACATGCCGGGGATAGACCGGGAAATAGCCGAGCACCACATACCGATCAAAGACGGGTGCAAACCGGTCAAACAGAAGCTTCGTCGGATGAGGCCCGAGTGGTCTCTCAAGGTAAAAGAAGAAGTCGACAAACAGTTCAAAGCCGGCTTCATACAAGTGTCCGAGTATCCGGACTGGGTGGCAAACATCGTGCCGGTTCCTAAAAAGGACGGTAAGGTGCGGGTATGTGTAGATTTTCGGGATCTTAACAAGGCGAGCCCGAAAGATGATTTTCCGTTACCACACATCGACATACTGGTGGATAACACGGCCGATCATGCCCTTCTGTCATTCATGGACGGGTATGCCGGATATAATCAAATCAAGATGGTGGAAGAAGACATGAGTAAGACTACCTTCACCACACCTTGGGGTACTTACTGCTATACCGTCATGCCTTTCGGTCTCATTAATGCCGGGGCCACATATCAAAGGACCGCTACCACTTTATTACACGACATGATGCATAAAGAGGTAGAAGTTTATGTAGACGACATGATCGTCAAATCCAAAGAACGGGACGGTCACATCACCGCCCTAAGAAAATTCTTCACCCGATTGCGCAAATACAACATGAGGTTAAACCCTCAAAAGTGCAGTTTCGGGGTAACATCAAGCAAATTACTGGGTCATATCGTTAGCCAACGAGGTATCGAAGTCGACCCAGCTAAAATCAAAGCCATTACCGAGATGCAACCTCCTAAAACCGAAAAAGAAATAAGAGGATTCCTCGGGAAAGTCCAGTACATCAGTCGGTTCATTTCCAAACTAACCATGGTATGTGAACCAATTTTCAAGAAACTGAAAGTGGGAGAACGGGTACTATGGGATGACAAGTGCCAAACTGCTTTCGACAAGATCACTGAAATTCTGTCTGCACCGCCAGTTTTAATGCCACCTCAACCCGGTTTGCCTCTGTCGTTATACCTAACGACGACCGAGATAGCCATGGGGGCTATGCTGGCTCAGACAGTTGACTCCGAAGAAAGAGCCATTTACTACATCAGCAAGAAGTTTTTAGAGTATGAGTGCAAATATACCATGCTCGAAAAGACGTGTTTGGCTCTAGTCTGGGCCACCAAGAAACTCCGACATTATATGCTCAGTTACGAGGTCCATGTGCTATCCAAGATGGACCCCATCAAATACATCTTCGAAAAGCCCGTTCTCAACGGCCGAATCTCTAGATGGACTCTAATGCTGGCAGAGTTCGACCTAAAGTTTGTACCATTAAAGGCTATTAAAGGTCAAGTAGTAGCTGAATTTCTCGCCGATAGCCCGATAACCGAAGAAGGACACACCGACACTTGGTCCTTCCCAGACGAAGATATTTTCCATTCTGATACTGAAACTTGGGATTTATACTTCGATGGTACATCTAATTTTCGAGGGTTCGGAGTCGGGATCCTCCTAATTTCACCAAAAGGGGAACATACTCCCGTCTCCATCAAACTGGACTTTGATGTTACCAATAATGCAGCAGAGTACGAAGCATGCATTTACGGGCTACAAGCCGCCGCCAATCTGGGGATTACAAATCTCCGGGTACATGGTGACTCATCCTTGGTCATTAACCAAGCACTTCAAAATTGGAAGACTCGAAATGCTAATCTCGTGGCCTACCAGGCACGAGTAAGGGATCTCGAGAAACAATTCCAAAAGGTAGAGTATATATATCTGGCCCGGGAAGAAAATCAGTTCGCAGATGCACTCTCAAAATTGGCATCTTTACTGAATATTCCCGACCACGTGACCAGTATGCCGATTTGCGTCGAAAGACGTTCCGAGCCGGCGTACATCCACGACATAGAAGACATTGAAGTAACTGATCCCGAACCATGGTATCAGGCCGTGTTAACGTACCTGACAAGCGGAGAATATCCTCCCGGGTCGGAAGGTCGAGCTAAGAAAGCCTTACGAAGGCTAGCCACCCAGTTTATCCGTACCGACGATGGGCAACTGTATAAAAAGACGGCACAGGGGGCTCTTCTCCTTTGTGTTGACAAGTATAAGGCTGAAAAGGTTATGGCCGAAGTACATGATGGCGAAAACGGCCCACATATGAATGCCCACATGCTGGTCCGGAAAATCATGAGGCTCGGTTATTATTGGAATACCATGGAAGCCGATTGCCGGTCGTATGTCAAACATTGTCATAACTGTCAAATCTTTGGCAATGTGCAACATATGCCGTCATCGCTACTCTATACCATGACGTCACCCTGGCCATTCTCAACGTGGGGTATCGACATAATCGGGAAGATAAATCCCTCGGGTACCGGTGGGCATTGCTTTATTTTGGTAGCTATCGACTATTTCACCAAATGGGTCGAAGCTGAATCATATCGCATCCTCAATGCTAAGCATGTCGCCAAGTTCATCCAAAACAAGATAATATGTCGATATGGGATTCCCTCTGAATTTATCAGTGATCACGGGACTCATTTTCAAGCCGAGACTGCGGCCCTGCTAACCAAATATAAAATCCAAAGGCATACTTCCTCGCCTTACCGTCCCCAAACAAATGGAGCAGTAGAGGCGGCTAATAAAACAATTGTCACCATACTCAAAAAGATGGCTGATAATTACCGGGACTGGCCCGACAAGATACCCTTTGCACTATGGGGGTACCGGACGTCAATTCGCACCGCAACCGGGGCGACACCGTATTACCTAACCTACGGGATGGAGGCAGTCCAACCAGTCGAGCTGGAGGTACCGTCCCTCAGAATTCTGCTAGACAGTCAAGTACCCGAAGCTGACTGGGTTCGAGCACGATATGACTCATTGGTTCTACTAGACGAACGACGGTCCCGTGCTCTCAATAATATCCAAATCTACCAGAAGAGGATCCAACGAGCCTTCAACAAAAGGGTAAGGCCCGGGAACATTAAGGAGGGCGATCTAGTCCTTAAGTCTGTTCGAGCTCTACTACCAGTCGACCCAAGGGGAAAGTTCAAACCCAATTGGGCTGGTCCATATCTGGTGAAGAAGATCCTATCAGGGGGAGCAGTAATGCTGACGGACCTGGACGGGAATGAGTTTGTCAACCCAACCAACCTGGACCAGCTGAAGCGCTACTACCCTTAGCCATTTCTTAATGTCATTAGCAATTTTTTATCAAAATCATTTTTTTTTTACAAAAAGCAAGTCAATGAGCTAGAATTACTTATTCTACTGTCATAAACATCTTGAACCAATAGTCTTGGTGTAATTCGAGATTGCAAATTTCCCATGCCTGAACTACGTTTGGTTTGATTCTGCTAATCGCGGATACGTAGGCAGCCCCTCAAAAGGGCACAACCAATGCAATCAAGAAAAGACAGGAGCGGTTTTATAATAAACTTCCTTTATTAATTCAAAAAAAAAATCCCGATAAACTCGGAAAATTACAAAGTGCAGGAATTCAAAAAAAAAAATAGATACAAAAAGGGCACACAAATAATAATAATAATACTTAAATAATAATAAAGCTAAAGGACTCGGCATTCAGGGCATTTTGCCCTTCCCCTTGTCCTTGACCTTCTTAGCCGTCCACTGGCGACGACGCGGAGGGGAGCGTTCCCGAATCACCACGGGAACTTCTCTAGCTCGGGCTCGATTGTTTGAGCCCGACTCCTCTGTCATATCAATAGGCCCAAGTCGGGCCCTAACGGGCTCAGGGAGCCGGTCACGCGGACCAAGTCGGTCCCGGACCGCCAACCTTGGCCCAAGTCGTCGTTCCAAGTCGGTCTGCCCTCGAGTGCTGCTAGAACCGACTTCTTTAGATCGAGTCTTAGTTTGTGACTTAAGAACCGATTCTCCCCGGACTGTAGCCTCAGGAATATATTCCCCGGTGAAAAAGTCCCGATTGTCCTTCGCCGACTCGCGATGAACCAATTCAAAGGCCTCCTCAAGCTTCAAGGCCTTTCAAGCTTCCTCGGACTCCTCAGAAGTCCATTTTTGATAAGCCCGTGACATCCAAGCGGATTGGCAAGGGCTGGGTATAGTCCATGTAGGACGAGTAAACCATCATTGCAACCAGGTGTCGCACATAGCGTCCGTCAATTGGAGCGGGACGCTGATAATGACTTCAGTCTCAGGGATGCGCTGAGACGAACCGAACTGCCTTAGGAGGCGATCCGGATAAATGTGAACTGTCCAGTCTAAGGACAGGATCGTCAGGTACCGGGCTTGGTCTCTCTTAGCCAGTCCGGTCAATTTTGAAAGGAACCACCAAGCGACGGTCCACCTAATCAAGGGACCTCCGTGGAATACCAGCTCTTCATCCCAGTAAGCTCGGGTTATCTGATGGTATGAGCTTATCTTCCGCCATCGGGAGCTAATCTGACTGCTCCGATAATTGGGAATGCTCGGAGGGGTCTCTATGAGCGATAACCGCTCCGACAGCCATATCTGAAGAGAATACACAAATTTTATAAGCAACGGAATGGTTCGCCAGGGTCCACTCGATCGAGTGCAGAAGGTGACTCGATCGAGTTAGACCTCTAAAAGCAGGCAGTAGCTCCGTATGAGTGTCACTCGATCGAGTGACAGGTCCACTCGATCGAGTGACTTGCGTACTTCAAGTATTTCGCACGAAAAAAAAAAAAAAAATCGAGGTGCATACTTGAAGAATACGGGTACTCCCCGTCAGCGGTCGAGTTGGGTCGAGCCGTCTAGCATCCAGACCCATAATGATCTCCCCAGTGGCTAGCCAAGCAGGGCTATGACCAGTCTCCATCTGGTCAACCACTCCAATCAGCCTGATTTGACCTCTGCATGAGTCAAGCTCCATCAGCCCCTCGAAGACATAGCAATGCAGCATGCAAAAGGCGAATGCCCTACGCCTATGAGCAGGGGTGGCCCTCACGTCCCGTGGGTTCATAAACTTATCGGCCAAATCAAATAGGGAAACGTTATCTCCCTGCACCATTCGGTTTGTCTCAGCATGAGACAAACCCAAGAATTCCCTCAAACGCCTCCTTGGATCCGGGTAGAACGGAGGAATAGCGGGCTGAATAGCAAGACCCCAGCCGCCTATGGCCGCAATCTCCTCGGGCAAAGGACACATCTCGCCCCTCGGGAATGCAAACACGTGATGGGTGGTGTCCCAAAACGACATACAAGCATCCAGAAAATGCGAGTCAACTATCAGAAAAGGGAATAAATTGACTATCCCCATCTGAGTCAGCCGGACTTTCTCTTCGTCCCGAAAGTACTGGGACCAAGCAAGCAGCATATCAGTCAAGTGATCGATACCCATAGCGGAGTTTTCTAACTTTCTTGAAAGTCTAAAAGATTTTGAGGAGGAAGAGAAAATTTGAGTTGAGATGCAGAGAGTTGAAGCAGGGATTCTCATATTTATAATGAGGAAACCTAACAGAAAACCTAACTACCCTGCCTCCTCAGCAAGCTGGGCCCTATGCGCGCGCAGGCCTGATTTCCAACTAGAACCCAGAATAGGAATCAAGCTGTCCCGAGCTTTCCTAAGAGTCTCCAAATTTTTCTGTGATGAAATTTCTTCGCGATAAAAAATTTTCCAAAATTTTGTCCTTCAAAAAAATTATTCAATCTCTTTCTCCCCAGCGAGAGTCAACATTTTACCTATGTGTTACATACAAGTTGTTATGTGTCAGCATACAGGTACACCCCAGACTTCAGAAGCAAGTCCCCGCGAAACAATTTCCCCAACGGAGTCAGCTTTTCCCCGGTGTGCTACATCCAAAGTGCGATGTGTCGGCATACGGGTACACCTACTCTCCAAAAAAGGCAGGCTTTACTCCCCACGGAGCATCCTCACCAGCTCAAGTGCGACTCAGGGCTTCAGAAGCAAGCCCGTGCAGCTCACATGCTTCCCCAGCGGAACGCCCGAGGCGGCATTTTTCCGAAATAATGCGGGATGGGCCCACACATAGGCGCGTCCAGGACTTATGCTACAAGTCTGACTCCCCGCGAAGCTATCATCATCAGGACAGGTATGACCCTCTGCTTATGGCTGGCGAGCACTTCACGCGAGTCCACTGGACTATAAACGACCCGACCGGAAGTCTACCAGGTCTTAACGGGCTTGGTAGCTACTCTGACTTTCGCCTTGTCCAAGCCTCAGTCAGAGTGGGGGCTCTGTAGACACCCGCATTTTGAATGCCACGTGTCTATAGTAGTTTCCGAAAAACACCCGATGATGATCGGACGCAAACGTGACTTGGTATACTCGGATTTGGGCTCGGAATTCATAATATCCGACATGGACTTTTAACGGAGTAAAAATCTCACAAAACAGACCTCAAATCCAGGCCCAGTGGGCCGTTCCGAGTCAAATGAGACTAATTTGGGCCAAAACCGACACCAAAAGTAATTCCCGTCTTTTGGTGACCGGGTCAAAACCCGGTCAAAGACGAAACCGTCTCATAAATCAGCTAGGTTCAGTTGGCGCATAAATCAAAACAAACAAGTCAAACATTTCCCCTTTTATCTCGATTTGTTTGGTCCACTCGATCGAGTGGATTGACCCACTCGATCGAGTGGAGCGCCTTAAACTGGATAAGGCCCATTTGCATAGGCACTCGATCGAGTGCACTAGGGCCACTCGATCGAGTGCCCTTATGTCGTGGGGTAATGCCTATAAATACCCCACGATATCCCCTCATTTCACAACTTTTTCCTTAAGGCATTTAACCTACATTTACCCTACTTTCTCCCTGCATACCTACACTACAAACCCTAAGCAAAAACACCTCAAAATCCGAGCCATTTATACCTTGGAAACCGACACAACACACATACACATCTATACACACCATAACTCGCGTACATCCTCGATACTCCCAAGCTTTGTCGCTATTCACGAGTCCATTTCCGAGGTCTATACTAGCATGTATGTTGAGGGTGTCCTAAATTCCCTTTCGATCTTTATTTACTCCGTCATTTTGTTCATTTTTATTGTATTATAGTCATGATCGTCACAACACTAACACTAACATTTTTGCATTTTTATATCTTTGTTTTATATCATTTTATCGTCATTAACGTTAATAATACCGTGTATACGTAAACTAGTATCAAAATCGGTTTTAAAACGTTGGACTACGATGATCACTTTTGGTCCGTCTAATCCCCCTTTACGAGCAACGACGGAGGTGGAGCCCTTTCGAGGAGCCCCGCCCCAATGTACTCAAGGGCGTGACGCGACCGTGATCGGTCGTAGTTGAACGGATTAAATTCCTTTTCCATAATTGGTACGAAACCCGTTGACACGAAAACCGACATCACGTAACCCGAAAGGGTTAGTTCCGATGTCGTGACGTAGAGGGATACATTTCGTCACCAATTCAAAATTTCCTAATCTAACGTAAACGTTTTCCTAAAGCTCTGGTGACGGTGTTATAATCGTTCATACACGATTATAGCATCGGAGGCCGAATTAAATACAAATCGTGCGATATTTGTAATTGATTCGGCCAATTATCGATTTCAAGTCATAAAACAAGGCGAGTTACCTCTCGTACAGGGGGCACTCGATCGAGTGCCATAGGCCACTCGATCGAGTAGCACCCCAAAAAGTGGTCAGTAGCCACGTTAAACGTGCACTCGACCGAGTCATACCACCACTCGGTCGAGTGGGTCCTGTAACCCACAAAACCGAAGGGTTTGACCCACAAGTCAAGCCCCGACCCTTTATCGACTTTAGTCATCACGTGCAAAGACTATCACGTGACCATCCTATTTTCAAAACCATGCACATCACGACACGTAGAACGACTTTGACCACCTTTTGACGTGATAAGTCGGGACAAGACTACGAGATGTGAGATTAGGCTAGCAATATGCCGCAGTCTCATATTCCCGTCCTTCGTTTAATATGCGACATAATGCGTATTTAATCGGGGTTAGTCCATCTACATATTTTGCGGTCTAGTTTATATACGGGTCCGTTTCTATTCTTTTTATTGCGTTATTTTGTATTTCGTTTATTATTTACACGTATTGCCGTATTGTGAATTCCGGGTTGTATTTCCGCCCGTGTAACTTGTACGTTATTTATTTACTTTCGAGCTTTGTTTATTTACTTACTTTTACGCTTTATAAATGAACCTCGCATGCTAAATCATTTCGACAAGTAATAAGATGCATTAAATGACGTAGTTAACGCAAAAATTCACATGCTTAGACAAAACGCTATTTGCATATCATTTAATCAATTTACTAGCGCGCGTACACGAACACGAACGGTGTCTTAGTAGAGGCCGCCATGTGCGGGCGGGGTTGGGTGTCCTTAGTGGGCTTCCCAACACGTACCCTCACCCCTTACTCAGAACCTTTGGTTTCCGGATGTCCGAAACCCTTGGCGCACGAGAGTCATTCTTTACACGATTACCGGTATAGATGGTATCGGTATCGCAATGCAAAGGGACGAGCCCCATGAACTCTGAAATCGGAGTGGGCTTACTTTGTGTAAAGCCCATGACGACATAGAGTGCGCTCGTATGGTTCCGAATAACCACAAAATTCGGTGGCGACTCCATTTTGACTTAAATTTCGAACCCGAGAACAATCTTACCACGAGATTCATTCGCCTACCCAAACCCGCGCTTCGCCGCGTCGGGGTGGACCTACGTCATGTCCACATAAATATTCAGACTGATTCTATCATAGAAAGAGGTCATCCCTTCACACTCACTTAGGTGATTCTATCAAGGATATCTCCACATAACTCACTCACTGATAAGTCGACATTTTACCTATTTTTGTCCCGCATTTCTACTCTTATTTGGTCGATTTTATTAGTCGATTTCTTATTATTGAGTCGTTTTGTATTTATTTAGTTTATTAGTCGAATGTAGCTTAGTTTGTGTCAAATTTTTTTATTTCTCGAGATTTTGGTACTGCGCGTCCATGTTTCTATTTGTAGGTATCGTCTCGGGAAGAGCAAATACAAGAAGTTAAAGAAAGACAGAATGAAACAAGTCAAAATGGGTCAAGATAAGCAAAGCTCGAGTCAAAACCGAGTTTGACCAAGTCAATCACCCTACTCATACTCAAACTCCCGTGACTTCCTGTAACTCCATCAATCAACTCCATCTCCCAATCAATTTCTCATCCACCATTTCCAATTCAATTCACCTACACTTCAATCAACTCCACCATCATCATCGTCCATCAACCATCTTCATCTTCATCAATCTAACAATAATTCTCCATTAATCTTCACCATCATCACCAACTAAATCTACTCACTCTATCTCCAATCGATTTCTTCCACCAATCGTCCATCTGAGCTCCGTCACGCGCACCACCGCCGTTCTTCTCCGTCGATTCGAGCCACCAACCAGGCGAACCACCGAGCAACCACCACCCTCCGGCGACACACCACCACCGTCGGTCTACCGTACGCCACGCACGTCGAGCCGTGCGTAACCGGGACAGGGGAGTAGCAGCCGTGCTCAATTGGCCGTGCGCAACGAAGCGACCGTGCTCAGTTGTCCCGTTTTTTGTAATTGGGCTGATTGTGTTCTTGGAGAAGCAAATGACTTTCCTGCCCTTATTTTTACTCACTTTTATTTTATTTAAGTGGTGGGTAGTTTGGTCTTTTCCTTTGCTTTTTGAGATATTTATAATCTTAAACCCTCAATTTGTGAGGAGAGAGCAGGCTGTGAGAGCAGAGGTTTAGTCTAGAAATTGTAGAGGGTTTTAGGAGTAGTAGTCGACCAAAAACGCAGCCCCCTTTTGATTTCTCATTTTCATTTTTTTAATTAATTTTAGTTTAATCTTTCTTTCTTCAAGTTCTACATACTCCATTTAGTTCATTACTCTTGGTATAAATCTCTATCTCTCTTTTGTTTAGTTCGATTTTATTTTATTTTATGTTTAGATTGTTAATCACACTTTAAGTTTATGTCTTTGTAGTTTATAATGTTTAGAAATATGATTCTAGGTTTGTATCTTACCTTCATATCGATTAGTCCATAGTTATTAGTTCTTTTAATCGTGTTTAGTTTTATAGTTTTATTAGTATTATTGATTTGTGTTTTTGTGAGTTGATTATCATGTTTAGTATTGTCTCTAGATTAATTATTAGTACTCGGATTAGTTTAATTTTGATGATTAGTGAGTAGTCTTTTTCTAGGGGACGATTTGACCCCGATATGCCTAGATTGTGGGTTTGAATTCCGTGTTTGGATTGTTTGGGATAAATGGGAATTGGGTAGTTTGGGGGATCGGGAATCGACTTGGCATTTGGTTGTGTTTGAACCCTTGACCCTTGTCCACCGACGGGAGTCGGTTAGGTCTAGGTAGTAAACCTCGTCTCTTGTCATGCCTTGCCCCGCCTAGTTGAACACGGGAGTGAGAACTTGGTAGGGTACCCAAATTATCGGTTTAGACTCTTCACCTTGGGAGAGGGGAGAGAAAGGACCGGGATTAGACGCGGACTTAATGAGCCGATTCACGAACCCGGGAGGGAGGTGATCGGTTTTAGCTTAGTTGGATTACGAACCCGGGAGGGAGGTAGCCAACCCCAAGAGGCGTTCCACTATTCCTATCATCCCTAGCAGTCCGATGCTCGGTATTCCTTACCCACGATTATGATATGTTGGAGGTTAAGTCGGACCCTAGGTCTTTCTCTATTGAGTAACCGTCGTTTTTAGTTTTCGTTTGTTTCATATTTAGTTTTCTATTTTCTTTTTGTAGTTGTAGATCACCAATCCTACCTCTCTTTCGACTTAGATAAACATTTAGGGTAAACACCACTAGGCATCACTTTGCTCCTTGTGGGATCGACCCTCTATTGTGCTACGATTACATCGTACGCTTGCGAGGTATTTAAAACTCCAACAAGTTTTTGGTGCCGTTGCCGGGGAGCAATTAGCGGTACTAGTAGTTTTTATTCTTCCGTTTAGACTAAGTCTTGTATCTTTGCACACCCTAGTGTGCCCTTTGTCTCCTTAATATCTCTCTTGGGGTCCTGCACTTAACAATGTCTACATTCAATATTTGCCAAAATGAAAATGAACCATTCCATGTGCATCTTACTAGATTCAATGATTATATCTCTCGTGTTGGTTCTTTTGGCTACTCTCTTTATAGTTGGGAAGCACGTTGTGTTTTGTGTGATGGCATGAATCTTGAAACTCGTAATTTGGCAAATTACATGAGCTTTAATCGAGTCTTTCATATGATTGATTGGGAATTTTGGGGTTTCATAGGATTCTTGACAACCAAATGTGAAGAGCTAGCCCACAAAGAGATTTTATGTGCACCCTTTGATGTGAATGTTATTGTGACAAGTAGTGGATGTGTGTTGGAAACTTTTTTGTTTCCAAAAGATTATGAATTATGTGAATCAAACATTGTTGATGACGATGTTGAGGTTAAATGGGATGATAATAATGTTGACACATTAGACGAACCCATTTTTGAGATATTTCTTGAGGAAATTCATGAGTCTACTCATTCTATTCTTGACGAATCTTCTATTCCTCTCATTTGTTTTCCTCTTGACTTCCATGTCTCTTCTTATGAGTCCATTGTCTTTGATGATGCATTTTCATTTCATCTTGATTGTTTTCCTCAAGACTTTCTAGCCCCCACTTATGAATCAATGTTTGAAGATTTACATGGAAGTGGTGTGATTTGGGACAAGGAAGGAGGCGTTTGGAAGAGTGACATAATGGTTAAGGAGACTAATCATGTCTTCTATGTGGTTTATAGCCTATCTTTCATGAAAGAAGTGAAAAAGCAAGGAAGAGATGTGTAGACACCCACATTTTGACCGCCAGGTGTCTATAGCAGTTTCCGACAAACACCCGATGATGATCGGACGCAAACGTGCTTTAAATACTCAGAAACGGGCTCAAAATCATTGGCATTTGGCTTGGGCTCATTATGGAGTACATATCTCACAAAACCAACCTCAAAATCAGGCTCAGTCGGTCGTTTCGAGTCAAATAAGACTAATTTGGGTCGATTCCGACACCAGGGGTAAAACCGTCTTTTAGCGACCGAGTCAAAACCCGGTCAATGATTTTCCCGAGACACGTGAGTCAGCCGTGACACCTCACACGGCTGATTCCTCACTCTAATCCTACAAAAATCAACTTTTCAGAATATTAAACAAATCCGTTTAAGGATAGAATTCGATCTCAAGTAGGAATTCTATCCGGAAACCGAATCGGATATCGACCGAGCACCAATTACTCGGCCAAAACACCCAAATCAGCCGAAATACATCCCCATTCAGCCGAGATTTTGGCTTCTCCACCAAGCAACGGAATTCGCATTCCTTTCGAACTCTCGCATTTCCTATCCAAAAGCCGATTCAAACACCCGACCGAGTGCAAATACTCGGCCGAGTAGGCTCCCACCAGCCGTGTCCCCTTTCTTCTTGGACAAGAAATCGGAATTCTCATGCCTTACAACTTCTACGTTTCCTATCCCAAGCGGTAGTTCAAACTCTCCTAGCCAAGGTCGGGAATTTCCTATAAATAGCCCCTTGCATACAACACTTTCAAGGACGATTTTTACACACATCATTCAAAACCAATTAACATTCATAAATATTCAGAAATTATCGTCATATATCATCAAAATTCAGAATTATTCACATCACACATAAACACCAAACTTAACATCGAGAAACCGATAATATTCCCGAAGGAAAACCGGTCCATTTAAACCCGAAACCCTTCGCCCGAAACTCGCCCAAACCGAGCCGCATCACCGTCACCTCATCAACATACACTCGACGCTCCAAGTGCCCAAGCCACGTCCCGACGAGCCCCGATCCGAGTAGACTAAAACATGTAGGTTGAGGGTGCACAAAACCCGATTTCTCTTTCTTCTTCTCTTCTCCTTCTCGTCTTTTACATACGGGTCGTGTCTTTTTTAAGTCGTTCGTCGAGTCTTTTATTATTTCTAATATCGATAATATCAAAAATTATTTTCATATTAACGAACATTCTTAAAATATGATATCAACTCTTTAGTTGAATATCGTATTAAAAGAATTATATTAAAATTTCGACGATATTAAAAATCGTCACATCTTTTTCAAATTCCTTTTTTTACAAAACTTTTTTATTCATTCTAAATATTCGATATCAATTTCATAATCGAATATCGGGTACGACGAATATCGAAAACATAAATCGAGTATAAATTAATTCATATTTTGTACGCAATTTATCAAAATTAGCAATTTCGAACAAAAAATAAAAAAACCGGACAGACCCGCACGCGAGTCGCGCCATGCCCAGGCGACTCGCGCACGGGCCTGAAATCCGAGACGTTTTTTTAGATTTTTCGTTCGTTTTATTATTTATTCTACGAAACGATTTCAAAATTTATATCTTTTCTAAAACTATTCGAAGTATTTGATATTGATTTCGTAGTCAATTATTAAATATAACGAATATCGAAAATATTAGATCGAGTGCGAATTATGCAATATTCATACGCGGTTTAATAAAAACATCGAGTTTTCAAAAACCGTCTTCAAAAATCAGACCGACACGCGACTCGCCGGCATCCCGGGCGAGCCGCGCGGCCGGCTGCCTCGACGCCCCTTTTTCTCGTTTTTTATTATTTTTCGAACTTCGTCTTTTATACAAAACAGCGTTTTAACGATATTTTTCAGATTTCGATTAATATTTATTTTCTCGATCTCGTATATTTATTTTATTTGCTATATTATTATTTACAAATCGATACTAACTCGTTTGTTTATTTTGTAGCAAATTCACATCTTTTTCATCTTTTGTTTTATTATACTAAAACGAACCTCACATGCTAAATTCAACTTTGACGTTAATTTTTCATGCATTAAATCGACTTAGCAACCCATTCAATTCATCGCATGCTTAGGAAAAACAATGTTTGCATATCATTCATCGTATTACTAACGCGCGTATTAAAACATCATTCGATATCCTAGTAGAGGCCGCTAATGTGCGGGCGGGGTTGGGTGTTCTTAGTGAACTTCCCAACACGTACCCTCACCCCTTACTCAGAACCGTGGTTTTCGGATGTCCGAATCCATTGGCAACGAGAGTCATTCAATATACGATTAACCGCTCAAGTCGGCATCTATATCGACATGCAAAGGGACGAGCCCAATAAACTCTGACATCGGAAATGGGCCGTATTTTGTATACGGCCCACTACGACATAGAGTGGGCTCGAACGGTTCCGAATAACCATAAAATTCGGTGGCGACTCCAACTTCGATTTAAATTTCCATTTGACCATCTCATGGAGATTCATTCGCCTCCCCAAACCCGCGCGTGGCCGCGTCGGGGTGGACCTATGTCATGTCCACAATTTGGCGACTCCGCTGGGGATTAGCTGATACGTTACTGACCTTCAGCATCCTCAGGGTGAGACTCGAATAGAAATCGTTTGACTAGTACAATACGCGTTTTAGTTTTACGGTTCATGCATAACCCCATATTTTCCCGGGCCGGTACTGGTGACCGACGTCCCACTATACTATCGATGTAGTCCAAATTGGATATGTTGAAGGTGTCCATTAGCCGATTCGTATGGGTTTTACGGCAGGTTCTAAGCTCAACTCGACTTAGGAAGTCCGCCCCGATTCTCGATAGGCTGTGTACACTGGTATAGACCCTTTCAGACTGACCGAGACTTAGAATTAGAGCATACATGGCGTCGTTATACTGCTTCCATGACTACGTGCTACCTGATTTACAAGTCATTTTTCAAAAACCGCCTTTTTCCAAAATAGCATCCTTTTCAAAATATCCAATTTCAAAACCCGGGACATATACCGAATTTAGGATCCACGATTTTACTCAAAATAGCCTATTTCTAGCCGGTATTATGCCCATTTCAAAACTCGAAAATATTTTCGAACTTTCAAAACCGTAACCCGGTCCGCCTTTCCGTTTTATTTTTCGAAAAAAGGGTCGGACTCCTCTCCCCGATTTTACTCGGGCTTTCAAAAGTCAATTTCAAAACCTTCCTCTTTTTAGGACTTCCCGTATTTAGCAGTGTCGGGTCGTGTCTTAAGTCGTCAAGGACTTCCAGCGTCGAAACTCCGTCGATCTTACATCGCGGATTTCTCCCCTATCCCAGTCCGCCTTATTATACTAAGGCAAAGCCCACCTACGTAGGACATACTCCTACAAGGGACGGCCAGTCTACACAATCGAGTCTAGAAGTCTGGGGAACATCTCACGTGAACCTCCTTTCGAACAGGGCCCAGCCCACACGGCTGGATCCTAAAGGAGGTCCACTATTCACAAGTCATCCGTCTAGATGTATTTTCCGAGTCATTTCCTCTCTAGTTTCCTCTTCCTTGCTCGGGATGCACTTTAGTTCTACGATTTGGGTTGGTCGCTGATACGTGGTATTCTCACAGACAGGCCGCCTCACACTCGAACCATGACTAAGGACTCAATTAATCAACTGAACACCGCATTGGCCAAGATCCAAGAACAGCTCGACCAAATCAGGGGCGACCAGATCGCCATTGTCACCCGGGTTAGTGCCATAGAACAGGACAAGCCAAAGGGTGAAGATGAAGCTCATGGGCCTTTAGCCCAATTGACTAGCACAGTCCTCAAACTGCAAGAGCAAGTCCATTTGACGACCCACAACTCGATCCATACGGAGAATGCCCGAACCTATTCTCCCCTGACCGATCAACTGCCTGCCAATCTCAACTTGACGGGCCTCCCAATGTTCGACGGAACCGAAGACCCGGTATTACATATCCGGGCCTTCAAGGAGTTTATGGCCCTAAAAGGAGTCAAATCGGATATGTTCAAACATCTGTTTGCCTCCTCGCTAGAGAAGCACCCAAAAGCTTGGTTCTATAAGCTCGACGCCAAGAAATACAAAACTTGGGACGATGTCGCAACGGAGTTCGCCCGAAACTATGCGGACAATGCGGAAATCCAGACAACCATGCGTACTCTGGAGGTCATGGCCCAAGAGCCGAAGGAAGGTTTCACCAAATACCTCCAAAGGTGGAGGGCCGAAAGTGTCAAGCTGGTCGACAAGCCCAGCGAAAAAGTATTAGTGGAGGCCTTCGTGAAAAATCTCCTCCCATCTTACCGGATCCATCTCCGGTACGCTATCATACCCAATTTCGCCACCTTAACCGAAATGGGTACGAGAATCGAAGACGACTTAAGGTTAGAGAGCCTTACTAAGGCCTCTACAAAGGGTTATCAAGGAGCCAGTTCATCTTCCGGTAAGCCCGCAACTACAAGTGCGGCCCGAAGTATCTTCGACGAGGTTAATTTACTAGACACCTCGACTAAAAAGAACACTCCAGCCCGAGTATTCACGGACATAGGGACTACTTATGCCGACGCCTTACAAAGGCTATCTTCTAAAGGCCTAATTCAACCCATAGGCCCAATGCCAGAGGTCCCTGTCGAGAAACGGTCCAAAAGCTACAACGCACAGGCCTATTGCCGCTATCATCAAGGCAACGGGCATGACACCGAAAAATGCTGGAAATTAAAGCATCTCATTCAAGATCTGATCGAGAGTGGGAAGATACCGTTACCCAGCGACAAGCCCAGTAACAAAAACAACCCTCTTGCTACTCACGCCATTTCTGCTGGAGAAATAATCGATTGTACTCATCTCATTTCCCCTTTCATTCCTCAAATCAACGGGATATGGAATGACGATGAAGACAATGTTTATCTGACCAAGGGGGAGACTGTCCCCATCACGGCCGAAGAAATCCGGAAGGCCAAAACCAAGGCCCTAACCGGTACTCATGTCATCACGGCCGGATCTTCAACCCCGGGATCCGCCACTGAGCCCGCCAAGACGGACTCCATACTCAAGGAACTAGACACTAACACGGCCCTAGTCAAGCAACTGAAGAGGGTCCGAACTGATCTTACCATATGGCAGCTTCTGGTCAGTTCTTAGGAACATCAGGCAGCACTTACTAAAGCTCTCGATGAGATCAAGGTGGACTCGTCGGTTACCCCCGCTGAAATGGTAGCCACCATCCTGCCTCACCTCAAAGGCAAGTCCAAAGAAGAAGGCCCGCTTATCACCTTCTCTGAGTCCGATCTACCACCATTTGGGGCTACCCACAACCTAGCCCTATATATTACGGTGATTTGCCGGGGCAAATATCTACCCATGACCCTAATCGATGACGGGTCAGCTGTAAACGTCCTTCCTTTAAGGACTGCTAGGGCTCTCGGCATTACCGAGACCGACTATCTTCCTACTGCACAAACTATCCAGGCCTTTGATGGAAGCCCGAAATCAGTTGCTGGGGCTGTCAGACTAGCCATCATAACCGGCCCAATCGAAAAAGAACTAGAATTTCAAGTGATCGATGTCACTTCATCGTTCAATCTGCTACTCGGAAGGCCCTGGATCCACGCAGTCAAGGCCGTATCCTCCACTCTTCATAGAAAGGTCAAGTTACCTTTACAAGACGGGGTCATCACACTTAAAGCTACTCCAATAGCCGTGTCAAGCTGCAACACGGCCGGCTCAATCGACCCACGAGGATTCAACTTCGTGGGAATGATCGATGAAGAATATCTTTTTAGGCCCTATTTCACAACCAGCATCGACAAAATGCTGCAGAATTTGGGTTACTTACCGGGGGCTACTTCAAGGCCTGGTCTCCCGGCAGGCAAGATCATCGATGTCTTAAATAACGAAGAGCCGAAATTCGGCTTGGGATATGCTTTAACCCCGGAAAATGTGGTCCGGGCCGGCATCCAGAAGGCCTGCAACGTCCTCAAGGGCTCCTACAGCACGAAACTCAACTTCGTCACTCCAGTATTCGGAGCTGTCCAAACAGGCCTTTACCAGCCTGCTATAACCTATTCTGAGGTCAATTTCATCCCAGATGATATCTTCACTCTCATCCAGGCTGAATCAAAAGAAGATTCAAACCAAGCTGAGCCCATGCTGGGGCTCTTGTTCGGGGAAAGCAAGATAATTCCTACCCCTAAGGAGGAATTAGTCAACCTGATCCTCCATAGCAACAAGTTCGATCCAACCAAGCTGATCTCTGAAGTAGGCGCTGACACTGGAAAGCGGGCTTGGAGGAAGACGATCAAATGGACCGACAGCGAGGGCCGAGTCTACAAGCTCACTACCGGCGAAGGAGACATGCAAGACGACGAGTCCGAATCCGAGTCTGAGTCAGAGTCAGAGTCGGAGTCTGAGTCTAAGTCTAGAGGGTCCAGTACTAGGGTCGAGTCTGTAACCCCTTTCCCTTCGAGCATTCCTCTGGGAGCCTCGGAGTCTGTCCCGAGAGCACTCCCCATACCGCCTCTGACCAGCGATCAGATGGCAGCTCTCTTCGAGCTATTTTAAAAACTTTCTATCAATAATAACGATAACCGTTCTGCTTAAGACTTGTCTTATTTTCAAAACATTTTCAAAAAACTTTACTTGCAATGACATTGAGAAACCCGACGAACAGGTACCATTACCTCAGCATCTAGTCGAGCAACTCGAACAAAGAGAGTCCCGAGATCCGGTGATCGAAGAAACCGATTCCATCAATCTGGGAACCCCTTTAGAGCCTCAGATGCTTAAGTTAGGTTTATCCTTAGACCCCGAGGAGAAGCAACAATTTACGGAGCTCCTCCACGAATTCAAAGACGTCTTCGCATGGTCCTACAAGGACATGCCGGGAATAGACCGGGAGATAGCCGAACACCGTATACCTATCAAAGATGGGTGTAAGCCGGTAAAACAAAAACTCCGAAGAATGAGGCCCGAATGGTCTCTCAAAGTCAAAGAAAAAGTCGACAAGCAATTCAAAGCGGGCTTTATCCAAGTGTCTGAATATCCAGACTGGGTCGCAAATATCGTGCCGGTACCCAAGAAAGACGGAAAGGTACGAGTTTGTGTAGACTTCCGGGACCTTAATAAGGCCAGCCCAAAAGACGATTTTCCGTTGCCACACATCGACATACTGGTGGACAACACGGCCGACCATGCCCTTCTATCTTTTATGGACGGGTATGCCGGATACAATCAGATTAAAATGGCAAAAGAAGACATGAGTAAGACCACCTTCACTACACCTTGGGGGACTTACTGTTACACCGTTATGCCATTTGGGCTTATCAACGCCGGTGCCACTTATCAACGGACCGCCACTACCTTATTACATGACATGATGCACAAGGAAGTGGAAGTCTACGTGGACGATATGATAGTCAAGTCCAAAGAACGAAACGGGCATATTCCAGCCCTTAGGAAGTTTTTCACCCGACTACGCAAGTATAACATGAGACTGAATCCTCAAAAATGCAGCTTTGGGGTAACATCGGGTAAACTATTGGGCCATATCGTCAGCCAGCGCGGCATCGAGGTTGACCCAGCCAAAATCAAGGCCATTACCGAGATGCGGCCACCTAAAACCGAAAAGGAAATTAGGGGGTTTCTCGGGAAAGTCCAATATATCAGCAGGTTCATTTCGAAGCTAACCATGGTATGTGAGCCCATTTTCAAAAAACTGAAGATAGGAGAACGGGTACTATGGGACGACAAATGCCAAACAGCTTTCGATAAAATCAAAGAGATTCTGTCATCTCCGCCGGTATTAATGCCACCTCAACACGGTTTGCCTTTGTCGTTATACTTGACAACGACTGAGACAGCCATGGGGGCTATGCTAGCCTAGACAGTCAACTCAGAAGAACGAGCCATTTACTACATCAGTAAAAAGTTCCTAGAGTACGAATGCAAATACACGATGCTCGAAAAGACGTGTCTAGCTCTAGTTTGGGCCACTAAAAAGCTCCGACATTACATGCTTAGCCACGAAGTTCACGTACTATCAAGAATGGATCCAATCAAGTATCTGTTCGAAAAGCCCATTCTCAATGGTAGAATATCTAGATGGACTTTAATGTTAGCTGAGTTCGACCTCAAGTTCGTACCATTAAAAGCCATCAAAGGCCGGGTAGTAGCCGAATTCCTCGCCGATAGCCCGGTACCTGAAGGAGGACATACCGATACTTGGGCCTTCCCTGACGAAGATATATTCCATACCGACACAGAAACATGGGATCTATATTTTGACGGAGCATCCAACTTTCGAGGATTTGGTGTCGGGATTTTGCTGATCTCACCACAAGGAGAGCACACCCCGTTATCCATCAAGTTAGACTTCGACGTGAGTAATAACGCAGCCGAATACGAAGCATGCATTCACGGGTTGCAAGCCGCCGCTGATTTAGGAGTAACAAACCTCCGGGTCCACGGTGACTCATCACTAGTCATTAATCAAGCATTCCAGAAATGGAAAACTCGGAACGCAAATCTCGTAGCTTACCAAGCGCGAGTAAGGGTTCTCGAAAAGCAGTTTCAAAGGGTGGAATACACTTATCTGCCCCGGGAAGAAAACCAGTTTGCAGATGCACTATCCAAATTAGCATCTTTACTAAACATCCCGGAACATCTGACTAGCATGCCGATTTGCGTCGAAAGACGGTCCGAGCCGACATATATCAACGCCATCCAAGACATCGAAATAACCGACCCAGAACCTTGGTACCAGGCTGTTCTTACCTACTTGACGTCGGGAGAATATCCCCCGGAATCTGAAAACCGGGCCAAGAAGGCCCTACGAAGATGTGCCACTCAGTTCATCCGCACGGACGATGGACAGTTGTACAAAAAAACAGCACAGGGGGCTTTACTCCTATGCATCGACAAAACACAGGCCGAAAAGGTCATGGCCGAGGTACACGACGGCGAGAACGGCCCGCATATGAATGCCCATATGTTAGCTCGAAAAATCGCAAGACTCGGGTATTATTGGAATAGCATGGAAACCGACTGTCAGTTATACGTCAAGCACTGTCACAACTGTCAGATTTTCGGCAATGTCCAACATATGCCGTCATCCCTATTATACACCATGACATCACCATGGCCATTCTCAACATGGGGAATTGATATAATCGGGAAAGTAAACCCGTCCGGCACGGGAGGTCACTGCTTCATTCTAGTGGCTATTGACTATTTTACTAAATGGGTCGAAGCCGAGTCATATCGTGTCTTGAACGCCAAGCACGTTGCAAAACTTATCCAAGATAAAATTATATGCCGATACGGGATCCCGCACGAATTCATAAGTGATCACGGGACCCATTTCCAAGCTGAAACCGCTACTTTGCTAGCAAAATATAAAATTCAAAGGCATACGTCATCACCTTACCGTCCCCAAACAAACGGAGCGGTAGAGGCAGCAAATAAAACCATTGTCACCATACTTAAAAAGATGGCAGATAATTACCGAGATTGGCCCGATAAAATTCCTTTCGCTTTATGGGGATACCGGACGTCAATCCGAACCGCAACCGGAGCAACTCCATACTATCTGACGTATGGAATGGAGGCGGTCCAACCCATCGAGCTTGAGGTACCATCTCTAAGGATTTTACTTGAAAGTCAAGTACCTGAAGCAAATTGGGTTCAAGCCCGGTACGACTCGTTGATTCTTTTAGACGAACGACGATCTCGAGCCCTTAACAACATCCAGATATATCAAAAAAGGATAAAACGGGCTTTCAACAAAAGGGTTAGGCCCAGAAACATCAAAGAGGGCGATCTAGTCTTAAAATCTGTCCGGGCTTTGTTACCAGTCGACCCAAGGGGAAAATTCAAACCTAATTGGGCCGGACCCTATCTAGTGAAGAAGGTTTTATCAGGAGGAGCCGCAATGCTGACAGACTTGGATGAGAATGAATTCGTCAACCCAACCAACTTGGACCAGCTGAAGCGCTACTACCCCTAACCTTATCTCAATGTCATTTGCTAAAAATTTATCTTTTTATACAAAATTTCAAAAATTAAGCAAGTCAATGAGTTAGGATTACTGATCCTACTGTCGCACATCTCGAACTAATAGTCTTGATGTATTTCGAAGATTGCAAAAGTCTATGTCTGAACTACGGTCGGTTTGATTCCACTAATCGTGGATACGTAGGCAACCCCTCAAAAGGGTACAACCACTGCAATAACGAAAAGACAGGAACGGTTTTCACTAATATGTCTTTTATTATTTCAAAAAAATGCCTCACGCAAAAAAAAATAATAAATCACAAAAATCACACAAAAATAGTAGTAATATTTAAATAATAAAATTTAAAAGACTACTCGTACATTTTCCCCTTCCCCTTATCTTTCGGGTCACGCGGATCCCGAGGCCGGCGAGGCGGGGGCGAACGTTCCCTAATCACGAGTGGAACTTCCTTTGCTCGAACCCGTTTCTTCGACTTCGGCTTCTCCGTCCTCTGCACGGGTTCAATCCGAGCCCGGATGCGCTCGGGTAGTCTATCCCGAGGACCAAGTCGGTCCTTAGCTGCCAGTCTTGGACCAAGTCTCCTTTCTAAGTCCGTCTGGGGGCCCATTTTCCCCCATGTACCTTTAGAGCTGGACCCTTTAGTCAAAGTCTTGGTCTTCCCCTTTTGGCCTGACATCAATCGGACCATCGTAGCCGGGGTATCGCCATCATCAAAGAAGCCTCGATTATCCTTAACCTGTTCTTGGCGCAGCAAGTCAAAGGCTTCGTCGGTCTTTAAAGCAGCACGGGCTTTAGCAGAATCGGCTCGGGTCCACTTCGTGTAGGAATCCGATACCCAGATCGAGGAAGAAGCTTTAGAAACGGGCCAAGTGTGCCGGGTATACCATCTTTGCGCCCAAATGTCACACATCACGTCCGTTAGCTGGGTAGATTCACTCACGACCGCTTCAATCTCCGGGATTCTCTGGGCCCGACCATATTGCCTAAGTATGCGATCGGGATAAAGGTGAATCGTTTGCCTAAAAGATAGGATTAGCTGATAACGGGCCCTATCTCGCAACTCTAATCCAGTCCAGGCATAAATAGGCCACCAAGGTACGGTCCAACAGATCAATGGGCCTCCATGGAAGGATAGCAGCTCGTCCCAGAATTTTTGGGTAGTAAGGCGAGAAAAGTCAACAGTCCGTCTTCTTGTCATCACCTGATTTGGGCGATATCGGCTTACGTCTAGAGGAGGATCCAGGATCGATAACCTCTCAAAAAGCCATAGCTGAAAAGTCAAAATTGCAAAAAAAAAAAGTCAATGTCGATTTTCGAAAAAAAAAAAAGAAAAAAAAAAAGAGGAGAAATCGGAAAAAACCGAGAAAATCGAGAAAAGACGCGAAAACCGCGCAAAAATCAAAGACCCGAAAACTCGGAAATTGCAAAAAATCAAAAATTGCGAAAATCAAGAAAAAACCAGCCTACCTGTAGAAGACGGGTGCTACCAGACTGCTTGATCGATGGATCCCTCTTACGATTATCTAAATCTTGGATAATCTCCCCGGTAATCAGCCAGGCTGGGCTGTGTTCGGTCTCCATTTGATCCGCTACAGAAAGAAGTCTGACATGGCCCATACAGGATAGCCAATCCAAATGACCCTCGAAAGCATAAACATGGAGCATACAAAAAGTAAAGGCCCTACGGCTATATACCGGCCTGACCCGAACGTCATCTTGATTCATAAATTTTTCAGCCAGATCGACCAAGGAGACTGTATTTCCTTCTAGCATACGGGATACCTCCATATGAGAAAGCCCTAAAAATTCTCTTAATTTCCTCCTTGGATCACGAACTGAAAAGGGGATAGCAGGACGAAGAATAGGATTCCACCCTCCTACAGCAGCTATTTCCTCAGGAATAGGACAGACTTCACCTCGAGGAAACCTAAAGACATGATAGGTATCATCCCAATAAGATAGGCAAGCATCCAGAAAGTGGCGATCCACTTGCATTTGCCGAATAACGGATAACTGGGCAACGCCGTTTTGGTTCAGAATAACCTTGTCAGCGTCTCTGAAGGTTCGGGACCAATCTTGCAGCATTCCGACTAATCGATCGATGCCCATAATGAATTTCTAAAAAAAGAGGACTAAGTTTTTCAGAACTTATTTTTCTTAAAAGGAAGGAAGGGAGTTGTGAGAATTATGAATAAATTATGAGCAGAGAGATGAGTATTTATAGCATGAAATCGGATTCTCCTCCTCACTTTGGGATTCCTAATCCCATGGGATTTAGCATACAGGCCTTTAATCCTAGGATCTAGCTAAGACATCCCGAGCATTCCTACTCCTTCTCAGAGTCAAAAAAAAAATTTCTTTAATCCTTCAAAATTCTTCCATCCAAAAAATATTCAAAAAATCTTCTTCAAATTTTTATTCCCCAGCACGAGTCATTTCTCCTAAAAATGCGTTACATGCAAACTTGGCATAAATCATTATACAGGACGACTCAAGCAAAACCGTGCAAACAACTCCCCAGCGGCATAGGCTTATACGACAAGTCCGGTTCCCCACGGAGTTATCATCATCAAACTCAGGTACATTTCTAGTCTTCGGCCGGCGGGCCCTCCACGCAGGTCTAACGGACCTTAAACGACCCGACCGGAAGTCTGCCAGGTCTAAACTTTGATTTGCCTGGTAGCTTACTCTGACTTTCGCCTTGTCCAAGCCTCAGTCAGAGTGGGGGCTCTGTAGACACCCACATTTTGACCGCCAGGTGTCTATAGCAGTTTCCGACAAACACCCGATGATGATCGGACGCAAACGTGCTTTAAATACTCAGAAACGGGCTCAAAATCATTGGCATTTGGCTTGGGCTCATTATGGAGTACATATCTCACAAAACCAACCTCAAAATCAGGCCCAGTGGGTCGTTTCGAGTCAAATAAGACTAATTTGGGTCGATTCCGACACCAGGGGTAAAACCGTCTTTTAGCGACCGAGTCAAAACCCGGTCAAAGATTTTCCCGAGACACGTGAGTCAGCCGTGACACCTCACACGGCTGATTCCTCACTCTAATCCTACAAAAATCAACTTTTCAGAATATTAAACAAATCCGTTTAAGGATAGAATTCGATCTCAAGTAGGAATTCTATCCGGAAACCGAATCGGATATCGACCGAGCACCAATTACTCGGCCAAAACACCCAAATCAGCCGAAATACATCCCCATTCAGCCGAGATTTTGGCTTCTCCACCAAGCAACGGAATTCGCATTCCTTTCGAACTCTCGCATTTCCTATCCAAAAGCCGATTCAAACACCCGACCGAGTGCAAATACTCGGCCGAGTAGGCTCCCACCAGCCGTGTCCCCTTTCTTCTTGGACAAGAAATCGGAATTCTCATGCCTTACAACTTCTACGTTTCCTATCCCAAGCATTAGTTCAAACTCTCCTAGCCAAGGTCGGGAATTTCCTATAAATAGCCCCTTGCATACAACACTTTCAAGGACGATTTTTACACACATCATTCAAAACCAATTAACATTCATAAATATTCAGAAATTATCGTCATATATCATCAAAATTCAGAATTATTCACATCACACATAAACACCAAACTTAACATCGAGAAACCGATAATATTCCCGAAGGAAAACCGGTCCATTTAAACCCGAAACCCTTCGCCCGAAACTCGCCCAAACCGAGCCGCATCACCGTCACCTCATCAACATACACTCGACGCTCCAAGTGCCCAAGCCACGTCCCGACGAGCCCCGATCCGAGTAGACTAAAACATGTAGGTTGAGGGTGCACAAAACCCGATTTCTCTTTCTTCTTCTCTTCTCCTTCTCGTCTTTTCCATACGGGTCGTGTCTTTTTTAAGTCGTTCGTCGAGTCTTTTATTATTTCTAATATCGATAATATCAAAAATTATTTTCATATTAACGAACATTCTTAAAATATGATATCAACTCTTTAGTTGAATATCGTATTAAAAGAATTATATCAAAATTTCGACGATATTAAAAATCGTCACATCTTTTTCAAATCCCTTTTTTTACAAAACTTTTTTATTCATTCTAAATATTCGATATCGATTTCATAATCGAATATCGGGTACGACGAATATCGAAAACATAAATCGAGTATAAATTAATTCATATTTTGTACGCGATTTATCAAAATTAGCAATTTCGAACAAAAAATAAAAAAACCGGACAGACCCGCACGCGAGTCGCGCCATGCCTAGGCGACTCGCGCACGGGCCTGAAATCCGAGACGTTTTTTTAGATTTTTCGTTCGTTTTATTATTTATTCTACAAAACGATTTCAAAATTTATATCTTTTCTAAAACTATTCGAAGTATTTGATATTGATTTCGTAGTCAATTATTAAATATAACGAATATCGAAAATATTAGATCGAGTGCGAATTATGCAATATTCATACGCGGTTTAATAAAAACATCGAGTTTTCAAAAACCGTCTTCAAAAATCAGACCGACACGCGACTCGCCGGCATCTCGGGCGAGCCGCGCGGCCGGCTGCCTCGACGCCCCTTTTTCTCGTTTTTTATTATTTTTCGAACTTCGTCTTTTATACAAAACAGCGTTTTAACGATATTTTTCAGATTTCGATTAATATTTATTTTCTCGATCTCGTATATTTATTTTATTTGCTATATTATTATTTACAAATCGATACTAACTCGTTTGTTTATTTTGTAGCAAATTCACATCTTTTTCATCTTTTGTTTTATTATACTAGAACGAACCTCACATGCTAAATTCAACTTTGACGTTAATTTTTCATGCATTAAATCGACTTAGCAACCCATTCAATTCCTCGCATGCTTAGGAAAAAAAATGTTTGCATATCATTCATCGTATTACTAACGCGCGTATTAAAACATCATTCGATATCCTAGTAGAGGCCGCTAATGTGCGGGCGGGGTTGGGTGTTCTTAGTGAACTTCCCAACACGTACCCTCACCCCTTACTCAGAACCGTGGTTTCCGGATGTCCGAATCCATTGGCAACGAGAGTCATTCAATATACGATTAACCGCTCAAGTCGGCATCTATATCGATATGCAAAGGGACGAGCCCAATAAACTCTGACATCGGAAATGGGCCGTATTTTGTATACGGCCCACTATGACATAGAGTGGGCTCGAACGGTTTCCAATAACCATAAAATTCGGTGGCGACTCCAACTTCGATTTAAATTTCCATTTGACCATCTCATGGAGATTCATTCGCCTCCCCAAACCCGCGCGTGGCCGCGTCGGGGTGGACCTATGTCATGTCCACAAGATGTTAGGCATGTTGGTTACTATGATGAGTTTAGAAACATGAGTGGTCTAGGATACCGATTGTGGGATCCCGGTTAGATTATAAGCTTAATTGTAGGTTTGGCGGTCCTTAAAACCGCGCTTCTTGGGAGGCACCCAAAGTTTGTTGTACATATTTATGTTTTTGTTTGTTTGTGTTTTTGTTTGTAGGTACCTCAAACAAGGAACCACAATGTAGCAAAATGGATTAGAGACATGAAATCGATCAAGTGTGGGGAAGATTTATACTCTAAAAGGTATTCTCTTACCCTCCCTTTCCCTCCCTACTTTTGAACATTGAGGACAATGTTCGTTTCAAGTGTGGGGAGGTAGATTCATGATTGATAGTTTGTTGTGCTTGAGGATTTGTGGTCGATACTCTTGTTGGAGATTTCTTGGAGGCGTTATTTGTTGTAAATATGTGTTGTTTTGGGATTGTAGCTTTGTGTGGATTGTCTTGTTGTTTTTGGTTTCTCGTTTTTGTGTTTTGTTTCGTTTTTGTCTTTTTCTTTTGTAAAAATTGAAAATTTTGAAAAAATCCTAAAAAGGGAAAAAATGAAAAATTCCAAAAAGATTTTTGTTTTTCGGTTCACTTGTTTTTCGGTTCACTTGTTTTCCTTGATAAAGTTATTTTTCTAATTCTCAACTTCTTTAAAGAGTATGAATATTCTATTACTTATTGGTTGTTTATTAGTATTATATATTGATTGTCCTCCTACTATAAGTCGCTCGGGATGTGTACTTCACTTGTTTTCACCTTCCACCTCCCGTGTTGTGATTTTGGCTTTGTATATTTGTCTAGGTGACTATTTACCCAAGTGACGATCTATCATTTTTTTTTCGATCCATATCTCACAAAAAAATACTCCACAAAATAAGAGTTGATATTGAGTTTGTATTCATTTTCCATCTAAAAAGAGCTCAAAACATCAAATACAAGCAAACAAACAAAAATCTTCGAAAACTCAAAAAGAAGAGAATAAGGGGGAGAAGAAAAAAAAAATGAAAAAAAGAAAGAATGAAAAATGAAAAATGAAAAATGAAAAAAGAAAAGAAAAGAAAGACGATTCCTCCCCCGAGTATTTTTGTTTATCCATATTTTCCATTTTGGATCGTTTCATGTGTCATTTGGGTGATTAGGACGACCCTAACCCTTTGTTTATTCAAGGGGTCGAGACTTGTATGCATTAGTCACTAACTCTATGGGAGAACTCCTTCCATTTCCATCTCACATCCCGACATAGCATGGAATGATGCCAAGAGATATGTAATAATAATTTTTGCAACCGATATAGTAATCTTAACATTCATATTCTATATTTTAGTTGAATTTTAGAATAGTGACTTTTGATATGGGAGACTTGTGACTCGTTTGTCTATATTTGCTTATTTTCGTTTTTGTATATACTTTGTGTTTTTATTTTCCGTGATTTTATTTATGGGTCGTAGTTTGTCTTTCGAGCTTACTCGAGGACGAGTATGAGTTAAGTGTGGGGAGGTTGATAAGTCGACATTTTACCTATTTTTGTCCCGCATTTCTACTCTTATTTGGTCGATTTTATTAGTCGATTTCTTATTATTGAGTCGTTTTGTATTTATTTAGTTTATTAGTCGAATGTAGCTTAGTTTGTGTCAAATTTTGTTATTTCTCGAGATTTTGGTACTGCGCGTCCATGTTTCTATTTGTAGGTATCGTCTCGGGAAGAGCAAATACAAGAAGTTAAAGAAAGACGGAATGAAACAAGTCAAAACGGGTCAAGATAAGCAAAGCTCGAGTCAAAACCGAGTTTGACCAAGTCAATCACCCTACTCATACTCAAACTCCCGTGACTTCCTGTAACTCCATCAATCAACTCCATCTCCCAATCAATTTCTCATCCACCATTTCCAATTCAATTCACCTACACTTCAATCAACTCCACCATCATCATCGTCCATCAACCATCTTCATCTTCATCAATCTAACAATAATTCTCCATTAATCTTCACCATCATCACCAACTAAATCTACTCACTCTATCTCCAATCGATTTCTTCCACCAATCGTCCATCTGAGCTCCGTCACGCGCACCACCGCCGTTCTTCTCCGTCGATTCGAGCCACCAACCAGGCGAACCACCGAGCAACCACCACCCTCCGGCGACACACCACCACCGTCGGTCTACCGTACGCCACGCACGTCGAGCCGTGCGTAACCGGGACAGGGGAGTAGCAGCCGTGCTCAATTGGCCGTGCGCAACGAAGCGACCGTGCTCAGTTGTCTCATTTTTTGTAATTGGGCTGATTGTGTTCTTGGAGAAGCAAATGACTTTCCTGCCCTTATTTTTACTCACTTTTATTTTATTTAAGTGGTGGGTAGTTTGGTCTTTTCCTTTGCTTTTTGAGATATTTATAATCTTAAACCCTCAATTTGTGAGGAGAGAGCAGGCTGTGAGAGCAGAGGGTTAGACTAGAAATTGTAGAGGGTTTTAGGAGTAGTAGTCGACCAAAAACGCAGCCCCCTTTTGATTTCTCATTTTCATTTTTTTAATTAATTTTAGTTTAATCTTTCTTTCTTCAAGTTCTACATACTCCATTTAGTTCATTACTCTTGGTATAAATCTCTATCTCTCTTTTGTTTAGTTCGATTTTATTTTATTTTATGTTTAGATTGTTAATCACACTTAAAGTTTATGTCTTTGTAGTTTATAATGTTTAGAAATATGATTCTAGGTTTGTATCTTACCTTCATATCGATTAGTCCATAGTTATTAGTTCTTTTAATCGTGTTTAGTTTTAGGGGCCGTTTGGTTCGGCTTATTTAGGAATAAGGTATGGGTTTGGAATGACCAAAACCCATACCTTGCATTTGTTTTGCATTTTTTTTATTTTCATACCCATACCTCAAACCCATGAGGTATGGGTTTCTCATACCCAAGGGTGGAGGTGGGTATGAGATTTGATACCTTGGTATCAAATTAATAACTCCTTTGGTTTTTTTTTTCCCGAAATTTGTATGTTTTTATTTTTATTCAAACACTTTTCTTCCAATAATGAAATATGAATAAAATAATTTTTGTTACAAATAATAATGATTTTTTTGGTTAAAAACATTTTTTTTCAGAAGATAATAAAATTTTAAAAAATCATTATTATTCAGTCAATTAAAAATGTTTAAAAAATATTTCTTTCATACTATAATAATAGATTTTTTTTAATTAAAAGCCTTTTTTCCTATAAGAATACAAACATTTTTTTCCCCGAGATTACTCAATCCAGAAATGAACCAAACGCAAGGTATCAAGAATGATATTCCAATCCCATACCACCCTGGTATGATTCCTTATTCCATACCGATACCTTTTTGCGAACCAAACGGCCCCTTATAGTTTTATTAGTATTATTGATTTGTGTTTTTGTGAGTTGATTATCATGTTTAGTATTGTCTCTAGATTAATTATTAGTACTCGGATTAGTTTAATTTTGATGATTAGTGAGTAGTCTTTTTCTAGGGGACGATTTGACCCCGATATGCCTAGATTGTGGGTTTGAATTCCGTGTTTGGATTGTTTGGGATAAATTGGAATTGGGTAGTTTGGGGGATCAGGAATCGACTTGGCATTTGGTTGTGTTTGAACCCTTGACCCTTGTCCACCGACGGGAGTCGGTTAGGTCTAGGTAGTAAACCTCGTCTCTTGTCATGCCTTGCCCCGCCTAGTTGAACACGGGAGTGAGAACTTGGTAGGGTACCCAAATTATCGGTTTAGACTCTTCACCTTGGGAGAGGGGAGAGAAAGGACCGGGATTAGACGCGGACTTAATGAGCCGATTCACGAACCCGGGAGGGAGGTGATCGGTTTTAGCTTAGTTGGATTACGAACCCGGGAGGGAGGTAGCCAACCCCAAGAGGCGTTCCACTATTCCTATCATCCCTAGCAGTCCGATGCTCGGTATTCCTTACCCACGATTATGATATGTTGGAGGTTAAGTCGGACCCTAGGTCTTTCTCTATTGAGTAACCGTCGTTTTTAGTTTTCGTTTGTTTCATATTTAGTTTTCTATTTTCTTTTTGTAGTTGTAGATCACCAATCCTACCTCTCTTTCGACTTAGATAAACATTTAGGGTAAACACCACTAGGCATCACTTTGCTCCTTGTGGGATCGACCCTCTATTGTGCTACGATTACATCGTACGCTTGCAAGGTATTTAAAACTCCAACACTCACTTATGAGCTATAGAATCATTAAGAGCTCTAAAGCTCAACCTCTAACACTACGGTGAATCCATCAAGTCCTTCACAACAGGACCACCCAAACATAGGGATATAGATTCATTAAGAGAAATATCTCAACCTCTATCATTACGGTGATCTCATCAAGTCCGTCTCACAAGGACCACCCAAATTTGGGCTATAAGACCATTAAGAGCTATATGCTCAACCTCTATCATTCCGGTGATCTCATCAAGTCCATCTCACAAGGACCACCCAAATTTAGGCTATAAGACCATTAAGAGCTATATGCTCAACCTTTCAAATACACCAAATTATATTTGATGATTTCAACTACCTCAAATCTGCATAATACATGTGTGTAATTCACTACACATCATTTTTAGCAATATGAAGCTGAAATCAGCATCAAACATTGCATAGCAATTGATGCCCCCACAATTATGCAATAAATATTAAGCTCACAATCACCATGCATTACTCCGGTAAGGTTAAAAGAGCAAAATAATACGCATACATAATACATAAAATTATAACAGTCTTCTCAATAGACTTATAATAAAATTATTATAAAGATGAAAGTTTACTCACGATCATTGTGCATCTCACCTTGTGATCCAACATCTTTATAAATATTCAACATGTTGCAGTTCTCATTATTGCACCATATACATCATCTTTGTTATATTAGAAAACAACGATTTCGATGATTGTTTCACTTATATTTTCTTTTTGCAAATCCACAAATTAAAATATATAGCCTTTACTCACATAAAATCAATCATCATAATCTCATATATTGTGGTGTAAGCCAGATGTACAACATAAATAAATGAACCTTACGAAACCATCATTTATTGACTTAGTCAACAAATTAAAACTCTTACATTTGGTTCAATTATTCATGTTAAAACACGCTATCGATCATCACTTTTCCCACCAATTAGAGATATACGTACTCTTCACAAAGTATAAGATATCAACTCTAAAATTGATGCATGAATAATTTTATCAAATAAGTTGAATGACTTCCCCCACATGTTACACCACGAAATAGTGACAAACATAATCGTTCAAACAAAATATACAAATTATTCATTCATTAATCATCCCAACTTTTAGATATCAAATAATTATGTCTGACAATTTATCTATTCCATAATCTATTCTTAGAGTAATTTATCAAATAATTCATCCAATTATTTAATACATACTTGATCAAGATTATGCGTGTCATTAAAAATAAAATATTTAACCCCCACATATAGCTTATTTTACTCGAGTGAGCATTGATGCGTCTCTAGTGTGAAGTTAAATTCTTCTTCCAAATGTATCCAAAACAATTTACAAGACAAGTACACACGTGTCTTTTCAAAACATTAATAAGGATACGAAAAATCACACTAATATATAATCCCAACATATATTATACATATTCAATTTTCTCAAGCAAAACATACATAATGTTCTTAAATTGATTAATGAATAATATTCAATATCATATATATTAAGTGCATAGAATAAATTTATAACGGCTATATAATAAATCTAAATATTGCTCTCATTACTCATAAGCGCATTTAATTTCCACATGGTCATCTTCCAATCATCATAATTTGCACAAAAATCATTAATAATTAATTATTACTCCACTAATAATCACATTAATTATTTTGATTGTAGGCATATACTATTCTCCATAAACACGGAAAAACATTCACCTTTTAGTTGTATACTAATACAAACATGTGTGCAAATTCATCATTCATCATGAAATATTGAGACTAACACATTCAACATATGTTCAGAAACAACATAACATCCTACATTATCACATAATAATTTATCTTTCAATCAATGACGATAAATGACACTCATCTACCAAAAGTAATTATTTTATCATCATAAATCACAAGATAAGAACTAAACTCATAGATATCATACCTCATTCTCAAGGATGAAGATTGATAATAAAATAAGATAATACCATCCACTTATAAATCTTCAAAAACTTTCAGCATACTACCACAACATTGTGTCCCATTTTCCGAAAGGTAAATGACAGAATAAGCTCACAACTTCAACTAAAGAGTTGTAGCCCTTCTTCTTAGCTTTCCAACACCATATTACACGTCCCAATCGGAGGTCTAGAGACGGAGTTATTGCCATAATACCGAACTGCTGTCTCACCCTCACTCAACGGGCTAAATCTTACACGCAAAAAACACATATCTTTGCCAAAAGAAATTATTCCAATGACAAGAATGATGAACACAACAACAATAATAGTGACATAATTTCGTTTCTCAATTGTTGGAAATATTGGGTCACTATAGGGGCGATATATAACGAGAGAATATACGTTTGTTGTGTCGTGGTATATATGGAGGCCACTGAATGAGAAACGAAATCGCCCCGATTACGGTACAAATCGGAATGGGCGTCGTCCCCCAAGGTCACACAACACTCATAAAAGGTTGTGTACTCAACCATTAGGAGTTGAAACTCGATGGTATACTCAGAATTTATCAAGGACAAAGAGATTTGGATGATAACATTTGATGTATATGCTCATATGTCTTACCATTCTCATACTTATATAATAAGAGTCATATGAGACTACCCTCAAAAGGTATCCAAAGTCACCTTATGATGGAAAATGAATTGTCATTATTCTAAATATAAGAGCAAATTAAAATTTACTCCCTTCAAAGATGCGTGATTTAAAATTTACTCCTTTATGAATTTTTTTTAATATTTTACACCCAAAAAGTTGCAAAAGTTCAAAATTTACTTGCAATTCAATATTCCGACGAATTGATGAATTTAGTGACCGAAATACCCTTTAAAAATTAGGGTTTACCTTCATGTCTTCCATTAGGTTTAATAACTTGAAAGTTGAGAAGCGCTTGAATACAATAATAGACTTGCAAACCTTCGAAGTGATTATTTTAGGGACGAATTCCAATTGTGGGAATTTTTTTTTCTTTCTTTTTTTTTTACAAATGAGAACATAAGGGAAGATTTTTGTACAAACGAGAGCACAAGGGAAGGGGGAAGAAGGGTAGGATGACGAAAGGGCAATTTCGGTATTAAAAATAGGGAAAAGGCAAACTCACCGAAAATACTCGTCGGAATATTGAATTGCAAGTAAATTTTGAAGTTTTGCAACTTTTTGGGTGTAAAATATTAAAAAAAATTCATAAGGGAGTAAATTTTAAATCACGCATCTTTGAAGGGAGTAAATTTTAATTTGCTCTAAATATAATGACATTCAAAACCATACTAATAAATTAGGTTTAATATGCTACTAATGGGAGATGCTTTTACTGTGCAAGAATGATCAACAGTTTCACTTTGCATTATTTCTAACAATGCCTTTTTCATGCAAAAAAACCGCTTCAACTCCGTGAATTTTCACGGGCATTACACTATTCCTATAAATTCAATAATTTCACAAATGTACCATACAATAAAGTCTTTATGTTATAAATGCTTATTAATTATATTCGATATTTTCTAATGGCAATGAAAATGTCTCAACCCCGTGAATTTTTACGGGTTAGTACACTAGTTTTTTTTATTGATGTTCTCCAGATTTAGTCTTTCCCTTTCGAATAATGTAGATTCGATCGTCTCACTTTCTCTAAGTGAAATACATATACTCCGTATACACTGATTAATTATTGAGAAAACGTATATATGATTGTTCGTAAGGTTCTTACATGTATGTATAATATTGCGGAAATAAAAATTCAAAATAAAATATGTTTAACGAGTAATGGAATGTGAAAATTGAAGAAAGAAGATGGCATCTACATTTGAAATAATCGGTTTTCAATGTTGTGAGAGAATAAATTAAAGAATCACTTTTGTCCCAACATTTGATGGTGATCAGCAAACACAACAATTTAAAAGAGGGAAAAAAAAGATGATTTATACAATTATACATGTATGTAAGCTTTGGCCACTATCTCATTGTCTTAGCATGCATTTTAAGGATAACATATTTTATACGTTCATTTCCCAAATTTTCTCATTATTGCCTCATCACTTCATTACAAACTCCCAACTTGTGCATGCATTAGACAATGGTATTTTATACGACTATTGTTAATTAGGAACCGCGAAAAATTAAGTTGATGATTGAAGTTCTAAGATCGATTTTATATTTTTAACATATCCCCTCATATGAATGTATATGTAATGCAACCCTTTACATATTTGGTGTTAAATATTTTCACTTTAGAAATTAGCGATAGATACACGTACGGTTTGAATCAGTAATAACTTTGAGGTCATATCTGATCTGATACTATTGCTATGTTAAAATTTAAGCTTATGATTAAAGTCCTTGATAAATAATGTACTTTTGTGCATATAATGTTGAATTCTGGAGTTTTAATATGTGGAAAATCAACTACGTAAACAATGTTCAGACCAATACAGGAAGAATCGGCCATTTTAGTAAGAATCATTCGCACCTTATTGTCCTCATGTCCTCAATCAATGAATATTGATACTTAGCTTCAGTTTAATCTTACGAGGTACGGAGTATCATGTATGTACTCCGTATGATACTACTTTTTTACGTCTCGATGATTTGTTTATACTCTTAGTCTCTTATATAGAGCAACTACGACGATGTATGTTCAAGATAAACTACATATATACTCCCGGCTACTTCTTCTACTTCTTATCCATATAGAACGGCCACCTATTCTTTCTTACCTTTATCCTATTTTCTCTATATCCTTTTTGGCTTTGCTCGTGTATTTTAGCTTTTCCTTTCCCCAAATAAATGAATGAAAAAGTATAAATATCAAATTCATCACGTCAAATTTATAAAACCTAGTAAAAAGAGTTTTACCTTTAATAAAATTGATTAGGACGAAGATAGTACAATACATGATATAACGACACTTAAGACAAATAATGTGATATACGGAGCAAGTGTAATAGGATAGGAGTATACAAAAACGGAGTACGGAGTATATACTATGAGCACATTTGATTTTGTAATTGTGTAACGATCTCAACCAAAATCTAAATGTGACGTGATGATAGAGGTCCTATTAACGGTTTATATGTGTGATAACTCCGTTATGACCGTATTTCTACACCTTTTCGACGTTTATTTAGCCTCGATTGATCGCATTTTCTTAGGCATTTTGGCTCGTTTCGTCTATCTTTTGTGTTACGCGGGTTTTCGTGTTTTCTCTCTATTTTTAGGCGTTTTCGTATCGAAAGCGGTGAAACCCGAGAGCACCCGAGTAAAACGAAGCTTGTGGACCGAGTTCGAGCCTAGACAAGCGCATAGAAGACCAAAAACGGGAAAGTGTAAGAGAAAAGAGTTACGCACGATGCACCGTGCGTAACGAAAGCAGAAGAAAGGCACCGTGCGCATGTGACCGTGCGTAACTCACTGACCGTGCGCAACTCCGGCTTTATATTTTTCCCCTGTTTTTGGCCCGGTTTTGTGTAACCTAATTCCAACATATAAATACTCGAATTTTATCATTTTTGCCTCTCAAGCTTACATTACATTAATTCCACATTTTGAATTCTTAGGGTTTTAGAGAGACTTTGTAGCTTCATTTGAAGATCTTCATCTTCCTTATTGTCCAAGACTCAACCTTTTTATGATTATTATTATTTATTCTTCTTAATCTCTCCATCCTCTTTAAGTGGGTAATTTTAACTTCCTCCTTTGTCTTAATTTCATCTTGTTATCTTTTCTTTTTCTTAGTTTAACTTAGTTCATGTTATCTTTGTTTGTTACTCTAGTTTGCAATTAGTTTAGTTTTCTCTCACTTTGTTCATGTTTATGAATGTCATGTTAGTATTAGAAATCCCCAATTAGATTCTTTCAATTTGACCACTTTCACATAATTGGTAGTATAATTCAATTTACAACAATGTTCATAGATAAAGACTCCACCTTTATGCTTAATTCCACAAATTTAGCCATGATTAGTGAGTAGTCACCCACTAGGGGTCGATGAAGCCTAAATTCGCCTAAATTGTGCCTCTTGTATGTTTTGTATCGATTGAATTGGGTAATTGGGTGAAGTGGTACTGTGGAGGATTTTGGATTGCCTTGGTTTAGGAGTTTGAGACGGTCCCGATCCCTTGGTCATCGATGGGAGTCGATTAGGATGAGTAACCGGTTTGACCATCTATCTTGCCTTACCGTACTAGATCGAACACGGGAGTGGTGTCTAGCGTGGTATCCTTCACACTAGTATGCGTGCCTTTTTGACTTGAGTCGGTTTGGGATTTATCACGGGAGTGACCCTCGAATTTGACTTAGGGATTCCGCTTTACGAACCCGGGAGGGAGGTAAACGGGAAATTAAGCCGGACACGAACCCGGGAGGGAGGTGGCGGACCTAGACGATACAACTTTACCCTTAATCCCGATTCCTTCGATACTCGATGTACTTTGGTGTAATTTAGGTGGATTGAAGCGACATCGTTCCCTAGTCCTTTTTATTCGTGATTAATCGTTATTTCTCTAGTTATCATCTTTTCTTAATTTAGTTTCATCTTCTTTTTAGTAGTTCCTTGTCTTAGTTAATATTCATTCTCCTAGCTTTAGTCCCCTATCACCAATCTTTATCGACTTAGATAAACAATTAGGATTAAAACGACTAGGAATCACCACGCTCCTTGTGGATCGACCCTCTATTGTGCTACGATTATATCGTGCGCTTGCGAGGTATTAAAACCCCAACAAGTTTTTGGCGCCGTTGCCGGGGAGTGTTAGCGGTACTAGTAGTTTTGTTTCTTAAGTTTAGACTAAGTCATTACTTGTTTTGCAACTTCGGTGTGCCCTTGCCCGTGATCTAACTTCTACTTTTTAGTTTTTGTATTGCTTTGCATGAGTAGGCGGATCCTTGGGCTTTCACCAATCCATTTGTTGAACCCCGAGATCGAAGCTACGGCAAGGCGGTATAACGCCGAAAGAAGAAGACGTCAAGTGCAACCGCCTTCACCTCCCATTATTTACGAATCCGAAGAAAAGATTAGATCCGAAGACACAATTGAGTCCGACGAAGAGGTTAATTCTCCGGGACCCCCTTCTCTGCCTCCTCATATGGCTACTATAAGGGAAGAGTCGACACCCCAAGTGGTGTCGCAATCGAGTATTACAAGGCCCGCGGTCGGAGCTAACAACTTTGAGATCAAGCCCGCTCTCATTCAATTCGTACAACAAAACCAATTCTCCGGATTACCCCTCGACAATCCCAATGAGCAAATCAATGTGTTCTTAGAAGCGTGCGACAATGTCAAAATCAACGGAGCGTCGGAGGAGGCCATTCGCCTAAGACTTTTCCCGTACTCATTAACGGGAAGAGCCAAGGAGTGGTTGAGGTCCCAACCGGCCGGCTCTTTTGATAGTTGGGATAAACTCTCTAAAGCTTTCCTCTTGAAATTCTTTCCGCCGGGTAAGACGGCAAAATACCGTAACGATATAACAAACTTTGTCCAAGAGGATCACGAGTCGCTCTACGAGGCATGGGAAAGGTTCAAAGAGTTATTAAGGCAATGCCCCCACCATGGTATAGCCTCCCACGTGGTTATCCTTACTTTCTACAATGGCGTTCGTTCCGAATATCAATTAGGGTTGGACGCGGCGGCCGGTGGTGCCATTGACTTAGTTCACCATACCGCGGCCATGGGATTTATTGAAAAGATGGCCTCCAACAATCATCATTGGGGTGGGGATAGAAGAAAGTTGAAGAAGCAAGACAATAGTGAGACTTTGAATGCTCTTAATGCATAGATCGACAATTTGACAAAACAACTTTCTCAATTCAAGCAAGGGGGATCAAGTTCTTCTAAGGAGACTAACGAGTTCTCTTGTGAGTTATGTGGAAGTCCAAGTCATGATGCCGCGGAGTGTTGTGTTATCACTACCATGGAGCAAGCCAATGGTATATGGGAAACAAATGCAAGACAAGCATTCAACAACAACCAATACCATCCCGGGCAAAGAGCGTTCTTATCTTATGGGAACAAGAACTTCCAAACTCCACTCAATCAACAAAAGAGTACTTTCAATCAAAACTTCCAAAGACCGAATCAAAGCTTTAATCAAGGGTTCAACTTCCAAGCACAAGATACATCGGGTTTTCAAGCAAGAAACTTCCAAGCAAGACCAACATTCAACAGCACTCCATTTCAAACCCCTCTCCAAAATCAATTTCAAGTTCCATTCCAAACTCCTACACCCTTCACTACTCCTATACCACAAGTCCCACAACAACAACAAGTTGTACAACAACAAGCTCCACCACCAAAGTCCAATTTGGAGATACTTATGGAGCAAATGATGAGCACTCAAAATAGTTTCATTCAACACCAAGACCAACGCCATGAGAAGACTACATCTTCTATTTCTCAATTGAAGAGTCAAGTCCAAAATGCCCAAAGAATAACCGATCATCAAATACAACAACTCGCGAATCAAGTCAACGAGTTGACCGTGTCAAGTGGGACATTTCCGGGTGGCATTAAGGCAAACCCTAAGGGTAAAGGCGAATTGAATGCCATTCAATTAAGGAATGGGCGCATATTGGATGAAGTTGTGGTTAACAAGAAGAGGAAGACCAATGTTGTGGATGAAGTAAGTGAGGAAGCAAATGGCGACAAAGAGGGTTCAAGTGAAGTGGTTGTTGATAAATCACCTATTGTTGAAGATCAATTTGTACAAGAAACCCCAAAGGCGACTAGTGAAGTCAAAGCATATGTGCCACCGATCTCATTTCCTCAAAGGTTAGCTAGGGCCAAGCTTGAGCAAAAGTATGGGAAGTTCTTGGAGATGATGAAGAGTATGCATATCACACTTCCTTTCCTTGAGGTCATTAGAGACATCCCCTCCTATGGCAAGTTCTTAAAGGATGTCATTTCTAGGAAGTCATATGGTGAGCAATTATCGGTGAGCCTTTCAAAGGAGTGTAGTGCCGTTCTCTTGAACAAATTGCCACAAAAATTGGAAGACCCCGGGAGCTTTACTATTCCATGCTCAATTGGCTCTATCAATATTGAGAAGGCATTTTGTGATCTAGGAGCAAGTGTAAGTCTTATGCCCCTTTCCATCTTTAACAAGCTTGAAGGCTTTGAGCTAGCCCCCACAAGAGTGTCCCTTCAATTAGCGGATCGTTTCGTTAAATATCCGATGGGAGTAGCCGAGGATGTGCCGATCAAAGTCGGGAACTTAATCATCCCGTGTGACTTTTACATCATGGACATTCCCGAAGACACCAAGATTCCCATTATACTTGGTCGTCCATGTCTAGCCACCGGGGGAGCTCTTATTGATGTCAAGAATGGTAAGCTCTCACTCCAAATCGGGGATGACAAGATGGAATTTTCACTTGAGAAGGCCATGAAAGAGCCTTCAAATGTTGGATCATGCTACCAAGTACAAATGCTTGAAGAGTCTACCATGGAGCAAGATAATCATTATGCCCTTGAGGAGTCCATTGTCGGGAACTCGGAGATGGATGCGATGGAATATACTCTAGCTATGGACTCAATCTTGAAGCAATGCACCACAAGGTCACTAGAAAGCTTGACCGAGGAAGGGTTATATGAGGAGAGATCTATGCCTCCTCAAGTGGAGTTGAAACCTCTTCCTTCATCTCTTAAATATGCTTTCTTAGGTCCTAATGAGTCATACCCTGTTATTGTCAATAGTGCACTTAATGACCATCAAGTACATGACTTGTTGGAAGTTTTGAGAAAATATAGAGAAGTCATTGGGTACACTATTGATGATATTCGTGGTATTAGTCCCGCCTTATGCTCTCATCGTATACTCTTGGAAGATGAGAGCACCTCATCCATTGAGCGTCAAAGACGTCTCAATCCGGCCATGGCCGAGGTGATGAGGAAGGAGGTGCTAAAACTCCTTGATGCTAATATCATTTATCCAATCCCGGATAGTAAGTGGGTGAGTCCCGTTCATGTCGTCCCTAAGAAAGGTGGGACGACGGTTGTCAAGAATGATAAAGGAGAATTAGTGTCTACTAGGCCAATTACCGGGTGGCGCATGGTTATAGATTACCGTCAACTCAACAAAGCCACCCGGAAAGACCATTTCCCCCTCCCCTTTATAGACCAAATGTTAGAACGCTTGGTTAAACATTCTTACTTTTGTTATTTGGATGGATTCTCGGGATTTTTCCAAATCCCTATCCATCCTGATGATCAAGAATAGACTACATTCACTTGCACTTACGGGGTATACGCTTACTGTCGTATGCCCTTTGGGTTATGTAATGCGCCGAGCACGTTCCAACGTTGCATGATGTCTATTTTTTTCGATTTTGTGGAAAAGACCCTTGAAGTATTTATGGATGATTTCTCCGTTGTAGGGTTTTCTTTTGAAAATTGTTTGGAAAACCTTGATAAGATCCTACAAAGGTGTAAGGAAACCGGGCTTACACTAAATTGGGAAAAATGTCACTTTATGGTGACGGAGGTGATAGTCTTTGGCCATGTAGTGTCTAATAGGGGAATAGAGGTTGATAGGGCGAAGGTCGAGGCTATTGAAAGATTGCCTCCACCTAGTAACGTTAAGGGGATTCGTAGCTTTCTTGGTCATGCGGGGTTTTACCGCCGCTTCATTAAAGATTTTTCCAAGATAGCTAGACCCTTAACGGAACTCCTCGCCAAGGGTGCTCCTTTTATCATGACTAATGCTTGTCTTGATGCTTTTGATAGGTCGAAGAATGCTCTCATTTCGACCCCTATAATCCAACCACCGGATTGGAGTATCCCTTTCGAGCTCATGTGCGATGCAAGCGATTTTGCCATTGGAGCGGTTTTGGGACAAAGGAAAGAAGGCAAACTCCATGCTATACATTATGCGAGCAAAACATTAGACTCCGCTCAAGCAAACTACACCACTACCGAGAAGGAGCTTCTAGCGGTGGTGTACTCCATGGAGAAATTCCGATCTTATCTTGTAGGATCGAAGGTTATAGTCCACACCGACCATTCGGCTCTAAAGTACCTCATGGCCAAGAAAGATTCCAAGGTTCGTTTACTCCGTTGGGTTTTACTCCTCCAAGAGTTCGATATTGAAGTCCGGGACAAGAAGGGAACGAAAAATGTGGTCGCCGACCATCTATCTCGTCTAGTGCTTGATGATCGTGATCCGGAAATTCCTATCGACGATTCTCTTCGAGATGATCATCTATTAGCCCTATCAATGGTAGAAGCCCCATGGTATGCCGATTTTGTGAATTATATTGTGTCGGGGATCGTGCCTCAAGACTATGACTCCCACAAAAAGAAGAAGTTCTTCCATGATGTTAAGCAATTTCATTGGGATGATCCCAACCTATACAAATCATGTGCCGACGGTTTATTCCGAAGATGTGTACCTGTAGACACCCACATTTTCACCGCCAGGTGTCTATAGTAGGTCCCGCCAAACACCCGATGATGATAGGACGCAAACATGCTTTAATAGACTCGGATATGGGCTCGAAATCATGGACATTTGGTTTAGGCTTATTACGGAGTACAAATCTCACAAAACCAACCTCAAATCTAGGCCCAGTGGGTCGTTTCGAGTCAAATGAGACTAATTTGGGTCGATTCCGACACCGGGGGTAAAACCGTCTTTTAGCGACCGAGTCAAACCCGGTCAAAGATATTTTTTCCCGAGTCACACGAGCTGGCCGTGACACTACACGGCTGATTCGGACTCAAACACCAAAAAAATCAGCTTCGAATAATATTAAACAAATCCGTTTAAGGATAGAATTCGATCTCAAGTAGGAATTCTATCCGGAAACCGAAACGAAGTATCACCCGAGCTCAGATACTCGGCTGAAACAGCCGAGATACCTCCCCACCAGCCGAGATTCTTGGCTTATTCACCAAGAAACGAGAAGTTTATTCCCTTACGAACTCTCGTGTTTCCTATCCAAACCGGTGTTTCTTGTCACACAAGCAAGACCACCTCGATTCCTATAAATAGGACCTCATATTCAAACACAAAACATACATTCATTATCGATCAACACACTACAACTTTTCAGCAACTCATACACAATTATTATAGCAAAAGTAGTCTCAAAATCCACATCCGAAGGAATACCGAAAAATTGTCCAAAAGCCGACGAAACCGTCCCATCCTACCCGGCCGAATCCGCGCCTACATACACACAAAAAAAACACTCCAAAAGCCGACACCTTAACTCATCCACATCATCTCGACGCTCCCGTGCCTAAGCCACCGTCCGACGAGCCCTATACCGAGAACACAAAGCATGTAGGTTGAGGGTGTAAATCAAACCCGACTCTTTTCCTTTCTCTCTCCCTATCTCACGTTTTTTTATTACCTTTTTCGTCCGTCTTTTTTTTATTTATTTCGGGTCATCGGTCGTCTCATATTTATTACGGGTCGTTCGTCGCATCATATTTATTTTCGTTAATAAAAACTTTTTTTATAACGTTCTTAAAATACGATATCGATTCTCTAATCGTATATCGTATCTGCAAGAACTAAATTAAATTTATTCTCGTTGATGCTAACAAAATTTTTATCTTTTTTATGTACAAAATTCGATGATTTTAAAACGCGGAGGGAATTAACATATTTCTCGTTCAAAGTTCTTTTTTTTTACGTTTTCGTTCAAAACAAACTTTTTTTAAAACTTTTTCTAAAATCATTCTAACTATTTGATATTGATTTCATAATCAAATATCGAATACGACGAATATCGAAAATATGAATCGAGTATAAATTAATCCATATTTGTACGCGATTTATAAAAATTAACGACTTTTCGAACAAAATAAAAAAACCCGGCAGACCACCACGCGGGTCGCGCGCCTGCCAGGCGACCCGCGCGGGGGCCTGGTTCGCCCGACCTCCTTTTTCTCGTTTCTTCGCTTTTCTATTTTTAATTCCCTTCGAACATTATATTAAAATGCGACTTTCGCGACATATTTTAATAAATACTCTTTTTCGACCTCGGTCAACACGTGTTAATCAATCACGTGTCATCAAATCTTTTCTAAAATCATGCATATTATTTATTTACGTCTTTTTCAATTTATTCATCGTTACTAACTCGTTTTCTCGTGTTTGTAGCTTTTTATTTGTTTTTATCGTTTTATTAGACTAAAACGAACTCACATGCTAAAATAACTTTGACGTTATTAGTTTAATATGCATTAAATAACTTAGCAACCCATTTTATTTTTTCTCTCGCATGCTTAGGGAAAATAATGTTTGCATATCATTCAACCGTCGAACTAACCCGTGTACACCAAAAACGAACGATATCTTAGTAAAGGCCGCTAAGTGCGGGCGGGGTTGGGTGTTCTTAGTGAACTTCCCAACACGTACCCTCACCTCTTACTCAGAACCGTGGTTTCCGGATGTCCGAATCCATTGGCAACGAGAGTCATTCAATATACGATTAACCGCCCAGTCGGCATCGGTATCGATATGCAAAGGGACGAGCCCAATAAACTCTGACATCCGAAATGGGCCGTATTTTGTATACGGCCCACTACGACATAGAGTGGGCTCGAACGGTTCCGAATAACCACAAAATTCGGTGGCGACTCCTACTTCGATTTAAATTTCAATTTGACCATCTCATATGGAGATTCATTCGCCTCCCCAAACCCGCGCGTGGCCGCGTCGGGGTGGACCTATGTCATGTCCACAATTTGGCGACTCCGCTGGGGATCAACTGATGAGTCACTTACTATCGGCATCCCTAGGGTGAGACTCGAAAAGAAATCGTTCGAATAGTAATGTACACGTTTTAGTTCAATGGGCCATGCATAACCCAATCTTTCCCGGGCCGGCTACTTGTGACCGACGTCCCACTATACCACGGTGCGTTCCTACTTGGACCTACTAAAGACATCGATGGTGGAACTCGTTTAGGTTTTGCGGCATGTCCTAAGACCCACTCGGCTTAGGGAGTCCGTCCTCAGTACGAGAAAGCCATCGTTGTTGGTATAGACCCTATTAGACCGACCGAGACTTAGACTAAGAGCATACATGGTGTCGTTATACTGTTTCCGTGACTACATGCTACTTGGTCCGTGTCTCATCCATTTTTCAAAAAATCGAGTTTTCAAAAAACTTGCATCTTTTTCGAAAACCATCCATTTTTCAAAACCCGGAAAGCTGCCGAATTTAGGACTTATGATTTTGACTCAAAATAGCCTATTTTTAGCCGGTATGCTGTCCAAACCTTTTCAAAAAATTCAAATTCTCGGCCCGATAAACCGTTTTTTTCGATTTTCAAAAAAAAATCGGGCCTTCCAATCCGACTTTGCTCGGTTATCAAATTCAAATCCTCTTTTCAAACCTTCTTCTTCTTAGGACTTCCCGTATTTAGCAATGTCGGGTCTTGTCATAAGTAGTAAGAGTCTATAGCGTCGAAACTCCGTCGATCTTACATCACGGGTTTCCACCCCATCCCATGTCCGCCTTATTAGTCAAGGCACGGCCCACCTACGTAGGACAAACTCCTACAAAGGGAAGCCCACTTACACAATCGAGTCCAAAGGCTGGGGATTAGCTTACACGTAGGCCTTTCTTCGAACGGGACTAGGCCCACTATGTCGAAATCCTAAAGAAAGCCCACCATCCACGAGTCACCCGTCTAGGATTCGGTCTTCAGCCTCACTCGGGGGCTACCCTTTAGCGTAGCGATCAATCACGGTTGCTCTAAAGATCAGGTCTTACACGTGTTGTCTCACGTATCCCACTTTCGAGTCACTTAGGTGTCACACCATCTGAGTCATGTTTAAGCCCTTAGTCTCACTTGGGGGCTATTCTCCGACGGAGCGATTAATCACAGTCACTCCAAGAATCATACCCCGCGCATTTGTCTTAGGAGAGTCTAACCCGAGTCAAACTGGAGTCGTCTCTCCCCCCGCGCTATTTCCTATGCCTTGGTGTATTTGAGTTCCGAAGCAACTTTCCTGATTACGCGGTATTCTTACAGACAGGCCGCCCTTCACCCGAACCATGACTAAGGACTCCATTGATCAACTAACTGCCTCGTTGGCCAAAATCCAAGATCAACTGAACCAGATGAGGGAAGACCAAACCGCCATTGCCACCCGTTTGAGTACCTTGGAACAAAGGACTCCTAAGGTCGGGAATGAAACCAGTGGGCCCATAGCTGAACTGGCCAACGCAGTCCGCAAGCTGGAGGAACAGGTCCACCTGTCAACCAACAATTCAATCCATACGGAAAATGCTCGTTCCTATTCACCTTTGACCGACGAGCTGCCCACTAACCTCAACCTGACGGGCCTACCAATGTTCGACGGGACTGAAGACCCGGTATTACATATCCGGGCTTTCAAAGAATTCATGGCCATCAAAGGGGTTAAATCAACCATGTTCAAGCACCTGTTTGCTTCCTCCCTCGAGAAGCACCCGAAAGCCTGGTACTACAGGCTTGACTCCAAAATGTACAAGACTTGGGATGACGTGGCGACGGAATTCACTCGGAATTATGTCGATAATACCAAGATCCAGACCACGATGCGTACTTTGAAAATCATGGCCCAAGAGCCCAAAGAAGGTTTCACCAAGTACCTTCAAAGGCGGAGGGCCGAAAGTGTGAAGTTGGTAGACAAGCCCAATGAGAAGACACTAGTGGAGGCATTCATCAACAACCTCCTACCTTCTTACCGCGTCCATCTTAGGTATGCCGGCATTTCCAACTTTGCAGTGCTTACCGAAATGGGCACTAGGATTGAAGATGATCTTCAACACAATGAAGATCTGGGTGAAGTTTCTACTGGACATCCACCTGAGTCCTTAGAGGCCGAAGACTACTGACGACATTATCCGAGAGTCTAGATTGGGTTCAAGTCCTAGTCTGAGTCCGAGTCTAGGATCACTATTTTCTGTCAAAGTCAAAGTCAGAGTCATTTGCATTCTGTCCTCTTTTCACATTTCAATAAAATCAGCTTTTCTATTTTCTCATATATTTCCTTATGTGTTTCCGAGAACATGATGAACACCATCATACACGGTGAGCACATGCACGTGACTATTATAGGCACATCTATAACGACTGCAGGAAACTGAGACCCGTGTTTTCCTTTTACCTGTTCCATGTCTGACATAGAAAGCCACATAACCACCCTTAGTAGGAGCGGTATCGAATCCTATGACGAATCTAGGTAGTCTCCTAGTTTGGGTCCAAGACGGGAGGCAAGCCCATTTCCCACAATAAACACCCATCCGATAAGATCAACCGATCCCTACCTTTGGTGTTAGTCCAACCAAAATTCAAAAAACCTATGACCGGGGCTGAGAGGTCAACCAACATTCAAGAAACCCATGACCGGGGCTGAGAGGTCAACCAACATTCAAAAAAAAAACCATGACCGGGGCTAAGAGGTCAACCAGCAAAAATTCAAAAAAAACCCATGACCGGGACTAAGAGGTCAATCAAAAAAATCAAATACCCATGACCGTGGTCAACGGTAAACTCAAGTAAAAATCCTTTGACCGGGGTACGGTCAAATTCAAAATTATCAATACCATCCAATAGGGGAGTGACAATCAAGCTGGTAAGCTAACACCACATTTAGCCTTCCCACATTACAACCCTCAAGACCTTCTCGAGACCTAGGCTAGAGACAGCTCGGATTTTTGAGGATTCAAGCTCCATAGGATACCCTAACCATTAGGGCCAGACATGGAAATCAGATCCCGCATTATCAAACCTACCCCGATCGAAGTTCGAGTCATTATTACTCGACTTCCCCCTTTCCTACCACATTACAATACCTTACCCTCGAAGCCTTAGCTCCACAAAATCGAGCTCCAGATTTCGAATCATCGAAGCCACTTACTTCCTAGCATCACATTTCCAAAAACATCTAAACCAGTTACCAGCCCCAAACACGGGAATTCAACTTGCAGTCGACATAAAACATGCCCAAATAGTTCACACCACCTCTGAGGGCTACCTCGGAGAACGCTCACAGTCACAGGATCAACATCCTAACTATTCTAGCCCTTTGATCAAGGCATCATTGGGAGCACACCTAGCCTAACCATCACTATGGCTAGTTACACACCAAGCCCTAATAAACTAGGCACCATAATACATCTTTCAACACTGAACTACGGCTTGGTTTGATTTCACTACACATGAATACGTAGGCAGCCTTTCAACAAAGGCACAACCACCCACATTGACACAAATTCAAAAAGGATCATCATTCCGATCACGACACTGTCATGTTCTCAGCAGCTAGCTTTGTCGTCCTGGGGGCTTCTCTTAGGCAGAAGTTCTCCATCCATTCACATAATCCAATATACCTTCAAATCCAGCCTCCTTTCTTTAGTGAGTCCTAGTACTCGGCCCAGTCGAAGGCAATAATCTGTCAGAGGCTCGAAGCAACACCTACTTTGGGAATGTGCCCTAAAAATCAAAAATCCAAAAGAACACCAGTCTACGGCGTTGCTACCACAAAGACCTGTCGTACGGAAACAGTCTCATCTTTCCCGTTCCGAGGATTCGACCATGATGCCACTCGCCTAGGCTACGGAATAGCGCAACTTAAGAGTCTTGTCATCTTAGGTGGCCCATCCCCTACCGAGTCACGGTCCAACCCTTAGGGAGTCTAGTCGTGTCTGCCGACTCGTCCGGTCACGTCCAGAGTCGAGTCTATCGGTATATCTCCCACTTCATCTAGGCATACAGGCCTAATCAGAGGATTCTAGGAGTCCGTGTCAGAATCTGATCAGGAATCAAGTCATCCCAAGCATTCCTTTTCTTCCAAATTTTTCAAAATTTCCGCCATTTTCAAAAAAAAAAAAATCGGTTTTTTTTTTTCAAAAAAAAATCAACCAAAAATCATTTTCTTCCCCAGCACGAGTCGATGTTTTATCTTTATGTTGCATGCAAAACAGACAGGTATCCCAAGACTCCCGGAGAATTCTCAAAGTTCTCAGTGAAAATTCAAGCAACATTTTCGCTGAGGAATCGGATGTATCAGTAAGCGGTACATCCGCAGCTTCTAATAGAGGCTCCCGCGCAATTCAAAGATGGGACGTATCAGTAAGCGGTACACCCATAGCCTCCAAGGCAAACTCCCACGCAATTTCAAGATGAAGATTGTCTGCAAACAGACAAACCCAAGACTTTTTTAGTAGAAAGTCCCCGCGCCGTTATAAACATCTATCCAGGTATGATTTCTATCTTATGGCTAGCGAGCCCTTCACGCAAGTCTAATGGACTCTAAACGACCCGATCGGAAGTCTGCCAGGTCTTAATCCTCGATTGGCCTGGTAGCTACTCTGACTTTCGCCTTGTCCAAGCCTCAGTCAGAGTGGGGGCTCTGTAGACACCCACATTTTGACCGCCAGGTGTCTATAGTAGGTCCCGCCAAACACCCGATGATGATAGGACGCAAACATGCTTTAATAGACTCGGATATGGGCTCGAAATCATGGACATTTGGTTTAGGCTTATTACGGAGTACAAATCTCACAAAACCAACCTCAAATCTAGGCCCAGTGGGTCGTTTCGAGTCAAATGAGACTAATTTGGGTCGATTCCGACACCGGGGGTAAAACCGTCTTTTAGCGACCGAGTCAAACCCGGTCAAAGATATTTTTTCCCGAGTCACACGAGCTGGCCGTGACACTACACGGCTGATTCGGACTCAAACACCAAAAAAATCAGCTTCGAATAATATTAAACAAATCCGTTTAAGGATAGAATTCGATCTCAAGTAGGAATTCTATCCGGAAACCGAAACGAAGTATCACCCGAGCTCAGATACTCGGCTGAAACAGCCGAGATACCTCCCCACCAGCCGAGATTCTTGGCTTATTCACCAAGAAACGAGAAGTTTATTCCCTTACGAACTCTCGTGTTTCCTATCCAAACCGGTGTTTCTTGTCACACAAGCAAGACCACCTCGATTCCTATAAATAGGACCTCATATTCAAACACAAAACATACATTCATTATCGATCAACACACTACAACTTTTCAGCAACTCATACACAATTATTATAGCAAAAGTAGTCTCAAAATCCACATCCGAAGGAATACCGAAAAATTGTCCAAAAGCCGACGAAACCGTCCCATCCTACCCGGCCGAATCCGCGCCTACATACACACAAAAAAAACACTCCAAAAACCGACACCTTAACTCATCCACATCATCTCGACGCTCCCGTGCCTAAGCCACCGTCCGACGAGCCCTATACCGAGAACACAAAGCATGTAGGTTGAGGGTGTAAATCAAACCCGACTCTTTTCCTTTCTCTCTCCCTATCTCACGTTTTTTTATTACCTTTTTTTGTCCGTCTTTTTTTTATTTATTTCGGGTCATCGGTCGTCTCATATTTATTACGGGTCGTTCGTCGCATCATATTTATTTTCGTTAATAAAAACTTTTTTTATAACGTTCTTAAAATACGATATCGATTCTCTAATCGTATATCGTATCTGCAAGAACTAAATTAAATTTATTCTCGTTGATGCTAACAAAATTTTTATCTTTTTTATGTACAAAATTCGATGATTTTAAAACGCGGAGGGAATTAACATATTTCTCGTTCAAAGTTCTTTTTTTTTACGTTTTCGTTCAAAACAAACTTTTTTTAAAACTTTTTCTAAAATCATTCTAACTATTTGATATTGATTTCATAATCAAATATCGAATACGACGAATATCGAAAATATGAATCGAGTATAAATTAATCCATATTTTTACGCGATTTATAAAAATTAACGACTTTTCGAACAAAATAAAAAAACCCGGCAGACCACCACGCGGGTCGCGCGCCTGCCAGGCGACCCGCGCGGCGGCCTGGTTCGCCCGGCCTCCTTTTTCTCGTTTCTTCGCTTTTCTATTTTTAATTCCCTTCGAACATTATATTAAAATGCGACTTTCGCGACATATTTTAATAAATACTCTTTTTCGACCTCGGTCAACACGTGTTAATCAATCACGTGTCATCAAATCTTTTCTAAAATCATGCATATTATTTATTTACGTCTTTTTCAATTTATTCATCGTTACTAACTCGTTTTCTCGTGTTTGTAGCTTTTTATTTGTTTTTATCGTTTTATTAGACTAAAACGAACTCACATGCTAAAATAACTTTGACGTTATTAGTTTAATATGCATTAAACAACTTAGCAACCCATTTTATTTTTTCTCTCGCATGCTTAGGGAAAATAATGTTTGCATATTATTCAACCGTCGAACTAACCCGTGTACACCAAAAACGAACGATATCTTAGTAAAGGCCGCTAAGTGCGGGCGGGGTTGGGTGTTCTTAGTGAACTTCCCAACACGTACCCTCACCCCTTACTCAGAACCGTGGTTTCCGGATGTCCGAATCCATTGGCAACGAGAGTCATTCAATATACGATTAACCGCCCAGTCGGCATCGGTATTGATATGCAAAGGGACGAGCCCAATAAACTCTGACATCGGAAATGGGCCGTATTTTGTATACGGCCCACTACGACATAGAGTGGGCTCGAACGGTTCCGAATAACCACAAAATTCGGTGGCGACTCCTACTTCGATTTAAATTTCAATTTGACCATCTCATATGGAGATTCATTCGCCTCCCCAAACCCGCGCGTGGCCGCGTCGGGGTGGACCTATGTCATGTCCACAGTACCCTATGATGAAGCCAAGTCTATTATAATGCATTGTCATGACATGCCTTGTGGCGGCCACGCAAGCTCGATGAAGACATCCGCTAAGATCCTACAATGCGGATTTTATTGGCCCACCATCTACCATGACGTAGCCGCCTACGTCAAGAGTTGTGACAAATGTCAAAGGAGCGGGAACATATCAAGGCGCCATGATATGCCACTACAATATATGCTCGAGGTCGAGATTTTCGATGTGTGGGGAATAGATTATCAAGGTCCTTTCCCCTCCTCTTGTGGGAACGAGTATATCTTAGTGGCGGTGGATTATGTGAGTAAGTGGGTTGAGGCAATCCCCACTAAAACTTGTGATGCGAAATCGGTGATGAAACTCTTGACCAAGATCATATTCCCTAGATTTGGAGTCCCGAGGGTCTTGATTAGTGATCGGGGTACTCACTTCCTTGAGAGAACATTGGCCACCATGCTCAAGAAATATGGGATTCAACACAAGAAGAGTCTTGCATATCATCCGCAAACAAATGGACAAGCGGAAATTTCCAATCGTGAAATCAAGGCGATTCTTGAGAAAACGGTCAACCGGTCGAGGAAGGATTGGGCATTGAAAATTGATGAAGCTCTATGGGCGTATCGCATGGCCTTCAAGACCCCCATCGGAACTTCCCCATTCCGTCTCATATACGGGAAAGCTTGTCATCTTCCCGTTGAGATGGAACACAAGGCATATTGGGCGATAAAGCATCTCAACTTGGATATGAAGAAAGCGGGCGAAAAGAGGCTACTCGACTTAAATGAGCTTGATGAATTCCGTCTCCATGCATATGAAAATGCAAAGATTTACAAAGAGAAGACTAAAAAGTTCCATGACAAGAACTTGGTACGGAGGGAATTCAAAGAAGGCGAGTTAGTTCTCCTCTTCAATTCAAGATTGAGGTTATTCCCGGGGAAGCTCAAGTCAAGGTGGTCGGGACCGTTCAAGGTTGTAAGAGTATTCCCTTATGGCTCGGTGGAGATCAAAGGGAATGAATAAACATTCAAGGTTAATGGTAGCCGACTCAAGCACTATTTTGTCGGCCAACCAATTCAAAGAGAAATCGCTTCTCTCAAGTTCAACTAATCTCATTCATTAAGGATATCATTATTGTATATTCTCTCATACTTCATTCGGTCGAGCCAACGACCTTAAACAAAGGCGCTTCGAGGGAGGCAACCCCGATTCTTGACACTTTTCCTCTTCTTCTTCTTCTTCTTCTTTATTGGATTTTCTTGAAGGAGCACTTTTGTGACGAATTACATCGTCTTTGGAGCTCAATTAAGGGTTTGGTGCATCTTGGGATGGATTTGGAGGGCCAAAAGTCGAAAAATTGAGAAAATATGGATAGTAAGAGTTACGCACGATGCATCGTGCGTAACGAAAGCAGAAGGAAGCGACCGTGCGCAACCTACTGACCGTGCGTAAAAAAAAAAAAAAAAAAAAAAAAAAAAAAAAAACGCACGGACCAACATACCCGACCCCCCTATCATACTACCCCCATTATTATTATTATTATTATTATTATTATTATTATTATTATTATTATTATTATTATTATTATTATCACTATTATTATTATTACTATCACACTACCTAAACAACCACAAACCAATCTTCATCTTCCCCAACTCCCATCTTCATACCTCCAAACAATCTCCATTAAACCTTCAACCTAATTTTCTCATTAATCATTCAAAATCAACCCAAATCCCCCAATTTTTGCACCATTCTCTTCCTTGTCACTTCCTCTCTAATCCACACTATACAAATTCCATCATAAACAACAAAACTTCACCAACACAAAATTCTTAGATCTGTTTTTTTTAGCCATCTTTACACCTTCAAATCGACTCATCTTTTGAAGGATGGCTATTTGAACCGTGCTGATTCTTTTGGGACCTCATTTGATTGATTCCGGGCGAAAAAACAATTTTCCGGGTTGGACACGGATTGAAGACGGGCTAGAAGCGAATTTATTTGTCTACTCATCAAGCTAGCATCCATCAATGGCACCAAAAAGACCATTTTCATCAGGTATGGATGCTCCTTCTTCTTCTTCTAATCCGGTCCTTGTTAGACAACCTGTGAATCAACACAAATATAAGCATGAAAATGTGAGTTTCCGCACTGAAAAAAACAACGGGCAAAATACAAGGCACTTCTAAAATTACCTTTTGACCCAACTCGGTTTTTCCACCGAGAAACCACCATGGCTATGGGAATTGATGGTGAATTAGAAGTTTTGCTTGCTAGGTTAAATTGTCCGATTTGGTTTATGCATGCTTATTCCTACCAATCCTTAACTTGTCCGAAAGGCCTCCCGAAAATCCGCCGTGCTTAAGGAAAGGGGAGAGTTTTGGGAGGAGATATCTAGGAATGATATAGCCTATGAGGCTAGGGCTACAACCCTTAGTGAGGTGAAAAATCCCGTTCTCCGATACGTATTGCGCCTTTTCTCGAATATCCTCATAGGCCCGTATGAATCGCACCACCGGGTTAGTGCTTTAGCGTGTCAAGCGCTCATGGAGGTCTTGACCCATCGGCCCCTATCCATGGATTTTACTAAGGCCGTAGTCATGCACCTTTACTCCATGACCCTAGTCAATCCTCCAACGGTAGTGGACGGAGGCCTAGTAACTTAGATAGCCCAAGGATTAGGCATGAACCGAGAACCGGAACCTCGAGCTTTGGGTGGGACATACATTGACCTTGAGTACCTTTCGTCCTCCATTAGCCCCGTCTCAATTAATGGGATGACCCGAATTCGATTCAACATAACCCATCTTCGATCCATCCTACTCCCGGATCCACCTCATGTCACAATTCATAGACGGGAAAATTGGGGAATGCCTCTTCGAATGAATGAATACACTCGCAAAAACATTCATGTCGATTGGGACCCGGCCAACTACGGCCACGACCCCTCCCGCATTATTTACGAGACCGAGGACATTGAGGAGGAAGATGAGGGTCGAATTCTAGAGCCACCCCGCCCATCTTTGCATCAACCCGGCCCATCTTCGTCGAATGCCGGTCAACAATACGGCTATAGCCAACCACTACCATTTGGGTTTGGACAAGGTTACCAACAACTGGGCTATGCCCCTTGGGACATGTCCGCCTTTAGTGCCCAAATATCCTCACTTTCGGACCTTGTGACCTCCAACCACGAGGAGAACCGTAGGTCCATTGAGGAACTCCGCACAACATCCCGACAACAACATGAGGAAGCGATGGGATCGATTAACCGAATTGAGAATTCGGTCAATTCTTTTTTTTGAAAGCTTCTATTCTCGTTTTCCCCCTCCCCAATGAACTTCATGACTAGGTTAAGTGTGGGGAGGTGGCTTTGGGTTGTGTTGGTGGTTGTTAAGGAGTAGAGTGGTTGTTTTGTATGGTAAGCGGTGGGTGAGGTTGGTATTGAGAATAGGAGGGAGTTGGTGGGGATGTGGGTGAGAGTTGTGATGTGAACGGGACGGTGACTGTAGTGATGTTGGGTCAAGGTTTATGCTAGAGGATGTGGTGGATTTTTTTTTATGTGATGGATTTTTGTGTGGTGGAACTTTGATATGTTGTTAGTGAGGAATGATGAGAGTACGACTATTGCTCCCGGAAATTCGGTGATGTGATTACACCGAATTTCCATTTTCGAAAAATCCAAAATTATTGCTCCCGGATTTTCGGTGACGTGATTACACCGAAAATCCTTTGAAAAATCCAAATGTTTTGCTCCCGGTGCTTTAGTGACTTGATTACACTTAAGCACCACTTGAAAATCCAAATTTTTTCTTATTCATTTTATTTTCTTTCATTTTCTCTTAGATTTTCTTAGTTTTTTTTTCTTATTTTTATTTTTTATTTTTCCTTAGACTTTTCCCTAGCTCTTTCTATTTTATTACTTCTTTCCATCTTGCATTTTGCATTGAGGACAATGCAAGGTTCAAGTGTGGGGAGGAGTCTTATTTTAGTTCTTTTCAAAAAATTTAAAAAATAAATAAAATAAATAAAAAAAACCATAAAAATTTCAAAATCTCAAAAATCCAAAATATTTTGTTTCTAGTTTATTTTAGTGTAGCTAGTTTATTTTAGTGTAGTTTGTGTATATATTTGTTTTTGTGTTGTTTCCTTTTTCCTTGTGTAGGTAAACAACCCGTCGGACGCCAAAAATCAAAGTCCAAGGTAGATGGATGAAGACCACTTCGGTATATTTTTTCCACCTTATTCTCTTTTCTTTCGTTTGTTGAAGGAGGATGGGATTTTGATTGCATTGGAGGTTCTTGGATGAACATTTGGGTTGTTGGTTTTTTGCATACTTGTGGAAATTGGCTCTTTTGTGTTTTGTTTTCTTTGTTTTTTTGTGATTAGTGTCTAGTTTAGTGTGTCTTAGAGTAGTGTAAAAATTTTCGAAAACCTAGTCTTGAAACCTATTTTTGGAAGTCTACATTCTCTTATTAGTTTTACCTACCTTGATGTAGGACTCGAATCTAGTAGAATAGCTTTAAAATACTAGGTTTATCGACATTCTAGCTTAGGTCCACCCTTCCTACCAAATAGATTACTCGGGGGTTTGCATTTGACCATTTTGATCCCCCGTGGTGTGAAAACTCCTTGGTTACCGTGTCTCGTGTTCCTTGGTGACCTTTATTCTTTATGACCGTTTATATCATCCGAGTCTATCCATCAAATATCACAAATACTTTCCACAATAATTTTTTGCTTTTTGCTCTTGGTGATTCTATTGTGTAAAGTTCCCCCTACTTCTTCGAAAAAAAAAAAAAACGAAGAACGAAAAAAAAAACAAAAAAAAATGGAAAAAGAAAAATCGAAAAAGAAAGAAAAGAAGAAGAAATTGAAAAGAAAGCAAGGGGAGGAAGAAATGAAAAAAAATATATATATATATATATATATATATATGAAAATCGAAAAAAGATCACCACACATCAAAATAAATAAATTTTCCTTTGATTTGGGGAGCCATCGTGAAGGGCCTACCGAGGGACCGAGTTCCTAAGGAAGGATGATAGCGGTGGTGAACCGGTCATTGGAACTATTACTTTTCCATTTCTTTTTCACTTGGATTATTTGGTCATATTGAGTTTTGGGACGATCCTTTTCTTTATTTCATAAAGAGGTCGAGGCACACTTACCTACAGTGTTTTATAACGCCACGGTTCTACCTTTCCACACCATCTTACGCCCTCTTGTAGTTTATTTGGAAGGTCGGGAGGAAATTTGCTAGATTATCGATGTTCATAGTAATTTATAGCTATAGTATTAGATTTTTGTCCATGTCTTGTAGGTTAACTAGTTTGAGAATGTTAGTTTTCATAATAGGTGAATGATTAGTGCTTTTCCCCGCCGTCTTGATGAGGGTGACGGTGTTTTCCTTTTTGTGATGCAAACATGCCTTGTATTTATGTGCTTAATCGATTGTTTGTGTCAAAAGTTTTGTGCAAGACCCAACTTGCCTTGCAACAGGATACCTATCCTCATGGTATGTCGTTGTGAGTTGAAGGGGCGTTAAGTGCGCTAATACTCATGCGGTTAGTAATAGTTTAGTAGTCGAGGGATTCTTATATCGTGCATTCACTCCTTATAGCCTAGATGTTTGTCTTTGCCTTTGTCGCGCTTACTCGAGGACGAGTAAATGCCTAGTGTGGGGAGGTTGATAACTTCGTTATTGACCGTATTTCTACACCTTTTCGACGTTTATTTAGCCTCGATTGATCGCATTTTCTTAGGCATTTTGGCTCGTTTCGTCTATCTTTTGTGTTACGCGGGTTTTCATGTTTTCTCTCTATTTTTAGGCGTTTTCGTATCGAAAGCGGTGAAACCCGAGAGCACCCGAGTAAAACGAAGCTTGTGGACCGAGTTCGAGCCTAGACAAGCGCATAGAAGACCAAAAACGGGAAAGTGTAAGAGAAAAGAGTTACGCACGATGCACCGTGCGTAACGAAAGCAGAAGGAAGGCACCGTGCGCAATTAGTTTAGTTTTCTCTAGTTTAGTTCATGTTATCTTTGTTTGTTACTCTAGTTTGCAATTAGTTTAGTTTTCTCTCACTTTGTTCATGTTTATGAATTTCATGTTAGTATTAGAAATCCCTAATTAGATTCTTCCAATTTGACCACTTTCACATAATTGGTAGTATAATTCAATTTACAACAATGTTCATAGTTAAAGACTCCACCTTTATGCTTAATTCCACCAATTTAGCCATGATTAGTGAGTAGTCACTCACTAGGGGTCGATGAAGCCTAAATTCGCCTAAATTGTGTCTCTTGTATGTTTTGTATCGATTGAATTGGGTAATTGGGTGAAGTGGTGTGGAGGATTTTGGATTGCCTTGGTTTAGGAGTTTGAGACGGTCCTGATCCCTTAGTCATCGATGGGAGTCGATTAGGATGGGTAACCTGTTTGACCCTCTATCTTGCCTTACCGTACTAGATCGAACACGGGAGTGGTGTCTAGCGTGGTATCCTTCACACTAGTATGCGTGCCTTTTTGACTTGAGTCGGTTTGGGATTTATCACGGGAGTGACCCTCGAATTTGACTTAGGGATTCCGCTTTACGAACCCGGGAGGGAGGTAAACGGGAAATTAAGCCGGACACGAACCCGGGAGGGAGGTTGCTGACCTAGACGATACAATTTTGCCCTTAATCCCGATTCCTTCGATACTCGATGTACTTTGGTGTAATTTAGGTGGATTGAAGCGATATCGTTCCCTAGTTCTTTTTATTCGTGATTAATCGTTATTTCTCTAGTTATCATCTTTTCTTAATTTAGTTTCATCTTCTTTTTAGTAGTTCCTTGTCTTAGTTAATATTCATTCTCCTAGCTTTAGTCCCCTATCACCAATCTTTATCGACTTAGATAAACAATTAGGATTAAAACGACTAGGAATCACCACGCTCCTTGTGGATCGACTCTCTATTGTGCTACGATTATATCGTGCACTTGCGAGGTATTAAAACCCCAACAATGTGGGTACAAAGGGTGGAATATTATGTGATGAAATTTCAGTTTAAGCTTTAGGAGTAATCGGAATTCGAACATAGAAGTATAGAGCATTAATATCAATGTGATTAAGTGGCCTTACTCTTAAAGGTCTAATAAACTATCTATAATTATTCCATTCGATTACTTATTACTCAGTTAGTCTTCCTTATGACGTACTATCCGTCGTATTCTTATAACATGCCAAATAATAACCATCCATTTAACTAAGTAAGGACAAAACATTGAAACTTTTCTTGCGGTTTGTTTTTTGCCTTTTCTAACTAAACATGTATTATTTGACTCGTCATAATAATATGATAGATAACTTCGTCACAAACAATGATTTGTTTTACTTATTCTCCTAATTGCCTTTGCTTTTCTTCATTCCTTTTTTTTAGGTAGACGGCAATCTAAATTAATTTGATACTACGATCTATCATTTTCCCTTTGATTTGGGTAATTATTGTTGATGAAACGGAAATCCAAAAGAATCACATGAAACTGAGCTCATTTCCGAAAAGAATAGTGACTTTTTGATTTGATCTAGAGGCTTTAAGGAGTAACACGTTTACGGTTGCACCTAGCTTAGCTAGCTAGCTAGCTTGTGTGTAGCAATAACATATGCTTTTTGATTGAATGATGAATGAATGAATAATGTGCATGACACGGGTAATAATTTAAGCTAAAGTCTCTAAGTAGCTAGGTTGGTTGATCCATTGCCTTTCACGAGTCCTATCCTTCTCATGTTTGTTGTTGCCACAATTGTGGAGCAATTAATAATTTTATATGCTTTTCTTCCCACTCCCATATGTTCTATCTCATGAATCAGGAAAATGATAAATACAGTCCTAAGGGTTGTATATAAGAAACTAAAATAGAAAATAAATACTTCATATATGTATTAATTGTATTAATTTATGTGTATTTAGACATCAATTCCTAAGTTAATATACCATATTAAGAAGGTATTACATGGTTAAATAAAACCCTAAGGGTTGACATAACCGTAAATTGTATGCATCTATGTTAACTTCAGAATTTGGAATTTGCATCTACATAATATGCATCCGAACTTAAACGGGTCGAGGTGGATGGATTTAAAATTAGAACTTATTCTCGACGTGTGAGTAAGATTAACTGACAATCTTATTCGCCAAATATAAACTTCTCTAATCAATGCCTAAAAATATTCAACTAATACTTTCATTAAAAAGTGATCAAGATCTAACCATTAATTCTTCATTAAAAGGTAAATCTCTCTTACAAATGTCTATAACCTTTGACGACAAGCATTATATCAAGGCGAAAGTTGACTTAAGCATCGGAGATGACCCCCTTCAAATGCCTCTCCGAGCCTGTGTGCTCCTTCTTGCATGAACTACAAGTTCAGCCGACTAGTGAAGCTCAAACCCTTCAGAATTACTTCATATATGTTCTATCTCATAAATTGTATGCATGTATGTTAATTTCAGAATTTGGAATTTGCATCTATAGAATATGCATCTGAACTTAAATTTAAAAATTAGAACCTATTCTCGACGCGTGAGTAAGATTAACTAATGATCTGATTTGTCAAATATAAACTTCTCTAACCGATGCATATAAATATTATTCAACTAATACTTTCATTAAAAAGTGATCAAGATCTAACCACTAATTCTTCATTAAAAGGTAAATCTCTCTTACAAATGTCTATAACCTTTGACGACAAGCATTATATCTAGGCAAAAAAATTTGACTTAAGCATCGGAGATGACCCCCTTCAGACGCCTCTCCGAGCCTGTGTTCTCCTCCTTGCATGAACCACGCACAAGTTCAGCTGACTAGCTAGTAAAGCTCAAACCCTTCAAAAGTCGCTAATCAATCAAGAACTCGATTAGATCTAGACAATATAAGATCTATTTTGATTTTCAATCAATTGTTTGGTACCTAATAATAATAATAATAATCACGATTGAAGGTTTACTAATTTATTTTCCTGAAAAACATGTTTTTGGAAAAATTGAATCAACGGGTTTGAGACTACGACCTTTTCTTTTTCAATTAGTAACCACCACCTTATTATATGAGACGTCTCTCATAAACCATCTCTTATAAGTATTTGTGGATATATAAAATGATTTGAATTGTTAAACCACTTCATAAGAAGATTTTTTTAGAATAATTATTTTTGAAGATTTTTTTTATTTCTTGTACTCTCATTTTACAATAATTAACATTTTTTTGTACTCTCATTTTACACTTACCGTTTTAGAAAAACATTAAAAAGGGAAATAAAAAATAACATTAAAAAAGATGTTAGGAAATAAATGCCTAGCAATTGTCTTTCCGGATCTCGAATTGGTTTCTGACCTGAATCTGTTTAATTAGGAAGGCTTCCTAATTAATATCCGATTGATTAGAGTTTCCTAATCAATATCTGAGTATCCGACCTAGGATCTCCTATTGTATAGGTTTCTTAATCTGCTTAGGGTTTCTATTTAGGTTGAGAGGATTATATAAACTCTCATGGCTCTACCCTAAAAATTATGATATCAGTCTGAAATCTGTAAACTCTCCTCAAAGTTAATAAAACTATCCCCTCCTTCTGCCCGTGGATGTAGCTAACAGGTTGTTAGTGAACCACGTAAATCTGTCTATCTCTCGATTTTACGTTATTATTTGTTTGTCTTTCTCTTCCGTTATAACAAACTGGTATCAGAGCTTTGATTCATCCAATCTGTGAGAAAGATGTCTGACTTGAGTTTTAAAATCGAGATATTTAATGGGAGGAATAGTTTTAGTCTGTGGCAAATCAAGATGCAGGCGTTGCTGAAACAACAGGGACTGTGGGCGCCACTCGTGAAAAAGAAAGACAACACAATCACCGCTGAGATGGCTGTTCTGGAGGAGAAGACACATTCAACAATCTTGTTGTGTCTGTCTGATGATATCATCACTGAAATCGCGGAGGAAGAAACTGCGGCAGGTCTGTGGCAAAGGCTTGAAAGTCTATACATGACGAAGTCTTTAACCAACAAGTTGCTTTTGAAGCAACGTCTGTTCAGTCTGAGAATGCAGGACGGTATGCCTCTCCGAGATCATCTCGATCAGTTAAACACAATATTATTAGAACTGCGTAGCATTGATGTTAGAGTAGAAGATGAGGATGCCGTATTAATTCTGTTAGTATCTTTACCATTGTCGTATGAGAATTTTGTGCAATCCTTTATCGCTGGTAAAGATACAATTACTTTAGAGGAGGTCAGATCGTCCCTCCATTCTAGAGAACTGTGCCATAAGGCGGCTGGTACAATTACAGATAATCAGGCTGCAGGGTTAGTAGCCAGTGGGGGTCAGGGACAGGGAAAATCGAGGAAGAATAAATCTGGTTCTGGTACTCATGTTTCTAAAGGTCCACAACCCAATGATATCTGTCATTACTGTAAAGAGAAGGGACATTGGAAATTCGATTGTCCCAAGAAAAAGAATGAACAGAACACATCTGGTACTGCTGGGATAGCAAATGTAGACTCTGAGGAAGATGATTATGCTCTAGTTGCTGAGAAGGTCACAGATGACACTGATTCGTGGATCCTAGATTCAGGAGCTTCTTACCATATATGTTCGCGCAGGGAGTGATTTTCAACGTATGAACAGATAGACGGGGGCAATATTTTTATGGCCAGTAATGTTGTCTGTAAAGTAGTTGGAATTGGCTCAATCAAGATTAGGACAAATGATGGTAAATTCTGCACGTTGAATGGAGTTAGACATGTTCCGCTGATGACAAAGAATCTGATATCCTTGAGTCGGTTAGACAAGAAAGGTTTCAGCTTTCAAGGTAAAGGCGGAGTTCTGAAAGTCTGCAAGGGTTCAAACGTGGTTCTGAAATGTACCAAGCGCGGTACTTTATATCATCTTCAAGGATCTACACTGTCTGGTTCTGTTACTGGTGCATCCTCTGATGGTGAAAGAGGGACGCAAACTTGTAGACACCCGCATTTTGCCTGCTAGTGTCTATAGCATTCCCGACAAAACACCCGATGATGATCTGATCGGACGCTAACGTGACTTAATACGCTCGAATACGGACTCGGAATCAATAGTATCCGACGTGGGCATTTAGCGGAGTGCAAATCTCTCAAAACCAACCTCAAATCCAGGCCCAGTGGGCCGTTTCCAATAAAATGAGACTAATTTGGGTCGAAACCGACACCGGAAATAAAACCGTCTTTTAGCGACCAAGTCAAAACCCGGTTAAAGACGAACCGACGCAAAAAACAGCCAAGTGAGCTTCTAGAAGATTGCGCTCAACCACCTAATTCAAAAATTCAAAAAGGTCAACCCTTGCCTAAAATAGCTCACCAACTTGAGCCACTCGATCGAGTGGCTTGACCACACTCGATCGAGTGCAGCTTCAAAAACCAGATCAGGCACCTTTATTGGGCTACTCGGTCGAGTGCACTAGGGCCACTCGATCGAGTGACCCTAGGTCGGGGGACGTTCTCTATATATACTCCCTCATGCTCTTCACATTTCCAACTTTTACACAACATTTTACAAAAATCCTAAGCAACACATTCACAACTTATCAATCTCTACACATTACCACCTTTCAATCATCACATTCATACATATTCATTTATACACAATCAACACATACAAAAATCCCAAGATCAAAACTCGTCAAAGACCCGAGAGCAACCTCTCCCAAACCAATCACACCATAACTCCGTCTACATTCTCGACACTCCCGCGCACACGCCGCTACGTTACGAGTTCATTTCCGAGATTAAGCATGTAGGTTGAGGGTGTAATTCAAATCCCGACATCTCTTTCTCCTTTCTCTTTTCTTTTTGATTATATATATACATATATGTACTATTATTATTATTATTGTTATTATTATTATTATTATTATTATTATTATTATTATTTTTGATAAAACCAAACTTGTATTAATAACGAAACCAATTACAAGAAGTTAGTGGGTAGCCGAGATACTATCTGGACACCCACTCCCTTAGCAATAGCTGAGATATTATTATTATTATTATTATTATTATTATTATTATTATTTTATTATAATAACTGGAGCTTGCATTAATAACGAAACAAATTACAAGAAGTTACTGGGTAGCCGAGATACTATCTGGGCACCCACTCCCTTAGCAATAGAAAAACTAAGACGAGTAAAAATAAAAGCAGCTGCTCGAGCTCCCGCGTCCTGAGAGATAGAGAATTATTATTATTATTATTATTATTATTATTATTATTATTATTATTATTATTATTATTATTATTATTATTATTATTATTATTATTATTTATTATTATTATTATTATTATTATTATTACTATTACTATTATTATTACTATTATTACTATTACTATTATTATTACTATTATTACTATTACTATTATTATTATTATTATTATTATTATTATTATTATTATTATTATTATTATTATTATTATTATTATTATTATTATTATTACTACTACTACTAACCGCTAACACTAACATTTTAATTTCGTGTATACTAACTCTCTAATCTAACACTTTTATTTATCGCAATCTAATATTTTTTTATTTATTGTATCTAACACCTAACATTTAATTTTATCATCTACTAATTTTTATCCTTTCGTTACCAACATTTATATACCGTGTATATATACATACTAGTACTAAAATTCGGATCCTAACCCGTTTGACTATGACGACCATCCAAAGTCTGATTAATCCCTTTACGAGCCGCAATGGAGGTGGCGCCCTTTCGAGGAGCGCCGCCCCACGCACTCAAGGGCGTAACGAGATCGTGGTCGCTCATAGTTGAACGCGTAGGACTCCATTTCTAAGATTAGTGCGAGATCCGTTGATGCGAAAACCGACATCACATAATCCGCCAGGATTAGTATCGATGTCGTGACGCGGAGGACTACAATTTCGTCACTAATTAATTCTTTTCAATCTCATAACATCATTTTCATAAAATTCCGACAACGGTATTATAGTCGTATAAGTACACGATTAAAACACCGGAAGCCGAGTTAAATTTAAATCATGCAATATTTTTTATTTAACTCGGTCAATTATCGATTTTTAAACATAAAAAACGAAACGAGTCATGCATCGTACAGGGGGCACTCGATCGAGTAGCACCCCAAAAATCGGGCAGTAGCCACCTTAAGGGCACACTCGTCCGTGTCCATGCCATGATTCGATCGAGTGGGTCCTATAGCCCAAGAAAACCGAGAGCTTTAATGCATATTTCGAGCCTCGTCTTTTTTACGACTTTTAGTCGACACGTGTAAAGTCAATCACATGATATCCTTTTTCAAAACTCATGCATATCACTTCACATAAACGACTTTGATCGACGGTCTCGCACTATTAATCTTGTGTCGACGACTCTTTAGTCTTATCCGACACATGATTAATTTAGACTCTATTCCTCGATGTGATAAGTCGGGACAAGGCATCGGGATTCGGGATCGGGCTAGCACCACGCCTAGGTTCCATATCTCCGTCCTTCCCTTAATACACAATACAATGCATAATTAATCGAAGTTCGTCCATTTGCACAACTTACGGTCTAGTTTATATTTATTATGTACAGGTCTTTCTAGTTAACATTTGCTGCTTATAATTCAATTATTCCATTTTATTGCTCGTAGTATTGTGAATTCCGGGTTGTATTCCGCCCGTGTAATTTGTAATTTATTTACGAGTTTTCTATTTTTGATGTTTGCCATTTATTTATTTAAATGAACATCACATGCTAAACTACTCCGACAATGATTAGATGCATTAAATGACGTAGTTAACCAATAACTCACATGCTTAGCAAAAAACGTTGTTTGCATATCATTTAGTCGTTTTACTAGCCCGCGTACACGAACACGAACGATGTCTTAGTAGAGGCCGCCATGTGCGGGCGGGGTTGGGTGTCCTTAGTGGGCTTCCCAACACGTACCCTCACCCCTTACTCAGAACCTCGGTTTCCGGACGCCCGAAATCGTTGGCGCACGAGAGTCATTCTATACACGATTACCGGTGCAGATGGTATCGGTATTGCAATGCAAAGGGACGAGCCCCATAAACTCTGAAATCGAAATGAGTCATACTTTGTGTATGGCCCATGAAGACATAGAGTGGGCTCGAATGGTTCCGAATTACCACAAATTCGGTGGCGACTCCATCTTTGACTTAAATTTCGAACCCGAGAACAATCTTACCACGAGATTCATTCGCCTACCCAAACCCGCGCGTGGCCGCGCCGGGGTGGACCTACGTCAAGTCCACAACTTGGCGACTCCGCTGGGGATACCTGATGTACCACTAGTCATCGGGGTTCCTAGGGTGAGACTCGAAGAGAAATCGTTCGCATATTAGTGTACGCGCATTAGTTTAATGATTCATGCATAACCCATTTTTGCCCGGGCCGGTTACTTGTGACCGACGTCCCACTATACCGCGGTGCATTCCTAAATGGGTGCGCTAAAGACTTCTATGGCCAAACTCGTATGGGTTTTGCGGCATGTCCTAAGACCAACTCGGCTTAGGGAGTCCGTCCTGATTTACGAGAGAGCCATCGTTGTTGGTATAGACCCGATTTTGACCGACCGAGATTTAGTGTAAAGCATACATAGCGTCGTTATAATGCTTGCTTGACTACGTGATACTTGGTTTCCGTGTCATTTTTTCAAAAACCGTCATTTCAAAAATGCATCTTTCAAAAATATCCAATTTCAAAAAATTCGGAATGCCGCCGAAAATTAGGACTAACGATTTGACTCAAAATAGCCTATTTTTAGCCGGCATGCTTCCCATTTCAAATTTCGAATTTTCGATTCCCTTTCGATTTTCGAACTTTCAAAATTCAATTTCAATTTTCAAATCTTCGTGATGCCATTCGCGATTTTCAATCTTCGAGATTCCATTCTTGATTTTCAAATCTCCGAGATGCCGTTTTCGATTTTCAAATCTTCTGGATCTTATTTTCGATTTTCAAATTTTCGGAAATTTATTTTCAATATTCAAATTTTCAAAATTCCAAAAATTCAACTTTTCAAAAAAATTTTGTCCTGTCGGCATGCTGCCAATTTCAAAAGACGGGGCCGTCTCCCAATTTTTCAAAACGCGAAATTACTCGCAATCATTCTAACATTTCAAAATGCCCGGTCCTATTGGCCCACTACCAATTTCAGGACCGTCCTCTCAATTTTCAAAATTCGATCATTTTTTCAAAAAAACCTTCCTTATTATAGGACCTACCGTAATCCGTGTGTCGGGTCTTTTCATAATTTGTCGAGGGTCTATAGCGTCAAAACTCCGTCGATCCTACATCACGGGTTTCTTCCCCATCCCAGTCCGCCTTATCCCAAAGGCATAACCGACCAACACGAGGCATACACTCGTAAATGGAAGGTTCGTCAACACTCGAGTCCTAACTAGAAAGTCCCACGCGATCTTTCCCTCTAGCAGGACGGTCCCCACGACCTTTCCTAAGGGAATCTCGCTCGTCTTTCAAACCATTAGTCGAGTCATCCCAATTCAAAAATCCTTTAACTTAAGGGTCTACCCTAATCACAGGGTCATCCTTATTCAAGTCAAGTCGAGGGTCTCTAGCGTCGAAACTCTGCCGATCTTACATCGCAAGTTTCTTCCCTTACCCCGTATGCCTTTCCTCGAGGCCGAGTCAACCTTTTACAAGGCATAGTCTTTTAGCTAAAGGTTCGTGATCCTTACATCTAAGGGTCACTCGTCTGACACTAGAGTCTTAGCAAAACCTTCAATCTCACTCGGGGGGCTACCCTTCAGCAGAGCGATCAATCACGGTTGCTCTAAGGGTCATGTCCTACACGTGGTGTCTCACGTATGTCACTTTTGAGTCACTTAGATGTCACACCATCTGAGTCCTATTAGAGTCCTCGGTCTCACTCGGGGGCTACCCTTCAGCAGAGCGATCAATCACGGTTGCTCTAAGGGTCATGTCCTACACGTGGTGTCTCACGTGTGCCACTTTCGAGTCACTCAGATGCCACACAATCTGAGTCCTATCGGAGTCTTTTGTCTCAACCGGGGGCTATCCTCCACCCGAACACATGACGCGGTCAAACACGGTCACCCCATTTTCGGACTCATCCTCACGTAGCTCAAGTCTCTGGGTCGAGCCAGGGTCGTTACCTCGTCTAGGTCAACGTTCGGGTATCCCGATCCAAGAGTCTTTGTCATCCCGTCACCCCGGGCCATGTCTAGTTTGACTCACTCACTTGCATTTGCGCAAAACCGAGTTTAGGCGAGTTGTGGCACTTGTCGTTCTCTCCAATCAAAGACCTTACCAAAAAGAAAACAACCAACCGAGCATCCGAAAGTTCGGATTTGACTCGAGTCTAAGTCTGAGTCCGAGTCTAGGATACCCTACATCTTCATTTCAAAGTCAGAGTCAGAGTCAACTGTATTCTGTTCTCTTTTTCAAAATTCAATAAAATCAGCTTTTCTACTTCTCATATATGCTTTTCTTATGTGTTTCCGAGAACATGATGAACACCATCATACACTATGAGCACATGCACGTGACTATTATAGGCACATCTATAATGACTGCAGGAACTGAGGCCCGTGTTTCCTTTACCTGTTCCATGTCTGGCATAGACAACCACATAACTACCCTTAGCAGGAGCGGTATCGAATCCTATGACAAATCTAGGTAGTCTCCTAGTTTGGGTTCAAGACGGAAGGCAAGCTCATTTTTCCACAATAAACACCCCTCCAATAAGACTAACCAATCCCTATCTTAGGCGTTAGTCTGACTTGATGCCAAAAATACCCAACTCGGGACGATGCTCCCACTAAGCCTTCTCGGAATTATGATGACAATACCGAGATCCAAATCACCATGCTTACTGTAGAGTACTCCACCGCGAGTTGCACTCACACAAACACCAACTAGGCTTACACCTTACAAGGGTTTAGCTCCACAAGCCAAATCCAACCGATGGGCCCACCCCCGTATCCACCCACAACACCATAGGGGAGGATAGCTAAAAAAAAAAGAAAAAAAAACTGGACAAAAAAAAATCAAAAGTCCAAGGAAAAAGCAAAAGGCTAAACCAAAAAAGGCAGGCCATCATCAAAAAGAGGTACCCATGACCATGTTTAACGGTCAACTCCAGTGAAAGCTCCTTGACTGGGGTACGGTCAATTCAAAATTTATCAATGCCCATATCATCAAATAGGGGAGAAACAATCAAGCTGGTCAACTAACACCACACTTAGGCTTCCCACATTACAACCCTCAAGACCTTCCCGAGACCTAGGCTAAGAGACAGCCCAAAATTTTGAGGATTCAAGCTCCATAGGATACACCCTAACCATTAGGGCCAGACATGGAAATCAGATCCCACATTATCAAACTTATCCTGATCGAAGTTCGAGTCATTTTTACTCGCCTTTCCCCTTTCCTACCACATTACAATACCTTACCCTCGAAGCCTTAGCTCCACAAAATCGAGCTCCAGATTTCGAAGCATCAAAGCCACTTACGACCTAGCTCCACATTTCCAAAACCATCCAAACCAGTTACCAGCCCCAAACATGGGAACTCAACCTGCGGTCGGCATAGAACATGCCCAAATAGTTCACACCACCTCTGGGGGCTACCCCGGAGAACGCTCACAGTCACAGGATCAACATCCTAACTGTTCTAGCCCCTTGATCAAGACATCATTGGGAATGCACCTAGCCCACACCATCATTATGGCTAGTTACACACAAAGCCCTAATAAACTAGGCACAATAACATATCTTCCAATCCACCGAACTACGGCTTGGTTTGATTTCACTACACGTGAATACGTAGGCAGCCTTTCAACAAAGGCACAACCACCCACATTGACACAAATTTAAAAAGCACTGTCATTCCGGTCACGATACTGTTATGTTTTCAATAGTTAGCTTTGTCGTCCTGGGGGCTTCTCTTAGACAGAAGTTCTCCTTCCACTCACAAAATCCTAAAATTTTCAAAAATAGCCTCCTTTCTATAGTGTATCCTAGTACTCGGCTCAGTCGAAGACGAGAATCTGTCAGGATTCGAAACAACACCCACTTTGGGAATGTACCCCCAAAACCAAAAATTCAAAGAGCACTAGTCTACAGCTGGTGCGTGTCGTTTCCGCAATCAAAATTAAATTTATAAACACTACTAACTCTACACTAGATAGAGTAAGTAGAGGTCGATCCCACAGAGACTGACGTTATTATCTTAGGAAATTTATTATTTAATAATATAGATATATAGAAAAAGGGGGTTTTGTTGGTTTTGAAAATAATAATAATAATAAATAAAAAAACATAATAATGAATAAAAGAAATTAATCATAACAATATTCGAGACATGCAACATATGATATAATCGGGTTAATCATCGATTCAATTAATTAGACTAAAATAGATCGGTAACTAGTTAATCCCATGAACGCACGCAGATTACAAGTTTTATCGTTTTGACTTGTTAAACCCCGTGAACGCACGCAAGTTTAATCCTAACCAAATTCATCAAATTAACCATGAACGCACGAATTAACTTAACAAATTTAGTCGCATTAAGAATACCCATCAATTGAATTATATAAAACCAGAACGCTGCAATTAAATATAACTCAATTATCATACAAAATTCTAGCATTTAAATTAGACCAGAACGCTGCAACCTAATTTAAAACACTATTAATTTAACAATCGACTCATGTAAATAATCTAGGTGATCAGGCTAAATTAATAAACATGAAAACAACAGTCAAATCGTGAATTTCATACGAATATCAAAGTACCAATTAAACGTTAAAACAATAACGTAATCTCATAACTCATTGACAATAATCAATACATTACATGTTCGAATAACTGAAAGATTAAACTAAATAATTAATTAAACAATAAATAAACTAAATAAGATAGATAGATACAACCGTTAAGATAAATTATGAGTTGAATTGATCGCGTCCCGCATTAAAATCCGACTGCATCCGAACTAACCTTGGCCGTGAAGGCCAAGGCCTTCTTCCTACTCCTATGTATGTGATTTGTGGCTCCTTGTTCTCCTCTTTTTTTTTCCCTGAAAGCCCTAATGCTTCTTTTATAGTGTTGATTTTGCTCTTGGTGAATTTATTTTTTCCTTAATTAATTGATCTTCTTCTTTCCTTTTTTTGTCTTGAAATTTATTGCTCTTTTCTAGAGGTGATCATGGGTCGGGTTGGGCCGGGTTTGGGCCGGTCTTTGCCATAAAATTACAGCCCATCTAGCGGGTCGGATCCCCCAAAACGGGCCAATTTGTAAGGCCCAAACCCAACCCATTCGGGCTTTTCCGGGCTTGCGGGCTTTTCGGGCCCAATCGGGTAACAAAGATTGTTCGGGATTAAGTTAAATTTTTTTCGTCACCTTAAAAAAATATTTATTAGCACAAATTAACTAACATTTAATCGAGTATTTTGCTCGCAGTCGACCCGACTAATAAACAAACCCTTTTTTACTAAAACTTACTCGAAATTAATCAGACGACTAGAGTACATAATGATATATTAATACTCCGTATTAAGAAATATAAACAAAGTTTGCCTCGAGTACTCGATTAGACATTTCACACATAGTTTTGGTGTTGGACAATTTTCGTATTATTATGTGTCACACTAACATATCACAGTACAAATACACACACGCGCGCACACACATATATACGGTATTAGTGTCCATGTATAATAACTATGAACACATAAAAACATAAACTTCCATACAAAAATTGCACGACTTTTTTTGTTAAAAAAAATTGTGATAAAAAACACATGAATGTCCACATAAAATAAGTTTAAAAGTTTAAAAACATAAATTATGTTATATTTTTTTAAAAAAAATTCGGGTCGGGCCGGGTCAAAATTCGGGCTTTAAGGTCGACCCATACCCGGCCCAAAATTTATATCGGGCTAAGATCGGGTCGGGCTTCGAGCTTTTTTGGGCCAACATGATGGCCCAAGCCCTTGAAAAAATCAGGCCGGGTCGGGTTGGGTCGTCGGGCTTGGGCCATTTGATCAGCTCTATTTGTTTTTTCCATAATGGGTTGATGGTTTCAAGCTTGATTTCGACCCATTAAATGATGAAATTTGATCTGCAAACAAACATACGATTTCAATAGTCTCGCAATCTTAATCCAAGTGGGTTATTAATACTTAATTAAAATATATATATTAAAAACTCAATTTAGCACAAAAATATCGAAAGTTCAATAATAAACCCAACTTATATAAAATAATCATTTTAACTCAAATATTACGAAAGACGACATAAAAATTATAATATTAAAGGGGTAAAAATATGCATAAATATCGACTTATCAACAGCACTGCTACAGCTAAGTCCTGCAGAAACAGTCTCATTACAGACTACTACATATCTTTTCCATTTCGATGTTCGACCATGTTTTCACTCGCCTAGGCTACGGAATAGCGCAACTTAAGAGTCTTGTCATCTTAGGTGGCCCACCCCCTACCGAGTCACGGTCCAACCCCTCAAGAGTCCAGTCGTGTCTGTCAACTCGTTCTGTCACGTCCAGAGTCGAGTCTGTCGGTATACCTCTCTCTTCAAATTCTCATTTTAAAAATTTGCAAAACTTAGCCATTTGAGAAAATCCTTTTCGACAAGGTCAAATTTCAGTCTATTTAAACTGCAAATTTCTTTTCTACCCCTTTCAATTTTGAAAACCTATCTCCTAGCACGTGAGTTGCTTTCAGGACTTCGATTTCAAAATGAAGCAAAAACCATTTTCCCCAGCGCAAGCCAGTCTATAGATGCTAACTGCATTTCCTATGTGCTATCTTGCTATATACTATGCCTGCTATTTCTGTCTATGTATCTAACATTTCAGGTACCAACTAGTGCTTCCCAATGGAACAACAAAGACGGTGTTTCTACTAGAATGCTACATCCAAGATGTGATGTGTCGGCATACGGGTACACCCAAGACTTCAGAAGCAAGTCCCCGCGCAGCTACTTTACTCCCCTGCATGAGTCGGTGTTTCTCCTGAAATGCTACATCCAAGATGTGATGTGTCGGCATACGGGTGCACCTAGGACTTCAAAGGCAAGTTAGATTCCCCATGGAGCTATCATCATCAGGACAGGTATGACCCTTTTCTTATGACTGGCGAGCCCTTCACGCGAGTCTAATGGACTATAAACGACCCGACCGGAAGGCTGCCAGGTCGTAATCTGCGATTGGCCTGGTAGCTACTCTGACTTTCGCCTTGTCCAAGCCTCAGTCAGAGTGGGGGCTTTATAGACACCCGCATTTTGCCTGCTAGTGTCTATAGCAGTTCCCGACAAAACATCCGATGATGATCGGACGCTAACGTGACTTAATAAGCTCGAATACGGACTCGGAATCAATAGTATCCGACGTGGGCATTTAGCGGAGTGTAAATCTCTCAAAACCGACCTCAAATCCAGGCCTAGTGGGCCGTTTCCAATAAAATGAGACTAATTTGCGTTGAAACCGACACCGGAAATAAAACCGTCTTTTAGCGACCGAGTCAAAACCCGGTCAAAGACGAATCCTACGCAAAAAACAGCCAAGTGAGCTTCTAGAAGATTGCGCTCAACCACCTAATTCAAAAATTCAAAAAGGTCAACCCTTGCCTAAAATAGCTCACCAACTTGAGCCACTCGATCGAGTGGCTTGACCACACTCGATCGAGTGCAGCTTCAAAAACCCGATCAGGCATCTTTATTGGGCTACTCGGTCGAGTGCACTAGGGCCACTCGATCGAGTGACCCTAGGTCGGGAGACGTTCTCTATATATACTCCCTCATGCTCTTCACATTTCCAACTTTTACACAACATTTTACAAAAACCCTAAGCAACACATTCAACCAACTTATCAATCTCTACACATTACCACCTTTCAATCATCACATTCATACATATTCATTTATACACAATCAACACATACAAAAATCCCGAGATCAAAACTCGTCAAAGACCCGAGAGCAACCTCTCCCAAACCAATCACACCATAACTCCTCCTACATTCTCGACACTCCCGCGCACACGCCGCTACGTTACGAGTTCGTTTCCGAGATTAAGCATGTAGGTTGAGGGTGAAATTCAAATCCCGACATCTCTTTCTACTTTCTCTTTTGTTTTTGATTATATATATACATATATGTACTACTACTACTACTTCTCTTTTCTTTTTGATTATATATATACATATATGTACTACTGCTGCTGCTGCTGCTACCACCACTACCACCACTACCACCACCACCACCACCACTGCTACCCCTACTGCTACCCCTACTGCTACTCCTACTGCTACCACTACCGCCACCACTACCACTTCTACTAGTACCACCATCACTCTACTACTACTACTACTACTACTACTACCACTACTACCACCACCATCACCACCACCACCACTACTACTACTACCACTACTACCACCACCACCACCACCACCACCACCACTATTATTATTATTATTATAATAATTACTACTAACCGCTAACACTAACATTTTAATTTCGTGTATACTAACTCTCTAATCTAACACTTTTATTTATCGCAATCTAACATTTTTTTATTTATTGTATCTAACACCTAACATTTAATTTTATCATTTACTAATTTTTATCCATTCGTTACCAACATTTATATACCGTGTATATATACATACTAGTACTAAAATTCGGATCCTAACCCGTTTGACTATGACGACCATCCAAAGTCCGATTAATCCCTTTACGAGCCGCAATGGAGGTGGCGCCCTTTCGAGGAGCGCCGCCCCACGCACTCAAGGGCGTAACGAAATCGTGGTCGCTAATAGTTGAACGCGTAGGACTCCATTTCTAAGATTAGTGCGAGATCCGTTGATGCGAAAACCGACATCACATAATACGCCAGGATTAGTATCGATGTCGTGACGCGGAGGACTACAATTTCGTCACTAATTAATTCTTTTTAATCTCATAACATCATTTTCATAAAATTCTGATAACGGTATTATAGTCGTATAAGTACACGATTAAAACACCGGAAGCCGAGTTAAATTTAAATCATGCAATATTTTTTATTTAACTCGTCCAATTATCGATTTTTAAACATAAAAAACGAAACGAGCCATGCCTCGTACAGGGGGCACTCGACCGAGTGCCATGGGCCACTCGATCGAGTAGCACCCCAAAAATCGGGCAGTAGCCACCTTCAGGGCACACTCGACCGAGTCCATGCCATGACTCGATCGAGTAGGTCTTATAACCCAAGAAAACCGAGAGCTTTAATGCATATTTCGAGCCTCGTCTTTTTTTTACGACTTTTAGTCGACACGTGTAAAGTCAATCAAGTGATCTCCTTTTTCAAAACTCATGCATATCACTTCACATAAACGACTTTGATCGACGGTCTCGCACTATTAATCTTGTGTCGACGACTCTTTAGTCGTATCCGACACATGATTAATTTAGACTCTATTCCTCGATGTGATAAGTCGGGACAAGGCATCGGGATTCGGGATCGGGCTAGCACCACGCCTAGGTTCCATATCTCCGTCCTTCGCTTAATACGCAATACAATGCGTAATTAATTGAAGTTCGTCCATTTGCACAACTTACGGTCTAGTTTATATTTATTATATACGGGTCCGTTTCTAGTTAACATTTGCTGCTTATAATTCAATTATTCTATTTTATTGCTTGTTGTATTGTGAATTCCGGGTTTTATTCCGCCCGTGTAATTTGTAATTTATTTACGAATTTTCTATTTTCGATGTTTGCCATTTATTTATTTAAATGAACATCACATGCTAAACTACTCCGACAATGATTAGATGCATTAAATGACGTAGTTAACCAATAACTCACATGCTTAGCAAAAAACGTTGTTTGCATATCATTTAGTCGTTTTACTAGCGCGCGTACACGAACACGAACGATGTCTTAGTAGAGGCCGCCATGTGAGGGCGGGGTTGGGTGTCCTTAGTGGGCTTCCCAACACATACCCTCACCCCTTCCTCAGAACCTCGGTTTCCGAATGCCCGAAACCGTTGGCGCACGAGAGTCATTCTATACACGATTACCGTGCAGATGGTATCGGTATTACAATGCAAAGGAATGAGCCCCATAAACTCTGAAATTGAAATGGGCCATACTTTGTGTATGGCCCATGACGACATAGAGTGGGCTCAAATGGTTCCGAATTACCACAAATTCGGTTGCGACTCCATCTTTGACTTAAATTTCGAACCCGAGAACAATCTTACCACGAGATTCATTCGCCTACCCAAACCCGCGCGTGGCCGCGTCGGGGTGGACCTACGTCATGTCCACAAAACTCTGTCTGATCTGGCTCGTATAGCAAGTTCCAACACGGTTTGAACTTGCTACAATTTGGAAGTATCTGATTGCCCTTTGTTGGGCAATATCTGAGGCAGGAGGGGGAGATGGGTTTTATTTCTGGTACATCTGGCATTCGTTGAAGTGTATCTAGTACATCTGTTGAGGAGTTTTGTGATACATCTGGCATTCGTAGGAATGCATCTGGTACATCTGTCTGATCTGATTGAGAGACAATTCGAGTCAAGGTGGAGATTGTTAGGAAATAAGTGCCTAGCAATTGTCTTTCCGGATCTCGAAATGGTTTCTGACCTGAATCTGTTTAATTAGGAAGGTTTTCTAATTAATATCCGATTGATTAGAGTTTCCTAATCAATATCTGAGTATCTGACCTAGGATTTCCTATTGTATAGGTTTCTTAATCTGCTTAGGGTTTCTGTTTAGGTTGAGAGAATTATATAAACTCTCATGCCTCTACCCTAGAAATTATGATATCAGTCTGAAATCTGTAAACTCTCCTCAAAGTTAATAAAACTATCCTCTCCTTCTGCCCGTGGATGTAGCTAACAGGTTGTTAGTGAACCACGTAAATCTGTCTGTCTCTCGATTTTACGTTCTTATTTGGTTGTCTTTCTTTTCCGTTATAACAAAAGGGAAATAAAATTATTAGGAATTATATTATACGGAGTAGTTTTTAATAGGTGAGAGGTCTCTCTACAACAGAATTGCGATTCATTTATTAATTTAGCAATTGACCAAAATCGAGTCGCTAAATATATAACTTAACAGCTCAAGTTAACGTATAAATATATTTAGTCTCTATTCTAGAGACCGAACTAAATTGCTAGCTAATTACGTCGCTATTATATAGATTAAATAAAAAGGGTTAACAAGTATCTAATTCAAGTTTACGAACAATGCAGCCTCTCGTTAACATTATTGAGAGACCGTCTTTTCAAAGTTTTTGTGTTACCGAAATTAAGTCAATTTTTTTTATGTGTGTTTGTACTTTTAGTTTTAATTCTCTAAATCGATCACGGAGTATTTCGATAATTTTTCTAGAGAGCGTTATTTGACAAATATTACCCAAGTCCTCCGTAATAATTGCACGCATATGCACAAATAGGTGAATACGCATAGTATACAAAATGCGTAGTTTACTGCTCGTAAGATATAGTGACTGAAACATGTTAAGCATAATAAGACGGGAGTATGTGATATCTTTGTCAATCATCTATCTATGTCATTATTTTCAAGTCCCACGACCGCCGACCATGCAAACCCTTTAATATTATTGTGATATTGTCTTTGCTCTTCCGCACTTCACTTCACTTCACTTCACTTTGTTGTGATTTGAGTTCTTCAAAGAAAACTCTTTTGTTTGCATTAATAATGACCTTTAACAACCCTAATTGCATGGTCTACACTCTACATGATCCCTCAATCCAAATAATCCAATGCTACAACTCTATATATATATATATATATATATATATATATATATATATATATATAAAAAAGTCTACAACTTAACCCTAGTTTGTTTGTTGTTTTCATAGGTTTCACTCTCTTGATTTGATAATTCATCCTTTTTTTTCTTCCTAATTATTTTCATTGTCAAGTTACTCTAAACAGTAATTTGAATATCGATAAGGATAGACAATTTAGAGATACAGTGTATATTTTACGGAGTACATGATATGAGAATATAATACGATTATGCGAGTACTTTATACTCTGTATAACATAAATCAAGTCTTCCGTAAATATTATCAATGTAAATGTAATATACAAATTTCTAGGAACATGTAATCCGAAACAAGTGAACGAGGCAAGTGACTTCTCAAACTATAAATCGAGACTACCTACACCCATAATATTATACTCCACTTACCTTTAAAATTTACCACTCTTTAAAGACTTAAAACAACATTTATGTGACTACGTTCTTGCTATATGCGGAGTAGTACTACGCTAATGCCATAAAAATGAAAATATTTATATCAAAATGACATAAATTAAACACAAATTCTCCTGCAAGATACGGTTTCATGGAAACTATGTTGTACTCGTAAGACTCAGCCCCTTACATGGAAGATGGTTGCAAATTTGTACTTCGTAACTATATTTTATGTGAGAGGTCTCACAACATAGTTTACGTGGGAGCATCTCACGTGCTCCCACGGGTGCACGGGTGATTTAGTCTAAATTAGATTTACATTTAAAATGATCTATTCAATTCATTTATTCTAATAAGTTCCCTTCATGTTAATTAATTGACTCTTTAAAGCACTAATGTAAAACGATCTATCATACAAGTCAAGATATAAAATGAAGTGATTTTTTTCAATAACATTTTATAGGAAGTAATGGAATTTTGTGAAGTAGTTGGTGAACTACCAAACTAGGTTCTTCTTTTTCCCTAAATCTCAGTTTTTCTTATATTTTTGTCGACTTACTTCAACAATTCCGAAAAAAAGAAAAGGAAATTTGTTTATACCGAAATCAAATTCAAAATTGGAGAGTTGAATGGAAATTGAAACTTATGTCGAAGATCGATTCTAAAATCCATTTGTGTGATAAATAAATATCCATATATACGATAAATGAAATAATTTCCATTGATTATTGAGCAATAGTTTTATTTTTTTGAATTCTGAGCAATAAGGGTTTTGTGAAACCTAAATCGTAAGTTTAAATTGCTCTTCCCTTGATTCATACGGAGTCCTCTTCTCGTAACTACTTCGGCCTAAAAATATCATTTTCACAAACCTAATACTTCATTTTTCATATATAGGGCGGAAATTAAAATGATTTCATTTAGACAAGTCTTCTTCTTGGCTTGCAAATTAAATGAAGATGAATAGTTAAAATCCTATACGACATAATTCCACTTGAATCTTGAATGGAAGGCAAAATGATTACAAAAATTCATGATTGAATCAATAATGAGCTTTCTATGATCACTTTTCTCTGCATAAGAAGTGTGTATAAATAGGATTATAAATGGAGGGTAGGTCCTCTGGATTAAACCCTACGACCACATTTCACATCCTTAACCAATTAACCCTTTTACGTGTTACACCCCCAACGTTTTCGCCCATTCTTTCCACTCTCAACTACTCCACACTCCCATAGCTAATAGGCCTTCTAGAGTTCTAGCCATCAATCTTTTATTTTTGCCCAGCTAGGAAGAAAATTAGAGGTGCCGGCTAAGACCCAAATGAGCTAGCATATAAGCCTTAGGCTCTGTTTGGCAAATAACAGTAGCAGATTAATTATAACAGTTAACAATAATAGAATACGGTTAGCTGATTGTATTAGCAGGTTTGACTATCAAATTAAATTAGCAGAATTAAGAAATAGTGTAGGATAATTAGCAGATTATGGAAGAATCGAGTTGTTTTCAAGTATAAATTCAATATGTTGTTTCAAAATGCTCCTTTTAGCAGCATATTCAAAAACAGTAGATTCCGGCCAATATCGGCCAATATGCTATCGCAATATGCCGTTTACCAAACACATGAAATTAGTAGTTTGATGGTCAATCTACTATTTAGGCCGGAATCTACTAATTTTTCCCCAATATGTCATTTACCAAACGGGACCTTAGTATTACAATCCCTAGAAACAAAAGAATAAAAGAAAAGCAATGAAAAGAGGGGAAGAGGTGAGATAAGTTGGCAAGGATTCCGTAAACCGGCGGTTGACACTCAGAATGAAAGGCAACGCGAAGAAAGCGCATCCCAGGGCCCATTTAACGGCACCAAGAAGAGCTAAGGCTTCCGCCTGGAGGGGAGAGGCCGCTCGAATCTTAATGCACTTTTGACCCAGGTTGAGCCCATCCGGAGCGCAAGCAGTCTAGCCTCCACTGGCTTGAAAGTGATTCTTTCAAGCAGCATCCACATGAATTTGAACTTGTGTTCATTCATTCAGCATCCCGGTCAACAATAGAAAAAGGCTTACTATTCAACATGAATGAGGGCCGGGGGCATCAATAATACCATCCTCCGCGGGTGTAAACAGATGGCTCTGTGATTGGAGAAGTGTTAAAGCCAGACTTGAACATGGACAACAACCATTGAATTTAGAATTATTTCAAGAAATCCATATAGTCCATAGGACACTAAAAACAAAACTACCACACCATGCAGCCAATGGTCCCGACATAGAAGGTAATTAATCCAATCAACAAGCCATATCTTAAACTCAATGTGGGAATTAACCCAAGCCCGACTACCCAGATCACTTCCAAGCCATAGACGAGCATCAAAAGGGCAGTCGCTAAACAGATGCACAGAGTTTCAATCTCCCCATCATTTGCACATAGAGAAGTGTTAAAATCCACATGTAAGTTACGTCTATGAAATTCAGCACCAATGGTAAGGGCACCATTCAATATCTTCCACAACGAGGTTTTCAGTTTGCGAGGTTCTTTCAACTTCCAAAGCTTCTTGCCACAAAAGAGTCCAATCTTATCGTGAGAAATTTGAGATTTTACCTGTTCCCGGAACAAGGAATCAAAGGTCAATCTATACCCACTTTTCGAGTTGTAGTCTCCCGAGGGGGTTAGACTCTAATAGCAATAATGGTCAGTACAGTCGGTCTGAGGCAAATAGCATATAATCTTACTAATCCATTCATCATATATCATGAAACAACCGAATTTTAATGGTGTCCCAGCAACCTTGCGAATCCAGAAATTCATCTATGAAGGAAGGATAGCTAAGGTTTTGCGACTCGGCTTTCATAGCAGGCTTTAACCCATTCACTCATCTAACATTGGCAATATCGATAGTTCTAGGCCTTCCCGGAAACCAAGCAATGTCCGCGTTCAACAGATCTAGGCCCCAGCAAATACCCTTCCATCCCCAAGAGCCGCCACTATACCTAGGGGATTCGGGAGAGCCAATGTTGTGGTGCGGGCAAGAATACTTAGCAGTCATGATCCTACTCAGAGTTGATTGCGGTTGCTGTAGGATTTTCCATCCAATCTTTCAAACCAGAGTCTGTTACCACTACAAGAAAAATGGTCTTGGGCGACAACATGTACTAATTAGGGCAACAAAATATTTTAGCGTCGCACAGATATGTTAATATGGGCGACAAACATTTTTTTGTTGCCTTACAATAAACTTTGTGCAACAAAATACATATTTCATTCCCCAAATACCTTTTGGGTAACGAATAATGTTTTTCGTTGTACATTCAGTAAACTTTGTGCGACAAAACATATATTTCATTGCCCAAATATCATTTAGGCAACGGAAACTATTTTTTCGTTGTACATTCCTCCTTATTTGGGCAACAACAAACAACATTGTCGCCCTTACATTAACAAAAAGGCGCAAAAGTATTTTGCTTCCCAAACTTCACCGCCAAGAACATTATTATTCTGGAAAAATAATCCGTACTAAAGGATGAAGCACGAAACTAAGAAACTCGATTATTGAAAAACCCTCAAATAATCGAAGAAACACGACGAAGATTCAAACTGTAGCTTCAATTCAAATCAATTCAATTGCTCAATTTCTTACACAGGTATTCATTTCCCCCACTTTATCCTCTAATCGAATTGCTCAATTCATCATTTCCCCTTCCAGTTTTTAAATTGCAGTTGTGATTGAAATCTATCGATAATTGCAGTCGTGTTCTACTCCCTTCGTCCCTAAAATATTGTCTCATTTCCCTATTATATGTGAGGAGTATTTAAGTAAAATGTGACAATCGTAGTGAGACGGAGGTAGTGTTAGTTATTTGTAGTTGTGCTAAATACAACTGAAATCGATAATGCTTCTGTTCTCCGTTTTCATCCTTCTCTTCTCTCATCCTTCTCCGTTTTTAAATTCATCTCTCGCTCTACAACTACAGTTGTGTTTAATTTTGTTGTACGGTGACATTTTTACTTACGAATTGGTGCGAGTTAGGGTGATTCGATTGTTTGAGCTGAATTTTATGGATATTTGTTGATCGTACGTTGTTTTCATTGATTGTGATTCGTAAGATATTTGAACTGTTTGCAGTTGTTTGATTTGTCGATTTTCAATTTTTGCTAGAAAATAAGATGTTATTTCTGGTAAAAATTAGCTGAAATACGTGCGATGAGTTGTTATATTGTATGTGCATTGTGCAATAAGATGAACGATTGTGAATACTTTGAGCTTTAGCTTGTTGAAATCTATGAAGTTTCATTTGAAATTGTGAAAAAGCGAGCTGCGATTTTCGGAAAACTAAAATCTACGATTTCTTATGATCTCGATATCATACTAATGGAATGTGTATGGAACGTGAAGCAGTGTGAAATGTGAATGTTGTGTGCCGTTTAGGTGAATGTCATATACAAAGTATCTACAGATATATATTTGTCATAAACTTCTCTTCTTCTTCTTCTTCTTCTTCTTCTTTTATGTTTTTTGAATGGACCCGTGCCCTTGTTTTCTGTTTCATAAAATATATTTGTCATATGCACAAATTGTACCCATTTTACTAAACATTGCTGCTGTTTGGGTGTTTATGGAACTTCGTATTAAGCTTATGCTGGCGTCGCAGTTTTTAAGTTGTGATGATTTTCCTGTTATTCCAGTAATTTTTATTTTCATTAGTATGTTGTTTGGATATATATGGTAGAGGAAGAAAAGAAGTACATGTATATATGTGAATTATATACTGAAAGAAGAAAAATAGATTTAGAGGGAGGGCGTGGGCATTAATAAAAGGCAGAGAGCGTGGAGATTGTATTTGATTGGGAACAGTTTCACAGCAACCCCTCGGCCCGGATCGCCCTTGGGTTTAACCCTCCCGGAGAGTTTATTCTGACCCTCTAAACAATAGGGTCGGGATCGCCCCTCCCCCCAGTTTTATCACCTAGGAAGGCCGAGGCTAATCCCGTCCGAGCCCGTGGAGCCTCGAGCTCGGCAAAACCAAATGGTCATCTCGTCGTAAGGGGCGAGTTAGCCGCGCAAGTCTCAGCTCCTGGGAGTAACCAAGGGAACTTCCTATGCCCCCAAAGGTGAGGAGAACTCATCTCATCGGATGTCAACTCTCTCTCTCTCTCTCTCTCTCTCTCTCTCTCTCCTGGTAGCCTATAAATATCCCTTGACATTCTTCATTGAGGGATATGAAAAAAATGATAACTCTCTCTCGCTCTAGCAATAACTTCGCATATTCAACTCCATTAAATTCCTTTTGTAACCGTTTGTAACGCCCACCAGGAGCTGACTTAGGCATCGAAGAGGGTTCCCTCGGAAACCTCTGGGACCCTGTTTATTTCTTGTGCAGAAATCGATAGGCAAAAAAGGAGATACGCAGGACGAAGTGGTGATTTTTGAGACGCAGAGAGATCGAAATAAATCCACACCCAAGCTCCGTAATCAGTCTCGGAGTTGATTGTTTTGACGTAAACAATTTGGCGCCGTCTGTGGATAGAAGCTATAATTCTCGCAAAAAGAACAAAATAAAACACGTTAAACATGGCTAATATGGAGGAAATCATCAATCCACTCTACAGAATGCCGCAGACAGACCCGGAAGCTGGAACGCCTGCTAACGTCCCTAAGGGAGGGAAGTCGGCGACCGCCTAGGCTAGGTCTCGATGGCAATCCAGTGAGATGCCTCATGGGGAGATCCAACAATCTTCGCTGGATTTAGCACTCACACCTTCCTAGATAGCGCAGACAGCGTCGTTCCTTTCGGCGATGTGGAACAAAAATGTCACTACTGAAGATCTCACCGGAGGCACCGACCTACAAGCCGGGCGTCTCATGTCCTGGACGCCGCGGAGGGGTCGAGGCATACTGTAGTGAGAAGACATCAGCGGCAGGCCCACCGTGCTGTGGCAGGCTATCTCCAAGCCTGAAGGAAACTGCATGTCACACCATCCAAGGTCCAGAAGCATGTCCCTGAGAACGAGGTTTATAACGTCCGCACTGATGAGTCCAATGTTTCAGCCGAAAGACCACCCCGTGAGCCGGTCAACCGACGACTAGGTCCCAGGCAAGGCGGGCTATTTTCGAGTCTGACACCGATAGGTCGGGAAAAGAGACAAGGCTTGTCCCTGAGCATGCATGCCCGATTATCCGATTCTAGGACGACGGGCAGGGAGTATGGCCAATCGCACCGCAACCATAGAGAAGGCCGAGAAGAGGAGCTAGATTCTGTCTCTGGGCAGAAACGCCCAGGCCCCTCCTCCAGGTCTGTGCAGGAAAATCTGATGCGGATGGAGGGTGGGGGGAATTTTTCCAGCCCCGACAGTCTGAAGGAGGTAGGGGTGTTCACCGGTCCGAACCCGGACCGGATTGTCTTGACCCGCGGACCAGCAACCCAAAAAATCCAAACCCGCGGACCGGACCGGTTAACAAAAAACCCGGACCAGACCGGACCTTCTTAAGACCGGACCGGACCGGACCGACAAAATACACTAAATTTGATTAAATTTTTTAAGGGTGGACCGGACCGGCAACCATGTTTTTGGAGACCCCCGGACCGGACCAGTATGTAGCCAGTCCGGACCGGACTGGACCGTACGGTCCAGGTCGGTCGGGTTTGCCGGTCCGGGTCAGTTTTTGAACACCCCTGGAAGGAGAGTCGCTGAAGCGTCACAGCGAGTCCATTTTGCAGCACTATCGCACCGAGACAGCCCTACCAAGAGTTCTAGGCAAACCTACTAGGACACCTTTGTATCTGGAAGTCCAGTGTTAGAGATTGAACATTCAAATAATATTATCTACATAATTTTTTTACTTAATACCGGTGCAACTATGCACGGGTATTAATCTAATTTTCAAATATACAATTGAATGTTTCAAAATTGTAGAATACTCCACATTTACCAGCTTCGGTACGGTAAGTGTCAGTACAAAACTTTTGTTGGGTTAAAGTCATGGATACCTAATGTGCTTAACTTATATACGTTCTCTCATGTGTTCTGTATCGCTTTTCTTTGTCTGAACCACTCTTTGTAGCGGTTTCAAGGCCACTTATGCTCTCTTTTAGTGCATTCTAGGTTTCTTGGGCATTCGAGTTAAAACATAATGATTTTTGGTTCATTTCCGAGCTTAATGATCAAAGAAGAGAATCCTTGATGTTTCGGCCGCCTTTCACTCGATCCGAGTCACTTGGAGTAGCGTGTGACGCATTCTCGGGCGACGAGGGTATCTAAGAGGTCGAGAAAGAGCATTTGGGTCGTCCCTAGCGGCGACCCCTAGGGTCGCAGGCCATGACGAGAAGCTAAGAAGAAGGGGCCTCTTTGAAGACCGACACGGTCATGTCGACACAGACCAACACGGAAGTGATGCTCCTGACACGGTCGTGTCACTCTGCTGCTGCTTCGTTTTGATTTCTCGCTTCCTCCCCTTTCTTCCTACCTTATATATACTCCCTCTTGTAATATTTTGGACACGAAACCCTAGATCTACTTTAGGATAGATTAGCTTAGATTAGTGTAGATTAACTTAATCCCTTCATAATTACTCTTCAATTAGTCCTTAATCTAGTTTAATCATTGGGATTCTTGGTTTCTAATTGAAGATTTGGGTTTCCTATTTCTCTAATCTCAATCCAAGTTCCTCTATTCATCTTGTTTGGTATTTTTTCTCTTCTCCCTTATCTATCTCTAGTATAATCTTGTTTTCTTAGTTTTCCTCATTGTTTATGCTAAGTATTCTTCATTCCTTCAATATGAATGTCATTGTTATGTTGTTGATGTTGTATGTGAACGTGGATTGTCTTAGGATGAGTAGTGAGTAGATTCTTCCTAGGGTTAGCAGGGGGATTGGGTGTTGCTTATTGGTGATTAGGGTGGAATTAAGGGTGTTTGGTGTCATTTACTTTGCCTCCTATCATTGTGCACATAACATGTTTGATGAAATGCCTAGTAGACTTGCAATTTAGAAATTCATGTTTCCTTTCTTTCTCTTTTATGCTATTACATGTTGGTTTGTTGGATATCATCATTATTAGTGAAAGCGTAGTGTAGAGACTCCTTGGGCCGTTTAAGTGTGTAGACACCCATATTTTGACCGCCAGGTGTCTATAGCAGTTTCCGACAAACACCCGATGATGATCGGACGCAAACGTGCTTTAATATACTCGAAAACGGGCTCAAAATCATTGGCATTTGGCTTGGGCTTTTTACGGAGTACATATCTCACAAAACTAACCTCAAATTCAGGCCCAGTGGGTCGTTTCGAGTCAAATAAGACTAATTTGGGTCGAATCCGACACCAGGGGCAAAACCGTCTTTTAGCGACCGAGTCAAAACCCGGTCAAAGATATTTTCGAATGTGAGTCAGCCGTGTCACCCCACGTGACTGATTCGAGCTCAAACACTACAAAAAATCAGCCACACAAAATATTAAACAAATCCGTTTAAGGACATAATTCGATCTCAAGTAGGAATTCTATCCGAATACCGAATCAAACACTAGACCGAGCATCAAATACTCGGCCGAGCAGCCTATTTTCAGCCGAGTTCCTTGCTTCTTCACCAAGTAAACAGAATTCTCGTTCTTCTCAACCTCTTACGTTTCCTATCCAAAACGGTAGTTCCTATCCAACTACCTCTCCTAGCCAAGGTCGGGAACTTCCCTATAAATAGGCCCCTTGCACAACACATCTAACAACATCTAAGATTCAGAAAAATCATCAACTTTCTACACATCTACGATTCATAACACACACACATACACTTAGCATCGAAAAACCGATAGTAATGCCTGAGATCCCGCCGTTCTAACCCGACGAAAACCGGCCTCCTACCCGACGCTTTACACGTCCCACCAAAACCACCATAACTCACCGACATTAAACTCGACGCTCCCGTGCCTAAGCCACATTCCGACGAGCCCCGTTCCGAGTACACAAAGCATGTAGGTTGAGGGTGTAAAATCAAACCCGTTTCTCTCCTTTCTCTTCCTCTTCCTCTCGTCTTTTCCCTTTTTTTGCGTCGTCGGTCGATTTATTTTTACGGGTCATCATCGTATTTTTTATTATTTCTAATATCGATACTACAAAATTATTTTGATAAAACAAACGTTCTTAAAAATACGATATCGATTCTCTATAATCGAATATTGTATCAAAAAGAACTAAATTAATCTCGTTGATGCTAAAAAATCGTTACATAATTTTCTTAAAACAAAATACAACGATTTTAACGCGGAGAGAGTCAAACATCATTTTTTTAGTTTAATTTTTAAAACGATTTACAAAAACCTTTTTTTACATTTATTTTCTAAAAAAATCATTCCAAGTATTTAATATCGATTTCATAGTCGAATATTGAATATAACGAATATCGCAAATAAGTCGAGTATAAATTATGCAATATTTATACGCGATTTAATAAAGCTAAAATTTTCCGAAAATCAATTTCGAAAATAGCCCGGGACGCGAGTCGCGTGCGTCCCGGGCGAGTCGTCCTCCCGGGCGAGGCGCGCAGTTCCCTGAAAACGCGACAGAAAAATCGATTTTGCTCTATTTTTTATTATTTTTCGAACATCGTTTTTTAGACAAAACAGCGGGTTTTAGGCATATTTCAGATCTCGATATTTTTTCCTTGACCTCGGTCAACACGTGTTAATCCATCATGTGTCATAAAACTTTTCAAAATCATGCATATTATCGTATTCATATTTTTTATTCAATCATTACTAACACGTTTGTTCATCTTTTTAGCAATTTGTTTTATCGTTTGTTTTATTATACTAAAACAAATTTCACATGCTAAATTCAACTTTGACGTTAATTTTCATGCATTAAACCGACTTAGCAACCCATTCAATTCCTCGCATGTTTAGGGAAAACAATGTTTGCATATCATTCATCGTATTACTAACGCGCGTATTCAAAAATCATTCGATATCCTAGTAAAGGCCGCTAATGTGCGGGCGGGGTTGGGTATTCTTTATGAACTTCCCAACACGTACCCTCACCCCTTACTCAGAACCTCGGTTTCCGGATGTCCGAAACCATTGGCAACGAGAGTCATTCAATACACTATATCCGATCAAGTCGGTATCGGTATCAAATGCAAAGGGACGAACCCAATAAACTCCGACATCGGAAATGGGCCGTATTTTGTACACGGCCCACTACGACATAGAGTGGGTTTGAACGGGCCCGAACTCTCACAAAGTTCGGTGGTGAGTCCACTTCGATTTAAATTTCAATTCGATCCATTCTCATATGGAGATTCATTCGCCTCCCCAAACCCGCGTGTGGCCGCGTCGGGGTGGACCTATGTCATGTCCACAAAGTGCGAGAGCCCGGACGTAGCCAAGGCTAGTGGATTGCACCGACACCCTTATTCCTCCTTGACCTCCTAGACACCCTTGAACCCGACCTAACCCTAGTTCCCTCATATCGTTTCATTATTTGATTTTATTTTCTTTGCATTGTGTAGACACCCGCATTTTGACTGCCAGGTGTCTATGGTAGTTTCCAAAAAACACCCGATGATGATCGGACGCAAACGTGCTTTAACGCGCTCGAATATGGGCTCGAAATCAGTAATGTCTGGCATGGGCTTTTAGCAGAGTACAAATCTCACAAAACCGACCTCAAATTCAGGCCCAGTGGGCCGTTTCCAATAAAATGAGACTAATTTGGGTCAAAACCGTCACCGGAAATAAAACCGTCTTTTAGCGACCGAGTCAAAACCCGCTCAAAGTCGAATCCCGAGACGCAACCAGCCATGCATTTGTCGAAATTCAAAGTCAAAGCAAATCAAGACTAACTAAGTCAACAAGATCATATTCAAAATCTTCCCCTATTTAGCCTCCAACCGGTTTGACCCACTCGATCGAGTAAGCCTTTGAACCGGCCGAACCGGACTCGAACCGGGCACTCGATCGAGTGCACCCGCGCCACTCGATCGAGTGACCCTAAATCGGGGTATTTTTTCTATAAATACCCCATCACCCCACAACCATTTGACAACTCTTTTTCAACCCTTCTACCACCTAAAAAAACCCATCACATTTACAACATCTACACCATTCATCACCTTCATACACATACACATACATAAATCAAATCCCGAGATCAAAACTCGTAAAAGACCGAGAGCAAAACTCGTTAAAATCCACCTCTACAAACCATACACACCATCAACTCCTCCTACGTATCTCGATGCTCCCGCGCCCTTGCCGCCATTTGACGAGCCCTATTCCGAGAAGCAAAAGCACGTAGGTTGAGGGTGTAACACATCACCTCTTTCTTCTTTCTCTTTTCTTTTCGATTATATATATATATATATATATATATATATATATATATATGTATGTATATATATATATATGTATTATTATTATTATTATTATTATTATTATTATTATTATTATTATTATTATTATTATTATTATTATTATTATTATTATTATTAATTATACTAACTAACTTTTAATTTTATGTATACTAACATTTTATATTTTTGTACACTAACATTTTATTTTATGTCAATTAACATCTAACATTTTCATTATTCGCATACTAACCAATCTAACAATCTAACATTTAATTACCGTTATTTATATTCCGTCTTATATAATACCGCGTATAATTATTTAACAAAACTATTTTCAAAACGATCCGAGCAACGTCCGTTGAGGCTAAATTAATGATCGTAGGCCTTAAAGTCGAATTACGATATTAAAATGCCTAGGACTTAAGTTTGCAACGACGGTCGAATTTTCGGGTCGAATATGTTTAATTACGAATTCCGCCTAAAGTCTATTTAATCTCTTTACAAGTTGTACTGGAGGTGGCGCCCTTCGAGGTGCGCCGCCCTAAACACTTAAGGGCGTAATAGATCGTGGAGATTCGTCGTTAAATATGTCCGACCCCATTTCATTCAAAATATTATTCTAAAAGAATCATCAACAAATCGGATTAGAACGAAACCCGTTGACGCCGAATTAATTGTCACACGGTCCGAAAGGATTGATTACGACATTATGACGCGGAGGGAATCGATATTTGTTCTAGTCCGATCAAACTCAATTTTGCAAAATTCTCTTTAACTACTAGATAACGGTTCTATAACCGAATGTCGAGTAGGACGAGCCATCGAAATTTACACTAATATAAATTGGACAATATTTATATTTAGTGTAATTACATGTCAATTTCAAAATCAATAAATCGGAATCGCCACCTTTTCCGAATCGAGTAGCAACTCGAACAGAGGGCACTCGATCGAGTGCCTTGGCTCACTTGATCGAGTGACACCTCAAATAACAGGCAGAGGGTCCTCACGAAGGGCACTCGATCGAGTCTCTCCCATGACTCGGTCGAGTAGCCTTTATCATGCCTAAACCGTGAGCCTTCTAAATACCGTAAGCCTAATTAAATTCTTTTTACGACTTTAAGTCGTCACGTGTTAATTCAATCGCGTGATTCCTTATTCAAAACCCATACATTTTATTCTATTTTATTACTCTCACGACTTTGACTAACGTTTTATACGACTAGTCTTGTGTCGACGACTCCTTAGTCGTATCCGATGCATGACTAGTCTAGACACCAATCTTTCCATATGATAAGTCGGGACAAGGCATCGAGACCCGGGATCGAGCTAGCACCATGCTTCGGTCCCATATGCGAATTCGTATTAAAGTCTCCGTCCTCCGTTTAATGCACAATATAATGTGTATTTAATCGAACTTCGTCCATTAATTCAATTTACGGTCTAGCTTATATTTACTATTTACGGGTCCGTTTATAGTTAATATTTACCGTTTTCTAATCCAATTATTATATTATCGCTCGTAGTATTGTGAATTCCGGGTTGTATTCCGCCCGTGTAATTTGTAATTTATTTACGAGTTTTCTATTTTCGATGTTTGCCATTTATTGCCTTAAATGAACATCGCATGATAAATCACTTCGACAATAAATTAGATGCATTAAAATGACGTAGCTCACATTTAATTTGCGTGCTTAGAAAAAAACGTTGTTTGCATATCATTTCACCGAATCACTAACGCGCATATTAGAAAGTCAAATGATGTCTTAGTAGAGGCCGCTAAGTGCGGGCGGGGTTGGGTGTCCTTAGTGGGCTTCCCAACACGTACCCTAACCCCTTACTCAGAACCTCGGTTTCCGGATGCCCGAAACAGTTGGCGCACGAGAGTCATTCTTTACACGATTACCGGTATAGATGGTATCGGTATCGCAATGCAAAGGGACGAGACCAATAAACTTTAAAACCGAAATGGGCCATACTTTGTGTATGGTCCATAGCGATATAGAGTGGGCTCGAACGAGTCCGAACTCCCACAAAGTTCGGTGGCGACTCCATTTCGACTTAAATTTCAATTCGATCCATTCTCATATGGAGGTGCATTCGCCTACCCAAACCCGCGCCTGGCTGCGTGGGGGTGGACCTACGTCATGTCCACACATTGTTTTAGATATTAGACTCTAGTTTAGGACTCAACTCAAAACAATCAGCTTTGTTCGTCTTGAACCTAGTCTAGAACGCTAGCTTACTATAGTTTGACTTACCGTCTGTGAGGAATTTGATCTGACTTACCATTTGCTACCAAGCCTAGGTTAGTTGTTTTATCTTGATCGGTTGGGATTCATGACAAATCACTATCATCAGCTGGTGACTTATTAAAGAATTTGGGAGGTACCATGTATGTTTCGAAAAATGTAGGGGTACCATTTAGAATTCAAAATAATTCGGGGGTACCATGTTGAATTTCCCATTATATAAATGTTTAAGCTCAAAAATTTATAACTCAACTCAAAAACTTGTATAAGTTCAGTAAATATATACAAAAGCTCAACAACTTTGGACTTGATTGTACAATGCTATTGAGAACAAGATGTATAATCCTATTTTTCCTTCTATCTCAAGTCCTCACCCATTCAACTACTGACTCATTTTTCGATATATATTTTCCGGAACACTCACCTTATCCAACATTTTGTTGAGAATTGGCTCCTAAAGCCATATAGTCACATGTCCCACATTGATAAAAGAAGGGAAGATGTTCTACTTTATAAGTCAAAGGGTTACTCCCTCTATTGCCAATTGGTTTTAGAAGTGGAATCCTCTTGTCTTGTGAAGTGGACTCTTTCTGACTCTTGGGTGTGACCCAAGCTGTGGACATGGCAAAGTCCACCCCGATGCGGCCTCGTGCGGTTTTGGGTACGCGAATGAATCTCGTTGTGTGATTATATATTATCGGATTGAAATTTAAATCGAAGTTCCTTTTGCATAACGATACCGATGTTGATGAATTATCGAGTATCATATATCGAATGCCTCTCGTTACCAATGGTTTTGGGCGTCAGCTTGTGGGGTTTGTCCCTTTGCATAACGATACCGATGTTGAATTATCGAGTATCGTATATCGAATGACTCTCGTTGCCAATGGTTTCGGGCGTCCGAAAACCAAATTAAAGGTTCTGAGTAAGGGGGGAAGATACGTGTTGGAAAGCCCACAAAGAACACCCAACCCCGCCCGCACATGGCCACTACTAAGATATCAATTGATGTTTAAGTACACACGTTAGTAAGATGATGATGAAATATTATGATAAATATTGTTTTATGCTAGCCATGCAAAATATGTGTTTGCTACGTCGTTTAATGCATCTTAAAATATGTCGAAGTTGTTTTAGCATGCGGGTTCATTTTAAAGCGATAAATGCCACGCAATGAATTAAATAACTTGAAAATAGAGATTACAAGTTACACGAGGCGGAATACAACCCGGATTTCACAATACGACAAGCCATTATAATATCGAGTTAGAAACTGTAAATGTAACCTATAAACGGACTCGTAAATAGAAACGTAAATAGAAATTGTAAACCGAACGATAGGACAAACTCTGCTCAGTCGCGCATTATGTTGCGTTCTGATCAGAGGACGGAGGCTCAGGCACGTGAGCCGATGCGACCTGGAACTCAGGCGCCGGATTGGGGCGCCCAAACTGACAGTGTATGGTACCAAAGCGTGATGCTAGCTTGATCCCGAGGCCTCAAAATCTCCTCCCGACTTATCCTGCTGAAATATGACTGCCTTGATTTATCGAATATCGAGTTCGACTAGAGAGTCGTCGATATAGGATTAATATCCCAAGGCATTCACTCAAAGTTGTAAAAGGAAGATGAGGATAGAGTGAAAATATACACGAAATGTGGGTTTAAAAGAAAACACACGATAGATTGACACGTGTCGACTAGCGTCGCAAATATAATTCCCTAAGCGAAACTTATATCGTTGTTTGACTATTTCGTAAGTCGACGATACCTCGTTTTCACCTTCATTGGGTATTTGTACCTAATCATCCCAATTTATTATTTAGATCGAATGTATCAACTTAATACGAATAATGGAGACCTCAACCTACATGTCAATTGCTTCGAAATACGGGCTCGTGGAGTATTATCGTAGACACAGGGAGCGATTTTGAGGTATGTAGGAAGAGTTAGGGTGTGTTTTTGTGTTTTAGGATTACCGAACCCTTGTCGAATGAAGGGAGTAATCTTTTGAAATGGTTGAAGAGAGGTTTTTGGTCTCGATTTTTGTATTAAGAAATCAGAAGAAATGGTTTTCCGACCTCGGAATTGCTCTCGCACTTTTGAGCCGACATTCAGAAAAGTGACGAATTGCCCTTGAAATAGTATGCATAAGGGTGTATTTATAGAGTTTTGCGAAATGTTCTAACTTCGAAATTCAGGCGCCTAAAGGCTAACGCCTTGAAATTCAGGTGCCTCACTCGGGGCGACTCAGTTTTGAGGCGCCTGGGTTCAGGCAGTTGAAATCGCGCGTATCAAAAGTTGCTCAAAATACGGATCCGTGTTATTTGAGGTATGATTGGATACGGTTTGACTTTGATTTGATTGAGTATTTTGACGCTTTTATGGCTTACTTTGTTTTCGGGCTTCGATTTTGACCGGGTTTGACTCGGTCGACAAAGACGGTTTTGCCCCCGGTGGCATTTTGGGTTAAAGTAGCTTTATTTTATTGGAAACGAGCCACCGAGTCTAGATTTGAGGTCGGTTTTGAGAGATTTGTATTCCGCTAAGTGCCCACGTCGGATACTATTGATTCCGAGTCTGTATTCGAGCGTATTGATGCATGTTAACGTTCGATCATCATCGGGTGCTTTGGTGGAGACTGCTACAGACACGAGCAAGCAAAATGCGGGTGTCTACACAGGCCTGTTATGAATTTCACATTTTGAAAATAAAAACTTCATTAGTAATGTTATTAGTAAAATGAACAAGTATCCTACAAACCACTACGTTTTCCTCGAGTCATCAATAAGTGAACTCCTTGACAATTACTATGTACTTGTTCTCGTTAAAATTATACGCCTTCCGGTTTTATTTATTGTTACATTTCATGAATATATATCAGGTATATTCTATTAAAATGTGACAATAAATAAAATCGGAGGGAGTATACCGTTGTATCATGCAACAAAGATAAAAATGAATTCCTCCGTCTTCTTGAATTAAACCTCATGTCTTTTTTTTTTTGGTTTTTCTACGTTGTACCCTTCTATTTTTCCGTTTTCTACCATGTATCCCTTCTATTTTCTAAACTCCTACTTATACCCTGCAGTTTATTAATTTCATTAAACGTGAATTAATCACAAATATTCTACTAAAAAAACTCTAATTAATCTCCATCTACGTACGTCTCATATGTTCTCTCCAAATCTAATTTCCATGCATTGTTTATGATATTTTCTTCATTTTATCATAATTCTTTCCCTCTTCTTTACCTGTCTTTAAAATTCATGATCATACAACATTAATGTTTTGTTTGTTAATGTGATTGAATTAATTTCGTTAGAAATCACTAAAATATCGTTATTTTAAGCAAAAGAATAAGCTGATGAGGAAAAGTTAGAGAGAAATCAGTAACGTAAAAAAAATAAGAAGTTGATGTATAAAAGAGAGAAAATAACAGACATTAATGAAATTGAGACTTTTTGAGAAGAGTTAGGGAAAGTGGGGGGAAAACAAGTCAACGTTGTCAAAACTAGCCATGTCACGGCGTAAATATTGTCATGTCATCTAATTAGCCGAAAATTAGATGGATAATTGTGATTAGATCACATTTCATGAAGTTTTTGATAAATTATATGGATATTAGTGAGGCTTTAGAAAATAAAAAGGATACATGATAGAAAACTAGGAAAATAGGGGTACAATTAGGGGTGTTCACCGGTCCAAACCCGGACCGGTTTGACCCGCGGACCGGAAACCCCAAAAACTCAAACCCGCGGACCGGACCGGTTACAAAGAAACCCGGACCGAACCGGACCGAACTCTATTAAGACCGGACCGTAAAAATACACTAAATTTGATATTTTTTTAAAGTGTGGACCGGACCGGACCGGACCGGAGACCGGTCACCAAATTTTTTGCGACCCGGAGACCGGACCGGTACGTGCCCCGGTCTGGACCGACCCGGACCTTACGGTCCGGTCCGGTCCGGGTTAATTTTTGAACACCCCTAGGTACAATGTAGAAAAAAACCTTTTTTTAAGGGAAATGGATCCATGGACCTAATTCAACAAGATAAAATTAAGTTAGTTTGAGATATTTTTATTTATAGAGTGGTCACAAACTATTTTTTAATATAAATTATAAATTTTTATTTAAATCATACGATACAATACACAATAATTATTGATATACTCCCTCCGTTCATATCCAAATGGTACGTATTTTTTTTTGGACCGTTCAAATTCAATTATTGTACATTTAATACTCCCTCCGTTCCATTGAATAGTATACATTTGCTTTTTTGACACTATTTATAAGTAGGATGAATTTTCGATATAACTTCTAATATATAAGATAAAATATATTCATGTGGGATCTTGTTGAAATCGTCTAATCGAATGCATTTCGAATATCAAATTTTTATAACTTTTAGTAATACGTAGCTAAAGATATAGACAAAAGGAAACGAGTATCGACATACGTGTATAAAGCAAATGGATACAAATGGTTGGAACGGAGGGAGTAATATTTTAGAAAAAATGAATTTTTGTACAAAAGTTAAACGTACCACTTGAATATGAACAAGTATTTATTTAGGAAAAATAATATCGTCCAAAATCAAAAGATGATTAAATTCGGAATGATGTGCAGCTAAAGCCATAGGGTACAAGTGTAGACAAGTTATAAAGCCATCGATATGCCTATAAAATGCCCCACACTCCCTCTTCACTCACTCCCCTTCCCCCTTTCCTTCCTTCCTTCCCCCACAAATATATTCAACCCTCTCTCTCTCTCTCTGTCTCTCTTTCACTATATCAAACAACAAACAACAAACAGACAAACACACTCACACACCAACATAACCGTCTCACAGTTTTATCCTCACAATTTTTCGTCAACAAAATCCCCGACTTCAACGGAAAATGGAGACGATTCACGAAATCGACACGATTAAAATGGAGAAGGCGAAGGCGATGCGCCGATATAGAACATTCCAGAAGATCGCTAACATTTTCCGATCACTCGAACTTCTCCTCGCTGTTTTGCTCACTTTCATCTGTATTTCCTGGACTTCCTCCTGTATTCCCACCATTATTCGGTTTTCCGGCGAGTTTCTCCGACGGTTAGCGTCGGTTTTGTTCTGTCCTCACTTCGTATTCGTCCTAGGTAACCTCATAATAATCACTCTCTTCGCCAACTCCTCATTCTCCGTTAAATCAGCCGAAATTGATGAAGATTCCAGCGAGTTTCCGCCGGAAATCATCGTCGACGCGGTGACCGAATCACCGCCGGCCGCGGAGAAGGTGTATCGGAGGAGTCAGTCGGCGACGGCGGTGGAGGTGATGCCGGTGGTTGAGAAGAGGGAGCTACGGCGGTCGGCGACGGTGCCTCGTCGGAGTAGGGAGGTTAGAGTGGCGGTGGATGAGGATGAGGATGAGGCGAGGAGGAGGTTTAAGGAGGATGAACTGAGTAATGAGGAGTTTAAGAGGAAGGTTGAATCGTTTATTGAGAAGCAAAGGAAGTTCTTAAGTGAAGAAACTAGTATGACCTTAGTTTTAAGCAAGTAATTAATTAGTAACTCCGTAATTTTTAAGGTAAAAGGGAAAGCCACGTGAGATTAATGGAACAGAGGATCGAGGATTAATATAAGTGTCAAAAAAGTATTTAATTTTTGGCACTTATATATAAAGCAATTTTCAATTCTACGTAATTATATATGTTTATAATCTCTATGCCTTATAAGGTGTAATATATTAATTTCTACTCCGTTGTTGATCGTAGTATAATTTATGTAACTAATTACTCTGTATATAACTACTCGTATAATATACTATATATTACTCCAGTAATTACGTTATCTATCCGTAAATTACTCCATATATCATAAGTCGTGACTCGTGAACTAGTACGTAATTACTACTCATATTCAAAATGATGAGCTTTTTTGTGTTACATATGTTTGAATAACTAGTGCACGTTTTATAATGACATTATCACACACAATAGTGAATACTACTGATAATCAACAACAACAACATCAAAGCTTTAGTTGAAATAAATTTGGGATCGGCTAACCTAAATCAATATATATCGATCGTATTAATAACCAATAATTAAAATTAAAATATTTATAATTTGTTAAAATTTTGCGTTTAACATAAAAATATGCATGGTACTCGGTAACTCCGTATTACTTATCATCATTAGTTTTAGTACTTGTAGTATAAAATGAATAGGTTGATAAAGGGGGAAAAACTTAATCTTTTAGTTAATACAGTATTAAACACTTCTTAATTAAGCTAAATTGAGAGTTTAATTTGGAGGGGAACTTTTTATTGCATTGTATTCTCAAATTTTTAATTTATAAGGGGATTTAGTTTTACAAGATAAGATACCTAATGTTATTTATCTCAAATCTTATTACTCCGTAGTATTATTATTCTTTTTGATTGTATCGCACCCATACTATTTCTTCATAAAATTATACGAGTAAATAATACCACAAAAAATCATCTTCTAGATAGTTTATCGTTTATTTTATTTAACTTATTAATTTGGATCCGCCAATGGCTGTAAGCATCCGAACATGCATGGAATATGGATGAGGCCTAACCTAAGGGATTATGATTTTGGCACATATTTATATATTCTGCTGCTTCCAGAAAGTTTGTTTAGATCATTAGATGATCAAGTTATTCAAGTATATGGATTATGGACTAATCTAGATCTAGACATAACAAAGTAATGAATCATACTCCATATTGATTTACAGCCACAAATTATGCTATATGTTTCCCACATATATATTCTCTTCCTTCTACATATATACTGTCTTTAAGGAATAAGCATATTTCATATTCTACTGACCTCAGTTGTGCTGAGGTTCTAATTTCGTTTTAATGTTGAACGGAAAATAATCTAGTGATTTTTTCCTCCATGGAACTGCATCAGTTGAATTGTAAATAATACGGAGTATTTGATGATAAGGTGTTATATATATTGATATATGAAGCATATATTAAGAGAATTGGACTATACCAAATACAATTAATGTTAAGCTATCTAAGCTTTAAGATAGGAGACTACAATAAGATAGATACTATACTGAATATTTCTTAGACCCAGTGGTTAGGACCAGGTGCTCTAGCACAATAGATCTCACGGTCGAATTCCTCCCCCTATATTGTAATGCGATTAAGTGTGCTCTTTGTTGAACCAAAAAATAAAATAAGATGGATAATATGATATATATATCTATACTAATATATAACTAGTTTAGGCCCCGTGCAATTGCACGATTCGTGTAAGGTCTCACGTATTAAGAAAGTAAATAATATTAAATGGTATAGATTTATGAAAACAATTAGTAGTCAATATACCGTCTAATTTTAAATGGACGTACTGTGTTGCAACTTAACGAAAATCACATTAAATCTAAAATCGTAAAAACTTTCATTGGTAGGTCTATTTTAAGATTTTTTTTGTATTTAAAATTAGCCTATCATGCATTTAGGCGGGAAAATTTTTGACGTGAGCCTGACACGTGTCCATTCCCTCTTTATTGGTTTCTCAATTAGTATATAATAATAATAATAATAATAATAATAATAATATGAAATGGTAATTTTCTGCAAAAAAAAAAAGGATAATTTTGTTTGATTATCCTAAGTACTCTAGGATATTAGCTCAATTTTGACTGATGTAATCTAGTGAGTAAGTCTTTTGCATAAACTTTGTAATTTCACATCTTCTGATATGAAATGATAATTTTCTACAAAATAATAATAATAATAATAATAATAATAATAATAATAATAATAAAGAGTAAAGGATAAAGAATACAGAAACCACACATTTGGTTTTTTGGCGCCAAATACACTTTCTTAATATATCACATTTTCCATATTAATCTAATACTCCATATTAATGAGATATTTTGGTATATACTTTCTTAAAACGACATAGCCACAAGTTTAAAATATTCTGATAGTAATGTAATTTATTTAAACGAGTTAAAATATCTGAAAATAGGGTAGGTGTACACACCTGCGAATAAAACAATTTATCACGTTTATTGTAGTTGAAATTATTTCCATATGATAATCGATTATATATAGATTAAACATTGTCGAAAATATCCCTATTACACAATTTTCTAAAATATAAACAAATATACATAAATTTAAACATTGATAAACCGAGAATCAGACAAGAAAAGGGAGAAGATTAACTGATATTTTTGTATTGAATTATCAAACTAATTACACATGTATATATATAATACTACAAAGATATGCTAAGATGTATGTTCCCTATATACAAGATAAGAAAATGGAAACAAGATAATTTTGTCTACCTACAAACACGGTAACAAATCAAGCTAATGTGTATAGAATATCTCAATACTCCCCCTCAAGTTGGAGCTGTTGGCAAACCAATGCCCAACTTGAACTGTAAGTACTCAAACTGTTTGCTCCCGAGAGCCTTGGTAACATATTGGCTATTTGTTCATTAGTTCCAATGTCCATAGTGGCAATGTTTCCTCGTACCAAATGTTCCCGAAAAAAAATGACTGTCTATCTCGATGTGTTTCGCCCTATCGTGAAAGACGTGATTTTTTGCAATGTGAATTGTCGCTTCGTTGTCACAATATAATCGCATCGGTTATGTGTGAAAATTTCCCAATGAAGCTAAGAGAGTCTTTACCCAAATTAACACGCTTGTTGTTGCATCCATAGCTCGGTATTCCGCCTCGGCCGATGATCTAGACACTGTAGCTTGCTTCTTCGTCTTCCATGAGATGGGTGCCTTACCGAGTGCTACATAATACCCTGTTAAAGACCTCCTTGTTAATGGACAACTCGCATGATCCGAGTCAGAATATCCATATATAGCTGAAGACTAGAATTTCCATCAACCACTATTCCCTTGTTGGGACACCCTTTTACATATCGAATGACCCGTAACAACGCATCTCAATGTTCCTTCCTAGGCTCGTTTACAAACTGAGAGAGTATATGAACCGTATATACCAGGTCAGGCCTTGTTATCGTCAAATAAACCAATTTTCCCACCATTCGTCTATACTTCATAGTGTCTCGTAGCACATACCCCTCTGCCAGAGCCAACTTATGGTGTTGTTGTATCGGTGTCCATGCCGGTTTTGCATCTAGCAATCCTGCTTCCTTAATGATGCCTAACGCATATTATTGTTGACACAAGAACATACCTCGACGCCCTATTGCTACCTCGATCCCTAAAAAATACTTTAGTCGCCCGAGGTCTTTGATCCCAAAATTTCGATCGAGAAATTTCTTAAATAAATTACTCGCCTTCATATTATTACCCACAAGTATCATATCATCGACATAAACTAATACACCGATGAAAATGTCATCTCGATTATAAGTAAAAAGAGAGTAATCGGCCATGCATGGATTGTACAAATCCATATATATACTCGTAACGCCTCTGCTAGTTTAGCGAACCAATTTCTCGATGGCTGTTTCAACCCATATATCGATTTTAATAAGCGACATACCTTGTTGGGATTCTTCTAGGAGAAACCTTGGGGAATTTTCATGTACACTTCCTCATTGAGGTCTCCGTACAAAAACGCAATATTCACGTCTAATTGCTCAATAGACCATTTTTTCGATTGAGCCACTGCTAGTAAACATCTAACACTTGTCATCTTTGCTACGGGAGCAAATGTCTCGTGATAATTGACCCCTTCATCTTGTGTAAACCCTTGTGCTACTAGGCGAGCCTTGTATCTTTCTACAGTTCCATCAACCTTGTATTTAACTTTGTAGACCCATTTGCAACCAATGGGTCGTTTGCTTGGAGGAAGGTCGACTATCCTCTAAGTCCCATTTATTTCGAGGGCTTCAACCTCTTTTCTCATAGCATCTACCCAACGCTCTTGCCCTTCGTCGCTTCCACATAATTGGACGGTTCTTTGTGGCTCGAAACTGCAGCAAGGAAACTCATATGTGCAACAGAGAATTTAATAGTAGTAACGTAATTAGCTATTGGAGAACGTGTACCTTTCTTTGAAGAACTAGACTGAATTGAGTGAGTTGCGTCCGTGGAGTTTATTATTCGAGTCAACTTGCACACATAGTCTTTCTTCCAATATGGTTCTTGCCTTTCTCTGGCTCCCCGGCCTAACGTAACACTCGTATTTTCCGTCTCGATACTCTCCTGCCCTTCTTCATTGGTGGGTTGGTCTTGTTCTTGAGTGGGTGTATTTTCAGGGACACGAGTCCCTGTTAATACTCCCTCGGGTTCTTGCCCGTCACTTGAGCCTTCCCATATATCATGGATCTAATAGATCCCGGTGCTTGCCGGGACTTCTAGGTTTCCATTGATAGTGTTAGGTTGATTCAAATCTTGCCTTTCATGTGTGTCTAAAGGAAACGTGTTTTCGTAGAATACTACGTCTCGAGACACAACTACTTTTCGTTCCTTGAGGTCATACACCCTCCAACCCTTCTTATTGTGAGGATATCCTAAAAATAGGCACCATTTTCCCCGTTCGCTAAATTTATCCTTTCTTTTGTCTTTGTTATGTATGTAACACAATCATCCGAAAACCCGTAAATTATTAAGTTTCGGTTGTTCTCCAAAAAGGACTTCATATGGAGTTTTTCCATTGAGGACGGGAATGGGTGTTCGGTTTATTAAGTTTGTGGCCGTTAGAACGCACTCCCCCCAAAACATAACAGGCAACTCGGCTTGAAATTCTAGTGCTCTAGCTTTTTCAAGGATGTGTCGGTGCTTACGCTCTACTCTCCCGTTTTGTTGGGGTGTGTCTGTATTGCTAGTTCTCCAAACTATCCCCTGTTCTTTGTAAAAATCAAGTATTTGTCCCGACAAGAACTATGTGTCATTGTCACTTTGCACGATTTGTACTCGTTTATTGAACTGGGTTTCTATCATGCGACAAAAGTCTTTTAAAAGGTGGTTGGCCTCACCTTTATCTGTCATAAGGTATACCCATACCCCCCGACTACAATCGTCAACAATAGTGAGGAAATAATGTGCCCCGGACAAGCTTTTGGTTTTATATGGACCCTAAATATCACAATGTATTAGGTCAAATAACTCAATACTTCTTTTATTATTAAGGGAAAAACGAGAACGGGTTTGTTTGGCCCGACAACATGAGTCACAAACAGTGTCTTCGTTCTATGATAATTTATTACCAACAAGACTTGAAAATTGAGAGAGAATATTACTTGACGGATGGCCTAGCCTCTCTTATGCCACAGGTCGCTATCCTTGGTAACGATCGTGCGTGCAACCAATGTCTGTTTGCGACCTTTGAAATAATAAACCCCGTCCTTGTGCTCACCCAAGCCAATCTGGTTCTTCGTAGATCGGTCCTGTATAACACAATTATTAGCATCAAGCGTTACTACACAATTATTTTCCATAATGAGTTGTTGTACGGAAATTAAATCGCAAGTGAGAGATGAAACATATAGAACATCCTGTAGGACAAACTTGTGACTTATCGTCACTTTTCCGTGCTCGTCGGCCAATATTTGCGCCCCGTCAGGGAGTCTTATGGTTGAAGGAGCACGCTTCCAAATATTCTCGAGTAATTCACGTTTACTCGTCATGTGATGTGATGCACCACTATCCAATAACCATTCTCCCATGGATAAAATTTTACCTGATAATTTGTCGTTTCCGTCGGGGCTCACCGTCAATAAAGTACGGAGTCTTTCAATTTCTTCTGCCGTGAAGTTCGAACCTTGGCCGTTTGACATTCCCACTCCTTCTCCATTATTAGTGGTTCCTCCAACTGCATTAGCATGATGTACCGGTGGTTTCGAGCCGATCAAACGCCCACCATTGAAGCCTCCTCTGTTCGCATTCGCTCCTCTGCCTCCTCGTCTGTTCTTTCCACAACCTCGGCCCAACCCAGTGGGTACCCGTGCTTGTCATAGCAATTGTCCTCTTCGTGGTAGAATTTACCACACCAGTTACTTTGAGGTGCATTCGTATCATCGAACTCTTTTCCCCATGTCCTGCCACGTCCTCGACCTCCATGTGTGCTTGATTGTTTTGACGGACATGGCCATATCATTGCGTTCTTCCTTCATTCCAGTTACAGCATGATGTCGTTCTTCTCGTAGCACTCAGGAATAGGCTCGACTCAAAGAGGTAATAGAATCCTCCATGAGTAGGTTCGAGCAAATATTTCCATATAGTTGGGTGTTTAATCCCATTAGAAACTGATGAACCTTCTCTTCTTCTTTCTCCTTTGTGATGGTCGTTCCGGCTCCACAGGTACATTTGGGTATTTGGCTATACTTGGCCAATTCATCCCACAAGGTCTTGAGTTGAGTATAATACTTAACTACTGACATTGATGCTCCTTGTTTGCATTCTGTCAGGTCACACTTCAATTGATGGACTCTTGGTGCGTTTCCAGCAGAAAACCGCTCCTTGAGTTCCGTCCAAATTTCTGCGACTGTTGCCGAGAAGGTCATGCTAGGATGCAATTTTGGGTCGATAGCATTCCTTAGCCACGCCTTGATCATGGTATTACATTGTCGCCATGCTACGGATTCTGGGGTTTCATTTTCCCAGTCCTTAACAATTGGTTTCTTAATGTCCTCATCAAGAAAACCGAGTTTGTTCTTGGCATCCATCCCATTACGTACCGCATCTGCCCACATTTCGTAATTTTCACCATCAAACAACGTCTGTGTTATTGCTGTTGCTGGGCTGTCCGATGGATGAAGATATAATGGGGAAGACATTGGAATTGCCTTCTTTCCTTCTGCTCCTATCATCTTGAAAATTGTCTCTTTTTTTTATTTTTTTTTGTTTTGTTTGTGTGTGAGATAATTGGATCTACTGCTCTGATACTATTATAAAACGAGAATCAGACAAGAAAAGGGAGAAGATTAACTGATATTTTTGTATTGAATTATCAAGCTAATTACATATGTATATATATATAATACTGCAAAGATAAGCTAAGATATATATTCCCTATATACAAGATAAGAAAATGGAAACAAGATAATTTTGTCTACCTACAAAAACGGTAACAAATCAAGCTAATGTGTACAGAATATCTCAATAAACATTTTTTATATCCGTATAACGTAAGCTAATCTGTATAATCACTGATAAAATAACATGAAATAGATAAAAAAAATTATATCTATAAAATATATTAGTATCAGGTAAGTTTCATCTAATGTAGTACTCGATCCGTGTATATTATACAAAGTAATAACCAAACTTCTTTGAAATATATTAAAATTGAAGAATATAACACATCTATCTATACTTCTATATAATACAATAACTAGGGTATGAGTTGTTCCCTAGTGCGGATCCCCGTCCCATTTTTGTGTCCCACCCGTGTGCCACACATACACGGGATGACACATCAACAAGTTATAATATTTGCTGGGTATTTTATTTATACAATAGACGAGGTGTCATCTCGTGTATGGTGTGACACATAGAGTGGGACACAAAAATGAGACAGAAGATCCCCACTGGTTTTTCCCGCACAACTGAACCTCTCAATCTATATATGAAATCAAAATTAAATATGTAAAAATATTACTACCATATATTCATACCATACCACAAGAGCAAACAATTACTCTCTAAATAAACAATTCACACTATAACTTCACATGACTAATAAGCACCTAATTAAAGGATTTTAATCCCTAAATAACAACAATTAGTCCCTAAATAATAGCAACAATGGTGTTGCGTTCTTGTAAAAAATAATATGCAATATGTATATGATGGCACTCATATTACGTATTCTATGTATGTATGTATGGCAAGAATAACCATAATCTTCTCCCTTCTCCCAAAAAACCCTAGCCTCCAAAAAAAAAAAAAATCTTGAAGCTACCACCTTTAATGGTGGTAAGCCCCCAATTTTAATTAATTATACCGCTTTAATATTAGTATTAGTAATATTATAATTATAATAAGTTCTCTCCTTTTGGAGAGTTTCGCCCCCATCAATTGATGGGTTCCGCTCTCTCTTTTAGGAGAGGTGTTGAATCTATTATAGCAGAGAGGACGCGGAAGATCAGTACCACAATCGTTCATCACGTGGTATCTCAATTTATGTCAGACTGGCGGCTACAATCTATCAGGTTAGATGAAATTGATTTTCTTCAAAACCTTAGAAGATCCAAAGACCCTCTTGTGAAAAGCTGTATCATTAAACAGCGATATGTTGAAAGAGGATGTGCAGAAGCGGAGATCAAAATCTTAGTGAGAGATCTTTGTTTTAAAGAGAATTTATTTTACTCAAATTTTATAGTTTTGTATCCATTCAATTTCGATGTAAGTTGTAGATGGTATATGACTTTTTATTAATGAAATGATCTATTCGCTCAAAAAAAAATGTATGGCAGTATGTATATATGAGATATTTATCAATCACTAACGATATGTGATAGTAATCCTTAGAAAAAAAATTCTACCATATGGATTCAAATCACCTAAGCAGCAAGAATACGATGGAACCGATATTATAATATGTTATCCTAAAATTTAAATCACTTAGATCAATCAATATATTAATTATAAATTCAATCAAATTACGTAATAATAGTACATGATTAATTATTATTATTATTATTATTATTATTATTATTATTATTATTATTATATAAAATAAAAATCAATTATCGTGTATAAACACATCAACTAATAATATTATGAACAAATACCATAACTAAGCACCTAATTAAAAGGTTTTAATCTCTAAACAATAGCAATTAACCCTAAATAATAGCAACACTGGTGTTGCATTCCCGTAAAAATAATCCTAGCAGATAAAATATATATATGTATGACAAGAATAAAATATGCATTACATATGTATAGCAACATTACTTCTCCCTCCGTACCCCTAAGATCTTCCCACTTTTATTCATTTGTGAGGGATATAATATCGAAGTGGAAGATCTTAGTGGTACGGAGGGAGTATATAATACCCTTCCGGACACTATTTTTTGCCCAATTTCATTAAAATACTCCTCACAAATATTGAGGTAATGGGGCAAAAAATAATGTCCGGAGGGAGTACTATATACCAATCTAAATTATATCAAACATATAATGACAACCATATTACGGACTGCATGTATGTCAAGAATACTACAAATAATAATAGCAAGAATACTACTCCGTATATAATATTATAGCGAGAAAACTATAGAAATAATAGCAAAAAATTACGGTATCCATATTGATGAGGGTCGGAAGCCTGCACTGGGTCGCCTGCCCAGCAGGCCCCAAGGCGACCCGACCCGAGAAACCAGAGAACCTGCCCAACAGGCTGTCAGGATAGATCACCAAGGAACCCCCAAGGGGTAGCTTCGGATATATAATCGCCTGCCCAAGCAGGGTGATACAGCCCACCAAGCAGGGCTGCAAGACCCCCTGCCCGCCTGCCCCCAAGGGACTTTTCCCCCAGGCAGGGCAGGGGTTAGCAGGGGCCTCTCCGTCTTTTCGCCTAAAGGTAAGGGAGAATGAGTGGACAAAATGGGACCACGTGTCGCTTCACCATCCACCCATTCTCCTGCTCTTTTTCCCTCTCTTCCTCTCTCTTGTGGGAAGGTATATATACTCTCCCATTTCCCACTTGAAAGAGGTTGGATTTTCTCTCTCTAGACTCTCACTCTAAAAAACGCCACCTAGCTCCTCACGAACTAGGTTCGTCAAGGCATTTCACAGACTGACTTAGGCATCGGAGAGGGTTCCCTCGGACACCTCCGAGGCCCTGTGCGTTCACTGTGCAGGGAGCAGGCTCGATCCACCGGGAAAGTCTGATCACCAGAGTGGGAGAAAGGAGAGGTTCAAGGAAGTCGGACGAATAGTAACCAAACGATATCTTGGACATTAGGAACCCGAATTCGCAGTCGGGTTAATTGTTTCCGTACCGGAACAATTTGGCCGTCTGTGGGGAAGAATACGGTTGTACCCACGAAATTACCCACAAAATCAACCTTTCTCAAATACAAAATTAGCCAATTACAACAAAATATGCCTGGAATCGTTGACGCCAGTTCAGGGGCGGGCCCGACGGTCCCACCAACGGCTCCCCTGTACGGCATGCCGTTCCCAGAAAAGACACCCGCTGCCACAATCCCAGGAGTGGGGCGGGCAAGCTTGCACGGAGCGCCTGGTAAGGATGTCACTGTCACGGCTGGGCAGGGGGCACACTCGAGGCAGCCCCTCAACCTCACCCTTGCTCAGATGGTGCAGACAACGGCCTTCTTCTCGGCGATGCTTAACCAGGAATTTACTCCGGAGGATCTGGTAGGCAGGGTCGCCACGACTCCCAGGCAACTCCACTTCAAAAGTGGGGAAGGAGCTTGGGGCTCAAAGCGAACCGCCGCCAGAAAAATCCAACGGAAGGCGAAAAAAACAACACAGGTGTATGCTCAAGCGCAGAGGCGCATTACAGCAGGCAACCAGGAACCGCCTGTTCAGCAGGCGTTCTCCATACACACGACAGAGTCCACCGCTGCTCGCAAAAAAAGAGGTTTATCCCAAGACCTTCAGGACTGGATGAGGCATAGGGAGCCTGTGTCCAGACGCCTGAGAGAAAGACCGGGCGACGTCTTCTCCAGGCTGACGCTGGTGGCAGACTCGCAGGTAGCACCAGGCCTGTCCAGAAGCCTCCAGTCAAGGCTCAACCAGGGACAGCCCATTGGGTCGAAGCATCGTCAGGGGGACAATCTCGAGCCAGCTCAGAAGAAGCGCCCACTACACCGCTCCCCTGATAGATGGGACGACGAGGGAATCAGCAGGCAACCGCCCCGACACAGTTCCCCTGGTAGTCGGAAACCGACCCCCGACAGGGGGAGAGAATACGGTTACCACTCCACGGGGAGCAGGTCGATGATGGCAGGAAGGCCTACAAAAACCCCTCTTCACCCAGAGGTGCAGGGATATCCAATCCCCAAAATTAAGATGCCCTCTGTTAAATTCGACGGCACGACTGACCCGGAGGATCACCTGGCGGCGTACGAGAGTCATATGGACATGTATGACGCTGACGACGCGGTTTGGTGCAAGATCTTTCCAACCACCCTGGTGGGCCTGGCCCAGGGTTGGTTCAGAGACTTGCCGCAGGGATCCATCAGTTTTTTCATTGAATTGGCAGGGGCCTTCCTAGATCAATACGCTGGAAACAAGAGGCGTCGTCTTACTCGGTTCGATCTAATGACCCTCAGGCAGAGGAAGGGTGAGACTGTTAGGGAGTACCTGAAGAGGTTTGACTTGTCCTTCCAACAAGTCAAAGAGATAGACGATGCGAAAGGGACGTACGCACTAACTAACTCCCTGCTCCCTGGAGAGATGAAAAACCAGATGATTAGAGCCCAGCCGGAAACTCTGGCCAAGGCAAGAAAAATCGCAGAAGGGTTTATGCTACAGGAAGAGTTCCACAGCCTGCCGGCTACCCCTGTAGGCCCTACCAGACAGCAGGGGGGACCACAGGGTGGACGCGGCAGGAATGAGTCGGGGAAACAGAGAGTCGAGGAAGGGGATACCCCTAAAAAAGAGCGGAATGTCTACCAACCTAGATTCGACAGCTATACAGCCCTCAACAAGTCCAGGGCAGAGATTTTCGAACTAGAAAAGGAGACTGCTAAGTGGAACCGTACGAGCAAACCACGCAGCCCAAAAGGGGACCCCAATAAGTTCTGTACCTTTCATGATTGCGTAGGCCACACCACTGAGGAGTGCCGTCACCTGAAGGATGAGATCGAGAAGCTAATCAGGAATGGCTGGCTGGCTGGCTAACTACGCAGCAAGAAATAAGACTCAGAAGGAAATGCCAGAAAAACCCGAAGGCTCGGCACAGAATCGCCTGATAATCCATGTGATATCAGGCGATGCAGAGGGCCAAGTCAGCAGAAGAAGCCAGAAGAGGCAGATTCGTGAGTTAAAAAACCAAATTTGTTATGCTGAAAGGGCGGGAAGCCCAAGGGGTATGACGCTAAGCATCACCCCTGAGGATGCAGGGCGAGTGGTGTATCCCCATAGCGACCCCTTGGTACTGTCCCTGGAGATCAGCAACCACATCGTGCGAAGATGCATGGTGGATATCGGCGCATACACGAACCTGCTATACAAGGATGTGATAAGTGTAGTTTGTAGTGCCTATTTGTTGTGTTTTGGTCTCATTTTCCTTGTGGAATCGCTCCTTGGGAGCGGTTTATGGGCTTCTTATGCTTCCTTTAGTTCGTTTCAGGTTCCCGAGACCGATTTGGAAGAGTTGGAGCGATTCCGACTCAATACATACATATTTTGGAGCCAACGAAGTAAAGGAACGATGACTCGATGCCTTGGAATCGAGCCCGAGACCTTGGGACCCAATCCCGAGTCCCGAGAATCGGCGAGAAACCCATGAGAGGCAAGGAGGGACCAAAGAGCTCTTAAGGGAGGCCTACAAGACCCATCCCGTTCGGGATGGCCTCATCCCGTTCGGGATGAGGTGCGCTCTGTAGAAGACCACTATGAGCCCATCCCGATCGGGACCAACCCGTCCCGGTCGGGATGACAGGGCCGTCCCGATCGAGATGATCCCGTCCCGGTCGGGACCGTAGACCTGCAGCGCGACTTCTTTTATTTCTTCTCCTTCATTCTAGTACCCATATATATACTCCCTTCTTGTATTAGTAACAGATCTTATGAGAGTTTAGAATTCCTTAAGCCTCCAAAACCCTAGATTAGTTCTACACACATTAGTTTAATCTCTCTTTAATTCTTAGTTAATCATTGTAATTAGTTCTTGGATTAAGGGGATACTTGAAGATTGTTCCAAGCTTGACAACCTTGGGATTTTATTTGGGTTTCTTATTAATACAAGATTGCATCTTCTCATCATCTTAGTGTTGGTATAATCATCTTTACTCTTAATCTTGTTTATTTAATCTTGTTTGAATCTTTTCATATTGTTATTGTTATTGTTCATATTGTTTATGATGAATGTTTGGATGTTAGGTTTGATTTCTCTTATTATTGTTGTGATTAGCTTGATAATGAGTGAGTAGTTTCTTTGTGGGGTTAGTAGAGGGATTAGGGGTAGATTATGGTTGATTAGGGTTGATTATGGGAAAAGGGTGAATCTTTGTTGTTAGTCACATTGTGGGCACTCTATGTGTTTGTTGATATGCTTGTGTGAGTAGTAGTAGCCATGCTTCCCATACTTGTGTTCATCTTCATATTGTTTGTCTACTATGTGGTCATGTTGAGAATAGTCATAGTCACGAGAGTGCCGACTAGGGTCTAAGTTGCGAGAGCCCGGACCCACCTTGACATCGGTCTAAGTTGCGAGAGCCCGGACCGACTCTAGCAATTAGGAGACACCTATACCCTTGATCACCCCAATTACCCTTCTACTCCTATGAACCCGACCTACCCCACCTCCTTTCCATATTTGAGTTCACCTCCTTAGTTAGCCATAGTTTTGTTTTAGATAATCATTGCTAGTCTAGTTCTTACTCCTCTTCTATCATAGTTTTCCAATTATCGTCTCTTTGTATTTGTTTGGTAGCATAGTCTTGTTGTAGGCCGACCTAGTCTAAAATTTGCCACACCGTCCTCGTGGATACGATCCCGACTTACCCTAGCTACCCACTAGGTGTAATCGGTAGTTTATTGATTGGTTGGGATTCACGACAAATCCCTACCATCAATTTGGCACCGTTGCCGGGGACGGTGCATTGTTTAGACTTAGTTTGCTTATTTCTAGACTTAGTTACCCTTCTTTGTGTTCTCCCATCTTCTCTTGTGAATATTTTCTAGTTTTTCTTCTTTTCTTAGCTTTCTTTTCTCTTTGTCTCTAGTTGTGCTTGTTTATTGTCGTTGCCTAGTGCCCATAAAGCATTAGGTGTTCTCACGTTTGTTCTAGTGTGTAGTGCATGCCTAGGAGGGGAGGCGACTTCTATCTCTTTAATCCAGAGCCGGAGAGACTCTTTCGAGCCATTCGCCAACGGACGATTAACCGGGTTAGAATCTCTCAACCGAGTGCAAGCAATACTCATCAAGGGCAAGCCCAAGGAGCCGACTTGAACAATCCACATCGAGAGACGGCCGAAGGGAATTTCGTAAATCCTTTTGGTGATTCTTCTTCTCCTAGTTCCCCCTCTTGATCAACACCACCATCTTCTCCCTTATATCCAAGAATGCCTATGTTTTCCTCTCACTCCACATTCACCGAGGATGTCTTGCCGGGACCGAGTGCATTACCGGATACTTATACCGGGAATTTTGTGGTGAAGACTCATTTTATCCAACTTGTGGAGAGGAACCAATTTAGTGGGTTGCCCACCAAAGACCCGCACCAACACATGGAGACTTTCTCCGATTATTGTGACGCTATCTCTCAAACCGGGATTACTCAAGATCAAATGCGTTGGGTACTTTTCCCGTTTTCTCTTATTGGAAAAGCGAAGCAATGGATCAAGAGTCTCGATAGGGCAACCATGGGTATCGACACTTGGAAGAAGCTTGCCTTGGCGTTCTACCAAAAATTTTACCCTCCGGAGAAGACTAATATGCTTAGGGCCTCCATCACCGGTTTCCAACAAAGGGATGAAGAGAGCCTATATGAAGCTTGGGAGCGGTTTAAGTCTTTGGTGAGATCGTGCCCCAATCATGGACTCTCACAATGGTTCTTGGTTCAACAATTTTGGAACGGTCTTTATGAGGACTCAAGAGCTATTCTTAACATGGGTTCCAATGGTAGGTTCACCGAGGTCGATGACGACCAAACTTGGGCGAGAATCGAAGAGATGGCGGTGCATAATTCGCAATACTCTAGGCCTAGGAAGGCAAATCGGGGAGGTAGGCATGAGATTGATGCCATTACACAATTGAGCATCGATCTTGGAGCTCAATTGAAAACGCACATGGAGACTATTGACAAGAAGCTCCAAAGCCACCTCAACCAAGTCCAAGGCACTAGTTCCTCACACCATCAACCGATTCAAGAAGTGAATGCTTTGGGATTTGCACCTCCTTTTCCCTATTTTGGGATGTGTGATACTTGTGGAATCGTTGGTCATGACCCTATGAATTGTAGAGGGAGTATTGAGCAAGTGAAGCCTTTCAAGCGTTCAAGCAAGGTGCCTCCTACTCTAATCAATACCAAGCTTCCAATCAAGTCCCTCAACAACAAGCACTTCAACATCAACAACAACATCGTCCCTATGTTCCACCTCCCTTACGGGACAACAATGAAGGTTACCAAGGTTATGTGGGTAACCAAAGACCCTTCAACAATTTCAAGCAAAATAACCAAGGTACCTTCCACAACAACAATCAAGGGTTCCAACAAGGGAACTTCAATCAAGGTGGTTTCCAAGGAAACCAAAATTTTCAAGGGTATCAAAACCACAACCATGGCAACAATCAAGGCCATAATCAAGGCAACTTTCATGGGTTCCAAGGGAACCATCATCAAAAACAAGGTAATTCTCAAGGGTTCCAAGGGAACCGTCAACAAGCAACTCAAAATCAACAACAACAAAGCACGCAAGCCTAGGAGCCGGTCTCCTATCCATGACTATGGTACTCTGTTAGCCCTCACCGATACTCCACATAATCCATCATTTCCACCACGAGACTTCGACGTACAAAAGTATATGATGGATATGCATAGGAGTACTCAAGAGATGGCAAGAAATCAACAAGAGTTCTTTGCTTACGTTCAAAGGGACAACCTAGCAAGAGATGCTCATGTGAAGACGATGGATACCCGAATATCTCAACTTGCTTCGGAGATCTCTACAAGACAAAAGGGGCAACTACCTCCTCAAGGTGAAACACCGAAATTTGAGCATGTGAATGCTATTACTACGAGGAGTGGTACGTCCTATGAACCCCCTTTTTCCCCTAGTGAGCAAGAACCAAGACAAGAAGTCATACCCCCCTCTCAAGACGATGCAAGCTATGAGGAGCAAGTTTTATGGGAAATTGAAAAACCCCAAGAAGACAACCCTCCCCCACTTCAAGAGAAAAACAAAGGTAAAGGGAAAGTGTCAAGTGAGGAGTCCACCCATATTGAGCAAAACAAGGTTCAAATCAAGTTGCCTTTTCCATCAAGGCAAATGAAGACTACGGTGGACACTCACTATGACAAGTTCCTTAACATCGTGAAGAAATTGGATGTTAGCGTCCCGTTTACCGAGTTACTTACCCAAATCCCGGCATATGGTAAATTCATGAAAGAAATCTTGGCTAGGAAGAGGTCCATCGACAAGGAAGAGACGGTAGCGTTCACGAGGGTGGTGAGCGAGCTCATTCAAGGTTCCACGCTTCCGAAGTTGAAGGATCCGGGTAGTTTCTCGATCCCTTGCACCATAGGAAATTTCATGATCAAGAATGCATTATGTGACTTGGGCGCGAGTGTGAGCATCATTCCCTACTCTATTTGTTATCGACTCGGGATGAAGGAGTTGAAATGTACGTCCATTACACTCCAAATGGCCGATAAATCTCTTAACCGACCATTGGGAATGCTAGAGGATGTGCCGGTACGAATAGGGAAATTCTTCATTCCGGTCGACTTCATTGTGCTCGATATGCCGGAGGATGCAAACACTCCCATTATTCTTGGGCGCCCATTTCTACACACCGCGGGTGCCATGATCGATGTGAAGAACGGTAGGATCACATTTGAGTTAGGCGAGGAAAAGCTAGTGTTCGACCTCCAAGGCAACACTTCGCCTACTAAGGATGAATCATGCAATATGATCCAAGCCAAGAAAGACATCGATCTAGGGGGTGAACTGGGACAAAGCTTGAAAAAGCACTCTTATGTACTTGAGGATGATGACTTCGATTTGGAGGAAGATGAGTGCCCATATCGTCGGCTTGACGACAAGTTGATAAGCAAGAAGAATGATGAGCCACCCTTGGGGCCACAAGAGGATAGATGGACGTTCGGGTATATCCCGAAGGATCAAAAGTACAAGTTCAAGCCATTGAACTTGGAAGATCGGGATGCCCCGGGAACGTCTAGGCAAGGTCATGAAGAACCTTGGGATGTGGTCGGTTATATAACATGCTTGATTGAAGACTTTGCTAGAGCCTTCGACTTGTTCTTACGTGCCCTTGATGGAGATGGAATTGGTAATCGTTGATGAAAAAGATTGAAGAGAGCACCATCTTGGTTTGACGGAGTTCCACAAGAACCGTCTCATTGTACGTATCTCTTTCTTGTAGTTAGTTTGAATTTTTGTGATATTCTTGTTATTTGGATTGATTGATGAGCATTGTGAGGGAGAGAATTTGATGTGCATATGAGCTTTGTTAATAGGTGAAGTGCATGTGATTTCTAGAAAAGGAATGGTTGATGATGGAGTTTGGCTTGCGAGCGAGGAAGTCGGTTTTTGAAGCTTGTGACGAGCTTTTGGGTTTGTGGAAGGCCAAGAAGACTCATCCCGACCGGGAAGAGGGCTTCCCGACCAGGAAGGATGAGGAATCCAGACCGGGAAGGAGCCATCCCGATCGGGATGAAGGTGCCAAGAATCGGACTCCCTGGAGTGCATTCCCGATCGGGACGAGAGCTTCCCGATCGGGAAGGGTTTATCAACCCGATCGGGACCATCCATCCCAAACGGGATGGTCCTCTTTCTCCCTTTTGAGCCTTTTCTTAGGTGTTTGACTCCACCCATCCATTATACCCCCTCCCAGCCTCCCTACTCCTCCTTACTCCTATCATATGACCCGTACACCTCACCTTACACCGAAATCCACATAAATTTTCATCCCCTAGCACCATTACTACCCCGACCGTGAGTTCTTCTTCAGTGTGAAGCGAGACCGAGAAGACAAGCGACGAGCCTTTAATGATCATCGAGACGATGGAGCAAGTGAGTTACTAGCCGCTCGGTATGGGTAACTATCCTTACTTTTCCGTCTTTTTATCGCTTGTTTTTCATTGTTTGCCCCCTTCCCTTGAGTTATGGGATCTTAGTGGCCTTCGAGGCCATAGTATGGTTGCTCCCGACTCTCGACGACGTGATTGCGTCGAGAGTCAATCGATTAATCCAATATACAAGATTTTCACCACTTTTTAGGAATTAGTCGGATTTGGACGGAATCCAGGCTAGGTGACTTGATTACACCTAGCCCTCCCCTCCCATTTCCTTTTGTTTCCTTTTTTTTATTTATTTTCTTCCCCCCTTCCATATCTCTTCTCCGTCTTTTCTTTTTTATTTTTAGCTTTATTTTAGTAGTTTCTTTTTCCTTCCTTTGTCTCTCCGCACACTACGATCGAACATGAGGACATTGCTCGGTTTAAGTGTGGGGGAGCGATATTCTATCGTAGTTAGTTTTATTTTTCCCTTTTTCGAAAAATCTTTAAAAACCATAAAAATTTGAAAATTTTCACAAAAATCAAAAAGATTTTCTTTTTTGTGTCTTTTTCTTTTGTGTCGTTGTGTCGTATGTTTGTTTTGTATTGTGTGTGTTTTTCCTCCCTTTTCCTTATAGGTTGCTTAATCATCATTGTTTGGAAGGCTTTGAAGACATCCGGTAACATCTTCTAACCCTCTTTCCCTCTTTATTCCTTGTGATGTTTGGAGAAGGTTGTGTTGAGGTAGGTGTACTCGGGTGGAGCTTGTACACACTTGTGGTTGATTTGGTGATATATTTGGAAGTTAGGGGTGGTGTTTGTTTGTTCATGTTTTGTTTTGTTGCTTTTGCTTCTTTTTCTTTCGTTCGTTTTCGTCGTGTTTGTGTTGTGTGTCTTGTACAAAATCACCTTTTCGTGTCGATTATTTCGTGACGAATGGAAAATTGACACAAATAACCCACAATTACTCATATAATGAAGAACTTATGGTAACAAATAGAAATCGACACTAATTATTCCTTCTTAAACGTTGGCATAGCATAACAATACATCTAGTAATTAGCACAACCCAAAATACTCATTGAGCATTAGGGGTGAGTAAAAAAAACCAAAACCAAACCGAAATCCGGTTTAAAAAATCCGAAAATCCGGGTTTTTGAAGTTGAAAACCGGTTCGGGTCACCGAACCGGTTGTTTTTAGTGAAAAACCGTGTGAGGTTCGGTTCACAAATTTTGAAAATCGGGTATCCGGTCTTGAACCACTTTACACTTTTAAACGAAAATAAAAAAAAATTGATATGCAAATTAGTGAAACTAGGTCAAAAACCGATTCGCAACCCGGTTCAAAAAACCGGTTTATAACAAAGATAACCATATTTTTTAAAAACCGGGTCATTAAAAAAACTGGTTCGGTTTCGGTTTTCAAAATAATAAAAACCGGGTACCCGGTTTAAACCGGGTCGGTTTCTGTTCAAGAAAAAATGGTTTGAAAAAACCGGGTACCCGAACCGATTCCGAAAAAACCGGTTCAGATATACGGTCATCCCTACTTACTCCCTTCTTATACCCAGTAACCCAGCGTGCTTCAAAAAAAAAAAAATCAATTGAACGCCAAACGAATTTCCTATTTTTTCATCTTTGCGCCTGGTTGTCTCTTCCTCTAATTATTTCCTAAAAACTCCTAACTTAATCAATACTCTGTATATATATGATGCTTTGGATACAATTTCATAACAATATTGAAATCATCCCAAGTAAGTTTCTGAAGATTTTTGTCGCTGTTCATAACGTCGCATTCTTTAAACTCTTCAAATCCCCAATTCGATCAAGGTCTGATTTTAACTCGATTTCTTTTGGTTTTATTATTTTTATTTGCATACCAATTTCAGCAGTATTTGATTAGTTATTCTCAATTCGATGTAAATTTATAGTTCTTTAGGTTAGGGTATATATTGAGTTGCGTTCACTTCCGTTGCTGCTTAAAACAGAACCGTTGCTGCTGTTCTTGTTGTCTTTTTCTTTATGGCTGCTCGCTACTGTTATTGATGTTATGCTGTTATTGATGTTATTGATGTTATGCTGTTATTGAAATCTATATGTTATGCTCGCTGCTGTTGTCTAGATAAATTGTACTTGCCGGATCGTGCTGCTGCTATTTCTCTAAATGATAGATGACTACAAACTTATGTGTTCCCAATGCGTCTGTGTAATCTATTAATTTTGGCTGTGCTGCTGCTGAAATCTATATCAGGAGTTATGTTATGCTGTTGCGTGCTGATGTTTTCTGTTTTCTGTTGGATCATGCTGCTGCTATTTCTGCTATTACTGTGTTTATTGATGATGTTGCTGCTCGGTTTGTTTGTAGCCCGCTCGTATATTAATGTACATACAAATACTGGCTTAGTCGGTTTGTTACGAGTATATATGAATGTACTATTACGAAGCCATTATATATGAATGTACTAAGCCTATACTATGTATATATATGAATACTAAGTACTTATGATGTATACATTCGTATATATGAATGTCAATACTAAGCCTATAGTATTATGTCTAGTATTAAGCCTATATACATATATATATATATATATATATATATATATATATATATATATAAGTCTAGTATATATGAATGTACTATTACTAAGCCATTATATATGAATGTACTAAGCCTATACTATGTATATATATATGAATAATAAGCCTGGAGTTATGTTATACTATGTATATATACGAATACTATAGGCTTTGTATATAGTAATAGTGTACATTATAGGAATACTGGCTTAGTATATATGAATGTACTAAGCCATTAGGCTAAGTACATACATATACAAAATCTCTTGTACTCCTAGATCGAACCCATCGAATAACTATAAGATAAATTTTTGTATGGTATTGGTGACGGTGGGGAGTAGAGTAGAAACTACAAGTATGAATTTGTGATAGAATCATATGACAGCCACTCCTAAAAGCCAAATTTTTAGCAGACAAAGACATATTGTTGTGACACAAAAGAGCCCTTTTTTGTTATCTTGAGTGGATTAATGGTGGAAAAGTTGTCAAAGTCGGCAGCTCAGTGGCCGATTCTCGGGTTAACTCAGCGAGTCGGGGTTTTAGTAACACTCACAGTTCTGGGTGTCATACTGGTTTGAAGCATTAACCGGTCCAAACTCACATTTTCTTAAAATAAAATATACTAATGTAGAGAGTTAGAAAAGAAACACTTTTGAAAATAAAATCTAAAATACTCATTCCAAAAAAAGCAAAAAGAAACTAAAAATGTAGATACATACATTTAAGCCCTAATTATCTGCAAAAGACATGGATAAAGTATGAATGTATTATATTCCTAAATAGTATGTACGTACCTACTGTATTTTGTTTTTGGTTTTGGAAGAGTTACAAGTCGACTAGGATGCTGACGGGATCGAATCGTATGAATCAATGCAACAAACTTACAGATGGAGTATTAATTAGGTCAAATCTTTACCCTCTTAGTTTCTTTTAGCATGGGAAAATATGTTTATGTCCTATTAATTGGTTCTACCATTTCAAAAATTGAGGAGTAGGAGTATTAATTAATTTACGGTATTAGGCAAGTAAATGGCAAGTATTAGGCAAGATTAGTTGTAATAGACGATGAATGAATAAGGTACAGTCAATTAGTAAGTAAGGTGGGGATGTATGAAATAATAATAATACCGGAAGTGGAAGTATCTTCATAAGCATGTTTGCCATCTCTTGTGAAATCCTCCGGCAGATGATTCAGGTCTAACGGGCTCCCCTCTGATCTCCTGCTCCTCACCACAATCACATTTTTGTATTCAAACCAATTAATTTAATCTTACTAATATTACCCCTTATATTTAACTCAACTTTTCTCATCTCTACAACCGAAACAAAACACTTCATTCAAATCCTTACATACTTTGAAAACAAATACCCCCTCCGTCGAGGCGCAGGGAGTAATACATTTCCTTAATTGGGTAACAAAAGAGATAATTAAACCCAACAAAAAACGTAACTTCTGCATAATAACTTGATGATATTAATTTAATTTCCATTGTTGTGGGCTAGTAGCGTTGGTGATGGATTATTGGTTATGTCTTTTGATTTCGATAATTGATAATCGTATGATTTGGCCTGCGTTGACCATGATTTACAAGTAAGTTTAAAATTCTCTTCCTTAAACAGATAATCATTACATGGCTGGACGAAAACGTAAAGTTTGGTCAGATTGTGAGCTTGGAAGCAATGATTATTTAACTGGATTGACAAAGTTTATTAAATATGCTTTTGAGAAAACATCTAGTGAAGATAAAACAATAGCTTGTCCTTGCACCAGATGTGTACGTTACCATCATTGTAGTGAGAAAGTCGTTTATGACCATTTAGTGATAAATGGACCTATACGTGAGTTTGAGAAATGGTATGATAACTTTGATTTTGGGTCCTCTTCAATGCCTTGTAACGACGACGAACTTTCTAAATCCATTGCGAATAATAGGATATTAGAAATGTTAGGGGATGCTTGCGGAATTCATTGCAATACTTCTAATAATGAGACTCTTGGTGGGAATTCTAACATACCGAAGAATTGAAGATGGTACAAGAAAAGAGTGATGCGGAGGTAAATAAGGTCTTGGAAAAGCAAAATCAACTCGAGAATCTAATCCATGACTTGTTGGTCCTCTTTTAAGGTAGAAAAGCACAATATTCACAATATGATCAGACTAATACGGTATGTTCTTATTTCATTTTTTACATAATGGTTCGTAATTAATACACAATATGTTACAAATATGATATTATACTGAAGTGAATTGGATAATGGACTTCCATCATATAATATTTAGCGTGCTGTTTAAATGTTCATACATGATGATTATAGCAACTCAAGCGGCTGGTTTATGATATTTCATTATATGTGCCAAAGAATATTATTGAACAGTGAGTATATATTTGGACACACATAAATATATATGATGGTTTTACTTGCACGTGGGAAATGAAAAAAATTCGAACTAACTTGGTATATAAATTATCTATGTTTATTGCAGTTTTTTCGAGGAGCGGCTCCTATATGTAATATGGAATACATGGGTTGAAGTTTTGCTTTGAGGGTTGAAGACGTAGTATTTTTTTTTTTTTTAGGTTTTTAAAAGGTTCTTTGCACTTATTTTGGACCTATTTTTATTAATTTAATTTAGTCGATGTTGGATACATATAATTGTTGGGATCTTATGAGTAATATAATTATCATATTTTCCACTTGTCATTTCTTTTTATTTTCGCACCGTATTTGAGAGATAGAAATAATATTTCGTATCGAATGAAATCGATACCAAATTTAATATATGGGTGCAATTGTAATGCTAACCGTGTCAAATACAATTGTTACTATTGTCATAGATGATTTTTTGTAATACTTATCGTGTCGAATATAATTGATACAATTGTAAAGCAAATGACATATAATAATACTTATCGTGTCGAATACAATCGTTACAATTCGTATTAGTAGGAAAATCAAATTACCTATCGCCTCAATAATAATCGACACTAAAATCGCCACCAAAGCTTCTCTTCTTTCGTGTCGATTTTAAGAAGTTAACCCGACGAATAGATTATTCGCCACGAAAGGCTATGGCAACGCCAACTACCCCAACGAAAACATAATCGACGGGGAAACCTTTCGCGTCAAATAGAATTGCCACGAAATATCAAAATAATCGACACGAAGAGGTGATTTTGTTGTAATGGTTTTCGAAAACCCGGTTTAGAGGCTAGTGTGTGAGTGCCTACTTTCCCTTCCTAGTAGTGTAAATCGAGTCTTGGACTTTAATCTAGTAGAATGACCCTAAATCAATGATTTCGTTGGTCCTTTACCTTGAGTCCACCTAGCTTACTAGGAATTTACTACGGGATTTGCATTTTTGACCATTATGACCACCCACGGTGTGAAAAGGCCTTGGTTACCGAGTCTCGTCCCTTAGGTGACCGTGTTTAGGATCGTTTGATTAGTCCAAGTTTTCCCCTTTTTGTGGGTTTGAAGAGGGATCGCGACCCTCGACTCACCCATTTCCCTACCTCCTACACATATCCACACAATAAATTACAAATTGTTGAGTTCTCTCTTTCTTGTTACACAAAGGAATGCCAAAAAGCCAAATCAAGCCAAAAAGGGCAAAGAAAAGAAAAAGAAAGAAAATGGAAGAAAGAAAGAAAAGAATGAAGAAAAAGAAAAGGCACAAAAGCCAAAAAGAAAATAGAAAAGAAGAAAAAGAAATGGCATGGCAACAAATAAGCAAAAACGTCGAAAAGAAAGAAAATGCCAAAAGAAAACCCGTCTCACAAAAAAGAAATCCCCACAAAAAAAAGCCTTTTTTCCGACTTTTGCCGTGAAGAGCCTACCAAAGGACCGAGTCCCGAGGAAGGATGATAGCGGCATTAGTCGGTCTTCCCTCATTTTGCATGTTTTCCACCTTTTTACTTGGACTAGTTAGGCGGTTTTAGACACGGGACGACCCTCTTGGCTCACGCTAAAGGGGGCGGGGTCTCACTTACCTACAGTGTCGACTAACACCGTGGTTCTTCACTTTTCCACTCCGCCGATCGTTCCGTGGTACGTTTTTAGAAAGTTAGGAGGACCTAGGTAAGTTACCAACGTTTTTTTTGCTTGATCGTCATACTATTAGGGTTTAGTCCACCTTAGTTTGTATTGCTAGCTTGGGAATGTTGTCACTTACCTCGAGTCCTAAACCGGTGCTTCTTTCACCGCTTTTAGAGGGAAGCGGTATTTCTTTTGTTTTGGGTGCAACCGTCTAAGTGTTTGTTTATGTGTTTGTTTGTTTGTGTGTTTTGTGTCCGGTTGCATCCGCGGTTTTGTCGCAAGACCCAACTTGCCTTGCGGAGTGCACTTTTCCTCTAAGTGCACTCGCGTGAGTTGAAGGGGCGTAGGGTGCGCTAATACCCATTCGGCTAGTGTAGTAGTTGGTTTGTGCTTACTCGAGGGTGAGTAAGGGTTAAGTGTGGGGGAGTTGATAAGTGTAGTTTGTAGTGCCTATTTGTTGTGTTTTGGTCCCATTTTCCTTGTGGAATCGCTCCTTGGGAGCGGTTTATGGGCTTCTTATGCTTCCTTTAGATCGTTTCAGGTTCCCGAGACCGATTTGGAAGAGTTGGAGCGATTCCGACTCGATACATACACATTTTGGAGCCAACGGAGTAAAGGAACGATGACTCGATGCCTTGGAATCAAGCCCGAGACCTTGGGACCCAATACCGAGCCTCCGAGACCCGATCCCGAGTCCCGAGAATCGGCGAGAAACCCATGAGAGGCAAGGAGGGACCAAAGAGCTCTTAAGGGAGGCCTACAAGACCCATCCCGTTCGGAATGGCCTCATCCCGTTCGAGATGAGGTGCGCTCTGAAGAAGACCACTGTGAGCCCATCCCGATCGGGACCAACCCGTCCCGGTCGGGATGACAGGGCTGTCCCGATCGGGATGATCCCGTCCCGGTCGGGACCGTAGACCTGCAGCGCGACTTCTTTTATTTCTTCTTCTTCATTCTTGTACCCATATATATACTCCCTTCTTGTATTAGTAACAGATCTTATGAGAGTTTAGCATTCCTTAAGCCTCCAAAACCCTAGATTAGTCCTACACACATTAGCTTTAATCTCTCTTTAATTCTTAGTTAATCATTGTAATTAGTTCTTGAATTAAGGGGATACTTGAAGATTGTTCAAAGCTTGACAACCTTGGGATTTTATTTGGGTTTCTTATTAATACAATATTGCATCTTTTCATCATCTTAGTGTTGGTATAATCATCTTTACTCTTAATCTTGTTTATTTAATCTTGTTTGAATCTTTTCATATTGTTATTGTTATTGTTCATATTGTTTATGATGAATGTTTGGATGTTAGGTTTGATTTCTCTTATTATTGTTGTGATTAGCTTGATAATGAGTGAGTAGTTTCTTTGTGGGGTTAGTAGGGGGATTAGGGGTAGATTATGGTTGATTAGGGTTGATTATGGGAAAAGGGTGAATCTTTGTTGTTAGTCACATTGTGGGCACTCTATGTGTTTGTTGATATGCTTGTGTGAGTAGTAGTAGCCATGCTTCCCATACTTGTGTTCAGCTTCTCATTGTTTGTCTATTATGTGGTCATGTTGAGAATAGTCATAGTCACGAGAGTGCCGACTAGGGTCTAAGTTGCGAGAGCCCGGACCCACCTTGACATCGGTCTAAGTTGCGAGAGCCCGGACCGACTCTAGCAATTAGGAGACACCTATACCCTTGATCACCCCAATTACCCTTCTACTCCTATGAACCCGACCTACCCCACCTCCTTTCCATATTTGAGTTCACCTCCTTAGTTAGCCATAGTTTTGTTTTAGATAATCGTTGATAGTCTAGTTCTTACTCCTCTTCTATCATAGTTTTCCAATTATAGTCTCTTTGTATTTGTTTGGTAGCATAGTCTTGTTGTAGGCCGACCTAGTCTAAACTTTGCCACACCGTCCTCGTGGATACGATCCCAACTTACCCTAGCTACCCACTAGGTGTAATCGGTAGTTTATTGATCGGTTGGGATTCACGACAGATCCCTACCATCAGGATGCCTTCGAGAAAATGGGCCTGGAAAAGAGGCACCTGCGACCTGCCCCTGGATCATTGTATGGGTTCAGCGGGGCAAGCATACTACCCATGGGAATTATAGACCTGCCTGTGACATTTGGGGAGGGGACCTCTGCCAGAAATATCAGGGCATCGTTTGTTGTGGTAGATGCAAGGTCTGCGTACAATGCCCTGATAGGCAGGGCCACCCTGGATGAGATTGAAGCAGCCGTATCAATCAGAGCGCTCACCATAGCTTATGTAACGGATTTTGGCATGGAAGGAAAAGTGCACGGAGATCAAGAGTCAGCCAGGCAGTGCTACTCCGTGGCCCTGCAAACTCATGAAAGTGAAAGAAAAGGAAAAAGAAAGGCTGAAAGTTCCCCCAGCAGGGAAGGTGAGATCCCAGTCGGTCATCAGGTATCCGACCACCTGGAACTCGGGGGGAGAGCATGCTGGTGGACCTGGAGCCAGGAAGGCAAGTCCTCATAGGGGCTGACCTGGAAGAGTCCTACCAGGCTGAACTGATCAAAGTCCTAAAAGATAACAAGGATGTATTCGCCTACTTGGCAGACGAGATGCCAGGGGTCGATCCAGCATATATTGTTCACAGGCTGAACGTAAACGCGGACGCCCGCCCTGTAAAGCAGAAAAAGAGAAATATGTCCGCAGAGAAGGATGCGGCAATCAAAAAAGAAATAGAAAAACTTTTAAAGGCCGACTTCATAGAAGTCTGCGACTACCCTGAATGGTTGGCAAATGTCGTAATGGTTAAAAAGTCGTCGGGTGCATGGAGAATGTGCGTGGACTTCACAAACCTGAACAAAGCCTGCCCAAAAGACTGCTACCCCCTTCCAAGAATAGACTAGCTAGTAGACGCCACTAGTGGGTACTCTATGCTGAGTTTTTTGGACGCTTTTTCAGGGTATCATCAGGTATACTTGTGGCAGCCAGACAGAGTGAAGTGTGCCTTCATCACCAGTTCAGGCACCTACATGTACAAAATGATGCCGTTTGGGCTTAAAACCGCAGGGGCCACATACCAGCACCTGGTCGACAAGGTTTTCTAGAATAAAAAAGGCAGAAACCTCGAAGCTTATGTCGACGACGCTATTCTGAAAAGCAATGGAGACAATGAACACCTGGCAGACCTGCAGGAGACTTTCTCCTCCCTGCGCGCCTACTAGATGAAGCTTAATCCAAAGAAGTGCACGTTCGGGGTTCGCTCTGGTAAATTCTTGGGGTTTTTGGTCAGCTCCCGAGGGATAGACGCCAACCCTGAGAAGGTTCAAGCCGTCCTAGATCTTTCTGAACCCAGAACTATAAGGGACATCCAACGTTTGACAGGCAGAATGGCTGCCCTGGCACGCTTCATTGCCAGGTCAGCAGACAAGTCGACTTCATTCTTCAAAGTATTGAAGGGCAACAAGCAGTTTAAATGGGATGATGAGCAAAAAGAGGCCTTCGAACAGTTGAAGGAACATTTGAAGAAACTCCCCACCCTGGCGAGGCCAGTAGCAGGGGAGAAACTCTTCCTCTACATTGCTGTAACTAATGCGACAGTAAGCGCAGTTATCTTAAGAGAAGAAGCAGGCGCCCAACAGCCTATATACTTTGTAAGTCATGCCCTGGGTGCAGCGGAAAAGAACTATCCAATGGTCGAAAAAGAAGCCTACGCGGTTGTCATAGGAGCCAGGAAATTAAGGCCATACTTTGACGCACACCCTGTCGTAGTGCTGACAGACCAACGTTTAGAAAAAGTGCTGGAGAAGTTTGAAAAATCAGGCAGGCTGCTAAAATGGGCCATCGAGCTGAGTGGACTAGGAATAACATACCAGTCTAGAACAGCTATCAAAGCGCAGGCCCTGGCCGACTTCTTAGCGGAGTGCTCCTATTCTGAGGAGGATAGCCCGCCTGCCGGCGAATGGGTGGTGTACACCGATGGGTCTTCCACAGCTAATGGTGCAGGGGCCGGAGTCGTGCTAACCAGCCCGGAAGGGGCAGACTTTGAGCACGCACTCAGATTCGTTTTCCCAGCATCGAACAACGAAGCCGAGTACGAGGCAGTACTCGCAGGCGTTAATTTAGCCAAAGCTGCAGGAGCAGAGAGGATTGTCCTGGCAACAGACTCCCAACTCATCGCCAACCAAATTAATGGGGAATACGAAGCCAGGGATCAGGCAATGGCCGCGTACCTGGCCGGAGAAGGTGAAGAGAGAGTTATCAGGCCTAAAGTCGTACGAAGTCAGGCAGATCCCCCGGTCCCAGAACAACCGGGCAGATGCCCTGTCAAAACTAGCTAGCTCCAGCCTGCAAGACATACGAAGCTCAGTTTGGGTAGACGTCATCCAGGAAAAATCCACCACCCCCTGCCAGCCAATCAGCGCTGTCGAGGAGGCAGGGCCTCAGGATTGGATGACCCCAATTATCCGATTAAAAAAATACGGAGTTTCACCGTCTGACCCGGTACAAAAGAGAAAGATGTCGGCAAGAGCTACATGGTTCATACTAATAGGAGATGACTTATACAAGAAATCATTCTCATCACCCCTGCTCAAGTGTCTGGGGGCAGGACAGGCTGCAGAGGTCCTGGATGACATCCATTCAGGGATATGTGGTCATCATATAGGAGGGAAGTCGTTGGCTCACAAGGCCCTAAGGGCAGGATACTACTGGTCAACCCTACTGGCCGACGCAAAGGACTTGACTCAGAAGTGCAGAAAATGCCAGCTCTTTGCCCCATCCATACATGCCCCGGACCAAGAACTCAGGCCAATCCTATCCCCCATCCCCTTCGCCCAGTGAGGGATGGATATACTAGGTCCCTTCGCAGTGGCAACCGGGGGCAGGAAATTTTTGATTGTGGCAATCGACTACTTCACCAAGTGGGTGGAGGCCGAAGCAGTGTCGAACATTACTGAGCCTGCAGTCAGGAAGGTGATATGGAGGAATGTCATCACCAGATTCGGCCTACCAAAAATGTTGGTGTTTGATCATGGAAGGCAATTTGATAATGACCCTCTGAGGATCTGGCTGGAAGGCCATGGCGTCACAGTTGCCTACTCTGCCGTCTGTCACCCGCAAACCAACGGACAGGCAGAGGCAGCCAACAAATAGATCCTGAACGGTCTCAAAAAGATGGTAGATGACCTTAAAGGCAGGTGGGCTGACGAGCTACCAAGCATACTTTGGTCAATAAGGACCACTCGAAAAGAGTCCACGGGTCAGACCCCCTTTGGCCTGGTCTACGGGGCAGAGGCCCTGCTACCCATCGAAGCAAGGATTCCCACCCTGCGATCCCTGCAGTATGATAGGGCGGAGAATGAAGTGGCAATGATCGAGGCCCTAGACCTGGTCAGCGAAGTAAGGGAGGAGGCTAGCGTTAACATCGCCGCCTACCAGCAGCGGATGAGGAAAGCATACAACAAGAAGGTACATGAGAGAAGCTTCCAGATGGGCGACCTGGTTCTAAGGAAAACGCAGGCTGTAGGAAGGTCAAGAGAACATGGCAAGCTGAGTGCCAACTGGGAGGGCCCATATCAGGTGACCCGGATTTTGGGGCCAGGCACATACAAAATTGCCAACCTTGAAGGCCAAGAATTGAGCGCGCACTGGAATGCCGACACTTTAAAAAAGTACTATGTCTAGCAAGTCCTAAGTAATTTTCGTTTTCAGAAAACTGGCGGAGAACGGTCAGAATAGAATGTCGACGGCTCCGACCACGCTTATGTTAGCTTTTTTGCAAATAATGAAAGGAACTCCGAATCCATACTCGTTGTCTGTTTAAACTTGCATTTTCACACACAAACGAGCAGGGGGCAATAAGGGGAGGCCCCCTGTTGCCAGAACCAAGGAAAATGGACCCCCCCAACAGAAATTATAAGTCCCTCTGCCTACCTCTAGGCAGGCAGGGGGCAGGCTCCCTGGACTTTGACCAGAAGCCAGGGTCAGGCCGGGCCCTACGCGCCGAACGAACAAGGACTGGGGGCAGGCCTCCCAACCTTGTATAAAAAACGCAAAAGACCCCCTCCCTACCTCTGGGCAGGCAGGGGGCAGGTCCCCCTGGACTTCGACCAGAAGCCAGGGTCAGGCCAGGCTTCGCACGCCAAAAACGAACAAGGACTGGGGGCAATCCCCCTAACCTTGTATAAAAAACGCAAAAGCCTCCCTCCCTGCCTCTGGGCAGGCAGGGGGCAGGCCCCCTGGACTTCGAACAAGAAGCCAGGGTCAGGCCAGGCTTCGCACGCCGAAAATGAACAAGGACTGGGGGCAATCCCCCCAACCTTGTATAAAAAAAAATGAATGAACAAGGACTGGGAACAATCCCCCCAGCCTTGTATAAAAACGCAGACCCTCCTACCTGTCTCTGAATAGGCAGGGAGCAGGCTATATCCCAAGAAAGAAAACCAAACAGATGCATATATAACAAAACAAAGGAAGTCTTTACAAAAGAACAAGTTAAAATCCATGAAAGTGATTAAAGCATTACATTGAATAAGGCAGCCGGCCACAGCAGGGCTCGGCGCACAAAAAAACAGTTAGAAATATTGGCGAAAGAACGAAAGCACAGCAGGGAAGGGGCAAGAACCCTCGGAGGGCGACTGCCTGGCAAGTTAGGCAGGAGGGGCGTCTGAATCAGGGCAAGTAGCCTCTTCAGCCGATCTGTGCACCCGGGCCTCGTCTTTGGCGGTGTAAAGAGCCTGAAAAGCCTCCTCATTAAAATCAGGGAACATCTCCCTGATAGCCTCCATAACCACCACCAGGGAGGAGTTAGAACCGTTTTCGAAGGCCTTCTCCACCTCAGTCTCAGCCTCTTGGATTATCTCATTTTTCTCCTTCTGCCACTCCTCAGCCTTCGCTGCCAAATCGCTACAAACCGTGTGGAGGTCTGATTCAGCTTGGGAACGGCGCTCCCCTAAATCAGCAGCTCTCCTCTTGGCATGCTCTAGCTCAGCCAACGCCTTCCTGGCCTGCTCTAGCTCCACAACAGCCTGCTTGGACTTCTTCAGCTCCTCTTCCAGGCGAGATATCTCCCTAACTGCCCTCTCACCCTGAGACTTCCAGAGGGCCACCTGATCCCTAGCCTCCTCCAGCTCACTCTCCTTTTTTTGCCAACTGATCCTTCAGACTGGCGATGAGCGTGACATCCCTCTCAACTGTGGCCAGGCGATCAGAGGGAGGGGAAGTTACCAATTCTTCATCACTCAAGCGGCTAAGGGCCGCCAGTTCAGCAGAAGCCTGAATAACCCGGGAAGTACGCTAGATATACTGGGTCACTTGGTTGGTGGCAGAAGTCACAGTCTTGATAAGATGATCCGCCAAGACGGCCTCTAAGTCAGAAAGCAGGGCAGAAACATCCAGGCTATCACCAGCAGTATAGTGAAACTCAGTATTCTCCTCTGAAAAGAGGGTGCCTGGGACGTCTCGTGGAGGGCGCTTTGGGTCAGGAGTGTCCGCCTCCAGATCCACCACATTCTCGGCATTTGAGGGCTCCCTATATCTTTTCCTAACCAGCTCCTGAGGGGTGCTCTCCCCAGTCCCCTCAGAACCGGCAGGCTCCGGCCCCAAGGGAGTATGAGTTCCTGCGAGAGAACCTCCCCATTTGCCAGCTGGAGAAGGAGTGGCCTCAGGAACGGCTGCAGTTTCCACACCCGAGGAGGGGGGAGCCGTCGGCTTCACAGGCGTGGATCTAGGGAGAGGGGGAGCCTTGTCCTACTAGCTGAGAGGCCCTTCAAATGCTTCATTAAGTTCTTCTCACCTCTCTTAAAATTGTGAGGGAGAGAAGGGCGGTTCTGGATAACGATAAGTTCATTGCTTAAACCCAGACACTTCACCTCCTTCCTCGTCCAAGTGCAAGTAGCAAGGTCTGCAGGGTAAAAGAATGAACAGTTAGAAAACCCTCAAGAGGGGACAAAGGGGATAAAGAAAAACCGGTGACGCCCCTGAACTACCTCTATCCAGGCCAGGGTTCAAACTCACTCGGGTCAGAAATCTGTCAGTGGCGATAAGGTCCGCATGGGGGAGCCAGAAACTAGGGCCATAAACGCCTGATTTGTCCGTATGAGCCGCGAACTTCTTCACCAAATCCTCATCCTTTTTTCTCAGCTTCACCTCGAGGGCCTTTCCCCCAACGCCAGGATGATACTCCTGGCGAGTCTCCAGCCTGGTATGGACATGGTTCCTGAAATGTCGAGGAATCCTCCATCCTGTAGCACTATGCACATACAGGAAGTTGTTCTTCCAGTCCCTCAGGCTATACATGGCATGCCACACAAACGTATGACCCTTCTGCCTCTGGATAGAGCAGTACCCAGGGGAACCCTCACTCCCAGAAGCAACCATTTGCAAGCCATCCATGTACCTCAGGGCATCAATGGAAGGCTCGGTACTATGAAACAGGCAGGTCCCAGCATATGATATCAGGGACCTAACCGCCATGGCGGTCAATTGAGCTATGGCCACGTTCATCCCCCTGAAGGTCTCTTCCAGAAAGGGGTGCAGGGGGAAACGGAGGCCAAATTCTAAGCACTTATGGTAAACTGCTATGCAGCCGTCAGGCGGGCAAGATACAGTATCTTTCTCCCCGGGGACAACAATTGTATACCCCTCCCCAAAATCATAAAATCGCTCGATCGCGGCGGCGGCATTTTTCGCCAGAATCAAATCCCGATTTTTAGGTTCAGGGTAAGTCCCCAGAGGAACGTGATAACTCGTGATTTTACCTATTTTTGTCCCACATTTTTACTCTTATTTGGTCGATTTTATATCTCGATTGTCTATTATCGAGTCATTTTATCTTTAATTAGTTAATTAGTCGAGTTTAGCTTAGTTAGTGTCATTATATTATATTTCTCGGGATTTTGGTACTGCGCACCCATTTTTCTATTTGTAGGTACCGACCCAGGAAGAATCGAGACGAGAAAGACGGGTCAAACCCGACTTTGACCAAGACCTTCATTCCTCTCTCACCATTCCTCAATCATCCTCCATCACGTTCCACCACCAATTCACCTATATTCTTGCTCTTGTCCTCCGTCACCGGTGAACCACCGACCTCAGGCGAGCCACTGGCAGCATCACCACCACCGTCGACCACCACGTGTCCCTCGCACCTCCTTCAATTCACCAATCAAACATCATCCTCCATTGATCTTCACCATCGTTACCAATTAAATCTACTTACTCCATCTCCAATCAAGTTCTTCTTCCAATCAACCATCCACCATCAAGACCACCGCGCGTCTCCATCTCCGGCCAGATTCCGATGCCTTATCAACCACCGGCTGCCACCGCCTCGCGCGTCGTTTCCACCCCTCTCCGCTCCTCCCACCTTCGTGCAGCTTCTCCGGCGAAGCAGTCCGCCACGCGCCACCAGTCACCCAGCTCCGTCGACGGTTGACCTCCGGCGAGCAGCGCACCTCCGTCTCTCAATCGGCTGATTCAATTTTGTCTGATGGGTTTGGGGATTTTAATTTCAAAATCATAAGACCATTTAACCCTTGCTTTTACTCTTCTTATTTCATTTAAATGAAGGGTAGTTTGGTCATTCTGTTCTTAGTTGGGGTTTTACAAAAGCCCTCATTTCTCATTTGGACAATCAGGCTGATTGTTAGGGAGAGTTAGTTTTGAGAATAAAGAACAAGGGGTTTAGGAGTAGTAGAAAAACGCAGCAAGCAGCCTCGTCTTCCCTCTTGCTTATTTTATTTTAATTTTGTTTTTAATTTATTTACTTAGTCCATTTAGTTGTTCCATTATTCAACTTCCGAGTTCTTTAATTCCATCCTTGTTGGTATAATTCTTATCTCTTCTCCTTTATTATTTCATTTATGTTTAGTTTAATGTTTATGTTATACTTAGTTAGTAATTAGTTTAAAGTTATAATCTTTATTGTTAATTGTGTCTTGTAATGTTATTCTATATTGTTTTGTTGGTTTATATGTAATTTATGTTAGTATTAATTAAAGTTTCCTTCTTTTACCATTTCATTATGTTAGATGTTATGTTTAGATTAGTTATAAGTGTATTTTGTGTTAGGTAAATTATGAGTAGCGAGTAGTCTTTTATTAGGGACGATTAATCCCCAACATGCCTTGATTATGATATTGGGTCCATTTTAATGAGTTATCGGATGTTAAGTTGGGGATTGTTAAGGAGTTAGGATTCAATTAGTCTTTTGGGTTGGTTATGGTTCCTTGACCCTTGTCCATCGGTGGGAGCCGATTAGGTTTAGGAAAACCGATTACCCATATGACTAACCTCACCGATTTGGGTTGAACACGGGAGTGAGAACCCAATGTTAGTGCCCTTGACTTTCGGTCGGAACTCTTACCTCGGGAGGGGGAGAATGACGGACGGGAATCTAGCGTAGACTTAATGACTTAGGTTCTTAGCGGAATACCACGGGAGTGGATTTCGGTGTGGATCTAAGATACCAATTACGAGCCCGGGAGGGAACTACTTGGGATTATTATTTATCCACTCACGAACCCGGGAGGGAGGTGTTTGGACCTCTAGAGACGTTTTCTCCCTAATTCACTATTCGATGACTTGTTAACGGGATTTCAATGACATGATTGAGGTGTGTCGGTGGAGGAAATCGGACCCTAGGCTTTTCTCCATTTGATAACTTGCTTAATTTGTTTATTAGTGTACTTATTTTTGCTTTTGTTAGTTAGTCTTATTAGTTTAATCTCACTCTTTTATTGACCCGCGTAGCTAATTTGTAATCCGAGACCGAACTAGTACTCATTCCCGATCTCTATGAGGATTCGACCCGACTTGCCCTTGCTATTTTAGTTTAGGTTAGTTGGTTTATTTGGTAGTAAGATTGGCGACAAATCTCGGCTATCAAAATGGCGCCGTTGCCGGGGAGATCAACGGATTGATATTAGTTTAGTTTTAGATTTATTAGACTACGCATTGTTACTTGTTCCGTGTTGCATCCTTGTGTGTGGTTTGTCTCTCATCTTGTGGCTTGTCCTTTGATTGTCACATTTTGTCCCGATGGAGGCTATTTTTGAATTCTCTCAATATGACAATGAACCATTCCATGATTACCTTTCTAGGTTTGAGCAATATGTTGAATATCTTGGTTCTTGTGGTTATTATTTCTCCGATTCGGATTTAGGCTATGTTGTTTATGAGGGTTTGAGTTTGGAGACTCGTGAATGGGCTTGTTACATGAGTGAGGGTAGATCTTTGGATTTAAATGAATACTTGAGTTTTTTTAGGTACATGGCAACTAAATCCTTAGAAACCCAAACCTCAACCCTTGAGTCTAGCATGGAGAGTATGTTGGAGCAAATGTTAAAAAGCCAAGACCAATTTCTTGCCCTTCAAAAGCAAAGAAATGAGGATGTTGATAACTCCTTGGCCCAATTACACTCCTCTGTGACCTCTTATTATAGTAAGGCTCAAGCTCAATTAGACACATTAGCCGAAAATTTGAGAATCTTGGAGACTTCTCGAGAGAATGGGGTAACTTTTATATGTGATGATGAAGATGACATGCTTATTGATGATGATTTTGTTGAGTCATGTGAGCTCGCTTTTGATGCTAATATTTCTTCTCTTGAGGATTTGATTGTGGTTGACTCTTGTTTGGAACATGTTGTGGTTTCCAAGTCTTTGAATGATGATGATAATGATGTTATGCACTCACTTGATGAGCATCCACTCAACCCTTCTTTAAATCTTGACTTAGAGTTTATGATATTTGGAGATGATTGTGGTTTCCATGATGGAAATTATTCACTTGTTGAGAGGGATTTGAATGAGTTTGAGAGTGTAACTTTTGATGTAAGCCTTGGGAATACAACATGTGTTGATGATGATGTTGTTAAGGAGAGTCATTTTGAGGAGTTTGATGTTGTCGATGACTCTTTTGAAGAAGAGTATGTGGAAGAGAGTGACTTTGAGATTTCTTACTCCATTGGTAGTGTGATTGATTTCTCCATGGTTAAGACTTTTGTAAACCCCATTTTTGAGGATTTAGGTAATATATTTTTGATGGAGAATCCACTCTTTGAGAGCATGGTGGAGGAGGTAAGTGATGAAAATTTTGAGGCTTTGAGTGATGAAGGAAAGGGTAAGGACAATCTTAATGTGACCCTTGTTGAGGAATCTCCTAATAATGATTCTCTTAACCCTTGCATCCTTGAAGAAACCTCTCCACACCTTTCCCCTCTTCTACCATTTATATCTCAAGCCTTACCTAAGGACCCCCAAATTGACAAAGAAGACCGATTGAGCATGAAGGCATGGAAAAATTGTTTCATAATTATTGTGCCTTTCTTGTTTATGCAGTGCTTTGTCCATATACTTTTGTCTTCTATTGTCACTTTTCGAAGTTCTTTGCTAGGTTGTATGACCAACTTCTGATCTAAGGGCATTAAATTGCTCTTTTCTTGAAGTCTTGAAGAAGTCGAGCTAACGACTTTAAACAAAGCATCCATTGTATATATTTTTGTGTTTGTGTTTGTGTTTTTGTTTTTGGATGTAGGTACTTTTACAAGAGTTCAACTTGAAAGAATTAGGACAAGAAGCATGAAAAGATCATGATTTTTCGATAAAGAGCTTAATTGGTAACTTCTTGCCCTCCCTTCTCGCTCTTCCCCTTGTTTCGAACATTGAGGACAATGTTCCATTTAAGTGTGGGGAGGCTTTTGGTTGAATTTTGTTGTGGTTGAGTTGATACTCTTGTCAGGCCCGTCAAATGATATTTAGTGGCCCTGTGTCAATATTTTTTGGAGGCCCTTTATCAAACACCATCTCCCATATTTTTAGGTTATTTCGAAAAATAATACTTGTACGTACTATAATAGGTCCTCAAATTGAAATTAAGTTTCAAAATTTTAAATATAATATAGTTTCGTGATCCACAAATAATACGAAAGAACTGAAATATGGAGTGACAAAAGATAACGGTAGTGAAGAAAATAAACTTAGGAGGAAAGAGGAAAATAAATTAAAAAAAATTGCCTATGAGAGGACTCGAACCCATATCCTCTCCCCAAGGAAACTCTTTGCACTCAACAAGTTACCACTACGCTACTATATCCATCAATACTCATTTGGGCCATAAATACACTATATACTTGAACTTAAGCTGATGAGGCCCCTTCCCGCATTGGGCCCCGGTTCAAAGAACCGGGTCACCATGCTTTCTGACGGGCCTGACTCTTGTGGTTAGTACCTTGGTGGTATTTTGTGTTGTAAATATTTGGTTTTTGTGGGAATGTAGCATTATGTTAGCTTGTTTTGATTGCTTTTGTCGTCCATGTCTATTTTGAGTTTTCATTTGAAAAACTTAGAAAAATCCATAAAAATTTGAAAACTTTGAAAAATTCTTAAAAAGTGAAAAATTAGAAAATCCAAAGTGTCAAGTTTTTTTTTTTTGCTTTCACTTGTCTTCTTTGATTTAGTTGTTCTTCTACTTTCTAACTTTTGTGAAAATAATGAAATTTAGACATTAGATCGTTGCATATGAATGTTATGTATCAATTGGTCTCCTACTGTAAGTCACTCGAGGGTGTGTACTTCATTCAATTCCACCGTCCACCTCCCGTGATGTGATTTGATTTATTAACTTGTCTAGGTGACTGTAACCCGAGTGACACTATGTTTTTTTTTTACGATCCTTTTTCCACAAAAATATTCTGCAAAATAAGAGTTGGTTATTCGTACCAATATCACAAAAAAAATGCTCAAGCATAAAAAAAAATGAGCAATCAAGAAAAAAAATCACAAAAACTCGAAAAGAAAAAAATAAGGGGAGAAGAAAAGTAATGAAAAAGAAAAGAAAAGAAAAGAAAAATGAAAATGAGAAAGTGAGAAAAAGAAAAAAAATATCAAATTCCTCCCCGAGTCATTTTCATTTTATATCGATTTAATCATTTTGGATCGTGTTACTCCGTCACTTGGTTTATAGGACGACCCTAGCTCTTTGTTTTTACGAGAGGCCGAGACATGTTTTTAGTCACTAGTTTCATGGGAGTTCACATTTCATCTCCATCTCACGCCCTCGAAATAGCTTGGACCGAAACCGATTGATGTATAATGTGATTATGTGACCTTTTTAGTGTTTGATTATCATTGTTAACGCTTTAGTTAGATTTTAGAATTGCGACTTTTGATATTGGAGCTTGTGATTATTTGTAAATATTTTGTTGAGTGAGTATGTTTGTATATATCGTGTTTTCATTTTGTTTGTTTTTATTTATGGGTCTTAATTAGTCTTTGGAGCTTACTCGAGGACGAGTAAGAGTTAAGTGTTGGGAGTTTGATAACTCGTGATTTTACCTATTTTTGTCCCACATTTTTACTCTTATTTGGTCGATTTTATATCTTGATTGTCAATTATCGAGTCATTTTATCTTTAATTAGTTAATTAGTCGAGTTTAGCTTAGTTAGTGTCATTATATTATATTTCTCGGGATTTTGGTACTGCGCACCCATTTTTCTATTTGTAGGTACCGACCCGGGAAGAATCGAGACGAGAAAGATGGGTCAAACCCGACTTTGACCAAGACCTTCATTCCTCTCTCACCATTCCTCAATCATCCTCCATCACGTTCCACCACCAATTCACCTATATTCTTGCTCCTGTCCTCCGTCACCGGTGAACCACCGACCTCAGGCGAGCCACTAGCAGCATCACCACCGCCGTCGACCACCACGTGTCCCTCGCACCTCCTTCAATTCACCAATCAAACATCATCCTCCATTGATCTTCACCATCATTACCAATTAAATCTACTTACTCCATCTCCAATCAAGTTCTTCTTCCAATCAACCATCCACCATCAAGACCACCGCGCGTCTCCATCTCCGGCCAGATTCCGATGCCTTATCAACCACCGGCAGCCACCGCCTCGCGCGTCGTTTCCACCCCTCTCCGCTCCTCCCACCTTCGTGCAGCTTCTCTGGCGAAGCAGTCCGCAACGCGCCACCAGTCACCCAGCTCCGTCGACGGTTGACCTCCGGCGAGCAGCGCACCTCCGTCTCTCAATCGATTGATTCAATTTTGTCTGATGGGTTTGGGGATTTTAATTTCAAAATCATAAGACCATTTAACCCTTGCTTTTACTCTTCTTATTTCATTTAAATGAAGAGTAGTTTGGTCATTCTATTCTTAGTTGGGGTTTTACAAAAGCCCTCATTTCTCATTTGGACAATCAGGCTGATTGTTAGGGAGAGTTAGTTTTGAGAATAAAGAACAAGGGGTTTAGGAGTAGTAGAAAAACGCAGCAAGCAACCTCGTCTTCCCTCTTGCTTATTTTATTTTAATTTTGTTTTTAATTTATTTACTTAGTCCATTTAATTATTCCATTATTCAACTTCCGAGTTCTTTAATTCCATCCTTGTTGGTATAATTTTTATCTCTTCTCCTTTATTATTTCATTTATGTTTAGTTTTATGTTTATGTTATATTTAGTTAGTAATTAGTTTAAAGTTATAATCTATTGTTAATTGTGTCTTGTAATGTTATTCTATAATTATTTTGTTGGTTTATATGTAATTTATGTTAGTATTAATTAAAGTTTCCTTCTTTTACCATTTCATTATGTTAGATGTTATGTTTAGAGTAGTTATAAGTGTATTTAGTGTTAGGTTACTTTCGGTCGGAATTCTTACCTCGGGAGGGGGAGAATGACGGACGGGAATCTAGCGTAAACTTAATGACTTAGGTTCTTAGCGGAATACCACGGGAGTGGATTTCGGTGTGGATCTAAGATACCAATTACGAGCCCGGGAGGGAACTACTTGGGATTACTATTTATCCATTCACGAACCCGGGAGGGAGGTGTTTGGACCTCTAGAGACGTTTTCTCCCTAATTCACTATTCGATGACTTGTTAACGGGATTTCAATGACATGATTGAGGTGTGTCGGTGGAGGAAATCGGACCCTAGGCTTTTCTCCATTTGATAACTTGCTTAATTTGTTTATTAGTTTACTTATTTTTGCTTTTGTTAGTTAGTCTTATTAGTTTAATCTCACTCTTTTATTGACCCGCGTAGCTAATTTGTAATCCGAGACCGAACTAGTACTCATTCCCGATCTCTCTGAGGATTCGACCCGACTTGCCCTTGCTATTTTAGTTTAGGTTAGTTGGTTTATTTGGTAGTAAGATTGGCGACAAATCTCGGCTATCAGAACGTGATATTTGGCCTTGTACAGGTAATATGTCCTACCCCTTTCTCAGGGAATGAGAGGACCGGAGGTCCTAGAAGGATCAATCTCCAGCGCCTCATCGTCCGAATCAACGACGTCATAAGGGGCGGGGTCAGGAGAGTTACCACCTCCACTATCCCCCGAATGCTCCTCCTCGACTATTTGGGGGCCAAACCCCCTGGAAGAGGAAGCGAAATTTTCCCTACTCTCCTCTCCGTCCCCTGTCCTCTCAGCTGACGGGTCGGTAAACGGTAAGATGCGGGCACGGGTTCTAGACATAGTGATCTAAGAAGAAAGAAAAGCAAGAAATCGAAAGAAAGGGAGCAAGAGCTTGGAATTAGAAATCTGACCTAAGATTGACTGCTGGTTGGACGAAAACTTGAGAAGGAAAGTCCAAGAAAATTTCCCGGAAATATGAAGGTGCGAGAAAAAGGCTCGATTTTTCCTCTCGAAGGTTTGTAAAAAAGGAATTTGTAAAAAGAAGAAGTACAGATGCTAGATTGCTTTTATAAGGAGGGGGCAGACGAAAGGTCGCCAATCCTAAGGAATCCGCCCAAGGGCCACTTCCCACGTGTCGCGTTCTCGGAAGCCAACCACTTGTGGCTTCCCAAGAAGAACCTCGAAAAGACAAAAAGGTGTCTAGGGATTGATCACCCTGTGACATCATCCCTTCATTCAAAAAAAAAATAATAATAAAAAATAATAATGGCACACATAAAAAAACTGCTTGATTTTTCATTAATTTGAAGAAAGCCCGAAAATAGGCAAGTTACATTCCATACATGGCTAGTAGAAAATACAAAAGGAGCCTAAATTTCCGGCTCAATACGCCTGCACCCTGTGAGCAGGCCTAGTCATCATCTAAATCCGGGGAGTAATCCCCAGGGCTGTCTTGGCCTCGAACGTCAGACCCCAAATCCCAGTCATTGGAGTCCTTGAAAGGGTCGTCAGGGAGTCCATCCTCATCTCTGTCAGATGAGTAGCCCAGGCCCTCACTATCTCCAGAATCACGGCTGCTGACGTCCCAGTCCCTGCCATAAAGGACTGCCTGATTGTTATCACAAGAACCGCAACCTACTCTCCTCACCAGAGGGGAGGAGGGGCCCGACTCCGAAGAGGAGTTCAACTCATGACAGTTAGGGTCAAATTGTTCTGGGTGCAACCAGGGAAAGCACTCATGGCATCCCCTGTCATAACAACCCCCACCCTGGAGACAACGTTTGAACCGGGAATCGACCGGAGACGAAGATTTGATAGGGCGCTGCAAGAGCGCAGATGTCGACTACGGCGCAGGGCCAGGAAAGCTGCCCTGGCATACCTCAACCTCCAAAACCCCCTGAAGAGGAAGCTAACAGTGCGAACCCCATGACGAACAACTGTCTTCTTAACCCAAGACATGGTTCTTTAAGAAAGAAAAGCAGAAGGAAAGTGAGGGTGTATTGATAAAAAGGTAAGAAAAGCCGTAATTTATACAAGAGGAAGGCCAAGGCATTAAATGGCACTCCAACCACCTCGGCAAAAGATGCAACCAATCATCAAACCAGCACGCTGCCCAAAAATCCGCTGAGCATGAGAAGTAATCATGACCAAAAGACATCCCAACTCTTTGCATCCCCAATGCAGTTAAGCCTCCTCCCTCGGGAATGCGCAAACGCATTAAATGCAACAGTGAAGCCAACAAGTAAACCTCCCACCATCTAAATCAAGAGTTCACCTGCTGGAGGGAAGCCCTGCTTCTCCCCAGCCGGTGAGGGCCAATTGATGAGGGTCGGAAGCCTGCACTGGGTCGCCTGCTCAGCAGGCCCCAAGGCGACCGACCCGAGAAACCAGAGAACCTGCCCAATAGGCTTTCAGGATAGATCACCAAGGAACCCCCAAGGGGTAGCTTCGGATAATCGCCTGCCCAAGCAGGGTGATACAGCCCACCAAGCAGGGCTGCAAGACCCCCTGCCCGCCTGCCCCCAGGGGACTTTTCCCCCAGGTAGGGCAGGGGTTACCAGGGGCCTCTCCGTCTTTTCGCCTAAAGATAAGGGAGAATGAGTGGACAAAATGGGACCACGTGTCGCTTCACCATCCACCCATTCTCTCGCTCTTTTTCCCTCTCTTCCTCTCTCTTGTGGGAAGGTATATATACTCTCCCATTTCCCACTTGAAAGGGGTTGGATTTTTTCTGTCTAGACTCTCACTCTAAAAAACGCCACCTAACTCCTCACGAACTAGGTTCGTCAAGGCATTTCACAGACTGACTTAGGCATCGGAGAGGGTTCCCTCGGACACCTCCGAGGCCCTGTGCGTTCACTGTGCAGGGAGCAGGCTCGATTCGCCGGGAAAGTCTGATCACCAGAGTGGGAGAAAGGAGAGGTTCAAGGAAGTCGGACGAATAGTAACCAAACGATATCTTGGACATTAGGAACCCGAATTCGCAGTCGGGTTAATTGTTTCCGTACCGGAACACATATATATAAACGTGGTAACCATATATTGTTCTTCGTTCAAAGAAATTGTTGGTCAACATCTATACATCGTCCACAATGGCTTTAAATAGCACCTAATGTGACGGTATTCAATCAATCAACTAGACAAAGAAGTGTAGCACATCAAAAGAAGAATTGTCTATGCATGAGAGAAAGTTTTCTCTTCTTATGGAGAAACAAGTAACTTAGACTTCATACTCATGTCTACATAATGCTTATGGGAAACATAGATCAAGTCGTTGGGTTGTGCAACGGCACAAGATTAGTGGTCGATCAACTCGGGGACCCCCTAATCCAAGCTACCATTATCACAGGTGCAAACACGGGCAACAAAGTTCTTATCCCTCAGATGATTTTGAGTCCATCAGATTCTAATAAATTGTCAATTAAGTTCCAGAGAAAACAGTTTCCAGTAATGGTGTGCTACATACGCAATGACTATCAACAAAAGTCAAGGTCAAACCTTTCACGAGTTGGATTGTATCTTCCTAAACCAGTTTTCAGTCATGGTCAACTCTATGTCGCCTTATCTAGGGTCACTAGAAAAAAAATTTAATTTTTTAATATGCGGCCAAGATCTTCAGATTTCCAACGGTACTGAAAATGCAGTCTACAAAGAAGTGTTTAGGAATTTGTAGAATGAATTCAACACATTTTATTACCACATGCTTTAATAATAATTCGTACTCGTAATTTGTAAAATATTGCCCTCAATGTCCGACTTTATTTTTTACATGATACTATTATTAGTTTCATTATAATTCTTTTTAATAAACTCTATTATATACACCTGTGCATCTGCACGGGTTCTAAACTAGTTCAAAGATAAAGCATTATCAAGTACAACTAATAAATAACTCTATCATCCTCCGCAAAATGGAGGACCTAGGAGCAATTTTGAAGAGTAGCATCTGAAGCCACTCACGAGGACGATAGAAGTGAGGCGAATTTCCAGGAGAAGGTTGGAGAGCCACGTCACCTCGGCCGCGACATTAGCTACGTTATCGATAGGTACGTGCATAAACTGAGAGAGCTAGTTTACTACAAACGCAATGTCGGAACGCGTAAAGCAGAAATACTGCAATGCTCCAAGAAGGACCCGAAATTCATATGGATTGTCGAGGGGAGGCCCATGATTGAGGGTGGACGGACTTTAGGATCAAGAGGCATGACGGTGGGATTAACATCGAGCCAAGTTATCCAAGATATATTTATGTTTGCTGAGAAAGAGACCTGCTCAACACGGTTGGCATTTAATTTGACCCCAAGAAAATAAAAGAGATCATCGAAGTCTTTAAGTGAAAAAATGGTCCGCGAGAGACCTAATAAAGAATGTGACCGTGTCACGAGATGCTCATGTTATATTGATATCATCAACATATACAAGAACATAGAGATGATTAGAGTTGATTTGTGTGTGTTTGTGTGTGTGTGTGTGTGTGTGTGTGTGTTTTCATCGGTTAAAATTTCCGAGGGAGCAACGGATGAGCCATAAAGTGATAAAGACTATAGCTAAGGAAAGGAACTTCAATTTGGAATTTCCACTTTCCATTGTTGAAAATTAGTGTCATTGAATTTCTTAACGGAGTTCGTAAAGAGAGCGAAAAGTGGTTTAGTTTGGCTCATCGGAGATAGGGATTTGTCGGTTTGAAAGGCAAAAGGTTCTGATTTTTTTTTGAATTTTTGTTGCCTGAATTTTTCTAGGTTAAGATCAAATTTGCTCTGATATCATGTAGAAGTTGAATCGCAAATATTATTGATAACAAGGTGTTACATATATATATACTAATACTAAGATAATTAAATCTATGAAATACAATTAATGTTAAGCTATTTAAATTTAAAGACTTGTAGTGATAGGAGATTACAATAAGATAAATAGTGTCATCATAGAACATTATCAACTAAAACTAATAACTCTATCAGGTATCGAAGATGTCTATCATGTACCGAAGATGTCATGTCTTAGCCTAATGTTTAAGACTAGGTACACCGTGGATGATAGGTCCAGTTTTGAATCTCCCACCCCTTTTAATGTAATGCGACTAAGTACACACTTCGTTGAATCCAACAAAAGTAACTCAGGAAGATTCCTCCTATTGGTGCCATTAGCTTATCCTAAAATTTTCATACTTCAAAGGCATATTGTGTTTGATATATTGAATGAAGCTTATGTTACTAATATGATATGAAGTATAAGAGTAGTACCGAAAAGAGTACGATTACGTTAATGGGAGTATAGCAAGATTATTGTATATCGAGTTATAAAGACAAATTAAGATGATAAATAAATAAACACAATTAAGTTAATATAAAATTTAATAGTAATGAGAAAGCTTATCTAGATAAAAAAAGATGGTTGTGGCGCGACAGAACCGTCACTGTCCTAAAGTTGATTTATGCGCCGTCTACTACACACGGCCACAATAGCACTCAACTCCCAGGATTACACAACCGATGTTACCCTAGTGTAGGTAGGGAAACAAATGAGTACCGCCAAGAACATTGCCAAATTTTAGAGAAAATGTAGAAGGAGAGAAAGATGATTTTGATTGTTGTTGTGTGTTCAAATGATGGTGTGGGAGGTGGTATATATAATGGTGTGGTAGGTAGTACCAACCACTATATGACCAATCAAAAATAAGGAGGTGTGGTAGGTAGTACCAACCACTTGACTAACCAACCAAAAATAAGGTCAGTACCTACCACTCAATTTACTTGGCAAAAGCTTCTTTTGAAGCAACTATTCCAACAGCTTACGCGTTTGACCTTTTGCAATCCAAGGTCATTGTACTTTTGTGGGTTTACAAGTGGAAATCAGGTCACTCGGTTAGCTGCCATAGAAACCATAGTACCATGGTCCATGTATGGGTTATGGTATTGTCACTTGTTAGAGTGGGTAAGGTTCATGTCCAATTATGTACGTACGGAGTAGATTATTATTGGTTAGGTTAATTAAGTCATAGTTGATATTGTATTCTTCTTCTTATATGTATTTGGTATAAGGTTTAAGAAAATGTGAAAAAAGTAAGAGGATAGCGTTGATATGTTCATGCATATGAGGAGAGAGAAATAGAAATGAAAATATTTTATTAAGAAGAAACGAGATTAACTCAAAAAAATCCATAAAACGAATAGTAGGCTTATTCAAAAAGAATGAATGAATAGTAATCTAGATTATCCTTAGGGATTGTTTTGAATCCAAAATATCTAAAATATCTAAAATGACAATGACAATGAGAAATATTGTCAAATACTTAAAGAGGATTAAGAACTGAATTTTAAGCCATCAACCAAATGTTCTTGGAAGTAGCGCTTGTTACTTTGTTAGAGTTGGTAGGATTTGATATACACAAATATTACTACATGTAGAGTATGGAGTACGTACGCTACAGGCAAAACTAGGATTGCTATCCAGTTTCTCTTTTCTACTTTTTTTATCCAGTTTCTTTTTTTTACTTTTTTTTCCCTATGTTAACCTCCCACAATTGTTTAAAATATTGTAAATTTTCTCTAATTTATTTACCTTTCGTCCATATGACGTACTCCACATTAGTTTAATCGATCGTAAGAGGAAAAAAAGGTTCAACTTAAAAGGTGAAAGCTGATCACGGTCCTAGTAATATACTTAGGTTGTTTGGGTGGGTTGAAATATCTATCTTTACCAACTACTCCTACATGTCTTATCTTAGTCCTAGGGCAATATTATCCATTGGTGTATATTTGTACTAATTCGTATTTGTTAATTATAGTCTAATATATATATCGTGTGAATTGGCTATCATTAAATGATGTTCTCGACGTGATTTACATCTTTGTTCATTTAGAAATAACAGCCTCTTTGTATTGCTAACACAAAGGTAAGTCTGCGTACATCCGACCCCACCCGTACCTCGTAATTTATAGGAGCTATTGAGACACTAGAGTAATGTTGTTGTCGTCGTCTAATAATATCTTATTTCTTCTAGACTTATACACGAGAAATTGTGTCGGGAGAGAAGATTAAGTTAGCTAGAGACACAAAAGAGTAAGATATATTCTAATATGCTGTTTTAGAGTGATGAAAAGAACAATCTAATGATGGATCGAGATGGTTACCAACATACGAGTATATAGCAAGCATTATCGCCTTTGAATAACGTTCGTTTTTGTTGTAGGCAGCAGGCACCAACTGCAACTGCGCTATATATACTTTTCACGTATCTTCTACATATTCTTTTAATTTTCTTGTCTTGTCTCCATTAACGTTGCATAAGATTTTAAGATTTATGCTCACAATATGGGGACGGACCCATTACAACTTACAAACTAAGGGAAGCAAAGGCCGACGAACAATAACTCCTTTGTCTTTTTGTTACGTAGGCTCCTTTTCACAAAACTAGCCGAATGAATGATAAAAATGTACGAACTAGTTGAAAGCTTAAAATCTAATCGAAACCTCTTAAGCTAGTGGTAAATTAGGAGTTTATAAGTTAGAATGTTAGATAGATAATCATAAAATCACATAAAGAGATATAAGTTGTAATAAACTAATAATTAACGGGATAAAAAAATTGATTTTTATTTTCGAGTAACTTATTTAATTACATATGCTACTCATCATAACTTAAATTTTTTATTTTAGTTAACTTATTTACGAAATAAACTCCATGTTTATCAAACATCTACACAAAACTAAGCTAGTTAAAATTTGGAGGAAATGAACTACTATTACGAGAAAATAAGGTAGCTAGGTGATTAAACGACTGGCCAAACATGCACAGCCTTACACTATTGTGCCAATTATACGATTCTTTTCTATCTTTTTTTTTGCTATTACTTTTCATCACTAGTGCTTGTTATTGGAGTTGGTTGATTATTCTTCAAGCACCTTATGTCTTATCCACTTGCAATTTGTTATGAACTCCAGAAAGAGAAACAAAAAGGATGGCATTAATTATCTGTGAGACTTTGCTAAGTCTTAATATTAAACTTTTCCTAATTTTTATTATTTATTTATTATTCTGATTCATTTCAGACTTTATATATTATCACTCAAATTTTGCTCAGACTCACCTTACCCTCTTTTGATAAAAAAAATAGTTAATCAATTTGATTTAGTTTGTAATTAAACAATTACGATTTACTTGGTACAAATGAATAATTACCTTACTATTTAGTTTAATTAAAAATTTTAACTTGTTTTATTTAATTTTTGTTGGTTTTGTGCGATATACAAAAAGACGGGTAGACATTTTTTTGGGCTTCGTTCATATTATAGGTCCGGATGATTTACGATATTTTAATTATGCCTTACTTATATTAATTTCAGATATTTAAATAATTATTTTTTCGTACATGGTCTTAGGTAATCGATTTAGGCTATTGATTTACGATTCCCATAGAACCAAAATGTACTCGTAATTGTTAATTTGCAACAAAAAAAAAACGATAGCGCCTCAAATATATTTACTGTTTCCTTTGTGACATACATATAGTAGTAGCATAGTGGGAAATAACATGGGATTTGGTCTAGATGACTAGGGTTTGATCCCTTAAATTTGATTATTAATTACTGAATCAAATAATCCTCATTTGTAAATATTGCACTAGTTTTTAATTATTTAATTTTTGTTATTTCCTGAAGAAATTCAATTTTATTTATATAATTAATATTTTATTTTATTAATTTCATGTTTTAATAATTAAATTGTTCATAATTATGGAGTATTATTGGTGAAATTCACTGATGCTCAATACATACCTATTAGTTATTTAATCATACTGTACAAAGCATAATTTTTTGCTTAGAAATTGATAATTGTGAAGTATTATTTTTGTACTTCGTAGTTGGTAGGCGTTGTCGAGCAAATCGTCCAAAAATTATTCAAAATGTAACTTGATATTTTATGAAAAGAAAACTATAGTTTTTGTACAGGTTAACACCGTACCCTCGCTAATAACTTAATATGGGGACCTTCAATGAAAATTGGAACCGGGCCACCGAGTATTATTTGACGACCCTTAGTAAGTGTTAAATAACGTTAACTCAGTTAATTAAGTGAAATTGCATTTTTATTTGTTAAATAAATGTTTAATTGGTTAATTAAGTGAAATTTACCTTTGATTACAAAATTTCGCACGAATAATATACAGAGTAAAAGATAAACAAATTACCGAGATGGAAAAAATACTCCCTCCGTCCCACTAAGATTGTCACGTTTCATTAAAATACTCCTCGCATATATAGGAAAATAGGACAATCTTTTAGAGACAGAGGGATAGTTAGGAATAGATGGATGTGGACATGACATAGGTCCACCCCGACGCGGCCGCGCGCGGGTTTGGGGAGCCGAATGAATCTCCATATGAGATGGTCAAATTGAAATTTAAATCGAAGTAGGAGTCGCCACCGAATTTTGTGGTTATTCGGAACCATTCGAGCCCACTCTATGTCGTAGTGGGCCGTATACAAAATACGGCCCATTTCCGATGTCAGAGTTTATTGGGCTCGTCCATTTGCATTACGATACCAATACCGACATTATCGGATATCGTGTATTGAATGACTCTCGTTGCCAATGGATTCGGACATCCGGAAACCATGGTTCTGAGTAAGGGGTGAGGGTACGTGTTGGGAAGTTCACTAAGAACACCCAACCCCGCCCGCACTTAGCGGCCTTTACTAAGATATCGTTCGTTTTTGGTGTACACGGGTTAGTTTGACGGTTGAATGATATGCAAACATTATTTTCCTAAGCATGTGAGAAAAATAAATAAACGGGTTGCTAAGTCGTTTAATGCATGTTAAACTAATAACGTCAAAGTTATTTTAGCATGTGAGGTCGTTTTAGTCTAATAAAACAATAGAAAACAAATAAATTGCTACAAACACGAGAAAACGAGTTAGTAACGATTGAATAAATTGAATAAAGACGTAAAATAAATAATATGCATGATTTTGGAAAAGATTTATGATATGCGAAAAATACTTGTCGAAATATGAAAATATATCGAGAAAACCGCTGTTTTATGCGAGAAGATGATGCTGGAAAAATCGGGAAAAAACGAAAAAAAGGCCGCGGCTTACAGCAGCCCGCGCGACTCGCCTGGGAGAGGCACGACTCGCGCGGGTGGCTGTCTCGGATTCGCTCTTCGAAAATTATTAATTTTGATAAATCGCGTACAAATATGGATTAATTTATACTCGATTTATATTTTCGATATTCGTCGTATTCGATATTCGATTATGAAATCGATGTCGAATAGTCGGAATGATTTTAGAAAAGGTTTTGAAAAAAAGTTTGTTTTGAACGAAAAGTAGAAAAAAGAATTTTGAACGAAAAAGATGCTAATTCTCTCCGCGTATAAAATCATCGAATTTTGTTTAAAAAAGATGTAACGATTTTATTAGCGTCAACGAGAATTAATTAATTTAGTTCTTGTTATATACGATATTCGATTAAAGAATCGATATCATATTTTAAGAACGTTATAAAAAAAATGTCTTTTGGTATCGATTATTAGAAATAAAAAATATGTGACGAACGACCCATATTAAAATACGAAACGACCGACGACACAATGAAAAAAAGAAAAAAAAAACGTGAGAGAGAGGGAAAGAAAAGAGAAGAATCGGATTTGATTTGCACCCTCAACCTACATGCTTTGTTTTTTCGGTATAAGGCTCGTCGGACGGTGGCTTAGGCACGGGAGCGTCGAGATGATGCGGATGAGTTAAGGTGTCGGCTTGGTCGTGTGATGTGGTGGGTTTCGGCCGGCGTGTGGGTCGGTTTTGTCGGGTTGATTTGGACGGTATTTCGGTGCTTGTATGAACGATGAATGTGTGTCGAGGTTGATGGATAATTCTAGCTTAATTCTGAATTTTGATCATTGGTAATTGATTTTTCGGTCCCCTTCAATGTTGAATGGAGGGTCCTATTTATAGGCGCAGAGGTTTAGGAGAGGTATCTTGCTTGGGTAACAAGAAACAACGGTTTGGATAGGAAATGTAGGAAATCGAGAGGAACGTAAATTCCGTTGCTTGGTGGGGAAGCAAGAATCTCGGCTGGTTGGGGGGTTTTGGCCGAGTATTTGGAGCTCGGTCGGTATCTGATTCGGTTTTCGGATAGAATTCCTACTTGAGATCGAATTCTATCCTTAAACGAATTTGTTTAATATTTTTTGAAGCTGATTTTTGTAGCAGTTGGAGGCCGAATCAGCCACGTGAGGTGTCACGGCTGGCTCGTGTGTCTCGAGAATATTTTCGACCGGGTTTTGACTTGGTCGCAAAAAGACGGTTTTACCCCTGGTGCCGGAATCGACCCAAATTAGTCTCATTTGACTCGAAACGATCCACTGGGCCTGGATTTGAGGTTGGTTTTGTAAGATATGTACTCCGTAATAAGCCTAAACCAAATGTTCATGATTTCGAGCCCGTATCCGAGTCCATTAAAGCATGTTTGCGTCCTATCATCATCGGATGTTTGGTGGGACCTACTATAGACATCTGGCGGTCAAAATGTGGGTGTCTACAATGGACAATTAAACAAAGACGTGAGACTTTAAAAGCAACAGAAAATAAAAAATTTGAATAAATATAAATCGTTTATTGGATAATATGACGAGAAATATGCAAGTATGCAACATGAGTTATGACCCCACAAAAATTAAGTTGAGTTTTTTAAATTCAAGACTCAACTTAAGACTTTAGTACATTATTGGTACACCCCATAAGAGTCTCAAAACTAACAATAATCTTAAGACTTTCTCAAGACTTTGCAACATTATTGGTAAGACTCACATGAGTCTTGAGACAAGACTCTCTCAAGACTCACAAATAATGTTACCCTTACATTGCCAATTCATTTGTATTACTCCTTATCTATTATTGACTTATTTATGTCTAAATATTAAATAAATGTTAAAATAATACTCCGTAGTAAGGAGATACATATAGTCGAGTACTCGACAAATTATTGTAGGAGTTAGTATAACAAGAAGTTTGTTAGAGTTTGTTATATTGTAACTAACCTCTATAGAGAATGAGAGAGAGAGAGAGAGGTGGGTTCCGGTGAGACAAGGTAACTCCTTACACCCATTGAGGCACAATCTAAACCATTAAATTAAGATGGGACATACATCCAAATAAGTGTTATATACACTAAAAAGATTCATTATATACGTTATTAAACTCACTATATACACACACTTAAGAACTCAATATATACAGTAAAAAAAATGTTATATACACTTAAATAAAAAAATGTTATATACACTCAAATAGTTATTATGTACACCAATTAATCAACAATGGAACATACATCAAAATAACTGTTATATATACTAAAAAAACTCATTATATACGCTATTAAACTCACTGCATATATACACTTAAGAACTCAATATATACAGTAAAATAATTGTTATATACACCCAAATAATTAATATGTACATCAGTTAATCAACAATGGAACATACATCAAAATAACTGTTATATACACCAAAAAACTCATTATATACGCTATTAAACTCACTACATATATATATATATACACTTAAGAACTAAATATATATACAGTAAAATATTTATTGTTATATACACTCAAATGGTTACTATGTACACCAATTAATCAACATATATACACTGAAATAATTGGCATATGTACTTAATTATTTGATATAATAGAATAGTTATATACCTTAAAACAGTAATTATGTACATTGAAATTGTTTTTATATACACCAATTTTATTTTAAATTCCGAATTTTTGTTTTTCGGATTTTTTTTTTCGAAAAAAAGAACTTTTTTTTTGGAAAAAAATATTCCGAAAATTTTTTTTTTTCCGGAAAAAAAAAAATTTCCGAAAAATATCGATTTTTTTCCCCGGGAAAAAAAAATTGGGGAAATTTTTTTTATGTATGATTTTTTGTTTTAATCTTAGCCTTTAATTTGATTTTAATCTAATGGTTGAGATTGTGCCTCAATGGGTGCGGCGAGTTGAACTGCCTCAAAGGATCCTAGATCTATCTATATATATATATATATATATATATATATATATATATATATATATATATATATATATATATATATATATATATATATATATATATATATATATATACTAACTCATAATTCACTTAATGATATCATTGTAATAAAACTATATTTAGGGGCGGATCGAGGCCGAGTAGAAATGCCAAATACAATTTAAATGCAATTTGTTACATGCATACATAGTAGCCTAGTTGGTTGTGTGATTTACCATCCTTGGAGAGCACTTGTGTGCTCGAACACCATAGGTCCACCCAGACGCGGCCATGCGCGGGTTTGGGGAGACGAATGAATCTTCATATGAGAATGGATCGAATTGAAATTTAAATCGAAGTTGGAGTCGCCACCGAACTTTGTGGGAGTTCGGGCCCGTTCGAACCCACTCTATGTCGTAGTGGGACATGCACAAAGTATGGCCCATTCCGATGTCAGAGTTTATCGGGTTCGTCCCTTTGCATTTGATACCGATACCGACATTATCGGATACCGTGTATTGAATGACTCTCGTGTGCCAATGGTTTCGGACATCCGGAAACCACGGTTCTGAGTAAGGGGTGAGGGTACGTGTTGGGAAGTTCACAAAGAACACCCAACCCCGCCCGTACATTAGCGACCTCTACTAGGATATCGTTTGACTCTCGAATACGCGCGTTAGTAATACGATGAATGATATGCAAACATTGTTTTCCCTAAACATGCGAAAAATTGAATGGGTTGCTAAGTCGATTTAATGCATCTAAAATTAACGTCAAAGTTGTATTTTAGCATGTGAGATTCGTTTTAGTATAATAAAACAAAAGGTGAAAAGAAATCGCTAAAAAAAATGAACAAACGTGTTAGTAACGATCGAATAAAAGATATTAAATACGATGATATGCATGATTTTGAAAAGTTTACGGCACGTGATGGATTAAACACGTGTTGACTGAGGTCAAGGAAAATAAAATATGTCGTGAAAAACCGCTGTTCGATGTTCGAAAAATTAGAACGAAATTGATTTATGTCGCGTTTCCAGGAGATGCACGCGACTCGCCCGGGATGCACGCGACTCGCGTCCCGGGCTGTTTTCGAAATCGTTTTTCGGAAAATTTATAGCTTTCTTAAATCGCGTACAAATATTGCATGATTTATACTCGATTTAATTTTGCGATATTCGTTATATTCGATATTCGATTATGAAATCGATATCAAATACTCGGAATGATTTTTTAGAAAAGATAAAAATAAAGAAAAGGTTTTGAAAATCGTCTTGTAAAATTAAACTAAAAAAACGATGTTCGATTCTCTCTGCGTTAAAAATCGTCGTGTTTTGTCTTATGAAACCATGTGACGATTTTTTAGCATCAACGAGATTAATTTAGTTCTTTTTTGATACGATATTCGACTAAAGAATCGATATCGTATTTTTTAGAATGCTTGTTTTATATGAAAGTAATTTTTTAATATCGTTATTATAAAAAATAAGAGATGCGATGATGACCCTTAATAAAGCGGACGACCGACGACGGCAAGATGAGGAAAAGACGAGAGAAGGGAAGAGAGAAAGGAGAAGTCGGGTTTTATTTTACACCCTCAACCTACATGCTTTGTTTACTCGGAACGGGGCTCGTCGGAATGTGGCTTAGACACGGGAGCATCGAGGTAATGTAGTCGAGTTATGGTGGTATAGGACGTGTAGGGTGTCGGGTCTAAGTGGCCGGCTCCTTCGGGTCTCGGGTTATACTATCGGTTTTTCGATGCTAAGTGTATGAATCTCGAGGTTAATGAATGTGTGTGTCTTATGAATCGTAGATGTAGATGTTCTTTGAATGATTGATGGGAGGGTCCTATTTATAGGAGAGGTCCTCGATTGTAGCTAGGAGAGATATTCTTGCTTGGATGATAAGAAATACCGATTAAGATAGGAAAAGTAAGAAGTTGTGTGGAATGAGAATTCTGTTTATTGGTGAAGAAGGCAAGGAAACCGGCTGGTATGAGGGTGCTCGGCCGAGTACTCCTTGGTACTCGGTTGAGTGCTCGGTCGAGTATTCGGATAGAATTCCTACCGGAGATCAAATTTTATCCTTAACGGAATTGTTTAATATATTTTTGTAGCTGATTTTTGTAGTTTTTGAGCTCAAACCGGACTCGTGGGGTGACACGGCTGGTTTGTATGTCTCGAAAATATCTTTGACCGGGTTTTGACTCGGTCGCTAAAAGACGGTTTTGCCCCTGGTGTCGAATTCGACCCAAATTAGTCTTATTTGACTCGAATTGACCCACTGGGCCTGAATTTGAGGTTGGTTTTGTGAGATTTGTACTCCGTAAAAAGCCCAAGCCAAATGCCAATGATTTTGAGCCCATATTCGAGTTACGTTAAAGCATGTTTGCGTCCGATCATCATCGGGTGTTTGTCAGAAACTGCTATAGACACCTGGCAGCCAAATGTGGGTGTCTACAGAGCCCCCACTCTGACTGAGGCTTGGACAGGGCGAAAGTTAGAGTAGCTACCAGACCAATCAAAATCTGGTAGACTTCCGGTCGGGTCGTTTATAGTCCGTTAGACTTGCGTGAAAGGGCCCGCCAGCCATAAGATAGAAATCATACCTGTGCTGATTATGATAACTCCGTGGGGACTTGGACTTGTCGCATAAGTCCTAGGTGCGCCTATATGTGGGCCCATCGCATTAAATGCCGTTGGGGAGTTAGTTGTAAGATTTTGCTTGAATCGTCCTGTTCATGATTTATGCAAGACTTTGCATGTAACATTTGTAGGAGAAACGACTCGCTGGGGAATAAAGTTTTTTTTTTAAAAAGACTCCGAATTTTTTGAATTTGAAGAAACTTTAAAGAAATTTCGAAAATTAGAGTATTCTTTTAGACTCAGAAACGGAATAGGAATGCTCAGGATGACTTAGCTAGATCCTAGGATAAGGCCTGTATGCTAAATCTTACGGGATTAGGAATCCTAAAGCAAGGAGGAAAGTCTGGGTTTAATGTTATAAATACCCTCCTCTTGCTTTTAATTTCTTCATAATTCTCACAATTCCCCTCCTTAAAGAGAAACAAGCCATGAGAAACTTATTCTTCCTTTTTCGAAATCCAATTAAGGGAATCGACCGATTAATTGGAATGCTGCAAGATTGGTCCCGATACTTCAGGGACGCAGATAAAGTTATTCTGAATCAGAATGGTGTTACTCAATTGTTCACGATCCGTCAGATGCAAGTGGATCGTCACTTTATGGATGCTTGCTTGTCCTATTGGGACAATACTTATCACGTTTTTGGCTTTCCTCGGGGCGAAATTTGCCCTATTTATGAAGAAATTGCTGCCATAGGAGGATGGAATCCCATACTTCGCCCTGTTATCCCGTTTTCGGTTCACGACCCGAGGAGAAAATTACGAGAATTTTTAGGGCTTTCTCATGAGGAGGTATCTCGTATGCTGGAAGGAGATACCGTCTCTTTGATCGATTTGGCTGAAAAATTCATGAACCCACATGACGTCCGGGTCAGGCCGGTCCATAGCCGTAGAGCCTTTGCTTTTTGTATGCTCCATGTTTATGCCTTCGAAGGTCATATGGATCTGTTATCATGCATGGGCCATGTCCGACTCTTCACCGTGGTTGACCTGATGGAAACGGAGCACAGCCCGGCTTGGCTGATTACGGGAGAAATTATCCAAAGCTTGGATAATCGTAAAAGGGATTAGTCAACCCGGTTGACTGGGAGTACCCTTCTTTTACAGGTATATCGATTTTTTGATTTTTTTCGATTTTCCCGATTTTTTCGCAATTTTTCGGCTTTTCAATTTTTCGCGTTTTCTTGATTTTTCGCGGTTTTCTTCGATTTTATGCGGTTTTCTCGATTTTTCCGATTTTCTCGTTTTTTTCGATTTTTTTTTGAATTTGATAATCATATTCCCGTTTTTTTTTTCAGCTTTGGCTATTCGAGAGATTATCGATCGTGGATCCTCCTCTTGACGTGAGTCGATATCGCCCTAATCAAGTGATGACGAGGAGACGGACCGTTGACTTTTCTCGCCTCAACACTCAAAAATACAGGGACGAAGTGCTGTCTTTCCACGGAGGCTTATTGATCCGGTGGACCGTACCATGGTGGCCCATTTATGTTCGGACCGGTTTAGAATCGAGAGATAGGGCACGATATCAAGTGATTCTATCCTTCAGGCAGACAATTCACCTTTACCCCGATCGCATACTTAGGCAATATGGTCGGGCCCAAAGAATCCCGGAAATCGAGGCAGTCGTGAGTGAATCTACTCAGCTGACGGATGTAATATGTGACACCTGGATGCAGAGGTGGTATACCCGAGCTACTTTGATATGTTCCCAAGACTCTCCACTCAATCTGGGTATCGGATTCTTATGTGAAGTGGACGAAAACAGATTCTGCTAAAGCCCGTGCTGCTCTGAAGACTGACGAGGCTTTTGACCTGTTGCGCCGAGAACAAGCTAAAGATAATCGAGGCTTCTTTGATGATGGTGATACTCCAGCTACCTTAGTTCGGCTGATGTCAGGCCAGAAGGGAAAAATTAGGACTCAGACTAAAGAGTCCAGTGCTAAAGGTGCGCGGGGGAGGGTGAGCCCCCAGACAGATCTGGAAAAGAGACTTGGCCCAAGATTGGCGGTTCAGGACCGACTTGGTCCTTGAGACAGACTACCCGAGTACGTACGGGCTCAGCTTGGACTAGTGCAAGTAGCAGAAGACCCGCAGTCGAAGAAACGGGTTAGAGCTAAAGAGGTCCCACTTGTGATTCGGGAGCGCTCGCCCCCACCCCGTCGACCTCGAGCTCCGCGCGACCCAAAAGACAAAGGGAAAGGCAAAATGCACGAGCAATAGTCTCCTAAATTTTATTATTTAAGTAATACTATTATTTTTGTGGTGTGATTTTTTTGTGTGATGTATTTTTGAAAATTTCCGAGCTTATCGGTTTTTTTTATAATAACGAAAGACATATTAGTGAAAATCGTTCCTTCCTTTTCGTTATTGCAGTGGTTGTAACCTTTTGAGGGGCTGCCTACGTATCCACAATTACTTGAATCAAACCAAACGTAGTTCCAACATAGAATTTTGCAATTTTTCGAAATACATCAAGACTATTAGTTCGAGATGCGCGACAGTAGGATAAGTAATCCTAACTTATTGACTTGCTTATAATTTTTTTGGAAATTTATAAAAAGACAAATTTTTATGAACTTTTAGCAAATGACATTGAGATAAGGTTTAGGGGTAGTAGCGTTTCAACTGATCCAAGTTGGTTGAGTTGATGAACTCGTTCCCGTCCAAGTCCGTCAGCATTACCGCTCCTCCTGATAAAACCTTCTTTACCAGATACGGTCCAGCCCAATTGGGTTTGAATTTCCCTCTTGTGTCGACTGGTAGCAAGGCCCGGACAGATTTTTAGGACTTGATCGCCCTCTTTGATATTTCTGGGCCTAACTCTTTTGTTGAAAGCCCGTTGTATCCTTTTCTGGTATATCTGGATATTGTTAAGGGCCCGGGATCGCCGTTCGTCCAAAAGAACTAGCGCGTCATATCGGGCTTGGACCCAATCTGCTTCAGGCACTTGGCTTTCAAGTAAAATCCTGAGGGATGGTACTTCTAACTCGACTGGTTGGACCGCTTCCATTCCATATGTTAGATAATATGGAGTTGCTCCGGTTGCGGTGCGGATTGATGTTCGATACCCCCATAAGGCAAAAGGAATTTTGTCGAGCCAATCCCGGTAATTACCAGCCATCTTTTTAAGTATGGTGACAATTATTTTATTAGCTGCCTCTACCGCTCCATTTGTTTGGGGGCGGTAAGGTGAAGATGTATGCCTTTGAATCTTATATTTTGCTAGTAAAGTAGCAGTTTCAGCTTGGAAATGGGTCCCGTGATCACTGATGAATTCATGCGGGATCCCGTATCGACATATAATTTTATCTTGGATGAATTTGGCCACATGCTTGGCATTCAAAATCCGATATGACTCGGCTTCAACCCATTTAGTGAAATAGTCAATAGCCACTAAACTGAAACAGAGACCCCCCCCCCCTCGTCCCGGAAGGGTTCACCTTCCCAATTATATCAATTCCCCATGTCGAAAATGGCCATGGTGATGTCATAGTATACAATAGGGATGACGGCATATGCTGGACGTTGGCGAAAATCTGACAGTTATGACAGTGTTTGACATATAACTGGCAGTCGGTTTTCATGCTATTCCAATAGTACCCGAGTTTCGCGATTTTTCGGGCTAGCATATGGGCGTTCATATGCGGACCGTTTTCACCATCATGTACTTCGGCCATGACCTTTTCGGCCTGCGTTTTGTCGATGCATAAGAGTAAAGCCCCCTGTGCCGTCTTCTTGTATAATTGTCCATCGTCTGTGCGGATGAACTGGGTGGCCCACCTTCGTAGGGCTTTCTTGGCCCGGTTTTCAGATCCTGGAGGATACTCTCCCGACGTTAGGTAGATCAGAACAGCCTGGTACCAAGGTTCCGGATCAGTTATTTCGATATCTTGGATAGCGTTGATATATGCCGGCTCGGACCGTCTTTCGACGCAAATTGGCATGTTGGTCAGGAACTCCGGGATATTCAGTAAAGATGCCAATTTGGAAAGCGCATCCGCAAACTGGTTTTCTTCTCGAGGTAGATAGATGTATTCTACCTTTTGGAACTGCTTTTCGAGAACCCGTACTCGCGCTTGGTAAGCTACGAGATTGGCGTTCCGAGTTTTCCATTTTTGGAGAGCTTGATTGATGACTAAAGATAAGTCACCGTAGACCCGAAGGTTTGTTACTCCTAAATCAGCGGCGGCTTGCAGCCCGTGAATGCATGCTTCATATTCGGCTGCATTGTTAGTCACATCAAAGTCCATTTTTATGGATAACGGGGTGTGCTCTCCTTGTGGTGAGATTAGCAAAATCCCGACACCAAATCCTCGGAAGTTGGATGCCCCATCAAAATATAAATCCCATGCTTCGGTGTCAGTATGGAATATATCTTCATCTAGAAAGGCCCAAGTATCAGTATGTCCCTCCTCGGATATTGGACTATCGACAAGGAACTCGGCTACTACCCGGCCTTTGATGGCTTTTAACGGCATGAACTTGAGATCGAACTCAGCCAGCATTGAAGTCCACCTGGATATCCTGCCATTGAGGATGTGCTTCTCGAATAGGTACTTGATAGGATCCATTTTGGACAGAACATGTACCTCGTGACTGAGCATATAGTGTCTGAGCTTTTTAGTGGCCCAAACTAAAGCTAGGCACGTCTTTTCGAGCATTGTATATTTACACTCGTATTCTAGGAACTTTTTACTGGTGTAGTAAATAGCCCGTTCTTCCGAATCGACTGTCTGGGCCAGCATAGCCCCCATGGCTGTCTCGGTCGTTGTTAGGTATAACGACAAAGGTAGACCATGTTGAGGTGGCATTAATACCGGCGGTGCAGACAGAATCTCCTTGATTTTATCGAAAGCCATCTGACATTTATTGTCCCACAGTACCCGTTCTCCTATCTTCAGTTTCTTGAAAATGGGCTCACATACCATGGTTAGCTTTGAAATGAAACGACTGATATACTGGACTTTTCCAAGAAACCCCCTTATCTCCTTTTCGGTTTTGGGAGGCTGCATCTCGGTAATGGCTTTGATTTTGGCTAGATCAACCTCGATGCCGCGTTGGCTAACGATATGGCCCAGTAGTTTACCTGATGTTACCCCGAAACTGCATTTTTGAGGGTTTAGCCTCATGTTGTACTTGCGTAGTCGGGTGAAAAATTTTCTTAGGGCCGAGATGTGCCCGCTTCGATCTTTGGACTTAACAATCATGTCATCCACGTAGACCTACACTTCCTTGTGCATCATATCATGTAATAAGGTAGTGGCGGTCCGTTGATAAGTGGCACCGGCATTGATAAGCCCAAATGGCATAACGGTGTAACAGTAAGTACCCCAAGGTGTAGTGAAGGTGGTCTTACTCATGTCCTCTTTCGCCATTTTGATTTGATTGTATCTGGCATACCCGTCCATGAATGATAGAAGGGCGTGATCGGCCGTGTTATCTACCGGTATATCAATGTGTGGCAACGGGAAATCATGTTTTGGGCTGGCCTTATTAAGGTCGCGAAAATCTACACAAACCCGTACCTTGCCGTCTTTCTTGGGTACTGGCACGATGCTTGCAACCCAGTCTGGATATTCAGACACTTGAATAAAGCCCACTTTGAATTGCTTGTCGACTTCTTCTTTAACTTTGAGAGACCATTCAGGCCTCATTCTTCGGAGTTTTTGTTTTACCGGCTTACACCCGTCTTTGATGGGTATACGGTGTTCGGCTATTTGCCGGTCTATTCCCGGCATATCCTTGTAGGACCATGCGAAGACGTCTTTGAATTCATGGAGGAGATCCGTGAATTGTTGCTTCTCTTCGGGATCTAGGGATAAACCTAACTTAAGCATCTGAGGCTCTAAAGGGGTTCCTACATTGATGGAATCGGTTTCCTCAATTACCGGATCTCGGGATTCCCTTTGTTCGAGTTGCTCGACTAGATGCGGAGGTAGTGGTACCTGTTCGTCGGGTTTCACAATGTCATTGCAAGTAATATTTTTGAAAAATGTTTTGAAAATAAGACAAGTCGTAAGCAAAACGGTTATCGTTATTATTGATAGGGAATTTTGAAAATAGCTCAAAGAGAGCGGCCATCTGATCGTTGGTCAGAGGCAGGATGGGGAATGCTCTCGGGACAGACTCCGAGACTCCCATAGGTGTGACTGCATGAAAAGGGGTTACAGACTCGATTTTAGTACTGGACCCTCTAGACTTGGACTCAGACTCCGACTCTGACTCTAACTCAGACTCGGACTCAGTGTCCGGCATGTCCCCTTCACCGGTAGTGAGCTTGTAGACTCGACCCTCGCTGTCGGTCCACTTGATCGTCTTCCTCCAAGCCCTTTTCCAGTATTAGCAACAACTTCAGAGATCGGCTTGGTTGGATCGAACTTGCTGCTGCGAAGGATTAGGCTTACCAGCTCTTCCTTGGGGGTTGGAATGATCTTATCTTCCCCGAAGAGGAGCCCCAACATGGGCTCGGTATGGTTTGAATCTTCCTTCGACTCGGCCTGGATGAGGGCAAAGATATCATCTGGGATGAAATTGCATTCCCGAGCCAATTTGGTCTCGGGATACGAGATAGTGGGCTGATAGAGGCCCATTTGAATGGCTCCGTACACCGGAGTGACAAACTTGATTATGCTTGCTCGGTTCATATCTCCTTGGGTCATGGTGTAACCTAAGCCGAACCGAGACTCTCTGTCATTCCGGACCTCTACGATCTTGCCAGCCGGGAGATCGAGCCTCGAAGTAGCCCCCGGCAAGTAGCCCAAGTTTTGCAGCATCGTGTCGATGCTAGTAGTGAAATAGGGCTGAAAAAGATATTCTTCCTCGATCATTCACACGAAATTGAAACCTCGCGGGTCGGTTGGGCCTGCCATGTTGCAGCTTGACACGGCTATGGGGGTAGCTTCGAGAGTGATGACCCCGTCTTGTAAAGGTAACTTGACCTTTCTGTGGACGGTGGAGGATACGGCTTTGACCGCGTGGATCCAGGGCCTTCCAAGTAGGAGATTGAAAGATGAGGTGACATCGATCACCTGGAATTCTAGCTCTTTCTCGATCGGGCCCGTTATCATCGTTAGTTTAACGGCCCCAGCAACTGATTTTGGGCTTCCATCGAAAGCCTGGATAGTTTGTGCAGTGGGAAGATAGTCATCCTCGGTAATGCCGAGGGCCTTAACAGTCCTTAAGGGAATGACATTTACAGCGGACCCATCATCAATTAGGGTCATGGGGAGATATTTGTCCCGACAAATCACCGTGATATATAGGGCCAAGTTGTGGGTGGCCCCAAACGGTGGAAGGTCGGATTCGGAGAAGGTGATAAGCGGGCCTTTTCCCTTGGACTTGCCTTTAAGGTGAGGCAAAATAGTGGCTACCATTTCGGTGGGGGTAACCAATGAGTCAACCTTGATTTCATCGAGAGCCTTAGTGAGTGTTGCCCGATGCTCTTGAGAACTAACCAATAGCTGTCATATGGTAAGATCGGTCCAGACCCTCTTTAGCTGTTTGACTAGGGCCGTGTCAGCAATTGGTTATTTGAGCGTGGGTTCTGTCCTGGCAGGTTCAGTGACGGCTTCCGGGGCAGAAAGACCGGTTGTGATGACGTGTGTGCCGGCCAGGGCCTTGGTTTTAGCCTTCCGGATTTCTTCGACGGTGATGGGGACAGCTTCCCCCTTAGCCAGTTAAACGTCATCTTCATCGTCATTCCATATCCCGTTGATTTGGGGAACGAAAGGGGAAATGAGATAAGAACAGTCGACTACTTCTCCAGTAAAACTGGCGTGAGTACCAAGGGGGTTGTTCTTGTTACTCGGTTTTTCACTGGGCAGCGGTATCTTCCCACTTTTGATTAGATCCTGAATGAGATGCTTCAATTTCCAGCATTTCTCAGTGTCGTGCCCATTGCCTCGGTGATAGTGACAATAGGCTTGGATGTTATAGCTCTTGGACCGTTTTTCAATTGGGACCTCCGGAATCGGGCCTATCGGTTGGATCAGGCCCTTAGAAGATAGCCTTTGTAAGGCGTGAGCATAGGTAGTCCCTATGTCAGTGAATACCCGAGTCGGAGTATTCTTTTTGGTCGAGGTATCTAATAGATTGACCTCGTCAAAGATGCTACGGGCCGCGGTTGTGGTTGCAGGCTTGCCGGAGGACGAATTGGCTCCTTGATATCCCTTAGCAGAGGCCTTAGTAAGGCTTTCTAACCTCAGGTCGTCTTCGATTCTCATACCTATCTCGGTTAAGGTGGCGAAATTGGGTATGACGGCGTACCGGAGATGGATCCGGTAAGAAGGGAGGAGGTTTTTGACAAAAGCCTCCACCAAGACTTTTTCGCTGGGCTTGTCCACCAGCTTCACATTTTCAGTCCTCCACCTTTGAAGGTATTTGGTGAAACCTTCCTTAGGCTCTTGGGCCATGACCTCCAGAGTATGCATGGTAGTCTGGATCTCGGTGTTATCCGCGTCGTTTCGGGCGAACACCGTTGCGAAATCGTCCCAAGTTTTGTATTTCTTGGCATCAAGACTGTAGTACCAGGCTTTTGGGTGCTTTTCCAGGAAGGAAGCAAAGAGATGCTTAAACATGGTCGATTTGACCCCCTTAACAGCCATAAACTCCTTGAAAGCCCGGATATGGAGTACCGGGTCTTCAGTCCCATCGAACATTGGCAGGCCCGTTAAGTTGAGGTTAGCGAGAAATTCGTCAGTCAAGGGTGAATAGGCACGGGCATTCTCCGTGTGGATGGTATTGTTGGTGGTCGTGTGGACCTGTTCCTGCAGCTTGCGGACCGCGCTGGCCAGTTCAGCTAACGGCTCATCGGTTTCAACTCCACTGCTAGGAGTTCCTTGTTCAACTGCGCTTACCCGAGTAAGAATGGCAATCTGGTCCTGCCTCATCTGTGTCAATTGATCTTGTAGCTTACCCAATGAAGCTGTCAACTCATCAATGGCTTCTTTCGTCATGGTTCGGGTAAAGAGCGGCCTGTCTTTAAGAATACCGCGTAGTCAGCAACTAACCCAAATCCTAGAACGAAAATACATCCCGAGCAAGGGAAAAGAAGACTAGGAAGGAAATGACTCGGAAAAGACGCTTAGATGGGTGACTCATGAAAGGTGGGCCTCCTTTAGGATCCGGCTGTGTGGGCCGAGTCCTGTTCGAAAGGAGGTTCACGTGAGACAATCCCCAGACTCTGGACTCGATTGTGTAAACGGGCCCTCCTTCGTAGGAGTATGTCCTACGTAGGTGGGCCTTGCCTTAGCTAAGTAAGGCGGACTGGGATAGGGAGGAAATCCGTGATATAAGATCGACGGAGTTTCGACGCTAAAGACCTCGATGACTTACGACAAGACCCGACACTGCTAAATACGGGAAGTCCTAAGAAGAGGAAGTTTTTTTTGAAATTGGATTTTTGAAAGCCCGAAAAATTCAGGAGAGGAACCCGGCCCTTTTTTCGAAAAAAAGGTAAGGCGAGCCGAGTGTCGGTTTTGAAAGTTCGAAAGTAATTTCGAGTTTTTAAACGGGCAGAATACCGGCTAGAAAAAGGCTATTTTGAGTAAAATCGTAAATCCTAAATTCGGTATATGTCCCGGGTTTTGAAATTGAATGTTTTGAAAAGGATGCAAATTTTTGAAAATGACGGTTTTTGAAAAGGATGTAGGTCAAGTAGCATGTAGTCATGGAAGCAGTATAACGACACCATGTATGCTCTTAAACTAAGTCTCGGTCAGTCTAAAAGGGTCTATACCAGTGTACATAGCCTATCCGAGAATCGGGGCGGACTTTCTAAGTCGAGTTAAGCTTAGAACATGCCGTAAAACCCATACGAATCGACCATGGACACCTTTGACATATCCAATTCGGACTACATCAATAGTATAGTGGGACGTCGGTCACCAGTACCGGCCCGGGAAAATATGGGGTCATGCATGAACCGTAAACCTAAAACGCGTATTGTACTAGTCAAACGATTTCTATTCGAGTCTCACCCTGAGGATGCCGATGGTAAGTCACGCATCAGTTAATCCCCATCGGAGTCGCCAAATTGTGGACATGACATAGGTCCACTCCGACGCGGCCACGCACGGGTTTAAGGAGGCGAATGAATCTTCATATGAGAATGGATCGAATTGACATTTAAATCGAAGTTGGAGTCGCGACCGAACTTTGTGGGAGTTCGGGCCCGTTCGAACCCACTCTATGTCGTAGTGGGCCATGCACAAAGTATGGCCCATTCCGATGTCAGATTTTATCGGGTTCGTCCCTTTGCATTTGATACCGATACCGACATTATCGGATACCGTGTATTGAATGACTCTCGTGTGCCAATGGTTTCGGACATCCGGAAACCACGGTTCTGAGTAAGGGGTGAGGGTACGTGTTGGGAAGTTCACAAAGAACACCCAACCCCGCCCGCACATTAGCGACATCTACTAGGATATCGTGTGACTCTCGAATACGCGCGTTAGTAATACGATGAATGATATGCAAACATTTGTTTCCCTAATCATGCGAAAAATTGAATGGGTTGCTAAGTCGATTTAATGCATCTAAAATTAACGTCGAAGTTGTATTTTAGCATGTGAGATTCGTTTTAGTATAATAAAACAAAAGGTGAAAAGAAATCGCTAAAAAAAATGAACAAACGTGTTAGTAACGATCGAATAAAAGATATAAAATACGATGATATGCATGATTTTGAAACGTTTACGGCACGTGATGGATTAAACACGTGTTGACTGAGGTCAAGGAAAATAAAATATGTCGTGAAAACCCGTTGTTCGATGTTCGAAAAATTAGAACGAAATTGATTTATGTCACGTTTCCAGGAGATCACGCGACTCGCTTGGGAAGAGCGCGACTCGCGCGAGAAGGCGACTCGCCCGGGATGCACGCGACTCGCGTCCCGGGCTATTTTCGAAATCGTTTTTCGGAAAATTTATAGCTTTATTAAATCGCGTACAAATATTGAATGATTTATACTCGATTTAATTTTGCGATATTCGTTATATTCGATATTCGATTATGAAATCGATATCAAATACTCGGAATGATATTTTAGAAAAGATAAAAAAAAAAAAAAAAAAAGGTTTTGAAAATCGTTTTGTAAAATTAAACTAAAAAAACGATGTTCGATTCTCTCTGCGTTAAAAATCGTCGTGTTTTGTCTTATGAAACCATGTGACGATTTTTTAGCATCAACGAGATTAATTTAGTTCTTTTTTGATACGATATTCGACTAAAGAATCGATATCGTATTTTTTAGAACGCTTGTTTTATATGAAAGTAATTTTTTAATATCGTTATTATAAAAAATAAGAGATGCGATGATGACCCTTAATAAAGCGGACGACCGACGACGGCAAGATGAGGAAAACACGAGAGAAGGGAAGAGAGAAAGGAGAAGTTGGGTTTGATTTTACACCCTCAACCTGCATGCTTTGTTTACTCGGAACGGGGCTCGTCGGAATGTGGCTTAGACACGGGAGCGTCGAGGTATTGTAGTCGAGTTATGGTGGTATAGGACGTGTAGGGTGTCGGGTCTAAGTGGCCGGCTCCTTCGGGTCTCGGGTTATACTATCGATTTTTCGATGCTAAGTGTATGAATCTCGAGGTTAATGAATGTGTGTCTTATGAATCGTAGATGTAAATGTTCTTTGAATGATTGATGGGAGGGTCCTATTTATAGGAGAGGTCCTCGATTGCAGCTAGGAGAGGTATTCTTGCTTGGATGATAAGAAATACCGATTAAGATAGGAAATGTAAGAAGTTGTGTGGAATGAGAATTCTGTTTCTTGGTGAAGAAGGCAAGGAAACCGGCTGGTATGAGGGTGCTCGGCCGAGTACTCCTTGGTACTCGGTTGAGTGCTCGGTCGGGTATTCGGATAGAATTTCTACCGGAGATCAAATGTTATCCTTAAGGTTGCGTTTGGGTACTCGGAATTGATTTGAATATCAAGAATTCAATTCCTGGATTTGAATTTCTAGAATTCAAATCCAAATCCAAATCCAAAATGGTGTCTGGGTACCCTTGGATTTGGATTTGGATTTCGGGCGGGTGGATTCGCGTCAAGGTCACCAATTTTTATTTTTAAAATTTTTTCATTAGAAATATGTAAATGTTCAAATACGGAAAAAAATAAATAAAGAAAAACAAATAATACGACAAGATTATGAGAAAAAACAAAGAAACGACAAGTGACGGAATTGAAATGAATACCATATACTAGGAATTTGAGAAAACCAAATTTGAACTAGGTTGGATTTGATGAAAATTTCAAATCCAAATCCCAAGGTTTCCAAACGCTCAAAATATTTCAAATCCGGAATTCAAATCCAAATTCAAGTTCCCAAACATGCCATTCGGAATTGTTTAATATATTTTTGTAGCTGATTTTTGTAGTGTTTGAGCTCAAACCGGACTCGTGGGGTGACACGGCTGGTTTGTATGTCTCGAAAATATCTTTGACCGGGTTTTGACTCGGTTGCTAAAAGACGGTTTTGCCCCTGGTGTCGGATTCGACCCAAATTAATCTTATTTGACTCGAAATGACCCACTGGGCCTGAATTTGAGGTTGATTTTGTGAGATTTGTACTCAGTAAAAAGCCCAAGCCAAATGCCAATGATTTTGAGCCCATATTCGAGTTACGTTAAAGCATGTTTGCGTCCGATCATCATCGGGTGTTTGTCGGAAACTGCTATAGACACCTGGCAGCCAAATGTGGGTGTCTACACTTTCTTATATTCATATTTTTATTTTTAATGTTCACCCTAGAAAATTACTTTTTTATGACAGAACAATTTTAATATTTTATTATACAATTTTTAATAAAAGAAAATATATTTAAATCGAGATAATTTATAACGGTCATTAATACGTACTCCGTAGTTAATTGAAAAAATTAAAGCATACTACTAAATTATACTTCGCACTTGTTTTCTACCCAAATCATCACGTGAGATGGTCTCACAGTACGATTATGGTTAGAACCTCCACGTAGAATCATGTTATTAAATTAGTAGCATCCTTCTATGTAAGATATCTTGTAATAATCATATGGCAATAATTGTATTGCGAGACGATCTCCAATATTTTCTATTCATAGTCATTTGGAGATAATCTTTAATTACATCTGGATTATATTTTTTTCGATCTTGAAAATAAAAGTCAATATTCTCTAGGATACTATGTCGCCAGCTAAACTTTTTTATTGAAATTTTTTGATCGTTTGTAAATTTAGCCCCAGATATATTTCACTCATGGTTCCGCCCCTGATCACATTATGATTTCTTCTCACTCTCTCCACTCCTAACCTGTCTTCATCATCCCTTATCCACTAAAAGAATAACTCTCTATGGAAATTTTTCCTCCAAATGCTCAATCCTATTTATGGAAACAATTAATAATAGTAATTCCTATAAAATTATAGATAAATTAAATGCAAATAATTCAAATAAGACAGTATTAATATTTTACAATTGTACGACATTGTAAACAACTACGCAGTATAAGTATTACTCCTTCCATTTCATTGATTTCTTCCACCTTAAAAATGACACATTTTTTTAAGAAAAACAATAAAATACGTAAAAGTAAAGAGGGGATAAAGTAGGTGGACCACCTAGGTAAGAGAGAAATTGATAGCAAAAAAAGAAAGTGGAAGAAATCAAAGAAATGGTTGAAACAAAAATGTGGAAGATATCAATGAAATAGAGGGAGTATTAGTTTCGTAACGATATACTCCGTAATCATTAAGATTTATAAACTTCTACTTCTCCGTTCAAGTCCAAGCTACCCATATTCGTTTTTCGGACGTTCAAGTCGAAGCTTATCATTTCCATTTTAGTCATTATTTTAATATTAAACAAATACTTTAAACCTTACCTATTATATTTAAAAAATGTCATTATTTACACTACGTTTAATAATAATTAAACAAATAATTAACCTTTACACATTTGTATCTTTAATAATAAATTATCGGTTTCTTAAAACTTGTGCTAAAAGTAAATGGGTAACTTCGACTTGAACGGAGGGAGTATTACTATTCGCTTCATGATTATGAAAATAAACAAAAATATACATACATTTCATTACATTACAAATTTCTCTCAATTAGTTTTAAGTTTCAATTTTATTTCTCAAATTAAAAGTTAGAACAAAACTGTTCAAATAAGTACGAGTACTACGTAATAAATACATAAAAAAATACATCAATAATTGAAATATATCGTGCAAGTATGCACGAGACTATACTAGTTTGGTAATTACACAAACAACAATTATAGTATTCAATACTCCTTATTATATTGCGAAAATCACCTAAAGATCACATATTAGGGACTTGAATATATGGTATAAGTGGACTTCGTAAAAAAAAATTAAACCCAAAAAACTAATTGAAAATCACACACCCTTTTCAATCCGAAATAATCAAATTTGAACAGAATTCTTTATAATGAAAGATACCGAAATTGAATACTTGGATGTTGGATCGTATGAATCCATTTTAACCAAGCTGATTAATCTGAATCCCTCTCATACTAAAAGAATATGAGAAGTTAGAAATACATCAGAGTAAAAAAAAATCCGCCCAATACCTTTCTCACATTTATATATATGGTAAGTATATATTAAATAATAGAGTTTTTTGTCAGAAGGCACCTAACATTTTGACCTTCTGTAAAAAAGGCACCTATAATAATTTTTTTTGCCCAAAAGCACCTTAAGTTTCCGTTTCTTTGTCTAAAGGCACCAAAGTCCAAATTCTGTCAAAAAAACGTTAGATTTAACGGAACCTTCATTTTTATTCCTTTTAATCACCTTCATTTCTTAATCAAAACATATTAGTCATTTTATCCCCTTTGTTATTCCCTCATAATACATAATACTCCATTTTTTCTCCAATAATTCTTTTATTTCTCTACTAATCTCACATTTATTTGTCTAATAACACGTGATTAATTAGACATGTCCATTATGGATGGGCATCCCGGTTGATGGAAACCCAACATAAACCCCAAACTCCAACCTGTAATTGTTGTGTATGCATGTTATTAGTGATAGAGGTTGTTGAAATTGAGGGTTGGTTATTGAATAATTGATGTAGTGACAAACTGAAAATGACTTCGATTGCATATCCTATAGTTTTCTACTTTTCACCACCCAAACAAAAATGAGAAGGGAAATGTTAGTCATCCTAAGAAAAGAATCAGCACAATTAAATCAAGGTTGCGATGGAATAATGAATGCCCAAAATGGATTAATAATGTCGGAAGAAGAGAATTAATTGGAAAATGAGTTAGTAATGTTGGCATAATACTACTGCTAATAAGTGTAGGAGGCCAGGTTTGATTCCAAACAAGTTGTTAGCTGAGGCAGTGGAGGGGAGTGTCTGTGAATTCAATATATCTCCTTTTGGCTTGGCTTACTTCGATCAAATTGTCGGTTTTAATTTGGATCCCATGTTGTTCAAGGCCAGCTCATTAAGGTGTCGTCTACCCTTTTATTTCAGCAATAAAAATAATGCAGGGAGTTATCAAAGTTAAGTTTTGTCGTCGCAGTCGTATGACATAGAACCGTCTCATAAAACAATTAACAAATGTAAACACGCACATACATATTTGTATTGGTCGCGTGTCATCAGACAAATAAATGTGAAGTTTAATAATTAAGTACACAGATAAAAGAGTTATTGGGTAAAAAATGGAGTCTCATGAGGGAATAAAAGGGTGAAGGATTAATTGATTTGATTAAGGCATGAAGGTGATTAAGATGAATAAAAAAAGAAACAACCGTTAAATCTAACGATTTTTTGACGGAATTTGGGCTTTGGTGCCTTTAGACAAAAAAATGGAAACTTAAGGTGCTTTTGGGCAAAAAATAAAACTATAGGTGCCTTTTTTGCAGAACGCCTAAATATTAGGTGCATTTTGACAAAAAAACTCTAAATAATACCATAATTAATTTGTACAAAATAATAGTATTAACATATATACTATTGTAAAAATAAAAGATCCATATTTATAAAAAAAAATTAAAAAATTGAGAAATTTTATAATATGATGTCATAAACTTTGAGTTAAAAAAAATTGATTTCTCTGAGTTGCAATTTTATCTTCAAAATGAGTTTTTTAATTTAATTTTAAAATAATATACAAAATACAAAGTATATCGTTAAACTCCTTATATATGAAAAAATTTCACAAACTATACATGAAAACACACAGTCTCACACAAAAAATACACGTGAGACAGGACATTTTGTAAAATGGTCTTTCATTTACGTGATATTGAAGGGATTTTCATGACATGTTAACTACTAAAAAAATCATTATTATACATTTTTTTAATAAATATTTAATACATTTTACGGTATATTGAAGATTGGGTATATTGTATCAAAGATAAAAGTGAATATGTCGAGTTACGAGCTGACATATACGAAGTATAAACATTATCGACATTATTATATTCACTAAAATATTTAATGACATTTCAAGCCTTCAATTATCTTGATTAATTTTACAATTTTGAAAATATTTTCTTATATCTGAAGCACACGGTTGTCAGTTGATAGATACATGTAAGATTAAAATATTGGATTCTTAATTTTAAACCTAAAAATAAATATAATATAATATAAATTTTTTATTAATACCATGCATAATAGTTGCATGGGGTCTATACCAGTGGCGGACCTAGGATTTTCCGCCTAGGGGGGCACAAAAAAAATTCCGACATTTTTTAAGTTTATAAATTACCCCACATTTTACGCTATTATTTTCTCTATAAATTATTTGAAAAATAATTTAGATATAATACATTTAACAAATGAAATGTCATTAACAAGGCTTGAGCTCCAGACCTATTGATCACAGGACAAATGCCCAAACCAACTCATCAACAACAATCAAACTGATATTGCAAATGGTTTAAATCTATTTGTTTCAAAAATTGTCGGGGGGACCCGGGACCCCCCGGGCCCCCCAGGTCCGCCCCTGGTCTATACTAGTTAACATTAACTTATTTTCTCATTAAAAAATCCCAAATTTTCGCGAGCTTTCTAACGATTCTTTGTTAAATAATGACAATTTAATTGGATGATTACCTTCGTAAAAAAAATAGTTATGAATGATTTCCGGTTAATATACGTCAACTCAAGAATTGAAAGTCATTCTCATCAATACTGACATCAACTCAATAAGTGCATGCTATATTCGCTCTGGGTTTATTGTATTTTGACGTTCTATTGAGTGTTGAGTCCTAGATATACACTCGTACAAATTATACTAATATACCGAAGATGTCTTAGTCTAGTGGTTAGCACTAGGTGCTCTGGTATAGTAGGTCTCAGGTTCTAATCCCCCTCCCCTATATTGTAATGCGACTAAGTGCGCTCTTTGTTGAACAAAAAACAAATTATACCATCCATATAATTTGTGTTGTATAGTTACTTCCCGATCTAAATAGATGTTTATTGCTTTTACATCACAATAGGCCGATAGAGAAAGAAGTGAGAATGATTGTAAACCACTTAAAAAGGGAAAATAGGATTATACATTTGGTTGTACAATAACATTGTACAACTAAGGCAAAATTGTTGAGCTTTTATATATATTTATTGGGCTTATAAAAGTTTTTGAGCTAAGTTCTAAGTTTTTGAACTCAAAAATTTATGTGATTTAACTCGACAACTTTACACTGAACCTCAGAAAGTTTACAGAAAAACTCGAAAACTTTGTGACAAAATTCAAAATCTTAAAATCAGTTGTACATAGAACTATGTACAACAGTTTATATAATCCTCTAACTGATTAAAAAGTAATCTACAAATATTTTTTTTATCAAAATAAAAAAAAATACATAATACTCCGTAAATTTTTTTTGATAAGACCCTATTAAAGGCGGAAGTACTTGTCATTTATGATTTTTAGAAAGTGGGTTGGACATGCATTTAGTTTTAGTTTGATTTGCAGCCTAAACGGCTGCATGTCTTGAAGAAAAGTGAATGATTTGACTAAATTGGTGTCGTTTGCGAGTAATGTTATTGCACATCTAAACCTTCTCCTATACATTTTTAGAACCTACCGAACCTATCGAAGATGTCTTAATGTAGTGGTTAGGACTAGTTGTTCTGTGATAGTAAGTTTTAGGTTCGAATTTCTCCTCACCTATATTGTAATTCGACTAAGTGAGTTCTTCGTTAAACAAAAAAAATACTCGTACATTTTTAGAACCTCCACCAATTGACTCTGCCTCAAAATAAAGAAGAAGAGAATAAACTAACCCCACTTTTTTGGTGACTAGCTTGTCAGTAAGTAGCTACTTATTAGATTCCTACTATTAACCACTTATTACTTGTTCTCCTCTTATACCATCCCTAACCAAGGTGGATAGGGGGAGGTCATGACCTCCAATGTCAAGTTAAATACTCCTTCCCATCCAAACAATCCTTGATATAGGATTTTTCATCAAAATTAAGAAAAGAGGTAAAAGTAAGGGTATTATTGGTAAATCAAATGGTGTTATGGGTCCACCAAATTTAAAGTAAGGAAAAAGTAGTGGCATTTTGTGTAAATAAAGAAAGGATATGAGGATGATAAGCTAAAGTCTTTTGCCAAAAGGGGAATGTAAAGAATTGATTGGATTGTCCATTTATAATAAGTGTAAAGAATTGAATGGATGGGAGGGAGTATCAATTAAAAGTAGAATTAGAATGACCCAAGGGGGAGAGGGGTCAATTGGTGGTCTTGGGTCATGACATTTGTGACTTTGTAGGTACCTTTATTTGATTGGTTGGACACAAAAGTATTTTGTAAGTGCTTTTATTTGATTGATTGAACTCAAAAGTAATTGTAGGAGAGATAGTTTGATTTAAATAAATAATATAGAATATGGATAAATTAATTAAAAAGTGATAAATAATGTGGTTGGTGACCTAGGTGTGACCTTCTGGATGGGAGAGTGGAGGTGGGTCAAACTAAACAAGGTGAGATTAAGAGAAAAAATGGATAATGATCCAATTAATTTGACTTTTGCTTGGGGATGGTCGTACATTGAGTTTACATGAAATTTATTTTGACTTCTATGCCTTGCATTGCAGATTTACTACTCGTACGTAACACATTTAGGGGTCGTTTGGTTCGCACAAAGGTATCGGTATGGAATGAGGAATCATATCAGGGTGGTATAGGTTTGAAACTCCATTCCTGATATCCGGTGTTTGGTTCATTTCTGGTATGAGTAATTTTTGGGATAAAAATGTTTGTAATCTAAAGAAATAAAATGTTTTTAATAAAAAAAATCTATTATTATTGTGATAGAATATTATTTTACACATTTTTATTTGACTGAACAATAATGTTTTTCATAATGTTTGTCATCTTAGGAAAAAAATACTTTAAACAAAAATCAATACTCCATATTATTTTTTTAGTAGAATAATTTTATGCACATTTTCATCATTGAAAAAATAAGTTTTAGTTTGAATAACAATAAAAACGTACAAAAAATTCCAATAAATATATTCTCAATCAAAAAAGAACTTTTGTTGATTTGATACCAAGGTATCAAATCCCCTTGGGTATGAAAAACTCATACCTCATGGGTTTGAGGTATGGGTATGAAAACAAGAAAAGACAGAAACAAACACAAGGTATGGGGTTTGGTCATTCCAAACCCATACCTCATACCCATACACGGTTAACCAAACAGCCCCTTACTCCATACTTACTTCTAGTTGGGTACGAGAGTGTCTCTCTATTAGGGGCGGATCTACATCTACGTCCAGGCTAGCCCAAGTAGATTTCTGAGTAACATTTGTGCATGCAATGTGTCGTAGTGGTATACAGTAGGGTTTATTGGACCTAGATCCCTCCTTACATCATTTTTTTTGGTAATTCCGTAATTGTGATGCCTCTATGGTGATAAGTGTAGGCCCTCTGCGTGTTATTATAGGGTTTATTTGTTAAAATTTGTAGATTAACCTAGAAAAATCCAAAAATAATAAGTACTTAGAATTATCCATATGCATATCTAGATAGTTAGTCTAGAATAATCAAGGGAAGAAGGCAATTAGGACTAATATAAAATTTTCTATGGTAAAAAATTCTAGTGATCTATAAGACTATATATAATTGCTACGGAGTATAAATAGAAGCATGCGGATACACCATTTGGATGTAATGTAACATACAAATCACACAAAATCAAATAAACACAGTCAAGTTCAAGTTTAAAAACCTCCTTAAAAACCTTGCCTAATTCTAACCTCTCTAAAACAACAATCAACTAAAAACTTAACATTTTTGCAAGTTACATTATTATCGCCCACATTATCAGCAATCTGTTCTCTCCAACTATTAGAGTTCTAATCAAATCATAGATATTGTTAGATACTTTTGAGCACTAAGGGTAGGTTGTAAACCTTATCGTATTGATATGATTGGCGGGTTTAATGTTCTCATACCGTGGTCACGTCCCGTATATTATGTGAAAGAAACTTTTGTTTTTAAAAGTAAATGATTACAGTTTTCTAAATCACATGTTTTTTAGGATCCGAAGCCCGAGATTACAAAATAGAGTTTGACTCTGCTTCTATAAGAGTCATAATATAATCGAGAACCGTATTGTCCCAAATTCTTGATCCTACTCAACCATAAAAGTAACGGGCGAGTTCATGTGCCACGTTATTTGATTCGATGTATCTTCGTCCACTCAAGGACCTTTCTGAAACTCCGACTTGCATCAAGAATTTTGTCGATGATGAGGGAAAAAATTACTTTGACCTGTAATGCGTCTCTGCAGTGAATCAATGACTACTTTGCAGTCGCTCTCCACAATTATATGATGATGGCCCCGTCTTGCTCCTCGCCTCCATTATACCCTTGAGTATGGCTTCCGCCTCTGCCTCCCTTACCTCCAGCCTTCCGATTGACATGCACCGAGACCCAAAGTCGCTTGTTGGTTAGTCTCGAGGGATCAACATCTATCCTTACTAAATAAAATGTAAGTAAAGGTAATGACTTATCTATATTATTCAACTAGCTCGGTATTTATACCGAAGGCTTACAACGAGATACATCGAATGTGTCTCGGGAATAACATATACTAAAGGATATACTAATGACGAAATATCAAGGGACTCTACTAATTACTACTACTAACTACATATATTAGTATCGTCTAATATAAAATGATGATAGCACAACGGAAAATGACCCCAACCCGATGTGAGTATTTGAGTTGACTCAACCTCAACGCAATCTAGGCGGAATTCTTACGAGTCCAAAATTACATACACGTATTAACTTAACCCAAATCTGATCGGATTTAACTCGTTTACAAGGTGTTCGCCTATACGGAGTATAATCTTAACTCTAGCCCGTACAGAAAATAAACGGCCTGATAAATAGTGGAAAGCAGGCCCATGTTTTAGTGTTTTACTACTACTAACGAAACATAGGTCCGACTCTTTTGGTAAGTGAGGCTTACAGTACAAGAATATGGGTGTAAACCCAAGGAGTATAATCTTCCGGCCCGTTGTTTCTATAGATTACTTTGAACTCTTCTGCGGATTACAATAACTGGACATAAGAGGACAAACTCAAAACCTTGATCAAGAGAAAATAAAATTATATATTTGGTTGTACAACTCACTATTGTATAATCAAGTCCAAAGTTGTTAAACTTTTGTATATACTTGCTGAGTTTATATAAGGTTCTGAGCTAGGCTATAAGTTTTTTTAGCTTAAATATTTATATAATTTAGCTCGACAACTTTAGTCTAAAGCTCAGAAAATTTACAACAAAACTCGAAATTTTTCTGATAATGTTCAAAATTATAAAACCAGTTGTACATAGACCATGTACAACTGGTTGTATAATCTCCTCATTGAGATTTGAGATGTTTTAATCTATTGGTTGTATAAACTCCGGCAGGGCCGTCAAATGATTTTTAGAGGCCCGGTGTCAAATATTTTTCGGAGGCCTCATACAAAACACCAGCTCGTATATTTTTACGTTATTTTGAAATTTGATACTCCATTATACCACTTCTGTCTCAATCATTTATTTATTACGTTTGATATAATGTTTCTCACAAATAACATAATAGCCTAATAGGTAAATAAATCAATCAGACGGAAGAAGTAATAGACGAATTGGAATTGTTTTCGAATTTTTAAATATAACTAAGTGTCATCATCCACTGATATTAGAAAGTAGTAGTCCGTAATACTTCATACCTATCTACAATAGGTGAGTAGTTATCAATATATTTAAGATTTACGCGTTACAATCTCATTGTTGTATAAAAATATACAGAATATTTGTTACACAATTTCTTTTCTTTTTTTTTTAAAAAAAAGTGATCATAAAAAATTACTACTCCCTCCATTCTCTTGAATAAGCCCCATATTCCTCTTTGGGCCTTTTTTTGGATTAGCCCCATTTCCTAATAAGGTAAAGTTCAAACTTTTTTTTTACTCCCTCCGTTTCATTGAAAGATTCCACCTAAAAAAGGGTACATTTTTTAAGGATAATAATAAAATATTCAAAAGTAGAGAGGGTGTAAAGTAGGTGGGCCACCTAGGTAAGAGGGAAAAAGTTATACCAAAAAAGAAAGTGGAAGCTATCAAAGAAATTTACGAAAAAGGAAAAGTGGAAGCTTTCAATGAAACGGAGGGAGTACTATTTTACCCTCATATTTCTCTCTCCTTCACTCATTTAATATACTTACTCTACCCCACCCCATTTCTTAAAAAGACAACAAATACCCCTACTTTACCCCATTTTCCTTAGTATCCGTGCCTACCCCTAAGGGGGCTTATTCAAGATAATGGAGGGAGTAATAAATAACCCACAAATTATAATTAAAATGGAAACTTATGTTAAATGTCTTATATTCATATTTTTTATATTTTGAAAAAAAAGCAAAATAAATTATTAATTAAATACTCAAAGGAAACAAAAAAAATTTCAATATTGAAATTAAAATTAACTATAATTAATTAAAATTATAACAAAATTAAAAAAGATGAAATTAATTCGATACTATTCAAATTAGAATATACAATTCATAATAATACAATTCAAATTAAAAAATAAAAGAAAAGACAAAAAAGCGTACAAGCTCTAAACCCTAACCTCGAAAATTCAATGTTAGCCAATTAACCCTAATCAAAATCCTTAATTAATGAATTAAAACTAACTAACGATAAAATATCGATTAACAAATTATGATTCATATTTTATTCGCAAATAATTGATGGAAGTGGTTTTAGAATTGACGATAATTAACTTTGATGAAAAATTTAGGGTTTAGTTTAGGTGCAAAATAATGAAAAAGAGAAAAAAGATAACATTGGAAAGTTTATGAAATTTTAGGGATGATTGATTAACATACAATTATGAAAAAATAATTCCGTAAATTTATTGTGTGGCCATCTCATAAAAGAAATGATTCTTTGACATTGGACTTGAATTTTATATAACATTGATTTGTATTCATAATAAATTTATTCTGAGGATTATTACTAGATGAAGGGTGTTTGGTAAATGGCAGATCCGCCAAAAATCGGCATATTGAGAGTAAATGACGGGTTTGACCACAAAATATGCTAATGATAGTGTTTGGTAAATGGCGGATGGTAATAGCATATTACTGTCGAATATGCCGTTTTGCAATATGCTGCTAAGAGCAGCATATTGAGCTTAGCGGATTACTTTTCTTCTTTATTTACCACTTTATCCTTTTACAATTTAAACCATATTTTCATTATTCCTGTTTTCATTATTCTAAACTCTTCCATAGAATTCATCATTCTGAGTACGTTTTCCTCCCTTCGATTTTTTTATACTTAGCTTCCCCTTTTTTTTTTTATCTTCTCATTCTTTTAATATATAGGTGGAGTATTATATTAAAACTAGATTAAAGCCCGTGCGATGCACGAGTTAGTTGGCTTAATTACATTGATGATATACATTCGTTAAATAAGAAACTTAATAAATCTATATCGTTACAATAATTAAGATGATCATATGATATTAGTAATCAAACTTTATTTTAGCTAAGTTTATAGTCTTAAGGGCTTATTTTAAACTTCAAAAGAACGTACATATGATTAATCTTATTTATAATATAAAATTTCATCACCTTATTATAATTTTTCGATGTGGAAATAATTTTAATTAGTCAAGGTTTATTGTCTTAGGATCTGCTTTTAAGACCCATAAAAACGCACAACTACTCTTATTTACTCCGTATAATATAGAATCATCACCTTATTTTAATTTTTTCGATGTGGAATAATTGTGTAGGTTTATAGTCTTTTTAAAAGTTTTTTAAGACTCAAAAGATTTTTGGTTGATATTTAAAATCGAAAGATTACTCATTTATTATATAGAATTTGATCACATCATCATACCTTTTCGATGTGGTATAATTCACTTAATTAAGTTTATAGTTTTAAGAGCTATTTTTAAGACTTAAAAGAGTTTGTTTTATATATAAGTTAAAGGACAGACAATTACTCTTTATTTATATAATCGAATTCGATCATTTTATTATATATAGTAGTTTGGAGAAATGATTACTCTTATTTATATAACAAAAAAAATCATCTTATTATAATTTTTCGATGTGGGATAATTTTACTTAAGTTTATTTAAGTTTAGATATAGACGAATAATTACTCTTATTTATAATATATAGAATTTCATCCCCATCTTAATTTTTCGATGCGGAATATTATACTTTAACTACATAGTCTTAGTCTTAGGAAAAAAAATTTAAGTCTCAAAAATTTGTTGGTTAATATTTAAGAATGAAAGATAATTTTAATTTAACTTTATTTGTAGTCTTATTAAAAAAAAATTTAAGAATAAAAAGTTATTTTGTTGATATCTAAGGATAAATAATTAGTCTTATTTATTTATAATATAGAATTTCAATCTTCTCATCATAATTTAGAGAAATAATTAGTTTCACTTTTTTTTTTTTTTTGAAGTGATTAGTTTCACTTAAAAAATAGAGAAATGATTAGTTTCACTTAAAAAAAATAGAGAAATGATTACTTTTACTTGTACAATAATTTACTTTAAGTTCATAGTCTTATAAAGACCTTTTTTAAACTTAAAATATTGTTGGTTTTTTAAAACTCAAAGAGAGAGTATAATTTTTCGATGTGTGATAATTTACTTAAGTTTATAAACTTAAAGAGTTTTCTAAGACTCAAAAGATTTTGATTGATATCTAAGAACAAATAATTAGCTTAGTCTTATTTATAAGATAGAAATCCGTCGTCTTATTATAATTTGTCGATGTGGGATAATTTAACTAAAATTTGTATTTTTATTTACAATATAGAACCATCACCGTACCTTATTTTAATGGGTTATTTAACAACAATAATACCAACTATAGGGCGTCTTCCAAAAATAATATCAATTTTAATAAATCTGAGAATAATATGTATTATTGAAGTAGTTAAACGAGAGTAGTATGGGTGACCGGTTACCTGTAGAACCCTTCCACCTTCCTTTTCACCTTTAATTTTATTTAACGACAATAATACCAACTATAGAGCGTCTTCCGAAAATAATTCCAATTTTAATAAATATGAGAATAATACATATTTTTGGAGTAATTAAATCAGAGTAGTATAGATGACCAGTTAACGATAATAGAACTCGTTCGCCTTGCTTTTTCGCCTTTAATTTGTTTAATGTTCACTCTTTTTCACTTACTCAGTATACGAGACATTAAACGTCATTAACGTCTTCGGTTTTCCTCTTCCTTCAACCTCACCAAATATGACTAACAACACAATCCTACATCAAAATCAACACGTTAATCTAAACGAAACTTATAGAAAAAAAAAACGGAAGAAGGATGAAGGGTAATGGAGAGAGAGGATGAAGGAGAAGAGTAAGGAGGAGTAGACTTGAGAAAACTGACCCGACCCGAATAAGCCAAACTGAAACCGACCCGACACTCGAACCGAAGCATGATTTTGACCCGAGCTAACCCGAAACTGACTCGACTATTATTATAGAAAACTAGTCGATATCCCTAAAAAGGTTGAAAACAGCAAACCCGAGAATGACCCGAACCCGAAATTATCCGACCCGACCCGACCCGAAGTCAACCCGATTATTATAACCCGAAAGTGACCTGACCCGAAGCTGACCCGACACAGTTCACCCGTTATCCGTCGTCTAAGGAGGAACATGGAGGATAAGTAGCAGGTTAAATATTAATTAGGTGACCTGATGTAGCAGGTTATAAAGTCACTTATACTACTCTTGTTTAACTACTCCAATAATACGTATTATTCTCGGATTTATTGAAATTGGTATTATTTTGCGAAGACGCCCTATAGTTGATATTATTGTTGTTAAATAACCCTATTTTAAATGTCTCGATGTGGGATAATTTAAGTTTGTTGTTTTATTAAAACATTTTTTAAACTCAAAATATTATTGGTTGATATTTAAAAACAATGATTACTCTTATTGTAATTTATATTCGATGTAAGATAATTACTTAAGGTTTATAGTTCTAGGAACTCTTTTTGAGATTCAAAAGACTTTTGGTAGATATCAAAGAACGAATTATCACTCTTTATTTATAATATAGAATTTCATCATCATATTATAATTTGTCGATGTGGGATAATTTTAAAATTGTTATATGTAATAAATTTATCACATTATGTGAAATAAATAATATGAAATTTATACTTTTAATGAAAGCATTTTTTACCATGAATCTAATTATTTTATTTTTATAATTTATTTTACGATAGTGTTTTTAAAAAATGAACTCTAAAGGTTTTTATCTAATAATTGTAAAACATCACATTAATATAATAGATTAAATATATATTGTAATAATTAAAAGATTCTCTAGTTGATTTTTTATTTATTTATGATACTTTCCTAATTTGAGGTTTGATTAAACGGACCAATGAAATCGCTCGAAATATATATATATATATATATAAAGATCAAGTGAGTCCTCTTTTCATTTTTGAGTCCGTAAGTCCTAATCACAACCATTGATTTAGAGGGAGATGGATGGTGGTGATTGATTTGGGTAATAAAAGAAGTAACTGACATATATGGTAAAAATATATGAAATCTCTCTCTTCCCTTAATTCTCTCTACTAAATCTTCCTCTCTCTCTTCTCATACACATAACGTACAACCTTTCATCCTTCATCTTCATAATTATTTTCTTTTCATAATTTTCAATCTTCATATTCAACAATCGTCATCTTCATAAGCTTCGAAATTTCTTCCTCACAAGCTTCGAAATTCAAAAATTTTTGCAGTCATATTCATTTCAATCCCTTCAACTATACTCAAGGAACGCTTCGATCATATTTCTATGATTAGGGTTTACGAAATTTTCAGAGTTTTAACCTTTTTGTGTGCTAATTAGTGATTGCATATTGTCATCTGGGTATACGACTTACATTGAATTCGATTCAATTAACTATTCATCTGTTATTCTGCAATTCAGAATTTGCATAACATTGATTTTGCGTGACATGGATTTCGATGGTTGATGGATAACGTTGACAAGTATGTGGAAGCGAGGCAAAAAATCATCGACGGTCCCAAGAGCAAGCCAACAAAGGGTCGAAAAAAATAATGTCTCTAATGAATTATGTCTATCTTTTCTCTAATTACGAATATTGCTTTGTATCCTTTTGATACTTTTATATCAATTGGTATTTTGATTATCACTAATGGAATAACGCTATTAAATTCTGTTACACTGACTAAGTGTTTCTGTTACTCTAAGGAACGACTGGTGTTACTATGAGAGTGTATGATGTTAACCTACGATACAAATCTGGTCTCATAATCAGTGTGTTACAGCGACACATTGTAGATGTTACTTTAACGAATAAATGATGTTACTCTAAGTGATGAATGATGGTATTTTCATAATGGTGGTTAAACAACGCTGTTTTCATCAGTTACTCTGACGCATTATATACGTTACTTCAAGGAACGAATGTTTTTACTTTGGTAATGAATAGTTCTAACCTAAGAAAGAAGGTTGTTAACCCGCATTACAAAGTTGGTTTTATCATCAGGGATTGGGGTTATTATCCTAGCAAAAAAAACGTGTTACTCTAACGCAGTGTAGCTGTTACTTTAACGAACAAATCATGTTACTATAAGGAATGGTTGTGGTTAATTTAAGAATGAATGGTATACAACGCTAATATCCTCAGTTACTTTTATGCATTATATATATCTGTTACTTTAAGGAACGAATGGTGTTACTCCAATACATCTGAGATGTTACTCTAACCAACAACACATGTATTAAATAAATATAGAGTTAACTGCAACGTTGCACATCACTATGTGTAAAAATATGTAAAAAATCAGTTATTCTTGTAAACCCACAAAAAAAAAAATTCGAATCCGCAAGCTAACGCGTAGATTTTATAGAATTCCACCGCCTCGTCGATTGTTCCGAATACTTGCCCCATATACGGAGTGAATGTCTCACCCACATCTCTGCATCATTCTTGTGCATTCGCTTCTTTGCTAATGCTACTGCAAAAAAATAAACAACGTTACGCTCATGGAACATATGTGTTACTTTAACTCATAAGTTGTGTTACTCTAACTCGTAAAGTAAGTTACTTCAACATCAGCGCCAAAAACCTTTTCCAGTGTTGTCTTGTGCGTTCGCATCTCTGGCGCAACTACCTGCACAAAATCAAACAGTGTTACATCAATGCAAATAATGTGTTACTGTGATTCATAAGTGGTGTTACCCTAACGTGTACAATACGTTACTGTAGCATATCATCAAAACCCTTTTCCTGAACGTTCATTTGTGTTACTGTAATTGCAATTAAGTGTTACTTTAATTCAGAAGACATGTTACTTCAACGACGAATCTGCGTTAATTGATATCAAAAAAGTAGTATCAATGGATATCAGGGAAAATCTTGATAAAAACCATAAAGACCTGTAATCTATAGAGATCGAGATATCAAAATACCATTGATACGAAACTGTGATATCAAAACGCAATGACATCAAAAAGACGCAAATTGATACGAAATGACAATGAAAGCACTATAAACATGAAGATCGACGTAAAAAAAAAAACGCAATTTGACGCGATAAAACATTGATATGAAAACGCAAATTAAAAGCAATATGACTATTGAAATCCATGAAGAAAAAACGAATAAAAACGTGAATGAAACACTGAAACTCACCATTGTTATACTCGATTAGTTGCTTATCAACCGTTGAAGACGATGATGCGGTCATTGAATCCATTGTAGCAGAATTTCGAGATCAAAATCGATGAATTAGCGTGAATGAAGAAAGGAGTTTTTTTTAGGTGTGAATGAACGTGGAATGGAAATGAACGTGAATGAAAATGAACGTGAATGATAGGAAGTTATTTGTTTCCTAAATTCTTGTGAGTTATTTTAGGAACGTAAATCTTTTTTTTTTTTTTTTTTTTAATTGGATGCATCTTGTCCATCCATCCTCATCCCATCCAATGGATGGGATGAGAACTTAGGGACTCACAAAGAGTAAGGGACTCATAAGAGCCTTACTATATATATATATATATATATATATATATATATATATATATATATATATATATATATATATATATATATATATATATATATATATATATATATATGGGAAGATAAAAATTAAATGGAAGAAGTACATAAATTTGATAAACAATTATTTGTTGCAGTAATTAATTCATGACTCGCAAGTTTCGGCTGAGACTTCATAAACTCAAGAAATATCAACTGTAATCAATATTAGAAGAAATCGACGACATTAATTATTGAAATTGTTGGTGTGATATATACTAACGTATATTTAATTAAAAATTTGTTTATGTACGTTTTTGTCATTTTACAAAACAGTTAAACAATCCGCTAATCTAAAACAGCTAATAACCAAACATTATTAAAAATTTCTGCTAAATAAATCCGTCAGTCAAACCTGTCAATTAATTCTGCTAGTCAAATCTGCTTTTGCTAAAATCATTCTGCTGTTTACCAAACAGGGCCGAAATCTCCAGATTAACTATATACAAAATGTTAGAGACGATAGTTAGCTTATTAAAACAAGTAAATGTTTCCAACAACCATGATTCTATCTAATTACCTACCTAATACTCGAAGAGGTATATCGTTGTGGCCCATAGCAGTATACGATCTGTTTTGGCCAATACTTTCTTTTGCTTCAATATGGTCCAAGTTTATACCGCTTATGTCCTCCGCAACGATATCTTTAGAAAAATTCAAAAAAAAGTATAAACTGATAACTTGAAACCATTTAGGGATGTCAATTTCACCCGAACCCGCTTAAATTTGATCCACCGGAATAAAATTAATGGACGAAAACCCGAACTAAATGGATTTAAAGCGGATGGCGGATGACGGATGACCGGGTGATGGATCGGGTCGGGTTCGGGCGGAGATTTTTCACCCGTCATCCGATCCGTCCATCCGTTTATAGATAAAAAAATAAAATTGAATGAATTAAAAAAAATAATTACTTTCACTCTATTTGTAATTTTGTATGCTCATTCCCTTTTTTCCCCCAAAACTGTAAGAATTTTTTTTTCCTTAATCACTTTGACGGTCGCCATCTTTGACTTTCTTTCTCCCTCTTTATTTTCAACCACCAAAAAATTCCAAAAACTTTACTCATCTTATAATTTGTATATTTTCTATTGCATTTTTTTAAAATATTTTTTCATCTGTCAAGCACCCGATCCACCCGAATCACCCGTGGATGACGGATGGATTGGATTCAGGTGGAGGGTCAATCGGGTGACGGATGGATTGGGTGGAGTAGGCGGGTGATGGATTCGGGTGAGGCTCCATCCGATCCGAAACCGACCCGTTGACATCCCTAAAACCATTGGACTTAAATAGTTTGAAATCGACACTATTTCTGTAAATACTTTGACGTTAAACACCAAAACGATAAAGGGTGCTATAACTCATGGGTTATGCGAGCTAGGCACACACTAGTTATAAGTCAAGTGTCCAACCTTCTAAAAAAGTGTAGTGACTAGTGATGTTAGAGCATCCTCATCCAAGAATGATTTTTTCATTCTTGGATGGGACCCACCTCATCCACTTTATTACTTTTATCTTACTTTTTCCATCGTAAAAGAACTGCTCCATCCAAGAATGAAGTTTCTATTCTCCAGTGGGTCCCAACATATTTCATTACTCCAATCATTCATTTACATATCTCTTTAATTTATTTTAATATTAATATTTTTATCATGGGGACCCACAATTTTCATTCTCCACTCCATTCGTTTGAAAGAATGAATATCTTCTATTCTCCATGAAGAATGATTTCTCCATGGATGGAGGAACCATTTTTCTCCATTCTCCTCCAAGAATGGATGATGGATGGGGATGCTCTTATAATGTCACTTGGCATTGAAATTCAATATCAACAAATCCACGATAAAAAATAATGTGTATGATACTTCGTACTAAAACAACCCATGACGATAAATATTTTCACTTTAATTTGGGGCAATTGAGTAGCAGCTACCTAACAATCTAGCATCAACAATTTTCAAACCAAACGATTAACGAGGTTGCAGTGCATTGTTAATTCAGAAAAAATAGGATTATATATCTGGTTATACAATAGCATTCCAAGTCCAAATTTGTTGAACTTTTCTATATATTTACTGAGTTTATACAAATTTTTGAGTTGAGTTGTAAGTTTTTGAGTTTAAACATTTATGTGATTTAACTCGACAACTTTACACTAAAGCTTATAAAGTTTACAACAAAACTTGAAAATTTTGTAATAAATTTCAAAATCATAAAACCGGTTGTACATTGAGTGATAGTGCTTATGTACAATTGGTTGTGTAATCTACTCATTGGTTAATTTACTCATAAACATGAGCAGGGCTGTTTCTGAACATTTGGACGCCTTAGGCAAAAACGTAAATGGGGCCCCAGACATCACCTAATACACATAGGATAGAATTTAATCCGATGTACGCTGACGTATTTGGTAGCAACCTTATATTGTTAACGGGGGTACGTAGGTGCTGATACTCTTCATTCTTGTCTGTAAATTGATGTTGTGTTGTTGTTTTATACTCCAATGGAGGATGTGTTGATACTGACGTTTTGTTTGTTAGGAATATTCCATAATATTCCTTTATTCCTTCCATATCTCAAGGATTGCAATATCATATATCACGATTATATTCTCATTGCATATTCCATGTATAGTATTATAAGTTATCTCTTTTAGTCTCATATCTTTTGTATATTAGTCTCATATCTTTTGTATACTTAATTAACTGATCCCCGTATCAATTGTACAGATCTAACTCATGTATTTATAGGCCTCATTGTAATCATTTATGATCATGAAATATAATACAGTTTTATTAATCTAATATGGTATCAGAGCCCTAAGATCCATATCATCCTTACCTAACAACAATGGCAACGAGCAACCAACTCCCAAATCCCTACCAACCCGAAATCCCTTTTTTGATAGTAAACCTATCAGTAATTGACAAACTCAAACCAATCGAATTCATGCAATGGCAAGAAAAGATTGAAGCAATGCTATCTGGATACGATTTGTTTAAGTTTGTTGATGGCTCACATCCGTGCCCAACGGATACAATACCTGATCCCAACCACAACGCTTCATCCGATGATAAAAACACCAAACCGGCTAACATACCTAACTCCGCGGCACTAACATGGAAACGACAAGACCAACTCATCCGAGGTGCTCTCCTCAACACGCTTGGTGCCGACTCCCACGGCCTTGTCACACGTCTACCCACCTCCAATGCTATTTGGACCACCTTGTCCAAAACCTATGCCAACCCATCCCGTGGCCACATCCTTCAGGTAAAAGACCACCTCGACTCTATATCCAAAACCGACACCATGACCATAACTGAGTACATGCAATCTATTAAAACATGTACCGATAAACTAGCCATCCTCGGTAAACCCATGGATACCGAGGACATCACAGCAAAAATACTAAAAGGTCTTGACTACAAGATCTACAAACCCGTCATTGAAACTGTTAACGCCCGTGACGAACTCATCTCCTTTGACAACCTTCACGAAAAGTTAATTAACTTCGACCGCACGGTCAAGAAACCCACCGACCCCAACCCATTTCCGGCCACTGCTCATGTGGCCCAATACCAAAACCGAGACCGCCAATACAATCCTCCACCACACAACTCACGGTCACACTACAACCGTGACACCGACAACACTAATCACGCCCCATTCAAGGGTCGTTGCCAATATTGCAACTATGTCGGTCATGTGGTTCCTAAGTGTCGTAGATTTGCTCGGGATTTTCCTGGTGTCACTTTCACAACCCTCCCCTCTAACCAATCCGGCCCCACCACCAACAACCGATCAAACCGAAACCCCCCACAAGTCAACCTAGCCACCACACATCAACCCGTCTCCTCACAACCATGGTTGGTAGACACCGGTGCTACCAACCATGTCACCAACGATCTCACTAATCTTGCTCTCCATGCCCCGTACGACGGAAGTGACGAACTCGTTATCGGTGACGGCTCGGCTTTACCCATTTCTCACATAGGTTCGTTTCATATTTCTACCCCAACTAATCATAAACTTCTATTTTCTAATGTTTTATGCGTTCCTTCAATATCTAGAAACATATTATCTGTCTCGCAACTTTGTCGTGACAACCACCTTACTTTTGAATTCACTGACATCTATTTTATTCTTAAGGATTCCAAAACGAATAAAATCGTTTTCCACGGACCATCGATCGGGGGAGCATATGAGTGGCTACCTTCCGCCTCACCATCCGCCTACATCAACAACGTCTCACCAAGTCCGGATTGGCATCACCGTCTCGGACATCCATCTACTAAAGTTTTTAATTATTTAAGTTCTACATTTAATTTTTCAAATAATAAATTTGCAAGTCAAACCTGCAACTCTTGTAATATCCACAAGAGTCATAAGTTGGATTTTTCTGTTTCTACTGTAATTACCAAATCTCCGCTTGAATTAATTTTTACAGATGTTTGGTCCTCCCCGATACCATCGTATGATTCCTTCAAATATTATATTATTTTTGTGGATCATTTCACTAAATATATTTGGTTATACCCAATTAAACGTAAATCTGACGCTACCACCATATTCACTCGTTTTAAACTACTAGTTGAAAAGTTTTTCAAAAAACCGATACTACAACTCTATTCCGACAATGGTGGAGAATATATTAAAATGGCTCACACCCTTGTCAATAATGGAATAGGACACCTAACTACTCCACCACATACTCCAGAATTGAATGGGTATGCCGAACGCCGACACTGACACATTGTCGAAACCGGGCTCACTCTCCTCACTCATGCCCACCTTCCGACCTCTTTTTGGCCTCATGCCTTTTCGACAGCTGTCTATCTAATTAACCGACTTCCCACAGTCACATTAAATAATAGGTCACCATTTCTTGTACTTTTCGGTCACACCCCCAACTATACCAAACTTCGGTGCTTCGGATGCTTGTGTTCTCCTTGGCTGCGACCCTACACCACTCACAAACTCCAACCCCGGTCCACACCATGTGTCTTTATAGGTTATTCCCCCACACAAAGCGCATACTATTGCTTTGACCCTACCACATACAAAACTTACGTATCTAGACATGTCAAATTTATTGAAAACAGCTTCCCATTTCAGACCCTTGACTCAAACACATCCATAACACACAGCAGCCCACCATAAATTGGCTTCCTCACTCGGCCCACTCACACTACCCTATCACCCTATCCAGCCCAACCCAAACCCTAACCAACCTTACCCAACCCGCCCACTCACACAACCCAGCCCACTCACACAACCCAATTACTCAATAAACCCAACCCTAACCAACCCGCCGGAAACGCCCTCCCCTCCGGCATACCCACCACCACCCCGACGCCACCACACTCCCCGACGCCAGCACCACACTGGCGCCACCACCACACCGACGCCACCACCCCACCACCCCGACAACACCACCCCCCCCCCCCCCCCCGCGACCAACACCACCACCCCACCACCCCGCGACGCCCTCACCGCCCCTGTCTCCACCCAAAACCACCACCCCACCACCAATCTGCCGCCGGTTTCCGGTGGGCTCACAGCCCCTGCCACCATCGACAACCCGGACCCAATACCTACCTCACCTAACTCCTCCATTAATGAAAACCTAGATCTAGCTGACCCAATAACCCAACAACCGTCTCGCCCTACAACCCGTCTCTCTAATAATATCCGGAAACCGAACCCCAAATATGCCAACTTAGCCACCTTGACACCTCCCTCTCAATTACCCTACACCACAAAGCAAGCTCTTGTTGTTCCTCATTGGCGGGATGCTATGTTAGCCGAGTATGAAGCGTTGTGCAAAAAAAAAAACCTGGATTCTTGTCCCTCGGGAATCTCACTTTAATGTTATTGGTTGCAAATGGATATATCGCATTAAATATAAACCTGATAATACTATAGACCGATACAAGGCACGCCTCGTTGCCAAAGGATTTCTACAAAGACCCGGTGTCGACTACTCCGACACATTCAGCCCAGTTGTAAAACCCACTACAGTTCGACTCCTTTTAATTTTAGCTCTAACTAATAATTGGAAACTTCGTCAACTTGACATTAACAACGCCTTTCTTCAAGGCAAATTAAGTGAAACCGTCTATATGTCACAACCACCCGGGTTTGTGGACCCCCACAATCCCTCCCACGTCTGTAAACTCACCGAGGCCATCTACGGTCTACAACAAGCCCCTCGAGCTTGGTACAACACCATCAAGCAGTACCTTCTCGAGAATGGGTTCAAAGGGTCAATTGCTGACCCGTCCTTATTTATTACCACGACACCACATGATAAAATTTACCTACTGGTTTATGTTGATGATATAATAATCACCGGTCCAAACCCAACTCGTGTTGCGTCTTTTGTGTCCAAACTTGCTTCCCGATTTGCACTCAAAGATCTTGGTGCTTTGTCATATTTTTTAGGGGTCGAAGTCACACCAACTAAATCGGGAATCTTACTCACACAATCCAAATATATCCACGACTTATTGCACCGACACAACATGCTTGAGGCAAAACCCACACCCACTCCCATGTCACTTGATTTGGTACTTCACAAAGATGAATCATCACCAGCTCACAAAGAAGGTGACTACCGTGCTATAATCGGGAGTCTTCAATATTTATCATTTACTAGACCCGACCTAGCCTTTGCTGTAAACCGTCTAGCCCAATTTATGCAACATCCCACAGATCATCACTAGACCGCTCTAAAGTGACTTCTTCGATACTTATAAGGAACGGCCCACATGGGCCTTCTCCTGCACCGAGATTCACCATCAACCCTTCATGCCTACAGCGATGCTGATTTGGCAAATGATAAAACCACTTACCGTTCCACAACCGGATTCTTCACTTACCTAGGACGCAATGCCATATCTTGGTCTTCCAAGAAACAAACAGCCCTAGCCCAATCCACCACCGAAGCTGAATTCCGTGCCGTTGCCACTACGGCCTCCGAACTACTTTGGCTGCAAAACCTACTAACGGAACTACACTTTCCTATTAAAACACCACCTGTCATATATTGTGAGAACCTTAGTGCCACCAACTACTCTGCCAACCCGGTCTTTCGCTCCCGAATGAAACACCTTGCTCTAGCATTTCATTTTGTTCGTGAGCTAGTGACTAATGGTGCTCTACGAGGCCAACACATTTCCGGCAACGATCAACTCGCCGATGCTCTTACAAAACCCTTACCTCGCACGCGGTTTACTGATCTAGTTCTCAAGATTGGTCTCTCCGGAGGATCGTCCATCTTGCGGGAGCATGTTAGGAATATTCCATAATATTCCTTTATTCCTTCCATATCTCAAGGATTGCAATATCATATATCACGATTATATTCTCATTGCATATTCCATGTATAGTATTATAAGTTATCTCTTTTAGTCTCATATCTTTTGTATATTAGTCTCATATCTTTTGTATACTTAATTAACTGATCCCCGTATCAATTGTATAGATCTAACTCATGTATTTATAGGCCTCATTGTAATCATTTATGATCATGAAATATAATACAGGTTTGTTCCTTAAAAAATCCATGAAATGAGCGTGTTTTAGGCAAGGTAATGGGGTTCTTTTGTGCCAATTATATATAGGTCAAAGGAAGCCGTTTCATATCAGTTACAGGCTACAACTTAGTTGCATTTACGGGCGTTGGATAAGAGTAAGAAGCAAGACGTTTTAACCTAAAGTTAAATGATACGAGTAGTATTCAGATTTGTGAGTTATTGATTTAGCCTGTTGCATATATTTTCTTTTGTTTTAGGACTATGGTAGCGAAGAGTTTTGTGTGCTTTACATTGACGTCAATTAACTCTTATCTTAGGAACATACCATGTTGGAGCTAGCGAAGGATAGAAGAATTACAGCAGAGACATGTCAACTCCATTGAGTTAGGAGAAAAAGTTAACGCAATGACTACTATAGTGGCCGCCAAAGATCAAGGTCTTTTTTAGAAATCATGAGCTGCATCTTAGAATGGTTAACAACTCTTTATCTTTTCAAAAAACTTACCTATCTTTTTCTTTCGTTTTCAGAAATCGAAGCTTTGATACAAGCACTAGATGAAGAGGAGAATCGGTTGGAATCCCTGAGAAATAAGGTTGAGGAGTTGGAAAGTACGTTGCAGCACATGAATTTAGATTTGGAGCATGTAGAAGATTATCGTGCCAAGGCTGTAAAAAAGGTCTACATTACTGTGAGCAAATTTGATGAGCTGCACTTGGAACATCTTTTTGTTATCGTGCCAAGGCTGTTCCAAGGTTGAGGACTTGGAACATCTTTTTGTTTTTGTGGAAACGATCGTAGTGTTACCTGGATTCTGCTTACCCGAGTTTTTGAGTTAGGGTTTTGGAAATCTTTCATTAGAAGAAAAGTTATGTTACATTTGCTGCTGAAATGATGAAGTTCTATGTTGTGTAGTTTCTCGAATGGAAGCGCACAGGGCCATCAAATCATTTTAGGTGGCCCGGTTCAAATCTCAAAGTGAGGCCCAATTTTTTTAAACAAACATTACATATGATAAAAACAGACATCTATTTGTTTTTACATTACATCTGAAATATTTTTGTCAAACGAATCGGCCCCATTACTAGTACAAAATAAATTTACCCTCTTTGTGTTCACTGAAGCAAATTCATCCATCAAATCTTTGCAATCCATCTACTCCATCACTTCATTCTCAATTGAAATAATTGCCAAAGACCATTAAGTCTTTCTTGTGACATTGTCGAACGCAAATAAGATTTTAATAACTTGAGTTTGGAGAAACTTCTTTCGGCACTTGCAACCGTCACTGGAGTAGTCAACATTATTCTATACGCAATAACTGCATTTGGAAAACACCCAAAACGCTTCAAAAATATCAAAAGATTAACGGGTCCCATATTCTCCAAAGGCAAAACTCCCCTCAAAAAGTTTAGCTCCATATATAGTTCAATTCCATCAACATCAGAATGTTCATCCTTCTTCAACGCATCTTCAAGATGAGTGCAATGTAATTTTAACTTGTCATCTTCTAATGAACACGACCTACCAGAGGAAAATAAAAATCCAAAAATATTTTCAAAATCATTATATTGTTCAAACCTAGATTTTAATGAAGAAATTGCTTGATCAACAATGTACAAAAAATAATTAACTCCAAAGGATTCTTCTGAAAACTAATTAACAACCACAGATGAATCATCTCGACTCTCATCAAATTGTCTTTTTTTTTTTTTCGAATTTCTCGTCTTTGAGAAAAGTGTGGATCAATACTTATTTCATGGGCAATCTTTTTGGCTTCTTCAATCGCGGTAACAAAACCACTTACACGAAACTGTTCAAAGAAGCTTATTAAACCTTTGATCTTTACAATAACAATATCAATCTGCATGTCTTTTGACTGTAAATCTTTGCTTACCAGATTAACATGATATATAATTTCAAACCAGATAACCATTGCAAGTAGAAACTCAAAGTCACCAAGCTCGTTCAATGGAAGAGATTTAGCTTCACTCCTTAATTTAGATCATTATCTTTTTCTGCTACCTCACGTAATGCCTTTTGTGTATCCCCAACTTGGAACCTTATAGCTTTTACACTCTCAATACGACTCTCTCAAGGAGTAGCTGATAACGGTTTAGGATTTACCCATTCAATATTATCTATCAAAATTTTCCATCTTTTATTTGAATTTGCAAATATTGTATAAATTCGTTGAATAATTCCAAAGAAATCCCTGGTTCTAGTACATGTATTAGCCATGTCACAAATCGCCAAGTTAAGACTATGACAACCATAAGGCATATGAAAAGCTCGAAGGTTTATGTCTAACATTCTTTTTTGAACTCCTTGGTTTTTGCCCTTCATGTTTGATCCGTCATCATAACCTTGTCCTCTTTCATCATCTATATCAAGAACCAGTTTCTTTAACTCATTTTACAAAACATCAAAAAGGCTTTGACCACTAGTATCATCAATATTCAAAAAACCAACGAATGATTCCACAATGCTAACTGACTTCGATGAGACATCCACATACCTCAGTATCATTGACATTTGTTCTTGGTGTGAAATATTAGGAGTACAGGTTAATATGACCGAGAAATACTTAGCATCTTTTATTCTTCTTATAATTTGAGTTTTAATATTAGAGAACAACAAAAGTATCAACTCATTTTGTATACTATGACCAAGATAGTGAAAATGAATGTTATCCTCAATTACCCTCCGAATATGTTTTTAGACAATAGGATCAAATTCACCCAACATTTCAATTAATTGAAAAACGTTTTCATTGCTCTTTTGATACAAACGTCCATTACTACCTCGAAAAGCTAGATTATTTTTTGCAAGAAACTTGACTATTGAAATAATCCTCATCAAGACTTGGTTTCAATGATCCGTTTATTTCCTAATTTGTTTTTGATTCATCTCATCAATGGTTTGATTTTTTTGGAGCCTCCATTGTAACTCATGCCAACAACCAGTTTCATGCTCTTTAATCCTTTGACTCAAATGTGGCCAATCACTAAAAGCTTTGGTTGCTAACATACCCCTTCTTGCGTTGCTAAACACTTTACAATAAAAGCAAAAGCCCCTATCAAGTTGTTTTGAATATACAACCCATTCTTGATCACATTTCTCTCAATTTGACAAAATTCTAGTTTAATACTCCCTCCGATTCATTTGATTCTTTACGTTTGTTTTATCACACTTGTCATTGCATGTTTTGTTTCGTTTTTATCTTTATTTACATATTATTAAAAATCGTAAAAATTTGATATTCTTGATGTATTCATTAAGATGATTTAAAAAAGATCCCACATGACTATGTTTTACTTTATAGATTGGAAAATATATTAGATATTCTACCCACTCATGAATAGTGTCAAAAAGCAAACGTAAAGAAACAAATGAATCGAAGGGAGTATCTATTTGAAAAGTACTTTCTGTTATTATCTCGTGGGCCTTTCTCTATAGTCATGTCTCTTTTAGAACCCTTATGAGCTAAAACATCGATCATCTTAGAAGTAAGAGCATCTCAATTTCTAGGATCAAATATATCAATCGCAAAATTTTCATTAGAATTACCCTCAACTTTATCAATTTCACTATCACTAACAACTGGACCATAAATATTTTCTCGAGCTTCCTCGGCAATAGTTTCTTCCTCAATGACACGTTCACATTCATTTTCAATAGGTACATCATTTAACTCAACGGTATCATTTTGAGTCGGATTATTAGAAGTTTTAATTATAAACTTACAAAGAGCACCTCTTTAAGTTTGAGTAAACTCCTCAATTCTTTTATTTCTCTTTTGTTTTTCAGCACCAGATTCATGTTTTCGAATTCTTGTAGACATAATAGACAATGATAATGTAACTAATAAGGATTAAGGAAAGAATTCACCTAATCATAAATTCAGAACCCTCACGACTAAGAACAGAAAAACTGCAACTCTATAAAGATGGTCGGGAACGGGTCGTCAGTAAATCGAAAACACAATTTTTAGGGCTATCAGTCGTATGTTCATATTACAATTTTCAATAAGGCATCCTGCAACAAAAAATACATTCAAATGATTAAATTAAATTAAATTAATAACTCAATAAGGCCTGACAGATTTTGTTTAATTGTTTTGATCATGAAATTACAATTTTGTTTTGTTTTTACCAACATTCCATCTTCTAATCACTAATTACTTACCAAATCTTCATAAATCATAATCTTAAAAAACATTCAAATGTCAAAACCCCAAGAAAATCGAAATCAAAGTTGAAAAAAATAATCAAATATAAATTATGAACTTACTTTAGATAATTAGATAACTGAAAATATGGATAAATTAAAAGGGGTCAGGAATTTTAATTTATAACAGATTTTTAGCTGATGAATAAAGGATATAACGTTCAAAAAAATTGAAAATTGTAAAGTTGACATTGAACTTACCATTAATTAAAAGATCCTCATTTGATTGTTGAAGAAGACTAGAAGACCGATTACTATAGAGTGATAGAATAAGGTCATTGAGTTTCTACTTTCTTAGTTTTGGAAAATTGGAAAAAAATTATGGAAAATGGGAAAGAAATAATGAATCATGACCTTTTCTCTTTCATGGTTTACTTTTTGTACTCCGTATCTTCTACACATCTAATTGCATTAGTTTTTTTTAATAATAAATAGCTAGTGGACAGATCAAGTATTTGGAGGCCCCAAATTTTTTGGGCCCGTGTACTTGACATCTGGTGGACTTGTAGACTAACGGGCCTGGAAGCGCCAAGTGACTAGTTTGAAAGTGAATCAAGCTCTTCCTCAGATACAAGTGCATGGGTGGATTTCGACAGTACGCACTCGCTTTACTCCCTCACCCGACCATGTCGAGTTTCTGCTTCAGGTACCCAATTCCCGCTCTCTCCTCCTTATCCTATCTCCTTAGTCCTTACTCCTTTGGTTGTGTTGTGTTGATAGTGTAGGGAGGAAATAGGACACTACAAGAAAAACTGTCCCTAGCGTCCACCTTTTTGGCGTCCTGGGCATACGGACGCCTACATGGCGTCCGAAAAGTCAAACGGGCGTCCACAGTCGGATGCTAAACTTGGCGTCCGACTGGATTTGGGGAGGACAAAATTGAACTTAAATGGCGTCCGCAGGCGGACGCCATTTAACCCAAATGACGTCCACTATCGGACGCCATATTCAGCAAAATGGCGAGCGAAAGTGGCGTCCGATAGTGGACGCCCGTCGGGGTGAGTGTGGCGTCAAATACCCGCTCACCCCCCTCTCCCCCTTCATTCGTAAAAAAAAAATCTCTCTCTACCCTCTCCCTCTACGCTCGCCGACCCTATTCTCTCCCTTTTTTCATCCTTTATTCCTAATTTCGGTACGTTTTCTTAGTTTATTTCGTTTCTATTCATTATAATTAGTTCGTATTCTCCATTGTTAGCGTTATTTATTGATAATTTGTTAGTTAATTTCGTTTAGGTCTAAATTTCGATTAGGTTGATTAGTTTAGGCCAAGTTCGATTAGGTTGATTAGTTTATCCCAAATTCGCTTAGTTAGATTATTTTTGCCCATCGTTATTTTGACTAGGGTTTGATTAATTTGGTTGAATTGAGCTAGAATGACCTATAGGGTTTAGGGTGAAGTTTTGTGTGACTTGAGACGGACCAAAAGGTGTCGTAATAATGCTGGATTTTCCCGAAACCACTTCTATCCTGATCGGGGTTGTAAATAGGTGTTAGCGGCGCTTTCGAAATTTTGATATGGGCATCCGAAAATTTGACCCTTTTTTGACCTGTTTAAGCTGCTTGTGTGTGACCTACGGCATGAATTACTGTGTTTTGTTTGGTTGAATTGGGATTACATTGATAAATTAGCTAGGGTTTTTGTAAATTGGGATTAAATTGTGATTAAATTCGGTGACTAATTTTTGTAAGGTCAATTAATAATTAATAAGACATTTGCAAATTAGAAATTGGGTTTACTTAATACAAAATTCTTACATTTTCCAAAAAAAAAAAAAAATGGGTTTACGAAATTATGTTAAATGGTGATTAAATATTCGTTTAGTAAGTTATAAATTAAAGTAGGGAAATTAAACTTTAATATGTTATATATATTTTTTGAACATAGAAAATGAAGAGAGTTGAACGGAAATGGATGTACGAGGGAAGACTTGATAAGAAGAGATGTCCAACAGTCGAATTTTTGAGGGGTGTTGAGTCATTTGTCGAGGTCGCTAAAAAGTCGGCCGACTACGCATCGAGGGGGGAGGTTAGGTGTCCGTGTACTAAATGCAAGAACCTAAAATTTCTTGAGGTCCTTGTAGTGAAGGAACATGTCATCTATAGTGGTTTTTCACCCGATTACTATTATTGGATTTGTCATGGTGAGTCATCTCAGTCTGAGGGAACCGAAAACCATCACGATGAGGGGGGATTGAGAGGTATGATAGTTGATGTTGTGGAGTGCAACTTGTTTAACTCACCTAACCCACGAGACTCACCTAGCCCACGAGACTCACCCAACCCACAAGATTCACCTAACCCACAAGAGCCTAACCGTCGAGCGAAGGCGTTTTTTGACATGTTGGAAGCTTCGGAGAAACCGTTATACGGAGGGTGCGATGTGACTTTGTTAGAAGTCGCGTCTATGGTAGTTAGCCTTAAATGTGAGTTCAACCTGCCCTTTGCTTGTGTCGATGGTATTGCTGCCTTGCTCGAGAGAGTTATTCCAAAAGACAATATCATGACCCGATCATTCTACACAACCAAAAAGGTTGTGAAGGGACTTCAACTCCCGCATCAAAAGATTGACGCTTGTCCAGATGGGTGCATGTTATTTTGGAAGGATGATGCGATGCTTGATGAATGTAGGAGATGTGGTAAGGGTAGGTATAAGATGGTCGAGGGGGATATTGTTCTGAGAGGTAGAAAAGGGAAAAGTAGTGTCAGGGGTAAGAAACCAATCCCAATAAGTCAGCTTACGTACTTCCCTATTGCACCTAGGCTTCAGAAATTGTACGCCACAAAAACCATAGCTGAGCAAATGCGGTGGCACAAGGAGGACATTAGGGTACTAGGGAAGATGTGTCATCCGAGTGATGGTGAGGAGTGGAAGCGTTTTGATAGACTACATCCCCACTTTGCGTTAGAACCCCGAAATGTAAGGCTTGGGTTGTGCACTGATGGATTTGCACCGTTCGGTCAATTTGGTAAATCGTACTCTTGCTGGCCAGTGATGATCACACCTTACAACCTACCTCCTTGGTTGTGTTTGAAGCAACCTTTCATCTTCCTATCTCTTATTGTTCCCGGACCCAAAAACCCGAAAAACCATTTGGATGTTTACTTGCAACCTGTTATTGAGGAACTGAAACAACTGTGGGAGGTAGGGGTGGAAACTTATGATGTCTCTCTGAGACAAAACTTTCAGTTGAAAGCAGCTTTGTTGTGGACTATAAATGACTTTCCCGCGTACGGTATGCTCTCGGGGTGGTCTACTGCGGGTCAGAAAGCATGTCCGTGTTGTATGGGTGAGAGCAAAGCTTTTTATCTTCCAAATTCTAGTAAAATAAGTTGGTTTGACTGTAATCGGCAGTTCCTACCAGAAGGTCACCCATATAGGAAGAATAAGAAGGCGTTCAAGAAGGGTGAGGAGGTGCTTGACGACGCACCTGATCGACTCCCAGGAGATGAAATATGGGAGTTGATTTCTGATTACCCGTCTACTGTTGACGGAACCGAGCAGGAGTTCAAAGATCTCAAGAAGTTGAAAAATGGTTGGTTTAAACGTAGCATATTCTTCGAACTACCATATTGGAGGACTTTGTTAATTCGTCACAATTTAGATGTGATGCACATAGAGAAAAACTTCTTCGAGCAGTTGATTCACACGGTGATGGATGTGGAGGGGAAGAGTTGTGACACTACAGGCTCCCGGCGAGATGTAAAGAATTTTTGTAACCGTCCTCAACTGCACATAAAACGGGATGGGTCGAAACCAAGGGCCTTGTTCACACTTGACAAGGCTCAGAGAAAGGCGTTGTTGGAGTGGGTAGAGAAGTTGAAATTCCCTGATGGGTACGCCTCCGACTTTAAACGCTGTGTTGATCTTAAGAACCTGAAGCTTCAAGGGTTAAAGAGCCACGACTGTCACGTTTTCATGGAGAGGTTGCTTCCGGTGTCACTAAAGCACCTTCTGCCACCGACGGTGTGGAATTCCGTAACTGAGATATCTCAGTTCTTCCGAGATTTGTGTTCCTCTACAGTATCAGTTGAGGACATGTCTCGGCTCGAGGATCAAATTCCGCAGATAATGTGCAAACTTGAGATGATCTTTCCACCGTCATTCTTTAATTCCATGGAGCATCTACCTGTCCACTTGCCCTACGAGGCTAAGGTTGGAGGACCTGTCCAGTATAGATGGATGTATCCATTTGAAAGGTAAGTAACTTTTAGTAACTTCGTTTAAAAAAAATAAGCCTAAATAATTTGTATTGATTGAAATATATAACTTGTTTATTTAGGTTCCTGAACCATTTGAAGAAGAAAATTGGTAACAAGGCTAGAGTAAAAGGTTCTATTTGTAATGCATATTTGACAGAAGAGATTGCAAACTTCTGCTCCCTCTACTTCGATAAAGATGTGCAAACAAAAACCAAGAACCTGAATCTAGGACATTCGGTGTCCATTGACCCCACTATACCCGAATTTTTTCAAAAGAAGGACGATGAAGGAACTTCATCCGTTGAGGGTTCTAGGACACTAGATGAGAAAGAGTACAACCGAGCGCACCTTTACCTACTTTCGAATTGTGAGATCTTAGAGCCTTATGAGAAACAATTTGTAACTGAATATGTCGCTGCGAACCCTGCCGTGAACCCTGATGACGTTTGGAGTAAGCACGAGGAACATTTCCCGAAGTGGCTCAAGGATCATGTAGTTGCCTTAGACATACGTGATGATTTGGTTAGAAGTTTGGCATTCGGTCCAGTGCGAGTGGTTAAAACCTGGAACCGGTACTCGGTGAACGGGTTCAATTTTCACACATTCAACTACGGGAAGAACAAGGCTAGATGCAATTTTGGCGTGAGTGTGTCATCTCTTGATGGTGATGAGTACTATGGTATTTTGGAGGATATTTTTGAGTTGTGTTACGCTGGCAAAGATCGAGGGTATAGAGCTGTAGTGTTCAAGTGTGAGTGGAAAGACAGCTCCGTGAACGGGACCCGAGTGCATGAACGTTACAAGATTGTGGAAGTTAATCACACAAGGAAATATCCTACGTACGATCCGTTCATACTCGCGCATCAGGCGAAGCAAGTCTATTTTGCTCCTTCTCCTTACACGAGAAATGACAGAAATCAAAGTCAATGGTGGGCAGTCTTTACGACTAAACCACGAGGACAAATAGACAGTTCTCTGTTCCAGGAAGATGCGGCTTCCAGTGGTACACGATGAAGAGAACTCAGAGGAGAATATATTCTCCGTACAAGATCAGAATGAAGGGGCAGAGGCCGATTTTGAGGATGACGATGATGATGGACAAGGAGAGTACATGGTCAGGGATGTTCCGGAGAACCTTGAGGAGGATAACGGATACGATGAAGAGAACTCAGAGGACGATCAAGTTGGGGGCTCGGAGACCGAGGAGGAGGATCAGACTGAGGAGGATGAGGCTGAAGAAAATAACGACAACGACGGTGACTACTAGATTTGTTGTATGTTTAAATGTTTACATGGTTAAGTTATTTTGATGTTTACTATAGTAGGCTATTTGACTTGAATAAAGTTAGAATGAAATTGTTGATGACATGGCTAATTGTTGTTAACATTGTTTAATTTTTTGACAGGTTAATATAATGGCAGGCGGTAGATCGACTAGGAGACGTGGTGGGGGTAGTAGGTCTGCTCACACGTCCACCACTCAGCAGGAGGACGAGGAGGTGGTCCCCGAAACGGGACCGGAGCAGACCGCTGAGCAGGAGGAGGAGGAGCAGCAACAGGGGCCGGATGACGTGCTGGAGAAGGACGAGGAGGGGCGGTATGTTCTCAAACCAACAGGCACATGGTAATATAATCTAACTTGTTGATTATTCTTTTGTAAATATTCATTTTTGTACTACATTTTGTATGATTGACTGCATATATGGTTTTCTCGACTCGGTGCAGGTTTCTGCACAAAGAGGTCGTCAAAGGCTGTACCAACAGCTTCATGGTCGACAAAGGGCAAGGGTATGCTAATTGGTCTCAGGTACCGGCTGAGATACGAGAGTGGTGGTTCAACCAGTTCAAGGTACGTGGATTGTTTTTGCTCCCGAGTTTTTATTTTATAATCTGGACTTTGTAAATATTTTTCATACTACTTATTAATCTGTCTTGACTGTATAGTTCAAGTTCAGCTGGGCCTCAGAGTTTGACGGTAGGGTCTGGGAACGATATAATGAAACGTGCACACGACGTTTCGCCTGTGTGATGAATAAACGACGTACACGGGGTACTCCGTTGAAGGACCTTAAAGGTGTTAGTTATTTTTTTTTGGGTAATCAATTTTAAAAAATAAACAATCTAACTTCAATCTTTGACTGTATTAAATAATATATTGGGTCGTCATATTTTAGGGGAGGCGTTGGAGAGATGGATTGCCTACCACGATCAGAAAGAGTTTAAGGTGAGGTCCGAAATTGCCCAAAGGAACAAGTTGGCGAACTGTGACCGTGAGGGCCGCGCGAACCCGACACATCATCGGGGTTCTCAGTCTTCTTTCGCTCGTGTCAAGAGAGTATGATTTCTACTAATTAATACCGTACTCTTCCTTGAATAATCGTAAACTACGTTTGCGTAATTTATATTTGCCTAACTTTCGTACTCATTTAATAGCTGCGTGCTGAGCTCGGGAGGGAGCCAACCGCGGCGGATATATTCTACGACATGCATGGACAGACCGATGAAACAGGGACTACCTTCAAGTCGAAAAAGGATCAGGCGACCTGGGTGAGTACTAAATCGACTGTAGGTGGTGGATAACTATCTTCAATAATTTCATCTAATAATAACTTAAATTGAAATCGTTCTTCTGTACGCAGGACGCCTACCAACAAGAGATGGAGAGACTCGAGGCTGATCCTGTTGTTGAGGAAGTCAACCCGAACGAGACTTGGTTCAAGATCGTCAAGGGTTACAGGAAAGGAAGTGTGTACGGTGTGGGAAATGCACACGGTATGTACTTCAGACCTCCCACATCGCGTCTGAGCACCTCCACACAAATGGAGTACACGCCGGCCGGATCTCAGCAGCCCGATCCGGAGAAGGAGCAAATGAAGGAGCAACTGAAGGAGCAGGCGGAACACATCAGGAAAATGCAGGAACAGATGGCCATGTTTCAGGCCATGTTTGACAAATGCAACCAAGGTCCTCCCCCACCCCCTCCAGACGACAGAGACCCCTTTAGCGGGGGTGGCGGTAACTCTGGTGCTGCAGCTAGCTTCACAGTTAATTGATTGTTTGTTGTTGTTGTTGTTTTAACTGTATCTTTGAACTACTTTACACTTTTGTACCTTCAAACCGTACGTTAAATCTGTTTATATAAGTTTTTTCAGCATAAATGAGTCGAGAGATGAACTCTTTTGGTTGACTGAGCTGGAATGTGGTTGAGGTATTGTGGATAGTCGACGTTTGTGGTTGAGTTGTGGTTTATTTTGCAGGTTTTGGCTGAACATTGAACGCATGTTTACGGTCACGCAACAGCGTAAATAGCGTCCGATAATGGACGCCATAGCAGACGCCAGGGGAACCTATACTGGCGTCCGACTGGGGACGCGAGATTTACGTGGGAGGCGTCCACAGTCGGTCGCCAACTTCAGGCCCCAGGCGTCCGACTGTGGACGCCACTCAGAGACACATGGCGTCCACAGTCGGTCGCCGCTTTGGCGTCCACTGTCGGTCGCCATTTGTTCTGGCGTCCAATAGTGGACGCCCGTTTTAAAAAAGGGCGAGCAGGCGTGGCATCCGCTTTCTGGCGTCTGTTTGCGGACGTCCGTCGCCTTATAGCGTCCACTGTCGGTGCCCACCAGGTGGACGCCGAGGATAGTTATTTTTGTAGTGGGAGTAGATGGTGCCCTCATCGTTCAGCCCATCAATCATAAATTTGATCATTCTTATTTGACCAGGTCATATACTCATATATGACATGTCTCCTTTCTTTTATGATTCAACTTCACTATTCATTTCATAATCATCATGTATATTAATTAATATTCCTATGACATGTAATATGTCTGGTTGTTTGCCTCAGTGTTTTTAGGAGATATCGGATCTTACTGGCATGAATCGGCTTACTTAGTTGTGAGTAAGACAGATTATATTTATAGAGTTCGAAATGTTCCTTTTAGATGATTACGACTAGGTTTTTTCATGTTTGTTTTGTTGTTGCAATGAAGAAATGAATGTGTTATGTTTTTTGTCATTCATCGCTCTACTCTCCCAGTTATATACATCATATACATATAAAATAAATATATTATTTCCTAAGCATGAGCCTACAATCAAGGGAACAACCAAAAATACAAGATATTTCAAGATGCTATACGCTTAATATTATATGCATAATATTGAGGGTAATATATATCCCCCCTCAAGTTGGAGCGTGGAGATTCGAAATGTCCAACTTGGATAACAGAGATTGAAAATTATGCCGTCCCAAAGCCTTAGTCAAAATATCAGTTAGCTGAGATTTTGTGTCGACATAAGATGGTGAGATAGTATCACGTACAATCTCATCTCGTACAAAATGACAATCGACCTCGATATGTTTCATGCGCTCGTGAAAGACGGGATTGTTGGCAAGATGTATTGCAGCTTGGTTATCATAATGAAGGAGAATAGGAGCGGGATGCTCAATCTTAAAACTAGAAAGTAGCCCTTTGAGCCATAATGTTTCACAAGTAGCATATGCCATAGCCTGATATTCAGCTTCTGTGGACGAATGAGAAACAATTACTTGTTTCTTCGTCTTTTATGATAAATGGGAGCCCCCAAGAAAAACAAGATAAGCCGTGAGAGATCGACGGCTGATCGGGCAACTTGCATAATTAGAATCATAATAGGCCTCAAGAGTTAAAGATATCCCGGTACGAAGAAGGATACCTTGTGCCGGACAACCCTTTAAATCACGAAGCACTCTCAACGTAGCATCCTGTAGACACCCGCATTTTGACTGCCACGTGTCTATAGTAGTCTCCGAAAAACACCCGATGATGATCGGACGCAAACGTGACTTGGTATACTCGGACTTTGACTCGAAACCAATAATATCCAACATGGACTTTAGCGGAGTAAAAATCTCAGAAAACAAACCTCAAATTCAGGCCCAGTGGGTCATTCCGAGTCAAATAAGACTAATTTGGGCCAAAACCGACACCAAAAATAAATCCCGTCTTTTGGCGACCGGGTCAAAACCCGGTCAAAGACGAAACCGTCTCATAAAGCAGCTAAGTTCAGATTGGCGCAAAAATCAGAATTCAAAAATAACAAACAAATCAATCAAGTCAAACTTCCCTATTTTATGTCGATTTGTTGATCCACTCGATCGAGTGGATTGACCCCACTCGATCGAGTGGAGCCTCTTTTACCCGGGTTTGGCCCGTTTGCGAAGGCACTCGATCGAGTGCACTAGGGCCACTCGATCGAGTGCCCCTAGGTCGAGGGTTGAAGTCTATAAATACCGCTTCACCCCCCCCCCCCCCCCCCCCATGCATTTCAGAACTTTTTGAGCATTCAACTTCAGCCACATTTCACCCTACTTCAACCCTATTTCATCACCTTACAAGCCTTAGAAATCCTAAGCCGAAAACACACAAAACCGAACTCTCGTCTCTCGATAAACCGACACATACACACATACACCCATACACACCACAACGCGCATACATCCTCGATACTCTCAAGCCGTGCCGCTATTTACGAGTCCATTTCCGAGGCGTTTACCTAGCATGTATGTTGAGGGTGTCCTAAACCCCTTCTCTATCTCTTTTCTATATCGATTCTACGTACATTTTCGCATTATTGTATTATAATCGTAGTAACACTAACACTAACACTAACACTAACCTTTTTTACATTTTCGCATCTTTATTTTCGCGTTACTTTTATCGTCATTAACGTTAATAATACCGTGTATACGTAAACTAGTATCAAAAATCGGTTTTAAAACGTTGGACTACGATGATCACTTTTGGTCCGTCTAATACCTTTACGAGCAACGACGGAGGTGGAGCCCTTTCGAGGAGCCCCGCCCCAATGTACTCAAGGGCGTGACGCGACCGTGATCGGTCGTAGTTGAACGGATTTAATTCCCTTTCCATAATTGGTACGGAACCCGTTGACACGAAAACCGACATCACGTAACCCGAAAGGGTTAGTCCCGATGTCGTGACGTAGAGGGATACATTTCGTCACCAATTCAAAATTTCCTAATCTAACGTAAACATTTTTCATAAACTCCGGTAACGGTATTATAGTCGTTCGTACACGATTATAGTACCGGAGGCCGAATTAAATACAAATCGTGCGATATTTGTATTTGATTCGGCCGATCATCGATTTCAAGTCATAAAACAAAGCGAGTTACCACTCGTACAGGGGGCACTCGACCGAGTGCCATAGGCCACTCGATCGAGTAGCACCCCAAAAAGTGGTCAGTAGCCACGTTAAACGTGCACTCGACCGAGTCACACCACTACTCGGTCGAGTGGGTCCTGTAACCCACAAAACCGAGGGGTTTGACCCACAAGTCAAGCCCCGACCTTTTATCGACTTTAGTCATCACGTGTAAAGACTATCACGTGACTATCCTATTCTCAAAGCCATGCACATCACGACACGTAGAACGACTTTGACCACCTTTTGACGTGATAAGTCGGGACAAGACTACGAGATATGAGATTAGGCTAGCAATATGCCGCAGTCTCATATTCCCGTCCTTCGTTTAATATGCGACATAATGCGTATTTAATCGGGGTTAGTCCATCTACATATTTTCGCGGTCTAGTTTTATATACGAGTCCGTTTCTATCATTATATTGCTTTCTTTATATCGTTCATTATTTTTATGTAACGTTGTATTGTGAACTCCGGGTTGTATTTCCGCCCGTGTAACTTGTACGTTATTTATTTACTTTCGAGCTTTGTTTATTTACTTGCTTTTACGCTTTATAAACGAACCTCGCATGCTAAATCATTTCGACAAATAATAAGATGCATTAAATGACGTGGTTAACGCAAAATTCACATGCTTAGACAAAACGCTGTTTGCATATCATTTAATCATTTTACTAGCGCGCGTATCACGAACACGAACGATGTCTTAGTAGACGCCGCCATGTGCGGGCGGGGTTGGGTGTCCTTAGTGGGCTTCCCAACACGTACCCTCACCCCTTACTCAGAACTTTTGGTTTCCGGATGTCCGAAACCCTTGGCGCACGAGAGTCATTCTTTACACGATTACCGGTATAGATGGTATCGGTATCGCAATGCAAAGGGACGAGCCCCATAAATTCTGAAATCGGAGTGGGCTTACTTTGTGTATAGCCCATGACGACATAGAGTGGGCTCGTATGGTTCCGAATAACCACAAAATTCGGTGGCGACTCCATTTTGACTTAAATTTCGAACCCGAGAACAATCTTACCACGAGATTCATTCGCCTACCCTAACCCGCGCTTCGCCGCGTCGGGGTGGACCTAAATCATGTCCACAATTTGGCGACTCCGCTGGGGATACCTGATGTACCACATGTCATCGGGGTTCTTAGGGTGAGACTCGAAGAGAAATCGTTCGTAGATTAGTGTGCGCGCATTAGTTTAATGATTCATGCATAACCCAATTTTGCCCGGGCCGGTTACTTGTGACCGACGTCCCACTATACCGCGGTGCATTCCTACATGGGTGCGCTAAAGACATCCATGGTGGAACTCGTCTCGGTTTTGCGGCATGTCCTAAGACCAACTCGGCTTAGGGAGTCCGTCCATCACATGAGAAAGCCATCGTTGTTGGTATAGACCCTATTTTGACCGACCGAGACTTAGTGTAAAGCATACATAAGCGTCGTTATAATGCTTGTTTGACTACGTGCTACTTGGTTTCCGTGTCAATTTTCAAAAAACCGTCATTTCAAAATTGCATCTTTCCAAAAATACCCACCTTTTCGAAAAAACCCGAAATGCTGTCCGTTTCGGGACCCGTCATTCTAAAAGCGCCTAATTTTGAAAAACCCGAAATGCTGCCCATTTCGGGACTCACCTTTTCAAAATATCCCATTTTCAAAACTCGGAATGCCGCCGAAATTTAGAATCAACGATTTGACTCAAAATATCCTTTTCTGTAGTCGGCATGCTGTCCGTTTTAATTCTCGAATTTCCACCCCCACCACCTTGATTTTCGGAATTTTCCTTTTCAAAATTCTAATCTCGGTTTTCGAAATTCCGTTTTCAGTTTTCAAAACTCTCGGAAATTCGTTCATTTTGCATTCAAACTTCAACCTTTCCAAAACTTTCAACTTTCCTAAAATAAACCTTCCTTATTATAGGACCTGCCGTTTATCCATGTGTCGGGTCTTTGCATAGTATGTAGAGGGTTTATAGCGTCGAAACTCCGTCGATCTTATATCACGAGTTTCCCCCCTTTCCCGAGTCCGCCTTATCTGTCAAGGCACGACCAACCCGCGTAGGGCATACCCCTACAAAGGAAAGTCCGTCCATACACTCGAGTCAAAAGTCTGGGGAGTAATCTCACGTGGACCTTCCTTCGAACGGGACTAGGCCCACAAAGCCGAAATCCTAAGGAAGTCATACCACCCACGAGTCATCCGTCTAGATGTCTTTCTCGAGTCTTTTCCGCTCAGTCCTTTCTTTTTTGGGTCGCTCGGGATGTACTGTTTCCTTTGATTCCAAGACTGGGTTCGGTTTCTGATTACGTGGTGTTCTTACAGACAGGCCACCATCAACCAGACACACTCGCAGGATGGAAACTGCTTTAGCTGATCTGAAAACCTCTGTGGACACCATGGTCGACAAACAAGCCGACATCGACGCCCAACTGAATGAAATGAGGGCTGGACAAGTTGCCATCGTCACTCGATTGGCTGCATTGGAGCACAGGACTCCAAATGCCGGGGCTATGGGGCCCCTGGCTGATCTAGTTAGCTCAGTACGCCGACTAGAGGAACAAGTTCACTTGACTGGGAGTAATAACATCCATCGGGAGAATAGTCGTGAGTATAACCCACTGAGTGACAAGCTGCCTGCAAACCTGAACCTCACCGGTTTGCCCATGTTCGAAGGGACGGAAGAGCCGTGACTACATGTATGGGCCTTCAAGGAGTTCATGGCCATCAAAGGGGTGGACTCTACCATGTTCAAGAACCTCTTTGCTGCGTCTCTTGAAAAGCACCCTCGGGCCTGGTACTACAGGCTAGACCCGAAGAAATACCCTACTTGGGATGATGTGGCCACCGAGTTCGCTCGGAACTATGCTGACAACACCGAGATCCAAACCACAATGAGATCTCTGGAGGTTATGGCCCAGGAGCCGAAAGAAGGTTTTACCAAATACCTTCAACGCTGGAGGGCCGAGAGTGTGAAACTGGTCGATAAGCCCAGTGAGAAGACTTTGGTGGAGGCCTTTGTCAAGAACCTCCTCCCATCTTACCGGGTTCACCTCCGATATGCTGTCATACCCAATTTCACCACCCTTACTGAAATGGGTATGAGGATCGAAGATGATCTGAGACTAGAAGGCCTCACTAAGGCCGCTGTTAAGGGTTACCAAGGGGCTTCTTCCTCCACTACCAAGCCTCAAGCTGCAACTCGCAGCATTTTCGACGCGGTGAATCTACTAGATACCCCGTCCAAGAAGAACACCCCACCTCGGGTTTTCACTGATATAGGTACCACCTATACTTATGCCTTACAAAGGCTATCCTCAAAAGGCCTAATCCAACCGATAGGCCCAACTCCTGAAGTTCCGGTCGAGCGACGCTCCAAGAACTACAATGCCCAAGCCTATTGCCAGTACCACCGAGGTAATGGGCATGATACCGAGAAGTGCTGGAAGCTGAAGCACTTGATCCAAGACCTGATCGAAAGCGGTAAAATCCCGCTACCCGGAGATAAGCCCAGCAACAAGGAGAACCCTTTCAGCTCCCACGCTATCTTTACAGGGGAGGTGATTGATTGCTCTCACCTTATCTCTCCATTTATCCCGCAAGTGAACGGGATATGGTTCGACGACGAAGATGATGTCTACCTCGCAAAAGGGGAAGCTGTCCCCATCACCGCCGAGGAGATTCGAAAGACTAAATCCCGGGTCCTAAACAGTAACCACCTTGGCCGTCCCTACCAAGCCACTAGCTCTAGGGACGCCCCTATCCCGACAACCGTGATTACGGAAGTCGCCCCTGAAGAGCCAACTGCTGAGACGGCTCTCGTGAAGCAATTGAAGAAGACCCGAGTTGACCTCACTATATGGCAACTCCTGGTTAGTTCTCAAGAACATCGGGAAGCACTTACAAAGGCTCTCGATCAAATTAAGGTTGACTCTTTGGTTACCCCTGCTGAGATGGTAGCCACGATCCTGCCCCACCTAAAGGGCAAGGCTAAGGAAGAAGGACCGGTAATCACTTTCTCCGAAGCCGACCAACCACCATTTGGGGCCACCCATAATCTGGCCCTCTACATTACGGTGGTCTGCCGAGGAAAATACCTCCCCATGACCCTAGTTGATGACGGGTCTGCTGTAAACGTCCTTCCCTTGAGGACCGCAAGAGCCCTCGGCATTACCGAGGCTGACTATATCCCGACTGCTCAAACCATCCAAGATTTCGATGGGAGCCCAAAGTCGGTAGCTGGGGCCGTGAAACTGACCATCATAACCGATCCGATAGAAAAGGAGCTCGAATTCCAGGTGATTGATGTCACCTCGTCATTCAACCTGCTCCTGGGTAGGCCTTGGATCCACGCGGTCAAGGCGGTGTTCTCCACCCTCCACCGAAAAATCAAGATGCCTCTACTTAACGATGTCATCACTTTAGAGGCAACACCAATGACTGTGGCTAGCTGTAACGCCACGGGACGCACGGACCTCTGGGGGTTCGATTTTGTGGGGATGATCGAGGAAGAGTACCTCTTTAGGCCTTACTTCACTACGAGTATCGACATGATGCTCCAAAACCTAGGATACTTTCCGGGGGCTACCTCTCGACCCGATCTTCCAGCTGGGAAGATCATTGAGGTTCTCAAAGATGAAGAATCTCACTTCGGTCTCGGTTATGCCATCACCCCCGACAATGTTGTCCGAGCAGGGATCGAAAAGGCCTGCAACATCCTTAAGGGTATCTACTTGAGCCCTTATAGCCCACGGTTGGCTGACTACTTTGTCACACCGGTGTTTGGGGCTATCCAGGTTGGTCTATACCAACCCAATGCTATGCAGCTCGGGACCCACTTGGCCCGGGACTGCAACTACATCCCGGATGATGTGTTCGCCCTCATCCAATCCAACGGAGCTGAAGATGCTGAGCCCGCTTTAGGGCTACTATTCGGGGAAGACACCATAGCCCCAACTCCAAAGGAAGACCTGGTCAACCTGATCCTCCGCAGCAACAGGTTTGACCCGACCAAGCTGATCTCGGATGTTGGTTCCGAGACGGGAAGCAGGGCCTGGAGGAAGACTGTCAAGTGGACTAACAGTCAGGGAAGGATCTACAAGCTGGTCACCGGAGAGGGAGGCATGCCTGAGTCTGAGTCCGAGTCTGAGTCAGAGTCTGAGATCGAGTCTAGGGAAGTCGGTGCTAGAGTCACTCCTGTAACCCCTCTCCCTTTTATTATTCCTGCTGCTGGCACTTCGGGGTCTGTCCCGAGTGCCCTACCTATCCCGCCACTGACCAACGATCAGATGGCTGCTCTCTTTGAGCTGTTCTCCAAATTTTCAATCAATAATAACAACCGTTCTGCTTACGACTTGTCTCTTTCAAATTCTGCTTTTAAAAATGTTTTATGCTATGACATTGAGAAACCAGACGAACAGGTACCCTTACCTCCGCATCTGATCGAGCAACTAGAGCAAAGGGAGTCCCGGAACCCGGTGATCGAAGAAACCGAGTCCATAAATGTGGGAACAACCTTAGAGCCTCAGACACTTAAGATAGGGTTATCCTTAGACCCCGAGGAGAAACAACAGTTCGTAAGCCTCCTCCAAGAGTTCAAGGATGTCTTCGCATGGTCCTACAAGGACATGCCGGGGATAGACCGGGAAATAGCCGAGCACCACATACCAATCAAAGATGAGTGCAAACCGGTCAAGCAGAAGCTCCGCCGAATGAGGCCCGAGTGGTCTCTCAAGGTAAAAGAAGAAGTCGACAAACAGTTCAAAGCCGGCTTCATACAAGTGTCCGAGTATCCGGACTGGGTGGCAAACATCGTGCCGGTTCCTAAAAAGGACGGTAAGGTGCGGGTATGTGTAGATTTTCGGGATCTTAACAAGGCAAGCCCGAAAGATGATTTTCCGTTACCACACATCGACATACTGGTGGATAACACGGCCAATCATGCCCTTCTATCATTCATGGACGGGTATGCCGGGTATAATCAAATCAAGATGGCGGAAGAAGACATGAGTAAGACTACCTTCACAACACCTTGGGGTACTTACTGCTATACCGTCATGCCTTTCGGTCTCATTAATGCCGGGGCCACATACCGAAGGACTGCTACCACTTTATTACACGACATGATGCATAAAGAGGTAGAAGTTTATGTAGACGACATGATCGTCAAATCCAAAGAACGGGACGGTCACATCACCGCCCTAAGAAAATTCTTCACCCGATTGCGCAAATACAACATGAGGTTAAACCCTCAAAAGTGCAGTTTCGGGGTAACATCAGGCAAATTACTAGGTCATATCGTTAGCCAACGAGGTATCGAAGTCGACCCAGCTAAAATCAAAGCCATTACCGAGATGCAACCTTCTAAAACCGAAAAAGAAATAAGGGGATTCCTCGGGAAAGTCCAGTACATCAGTCGGTTCATTTCCAAACTAACCATGGTGTGTGAACCAATTTTCAAGAAACTGAAAGTACGAGAACGGGTACTATGGGATGACAAGTGCCAAACTGCTTTCGACAAGATCAAGGAAATTCTGTCTGCACCGCCAGTTTTAATGCCACCTCAACCCGGTTTGCCTCTGTCGTTATACCTAACGACGACCGAGACAGCCATGGGGGCTATGCTGGCTCAGACAGTTGACTTCGAAGAAAGAGCCGTTTACTACATCAGCAAGAAGTTTTTAGAGTATGAGTGCAAATATACCATGCTCGAAATGACGTGTTTGGCTCTAGTCTGGGCCACCAAGAAACTCCGACATTATATGCTCAGTTACGAGGTCCATGTGCTATCCAAGATGGATCCCATCAAATACATCTTCGAAAAGCCCGTTCTCAACGGCCGAATCTCTAGATGGACTCTAATGCTGGCAGAGTTCGACCTAAAGTTCGTACCATTAAAAGCTATCAAGGGTCGAGTAGTAGCTGAATTTCTCGCCGATAGCCCGATAACCGAAGAAGGACACGCCGACACTTGGTCCTTCCCAGACGAAGATATTTTCCATACTGATACTGAAACTTGGGATTTATACTTCGATGGTGCATCTAATTTTCGAGGGTTCGGAGTCGGGATCCTCCTAATTTCACCAAAAGGGGAACATACTCCCGTCTCCATCAAACTGGACTTTGATGTTACCAATAATGCAGCAGAGTACGAAGCATGCATTTACGGGCTACAAGCCGCCGCCAATCTGGGGATTACAAATCTTCGGGTACATGGTGACTCATCCTTGGTCATTAACCAAGTACTTCAAAAATGGAAGACTCGGAACGCCAATCTCGTGGCCTACCAGGCACGAGTAAGGGATCTCGAGAAACAATTCCAAAAGGTAGAGTATATATATCTGCCCCGGGAAGAAAATCAGTTCGCAGATGCACTCTCCAAATTGGCATCTTTACTGAATATTCCCGACCACGTGACTAGTATGCCGATTTGCGTCGAAAGACGGTCCGAGCCAGCATACATTTGCGACATAGAAGACATTGAAGTAACTGATCCCGAACCGTGGTACCAAGTTGTGTTAAAATACCTGACAAACGGAGAATACCCTCCCGGGACGGAAGGTCGAGCCAAGAAAGCCTTACGAAGGCTAGCCACCCAATTTATCCGTACCGACGACGGGCAACTGTACAAAAAGACGGCACAGGGAGCTCTTCTTTTTTGTGTTGACAAGTATAAGGCTGAAAAGGTTATGGCCGAACTACACGATGGTGAGAACGGCCCACACATGAATGCCCACATGCTGGTCCGGAAAATCATGAGGCTCGGTTATTATTGGAATACCATGGAAGTCGATTGCCGGTCGTATGTCAAACATTGTCATAACTGTCAAATCTTTGGCAATGTGCAACATATGCCGTCATCGCTACTCTATACCATGACGTCACCCTGGCCATTCTCAACATGGGGTATCGACATAATCGGGAAAATAAATCCCTCTGGTACCAGTGGGCACTGCTTTATTTTGGTAGCTATCGACTATTTCACCAAATGGGTCGAAGCTGAGTCATATCGCATTCTCAATGCCAAGCATGTAGCCAAGTTCATCCAAAACCAAATAATATGTCGATATGGGATTCCCTCTGAATTTATCAGTGATCACGGGACTCATTTTCAAGCCGAGACTGCGGCCCTGCTGACGAAATATAAAATTCAAAGGCATACTTCCTCGCCTTACCGTCCCCAAACAAATGGAGCAGTAGAGGCGGCTAATAAAACAATTGTCACCATACTCAAAAAGATGGCTGATAATTACCGGGACTGGTCCGACAAAATACCTTTTGCCCTATGGGGATATCGAACGTCAATTCGCACCGCAACCGGAGCGACGCCGTATTACCTAACCTACGGGATGGAGGCAGTCCAACCAGTCGAGCTGGAGGTACCGTCCCTCAGAATTCTGCTAGAAAGCCAAGTACCCGAAGCTGACTGGGTTCGAGCACGATATGACTCGTTGGTTCTACTAGACGAACGACGGTCTCGTGCCCTCAATAACATCCAAATCTACCAGAAGAGGATTCAACGGGCCTTCAACAAAAGGGTAAGGCCCAGGAACATTAAGGAGGGCGATCTAGTCCTTAAGTCTGTTCGAGCTCTACTACCAGTCGACCCAAGGGGAAAATTCAAACCCAATTGGGCTGGGCCATATCTGGTGAAGAAGATCCTATCAGGAGGGGCAGTGATGTTGACGGACCTGGACGGGAATGAGTTTGTCAACCCAACCAACCTGGACCAGCTGAAGCGTTACTACCCCTAGCCTCTTCTCAATGTCATTTGCAAATTTTATAAAAATTATTTCTTACAAAAAGCAAGTCAATGAGCTAGAATTACTTATTCTACTGTCATAAACATCTTGGACCAATAGTCTTGGTGTAATTCGAGATTGCAAATTTCCTATGCCTGAACTACGTTTGGTCTGATTCTGCTAATCGCGGATACGTAGGCAACCCCTCAAAAGGGTACAACCAATGCGATCAAGAAAAGACAGGAGCGGTTTAATAATAAACTTCTTTTATTAATTCAAAAAAAAATCCCGATAAACTCGGAAAATTACAAAAGTACAGGAATTCAAAAAATATACGTACAAAAAGGGCACACAACAAAAATAATAATAATACTTAAATAATAATAAAGCTAAAGGACTCGGCATTTAGGGCATCTTGCCCTTCCCCTTGTCCTTGGCCTCCTTAGTCGTCCACTGGCGACGACGCGGAGGGGAGCGTTCCCGAATCACCACGGGAACTTCTCTAGCTCGGGCTTGATTGTTTGAGCCCGACTCCTCTGTCATATCAATAGGCCCAAGTCGAGCCCTAACGGGCTCAGGGAGCCGGTCACGCGGGCCAAGTCGGTCCCGGACCGCCAACCTCGGCCCAAGTCGTCGTTCCAAGTCGGTCTGCCCTCGAGTGCTGCTAGAACCGACTTCCTTAGATCGAGTCTTAGTTTGTGATTTAAGACCCGATTCTCCCCGGACTGTGGCCTCAGGAATGTATTCCCCGGTGAAGAAGTCCCTGTTGTCCTTCGCCGACTCGCGATGAGCCAATTCAAAGGCCTCCTCAAGCTTCAGGGCCTTTCGAGCTTCCTCGGACTCCTCAGAAGTCCACTTTTGATAAGCCCGTGACACCCAAGCGGATTGGCAAGGGCTGGGTATAGTCCATGTAGGACGAGTGAACCATCTCTGCAACCAGGTGTCGCACATAGCGTCCGTCAATTGGAGCGGGACGCTGATAATGGCTTCAGTCTCAGGGATGCGCTGAGACGAACCGAACTGCCTTAGGAGGCGGTCCGGATAAATGTGAACTGTCCAGTCTAAGGACAGGATCGTCAGGTACCGGGCTTGGTCTCTCTTAGCCAGTCCGGTCAATTTTGAAAGGAACCACCAAGCGACGGTCCACCTAATCAAGGGACCTCCGTGGAATACCAGCTCTTCATCCCAGTAAGCTCGGGTTATCTGATGGTACGAGCTTATCTTCCGCCTTCGGGAGCTAATCTGACTGCTCCGATAATTGGGAATGCTCGGAGGGGTCTCTATGATCGATAACCGCTCCGACAGCCATATCTGAAGAGAATACACAAATTTTATAAGCAACGGAATGGTTCGCCAGGGTCCACTCGATCGAGTGCAGAAGGTGACTCGATCGAGTTAGACCTCTAAAAGCAGGCAGTAGCTCCGTATGAGTGTCACTCGATCGAGTGACAGGTCCACTCGATCGAGTGACTTGCGTACTTCAAGTATTTCGCACGAAAAAAAAAAAAAAAAATCGAGGTGCATACTTGAAGAATACGGGTACTCCCCGTCAGCGGTCGAGTTGGGTCGAGCCGTCTAGCATCCAGACCCATAATGATCTCCCCAGTGGCTAGTCAAGCAGGGCTATGACCAGTCTCCATCTGGTCAACCACTCCAATTAGCCTGATTTGACCCCTGCATGAGTCAAGCTCCATCAGCCCCTCGAAGACATAGCAATGCAGCATGCAAAAGGCGAATGCCCTACGCCTATGAGCAGGGGTGGCCCTCACGTCCCGTGGGTTCATAAACTTATCGGCCAAATCAAATAGGGAAACGTTATCTCCCTGCACCATTCGGTTTGTCTTAGCATGAGACAAACCCAAGAATTCCCTCAAACGCCTCCTTGGATCCGGGTAGAACGGGGGAATAGCGGGCTGAACAGCAAGACCCCAACCGCCTATGGCCGCAATCTCCTTGGGCAAAGGACACATCTCGCCCCTCGGGAATGCAAACACGTGATGGGTGGTGTCCCAAAACGACAAACAGGCATCCAGAAAATGCGAATCAACTATCAGACGCTGAAAAGGGAATAAATTGACTATCCCCATCTGAGTCAGCCGGACTTTCTCTTCGTCCCGAAAGTACTGGGACCAAGCAAGCAGCATAGCAGTCAAGTGATCGATACCCATAGCGGAGTTTTCTAACTTTCTTGAAAGTCTAAAAGATTTTGAGGAGGAAGAGAAAATTTGAGTTGAGATGCAGAGAGTTGAAGCAGAGATTCTCATATTTATAATGAGGAAACCTAACAGAAAACCTAACTACCCTGCCTCCTCAGCAAGCTGGGCCCCATGCGCGCGCAGGCCTGATTTCAAACTTGAACCCAGAATGGGAATCAAGCTGTCCCGAGCTTTCCTAAGAGTTTCTAAAAGAAAAAATTTTGATAAAATTTCCTCGCGATAAAAATTTTCCAAAATTTTGTCCTTCCAAAAAAATTCAATCTTTTTCTCCCCAGCGAGAGTCAACACTTTACCTACGTGTTACATACAAGTTGTTATGTGTCAGCATACAGGTACACCCCAGACTTCAGAGGCAAGTCCCCGCGAAACTATTTAATTTCCCCAACGGAGTCAGCTTTTCCCCGGTATGCTACATCCAAAGTGCGATGTGTTGGCGTACGGGTACACCTACTCCCCAAAAGAGGCAGGCTTTACTCCCCACGGAGCCTCGTCACCAACTCAGGTAAGACTCAAGGCTTCAGAAGCAAGCCCGTACAGCTCATATATTTCCCCAGCGGAACGCCCAAGGCGGCATTTTCCCCAAAATGATACGGGATGGGCCCACATATAGGCGCGCCCAGGACTTATGCTACAAGTCTGACTCCCCACGGAGCTATCATCATCAGGACAGGTATGACCCTCTGCTTATGGCTGGCGAGCCCTTCACGCAAGTCCACTGGACTATAAACGACCCGACCGGAAGTCTACCAGGTCTTAACGGGCTTGGTAGCTACTCTGACTTTCGCCTTGTCCAAGCCTCAGTCAGAGTGGGGGCTCTGTAGATACCCGCATTTTGACTGCCACGTGTCTATAGTAGTCTCCGAAAAACACCCGATGATGATCGGACGCAAACGTGACTTGGTATACTCGGACTTTGACTCGAAACCATTAATATCCGACATGGACTTTAGCGGAGTAAAAATCTCACAAAACAGACCTCAAATTCAGGCCCAGTGGGTCATTCCGAGTCAAATAAGACTAATTTGGGCCAAAACCGACACCAAAAATAAATCCCGTCTTTTGGCGACCGGGTCAAAACCCGGTCAAAGACGAAACCGTCTCATAAAGCAGCTAAGTTCAGATTGGCGCAAAAATCAGAATTCAAAAATAACAAACAAATCAATCAAGTCAAACTTCCCTATTTTATCTCGATTTGTTGATCCACTCGATCGAGTGGATTGACCCCACTCGATCGAGTGGAGCCTCTTTTACCCGGGTTTGGCCCGTTTGCGAAGGCACTCGATCGAGTGCACTAGGGCCACTCGATCGAGTGCCCCTAGGTCGAGGATTGAAGTCTATAAATACCGCTTCACCCCCCCCCCCCCCCATGCATTTCAGAACTTTTTGAGCATTCAACTTCAGCCACATTTCACCCTACTTCAACCCTATTTCATCACCTTACAAGCCTTAGAAATCCTAAGCCGAAAACACACAAAACCGAGCTCTCGTCTCTCGATAAACCGACACATACACACATACACCCATACACACCACAACTCGCATACATCCTCGATACTCTCAAGCCGTGCCGCTATTTACGAGTCCATTTCCGAGGCGTTTACCTAGCATGTATGTTGAGGGTGTCCTAAACCCCTTCTCTATCTCTTTTCTATATCGATTCTACGTACATTTTCGCATTATTATATTATAATCGTAGTAACACTAACACTAACACTAACCTTTTTTACATTTTCGCATCTTTATTTTCGCGTTACTTTTATCGTCATTAACATTAATAATACCGTGTATACGTAAACTAGTATCAAAAATCGGTTTTAAAACGTTGGACTACGATGATCACTTTTGGTCCGTCTAATCCCTTTACGAGCAACGATGGAGGTGGAGCCCTTTCGAGGAGCCCCGCCCCAATGTACTCAAGGGCGTGACGCGACCGTGATCGGTCGTAGTTGAACGGATTTAATTCCCTTTCCATAATTGGTACGGAACCCGTTGACACGAAAACCGACATCACGTAACCCGAAAGGGTTAGTCCCGATGTCGTGACGTAGAGGGATACATTTCGTCACCAATTCAAAATCTCCTAATCTAACGTAAACATTTTTCATAAACTCCGGTAACGGTATTATAGTCGTTCGTACACGATTATAGTACCGGAGGCCGAATTAAATACAAATCGTGCGATATTTGTATTTGATTCGGCCGATCATCGATTTCAAGTCATAAAACAAAGCGAGTTACCACTCGTACAGGGGGAACTCGACCGAGTGCCATAGGCCACTCGATCGAGTAGCACCCCAAAAAGTGGTCAGTAGCCACGTTAAACGTGCACTCGACCGAGTCACACCACTACTCGGTCGAGTGGGTCCTGTAACCCACAAAACCGAGGGGTTTGACCCACAAGTCAAGCCCCGACCTTTTATCGACTTTAGTCATCACGTGTAAAGACTATCACGTGACTATCCTATTCTCAAAGCCATGCACATCACGACACGTAGAACGACTTTGACCACCTTTTGACGTGATAAGTCGGGACAAGACTACGAGATATGAGATTAGGCTAGCAATATGACGCAGTCTCATATTCCAAGACTACATATTTTCGCGGTCTAGTTTTATATACGAGTCCGTTTCTATCATTATATTGCTTTCTTTATATCATTCATTATTTTTATGTAACGTTGTATTGTGAACTCCGGGTTGTATTTCCGCCCGTGTAACTTGTACGTTATTTATTTACTTTCGAGCTTTGTTTATTTACTTGCTTTTACGCTTTATAAACGAACCTCGCATGCTAAATCATTTCGACAAATAATAAGATGCATTAAATGACGTAGTTAACGCAAAATTCACATGCTTAGACAAAACGCTGTTTGCATATCATTTAATCATTTTACTAGCGCGCGTATCACGAACACGAACGATGTCTTAGTAGAGGCCGCCATGTGCGGGCGGGGTTGGGTGTCCTTAGTGGGCTTCCCAACACGTACCCTCACCCCTTACTCAGAACCTTTGGTTTCCGGATGTCCGAAACCCTTGGCGCACGAGAGTCATTCTTTACACGATTACCGGTATAGATGGTATCGGTATCGCAATGCAAAGGGACGAGCCCCATAAATTCTGAAATCGGAGTGGGCTTACTTTGTGTATAGCCCATGACGACATAGAGTGGGCTCGTATGGTTCCGAATAACCACAAAATTCGGTGGCGACTCCATTTTGACTTAAATTTCGAACCCGAGAACAATCTTACCACGAGATTCATTCGCCTACCCTAACCCGCGCTTCGTCGCGTCGGGGTGGACCTAAGTCATGTCCACATATCCCATTGAGATTGAGTAGGATTTTGCATAAACTGAGCAAAATGTGAACCGAGTAACACAGTTCGGGATGAGTAAGAGTCAAATAGATCAATTTACCCACCAGGCGCCGATATTTTGCGGGATCAGAAAGAGACGAGTCAGAAGCAAGTGCTAAATGATGATTTTCTTCCATTGGAATATTGGCAGGCTTACAGCCTAGAAGGCCGGTTCGGTCAAGAGATCTAGAGCATGCTTACGTTGACATAAATAAATTTCACTGGGATTTCTAGCCACTTCGATCCCAAGAAAATACTTTAATTTTCCCAAATCTTTCATATGAAAACATCGACTGAGATAAGACCTAAAATCACGAACGACGTGAGTATTGTTGTCGGAAATGACTAAATCATCCACATATACAAGAATGTGTAAAACAACATCATTCTTGCAATAATTAAATAAAGAGTGATCAGAGGGACTAACAGAAAAACCATACTCGCACAAAGCGTGATGGTAGAGTTCTCGTCGCGGTCCCTACCGTCGAATAATAACCAACTACTCCTAACGATAGCTAGGGTAAGTCGGGTCGTGTCCACGGAGACGGTTATAGGTTGTCTAGACTAGGTCGACCTAATAACAAGGCTAAGTCACACAAACAAACACAAAGAAGACGATAATTGACAAACTATGATGGTTGAAGGTGATGAAAGTGGACTAACAATAAACTAGCTATAACAAAAACTAAAGAAAAAACTAAAGACTAAGAAAATGGAGAACTCAAATATGAAAGGGAGTAGGGTTAGGTCGGGTTCACAAGTGTAGTAGGATAATTGGGAGGTCAAGGGTGTAAGTTTCTCTACGCCACTAGGGTCGGTTTGCGCTCTCGCGCCAAAGCCTAAGTCCGCACTCTCGTGTCTAAGACTAGACCCGAATACTCATGCAAAGTATTACCCAAAACATAAGCATTCAACCACATATCGATTACAAGATGAGAAGATGAAAACAAGCATGAGAAGCATGGCCACTACAACTCAAACAAGCAATTCAACAAACACATAGAGTGCTCAACATGTGACTAGTGACAAAGATTCCACCTTTCCCTTAATCAAACCCTAATTACCCATAATCCACACTTAATCCCCCTACTAACCCCACAAGGAATCTACTCACTCATAATGAAACTAAATCTAAGACTAACAAGAGAAATCAACATAATAATCCAAACATCCATTATGAACAAACAATAACAATAAACAATATGTAAAGATTAGAACTTGCAAGATTAACAAAGATTAAAAGTAAAGAGATTATACCTACTAACAAGGATAACAAAAGATGAGAAATTTTATTGAAAAGATAAACCCAAATGAAACTCCCAAGGATGTCAATCTTGGATGAATCTTGAAGAAATCCCTTAATACAAGACTAATCCACTAGATTAAACTAAGATTAACTAAAGTTTAAAGAGAGATTAAGCTAATGAGAGGAGAACTAAATCTAGGGTTTAGAACAATGTAGAGAGTCTAAAATAAGCTAGGGTAATGTAAGATACTTAAACAAAACAAGGAGGAAGTATTTATAAGGTTACAAGAATGAAGGAGAAGAAAAGAAGTGACGCGGGTCTGCAGGTGGTCAGTCTCGGGCGAGAAGAGGGCATCTCGGCCGAGATGAAGTGGTCTCGACCGAGATGGTGGTGATCTCGGCCGAGATGCCACTCCAGTGGCTCGGTTTTGCTTGTACTCTTCATCCCGACCATGATGGCTCTTATCTCGACCATGATGGGTCTTGTAGGCCTCAAATATGATCATTAGGGTCCCTCCTTGCTTCTCATGGGCTTCTCATCGACTCTCGGGGCTCGGGATCAAGTCTAAGGGCCTCGGGAATGGGTCCCAAGGTCTCGGGATCGAACCTAAGGCACCGAATGATCGTTTTTTCTCTTCGTTGGCTCCAAAAGTGTATGAAACGAGCCGAAATCGTTCCAATTCTCCATGAACGGTCTCGGGAACCTAAAACGAACTAAAGGAAGCATGAGTAGCCCAGAAACCGCTCCAAAGAGCGATTTCACAAGGTAAAAAAGGACCAAACACAACAAAATAGGCACTACAAACTACACTTATCAAAGCGGCAGAAAGTTTGGCATACCAACATCGAGGCACCTAACGGAGTCCGTACAAAGATTTTTGCAGCTTGCACCCGTCAAACCTTGGTTGAACCCGGGAAGAAGGCGAATATACACTTCTTCATCTAAATCTCCATGAAGAAATGTGTTATGGATGCAACTCCTAATTATTGGTAGCGGCGATCACAAGAAAAGTACGGACCGTCACCATTTTGGCAAAATGTCTCGGTAAGGTCGATACCTTCCTCTTGGTGATTGCCAAAAATAACCAACCGAGCTTTGAAAAGCTCGACTGTCCCATCCGATTTATGTTTAATTTAAAATACCCACAGGCAACCGATAGTCGTCTTTCCCTCTGGCAATTCTTCCACTGTCCATGTCTTATTTGATTCTAAAGCGACAATTTCTTCTGCCGTTGCAGCTCTCCATCAAGGATCACCCATTGCTTCTTTAAAGAAGGTGGGTTCCATATCACTAGAAATAGCTACAAGAAAGTGTCGATGTTTAACAGAAAAGGCATTATAATTCACATAGTGGGTTAGCGGATACAGAGTACCTGAGACGGAAATCGGTGTGAGTGAAGCTTTGGGAGAAACCATGCTTGTGTTAATGCTTTCTTCAACACTGAACCATTGTACATAATCTTTGTGTTTGACATTGTCAAACTTGACCCGATGTCCACGCCCGAGAGGTTGTGCATAATCAACAGTAGCATTTTCAGTATCCATTATTTAATTTTCTCCTACCCACGTATCACCCCCTTCACCTACTTGTGCAGTAAACCCAAATCAGTAGTATTCTCGTTTTCACATGCTTCGACAACAGTCTCGGTAGTTGTTATTGGGCGATTAGTGGAATTATTTGGTGAAATAACAGGCTGATTATTTTGGTTTGAATTAGAGTCGACATATTCAAGCTCCAAGTCGTGACTTTGTTCTTCTATAGAAGAATCTAAACTGTGAGAATATAGAAGATGCAATCCTTGTGACTCTTTTGTATCAGCAAGCGGGAATATATGTTCCACAAATTGGACATCCCGAGATTGGAAATAAGTCTCCATTTCGATATCAAACACATACCAACCTTTCTTCCCGAATGAATATCCCAAAAAAATGCACCGTCGACTCCGACTATCAAATTTGTCCCGAATATGAAAATTCTTGGCATAACACAAACAACCGAAAACCTTAAGTAAAGAAAAATTTGGTACCTTTCCATAGAGCATTTCAAAAGGTGTTTTGCATTTTAAAATGCGTGTAGGAGTACGATTAATAAGATAAGCGAAAGTTAGCACACATTCTCCCCAAAAATCAATGGCAAGCTACTTTGAAATCTCAAGGCACGAGCTACTTTAAGGATATGTATGTGTTTGCGTTCTACTCGAGCGTTTTGTTGAGGTGTTTTAATCACCGAGGTTTGATGAATTATCCCATTCTCGTGAAAATAAGGCATAAGAGGTTTAATCTCCGTCCCATTATCACTCCGCATAGATTTAATATTTTGACCAAATTGAGATTCCACCATCGCAAAATAATTCAACATAATGCGAGACACTTCATCTTTTGTTTTCATTAGATATACCCAAAATCATCTCGAGTAGTCATCAACAATAGTAAACAATAATTCGAAGTTTAAATGTACCATCAAGGGTTACCGCATTATCTTCCTTGACGACTCTGTAAGCTTCACTTACCAAGAATTTTTATTATATATAGACGATCTAACAAACAGATTGTTGTGTAAAGAATGATGAAGCGGACTCATAAACCAAGAGAAATTCCCGTGACATTATTCAGCATTCCCCATCTCGAGAAAGCGTGAGTATATTAACCCCTTACATACTAATGTGGAGCGGACTTATATACACGAAGCCTTTATTGAATTGTGATGAAGGTTTTGTTCCTTAATTTATGATGTCATGTTTTTATAGGTCGCGGACTCGCGGAGGAAGTGCATGAAACAAGTTCAGGATGTTACCCAGTGACAATAATTGTGAATTGGGCTAATAACACTGGATCTAGAAGCTAAGGAGAAAGAGATGATCGTGAACAAGTGCTGGTTCAGGATGTATTAGCTAGAAAAATTGGTTGTAAGAAGAGAATTAATTAATGGCACGTCGCGTATTTATGTAGCTTTTTATCTTTTAGCTAGTTATTTGTTTGGGATGATTGACTACTTTTGTAAAATGTTGTACGTTTGATTACTTTTATAAATTTGGAATGTTTTATCCTCCAATAGGGTGTCTTATAATTTATGAGATTTATGTTGGTTTCGATTGGATTACACTTTTTTATGAAAAATACAGAATGCATTGATGTATGTTGATGTCTATACTATGACAATAAACATAGGACAAACAAGTAACTGATGTCTATATTTACAAATAGACATAGGGCGTACAATAATTGATGTCTATTGTTTTTATAGACATGGGTTATTCTGTAAACCTATGTCTAATATAACAATAGACATGGATTATTTGAAAAAACGATGTCTATTTTTTACATAGACATAGGTCATACGACCCATGTCTAAGTATTTAACAATAGATGTCACTCAACTTAACATAAGTCGCAAAACTTATGTCTATTAGTGAAAACGACCTATGTCTATTTGATGTTTTGTAGTAGTGTACGTATTTTTTTTTGAATACTATAGTGAAAATCATAAGTAAGGCTCCAAATTTGTTACCGTAGATCTTTATTTTGTAATGTTTAAATCAAAATTCGGGTCCAAAATTTTTTTAAGAATTAATTTAAAAATTTACGAACAAAGGATTTGAAGAGAAAAAAAATTACAAAATAAAAACCTTTGTGGGGTTTGAACCCAGGTGATTTCCATCAAAGTCAAAGGTATTGCCCACTAAGTTGCAAGTGTTTTATTTATCATAATACGCACTTTAGATATATATTTATCAACTGGTTTTTCTCAGAATTGAACTCTTTTCAACTTTGGATCCTAAGCCGTCGCCCTCCTAAATTACCCTTAGGATCGGGCCTAAACATGAGTTTAGCATTTAAGCTTTGCCATTTAAGTATTTAAGTTGAAACACATAAACATGGTATATATCGAATTATCAATATGTAAAAATAGTACAATGAGTAAAGACCTATAAACGTTTACAATATAGTCCATGTGTCACATGTGTCTATACTTGATGGCAATAGTTTTGGACTTATGCTACATTACTTTGGGTCACAACTAACAAGGCCCACGACTCCACGAGGCAAGGCCACCATGATTCCATGTTGTACGTATTTCTGATACTCCATACCAATTCTTATGGTTAGACGATGTTGTAGGAGTTTTTTTAGAAAATAATGTTAGAAACATAAATAATTATCGAAATGGGTTAATTGGTTATGTATCAAAATAATTACCAAGAATGGCTATACATAGAATCAGTTTGGCAAAGTTATGGTTCAGTACAAAGTCGCTGTCTCAGAAAGCGGCTTTCATTTAAAAGGTTGTCTCAGACAACGACTTACTGCCGAACCGCTATACGAGACAGCGACTTCATAGAAAATAGGGTGAAAAAAGCCTAATAAAATATAGTGACACCAGTTGCAAAGTTGAAAATTACAATTGACGACAATTGATTTAGAGGATGAGAAGATGTAAAAAAATTGGAGGACGTAATATTGTTCACATATATTTATGAAATGGACAACCATTTATAAATGGATGGAGTATGAATTATGATGATTTTGTGTTTTTTAAAGAGCACGATTTTGTAGCGAACAGTGGATGATAAATATGTATAGTACTTCACTCCTTAGTGATAATAATTGTATACTCAACAATCAATTCAACATGCTTTCACGTGGGTGCTATACTGCTATAGTGCTACGTCGCCGGTCCCATGATCGACAATACTTCTGTTAAGGATACTGTACATATTGTAAATATAATATGAAGGGGTTCGTTTGGTTAGTTTAATACTCCCTCCATTCCAACCATTTGTATACGTTTGCTTTATGCACGTACGTCGATACTCGTTTTCTTTTGTCTATATCTTTAGTTACGTATTACTAAAAATTATAAAAATTTGATATTCATAATGTATTTTATTAGATGATTTAAACAAGATCCCACGTGACTATCTTTTATCTTATATATTACAAGTTACATTGAAAATTCTTATCACTTATAAATAGTGTTAAAAAACCAAATGTATACAAATGGTTGGAACGGAGGGAGTAGTTTCTTATAACTAAATCTTGTATTATATATATACATAAGCTGTACACAAATATTTCTCATTAATGAATTTTAGGTTCGAATAATTTTATAATGTCTGTGTATAAAGATATCAAAATGAACTTTAGATTCAAACAATTATTTTTTTTCCATTTCACATTTTCTCAAAATATGTGAATAAAAAAAATACTCGGTATATAAGTATATACATTCTTTCAGTTTATAGAAGAACACAATTTTAAAAGAACATCCAAATAATTCGCGATATTAAAATGAGTATACATTACAATTCAATCACTTATATACGCTAATCTTAAACTTCGTACAAGAGTTTTGTTTTACATTAGTTACATGATCGGGTTATTGGGTAAGAGAAGGAAAGTTGTTCATTCGATACAAATTACTACAGTACTAATTTCTTTTACATTTAAGCAAACAACAAAGACAACCAAGCCAAACTCTACTAAGTAACCTACGGAGTATTTAACAACAAACGACAAGGTCTTAGGTTTAATTAATATTAGGCATGCATGCATAGGATGCACATGCACTAGATTCGTATCAAGGAAAAGACCAAATTGGTGAATTTAGAGGTGTGATTGGACAAAAGATAAGCATCCCATAGCTTGGCATACCTAACAAAAAGTTCATCCATAACATCTCCACCAAAATGGTGTTCCAACATCGACTCTATCACGGCTCTATGCATCTTACTTATCGTTTCTCCTCTCGTAAGTTGCCCCTTACGTGAACTCGACTCTTGTCCTTCCATTCCAGTTCTCCCTCCGCCTCCGTCCCACTCCACTTCAATGGCTTCCGAGCGATCCACACAAAACGATGATTCTTTTTCGATTAGCTCCTTAACTTCTTCAAGGCATGGTGCATAGAAGGGCACATTCAAAGAGTCCACTTTCTCTTCTTCTATAAGTCCCTACATTATTCACAAATAAAGACTCCTCAATAAATTATCAATCACTTGCACCTTGAGTGTGTATTTGTCGTTAGCCAACTAGATATTTGATCCGACTAGTCACCATCCAAAAACATAATGATTCAATATTGAATTTTTTTATCGTTTTAATGTTTTTTATTAAACTATTTATTGTTTTAGCGTTATTTCGAAACTATTTGTTCTCAATGGTTCCACGTCACCATTTTCTTTTTTTATTTCATTTTGGAATCCGACCCGCTAGTTGAACTAGCGGCTGGCTGCTTAGTGCTTGGCAAAAAAACAAAGCAATTCACCATCATCATCTTCATCTCATCAATCCCACCTCCCCCTTCCTGCAGTTCCTGGTTCTGTACTAATATTCACCATCATCATCTTCATCTTCATCTCATTTTCCTCCTCTCACCCTTTTCTAAAACTCTATTCCTTTTCATCCCGCGTTCTTATTCCAATTTACTTCCAATAACCCTAATTCTCTCCCCCAATTTACTACTCTATTGATTGTTGGTTGTGGTCTGCTAAATTTGTTTGTATGATTGATCAGCGGAATGTTGATTATGTGATCCGTGTTGATTGATTAAAGGTTAAATTAACAAGAGGAAGAAGAAGAAGAACGATTAAATTGATTAAATTTAATTGTTGTTGGGGAGTAGATGTCCCTCAATCAATTAAGGTCGGAAAAGAACGATTCCCAGCTTCGAAAACCCGGCGGTGGCGGTGGCGGTGGTCGATCTGGTAATGCTTCGAGATCCAATCACTGCACTTTTTCTGGCGGTTGCGGCCGTGGCCCTGTTGTTCCCTTCGCCGCCCTTCCAACCGCCATTGTTATTAGGACGTTGCTTACGTATGGGATTGAGGTGGGTGTGAGATGAGGATGATGATGGTGAAATGAATTTGCTCTTTTTTTTTGCCATGGCAGGAAGCAGCCAGCCGCTAGTTGAACTAGCGGCTCGGTTCCCGAAATGAAATAAAAAAAAAAAGAAAATGGTTACGTGGAACCATTGAGAACAAATAGTTTCAAAAGAACGCTAAAATAATAAATAGATTAATAAAACGGAAATTTTCCATGGTACCCTCGGACAATGTCACATTACACATGGTACCCCTACTTTTAAGTTTATTCACACGATAACCTTGAATTTTATAGTTTAGTTCCCGATTTGCCCTTACCCAAATTTCTGTCATGACGCCGTTAAATTCTGACCAAAATTAATTACATCACTCAACAACTACTTTTTTCAAAAAGAGAAGTGTTCTCATGGTACCCCTAAGTTTTCATAATTGTTCCCATGATACCCTTAAGTTTTCATAGTTGTTCCCATGGTACCCTTAAGTTTTCATAGTTGTTCTCATGGTACCCCTGAAATAAATGCAACGAGTCATTGAAGTAAAGCAACGACTAGTTTACTGAATTAGCTGTTACACAAGTACTTATAAATTCACTCCCCTTTCTATTTTGGCAGAAGAAGATCAAACAATCCACACTTACTCACTTAACCTTTTTACCTCCTTCTTCACTTGTACAAAAAAATGGAAAAACCTCATCACCATAACCTTGAAGCTCGATCATCCGGAAACATCAATTTTTTCCATTTTTTTGTACAAGTGAAGAAAGAGGTGAAAAGGTTGAATGAGTAAGTGTGGATTTGTTGTTTTTAAGTGAATTTATAAGCACTTGTGTAACGGTTAGTTTAGTAAACTAGTCATTGTTTTGCTTCAATGAGTCGTTGCTTTCCTTTTAGGGGTACCATGGGAACAAAAATGAAAAACTTAAGGGTACCATGAGAACAACTATGAAAACTTAAGGGTTCCATGGGAACAACTATGAAAACTTAGGGGTATCATGGGAACCTCTCTTCTTTTGAAGAAAAGTAATTGTTGAGTAATGTAATTAATTTTTGTCATATTTTAACGGCGTCATGACAGAAATTTGGGTAAGCTCAAATCGAGAACTAAACTATAAAACTCAAGGTTATCATGGGACTTTTCCCTTCATAAAAAGCATTAAAATGATAAAAAAAAATCTTCAATATTTGAGGTGACAAATTAATTATTTATGATGTTCACACAAAAATATACTCGGTGCTTTGAAAATGGAGTATTACTCCTATGTCTTTTTGTATATATTGTTATACTCTGTACATTATACATTATATATTATTGGTTTGACTCTAATAAAACTCTATAAATCACTCTTAATTTCTTCTCCCTCTTCACCACAAGTCTCTCTAAATTTTTTTTTGCAAGTATGGCCAGTCTATTTTATTTTATTTTTTTCGAAAAAGATTACTTGCTCTGTCTCGATAGAAGAGTCACATTTTTCTTTTTGGATCGTCTTTCTAAAAGAGTTACATTTTGCTTTATTCCTCTTTTGTTTGATTTTTATGGTTAACATTAGTTCTAACACCACCTATTTTTTCATCTTTTATTTTTCACCGCACATTCTTCACCCAGCTTAATTCTCACTAAAAAGGAGTAGTATTTATCTAGGTGACTTCAAAAGCTAAATTTGTTTGTAAAGTTAACAGAGCGAGAAATTTGTACGGATGGATGGATGGTTGGTTATTAACCTGAGAAACCATGGTGATAAGAGCCTGAGCAACGAGGTCCAATGGAAAATAATCCTCTTCACAAACGGATTGACGTGACCTCCTCCCCATGAATGACAACACCATGCGTCCTCCTGGTACCACTTCTTCAGAACGACACTTAAGAAATGACGTAAAATCCTTTGTAAATTGTGATTTGTATGCCTCAATAACATGCCTTGGACTTGTTGCCGATACATATATTTTCCCCTTGTTTATTCTCTCTGGATCTTCCTTACCATCCAACCCTCCTGGTACCTGCACTTTATTTTATCAACCACCTGGCTAGGCCAACCTCTTTCTTTCTTTATTAACTTCTTCATGTACCGAATACTTCCTCCCATCCATTCAATTCTTTACACTTACTATAAATGGACAATCCAATTAATTCTTTACATTCCCTTTTTGGCAAAATACTTTACTTTATAATCCTTATATTCTTACTCTATCTACACAAAATGTTACTACTTTTTCCTTACTTTAAGTTTGGTGGACCCATAAAACCATTTGATTTACCAATAATACTCTTACTTTTACCACTTTTCTTAAAAGTTGTTAAACCCCCTATGTCAAGCATTGAATGGATGGGAGGGAGTATGTCTTAATCTAGTGGTTAAGGCTAAGTACTCTGGGACAATAGGTCTCAAGTTCAAATCCCCTCCCTTATATTATAATGCGATTAAGTGCGTTCTTTGTTAAACAAAAAAACAAAAAAAAAAAAAAAAAAAAAAAACTTGTTCATGTTTACCCCAACCACATCAACATGCATGCATGCACAAATCTAAAGAACGTATTCGCATATTCTTTACATTATACTACTCCTAATATAATAAAGTAGTCATATTGTCTGAATAAGAGTTGTTCAAGTGATGAGAGTTAATTTCTTATCCACGATATACTACTCTGTTTAAACTAAAATAAATATTTACTGTATATATTTTGTATGTTAAATACATAGTAATGTATTGTAGTAAGTACAATATATAGTAGAAGTTGAACGGATATTGATGTATCACAAGTTCACAACCAAATTATACTCCCACGATTCCATGAAAATAAATAAATGCTACAAGTAGTAAAAAAGTGTATTAACATTCCTTTTTTTTGAGATGTTTTCAAGACAACATATTAACCATAGTTTTTGTTTATATGTGACTTTGTCATACGAAATTATAATTACGGAATATAATTTATAAAGTATAACAAATTTAAATACATAAGTCTTATCTTCCAAAGTTTCACATGTAATTCCCACAATATTTAGTGATTTGAGGCTTTTATGTTTGGAGATTGTAGACGTAAAGACTTACTTTAAAATGAAAGGGATATATATATATTGGAGTATTATTATTATTATTTCCTTGACAACTGGACAGCCATTAAATAATTAAAGCAAAAGAACAAAATTAAAATTAATGGTTCCCGTGTTAGTTGTAGTGTATTACTGTATTAGGGTATGTAATGCATGGCCAAAATGCATACAAGAGTTCGGTATCATTGCCCGTCCAAACCAGGCTACCATCCATAATAAGGACCATAATATAACCGTTATTGCACGGAGGAATACAGTAACATTATACTCCCTAGTCCCTACTACTCCCTCCGTTCAAATCCAAGCTTTCCCTTCCTTGTTTTGATACTATTCACAATCAAGGATAACTTTCGATATTTACGACAATCTATTAGAAAAAATATATCCATGTGAGATCTTGTTTGATTCGTCTTTAAAAGTACATTATTAATATCCAATTTTCATAAGTTTTACTAATATGTTACGAAAGATATTAACTATGCAAAATACGTGTTGGCAAACGTGAAAAAGCAAAAGGGAAGCTTGGATTTGAACGGAGGGAGTACAATTCAATCCCTTCCTACTACTTACTCCGTGCTTCAATTCCAACCCGTGACGACTCTCAATTACTCCCTATACGGAATATTTACTCATTCTCATCCAATCTATGATTTATAATGATCAACTTTTGGTGAGGAAAAAAATTAACTTACGTAAAACTTGCATTAGATTTTGGTGAAGAAAAAAAATGGATATATGTAAAGCTTGAATTGGATAAAAGAGAGTATATATACTGTAAAAAAATGGAGTAGTATGTCCTTACTTACCTTTATTTTCAAGTTTCATACTTGAAAGTCGGTAAATTATGATTTCTATTTGGGTTTCGCCCTATCCTAAAAGAGGAGGGATATAGAATTAGACCATCCTTATACAGAAGGTCGTACTAATTAGGTCACCAACTTTAATAAAAAAGTTTATGCCTTTAATCCACATTCATAGCCTCCACTAATTTTCACCCTCCCATCCAAAAAAGTTCACCACCTAAATCAACCTCACTTACTTTCCACTTTTTTTACCCTACTTCATTCTTTTTACTATTTTAATAATTTTTCTAGTCACTAATATTGTACTCCCTCCTATTCAGTGTTTTTCTCCCCAATTTTTTTTGGGGGAAACCAAGGAACTAATAAAGTATAATAAATGATGGAGATAAAGTAAGAGAGATGAATAGAAAGTGGGGTATGAAGTGTAAAAAGTGGGGTATAAAGTGAAAAGGGGTTGGGTTTAGATGCGGAGGAAAAGAATAAAGAATTGAATGAAGAATAAATAATGATTAAAATTATTTTCAAAAAAGAAAAATGGGAAGAAAACCAAACTAAGCTCAAAAAGAAAAGTATGAACAAAACACTGAATAGGAGGGAGTATCACGTATTGGGTGGATGAATAGATCAAGAAAAGGATATTGGATCAACTAGTGACCTTATTCCTCGTGAGGTCATACTAATTTTTTTCTTAATGATAGAATTAGGATGATATTCGTCCCATAACCTCCTCATCCACCTTACTTGGGATCCTCTTTAACATATGTCCATGTGGTTGTGGTGTGGTTTGTATGGAAGTACTCTGTACTCGTATAGATTATTATTGGAAGTTATGTCAGCATGATAAATGTTAGGCTGATGTCAACATTACAATTTTACAAACCTGCTGGTAGTGGACCTTGATGTGTCACTAATTTTCTGCCTTTTTTGAAATCCTACGTGATTCATATGTACGGATTACACAGGAAGGGCCATAACAATTGTTATAGTTCTATAAACATATTTTCATTGTCATCAAATTACGGAGTAAAGTTCCTCTCTATTACTTCCTTCTCTTTATTACCTTTCATTACTTTTGTACGGTTTAAATTCGTTTCAAAACGATCCAACGGTGATCGATTTAGATGGGGTAGAGTATGATTAATGATATTATATTGATGTATTAGAGTTAATGGAGAGTAATGGAGAGAAAAAGTAATGGAGATGATTCCCAAAGTACATCCATATAATTATATAAGGAATTTTTTATTCCTCCTCAATAATAAAAATTTCGTACATTTATTGTGATTTTTTTTTTTTTTTAAATCTATAAAACCGGTTTCTTACTTTAGAAACCGATTTCAGATAAGGAGTTCTTTATTTTCTATCATAACGGTTAAGGAGCTCCTAACTATATACTATGAAGCTCCTTAAATATCACCATTGCTATATAGTGCCCTAATTAAGTAGGGTGTAACTGAGTAAGTCTCCTTCCGACGAATATAAGGTAGATTTATGAAGGGTTAAGTACACCTTCTCATCAATTCAATCATTTCACCGCTTTTAGGAAATATGATAAAAGTAAAAGTATTATTGGTAAATCAAATTGTTTTATGAGTTCACCCAACCTAAAGTAAGAAAAAGTAATGACATTTTGTTTAAATAAAATAAAGATATGAGAATTATAAGGTCAAGTTTTTTTCCAAAAGAGAAAGGTAAAGATTTGATTGGATTGTCTATTTATAATAAGCGTAAATAATTGTTTGGATGAGAGAGTATAACTTACCCTCGATAGGCAAAAACAAGTCATTTCTTCCCCATGTATTAAATTTTTTATCCTATATATTCAGTATATACTACTTGACTCATCACAAGTTTGTGATGGATATGACCGTCACAAACTAGAACTTAAGGCTAGATTTATAATAGCTTTATCTTTCGGCTTTAGATTTTGCCACCTCAATTTTTCATTTTTCGAACTGAGACTCAGACTCACTAAAAATACAGTATATACTACTCTTTCCGTTTTTAAGTGTTTGCCTCATTTCAATATAATACTAGTCACATATATTCATCAAATTGAACAAATATTAAAAAACGGAGGAGCCGGGAGTATATATGTACTTCAGACTCATTTCTAATTTTCTCACATCAAATTTTCACTTACCTTGTTTTATTTTATTTTATATTTTCACCTGAATATCTACATTTATAAGGAGTATATTTGACAATTCGAATAAGACAAAATCTCATGTCTTTAATTAGCGTTTTGATTTGTCTTTATAAACGTTATAGTTTATCTTTATCTACTAATTATGTGACTATGTTATTAATATTTTTTACTCGTCACAAGTTTATGGCGAATATATACATCACAGGAAAAATTTACTGAAATTATTATTCAAATCGGCAATCGGGTCAATCAAGCAATAATGCGGTACCTTACAAAAAGAAATAGTGGGTGCATTTTCTTTGAAGGGCCAAAATTCCATTTTGGACAATCCAACAAACAACGATACGAATTTTAACATCAAAAATAAAGAAAAAGATAAATAATGAACGATATTCTTCCTCCATCGAATCCAAAGAATACGTTTTCTTTTTTGTATTTGTCGAGACACGTTTTACACCGTCAATATCATTCATTTTACGTTAACAAAAATTAAGAAAATTCAATATTCTTAATCTATTTCTAAAGACGAATCAAACAAGATTCATATAATTATATTTTTTCTTATAGATTATCGGAAATATTAACGATTATTTTGAGTTGTGAATAGTGTACAAAAGAGAAACATACCCTTTGTATACGAACCGAAGGAGTATTAGGTATAAGTATCAACATCTTTCCCGAGTTACAACTTGATCGACTAATACTGTGCGAGCAGAAATGATGAGAAGAAACCTCATCATGCAGTCATTGCATGCATGCACCACGTACCAATTCACGTGCCGCAAACTAAACCACAAGCTACAGAAGTAAGTTCACTTTGATTCGTGGTACAGGTACGACGCATCACGTAAAAACTGACTAAAGTTTTCCTCTATTACGAGTACTTTTCAAAATTGTGATGGTTAATTATTTATATTGTTATATTAGAGGTAATGGAGAAAAAAAAAATACAATAGTTATCGAGAGGTCGGATCCATACTCATAAAAAGTATTGGCCAGTTCCAATCCGGTTATTTGACCATTTTACTAGTTCTATAAAAGTTATGAACTTTTCGAAGAAGAAACTGTTACTTTCAGATTTGTAACGAAAAATTATTTTGTAAATTACTAATATGTGTATAAAGAGAGAAAAAGAGGACGACGAGGGTTAAAGATGTGTGTCAAAGGAAGAGCGAGCAGCGATCGGAAAAGGTAGGAAATGGGATGAGTTAGGTTTAGGTTACCTGGGAGAGCCAATGAAGGCTGGAAGAAGAGTGAACAAAGTGGAGAGAGCGAGTAGGAAGCAATCTGGTATAAAAGTTTCCAGGGAGGCCGGCTATCACACAACTCCCAGAATCAACACCCTTCTCTTCTCTCAACCTCTTCTGATATTCTGGTATATAAGAGAATACCTCATTGAAGTCATTACCCGGCAAATCAACCAAGTACACCATGAATGTCGCCCCCACTCCTTGTCCTTGGCCTTGTCTCGACTCCACCACGTCCATGATCACCGTTACAGCGTCTAGAGCCGTCGACCCTGACGAGCACCCTAGCTCTGCAATCGTAATGCTCTCTATCGGAACACTACTATCCCTGCTCATGTACTCTTGCATGGCTGCTTCCACAAATGGTTTTGTGATGGACAGTATTTTCCTCTATTTCAAATAAACTTGTATTTAAATATCCCTACAAATTGAAGAATAAAAAATGGTAGAGTAGAATAAAAGAAGAGGGTAAGTAGAGTATGCCTGGATCGTGCAATTCTTTGCGTAACTGCTCTCGCCTCCACCTTTATTCATGTGAAATACTTGAACCATGTTCATCGTCATCCTACTAATTACTCAAATAATAAATAATAATAATAATACGAAATAGTATATATGGAATATTATGGAAAAGTATAGTACTCCGTATATATTTGGACCTAAAACCGAGAAATAAAAAAAAAACACAAAATATGTATGTAGGAGTGTAGGACTAATTAGTATGTTGTCCACTGGTTCCCCCGATGCTGATATTTATAGTAATGTTACTGTTAACTGTTAATGAGAAATACCCGCGTTTTTATCATTATATTCACAAGTGTACAATAAGAGGAGGTTTAGGGTGAGCGGCGGAACTGGACATCTAAATATTTTGGACCTCATAATCCTTTTAATGAGGATTCACTCTATATATAAGAGTACGAAATAATATGTATACATTATATCGGAACTACTTTTTACCATCGACGCTTTACTTTTTACCGTCGACGTTAATTACGTAAAATAACGACTTTCCCCCTGCTATTTATTCTCGAAATAATATTACTTTTACATTTTATAGATTATCGGTTTGTTAAAATTTGATAATAAAACCATCTTTTTCGATTATCGTAATAAACCAAAACCGACTTTCTATATAGTTAGTATATGGAATTACGTAAAATGACGAGTTCTCCCTTGTAATTAATTCTTTAAATATGATCACATTTACAATTTATAGAGTATCGGTTTATAAGAACTCGATAATAAAATTCTTTTTTTTCGATTATCATTACGCCCCCGATTTTAAACAGTTAATTAGATTAATTAATGACTTAATACAATTTAATAAACATAATTAACAAATACGAGTAATACGCATTATAGAATAATAAGTAGTAAATATGTAAATTATTTGCCTATTATTTGCTACCTAATCTCGTGTAATTTGTTGCCTAATTTGTAGCAATTAGTTCATAATTTGTAGACTAGCTTATTGTAATTATAGTGATGATATTTCTAATGAGAAATCACCCATTAATCTCCTTTATGGTATCAGACTAGGGTACGATTCTCCAAATCGCTTCCGCTCAAAGACCCTAGCAGTCGTTCTCTTTCGACTATTCCTCTTTCTTCTCCTCTTTTGACCTCACGTCCAAAACTATGCATGGTTAAAGACGCAACTGCTAAGTCGACATTTCACCCCGGCTGTCAATATCATTCGGAACCACATCACCGTCCTTCTCGATATGGACAATGATCAATACTGGTTATAGGTCGCCCTATTCACGAACCACGCAAAGTCCTACCGCAATATTCAAATCAATTACTTCCTCAGTTCACAAAGGGTTTATTCATTTTAATATTACTTCCTCCATTTTTTATATATATGTTTATCTTAATATAATACTTCACTTATGTATTGAAGGGATGAGAATATAAAAATATTGAAAGAAGTAATATTGTTCACAAATATTCATGAAATGGACAACCATTTATAAACGGATGGAGCATGAATTATGATGAATTTTTTAAAGAGCACGATTTTGTAGCGAACAGTGGATGATAAATATGTATAGTGATAATTGTATACTCAACAATCAACATGCTTTCACGTGGGTGCTATACTGATCTTGTGTTACGTCGCCGGTCCCATGATCGACAATACTTTTGTTAAGAACATGAACATTGTATATATTGTAAACATGAAGGGGTTAGTTTGGTTAGTTTCTCATAACTAACTCATGTACTCCCTCCGTATCTATATGTTCGTCCACTTTCAATATAATATCTTACCCGTATATTAAATAAAGTGGACGAACATATAGATACGGAGGGAATATTATGTATATATACATAAGTTGTACACAAATATCTGTCATTAATAAATTTTAGGTTCAAATAATAATTTTATAATGTCTGTGTATAAAGATATTAAAGTGAACTTTAAATTCAAACGATTTTTTTTTCATTTCATATTTTCTCAAAATACGTGAATAAAATTATAATACTCTGTATATAAGTATATAAGTTATTTCACTTTATAGAATAACACAATTTTTAAAAGAACATTGGAACAATTTGCACGATAATAAAATTAGTACACATTATAATTCAATCATTTATACGCTAATCTTAAACTTCGTACAAGAGTTTTGTTTTACATTAATTAGTTACATGATCGGGTTATTGGTGTTAACATATTATTAACCTGACATAAATAAAAACATAATTCCCATAAATCTTTGAACAACATGAAGGTCACAAAAGATTAATTAAGACGAGATTAAGACATACCTCATTACGGAATAAGTCGAAATCTAATACAAACGATATTAGATCTCTATAAGACGACTTCATAAATCTTCATAAATAATAAGACGACTTCATAAATCTTCATAAATAATAAGACGACTTCGAATAATAATAATAATAATAATAATAATAATACGTGTTGGGGTTTTAATACCTCGCAAGCGCACGATATAATCGTAGCACAATAGAGGGTCGATCCACAAGGAGCGTGGTGATTCCTAGTCGTTTTAATCCTATTTGTTTATCTAAGTCGATAAATATTGGTGATAGGGGACTAAAGCTAGGTGAATGAATATTAACTAAGACAATGAACTACTAAAAAGAAGATGAAACTAAATTAAGAAAAGATGATAACTAGAGAAATAACGATTAATCAAGAATAAAAAGGACTAGGGAACGTTGTCGCTTCAATCCACCTAAATCACACCAAAGTACATCGAGTATCGAAGGAATCGGGATTAAGGGCAAAGTTGTATCGTCTAGGTCGGCCACCTCCCTCCCGGGTTCGTGTCCGGCTTAATTTCTCGTTTACTTCCCTCCCGGGTTCGTAAAGAGGAATCCCTAAGTCAAATTCGAGGGTCACTCCCGTGATAAATCCCAAACCGACTCAAGTCAAAAAGGCACGCATACTAGTGTGAAGGATACCACGCTAGACACCACTCCCGTGTTCGATCTAGTACGGTAAGGCAAGATAGAAGGTCAAACCGGTTACCCATCCTAATCGACTCCCATCGATGACCAAGGGATCGAGACCGTCTCAAACTCCTAAACCAAGGCAATCCAAAATCCTCAACACCATTTCACCCAATTACCCAATTCAATCGATACAAAACATACAAGAGGCACAATTTAGGCTAATTTAGGCTTCATCGACCCCTAGTGGGGTGACTACTCACTAATCATGGCTAAATTGGTGGAATTAAGCATAAAGGTGGAGTCTTTAACTATGAACATTGTTGTAAATTGAATTATACTACCAATTATGTAAAAGTGGTCAAATTGGAAGAATCTAATTGGGGATTTCTAATACTAACATGAAATTCATAAACATGAACAAAGTGAGAGAAAACTAAACTAATTACAAACTAGAGTAACAAACAAAGATAACATGAACTAAGTTAAACTAAGAAAAAAAAAAGATAACAAGATGAAATTAAGACAAAGGAGGAAGTAAAAATTACCCACTTAAAGGAGAATGGAGAGATTAAGAAGAATAAATAATAATAATCATAAAAAGCTTGAATCTTGGACAATAAGGAAGATGAAGATCTTCAAAGACTACAAACCCTCTCTAAAACCCCAAAGAATTCAAATGTATATCTTGTGTAATGAAAGCTTGAGAGGCAAAATGATAAAATTCGAGTATTTATATGTTGCAATTAGGTTACACAAAACCGGGCCAAAAACAGGGGAAAAATATAAAGCCGGAGTTGCGCACGGTCAGTGGGTTACGCACGGCGGGAAACGCACGGTGTCTTCCTTCTGCTTTCGTTACGCACGGTGCATCGTGCGTAACTCTCTTCTCTTATATTTTCCCGTTTTGGTCTTCTATGCGCTTGTCTAGGCTCGAACTCGGTCCACAAGCTTCGTTTTACTCGGGTGCTCTCGGGTTTCACCGCTTTCGATACGAAAACGCCTAAAAACAAAGAGAAAACACAAAAACCCGCATAACACAAAAGATAGACGAAACGAGCCAAAATGCCTAAGAAAATGCGATCAATCGAGGCTAAATAAACGTCAAAAAGGTGTAGAAATACGGTCAATAACGGAGTTATCAACCTCCCCACACTAGACATTTACTCGTCCTCGAGTAAGCGCGACAAAGGCAAAGACAAACATCTAGGCTATAAGGAGTGAATGCACGATATAAGCATCCCTCGACTACTAAACTATCACTAACCGCATGAGTATTAGCGCACTCAACGCCTCTTCAACTCACAACGACATACCATGAGGATAGGTATCCCGTTGCAAGGCAAGTTGGGTCTTGCACAAAACATTTGACACAAACAATCAATTAAGCACACAAATACAAGACATGTTTGCATCACAAAAAGGAAAACACCGTCACCCTCATCAAGACGGCGGGGAAAAGCACTAATCATCCACCTATTATGAAAACTAACATTCTCAAACTAGTTAACCTACAAGACATGGACAAAAATCTAATACCATAGCTATAAATTACTATGAACATCGATTGATAAGTCGATATTTTACCTATTTCGAAGGGTTCTCGAAAAGCAGTTTCAAAAGGTGGAATACATTTATCTGCCCCGGGAAGAAAACCAGTTTGCAGATGCACTATCCAAATTAGCATCTTTACTGAACATCCCGGAACATCTGACTAGCATGCCGATTTGCGTCGAAAGACGGTCCGAGCCGGCATATATCAACGCTATCCAAGACATCGAAATAACCGACCCAGAACCTTGGTACCAGGCTGTTCTTACCTACTTGACGTCGGGAGAATATCCTCCGGGATCTGAAAACCGGGCCAAGAAAGCCCTACGAAGATGGGCCACTCAGTTCATCCGCACGGACGATGGACAGTTGTACAAAAAGACAGCACAGGGGGCTTTACTCCTATGCATCGACAAAACGCAAGCCGAAAAGGTCATGGCCGAGGTACACGATGGCGAGAACGGTCCGCATATGAATGCCCATATGCTAGATCGAAAAATCGCAAGACTCGGGTATTATTAGAATAGCATGGAGACGGACTGTCAGTTATACGTCAAGCATTGTCACAACTGTCAGATTTTCGGCAATGTCCAGCATATGCCGTCATCCCTATTATATACCATGACATCACCATGGTCATTCTCAACATGGGGAATTGATATAATCGGGAAAGTGAACCCTTCCGGGACGGGAGGTCACTGCTTCATTCTAGTGGCTACTGACTATTTTACTAAATGGGTCGAAGCCGAGTCATATCGTGTCTTGAACGCCAAGCACGTTGCAAAGTTTATCCAAGATAAAATTATATGCCGATACGGGATCCCGCACGAATTCATAAGCGATCACGGGACCCATTTCCAAGCTGAAACCGCTACTTTGCTAGCAAAATATAAAATTCAAAGGCATACGTCATCACCTTACCGTCCCCAAACAAATGGAGCGGTAGAGGCAGCAAATAAAACCATTGTCACCATACTTAAAAAGATGGCAGATAATTACCGAGATTGGCCCGATAAAATTCCTTTCTCCTTATGGGGATACCGGACCTCAATCCGCACTGCAACTGGAGCAACTCCATACTATCTGACATACGGGATGGAGGCGGTCCAGCCCGTCGAGCTTGAGGTACCATCTTTAAGGATTTTACTCGAAAGTCAAGTACCTGAAGTAGATTGGGCTCAAGCCCGGTACGACTCGTTGATTCTTTTAGACGAACGACGATCTCGAGCCCTTAAAAACATCCAGATATATCAGAAAAGGATAAAGCGGGCTTTCAACAAAAGGGTTAGGCCCAGAAACATCAAAGAGGGCGATCTAGTCTTAAAATCTGTCCGGGCTTTGCTACCAGTCGACCCAAGGGGAAAATTCAAACCTAATTGGGCCGGACCATATCTAGTAAAGAAGGTTTTATCAGGAGGAGCCATAATGCTGACAGACTTGGATGGGAACGAATTCGTCAACCCAACCAACTTGGACCAGTTAAAGCGCTACTACCCCTAACCTTATCTCAATGTCATTTGCTAAAAGTTTATCTTTTTATACAAAATTTTCAAAAATTAAGCAAGTCAATGAGTTAGGATTACAGATCCTACTGTCGCACATCTCGAACTAATAGTCTTGATGTATTTCGAAAATTGCAAAAATCTATGTCTGAACTACGGTCGATTTGATTCCACTAATCGTGGATACGTAGGCAACCCCTCAAAAGGGTACAACCACTGCAATAACGAAAAGACAGGAACGGTTTTCACTAATATGTCTTTTATTATTTCAAAAAAATGCCTCACGCAAAAATAAATCACAAAAATCACACAAAAATAGTAGTAATACTTAAATAATAAAATTTAGGAGACTACTCGTGCATTTTTCCCTTCCCCTTATCTTTCGGGTCACGCGGATCCCGAGGCCGGCGAGGCGAGGGCGAACGTTCCCTAATCACGAGTGGAACTTCCTTTGCTTGAACCCGTTTCTTTGACTTCGGCTTCTCCGCCCTCTGCACCGGTTCGATCCGAGCCCGGATGCGCTAGGGTAGTCTATCCCGAGGACCAAGTCGGTCCTTAGCTGCCAGTCTTGGACCAAGTCCCCTTTCTAAGTCCGTCTGGGGGCCCGTCTTCCCCCATGTACTTTTAGAGCTGGACCCTTTAGTCAAAGTCTTGGTCTTCCCCTTTTGGCCTGACATCAATTGGACCATCGTAGCCGGGGTATCGCCATCGTCAAAAAAGCCTCGATTATCCTTAACCTGTTCTCGGCGCAGCAAGTCAAAGGCTTCATCGGTCTTTAAAGCAGCACGGGCTTTAGCAGAATCGGCCTGGGTCCACTTCGTGTAGGAATCCGATACCCAGATCGAGGGAGAAGCTTTAGAAACGGGCCAAGTGTGCCGGGTATACCATCTTTGCGCCCAAATGTCACACATCACGTCCGTTAGCTGAGTAGATTCACTCACGACCGCTTCAATCTCCGGGATTCTCTGGGCCCGACCATATTGCCTAAGTATGCGATCGGGATAAAGGTGAATCGTCTGCCTAAAAGATAGGATTAGTTGATAACGGGCCCTATCTCGCAACTCTAATCCGGTCCAGGCATAAATAGGCCACCAAGGCACGGTCCAACGGATCAATGGACCTCCGTGGAAAGATAGCAGCTCGTCCCAGAATTTTTGGGTAGTAAGGCGAGAAAAGTCAACAGTCCGTCTCCTCGTCATCACTTGATTCGGGCGATATCGGCTTACATCTAGAGGAGGATCCAGGATCGATAACCTCTCAAAAAGCCATAGCTGAAAAAGTCAAAATTGCAGAAAAAAAAGAGTCAATGTCGATTTTCAAAAAAAAAAAAAAAAAAAAAAAAAAAATCGCAAAATCGCAAAAATCGGGGAAAACCGAGAAAGTCGAAAAAAGCCGCGAAAACCGCGCAAAAATCGAAGACCCGAAAAACTCGAAAATTGCAAAAAAAAATCAAAAATTGCGAAAATCAAGAAAAAAATCAGCGTACCTGTAGAAGACGGGTGCTACCAGACAGTTTGATCGATGGATCCCTCTTACGATTATCTAAGCCTTGGATAATCTCCCCGGTAATCAGCCAAGCTGGGCTGTGTTCGGTCTCCATTTGATCCGCTACAGAAAGAAGTCTGACATGGCCCATACAGGATAGCCAATCCAAATGACCCTCGAAAGCATAGACATGGAGCATACAAAAAGTGAAGGCCCTACGGCTATATACCGGCCTGACCCGAACGTCATCTTGATTCATAAATTTTTCAGCCAGGTCAATCAAGGAAAATGTATTTCCTTCTAGCATGCGGGATACCTCCATATGAGAAAGCCCTAGAAATTCTCTTAATTTCCTCCTTGGATCACGAACTGAAAAGGGGATAGCAGGACGGAGAATAGGATTCCACCCTCCTACAGCAGCTATTTCCTCAGGAATAGGACAGACTTCACCTCGAGGAAACCTAAAAACATGATAGGTATCATCCCAATAAGATAGGCAAGCATCCAGAAAGTGACGATCCACTTGCATCTGACGGATAACGGATAACTGGCCGGTAACGCCGTTTTGGTTCAGAATAACCTTGTCAGCATCTCTGAAGATTCGGGACCAATCTTGCAGCATTCCGACTAATCAATCGATTCCCATAATGAATTTCTAAAAAAGAGGACTAAGTTTTTCAGAGCTTGTTTTTCTTAGAAGGAAGAAAGGAGTTGTGAGAATTATGAATAAACTGTGAGCTGGGAGATGAGTATTTATAGCATGAAATCGGATTCTCCTCCTCACTCTGGGATTCCTAATCCCATGGGATTTAGCATACAGGCCTTTAATCCTAAAACCTAGCTAAGACATCCCTAGCATTCCTATTCCTTCTCAGAGTCAAAAAATACTTTAATCCTTCAAAATTCTTCATCCAAAAAAATATACAAAAAAAAATCTTCTTCAAATTTTTATTCCCCAGCACGAGTCATTTCTCCTAAAAATGTGTTACATGCAAACTTGGCATAAATCATTATACAGGACGACTCAAGCAAAACCGTGCAAACAACTCCCCAGCAGCATAGGATTATACGACAAGTCCGGTTCCCCATGGAGTTATTATCATCAATTCAGGTACATTTCTAGTCTCCGGCCGGCGGGCCCTCCACGCAGGTCTAATGGACCTTAAACGACCCGACCAGAAGTCTGTCAGGTCTTAATCTTTGATTGGCCTGGTAACTACTCTGACTTTCGCCTTGTCCAAGCCTCAGTCAGAGTGGGGGCTCTGTAGACACCCACATTTCGACCGCCAGGTGTCTATAGCAGTTTCCGACAAACACCCGATGATGATCGGACGCAAACATGCTTTAAATACTCAGAAACGGGCTCAAAATCATTGGCATTTGGCTTGGGCTCATTATAGAGTACATATCTCACAAAACCAACCTCAAAATCAGGCCCAGTGGGTCGTTTCGAGTCAAATAAGACTAATTTGGGTAGATTCCGACACCAGGGGTAAAACCGTCTTTTTACGACCGAGTCAAAACCCGGTCAAAGATTTTCCCGAGACACGTGAGTCAGCCGTGACACCTCACACGGCTGATTCCTGCTCTAATCCTACAAAAAATCAGCTTCTCAAAATATTAAACAAATCCGTTTGAGGATAGGATTCGATCTCAAGTAGGAATTCTATCCGGAAACCGAATCGGATATCGACCGAGCACCAATTACTCGGCCAAGACACCCAAGGCAGCCGAAATATTCCTCCATTCAGCCGAGATTTTGGCTTCTCCATTAAGAAACGGAATTTGCATTCCTTTCGAACTCTTACATTTCCTATCCAAAAACCGATTTAAACACCCGACCGAGTGCAAACACTCGGCCGAGTAGGCTACAACCAGCCGTGTCCCCTTTCTTCTTTGACAAGAAAGCGGAATTCTCATGCCTTACAAGTTCTACGTTTCCTATCCTAAGCGGTAGTTCAAACTCTCCTAGCCAAGGTCGGGAATTTCCTATAAATAGCCCCTTGCATACAAAGAAACGGAGGACAGATATTCAGAAAAAACGACATCAAATCATTAGCATCCCTACACATCAAATACACATCAAAAATTAACATCGACAAACCGATAATATTCCCGAAGGAAAACCGGTCCATTTAAACCCGAAACCCTTCACCCGAAACTCGTCCAAACCGAGCCACCACCACACCGACGTACACACGACGCTCTTGTGCCCAAGCCTCATCGCGACGAGCCCCGATCCGAGTAAACAGAAGCATGTAGGTTGAGGGTGTAACAAAACCCGATTTCTCTTTTTCTTCTCTCCTCCTCCTCCTTCGCGTCGGTCCTTTTATTACGGGTCGTCGTCGTCATTTTTTTATTTTTCTAATATCGATACTACAAAAACTATTTTCATATAACAACATTCTTAAAAAGATGATATCGATTTTCTATAATCGAATATTGTATCAAAAAGAATTATATTAAGATCTCGACGATATTAAAAATCGTTACATCGTTTTCAAATCACTTTTTTACAAAACCTTTTTTTCAATTCATGCCGAATACTCGATATCGATTTCATAACCGAATATCGGGTACGACGAATATCGAAAACATAAATCGAGTACAAATTAATTCATATTTTGTACGCGATTTATCAAAATTAGCAATTTCGAACAAAAAATAAAAATCGGACAGACCCGCACGCGAGTCGCGCCATGCCCAGGCGACTCGCGCACGGGCCTGAAATCCGAGACGTTTTTTTAGCTTTTTCGTTCGTTTTATTTTATTCTTCTAGGAAACGATTTTAAAACTTATATCTTTTCTAAAACTATTCGAAATATTTGATATTAATTTTGTAGTTAATTATCAAATATAACGAATATCGAAAATATTGAATCGAGTACGAATTATGCAATATTCATACGCGATTTAATAAAAACATCGAGTTTTCGAAAACCGTCTAAAAAACAGACCGACACGCGACTCGCCGGCAGCCCGGGCGAGCCGCGCGGCCGGCTGCCTCGACCCCTTTTTTTCTCGTTTTTTTTTTTATATTTTTCGAACTTCGTTTTTTATACAAAACATCGTTTTTTTTAATATTTTTCAGATTTCGATTATCATTTATTTTCTCGATCTCGGATATTTATTTGCTATATTATTATTTACAAATCGATACTAACTCGTTTGTTCATCTTTTGTAGCAAATTCATATCTTTTTCATCATTTGTTTTATTATACTAAAACGAACTTCACATGCTAAATTCAACTTTGACGTTAATTTTTCATGCATTAAACCGATTTAGCAACCCATTCAATTCCTCGCATGTTTAGAAAAACAATGTTTGCATATCATTCATCGTATTACTAACACGCGTATTAAAACGTCATTCGATATCCTAGTAGAGGCCGCTAATGTGCGGGCGGGGTTGGGTGTTCTTAGTGAACTTCCCAACACGTACCCTCACCCCTTACTCAGAACCGTGGTTTCCGGATGTCCGAACCCATTGGCAACGAGAGTCATTCAATATACGATTAAGCGCTTAAGTCGGCATCTATATCGATATGCAAAGGGACGAGCCCAATAAACTCTGACATCAGAACTGGGCCGTATTTTGTATACGGCCCACTACGACATAGAGTGGGCTCGAACGGTTCCGAATAACCATAAAATTAGGTGGCGACTCCGACTTCGATTTAAATTTCCATTTGACCATCTCATGGAGATTCATTCGCCTCCCCAAACCCGCGCGTGGCCGCGTCGGGGTGGACCTATGTCATGTCCACAATTTTGACCGCCATCCTTCATGTCTGTCTCAGTCGTTGTCAAGTATAACGACAAAGGCAAACCGTGTTGAGGTGACATTAATACCGGTGGAGATGACAGAATCTCCTTGATTTTATCGAAAGCTGTTTGACATTTGTCGTCCCATAGTACCCGTTCCCCTATCTTCAGTTTTTTGAAAATGGGCTCACATACCATGGTTAGCTTCCAAATGAATCTGCTGATATATTGGACTTTCCCGAGAAACCCCCTAATCTCCTTTTCGGTTTTAGGTGGCCGCATCTCGGTAATGGCCTTGATTTTGGCTGGGTCAACCTCGATGCCGCGCTGGCTGACGATATGGCCCAATAGTTTACCCGATGTTACCCCAAAGCTGCATTTTTGAGGATTCAGTCTCATGTTATACTTGCGTAGTCGGGTGAAGAACTTCCTAAGGGCCGGAATATGCTCGTTTCGTTCTTTGGACTTGACTATCATATTGTCCACGTAGACTTCCACTTCCTTGTGCATCATGTCATGTAATAAGGTAATGGCGGTCCGTTGATAAGTGGCACCGGCGTTGATAAGCCCAAATGGCATAACAGTGTAACAGTAAGTCCCCCAAGGTGTAGTGAAAGTGGTCTTACTCATGTCTTCTTTTGCCATTTTGATCTGATTGTATCCGGCATACCCGTCCATAAAGGATAGAAGGGCATGGTCGGCCGTGTTATCTACCAGTATGTCGATGTGTGGCAACGGGAAATCGTCTTTCGGGATGGCCTTATTAAGGTCCCGGAAATCTACACAAACTCTTACCTTTCCTTCTTTCTTGGGTATAGGCACGATATTTGCGACCCAGTCTGGATATTCAGACACTTGGATAAAGCCCGCTTTGAATTGCTTGTCGACTTCTTCTTTGACTTTGAGAGACCATTCGGGCCTCATTCTTCGGAGTTTTTGTTTTACCGGCTTACACCCGTCTTTGATGGGTATACGGTGTTCGGCTATCTCCCGGTCTATTCCCGGCATGTCCTTGTAGGACCATGCGAAGACGTCTTTGAATTCATGGAGAAGATCTGTGAATTGTTCCTTCTCCTCGGGGTCTAGGGATAAACCTAACTTAAGCATCTGAGGCTCTAAAGGGGTTCCTACATTGATGGAATCGGTTTCTTCGATCACCGGATCTCGGGACTCCCTTTGTTCAAGTTGCTCGACTAGATGCTGAGGTAGTGGTACCTGTTCGTCGGGTTTCTCAATGTCATTGCAAGTAAAGTTTTTGAAAATGTTTTGAAAATAAGACAAGTCGTAAGCAGAACGGTTATCGTTATTATTGATAGAAAGTTTTGAAAATAGCTCAAAGAGAGCAGCCATCTGATCGCTGGTCAGAGGCGGTATGAGGAGTGCTCTCGGGACAAACTCTGAGGCTCTCAGAGGAATGATCGAAGGAAAAGGGGTTACAGACTCGACCCTAGTACTGGACCCTCTAGACTTAGACTCAGACTCCGACTCTGACTCTGACTCGGATTCGGACTCGTCATCTTGCATGTCTCCTTCGCCGGTACTGAGCTTGTAGACTCGGCCCTCGCTGTCGGTCCATTTGATCTTCTTCCTCCAAGCCCGCTTTCCGGTGTCAGCGTCTACTTCAGAGATCAGCTTGGTTGGATCGAACTTGTTGCTATGGAGGATCAGGTTGACTAATTCCTCCTTAGGGGTAGGAATTATCTTGCTTTCCCCGAACAAGAGCTCCAGCATGGGCTCAGCTTGGTTCGAATCTTCTTTTGATTCAGCCTGGATGAGAGTGAAAATATCATCTGGGATGAAATTGACCTCAGGATAAGTTATAGTGGGCTGGTAAAAACCCGTCTGGACAGCTTCGAATACTGGAGTGACGAAACTCAATTTCGGGTTGCAGGGGCCCAAGTAGGTATCCTTGAAAATGTTGCAGGCCTTTTGGATGCCGGCCCGGACAACGTTTTCCGGGGTTAAGGCATACCCTAAACCGAATTTCGGCTCTTCATTATTTAAGACATCGATGATCTTGCCCCCCGGGAGACCAGGCCTTGAAGTAGCCCCCGGTAAGTAACCCAAGTTCTGCAGCATTTTGTCGATGCTGGTTGTGAAATAGGGCCTAAAAAGATATTCTTCATCGATCATTCCCACGAAATTGAATCCTCGCGGGTCGATTGAACCGGCCGTGTTGCAGCTTGACACGGCTATTGGAGTAGCTTCAAGTGTGATGACCCCGTCTTGTAAAGGTAACTTGACCTTTCTATGAAGAGTGGAGGATACGGCCTTGACTGCGTGGATCCAAGGCCTTCCAAGTAGCAGATTGAACGATGAGGTGACATCGATCACTTGAAATTCCAGTTCTTTTTCGATTGGGCCGGTTATGATGGTTAGTCTGACAGCCCCGACAACTGATTTCGGGCTTCCATCAAAAGCCTGGATAGTTTGTGCAGTAGGAAGACAGTCGGTCTCGGTAATGCCGAGAGCCCTTGCAGTCCTTAAAGGAAGGACATTTACAGCTGACCCGTCATCGATTAGGGTCATGGGTAGATATTTGCCCCGACAAATCACCGTAATATATAGGGCTAGGTTGTGGGTAGCCCCAAATGGTGGTAGATCGGACTCAGAGAAGGTGATAAGCGGGCCTTCTCCTTTGGACTTGCCTTTGAGGTGAGGCAGGATAGTGGCTACCATTTCAGTGGGGGTAACCGACAAGTCTACCTTGATCTCATCGAGAGCCTTAGTAAGTGCTGCCCGATGTTCTTGAGAGTTAACCAGAAGCTGCCATATAGTAAGATCAGTTCGGACCCTCTTCAGTTGCTTGACTAGGGCCGTGTTAGTGTCTGGTTCTTCGAGTGTGGAGTCCGTCTTGGCGGGCTCAGTGGCGGATCTCGGGGTTGAAGATCCGGTCGTGATGACATGAGTATCAGCCAGGGCCTTGGTTTTGGCTTTCCGAATCTCTTCGGCCGTGATGGGGACAGTCTCCCCCTTGGTCAGATAAACATCGTCTTCATCGTCATTCCATATCCCGTTGATTTGGGGAATGAAAGGGGAAATGAGATGAGTACAATCAATTATTTCTCCAGCAGAAATGGCGTGAGTAGCAAAAGGGTTGTTTTTGTTACTGGGCTTGTCGCTGGGTAACGGTATCTTCCCACTCTCGATCAGATCTTGAATGAGATGCTTTAATTTCCAGCATTTTTCGGTGTCATGCCCGTTGCCTTGGTGATAGCGGCAATAGGCCTGTGCGTTGTAGCTTTTGGACCGCTTCTCGACAGGGACCTCTGGCATAGGGCCTATGGGCTGAATTAGGCCTTTAGAAGATAGCCTTTGTAAGGCGTCGGCATAAGTAGTCCCTATGTCCGTGAATACTCGGGCTGGAGTGTTCTTTTTGGTCGAGGTGTCTAACAAATTAACCTCGTCAAAGATGCTTCGGGCCGCACTTGTAGTTGCGGGCTTACCGGAAGATGAACTGGCTCCTTGATAACCCTTTGTAGAGGCCTTAGTAAGGCTCTCTAACCTTAAGTCGTCTTCGATTCTCGTACCCATTTCGGTTAAGGTGGCGAAATTGGGTATGATAGCGTACCGGAGATGGATCCGGTAAGATGGGAGGAGATTTTTCACAAAGGCCTCCACTAATACTTTTTCGCTGGGCTTGTCGACCAGCTTGACACTTTCGGCCCTCCACCTTTGGAGGTATTTGGTGAAACCCTCCTTCGGCTCTTGGGCCATGACCTCCAGAGTACGCATGGTTGTCTGGATTTCCGCATTGTCCGCATAGTTTCGGGCGAACTCCGTTGCGTCATCGTCCCAAGTTTTGTATTTCTTGGCGTCGAGCTTATAGAACCAAGCTTTTGGGTGCTTCTCTAGCGAGGAGGCAAACAGATGCTTGAACATGTCCGATTTGACTCCTTTTAGGGCCATAAACTCCTTGAAGGCCCGGATATGTAATACCGGGTCTTCGGTTCCGTCGAACATTGGGAGGCCTGTCAAGTTGAGATTGGCAGGCAGTTGATCGGTCAGGGGAGAATAGGTTCGGGCATTCTCCGTATGGATCGAGTTGTGGGTCGTCAAATGGACTTGCTCTTGCAGTTTGAGGACTGCGCTAGTCAATTGGGCTAAAGGCTCATGAGCTTCATCTTCACCCTTTGGCTTGTCCTGTTCTATGGCACTAACCCGGGTGACAATGGCGATCTGGTCGCCCCTGATTTGGTCGAGCTGTTCTTGGATCTTGGCCAATGCGGTGTTCAGTTGATCAATTGAGTCCTTAGTCATGGTTCGAGTGTGAGGCGGCCTGTCTGTGAGAATACCACGTATCAGCGACCAACCCAAATCGTAGAAAACTAAAGTACATCCCGAGCAAGGAAAAGGGAAACTAGAGAGGAAATGACTTGGAAAAGACATCTAGATGGATGACTTGTGAGAGGTGAGCCTCCTTTAGGATCCAGCTGTGTGGGCTGGGCCCTGCACGAAAGGAGGTTTACGTGAGACATTCCCCAGACTTCTAGACTCGATTGTGTAGACGGGCCGACCCTTGTAGGAGTATGTCCCACGTAGGTGGGCCTTGCCTTAGTATAATAGGGCGGACTGGGATAGGGAGGAAACCCGTGATGTAAGATCGACGGAGTTTCGACGCTAGAAGACCTTGTTGACTTAAGACACGACCCGACACTTGCTAAATACGGGAAGTCCTAAGAAAAGGAAGTTTGCAAAATTGATTTTTTGAAAGCCCGAGTAAAATCGGGAGAGAAGTCCGGCCCATTTTTTCGAAAAAGAAAACGGAAAGGCGGACCGGGGAGCGGGTTTGAAAGTTCGAAAATATTTTCGTGTTTTGAAATGGGCATAATACCGGCTAAAAATAGGCTATTTTGAGTAAAATCGTGGATCCTAAATTCGGTATATTTCCCGGGTTTTGAAAATTGGATATTTTGAAAAGGATGCTATTTTGAAAAAAGACGGTTTTTGAAAGAAAGACTTGTAAATCAAGTAGCACGTAGTCATGGAAACAGTATAACGACGCCATGTATGCTCTAATTCTAAGTCTCGGTCAGTCTGAAAGGGTCTATACCAGTGTACACAGCCTATCGAGAATCGGGGCGGACTTCCTAAGTCGAGTTGAGCTTAGAACATGCCGTAAAACCCATACGAATTGGCTAATGGACACCTTCGACATATTCAATTTGGACTACATCGATAGTATAGTGGGACGTCGGTCACCAGTACCGGCCCGGGAAAATGTGGGGTTATGCATGAACCGTAAAACTAAAACGCGTATTGTACTAGTCAAACGATTTCTATTCGAGTCTCACCCTGAGGATGCTGAAGGTCAGTAACGTATCAGCTAATCCCCAGCGGAGTCGCCAAATTGTGGACATGACATAGGTCCACCCCGACGCGGCCACGCGCGGGTTTGGGGAGGCGAATGAATCTCCATGAGATGGTCAAATGGAAATTTAAATCGAAGTTGGAGTCGCCACCGAATTTTATGGTTATTCGGAACCGTTCGAGCCCACTCTATGTCGTAGTGGGTCGTATACAAAATACGGCCCATTTCCGATGTCAGAGTTTATTGGGCTCGTCCCTTTGCATATCGATATAGATGCCGACTTGGGCGGTTAATCGTATATTGAATGACTCTCGTTGCCAATGGATTCGGACATCCTGAAACCACGGTTCTGAGTAAGGGGTGAGGGTACGTGTTGGGAAGTTCACTAAGAACACCCAACCCCGCCCGCACATTAGCGGCCTCTACTAGGATATCGTTTGATTTTAAAATACGCGCGTTAGTAATACGATGAATGATATGCAAACATTGTTTTCCTAAACATGCGAGGAATTGAATGGGTTGCTAAGTCGGTTTAATGCATGAAAGATTTAACGTCAAAGTTGAATTTAGCATGTGAAGTTCGTTTTAGTATAATAAAACAAAAGATGAAATAAGAATGAATTTGCTACAAAGATGAACAAACGAGTTAGTATCGATTTGTGAAAATAATATAGCAAATAAATATACGAGATCGAAAAAATAAATATTAATCGAAATCTGAAAAGCATCGCTATGAACGCTGTTTTGTATAAAAAACGAAGTTCGAAAAATAATAAAAAACGAGAAAAAAGGGGGTCGAGGCAGCCGGCCGCGCGGCTCGCCCGGGCTGCCGGCGAGTCGCGTGTCGGTCTGTTTTTTTAGACGGTTTTCGAAAACTCGATGTTTTCATTAAACCGAGTATGAATATTGCATAATTCGTACTCGATTCAATATTTTCGATATTCGTTGTATTTGATAATTAACTACGAAATTAATATCAAATATTTCGAATAGTTTTAGAAAAGATATAAGTTTTAAAATCGTTTCGTAGAAGAATAAAATAAAACGAACGAAAAAGCTAAAAAAACGTCTCGGATTTCAGGCCCGTGCGCGATTCGCCTGGGCATGGCGCGACTCGCGTGCGGGTCTGTCCGGTTTTTAATTTTTTGTTCGAAATTGCTAATTTTGATAAATCGCGTACAAAATATGAATTAATTTGTACTCGATTTATGTTTTCGATATTCGTCGTACCCGATATTCGGTTATGAAATCGATATCGAGTATTCGGAATGAATTGAAAAAAAGGTTTTGTAAAAAAGTGATTTGAAAACGATGTAACGATTTTTAATATCGTCGAGATCTTAATATAATTCTTTTTGATATAATATTCGATTATAGAAAATCGATATCATATTTTTAAGAATGTTGTTATATAAAAATAGTTTTTGTAGTATCGATATTAGAAAAATAAAAAAAATGACGACGACGACCCGTAATAAAAGGACCGACGCGAAGGAGGAGAAGAGAAGAAAAAGAGAAATCGGGTTTTGTTACACCCTCAACCTACATGCTTCTGTTTACTCGGATCGGGGCTCGTCGGGATGCGGCTTGGGCACAAGAGCGTCGAGTGTACGTCGGTGAGGTGGTGGCTCGGTTTGGACGAGTTTCGGGTGAAGGGTTTCGGGTTTAAATGGACCGGTTTTCCTTCGGGAATATTATCGGTTTGTCGATGTTAATTTTTGATGTGTAATTGATGTGTAGGGATGCTAATGATTTGATGTCGTTTTTTCTGAATATCTGTCCTCCGTTTCTTTGTATGCAAGGGGCTATTTATAGGAAATTCCCTACCTTGACTAGGAGAGTTTGAACTACTGCTTAGGATAGGAAACGTAGAAGTTGTAAGGCATGAGAATTCCGCTTTCTTGTCAAAGAAGAAAGGGGACACGGCTGGTTGTAGCCTACTCGGCCGAGTGTTTGCACTCGGTCGGGTGTTTAAATCGGTTTTTGGATAGGAAATGTAAGAGTTCGAAAGGAATGCAAATTCCGTTTCTTAATGGAGAAGCCAAAATCTCGGCTGAATGGAGGAATATTTCGGCTGCCTTGGGTGTCTTGGCCGAGTAATTGCTGCTCGGTCGATATCCGATTTGGTTTCCGGATAGAATTCCTACTTGAGATCGAATCCTATCCTAAAACGGATTTGTTTAATATTTTGAGAAGCTGATTTTTTGTAGGATTAGAGCAGGAATCAGCCGTGTGAGATGTCACGGCTGACTCACGTGTCTCGGGAAAATCTTTGACCGGGTTTTGACTCGGTCGTAAAAAGACGGTTTTACCCCTGGTGTCGGAATCGACCCAAATTAGTCTTATTTGACTCGAAACAACCCACTGGGCCTGATTTTGAGGTTGGTTTTGTGACATATGTACTCTATAATGAGCCCAAGCCAAATGCCAATGATTTTGAGCCCGTTTCTGAGTATTTAAAGCATGTTTGCGTCCGATCATCATCGGGTGTTTGTCGGAAACTGCTATAGACACCTGGCGGTCAAAATGTGGGTGTCTACAGAGCCCCCACTCTGACTGAGGGTTGGACAAAGGCGAAACTCAGAGTAGCTACCAGGCCAATCAAAGATTAAGACCTGGCAGACTTCTGGTCGGGTCGTTTAAGGTCCATTAGACCTGCGTGGAGGGCCCACCGGCCGGAGAGTAGAAATGTACCTGAATTGATGATAATAACTCAATGGGGAACCGGACTTGTCGTATAAGCCTATGCCGCTGGGGAGTTGTTTGCACGGTTTTGCTTGAGTCGTCCTGTATAATGATTTATGCCAAGTTTGCATGTAACACATTTTTAGGAGAAATGACTCGTGCTGGGGAATAAAAATTTGAAGAAGATTTTTTTTGAATATTTTTTTGGATGGAAGAATTTTGAAGGATTAAAGTATTTTTTGACTCTGAGAAGGAATAGGAATGCTAGGGATGTCTTAGCTAGGTTTTAGGATTAAAGGCATGTATGCTAAATCCCATGGGATTAGGAAACCCAGAGTGAGGAGGAGAATCCGATTTCATGCTATAAATACTCATCTCCCTGCTCACAGTTTATTCATAATTCTCACAACTCCTTCCTTCCTTCTAAGAAAAACAAGCTCTGAAAAACTTAGTCCTCTTTTTTAGAAATTCATTATGGGAATCGATCGATTAGTCGGAATGCTGCAAGATTTGTCCCGAATCTTCAGAGATGCTGACAAGGTTATTCTGAACCAAAACGGCGTTACCGGCCAGTTATCCGTTATCCGTCAGATGCAAGTGGATCGTCACTTTCTGGATGCTTGCCTATCTTATTGGGATGATACCTATCATGTTTTTAGGTTTCCTCGAGGTGAAGTCTGTCCTATTCCTGAGGAAATAGCTGCTGTAGGAGGGTGGCATCCTATTCTCCGTCCTGCTATCCCCTTTTCAGTTCGTGATCCAAGGAGGAAATTAAGAGAATTTATAGGGCTTTCTCATATGGAGGTATCCCGCATGCTAGAAGGAAATACAGTTTCCTTGATTGACCTGGCTGAAAAATTTATGAATCAAGATGACGTTCGGGTCAGGCCGGTATATAGCCGTAGGGCCTTCACTTTTTGTATGCTCCATGTCTATGCTTTCGAGGGTCATTTGGATTGGCTATCCTGTATGGGCCATGTCAGACTTCTTTCTGTAGCGGATCAAATGGAGACCGAACACAGCCCAGCTTGACTGATTACCGGGGAGATTATCCAAGGCTTAGATAATCATAAGAGGGATCCATCGATCAAACTGTCTGGTAGCACCCGTCTTCTACAGGTAGGCTGATTTTTTTCTTGATTTTCGCAATTTTTGATTTTTTTTTGCAATTTCCGAGTTTTTCGTTTCTGGAGTGCTTGATTAATGACTAATGATGAGTCACCGTGGACCCGGAGGTTCGTTACTCCTAGATCAGCGGCGGCTTGCAACCCGTGAATGCATGCTTCGTATTCGGCTGCGTTATTAGTCACGTCGAAGTCCAGCTTGATGGATAACGGGGTGTGCTCTCCTTGTGGTGAGATCAGCAAAATCCCGACACCAAATCCTCGAAGGTTGGATGGCCCGTCAAAATATAGATCCCATGTCTCTGTGTTGGTATGAAATATATCTTCGTCAGGGAAGGCCCAAGTATCGGTGTGTCCCTCTTCAGATACCGGACTATCGGCAAGGAAATCAGCTACTACCCGGCCTTTGATGGCTTTTAACGGTACGAACTTGAGGTCAAACTCAGCTAGCATTAAAGTCCATCTAGATATCCTGCCGTTGAGGATGGGCTTTTCGAACAGATACTTGATTGGATCCATTCTTGATAGTACGTGCACTTCGTGGCTAAGCATATAGTGTCGGAGCTTTTTAGTGGCCCAAACTAGAGCTAGACACGTCTTTTCGAGCATCGTGTATTTGCATTCGTACTCTAGGAACTTTTTACTGATGTAGTAAATGGCTCGTTCTTCTGAGTCGACTGTCTGGGCTAGCATAGCCCCCATGGCTGTCTCAGTCGTTGTCAAGTATAACGACAACGGCAAACCGTGCTGAGGTGGCATTAATACCGGTGGAGATGACAGAATCTCCTTGATTTTATCGAAAGCTAGTTGACATTTGTCGTCCCACAGTACCCGCTCTCCTATCTTCAGTTTTTTGAAAATGAGCTCACATACCATGGTTAGCTTCCAAATGAATCTGCTGATATATTGGACTTTCCCGAGAAACCCCCTAATCTCCTTTTCGGTTTTAGGTGGCCGCATCTCGGTAATGGCCTTGATTTTGGCTGGGTCAACCTCGATGCCGCGCTGGCTGACGATATGGCCCAATAGTTTACCCGATGTTACCCCAAAGCTGCATTTTTGAGGATTCAGTCTCATGTTATACTTGCGTAGTCGGGTGAAGAACTTCCTAAGGGCCGGAATATGCCCGTTTCGTTCTTTGGACTTGACTATCATATCGTCCACGTAGACTTCCACTTCCTTGTGCATCATCTCATGTAATAAGGTAATGGTGGTCCGTTGATAAGTGGCACCGGCGTTGATAAGCCCAAATGGCATAACATTGTAACAGCCCCCAAGGTGTAGTGAAGGTGGTCTTACTCATGTCTTCTTTTGCCATTTTGATCTGATTGTATCCGGCATACCCGTCCATAAAGGATAGAAGGGCATGGTCGGCCGTGTTGTCCACCAGTATGTCGATGTGTGGCAACGTGAAATCGTCTTTCGGGCTGGCCTTATTAAGGTCCCGGAAATCTACACAAACTCGTACCTCTCCATCTTTCTTGGGTACCGGCACGATATTTGCGACCCAGTCTGGATATTCAGACACTTGGATAAAGCCCGCTTTGAATTGCTTGTCGACTTCTTCTTTGACTTTGAGAGACCATTCGGGCCTCATTCTTCGGAGTTTTTGTTTTACCAGCTTACACCCGTCTTTGATGGGTATACGGTGTTCGGCTATCTCCCGGTCTATTCCCGGCATGTCCTTGTAGGACCATGCGAAGACGTCTTTGAATTCATGGAGGAGATCTGTGAATTGTTGCTTCTCCTCGGGGTCTAGGGATAAACCTAACTTAAGCATCTGAGGCTCTAAAGGGGTTCCTACATTGATGGAATCGGTTTCTTCGATTACCGGATCTCGGGACTCCCTTTGTTCAAGTTGCTTGACTAGATGCTGAGGTAGTGTTACCTGTTCGTCGGGTTTCTCAATGTCATTGCAAGTAAAGTTTTTGAAAATGTTTTGAAAATAAGACAAGTCGTAAGCAGAACGGTTATCGTTATTATTGATAGAAAGTTTTGAAAATAGCTCAAAGAGAGCAGCCATCTGATCGCTGGTCAGAGGCGGTATGAGGAGTGCTCTCGGGACAGACTCCGAGGCTCTCAGAGGAATGATCGAAGGAAAAAGGGTTACAGACTCGACCCTAGTACTGGACCCTCTAGACTTAGACTCAGACTCCGACTCTGACTCTGACTCGGATTCGGACTCGTCGTCTTGCATGTCTCCTTCGCCGGTAGTGAGCTTATAGACTCGGCCCTCGCTGTCGGTCCATTTGATCGTCTTCCTCCAAGCCCGCTTTCCGGTGTCAGCGCCTACTTCAGAGATCAGCTTGGTTGGATCGAACTTGTTGCTATGGAGGATCAGGTTGACTAATTCCTCCTTAGGGGTAGGAATTATCTTGCTTTCCCCGAACAGGAGCCCCAGCATGGGCTCAGCTTGGTTCGAATCTTATTTTGATTCAGCCTGGATGAGAGTGAAAATATCATCTGGGATGAAATTGACCTCAGGATAAGTTATAGTGGGCTGGTAAAGACCCGTCTGGACAGCTTCGAATACTGGAGTGACGAAACTCAATTTCGGGTTGCAGGGGCCCAAGTAGGTGTCCTTGAAAATGTTGCAGGCCTTTTGGATGCCGGTCCGGACCACGTTTTCCGGGGTTAAGGCATACCCTAAACCGAATTTTGGCTCTTCATTATTTAAGACATCGATGATCTTGCCTGCCGGGAGACCAGGCCTTGAAGTAGCCCCCGGTAAGTAACCCAAGTTCTGCAGCATTTCGTCGATGCTGGTTGTGAAATAGGGCCTAAAAAGATATTCTTCATCGATCATTCCTACGAAATTGAATCCTCGTGGGTCGATTGAACCGGCCGTGTTGCAGCTTGACACGGCTATTGGAGTAGCTTCAAGTGTGATGACCCCGTCTTGTAAAGGTAACTTGACCTTTCTATGAAGAGTGGAGGATACGGCCTTGACTGCGTGGATCCAAGGCCTTCCAAGTAGCAGATTGAACGATGAGGTGACATCGATCACTTGAAATTCCAGTTCTTTTTCGATTGGGCCGGTTATGATGGTTAGTCTGACAGCCCCGGCAACTGATTTCGGGCTTCCATCAAAAGCCTGGATAGTTTGTGCAGTAGGAAGATAGTCGGTCTCGGTAATGCCGAGAGCCCTTGCAGTCCTTAAAGGAAGGACATTTACAACTGACCCGTCATCGATTAGGGTCATGGGTAGATATTTGCCCCGGCAAATCACCGTAATATATAGGGCTAGGTTGTGGGTAGCCCCAAATGGTGGTAGATCGGACATAGAGAAGGTGATAAGCGGGCCTTCTCCTTTGGACTTGCCTTTGAGGTGAGGCAGGATAGTGGCTACCATTTCAGTGGGGGTAACCGACGAGTCTACCTTGATCTCATCGAGAGCCTTAGTAAGTGCTGCCCGATGTTCTTGAGAGCTAACCAGAAGCTGCCATATAGTAAGATCTGTTCGGACCCTCTTCAGTTGCTTGACTAGGGCCGTGTTAGTGTCTGGTTCTTCGAGTGTGGAGTCCGTCTTGGCGGGCTCAGTGGCGGATCCCGGGGTTGAAGATCCGGCCGTGATGACATGAGTACCGGCCAGGGCCTTGGTTTTGGCCTTCTGGATCTCTTCGGCCGTGATGGGGACAGTCTCCCCCTTGGTCAGATAAACATCGTCTTCATCGTCATTCCATATCCCGTTGATTTGGGGAATGAAAGGGGAAATGAGATGAGTACAATCGATTATTTCTCCAGCAGAAATGGCGTGAGTAGCAAGAGGGTTGTTTTTGTTACTGGGCTTGTCGCTGGGTAACGGTATCTTCCCACTCTCGATCAGATCTTGAATGAGATGCTTTAATTTCCAGCATTTTTCGGTGTCATGCCCGTTGCCTTGGTGATATCGGCAATAGGCCTGTGCGTTGTAGCTTTTGGACCGCTTCTCGACAGGGACCTCTGGCATTGGGCCTATGGGCTGAATTAGGCCTTTAGAAGATAGCCTTTGTAAGGCGTCGGCATAAGTAGTCCCTATGTCCGTGAATACTCGGGCTGGAGTGTTCTTTTTGGTCGAGGTGTCTAACAAATTAACCTCGTCGAAGATGCTTCGGGCCGCACTTGTAGTTGCGGGCTTACCAGAAGATGAACTGGCTCCTTGATAACCTTTTGTAGAGGCCTTAGTAAGGCTCTCTAACCTTAAGTCGTCTTCGATTCTCGCACCCATTTCGGTTAAGGTGGAGAAATTGGGTATGATAGCGTACCGGAGATGGATCCGGTAAGATGGGAGGAGATTTTTCACAAAGGCCTCCACTAATACTTTTTCGCTGGGCTTGTCGACCAGCTTGACACTTTCGGCCCTCCACCTTTGGAGGTATTTGGTAAAACCCTCCTTCGGCTCTTGGGCCATGACCTCCAGAGTACGCATGGTTGTCTGGATTTCCGCATTGTCCGCATAGTTTCGGGCGAACTCCGTTGCGACATCGTCCCAAGTTTTGTATTTCTTGGCGTCGAGCTTATAGAACCAAGCTTTTGGGTGCTTCTCTAGCGAGGAGGCAAACAGATGCTTGAACATGTCTGATTTGACTCCTTTTAGGGCCATAAACTCCTTGAAGGCCCGGATATGTAATACCGGGTCTTTGGTTCCGTCGAACATTGGGAGGCCTGTCAAGTTGAGATTGGCAGGCAGTTGATCGGTCAGGGGAGAATAGGTTCGGGCATTCTCCGTATGGATCGAGTTGTGGGTCGTCAAATGGACTTGCTCTTGCAGTTTGAGGACTGCGCTAGTAAATTGGGCTAAAGGCCCATGAGCTTCATCTTCACCCTTTGGCTTGTCCTGTTCTATGGCACTAACCCGGGTGACAATGGCGATCTGGTCGCCCCTGATTTGGTCGAGCTGTTCTTGGATCTTGGCCAATGCGGTGTTCAGTTGATCAATTGAGTCCTTAGTCATGGTTCGAGTGTGAGGCGGCCTGTCTGTGAGAATACCACGTATCAGCGACCAACCCAAATCGTAGAACTAAAGTACATCCCGAGCAAGGAAAAGGGAAACTAGAGAGGAAATGACTTGGAAAAGACATCTAGACGGATGACTTGTGAGAGGTGAGCCTCCTTTAGGATCCAGCTGTGTGGGCTGGGCCCTGCTCGAAAGGAGGTTTACGTGAGACATTCCCCAGACTTCTAGACTCGATTGTGTAGACGGGCCGACCCTTGTAGGAGTATGTCCCACGTAGGTGGGCCTTGCCTTAGTATAATAAGGCGGACTGGGATAGGGAGGAAACCCGTGATGTAAGATCGACAGAGTTTCGACGCTAGAAGACCTTGATGACTTAAGACACGACCCGACACTTGCTAAATACGGGAAGTCCTAAGAAAAGGAAGTTTGCAAAATTGATTTTTTGAAAGCCCGAGTAAAATCGGGAGAGAAGTCCGGCCCATTTTTTCGAAAAAGAAAACGGAAAGGCGGACCGGGGAGCGGGTTTGAAAGTTCGAAAATATTTTCGAGTTTCGAAATGGGCATAATACCGGCTAAAAATAGGCTATTTTGAGTAAAATCATGGATCCTAAATTCGGTATATGTCTCGGGTTTTGAAAATTGGATATTTTGAAAAGGATGCTATTTTGAAAAAAGACGGTTTTTGAAAGAAAGACTTGTAAATCAGGTAGCACGTAGTCATGGAAACAGTATAACGACGCCATGTATGCTCTAATTCTAAGTCTCGGTCAGTCTGAAAGGGTCTATACCAGTGTACACAGCCTATCGAGAATCGGGGCGGACTTCCTAAGTCGAGTTGAGCTTAGAACATGCCGTAAAACCCATACGAATCGGCTAATGAACACCTTCGACATATCCAATTTGGACTACATCGATAGTATAGTGGGACGTCGGTCACCAGTACCGGCCCGGGAAAATATGGGGTATGCATGAACCGTAAAACTAAAACGCGTATTGTACTAGTCAAACGATTTCTATTCGAGTCTCACCCTGAGAATGCTGAAGGTCAGTAACGTATCAGCTAATCCCCAGCGGAGTCGCCAAATTGTGGACATGACATATGTCCACCCCGACGCGGCCACGCGCGGGTTTGGGGAGGCGAATGAGTCTCCATGAGATGGTCAAATGGAAATTTAAATCGAAGTCGGAGTCGCCACCGAATTTTATGGTTATTCGGAACCGTTCGAGCCCACTCTATGTCGTAGTGGGCCGTATACAAAATACGGCCCATTTCCGATGTCAGAGTTTATTGGGCTCGTCCCTTTGCATATCGATATAGATGCCGACTTGAGCGGTTAATCGTATATTGAATGACTCTCGTTGCCAATGGTTTCGGACATCCGGAAACCACGGTTCTGAGTAAGGGGTGAGGGTACGTGTTGGGAAGTTCACTAAGAACACCCAACCCCGCCCGCACATTAGCGGCCTCTACTAGGATATCGTTTGATTTTAAAATACGCGCGTTAGTAATACGATGAATGATATGCAAACATTATTTTCCTAAGCATGTGAGGAATTGAATGGGTTGCTAAGTCGGTTTAATGCATGAAAGATTTAACGTCAAAGTTGAATTTAGCATGTGAAGTTCGTTTTAGTATAATAAAACAAATGATGAAAAAGATATGAATTTGCTACAAAAGATGAACAAACGAGTTAGTATCGATTTGTAAATAATAATATAGCAAATAAATATACGAGATCGAGAAAATAAATGATAATCGAAATCTGAAAAATATTAAAAAAACGATGTTTTGTATAAAAAACGAAGTTCGAAAAATAATAAAAAAACGAGAAAAAAGGGGGTCGAGGCAGCCGGCCGCGCGGCTCGCCCGGGCTGCCGGCGAGTCGTGTGTCGGTCTGTTTTTTTAGACGGTTTTCGAAAACTCGATGTTTTTAATTAACCGCGTATGAATATTGCATAATTCTTACTCGATTCAATATTTTCGATATTCGTTGTATTTGATAATTAACTATTTCGAATATTTTTAAAAAAGATATAAGTTTTAAAATCGTTTCGTAGAAGAATAAAATAAAACGAACGAAAAAGCTAAAAAAACGTCTCGGATTTCAGGCCCGTGCGCGAGTCGCCTGGGCATGGCGCGACTCGCGTGCGGGTCTGTCCGGTTTTTATTTTTTGTTCGAAATTGCTAATTTTGATAAATCGTGTACAAAATATGAATTAATTTGTACTCGATTTATGTTTTCGATATTCTTCGTACCCGATATTCGGTTATGAAATCGATATCGAGTATTCGGAATGAATTGAAAAAAAGGTTTTGTAAAAAAGTGATTTGAAAACGATGTAACGATTTTTAATATCGTCGAGATCTTAATATAATTCTTTTTGATACAATATTCGATTATAGAAAATTGATATCATATTTTTAAGAATGTTGTTATATAAAAATAGTTTTTGTAGTATCGATATTAGAAAAATAAAAAAAATGACGACGACGACCCGTAATAAAAGGACCGACGCGAAGGAGGAGAAGAGAAGAAAAAGAGAAATCGGGTTTTGTTACACCCTCAACCTACGTGCTTCTGTTTACTCGGATCGGGGCTCGTCGGGATGCGGCTTGGGCATAAGAGCGTCGAGTGGACGTCGGTGAGGTGGTGGCTCGGTTTGGACGAGTTTCGGGTGAAGGGTTTCGGGTTTAAATGGACCGGTTTTCCTTCGGGAATATTATCGGTTTGTCGATGTTAATTTTTGATGTGTATTTGATGTGTAGGGATGCTAATGATTTGATGTCGTTTTTTCTGAATATCTGTCCTCCGTTTCTTTGTATGCAAGGGGCTATTTATAGGAAATTCCCGACCTTGGCTAGGAGAGTTTGAACTACTGCTTAGGATAGAAAACGTAGAAGTTGTAAAGCATGAGAATTCCGCTTTCTTGTCAAAGAAGAAAGGGGACACGGCTGGTTGTAGCCTAATCGGCCGAGTGTTTGCACTCGGTCGGGTGTTTAAATCGGTTTTTGGATAGGAAATGTAAGAGTTCGAAAGGAATGCAAATTCCGTTTCTTAATGGAGAAGCCAAAATCTCGGCTGAATGGAGGAATATTTCGGCTGCCTTGGGTGTCTTGGCCGAGTAATTGGTGCTCGGTCGATATCCGATTCGGTTTCCGGATAGAATTCCTACTTGAGATCGAATCCTATCCTCAAACGGATTTGTTTAATATTTTGAGAAGCTGATTTTTTGTAGGATTAGAGCAGGAATCAGCCATGTGAGGTGTCACGGCTGACTCACGTGTCTCGGGAAAATCTTTGACCGGGTTTTGACTCGGTCGTAAAAAGACGGTTTTACCCCTGGTGTCGGAATCGACCCAAATTAGTCTTATTTGACTCGAAACGACCCACTGGGCCTGATTTTGAGGTTGGTTTTGTGAGATATGTACTCTATAACGAGCCCAAGCCAAATGCCAATGATTTTGAGCCCGTTTTTGAGTATTTATAGCATGTTTGCGTCCGATCATCATCGGGTGTTTGTCGGAAACTGCTATAAACACCTGACGGTCAAAATGTGGGTGTCTACAAATTATGGACATGACATAGGTCCACCCCGACGCGGCCACGCGCGGGTTTGGGGAGGCGAATGAATCTCCATGAGATGGTCAAATGGAAATTTAAATCGAAGTTGGAGTCGCCACCGAATTTTATGGTTATTCGGAACCGTTCGAGCCCACTCTATGTCGTAGTGGGCCGTATACAAAATACGGCCCAGTTCCGATGTCAGAGTTTATTGGGCTCGTCCCTTTGCATATCGATACCGATGCCGACTTGAGCAGTTAATCGTATATTGAATGACTCTCGTTGCCAATGGATTCGGACATCCGGAAACCACGGTTCTGAGTAAGGGGTGAGGGTACGTGTTGGGAAGTTCACTAAGAACACCCAACCCCGCCCGCACATTAGCGGCCTCAATTAGGATATCGTTTGATTTTTTAATACGCGTGTTAGTAATACGATGAATGATATGCAAACATTGTTTTTCCTAAACATGCGAGGAATTGAATGGGTTGCTAAGTCGGTTTAATGCAACTAAAATTAACGTCAAAGTTGAATTTAGCATGTGAAATTCGTTTTAGTATAATAAAACAAATAATGAGAAAAAGATATGAATTTGCTACAAAAGATGAACAAACGAGTTAGTATTGATTTGTAAATAATATAGCAAATAAATATATGAAATCGAGAAAATAAATATTAATCGAAATCTGAAAAGTATCGCTAAAACGCTGTTTTGTATAAAAAACGAAGTTCGAAAAAAAAAAAAAAAAAAAACGAGAAAGGCGCGTCGTGGTAGCTGGCCGCGCGGCTCGCCCGGGATGTCGGCGAGTCGCGTGTCGGGCTGATTTCGAAAGCGGTTTTTTGAAAATTCGATGCTTTTATTAAATCGCGTACGAATATTGCATAATTCGTACTCGACTTAATATTTTCGATATTCGTTATATTCGATAATTGACTACGAAATCAATATCAAATACTTCGAATAGTTTTAGAAAAGATATAAATTTTGAAATCGTTTCGTAGAATAATAAAATAAAACGAATGAAAAAAAAAAACTAAAAGAGGACTCGGGTTTGAGGCCCGTGCGCGAGTCGCCTAGGTGGGGCGCGACTCGCGTGCGGGTCTGTCCCGGTTTTGCTCGTTGTTCGAAAATTGTTAATTTTGATAATTCGCGTACAAATATGAATTAATTTATACTTGATTTATGTTTTCGATATTCGTCGTACCCGATATTCGATTATGAAATCGATATCGAGTATTCGGAATGATTTTTAGAAAAGGGTTTTGTAAAAAAGAATTTGAACGAAAAAAAGATGTAACGATTTTTAATATCGTCGAGATTTTAATATAATTCTTTTCGATACAATATTCGATTATAGAAAATCGATATCATATTTTTAAGAATGTTGTTGTATGAAAATAGTTTATATAGTATCGATATTAGAAAATAAAATAAACGATGACCGACCCATAAAAAATAAGACGGACGAGGAGGAAGAGAGAAGAAGAAGAGAAATCGGGTTTTGTTACACCCTCAACCTACATGCTTCTGTTTACTCGGATCGGGGCTCGTCGGGACGTGGCTTAGGCACAAGAGCGTCGAGTGGATGTCGGTGAGTTATGGTGGTTCGGTTTGGGCGTGACGTGTGTAGGGTGTCGGGTATCGGGGCGGTTTCCTTCGGGTTTGTAATATCGGTTTCTCGATGCTAAATTTTATGTGTGTGTATGGGAATAATTGATGTTGTAGATGATTGATGATTGATAATGAATGTAGATTGCAGATGCTAATTGATGTCTAGTCTAAAAGTGTGTGTGCAAGGGGCTATTTATAGGGAATTCCCGACCTTGGCTAGGAGAGTTTGAACTACCGCTAGAGATAGGAAATATAGGAAGCTGTAAGGCATGAGAATTCCGCTTTCTTGTCAAGGAAGAAAGGGAACACGGCTGGTTTGTGCTGCCTGGCCGAGTATTTGCACTCGATCGGGTGTCTGAATCGGTTTTCGGATAGGATTCCTACTTGAGATCGAATTCCATCCTTAAACGAAATTGTTTATTATTTTGTGAAGCTGATTTTTCGTAGGATTGGAGTATGAATCAGCCGTGTGAGGTGTCACGGCTGACTCACGTGTCTCGGGAAAATCTTTGACCGAGTTTTGACTCGGTCGTTAAAAGACGGTTTTACCCCTGGTGTCGGAATCGACCCAAATTAGTCTTATTTGACTCGAAACGACCCACTGGGCCTGATTTTGAGGTTGGTTTTGTGAGATATGTACTCCATAATGAGCCCAAGCCAAATGCCAATGATTTTGAGCCCGTTTCTGAGTATTTAAAGCACGTTAGCGTCCGATCATCATCGGGTGTTTGTCGGAAACTGCTATAGACACCTGGCGGTCAAAATGTAGGTGTCTACAGAGCCCCCACTCTGACTGAGGCTTGGACAAGGCGAAAGTCAGAGTAGCTACCAGGCCAATCAAAGATTAAGACCTGGCAGACTTCCGGCCGGGTCGTTTAAGGTCCGCTAGACCTGCGTGAAGGACCCACCGGCCGAAGACTAGCAATGTACCTGAGTTTGACGATGATAACTCTGTGGGGAACCGGACTTGTCGTATAAGCCTAGGCCGCTGGGGAGTTATGTGAATTGCGCGGTCTTGAATTGTACCTGTATAAGTTACATAAAATTTTGCATGCAACGTGTAGGTGAAACAATTATGACTCGCGCTGGGGAATAAAAAATGATTTTTGCTTAGTTTTGAAATCGAAGTCCTGAAAACAGCTTACGTGCTAGGAAATAGGTTTTCAAAACTGAAATGGGTAGAAAAGAAATTTGCAATTTAAATAGACCGAAATTTGACCTTGTCGAAAAGGGTTTTCTCAAATGGCTAAGTTTTGCAGATTTTAAAAAATGAGAATTTGAAGAGAGAGACCTATCGAAAGACTCGACGCTGGGCGTGACCGGACGAGTTGACAGACACGACTGGACTCTCGAGGGGTTGGACCGTGACTCGGTAGTGGGGTGGGCCACCTAACAAGACTCTTAAGTTGCGCTATTCCGTAGCCTAGACGAGTGGCAACATGGTCGAACATCGAAGTGGGATAGATATGCTATTCGGGGTTGCAGTAGTCTGTAATGAGACTGTTGTAGTCTAGTGCTCTCCTGAATTTTTGATTTTTGGGTACATTTCCAAAGTGGGTATTGCCTAGAGTCCTGACAGATTCTTGTCTTCGACTGAGCCGAGTACTATGACACACTACAGAAAGGAGGCTAGATTTTTTGAATTTATATGGATTTTGTGAGTGGATGGAGGTTTTCTGCCTAAGAGAAGCCCCCAGGACGACAAAGCTAGCTGTTGAGAACATGACGGTGTCGTGACCGGAAGGATGGTGCTTTTTGAATGTGTGTCAATGTGGGTGGTTGTGCCTCTGTTGAAAGGCTGCCTACGTATTCACGTGTAGTGAAATCAAACCATGCCGTAGTTCAGTGTATTGGAAGATATATTATGGTGCCTAGTCTAATAGGACTTTGTGTGTAACTAGCCATAGCGATGATTAGGCTAAGTGTGCTCCCAATGATGTCTTGATCAAAGGGCTAGAATGGTTAGGATATTGATCCTGTGACTGTGAGCGTTCTCCGGGGTAGCCCCCAGGGGTGGTGTGAACTATTTAGGCATGTTCTATGCTGACTACAAGTTGAATTCCCGTGTTTAGGGTTGGTAACTGGTTTGAATGAGAAGAATTGGGATGGGATTTTAACGAGTTCTGCTCTCGGGGATTTTAACGAGTTCTGCTCTCAGGGATTTTAATGAGTTTTGCTCTCAGGGATTTTAACGAGTTTTGCTCTCGTGGATTTTAACGAGTTTTGCTCTCGGGATTGTGTATGATTAGGTAAGGGATTTGACGATTTTTGCTCTCGGGTCTTTGACGAGTTTTGATCTCGGGTTTGCATATGGTGATTGTGAATTCTGTTATGTAAAGGGGAAGTCGAGTGAAATGGCTCGAACTTTGATTGGGATAAGTTTTGATAATGCGGGATCTGGTTTCCGTGTCTGGCCCTAATGGTTAGGGGTATCCTATGGAGCTTGAATCCTCAAAATTCCGGGCTGTCTTTAGCCTGGGTCTCGGGAAGGTCTTGAGGGTTGTAATGTGGGAAGGCTAAATGTGGTGTTAGTTGACCAGCTTGATTGTTTCTCCCTTATTGGATGGTATGAGTATTGATCTTGAGTGGACCGTTGACCACGGTTATGGGCATTTGGATATTTTTTGTTGGTTGACCTCTTAGCCCTGGTCATGGGATCTTCATTTGTGTTGACCGTTCTGGTCGTGGATGCTCTTTTTTTATGATGGCCTGCTTTTTTGTTTTGGCCTTTTGCTTTTTTTTCCTTTTTCATGGACTTTCGATTTCTTTTTTTTTTGTCCAGTTTTTTGTCTTTTTTCTGTTGGTCAGACTAACACCGTGGGTAGGTATGGTTGATCTTGTCGGAAGGGTGTTTATTGTGGGAAATGGGCTTGCCTCCCGTCTTGAACCCAAACTAGGAGACTACCTAGATTCGTCATTTGATTCGATACCGCTCCTGCTAAGTGTAGTTTTGTGGCTTCCTATGTCAGACATGGAACAGGTAAAGGAAAATACGGGTCTCGATTTCCTGCAGTCATTATAGATGTGCCTATAGTCACGTGCATGTGCTCACAGTGTATGATGGTGTTTATCATGTTCTCGGAAACACATAATGAAAGTATATATGAGGAATAGAAAAGCTGATTTTATTGAATTTTGAAAAAGATGACAGAATGCAAAAGACTCTGACTCTGATTTGGAAATGAGGATGTAGGGTATCCTAGACTCGGACTCAAACTTAGACTCGAATCCAATTCGGACTTTCGGATGTTCGGTTGGTTGTTTTTTTTTTGGTAAGGTCTTCGACAGGTGCCACGACTCGTCTGAACTCGGTTTTGCGCAAATGCAAGAGAAGGAGTTAAACTAGACACGGCCCGGGGTGACGGGAATGACTAAGATTCATGGACCGGGATACTCGAACGTTGACCTGGACGAGGTAACGACCCTGGCTTGGACTTGACGATGAGACTCAAGCTGCACGAGGGTGAGTCCGAAAATGGGGCGACCATGTTTGACTCGGGTTAGACTCTCCTAAGACAAATGTGTAGGGTGCGATTCTCGGGGTGACTGTGATTAATCGTTCCGTCGGGGAATAGCCCCCAAGTGAGACTAAGGACTCAGATAGGACTCAGATGGTGTGGCATCTAAGTGGTTCGAAAGTGGGGTACGTGAGACACGTGTAAGACATGACCCTTAGAGCAATCGTGATTGACCGCTCTGATGAATGGTAGTCCCCAAGTGGGATCGAATATTTGGTTAAGACTCGAGTGTCGGACGAGTGACCCTTAGACGTAAGGGTCACAAACCTTTTGTTATAGGGCTATGCCTTGTAAGAGGTCGACTCGGAAAAGACTCCTAGACGGGTGACTTGTGAAAGGTGGGCCTCCTTTAGGATCCAACTGTGTGGGCTGGGCCTTGTTCGAAAGGAGGTTCACGTGAGACATTCCCCAGACTTCTAGACTAGATTGTGTAGACGGGCCGACCCTTGTAGGAGTATGTCCTACGTAGGTGGGCCTTGCCTTAGTCTAATAAGGCGGACTGGGATAGGGAGGAAATCCGTGATATAAGATCGACGGAGTTTCGACGCTAGAAGACCTTGACGATTTATGACACGACCCGACACTGCTAAATACGGGAAGTCCTAAAAAGAGGAAGGTTTTGAAATTGATTTTTGAAAGCCCAAGTAAAATCGGGGAGAGGAGCCCGGCCCCTTTTTTTTCGAAAAAGAAAACGGAAAGGCGGACCGGGGAGCGGGTTTGAAAGTTCGAAAATATTTTCGAGTTTTGAAATGGGCATAATACCGGCTAAAAATAGACTATTTTGAGTAAAATCGTGGATCCTAAATTCGGTATATGTCCCGGGTTTTGAAAATTGGATATTTTGAAAAGGGATGTAATTTTGAAAAAGACGGTTTTTTGAAAAGGCGACTTGTAAATCAGGTAGCACGTAGTCATGGAAGCAGTATAACGATGCCATGTATGCTCTAATTCTAAGTCTCGGTCAGTCTGAAAGGGTCTATACCAGTGTACACAGCCTATCGAGAATCGGGGCGGACTTCCTAAGTCGAGTTGAGCTTAGAACATGCCGTAAAACCCATACGAATCGGCTAATGAACACCTTCGACATATCCAATTTGGACTACATCGATAGTATAGTGGGACGTCGGTCACCAGTACCGGCCAGGGAAAATATGGGGTTATGCATGAACCGTAAAACTAAAACGCGTATTGTACTAGTCAAACGATTTCTATTCGAGTCTCACCCTGAGGATGCTGAAGGTCAGTAACGTATCAGCTAATCCCCAGCGGAGTCGCCAAATTGTGGACATGACATAGGTCCACCCCGACGCGGCCACGCGCGGGTTTGGGGAGGCGAATGAATCTCCATGAGATGGTCAAATGGAAATTTAAATCGAAGTCGGAGTCGCCACCGAATTTTATGGTTATTCGGAACCGTTCGAGCCCACTCTATGTCGTAGTGGGCCGTATACAAAATACGGCCCATTTCCGATGTCAGAGTTTATTGGGCTCGTCCCTTTGCATATCGATATAGATGCCGACTTGAGCGGTTAATCGTATATTGAATGACTCTCGTTGCCAATGGATTCGGACATCCGGAAACCACGGTTCTGAGTAAGGGGTGAGGGTACGTGTTGGGAAGTTCACTAAGAACACCCAACCCCGCCCGCACATTAGCGGCCTCTACTAGGATATCGTTTGATTTTTTAATACGCGTGTTAGTAATACGATGAATGATATGCAAACATTGTTTTTCCTAAACATGCAAGGAATTGAATGGGTTGCTAAGTCGGTTTAATGCAACTAAAATTAACGTCAAAGTTGAATTTAGCATGTGAAATTCGTTTTAGTATAATAAAACAAATAATGAGAAAAAGATATGAATTTGCTACAAAAGATGAACAAACGAGTTAGTATCGATTTGTAAATATTATAGCAAATAAATATATGAAATCGAGAAAATAAATATTAATCGAAATCTGAAAAATATCGCTAAAACGCTGTTTTGTATAAAAAATGAAGTTCGAAAAAATAATAAAAAAAACGAGAAAGGCGCGTCGTGGCAGCTGGCCGCGCGGCTCGCCCGGGATGTCGGCGAGTCACGTGTCAGGCTGATTTCGAAAGCGGTTTTTTGAAAATTTGATGCTTTTATTAAATCGCGTACGAATATTGCATAATTCGTACTCGACTTAATTTTTTCGATATTCGTTATATTCGATAATTGACTACGAAATCAATATCAAATACTTCGAATAGTTTTAGAAAAGATATAAATTTTGAAATCGTTTCGTAGAATAATAAAATAAAACGAACGAAAAAAAAAACTAAAAGAGGACTCGGGTTTGAGGCCCGTGCGCGTGTCGCCTAGGTGGGGCGCGACTCGCGTGGGGGTTTGTCCCGGTTTTGCTCGTTGTTCGAAAATTGTTAATTTTGATAATTCGCGTACAAATATGAATTAATTTATACTCGATTTATGTTTTCGATATTCGTCGTACCCGATATTCGATTATGAAATCGATATCGAGTATTCGGAATGATTTTTAGAAAAGGGTTTTGTAAAAAAGAATTTGAACGAAAAAAAAGATGTAACGATTTTTAATATCGTCGAGATTTTAATATAATTCTTTTCGACACAATATTCGATTATAGAAAATCGATATCATATTTTTAAGAATGTTGTTGTATGAAAATAGTTTTTAATAGTATCGATATTAGAAAATAAAATAAACGACGACCGACCCATAAAAAATAAGACGGACGAGGAGGAAGAGAGAAGAAGAAGAGAAATCGGGTTTTGTTACACCCTCAACCTACATGCTTCTGTTTACTCGGATCGGGGCTCGTCGGGACGTGGCTTAGGCACAAGAGCGTCGAGTGGATGTCGGTGAGTTATGGTGGTTCGGTCTGGGCGTGACGTGTGAAGGGTGTCGGGTATCGGGCCGGTTTCCTTCGGGTTTGTAATATCGGTTTCTCGATGCTAAATTTTATGTGTGTGTGGGAATAATTGATGTTGTAGATGATTGATGATTGATAATGAATGTAGATTGCAGATGCTAATTGATGTCTAGTCTAAAAGTGTGTGTGCAAGGGGCTATTTATAGGGAATTCCCGACCTTGGTTAGGAGAGTTTGAACTACCGCTAGAGATAGGAAATATAGGAAGCTGTAAGGCATGAGAATTCCGCTTTCTTGTCAAGGAAGAAAGGGAACACGGCTGGTTTGTGCTGCCTGGCCGAGTATTTGCACTCGGTCGGGTGTCTGAATCGGTTTTCGGATAGGATTCCTACTTGAGATCGAATTCCATCCTTAAACGGAATTGTTTATTATTTTGTGAAGCTGATTTTTCGTAGGATTGGAGTATGAATCAGCCGTGTGAGGTGTCACGGATGACTCACGTGTCTCGGGAAAATCTTTGACCGGGTCTTGACTCGGTCGTTAAAAGATGGTTTTACCCCTGGTGTCGGAATCGACCCAAATTAGTCTTATTTGACTCGAAACGACCCACTGGGCCTGATTTTGAGGTTGGTTTTGTGAGATATGTACTCCATAATGAGCCCAAGCCAAATGCCAATGATTTTGAGCCCGTTTCTGAGTATTTAAAGCACGTTAGCGTCCGATCATCATCGGGTGTTTAGCCGGTATTATGCCCATTTCAAAACTCGAAAATATTTTCGAACTTTCAAACCCGCTCCCCGGTCCGCCTTTCCGTTTTCTTTTTCGAAAAAAAAAGGGGTCGGGCTCCTCTCCCCGATTTTACTCGGGCTTTCAAAAATCAATTTTAAAACCTTCCTCTTTTTAGGACTTCCCGTATTTAGCAGTGTCGGGTCGTGTCATAAATCGTCAAGGTCTTCTAGCGTCGAAACTCCGTCGATCTTATATCACGGATTTCCTCCCTATCCCAGTCCGCCTTATTAGACTAAGGCAAGGCCCACCTACGTAGGACATACTCCTACAAGGGTCGGCCCGTCTACACAATCGAGTCTAGAAGTCTTGGGAATGTCTCACGTGAACCTCCTTTCAAACAAGGCCCAGCCCACACAGTTGGATCCTAAAGGAGGCCCACCTTTCACAAGTCACCCGTCTAGGAGTCTTTTCCGAGTCGACCTCTTACAAGGCATAGCCCTATAACAAAAGGTTTGTGACCCTTACGTCTAAGGGTCACTCGTCCGACACTCGAGTCTTAACCAAATATTCGATCCCACTTGGGGACTACCATTCATCAGAGCGGTCAATCACGATTGCTCTAAGGGTCATGTCTTACACGTGTCTCACGTACCCCACTTTCGAGCCACTTAGATGCCACACCATCTGAGTCCTATCTGAGTCCTTAGTCTCACTTGGGGGCTATTCCCCGACGGAACGATTAATCACAGTCACCCCGAGAATCGCACCCTACACATTTGTCTTAGGAGAGTCTAACCCGAGTCAAACATGGTCGCCCCATTTTCGGATTCACCCTCGTGCAGCTTGAGTCTCATCGTCAAGTCCAAGCCAGGGTCGTTACCTCGTCCAGGTCAACGTTCGAGTATCCCGGTCCATGAATCTTAGTCATTCCCGTCACCCCGGGCCGTGTCTAGTTTAACTCCTTCTCTTACATTTGCGCAAAACCGAGTTCAGACGAGTCGTGGCACCTGTCGAAGACCTTACCAAAAAAAAAAACAACCAACCGAACATCCGAAAGTCCGAATTGGATTCGAGTCTAAGTTTGAGTCCGAGTCTAGGACACCCTACATCCTCATTTCCAAATCAGAGTCAGAGTCTTTTGCATTCTGTCATCTTTTTCAAAATTCAATAAAATCAGCTTTTCTATTCCTCATATATACTTTCATTATGTGTTTCCGAGAACATGATAAACACCATCATACACTGTGAGCACATGCACGTGACTATAGGCACATCTATAATGACTGCAGGAAATCGAGACCCGTATTTTCCTTTACCTGTTCCATGTCTGACATAGGAAGCCACAAAACTACACTTAGCAGGAGCGGTATCGAATCAAATGACGAATCTAGGTAGTCTCCTAGTTTGGGTTCAAGACGGGAGGCAAGCCCATTTCCCACAATAAACACCCTTCCGACAAGATCAACCATACCTACCCACGGTGTTAGTCTGACCAACAGAAAAAAGACAAAAAACTGGACAAAAAAAAAGAAATCGAAAGTCCATGAAAAAGGAAAAAAAGCAAAAGGCCAAAACAAAAAAGCAGGCCATCATAAAAAAAGAGCATCCACGACCAGAACGGTCAACACAAATGAAGATCCCATGACCAGGGCTAAGAGGTCAACCAACAAAAAATATCCAAATGCCCATAACCGTGGTCAACGGTCCACTCAAGATCAATACTCATACCATCCAATAAGGGAGAAACAATCAAGCTGGTCAACTAACACCACATTTAGCCTTCCCACATTACAACCCTCAAGACCTTCCCGAGACCCAGGCTAAAGACAGCCCGGAATTTTGAGGATTCAAGCTCCATAGGATACCCCTAACCATTAGGGCCAGACACGGAAACCAGATCCCGCATTATCAAAACTTATCCCAATCAAAGTTCGAGCCATTTCACTCGACTTCCCCTTTACATAACAGAATTCACAATCACCATATGCAAACCCGAGATCAAAACTCGTCAAAGACCCGAGAGCAAAACTCGTCAAATCCCTTACCTAATCATACACAATCCCGAGAGCAAAACTCGTTAAAATCCACGAGAGCAAAACTCGTTAAAATCCCTGAGAGCAAAACTCATTAAAATCCCTGAGAGCAGAACTCGTTAAAATCCCCGAGAGCAGAACTCGTTAAAATCCCACCCCAATTCTTCTCATTCAAACCAGTTACCAACCCCAAACACGGGAATTCAACTTGTAGTCAGCATAGAACATGCCTAAATAGTTCACACCACCCCTGGGGGCTACCCCGGAGAACGCTCACAGTCACAGGATCAATATCCTAACCATTCTAGCCCTTTGATCAAGACATCATTGGGAGCACACTTAGCCTAATCATCGCTATGGCTAGTTACACACAAAGTCCTATTAGACTAGGCACCATAATATATCTTCCAATACACTGAACTACGGCATGGTTTGATTTCACTACACGTGAATACGTAGGCAGCCTTTCAACAGAGGAACAACCACCCACATTGACACACATTCAAAAAGCACCATCCTTCCGGCCACGACACCGTCATGTTCTCAACAGCTAGCTTTGTCGTCCTGGGGGCTTCTCTTAGGCAGAAAACCTCCATCCACTCACAAAATCCATATAAATTCAAAAAATCTAGCCTCCTTTCTGTAGTGTGTCATAGTACTCGGCTCAGTCGAAGACAAGAATCTGTCAGGACTCGAGGCAATACCCACTTTGGAAATGTACCCAAAATTCAAAAATTCAGGAGAGCACTAGACTACAACAGTCTCATTACAGACTACTGCAACCCCGAATATCATATCTATCCCACTTCGATGTTCGACCATGTTGCCACTCGACTAAGCTACGGAATAGCGCAACTTAAGAGTCTTGTTAGGTAGCCCACCCCCCTACCGAGTCACGGTCCAACCCCTCGAGAGTCCAGTCGTGTCTGTCAACTCGTCCGGTCACGCCCAGCGTCGAGTCTGTCGATAGGTCTCTCTCTTCAAATTCTCATTTTTTAAAATCTGCAAAACTTAGCCATTTGAGAAAACCCTTTTCGACAAGGTCAAATTTCGGTCTATTTAAATTGCAAATTTCTTTTCTACCCATTTCAGTTTTGAAAACCTATTTCCTAGCACGTAAGCTGTTTTCAGGACTTCGATTTCAAAACTAAGCAAAAATCATTTTTTATTCCCCAGCGCGAGTCATAATTGTTTCACCTACACGTTGCATGCAAAATTTTATGTAACTTATACAGGTACAATTCAAGACCGCGCAATTTACATAACTCCCCAGCGGCCTAGGCTTATACGACAAGTCCGGTTCCCCACAGAGTTATCATCGTCAAACTCAGGTACATTGCTAGTCTTCGGCCGGCGGGTCCTTCACGCAGGTCTAGCGGACCTTAAACGACCCGACCGGAAGTCTGCCAGGTCTTAATCTTTGATTGGCCTGGTAGCTACTCTGACTTTCGCCTTGTCCAAGCCTCAATCAGAGTGGGGGCTCTGTAGACACCTACATTTTGACCGCCAGGTGTCTATAGCAGTTTCCGACAAACACCCGATGATGATCGGACGCTAACGTGCTTTAAATACTCAGAAACGGGCTCAAAATCATTGGCATTTGGCTTGGGCTCATTATGGAGTACATATCTCACAAAACCAACCTCAAAATCAGGCCCAGTGGGTCGTTTCGAGTCAAATAAGACTAATTTGGGTCGATTCCGACACCAGGGGTAAAACCGTCTTTTAACGACCGAGTCAAAACCCGGTCAAAGATTTTCCCGAGACACGTGAGTCAGCCGTGACACCTCACATGGCTGATTCATACTCCAATCCTACGAAAAATCAGCTTCACAAAATAATAAACAATTCCGTTTAAGGATGGAATTCGATCTCAAGTAGGAATCCTATCCGAAAACCGATTCAGACACCCGACCGAGTGCAAATACTCGGCCAGGCAGCACAAACCAGCCGTGTTCCCTTTCTTCCTTGACAAGAAAGCGGAATTCTCATGCCTTACAGCTTCCTATATTTCCTATCTCTAGCGGTAGTTCAAACTCTCCTAGCCAAGGTCGGGAATTCCCTATAAATAGCCCCTTGCACACACACTTTTAGACTAGACATCAGTTAGCATCTGCAATCTACGTTCATTATCAATCATCAATCATCTACAACATCAATTATTCCCATACACACACATAAAATTTAGCATCGAGAAACCGATATTACAAACCCGAAGGAAACCGGCCCGATACCCGACACCCTTCACACGTCACGCCCAAACCGAACCACCATAACTCACCGACATCCACTCGACGCTCTTGTGCCTAAGCCACGTCCCGACGAGCCCCGATCCGAGTAAACAGAAGCATGTAGGTTGAGGGTGTAACAAAACCCGATTTCTCTTCTTCTTCCTCTTCCTCCTCGTCCGTCTTATTTTTTATGGGTCGGTCGTCGTTTATTTTATTTTCTAATATCGATACTATTAAAAACTATTTTCATACAACAACATTCTTGAAAATATGATATCGATTTTCTATAATCGAATATTGTATCGAAAAGAATTATATCAAAATCTCGACGATATTAAAAATCGTTACATCTTTTTTTTTCGTTCAAATTCTTTTTTACAAAACCCTTTTCTAAAAATCATTCCGAATACTCGATATCGATTTCATAATCGAATATCGGGTACGACGAATATCGAAAACATAAATCGAGTATAAATTAATTCATATTTGTACGCGAATTATCAAAATTAACAATTTTCGAACAACGAGCAAAACCGGGACAGACCCGCACGCGAGTGGCGCCCCACCTAGGCGACTCGCGCACGGGCCTCAAACCCGAGTCCTCTTTTAGTTTTTTTTTCGTTCATTTTATTTTATTATTCTACGAAACGATTTCAAAATTTATATCTTTTCTAAAACTATTCGAAGTATTTGATATTGATTTCGTAGTCAATTATCGAATATAACGAATATCGAAAATATTAAGTCGAGTACGAATTATGCAATATTCGTACGCGATTTAATAAAAGCATCGAATTTTCAAAAAACCGCTTTCGAAATCAGCCCCACACGCGACTCGCCGACATCCCGGGCGAGCCGCGCGGCCAGCTGTCACGACGCGCCTTTCTCGTTTTTTTTTATTATTTTTTCGAACTTCGTTTTTTATACAAAACAGCGTTTTAGCGATATTTTTCAGATTTCGATTAATATTTATTTTCTCGATTTCATATATTTATTTGCTATATTATTTACAAATCGATACTAACTCGTTTGTTCATCTTTTGTAGCAAATTCATATCTTTTTCTCATTATTTGTTTTATTATACTAAAACGAATTTCACATGCTAAATTCAACTTTGACGTTAATTTTAGTTGCATTAAACCGACTTAGCAACCCATTCAATTCCTCGCATGTTTAGGAAAAACAATGTTTGCATATCATTCATCGTATTACTAACACGCGTATTAAAAAATCAAACGATATCCTAGTAGAGGCCGCTAATGTGCGGGCGGGGTTGGGTGTTCTTAGTGAACTTCCCAACACGTACCCTCACCCCTTACTCAGAACCGTGGTTTCCGGATGTCCGAATCCATTGGCAACGAGAGTCATTCAATATACGATTAACCGCTCAAGTCGGCATCGGTATCGATATGCAAAGGGACGAGCCCAATAAACTCTGACATCGGAACTGGGCCGTATTTTGTATACGGCCCACTACGACATAGAGTGGGCTCGAACGGTTCCGAATTACCATAAAATTCGGTGGCGACTCCAACTTCGATTTAAATTTCCATTTGACCATCTCATGGAGATTCATTCGCCTCCCCAAACCCGCGCGTGGCCGCGTCGGGGTGGACCTATGTCATGTCCACAATTTGGCGACTCCGCTGGGGATAGCTGATACGTTACTGACCTTCAGCATCCTCAGGGTGAGACTCGAATAGAAATCGTTTCACTAGTACAATACGCGTTTTAGTTTTACGGTTCATGCATAACCCCATATTTTCCCGGGCCGGTACTGGTGACCGACGTCCCACTATACTATCGATGTAGTCCAAATTGGATATGTCGAAGGTGTCCATTAGCCGATTCGTATGGGTTTTACGGCATGTTCTAAGCTCAACTCGACTTAGGAAGTCCGCCCCGATTCTCGATAGGCTGTGTACACTTGTATAGACCCTTTCAGACTGACCGAGACTTAGAATTAGAGCATACATGGCGTCGTTATACTGCTTCCATGACTACGTGCTACCTGATTTACAAGTCGCCTTTTCAAAAAACCGTCTTTTTCAAAATTACATCCCTTTTCAAAATATCCAATTTTCAAAACCCGGGACATATACCGAATTTAGGATCCACGATTTTACTCAAAATAGTCTATTTTTAGCCGGTATTATGCCCATTTCAAAACTCGAAAATATTTTCGAACTTTCAAACCCGCTCCCCGGTCCGCCTTTCCGTTTTCTTTTTCGAAAAAAAAGGGGGCCGGGCTCCTCTCCCCGATTTTACTCGGGCTTTCAAAAATCAATTTCAAAACCTTCCTCTTTTTAGGACTTCCCGTATTTAGCAGTGTCGGGTCGTGTCATAAATCGTCAAGGTCTTCTAGCGTCGAAACTCCGTCGATCTTATATCACGGATTTCCTCCCTATCCCAGTCCGCCTTATTAGACTAAGGCAAGGCCCACCTACGTAGGACATACTCCTACAAGGGTCGGCCCGTCTACACAATCGAGTCTAGAAGTCTTGGGAATGTCTCACGTGAACCTCCTTTCGAACAAGGCCCAACCCACACAGTTGGATCCTAAAGGAGGCCCACCTTTCACAAGTCACCCGTCTAGGAGTCTTTTCCGAGTCGACCTCTTACAAGGCATAGCCCTATAACAAAAGGTTTGTGACCCTTACGTCTAAGGGTCACTCGTCCGACACTCGAGTCTTAACCAAATATTCGATCCCACTTGGGGACTACCATTCATCAGAGCGGTCAATCACGATTGCTCTAAGGGTCATGTCTTACACGTGTCTCACGTACCCCACTTTCGAGCCACTTAGATGCCACACCATCTGAGTCCTATCTGAGTCCTTAGTCTCACTTGGGGGCTATTCCCCGACGGAACGATTAATCACAGTCACCCCGAGAATCGCACCCTACACATTTGTCTTAGGAGAGTCTAACCCGAGTCAAACATGGTCGCCCCATTTTCGGATTCACCCTCGTGCAGCTTGAGTCTCATCGTCAAGTCCAAGCCAGGGTCGTTACCTCGTCCAGGTCAACGTTCGAGTATCCCGGTCCATGAATCTTAGTCATTCCCGTCACCCCGGGCCGTGTCTAGTTTAACTCCTTCTCTTGCATTTGCGCAAAACCGAGTTCAGACGAGTCGTGGCACCTGTCGAAGGCCTTACCAAAAAAAAACAACCAACCGAACATCCGAAAGTCCGAATTGGATTCGAGTCTAAGTTTGAGTCCGAGTCTAGGATACCCTACATCCTCATTTCCAAATCAGAGTCAGAGTCTTTTGCATTCTGTCATCTTTTTCAAAATTCAATAAAATCAGCTTTTCTATTCCTCATATATACTTTCATTATGTGTTTCCGAGAACATGATAAACACCATCATACACTGTGAGCACATGCACGTGACTATAGGCACATCTATAATGACTGCAGGAAATCGAGACCCGTATTTTCCTTTACCTGTTCCATGTCTGACATAGGAAGCCATAAAACTACACTTAGCAGGAGCGGTATCGAATCAAATGACGAATCTAGGTAGTCTCCTAGTTTGGGTTCAAGACGGGAGGCAAGCCCATTTCCCACAATAAACACCCTTCCGACAAGATCAACCATACCTACCCACGGTGTTAGTCTGACCAACAGAAAAAAGACAAAAAACTGGACAAAAAAAAAAGAAATCGAAAGTCCATGAAAAAGGAAAAAAAAGCAAAAGGCCAAAACAAAAAAGCAGGCCATCATAAAAAAAGAGCATCCACGACCAGAACGGTCAACACAAATGAAGATCCCATGACCAGGGCTAAGAGGTCAACCAACAAAAAATATCCAAATGCCCATAACCGTGGTCAACGGTCCACTCAAGATCAATACTCATACCATCCAATAAGGGAGAAACAATCAAGCTGGTCAACTAACACCACATTTAGCCTTCCCACATTACAACCCTCAAGACCTTCCCGAGACCCAGGCTAAAGACAGCCCGGAATTTTGAGGATTCAAGCTCCATAGGATACCCCTAACCATTAGGGCCAGACATGGAAACCAGATCCCGCATTATCAAAACCTATCCCAATCAAAGTTCGAGCCATTTTACTCGACTTCCCCTTTACATAACAGAATTCACAATCACCATATGCAAACCCGAGATCAAAACTCGTCAAAGACCCGAGAGCAAAACTCGTCAAATCCCTTACCTAATCATACACAATCCCGAGAGCAAAACTCGTTAAAATCCACGAGAGCAAAACTCGTTAAAATCCCTGAGAGCAAAACTCGTTAAAAAATCCCTGAGAGCAGAACTCGTTAAAATCCCCGAGAGCAGAACTCGTTAAAATCCCATCCCAATTCTTCTCATTCAAACCAGTTACCAACCCCAAACACGGGAATTCAACTTGTAGTCAGCATAGAACATGCCTAAATAGTTCACACCACCCTGGGGGCTACCCCGGAGAACGCTCACAATCACAGGATCAATATCCTAACCATTCTAGCCCTTTGATCAAGACATCATTGGGAGCACACTTAGCCTAATCATCGCTATGGCTAGTTACACACAAAGTCCTATTAGACTAGGCACCATAATATATCTTCCAATACACTGAACTACGGCATGATTTGATTTCACTACACGTGAATACGTAGGCAGCCTTTCAACAGAGGCACAACCACCCACATTGACACACATTCAAAAAGCACCATCCTTCCGGTCACGACACCGTCATGTTCTCAACAGCTAGCTTTGTCGTCCTGGGGGCTTCTCTTAGGCAGAAAACCTCCATCCACTCACAAAATCCATATAAATTCAAAAAATCTAGCCTCCTTTCTGTAGTGTGTCATAGTACTCGGCTCAGTCGAAGACAAGAATCTGTCAGGACTCGAGGCAATACCCACTTTGGAAATGTACCCAAAATTCAAAAATTCAGGAGAGCACTAGACTACAACAGTCTCATTACAGACTACTGCAACCCCGAATAGCATATCTATCCCACTTCGATGTTCGGCCATGTTGCCACTCGTCTAGGCTACGGAATAACGCAACTTAAGAGTCTTGTTAGGTGGCCCACCCCCCTACCGAGTCACGGTCCAACCCCTCGAGAGTCCAGTCGTGTCTGTCAACTCGTCCGGTCACGCCCAGCGTCGAGTCTGTCGATAGGTCTCTCTCTTCAAATTCTCATTTTTTAAAATCTGCAAAACTTAGCCATTTGAGAAAACCCTTTTCGACAAGGTCAAATTTCGGTCTATTTAAATTGCAAATTTCTTTTCTACCCATTTCAGTTTTGAAAACCTATTTCCTAGCACGTAAGCTGTTTTCAGGACTTCGATTTCAAAACTAAGCAAAAATCATTTTTTATTCCCCAGCGCGAGTCATAATTGTTTCACCTACACGTTGCATGCAAAATTTTATGTAACTTATACAGGTACAATTCAAGACCGCGCAATTCACATAACTCCCCAGCGGCCTAGTCTTATACGACAAGTCCGGTTCCCCACAGAGTTATCATCGTCAAACTCAGGTACATTGCTAGTCTTCGGCCGGCGGGTCCTTCACGCAGGTCTAGCGGACCTTAAACGACCCGACCGGAAGTCTGCCAGGTCTTAATCTTTGATTGGCCTGGTAGCTACTCTGACTTTCGCCTTGTCCAAGCCTCAATCAGAGTGGGGGCTCTGTAGACACCTACATTTTGACCGCCAGGTGTCTATAGCAGTTTCCGACAAACACCCGATGATGATCGGACGCTAACGTGCTTTAAATACTCAGAAACGGGCTCAAAATCATTGGCATTTGGCTTGGGCTCATTATGGAGTACATATCTCACAAAACCAACCTCAAAATCAGGCCCAGTGGGTCGTTTCGAGTCAAATAAGACTAATTTGGGTCGATTCCGACACCAGGGGTAAAACCGTCTTTTAACGACCGAGTCAAAACCCGGTCAAAGATTTTCCCGAGACACGTGAGTCAGCCGTGACACCTCACACGGCTGATTCATACTCCAATCCTACGAAAAATCAGCTTCACAAAATAATAAACAATTCCGTTTAAGGATGGAATTCGATCTCAAGTAGGAATCCTATCCGAAAACCGATTCAGACACCCGACCGAGTGCAAATACTCGGCCAGGCAGCACAAACCAGCCGTGTTCCCTTTCTTCCTTGACAAGAAAGCGGAATTCTCATGCCTTACAGCTTCCTATATTTTCTATCTCTAGCGGTAGTTCAAACTCTCCTAGCCAAGGTCGGGAATTCCCTATAAATAGCCCCTTGCACACATACTTTTAGACTAGACATCAATTAGCATCTGCAATCTACGTTCATTATCAATCATCAATCATCTACAACATCAATTATTCCCATACACACACATAAAATTTAGCATCGAGAAACCGATATTACAAACCCGAAGGAAACCGGCCCGATACCCGACACCCTTCACACGTCACGCCCAAACCGAACCACCATAACTCACCGACATCCACTCGACGCTCTTGTGCCTAAGCCACGTCCCGACGAGCCCCGATCCGAGTAAACAGAAGCATGTAGGTTGAGGGTGTAACAAAACCCGATTTCTCTTCTTCTTCTCTCTTCCTCCTCGTCCGTCTTATTTTTTATGGGTCGGTCGTCGTTTATTTTATTTTCTAATATCGATACTATTAAAAACTATTTTCATACAACAACATTCTTAAAATATGATATCGATTTTCTATAATCGAATATTGTATCGAAAAGAATTATATCAAAATCTCGACGATATTAAAAATCGTTACATCTTTTTTTTCGTTCAAATTCTTTTTTACAAAACCCTTTTCTAAAAATCATTCCGAATACTCGATATCGATTTCATAATCGAATATCGGGTACGACGAATATCGAAAACATAAATCGAGTATAAATTAATTCATATTTGTACGCGAATTATCAAAATTAACAATTTTCGAACAACGAGCAAAACCGGGACAGACCCGCACGCGAGTCGCGCCCCACCTAGGCGACTCGCGCACGGGCCTCAAACCCGAGTCCTCTTTTAGTTTTTTTTTCGTTCATTTTATTTTATTATTCTAGGAAACGATTTCAAAATTTATATCTTTTCTAAAACTATTCGAAGTATTTGATATTGATTTCGTAGTCAATTATCGAATATAACGAATATCGAAAATATTAAGTCGAGTACGAATTATGCAATATTCGTACGCGATTTAATAAAAGCATCGAATTTTCAAAAAACCGCTTTCGAAATCAGCCCGACACGCGACTCGCCGACATCCCGGGCGAGCCGCGCGGCCAGCTGCCACGACGCGCCTTTCTCGTTTTTTTTATTATTTTTTCGAACTTCGTTTTTTATACATAACAGCATTTTAGCGATATTTTTCAGATTTCGATTAATATTTATTTTCTCGATTTCATATATTTATTTGCTATATTATTTACAAATCGATACTAACTCGTTTGTTCATCTTTTGTAGCAAATTCATATCTTTTTCTCATTATTTGTTTTATTATACTAAAACGAATTTCACATGCTAAATTCAACTTTGACGTTAATTTTAGTTGCATTAAACCGACTTAGCAACCCATTCAATTCCTCGCATGTTTAGGAAAAACAATGTTTGCATATCATTCATCGTATTACTAACACGCGTATTAAAAAATCAAACGATATCCTAGTAGAGGCCGCTAATGTGCGGGCGGGGTTGGGTGTTCTTAGTGAACTTCCCAACACGTACCCTCACCCCTTACTCAGAACCGTGGTTTTCGGATGTCCGAATCCATTGGCAACGAGAGTCATTCAATATACGATTAACCGCTCAAGTCGGCATCGGTATCGACATGCAAAGGGACGAGCCCAATAAACTCTGACATCGGAACTGGGCCGTATTTTGTATACGGCCCACTACGACATAGAGTGGGCTCGAACGGTTCCGAATAACCATAAAATTCGGTGGCGACTCCGACTTCGATTTAAATTTCCATTTGACCATCTCATGGAGATTCATTCGCCTCCCCAAACCCGCGCGTGGCCGCGTCGGGGTGGACCTATGTCATGTCCACAATTTGGCGACTCCGCTGGGGATTAGCTGATACGTTACTGACCTTCAGCATCCTCAGGGTGAGACTCGAATAGAAATCGTTTGACTAGTACAATACGCGTTTTAGTTTTACGGTTCATGCATAACCCCATATTTTCCCGGGCCGGTACTGGTGACCGACGCCCCACTATACTATCGATGTAGTCCAAATTGGATATGTCGAAGGTGTCCATTAGCCGATTCGTATGGGTTTTACGGCATGTTCTAAGCTCAACTCGACTTAGGAAGTCCTCCCCGATTCTCGATAGGCTGTGTACACTGGTATAGACCCTTTCAGACTGACCGAGACTTAGAATTAGAGCATACATGGCGTCGTTATACTGCTTCCATGACTACGTGCTACCTGATTTACAAGTCGCCTTTTCAAAACACCGTCTTTTTCAAAATTACATCATCGGGTGTTTAGCGTCCGATCATCATCGGGTGTTTAGCCGGTATTATGCCCATTTCAAAACTCGAAAATATTTTCGAACTTTCAAACCCGCTCCCCGGTCCGCCTTTCCGTTTTCTTTTTCGAAAAAAAAAAGGGGCCGGGCTCCTCTCCCCGATTTTACTCGGGCCTTCAAAAAATCAATTTCAAAACCTTCCTTTTCTTAGGACTTCCCGTATTTAGCAGTGTCGGGTCGTGTCATAAATCGTCAAGGTCTTCTAGCGTCGAAACTCCGTCGATCTTATATCACGGATTTCCTCTCTATCCCAGTCCGCCTTATTAGACTAAGGCAAGGCCCACCTACGTGGGACATACTCCTACAAGGGTCGGCCCGTCTACACAATCGAGTCTAGAAGTTTGGGGAATGTCTCACGTAAACCTCCTTTCGAGCAGGGCCCAGCCCACACAGCTGGATCCTAAAGGAGGCTCACCTCTCACAAGTCATCCGTCTAGATGTCTTTTCCAAGTCATTTCCTCTTTAGTTTCCCTTTTCCTTGCTCGGGATGTACTTTAGTTTTCTACGATTTGGGTTGGTCGGTGATACGTGGTATTCTCACAGACAGGCCGCCTCACACTCGAACCATGACTAAGGACTCAATTGATCAACTGAACACCGCATTGGCCAAGATCCAAGAACAGCTCGACCAAATCAGGGGCGACCAGATCGCCATTGTCACCCGGGTTAGTGCCATAGAACAGGACAAGCCAAAGGGTGAAGATGAAGCTCATGGGCCTTTAGCCCAATTGACTAGCGCAGTCCTCAAACTGCAAAAGCAAGTCCATTTGACGACCCACAACTTGATCCATACGGAGAATGCCCGAACCTATTCTCCCCTGACCGATCAACTGCCTGCCAATCTCAACTTGACAGGCCTCCCAATGTTCGACGGAACCGAAGACCCGATATTACATATCCGGGTCTTCAAGGAGTTTATGGCCCTAAAAGGAGTCAAATCGGACATGTTCAAGCATCTGTTTGCCTCCTCGCTAGAGAAGCACCCAAAAGCTTGGTTCTATAAGCTCGGCGCCAAGAAATACAAAACTTGGGACGATGTCGCAACGGAGTTCGCCCGAAACTATGCGGACAATGCGGAAATCCAGACAACCATGCGTACTCTGGAGGTCATGGCCCAAGAGCCGAAGGAGGGTTTCACCAAATACCTCCAAAGGTGGAGGGCCGAAAGTGTCAAGCTGGTCGACAAGCCTAGCGAAAAAGTATTAGTGGAGGCCTTTGTGAAAAATCTCCTCCCATCTTACCGGATCCATCTCCGGTACGCTATCATACCCAATTTCGCCACCTTAACCGAAATGGGTACGAGAATCGAAGACGACTTAAGGTTAGAGAGCCTAACTAAGGCCTCTACAAAGGGTTATCAAGGAGCCAGTTCATCTTCTGGTAAGCCCGCAACTACAAGTGCGGCCCGAAGCATCTTCGACGAGGTTAATTTGTTAGACACCTCGACCAAAAAGAACACTTCAGCCCGAGTATTCACGGACATAGGGACTACTTATGTCGACGCCTTACAAAGGCTATCTTTTAAAGGCCTAATTCAGCCCATAGGCCCAAAGCTAGAGGTCCCTGTCGAGAAGCGGTCCAAAAGCTACAACGCACAGGCCTATTGCCGCTATCACCAAGGCAACGGGCATGACACCGAAAAATGCTGGAAATTAAAGCATCTCATTCAAGATCTGATCGAGAGTGGGAAGATACCGTTACCCAGCGACAAGCCCAGTAACAAAAACAACCCTCTTGCTACTCACGCCATTTCTACTGGAGAAATAATCGACTGCACTCATCTCATTTCCCATTTCATTCCCCAAATTAACGGGATATGGAAGGACGATGAAGACGATGTTTATCTGACTAAGGGGGAGACTGTCCCCATCACGGCCGAAGAGATCCGGAAGGCCAAAACCAAGGCCCTGGCCGGTACTCATGTCATCACGGCCGGATCTTCAACCCCGGGATCCGCCACTGAGCCCGCCAAGACGGACTCCACACTCGAAGAACCAGACACTAACACGGCCCTAGTCAAGCAACTGAAGAGGGTCCGAACTGATCTTACTATATGGCAGCTTCTGGTTAACTCTCAAGAACATCGGGCAGCACTTACTAAGGCTCTCGATGAGATCAAGGTAGACTCGTCGGTTACCCCCACTGAAATGGTAGCCACTATCCTGCCTCACCTCAAAGGCAAGTTCAAAGGAGAAGGCCCGCTTATCACCTTCTCTGAGTCCGATCTACCACCATTTGGGGCTACCCACAACCTAGCCCTATATATTACGGTGATTTGCCGGGGCAAATATCTACCCATGACCCTAATCGATGACGGGTCAGCTGTAAATGTCCTTCCTTTAAGGACTGCAAGGGCTCTCGGCATTACCGAGACCGACTATCTTCCTCCTGCACAAACTATCCAGGCTTCTGATGGAAGCCCGAAATCAGTTGCCGGGGCTGTCAGACTAACCATCATAACCGACCCAATCGAAAAAGAACTAGAATTTCAAGTGATCGATGTCACCTCATCGTTCAATCTGCTACTTGGAAGGCCTTGGATCCACGCAGTCAAGGCCGTATCCTCCACTCTTCATAGAAAGGTCAAGTTACCTTTATAAGACGGGGTCATCACACTTGAAGCTACTCCAATAGCCGTGTCAAGCTGCAACACGGGAGGTTCAATCGACCCGCGAGGATTCAATTTCGTGGGAATGATCGATGAAGAATATCTTTTTAGGCCCTATTTCAAAACCAGCATCGACAAAATGCTGCAGAACTTGGGTTACTTACCGGGGGCTACTTCAAGGCCTGGTCTCCCGGCAGGCAAGATCATCGATGTCTTAAATAATGAAGAGCCGAAATTCGGTTTAGGGTATGCCTTAATCCCGGAAAACGTGGTCTGGGCCGGCATCCAAAAGGCCTGCAACATTTTCAAGGATACCTACTTGGGCCCCTGCAACCCGAAATTGAGTTTCGTCACTCCAGTATTCGAAGCTGTCCAGACGGGTCTTTACCAGCCCACTATAACTTATCCTGAGGTCAATTTCATCCCAGATGATATTTTCACTCTCATCCAGGCTGAATCAAAAGAAGATTCGAACCAAGCTGAGCCCATGCTGGGGCTCTTGTTCGGGGAAAGCAAGATAATTCCTACCCCTAAGGAGGAATTAGTCAACCTGATCCTCCATAGCAACAAGTTCGATCCAACCAAGCTGATCTCTGAAGTAGGCGCTGACACCGGAAAGCGGGCTTGGAGGAAGACGATCAAATGGACCGACAGCGAGGGCCGAGTCTACAAGCTCACTACCGGCGAAGGAGACATGCAAGACGACGAGTCCGAATCCGAGTCAGAGTCAGAGTCCGAGTCCGAATCTAAGTCTAGAGGGTCCAGTACTAGGGTCGAGTCTGTAACCCCTTTTCCTTCGATCATTCCTCTGAGAGCCTCGGAGTCTGTCCCGAGAGCACTCCTCATACCGCCTCTGACCAGCGATCAGATGGCTGCTCTCTTTGAGCTATTTTGAAAACTTTCTATCAATAATAACGATAACCGTTCTGCTTACGATTTGTCTTATTTTCAAAACATTTTCAAAAACTTTACTTGCAATGACATTGAGAAACCCGACGAACAGGTACCACTACCTCAGCATCTAGTCGAGCAACTTGAACAAAGGGAGTCCCGAGATCCGGTAATCGAAGAAACCGATTCCATCAATGTAGGAACCCCTTTAGAGCCTCAGATGCTTAAGTTAGGTTTATCCCTAGACCCCGAGGAGAAGCAACAATTCACAGATCTCCTCCATGAATTCAAAGACGTCTTCGCATGGTCCTACAAGGACATGCCGGGAATAGACTGGGAGATAGCCGAACACCGTATACCCATCAAAGACATGTGTAAGCCGGTAAAACAAAAACTCCGAAGAATGAGGCCCGAATGGTCTCTCAAAGTCAAAGAAGAAGTCGACAAGCAATTCAAAGCGGGCTTTATCCAAGTGTCTGAATATCCAGACTGGGTTGCAAATATCGTGCCGGTACCCAAGAAAGATGGAAAGGTACGAGTTTGTGTAGATTTCCGGGACCTTAATAAGGCCAGCCCGAAAGACGATTTCCCGTTGCCACACATCGACATACTGGTGGACAACACGGCCGACCATGCCCTTCTATCCTTTATGGACGGGTATGCCGGATACAATCAGATCAAAATGGCAAAAGAAGACATGAGTAAGACCACCTTCACTACACCTTGGGGGACTTACTGTTACACTGTTATGCCATTTGGGCTTATCAACGCCGGTGCCACTTATCAACGGACCGCCATTACCTTATTACATGACATGATGCACAAGGAAGTGGAAGTCTACGTGGACGATATGATAGTCAAGTCCAAAGAACGAAACGGGCATATTCCGGCCCTTAGGAAGTTCTTCACCCGACTACGCAAGTATAACATGAGACTGAATCCTCAAAAATGCAGCTTTGGGGTAACATCGGGTAAACTATTGGGCCATATCGTCAGCCAGCGCGGCATCGAGGTTGACCCAGCAAAAATCAAGGCCATTACCGAGATGCGGCCACCTAAAACCGAAAAGGAGATTAGGGGGTTTCTCGGGAAAGTCCAATATATCAGCAGATTCATTTCGAAGCTAACCATGGTATGTGAGCCCATTATCAAAAAACTGAAGATAGGAGAGCGGGTACTGTGGGACGACAAATGTCAAACAGCTTTCGATAAAATCAAGGAGATTCTGTCATCTCCACCGGTATTAATGCCACCTCAGCATGGTTTGCCTTTGTCGTTATACTTGACAACGACTGAGACAGCCATGGGGGATATGCTAGCCCAGACAGTCGACTCAGAAGAACGAGCCATTTACTACATCAGTAAAAAGTTCCTATAGTACGAATGCAAATACACGATGCTCGAAAAGACGTGTCTAGCTCTAGTTTGGGCAACTAAAAAGCTCCGACACTATATGCTTAGCCACGAAGTGCACGTACTATCAAGAATGGATCCAATCAAGTATCTGTTCGAAAAGCCCATCCTCAACGGCAGGATATCTAGATGGACTTTAATGCTAGCTGAGTTTGACCTCAAGTTCGTACCGTTAAAAGCCATCAAAGGCCGGGTAGTAGCTGAGTTCCTTGCCGATAGTCCGGTATCTGAAGAGGGACACACCGATACTTGGGCCTTCCCTGACGAAGATATATTCCATACCGACACAGAGACATGGGATCTATATTTTGACGGGGCATCCAACCTTCGAGGATTTGGTGTCGGGATTTTGCTGATCTCACAACAAGGAGAGCACACCCCGTTATCCATCAAGCTGGACTTCGACGTGACTAATAACGCAGCCGAATACGAAGCATGCATTCACGGGTTGCAAGCCGCCGCTGATCTAGGAGTAACGAACCTCCGGGTCCACGGTGACTCATCATTAGTCATTAATCAAGCACTCCAGAAATGGAAAACTCGGAACGCAAATCTCGTAGCTTACCAAGCGCGATTAAGGGTTCTCGAAAAGCAGTTTCAAAAGGTGGAATACATTTATCTGCCCCGGGAAGAAAACCAGTTTGCAGATGCACTATCCAAATTAGCATCTTTACTGAACATCCCGGAACATCTGACTAGCATGCCGATTTGTGTCGAAAGACGGTCCGAGCCGGCATATATCAACGCTATCCAAGACATCGAAATAACCGACCCAGAACCTTGGTACCAGGCTGTTCTTACCTACTTGACGTCGGGAGAATATCCTCCGGGATCTGAAAACCGGGCCAAGAAAGCCCTACGAAGATGGGCCACTCAGTTCATCCTCACGGACGATGGACAGTTGTACAAAAAGACAGCACAGGGGGCTTTACTCCTATGCATCGACAAAACGCAAGCCGAAAAGATCATGGCCGAGGTACACGATGGCGAGAACGGTCCGCATATGAATGCCCATATGCTAGCTCGAAAAATCGCAAGACTCGGGTATTAATGGAATAGCATGGAGACCGACTGTCAGTTATACGTCAAGCATTGTCACAACTGTCAGATTTTCGGCAATGTCCAGCATATGCCGTCATCCCTATTATATACAATGACATCACCATGGCCATTCTCAACATGGGGAATTGATATAATCGGGAAAGTGAACCCTTCCGGGACGGGAGGTCACTGCTTCATTCTAGTGGCTATTGACTATTTTACTAAATGGGTCGAAGCCGAGTCATTTCGTGTCTTGAACGCCAAGCACGTTGCAAAGTTTATCCAAGATAAAATTATATCCCGATACGGGATCCCGTACGAATTCATAAGCGATCACGGGACCCATTTCCAAGCTGAAACCGCTACTTTGCTAGCAAAATATAAAATTCAAAGGCATACGTCATCGCCTTACCGTCGCCAAACAAATGGAGCGGTAGAGGCAGCAAATAAAACCATTGTCACCATACTTAAAAAGATGGCTGATAATTACCGGGATTGGCCCGATAAAATCCCTTTTGCCTTATGGGGATACCGGACCTCAATCCGCACTGCAACTGGAGCAACTCCATACTATCTGACATACGGGATGGAGGCGGTCCAGCCCGTCGAGCTTGAGGTACCATCTTTAAGGATTTTACTCGAAAGTCAAGTACCTGAAGCAGATTGGGTTCAAGCCCGGTACGACTCGTTGATTCTTTTAGACGAACGACGATCTCGAGCCCTTAACAACATCCAGATATATCAAAAAAGGATAAAACGGGCTTTCAACAAAAGGGTTAGGCCCAGAAACATCAAAGAGGGCGATCTAGTCTTAAAATCTGTCCGGGCTTTGCTACCAGTCGACCCAAAGGGAAAATTCAAACCTAATTGGGCCGGACCATATCTAGTAAAGAAGGTTTTATCAGGAGGAGCCGAAATACTGACAGACTTGGATGGGAACGAATTCGTCAACCCAACCAATTTGGACCATTTAAAGCGCTACTACCCCTAACCTTATCTCAATGTCATTTGCTAAAAAGTTTATCTTTTTATACAAAATTTTCAAAAATTAAGCAAGTCAATGAGTTAGAATTACAGATCCTACTGTCGCACATCTCGAACTAATAGTCTTGATGTATTTCGAAAATTGCAAAAATCTATGTCTGAACTACGGTCGGTTTGATTCCACTAATCGTGGATACGTAGGCAATCCCTCAAAAGGGTACAACCACTGCAATAACAAAAAGACAGGAACGGTTTTTCACTAATATGTCTTTTATTATTTCAAAAAAATGCCTCACGCAAAAATAAATCACAAAAATCACACAAAAATAGTAGTAATACTTAAATAATAAAATTTAGGAGACTACTCGTGCATTTTTCCCTTCCCCTTATCTTTCGGGTCGCGCGGATCCGGAGGCCGGCAAGGCGGGGGCGAACGTTCCCTAATCACGAGTGGAACTTCCTTTGCTCGAACCCGTTTCTTCGACTTCGGCTTCTCCGCCCTCTGCACCGGTTCGATCCGAGCCCGGATGCGCTCGGGTAGTCTATCCCGAGGACCAAGTCGGTCCTTAGCTGCCAGTCTTGGACCAAGTCTCCTTTCTAAGTCCGTCTGGGGGCCCATTTTCCCCCATGTACCTTTAGAGCTGGACCCTTTAGTCAAAGTCTTGGTCTTCCCCTTTTGGCCTGACATCAATCGGACCATCGTAGCCGGGGTATCGCCATCATCAAAGAAGCCTCGATTATCCTTAACCTGTTCTTGGCGCAGCAAGTCAAAGGCTTCGTCGGTCTTTAAAGCAGCACGGGCTTTAGCAGAATCGGCTCGGGTCCACTTCGTGTAGGAATCCGATACCCAGATCGAGGGAGAAGCTTTAGAAACGGGCCAAGTGTGCCGGGTATACCATCTTTGCGCCCAAATGTCACACATCACGTCCGTTAGCTGGGTAGATTCACTCACGACCGCTTCAATCTCCGGGATTCTCTGGGCCCGACCATATTGCCTAAGTATGCGATCGGGATAAAGGTGAATCGTCTGCCTAAAAGATAGGATTAGCTGATAACGGGCCCTATCTCGCAACTCTAATCCAGTCCAGGCATAAATAGGCCACCAAGGTACGGTCCAACGGATCAATGGGCCTCCATGGAAGGATAGCAGCTCGTCCCAGAATTTTTGGGTAGTAAGGCGAGAAAAGTCAACAGTCCGTCTTCTTGTCATCACCTGATTTGGGCGATATCGGCTTACGTCTAGAGGAGGATCCAGGATCGATAACCTCTCAAAAAGCCATAGCTGAAAAGTCAAAATTGCAAAAAAAAAAGGTCAATGTCGATTTTCGAAAAAAAAAAATCGCAAAATCGCAAAAAACGGGAAAAACCGAGAAAATCGAAAAGAGCCACGAAAACCGCGCAGAAATCGAAGACCCGAAAACTCGGAAATTGCAAAAAAATCAAAAAATGCGAAAATCAAGAAAAAAATCAGCCTACCTGTAGAAGACGGGTGCTACCAGACAGCTTGATCGATGGGTCCCTCTTACGATTATCTAAGCCTTGGATAATCTCCCCGGTAATCAGCCAGGCTGGGCTGTGTTCGGTCTCCATTTGATCCGCTACAGAAAGAAGTCTGACATGGCCCATACAGGATAGCCAATCCAGATGACCCTCGAAAGCATAGACATGGAGCATACAAAAAGTGAAGGCCCTACGGCTATATACCGGCCTGACCCGAATGTCATCTTGATTCATAAATTTTTCAGCCAGGTCAATCAAGGAAACTGTATTTCCTTCTAGCATGCGGGATACCTCCATATGAGAAAGCCCTAGAAATTCTCTCAATTTCCTCCTTGGATCACGAACTGAAAAGGGGATAGCAGGACGGAGAATAGGATTCCACCCTCCTACAGCAGCTATTTCCTCAGGAATAGGACAGACTTCACCTCGAGGAAACCTAAAAACGTGATAGGTATCGTCCCAATAAGATAGGCAAGCATCCAAAAAGTGACGATCCACTTGCATCTGACGAATTGTGGATAACTGGGTAACGCCGTTTTGGTTCAGAATAACCTTGTCAGCATCTCTGAAAATTCGGGACCAATCTTGCAGCATTCCGACTAATCGATCGATTCCCATAATGAATTTCTAAAAAGGAGGACTAAGTTTTTCAGAGCTTGTTTTTCTTAGAAGGAAGGAAGGGAGTTGTGAGAATTATGAATAAATTGTGAGCAGGAAGATGAGTATTTATAGCATGAAATCGGATTCTCCTCCTCACTTTGGGATTCCTAATCCCAGGGGATTTAGCATACAGGCCTTTAATCCTAAAATCTAGCTAAGACATCCCTAGCATTCCTATTCCTTCTCAGAGTCAAAAAATATTTTAATCCTTCAAAAATTTTCCATCCAAAAAAATATTCAAAAAATCTTCTTCAAATTTTTATTCCCCAGCACGAGTCATTTCTCCTAAAAATGTGTTACATGCAAACTTGGCATAAATCATTATACAGGACGACTCAAGCAAAACCGTGCAAACAACTCCCCAGCGGCATAGGCTTATATGACAAGTCCAGTTCCCCACGAGGTTATTATCATCGGTTCAGGTACATTGCTAGTCTTCGGCCGGCGGGCCCTCCACGCAGGTCTAACGGACCTTAAACGACCCGACCGGAAGTCTGCCAGGTCTAATCTTTGATTTGCCTGGTAGCTACTCTGACTTTCGCCTTGTCCAAGCCTCAGTCAGAGTGGGGGCTCTGTAGACACGCACATTTTGACCGCCAGGTGTCTATAGTAGTTTCCGACAAACACCCGATGATGATCGGACGCAAACATGCTTTAAATACTCAGAAACGGGCTCAAAATCAATTGCATTTGGCTTGGGCTCATTATAGAGTACATATCTCACAAAATCAACCTCAAAATCAGGCCCAGTGGGTCATTTCGAGTCAAATAAGACTAATTTGGGTCGATTCCGACACCAGGGGTAAAACCGTCTTTTTACGACCGAGTCAAAACCCGGTCAAAGATTTTCCCGAGACACGTGAGTCAGCCGTGACACCTCACACGGCTGATTCCTGCTCTAATCCTACAAAAAATCAGCTTCTCAAAATATTAAACAAATCCGTTTGAGGATAGGATTCGATCTCAAGTAGGAATTCTATCCGGAAACCGAATCGGATATCGACCGAGCACCAATTACTCGGCCAAGACACCCAAGGCAGCCGAAATACTCCTCCATTCAGCCGAGATTTTGGCTTCTCCATTAAGAAACGGAATTTGCATTCCTTTCGAACTCTTACATTTCCTATCCAAAAATCGATTCAAACACCCGACCGAGTGCAAACACTCGGCCGAGTAGGCTACAACCAGCCGTGTCCCCTTTCTTCTTTGACAAGAAAGCAGAATTCTCATGCCTTACAACTTCTACGTTTCCTATCCTAAGCGGTAGTTCAAACTCTCCTAGCCAAGGTCGGGAATTTCCTATAAATAGCTCCTTGCATACAAAGAAACGAAAGACACATATTCAGAAAAAACGACATCAAATCATTAGCATCCCTACACATCAAATACACATCAAAAATTAACATCGACAAACCGATAATATTCCCGAAGGAAAACCGGTCCATTTAAACCCGAAACCCTTCACCCAAAACTCGTCCAAACCGAGCCACCACCTCACCGACGTACACTCGACGCTCTTGTGCCCAAGCCGCATCCCGACGAGCCCCGATCCGAGTAAACAGAAGCATGTAGGTTGAGGGTGTAACAAAACCCGATTTCTCTTTTTCTTCTCTTCTCCTCCTTCGCGTCGGTCCTTTTATTACGGGTCGTCGTCATTTTTTTATTTTTCTAATATCGATACTACAAAAACTATTTTCATATAACAACATTCTTAAAAATATGATATCGATTTTCTATAATCGAATATTGTATCAAAAAGAATTATATTAAGATCTCGACGATATTAAAAATCGTTACATCGTTTTCAAATCACTTTTTTTACAAAACCTTTTTTTTAATTCATTCCGAATACTCGATATCGATTTCATAACCGAATATCGGGTACGACGAATATCAAAAACATAAATCGAGTACAAATTAATTCATATTTTGTACGCGATTTATCAAAATTAGCAATTTCGAACAAAAAATAAAAACCGGACAGACCCGCACGCGAGTCGCGCCATGCCCAGGCGACTCGCGCACGGGCCTGAAATCCGAGACGTTTTTTTAGCTTTTTCGTTCGTTTTATTTTATTCTTCTACGAAACGATTTTAAAACTTATATCTTTTCTAAAACTATTCGAAACATTTGATATTAATTTCGTAGTTAATTATCGAATATAACGAATATCGAAAATATTAAGTCGAGTACGAATTATGCAATATTCGTACGCGATTTAATAAAAGCATCGAACTTTCAAAAAAACCGCTTTCGAAATCAGACCGACACGCGACTCGCCGGCAGCCCGGGCGAGTCGCGCTGCCGGCTACCTCGACCCCCTTTTTTCTCGTTTTTTATTATTTTTCGAACTTCATTTTTTTATACAAAACATCGTTTTTTTAATATTTTTCAGATTTCGATTAATATTTATTTTCTCGATCTCGTATATTTATTTGCTATATTATTATTTACAAATCGATACTAACTCGTTTGTTCATCTTTTGTAGCAAATTCATATCTTTTTCATCATTTGTTTTATTATACTAAAACGAACTTCACATGCTAAATTCAACTTTGACGTTAATTTTTCATGCATTAAAACCGACTTAGCAACCCATTCAATTCCTCACATGCTTAGGAAAACAATGTTTGCATATCATTCATCGTATTACTAACGCGCGTATTTTAAAATCAAACGATATCCTAGTAGAGGCCGCTAATGTGCGGGCGGGGTTGGGTGTTCTTAGTGAACTTCCCAACACGTACCCTCACCCCTTACTCAGAACCGTGGTTTCCGGATGTCCGAACCCATTGGCAACGAGAGTCATTCAATATACGATTAACCGCTCAAGTCGGCATCTATATCGATATGCAAAGGGACGAGCCCAATAAACTCTGACATCGGAAATGGGCCGTAATTTGTATACGGCCCACTACGACGTAGAGTGGGCTCGAACAGTTCCGAATAACCATAAAATTCGGTGGCGACTCCGACTTCGATTTAAATTTCCATTTGACCATCTCATGGAGATTCATTCGCCTCCCCAAACCCGCGCGTGGCCGCGTCTGGGTGGACCTATGTCATGTCCACAATTTGGCGACTCCGCTAGGGCTTTCCGTAGGGCTATATACCATCATGTCCAAGCCCGCTTTCCGGTGTCAGCGCCTACTTCAGAGATCAGCTTGGTTGGATCGAACTTGTTGCTATGGAGGATCAGGTTGACTAATTCCTCCCTAGGGGTAGGAATTATCTTGCTTTCCCCGAACAAGAGCCCCAGCATGGGCTCAGCATGGTTCGAATCTTCTTTTGATTCAACCTGGATGAGAGTGAAAATATCATCTGGGATGAAATTGACCTCAGGATAAGTTATAGTGGGCTGGTAAAGACCCGTCTGGACAGCTTCGAATACTGGAGTGACGAAACTCAATTTCGGGTTGCAGGGGCCCAAGTAGGTATCCTTGAAAATGTTGCAGGCCTTTTGGATGCCGGCCCGGACCACGTTTTCCGGGGTTAAGGCATACCCTAAACCGAATTTCGGCTCTTCATTATTTAAGACATCGATGATCTTGCCTGCCGGGAGACCAGGCCTTGAAGTAGCCCCCGGTAAGTAACCCAAGTTCTGCAGCATTTTGTCGATGCTGGTTGTGAAATAGGGCCTAAAAGATATTCTTCATCGATCATTCCCACGAAATTGAATCCTCGCGGGTCGATTGAACCGGTCGTGTTGCAGGTTGACACGGCTATTGGAGTAGCTTCAAGTGTGATGACCCCGTCTTGTAAAGGTAACTTGACCTTTCTATGAAGAGTGGAGGATACGGCCTTGACTGCGTGGATCCAAGGCCTTCCAAGTAGCAGATTGAACGATGAGGTAACATCGATCACTTGAAATTCTAGTTCTTTTTCGATTGGGCCGGTTATGATGGTTAGTCTGACAGCCCCGGCAACTGATTTCGGGCTTCCATCAAAAGCCTGGATAGTTTGTGCAGTAGGAAGATAGTCGGTCTCGGTAATGCCGAGAGCCCTTGCAGTCCTTAAAGGAAGGACATTTACAGCTGACCCGTCATCGATTAGGGTCATAGGTAGATATTTGCCCCGGCAAATTACCGTAATATATAGGGCTAGGTTGTGGGTAGCCCCAAATGGTGGTAGATCGGACTCAGAGAAGGTGATAAGCGGGCCTTCTCCTTTGGACTTGCCTTTGAGGTGAGGCAGGATAGTGGCTACCATTTCAGTGGGGGTAACCGACGAGTCTACCTTGATCTCATCGAGAGCCTTAGTAAGTGCTGCCCGATGTTCTTGAGAGCTAACCAGAAGCTGCCATATAGTAAGATCAGTTCGGACCCTCTTCAGTTGCTTGACTAGGGCCGTGTCAGTGTCTGGTTCTTCGAGTATGGAGTCCGTCTTGGCGGGCTCAGTGGCGGATCCCGGGGTTGAAGATCCGGCCGTGATGACATGAGTACCGGCCAGGGCCTTGGTTTTGGCCTTCCGCATCTCTTCGGCCGTGATGGGGACAGTCTCCCCCTTGGTCAGATAAACATCGTCTTCATCGTCATTTCATATCCCGTTGATTTGGGGAATGAAGGGGGAAATGAGATTAGTACAATCGATTATTTCTCCAGCAGAAATGGCATGAGTAGCAAGAGGGTTGTTTTTGTTACTGGGCTTGTCGCTGGGTAACGGTATCTTCCCACTCTCGATCAGATCTTGAATGAGATGCTTTAATTTCCAGCATTTTTCGGTGTCATGCCCGTTGCCTTGGTGATAGCGGCAATAGGCCTGTGCGTTGTAGCTTTTGGACCGCTTCTCGACAGGGACCTCTGGCATTGGGCCTATGGGCTGAATTAGGCCTTTAGAAGATAGCCTTTGTAAGGCATCGGCATAAGTAGTCCCTATGTCCGTGAATACTCGGGCTGGAGTGTTCTTTTTGGTCGAGGTGTCTAACAAATTAACCTCGTCGAAGATGCTTCGGGCCGCACTTGTAGTTGCGGGCTTACCAGAAGATGAACTGGCTCCTTGATAACCCTTTGTAGAGGCCTTAGTAAGGCTCTCTAACCTTAAGTTGTCTTCGATTCTCGTACCCATTTCGGTTAAGGTGGCGAAATTGGGTATGATAGCGTACCGGAGATGGATCCGGTAAGATGGGAGGAGATTTTTCACAAAGGCCTCCACTAATACTTTTTCTATGGGCTTGTCGACCAGCTTGACACTTTCGGCCCTCCACCTTTGGAGGTATTTGGTGAAACCCTCCTTCGGCTCTTGGGCCATGACCTCCAGAGTACGCATGGTTGTCTGGATTTCCGCATTGTCCGCATAGTTTCGGGCGAACTCCGTTGCGACATCGTCCCAAGTTTTGTATTTCTTGGCGTCGAGCTTATAGAACCAAGCTTTTGGGTGCTTCTCTAGCGAGGAGGCAAATAGATGCTTGAACATGTCTGATTTGACTCCTTTTAGGGCCATAAACTCCTTGAAGGCCCGGATATGTAATACCGGGTCTTCGGTTCCGTCGAACATTGGGAGGCCTGTCAAGTTGAGATTGGCAGGCAGTTGATCGGTCAGGGGAGAATAGGTTCGGGCATTCTCCGTATGGATCGAGTTGTGGGTCGTCAAATGGACTTGCTCTTGCAGTTTGAGGACTGCGCTAGTCAATTGGGCTAAAGGCCCATGAGCTTCATCTTCACCCTTTGGCTTGTCCTGTTCTATGGCACTAACCCGGGTGACAATGGCGATCTGGTCGCCCCTGAGTTGGTCGAGCTGTTCTTGGATCTTGGCCAATGCGGTGTTCAGTTGATCAATTGAGTCCTTAGTCATGGTTCGAGTGTGAGGCGGCCTGTCTGTGAGACTACCACGTATCAGCGACCAACCCAAATCGTAGAACTAAAGTACATCCCGAGCAAGGAAAAAGGAAACTAGAGAGGAAATGACTTGGAAAAGACATCTAGACGGATGACTTGTGAGAGGTGAGCCTCCTTTAGGATCCAGCTGTGTGGGCTGGGCCCTGCTCGAAAGGAGGTTTACGTGAGACATTCCCCAGACTTCTAGACTCGATTGTGTAGACGGGCCGACCCTTGTAGGAGAGTATGTCCCACGTAGGTGGGCCTTGCCTTAGTATAATAAGGCGGACTGGGATAGGGAGGAAACCCGTGATGTAAGATCGACGGAGTTTCGACGCTAGAAGACCTTGATGACTTAAGACACGACCCGACACTTGCTAAATACGGGAAGTCCTAAGAAAAGGAAGTTTGCAAAATTGATTTTTTGAAAGCCCGAGTAAAATCGGGAGAGAAGTCCGGCCCATTTTTTCGAAAAAGAAAACGGAAAGGCGGACCGGGGAGCGGGTTTGAAAGTTCGAAAATATTTTCGAGTTTTGAAATGGGCATAATACCGGCTAAAATTAGGCTATTTTGAGTAAAATCGTGGATCCTAAATTTGGTATATGTCCCGGGTTTTGAAAATTGGATATTTTGAAAAGGATGCTATTTTGAAAAAAGATGGTTTTTGAAAGAAAGACTTGTAAATCAGGTAGCACGTAGTCATGGAAACAGTATAACGACGCCATGTATGCTCTAATTCTAAGTCTCGGTCAGTCTGAAAGGGTCTATACCAGTGTACACAGCCTATCGAGAATCGGGGCGGACTTCCTAAGTCGAGTTGAGCTTAGAACATGCCGTAAAACCCATACAAATCGGCTAATGGACACCTTCGACATATCCAATTTGGACTAGATCGATAGTATAGTGGGACGTCGGTCACCAGTACCGGCCCGGGAAAATATGGGGTTATGCATGAACCGTAAAACTAAAACGCGTATTGTACTAGTCAAACGATTTCTATTCGAGTCTCACCCTGAGGATGCTGAAGGTCAGTAACGTATCAGCTAATCCCCAGCGGAGTCGCCAAATTGTGGACATGACATAGGTCCACCCCGACGCGGCCACGCGCGGGTTTGGGGAGGCGAATGAATCTCCATGAGATGGTCAAATGGAAATTTAAATCGAAGTCGGAGTCGCCACCGAATTTTATGGTTATTCGGAACCGTTCGAGCCCACTCTATGTCGTAGTGGGCCGTATACAAAATACGGCCCATTTCCGATGTCAGAGTTTATTGGGCTCGTCCCTTTGCATATCAATATAGATGCCGACTTGAGCGGTTAATCGTATATTGAATGACTCTCGTTGCCAATGGGTTCGGACATCCGGAAACCACGGTTCTGAGTAAGAGGTGAGGGTACGTGTTGGGAAGTTCACTAAGAACACCCAACCCCGCCCGCACATTAGCGGCCTCTACTAGGATATCGTTTGATTTTAAAATACGCGCGTTAGTAATACGATGAATGATATGCAAACATTGTTTTTCTAAACATGCGAGGAATTGAACGGGTTGCTAAGTCGGTTTAATGCATGAAAAATTAACGTCAAAGTTGAATTTAACATGTGAGATTCGTTTTAGTATAATAAAACAAATGATGAAAAAGATATGAATTTGCTACAAAAGATGAACAAACGAGTTAGTATCGATTTGTAAATAATAATATAGCAAATAAATATACGAGATCGAGAAAATAAATATTAATCGAAATCTGAAAAATATTAAAAAAAACGATATTTTGTATAAAAAAACGAAGTTCGGAAAATAATAAAAAACGAGAAAAAAGGGGGTCGAGGCAGCCGGCCGCGCGGCTCGCCCGGGCTGCCGGCGAGTCGCGTGTCGGTCTGATTTCGAAAGTGGTTTTTTTGAAAATTCGATGCTTTTATTAAATCGCGTACGAATATTGCATAATTCGTACTCGACTTAATATTTTCGATATTCGTTATATTCGATAATTAACTACGAAATTAATATCAAATATTTCGAATAGTTTTAGAAAAGATATAAGTTTTAAAATCTTTTCGTAGAAGAATAAAATAAAACGAACGAAAAAGCTAAAAAAACGTCTCGGATTTCAGGCCCGTGCGCGAGTTGCCTGGGCATGGCGCGACTCGCGTGCGGATCTGTCCGGTTTTTATTTTTTGTTCGAAATTGCTAATTTTGATAAATCGCGTACAAAATCTGAATTAATTTGTACTCGATTTATGTTTTCGATATTCGTCGTACCCGATATTCGGTTATGAAATCGATATCGAGTATTCGGAATGAATTAAAAAAAAGGTTTTTTAAAAAAAGTGATTTGAAAACGATGTAACGATTTATAATATCGTCGAGATCTTAATATAATTCTTTTTGATACAATATTCGATTATAGAAAATCGATATCATATTTTTAAGAATGTTGTTATATGAAAATAGTTTTTGTAGTATCGATATTAGAAAAATAAAAAAATGACGACGACCCGTAATAAAAGGACCGACGCGAAGGAGGAGAAGAGAATAAAAAGAGAAATCGGGTTTTGTTACACCCTCAACCTACATGCTTCTGTTTACTCGGATCGGGGCTCGTCGGGATGCGGCTTGGGCACAAGAGCGTCGAGTGTACGTCGGTGAGGTGGTGGCTCGGTTTGGACGAGTTTCGGGTGAAGGGGTTCGGGTTTAAATGGACCGGTTTTCCTTCGGGAATATTATCGGTTTGTCGATGTTAATTTTTGATGTGTATTTGATGTGTAGGGATGCTAATGATTTGATGTCGTTTTTTCTGAATATGTGTCTTTCGTTTCTTTGTATGCAAGGGGCTATTTATAGGAAATTCCCGACCTTGGCTAGGAGAGTTTGAACTACCGCTTAGGATAGGAAACGTAGAAGTTGTAAGGCATGAGAATTCCGCTTTCTTGTCAAAGAAGAAAGGGGACACGGCTGGTTGTAGCCTACTCGGCCGAGTGTTTGCACTCGGTCGGGTGTTTAAATCGGTTTTTGGATAGGAAATGTAAGAGTTCGAAAGGAATGCAAATTCCGTTTCTTAATGGAGAAGCCAAAATCTCGGCTGAATGGAGGAATATTTCAGCTGCCTTGGGTGTCTTGGCCGAGTAATTGGTGCTCGGTCGATATCCGAACTTGAGATCGAATCCTATCCTCAAACGGATTTGTTTAATATTTTGAGAAGCTGATTTTTTGTAGGATTAGAGCAGGAATCAGTCGTGTGAGGTGTCACGGCTGACTCACGTGTCTCGGGAAAATCTTTGACCGGGTTTTGACTCGGTCGTAAAAAGACGGTTTTACCCCTGGTGTCGGAATCGACCCAAATTAGTCTTATTTGACTCGAAACGACCCACTGGGCCTGATTTTGAGGTTGGTTTTGTGAGATATGTACTCTATAATGAGCCCAAGCCAAATGCCAATGATTTTGAGCCCGTTTCTGAGTATTTAAAGCATGTTTGCGTCCGATCATCATCGGGTGTTTGTCGGAAACTGCTATAGACACCTGGCGGTCAAAATGTGGGTGTCTACAGAGCCCCCACTCTGACTGAGGCTTGGACAAGGCGAAAGTCAGAGTAGCTACCAGGCCAATCAAAGATTAAGACCTGGCAGACTACTGGTCGGGTCGTTTAAGGTCCATTAGACCTGCGTGGAGGGCCCGCCGGCCGGAGACTAGAAATGTACCTGAATTGATGATAATAACTCCATGGGGAACCGGACTTGTCGTATAAGACTATGCCGCTGGGGAGTTGTTTGCACGGTTTTGCTTGAGTCGTCCTGTATAATGATTTATGCCAAGTTTGCATGTAACACATTTTTAGGAGAAATGACTCGTGCTGGGGAATAAAAATTTGAAGAAGATTTTTTTTTGAATATTTTTTTTGGATGGAAGAATTTTGAAGGATTAAAGTATTTTTTGACTCTGAGAAGGAATAGGAATGCTAGGGATGTCTTAGCTAGATTTTAGGATTAAATGCCTGTATGCTAAATCCCCTGGGATTAGGAATCCCAAAGTGAGGAGGAGAATCCGATTTCATGCTATAAATACGCATCTTCCTGCTCACAATTTATTCATAATTCTCACAACTCCCTTCCTTCCTTCTAAGAAAAACAAGCTCTGAAAAACTTAGTCCTCCTTTTTAGAAATTCATTATGGGAATCGATCGATTAGTCGGAATGCTGCAAGATTGGTCCCGAATTTTCAGAGATGCTGACAAGGTTATTCTGAACCAAAACGGCGTTACCCAGTTATCCAGAATCCGTCAGATGCAAGTGGATCGTCACTTTTTGGATGCTTGCCTATCTTATTGGGACGATACCTATCACGTTTTTAGGTTTCCTCGAGGTGAAGTTTGTCCTATTCCTGAGGAAAAAGTTGCTGTAGGAGGGTGGAATTCTATTCTCCGTCCTGCTATCCCCTTTTCAGTTCGTGATCCAAGGAGGAAATTGAGAGAATTTCTAGGGCTTTCTCATATGGAGGTATCCCGCATGCTAGAAGGAAATACAGTTACCTTGATTGACCTGGCTGAAAAATTTATGAATCAAGATGACGTTCGGGTCAGGCCGGTATATAGCCGTAGGGCCTTCACTTTTTGTATGCTCCATGTCTATGCTTTCGAGGGTCATCTGGATTGGCTATCCTGTATAGGCCATGTCAGACTTCTTTCTGTAGCGGATCAAATGGAGACCGAACACAGCCCAGCCTGGCTGATTACCGGGGAGATTATCCAAGGCTTAGATAATCGTAAGAGGGACCCATCGATCAAGCTGTCTGGTAGCACCCGTCTTCTACAGGTAGGCTGATTTTTTCTTGATTTTCGCAATTTTTGATTTTTTTTGCAATTTCCGAGTTTTCGGGTCTTCGATTTCTGCGCGGTTTTCGCGGCGGTTTTCGCGGCTCTTTTCGATTTTCTCGGTTTTTTCCCGTTTTTTGCGATTTTGCGATTTTTTTCTTTTTTTCTTTTTTTTTTTTTTCGAAAATCGACATTGACTTTTTTTTGCAATTTTGACTTTTCAGCTATGGCTTTTTGAGAGGTTATCGATCATGGATCCTCCTCTAGACGTAAGCCGATATCGCCCAAATCAGGTGATGACAAGAAGACGGACTGTTGACTTTTCTCGCCTTACTACCCAAAAATTCTGGGACGAGCTGCTATCCTTCCATGGAGGCCCATTGATCCGTTGGACCGTACCTTGGTGGCCTATTTATGCCTGGACCGGATTAGAGTTGCGAGATAGGGCTCGTTATCAACTAATCCTATCTTTTAGGCAGACGATTCACCTTTATCCCGATCGCATACTTAGGCAATATGGTCGGGCCCAGAGAATCCCGGAGATTGAAGCGGTCGTGAGTGAATCTACTCAGCTAACGGATGTGATGTGTGACATTTGGGCGCAAAGATGGTATACCCGGCACACTTGGCCCGTTTCTAAAGCTTCTCCCTCGATCTGGGTATCGGATTCCTACACGAAGTGGACCCAGGCCGATTCTGCTAAAGCCCGTGCTGCTTTAAAGACCAATGAAGCCTTTGACTTGCTGCGCCGAGAACAGGTTAAGGATAATCGAGGCTTTTTTAACGATGGCGATACCCCGGCTACGATGGTCCGATTGATGTCAGGCCAAAAGGGGAAGACCAAGACTTTGACTAAAGGGTCCAGCTCTAAAAGTACATGGGGGAAGACGGGCCCCCAGACGGACTTAGAAAGGAGACTTGGTCCAAGACTGGCAGCTAAGGACCGACTTGGTCCTCGGGATAGACTACCCGAGCGCATCCGGGCTCGGATCGAACCGGTGCAGAGGGCGGAGAAGCCGAAGTCGAAGAAACGGGTTCGAGCAAAGGAAGTTCCACTCGTGATTAGGGAACGTTCTCCCCCGCCTCGCCGGCCTCGGGATCCGCGTGACCCGAAAGATAAGGGGAAGGGAAAAATGCACGAGTAGTCTCCTAAATTTTATTATTTAAGTATTACTACTATTTTTGTGTGATTTTTGTGATTTATTTTTGCGTGAGGCATTTTTTTGAAATAATAAAAGACATATTAGTGAAAACCGTTCCTGTCTTTTCGTTATTGCAGTGGTTGTACCCTTTTGAGGGGTTGTCTACGTATCCACGATTAGTGGAATCAAACCGACCGTAGTTCAGACATAGATTTTTGCAATTTTTGAAATACATCAAGAATATTAGTTCGAGACGTGCGACAGTAGGATCATTAATCCTAACTTATTGACTTGCTTAATTTTTGAAAATTTTGTATAAAAAAGATAAACTTTTTAGCAAATGACATTGAGATAAGGATAGGGGTAGTAGCGCTTTAACTGGTCCAAGTTGGTTGGGTTGACGAATTCGTTCTCATCCAAGTCTGTCAGCATTACGGCTCCTCCTGATAAAACCTTCTTTACTAGATATGGTCCGGCCCAATTAGGTTTGAATTTTCCCCTTGGGTCGACTGGTAGCAAAGCCCGGACAGATTTTAAGACTAGATTGCCCTCTTTGATGTTTCTGGGCCTAACCCTTTTGTTGAAAGCCCGTTTTATCCTTTTCTGATATATCTGGATGTTGTAAAGGGCTCGAGATCGTCGTTCGCCTAAAAGAATCAACGAGTCGTACCGGGCTTGAGCCCAATCTGCTTCAGGTACTTGACTTTCGAGTAAAATCCTTAAAGATGGTACCTCAAGCTCGACGGGCTGGACCGCCTCCATCCCGTATGTCAGATAGTATGGAGTTGCTCCAGTTGCAGTGCGGATTGAGGTCCGGTATCCCCATAAGGCAAAAGGGATTTTATCGGGCCAATCCCGGTAATTATCAGCCATCTTTTTAAGTATGGTGACAATGGTTTTATTTGCTGCCTCTACCGCTCCATTTGTTTGGGGACGGTAAGGCGATGACGTATGCCTTTGAATTTTATATTTTGCTAGCAAAGTAGCGGTTTCAGCTTGGAAATGGGTCCCGTGATCGCTTATGAATTCGTGCGGGATCCCGTATCGGCATATAATTTTATCTTGGATAAACTTTGCAACGTGCTTGGCGTTCAAGACACGATATGACTCGGCTTCGACCCATTTAGTAAAATAGTCAATAGCCACTAGAATGAAGCAGTGACCTCCCGTCCCGGAAGGGTTCACTTTCCCGATTATATCAATTCCCCATGTTGAGAATGGCCATGGTGATGTCATCGTATATAATAGGGATGACGGCATATGTTGGACATTGCCGAAAATCTGACAGTTGTGACAGTGCTTGACGTATAACTGACAGTCGGTTTCCATGCTGTTCCAGTAATACCCGAGTCTTGCGATTTTCCGAGCTAGCATATGGGCATTCATATGCGGACCGTTCTCGCCATCGTGTACCTCGGCCATGATCTTTTCGGCTTGCGTTTTGTCGATGCATAGGAGTAAAGCCCCCTGTGCTGTCTTTTTGTACAACTGTCCATCGTCCGTGCGGATGAACTGAGTGGCCCATCTTCGTAGGGCTTTCTTGGCCCAGTTTTCAGATCCCGGAGGATATTCTCCCGACGTCAAGTAGGTAAGAACAGCCTGGTACCAAGGTTCTGGGTCGGTTATTTCGATGTCTTGGATAGCGTTGATATATGCCGGCTCGGACCGTCTTTCGACGCAAATCGGCATGCTAGTCAGATGTTCCGGGATGTTCAGTAAAGATGCTAATTTGGATAGTGCATCTGCAAACTGGTTTTCTTCCCGGGGCAGATAAATGTATTCCACCTTTTGAAACTGCTTTTCGAGAACCCTTACTCGCACTTGGTAAGCTACGAGATTTGCGTTCTGAGTTTTCCATTTCTGGAGTGCTTGATTAATGACTAATGATGAGTCACCGTGGACCCGGAGGTTCGTTACTCCTAGATCAGCGGCGGCTTGCAACCCGTGAATGCATGCTTCGTATTCGGCTGCGTTATTAGTCACGTCGAAGTCCAGCTTGATGGATAACGGGGTATGCTCTCCTTGTGGTGAGATCAGCAAAATCCCGACACCAAATCCTCGAAAATTGGATGCCCCATCAAAATATAGATCCCATGTCTCTGTGTCGGTATGGAATATATCTTCGTCAGGGAAGGCCCAAGTATCGGTGTGTCCCTCTTCAGATACCGGACTATCGGCAAGGAACTCAGCTACTACCCGGCCTTTGATGGCTTTTAACGGTACGAACTTGAGGTCAAACTCAGCTAGCATTAAAGTCCATCTAGATATCCTGTCGTTGAGGATGCACTATTACAAAACATGACATAGACATGGGTCGTTTTAACTAATAGACATGGGTTTCGCGACCCATGTTAAGTTGAGTGACATCTATTGTCCAATAATTAGACATGGGTCGTATGTCCTATGTCTATCTAAAACATAGACATAGGTTTATCCATTAACCCATGTCTTTATACAATTAACCCATGTCTATAAAAACTATAGACATGGGTTTTTTCCCCGCCCTATGTCTATTATAGATATAGACATGGATTTTTGTTCGCCCTATGTTTATTGTCACAGTACAGACATGGGTTATTTGTTTGCCCCATGTTTATTGTCATAGTACAGACATGGGTTTTTTGTCTGCCCCATGTTTATTGTCATAGTAATCAGTCCGAAAATGATATCAATTATTAATGCTTTCCATATTATTTATAAGAAACTGCAATCCAAACGAAACCAAAATAAATCTCACAAATCATACAACACCCAATTGGACGATCAAACGTTCCATATTTCATAAAAGTAGTCATCATCCCAAACAAATAAGTAGCTAAGATAAAAAAACTACACAAGTACGCGATGTACCAATAATAAAATCTCTTCCTACTACAACCAATCTTTTTAGCTAATACATTGAATACTACATGCATGTCTCATACTTCTAATTTTGAAGATAATAGTTAGCCCACAAATCGCGAACCTCATCGATGTCTTCTTGTGAATACATGGCAAGTACTTTGAATAGCTGCAACAATTTCAATATAATTGAAAGCGAATACTTCAACAACATAAATACTTTGATTATAACATAGAGAGAATGTGTATGTGCTCGAAGTCTTATTACCTTATCAATAGTTCCCTTCAAATTAGAAGAAGTGATTAAGTCGGTCATGTACTTCATTATGTAGTAGCCACATTCTGTGTTACCCGGGTGAAAACCACACTATAGCCTGTAGAAGACGTGCTTTATCTTCCTTGCTAAATGCCTGTACCACATCCTAAAACCACTGGATTACAGGAGATCACATTTACGCTGTTTGAAATTTACAGTAAGTCGCTGTAGAAGACAATCATACCTTTGACGCTGTTTGAATTCGTGTCATCTTTGTGAATCAATTTTTTTTTTATGTATGTATTGTCTTTTGGAATGTGATCCATCATTAATCCAGATTTCGATCTCCCATCATCACTTGAGTCAGGATTACTGTTTGGGACAACCTAAGCATCCCCATCTCATTTATTTAAGCTGCATACAAATCGGATAACGGAAATGTAGTTGTATTGTAAGAGCAAGCATATCAGCAAGAATAAATCTTCCACAAGGAAACAGTTTTATCTCCATTCGTTTCAAATTTTTGCAAAACCATCATTTATGCTCCTATACTATAAAAGAAAGAATGTGGGCGAGTCAACAATCGAATCGTCAATTTGATAATGACGACTGAAACGATAGCTCGTCTCTCACTTTTGCCTTGTGATTAGTATTTAGCAAGACTTATATCACAATGATATGGTATGTCCTCCATTATCATAATCAACCAGGCTTCAAAATAGATTCAAACTTTGATAAAACTGTTACTAGCAGCATATATAATAATAACAGAAGATTAAGACAAGAAACAAGAGAGCTAAGAAGAAGGGAAGAGAGTGGCCTAGGCCTACGACTGGGGAGAAAGATAAAAGAGGCAAAGGGCAGAATAAGAATATATAGGAAGGAAGGAGGCCTACACGAATTCAAATTCACAAAGATGACACGAATTCAAATTTATAAGCAACGCAACAACATATACATCCACTAATGAAGCTAGCTAATATCATAATGTAATAAAACCGTAGAAATCAATCAATGAATCAGTCAAGGAGTAGAAACATACCTAAGATTAAAATTAACCTAGAGGAAACCCTAATTGTCCAAGACAGCAGTAAAAATTATATAAACAGCAAGCGTCTTGAAATTAAAACCTGCAGCATAAAAATTGGAATCAGCCGACTCTATATTTTGACACACATAGATATAAATCAGAGAATTTAGAGTGTAAGAAAGCTATACATAAAGATATGCGCATGAATTAGGGATAAATGGGAGTTGAAGAATGGGGAGAGAAAACATACCAAAAATTGAATGGAAGCGAAGAAAGATTCAAAGTTGCGGCATTGTATGATTGTATATTTATATGTAGTGTGAATTGGGAAAAGGGTAAATTAAAGAGGAAAGATGAACCCTAATTGAAAGTTTGGTTGAGTAATTGGGGATTTGTAAGGTTTATTACTCGTAATTGTGTTGTAGTAGTGGTACTTGGTTGGTTGGTGTGTGTTCCCTCCAAGAGTACAAGTAGAAGTAGAAGAAGACCCTATATTTATTTAGCATAATATAATCAGATTTCATCTTTCCTTTTAGGATTAGGAAAATACTTGTACGAGGTTCACCCTTTTTGTTCACCTGTTTTAGGAGAGGAGGGGAAGTTACCTTAGAAGCGATACGATTTACCAAATGCTGCTTACCTGATTTCCTGCATATCTTTCTTGTATGGCTTTGATCTTCGGTTGAAGATTCTGCATTGCCAATGTGGATTCAACCTACAAACATACTGAGCAACTTAGATGATGACAGTGAGTAATATGATCGCAAATCCATATGAATAAGGCACGTGTACAGATGATGAAAGCCCATCCTTCAAAATCTGATCCGTGGAGGGAAAATATAAATCTAATAAATCCATATGAATATGCTATGTGAAGTCGTTTGAATTTGAGCTGTATCCAAAGGATTCATCACAAACTCACCAAGTACGTCGGAAACAGTAAACAAGTAAATACTGACATTATTTTCTTGTGAAATGCATCATATAAATATATAATTTTTATGAATGAGTTAAAGCAAGCATAACTATTTAAGATCGCACTAAAACGATCCTATGACGATTCATATCTAGTCGTATTTTGGATCGTATGAACATGCGATACTACACTCCGAATCACGATTCTAACAACCGTGATTCGAAGCACTGGCATAATCTTCGACCTACAATGGCACAAGAACATCCTATACACTATCATAATATTCTTACATTTCCTTCGACAATCACCATTAGCAAGAGTATTAGTTCAATATCACAATACGATACACGATTAAAATAACACTATATAATAAGATACCTATTCTCGGAGTAGATTATACTAGTTTATTGACACTATCCACACACCTAATATTAAGCTTCAAATCTATTCAAAGTACTAGCAATCTAGCATGATCTTCGACCTACAATGGTGTGAAAAGATCCTAAATACGGACTACTAGTTTAACCTTCTTCCATCTCCTTCAACAAATAACCACACAAACTACAAGAATGCTACTCTATATAAATCGATTCCAGTAGATCAATAACTGAACTAGCCTTCAAATACCGCACCAGATTTCCGGCTGCTAAATCAATCAACAACAGCAACACATATATTCCTATTAAACAGTAAACACACTACATTACAGTAAATCTGTAATACTCGTATAAATTACAGTAGATCAATAATGAACTACTCCAGCTTTCAAACACTAATCAATTAAACACTGCACCAGATTTCCGGCAGCTAAATCGATCAACAGCAGATATATCCCTATTAAACACGCTAAATGACAGTAGATCTGTAATAATACTCGTATAAATTAACCTCTGTTCTAATGAACTACCAGCAATTTTCGAAAATCTCGCTCACATATTCTAAAACAAGCATAGAAATCACTAAAACGAAGTACGAGAAATCAATCAAATCAATAAACAACAAATACATTCCACCCCATAACGAAATACTGAATTATTGCGATAATCTTCGTACATTTTTCAAAATCTTCATCGCCTAGATAGAAAAACCGTATACAACTCAACAAAGCAAAGCAACTCCTAATCACCTTCAACACGCCTTCCATGGCGTCGGAACGAATAATAACCACGAAACAACAATCATATATTACTAAACAACAATGAATTACAGATTACTGTGATAATCTTCGGATATTTATCGAAATGTCATCGCATAATTAGAAAAACCGTATAACCTTCAACAAGCCTTCCATGGCGTCGGAAACTAATAATAAACACGAAACAACAATCATATATTACTAAACAACAGGTAATTACTATAATAATCAACAAACAGCAAACAAATTCACTAATAAAAATCAAACGAAATCACTAAAACAATTGTACGCAATTTTTCAAAATCACACTCGCAAATTACGAAAACCGTAAGAAAACTAAACTAAACGAAATGAAGGAGCTCCTCACCTTCAAGACGACTTCCATGGCGTCTGAGATGAAACCGAACCATCCGCCACTCTTAGCAGGAGCTGCACCAGCGGCGTCACGTGTGGCGGCGACCACCGCATCAGCAACCGTATACAACAATCCTTCAGATCTACCGAACACCGAGCTCAAATCGACATCAATCGATTGCTGAAAAATCAGAGGAATTTGCTGTAAGCTGAAATTAACTCTCGTCGTTCTTAGTAATTTACTTCGGCGAGGTAGAGAGTAGAGGTTTTTCGAAGGGAGAAGTGTTCCTGTGAATGGCGATGACGAAATTAGGGTTTTCGCCATTGATGAAGAGAGTAAGGTCGGAGAAATGAGAAGGAAGGTGTGATGGGAAATGTAGACAGTTGTGGTTATTGGTGGGTGGCGTCAGCAGAGGTTGATGATGCGACGAGCGTGGCGACAGTGTTGTTGATTGAGGATGGAGTGGAGATCAGTTGGATGAGGAATAAATTAGGGAAATCGGGAAATGAAGATGATAGAAGGGTGTTGAATGATTGAATGAAACCCAGAAAAAAAAAAGTTTAATGATGGGGAACGACTAACGAGGCTGCCTGAAGAATTTTGGAGGAAGTATGAGTAATTTTAGGGTTTATTAGTGTAGGAGTAATAGATCGGGGGCACAAGGTTATTAGTCTTATTTCAATATACTACACAGTGGCGGACCTAGGATTTCCTCGGTAGGGGGGCACAATATTTTTTTAACAACGACATCTATAAAAAAACAATGCGAGTCGTGCGACCCGAAAATGATCCTAAATGACATATCCAATTTTAACTTAAATATTTATGGTCATAATCCAATTAATATAAAATTTTGATTAAATATTCTTTAATACTCCATAGCAACCATAAAAATATTTATTTATTTCTCCAATTGTTTGAAAAATACTCCGTATATGTTTATATATATATATATATATATATATATATATTTATTTATTTATTTATTTATTTATTTTAAATCATATTTTTATGACATGATTATTAAAATCATTACAAAATTAAATAAAACAATTACCATATCTAACAAAATATTAAATCAAATATTTGTAAAGTGTAGTTAAAATCTATGAGAAAAAGAATGAAAGTTTTGATAAATTGTTTAATTAAAAAGTATAAGACTATTCTTTCATTGATATAATGCATCAAGTATGAGGTTGTGAGGTTGGTTATGTGATCAATATTTGATGCAAATGACCCGGGTTCGAGTAACAAGGATCGAACCCCCACCATTTGTTTAAATGACAAAGGACTAAACCATTGCACCACCACCAACGTAATGACATATCTCATTATTAAAACTTAATTATTATATATTGTAGACATAGGTTTTATTTTGACCTATGTCTATAATTTATAGACATGGATTTTAATTTGACCTATGTACATTCTCTATTATATACATAGGTTTTTAAATAACCTATGTCTATTAAAAATAGATGTGGGTTTTTCTTTTAACCTATGTCTATTAGGTCATGTTTATGACTAATTTTGTAGTAGTGATGGGCTTTTCGAACAGATACTTAATTGGATCCATTCTTGATAGTACGTGCACTTCGTGGCTAAGCATATAGTGTCGGAGCTTTTTAGTGGCCCAAACTAGAGCTAGACACGTCTTTTCGAGCATCGTGTACTTGCATTCGTATTCGAGGAACTTTTTACTGATGTAGTAAATAGCTCGTTCTTCTGAGTCGACTGTCTGGGCTAGCATAGCCCCCATGGCTGTCTCAGTCGTTGTCAAGTATAACGACAAAGGCAAACCGTGTTGAGGTGGCATTAATACCGGCGGAGATGACAGAATCTCTTTGATTTTATCGAAAGCTGTTTGACATTTGTCGTCCCATAGTACCCGTTCCCCTATCTTCAGTTTTTTGAAAATGGGCTCACATACCATGGTTAGCTTCGAAATGAATCTGCTGATATATTGGACTTTCCCGAGAAACCCCCTAATCTCCTTTTCGGTTTTAGGTGGCCGCATCTCGGTAATGGCCTTGATTTTGGCTGGGTCAACCTCGATGCCGCGCTGGCTGACGATATGGCCCAATAGTTTACCCGATGTTACCCCAAAGCTGCTTTTTGAGGATTCAGTCTCATGTTATACTTGCGTAGTCGGGTGAAGAACTTCCTAAGGGCCGGAATATGCCCGCTTCGTTCTTTGGACTTGACTATCATATCGTCCACGTAGACTTCCACTTCCTTGTGCATCATGTCATGTAATAAGGTAGTGGCGGTCCGTTGATAAGTGGCACCGGCGTTGATAAGCCCAAATGGCATAACAGTGTAATAGTAAGTCCCCCAAGGTGTAGTGAAGGTGGTCTTACTCATGTCTTCTTTTGCCATTTTGATCTGATTGTATCCGGCATACCCGTCCATAAAAGATAGAAGGGCATGGTCGGCCGTGTTGTCCACCAGTATGTCGATGTGTGGCAACGGAAAATCGTCTTTTGGGCTGGCCTTATTAAGGTCTCGGAAATCTACACAAACTCGTACCTTTCCGTCTTTCTTGGGTACCGGCACGATATTTGCGACCCAGTCTGGATATTCAGACACTTGGATAAAGTCCGCTTTGAATTGCTTGTCGACTTCTTCTTTGACTTTGAGAGACCATTCGGGCCTCATTCTTCGGAGTTTTTGTTTTACCGGCTTACACCCGTCTTTGATGGGTATACGGTGTTCGGCTATCTCCCGGTCTATTCCCGGCATGTCCTTGTAGGACCATGCGAAGACGTCTTTGAATTCGTGGAGGAGCTCCGTAAATTGTTGCTTCTCCTCGGGGTCTAGGGATAAACCTAACTTAAGCATCTGAGGCTCTAAAGGGGTTCCTACATTGATGGAATCGGTTTCTTCGATCACCGGATCTCGGGACTCCCTTTGTTCAAGTTGCTCGACTAGATGCTGAGGTAGTGGTACCTGTTCGTCGGGTTTCTCAATGTCATTGCAAGTAAAGTTTTTGAAAATGTTTTGAAAATAAGACAAGTCGTAAGCAGAACGGTTATCGTTATTATTGATAGAAAGTTTTGAAAATAGCTCGAAGAGAGCTGCCATCTGATCGCTGGTCAGAGGCGGTATGGGGAGTGCTCTCGGGACAGACTCCGAGGCTCCCAGAGGAATGATCGAAGGAAAAGGGGTTACAGACTCGACCCTAGTACTGGACCCTCTAGACTTAGACTCAGACTCCGACTCTGACTCTGACTCGGATTCGGTCTCGTCGTCTTGCATGTCTCCTTCGCCGGTAGTGAGCTTGTAGACTCGGCCCTCGCTGTCGGTCCATTTGATCGTCTTCCTCCAAGCCCGCTTTCCGGTGTCAGCGCCTACTTTAGAGATCAGCTTGGTTGGATTGAACTTGTTGCTATGGAGGATCAGGTTGACTAATTCCTCCTTAGGGGTAGGAATTATCTTGCTTTCCCCGAACAAGAGCCCCAGCATGGGCTCAGCTTGGTTCGAATCTTCTTTTGATTCAGCCTGGATGAGAGTGAAAATATCATCTGGGATGAAATTGACCTCAGGATAAGTTATAGTGGGCTGGTAAAGACCCGTCTGGACAGCTTCAAATACTGGAGTGACGAAACTCAATTTCGGGTTGCAGGGGCCCAAGTAGGTATCCTTGAAAGGATGCCGGCTCGGACCACGTTTTCCGGGGTTAAGGCATACCCTAAACCGAATTTCGGCTCTTCATTATTTAAGACATCGATGATCTTGCATGCCGGGAGACCAGGCCTTGAAGTAGCCCCCGGTAAGTAACCCAAGTTCTGCAGCATTTTGTCGATGCTGGTTGTGAAATAGGGCCTAAAAAGATATTCTTCATCGATCATTCCCACGAAATTGAATCCTCGCGGGTCGATTGAACCGGCCGTGTTGCAGGTTGACACGGCTATTGGAGTAGCTTCAAGTGTGATGACCCCGTCTTGTAAAGGTAACTTGACCTTTCTATGAAGAGTGGAGGATACGGCCTTGACTGCGTGGATCCAAGGCCTTCCAAGTAGCAGATTGAACGATGAGGTGACATCGATCACTTGAAATTCTAGTTCTTTTTCGATTGGGCCGGTTATGATGGTTAGTCTGACAGCCCCGGCAACTGATTTCGGGCTTCCATCAAAAGCCTGGATAGTTTGTGCAGTAGGAAGATAGTCGGTCTCGGTAATGCCGAGAGCCCTTGCAGTCCTTAAAGGAAGGACATTTACAGCTGACCCGTCATCGATTAGGGTCATGGGTAGATATTTGCCCCGGCAAATTACCGTAATATATAGGGCTAGGTTGTGGGTAGCCCCAAATGGTGGTAGATCGGACTCAGAGAAGGTGATAAGCGGGCCTTCTCCTTTGGACTTGCCTTTGAGGTGAGGCAGGATAGTGGCTACCATTTCAGTGGGGGTAACCGACGAGTCTACCTTGATCTCATCGAGAGCCTTAGTAAGTGCTGCCCGATGTTCTTGAGAGCTAACCAGAAGCTGCCATATAGTAAGATCAGTTCGGACCCTCTTCAGTTGCTTGACTAGGGTCGTGTCAGTGTCTGGTTCTTCGAGTATGGAGTCTGTCTTGGCGGGCTCAGTGGCGGATCCCGGGGTTGAAGATCCGGCCGTGATGACATGAGTACCGGCCAGGGCCTTGGTTTTGGCCTTCCGGATCTCTTCGGCCGTGATGGGGACAGTCTCCCCCTTGGTCAGATAAACATCGTCTTCATCGTCATTCCATATCCCGTTGATTTGGGGAATGAAAGGGGAAATGAGATGAGTACAATCGATTATTTCTCCAGCAGAAATGGCGTGAGTAGCAAGAGGGTTGTTTTTGTTACTGGGCTTGTCGCTGGGTAACGGTATCTTCCCACTCTCGATCAGATCTTGAATGAGATGCTTTAATTTCCAGCATTTTTCGGTGTCATGCCCGTTGCCTTGGTGATAGCGGCAATAGGCCTGTGCGTTGTAGCTTTTGGACCGCTTCTCAACAGGGACCTCTGGCATTGGGCCTATGGGCTGAATTAGGCCTTTAGAAGATAGCCTTTGTAAGGCGTCGGCATAAGTAGTCCCTATGTCCGTGAATACTCGGGCTGGAGTGTTCTTTTTGGTCGAGGTGTCTAACAAATTAACCTCGTCGAAGATGCTTCGGGCCGCACTTGTAGTTGCGGGCTTACCAGAAGATGAACTGGCTCCTTGATAACCCTTTGTAGAGGCCTTAGTAAGGCTCTCTAACCTTAAGTCGTCTTCGATTCTCGTACCCATTTCGGTTAAGGTGGCGAAATTGGGTATGATAGCGTACCGGAGATGGATCCGGTAAGATGGGAGGAGATTTTTCACAAAGGCCTCCACTAATACTTTTTCGCTGGGCTTGTCGACCAGCTTGACACTTTCGGCCCTCCACCTTTGGAGGTATTTGGTGAAACCCTCCTTCGGCTCTTGGGCCATGACCTCCAGAGTACGCATGGTTGTCTGGATTTCCGCATTGTCCGCATAGTTTCGGGCAAACTCCGTTGCGACATCGTCCTAAGTTTTGTATTTCTTGGCGTCGAGCTTATAGAACCAAGCTTTTGGGTGCTTCTCTAGCGAGGAGGCAAACAGATGCTTGAACATGTCTGATTTGACTCCTTTTAGGGCCATAAACTCCTTGAAGGCCCGGATATGTAATACCGGGTCTTCGGTTCCGTCGAACATTGGGAGGCCTGTCAAGTTGAGATTGGCAGGCAGTTGATCGGTCAGGAGATAATAAGTTCGGGCATTCTCCGTATGGATCGAGTTGTGGGTCGTCAAATGGACTTGCTCTTGCAGTTTGAGGACTGCGCTAGTCAATTGGGCTAAAGGCCCATGAGCTTCATCTTCACCCTTTGGCTTGTCCTGTTCTATGGCACTAACCCGGGTGACAATGGCGATCTGGTCGCCCCTGATTTGGTCGAGCTGTTCTTGGATCTTGGCCAATGCGGTGTTCAGTTGATCAATTGAGTCCTTAGTCATGGTTCGAGTGTGAGGCGGCCTGTCTGTGAGAATACCACGTATCAGCGACCAACCCAAATCGTAGAACTAAAGTACATCCCGAGCAAGGAAAAGGGAAACTAGAGAGGAAATGACTTGGAAAAGACATCTAGACGGATGACTTGTGAGAGGTGAGCCTCCTTTAGGATCCAGCTGTGTGGGCTGGGCCCTGCTCGAAAGGAGGTTTACGTGAGACATTCCCCAGACTTCTAGACTCGATTGTGTAGACGGGCCGACCCTTGTAGGAGTATGTCCCACGTAGGTGGGCCTTGCCTTAGTATAATAAGGCGGACTGGGATAGGGAGGAAACCCGTGATGTAAGATCGACGGAGTTTTGACGCTAGAAGACCTTGATGACTTAAGACACGACCCGACACTTGCTAAATACGAGAAGTCCTAAGAAAAAGAAGTTTGCAAAATTGATTTTTTGAAAGCCCGAGTAAAATCGGGAGAAAAGTCCGGCCCATTTTTTCGAAAAAGAAAACGGAAAGGCGGACCGGGGAGCGGGTTTGAAAGTTCGAAAATATTTTCGAGTTTTGAAATGGGCATAATACCGGCTAAAAATAGGCTATTTTGAGTAAAATCGTGGATCCTAAATTCGGTATATGTCCCGGGTTTTGAAAATTGGATATTTTGAAAAGGATGCTATTTTGAAAAAAGACGGTTTTTGAAAGAAAGACTTGTAAATCAGGTAGCACGTAGTCATGGAAACAGTATAACGACGCCATGTATGCTCTAATTCTAAGTCTCGGTCAGTATGAAAGGGTCTATACCAGTGTACACAGCCTATCGAGAATCGGGGCGGACTTCCTAAGTCGAGTTGAGCTTAGAACATGCCGTAAAACCCATACAAATCGGCTAATGGACACCTTCGACATATCCAATTTGGACTAGATCGATAGTATAGTGGGACGTCGGTCACCAGTACCGGCCCGGGAAAATATGGGGTTATGCATGAACCGTAAAACTAAAACGCGTATTGTACTAGTCAAACGATTTCTATTCGAGTCTCACCCTGAGGATGCTGAAGGTCAGTAACGTATCAGCTAATCCCCAGCGGAGTCGCCAAATTGTGGACATGACATAGGTCCACCCCGACGCGGCCACGCGCGGGTTTGGGGAGGCGAATGAATCTCCATGAGATGGTCAAATGGAAATTTAAATCGAAGTCGGAGTCGCCACCGAATTTTATGGTTATTCGGAACCGTTCGAGCCCACTCTATGTCGTAGTGGGCCGTATACAAAATACGGCCCATTTCCGATGTCAGAGTTTATTGGGCTCGTCCCTTTGCATATCAATATAGATGCCGACTTGAGCGGTTAATCGTATATTGAATGACTCTCGTTGCCAATGGGTTCGGACATCCGGAAACCACGGTTCTGAGTAAGAGGTGAGGGTACGTGTTGGGAAGTTCACTAAGAACACCCAACCCCGCCCGCACATTAGCGGCCTCTACTAGGATATCGTTTGATTTTAAAATACGCGCGTTAGTAATACGATGAATGATATGCAAACATTGTTTTTCTAAACATGCGAGGAATTGAACGGGTTGCTAAGTCGGTTTAATGCATGAAAAATTAACGTCAAAGTTGAATTTAACATGTGAGATTCGTTTTAGTATAATAAAACAAATGATGAAAAAGATATGAATTTGCTACAAAAGATGAACAAACGAGTTAGTATCGATTTGTAAATAATAATATAGCAAATAAATATACGAGATCGAGAAAATAAATATTAATCGAAATATGAAAAATATTAAAAAAACGATGTTTTGTATAAAAAAACGAAGTTCGAAAAATAATAAAAAACGAGAAAAAAGGGGGTCGAGGCAGCCGGCTGCGCGGCTCGCCCGGGCTGCCGGCGAGTCGCGTGTCGGTCTGATTTCGAAAGCGGTTTTTTTGAAAATTCGATGCTTTTATTAAATCGCGTACGAATATTGCATAATTCGTACTCGACTTAATATTTTCGATATTCGTTATATTCGATAATTAACTACGAAATTAATATCAAATATTTCGAATAGTTTTAGAAAAGATATAAGTTTTAAAATCGTTTCGTAGAAGAATAAAATAAAACGAACGAAAAAGCTAAAAAAACGTCTCGGATTTCAGGCCCGTGCGCGAGTCGCCTGGGTATGGCGCGACTCGCGTGCGGGTCTGTCCGGTTTTATTTTTTGTTCGAAATTGCTAATTTTGATAAATCGCGTTCAAAATCTGAATTAATTTGTACTCGATTTATGTTTTCGATATTCGTCGTACCCGATATTCGGTTATGAAATCGATATCGAGTATTCGGAATGAATTAAAAAAAAGGTTTTGTATAAAAAGTGATTTGAAAACGATGTAACGATTTTTAATATCGTCGAGATCTTAATATAATTCTTTTTGATACAATATTCGATTATAGAAAATCGATATCATATTTTTAAAAATGTTGTTATATGAAAATAGTTTTTGTAGTATCGATATTAGAAAAATAAAAAAATGACGACGACGACCCGTAATAAAAGGACCGACGCGAAGGAGGAGAAGAGAAGAAAAAGAGAAATCGGGTTTTGTTACACCCTCAACCTACATGCTTCTGTTTACTCGGATCGGGGCTCGTCGGGATGCGGCTTGGGCACAAGAGCGTCGAGTGTACGTCGGTGAGGTGGTGGCTCGGTTTAGACGAGTTTCGGGTGAATGGTTTCGGGTTTAAATGGACCGGTTTTCCTTCGGGAATATTATCGGTTTGTCGATGTTAATTTTTGATGTGTATTTGATGTGTAGGGATGCTAATGATTTGATGTCGTTTTTTCTGAATATGTGTCTTTCGTTTCTTTGTATGCAAGGGGCTATTTATAGGAAATTCCCGACCTTGGCTAGGAGAGTTTGAACTACCGCTTAGGATAGGAAACGTAGAAGTTGTAAGGCATGAGAATTCCTCTTTCTTGTCAAAGAAGAAAGGGGACACGGCTGGTTGTAGCCTACTCGGCCGAGTGTTTGCACTCGGTCGGGTGTTTAAATCGGTTTTTGGATAGGAAATGTAAGAGTTCGAAAGGAATGCAAATTCCGTTTCTTAATGGAGAAGCCAAAATCTCGGCTGAATGGAGGAATATTTCGGCTGCCTTGGGTGTCTTGGCCGAGTAATTGGTGCTCGGTCGATATCCGATTCGGTTTCCGGATAGAATTCCTACTTGAGATCGAATCCTATCCTCAAACGGATTTGTTTAATATTTTGAGAAGCTGATTTTTTGTAGGATTAGAGCAGGAATCAGCCGTGTGAGGTGTCACGGCTGACTCACGTGTCTCGGGAAAATCTTTGACCGGGTTTTGACTCGGTCGTAAAAAGACGGTTTTACCCCTGGTGTCGGAATCGACCCAAATTAGTCTTATTTGACTCGAAACGACCCACTGGGCCTGATTTTGAGGTTGGTTTTGTGAGATATGTACTCTATAATGAGCCCAAGCCAAATGCCAACGATTTTGAGCCCGTTTCTGAGTATTTAAAGCATGTTTGCGTCCGATCATCATCGGGTGTTTGTCGGAAACTGCTATAGACACCTGGCGGTCAAAATGTGGGTGTCTACACTTCCTCATGTTGTTGTGGGGATGTTGTGCGGATTTCCTCAATGGACCTACGGTTCTCCTCGTGGTTGGAGGTCACAAAGTCCGAAAGTGAGGATATTTGGGCACTAAAGGCGGACATGTCCCAAGGGGCATAGCCCGGTTGTTGGTAACCTTGCCCAAACCCAAATGGTGGTGGTTGGCTATAGCCGTATTGTTGACCGGCATTCGACGAAGATGGGCCGGGTTGATGCAAAGATGGGCGGGGTGGCTCTAGAATTCGACCCTCATCTTCCTCCTCAATGTCCTCGGTCTCGTAAATAATGCGAGAGGGGTCGTGGCCGTAGTTGGCCGGGTCCCAATCGACATGAATGTTTTTGCGAGTGTATTCATTCATTCGAAGAGGCATTCCCCAATTTTCCCGTCTATGAATTGTGACATGAGGTGGATCCGGGAGTAGGATGGATCGAAGTTGGGTTATGTTGAATTGAATTCGGGTCATCCCATTAATTGAGACGGGGCAAATCGAGGACGAAAGGTACTCAAGGTCAATGTATGTCCCACCCAAAGCTCGAGGTTCCGGTTCTCGGTTCATGCCTAATCCTTGGGCTATCAAAGTTACTAGGCCTCCGCCCACTACCGTTGGAGGGTTGACTTGGTTCATGGAGTAAAGGTGCATGACGACGGCCTTAGTAAAATCCATGGATAGGGCCCGATGGGTCAAGACCTCCATGAGCGCTTGACACGCTAAAGCATTAACCCGGTGGTGCGATTCATACGGGCCTATGAGGATATTCGAGAAAAGGCGCAATACGTATCGGAGAACGGGATTTTTCACCTCACTAAGGGTTGTAGCTCTAGCCTCATAGGCTATACCACTCCTAGATATCTCCTCCCAAAACTCTCCCCTCTCCTTAAGCACAGCGGATTTTCGGGAGGCCTTTCCCGGGGCAAGATGGATGAAATTTATGCCGAGAAATTGGGCCAATCGGTCTAAACTCAAGGTAATTTCGTTACCTAAGAGTTGGAATGATATGGTAGGATTTGGACCCGAGGTCTCGGTCGAAAGTGTAGCAAGGAATTCACAAGTCAAGGATTGGTAGGAATAAGCATGCATAAACCCAATCGGACAATTGAACCTAGCAAGCAAAACTTCTAATTCACCATCAATTCCCATAGCCATGGTGGTTTCTCGGTGGAAAAACCGAGTTGGGTCAAAAGGTAATTTTAGAAGTGCCTTGTATTTTGCCCGTTGTTTTTCAGTGCGGAAACTCACATTTTCATGCTTATATTTGTGTTGATTCACAGGTTGTCGAACAAGGACCGGATTAGAAGAAGAAGAAGGAGCATCCATACCTGATGAAAATGGTCGTTTTGGGGGGCCATGGATGAATGCTAACCCGAAGTGTAGTCAAAGAGATTCACTCGAACCCGTCTTCAATCCGTGTCCAACCCGGATAATTTTTTTTTTCGCCCGGAATCAATCAAGTAATGTCTCAAAAGAATCAGCACTGTTCAAATAGCCATCCTTCAAAAGATGGGTCGATTTGAAGGTGTAGAAATGGCTAAAAAAAACAGATCTAAAAGTTTTGTGTTGGTGAAGTTTTGTTGTTTATGATGGAATTTGTATAGTGTGGATTAGAGAGGAAGTGATAAGGAAGAGAATGGTGCAAAAATTGGGGGGTTTGGGTTGATTTTGAAAGATTTATGAGAAAATTAGGGTGAAGGTATAATGGGGGTTTTAATGGAGATGTTGAAGGTGTGAAGATGGGAGTTGGGGAAGACGAAGACTGTATTGTGGTTGTTAATAATAATAATAATAATAATAATAGTGGGGTATGATAGGAAGGGGGGTCGGTTTGGTAGTAAGGTCCGTGCGTTATTGTTTTTTTTTATTTTTTTTTATTTTTACGCACGGTCACTAGGTTGCGCACGGTCGCTACCTTCTGTTTTCGTTACGCACGGTGCATCGTGCGTAACTCAATCTGCCCTTATTTTCTCATTTTTTCGATTTTTGACCCTCCAAATCCATCCCAAGATGCACCAAACCCTTAACCAAACTCCAAAGACGATATAATTCGTCACAAAAGTGCTCCTCCGAGAAAATCCAATAAAAGAAGAAGTAGAAAAATGTCAAGAATCGGGGTTGCCTCCCTCGAAGCGCCTTTGTTTAAGGTCGTTGGCTCGACCGAATGAAGTAGATGAGAATATACAACAACAATATCCTTATGAATGAGATTAGTTGAACTTGAGTGAAGCGATTTCTCTTTGAATTGGTTGGCCGACAAAATAGTGCTTGAGTCGGCTACCATTAACCTTGAATATTTCCTCATTCCCTTTAATCTCCACCGAGCCATAAGGGAATACTCTTACAACCTTGAACGGTCCCGACCACCTTGACTTGAGCTTCCCCGGGAATAACCTCAATCTTGAATTGAATAGGAGAACTAACTCGCCTTCTTTGAATTCCCTTCGTACCAAGTTCTTGTCATGAAACTTTTTATTCTTCTCTTTGTAGATCTTTGCATTTTCATATGCATGGAGACGGAATTCATCAAGCTCATTTAAGTCGAGTAGTCTCTTTTCACCCGCTTTCTTCATATCCAAGTTGAGATGCTTTATCGCCCAATATGCCTTGTGTTCCATCTCAACGGGAAGATGACAAGCTTTTCCGTATATGAGACGGAATGGGGAAGTTCCGATCGGGGTCTTGAAGGCTGTGCGATATGCCCATAGAGCTTCATCAATTTTCAATGCCCAATCCTTCCTCGACCGGTTGACCGTTTTCTCAAGAATCGCCTTGATTTCACGATTGGAAATTTCCGCTTGTCCATTTGTTTGCAGATGATATGCAAGACTCTTCTTGTGTTGAATCCCATATTTCTTGAGCATGGTGGCCAATGTTCTCTCAAGGAAGTGAGTACCCCGATCACTAATCAAGACCCTCGGGACTCCAAATCTAGGGAATATGATCTTGGTCAAGAGTTTCATCACCGATTTCGCATCACAAGTTTTAGTGCGGATTGCCTCAACCCACTTACTCACATAATCCACCGCCACTAAGATATACTCGTTCCGACAAGAGGAGGAGAAAGGACCTTGATAATCTATTCCCCACACATCGAAAATCTCGACCTCGAGCGTATATTGTAGTGGCATCTCATGTCGCCTTGATATGTTCCCGCTCCTTTGACATTTGTCACAACTCTTGACGTAGGCGGCTACGTCATGGTAGATGGTGGGCCAATAAAATCCGCATTGTAGGATCTTAGCGGATGTCTTCATCGAGCTTGCGTGCCCGCCACAAGGAATGTCATGACAATGCATTATAATAGACTTGGCTTCATCATAGGGTACACATCTTCGGAATAAACCGTCGGCACATGATTTGTATAGGTTGGGATCATCCCAATGAAATTGCTTAACATCATGGAAAAACTTCTTCTTTTTGTGGGAGTCATAGTCTTGAGGCACAATCCCTGACACAATATAATTCACAAAATCGGCATACCATGGGGCTTCCACCATTGATAGGGCTAATAGGTGATCATCTCGAAGAGAATCGTCGATAGGAATTTCCGGATCACGATCATCAAGCACTAGACGAGATAAATGGTCGGCGACCACATTTTCCGTTCCCTTCTTGTCCCGGACTTCAATATCGAACTCTTGGAGGAGTAAAACCCAACGGAGTAAACGAGCCTTGGAATCTTTCTTGGCCATGAGATACTTTAGAGCCGAATGGTCGGTGTGGACAATAACCTTCGATCCTACAAGATAAGATCGGAATTTCTCCATGGAGTACACCACCGCTAGAAGCTCCTTCTCGGTAGTGGTGTAGTTTGCTTGAGCGGAGTCTAATGTTTTGCTCGCATAATGTATAGCATGGAGTTTGCCTTCTTTCCTTTCTCCCAAAACCGCTCCAATGGCAAAATCGCTTGCATCGCACATGAGCTCGAAAGGGATATTCCAATCCGGTGGTTGGATTATAGGGGCCGAAATGAGAGCATTCTTCAACCTATCAAAAGCATCAAGACAAGCATTAGTCATGATAAAAGGAGCATCCTTGGCGAGGAGTTTCGTTAAGGGCCTAGCTATCTTGGAGAAATCTTTAATGAAGCGGCGGTAAAACCCCACGTGACCAAGAAAGCTACGAATCCTCTTAACGTTACTAGGTGGAGGTAATTTTTTAATGGCCTCGACCTTCGCCCTATCAACTTCTATTCCCCTATTAGACACTACACGGCCTAAGACTATCCCCTCCGTCACCATAAAGTGACATTTTTCCCAATTTAGTATAAGCCCGGTTTCCTTACACCGTTGTAGGATCTTATCAAGGTTTTCCAAGCAATTTTCAAAATAAAACCCTACAACGGAGATATCATCCATAAATACTTCAAGGGTCTTTTCCACAAAATCGGAAAAAATAGACATCATGCAACGTTGGAACGTGCTCGGCGCATTACATAACCCAAAGGGCATACGACGGTAAGCGTATACCCCGTAAGTGCAAGTGAATGTAGTCTTCTCTTGATTATCGGGATGGATCAGGATTTGGAAAAATCCCGAAAATCCATCCAAATAACAAAAGTAAGAATGTTTGGCCAAGCGTTCCAACATTTGGTCTATAAAGGGGAGGGGAAATGGTCTATCCGGGTGGCTTTGTTGAGTTGACGGTAATCTATAATCATGCGCCACCCGGTAATTGGCCTAGTAGACACTAATTCTCCTTTATCATTCTTGACAACCGTCGTCCCACCTTTCTTAGGGACGACATGAACGGGACTCACCCACTTACTATCCGAGATTGGATAAATGATATTAGCATCAAGGAGGTTTAGCACCTCCTTCCTCACCACCTCGGCCATGGCCGGATTGAGACGTCTTTGACGCTCAATAGATGAGGTGCTCTCATCTTCCAAGAGTATACGATGAGAGCATAAGGCGAGACTAATACCACGAATATCATCAATAGTGTACCCAATGAATTCTCTATATTTCCTCAAAACTTCCAACAAGTCATGTACTTGATGGTCATTAAGTGCACTATTGACAATAACGGGGTATGACTCATTAGGACCTAAGAAAGCATATTTAAGAGATGAGGGAAGAGGTTTCAACTCCACTTGAGGAGGCGTAGATCTCTCCTCATATAACCCTTCCTCGGCCAAGCTTTCTAGTGACCTTGTGGTGCATTGCTTCAAGATTGAGTCCATAGCTAGAGTATATTCCATCGCATCCATTTCCGAATTCCCGACAATGGACTCCTCAAGGGCATAATAAGTATCTTGCTCCATGGTAGATTCTTCAAGCATTTGTACTTGGTAGCATGATCCAACATTTGAAGGCTCTTTCATGGCCTTCTCAAGTGAAAATTCCATCTTGTCATCCCTGACTTGAAGTGAGAGCCTACCATTCTTGACATCAATAAGAGCTCCCCCGGTGGCTAGGCATGGACGACCAAGTATAATGGGAATTTTGGTGTCTTCGGGAATGTCCATGATGTAAAAGTCACACAGGATGACTAAGTTCCGGACCTTGATTGGAACATCCTCGGCTACCCCTATCGGATATTTAAGGAACGATCCGCTAATTGAAGGGACACTCTTGTGGGAGCTAGCTCAAAGCCTTCAAGCTTGTTGAAGATGGAAAGGGGCATAAGACTTACACTCGCTCCTAGATCACAAAATGCCTTCTCAATATTGATAGAGCCAGTTGAGCATGGAATAGTAAAGCTCCCGGGGTCTTCCAATTTTTATGGCAATTTGTTCAAAAGAACGGCACTACACTCCTTTGAAAGGCTCACCGATAATTGCTCACCATATGACTTCTTAGAAATGACATCCTTCAAGAACTTGCCATAGGAGGGGATGTCTCTAATGACCTCAAGGAAAGGAAGTGTGATATGCATACTCTTCATCATCTCCAAGAACTTCCCATACTTTTGCTCAAGCTTGGTCCTAGCTAACCTTTGAGGAAATGGGATCGGTGGCACATATGCTTTGACTTCATTAGTAACCTTTTGGGCTTCTTTTGCCACATGATCTTCAATGATAGATGGTTCATCAACAACCACTTCACTTGAACCCTCTTTTTCACCATTTGCTTCCTCACTTACTTCATCCACAACATTGGTCTTCCTCTTCTTGTTAACCACAACTTCATCCAATATGCGCCCATTCCTTAATTGAATGGCATTCAATTCGCCTTTACCCTTAGGATTTGCCTTAATGCCACCCGGAAATGTCCCACTTGACACGGTCAACTCGTTGACTTGATTCGCGAGTTGTTGTATTTGATGATCGGTGATTCTTTGGGCATTTTGGACTTGACTCTTCAATTGAGAAATAGAAGATGTAGTCTCCTCATGGCATTGGTCTTGGCGTTGAATGAAACTATTTTGAGTGCTCATCATTTGCTCCATAAGTATCTCCAAATTGGACTTTGGTGGTGGAGCTTGTTGTTGCACAACTTTTTGTTGTTGTGGGACTTGTGCAAGTTGTTGTTGTTGGACTTGTGGTATAGGAGTAGTGAAGGGTGTAGGAGTTTGGAATGGAACTTGAAATTGATTTTGGAGAGGGATTTGAAAAGGAGTGGTGTTGAATGTTGGTCTTGCTTGGAAGTTTCTTGCTTGAAAACCCGATGTATCTTGTGCTTGGAAGTTGAACCCTTGATTAAAGCCTTGATTCGATCTTTGGAAGTTTTGATTGAAAGTACCCTTTTGTTGATTGAATGGAGTTTGGAAGTTCTTGTTCCCATAAGATAGAAACGCTCTTTGCCCGGGATGGTATTGGTTGTTGTTGAATGCTTGTCTTGCGTTTGTTTCCCATATACCATTGGCTTGCTCCATGGTAGTAACACCACAACACTCCGCGGCATCATGACTTGAACTTCCACATAACTCACAAGAGAACTCATTGGTCTCCTTAGAAGAACTTGATCCCCCTTGCTTGAATTGAGAAAGTTATTTTGTCAAATTATCGATCTTTGCATTAAGAGCATTCAAAGTCTCACTATTGTCTTGCTTCTTCAACTTTCTTCTATCCCCACCCCAATGATGATTGTTGGAGGCCATCTTTTCAATAAATCTCATGGCCGCGGTGTGGTGAACTAAGTCGATGGCACCACCGGCCGCCGCGTCCAACCCCAATTGATATTCGGAACGTACGCCATTGTAGAAAGTAAGGATGACCACATGGGGGGCTATACCATGGTGGGGGCATTGCCTTAATAACTCTTTGAACCTTTCCCATGCCTTGTAGAGCGACTCATGATCCTCTTGGACAAAGTTTGTTATATCGTTACGGTATTTTGCCGTCTTACCCGGCGGAAAGAATTTCAAGAGGAAAGCTTTAGAGAGTTTATCCCAACTATCAAAGGAGCCGGCCGGTTGGGACCTCAACCACTCCTTGGCTCTTCCCGTTAATGAGTACGGGAAAAGTCTTAGGCGAATGGCCTCCTCCGACGCTCTGTTGATTTTGACGTTGTCGCACGCTTCTAAGAACACATTGATATGCTCATTGGGATTGTCGAGGGGTAATCCGGAGAATTGGTTTTGTTGTACGAATTGAATGAGAGCGGGCTTGATCTCAAAGTTGTTAGCTCCGACCGCGGGCCTTGTAATACTCGATTGCGACACCACTTGGGGTGTCGACTCTTCCCTTATAGTAGCCATATGAGGAGGCGGAGAAGGGGGTCTCGGAGAATTAACCTCTTCGTCGGACTCAATTGTGTCTTCGGATCTAATCTCTTCTTCGGATTCGGAAATAATGGGAGGTGAAGGCGGTTGCACTTGATTTCTTCTTCTTTCGGCGTTGTACCGCCTTGCCGTAGCTTCGATCTCGGGGTTCAACAATTGGATTGGTGAAAGCCCAAGGATCCGCCTACTCATGCAAAGCAATACAAAAACTAAAAAGTAGAAGTTAGATCACGGGCAAGGGCACACCGAAGTGTGCAAAACAAGTAATAACTTAGTCTAAACGTAAGAATGAAAACTACTAGTACCGCTAACACTCCCCGGCAACGGCGCCAAAAACTTGTTGGGGTTTTAATACCTCGCAAGCGCACGATATAATCATAGCACAATAGAGGGTCGATCCACAATGAGCGTGGTGATTCCTAGTCGTTTTAATCCTAATTGTTTATCTAAGTCGATAAAGATTGGTGATAGGGGACTAAAGCTAGGTGAATGAATATTAACTAAGACAAGGAACTACTAAAAAGAAGATGAAACTAAATTAAGAAAAGATGATAACTAGAGAAATAACGATTAATCAAGAATAAAAAGGACTAGGGAACGATGTCGCTTCAATCCACCTAAATCACACCAATGTACATCGAGTATCGAAGGAATCGGGATTAAGGGCAAAGTTGTATCGTCTAGGTCGGCCACCTCCCTCCCGGGTTCGTGTCCGGCTTAATTTCCCGTTTACCTCCCTCCCGGGTTCGTAAAGCGGAATCCCTAAGTCAAATTCGAGGGTCACTCCCGTGATAAATCCCAAACCGACTCAAGTCAAAAAGGCACGCATACTAGTGTGAAGGATACCACGCTAGACACCACTCCCGTGTTCGATCTAGTACGGTAAGGCAAGATAGAGGGTCAAACCGGTTACCCATCCTAATCGACTCCCATCGATGACCAAGGGATCGGGACCGTCTCAAACTCCTAAACCAAGGCAATGCAAAATCCTCAACACCACTTCACCCAATTACCCAATTCAATCGATACAAAACATACAAGAGGCACAATTTAGGCGAATTTAGGCTTCATCGACCCCTAGTGGGTGACTACTCACTAATCATGGCTAAATTGGTGGAATTAAGCATAAAGGTGGAGTCTTTAACTATGAACATTGTTGTAAATTGAATTATACTACCAATTATGTAAAAGTGGTCAAATTGGAAGAATCTAATTGGAGATTTCTAATACTAACATGAAATTCATAAACATGAACAAAGTGAGAGAAAACTAAACTAATTACAAACTAGAGTAACAAACAAAGATAACATGAACTAAGTTAAACTAAGAAAAAGAAAAGATAACAAGATGAAATTAAGACAAAGGAGGAAGTAAAAATTACCCACTTAAAGAAGAATGGAGAGATTAAGAAGAATAAATAATAATAATAATCATAAAAAGCTTGAATCTTGGACAATAAGGAAGATGAAGATCTTCAAAGACTACAAACCCTCTCTAAAACCCCAAAGAATTCAAAATGTATATCTTGTGTAATGAAAGCTTGAGAGGCAAAATGATAAAATTCGAGTATTTATATGTTGCAATTAGGTTACACAAAACCGGGCCAAAAACAGGGGAAAAATATAAAGCCGGAGTTGCGCACGGTCAGTGGGTTACGCACGGCGGGAAACGCACGGTGCCTTCCTTCTGCTTTCGTTACGCACGGTGCATCGTGCGTAACTCTCTTCTCTTATATTTTCCCGTTTTTGGTCTTCTATGCGCTTGTCTAGACTCGAACTCGGTCCACAAGCTTCGTTTTACTCGGGTGCTCTCGGGTTTCACCGCTTTCGATACGAAAACGCCTAAAAACAAAGAGAAAACACAAAAACCCGCATAACACAAAAGATAGACGAAACGAGCCAAAATGCCTAAGAAAATGCGATCAATCGAGGCTAAATAAACGTCAAAAAGGTGTAGAAATACGGTCAATAACGGAGTTATCAATACGTCTTCATATGATCTTCAAATAATATTAATAGGTACAGTTTCATAATTAATGGGGAAGACTCCATTATATAGGTAGAGAGAAGACCATTTTTCTATTAGGGTTTTAGATTACAGTAATCTCGACCTTCCATCAAGGTTGAGTAAATATGGAAAAACTCTTTATTTAGTCCGATATTATTGTGATAACATATCTCTTAAAGACTCGATTTTCAATAAGACCATAATTATGAGGAAGAAATATTAGCATAATAATAAAAAAAATATATTACGTATTCTGTAATATTATTATATCATAAAATATTCTTACAACTGGGTAAGAGAAGGAAAGTTGTTGATTCGATACAAATTACTAATAATTTCTTTTACATACTCCGTATAAGCAAACAACAAAGACAACCAAGCCAAACTGGAGTATTTAACGACAAACGACAAGCTCTTAGGTTTAGTATTAGGCATGCATGCATGCATGCATATATAGGATGCACTAGATTCGTATCAAGGAAAAGACCAAATTGGTGAATTTAGAGGTGTGATTGGACAAAAGATAAGCATCCCATAGCTTGGCATACCTAACAAAAAGTTCATCCATAACATCTCCACCAAAATGGTGTTCCAACATCGACTCTATCACGGCTCTATGCATCTTACTTATCGTTTCTCCTCTCGTAAGTTGCCCCTTACGTGAACTCGACTCTTGTCCTTCCATTCCAGTTCTCCCTCCGCCTCCGTCCCACTCCACTTCAATGGCTTCCGAGCGATCCACACAAAACGATGATTCTTTTTCGGTTAGCTCCTTAACTTCTTCAAGGCATGGTGCATAGAAGGGCACATTCAAAGAGTCCACTTTCTCTTCTTCTATAAGTCCCTACATTATTATTCAATTCACAAATAAAGACTCTTTAATCAATTATCAATCAATTGCATGTTGAGTCTGTATTTATCGTTAACTAACTAGATATTTAATCCGTGTAGTCGCCATCCAAAAACATAATGATTCAATATTTGAAGTGACAAATTAATTATTTATGGCTTTCAAACAAAAATATACTCAATATACTTTGAAAATGGAGTATTATGTCTTTTTGTATACTCTCTCCCATCCATTCAATTCTTTACACTTACTATAAATGGATAATCCAATCAATTCTTTACATTCCCTTTTTGGCAAAAGATTTTACCATATAACCCCCATATCTTTCCTCTATTTACACAAAATACCACTACTTTTTCCTTACTTTAAATTTGGTGGACCCATAAAACCATTTGATTTACCAATAATACTCTTACTTTTACCACTTTTCTTAAAACTTGTGAAACCCCCTATGTAAAGCATTGATTAGATGGGAGGGAGTATATTGTTATACTCTATATACATTATACTTTATACATTATCCATCTGATTCCAATAAAACTCTATTAATCTTACTCTTAATTTTTTTTTTTTGGTAAATTAGTAAATATATTACTAATTTCAAGCTAAGTCGCCAAATCTTACTCTTAATTTCTTCCCCCTCTTCACCATAATTCTCTCTAAATTCTTTTTTTTTTTTTTGCAAAGTATGGCTAGTCAATTTTATTTTATTATTTTAGAAAAAAGAGTAATATTTAATCCCCGTCCCGATGAATTGTTTGTCTATTCCGTATTGGAGCATCTCAATGAATTCTTTGTCTTTCTATTTTAGGAATGTTTTTTATGTGTAATTTGATCCTCCTTATGGATTTAACCCCACATGTCACCTCATCACTGGACATTTTCTTTTTATGTCAAAAACAAAGATAAAAAATTCATTGGGACGGTATCTAAATCACTTTAAAAACTAAATTTGTTTGTGAAGTTAATAGAGTGAGAAATTGTATGGATGGATGGATGGTAATTAACCTGAGAAACCATGGTGATAAGAGCCCGAGCAACGAGGTCCATTGGAAAATAATCCTCTTCACAAACGGATTGACGTGACCTCCTCCCCATGAATGACAACACCATGCGTCCTCCTGGTACCACTTCTTCAGAACGACACTTAAGAAATGACGTGAAATCCTTTGTAAATTGTAATTTGTATGCCTCAATAACATGCCTTGGACTTGTTGCTGATACATATATTTTCCCCTTGTTTATTCTCTCTGGATCTTCTTTACCATCCAACCCTCCTGGTACCTGCACTTTATTTTATCAACAACCACCTGGCTAGGCCAACCTCTTTCCTTCTTTATTAACTTGTTCATGTTTCCCCCCAACCACATCAACATGCATGCATGCACAAATCTAAAAAACGTATTCGCATATTCATTACACTATACTAATATAATAAAGTATTCATATTGTCTGCTGATCTGAATAAGAGTTGTTCAAGTGATAAGAGTTAATTTCTTATCCACGACATAATACTCTCGTTTAAACTAAAACAAATATCTACTGTATATATTTTGTATATTAAATACATAGTAATGTACTATAGTAAGTACAGTATATATTAGAAGTTGAACAGATATTGATGTATCACAAGTTCACAACCAAATTATACTCCCTCGATTCCATGAAAATAGATAAATACTACGAGTAGTAAAAAGTGTATTAACATTCATTTTTTTGAGATGTTTTCAAGATAACATATTAACCATATTTTTTGTTTATATGTGACTTTGTCCTATGAAATTATAATTACGGAATATAATTTATAAAGTATAACAAATTTAAATACATAAGTCTTATCTTCCAAAGTTTCACGTGTAATTCCCACAATATTTAGTGATTTAAGGTTGTTATGTTTGGAGACGGTAAAGGTAAAGACGTTACTTTAAAATGAAAGGGATATATATGGAGTATTATTATTACCTGGATAATTGGACATCCATTAAATAAACGAAGCAAAAGAACAAAATTAAAATTAATGGTTCCCGTGTTAGTTGTAGTGTATTACTGTATTAGGGTATGTAATGCATGGCCAAAATGCATACAAGAGTTCGGTATCATTGGCCGGCCAAGCCAGGCCACCATCCATAATAAGGACCATAATATAACCATTATTGCACGGAGGAATACAGTAACATTATACTCCCTTCGTTCAATTTGGTTGTTTGCGTTTGCTTTTTGGACACTGTTCATAGGTAATTGAGTGAAATCGTCAATGTAACTTGTAATATATAAATACAATATAGTCATGTGAGACCTTGTTTAAATTGTCTAATCGAGTACGTTATAAATATCAATTTTTTATAATTTTTTGAAATAGGTAACTAAAGATATAGTAGATAAAAGAAAACGTGTATTGGCAAGTGTTAAAAATTAAACACAAACAATCAAATGGAACGAAGTACTCCCTGCTACAATTCAATCCCTTCCTACTTCTTACTTCGTACTTCCTACCCCTGACGACTCTCGAGTACTCCCTATATTTACTTATTCTCCTCCAATCTATGCTTTACAATGATCCACTTTTGGTGAGGAGAAAACGGACTTAGGTAAAACTTGGATTGAATTTTGGTGAAGAAAAAAAATGGATCTATGTAAAGCTTTGATTGGATGCAACTATGCCAGTATATATAATAAGTCTTTACTTACCTTTATTTTCAAGTTTGATACTTGAAAGTCGGTAAATTTTGATTTCTATTTGGGTTTCGCCCTATCCTAAAAGAGGGACAGTATAAAATTAGACCATCTTCATGCAGAAGGTCGCACTAATCAGGTCATCAACTTTAGTCAATAATTATGCCTTTAATCCATATTCACCACCTCCACTAATTTTCACCCTCTCATCCGGAAAAGGTCACCACCTAAATCAACCTCAATTACTTTCCACTTTTTCACCTTACTTTATTCTTTTTACTACTTTAATAATTTGTCTAGTCAATAATATTGTGCCACATATTGGGTGAATCATGAATGGATCAAGAAAGGGATATTGGATCAACTAGTGACCTTATTCCTCACACTAATTTTCTGTTTAAGGATAAGATTAGGATGATCTTTGTCTCATGATCTCCTCATCCACCTTGCTTGGGATCGTCTTTTAACATATGTCCATGTGTTTGTGCTATGATTTGTATAAAAGTACTCTGTACTCGTATAGATGATTGGAAGTTGTGTCACAGATTTCTGCCTCTTTTGAAATCCTACTTGATTCACATGTACGGATTACATAGGAAGGGCAAAAACAATGCTTATAATTTTATATACTTTTTATTCCTCCTCAACGATAAAAATTTCATACATTTAATGCGGGTCTTTTTTTTTTCTTTTTTAAATCTATGAAAACGATTTCTTACTTTAGAAATCAATTTCATATAAGGAGCTCTTTATTTTCTATCATAACGGTTAAGGAGCTCCTAATTATATACAGTACTATAAAGCCTCCTTAAATATCATCATTGTTATATAGTGCCTTAATTAAGTACTGCGTAACTGAGTAAGTCTCCTTCCAACGAATATAAGGTAGATTTATGAAGGGTTAAGTACACCGGACCTCTCATCAATTCAATCATTTTACCGCTTTTAGGAAAGAGGATAAAAGTAAAAGTATTATTGGTAAATCAAATTGTTTTATGGGTTCACTCAACTTAAAGTTAGAAAAAAGTAATGACATTTTGTTTAAATAGAATAAAGATATGAGAATTATAGGGTAAAAATTTTTTCCAAAAGAAAAATGTAAAAATTTGAATGGATTGTCCATTTATTATATGCGTAAATAATTGTTTGGATGAGAGAGTATAACTTACCCTTGATAGACAAAAACAAGTCATTTTCTTCCCTATGTACGTATTATATTTTTTTTATCCTATATATATTCATTACTCCCTCCCATCCATTCAATTCTTTACACTTACTATAAATGGACAATCCAATCAATTCTTTACATTCCCTTTTTGGCAAAACACTTTACCTTATAATCCTTATATCCTTACTCTATTTACACAAAATGCCACTACTTTTTCCTTACTTTAACTTTGGTGGACCCATAAAACCATTTGATTTACCAATAATACCATTACTTTTACCACTTTTCTTAAAACTTGTGAAAACCCCCATGTCAAGAATTGAATGGATGGGAGGGAGTATATACTACTTGACTCATCACAAATTTGTGATGGATATGACCGTCGCAAACTAGAACTTAAGGCTAGGTTTATAATAGCCTTATCTTTCGGCTTTAGATTTTGCCACCTCAACTTTTCATTTTTCGAATTGAGACTCGGACTCACTAAAAATATATACTCTTTCCGTTTTTAAGTGTGTGCCTCATTTCAATATAATACTACTCACATATATATTCATCAAATTGAACAAATATTAAAAAACGGAGGGCAATATATATATATATACATATATATATATATATATATATATATATATATATATATATATATATATATATATATATATATATATATATATATATACTTCAGACTCATTTCTAATTTTGTCGCCTCAAATTTTCACTTACCTTGTTTTATATTTTTACCTGAATATCTACATTTATACGGAGTATATTTGACAATTCGAATAAGACAAAATCTCATGTCTTTAATTAGCATTTTAATTTGTCTTTATAAACGTTTTAATTTATCTTTATCTACTGACCATGTGACTATGTAAGTAATATTTTTTACTCGTCACAAATTTATGGCGAATATATTTGACACAAGAAAAATTTACTGAACTTATTATTCAAATTGGGTCAATCAAGCAATAATGCGGTACCTTACTAAAAAAAATAGTGGGTTCATTTTCTTTGAAGGGCCAAAATCCCATTTTGGGACAATCCAACTAGGGCTGTGCATCGGCCCGACACGGACCGATCCGGTTGGATCTGGAACTGGAATAATCAAATTTCTTGACTCTAGACCCGCACCAGTTACCAAAATATTGACCCTGGTCCGGCCCGGAAAAATACCGGGTCCGACTCGAACCGAACCGGTTGGCCCGGAATTTTCAATTTTTTTTGGAATTCCGGTCCAAAATTTCGGACCGGTTGGCCCGGTTTGGACCGGTTAGGCCCGGTTAGACCGAAATTTTTAAGAAATAAGCATAATTCCGAGTTTTTTGGTCCAAACCGGTCCGGACCGGAACCCGAAATCGCCCAAAATGATGGACCGGAGACCGGACCAGAACTTTTTATTCCGGATCCGGTCCGGTAGATTCCGATCCGGTCCGATCCATTTTTCCGGTCCGGCCCGGATTTTGCACACCCCTAAGTACAACAAACAACGATACAAATTTTAACATCAAACATAAAGAAAAAGACAAATAATGAGCGATATACTCCCTCCGTCGAATCCAAAGAATACGTTTTCTTTTTCGCATTTGTCGAGACACGTTTTACACCGTCAATATCATTCATTTTACGTTAAAAAAAATTATAAAAATTCAATATTCTTAATCTACTTCTAAAGACGAATCAAACAAGATCTCACATAATTATATTTTCTCTTATAGATTATCGGGAATATTAACGATTATCTTGAATTGTGAATAGTGTCCAAAAAAAGAAGCGAAAAAGAAGCGTATCCTTTGTATACGAACGGAAGGAGTATTAGGTATAAGTATCAACATCTTTCCCGAGTTACAACTTGATCGACTAATACTGTGCGAGCAGAAATGATGAGAAGAAGCCTCATCATGCAGTCATTGCATGCATGCACTACGTACCAATTCACGTGCCGCAAACTAAACCACAAGCTATAGAAGTAATAAGTTCACTTTGATTCGTGGTGCACGTATGACGCGTCACGTAAAAACTGACTAAAGTTCTCCTCTATTATGAGTACTTTTCAAAATTGTGATGGTTAATTATTTATATTGTTATATATTAGAGGTATTGAACAAAAAAAAGTATAATAATTGTTGAGAGGTCGGATCCATACTCATAAATATTACTCCCTCCAGTTTTTAATAATTGTCCCGTATTCCTTATATGGCAGATTTTTATTTTTTGTCCCACTTCCCCACTTTCCATATTTGTGTTGTTTATTTTACCAAAATGTCCTTATGTATTCATCTTTTTACCCCATTTGCCATCAAAAATAATTAAATATACCATTTATATCCTAACTTTATGACACTTCACCTCATTTGCATCATTATTTGCTTTCTTTATCATTATTTTTATACTTTCATTGATTTGTGTGAAAAAGGCAATGGGGCAAAAATTAAAAAACGGAGGGAGTACTGGTCAGTTCCATCAAGATTGTCATTCTTTTTTAAGTTTTCTCTCTATAATGTTCACTTTTTGCTTTATTCTTTTTCTGTCCATTAATTTTCATTTTAACCTACATGTTCTACTAATCTTCTCCTCCTTAATCTTTTAAGGACAATGATAGGGCGCCACCCTAATTAATAAATAGGAAAAATTAAAAATTTAAAGATTGTATTTTGATTTTGCGTCAAATACAAAAGGGTATACATGTAATTTATGGAATATAATTTATTACTAGTATAACTTATACAATTGACATAATATTTTAAATAAATTAATACTCGTATTTGTCTTTTAAATTTCCGGTTAGGTTTTCTTTAGCATTATTATTTTCACCATTAAAACGATAAAATAATACGATACGAAATGAGTTGTCAATTTAGAGTTGAAACCCGACTCGAATCAGTCGACCTATTGAATTGATGCTGTGTCATCGATTTTTTATGGTCAATTTACGGGACCTCAATTTGATTGAGTGACAAATTAATTTAATTTTTTTTAATTATTAGATCGTTTGGACTCATTTTTAGCTTTTTATATAGTATGTAGTTTTAGTACTCCGTAATTATAAATTCTAAATTATAGGTTACTTTGATATTTTATTATTATACTACAATTATTACGTTCTAATATATTTATGGTAATTAATAAAATAATGAAGTGAAAAATCTTAGAAAGTTAGATAAAGTAATAAAGTTTAATTTTGTACAAATTTATAGTGGCTATTCTTTTGTAAGACCAAACTCTTGTACCTTTTTATGAGATATAAGAGAACTACCTTCTTGCAAAAAAAATAAAATAAAAAAAATAAAAATAAAGTTTAAATTTTTAAGGAAAAAAAGCGAGGGGTACGATATTAAAACATTAAAATAATTTTAAATTGGTAAAAATAGGTTTATTAAGACTCAAACCCACTCACAACCAATAAACATACCAATTATTCACTTTCTAAAGACCACTCTACCGAGTGTAATTCTATGCTTATAAGTGTGTTAAAATTGTATATATAATATAAATAGATTATGAGTATATTTTTTTCAAGTATATTGCCTAACCAATCTCTACAATTAAGCTAGATTTTTTTAATATTCATTCAATTATTTTTTGATTTTTTTTAAAAAATTATATAATTATATATAACTTATTTTATAAGTGAAATTCAGAAATTTACCCTTTACAACTAATTCATTTTGAAATCAATTTTTAAAGAAGATAAATAAAATAATTCTAGTCAATTACTAAAATATCATCGGTGACACACAAATTCGACCTCACCCGAACTTTGGAAAAATGGAAGGAGTATAATATACACGGAGTAATTCTTAATTAATTAAACTCTAAAAACACACAAATGACACATTAATATAAAACTTGCTAGCTTATATTGACGTACATATTTTATTAGGTCAAATAACCAGATTGGTAAAAAAGTTGAAAGATTGATCGATGACATATTGTATATTGGTAAAAAAAATATACAAGATAACAACTGGTTAAAAAAACTCCATTGTTGCAACAAATACACCAAAAGAATAGGTAGAACCCAAAAAAGTAGAGAGAATCAAAAACAAAGTACTCATTGGGACATAATAAACCTTTTTTTTACCTGCCACCCATTTAACCCATTAATTTAGGATCGAAACTCGACTCGAACACCCGATCCTTTCGACTCATTGGATCAAAGAAATTAAAATATATTAAAATTAATCAAATATTTATATTTATATACTCCGTATTATATTTAGATTTATAATTAAAAAAATAAATATCTTTAATTTTTTAAATTACAAATATAAACAAATATTCAATTTAATACGGTACAATCTTTTTTAACATCTAATAATAAAATAATTTTTAAACTTGATTTATTATTTTTTAAAGTACAAATATTATAACTAAAGAGTATAATAATTATACTATTAAAATAAATAAAAATTTAATACCAGTATTTTTTTTATTTAGGGATAAAAAACTAGACGTTTGGGAATAAGTCCGACCCTAGTCCGTCCCCTAGTCCATATTTTAACTTGACCCGTGACCCGGTCCTTTTGACTGGTCTAGTGATGACTGATCAATTGATCACAACTGATTATAATGATGAAATACTAGAGTTCAATGTTAATTAGTTTGTAACATAAGTGATAATCGTTTTTAGTGAAATTAATGTTCTTTGTTGTGAAGTCTATACTTTTTTTGTATGATAACGATTAATTAGTGACACTTTTTTCGGTTTTTCGAGTAGGTGAGGAAATAAAAATATGGAGGGCATTTTAGGTAATCCACATAGAATTATAACGCCATGAAGTAAAAATCCCGAGGAGTCGACAACGCAAAATAAAAATCTTGATATGAAACAAAATTACGAAGATAAATATTAGTGACCCAAAATATTCCACGTACTTTTTGGTGTATTTGTCACAACAATAGAGTTTTTTTACCCATTGGTCATCTTGGATAGTTTTTTTTACCAATATGTCATTAATCCTTCACTTTTTTTTTACCAATACTTATAGATTTGTAACGAAGAATTATTTTATAAATCTTTTATATATTAAAGCCAAAGAAAATGGAAGCACCACATTCACCCACGTAGACATCCATGTAGGCGGTGACATGGCGCTGAGGTGGCATGGTTGAACAAAAAATAAAAAAGTAGTTTCTTAACAAGCAGCAGTTTCCTATCTTCAATAACTTCTCCCTGATTAGCTTTCATAACTTCTATCCCACTACCTAAATCGATAATATCTGATTGACGATTTTACAAGAGTTTAGAAACCGTCACTCCCACACTATACATCACCCCTTCTCCCCTGATTCTCATAACTCAAATCATTTCCCATAATTTTCTCCGATCACTCCCTTTAAAATCACCATCACCATTGTTGCTCCTCAAAAACTTTCACTTGGAAGGGTGAATAAGTTGGACCAAAGAGTCGGCAATGAAAACGATCGATGACAACAAGACATTGATTTTCATTGTTGACCTTCGTGCTAATAAGAAGAAGAAGAAGATTAAGGCTGCCGTCAGGAAGAGGTACGACATCCGCCCAAGCAAAGAAGGTGAACACACTAAAAATTATGTTGTTGAACTTATTATCGGATTCGAGTGACACCGAAGATGAAGGGGAAAGCCCAGCGGCAAGATCCGGATATGCTTCATCATCCTCAAGATATACCACCCTTCTTCTTCATACGCCTCTTTGTCTCTCCTCTGACACTCCTTCTGCTTTCTGATCTGGCCTTCTTACGATGTCTCCTCTTCTTACTTTAACCGTTCTTCTCAAGGTTCGTTTGCGTCTTTTTTTTTTGCTTAATTGAGTTGCAATCATTGCGTCAACATGGATTAATAGGCATTTCATTGTGTTTCTTTATTATTTTCATTTTATATACAGTCCAGTCCAGTCTTGCTTGGTTTTGGTAATTAAGATACTATGATAATAGTTTATGGTTTATGGTTTAACGATGATCAATATGATAACTGTATGACTTGCATTGGTTGTATTTATCTATTTTAAGATCAACGAAGAGGATATGTGGATTAGCTAACTGGGCTTATTGTTTTTCCAGTATTATTTCATTCTCAGGCAAAATGATGGCTAAAGGTATTCATAGATGAAGGTTTGGTGCTCATTCTTATTCTTCACCGCAATTTTGTTTTGTTATTTTTATTTTCAGTTTTGACAATCCCATGATTTCAATTATCGTCTTAGTTGATCCCACCAATCATCTTTCCTACATTGATTAAGTTGTTTACAACTGTACTCAATACTTTTCAGGATCCTAATTGACATATTTGGAGATAGTTGATATATATCAGAGTTGATTTTTTGGAGATTAGTTTGGCAAAGTTGGTTTGTCACTCTTATTCCCATTAGTTTTCAAATTATATTTTGTTTGTTTGTTGGTCACCGTAATTTTCAAATTGCCTATATCAAAACCTCTATAAACCAATATATATATATATATATATATATATATATATATATATATAAAGGTTTTTTGTGATGATTTGGTGGAGAATGTGTGATATGTATACACTAACTAAATTCTGTTTGTATTTTCTTTTTTTTATACAAAATTATGAAGGTTTAGTCGAAGTTGAAGCAGGTGCAAATGAAGCCACGCACAAGATCGGGGAGAGGAGTTGAGATGGCTTCGGAAGGCAGGTAATAGTTGATTCTAGCTTAGTTTGTACTACAGTGAAATAATCTCAAAAATGCAAAGAAATAAAGCACAATGTGATGTAGGCGTTAACAAATGAAGGTTCGACATGTACTATTGCTCTTTTTTCCAATATTTCATTCCATTAATTAACAACCCCATAAATTTAAATTATCGTCTTTGTTTTAATGGAATTAGCTAATATATATACATATACACACACACACAAAATATATATTTTAGACAATATATAATACTCCTATATTTTATCAGCAATGTGACATGCTACGTTTTTGAGATATTACTATAAGCAACGTGACATACTAAGCTATTGGCATATTCATTGACAAATCCTAAACCCTAAAAGATAAGTGAAAATAAGAATAAAGAAATATGAAATTAACTTGATTGAAATGTTTTTCATATACTATAACTTTATCTTTTGTAGAAATCATTTTTAAGAGACTACCTAGAATATAGATAATCAAGCGTTAAAGAGATTGGAGAAAGTTGTTAGTTTGTTACATAGAAGATCAATAATTACAAAGCAAGATAAAATATTTTTTCCCATATTTAATTGTATACCTGTTTTGGAATATAATATAGTTTATATAATTTGATAACGAAATTTGAAATCTATTATGGTTAAATATAACTTATATATTGCATGCATTGTGCATCTTTTTCAATTTTATCAAAGGAACATTTAGCTTCTAATTACATAGTTTCGGTTATTTGTTTCAATAATTTCAATATGTTTAACTTCTAAATAAAATTTAAAAGAAACTCGTGCATTTTTGCACGAGGTAAAAACAATTTTAAATTATTCAATTTTTGCTACACATAAGTCACATTTGTTTCTAATTTTGGATCTTAAAAGTTTTAGGTATCAACTCATCGTTTTTTATTATTAAGAATGTTACTGTTAGTTTTCCTTCATTTTATTTAGGTTATCTTTATAGACCTTCATTAAGAATTTAGAATAATCGATTTTTGTATGTTGAAAGGTTCTCAATCCTTCTAATATCAACTAAATTCATGTTGGTGAGTTTTGACTTAATAATGTATGAGTTGATTCAATACAGTGCACCAAACATTACATTTCAACATTAGTGGTATATTAATGTTGTATTTGTTACCTTCTTTATGTTTTACTATTTATCATTGGATTGGTTACATTTTTCATTTTTGTCCACTATCAAGTTTGAAACGAAACAACAAGATCATGAATTTTTGTTTGGGCAAGGCAGAGTTGTATTGTAACCCCTTGGCCCCATCGGATTTTAGTGATTGAGAATGTAAGATGTCGTAAGATTCATGTACTGAATTTCTCCTTTGTGATGCAGGAATTCAAAGAGTTTGTGTGATGCTTGGCTGCGTTGTGTTGTTACTGTGTATGTTGGAGAAACGATGCTTTTAGTCAGTGCAAAGCTCAAAGTAGTATTTGTCGCAAGACAGTACGATAAAAAATACGGAGTACGGAGTACCTTTTGTTGTACATATATAACTGCATATAACAAAGGATCTTGACATGATTTGGGAGAAGACGATGGGCCGTAGTGAGTTGTTCGCGACTTATAGGGAGATCCGATAGTGTAGCAAGACTTTTCATGTAGAGTTAATTGTTGTGCTCATAGTGCTGCTCATATCATTTTGGTTTCATTTCTCTTCCATGTAGAAAAGTATGGGACACTCTACTCCCATAGAACTTTGAGTTATTGGTTGAGGCTGACTTGAATGTAATAAATTAGTCCCAGTTTCGGATTTCAAAAAAAAATGTTTTAAGTTAGTTGTTGGAAATTGTGTGTATCTATCTGCCATTATACGAGGAACAATTGTTAAAAGGTCTTAAAACTCAAATGAGACATTGGTAATTTTTTGTATACATGAACTAAAGTCTTAACTTGAAGAGACTTACGTCATAATGCGGGTGAAAAATAGATTTCGGCGCCTCATTTTGTTACTGCGTAAGTTGTAAAAAATATATTTTTTAATATTGTATCGTATTCGAAATAATGATAAGGGGGTGTTTGGTCGGAGAGTTGGAATGGAGGTTGGAGTATTTTGGAATGGATTTGGATACCTAAGAGCATGATTATCAATGAATTTGGATTCAATCCATTAGGATGGGGAAGGGAGGAGGATACATCCATGAATTATGGATGCTTCTAGGAGGAGTAAGCAAAATTATCCTTCCCCACGAAGAGAAAAAAAAATGAAGAGAGAGAAGGTCATAGTTTGGTAAGTTGTGAATTTTGTTTCAGAATTTTTTATTTCTCTTCCACAAGTCACGTTGTTTTATTAAAAAAAAAAATCAAAGTTAATTCTTCTAAAACTATACTACTACCTACTTTCTTAGTAATCCATATCAGTTTCAAATAATAATCATTTATCCCTAGATTGATGTAAAGTATTAGTTATTATTTAGTCATAGTCCTTGTCATGACGTGTTTAATAAAAATTAGTACAATTTTTGAAAATACAACCGTGCAATTTGCGCGGGTACAAAACTAGTTAATAATATTTGTAAAGAAAAGCGTATAAACAGAGAAAGGACGAGGGTTACCTGGGAGAGCCAATGAAGGCTGGAAGAAGAGTGAACAAAGTGGAGAGAGCGAGTAGGAAGCAATCTGGTATAAAAGTTTCCAGGGAGGCCGGCTATCACACAACTCCCAGAATCAACACCCTTCTCTTCTCTCAACCTCTTCTGATATTCTGGTATATAAGAGAATACCTCATTGAAGTCATTACCCGGCAAATCAACCAAGTACACCATGAATGTCGCCCCCACTCCTTGTCCTTGGCCTTGTCTCGACTCCACCACGTCCATGATCACCGTTACAGCGTCTAGAGCCGTCGGTCCTGACGAGCACCCTAGCTCTGCAATCGTAATGCTCTCTATCGGAACACTATCTCTGCTCATGTACTCTTGCATGGCTGCTTCCACAAATGGTTTTGTGATGGACAGTATTTTCCTCTATTTATTATAAAAAATAAAATAAACTTGTATTTAAATATCTGTACGAATTGAAGAATAAAAAATGTATGGTACTTGTACGTAGAGTAGAATAAAAGAAGAGGGTGCGTAGAGTATGCCTGAATGGTGCAATTCTTTGCGTAACTGCTCTCGCCTCCACCTTTATTCATGTGAAATACTTGAACCATGTTCATCGTCATCCTACTAATTATTCAAATAATACTGTAATAAATAATAATAATAATACGAAATAGTACGAGTATATATTATGGAAAAGTATAGTACTCCGTATATATTTGGACCTAAAACCGAGAAATAAATAAAAAAAACACAAAATATGTATGTAGGAGTGTAGGACTAATTAGTATGTTGTCCACAGGTTCCCCCGATGGTGATATTTATAGTACTGTTACTGTTTACTGTTAATGAGAAATACCCGCGTTTTTATCATGACATTCACAAGGGTCCAATAAGAGGAGGTTTAGGGTGAGCAGCGGAACTGGACATCTAGATATTTTGGACCTCACAGTCCTCTTAATGAGGATTCACTCTATATAAAAGTACGAAATAATATGCATACATTATACCGGACCTACTTTGTACCGTCGGTGCTTTACTTCTTACCGTCGGCCTTAATTACATAAAATAACGACTTTGTCCCTGTTATTTATTCTCGAAATAATATTATTTTTACATTTTATAGATTATCTATTTTAAAATTCGATAATAAAACCGTCTTTTTCGATTATCGTAATAAACCAAAACCGACTTTTTATATAGTTAGTATATGAAATTACGTAAAATGACGAGTTCTCCCTTGTAAGTAATTCTTTAAATATTATCACATTTACAATTTATAGAGTATCGGTTTATTAGAACTCGATAATAAAATAAATCTTTTTTTCGATTATCGTTACGCCTCCGATTTTAAGCAGTTAATTAGATTAATTAATGACTTAATACAATTTAATAAACGTAATTAACAAATACGAGTAATACGCATGATAGAATAATACTCGTAGTAAATATGTACTCCCTCCGTCCCAATGAATTGTTTGCCTATTCCATATTGGGGCGTCTCAATGAATTGTTTGCCTTTCTATTTTAGGAATGCTTTTTACATGTAATTTCACCTTTGGCTCCACATGTCACTTCTCCATTGGTTCTCTTTCCCTTGGTGCCAAAAACAAAAGCAAACAATTCATTGGAACGGAGGGAGTACATTATTTGCCTATTATTTGCTACCTAATCTCGTGTAATTTGTTGCCTAATTTGTAGCAAATTAGTTCATAGTTTGTAGACTAGCTTATTTGTTGCCTAATTTGTAGCAATTAGTTCATAGTTTGTAGACTAGCTTATTGTAATTATTGTGATGATTGTGATGATATTTTTAATGAGAAATCACCCATTAATCTTCTTTATGGTATCAGACTAGGGTACGATTCTCCAAATCGCTTCCGCTCAACCGTAGCAGTCGTTCTCTTTCGACTATTCCTCTTTCTTCTCCTCTTTTGACTTCACGTCGACGTTTCACCCTGGCTGTCAATACCATTCGGAACTACATCACCGTCCCTCTCGGTATGGACAATGATCAATAATGGTCATGGGTCGCCATATTCACGAACCACGCAAAGTCAAATCATGTGCTTCATCACATCATCAAACCGGAGGTAGCGTCTCCTTCGACCCCTTCCATTGACGATGACAAAGAATTATGGGAGACCCTCTATGTAACAACCCGGATTTTCGATGACTTAAAATAATAGATAATGCGGAAAGTTATCTAAATCATTTAATTAAAATTATTTCAGAGTGTAAATAAATCCGGATCGCTACGGATCCTTACAACTAACGACTATTAATTCCATAGTCTTGATTCACTTAGTACATAATATAGATTGTATTTTATACAAACATATTATTAAATCTCTCTCGCTCGATCCTTTCCCATCGCCCCATACCTGCACAAATATATAGAATAGAGAGACCGCTGAGCGGGACAGCAACCAAACCGTTCATCTAATATCACCTTATACACATAAGATAATCATGTGAATAACCAATGATATACTTATAAAAATATTAAAGGATATCACGTAACGGATAGTTTCCTTTACTTCAATTAATCAACATGTGAGGTGATGAAAACGTAAGGTTTAAAAGATGGGACATTGGCAGCCATTTGATTTTAAAAATCATCATTTTTCACGTAAACAGACAAAACACACGAGTCGTGGCTCCTATTATAACCGCTACTCCATATTGGCTTGTATCTCACCAATAGAAGTAACCGTGTTACCAATAACTCGTAGAGCGAACCGATCTTATGAGGTTTACATCTCACCCATAAGGCTCAATTGGGCCCGAACTTCTATTATATTATACGTTTATTCAAACGGGGCTCTGGGCTGAAATGAAAGCTGATGATTACATTCTCTGCATCACCAAGAGGGAACCCGCAGTTTTCAGAATTCTGTTCTGCCCCCGCTACCTAGGTGATAATACTGATCAAGTACTTGTCTATATGTGCGCCACATACCCTACACAGACTCTTGAACCGCAGAACTCACTGTCGTAGGACGACTACCTTAAACACTAGGTCGATTCTCGGACCGCAGCCTCCGAGTCTGCTTTTCATTACAAGTGCAGTCGAAACACCACGCATGGTAGGATCCAACACAAGCTATTCGTCATTAAGAATTAAAGATCGACAGGTCAACAATACGGTCTACGTTAGAAAAATCATCTCCTCCCTTTATAAAGACATTTTCGGGTCGAAATGATTTGACCCAAATACGATTCCTGAACAGTGATCCTGTCAAATACTGGCCAGCTCCTCATTCCTGATGCTCCAATTATAGAAAATGACGAGGGAGTAAATATAGTATATAGTACGGAGTATGGAATATAGTATAGTAAGTAAAAGTAGTATGTAATTGTGGACATGACGTAGGTCCACCCCGACGCGGCCACGCGCGGGTTTTGGTAGGCGAATGAATCTCGTGGTAAGATTGTTCTCGGGTTCGAAATTTAAGTCAAAGATGGAGTCGCCACCGAATTTGTGGTAATTCGGAACCATTCGAGCCCACTCTATGTCGTCATGGACCGTACACAGAGTACGGTCCATTTCGATTTCAGAGTTTATGGGGCTCGTCCCTTTGCATTGCAATACCGATACCTTCTGCATCGGTAATCGTGTATAGAATGACTCTCGTGCGCCAACGGTTTCGGACATCCGGAAACTGAGGTTCTGAGTAAGGGGTGAGGGTACGTGTTGGGAAGCCCACTAAGGACACCCAACCCTGCCCGCACAATGGCGGCCTCTACTAAGACATCGTTCGTGTTCGTGTACGCGCGCTAGTAAAACGACTAAATGATATGCAAACAGCGTTTTCGGGCTAAGCATGTGAATTTTGCGTTAACTACGTCATTTAATGCATCTAACTATTGTCGAAGTTGTTTAGCATGCGAGATTCATTTATAAAGCGATAAACATCCAAATAAACAAAGCTCGTAAATAGATTACAAATTACACGGGCGGAAATACAACCCGGAATTGACAATACAACAAACAATAAAAAAAAGAATAAATAGAATAAGAAGAGCGATAAATAAAATAAATGACTCGAAACGGACCCGTATATAATAAATACAAACTAACCCGTAAGTTGTGCAATTGGACTAACTTCGATTATATATACATTATATTGTGTACTAATCGAAGGACGGAGATTTGGGACCTAGGCGTGGTGCTAGCCCGATCCCGAATCTCGATGCCTTGTCCCGACTTATCACCTCGAGAAATGGAGTCTAAATTAATCGTGTATCGGCCACGACTAAAGAGTCGTCGACACAAGATTAATAGTGCGAGACCGTCGATCAAAGTCGTTTTAATGTAGTGACATGCATGAGTTTTAGAAATAGAATCACGTGATTGACTTTACACGCGACGACTAAGTCGTTTTACAAAGACGAGGCTCGTATGATTAAAAAAAGCTCTCGATTTTCTGGACTACAGGACCCACTCGATCGAGTCGTGGTCTGACTCGGTCGAGTGTGTCCTCGAGGGTGGCTACTGTCCAGGATTTGGGATGCTACTCGATCGAGTGTCTCATGGCACTCGGTCGAGTGGCACCTGTACGAGGCACGGCTCGTGTTACTTTTATGTTTGAAAATCGATGATTGGCCAAATTAAATAAAAATATCGTATGATTTGAATTTAACTTGGCTTCCGGTGCTATAATCGTGTATGTATACGATTATAATACCGTTATCGGAATTTTATGAAAATGGCGTCGTTAGATTGAAATTTTGAATTAGTGACGAAATTGCATCCCTCTACGTCACGACATCGGAACTAATCCTTTCAGATTATGTGATGCCGGTTTTCGTGTCAACGGGTTCCGTACTAATCGTGGAAATGGATCCATATGCGTTCAACTACGAGTGACCATGATCGCGTTACGCCCTTGAGTACATTGGGACGGCGCTCCTCGAAAGGGTGCCACCTCCGTCGTTGCTCGTAAAGGGATTAAACGGACCTTAAATGGACGTCGTAGTTAAACGTGTTCGGATCCGAATTTTTATATACTATTATATGTATATACGCGGTATAATAATGTTAGTAACAATAAATAAAATGTTAGAAGTTAGTAGATGATAAAATGAAGATGCGAAAAAAGTATGAAAATGCTAGTGTTAGTGTTACTATACTAATACGATTGTGATATAGAAAAAGCGAAAATGTAAATAAAACGACGAAATAATAGGGATTGAGACGGGGTTTATGACACCCTCAACATACATGCTTAGTAAAGGCCTCGGAGATGGACTCGTAAATAGCGACGGGACGCCGGAGTATCGAGGATGTACGTGAGTTATGGTGTGTGTGTGTGGGTGGATTTCTTCGGTTTTTTGAGGGACGAGAACTCGGTTTTTTTGGCTTAGGGTTGCTAAGGGTTGAAGTGTAGTGTAATGGGAGGATTAGGGTAGAAATGTAGGGTAAATGTATGTTGATCCAAGCTTAAAAATGAGAAGGGTTTGAGGGGTATTTATAGAGTTTACCCCTCGACCTAAGGTCACTCGATCGAGTGGCCCTAGTGCACTCGATCGAGTGCCCTTGCAAACGGGTCTGGTCCGGTTTTTGAGGCTCCACTCGACCGAGTGGGTCAATCCACTCGATCGAGTGGATCAAGGGAATCGAGTTATTTTAGGAAGGAGTTGACCTTGCTGATTTTTGAATATTATGTTTGGGCGCCAGCTTCTAGAAGCTATTCTAGGCTGATTTATGTGACGGATTCGTCTTTGACCGGGTTTTGACCCGGTCGCCAAAAGACGGGTTTTATTTTTGGTGTCGGTTTTGGCCCAAATTAGCCTTATTTTGCTCGGAACGACCCACTGGGCCTGAACTTGAGGTTGGTTTTGAGAAATTTGTACTCCGCTAAAAGTCCATGTCGGATATTATTGATTCCAAGCCCAAGTTCGAGTATACTAAGTCACGTTTGCGTCCGATCATCATCGGGTATTTTGTTAGGAACTGCTATAGACACTAGCAGTCAAAATGCGGGTGTCTACAGAGCCCCCACTCTGACTGAGGCTTGGACAAGGCGAAAGTCAGAGTAGCTATAAGGCCAATCGCAGATTACGACCTGGCAGCCTTCCGGTCGGGTCGTTTATAGTCTACTAGACTTGCGTGAAGGGCTCGCCAACCATAAGCAGAGGGTCATACATGTCCTGATGATGGTAGCTCCGTGGGGAGTCAAACTTGCCTTTGGGGTGTAGGTGTACCCGTATGCCGACACATCACATCTTGGATGTAGCATTCCTGGGGAAACATTGACTTATGCTGGGGAGTGAAATAGCTGCGCGGAGACTTGCTTCTGAAGTCTGGGGTGTACCTGTATGCTGACACATAACAACTTGTATGTAACACATAGGCGAAACACTGACTCACGCTGGGGAAATAAAGTATTGAATTTTTGAAAGATTTTTTATTACAAAATTTTGTTTTTTTTTAGAGAAAAATTGTTCTTAGGAAAGCTCGGGACAACTTGATTCCTGTTCTAGGTTCTGAACTGCAATCAGGCCTGCGCGCGCGTAGGGCCCAGGTTTGCTGAGGAGGCATGGTAGTTAGGGTTATAAATAGGATTTCCTATTATAAATATAGGTCTCCCTGTTTCAGTTTTTGCATTCCAAACCAAACTCTCCTTCTTCTTCTCAAAATCTCTTAGACTTTTCAAGAAAATTTGAAATTTCTGTCATGGGCATCGATCATTTGACAACAATGCTTTTTGCCTGGTCCCAATACTTTCGGGACGAGGAAAAGGTACAGTTGACTCAGATGGGATATGTCAGTCTGTTCCCATTTCAACGTCTGATAATCGACTCACACTTCTTGGACGCCTGCTTGACGTTTTGGGATACTACCCATCACGTCTTTGCGTTCCCGCGAGGAGAAATATGTCCTCTCCCTGAGGAGATCGCGGCTATAGGTGGTTGGAGCCCTATTGCTCGTCCTGCTATCCCTCCGTTCTACCCGGATCCAAGAAGGAGGCTGAGGGATTTCTTGGGTCTGTCTCATGCCGAGACAGATCGGATGGTGCGGGGAAATACTGTTTCCCTTTTCAACTTGGCTGACATATTTATGAACCTCTAAGACGTGAGGATCACTGCTGCTCATAGGCGTAGGGCCTTCGCCTTTTGCATGCTGCACCGTTATGTCTTCGAGGGAATGATGGATGTTGACTCGTGCATGGGTCAAATCAGGCTGATTGGTGTAGTTGACCAGATGGAGACTGATCATAGCCCTGCTTGGCTAGCCACCGGGGAGATCATTATGTGTCTCGACGCCAGGCGACTCGACTCAGCCCGACAGCTGACGGGGAGTACCCGTATTCTACAGGTATACATTCCACGTTTTTTTTTTCGTGTGAATTTCCTGATGTACGTAGGTCACTCGATCGAGTGGACCTGTCACTCGATCGAGTGACACTCTTAGCGAGCTACTGCCTGTTTTTGGAGGGCTTACTCGATCGAGTCAGCTGCTGTACTCGATCGAGTGGGATGTAGCGGACCACCTACTCACGGCTTTCACGTGTATACTTTCAGATTTGGTTGTCGGAACGTCTCTCGATTATAGAGTCCCCTCCGAGTATTCCCAATTACCGCAGCAGCCAAATTAGCTCAAGGAGGCGTCGTATAAGCTCGAGTCATCATATAAACCGAGCTTATTGGGATGAGGAGCTGGTGTTCCATGGTGGTCCTCTGATTAGATGGACCGTCGCTTGGTGGTTCCTTTCGAAGTTGACTGGATTGGCCAAGAGAGACCAAGCCTGCTACCTGGTGATTCTGTCCCTTGACTTGACAGTTCACATTTACTCAGACCGCCTTCTGAGGCAGTTCGGTTCGTCTCAGCGCATTCCTGAGACTGAAGCCATCATTAGCGTCTCGCTCCAATTGACGGACGCTATGTGCGACACCTGGTTGCAGAGGTGGTTTACCCGTCCCACGTGGACCATACCCAGTCCTTGCCAATCCGCTTGGGTTTCACGGGCTTACCAGAAGTGGACTTCCGAAGAGTCCGAGGAGGCTCGTAAAGCTTTGAAGGTTGATGAGGCCTTCGAATTGGTTCGTCGGGAGACGGCGAAGGACAACAGGGGTTTCTTCGATGAGGGAGACACTCCTGCTACTTTAGTCCGATTAGAATCGGGTCTTAAGTCACAAACTAAGACTCGATCTAAGGAGGTCGGTGCTAGCAGCACACGGGGGCAGCCAAGTCCCCAGACTGATTTGGAGAGACGACTTGGGCCAAGGCTAGCGGCTCGGGACCGACTAGGCCCGCGTGACCGGCTTCCTGAGCCTATGAGGGCCCGGCTTGGGCCCATTGAGGTGATAGAGGACTCGAGCTCAAATAAACGAGCCCGAGCTAAAGAGGTTCCTGTGGTGATACGGGAACGCTCCCCTCCGCGTCGTCGTCAGTGGACGGCCAAGGAGGCCAAGGACAAGATGCCCTGAATACCGAGTCCTTAGTTTTTATTATTATTTAAATATTATTACTATTTTTATCGTGTGCTTTTTTTGTATTTTTTGAATTCTTGCATTTTGTAATTTCCCGAGTTTATCGGGATTTTTATTAATAAAAGAAGTTTATTATTAAACCGCTCCTGTCTTTTCTCGATTGCATTGGTTGTGCCCTTTTGAGGGGCTGCCTACGTATTCGCGTTTAGCAGAATCAAACCAAACGTAGTTCAGGCTTAGTAAATTTGCAATCTCGAATTACACCAAGACTATTGGTTCAAGATGTTTGCGACAGTAGAATAAAAAATTCTAGCTTATTGACTTGCTTTTTTGTAAAAAAAATGATTTTGATAAATTTTGCTAATGACATTGAGAAATGGCTAAGGGTAGTAACGCTTCAGCTGGTTCAGGTTGGTTGGGTTGACGAATTCATTCCCGTCCAGGTCCGTCAGCATCACTGCTCCCCCTGATAGGATCTTCTTCACCAGATATGGCCCAGCCCAATTGGGTTTGAACTTTCCCCTTGGGTCAACTGGTAATAAAGCTCGAACAAACTTAAGGACCAGATCTCCTTCCTTAATGTTCCTGGGCCTTACTCTTTTGTTGAAGGCCCGTTGGATCCTCTTCTGGTAGATTTGGATGTTATTGAGGGCGCGAGATCGTCGTTCATCTAATAGAACCAACGAGTCATACCGTGCTCGAACCCAGTCAGCTTCGGGCACTTGGCTTTCTAGTAGAATTCTGAGGGATGGTACCTCTAACTCAACTGGCTGGACTGCCTCCATCCCATAGGTTAGGTAATACGGCGTCGCCCCGCTTGCGGTGCGAATTGACGTCCGGTATCCCAATAGGGCAAAAGGTATTTTGTCGGGCCAGTCCCGACAATTATCAACCATCTTTTTTAGTATGGTGACAATTGTTTTATTGCCCGCCTCTACTGCTCCATTTGTTTGGGGACGATAAGGCGAGGACGTATGCCTTTGAATTTTATACTTGGTCATCAGGGCCGCAGTCTCGGCTTGAAAATGAGTCCCATGATCACTGATAAATTCATAAGGAATCCCATACCGACATATTATCTTATTCTGGATAAACTTGGCGACATGCTTAGCATTGAGAATGCGATATGATTCAGCTTCGACCTATTTGGTGAAATAGTCGATAGGTACTAAAATAAAGCAGTGCCCACCAGTACCAGAGGGATTTATTTTCCCGATTATGTCGATACCCCATGTCGAGAATGGCCAGGGTGACGTCATGGTATAAAGCAATGATGACGGCATATGTTGCACATTGCCGAAGATTTGACAGTTATGACAATGTTTGACATATAACTGGCAGTCGGCTTCCATAGTATTCCAGTAATAACCGTGCCTCATGATTTTCCGGACCAGCATGTGGGCATTCATATGTGGACCGTTTTCACCATCATGTACTTCGGCCATAACTTTCTCAGCCTTATATTTATCAATACAAAGGAGAAGAGCCCCCTGTGCCGTCTTTTTGTACAGTTGCCCGTCATCGGTACGGATGAACTGGGTGGCTAGCCTTCGTAAGGCTTTCTTGGCTCGACCTTCAGTCCCGGGAGGATATTCCCCGTTTGTTAGGTACGTTAACACAGCCTGATACCATGGTTCGGGATCAGTTATCTCAATGTCTTCGATGTCGTGAATGTACGCCGGCTCGGACCGCCTTTCGATGCAGATTGGCATACTGGTCACGTGGTCGGGGATATTTAGCAGAGACGCCAATTTTGAAAGTGCATCTGCAAACTGATTCTCTTCCCGAGGTAGGTATATGTATTCTACCCTTTGGAATTGTTTCTCGAGATCCCTTACTCGTGCCTGGTAGGCCATGAGATTAGCATTCCGAGTCTTTCATTTTTGAAGTGCTTGGTTAATGACCAAGGATGAGTCACCATGTACCCGGAGATTTGTGATCCTCAGATTGGCGGCGGCTTGTAGCCCGTAAATGCATGCTTCGTACTCTGCTGCATTTTTGGTAACATCAAAGTCCAGTTTGATGGAGACGGGAGTATGCTCCCCTCTTGGTGAGATTAAGAGGATCCCGACTCCGAACCCTCGAAAATTAGATGCTCCATCGAAGTATAAATCCCACGTTTCAGTATCGGTATGGAAAATATCTTCGTCTGGGAAGGACCAGGTGTCGGTGTGTCCTTCTTCGGTTACCGGGCTGTCGGCGAGAAATTCAGCTACTACCCGCCCCTTAATGGCCTTTAATGGCACAAATTTTAGGTCAAACTTTGCCAACATTAGAGTCCATCTAGAAATTCGGCCATTGAGAATGGGTTTTTCGAAGAGGTATTTGATGGGGTCCATCTTGGATAGTACATGGACCTCGTAGCTAAGCATATAATGTCGGAGCTTCTTAGTGGCCCAGACTAGAGCCAAGCACGTCTTTTCGAGCGTGGTATATTTGCACTCATACTCTAAAAACTTCTTGCTGATGTAATAGATAGCTCGTTCTTCGGAGTCAACCGTCTGAGCCAGCATAGCCCCCATGGCTGTCTCGGTCGTCGTTAGGTATATCGACAGAGGCAAACCGGGTTGAGGTGGCATTAAGACCGGCAGAGCAGACAATATTTCCTTGATCTTGTCGAAAGCAGCTTGGCACTTGTCATCCCATAGTACCCGTTCTCCTACTTTCAGTTTCTTGAAAATTGATTCACACACCATGGTCAGTTTGGAAATGAACCGACTAATATACTGGACTTTTCCGAGAAATCCCCTTATTTCTTTTTCGGTTTTGGGAGGTTGCATCTCGGTAATGGCTTTGATTTTAGCTGGGTCGACTTCGATACCTCGTTGGCTAACGATATGACCCAGTAATTTGCCTGATGTTACCCCGAAACTGCATTTTTGAGGGTTTAGCCTCATGTTGTACTTGCGCAGCCGGGTGAAGAATTTTCTTAGGGCGGTGATGTGACCGTCCCGTTCTTTGGATTTGACGATCATATCGTCTACATAAACTTCTACCTCTTTATGCATCATGTCATGTAATAAAGTGGTAGCGGTCCTTTGATACGTGGCTCCGGCGTTAATGAGACCGAATGGCATGACGGTATAGCAGTAAGTACCCCAAGGTGTTGTGAAGGTAGTCTTACTCATATCTTCTTCCGCCATCTTGATCTGATTGTACCCGGCATACCCGTCCATGAATGATAGGAGGGCGTGATCAGTTGTGTTATCTACCAGTATGTCGATGTGTGGTAACGGAAAATCATCTTTCGGGCTCGCCTTGTTAAGATCCCGAAAATCTACGCATACCCGCACCTTACCGTCCTTTTTAGGAACCGACACGATGTTTGCAACGCAGTCCGGATATTCGGACACTTGTATGAAGCCGGCTTTGAACTGTTTGTCGACTTCTTCTTTTACCTTGAGAGACCACTCGGGCCTCATTCGGCGGAGCTTTTGCTTAACCGGTTTGCACCCGTCTTTAATTGGTATGCGGTGCTCGGCTATTTCCCGGTCTATTCCCGGCATGTCCATGTAGGACCATGCGAAGACGTCCTTGAACTCTTGGAGGAGGTTTATGAATTGTTGTTTCTCCTCGGGATCTAGGGATAACCCTATCTTAAGTGTCTGAGGCTCTAAGGTTGTTCCCACATTTATGGACTCGGTTTCTTCGATTATCAGGTTCCGGGATTCCCTTTGCTCTAGTTGCTCGATCAGATGCGGAGGTAAGGGTACCTGTTTGTCGAATTTCTCAATGTCATTGCGTAAAGTATTTTTGAAAACAGAATTTTAAAAGAGACAAGTCGTAAGCAGAACGGTTGTTATTATTGACTGAAAATTTAGAAAACAGCTCGAAAAGAGCAGCCATCTGATCGTTGGTCAGTGGCGGAATTGGTAAGGCACTCGGGACAGACCCCGAAGTGCCAGCAGCAGGAATGATAAAAGGGAGAGGGGTTGCAGGAGTGACTCTAGCACCAACTTCCCTAGACTCGACCTCAGACTCAGACTCAGACTCCGACTCAGACTCAGGCATGTCTCCCTCTCCGGTGACCAGCTTGTAGATCCTTCCTTGACTATCAGTCCATTTGATAGTCTTCCTCCAGGCCCTGTTTTCCGTCTCGGAGCCAACATCCGAGATCAGCTTGGTTGGGTCAAACCTGTTGCTGCGGAGAATCAGGTTGACCAGGTCTTCCTTTGGAGTCGGGGCTATGGTGTCTTCCCCGAAGAGTAGCCCCAGCGCGGGCTCAGCATTTTCAGCTCCATCGGACTGGATGAGGGCGAACACATCATACGGAATATAGTTGCAGTCCCGGGCCAATTGGGTCCCGAGGTGCACAGCATTGGGTTGGTATAGACCAACCTGAATAGCCCCAAACACCGGTGTGACAAAGTAGTCAGCCAACCGTGGGCTGTAAGGGCTCAAGTGGATACCCTTAATGATGTTGCAGGCCTTTTCAATTCCTGCTCGGACAACATTGCCCGGAGTGGCGGCAAAACCAAGACCGAAGTGAGAGTCTTCGTCTTTGAGGACCTAGATAATCTTCCCAGCTGGAAGATCGGGTCGAGAGGTAGCCCCCGGAAAGTACCCCAGGTTTTGGAGCATCGCGTCGATACTCGTAGTGACGTAGGTCCTAAAAAGGTAATCTTCCTCGATCATCCCCACAAAATCAAACCCCCAGAGGTCCGTGCGTCCCGTGGCGTTACAGCTAGCCACAGTCATTGGGATTGCCTCTAAAGTGATGACATCGTTAAGCAGAGGCATCTTGATCTTTCGGTGGAGGGTGGAGGATACCGCCTTGACAGCGTGGATCCACGGCCTCCCTAGGAGCAAGTTGAATGATGAGGTGACATCGATCACCTGGAACTCAAGCTCCTTTTCTATCGGGCCCGTTATGATGGTCAGTTTTATGGCCCCAGCTACCGACTTTTGGCTCCCATCAAAGGCTTGGATGGTCTGAGCAGTCGGGATATAGTCAGCCTCGGTAATGCCGAGGGCTTTGGCGGTCCTTAAGGGAAGGACATTCTCAGCGGACCCGTCATCGACTAGGGTCATAGGGAGGTATTTTCCTCGGCAAACCACCGTGATGTAGAGGGCCAGATTATGGGAGGCCCCGAACGGCGGTAGGTCGGCTTCGGAGAAAGTGATCATTGGGCCTCCTTGTTTACCTTTGCCCTTTAGATGGGGTAGAACCGTGGCTACCATCTCAGCAGGGGTAACCAAAGAGTCAACCTTAATTTGATCGAGAGCCTTAGTAAGTGCTTCTCGATGTTCCTGTGAGCTAACAAGGAGTTGCCATATAGTGAGGTCAACTCGGGTCTTCTTCAGTTGCTTCACGAGAGCCGTTTTAGCAGTCGGCTCCTCAGGTTCGACTTCCGTCCTGAGGGGTTCAGTGACGGTCATCGGGATAGGGGTGTCCCTAGAGCTAGTGGCTTGATAGGGACGACCAAGGTGGTTGCTGGCTAAGACTCGGGATTTGGTCTTGTGAATTTCCTCGGGGGTAATGGGGACAACTTCCCCTTTAGCGAGGTAGACATCATCCTCGTCGTCGAACCAAATCCCGTTCACCTGTGGGATGAATGAAGAGATAAGGTGGGAACAGTCGATCACCTCCCCGGCAAAGATGGCATGGGAGCTGAAAGGATTCTCCTTGTTACTTGGCTTATCTCCGGGTAGCGGGATTTTACCGCCTTCGATCAAGTCCTGGATCAAGTGTTTCAGCTTCCAGCACTTTTCGGTATCATGCCCATTGCCTCGGTGGTATTGGCAATAAGCTTGGGCATTGTAGTTCTTGGAGCGTCGCTCGACCGAAACTTCAGGAGTTGGGCCTATCGGTTGGATTAGGCCTTTTGAGGATAGTCTTTGTAAGGCATAGGTATAGGTGGTGCCTATATCAGTAAAAACCCGAGGTGGGGTGTTCTTTTTAGACGGGGCATCCAGTAGATTAACCGCGTCAAAAATGCTGCGGGTTGCAGCCTGGGGCTTGGTGGTGGAAGAGAAAGCCCCTTGGTAACCTTTGCCAGCGGCCTTAGTGAGGCCCTCTAATCTCAGGTCATCTTCAATTCTCATACCCATTTCAGTAAGGGTAGTGAAATTGGGTATGACGGCGTACCGGAGGTGAACCCGGTAGGAAGGGAGGAGGTTCTTGACAAAAGCCTCCACCAAAGTCTTCTCACTGGGCTTATCGACCAGTTTCACGCTCTCGGCCCTCCAGCGTTGAAGGTATTTGGTAAAACCTTCTTTCGGCTCTTGGGCCATAACCTCCAGAGATCGCATTGTGGTTTGGATCTCGGTGTTGTCAGCATAATTCTGAGCGAACTCGGTGACCACATCATCCCAAGTAGGGTATTTCTTCGGGTCTAGCCTATAGTACCAGGCCCGTGGGTGCTTTTCAAGAGACGCAGCAAAAAGGTTCTTGAACATAGACGAATCCACTCCCTTGATGATCATGAATTCTTTGAAGGCCCGTACATGTAGTAACGGGTCTTCAGTTCCCTCAAACATTGGTAAACCCGTGAGGTTCAGGTTCGGGGGTAGCTTGTTGTTCACTGGGGCATACTCCCGGCTGTTTTCCCGATGAATGTTGTTACTCCCAGCTACGTGAACTTGTTCCTCTAGTCGGTGAATCGCACTAAGTAGCTCAGTCAGAGACCCGTTGGTCTCGGTACTAGGAGTCCTTTGCTCCACTGCAGCCATACGAGCAACAATAGCCACTTGACCAGCCCTCATTTCTGTTAGTTGGGCCTCAATGTCGGTCTGTTTGACGACCATGGCGTCCACAGAGGTTTTCAGGTTGTTCAGAGCTGCTTCCATTTTGCGGGTGTGTCTGGTTGACGGCGGCCTGTCTGTAAGAACACCGTGTAATCAGAAACCGGACCCAGATCTTGGAATCATAAAAAGTACATCCCGAGCGATAAAAGGAAAGACTAAGTAAAAAAAACTCGAGGAGGACACCTAGACGGATGACCCGTGAGTAGTATAGCTTCCTTAGGACTCGGTTTTGTGGGCCTAGTCCCGTTCGAAGGAAGGTCCACGTGAGACTTTTTCCCCAGACTTTTGACTCGAGTGTATGGACGGACTTTCCTTTGTAGGGGTATGCCCTATGCGGGTTGGTCGTGCCTTGACAGGTAAGGCGGACTCAGGAAAGGGGGGAAACTCGGGATTAAGATCGACGGAGTGTCGACTCTATAAACCTTCGATACACTATGCAAAGACCTGACACAAAAATAGATGGTAGGTCCTATAATAAGGAAGATTTATTTTTGGAAAGTTGGATGTTTGAAATTTTGAAATTTGAATGCAAGAATGAACGAATTCCCGAGAGTTTGAAAACTGAAAACGGAATTTCGAAAACCAAGATTAGAATTATGAAAATTCAGAAAATCAAGGTGGTGGGGGGCGGAAATTCGAAAGTCAAAATAGGCAGCATGCCGACTAAAGAAAAGGATATTTTGAGTCAAATCATTGATCCTAAATTTCGGCGGCATTCCGAGTTTTGAAAATTGGATATTTTGAAAAGACGGGTCCCGAAATGGGTAGCATTTCGGGTTTTTCAAAATTTGGCGTTTTGGAAAGATGGGTCCCGAAACGGACAGTATTTCGGGTTTTTCGAAATTTGGTATTTTTGGAAAGATGCAATTTTGAAATGACAGTTTTTGAAAAATGACACGGAAACCAAGTAGCATGTAGTCAAACAAGCATTATAACGACGCTCATGTATGCATTACGCTAAGTCTCGGTCGGTCAAATAGAGTCTATACCAACAACGATGGCTTTCTCGTAAATCAGGACGGACTCCCTAAGCCGAGTTGGTCTTAGGACATGCCGCAAAACCCATACGAGTTCCATCATTGAAGTCTTTAGCGCACCCATGTAGGAATGCACCGCGGTATAGTGGGACGTCGGTCACAAGTAACCGGCCCGGGCAAATTTGGGTTATGCATGAATCATTAAACTAATGCGCGCACACTAATATACGAACGATTTCTTTTCGAGTCTCACCCTAGGAACCCCGATGACTAGTAGTATATCAGGTATTCCCCGCGGAGTCGCCAAATTGTGGACATGACGTAGGTCCACCCCGTCGCGGCCACGCGCGGGTTTTGGTAGGCGAATGAATCTCGTGGTAAGATTGTTCTCGGGTTCGAAATTTGTCAAAGATGGAGTCGCCACCGAATTTGTGGTAATTCGGAACCATTCGAGCCCACTCTATGTTGTCATGGACCGTACACAGAGTACGGGCCCATTTCGATTTCACAGTTTATGGGGCTCGTCCCTTTGCATTGCAATACCGATACCTTCTGCACCGGTAATCGTGTATAGAATGATTCTCGTGCGCCAACGGTTTCGGACATCCGGAAACCGAGGTTCTGTGTAAGGGGTGAGGGTACGTGTTGGGAAGCCCACTAAGGACACCCAACCCCGCCCGCACAATGGCGGCCTCTACTAAGACATCGTTCGTGTTCGTGTACGCGCGCTAGTAAAACGACTAAATGATATGCAAACAGCGTTTTCGGGCTAAGCATGTGAATTTTGCGTTAACTACGTCATTTAATGCATCTAACTATTGTCGAAGTTGTTTAGCATGCGATAAACATCCAAATAAACAAAGCTCGTAAATAGATTACAAATTACACGGGTGGAAATACAACCCGGAATTCACAATACAACAAACAATAAAAAAAAAGAATAAATAAAATAAGAAGAGCGATAAGTAAAATAAATGAGTTGAAATGGACCCGTATATAATAAATACAAACTAACCCGTAAGTTGTGCAATTGGACTAACTTCGATTATATATACATTATATTGTGTACTAATCGAAGGACGGAGATTTGGGACCTAGGCGTGGTGCTAGCCCGATCCCGAATCTCGATGCCTTGTCCCGGCTTATCACCTCGAGAAATGGAGTCTAAATTAATCGTGTGTCGGCCACGACTAAAGAGTCGTCGACACAAGATTAATAGTGCGAGACCGTCGATCAAAGTCGTTTTAATGTAGTGACATGCATGAGTTTTAGAAATAGAATCACGTGATTGACTTTACACGCGACGACTAACTCGTTTTACAAAGACGAGGCTCGGATGATTAAAAAAAGCTCTCGATTTTCTGGGCTACAGGACCCACTCGATCGAGTCGTGGTCTGACTCGGTCGAGTGTGTCCTCGAGGGTGGCTACTGCCCAGGATTTGGGATGTTACTCGATCGAGTGTGTCATGGCACTTGGTCGAGTGACACCTGTACGAGGCACGGCTCGTGTTACTTTTATGTTTGAAAATCGATGATTGGCCAAATTAAATAAAAATATCACATGATTTGAAATTAACTTGGCTTCCGGTGCTATAATCGTGTATGTATACGATTATAATACCGTTATCGGAATTTAATGAAAATGTCGTCGTTAGATTGAAATTTTGAATTAGTGACGAAATTGCATCCCTCTACGTCACGACATCAGAACTAATCCTTTCGGATTATGTGATGCCGGTTTTCGTGTCAACGGGTTCCGTACTAATCGTGGAAATGGATCCATACGCGTTCAACTACGAGTGACCATGATCGCGTTACGCCCTTGAGTACATTGGGGCGGCGCTCTTCGAAAGGGTGCCACCTCCGTCGTTGCTCGTAAAGGGATTAAACGGACCTTAAATGGACGTCATAGTTAAACGTGTTCGGATCCGAATATTTATATACTATTATATGTATATACGCGGTATAATAATGTTAGTAACAATAAATAAAATGTTAGAAGTTAGTAGAGATTAAAAGATGATAAAATGAAGATGCGAAAAAAGTAAGAAAATGCTAGTGTTAGTGTTACTATACTAATACGATTATGATATAGAAAAAGCGAAAATGTAAATAAAACGACGAAATAATAGGGATTGAGATGGGGTTTATGACACCCTCAACATACATGCTTAGTAAAGGCCTCGGAGATGGACTTGTAAATAGCGACGGGACGCCGGAGTATCGAGGATGTACGTGAGTTATGGTGTGTGTGTGTGGGTGGATTTCGTCGGTTTTTTGAGGAACGAGAACTTGGTTTTTTTGGCTTAGGGTTGCTAAGGGTTGAAGTGTAGTGTAATGGGAGGATTAGGGTAGAAATGTAGGGTAAATGTATGTTGATCCAAGCTTAAAAATGAGAAGGGCTTGAGGGGTATTTATAGAGTTTACCCCTCGACCTAGGGTCACTCGATCGAGTAGCCCTAGTACTCTCGATCGAGTGCCCTTGCAAACGGGTCTTGTCCGGTTTTTGAGGCTCCACTCGACCGAGTGGATCAATCCACTCGATCGAGTGGATCAAGGGAATCGAGTTATTTTAGGAAGGAGTTGACCTTGCTGATTTTTTAATATTATGTTTGGGCGCCAGCTTCTAGAAGCTATTCTAGGCTGATTTATGTGACGGATTCTGTGGACATGACATAGGTCCACCCCGACGCGGCCACACGCGGGTTTGAGGAGGCGAGTGAATCTCCATATGAGATGGTCAAATTGAAATTTAAATCGAAGTAGGAGTCGCCACCGAATTTTGTGGTTATTCGGAACCATTCGAGCCCACTCTATGTCGTAGTGGACCGTATACAAAATACGGCCCATTTCCGATGTCAGAGTTTATTGGGCTCGTCCCTTTGCATTACGATACCGATACCGACATTATCGGATATCGTGTATTGAATGACTCTCGTTGCCAATGGATTTGGACATCCGGAAACCATGGTTTTGAGTAAGGGGTGAGGGTACGTGTTGGGAAGTTCACTAAAAACACCTAACCCCGCCCGCACTTAGCGGCCTTTACTAAGATATCGTTCGTTTTTGGTGTACACGGGTTAGTTCGACAGTTGAATGATATGCAAAGATTATTTTCCCTAAGCATGTGAGAGAAAAATAAATGGGTTGCTAAGTCGTTTAATGCATGTTAAACTAATAACGTCAAAGTTATTTTAGCATGTGAAGTTCGTTTTAGTCTAATAAAACAAAAGAAAGAAATAAATTGCTACAAACACGAGAAAACGAGTTAGTAACGATTGAATAAAGACGTAAATAAATAATATGCATGATTTTGAAAAAGATTTAATGACACGTGATGGATTAACACGTGTTGACCGAGGTCGAAAAAGAGTATTTATCGAAATATGTCGCGAAAGTCGCTTTTTATGTAAGATTCGAAAAGAATAAAAAAAATAGAAAAGCGAGGAAACGAAGAAAAAAGGGACTCGGCGAACCAGGCCACCGCGCGAGTCGCCTGACAGGCGCGCGACTCGCGTGGTGGTCTGTCCGTTTTTTTTTATTTGTCGAAAATCGTTAATTTTTATAAATCGCGTACAAATATGGATTAATTTATACCCGATTCATATTTTCGATATTCGTCGTATTCGATATTCGATTATGAGATCGGTATCGAATAGTCGGAATGATTTTAGAAAAGGTTTTGAAAAAAGTTTGTTTTGAACGAAAAGTAAAAAAAAGAATTTTGAACGAAAAAGATGTTAATTCTTTCGCCGTATAAAATCGTCGAATTTTGTTTAAAAAAGATGTAACGATTTTATTAGCATCAACGAGAATTAATTAATTTAGTTCTTATTAGATACGATATTCGACTAAAGGATCGATATCGTATTTTAAGAACGTTATAAAAAATAGTTTTTTTTGTAATATCGATTATTAGAAATAATGAAAAATATATGACGAACGACCCATATTAAAAATACGACCGACGACGACACGACCCATAAAAAAACGTGAGAAAGGAAGAGAAGAAGAGAAGAATCGGGTTTGATTTACACCCTCAACCTACATGCTTTGTTTTCTCGGGATAGGGCTCGTCGGACAGTGGCTTAGGCACGGGAGCGTCGAGACTATGTGGATGAGTTTAGGATGGTGCGGTTTTTTGACGTGTGATGGGACGGGTTTCGGCTGGCTTCTCGGGGTCGGATTCGTCGGTATTTTGACAATATTTCGGTACTTCTTCGGATGTGTGTCGGGATTTGCTTTGAATTATTTTTTGCTAGACGATTTTGTGAATAATTGATGTGTATTTCATGTGTTGTGCAAGGTGCTATTTATAGGAGTATTCCCGACCTTGGCTATGAGAGGTAGTTGGATTGAAACTACCGCTTAGAATAGGAAATGTAGGAAGTCGAGAGGAACGTAAATTCCGTTGCTTGGCGAAGAAGCAATGAATCTCGGCTGGTTGGTGGAGTGTTTCGGCTGTTTGGGGTGTTTTAGCCGAGTATTTGAGCTTGGTTTGTGAACTGTTTCGGTTTTCGGATAGAATTCCTACTTGAGATCGAGTTCTATCCTTAAATGGATTTGTTTAATACTTTTTGAAGTTGATTTTTTGTAGTGTTGGAGACCGAATCAGCCACGTGAGGTGTCACGGCTGACTCGTGTGTCTCGAGAATATTTTTGACCGGGTTTTGACTCGGTCGCTAAAAGACGGTTTTACCTCTGGTGCCGGTTTCGACCCAAATTAGTCTTATTTGACTCGAAACGACCCACTGGGCCTGGATTTGAGGTTGGTTTTGTAAGATTTGTACTCCGTAATAAGCCCAAACCAAATGTCCATGATTTCGAGCCCATATCCGAGTCCATTAAAGCATGTTCGCGTCCTATCATCATCGGGTGTTTGGTGGGACCTACTATTGACACCTGGCGGTCAAAATGTGGGTGTCTACAGAGCCCCCACTCTGACTGAGGCTTGGACAAGGCAAAAGTCAGAGTAGCTACTAGGCCAATCGAGGATTAAGACCTGGCAGACTTCCGATCGGGTCGTTTAGAGTCCATTAGACCTGCGTGAAGGGCCCGCCAGCCATAAGATAAAAATCATACTTGGATAGACGTTAATAATATCGCGGGGACTTTTCCTAAAAAGTCTTGGGTGTGTCTGTTTACAGACACATCCCATCTTGGAATTGCGCGGGAGTTTGCCTTGGAAGCTATGGGTGTGTCTGTTTACAGACACATCACATCTTAGAATTACGCGGGAGCCTGCATTGGAGGCTATGGGTGTACCTGTTTACAGATACATCCAAAAAAATGTGGCTTGTACTTTTCCACTGGAGAATTCTTCGGGAGATGGGATATCTGTCTGTAAATTGTATGTAATACTCAGATAAAATACCGACTCAGGCTGGGGAAAGAAATGATTTTTGATTTTTTGAAAAAGAAAATGCTGAAATTTTTTTTTTAAAATTTTGGAAATGCCGAATTTTTTTGAATTTTTTGGAAATAAGAAAGCTTGGGATGACTTGATTCCTAATCGGATTCTGACACGGACTCCTAAAATCCTCTGGTTAGGCCTGTATGCCTAGATGAAGTATGATAAAAGTTCCTATTCCCGTGGTGACTAGGAAAGGGATTTTCTCAAATGGCTAAGTTTTACAAACTTTAAAATGAGAATTTGAAGAGAGAAATATACCGACAGACTCGACTCTGGACGCGAGAGGACGAGTTAACAGACACGACTTTGACTCTCTAAAGGTTAGACCGTGACTCGGTAGGGGATGGGCCACCTAAGATGACAAGACTCTTAAGTTGCGCTATTCCGTAGCCTAGGCGAGTGGCAACATGGTCGAATACTCGGAATGCGACTGTTTCCGTACGACATGGCTTTGTGGTAGCAATGCCGTAGACTGGTGTTCTTTTGAATTTTTTAGTTTCGGGGTATGTTCCCGAAGTAGGTATTGCTTCGAGTCTCTGACAAATTCTCGTCTTCAACCGAGCCGAGTACTAGGACACTCTATAGAAAGGAAGCTAGTGTTTGAAAAGTATTTGGAATTTTGTGAGTGGAAGGAAAACTTCTGCCTAAGAGAAGCCCCCCGGGACAACAAAGCTAGCTTTTGAGAACATGACAGTGTCGTGACTGGAATGATGGCGCTTTTTGAATTTGTGTCAATGTGAATGGTTGGGCCTTTGTTGAAATCAAACCAAGCCGTAGTTCAGGGATTGAAGATATGTTTTGGTGCCTAGTCTATTAGGGCTTTGTGTGTAACTAGCCATAGCGATGGTGTAGGCCAGGTGCATTCCAAATGATGTCTTGATCAAAGGGCTAGAATGGTTAGGATGTTGATCCTGTGACTGTGAGCATTCTCCGGGGTAGCCCCCCAGAGGTGGTGTGAACTATTTGGGCATGTTCTATGCCGACTGCAAGTTGAGTTCCCGTGTTTGGGGTTGGTAACTGGTCTGGATGTGAAGAATTGGGATGCTTTGTATGGTGATTTTGAATTTTGTTATGTAAAGGGGAAGTCGAGTAAAATGGCTCGGACTTTGATTGGGATAGGTTTTGATAATGCGGGATCTAGTTTCCATGCCTGGCCCTAATGGTTAGGGATATCCTATGGAGCTTGAATCCTCAAAATTCCGGGCTGTCTCTGGCCTGGGTCTCGAGAAGGTCTTGAGGGTTGTAATGTGGGAAGGCTAAATGTGGTGTTAGCTGACCAGCTTGATTGTTTTTCCCCTATTTGATGGTATGGGTTTTGATAATTTTTGAATTGACCGTTTCACTTGAGTTGATCATTAGCTACGGTCATGGGTTTTTGAATTCTTTGGGTTGACCTCTTAGCCCCGGTCGTGGGATTCTTCATTCGGATTGACCGCTTAACCTCGGTCATGGGTGCCTCTTTTTTTTTGATAACGACCTGTTTTTTTTGTTTTGGCCTTTTGCTTCTGTCTTGGACTTTTGATTTCTTTTCGTCCAGTTTTTCTTTTATTTCTTGGACTTTTGATTTTTTTTTCGTCCAGTTTTTTTTTTTTTTTTTTTTTGTCACACTAACACCTGAGGTAGGGATTGGTTGATCTTGTTGGATGGGTGTTTATTGTGGGAAATGGGCTTGCCTCCCGTCTTGAACCCAAACTAGGAGATTACCTAGATTTGTCATAAGATTCGATACCGCTCCTGCTACGGGTAGTCATGTGGCTTTTCTATACCGGACATGGAATAAGTAAAAGGAAAACACGGGCTCGGTTTCCTGCAGTCGTTATAGATGTGCCTATAGTCACGTGCATGTGCTCACAGTGTATGACGGTGTTCATCATGTTCTCGGAAACACATAAGGAAAGTATATATGAGAAAATAGAAAAGCTGATTTTATTGAATTTTGGAAAGATGACAGAATACAATTGACTCTGACTTTGACTTTGGAATAAATAATATATCCTAGACTCAGACATAAATCAAATCCGGACTCTTGGATGCATTGGAGGTAGATTGGATGCTTTGGTCACCGGGCCCTGTGTAGTCCATGAGGGGCTTTGCAAGTGATAATGTTTTCAAAACGGGAGTCCTCCCGACATCGAGGGAATCTTGGATAAGGTGTTTCAGTTTCCAACACAGCTCTGTATCGTGTCCCCTCCCTCTATGGAATTTGCAGTAATGCTCGGCGTTCCATGCTTTGGAGCGCCTTTCTGAAGGTGGGTCGACCGTTGGGCCTATAGGTGATATTAGGCCCTTCGAAACCAACCTCTGAAAAGCGACAGTGTAGGACATATCCAAGTGGGTAAATGTCCTTACTTCTGACTGGTTATTGATTTTCGGAGAGGTGACTTGAGGATTACTTCTCTCGGTCAGGGGCGGCTAAGGCCCAGTTCAGGCGGTGCGGGTGAACTGGGCCTCCAAAATTTGGGCCCAAAATCAGTAGAAGTCATACTCGTTATAAAATGCATTGGGCCTCCAAAAAATTAAAACTGGATTAATTATTTATTAAGTGAGGCTTATCTTTCTCCCCCGCTTTCTCTTTCCCTAGGATGATGTTTGGATTCCCTAAGTAAATGTCGGATAAATCTTGAATATTGCTGTATATTTTTGTTGACACATCTCTCACTATCTCTTCAATATTCCTACTATTAAATTTCTTTAAATTTCTCAAGATCTAATTTCTCACAAGTCACAACCACTATTTTCAATCTATTTTTATTTTTTCACTTCTGTCAATCCAGTTGCTATTTTACTTGAATACTTGTTATTGTGTTTGATTTCTAAATTGTTTATGTAATTTGTCAATCCAGTTGACACAAATTATATGGAAGTTGATTTCTGTCAATCCAATTGTTTATGTAATGGCTTTCATTTTTGTTTTGTATTATGTGTTTCCACAAATTCCATAGTGATTTCATTGTTCGATTTTTAATTGATTGATTATTTAATTTGCATAGGATTAATTATGTTTTTGTGGATTTCAATTTTCTTTAACTTTCTTGTGGATTTAATTTGTTTTTCCCGTTTAATTATAGTATTACGAAGTATTATTATTTTTATCAAACGATTACTATTCCAGTTTCATCATTGATTAAATAAATCAGAAAAATGACTAGTTAGCCAACAAAGCTGTCTCACAAGTGGTCACAACTGGTGAGAGTCTCACTAATTGAATGCTCGAAAATTTCAATGGAGCTCTTTAAACTCATCCAAAATGACATAGGCGGGTGTCGTGGCCTTTACTTGTTCCGTTTCCTCTTTAATTTTTTCGTTTTAGCTGTTAGTTTTCCTGTCTTTCGTTTGTGTTCTTTTTGGGTGTGTCTCGACTTGTTTTGTGTCCTACTCCGTATAAGTCGCTTCGTCTTACTAGAAAAAAAAAGTCTCGATTTGTATTATTTGGGCCTCATATTTTTGGGTTGCTCTGGGCCTCCTTTAGTTTTAAGACGCCCCTGCTCTCGGTCTTGCCATCTTGAGGGTATCGGACAGTTTCGTAAGAATGTTCACCCTTGAAATGGCCCAGTTGGGTGATTGGCTGCCTTATCCGCTCTAGCTATGTTAGACGGGATCGGGTTCTTACAAGGTCTTCTTCGATGGTGGTCACCCTGGCATTTAGGTTATCTAGGGCGGTATTGATTTTTGAGAAGATATTGTTAATGGAGCAAGATAGCATAAGCATGCTTCCCTGGATATCCCCTTTCTCGATAGCGCGGGCTTTGTCGTGGTTAGGTAGTGTCTCGTTGATTGGGTCCCTGGTAGGAAGAAGCGACAGGTGTTAGAACTCGCCTAAGCTCGGTTTTGCGCAGGTGCAAGAGAAGGAGTCGAACTAAACACGGCCCGGGGGGACGGGAATGACTAAGACTCTTGGATCGGGATACTCGAGCGTTGACCTAGACAAAGTAATGACCGTGAATTAGACTCGACCTGTACAAGGATGAGTCCGAAAATGGGGCGACCGTGTTTGACCGTGTCGCGTGCTCGGCCCAACCGTGGTGACCTAACCCTAGGTGACTCGAGTGTTCGTAGCATAGGTGCGACTCGAAGAAGGCATTGTAAGGATGCCGGTGTAGGATGAACATAGGGTACCCCTTAAGGTGACCGTGGTTGACTGCTCGGGTGGAGGACAGCCCCCGAGTGAGACTAAAGGCTTTGATAGCACTCAATTGGTGTGACATCTAAGTGACTCGAAAGTGGGATACGTGAGACAACATGTGTAAGACCTGATCCTTAGAGCAACCGTGATTGACCGCTCTGCAGAAGGGTAGCCCCCGAGTGGGGGTGAAGACCGACTCCTAGACGGGTGACTCGTGGACGGTGGGCCTTCCTTAGGATTTTGGCAAAATGGGCCTAGTCCTGTGTGAAGAAAGACCTACGTGTGAGCTATTCCCCAGACTTTGGACCCTAAAGTGTAAGTGGGCTTCCCTTTGTAGGAGTTTGTCCTACGTAGGTGGGCCGTGCCTTGACAAATAAGGCGGACTGGGATGGGGTAGAAACTCGTGATGTAGGATCGACGGAGTTTCGACGCTATAGACTTATGACAAGACCCGACACTACTAAATACGGGAAGTCGTGAGAAGAGGAAGGTTTCGAAAAGTGGAATTTGGATTTAGAAAAACCCGAACAAGTCCGATTGGATGGCCCGATTTTTTTGAAAACCGAAAAATTTTATCGGGCCGAGATTTCGAAATTTTGAAAAAGTTTGGACAGCATACTGGCTAAAAATAGGCTATTTTGAGTCAAAAATCATAAGTCCTAAATTCGGTAGCTTTCCAGGTTTTGAAAAATGGATAATTTTCGAAAAAGATGCAAGTTTTTGAAAACGACGGTTTTTGAAAAGACGAGACATGGATCAAGTAGCACGTAGTCACGGAAACAGTATAATGACACCATGTATGCTCCTAATCTAAGTCTCGGTCGGTCGAATAGGGTCTATACCAACGACGATCGCTTTCTCGCGAATCAGGACGGTCTTCCTAAGCCGAGTTGGTCTTAGAACCTGCCGTAAAATCCATGCGAGTTCCGCCATCGAAGTCTTTAGTGCACCCATTTAGGAATGCACCGTGGTATAGTGGGACGTTGGTCACAAGTAACCGGCCCGGGAAAGAATTGGGTTATGCATGAACCATTGAACTAAAACGTGTACATTACTATTCGAACGATTTCTTTTCGAGTCTCACCCTAGGGATGCCGATGGTAAGTGACTCATCAGTTGATCCCTAGCGGAGTCGCCAAATTGTGGACATGACATAGGTCCACCCCGACGCGGCCACGCGCGGGTTTGGGGAGGCGAATGAATCTCCATATGAGATGGTCAAATTGAAATTTAAATCGAAGTAGGAGTCGCCACCGAATTTTGTGGTTATTCGGAACCATTCGAGCCCACTCTATGTCATAGTGGACCGTATACAAAATACAGTCCATTTCCGATGTCAGAGTTTATTGGGCTCATCCCTTTGCATTACGATACCGATACCGATATTATCGGATATCGTGTACTGAATGACTCTCGTTGCCAATGGATTCGGACATCCGGAAACCGTGGTTCTGAGTAAGGGGTGAGGGTACGTGTTGGGAAGTTCACTAAGAACACCCAACCCCGCCCGCACTTAGCGGCCTTTACTAAGATATCGTTCGTTTTTGGTGTACACGGGTTAGTTCGACGGTTGAATGATATGCAAAGATTATTTTCCCTAAGCATGTGAGAGAAAAATAAATGGGTTGCTAAGTCGTTTAATGCATGTTAAACTAATAACGTCAAAGTTATTTTAGCATGTGAAGTTCATTTTAGTCTAATAAAACAAAAGAAAGAAATAAATTGCTACAAACACGAGAAAACGAGTTAGTAACGATTGAATAAATTGAATAAAGACGTAAATAAATAATATGCATGATTTTGAAAAAGATTTAATGACACGTGATGGATTAACACGTGTTGACCGAGGTCGAAAAAGAGTATTTATCGAAATATGTCGCGAAAGTCGCTTTTTATGTAAGATTCGAAAAGAATAAAAAAAAATAGAAAAGCGAGGAAACGAAGAAAAAAGGGACTCGGCGAACCAGGCCACCGTGCGAGTCGCCTGACAGGCGCGTGACTCGCGTGGTGGTCTGTCCGTTTTTTTTATTTGTCGAAAATCGTTAATTTTTATAAATCGCGTACAAATATGGATTAATTTATACCCGATTCATATTTTCGATATTCGTCGTATTCGATATTCGATTATGAGATCGATATCGAATAGTCAGAATGATTTTAGAAAAGGTTTTCAAAAAAGTTTGTTTTGAACGAAAAGTAAAAAAAAAAGAATTTTGAACGAAAAAGATGTTAATTCTTTCCGCGTATAAAATCGTCGAATTTTGTTTAAAAAAGATGTAACGATTTTATTAGCATCAACGAGAATTAATTAATTTAGTTCTTGTTAGATACGATATTCGACTAAAGAATCGATATCGTATTTTAAGAACGTTATAAAAAATAGTTTTTTTTGTAATATCGATTATTAGAAATAATGAAAAATATATGACGAACGACCCATATTAAAAATACGACCGATGACGACACGACCCATAAAAAAACGTGAGAAAGGAAGAGAAGAAGAGAAGAATCGGGTTTGATTTACACCCTCAACCTACATGCTTTGTTTTCTCGGGATAGGGCTCGTTGGACAGTGGCTTAGGCACGGGAGCGTCGAGACGATGTGGATGAGTTTAGGATGGTGCGGTTTTTTGACGTGTGATGGGACGGGTTTCGGCCGGCTTCTCGGGGTCGGATTCGTCGGTATTTTGACAATATTTCGGTACTTCTTCGGATGTGTGTCGGGATTTGATTTGAATTTTTTTTTGCTAGACGAGTTTGAGAATAATTGATGTGTATTTCATGTATTGTGCAAGGGGCTATTTATAGGAGTATTCCCGACCTTGGCTAGGAGAGGTAGTTGGATTGAAACTACCGCTTAGGATAGGAAATGTAGGAAGTCGAGAGGAACGTAAATTCCATTGCTTGGCGAAGAAGCAATGAATCTCGGCTGGTTGGTGGAGTGTTTCGGCTGTTTGGGGTGTTTTAGCCGAGTATTTGAGCTTGGTTTGTGAACTGTTTCGGTTTTCGGATAGAATTCCTACTTGAGATCGAGTTCTATCCTTAAACGGATTTGTTTAATACTTTTTGAAGTTGATTTTTTGTGGTGTTGGAGACCGAATCAGCCACGTGAGGTGTCACGGCTGACTCGCGTGTCTCGAGAATATTTTTGACCGGGTTTTGACTCGGTCGCTAAAAGACGGTTTTACCCTTGGTGCCGGTTTCGACCCAAATTAGTCTTATTTGACTCGAAACGACCCACTGGGCCTGGATTTGAGGTTGGTTTTGTAAGATTTGTACTCCGTAATAAGCCCAAACCAAATGTCCATGATTTCGAGCCCATATCCGAGTCCATTAAAGCATGTTCGCGTCCTATCATCATCGTGTGTTTGGTGGGACCTACTATAGACATCTGGCGGTCAAAATGTGGGTGTCTACAGATTCGTCTTTGACCGGGTTTTGACCCGATCGTCAAAAGACGGGTTTTATTTTTGGTGTCGGTTTTGGCCCAAATTAGTCTTATTTTGCTCGGAACGACCCACTGGGCCTGAATTTGAGGTTGGTTTTGAGAAATTTCTACTCCGCTAAAAGTCCATGTCGGATATTATTGATTCCGAGCCCAAGTTCGAGTATACTAAGTCATGTTTGCGTCCGATCATCATCGGGTGTTTTGTTAGGAACTGCTATAGACACTAGCAGGCAAAATGCGGGTGTCTATAGTAATATAGTACTCCGTAGTATGTAGTATGTTACGTAGTAGTATAGAAATAAGTAGTAGTTGTAATATGTACTCCGTAAGTAGTATGTACTACTCCGCTATATATAGGGAAACTGGGGAGTGATTAGTGGCAGGGAACTAATCGTGGAAGATAGATGAGGGAGTAGGTGATGAGGGGGTAAACTAGGAGGGACGTGGGAGGTAAAGAAGATGGGGTATGGTAGGTTAGGTAGGGTGATTAGAGTATGTGTTCTGATCAGTTTCGATCTGTTTCTCGTACAAACGTCTTTCTTTCTTAAAAAGTTGAAATATAAGAATACAAGATTTAAATAATGAAAACTGTAAAATTTATTTTTTTAAAAGAAATTTGTGAGACAGTAAGTAAATTAGACGGTAAGTAGTAATATGAGATAATAGTTATAAGAAATTGTTTTTAAAATTCGATAACTTATTAAATTTTTACGAGACGAGAAAACGTCAAAACGACAGGTCATTATTAAAAATATATTTTCGAGTTTTAACTTTATTTAACGAAAGATAAATTTTTTAATAATTCGATAAATAAATTTCCATGTGTTTATAACGGAATAATTTTTAATTTAACGAAAATAAAATATTTTATTTACGAAAATAATTTTTCAAGCGTTAAACTTGATTTAAATAAATGTTTAAAATTTTAACTCTATTTGAAAATATTTTGTTTTCCTTTGTTTATTCCTTCCCCCTATACACTTATGTGTCTTGATGTCATGGTGGCCTTCAAGGCCTCGGTAGTAGTTGCTCCCGACTCCCGACGACGTGATTGCGTCGAGAGTCAATCGAAAAATCCAAATTTTACAAGTTTTTCACTTTCTTTTTGAGGATTTAGTCGGATTTAGGCGGAATCCGGGCTAGGTGACTTGATTACATCTAGCCCTCCCCTCCCATTTCCTTTTATTTCCTTCTTTTTATTTTCTTCCCCCCATCCATATCTTTTCTTGTCTCGGCCCATGGTGACTTGATTACACCCCGGCCGGACACCTTCTACCCTTTTCTCCACTTTATTTTTGATTTTTAGTTTTATTTTCGTAGTTTCTTTTTCTTTCTTTTGTCTCTCCGCACCCTACGATCGAGCATGAGGACATGGCTCGATTTAAGTGTGGGGGAGCGATATTCTAGTATAGTTTAGTTTTATTTTCTTAGTTTTTTTCGAAAAAATCTTTAAAATCCCTAAAAATTTGAAAAATTTTCACAAAAATCAAAAAGATTTTTCTTTTGTGTGTTCTCCTTTTGTGTCATTGTGTAGTATTTTTGTTTTGTTGTGTGCGTGTTTTGCCTCTCCCTTTCCTTATAGGTCGCTTAATCGCCGCTAGCTTTGGAGAGCTTTCAAGACTCCCGGTAACATCTTATCCCTTCTCTTCTTTACCTCTTGCGGAGTTTGGAGGAGTTGTGTTGTTGTGTGCTCGGGCGGAGCTTTGTAAAGTTGTGGTGGATTTGGAGACTTGCTTGAAGATCGGGGTGGTGTTTGTGTTGTGTATGTGTTTGTTTTGCTTTGTTTTTGTTTCGTTGCGTTTGCTCCTTTTTCTTTCGTTCTCGTTGAGTCTTTGTTTTGTGTTGTGTTGTGTGTATTGTGCGTAAACCGTTTTCGAAAACCCGGTTTAGCAGCTAGTGTGTGAGTGTCTATTTTCCCTTCCTAGTAGTAAAAATCGAGTCTTGGGCTTTAGTCTAGTAGAATGACCTTAAATCAATGAATCCGTTGGTCCTTTACCTTGAGTCCACCTAGCTTACTAGGGATTTACTACGGGATTTGCACTTTTGACCATTATGACCACCCACGGTGTGAAAAGACCTTGGTTACCGAGTCTCGTCCCCTAGGTGACCGTGTTTAGGATTGTCTTGATTAGTCCAAGTTCTCCACTTTTTGTGGGTTTGAAGGGAAAGCGCGCTCCCGACTCACCCATTTACCTACCTCCTACTCATTCCACACAAATAAAATGCAAATTGTTGATTCTCCCTTTCTTGTTATTCAATGAAAGTGCCAAAAAAATGCCAAATCTTGCCAAAAGGGCAAAGAAAAAGAAAAAAAAAAGAAAGAAAAGAATGAAAGAAAGAAAAGAATGAAGAAAAAAGAAAAGGCACAAAAGCCAAAAAGAAAATAGAAAAGAAGAAAAAGAATGGCATAGCAAAACAAATCAAAAACGTCAAAAGGAAAGAAAACGCCAAGAAGAAAACCCGTCCCACAAAAACATATCCTCTCAAAATAAGCCTTTTTCCGACTTTTGCCGTGAAGATCCTACCAAAGGACCGAGTCCCGAGGAAGGATGATAGCGGCATTAATCGGTCTTCCCTCATTTTGCATATTTCCACCTTTTTACTTGGACTAGTTAGGTGGTCTTGGACACGGGACGACCCTCTTGGCTCACGCTAAAGGAGGCGGGGTTTCACTTACCTACAGTGTTGACTAACACCGTGGTTCTTCACTTTCCACTCCGCCGATCGTCCCGTAGTACGTTTTTAGAAAGTTAGGAGGACCTAGGTAAGTTACCAACGCTTTTGTTGCTTTATCGTCATACTATTAGGGTTTAGTTCACCTTGATTTGTATGTCTAGATTGGGAACGTTGTCACTTACCTCGAGTCCTAAACCGGTGTTTCATTCACCGCTTTTTGAGGGAAGCGGTATTTCTTTTGTTTTGGGTGCAACCGATTATGTGTTTGTTTGTGTGTTTTGTGTCCGGTTGCATCCACAGTTTTGTCGCAAGACCCAACTTGCCTTGCGGAGTGCACTTGTCCTCTAAGTGCACTCGCGTGAGTTGAAGGGGCGTAGGGTGCGCTAATACCCATTCGGTTAGTGTAGTAGTTAGTATGTGCTTACTCGAGGGCGAGTAAGGGTTAAGTGTGGGGGAGTTGATAAGTGTAGTTTGTAGTGCCTAATTGTTGTGTTTTGGTCCCTTTTTCCTTGTGGAATCGCTCCTTTGGAGCGATTCATTGGCTTCTTATGCCTCCTTTAGTTCGTTTCAGGTTCCCGAGGCCGAATTGGAAGAGTTGGAGCGATTCCGACTCAATACATACACATTTTGGAGCCAACGAGATAAAGGAACGACGACTCGAGACCTCGGAACCAACCCCGAGACCTTGGGACCCAATCCCGAGCCTCCGAGACCCGATCCCGAGTCCCGAGAATCGGTGGGGAGCCCATGAGAGGCAAGGAAGGGCCAAGGAGCATTAAAGGAAGGCATGCAAGACCCTTCCCGGTCGGGATGGTAGCCTTCCCGATCGGGAAGGGATGCACGTTTAGGAGCGCCACTGTGGGTCCTTCCCGGTCGGGTTGAGCCCTTCCCGATCGGGAAGGAAGAACCCTTCCCGATCGGGATGATCCTTCCCGATCGGGATGGGCTACAGCTCACCCGCTCTTCTCTTTTCTTCTTTCTCATTCTTGTACCCATATATATACTCCCTTCTTGTAATTTTAAGACATCGGATGTTAACCTACCTTAGTTTAAGCCTCTAAACCCTAGATTTACTCTCATTCATTAGTTCTAATCTCTCCTTAATCCTTAGTTAATTATTGTAATTAATCTTGTATTAAGAAGATTCTTGAAGATTATTCCAAGATTGACAACCTTGGAGTTCTATTTGGGTATCTTATTTATACAAGTTCTCATCTTTTCCTCATCTAGTATTGGTATAATCATCTTTACTCTTGTTCTTAGTTTATTTAATCTTGTTTCCATCTTTTTATGTTATTATTGTTATTGTTCTTGTTAGCCATAATGAATGTTTTGATTGTGAGTTTGTTTTCTCTTATTATTGTGAGTTTTGCATTGATGATGAGTGAGTAGTGATCTTGTGGGGTTAGTAGGGGGATTAGGGGTAGATTATGGATGATTAGGGTTGATTAGGGGGAAAAGGTTATATCTTTGTTGTTAGTCACATTGTAGGCACTCCATGTGTTTGTTGATATGCTTGTATGAGTTGTAGTGGCCATGCTTCCCATGCTTGTGTTCATCTTCTCATTGATTGCATATTTTGTGGAAATGTTGAGAATAGTCATAGTCACGAGAGTGCCGACTAGAGTCTAAGTTGCGAGAGCCCGGACTCACCTTGACATCGGTCTAAGTTGCGAGAGCCCGGACCGACTCTAGCGATTAGGAGACACCTATACCCTTGATCACCCCAATTACCCTTCTACCTCTATGAACCCGACCTACCCCACTCCTTTCCATATTTGAGTCCATCTTCTCTAGTTAGACGCCGTTCTTCTAGCTTATTTGTTAGATCGATCATTAGTCTAGTTCCCACTTCTCCTCCTTCTTATTTTTCCTTACATCGCTTCTTTGTGTTTGTTTGGTAATCTAGTCTCGTTGTAAGTAGACCTAGTCTAAGCTTTGATATACCGTCCTCGTGGATACGATCCCGACTTACCCTAGCTACTCACTAGGTTAGTCGGTGTTATATTGATTGGCTATGGACGTGACAAATCCCAAACCATCAATTTGGCGCCGTTGCCGGGGACGGTGCATTGTTTAGACTTAGTTTGCTTTATTTCTAGACTTAGTTACCCCTCTTTGTGCTCTCCCATCTTCTCTTGTGAATATTCTCTTGATTTTTCTTCTTTCCTTATTGTTACCTCTTCTTTTTCTCTTTGTCTCTAGTTGTGTTTGTTATTGTCGTTGTCTAGTGCCCATAAAGCACTAGGTGTTCTTACGTTTGTTCTAGTGTGTAGTGTATGCCTAGGAGGGGAGGCGACTTCTATCTCTTTAATCCAGAGCCGGAGAGACTCTTTCGAGCCTTTTGCCAACGGACGATTAATTGGGTTAGGATCTCTCAACCAACTGCAAGCACCACTCATCAAGGGCAAGCCCAAGGAGCCGACTTGAGCAACTCACCTCGAGAGACGGCCGGAGGGACCTTCATCAATCCCTTCGGTGATTCTTCTCCTAGTTCCCCCTCTTCTTCTACATCAACACCGTCTACACCACCATCGTCTCCCTTATATCCAATCATGCCTAAGTTCTCTTCTCACTCAACCTTTACGGAAGACGTTTTGCCGGGTCCATCCACTTTACCGGAGGCATATACCGGGAATTTTGTGGCGAAAACGCAACTTATCCAATTGGTCGAGAAAAGTCAATTTAGCGGGTTACCAACCGAGGATCCTCATCAACACATGGAAACCTTTTCGGACTATTGTGACGCTATTTCACAAACGGGAATAACTCAAGACCAAATCCGGTGGGTATTATTTCCTTTCTCTCTTATCGGTAAGGCGAAGCAATGGTTCAAGGGGTTGGATAAAGCAAGACTTGGCATTGATACTTGGAAGAAGCTAGACTTAGCCTTCTACCAACAATTCTATCCCCCGGAGAAGACAAATCTATTGAGAGCCTCTATCACGGGTTTCCAACAACGCGATGATGAAAGCCTCTACGAATCGTGGGAAAGATTCAAAGCCTTGATCCGCTCTTGTCCACACCATGGTTTATCACAATGGTTCCTCGTACAACAATTTTGGAATGGGCTATATGAAGACTCGAGGGCCATACTCAATATGGGATCTAACGGTAGGTTTACCGAAGTGGAGGATGACCAAACTTGGTCAAGGATTGAAGAGATGGCGGTGCACAATTCACAATACTCGAGGCCTAGGAAGGCAAATCGGGGAGGTAGGCATGAGGTTGATGCCATTAGACAATTGAGCATTGATCTTGGGGCTCAACTAAGAACTCACATGGAGACCATTGACAAAAAGCTCCAAAGCCACCTCAACCAAGTTCAAAGCTCTAGTTCCTCCAACCAACACTCGATCCATTGTGTAAATGCTTTGGAGTTTGCACCTTCTTTGCCTTATTTTGGGATGTGTGATACTTGTGGAATCGTTGGTCACGATCCTAAGCATTGTAGAGGGAGTATTGAGCAAGTGAACGCCTTTCAAGCGTTCAAGCAAGGTGCCTCCTTCTCTAATCAATACCAAGCTTCCAATCAAGTCCCTCAACAACAAACACTTCAACATCAACAACAACATCGTCCCTATGTTCCACCTCCTTTACGGGACAACCATGAAAGTTACCAAGGTTATGTGGGTAACCAAAGACCCTTCAACAATTTCAAGCAAAATAACCAAGGCAACTTCAACAACAAGCAAGGGTTCCAACAAGGGAACTTCAATCATGGCGGTTTCCAAGGAAACCGAAACATTCAAGGTCAACAAAACCACAACCAAGGCCTTAATCAAGGCAATTCTCATGGGTTCCAAGGGAACCATCAACAACAACAAGCAACACAAGGCAATCAACAAGGCAAGCCTAGGAGTCGGTCTCCTATTCATGACTCCGCATAATCCGCATAATCCATCGTCCCCACCTCGGGATTTTGACATTCAAAAGACAATGACGGAATTACAAAGGAGTAATCAAGATTTGCAACAAGGTCAAGTGGAAATATCAAAGCATCATCATGAGCTCTTCACTTATATTCAAGGGGAAAACGCAATGAGAGATACCCGTATGAAGATACTTGAGAATCAAATATCTCAACTAGCTTCGGGGAGCTCCTCAAGACAAAAGGGGCAACTACCTCCTCAAGGCGAAACACCAAAATTTGAGCATGTAAATGCTATTACTACGAGGAGTGGTACGTCCTATGAACCCCCTTTTTCACCTAATGAGCAAGAGCCTATACAAGAACCGACAATGCAAATGACATCTCCAAATCGAGAAGAGTCAAGCTTTGACATTCCAATTGAGGAGCAAGTCTCAAGGGAGGTCGAGAAACCTCAAGAAGACAACCCTCCTCCTCTTCAAGGGAAAGACAAGGGAAAAAGGAAAGTGTCCTTTGAAGAGTGCACCCCAATTGATCAAAACAAGTACCAAATCAAGTTGCCTTACCCATCTAGGCAAATGAAGACTAAGGTGGACACTCAATTCGACAAGTTCCTTAATATCGTGAAGAAATTGGATGTTAGTGTCCCGTTTACCGAGTTACTTACCCAAATCCCGGCATATGATAAATTCATGAAAGAAATCTTGGCTAGGAAGAGGTCCATCGACAAGGAAGAGACGGTAGCGTTCACTAGGGTGGTGAGCGAGCTTATTCAAGGTTCCACGCTTCCAAAGTTGAAGGACCCGGGTAGTTTCTGTATCCCATGCACCATCGGCAACTACAAGATCAAAAGACCTATGTGTGATTTGGGCGCGAGTGTGATCATTATTCCTTACACCATTTGTGAGCGATTAGGGATGACGGAGTTGAAGTGTACGTCCATTACACTCCAAATGGCCGATAAGTCTCTTAACCGACCATTGGGAATGTTAGAGGATGTGCCGGTACAAATAGGGAAGTTCTTCATTCTGGTCGACTTCATTGTGGTTGACATGCCGGAGGATGTTAACACTCCCATCATCCTTGGACGCCCATTTTTACACACCGCCGGTGCCGTGATCGATGTGAAGAAGGGTAGGATCACTTTTCAACTAGGCGACGAGGAGTTAGTGTTTGACCTCCAAGGCAACACTTCGCCTATGACCGAGACATGTAATATGATCCATGCCACGGAAGACATCGATCTAGGGGAAAGATCGGGACAAAGCTTGAAGGAGTACTCTTACGTACTTGAGGATGATGGCTCCGATATGGAGGAAGACGAGTGCCCAAATCATGGGCTTAACGACAAGTTGCTAAGCAAGGAAGAAGATGAGCCTCCCTTGGGGCCACATGATGACCGGTGGACATTTGGGTATATCCCCAAGGACCAAAAGTACAAGTTCAAGCCGTTGAACTTGGAAGAGCGGGATGCCCCGGGAACGTCAAAGCAAGGCCATGAGGAGCCTTGGGATGTGGTTGGCTATATGACGTGCTTGATTGAAGACTTCTCGAGGGCCTTCGACTTGTTCCTACGTGCTCTTGATGGAGATGGAACCGGTTGGAGTATTGTTGAAAAAGAATGAAGATTGTACCACCTTGGTTTGACGGAGTTCCACAAGAACCGTCTCATTGTATATATCTCTTTCTTGTAGCTAGTTGGATTTTTGTGAATTCTTGTTATTTGGATTGATTGACGAGTGTTAAGTGCTATTTTTAGCACTAATCGTGAGTATATATCGTCGTATTTGTGGTATTGAGAGTTAATTTTGGGGCGATATAGTGATATTTGAGTGATTTCCGATGATCTTGCATGATTTGAGTGAATATGTGATTTTTTATGACGGTTCTAGCTATTTTGAAGAGCCGAGAAATTCTTGTGTTATGCCCGGATTATATTGGTGTTACACGTGTCGAATGCCGGGTTATATTGAAGATCGCATGAAGAAAAGAAGAAAAGGAAATCAAAGGAAAAGCAAAGAAGAGAGGATAAAGAATTTTGAAGTGCCGCTACTAGCGGATGATGAAGAGCAAAACTGCCGCTAGTAGAGGCTTCATCAGAATTCATGCAATTTGTGGAGCTTCCAAAGTGCCGCTAGTAGCGAAATGTGCCGCTACTAGCGAATAGTTACCCGCGTGACTCTTGATCTCCCCCCTATTCTATCCTACTTATATTTGATGCCTATTATTATTAGAAGAACGATAATATTCCTAGACTAGATACACAAAACTTATGCAATTTTATTAGATTTATGCAACTTAGTTTTATTGTTCAAGATTTTGAAGAACACGTTCGTTCATCCTTTTGTTCATCAATCAAGACTAAGTTTCTCTAATTCTCTACTTTTTATCTTATTTGTTGATGGTTATTTTTATTATGAATTGCGAGTAGTCTTTTTATCTAGGGCTCGGTGAGCCGATAATATGGGTTATTGATGCTTTGATCTGATTTTAATCGCGCTTTGTTGAATTATTGAATTGGGTTTGTTGCGGTTGTGCTTAATAATTGATTGATTAGTTTGAATTGCTAGGTTTGAGTCTAGATTGTCATTACAACGAAAGTTGGATGTTTTCATATGAATCATGCCTAAAAGTTTGAATCTTTATCGATTAATTTCCACTCAATTTTAATTACGACGAGAGTCGGGTTTTAATTTAGAGAACCGAAACAAGATTTGAATTTTCACATGAGAATAGTGAATTGGAATAATTGGGATATGTTAGTATCGATCCTTAATGTGTCTAGTTTTGTTATTCGTGCCATGAGAATAGGATTTATAACATGCTAGATAGGCTTTTTATGTCTCGACGGAGAATTTAAAGTATTGTAAAATTGGAATGCTAGTCTCACCCAAGACGGTAATTTGACAAAGTTGCGTCACATTTTGATTGCATCGATAATCCATGTTAATGGTGAACCATTGCCCTAGGTCTTTTTAATTATTGATTTAATCTCGATTTATTACATCTAGTTTGTTAAAATTAGTTAGACAATCACCATTTTGAATTATTTGGCGTAGATAACTTGAGTCAAAAATTAGCTAGTACTTAATCATTCACCTCCCTGAGATCGACCCGTGTGCTACAATACCCGTACGCTTGCGGTACTACAAAATAAAACGTAACAAGTTTTTGGCGCCGTTGCCGGGGAGGTAACGGATTAATATTAGCTTAGATTTTTGATTTGTTAGATTACGTCTTTTTCCGCGTACATTGGTACGCTTTCTTTGTTACTAATATTTCTCTAGTTACGTATTGTGATCTTTATGCGCAGGAGTAAATCGAAGGGTTTATACGAATTTGACCCCGAGATCGAAGCCACCGCTAGAAGACGAAACGCAGAGAGAAAGAAGAAGCAGGCTCAACGTGAGCCAGAACCCGAGGAAGTAGTTCTTAATATTGAGGAAGTAGTCACTGAAACCGAGGTAGAAATTACTATGACGTCTATTAAGGATGAAAGTGCTCCTAAAGTCGTGCTCAATTCGAGCATTACGAGACCCGCTGTGGAAGCAAATAATTTTGAGCTGAAGACTTCACTGATTTCATTTGTTCAACAAAATCAATTTAGTGGGTCACTAACGGAAAATCCTAATGAGCACATCAATACTTTCCTTGAAAATTGCGACAATGTGAAGATTAATGGGGTCTCCAATGATGCTATTCGATTGCGGTTGTTTCCATATTCATTACGAGATAGGGCTAGAGAATGGTTGCGAAATTGTGATGCCGGCTCTTTTGATACATGGGACAAGCTCTCCACCGCGTTCCTTCATAAGTTCTTTCCACCGGGTAAGACTGCAAAGCTACGCAATGATATTAGCTCATTCATTCAACATGAGAATGAATCATTATATGAAGCTTGGGAACGGTTTAAGGAACTCCAACGTCAATGCCCACATCATGGTATTCCTAATTACCTTCTTGTTCTTACATTCTACAATGGTATGAAGCCGGAATCTCAAATGAGTCTTAATGCTGCTGCTGGAGGTAGTTTAGATAGTCTACCATGGAATAAGGCTAAAGAACTAATTGAGGAAATGGTCGCAAATACATATCATTGGGGTAGTGACCGTCAAGTGCGAGGAAGGAGGGTAGAAAATAATGACTTGAACATGGTGCACACAAGGCTTGATGATTTATCTCAACAAATTTCCAAGATTAGCCTAGGTGGTTCGAGTTCATCGGTTTCTACGTGTCATTTGTGTGGTATTCGGGGTCATGATTCAACTGATTGTGGAAATGTGTCAATGGTGGAACAAGCTAATGCTCTTTATCAAAAGCAACAATTTGATCCATATTCGAATACATACAATCCCGGTTGGGCTCATCATCTGAATTTCTCTTGGAAAAACAACAATGCTCAAGGACCTTTGTCACACCAACAACAATCTACTAGGCCTTTCAACCAACCTCCGGGCTATGGGCAAAAGCCTATGTTCCGACCACAACAAACTCCACCGATTCAACAAGTTCAACCGATTCCACAACAAGCTCCACCAAAGTCTAATATGGAGTTGATGTTAGAGCAAGTCCTTGCTCAACAAACTCAATATATGCAAAATCAAGACAAGAAGAATGATGAGTTCTCGACTTCAATTTCTCAAATTAAGGCTTCTCAAAAAATGACCGAAACTCAAATGGCCCAAATGGCTCAACAAATCAATCTTTTGTCTAAGTCGGGTGGACAATTCCCGGGGAACACCGAAGTAAATCCCAAGGGACAGATAAATGCGGTTACTTTGAGAAGTGGGAAGCAACTTGAAGATCCGGTGCGACCAACCAAAGTAAGCAAGCCGAAGATTGTGGTAGTGGATGAGACCGAGGTAGAGCCGACCGGGAAGGTTTTATGCTCCCCCTTTGTGATTCTTCTTCGCAAACCGAGTCCACCCAACCGTTTTATGCCCCCTCCCAACCTCCCTAGCTCCCTAGCCCTACCATTTGTCCCATGTACTTCATTGTCATACCTTCACCTCCCCTCCTTCTCACTTTAAACCATGACCCACATCAAATCCAACCACCCTCACACCATTACTACCTCTACCATGCGTTTTATCAAGAATGAAGCGGAAAAGCGATGATGGAGACAAGCAAGCGCCGTATTGATTCATGAGACGACGGAGAGAGTAAGTAGCTAACCTATGGTATGGCAACTATCCTCTCTTTTCCGTTTTTGTTGTTGCTTGTTTTCCTTTGTTTATTCCCTTCCCCTATACACTTATGTGTCTTGATGTCATGGTGGCCTTCGAGGCCTCGGTAGTAGTTGCTCCCGACTCCCGACGACGTGATTGCGTCGAGAGTCAATCGAAAAATCCAAATTTTACAAGTTTTTCACTTTCTTTTTGAGGATTTAGTCGGATTTAGGCGGAATCCGGGCTAGGTGACTTGATTACACCTAGCCCTCCCCTCCCATTTCCTTTTATTTCCTTCTTTTTATTTTCTTCCCCCCATCCATATCTTTTCTTGTCTCGGCCCATGGTGACTTGATTACACCCCGGCCGGACACCTTCTACCCTTTTCTCCACTTTATTTTTGATTTTTAGTTTTATTTTCGTAGTTTCTTTTTCTTTCTTTTGTCTCTCCGCACCCTACGATCGAGCATGAGGACATGGCTCGATTTAAGTGTGGGGGAGCGATATTCTAGTATAGTTTAGTTTTATTTTCTTAGTTTTTTTCAAAAAAATCTTTAAAATCCCTAAAAATTTGAAAAATTTTCACAAAAATCAAAAAGATTTTTCTTTTGTGTGTTCTCCTTTTGTGTCATTGTGTAGTATTTTTGTTTTGTTGTGTGCGTGTTTTGCCTCTCCCTTTCCTTATAGGTCGCTTAATCGCCGCTAGCTTTGGAGAGCTTTCAAGACTCCCGGTAACATCTTATCCCTTCTCTTCTTTACCTCTTGCGGAGTTTGGAGGAGTTGTGTTGTTGTGTGCTCGGGCGGAGCTTTGTAAAGTTGTGGTGGATTTGGAGACTTGCTTGAAGATCGGGGTGGTGTTTGTGTTGTGTATGTGTTTGTTTTGCTTTGTTTTTGTTTCGTTGCGTTTGCTCCTTTTTCTTTCGTTCTCGTTGAGTCTTTGTTTTGTGTTGTGTTGTGTGTATTGTGCGTAAACCGTTTTCGAAAACCCGGTTTAGCAGCTAGTGTGTGAGTGTCTATTTTCCCTTCCTAGTAGTAAAAATCGAGTCTTGGGCTTTAGTCTAGTAGAATGACCTTAAATCAATGAATCTGTTGGTCCTTTACCTTGAGTCCACCTAGCTTACTAGGGATTTACTACGGGATTTGCACTTTTGACCATTATGACCACCCACGGTGTGAAAAGACCTTGGTTACCGAGTCTCGTCCCCTAGGTGACCGTGTTTAGGATTGTCTTGATTAGTCCAAGTTCTCCACTTTTTGTGGGTTTGAAGGGAAAGCGCGCTCCCGACTCACCCATTTACCTACCTCCTACTCATTCCACACAAATAAAATGCAAATTGTTGATTCTCCCTTTCTTGTTATTCAATGAAAGTGCCAAAAAAATGCCAAATCTTGCCAAAAGGGCAAAGAAAAAGAAAAAAAAAAGAAAGAAAAGAATGAAAGAAAGAAAAGAATGAAGAAAAAAGAAAAGGCACAAAAGCCAAAAAGAAAATAGAAAAGAAGAAAAAGAATGGCATAGCAAAACAAATCAAAAACGTCAAAAGGAAAGAAAACGCCAAGAAGAAAACCCGTCCCACAAAAACATATCCTCTCAAAATAAGCCTTTTTCCGACTTTTGCCGTGAAGATCCTACCAAAGGACCGAGTCCCGAGGAAGGATGATAGCGGCATTAATCGGTCTTCCCTCATTTTGCATATTTCCACCTTTTTACTTGGACTAGTTAGGTGGTCTTGGACACGGGACGACCCTCTTGGCTCACGCTAAAGGAGGCGGGGTTTCACTTACCTACAGTGTTGACTAACACCGTGGTTCTTCACTTTCCACTCCGCCGATCGTCCCGTAGTACGTTTTTAGAAAGTTAGGAGGACCTAGGTAAGTTACCAACGCTTTTGTTGCTTTATCGTCATACTATTAGGGTTTAGTTCACCTTGATTTGTATGTCTAGATTGGGAACGTTGTCACTTACCTCGAGTCCTAAACCGGTGTTTCATTCACCGTTTTTTGAGGGAAGCGGTATTTCTTTTGTTTTGGGTGCAACCGATTATGTGTTTGTTTGTGTGTTTTGTGTCCGGTTGCATCCACAGTTTTGTCGCAAGACCCAACTTGCCTTGCGGAGTGCACTTGTCCTCTAAGTGCACTCGCGTGAGTTGAAGGGGCGTAGGGTGCGCTAATACCCATTCGGTTAGTGTAGTAGTTAGTATGTGCTTACTCGAGGGCGAGTAAGGGTTAAGTGTGGGGGAGTTGATAAGTGTAGTTTGTAGTGCCTAATTGTTGTGTTTTGGTCCCTTTTTCCTTGTGGAATCGCTCCTTTAGAGCGATTCATTGGCTTCTTATGCCTCTTTTAGTTCGTTTCAGGTTCCCGAGGCCGAATTGGAAGAGTTGGAGCGATTCCGACTCAATACATACACATTTTGGAGCCAACGAGATAAAGGAACGACGACTCGAGACCTCGGAACCAACCCCGAGACCTTGGGACCCAATCCCGAGCCTCCGAGACCCGATCCCGAGTCCCGAGAATCGGTGGGGAGCCCATGAGAGGCAAGGAAGGGCCAAGGAGCATTAAAGGAAGGCATGCAAGACCCTTCCCGGTCGGGATGGTGGCCTTCCCGATCGGGAAGGGATGCACGTTTAGGAGCGCCACTGTGGGTCCTTCCCGGTCGGGTTGAGCCCTTCCCGATCGGGAAGGAAGAACCCTTCCCGATCGGGATGATCCTTCCCGATCGGGATGGGCTACAGCTCACCCGCTCTTCTCTTTTCTTCTTTCTCATTCTTGTACCCATATATATACTCCCTTCTTGTAATTTTAAGACATCGGATGTTAACCTACCTTAGTTTAAGCCTCTAAACCCTAGATTTAATCTCATTCATTAGTTCTAATCTCTCCTTAATCCTTAGTTAATTATTGTAATTAATCTTGTATTAAGAAGATTCTTGAAGATTATTCCAAGATTGACAACCTTGGAGTTCTATTTGGGTGTCTTATTTATACAAGTTCTCATCTTTTCCTCATCTAGTATTGGTATAATCATCTTTACTCTTGTTCTTAGTTTATTTAATCTTGTTTCCATCTTTTTATGTTATTATTGTTATTGTTCTTGTTAGCCATAATGAATGTTTTGATTGTGAGTTTGTTTTCTCTTATTATTGTGAGTTTTGCATTGATGATGAGTGAGTAGTGATCTTGTGGGGTTAGTAGGGGGATTAGGGGTAGATTATGGATGATTAGGGTTGATTAGGGGGAAAAGGTTATATCTTTGTTGTTAGTCACATTGTAGGCACTCCATGTGTTTGTTGATATGCTTGTATGAGTTGTAGTGGCCATGCTTCCCATGCTTGTGTTCATCTTCTCATTGATTGCTTATTTTGTGGAAATGTTGAGAATAGTCATAGTCACGAGAGTGCCGACTAGAGTCTAAGTTGCGAGAGCCCGGACTCACCTTGACATCGGTCTAAGTTGCGAGAGCCCGGACCGACTCTAGCGATTAGGAGACACCTATACCCTTGATCACCCAAATTACCCTTCTACCTCTATGAACCCGACCTACCCCACTCCTTTCCATATTTGAGTCCATCTTCTCTAGTTAGACGTCGTTCTTCTAGCTTATTTGTTAGATCGATCATTAGTCTAGTTCCCACTTCTCCTCCTTCTTATTTTTCCTTACATCGCTTCTTTGTGTTTGTTTGGTAATCTAGTCTCGTTGTAAGTAGACCTAGTCTAAGCTTTGATATACCGTCCTCGTGGATACGATCCCGACTTACCCTAGCTACTCACTAGGTTAGTCGGTGTTATATTGATTGGCTAGGGACGTGACAAATCCCAAACCATCACCAGCATAGCAACTATTTGGATTTTGATTCCAGTTCCGACTCTGTGGAGGACATAGTTGTGTCCCCGAATTTGAACGACATACCATATTTCAATTTAGAGGACGTTGATGGTGTAGTGCCTGAAACTGAGGAGAGTAGTCATGGTTGGGAAAAAAATGTTTAGGAAAAAAGGTAGTTGATGTAGAAGAAGATGAGGAAATTATTCAATTGTCAGAAGATGAAGTGGAAGAGGAGGTCGAATTCTTGTCTCATGCCGTTTACTGCTTCATCATGGGGGCTAATCCTCCATGGGAAGTTATCGACGGATTGATCAGAAGGATTTGGAAGCAATTAGACATAGATAAGGTATCATTTTTGTCTAACGATATCTTTCTAGTGCGATTTAGAGATAAGAAGGCCATGGAGATATCCTTAGTCATGGACATTATATGTTCGATAATAAGCCGATGATTGTTAAGGAATGGACTCCTGACTCCGTATTGAGTAAGGAAGATGTGAAAGAAGTTCCGGTGTGGATTAGATTGCATAATTTGCCTCTCAAGTGCTGGGGCGAAAGCCTACCTTGTATTTCATCACTTGTTGGATCGTTTATTAAAGTTGATGGCGCTACTGATGCTCGTACCAGACTGGGATATGCTAGAGTTATGGTTGAGGTTAGTGTGAGCCAAAAGTTCAAGGAACAAATTCGATATAAATATGTTGATGGTAGGTTGATTGAGGTTAAGGTGGAGTACGAGTAGAAGCTGGTTTGGTGTTCTAAATATTTGAGTTATGGCCATGACGCTCAAGCCTCCAAGAAGGAGGAATTGAAGGCAGTTAGGTCTGCCAGAGTTGTTAAACCGAAGCCAATTCAGGCTGGACAACCTGCTGCTAAGTTTGTATAGCGGACTGTCATTGCTGTTGTGCAGTGCAGTCCTGATCTTGTTGTACTGCGCAGTGAGGCTGTTGTTTCTGGGTTGCAGCGCAGCACTGATGCTGTCAGGGAGGCCAATTCTGCTGCTGAGACGGAGAAGGTGGAGGACGGACGGACAAGGGCTAGAGGCTGGGAAGAAGTCATATGTTGCTGCCATTTCGGGAAAAGGAGGGAATTCAAGTGCAAAATCGCAGGTTGGTGATTGTCTCATAGATATTATCCATGGGTATACATAATATCGGGTTTTGGAAGGTGTATGGTATGTGTAATATAAATAAGCAACGTACTATTAGGAATTTTATTCATAATAAAGATATTGATGTTTTTGGTTTATTAGAGACCAAAATTAAGAATAAAGCGTATGCTTCGGTTAGTAATAATATTTTTGATGAGTGGAGTATCACTACTAATGCTCATTGTCATAAAGGGGGGCGGGTGTGGATCCTTTGGAAACATAGTAAGGTGTCTGTGAATATATTAGAACATTCGGAACATAGTATTCATGTCAAGGTTGTTATTTTAAATGGGTTGAAATATTTGTTGACGATGGTGTGTATGCCTTTAATGCTGTGCCGGAGAGGGAGAGTCTTTGACAGCACTTGAGACGGTATGCCTTTAATAATCTTTGGATTGTTGTAGGTGATTTTAATTGCGTTCTTGATTATCGAGAACGATTGGGTGGGCAATCCAGAGAGCAAGAGATGGGCCCATTTTGGGGTTGTCTTGAGTTCTGTAATTTGGCGGATAGCAAGGCGGCTGGATCGTGGTTCACATGGAACAATAAACATGGGCCTGAGTCTAGAGTTTATAGTAGATTGGATCGTTGTTTAGTGAATGATGAGTGAAACCGCCTTTTTCCCAAAGGGTTCGCAACGTTCTTACCTGAAGAAACATTTGATCATTGCCTGTGCATTGTTCAAATGGGGCAAGCGAGTTCGAGGAGAAATCGGGTGTTTAAATACTTGAACATGTGGGGAAATGCTCCTCAATTTGTTAGTTGTGTGAAACAGGTGGGGGGGGTCACGTTGAGGGGTCCAAGATGTTTAGAGTGGTGAGAAAATTGAAGGCCCTAAAACAGCCTCTGCGGGAGCTGAAAAGGACGTGCTTTCCTGACATCGAAAACCAATGTTACAGGCGGAAATTGAGCTAGAAGAGATTTAGAAGGCGATAGTGGGTAATTATAGTGAGGGGTTGGTGAGAGATGAAGTGGTGCTGAATGCTAGGGTCAGTAGCTTGCAGGCTGCTAGGCTTAATTTCTGGCGACAAAAGGCGAAGGTAAAATAGGATAATGAGGGTGACATGAACTCGGCCTACTTCCATAGTCTTCTCAGAGCGAGGCGGGTACATAATTTGATAATGACTATCAGAGATTCCCATGGGGCGGACTGTGATTCTAAGGAGGCTATTCAGAGAGCCTTTATTGCCTATTATGAGAGGTTGTTAGGTGAGTCCTTACCTGTGAGCTAGGTAAATGTGGGAGTGGTCCGTCGGGGCCCTGTTTGTTCGGATTTGCACAGGATCTTATTATCTCAGCCTGCAACAGCAACAAAGGTTAAGGAGGTGTTGTTCAGTATTCCTAAGGAGAAGTCACCTGGTCCTGACGGGTATACTAGTCAGTTCTACAAAGACTCTTGGAAGGTTATTGGCGACGAGGTGACCAAGGCAGTTCAAGAGTTCTTTGTGTTAGGTAAACTTATAAAACAGGTTAACTGTACTATGCTTACTTTAATTCCTAAAGTTCAGCGTCCGGTTAATGTGCAACAATTTCGACCTATAGCTTGTTGCAATGTGCTTTATAAATGTGTGTCGAAATTGTTATGTAAGAGGCTGGCTTCTGTCCTTCCGCATCTGGTTAGCCAGAATCAGGGGGGATTTGTGGAGGGGCGGAATATTTTGGAGAACGTGCTTATCTGTCATGACTTGGTGCGCATGTACAAACGTAGGCATGTCTCGCCTAGATGTATGTTTAAGATTGATATCCACAAAGTGTATGACAGCGTGGATTGGGATTTTCTTGATCAGATGCTAGTGGCGTTGGAATTTCCTACGCATTTTTGGGAGATGATTATGGAATGTGTGCGCTCGGTGTCCTTTTCCCTGTGAATAAATAGGGAAATTTTTTTATTCTCTCAGGGTAGAAGAGGGTTGCGGCAGGGGGGATCCCATATCTATCTTTTTCTTCACTCTGTGCATGGAATAATTCTCGAGAATCTTAAAGTATGCAACTGATGAGTATGCTTTTAAGTTCCCCCTAAATACGGGTCGTTGAAGCTTTGCCATCTTCTTTTTGCAGATGATTTATTACTATTCTGCAAGGGGAATGTGGATTCTGTTCAGCTGCTATGGAGAGCCTTTGCTACCTTTAGTAGGGCTTCGGGTCTGACTACCAGTGTTGGGAAATCGCATGCTTTTTTTGCAGGAATACAACAGGATTTGAAGGAGGAGATCCTCAAGTTCTCGGGTTGTATTGAGGGGTCCCTTCCCTTCACCTACCTTGGGATTTCCATTCAGACTACCAGCTTAGGTAAGAGTGATTGTTCTAGTTTGTTTCTCGTATTACTGCTAGAATTTCGAGCTTGGGTGCTAGGAACCTCTCCTATGCAGGGAGGCTGACTCTTGTCCACTTTGTGTTGTCTCAGCTGCATAATTATTGGGCGATGATTTTCAGTTTGCTTAAGGAGATTTTAGCTAGAGTGGTTTTCATTTTTGCCTAAGGGCGATGGTTTTCATTTTTTTGTGGGATGGCAGGGTGGAGAGTTCTCGCAGGGCTTTGGTATCGTGGGAAATTTTTTGTTGTCCTAAGGATGAAGGTGGGTTAGGACTACGTACCTTGATTACCTGGAATGAGGCTGGTATGGCGAAATTGGCTTCTTGGGTGTTTGAACAACTTGATCGACTATGGGTTAGGTGGGTCAGCAGTGTGTATGTCAAGAGCGCTGACTAGGGGGATTATGTGCCCCCGAATGATGTCTCGTGGTCATGGCGTAGAATTTGTAAGGCAAAGGAGGTTATTAAGGCTTCGTATGATAATGAGGTCTGGAAGGGGAATGGTAGCGGGTATTCAGTGACTGTAGGGTATGATTTCTTACGAGATAAGAAGGATAAGGTGAGTTGGTGGAGACTTGAATGGTGCTCTTGGAGTATTCCTCGACAATGATTCATTTCTTGGCTGGTTCACAGGAATGGGCTAAATACTAGGGTAAGATTGCTGCAGTTTGGTATGGTTATTGAGAGTGATTTATACTGTTTATGTGAGGCACATTCGGAAACTAAGGAACACTTGTTCTTTAGGTGTTCCTTTAGTTCGCAGGTTTTACGGGTGGTGCAGAGATGGCTTAAGCTAGTCTTGCATCACCGTTTGTCTAGGGAAATCAAAATCAGAGGTTCGTAACTTCAATGCAGGATAGGGAGGGTTGTGGTGAATGCTTGCTTTTACCATGTTTGGAGGCAACGCAATCATAGTAGGCTAGACGGGGTCCTTAAGCGGCCCCAGGTAGTTAGTGCTGCGATTAAGATTGAGATTACGAGTAGAATTTAGTCGTTGATTCATTATATGTCAATTATGGAATCTTTTGAGTCATAAACGAGCTTTTAAGACTATAAATTTAAGTAGAATTATCCAACATTGAAAATTATGATGGAGGTGATGAAATTCTATATCATCAATATGAGAAATTATTCGTTGTTAGATATTGATAAAAAAAATCTTTTAAGTCTTATAATATCTCTTAAGCATGGGCGGATCTAGGCCTAGGCATGTTGGGCTATAGCCCAACATGATTTCAAGACATATAAAAATTAGTGTAAGGAAGTTGCATCTATCTACTCTTGCCTCAGTGGCTTGGTGAACTTCCTTTCATGGAGGAGCCCTGGGTTCGAAACCTGATGACCCCTATTTTTTCCATTTTCTTTGTTTCCTTACTTTCTCTCATTTTCTAAAGAACAAAACAATCCAAATAGTATTCAATTAATCAATTTAGGTCAATTTTTTTACTAATTCCTTCTCGTAAATATTTTCATCTATCCAATTTAACTCATTTTAAGGTTAACACGAATATATCATTTCTTAGGAAAAATACGGAATACATATATTTGGATGCTTTCATGTATATCATACATATGTCGAGTTTGTATATTTTTGTTCACAAAATTGATGAATCTGAGTCGTATTGTATACTGTAATAAGTTACTCCGTATATGATTGAGTTTTAACTTTCTAGCTCATTATAATGTATATTATTTCACGTCAAACAAGCGATGATATTACAAAACATGTTAGGTGCATCACAACTAACAACCTTCAATGAATTTTTATCCAAGTTCAATTTAAGTGATTCCTTGCCAAATCTAGAATAATTTGAAATTGTTCATATAGCTAGTATATGACTATACGAGTACTAATATTTTGATGCTACAATCTCAAAACAAGTTATTTAATTAATCATGTTTAGCTAAAATATTATGATAGTGTCCATAGTGACACGTAAAATATATTGTGAATAATAATACAATGTTAAAAAATTAGCCCCATATACATCAAATTCCTGGGTCCGCCCCTGCTCTTAAGGCTATAGATTGCATCAAAATTATGCATATCGAAAAATTGCAATAAGGTGATGAAATTCTATTAGTATATAAATAAAATTAATCATCGTCTTTAGAGATCAAGAACTACAAATTTAAGTAGTATTATCACACATCGAAAAATTATGACGAGCTGATGAAACTTTATATATACTATATTATAATAAGAGAAATCATTCGTTTTAGATATTAACCGGAAAAGTCTTTTGAGTCTTATAACAAGTCTTATAATGTTAGGAATTGAAGTAAAAATTATCCCGCATCGAGAAATTATAATAAGACGATGAAATTCTATTATATAAATAAAAGTCCGTCAACCAGTAGTTTCACTAATATATGCAATTCTCTAATTTGGTGTCATTTTTATTATTATTAAAAAAACGGCCCGTGCATCTCACGGGCTTTCCAACTAGTTAGGAATAAAATTGTATTTATGATGATAAAAAAGTAAAGACAATTAACGTTTTCAAAATACGTTAATAAACCGTAAATGACCCGAAACTCGATCCAAAATCCGTATAAACCTGACCTGTATAAAATCCATATTTTACAAACCCGAAATACACACGACATATGTTTTACCCGAACCCGAAACTCAATCATCAGACCCGCTCAATAGGTCTAGTAAGAGAGTCTTAGGGTTCGTTTGGTTCAATGCGGGAAGATTGAATTCCCGGGAACAATGAATTCCCATGAATTTGGATTTCATGGAAATTAGTAAAATGTGTTTGGTTCGTATGCGGAGACTCAATTCATGTGGTGAGTTTAACTTACCAAGGGGACCTTCGTAAACAACTTTCCTCACGATGGAGGGAGTGAATTCATGTGGTAACTTCTACTTCCCATGATTTGGGCAACCAAACAACAATCCATTTTTTAACTTCCCATAAATTTCAATTTTCCATGAATTGAGATGGTAACCAAACAAATCCTATACTCTTATACGGAGTATGAGAGTTACAGATACAGAGTTACAGGTACACTCTCCATCTTTTTGAATTAGCCATATAGTCCTTTTATGAACTTTTTTTGAGTTAACCTCATTTCCTTTTAAGGAAATATTTTCATCTCTATTTTCCTCTCATCACATGCACCATATCAAAGCTGTCCCCTTACTTTTTCACATTTTCTATAATATGGAGGGAGTAATAGGGCAGTCCAATAAGCATAAATAAATATCTGCAGGCCCAAAACTATTTAAATATAAGCCCAATGGACTAAAACCAAGAGGCTGCTGGAAATAAAGTAATGCAACGGCGGTTGACGTTGGATGGCCAATTCCAATGTTGCGTACAGAATGTCGGTAAGTTACAAGTTACAACTGCTAACTATAAAAAGGAATAGATACGGCAATCGGGTCACTCGGGTTGGATTTGGATCGAGTCAAGACGGGTCATGTTATATTGGATTCGGGTTATATTGGTCAACGTACTTTTTTGGATCCAGTCTGGTTCGAGTTGTATCATCATTGGGCAATAGGCAAGGTCATTTCGGGCCAATTGGTATGTCACTATGTCGGGTCATATTTGGTTTAGGCCAGGATAGGTGTCAATCGAGTCTAATTAACGTATCATATTGGTTCAATATTATGGTGACAATCGAGCGGGTCGGGTCATAACGGGTTTGTGTCCGTCAATAAATCCTACTTTGTTCTTGGCGGATAGTGCAATCATCATGCAGGCTACCGTATTTCCACCACGCTTCTTATGTAAGCAAAAAGCCGAGCTAAACCGGTCTGACAATAAAATAATATCAAAACAACTTCCAATCGGACTTATGCATTTCTCCGTTGTATCACACTCTGAGTTCGTTAAGCGAGTCACTTTACAGAATAACTTGCTCATAGCCCCCTGCAAGTCCCATGAGGAGTAGGCCGAAGATAATTGCTTTTGCTTCTGCAATCTCGGAGTCAACAGAGCCAGAAACCCGTGTACTGCTCAGTCTCAAAATACGGCCATTCTCGTTCCGAATAACAACTCCCAATCCCACCGTACGTGGTATCAGAGCCAGAGGTCACGAGTTCGAACCAGCCCAACGGGCATTTGAGTGAGGGGGCGTAATAGAATATAAACGGGTCTCAACCATCGCCTTAAGGTTTTGGTTGAGTTGGTTCGTTAACAACAAATACTTGAATAGCAAACCATGCAATTTTGCATGACTCAATAGTCAATACCAATAAGTTCGATTTTAATCAAGTGGTTAAGACATAACATGTATTATTATAGACGATCACAGATTCATAAATCTTTTTATTTCTATTAAATGAGATGGAAAAAGTATAAAAAGTTACTATTGCGAAATGCTATGTTCCCAGGCCACCCGACTTAAAACTTTGAACTACCCCAAAGTGGAAATTAAAGCAAAGGGAGAAAAAAAAGACAAACTTTTTTTTTGATCACTAGACAGACTATCTTGTCAAGTTATCGTGATAACAATTTTGGGATTTTGGGTGTCGAAAATCCATGCGTTTGAGATTTTGTGGGTCATATAACTCTTCATATATATATATCGCCAATTTTATTTGAAAAGTTAAACATGGTGAAAAGATAATCTAACGAACCATGAAAAGCAATTTATTTATATCAACGACGAAGTCACAACCCAGTAATTAATGTTCGTTTGTGATTCTTTTTTGTATGTGTTAGGCATTGCTCAATTCGTGGTCGGTCATGTATATTTGATTATTAAAGTGAACATACAATAATCAACCGTCTCTAAATTAGTTAAGTATTTGCATTTTGTTGGGGTTTAAATATAGGTAATGAGTCGACGCCATCCGGTGTTCTCATTTTGTTCTATCATTCGGGATATTACGGTAATTTGGTTAGTTATTTTCATTTCGCTCCTTTAAAATATAAATTTAAAATCAATTAGCAATAAAGGTAGTTTAGGAACATCAAAATGAAAAATCTAATTATTTAAATATAATCATGATCTAAATTCTAGAACACATAAATTTATTTATCGGAAATATCTTCTTTAACACTTTTGCAGAATTTTTTTCAACTAGATGATGAAATATGTATTTATTTGCAACTATTTGATCAACTAATCCTATGATACATTAAAGCCCTCAATTTCATTCGAATTTGTACTCCGTACAAAATTTTACCTAATGAGAATCATGATTGTAACATATAAAGTGGAACGCGATCTTATACTTAACAGAGTTAAGCATTAATTTCGCTGTATCATAACATGTACATATAAATGAGCAAATTTAATGTAAATAAGTAATTGAAACTAAACAAATTAAGTGCCGAAATTTTTTTTTCTTCAAAATTCGACGTAATACAAACGAAGTAGTATGATTACCAAGGAACATATATATCAAGTAGACCTGTCAAAATTCGACGCGACCCAAAACTCGACCCGCCCAACCAATTTTAGGTAGGGGTGTTCACTTCGTGGTCGGATCGGACCACTGCACTTTGCTCCGGACCAGACCAGACCGAATATTATATGGTCCTTTCACGGTCCACATGATATTGATTATTCGGTCTTTGGTCCGGACTTGGACTGAACCGATTGGAGCGCGGACCAAATAAAGGACCGAATGGACTGTATTATAAAACAATATATTATAAATAATTTGCACAAAATAAGTCGCATAAGTGGAAAATCGAATAAAAATCCTTAAATCCTAACCTACAAAAAAAAAAAGGAAAAGGAAATATTAATCTTGTAGTGTTTGATTATTCACTTAACGTTGTTTTTTTTAATTTACTCGTTTAAAAAATCTTTTTGGTAGTAATTTAATTCGGGTTTTGGTCCATTACGGTCCAGTCCATGTTTTTTACGATCCAATCCGGACCGGACTGACATAAATATGGTCCGGTCCACGGTCCAGATTTTTATACAATTATGGTCTTCAGTTCGGGGTAAACGGTCTGGTCCGGTCCGGTCCTAGACCGACAAACAACCCTAATTTAGGGCCATAATATAAGTCCATTTTTTTCGACCCGTGACCTGAATTCAAAATGACCAGTTAATTTTGGGTCGAAACCCGACTCGTCCGTTTCGACCTGTTGGATCGACGAGAATTTATTAAAATTCATAAAATATTGAGTAATATTTATATACTGAGTATTATATTTGGATATATAATTAAAAAAATTAATATTTTAAGTATTTTAAATTACAAATGTAAACAAATAATCACTTTACAACAACTTTTTTTTATTTAATACGGAGTAATAAAATAGTTTAAACAATAATAATACTACTTCGTATTAAAATAAATAAACAAAACTAATATCAAAAATATTTTTTTTACTTAAAAGCTGGTAAAAAAAAAGTTAGGCGTTTGAAATTATTTCTGACCCTAAATTGACCTGGCCCCGTATGTCCCGACTCGTATTCCGATCTGACTCGTTTGACAGGTCTAATATCAAACTATGAAAATCAATACACTACATACCGAAACTTTATAATGATTTTTTGTTGTCATATTTGCTCATGAATCGTATCGGATTTTTATCTTTCATTCAAAGTTTACAAGTTACTAAATGTATTGATGAAAACGTTAATGGTGATGAAATATAATAAGTACGTAGTGTGAAAGATTAATTTGGATAAAATCATAAGAGACAAAGATTAATTTACCTAGAATTAAATCTTAATTGAATAAATATATTGAATAGATTTAAAATTACGTACTTACCCTTAAGATTTTGACACAAAAATAAAATTATCATTTTTCATACTTTTAATTTTCTTCGGATCGGATATCCAGAGTGCTTCGGATCGGATATCAGATATTAAAAATTAGGATTTTTTGGATCGGATATCCGATTCGTGCTCAGCCCTACTAAGACATTGATCAAAGACCTCGGAGTCTTACTTTTGAGGTCAAAAACTCAAGGAGTAGAAAAGGAAAACCTAACTAGATCTTGCAATGGAGAGTTTGTTGTATCGTGGCCACGACATATGTCATTTGGGAGGAACGAAGCAGACGTATTTTTATGGGCATCGAGCGATAACAACAACAGCTAGTTAATAAAATTAAAAATCATGTAAGTATTAAGATTATGCATTGTAATCATGACTCTCATTTTGTCTTAGAAAGACTCACAAGTTATTTTTTTTGGGCTGCCTCTTTTTTAAGATAATGTTACTTGTTCTCTTCCCCTCGTTGGATGAATATAAGTAAGATACCCCTTCTTGCAAAAAAATACTCCGTAATAATTATGGATCCAACGAGTCGCAGTCACAGTCACGCAAATTGCACATAACAGTCACAACCAACTACAATCACAGTCACGTAAGTTACACCTCACAGTAATTCATAAATAGACCCAATCAAAGTCACACAAAAATATATTCAATGTCACACAAAATACAGCAAGTGTCACACAAAATACATACAAAAGTCACACATTCATGCGAAATAAAAATAACTATGAATCCAACGAGTCACAGTCACGCAAATTGCACATAACAGTCACAACCAACTACAACCACAGTCACGTAAGTTACATCTCACAGTAATTCATAAACAGCCCCAATCAAAGTCACACAAATATATTCAAAGTTACGAAGCATACAAACAAAAGTCACACGGTCAATCTTCAAAATCTTATAAAACAAAACATATAAATTGAAATCTTATAAAACGTAACATATAAATTGATTGAATAACAAATTCGTAAATTGAACAAATAATAAATACTTTGAAACATAAATTAATTGAATAACGATTTGAGCAAATAAATACGGATTTGGTAGAGAGAAATATTTGAATTTAATGAGAACCTTGAGAACTTCATTAAATTAATATTTTTTTTCAAAATTTATTGACATATTTGAATTCGTCGTATAATTTAAAGGTTGGGTAACATATTTTTCGATAAAAAAAATATCGTCTAGTGACGGAAACGGAAACTTATAATTTTAGTGTACCTAATAGTCGTTTCAGTGTATCTAATTTTTTTGATGTACCTTATTGCACTTTCATTTACCTAAATTGCTTTTCAGTGTACATTTTCAATTTTTTGTGAATAAATTACAGTTTTTCTTAATATTTTTAATAAAATATGATTAGTTATGCCTAAAACATGAATAAATGAATCTAAGGGTAAATTAGTCATCTAAATTTTCAGGAAAAAAAAATTAATTGAGTTTTTTCATTGAGTTTTTCACGGTTCTCAATAAGTGGTGGTTCTCTCTCTCTCTACGTATCATTCAGATTATCAAAACCCACTTTACTTTCTTAATTTTGTTTTTCAATTTCTCAACCAAATTAGTTTTCGTTCAAGATTAAATTTTCAAATCAATCTAATTTCAATCTTTAACTTTTTAATTTTGTTCTTATTCATACTCTTTTTTGTTAATTTTGAGTTTCGATTTTATCGACTTCGACAATGTAATTTTTTTGATTTTTGCATCAATCTTGCTAATGTTGTTGTTGTTGTTGTTGTTGTTAATCCAGTTTTCGTTCAATTCTTTGAGTAATTTTTAGGGTTTTGTGTGTTATTCTACCTAGTTCAATATATTATCTGAGTAATTTCTGCATTTTCTTACAAGATTGAAAATTGAATTTATGAATATTACACCGGGTTTTCTAACGTGTGCCCACTGGACACACGTTAATAAGTTAAATAAAGCAAGCTTTACAAAGATATTATTATTAGAAATGGAAATATTAAGATCTATTTACCGTACTTAGACAATATCCATTTTAATATTACTTTATTTAGCTTATTAACGTGTGACCAGTGGACGTTAGAAAAATCGATTACAATAGTTGAATATGAATAATGAAATATTTGAATATGAACATTGAAATAATTACATAGTATTGTTTGATAGCAACATTTTATATACAGAATATATTTTTGGTACATATTTGAATCAACAATTTGAAACCCTGATATTCAGTAGAAAAAATTATGGAATCGTCATATACGGTTCAATTTGAAGATTGGGCGTGAATCGACATATACCTTAGCAAATTGAACAAAGTTGAAGCAAAATTGATTAAGATTGAACACGAAATTGCTGATTAAGATACAAAATTCACTAAAATTGATCAAACTAAATAAATCGAGCAATACAACAATACAAAATTGAACAATACTAAATAAATCGAGCAATAAGAAACACTAAATACAAAACAAATCGAGCAATACTAAATTGAAAAACACAGACTGATAACGTAGACTAATAAATTGAAAAAAAAAAAATTGAATAACGCAGACTGATAAACGCAGTACTAAATAAATTGAAAAAATATTGAACAATACTAGATAAAAGAGTTCTTGAAGGAAAAATTGAGTATTATGAGGAATGAATAAAGATGATGAATGAATTGATTGAATTTGATTAAGGAATGAAGTGATTAAGAAGAATAAAAAAGAAACAACTGTGTTAAATCTAACAACTTCAAACAAATAAATGGAAACTTAAAATATTTTTGGGCAAAAAAAAAACTTAAAGGTGTCATTTTTACAGAAGACCTAAATGTTAGATGTCTTCTGATCCTAATAAAAAGGATGGTGGATTGAAAATGTAAGAGAGACGAATATTATATAATTAAAAGAGAAAAAGTGGATTGGAAAAGTATGAGTGATGAATATTATATTAATTTAGAGCCGGTAAAAAATGACACGACACGAACCCGACACGAAATAAACGGGTTTGGGGTGAGGGTTGATGACTCATTTATGTAAGTGGGTCGACACGAACACGACGCGAGATTTAATTGGGTCGGGTTTGGGTTTAGGTCCCAAAACACGAACCTGACACGAATAACCTATTAATTAAATTAGTCTAAATATTTGTAATCATTTTTAACATAAATATGTTAATACTATCCAAATATGGACATGACACGAAAACACGACACGAACCCGGCACGAAATAAATGGGTTTGGGTTGAGAGTTGATGACCCATTTATGTAAGTGGGTCAACACGAACCCGACACGAAACTTAAATGGGTCGGGTTTGGGTTGAGGGGTTCGTGACCCGTTTACCAATGACACGAACACGAACACGACACGACCCGATCTGTTTGTCAGGTCTATATTAATTAATGAAAAGTAATTGGTATAATACAAGAAAAACACTGAGGGTAAGATGGTAAAGTTATATGAAAAAAATTCCATAAATAAAAAGTGAAACAAATATCGAACATTCAAACTCACCTCATAAAGGAAAGTGAAACAAAAACAGTAACTCAGAGGGAGTATTATTAATTATACTCCGTATTATATATCCCTTGTATTTTACTCCCTCCGACTCTTTAGAATTGCAACACATAAGAATTCTGATGAGTATTTTGATCAAATGTTACAATTCTAAAGAAACGGAGGGAGCATACAAGTAAATTGAATGACGGTTTTAACTTTAGTCTAATATTTGTAACATTATTATTAGTGATTTTAGGAGCACATTGTACCAAAAAAAAGATGTGAGTTGAAGTCAGTATTTTGTTAGGACAAGAATGGGTGGTGTCCAAATAAGGCAGAAGGCACGAAAGAGCACCTCAAATATTCCCATTAGCAACGCATGCAAATCTATCTTGTGATTCCGATGGATACGGAATAAAGCCACACATTTGCATTATTTTTTCACTATTATTTTTGACATGTTTGTGTTCCCTTTTTTTTTTTTTAAATTTACTCGCCCACGTTACGGCAATTAAAGTAGTGATGTATGGACGGACAATACAGTCCTGTCCAGGATGAATTCACTCTCCGTGATGGGCGTTTTTAATTAGCGGGAACGATGGCTCTATACCAATTTTGCAGTGCTGAGTTAGTTGAATGGTTAGATACATACATGTGAATGTTATAATAAGTAGAGTAGATAATGAGACGAGATAACTCGAGTTTGGTTTGATCAAAACTCAGCTCGATTTCGGGCTTGGATCAATAACTTAGCTCGACTCAAAAAGCTCATAAGTGGCTCGTACTTGTAGATATTGATCTATAAAGAGATTTTAGTTAAAAATAAAATTAGAGTTGCATTTCACATTATGTCATACTTATGGGATTAAATTACTCCAATTGAAACTTATGAGGCTTAATTTCACAATCAGGTAAAGTTAAGGGAGTGTATCAACACTTTCGTGATTTTCTATATATATATATATATATATATATATATATATATATATATATATATATATATATATATATATATATATATATATATAATCTGTGTTATTGAAATAACGAAAGAAAAAAGAAAATGATGACTTAACAATTACATAAAGAAAATCGAGTTGATCGAGCGAGCTCGAGTTAAAGCTCACAACCATGGTAATGAGCTCGAGATGAGATTGGCTCGAGCTCGAGTTTTGTTTCATGCGTGAGCACAAATCAAGATAGGCCAAACCCGTGCTTGGCAAGAAATAACCGGCCTACAAAACTCGTTTCAAATACCAATCAAATAATAATTTTCAATATTCGACCAAATCAAACGTGGTTACCTTAAAAAAAAAAAATTCAAATCAAACCAAATTTATAATGCTATTATTCGGTAGGGTTCGACTCGATTACAGCCATAGTCATAGCAGTTGGACATATTTAAAAGCCCAACTCTTAATAGATCGACACTTGGGCCAAACTTCAAGATGGGCCAACCTCCAACCCAACACTTGATAGATCCACCCGTGAACAAGGGGGTAAAACTTTATCCTATTCATTTTGATATGTAATGTATTTTGCACTCAATATAAGTTACAAGTTCAAATACATTTATTATGATCGCATTACATGGATATTGGATACCGACCGGACAATAATACTCTTTTTATCTACATCATTCTTTATCTTTTACAAAGTATATAGTATTATTGTGAAAAGAAAAAAAAAATACGAAGTTTTTGTCAAGGGTAAATAAATTAATCATCGAATGTATCAAAAAAAGAAAAAGTTAAATAGTCGAGGGTCCGAGTCGGATGAATCTAGAAAGTCTCCATGTTACCTCTGAATTAAAGAGGCCAAAATTAGACATTTGATCAAGTTGAAAACACAAATAATTTAAGAGGATAATACAGTACTAATAAGAAGTCAATAACACATCCTTGAATGCAACCTTACTTATATTATTAACTTATTCTCTTGGGCTTTAATAATAAATTAAATTATACAAGAGTAGATAGGAAAATTGTACTCTACAAAGGTGCATTACACACTAACAAATTACTCCAATAGGTAGTAACCCTTAATCTCTCCTAACCATGCATATCATAAAAGCCGTTGCTACCTATTAGATCATTACCCTTATTATTATCGTCCATGTTTTCTGTCATGTAATACTCGAATTTTTCAGCAATACCACAAGGTAGAGAAACGCTGACTCTTACAGATTCAGGATCTCCTATTATAGGCAAAAATAGACAATATACATCACTTGTTAACGGGCCCATGTGTAACGGTTTGCCGGATCCCAAATCCAAATGTTCGAGCTCCAATTTCGACCATTGAGAAATAACCAGCGTCGTAGATAAATCCGTTTTTACCTTTTTCCCCTCTAGTAAATCTATCATGGATTTTATGTAATCGTCATGCAAGGCAGATTTAGCGTGTTGGACCAACTTCACACCATGGGATGAATTTTTTGTACTCAACTCCCTTACTGTTGTCTCAGCACACCCGAGCACGAAACCGTTCCCATAATAACCCTGAGGTAACTCGGGTTTTACCCTTTTACGGATATTAACCGAGAAAAGAAGCTTTACCCTGAGCAAATGCGACAAGTTCAAGGATTTCACCCATGATTTCCACGTATGTGAGGCTAGGGCTTCAAATGTGGTGCACTTCACAGATGGTATGATATTTCTCTTTAGGGCTAGGATTTGAGATGGGTTAAAAGTGATGGATGTAGCAACAAGGGGTTGAGATTGCAAATAATTGATGAGGGCAAATTGGTCATTTGGGTCTGAGTCGGGAGTGAAACCCGGGTGGGTAAAAGCAACTTTAGGTGGGGATCTAGGTTTTAGCAGATGTCGGCTATGAAACGGTGCGTTTTGTGGGACGAAATTAGGGTTGGTGGTAATATGGGCCCATGCATTCAGAAATTGTGATGTGCCAATTCCGTCACAAATACAATGGTTAATCGATGTACAAATGATCATCCCACCACACTTAAGCCTAGTTACCTGCACAAGGTTACAAAAATATGATCAAAGAAAAAACAATTGCAAAAAAAAGTACGGAGTAATTCCATTCATTTCAAAGTTATTATTTATTCATTTATTTTCATTAAGAATTTGATCGAGATGAGAGTAATACATTCAGGAATAATTGAGGTTAGAATGTGAAGAAAATGAGGGAAGGTGGTGTATAGTGGTGATGTTCTATAGTTTAAAGGGAATGTTAGAGAGTAATAATAATTACCTTCAGGGTAATGCATTACTTGGGGAGAGAGGAGTGATGTATTACCTCCATATGGAGGTAATTGTTCCTCCATTATCTCATCTTTACACCATAAATAACCATCACTAATCACCCCTCACCTTTATTTTCTTCTCATTTTAACCTCTATTATCCCCTTAATGTATTACTCTCATCTCAAGCAAGTCCTAAACTTTTTTTAGAAAGGGTTTTACCAAATAAAAATCCTTATCATTTTTAGTTCATTACAAAAAATAAAACTACTAGTATTTTCTAACGTACTATCATACAGTAAGAAAATAAATAGCAGTCAAATAAGTTTTAAGTTGTCAAAGTTCATTGGACACAAGAATCGCAAATTAAAAGGAGGGAAATAATACTCTGTCCCACTAAAATAGTCTCATATTCTTTTTCGGATAGGTTCTTAATGTCTTATTTCTCAACTTTTCTTTTTAGTTTATACTCCCTCCGTATCTATATGTTCGTCCACTTTTATTATAATACTACACCCATATATTAAACTTTGTGGACGAATATATAGATACGGAGGGAGTATCATTTTACCATTTCTCTATCAAGGTAAAATATTTACTATTTCATCATTCAAAAAACTAGTCCATCCTAATATGATGACTCATCCTATGAAGATGTTATCATTATCTATATACTCCATCATCACACAAATTTCTTAATTTGTATGCTAAAATTAAGTGGACAATATTTTTTAGACGAAGGCAGTAAATTTTTACATTCATCATTGAACATTAAAGTGGTCCAAATTGGAGTTTGAAATGAATCATCCTATATCATAGAGTAACAAATAAAGTGTTTAACTGTTTATATATTGCAGGTAACTATTTCAAATATACGTGTAATCGAATCTGAATAAAATATGTGTAGTGCACAATCAGAAGTGTAGTGATCAAGGGCATTCCTTAATTAATCAAATTAACAATTTTATTGATTTAAAAAAAAAACATTTTTATTAATATAATACTCCATATGAAAAAAAGAAAAAAAGGGGACTACTCATCGTCGTCGGCGATTTACTTAACGTCGTCGGCAAATATGATAGTAAATGACCGAATCGCTCTCTGTTTAATTACTAACTAAACAAAATCTAAACTAACCTAACTAAATTATATTTAACCTAACTACTATCATATTATCATGATTTACTAACTAAATTAACGTAATTACTATTATTTAACTTACCACTATTTAACTCAAGGAAATTACAAAGTCCGAAAGTAGCACTATTATATTTAAATTTAACCGAATCATCATCGGAATAACATCGAAACGCTTATATTTTGATTTTTCCAATAACATTGACAATTGTCCGGAATGTCGAACACGGTTAACAATTTCCCTTTTGATTTGAATTTGCCGTATACCGAAAACAATTGACGACGTCGTTGACGAGGTTAATTTATTTCCCTTGTTATGTACGCGGTGTAATTTCGTTGGTTATCGCGGAAAAAGAAAAGACAGTCGTGAAAGACTTTTCGATATATGCGTGGAAGACAGCTCGGGAATAGCCTATAGGTCTTATGTGAACTCCATTGATTTCAGTAGTAACATGATTTCTGGGGTATTCCAATTGAGATTTCTAATTGTGGGAATCTAGGGTATTTGGATTTGACTTCAAATAACTTGACTGCTGTGATTGCTGAGAATTTGGAGAATCTTCAAAAGTTGAGTTTTCTGATGGATCGTTTTTGTTTTTTGTTTTTTTTTTGAAAGTGGATCGTTTTTGTTTTGATCGAATAGAGATGTAGTAACTTGTTTTGTTTTGATGTTTTCATTTTGTTTTTGTTTCGTTTTGTTGGGTTGATCGTTTTTGTTTTAAAATAGTTTTTGTTTTTTTAGTTAAGGAAGGAAAAGAGAGTAAAGGGTAAAATAGGTAAATTAGGTAAAATTATCGACGATCTTAAGTAAATCGCCGACGACGAGAAGCGAAAGTGAAAAATAATATACGAGTAATTTCTAATAGTGGAATGTTTCTTTGATAGACACTCACTTTTGATTGGTTGACGTGCTTTACTAGCTCCTAATATAAATTAAACTACTCCGTAATATCTAATTTTGATACTTCGTATAACAAAAGTATGTTGTTGTATAACATTTTACAAGAATAGATAGATGGTAGAGTAAAGCCTAATACTATATTAATTCATGTACAGAACCTTTCTCCCTCCTCTTCCAAAAAAAAAACTAACCTCCAAAAAAAATCTTGGGGCTACTACCATTAATTGGTGGTAAGCCCCCCAATTTAAAGTTATTATATCGTTTTAGTATTGTTATCAGTATTAGTATTATAGTTATAATAAGTACTCTTCTTTTGTAGAGTTTCGTCATCATCAATTGATGGGTTTCGCTCTCTCTTTTAGGAGATCTATGATAACGGAGAGGACGCGAAAGATCAGTACCACAATCGTTCATTATATAGTATCTCAAGTTATGTCAGACTGACGGTTACAATCTATCAGGTTAGATGAAATCGATTCTCTTCAAAACCTTGGAAGATCCAAAGACCCTCTTGTGAAAGAGATCTTTGTTTTATTGAGAATTTATTTTATTCAAATTTTATAATATTGTATCCGTTCAATTTCGATATAAATTGTAGATGTCGTATGACTTTTTATTAATGAAATGATCTATTCGCTCAAAAAAAAAGAATAGATAGATGGAATTTAAAAACAACTACTAACAATATTTGTGCATGGGATTTGAAAATATATCTAACGGATAAACAAATACTCCTACTCCTATCATATGGTTTGTCAACAGTGTATATTTACTTTATTTAAAATAAGAGTAAATTAAAAATTAATCCCTTTTAAGATATCAATTTTAAAATTTACTCCTTTTGAAATTTTTGTCAAATATAATTCCCAAAATCTACCAAAAGTTCAAAAATTGCTCCCAAATTTATTTTTTGGACAGAAATGCCCCTGGCTAGAGGGTGAGGTAGAGTAATATGGCATAAAAAAGTTAGGGGCATTTTCGTGCAAAAATTATATTTTGGAGCAATTTTTGAACTTTTGATAGATTTTGGGAGTTATTTCTAATAAATTTTTTAAAAGGAGTAAATTTTAAAATCGGTATCTTAAAATGGAGTAATTTTTAATTTACTTTTAAAATAAAGTAAATAATACTCAGTCCTTATAAACCATTTATTGAGAAAAGGGGTGAGATTATATACTCCGTATTAATTTTGTCAAATTAAGAGTTTAAGAAGATAGTTGAAAATTAACAATCATACAGAGTATTTGATTAAAATTTGTTGTAGAGAAATTAACGAGATTGCCCGGTCGTACTTTCAATTCACATACTCCCTCCTAGTTTTAATGATCTTTTCATTTCTTTAATATATATGAGGTATATTTTAATCTAAGGTGAAGATCATTGAAACTAGGAAGGAGTAATACTTCTTGTTCCAAACATTTTTTTTAAGAAAGAAACAATCAAATGCGGAGTATATATAAGGCTATGTTTAAAGGGGTCTGAGTATAAGTCTGAGTTTGAGTCTAAGTTTGAGTCTGAGACTCATACCTGGATAATGTGGTTGGTACGAGTTTGAGTCTCAGATGGATTTAAGTTTAAAGGGAGTCTGAGGCTGAGTCTGAACAAAAGTCTGAGGCTCAGATTTTTTGAGTCTGAAACTCATACCTGGTTAAAGTGGTTGAGACGGTCTGAGACTCAGATAAGTCTGAAGTTGAGTCTTGGATTTCAAAGACTCATCCTCAGACTCGTTCATTCAGTTCTTTTTAGTTCCGTTCATTTTAGTTCAGTTCAGTCAAATAAGTTACTATTATTATTATTATTATTATTATTATTATTATTATTATTATTATTATTATTATTAATTATTATTAATATTAATATTAATATTAATTATTATTATTATTATTATTAAATCTTAATATTAATGACATTTTTATAATAATTAATATTAATTTAATAATAAACACTAATATTCTTTTTATTGTTATTGTTACTAATATTATTACTATTAAATATTAATATTGATTATTAATATTAATATTAGTATTATTATAATATTATTAATAATTATTATTATTCCTATTGCTATTGTTATTATTATTGTTATAAATATATTATTATTATTATTATTATTATTATTATTATTATTACAAAATATTTTTATTAACAATATTTTTATTAAAATTAAATTAATACGATAATAATTAATATTTTTGATACAATAATTAACATTATTATTTGTTGTTGTTGTTGTTGTTGTTATTATTATTATTATTATTATTATTATTATTATTATTATTATTATTATTATTATTATTATTATTATTATTATTATTATTATTATTATTGTTATTGTTATTATTATTATTATTATTATTATTATTATTATTATTATTATTATTATTATTATTATTATTATTATTATTTGTTGTTACAATAATATTTAATATTTTTTTGGAAC